>CM050446.2:121040498-123650498 GCA_027563935.2 Costus lasius
CTCGTTCATTGGACCCACGCGTGTGAACTCTTGTCAAGTGCATCATTCATTTATCCCAGGGGCATACAAATTTTCAAATCATGTTTTCATCAAAGCATACTCGGAACAAGTACTACGTGTGCATATGGTCACTATCTATCCTCTCCAATACATGGGAAACAACTCAAGAGTGATAGGTTTGCAGCACCATCATACATGAACAGCTCCTAAATAAGCAATCCGCATGGGAAGGTGCATATACCCAAAAGCTGATCAAAGCTCAAGCGCGAGAATTAATAGCAATATTGCGCAACTGGATTTTCAAAATACGTTGCAACGAATATTACATAGCAAGTTTGTAGATTCGATATATGCAGCTCCAGCAAAGACACAATCTTAGAAAAGCCAGTCTCTTTACCTCACATCATGTATAGATGGCAAAGAAAGATGAATATTTCCAAGTGACACAAGCAGACTAGTAAATCTCATAGTAAAGATTTATGACTCAAGAAGGGCATGTGAATACAAACCTCAATGCAAATGAATGAGTGTCCCATGGTCGGAATGAGGATGTGAATATCATATATCGTCAGACTTTGTGCACGTTGCACGCCATATACGAATGCCATGTATAGACCAAAATGCCATGCGTCGCTAATGAGAGCAAAATTTGGCGCTGATGAAAACAAAATTTGGTATAGCCGAATTGCATACTAATCAACTTTGTTTGCTTGATGTGGAGGGATGACATCCCTAGTTCTTGACATAGCCATCACAAGGAATGTGAGCTCGCTCAAAAGGAAAAGAAGCCTGTCGTGTCCAAGCTTGATCAAGAGAAAATCGAATTTTTTATATAACTTATTGAGCCCACAACACAATTTTACCCTATGTCCAAAATAGGAAAAATGCTAAGCAAAGGTGCTGTTGCAAATCAAGCAGAAGAAAAATACAAACATGAATATATCTTGCAAACAAACCTTAGGCATGCATAAAATCCAATTGTCCTAGATGGTACAAGGAAACATATGATGCTATCAATATGCAGCCGAAGTAGAGGATCCCAAAAATCAATTCGGTTGTTTCCAACTTCACAAAGAAGTAGATAGCATCCGCCAGAACATGGGCTACATGCACCAAGCTTGCTCTGCACCGGGATCTTTTGTTTCTACAGGGTCTTCAAGAGTTGGCTGCTCAAATCCTATACGGCTAATAATAAAGATCAAGGGAGCAAAAATATCAAAATAGGAAAAGCAAAGCGCCAGATGATTCCGCCCCCCAAATATAGTATTTAGCATGAAGAAAATGGCAAAGACAATAGCGAGAATAGGACTTGAATGGATGCTTTGGAGTCAACTTTAAATCGTATGCAACGAAATTTCACAAAAAATATATGTACCCCTCAATACTGCATGTTATAGTAGTCTGGCACAAAATCATCATACCAATTACAATGTGAGTCACAATCAATGAAGAAAAAACATTCTCAGCTAAGTGAGACACAGACATTGTGCAAGTTACAATCAGTGAGTAATAAACAGAAAATAAAAAGGCTTGGGGCCCAAACACAGGGCGCAAAAAGGAGAATCTATCAAAGCTTCTCGACGATCTCCTGGAGAGTGAGTCTTTGTTCTTCAGCAAAAGAGGCGAAATTTCCACATCCAACCTCCTTGGCCTCGCACCATGTCCTTAATGAAGTTAGTTGGGCCTCAGACTCCTCAGTTAACAATGAATTCATCTTTCGACTGTCTTCGGATACCGAGGCAACGTTCTTCCCAATGCATAGACTGTTAGCATAGCAATGAGAGCAAATAAGAACAGCGTAGAAACATATTTTCCAACGGATTTGTATGCACTTTTCGTTTGTACAAAATCCGTTGGGGGGCATTTGTTGAGCCATTAAAAGTAAGACTATAAGCATGAGGCAAATAAGAAATAAACTAAGGAAGAAAGTTACAGCTTGTAGTTGACTCCGCTGAACAGAACATCTATTTCGTAAAAAAAGAGGAACACATCTCAAGCGACTTAAAATTACAGCCAGCCTAAAGGACTCAGCTAAAGCTACTCTTCAGCTCGATCAAAAAGGAATAAACAGCCGCATACATGAAATTCCACAGTTGATTAATATAATCAAATGTGACACACAAAGAAGAGAAGGATGTATGCACGCATGCTACCGCAAATCCTCAGAATCAAACAAACAACAAATCGATCCATCAAAAGTTACTCTCGCGAATTATGCTGAACTCAACAAAGCAAAAGTTGTGAAATGTTAAAACATTCAGGTGTAAAGTTGCTGATTTTGGTCTCTCAATGTTAGTGTTGGACAGCGATCGAGGACATGTCTCTACTACTGTTAGGGGAACACTGGGCTACCTTGATCCTGAGAACTTCATGATCCAACGATTCACGGCAAAAAGTGATGTTTATAGCTTTGGTGTTGTAATGCTAGAGCTGATAACGTCAAGGCTTCCAATAGAGAAGGGCAAATATATTGTTCATGAGGTGAGGACAGCACTGAACAGGGATGATAAAGAACTATTTTGTCTAAAGGACCTAATTGACCCAATACTAGTGAAGGCTGAATCCTTCATTGGATTTCAGAGGTTTGTAGAACTGGCTCTGCTATGTGTTGAAGACGCATCCGATGATCGCCCAACGATGAATGATATTATGAAGGGGCTTGAGAATATACTGAAAGATGATGAACAGAGGGTGAATTTAGCAAAAGCTGCTTCTTCCACCTATGCAGTAGGAAATAATGCTTCTCAGCAGCCTTATGATGAACTGTTCCTAACCAGAGAAGTAGGAACAGCACTGGTGTGTATCGTAGTGATAGATATTTGTTCCCAGAATGAAGAGAAACGAATAGATGCTACAATTTTGCTGTTAAGAAAATACATAACTGCTCTTCAGAGACGAAGCTATGTTTTAAAAGATAGTTACTGCTGGTTCTTCTGCATGCAAAATTAGCTTGTATCTCAAATGCTATATAAAGTTAATTTTCTTTGTAATGCAATCGAACCATTCAATCGTATTGGGAACTTTTGATGATCAAGGCTAAAGAAGAAAGGGGACGCACGATGCGGGTCCAATCTTCATGTAAAAAAAAGTTGTGAAGCGTTCAAAAGAGTGATGGTCAGACTTCAATAAAATCAAGTCAAAATTGATTGGGAATTAATAAAGTTGGAAATGCATTAAGGTCATTTGAACGCTTGAGTAAAGCAAGGAGTCACCAAGTCAAAATCAAGTAAAGTTGGAAATCAAGGGGTATGAAATCAAGTAAAGTTGGAAATCAAGTCAAACTTCGATGAAATGAAGTTGGAAATCAAGTCAAACTTCGATGAAATGAAGTTGGAAATCAAGTCAAAATATAAAAATATTTCTGAGGAAGACTGGAAGTTGCCTAACACAGCGCAGAAGCAAAAAAAAGCTGAAACACGCCAAATATACAACAAAAAGAGTCATCATTCGGCACCAGCCCAAAAGGATGAGGGGACAAGTGCTGGAGAAGAGAAAAGTAGCCGCCACAGTTGGCAGAAATAGAAGAAGCGCGAAATGAAAAAGAGTGAAGACAGCTGTGAGGGACTGGCTGAAACCTTATAAGAGAAGGGTTGCAACAAAAAGGAGGAGGAGACTGGCTGTTGCAAGAAGATAGAAGCGCAGGAAGGAAGAGAGGAAAACACCCAGAAGCTGCAAGAAATATACAAAGGTGAATGAAAGGAAGTTTCTCTTTACGGTTTTCCTTAGGCTTCATGGATGCACTAAGCATCCTGGCATCACGATGAAGCACACACACACTCTCTCGATCGCTGTTTTCTTTAGGCTTCATGGATGCATTAAGCATCCTGGCACCACGCTGAATATAAAAGAGCGTTAAAAAGGGGAAAATACCAAAAGAAAAGAAGAGAATGAGGCTGTCACATAGAACAGAAGAAATACACAAGCAGAAGGAGGAAGAGAAAGAGAAGTTGCGAGAAGAGGGCAAGTGAAGGGAGTTCCCCTCCCTCTTCTATGTGTTGTATTCGTCCTTCTATGTAAGACCTGACGGATGCATTAAGTGTCCTGAAGCTACATCTGAGGGGTAGATTAGAAGCTGAAAAGTTGGGTTGAGAAGTTATTCTTGAGAGGTAGAGTAGGGGGCTGAAAAGCCGGGGCTCGAGAGCAAAAAAAAAACGATGAGAAAGCAAGGAAGATAAAAAAAAAACGATGAGAAAGCAAGGAAGATAAAAAAAAACGAGAAAGCGAAGAAGACAAAAAACGGTAACAGAGTCAAAAGGGGAGTAGAGAAGGGATACCTGTTTGAAGCCTCTTCTCGACTCTGCTCTCAGACTCCGTTCTCGGAAAATCACAGCGGCGTGGGCGATGATACGCCTCGTCGGGAAATTCTAACAAAAGGACTGCTACCCGCCCTAAAATCTCGAAGAAGGCCCCTTGCTATAAGAAAAGCACATCAAAAAGAGTTGTGTCAAAATCTGTTAAAAAGAACGTAAAAAAAAGAGGAGAAGAAGAGATAAAGCAAGAATCACTCGGATGAAAATACTGTTGCAGTACCGGCATTTAGCATGATCTTCCCCATGGATCGGCGACCCCGGCATTCGATCTCACTCTTGGGGTTCAGATCCGGCACGAAGCTGCAGTCGCTGCAGCAAGAACCGCCAAACCACTATCTCCGCCACCTCCGCCGGCCTTAACGCCGCCACGAGTCGACGTCGCCACTGCTTTCCAACTGCAGGCGGATCCACCTCTGCCGATGCATGACTTCGCCGACTCCTCCATGGACGAACCGCCAGATCCACGCGTTCGATCCTCCAGGCAGGGCATGCTTTACCATCCCCATGCCTACCCCCAAGTATTCATCCCGTCAGCGTGTCCGACGAGGTAGATTTGCGGTCGCCGATCACAGGGATCGCCTGAACTCCATCCGCCGACTGAGCATCAATCAAGAGGATCGCCCGAGTTTCGTCTGTGGGCTGGATACCAAAACGGGAAAACTTAACTTTACTCTTTGACCGAAATGTTCGAAGTCAGAGATAAAAGAAAAGCGAATTCGGCCGCCCAGATTCCACGACGTGACTTGGGCTGGAAATGCATATACGTATATCTGAATGAATACGTAATGTAATAATAACGGTGATAAGATAAATAGAAAAAGGCATGCGTGATAAGATAAATAAAAAGGAAGGCATGTGACAGTGTCGCCTCGTCAATCTTCCAAAATGAATAAGGGAAACAATAAGAACCTACCAGCAGGACGACCATATGGCAAATGACCCATATCAAAATATTAACTCCAAAAATCCTCAATTGAATATAATAGAAATCTCAATGTATCATGGGGAATATTATGTGGAAGGTGTGTATGTCGACATGTATCGTCGGGGCGTGGCTTCTCGATAGGACGTTGTGTTCATTAAGGCTGATAAAATTTCCAAATCAAATTATCCACCACGCCGTAAGGCCGGATAAATTTCCAAACCAAGTTATCCATTACGCCGCAAGGCCGGATAAATTTCCAGATCAAATTATCCACCACGCCGTAAGGCCGGATAAATCTCTAAACCAAGTTATCCATTACGCCGCAAGGCCGGATAAATATTCAAGTCAAATTATCCACCACGCCGTGAGGCCGGATAAATCTTCAAATCAAATTATCCACCACGCCGTAAGGCCGGATAAATCTCCGAATCAAATTATCCTCACGCCGCAAGGCCGGATAAATTCCAAAATCAAATTATCCAACAAGTCGTAAGACCGGATATTCTCAAATCAAATTATCCTCACGCCGCAAGGCCGGGTAATTCCCAAACCCAAATTACTCAACACGCCGCAAGGCAGGGTAATTTCCCTAAAAATCCAAGTCATCCAACACGCCGTCAAGGCCAGATGATCTTCCAAATCCAATGCCCATCGCGCCTTAATGTATTACGATGGAATATCGTTTGGGAGGTGCGTACGTCGATGTTTACCATCGGGGCGTAGCTCCTCGATATAACGTTGTACTGCCTGGGCCGGATATTACCCAATACGCCGCTACAAGGCTGAAGTTCGACCAACACAAATTGCCCACCTTGATGAAAACTCTTTTTCTCTCATCATGTCGAAATATGTATCATGACAAATCCAATTAGTGAATAATATCAGTTGGCTATGTTTCTCTTATTTCGTTGCGTATTATAGATCTCTTAATCAAAGGTTCCCTATTTTTAGGGGTAATTAACAATGAGCGCTTGCGCTCATTGGAAGTCAGAACCCGCTAAACAAAAAGCCTTATTAATTTAAGGTGGATTTGGAACGGTCATAATACATTCTCAATGTAACGAAAATGACCCCACAGCCACCTCTAGGTATGGTATTGGTCCGAACGACGATTGAACTCGGAATAAACATCGAAGCATGGTTCTTAGCGAACGACAGAGAGAGGTAGCGGGCGGCGGCTGGAAGCTTGGATTCGACATCATAAGTTTCGATTAAAGCTTCCGTTGTTGCCAGCTACGGCCAGTGCTCGCCCACTACCGCCGCTGCTCGCTGGTGCCGTCCAATATGTATGGTATAATATTCGTACCGATTTGGTAGCTTCAAGACCGAGTTGCCAAATCGGTATTTCAATCCTTGTTCCATACATTAAATTCCCTTAATTGTTGTTCTTAAAACAATTGAAACTAATTTTCTTTTATCATTCGTATTATTTATATGCCTAAATAGTTTTTTATTTTTAATTGGTGAAACGGTAATTAAAGCTTTTGGCCTTTTATGGCATAATGGTGCTCAACACTATCCTCAAAGTAATCATATTATAGTTGGAAAGAATGTAGTTTTGTAAAAACAGGGTATAATTTCGAAGAGCCCTTTATCATGTATCTGTGGTAAATTTGATAATTATTGGATCATGAACTAAAGGAGGTGTTGCAAGTCTAACAAATATTATGCGATGTTGAAAGTAGTATGTAGTCTCAAGAGTCTAACCCTTTATGCCTCCTTTGTGGTGATGATATTTAGTGGCATTTGTGTTTTCATCCTACGTGCTTTTCAAGTAAGTCAACATTGATTCTATATGACTATAGATCAAATGAAAGAGAAAAAAAAACCTAGAAATAAAATTGAAGCAACTTAATGTACCAAAACTACAAGTGTCAGTTTAATTTGTAAGAACCTTTCTTGTTAATAATCAGGTGTTGAGATGAGTCTTACCTTCATCAATTAGTTGCTATAATACCAAAACTAAGAAACAACTAATTTATCTCCTGTTTCTATATCACATACACCTGCAATTAAATGAAATGGTTTATATTTAGCTTGGCAAGCATTAAGAGTAGGAAACACAAATTCTGGCTATTCAATAAAACAACCAAGGTAAAATACGAGCACAATTATTTGGTTCCATTCACTACCGCACAAAAATACAGAATTTGGAGCCCATTGATTTATGAGGTTTTACAGAACTAACAAAATCATTAGCTTCTTGTTGTCCAATATTTAAAAGCATCTCTTCACGAAAATAACAGAAGCTTTATATTACATGAAAATAACAATATTATCTCCATTGGATTATCTACTCATCTATTGTTGGGCAATGCGAAGATTTTGGCTCAATTGATGCATTGCTTTCTGCAAATAATATACCACAATTAATAAGTTGATTCACTATGTTCCAAGGCGATTTGATCACATAAATAAGGAGCATCTTTATTATCCCTATAAGAATCACTTGTAGTTTCTTACTTTTAAAAAACTTTTCAACATAAATACAATAAAAGATCTACAAAGAATAGTAGCTTTTACAGCCTAACTTAAAAATACGCCTCGTGCAAACCAATACACCTTGCAGAAAACGATGTGCAGCAATTTAAGAGCGCTGTGAAGATTATTCACTCTCATTATAGATGGTCCATGGGTGTGTATGGCGCAGCTTTGGTTTTAGAAGCCCAGTATCCAACGAAGAAAGTAAGACAGAAGGAGAGCACTGACAGTAGCAAAGCAAAGGCAGTTGCAGCGTCCCATGTGCCGGGCAACGTCACGGAGGGAAAGGAGAGTGAAGACGCTGATGCAACTTCCAAAGGCAGCCAATTGCAGCTAGCTGAGTAGTGGCTGGATTTTCTCCATGATTTCCCGTCCGTCGGGTACCAGAAAGCAACAGCCACCTTGCTTGCCTGGCCAATGGTAAACTGAACATCCTGCATCCAGGTTCGCAAAGATTCATTCACTCATTCACGATGGCTTTATGAAGTGAGAACGCTAGATTTCAGATATTTAAGACCGTATACCTGTTGGCGACGATCCATTGTCCTCAAAGGCCTAGAGAATTCAAAAGTGTACGTGCCTTTCTGACCACTTTCACCATATGGACTCTCTCCTTCCACAAAGCCTGGCAAGAGATACAGGAGGTCTGATTAGGTGCACCGACTAAAAAGAATCTCCACAACCCGAGATGGGTGCATAAGATTTGCGGAAGGGCATAAAAGAAATATAACTTTTCTTTTGATGTTTGAGAGGTAGATGTCATCCTCTCAAACAATAACACGCACATTGAAATAAATATGACCTCAAAAAAATGTTCAATCCACATTCTACAAGGCACCATATTATAGTTGGTGTGATGCTCCCGGGATTTAGCACGAATCCCAAAGCACACCGAGATGGAGCGATGGCGGGACCCCTCGTCATCAGCCGTGTTGGACAACTCGGGTGTGCGATTGTGTCACTGAGGCTGACACAAGTCCATAGGGCGAGGGTCGAGTCAAACCACGGAGTGTGGGTTCACACGTGGATGTGGGCTTCTGACTCGACCCATGGACCCCAGACCCCCTCGCACGAGCTTGCGAGCGTGTGCATCGAGGAGGGTCAACTGCGGGGCGATTCTGAGGTCAAATCGACCCCGAACCGGACCTGAACCACCTTCCAGGCTAAACCGAACCGGTTCAGCCGGTTCAGACCGCTACAGTACACGCGTACGCGTGTTTGGGGAAATTTCCCCTGTTTCCGGTGCGCTGAGGTCGCGCGGACGCCGGCGTTGATTCCGGCCAGCTGAAGGAGGCACGCCGGGAAAGGAAGGTGGCCGACGATGCGTGACAGCTGGGCGGCGAGGTTGGCGGCAAATTAGGGCGTGGAATCCACTTGGACGAGCCCAGGGTTGAGATTTAATCTCACCCCGGTGGACGCGAGATCTCCGGCGATTCGACGGCGGTGATCGAAGCTAGCGTGGCGACGAGGGTGGTTTTCCATCCTCGTCGAGGGGAGGCTGCCTATCGAGCATTCTGAGAGCTCGGGCAGGTCTGGCGACGACGATCTTCTAGATCTGAGAACAGAGTTTCAGTCTTCCGGTCGACGACGAGGCTCCGGCCGTGGACTCGTCGGCGTGAGGCTCCAGATCGACTCACCGGTGCCCTGAGGTAACGAGGAGACCATCTCCTCCGGCGCCGGCAGCCAGACGCGGGAGAGCGATCGGATTTTCCGATCGCCGGTTCCACGCAGCGACAGCGTCCATTGGGTTCAAATTCGTGTCGACGGCGGCTTCTCCGGCGACAATACTCCGGCAACGACTTCGCCTCTCGTCGGCGACCAGATCGCGACCTTCCGGCGCAGCTCCGGTGGCCGGACGGTGACGGACGGGAGAGGGGAAGCATTCCCCTGTTTCAGCCAACGCTCGGCGTTGGTTCGGACCCGAGCGGGAGAGGGAGAAGGGAGGAGAGAGAAGGTTGACGCGCGAGTTCGTACGCGTGTCTCGCTTCGTCTCCGACCGGACTTTCCGACGCAGTTTCTCGGAGGATCTCGGTGGGCTCGGCTCGTGGAGTGGTGGCACGCTACAAGGGTAAACCCTCCCCGGATCTATCGTGTGTAGTGGTAGTAGGACGGTTTTCTCGTGTGTAGTGGATAGAGACTTTACCGCCGTCCGGACTTCGTGTGGCTTTTCGTCCGGACGGTTCTTTGCGTTATCTGCGTCCGCACTACACATATGCGGACTTGTGACTGTTTGCAGGCGCTTGTTTACCAGCTCGCTGCAAAGTCCATGACGTGTGTGCCGGCACCCTCGAAGGTGTCCGCCACCGTCCCCTTGTGATTGCTTGAGGCCGCGCCGGTGCCTATCTCGGCTGTGTAGAGAGAGGAGCGCGGACTGAGGGTATTCTGTGAGTGCAAAGTGTTTTGGAGAGTCTCCGTCACTTTGACACAGTTGAGAGATTTGTATTCGTGTCCGAGGGGCGGTATTCATACCGAACCCTTCGCGCACGTGGTGTGAGGACTTGTAAGAGTGCTGGGCCAACTTCCGCAACGCGATCCTAACCGGTGGCGGCCACTCTAGTGTAGGGCTGAGATCTCCGTGAGGGGATCTGCCGGTTGTGGTTAAGTTTATTATAAAAAAATAAATTTGCCCATAACAGTTGGTGTGACAAATTAACAAAGCCATAACTTCAAATTCTGAAATTAAAGATTTACTATAAGATCAATCATGTAATGAAAAGATTCCAACTTGGAATGCTGAATATAACCAGATCATCTTAGAAGCATATGTTCCACAACTACAGACTTGAATCCTTCGACAACACTGCCCATCTGTCATGGAGTCATCACCCTAAAACAAATCCATCTGTCTTGGGCTATATTCTTTGTGAAGGAATAATCATTACTTTCTAATTAATGAACTAGTTTATCTATAATGAGCTAATGTGTTTATGTTGCCAGGAACGTTAAATTTTGATTCTGTTATTGATTATCCCAAAGCTTAAGTTTTATACATTTATAATCTCACAAGGTGTATATGTATATGTATAAATATATACATATATTTGTATACATGTATGCATCTTTACGCATACACGTCAAAGTACACTTTGCAAGCTTAGCTCAGAACCCTGTGTAATTAAAGGTCAAAATGGCCTTTCATTGCCCAAAGAAAAAAAAAGAGAGAATAGAAAAAAAAAAGGCAGGAGCAAGTAAAAACAAAAAAGATAAAAGGAAAAAAAAAATCAAATTTATTCATTTACACTAGTTGCATGCTCCTGGTTTGAAATCTGAAGTGATAAAAATAATGAAAGTCATGTTTGATATGTGGCGCTTGCATGCTTTATAATTTAATACTTATGAGGCCTTAATTGAAGATCCCCTTTTGCGCCAAGGGTATCAATAGTAAGGGATTGTGCTTGTCAGGAGTCTAGAACAATGGTCAAACAAAGGTCATAATTTTTTTCGGGCGTCGCATAAGAATCACATAATATATTAAATGATATGTGAACTAGAAGTTCAACTTTTTTCGCTATAAAGGTTTGATCCCGCACCAACATATAAACCCATCATCATGAGGTTCTTAACCCTGTTATCGATGCTCATAATTGCAATGAAGAATAATTTAAACTTTAAAGTTGTATTATGTATCAATCAATATGCTCGCCATATACCAACTTGACAGCCCAAAGGTACCCAAGCACTTTGCATTGGATGAAAGGGTGGTGGTATTGTGCAATACAAGGGTTATATCAAGTGATACATCTTGCATGCAACTAATACATAGTAAATAATTACTAATTAACATAAGAATATCACAATATGCAGCTGATGCAATTGGTACATAAATGGTAGGAAACTACTATGTTAATGTTCAATAGAAAATCTCTATGATTACTGATACTAAAATTTTAAACCTTGAACTGAAGAATGAAAAAGGCTTTGGCAACTTTAAAAGGAAAATTCCAAGTCAACCCCTTGGATGTTTTCAATGAAGAGAAAATGTGGATGATAGAGAGAGTCCTACTAATGAATTACCAGTAGAGGCTCCTACTGGCAAAGTAAGCATATCAACATTTCCATGCTCTAACCTTTGTTTGCTTCACATTTGTCTTCAATGTAGAATAATATGTGGTGCCAAAACATAATCCTTGTGAGTTTGGACCTAAGAAGTATGTGGTCGACCCTAGCTAGTTGGAATAAATGGTTTTATCACGCAATCTAGTGGTATATGTTAGTACTATCGGGTGAAACAACGGATAAAGCAATGGGTCAAGAATTTAAGCCTTGACTACAACCATGTGAAACATTCAGTAGCAATATATATTTTACAAGACAGGAACAATGTACTCATTACAAGTTTGAGCTACTAATAGAATAAACTTTCCAACATATAACATACTAAAATAATGCACCATACCTGGCTGAGATGTTAGAGAATTGTGCCACCAAGCTCCTATCCAATCGTTTTGTGCACTAGAAGTATTTCCTATGAACAAAATTGCATATTAGCCAAACATGCTTCCCATTCCGCAAAAAAATAAAACGGCGTGAAGGAGCTGGCAACAAGACAAGTAAAAAGAAACTATATCTCCGTTGGCAATGAAATGGGGAGAGGAACCATCTTCAGTGCTTCTTTGATGCCAAGTTATTAAAGTTTTTCTTTACCAGAACATTCCATTTATAATTGTTTACATCTCATCAGCCAACAGAATATCATTTAGACCTAAGGACAAAGGTGCTCAGGTTTGGACATTTGCACAGTGCGAGATATTCCTTATTTGCTAGTAAGAAGCTTGATTTCTTGAACTTGAACCATAAGCAAGCTTTGTGGACTTTGTCCTGAAGGCCAAGCATGAAATTTCTTTCTCTTGGGTTCTGCACAAACCCAATAAATAAGTTGGTAGCGGAAATTGTTTCTGAATTCTATGGAGGTTCTCACTTCCTAGAAAATCTAAAAGATGGCATTTGCTTCTTGGAATTCCCTATAATATTAAAACTAATATGAGTGAAATTAATAAGAATGCTTTCCTCAATGCTTTGATGCAGATAAACAATTGCAGATAGCTTGATAAGGTTTCTGGGTTTCACATTCCTCCAAGCTCATTTAATGGCTTCCGTTGGATCTAGCCACAAGCAAAGTTTTCATTTTGGCACCTGGGGACTAACTTAGAAATTTCCTATAATTCCATAAATTGATATTCAAGAGGTAGTTCATTACCAGATTGGTGATAGGCTTAATACAACAACTGTTGGATCTAGCCTGATAAGGTTGGGTTCACATTCCTCCAAGCACATTTAATGGCTACCGTTGGATCAAGCCACAAGCAAAGTTTTCATTTTGGCACCTGGAGTGTCATGCCCCGGCGGAAAGCCAGCTATGGAGGGTTGGATAGCTGAGGGTTCTCCAGGGAGATGACAATATTAATAGGAACCAAAGAACTATAATAATCCAATATTATTTATTAAATAATTAATCTAAACTTAACATCAAGAATTTTTTTATAACACAATCTCTAAAAACAACATACTACCTAATATGTAAATAGATCAACTGAAATAAAATCAAAAGACAAAATATTTCATCTTGGGGCTGGTATATAGCTATCTACTCTATCCCTCCCAGAAACTAACTCTGTACCTGGAAGAGAAACAAAGAAAGTTAGCAAAACGCTAAGTAGGAATTAACAAAAATGGTAAGGGAGTCAAATAACAAGATAATACAATGACTGTAATAACGATATACAAATAATATAAAGAATGTCGTGTAAATCATCAAGCTTTGCCAACATATCTCAATAATGAGCCGCACTCATTTTCAGAGTGTTTCCACTGTAGCTCACGCAGTGGAACGACTGTCCTAAATAGCTCGGAGTGTTGCGTCCAACACATGACATCCGTAGTATTGTCCGAAGACAACTGGCGGTACCCTGACTGGCAACCATATAGCCCGATATACGGTAACTATATATCACACACACAGTGGCCACTGGAGATAAATCATCCAGTCCAGAGGTCAATATATCATGACTTAACATTGCAGATATACAACAGTTCTAACATACACATATGACAATATCACATATACACAATTATCCAACCATGCTCATATGCCGATAAATCAGATATCTCAATGTAATTTTATTAATCATGTGTACAGAAATAGAATACGACCAAATGAACAGGATAAATAAGGTCAACAGAATTTCAGAAACAAAACAAGCAAACGAATCAAATAGATATCAGTGTCAATCAATTTTAATATATTCATCAAATATCAAATCAAAGGAATAAGCAACAAATTCTATAAGTTCTTGACACTATATCAAAGGAGTAAGGTAAGATTTCTACCTCAAGGGCTGATATCCTGAATCCCTCTGAAATTAAAGTTATCTTCCTTCTTAACTGAACAATTTAAATAAACCATCCGTCATTATCTATCATATGCATCAACCCATAATTATACCCTCAACCCTTAATTTCTTATCAATTTTATCCCAAATAACTATCATGTAATTCCCCCCCCCCAAAATAGAAATTAGGTTTTCATAATTTATTCTCTAAAAAAAATAAATTTAAAATAATTAATAAAAATAAATAAAAACCGAAACTTACCTCGCTACCGAAAACACGATGCGGACAAACGAATCATTCGTTTGTTCGTGCGATTGGGGAGACCACCGGCGCTTGCTGCCGGATGCGTCGCCAGAGAAGATTAGCCTCCGGAAGGAGGAGGTGCAATCGGCTCTGGAAGAAGTTGCCGCAGGCGCTAGGAGAGGAAGGAGAGGGAGGCGGCGCTCGCCACAAAACTCGCCGCCCGCGTTCGAATCCTCGTCGGAATAAAGGCGTGGCACCCAGGAACGACGAGGAGTTCGTCGGTGTTTCTTTCCGACGTTGCTGGACGCACGAGCTCGACGCCGAAGACGTGGAGACGGCGCCCGACTCAAAACTCATCGCCACCAGACCTCTGCGCTCGCCGCGAGTAAAGGAAGAAATCACTGGCACTGGGGAAGAGAGGAAACATCTGCCGCCTCCTGGAGAGGGAGCAGCTACTGCAGGGAGATGAGTCGACGCCCGACACAGAAGACTCATTGCCGACAGGGAGTCCCGAGAGCAGCGACAGCAGCAATCGAAGGAGAAGAAGGGAAACAGGGGAAAAGAGGAAAACAAGACTGCGGCGCTCATGTTGACGGAGAAGGGATAGGTGATTAGGAAATAGGTTTAGGATTAATAGAAGATTTAGGGTATATTTATAGGGAGTTTAGAGAGGATTTTTAGGGAATTTTAAATTTTAAATTTTAAATTTTAAATAATTCTAAAAAATTAAGGTTATAACATGGAGGCTAACTTATAAATTTCCTATAATTCCAGAAATTGATATTCAAGAGGTAGTTCATTGCCAGATTGGTGGAAGGCTTAATACAAGAACTGTTATGTTTGGATGACCATGTGACTCTATTGATCATCTCTTCTTTCATTACCACTTTGCTATGCAAATTTGACTCATTCATAAATTATGTTGATCTACACATTTACAATAATTGTATGCAAGTTTTTAAATATATAAACCACTGTCAGACCGGTCAGTACTAGTTTGTACCTACGCCTGATACTAGTGGACACCTTTAAATTTTAATACATATATATAACATAGACCTTGTACTCACACCGGTATAAGGTCGGACTGCTTGTGCCGGGTGGTATGGGTCTGGTTTTAAAAACCTTAATTGTATGAGGCCCTGGTCCATGGTTCAAAGTGGGTACCAAAATTCAGAATCTAAAGCCCTTGTGCATGAGAGCCTCGTTGGTTAACATTATGTAGAACATTAGTTAAGCAAAGATTAAGCTTTGATAGAAAGAATAGAATTCTTCTCCCTGTACTTGTCTAAGCTGTAGCAAGCCAAAATAATAATATGGACCCAGCATTTCTGAGGAGATAGGGGAGCCCTTGCAAACCTAATGGCCTCAAATTTGTAATCGAGTAACTTAGCACCTCTTGGGTCAAGCTCAATGCTGACGGCTCATAGGACCAATCAGCTAATCTGGAGGAGCAGAATATGGGCCTTATATTGTGAATGCAAGTCTCTTATGAAGTTTGCTTGTGGGGGTGGAATAACAAACACCTATGCTTTTATTCCTCCATGTCTGGTCAGTTGAATAGTTAACAAACAAACACCTGCTTGGAATATAACTATCCTTGTCAAAGAACCCTATTTGTAATTTTATTTTGAAAATATTAATTTGGTAGATATTGACAGGAAAGGAAAGAGCTGCCATCTGGCTAGATACTTTAGGCATAAGCCGCATTACTGCATAAGTGCATAATTCAGTAGTCACCAATGAATATAAGAAAGTTCATGAATAGAAAACAAGGAATGAAATGAAAATAATTTGTGACGCTCTTCAATGAGATTCATTTGCAGCTAAAGCATAGTGATGGACTAGACTACATTATGTAATCAAATTGAGTAAAATAACAACAGAAAGAAAGGAGCAAATATAACAAACAGAATAAACTATAAAGTGGTGTAGCCAGCAAGTATGGAACCTAAGAATGTCCCAGCCGATGAATTTTAAAGATCATGTTTTAAAATGGAAGAACAAATATTTCAAATCAAATTGAAAGCGGGAAAGCAGTTGAGTTATTGGACAAAATGAATGCATTTACACCAAGACACTTATCATGTTGTTCAAATTGCATTGACATATATAACTCTTGTGAGTAAGATTACCTGAAGGACCTATCCCATCAAGGTAAAGACAGTGTGGATTCCAACCGTATGCATCAATCAGGTGTCCAAAACTGTCAAACAAAAAGCACAAAGGCTGAAAGTTAAAAGAAATAAGAATATAAACTACTTTCCAACAGAATGACAAGATTGGATAAAAAATCACCTATCGTTCCCGTTTCCTTTCCTGTTGTCTACAAGATTACTGCCATATAGCCGCCCAGGAATAGCATTGCCACTTGAAAAGTGCATTATGTCTACCTCGTGACCACGGCAATGTTTATCAGTGCATTTACCAGGCAAGTGAGAACACCCTCCCATCTAACAAAGCATAGTAAACCCTCACTTTTATGGTAAACAAATACCAAAGAAGGAAAAAAATGGAAAAGATGGCTCCATTAAGGTGTCTTAAATTCTTTGCATCATATCAACTGATTGAATTCTTTTCTGATTGAACTTGACAAATATGCAATGAAAATTAGTACGAGCAGCTCACGATTGATGCACCTAAACAACCAGTATATGAAATAGATAAAACAATTTGATTTTTTTTTTCTCTAGACAAGTAGTAAAGGACTAAAGCAACAAGGCAGTAGAAGAACTTACATTTTGATAAGTAGCATTTTCCCCAACTTGAAACATAAGTGCAACCGAAGGACATTTATGATCATCACTAGAATAGTAGAAGGAAATAAGAAAAGGAAAGATAAAGTTATTCATCTAAAAAGTTTTAGCTGCTCAAAGATTAATGAATACTCTCAACTCTCAAGGATTCAGTTGTATCAAGTCACTTATTTTTCTAACATTTTCACTCAGATTTTGACCCATAACTAACCACTACACTGCAAGAGCAGTCATCGTCCGCAGCTCAAATCCTTCATGACTTTACCACTTCATTATTTGTATTTATCATTCCTAAACCTTTTAATCAGTTTATTCTAGTTCTATAGTGGAAAAAGAAAATGGATGAAGAAATAGCTACCTTTCATTCACAAGGATACTTAGCTTGAAACTCCTCTTGGTGTATATATTGTTACTTGTAGATGAGTGTATACAATTAAAAACCATTTGAATGGAACTGTTCAAAGCTACATGGACACACTTGTAGAGAGAGATTTTATTAGACTTCTTATGTTGATAATTTTGATACATTTCCCATCGCTCATTGTAACCCTATTTGGGTACTTCTCTCCCTAGCAATTAACCTTGATTGTCAAATTCAACAACTTGATATGAATAATGTTTTCTTTAAGGTGATATATAAGGAAAACTTACATTAAGTTCATTATGGCTTAGAAAATGAGGCATCACAAAAATAGAAGGGGAAAAAAAAGAAATGCTTTGGAGTATATTTAATTAAGTTAGAGCACTCCTGAATATTGTGAACGATCCATAAATTGCATCGCCTAGAAATACTCACCTTGAAGAATATGCATAGTCGCCATCAACTTTTAGCATGAATAAAATGTTTCGACCATCATGAACAGCCTACAAAACGGTTAGCTGTTATAACAAAGAAAAATCAAAACTTATAGTCCAGAAATATCATCAATGTTTGGGACACATGAAAAACGTATTTTTCTGATTACATTGAACACAAACAGAATGAACTAATATAAGCAATGAAAATCTGAGCACTCTTAACCATACATTCTTTTGGGTGCATTAGGTAGGAAAATTATGTTAGCCAGCTTCTAAAAGATGTTTTAGCCGCTTGTGGGTGTCACTAAATTTTTTTAAAAAATAAGTGTATCAGTAAAAATGTCTTGAGTATGAAACTCCATAAAGTAGATTAACCCCTCTCAACAAAAAGTTGTACATAAAAGAAATTATTGATATCCCACGGTACATCTACATATCAATGCTAAAGCTCCTAGCAATCAAGGGTTAGAGAGATCACCAATTCAAGCATTAATCGATCTATGGCACTCATTCCATTTTCTTTCAATGTCCTTGATATGAACTCATGTCCATAACAGGCTATACATATTTCTTCAAATGTTGAATGTCCAAGAACATGTTCGAATGGGAAAAGTAAAAAATTCCTACATTCTTTAAACTTTGTCTTTGGTAAAGAAGCAAAGCCTTGTCTTAAGTTCATCAGGAGGCTTACAAAGAGATGATTCTGTAGCCAAGAACTTCTGAAATATTCATCTCTTGATCCGTGCTAGTGTAGTTTGGGAACTACAGAAACTATAAAATGTGCTTTTAGACTCCGACACAGATTAGTTTCTATTGCATTCCTCGTTTTGTTTTGTCACATAAATTTCGTAGTATTATTGACGGGATGGCACAAGTGCAGACAACATTCCTAAAGCCAATTTAGATTTTTTTTTTTTTTTCCCTTAATGCTTTGGCGCATTATAGTCTATGAATTCATCCAAATTGACACAAGCAACGTTCTCCAAATAACTCATTTGACTAACAGGATTCACAAATGAAAAAAAAAACTCCTATTACTTATTTCTGCAGCAAACTATAGTTGAATCCAAGATAATCAAACAAAATTTTACAGAGGTAATAGAAAGCAGTAGGAACATAGGAAGAGGCACGGCAACCTTGATGGTCATATTACCGCCGGAGTACGCCTTGTCCTCATCGAAATCGAGGGCAGGGAGAAGGGCGAGCTGGAGCCCGTCGACGTTGGCCCACTCATCGCCACGGCCGTCGACGGTGACCAATCCTTGCTGGAACTCAGCAATGACTCGGGAGCCGGGTTTCTCCTTGCAGCTCGAGTCATCCTCATCCTCGTCTTGCTCGTCGTGCTCGTCGTCGTTGTCGTCCTCCTCCTCACCGTGGTGCCTATGGGCCATGCCGAGCCGGAACGTCACGGACAGGAGAAGTACGGAGAAGATAATCAGAAGAAGAGGCAAGGGCCTTCGTGGCGGCCGGGGCATGGCCGGCAAGCGATGTGTTGTGCGACTGCTCGGAAGCGAGGAGGGTAAAGTGGCCGGTGACTTGCGGTCACACGTGAAGTCGTGGAACTCGAGCAAGGAAATGGGAAAATTTTGGAGCAATGCCCTTATCAACACGTTCAAATCACATTGAGATCCGTGTTTATTACCTCATGATTCATGCCAATCACTCATATATTAAAAATCATATATTAAAAATCATGGAGAGCACGAATCTCAAAACAGTTTGAACGTATTGATAAAGGCTGTGCTAG
The DNA here is from genome assembly GCA_027563935.2 of Costus lasius. Lineage (NCBI taxonomy): Eukaryota > Viridiplantae > Streptophyta > Magnoliopsida > Zingiberales > Costaceae > Costus > Costus lasius. The sequence goes on from CM050446.2 coordinate 121,060,089, forward strand.
AAAATTTTTTTGCAAATGGATTATTCCAAGTGTCATGTCCTGACTTAATGGTAGTCCAACGAAATACTAGACCAAGCGTAAAACCCTAAGATGTCCGGGCGTAGAATTACCTCAAATAGAAAATTCTAACTTTCGTATAATTTTTATCCCCAAATTGGAAAACACGAGCGGAAAACCCTAACCCTAATCACAGAAAATCTAATCGGAAACCCTAATTAGAAAATACCTCCTCATGTCAAAATTGGATTTTGATCGATGCTTGCTAAAATCACCGGATTGCTGACGTCACCCCACGTCAGGTGTCGTCGCCGCGCGTGAATTTGCCTCTGCTGACGTCTGCTTGCGTCAAACTCCAAATCGAATTCCGAATTCGATTTTTGTTCGAATCGAGCTTTGACCGCTCGCTTCCGTTGACTCCTCTGCCTCGATGCGAACGCTGCTCCATGCGCTTAGGTTATGCCATTGTCTTCAACCTCGCCTTCGAACACCGCCCGCGTTCATCGACTCGCTCGTCATCGAAGCAGTTGGACATGCCGGCAGGGGAGAGGATGTCGCCTCACCTCAGCCTTCTTGCCACTATCGGAGACGATGGAGAACACTGCTGGAAAACCCGGAACGGGGAAGGAAGATTCGAGGAAGAGAAATTCTTATTCACCAGATGAAGTTTACAGAAAGCCTCTCTTCTCTCGTCGACGGCCCCCTGGCCGGCGACCCCTACTCCCTTCCCTCGCCGGTGACCCCCGTCACTAGGTACAATCCCTCAAAACCTCACGTTGGCGACTCCCTAGTCGCCAGATCTCACTCAGAAGCTGCGTCGTCATGCTCTGATCGATCACTCGCCCCTATCTCGCTGCCGGTGGTCGTCCCTCTCCCATCCTCCCGCGGATGGTTTTATAGCGAAGAGGTAGAGGCGCCACCTCTGCTTTGTTTAGATCGGGCGCGCCCCGATTAGGGCTTCTACTGCATCCGAGAAGCTCACCGCGCCTTCCACGTCCGTTTCTTTCACGTTGATCGCGTCCATCGACGCCATCGTCGAGCGTGTCTGAAGAATACGCCGAGGATGATGATGCGGCTGAAGCGGCTGGAGACGACACTGCGTCATTGTTTCTAAACTTGTGGTCAACGCCTCCGTTTGACCGTGCTGTTTGTGTTGGGTTTGGGCTTGGGCTGCCCTTTGTCCTAGGCCCGTTGGTCCAGGGCCTAACAATTCTCCCCTGCCCATCCTGGACATTGCCCTCGATGTCCGTCACGGGCGGATCTCTCGCAACCATCACCCCGATCCGACACTACTGCGCCCCGTGGCAGTGTTCGGAATTACCTGTAGTGCACCGACCATCACCTCCTTAGTGTTGATTTTAGCTTCCTCAGCTGACTCCTATGTCACGATGGTCATAATCTTCTGTCTTGTGGGGCACTCCCTTATCCAGTGAGGACCGCCACACAAGAAGCAACCATGTAGCTTCGATTCCGTGTTCGTCCTTCCCGTAGGACGGTGTGGCTCTAGTCGTCCCGGTGAACCTCTGCCCTGCCGGGAAAAGGGTCTACCCCTTTATAGAACTCTAGCCCTCGGCGGGGAGTTGCGCTTCGGTGGTGACCTGGACTTCCTTAGTGGTGCTAATCTAGAATGGTGATTATCCACCAAGGACCTCCACTTCTGCCTATGGTTCAAGGTTTCAGATGAAGAAGTACTTCCGATCAACTTCCACCATGTCTGGTAGCTCCAGCATCAACACGGAGAACGCCCTGATGTACTCCTAGATTGACCCAGTGTGCCTCAGCCGATCCACCTTTCCATGAGCCTAATCCGCCGAGTTTCCGAGAAGAAACTGCCGCCGCAGTTCCTCATGAAACGTTTCCCAAGGCCAGCTAGTAGCCCTCAACGTCGAGTTGACTTTGGTCCTCCACCAAAGCTTTGCGTCGGCTGTAAGGTATACGATGCACACCCGCACCCGATCTTCTTTTGGAATATGGCTCGCTGAGAACAATTGCACCATGTCCCAAATGAAGTTCTCCACCTCTCTGGACAATCCCCTCCCCCCCCCCCCCTCCCCCGGAACGTCGTTGGCTCAGGTACCCATACCTTCAACTTAGGAGCCTCCTGCTTCGCCGGTGCTGCCGTCGACTGTGTTACTTGCGTTATGGCCAAACGCAATACCATGACCTTGACCTGCATCTCCTCTCACATGCGTGCCATCTGCTCTGGCAGGTCGATCAGACCCTCCAGAGTCTGCTGCAGAAGTTCAATCTGCAATCTCTGAGTCTCGATTTGCAACCTTTGTTGCTCCGTTGTCCTCTGAAGAATCTCCACTTGGGGAACCACTGCATTGTCCCCATCGCCCGTCAGACCGAGCACCTTCTCGATCTATGATAGGCGATTACCCTGATTCACCATCTCTTTAGGTTTAGCCACCACCTTGGCTTTACCTTTGTCCTGCTTGGGCCACACATCCCCCGATGACCCTCTGGTAGTGTGGGTGATCTTCTGGAACTTCCAACCGATCTTCACCTTCGCGGGTGAAGCAGTCGTGCTGTGTCCTCCAATACCTATGGGTTATGGGCCCACAGCCGCGACTCTGATACCAATTGTCACACCCCGGCCTAACGGTAGTCCGACGGAACACTAGACCGGGCATGAAACCCTAGGATTTCCAAGCGTAGAATTACCCCAAATAGGAAACCCTAATTTTCGTATAATTTTTATCTCCAAATCGGAAAACACGAGCGGAAAACCCTAACCCTAATCTCAGAAAATCCAATCAGAAACCCTAATTAGAAAATACCTACTCTTGTCAAAATTGGATTTTGACCGATGCTCACTAAAATCACCGGATTGCTGACGTCACCCCACGTCAGCCATCGTCGCCGCGCGTGAATTTGCCTCTGTTGACGTCTGCTTGCGTCAGACTCCAAATCGAATTCCGAATTCGATTTTCGTTCGAATTGAGCATTGACTGCTCGCTTCCGTTGACTCCTATGCCTCGATGTGAATGCCGCTCCACATGCTCGCGTATCATCTTCAACCTTGCGCCGCCCGCGTTCATCGGCTCGCTCGTCGCCGGAGAAGTTGGATGTTGGGAAACCCCGGGGACATTTTACAATTTTTCAGAGTCATTCACATACATTGCACAGCGGAAGAATGCCCCCGAAACAGGTCGGTCCCAAAAACCCAGTGAAGATCGCATGCAAGGGAGTCGACACGATGAGTTAGGAAATACCTTAAGAGCAATTCTGAGCGATGCCGATCTAGGCGTCCAAGTGTGCGCCCTCTGCAGTCTCGCACACACGGATCTCTTGAGTTCTCTTCTTCCTCGCTCGGTGCTAGCCTCGGGAAGAAGATCCAAGCCAAAGGAAGATACTTCTCTTCACTTGCGTCACCAACAAGGTTGAATTGCCAATGGAAGAAGAAAACGCCTCCAAGCCTTCACTACACTTGCGCCAAAGAAGGAGGAAGGAAGGAAGGTTACGGTTAGGGTTTGATGGAAGATGTTGCTTGCGCCAATACCCCTTGCTCTCGCCCTCTTGTAGTGTTCACGCCTTCAAGGATTGATCCCTCTTGTAGAGGGGGCGACAAGGGTCATATTTATAGGGCAAGAGGCGGTTAGGGTAATGGCTAGGATCATGACAAGTGTAAGGCTAGGATGAGGAGGTTTGAGATAAGGAAAGTCTCCAAGACAATTCCTTAATTCTCATTCAACCTTACCTTATACTCCCACAAGTTTCCTTGTGCGCCAAGGCCTTGCCTTGCGCCCCAAGCCATGCCATATTGGCGTGCATTCCATAAGGAAGAGAGGGGGAGGCGCCCTTTACTTCCATAATGAAGCAAAGGCGCCAACATGACCCCATTATGCCCCTAGGCGCATATTGGTTCATGCTTCTCCCCATTATACCCTTTTACCCTCTCATCTCTTCATGAGAACTTGTTATTGGGCCTCATTGGATAATGAGCTAGCCCAAACATCATTGCATAGGTTGATTAAGCATTTGAATCCAATCCAATGCAACACTAATTCAATTTTGACCAACTATGGTCAAATACGGGTCAACCTGCCAAAAATGAAGTTTGGCTCCTATAACATTCTTCCATCTCATCAGGCCCATTGGCGCTGATGGAATCTCCCAATAAGATCCGAGTTATCCAATAACTCGATCATAAGGCTTCCCGATCAATACGAGAACTCAAGTATCAAGGTGTGCGACCCTGTAGGTTCCTTTGACGCTGGCAGTGCTGACCAAAGGTCATCACAAGCAGTGAGTGGTACCTAGCAGTGCATCGCTGCTACCCAGGTCATTGGAATGGATATCGACATCGACATCCCCATCATCGCAACTAGGTACAGATGCATTTCAGTCTCTTTGCCGAACTGATATCCGATTGGTCAAGTGTGTCACCACTTGTTTTCATCCAATCACATGGCTATGACTAGAACAGGTCTTCACCTGGGTATGGCCATACACTTTCAGTCATAGAGCCATAGAGGAGCTCCATGGATATCAAGCTTCCCAAAGGAAGGGGCAAATCCTATGTCTGTCCATTGACCTTCTCATATGGATCGTGACATGCCCAATGACAACCGTTATGACCTCCCAACTACGGTGAGGTGTTAGGTTGTATCAAAGCAAGTTCCTAACCATATAGAATGATCAATGACCTCAAGTCAAAAGATCAATGCATCTCCTGTCACTTATGAGGATAACTTATGACACCAAGTCATAGCCTCATAGCGGGTCTATCCTGTATATCCTCCATGATATACCCATGTGTCTGCGTTAGCACCACGTGCCTAACCAGCCCACATATCAGTCTCACAAGTACCATAGCTGTCCCATATCTACTAAGGTACATCGACTGGGATTTCAGTTTGAGCACAGATTTAATCTGCCTTCAGGGACATTATCATGTAGGTACACAATCGCAGGTGTAAGCAAACAATGATAACGACAATGCCAGAATGATATATAAATATCAATGTTAAGTAGTACATGAGTAGACCAAAACTAGGTCCTAGGGCATATACACCAACATTGGACGCGCCGGTAGGGAGAGGACGCCACCTCTCCTCAGCCTTCTCGCCGCCGTTGGAGACGACGGAGAACACTGCTGGAAAACCCGGAACGGGGAAGGAAGATTCGAGGAAGAGGAATTCTTATTCACCAGATGAAGTTTACAGAAAGCCTCTCTTCTCTCGTCGTCGGCCCCCTGGTCGGCGATCCCCACTCCCTTCCCTCACCGGTGACCCCGTCACCGGTTACAATCCCTCAAAACCTCACGTCGGCGACTCCCTAGTCGCCGGATCTCACTCAGAAGCTGCGTCGTCGTGCTCTGATCGATCACTCGCCCTTATCTCGCTACCGATGGTCGTCCCTCTCCCATCCTCCCGCGGATGGTTTTATAGCGAAGAGGCAGGGGCGCCGCCTTTGCTTTGTTTAGATCGCGCCGCCCTGATTAGGGCTTCTGTTGCATCCGAGATGCTCACCGTGCCTTCCATGTCTGTTTCTTCCGCATTGATCGCGTCCATCAACGTCATCGTCGAGCGTGTCCGAAGAATATATCGAGGACGATGATGCGGCCGATGCCGTCGTCGAGCGTGTCCGAAGAATATGTCGATGGAACACTAGACGATGATATGTCAGTTTCAAAATCAGAAGGATCATCAAATAAATTTTGCACATCACTAACAAAATCATCAATTATATCAATGCTACAACACAATCCTGAGTGTGATGCTTTTTGCAAGGAATCAGTTAAATCAAATTCAATTGTATTATCACAATGTCAAAAGTGAGTTTTCCTTTTCCAACATCAATGATTGCACCAACTGTGGCTAAAAAGGGTCTACCAAGAATAATAGGATTTTTGGAATTTTCCTCCATCTCAAGAACCACAAAATCAGTAGGTACAAAATACTTACCAACTTGGATAGGAACATCCTCAAGAATACCTACAAGATACTTCATTAAGCGATCGGCGAGCTGCAAAGATATTGAAGTCGGCTTAGGAGCTCCCATATCCAGTTTCCTGCACACAGATAAGGGCATCAGACTCACACTAGCTCCCAAATCACATAAGGCTCGATCGAAAGCAACACTCCCAATTAAACAAGGGATAGAGAAACTACTTGGATCCTTTAATTTCGGTGGCAACTTATTTTGAATAAGAGCACTGCATTCTTTAGTTAGTACCATGTTAAGTCACTTTTATATAGCATTTTATACGATGTTACCACCATACTTTCACTCTTTCTCGATGTTAGCCTTGGATTTATATTGAAATATTACGATATTTGCGAAATCTTCACTATTCTGTGCTTTGCTTAATTTCAGGAAAGAAAGCGAGGCGATACAGCAATTTTCAGCCAAGATGAAATTCGCAGCAAATAACACATCCCACCCAGGGAAATCGGTCTCGCATCGCGGTTTCTGTTCCGTCGGGAATCAACTTTCCAGACTTTGTCCATCTCTTATATGCATTAAAGAAGGATGATTATGGGGGGAAAAAGAGGAAATCGACAGGGAGAGAAGTTGAGGCGAATTGAACAAAGGGAATTGAGAGGGGTGGCGGCACTTACCAAATATAGAAGCGGATCTTGCAAGGGCGAGAGAGAGAACACGACCTGCATCTGTGGCGACAACAAGGAAGAAGATGATCGACATCTGTGTGGCGACAATAAGGAAGAACACGCTTCATCATCGCGAGAGCGTGAGGAAGAAGAAGAACGAAGAAGAGAGAAAATCTTGCACGCTCCTACCTCCTACTTGGGGCGATATCCATCATCTTCTCCCTACTTTATCGTTTTATCTTGTTGTTCATGGCTGCTATGATTAAACTTATTGAAAACCTGTTTTGGAACATGAACTTGATAGCTTAAATCCATTTCAAGGCTAGGGGAAAACCCCTCGTATGATTTGTGCATGGATGTTTGGTTTTAATATATGAATCCTTTGTCGTTCTATCTTACCTAGTTGCGTTCTTTGCATGTTAATTGATAATTGCTTTCTTCATGATCTAGATATCTTATATTATTGAAAGACATATACTGATGTTGGAAACCCTATGTATGAATGTGTCAATCGCCATGCGAAAGCTGGCAAATTGCTCATGGGCAATGTATATCTCATCGCGCCCATTGGGTTTATGAGACGAAGCGTACTATGACGGTAGACGCTTAGCCGCATAAACACCTAGTTGCGCCTTTGAGAGAAGGGTGACTAGTACATTAGAGGAGGAAATATATACTATTACATCTCACGCTTCTTGAGTTCGTTCGGGGAAGCGTACTACGACGGTAGACGTTTACCCGTGCGAATACCTGGTTGTATCCTTGAAAGAGGACGACCTTTATATTCGATGCTTGCCCTAGAACTCTCTGGATAATTATCATGCTTTTTATTATCCATGCATAACTCATCGAGGTGGTAACCCCTTTGCCTTGATTTCTTGCATCCTTGATCAACCATAGTGCAGTTTTGTTATTCTTCTGTTTTTCATTTAGTTAGTCTCAATTTAGAAAACTATTCAAACCGTCTATTGCTGTTTAGCTTGTAGAAGCTTAGTCAGTTGGTACTTGGTATTTGGTCTCTGTGGGATCGATACATTTATTACTTCGATATATCCATATACTTGCAGAGTTTATCATACCACAGTACCAGAGTCCTCTAATTTTCTTTTGTTGGATAAAATTTCTTTTAAAAATTTTGCATATATAGGCATTTAATATATAACTTTTTCAACACTTCCAGAAATTTCCCAAACTGCCTATCCAACTTAGCTTGCGCAATCCTCTAGGGAAAAGGAATATGTGGCCTATAAGGTGAAGGAGAATTAGGTTTAGAAATATCATTTGACATGGTTTATCACCTTTTAGTTTATCACCCTGGTGAGGTGACAAACTAGCTTGGGATTGCTCATGCTTAGAGGATTTTTCCAAATCTAATCCATTATCAATGTCAATATTAGGCTCTTTTTCATTATTTTCATATTTTCCTTTAGGTTCATCTAATTACCTTCCACTCCTGGTGATGATAGCATTACAGTACTTCCTAGGGTTTGGTTCAGGTTTAGCAGGTAATTTTCCTTGGGGTCTATAAGAAGTGCTTGCTTGTTATGCTATCTGCGTTCTTAAAATCTTATTGTGAGCAACAACACCATCTAACCTAGAGTTAATTTCCTTAAAACCCTCTTTGAACTCTTCATTTTGTTTCATCTGGGCACTCATGAATCTCTCAAACATGTCCTCTAAACTAGATTTTTGGGGTTGACTCTGATTTTGTTGACTCTGCTGGTGCCCTCTATTTTTATTCTGCCCACTAGCATGATTGTTACTTCTCCAAGACAAGTTGGGGTGGTTTCTCCAACCAGGGTTGTAGGTATTAGAGTAAAGGTCATTATTTCTGCCTTGATTGTACCCCCCCTACTGCATTGACTCGCTCACTACTCTAATCAACAATAACTTTACACTCTTCAGCATAGTGCTCATGGTTTCCATAAACATCACACATAACAGGAAAAACAGCAGTAGTTTGCATTTGAAAAGAATCAAAATAATTACACAAAGAATCTACCTTTTCTGCTAGAGAACGCCAACCATTACCATCATTCTTATCATGAGGAGGACGATACAACACTCCTCTCTCAGTAGTCCATTGGTTGTGATTTAGCGTCATCTCTTCAATCAACGCATAGGCATCTTCAACAGTCTTCTTCATCAGTGCTCCCCCTGCAGCAGCATCAACAGTTAAGCGAGTGTTGTAAAGCAAACCATTATAGGAAGTTTGAATTAAAACTCAATCTTCTAATCCATGGTGAGGGCACTTCCGTTGTAACTCATTGAAGCGCTCTCATGCTTCACTAAGTGATTTGCTATCCCTCTGTGCAAAGCTTGTGATTTGATTCCTCAACTAGATCATCTTACTGGGTGGAAAGTATTTCAGCAAGAAAGCCTTTTACAATTGCTCCCAAGTAGTGAATGTCTCAGTTGGTTATGAATGTAGCCAAGCTTTTTCTCTGTCCCTGAGAGAAAAAGGAAACAGTCTCAGTCTAAGAGCATCATCAGATACATCATTAATTTTTATGGTATCACAAAATTTAAGAAAAAGAGATAAGTGTTGACTTGGATCTTCCAGACAAGATCCTCCAAACTGGTTTTGTTGGATCATTAACAGGAACTCTAGTTTAATTAGGGGTGTCCAAAATTCGGGTCAAACCGAAAAACTAAAATTTTCGGTTCGGTTCGGTTTCAAACCAAGTTCGGTTCGGTTCGAAATAGTTAAAAAAATTTCGGTTCGGTTTTCGGTTTGGGAAGTTCGGTTCGGTTTGGTTTTCGGTTTGAACCGAACAAACTCCATTTTAAATATAATATTATTATTTTTATATAAAATATAAAATATTATTATTATTAACTATATAAAATATATTATTTTATTATTTTAAGAAAAAATTAATAATATAATAGTATAAATAAATTAAATATATATTTATATATTAAATTTCGGTTTAATCTGTTTAAATCGAATCGAACCGAATTATTCGGTTCAGTTTTGATTCGGTTTTTACCTAATTCGGTTCGGGTTCGGTTTGTTGCCATCACAATCGGTTCGGTTCGGTTTGGCACAAGTTCGGTTCGATTCGAACCGTTTGGACAACCCTAAGTTTAATCTCAAAGTTGTTTGCATCAATTGCAGGCCTAGTAATGCAGGAACGAATTCCCTATGTACTCGGAGCTGTATAGTCTCTAAATGTTCTTCTTTCCGCCATGATGAATTCTTCTTCTCTCTCTTCAGTAAACCTCAATTTCCTGCGCAATCTAAGAGTTTTGTTAATTTCAGGATCAAAAGGAACTAATGGTCCTGACCTAAGATTCCTACGCATAAACAAGTAGAAAGTCAGAAAAGTTCGGATTTTTCAGAAAATAAAAGAAAACTAGAATCTATCACAGAAAATACTAAGAACACAAAAGGCTTAGTCTAGCAATACTATCAATTATATCAATATTAACAAAACCAAGGTCCCCGGCAACAGCGCCAAAAACTTGTTGTAGTCCGCAAGTGCACGGATACTCGAAGTAATATTTAAGATATCGAACCACAGAGACCTTGTTGTTAAGTACCGACGAATCGAGTTTTCACTAGCTAAACAAAGTCGAATAATGATGCAAACGATCGAAACGTGCACAGAAAAATATCAGAGAAGAAAACTGGGACTAGGAGTTCATCCACCTTAATTCTAATGACTAGAAGGAAATAAAGATTGTCATTCAAATTTTATCATGATAAATATTTAGTTTACTTCATAAAAGGATCATCTCGCTCTCGCGTAGATAATCATACAAAGGACCAATCCTCACTCTCGTGCAAGATCTATCCAATGCTGAAAATAAGTAAACTATCAACAAAGAATTCAAAGATCACTGTCGTGCATCCGAATTCTAAGTTAATCACCTCATGTGGAAACTCAAGGCTCACTCTCGTGCATTTTGAAACTCATCATAAGTTCTACTTAAGGTTCTCCGGTGATCAGAAATTTAATCTATTAATATTTCGAATCAAACCTAACACATTAACTCAATCTAAAGAATCAGAAAATCAACATGGCAATAAATCACTAAAAATTAGAATTCAAAGAACAAACCTAATCTCTTACGATAAGTTCCAAACTCAATGATTTTTAGAGTTCCAAATTTCACAATCAACCTCTCAGTCTATTTTGCAAAAGTCTAAAATATGCTGATATTTATAAAACTAAAGAGAATTAAAGAAAAGTCATCACATAAGCAGAATCATCATAACAAAATTATCATGACAAAAATAATTAATGTCTAGTCATTAAGAAATTAAGGAGATTACACCCCCACGTCCCATACGAAGGTTTAAGCTAGCATGATGGAAACATTATAGCAAAACATGGTTTTAGAATGATTAGAAATCGAAAGAGAGGAGTAAAGGTTACAAAACAAGGCTGTAATCTAAATTCCTCCCCGTAATTTGCCTTGAAGTCGCAATGAACAGTGTCGCAACCGCGTTTTTGATGATTTCTCCCTCGATCAATCTCTTGTCGCTCTGAAACTTCTGTGGTGTGTTCTTCTTCCTCAGGCGAAGCTTCCTTTCAAAAATCGCGGCTGGAGATGGTCTGTGCGACGAACAGCGACGAACTCTAGTGCGACCGCGATTCCCTGAAACTCTCCGTGAATACGTGATAAAAATTGTTCCTTTTGCTTCGCAAATCTCCGTCTGCTTATCCTGAGTCTTTCCCTTTTTTCAGATCTGCAATTGGTGCCCTAAATATAGAGAAATTGTGTTTTTAAGTTTGCGGCGGAAAACTCAGAAATCTGAGTGCAAAATTATGGCACCATAAAATAATTACGGCAGTGCCGTAATTTCTTCGGTGAATTCTGGGCAAAAATTATGGTAGCGTGGAAATCTTTACGACAGTGTCGTATTTTTGCCTAAGTCCTCTGATCAAAATTGTCTGAAATTACGGTACCATGGAAATTTGTCTCAAAATTACGATAGTGCTGTATTTCTCTCGGATGACTCTGAAAGTTTCTGTGTGAAATCGTCGAAAATTACGGTACCGTGGAAATATTTATGGCAGTGCCGTATTTTTGCTGAAACTTCTGGTTGGGTTTGTTGAAATTACGGTACCGTAATTTCCAACGATTTCACACAGAAACTTTCAGAGTGTGAAAAATATGGTAGCAGACTTGTTTTAACTTGAAATTTGATGTGTAAACTCCCCTTGATGATTAGAACTTGTTCATGTATTGAAAGTGCTTGAAAACTGATGATAATGATACCTTTTTGCTTGAAATTGATCAAAAACAAAGAATGGTGTAGATTCCGAAGTATTTGGCAAATAAGGTGTAAAAATAAAGCAAAAGAGCAAGATTATGACTCAAAAGACTAGTAAATAAGTTTGAAAAATACTATAAAATTTGGAGTCATCAAACACAGAAGGCTCAAACTTTGCTTGTCCTCAAGCAAATAAAGAAAACAATACTGATTATGAAAATAAACTTTCAGATGATGAATAAATTTCTAAGATACAATTACATATGAAAAATTCTCATCAAATAAATACTCAAAATTTCAAGTAAATATATAGTTCTCCGAATTCAATCTTTAAGATCCATAATTCAATCAAATAAAATTTCGCAATATGTATAAACAGACTTTCAATCTCATGAGTTCACCTAGTTTAAGTTTTGAGTCCATGATGTCTTTGTTTACAGGAATAGGAATCACAAAATCTTTTTCCACTCAGCCAGTGTGGATGGGCTGATCTCGAGTTGCCGCGTGGGCTTGGGACATGTCTCAGCCCAGTGAATTTGGGCCTAACAATTCTTCCCCGCCCAATTTGGACATCGCCCTCGATGTCCATTACGGAGGTCTTTTTGAAGTCTCGCCCTATCATCGTCGTCGCCCCCTTGGAGACGAAATCTCTCAGAACCTTGCTCCCTCGCAGATGGAAGGTTGATGACTCTAAATTTCATAGTATTTTTCATACTCAATTGCTAGTCTTTTGAGTCATAATCTTGCTCTTTTGCTTTATTTTTATACTTTATTTGCCAAATACTTCGGAATCTACACCTTTCTTTGTTTTTGATCAATTTCACGCAAAAAAGTATCATTATCACCAGTTTTCAAGCACTTTCAATGCATGAACGAGTTCTAATAATCAAAGGGAGTTTGCACATTAAATTTCAAGTTAAAACAAGCCTTCTAGCAAAAATACGGCATTATCGTAATTTTGGGACAAATTTCCATGGTACCGTAATTTCAGCAAACCCAACCAGAAGTTTCAGCAAAAATACGGCACTGCCCAAAATATTTCCACAATACCGTAATTTCTGACGATTTCACATAGAAATTTTCAGAGTCAACCAAGAGAAATACGGCACTACCGTAATTTTGAGCCAAATCATCACGGTACCGTAATTTCAGACAATTTCGAACAGAGGACTTAGGCAAAAATACGGCACTGTCGTAACGATTTCCACGATACCGTAATTTTTGCCCATAATTCACAGAAGAAATTCCAGCACTGCCGTAATTATTTCACGGTACCGTAATTATTTCACGGTACCGTAATTTTGCACCTAGATTTCTGAGTTTTCCGCCAAAACCTTAAAAACATGATTTCTCGAGATTTAGGGCACCAATTGAAGATCCGAAAAAAGAGGAAGACTCAGGATAAGTAGGCGAAGATTTGCGAAGCAAAAGGAACACTTGTTCTCACGTATTCACGGAGAATTTGAGGGAATCGCCACTGCGCTAGGGTTCATCGCCGTTCGTCGCACAGACCATCTCCGGCCATGATTTTTGAAAGAGAGCTTTGCCTGAGGAAGAAGAACACACCACAGAAGTTTCAGAGTGATAGGAGATCGATCGAGGGAGAAATCATTAAAAACGCGGTCGCTGCACTGTTCATCGTGACTTCAAGGCAAATTACAGGTTGTAATTTAGATTACAGCCCTGCTTTGTAATCTTTACTCATCTCTTTCGATTTCTAATCATTCTAAAACCATGTTTTGCTATAATTCTTCCATCATACTAGCTTAAACCTTCGTATGAGACATGGGGGTGTAATTCCCTTAATTTCTTAATGACTATACATTGATTATTTTTGTCATGATAATTTTGCTATGATGATTCTGCTTATGTGATGACTTTCATTTAATTCTCTTTAGTTTTATAAATATCAGCATATTTTACAGTTTTGCAAAATAGACTGAAAGGTTGATTGTGAAATTTGGAACCCTAAAAATCATTGTGTTTGGAACTTATCTAAGAGATTAGGTTTGTTCTTTGAATTCTGATTTTTAGTAATTTATTTCCATGTTGATTTTCTGATTCTTTGGATTGAATTAATGTGTTAGGTTTGATTCGAAATTGTAAGAGATTAAATTTCTGATCACCGGAGAACCTTAAGTAGAACTTGTGATGAGTTTCAGGATGCACGAGAGTGATCCTTGAGTTTCCACATGAGATGATTAACTTAGAATTCGGATGCACGACAGTGATCCTTGAGTTTTTTGTTGATAGTTTACTTATTTTCAGCATTGGATAGATCTTGCACGAGAGTGAGGATTGGTCCTTTGTATGATTATCTGTGCGAGAGCGAGATGATCCTTTTATGAAGTAAACTAAATCTTTATCATGGTAAAATTTGACTGACAATCTTTATTTCCTTCTAGTCATTAGAATTAAGGTGGATGAACCCCTAGTCCCAGTTTTCTTCTCTGATATTTTTCCGTGCACTTTCCGATCGTTTGCATCATTATTCGACTTGTTTAGCTAGTGAAAACTCGATTCGTCAGTACTTAACAACAAGGTCCCTGTGGTTCAATATCTTAAATATTACTTTGAGTATCCGTGCACTTACGGACTACAACAAAGGTTTGTATCTCCACTAATCTGGATCTCTCTCCTTCATCTCTCTGACCTCTTTCTGTCACTGGGGAAGGTTTGACGAGTCTTGCTTGTAGACGCCGCTTCCTTTGCTCCGCAATATTTGCTCGAAGAAACTGGTGGAGACAAACATAGGAGTCGGAAGCTTGAAAGACGAGCACACTCACTGAAGGCAGACTGCGTGCCTTCTTACAACCATGAAGCCCCCTTATATAGACAGAGCAGCCTTAAGATAAGAAGAGACCGAAAGAATCTCTTCGTACATCAATAATTACAACTAAGATAAGAAAAGACAGAAGGCATCTCTTCGTACAACACTTATTTACGACTTTACTAAAGAAAGCTATCCCCACACACTAAGGAAGCATTTGTAGAGACCGCTTTGCATTATTGAGCCGACATCGCTTCTCTTTTAACAGTTGTGATCCATTGTGTATGGAGGGTCCCCTCAACGCAACGAGTGCGCTTAATCATCCTGCATTTCTTCTAGAATATCATCATCATTATTAGTAGGAATTATCATGCGGCCATCATCTTTATAGACTTTAGCCAGTGATTCACCTTAAGCTCTTATGAGTTGTTGGACCCTGATGAGTCATATGAATCTTTTGGTGTAACACCGTCAGATTACTTAAAACCTCAAAGGTTTGTTTATGCCTTGCGGCATGATTTTGTATAAAGCTGTCAGGCTTTTGTCGATAGATGAGTTTCATCCCAAATGTGTATAAAAACACAATGAAAAGAAATAACATATATTTCATAGATCTACTACGTACTAACGTATAAACATATGGAGACAGGTTGGATTGTATAAAGAAGAAATAACCAAGGAGTAAGAATGCTTGTTAACTATAGATTTCTGGACATTATTATGCCTTTGTTTTCCTCTGGTATCAACCGCTTTACCATTAATTTGAGTACTCAAGTTAGCATCATGTTGTATGGTCGTTAGCAAGCCTCTCGTTCCTAGCGACCCTCCTGGTCTTCGGACTTTTACTTGTCAAGCCATTGGCCCTTTAGCTAACTTGTATACTCAAAACATTGTGACTTAGGCAGTCCCGACATACCCAGATTTGTATAAAATACAAAGCATATTATCCATTTTCTAGATAAAAAGACAATTTATATTTAGCCAGATTAAACTCATATAAGAAGAGTTGTCCGTCCATTTGTTCTGCATAAAACTACTCTTGGGGAGCAAGTTTTTTGTGATATTTGGTAGGGACCAAAGTCATATCAAGGACTGTATTACTACAACCCGTATCAAGTAAGGTAGGGATGTCCAATTTCCAGTCAGAAATTTGGATCATATACTGGACCTTAAGAGTATATAGCCTGGAAGACTCAGAAACAGGCTTATTTAAATATTCAATTTTATATGATGGAGGGTCATGAGTAGTGACTCCAGTGGGTATGTTTGTTGTTACCTCATAACATGAGGCTCTTGGCATATCCAAAGAAGTGTTGAGTAGATCTTTTCCTTTTTCAAGGATTGTTACCCCTGAGTAAGAGTATGAAAGTTCTACAGCTAGAATACACAATTCTAGGTAGAGAAGCCGAAGGGGAAGGAAACCAAGCTGGTGCCGCATGTACGATTGCAATCAGACGCTGCTGCTGCGTAAAAGAGGAAGGTAAGTGCAAAGAATTGGAAGAAGGCAAGATTTTGGAAAAATGAAATCATTCCAAAAGTATGTAGATGTGATATTGATGCTTTTGAACATGTTGTGGTACGTAGATGTAGTTTTGATAGGTAATTTTGTGTGTTAGATAAGGTATTGATGCTTTTGAATATTTGTTGATGTGGTATGTTGATAGGTTTTGATAGATAATATTGTATGTTGATGTGGTATTAATATTTTTGATTATGTATTTGTTGTGAAACATTATTATGTGTAAGTTTGCTATGGGTGTTTTGACAAGTATATTGATGTTGTATTAATGTTTTTTATTATGGTGATGTTGTATTAATGCTTTCGATGTTGTTAGTGTGATATTTAATTTGGATTATAGTGTAAATATTCTAATCTTGATTAATTATGTGTCTTATTTGTATAATATATTATATATGTATTTTATATGTGCTAAAGTGAATTATTTATATTTTATTATTTTAATAATTTAAAATATTTGTTATAATTTTTTATTTTTTTATATATTTACCTTTTAATATTTTTATTTTAATAATAATTAGATAATTTAATAATTTATAAATATTTAATTATATTTTATTAATAAAAATATAAGAATATAAATAATATATATATATATATATATATATATTAATCCATCTTATTTTATTTTCTTTTTTTTCAAGTAAATATAAAAAAGAAAAACGTTATGATTTTTTCTTTCCGCGGCAGCTACTGCACCAAACGGATTAACGGACCCTGAAGCTTGTGGGCCCCACCCGACGCCCGTACAAGAGCAGCCCTCGCGTAGGCTCCCCCGTTTTAAACGTGGCGCGTTCGTGCAGCGTCAACGTGTTGTGGTAACCCAATTGATTCGCTGCACAGTGAATCGCTGTTCCCTGCTGTTCTTAATTCTTTGATCAGGGCAGTAGCCGATTACTTCGACGCCACGTGGCATGAACTCCGTTTCCCTCTTCGCTTTCGTCTTCCACCCTATGCAGCGGATCAACCTCCCACGCGACCACTGTCTTTCGCCGAGCACATGCCAATCGGGCTATTCTCACGTAGTCACGTGTGCGATTGAAGGAGTCAAATTTATTGTTAGTATGGCCCACAGAAAAAAAAACTTTTGTGAATAAAAATGCAAAAAATTGAAAGCCAGGAAGGATCCAAAAATCAACTTAAATTATAATAAAAATATAATTATTATATGCATTAAAATTCTCATATAGGTGAAAAATATGATAATGTACATGACTGTGATCTCATGATTTTGATATTGTAAGTTTTTTTTTGTTTTAAATCCATTGTATACTTAAAAAATAATATTTGATTACTCTTAGCTAAGATTCTTCTTCCCGGTCTATATGAATAAAAATCTTTCATAAAGGCTATGTACATGGAGTTCTTAGGCAGTCATTTAATGTTAGATACAAATGTGTCTAATTATATTTTAGATTTTTTTTAATGTTTACAATATATTTACAATTTAAAATTGAGTTTTAAAAATTTAAGCTAATTGATTTTATAATTTAATCTTAAATTTTAGTATAGTTTTAAAATGTAATATTTTTTTATTTTTTGACATAGAATTGAACTTTACCAGAATCTAAAAATTTTAAAAGATACTTTTTATAATTTTTAAAATATAAATTTAATTTTTTGGGTTGTTTTTATAGTTTAGGAGAGTAGTTTGTTATAAGCAAACCGTCGACGTGCGTCGCGTCATGCACCCTAAATTGACGTCGCGGTGGGGTACAGTGGCGGGTTGCGAAGCTTGGTTGATGCAAAAAAAAAAAAAAAAGATCACGTGAATTCTTCCCCCCTCGCACACCACCCTCATTTAAAGCGCCGTTGTTCCGCTCCCTAGCGAAATGTAACATGCAGCTCTCCCTCTACTCCTTTCCTTCTCGTTGCGGACGCTTCACCTCGAGGTACGTCATACCCCTCTCCCTGGCCTGTCGAACACTTTGTGCAATTAGGTTTTGAGTTCCGATTTCATGATGAGGTTCGGCGATGTATTGATCGCAGCAGAGCTTTCGTGTGCTCTGCATGCGGGGATTGGGGAGCTAGACGATGTAGTTTCACGGATTTTTCTTGTTCAGGGTTATGATCGATCGATTTATTTTTTTATTTCCTAATTAGGGTTAGGGTCGATCTTTTCCATGCGATTTGTAATTTGGGGAGGGGGAGTTAGGGTTTTTGATTTGGGTGTGATTTTACCCAGAAACCCTAGGGTTTCACGCCCGATTTGGTGTTCTGTCGGACCACCTTAGACCAGGGCATGACACCTAGTGTCACGCCCCGGTCGGATCGGTCTAGAATTAGCGCTTATCCGCTTCCTAGAGCCGTCCGGCGGAATACCAGAACGTAACTCGCCCTAGGGTTTCCGACCCAAAATCGAAACCCTAATCTCCCCGAATTATTTTTATCCCCAAAATACAATTCGCACGGAGAAAACCCTAACCCTAATTTGAGAAATCGAGAAAGAATCGAAAACCCAAAATTATAATACCTCCAATTTGATTTTGACCGAAGTCAAAATCATCACCAATTTAATCAAATTCCACTGTTGAGAATAGTCGCCGAATCGCCCTTGCTGACGTCACGATGACGTCAGCCGCCGATTAATTCCGTCGCCGCGAAATCGTTCTTCAGGTGACGTCACGCTGACGTCGGCACGCGAAATCGATTTCGATTTCGAATTCGCGCCGCCAATTTTGACTTCTTCCTGCTGACGTCCGCTTGCGTCAGCCGCCAAATCGATTCCGCCGAATCGATTTCTCGTCAGAAATTTGCCGTTGACCGTTGACTTCGTCTCGTTTCGAACGCCCGACGCGTTCGAAACTCGCGTCGTCTTCTTCCTCGCGACGCCGCGAGAGTTCGCAACGCTCGAACGCCGCCGGCGTTCGAGCAGACGCCGGAGAAGACTGACTACAAGGGGAGGACGCCGCCTGCGTCTCGCCTCGTCGCCGACGACCTAGCAGCCGCCTGCTGCTGGAACTATCGCCGGAAACGCCGAAACAGGGGAAGGAAGTTGGAAGAGGGAAAGCTTCATTTTATTCCCATTAAAACGTTACAAAACTCCTCTCTACGCCGACGACCACCGTCGCCGGTGCCCCCATCCCTCCCTCGCCGGTCATCGCCGGTTACAAGCTCTGTTTTTCCTTCTCTCTCTCGTCGACGCCGCCGCGCCGACCTTCGCCCCTTGGCGGCATCAGAGCCCTGCTCTGGAAGAGGCGACGGCGCCCTCGCCGTCGCCGGTGGAGTCGCTCCCCGGCGCTCGATGTGGTGACGCCCTCTGCGCACACCCTGCTTCGTCCGCCTCTCGGACGTTTATAGGAAGAGCCGCCCTCTTCCGTCCGAACTCTTCGCTGCGACTGTGTCTTCCGTGCGCGTCCGTGAAGATCGGGAAGGGGACGCCGCCAGCTTCGCGTTGACGACGCCGCGTCCAACTCCTCTGCTCGACGCCGCTCGCGCCGCTCGCGTCCGCTTCCGTCGCACGCGGTGGCGAGCTCGCGTGGCTCGCGTCTGTGTCTCACGCCCACGTCATCCGCTGGATCAGCGTCTGAAGCACGTGGATGAGACGAAGCTTCCGCTTCATTTGGGTTGGTCAACTTCCAATGTTGACCCGCCGTTTACCTCAAATCGAGCTCCCTTCAATCAAGTGGGCTTCCTTCTGTGGGCCTGGGCTTGGGTTGGGCCGAACCGCCTGAACCGGGCCCTAACAATACTCCCCCATCTGATTTGAACATCGCCCTCGATGTTCGATGCAAGTTGAACACTGGCCCTCCAATGTTCAAAGTCCTCCATCTTCTATCTCCAGTCTGATGATGAATGTTTGCTGCACCATGCTTATAGCAACCTGCATCAACAAACTTGTCAAGGATAATCTTGTTTCACCATATTTGCTGAACTCAGCTGAACCTCGATGTCCTCTGACACCGGCATCGACGCCCCTGG
The DNA here is from genome assembly GCA_027563935.2 of Costus lasius. Lineage (NCBI taxonomy): Eukaryota > Viridiplantae > Streptophyta > Magnoliopsida > Zingiberales > Costaceae > Costus > Costus lasius. The sequence continues at coordinate 121,080,083 of CM050446.2, forward strand.
CGCCGGCATCAACGCCCCCTGGTGTTGGCATCAATGCTATGCATTGGCATCAACACTCCCTGGTGTTGGCATCAAAGCCCCCTGCTTTGGAAAAGGATCTGCTGACCCCTCTTCATCACCCTCCTGGTGATGGCATCGGAGCCCCCTGCTCCGGAAAGTGATCTTGCAATCACTGAGCTCTTATAGAGTTCTCCTTCGATGTCCCCTGACATCGGCATCGACGTCCCTGACATCGGCATCAATGCTCTTAGACATTGGCATCAACACACCCTGGTGTTGGCATCAGGACCCCTGCCCTGGAAGAACGACACTCCTTTGTCGCCGGTAGATCACTTTAAGCTCTGATACCTGTTGTCACGCCCCGGTCGGATCGGTCTAGAATTAGCGCTTATCCGCTTCCTAGAGCCGTCCGGCGGAATACCAGAACGTAACTCGCCCTAGGGTTTCTTACCCAAAATCGAAACCCTAATCTCCCCGAATTATTTTTATCCCCAAAATACAATTCGCACGAAGAAAACCCTAACCCTAATTTGAGAAATCGAGAAAGAATCGAAAACCCAAAATTATAATACCTCCAATTTGATTTTGACCGAAGTCAAAATCATCACCAATTTAATCAAATTCCACTGTTGAGAATCGTCGCCGAATCGCCCTTGCTGACGTCACGATGACGTCAGCCGCCGATTAATTCCGTCGTCGCGAAATCGTTCTTCAGGTGACGTCACGCTGACGTCGGGACGCGAAATCGATTTCGATTTCAAATTCGCGCCGCCAATTTTGACTTCTTCCTGCTGACGTCCGCTTGCGTCAGCCGCCAAATCGATTCCGCCGAATCGATTTCTCGTCCAAAATTTGTCGTTGACCGTTGACTTCGTCTCGTTTCGAACGCCCGACGCATTCGAAACTCGCGTCGTCTTCTTCCTCGCGACGCCGCGAGCGTTCGCAACGCTCGAACGCCGCCTGCGTTCGAGCAGACGCCGGAGAAGACTGACGACAAGGGGAGGACGCCGCCTGCGTCTCGCCTCATCGCCGACGACCTAGCAGCCGCCTGCTGCTGGAACTATCGCCGGAAACGCCGAAACAGGGGAAGGAAGTTGGAAGAGGGAAAGCTTCGTTTTATTCCCATTAAAACGTTACAAAACTCATCTCTACACCGACGACCACCGTCGCCGGTGCCCCCATCCCTCCCTCGCCGGTCATCGCCGGTTACAAGCTCTGTTTTTCCTTCTCTCTCTCGTCGACGCCGCCGCGCCGACCTTCGCCCCTTGGCGGCATCAGAGCCCTGCTCTGGAAGAGGCGACGGCGCCCTCGCCGTCGCCGGTGGAGTCGCTCCCCGGCGCTCGATGTGGTGACGCCCTCTGCGCACACCCTGCTTCGTCCGCCTCTCGGACGTTTATAGGAAGAGCCGCCCTCTTCCGTCCGAACTCTTCGCTGCGACTGCGTCTTCCGCGCACGTCCGTGAAGATCGGGAAGGGGACGCCGCCAGCTTCGCGTTGACGACGCCGCGTCCAACTCCTCTGCTCGACGCCGCCCGCGCCGCTCGCGTCCGCTTCCGTCGCACGCGGTGGCGAGCTCGCGTGGCTCGCGTCTGTGTCTCACGCCCGCGTCATCCGCTGAATCAGCGTCTGAAGCACGCGGATGAGACGAAGCTTCCGCTTCGTTTGGGTTGGTCAACTTCCAATGTTGACCCGCCGGTTTCCTCAAATCGAGCTCCCTTCAATCAAGTGGGCTTCCTTCTGTGGGCCTGGGCTTGGGTTGGGCCGAACCGCCTGAACCGGGCCTTAACACCTAGCGCCTGCCCTAAACCACACGACGCATACCAGCAGCCGCTGGCCCATCACCCTTCCTTCACCGACACTCGACGCTCACCCAGCAGCTGCCGGCCATCGCCTTCACCTTTAGCCGTCGACCCGGGTGAGTCCTTCCCCTCATTAGTCCTTCACTTCTCGTCGCCTCATCTTGGTCGCCACCTCATTTCGCAGCCGTGTCCTCGCCTTTCACCGTCGCCTTCGCCCTTCGCCTCCCTTGCTCTATTCCCACGCCGAGGTGATTCCCCTGCTCCAGCATCACGCCGAGCCCGACTCCTCTACTGCAGCATCACACCGAGCCAACTGGAGCAGCATCACAGACTCACGGTCACGGTAATATGCACGACTTCTGCATTTTCTAAAGGGCAAATTTCATGCTATATAGTATACACGAGACATGATTTAGGGATTTAGGGTTTACACGACTTCTTTATTTGTTGGATTCAACGATTTCGGTCATTTCGTGGTTTGCTTGCATTCGGATTTGTCAGTTCGCGAATGATTAGGGATTTATAATTTGGATTTGCGTTGCTATTAAATAGTTGTGTTGCTTCGTTTGGAGTTCGTGTAGCTTCAAAAGTTTATTACAGACTCAGTTCTATTGTTCTCCATTTCGTTGCCTATATCAGTGGATTGTGGATTAGAATTGTCTGGTTTTTGTTAAGATTTGATTACGAACGACCACTTGTTTAATATTCATTAGTTGATTTTATGAAGGTAAGGTCGGGTTACCCTGCCTGGGGCGGGTTTCCCCATGGGTCGAGTATGGGGTTGAGATTTAAAAACCCGTTGGGTTCAATTTGGGGTCGGGTTTGAGTTTCCCCACGATATCAACACATAATATTACAAGACTGTCATCAACACATAAATCCTAGCTTTAAAACTCGTGCATAAGTCCCATGTGAGCTGCACATTCCGAACGCTAATGGAGCTGTTAACGTCCGTTGACGGAGCTATTTATTAATGTTAATTTTCTTGAGATTTGTAAAAGTTGGACACGTTTTCGAATCCTAGGGGGCTGTGCTCAAGAATCCTAAGCAGCCTTGTTGCTAGGGCTGTCCAAAGTCCGGTTCAACCCGATAAACCGAACCGAACCGAACCGAAATTATCGGTTCGGTTCGGTTTTTATTTAATGGGTCGGGTTCGGTTCGGTTTTTATTTGAGTAAAAATATATCGGGTCGGTTTCGGTTTTTGGTTTTAAAAAACAAAAAAAACCGAACCGAACCGAGTAAACGATTCGGCGGTTCAAAAAAAACATTTATGTTTAATGTTTTAACGTTACGCGTAAGTTACGAGTTACGACTTACGTGTAACCTAACCCTACGCCGCAGTCGCCGCTAACGCTTCAGCCTTCGCCCTTCAGCGGTTCCTCCAGCCGACTGCCGACCACTCGACCAGGCGACCTGCGACAGGAACTCCACAGCTCCACGCCTCCACTCGGCGCGACGCAGCAACGGGCGACGGCGATCTCGCAGTCGGCAGTCGCAGTCCCTTTCCTCTGCTCGCCTCTCGGCTCCAGCTACGCGTACCCTACGCGCTCTCGCAGTCGCAATTCGCAATCGCTCTCATCTCTGACCTTGAGAGGCTTGACTCTAGAGTGTGTGCTATCCGCCTTCGCCAGCACAGTTCACACCTTCATCGGTAAGCTTAAAGCTTTTAGGTTTAGTTTTGATTTTTAGGGTTTTATGTGATGTGATGTCAAACTTGTTGATTGTTAAACTTGTTGTAAACTAGTAAACTACTAAACTGCTGATTTCATACTGCAGCATATCCTTTCTTTGAAAAGTTGTTTAAATGGAGGGGATTATGCAGCCCTTTCTCCTTGTTTCCATCTTTTTACTGTATGGTATAGACAGTCAGAGATAAGTTTTCAGTTTCTTTCTTATTTTCTTAAAGATATACTAAAATGTGCATTATGTGAGCGCCTTGTAAAATCATCAGTTACTGGACATTATATCTCCACTGATTTTTCTTTTAGAATTTAGTAATTCAGAATGTTTTATATGTTCTTTGTCCCTTGAATTTGATACAACTAGTCTTCCGACCTGGCGGCTTTGTCAGTTTGTGCTAAACCAATTCACTGTCCGCCTACAATTGTTTGTTTGATTTAGATTGTTATCTTCAGGCATTGGTTTGTATATCGCAGTCCCATTATCTTCATATCTTGCACCTGCATTTTCAAATCCGGTTTAAACCGGTTTAAACCGAACCGAACCGAACTTTTTCGGTTCGGTTTGGTTCGGTTTGTCAAAAGTTCGGTTCGGTTTCGGGTTACAAAATTTGGGAAAAAAAACATCGGTTCGGTTCCAATCGGTTCGGTTCGGTTCGGTTCGAACCGATTGGACACCCCTACTTGTTGCTCAGGAAATTTTTTCTTAATTTAGTGAGAGTTAGGATGATCTTGATTAGGAATTTCGAGGGTTGCTAAACAAATAACATCTGTAAAATAGATCTAAATCACTATTTTGATTTAGACTGAATTCTAAATAAATTGATATCGTAAAATAATAACAATACAAGCCTTCATTAAGATACAAGGTGTATGTATCCCATAATCTATATGCATGATTTATTTTCCTGCTTAAATGTAACCATAATATGCGTTGAATGTAGTCACTGTATAATTTAATTTGGATGTTAAACAATGCTGAAGTATAATCAGTTCTGTTAACCTTGGGGATTACTGTGCTCAGGCACAGTAACCTATTTGTTTTTTTGTAAATGGTATAGTTGTATTATAGGGCTCTATTTGTTTTTTTTAAATGGTATAGTTGTATTATAGGGTTGCTGTGCATACAGTAACCTTTATTTAATTGAAAAATGGTATATATATGAAGGTATAAAGATACTAAGGAGCTTTTATAACAATAGAAATCAGAAGAAACTAGTCATCCACTTCAATGTAGTTGATTTCTTTAAATTCATCTTGTTGTCCGTAAAAATAATTAATCAATTCAGGATGTCATTTTTACTTCTTTTTACATGAGTGTAGCCAAGCAGTATATCAACTACATGAGGATCAACTAACTTGAAGTTAATGAAGTTGGTTTTTTTACTTTTATATTTGTATTTATGCTTCTAAGAGTACTAATGTCTAGGGCTGTTAAAAAAAATCATGTAACTGCAGTTCAGCCTTCATCGGGTTTTTTAGAAGAAATTAATATTTTGACTCGATTGAACCATCAGTTAACTGCCCAAATCATATATTAATTATTATTATATTTAATATTTTTATGTTTGCCATCACCCGTAACAGGGCCAGGCTCAGCGGGCTAGGTCCCCCCGACCTCACGAATCTCGGTTTGGATCCCCGTTACCCCAAACAATTCACGTCTGCAGCGAGATTCGACCCCTGCCCATGACCCTCACAAGTCATGACCCTTTAACCATTGAGCTGCAGCTCAGATGGTTAAAGAGATTTAGGGCTAGTGGGTAATGGCGTCGAGTGTGGTTGGTCTGCGTGAGCCGTGAGGCGTGAGGCGTGAAGGGTGACGGACGAGCGTGGTTGCGTGAGCCGTGAGGCGCGAGGGGCGACGAACGACGGTGGCTGCGTGAGGCGTGAGGGGAGACGGACGATTGTCGAGTGTGGTTGCCGAGTGCCGACTGCGTGAGCCGTGAGGCGTGAGGGCTGAGGACCAGACGAAGAATGATTTAGGTTAAGGTCCCCAAATCAATTCATGGGCTCAGGCTGTGGAGTGTGAACCAGAGACGTCGAGTGGGCTTGGGCTGTGGACCAGCGAGGCAGCGACCAAGTCGAGCCGTCGAGCAAACCAAAGCTCAAATGGTTAAAGGGTCATGACTTGTGAGGGTCATGGGCAGGGGTCGAATCTCGCTGCAGACGTGAATTGTTTGGGGTAACGGGGATCCAAACCGAGATTCGTGAGGTCGGGGGGACCTAGCCCGCTGAGCCTGGATCTGTTACGGGTGAGTCCAGGCTCAGCGAGCTAGGTCCCCCCGACCTCACGAATCTCGGTTTGGATCCCCGTTACCCCAAACAATTCACGTCTGCAGCGAGATTCGACCCCTGCCCATGACCCTCACAAGTCATGACCCTTTAACCATTTGAGCTTTGGTTTGCTCGACGGCTCGACTTGGTCGCTGCCTCGCTGGTCCACAGCCCAAGCCCACTCGACGTCTCTGGTTCACACTCCACAGCCTGAGCCCATGAATTGATTTGGGGACCTTAACCTAAATCATTCTTCGTCTGGTCCTCAGCCCTCACGCCTCACGGCTCACGCAGTCGGCACTCGGCAACCACACTCGACAATTGTCCGTCGCCCCTCACGCCTCACGCAGCCACCGTCGTTCGTCGCCCCTCGCGCCTCACGGCTCACGCAACCACGCTCGTCCGTCACCCTTCACGCCTCACGCCTCACGGCTCACGCAGACCAACCACACTCGACGCCATTACCCACTAGCCCTAAATCTCTAATTCTCCATCCGCATTCCGCCACCAGCCGCCGAGCACGCCCCTTTAACAACTTCACCTTCACTCCTTCAAGTTCATCCTTCACTTCCCAGCTTTAGGGCCAGGGGCTAGGGCAAAGCTTCATCTCTCGTTTGTACTCAGCACTCAGCACTCAGCAATTGAAGTCAGAAATCAGAATCAGCTTCCATCAAGGTCTCAAGCTTCAACTCTTATAATTAAGTTTACAGTTTTTCATTTTACTACCTCTTCCTTCCATGCACAATCTCACTGATCCTTTTCTAAATTTTTCTACTGAGCTGTGATGAAATTTGGTTTTGTGTTGGTTGTATTTGCTATTAAGCAATGACTATATTTGGTTTTTGTTGATTATTGTAACTTTATTAACTATTTGACTTAGCTATTTGCTACTTGACACTTGTTAGTTGGCTAGTTGCTACTAAGTAGTGAGCATGATTTTTAAATTTTGTGTTGTTGTGGTAAGTTGTAATTATTATTGCTGTAAGTTATCATCCTAAATGTTATTGTTATAAGTTATTAAGTGTTGAGTTATAATTGTTATTATTGTAAGTTGTAACTTGTAAGTTATAACTTGACTAAGGATATAGTATTGTGCTGTGAGTATGTTTATTATTTGGTTTTTAAATTTTGTGTTAACGGTTAAGTGTTGATTGTTTTGTAACATATAACTTGAGTAAGGTGATTGAGTGAATATATTATTTGGTTTTGTGGTCTGTTTATTGCTATACCATATAACTTTACTTCTTTTGTGTATTTAGGGGTTTATATGTTCATATTTTTAAATTTATTATCTACTAACTTAAAATCTTTTATTATCTTTTTAAATTACCAGTTAACTAGAAACTTGTGGTTAACCAAACCACAAAAATAGTTTACCGGTTAATCGGTTTTTTGGTTCGGAACGATTTGTAATATAGCTGAACCGTTCAAATCGGTTCAGGACAAGATTTGGGGTCATCGTTAATCGAACTGTGAACACCCCTACAAGTAATGCCATTGAGAAAAGGATCAACCAAGTCAATCTCCGCCTTTTTTTTGTCCCTTTATCCCTCGTCTTTTGCTCGAGAGGGAATTCCAGTAGAAACAAGCACACCCCTTTTCTTTTTGATAGAGGAATTTGTGTTAGATCTTTATACTTCTTGCTTGTGCAGTCGAGCTTCTTTTTTTAGTATTGATATTGCACAGTGGGTGTTTGTATTTATGCTTCTGAGAGTACCCAGACCAAGCAAAAAGAATCCAAGCAACTCAATCTCTCGGCTTTTCTTTCATCCATTTCTTATCTTAGAAAAGGAATTTGAATTGAAACAATCTCACATGCTACTGTTTGTGCGCTTAATTTCTCTCTGCTGCAGGAAGGAGAAGAGGAAGAGATGTCGTACATGCGTGGTGACCTCCTCACCAAGACTAGGAAGCTGGTGAAGGGCCTCGCCAAGCCCACTCCTGCGTGGCTCAAAGCCATGGAAGAGTATGCCCTTTTTGTGTTGTTGTTTTGAGGCCTTAGTTGTGGAAAGCGTACTGATTGCTAGAATTGGTTGCATAGGGCGCCACCAGTAACATTCCCACGGACAGATGGGAAGATAACAAAGATCGAGCTGCCAGAGGATGCATATGTGAAGAAGTTCTTCAAGAAGCATCCTGATTCTCTCTACCATGACGCAGTCAAGTAATCGCCATTATCCTTGCTTTTGATCCCCACTTCTTTTTTTAAAAAAGAAAAAAAATTACCATGCTCTTTTCTGCGTCTGATTTTCAATGCTTTAAACTAAAGCCTATTCAAGTTCTTTACATGTTGAATATTTCAGTCGGTAGTAGTTTTATGTTGTTTAAAATGAAAAGCTCAATTATCGGGTTTGTGCTGACATTGCAAACACTGTTGCGCCTACCAAAGTTCTGCAACTACTTCCTTTTGTCAATTTCTGTCTTTTGGAACCTCTTTTTGTTCAAATGTTACATGCTTAGATATGATTTTTGAGATGATAAAAGGTCGAGATCTTAGATGTTGGTTATAATCTCTCCAGATCAAATCTCGCCTTCACCATCACCACTGGCATTATTGTAAAAAGAGAGAAAAAGATGGATGAATTTTTGGGCATATCAATTTCTCTAGATTGACATGGTGTGTATTTGGTGATAAGAAGGTAATACTCTTTTCTCTATTCAACAGGATAAGTGGATTTGATCCTCCTCCAGCGCGAGTTTTTGCTTGGCGTGTGCTGGAGCTCATGGAGCAAGGCGTAAATGAGGACGAGGCCATGGCTGTAGCTGATGTATATTCTCAACCTCCTTCAATTTCTTCATTTGTCTGTTCTTTGATACTCGCAGCATTTCCCTTTTTTCATGTTTTGTTCATTGTTCTAAAATCCCGGCCTCATTTACCATGATTCCCTACCATTTGGAGATTACGATACTTGGTTGCGGCATATTTACTTAGCTTCTGCTTTGATTTGTCATGAAATATGCCAACAGATGGAATATCGAGCTGAGAAGAAAGCGAAGAAGAAAGCCTACTCTGAGCTGAAGCAAATCGCACGCCTGCAAGGGAAGAAACCACCACCAAATCCCTACCCAAGTGCCATCAAAGAAATACAGGCAGAGGAGAAGAAACTCGTGCACGATCGTTTCTTCAATCCCAAGATTCTTGACATTGTGAAAAATATGAAAGCAGAAATGCAGGAAAAGCAAAGAGAGGCCGGGAACAGCGGAGGCAGTGGCAGTGGTGGTGGTCAACGTGGTGGCTGGAACGGTGGTCAACGTGGTGGATGGAACGGTGGTCAGCGTTGATGGATTGGGTCCATGGATACTTGGATCGAGTCGTTGCTTGCTAACATTTTGGTGATTGTCACTTGCGCTTAGATGTTTTCCCTTCCATTTGCAGTAAGGTTACAGAACGTTGATGCAAGTCTTCTGTTATAAGGAGCTTGTGCTTCAGAAGAGGACCTTTTCATATATCAAGTCTCTTTTACTCTTTCTTTTTTCTTTTTTCATTGAGTATTTAATGATGGACTATACAAGTTTGAAATCTTCTTAGTGTTTGTTTTACATAGAGAAAATTAAGTGTAAGTGATTTTCCCTTGCTGATGTTTCCTGTTTTTGATTTGGTAGTAAATAATTTTACCTCTATTACATTAGATTTATAAAATTTCCCAGTTTTGTTATCAATTGATTTAGCTTTACTCTCCCTTATATGTTTATGGAAATTCCCAGTTTTGTCGGGTAAATCCCAAATATAGTGTTAACTTATAAAATGGTTCTAAATCTTTTGGAATATGTATGAGATGAGATGTTACCCTCATGTCTTTAATTACGGTAATATTTTTTTTTTTATGAATGTACATATGAGTTAACGTTTAACTTGAGTTCAAACATGCCCACGCAGAGGTACTACGCTTGTAATCGCGAGGTTGGATGCAATCGGCGGGGACGATTCTGTGAACCGACCCCCAATGTGACCAAGGACTCCATGGAAATCTTTGTCGTCCCAACACGATTCTGATCGGCGCTCATAATTCATCGTAGGCCGGTGTCGTTGAGTCGAGCTGGGTTCACCCGAACCCTTAGTGGACCTACTCGAAGCCGACCACGTCGGACGGGGTCCACCATAAGCATGACCACGTTGGCTACAACATCAGCGTTGAGGACGTCAGAGACATCACAACGATACGTACGTTGTGGAGAATGCGTTCGTACACCACAGAGGATGCATTCAGGCGGCCGGACGTCCCGAGTTGGGAGCTTGGCACACCGTCGCGTCCACGAGACAGCTGGCGACTGCCGTCAGTAGGCCGTCCTCCCTTCGACATTGCACACTGGAACATGGGAGACCGAGACGGTCCACCCCCAAGGAAAACGTAAAGTCATGAAAGCATGGGCGAGTGAAGCTGTCTCTGCTCGCGATAGAGGGCGAACGGTAGGGCTGAGCATTCGGTAAAAACCGAAAAACCGAATACCGAATTACCGAAAACCGATTTACCGAAACCGAAAATTCTAATACCGAACCGATACCGAATATGGTATTTACCGATCGGTAAATTACCGAAATACCGATCGGTAAATCGGTAAATTACCGATTTACCGATTAAAAAAAATTAAAATATTACCTAATTGGCTAATTAATCTACATTTGATGAATTTGATGAATACTATTTGGTTAATTGGTTACCGTCATTACTCAATACTCATTAGAGTTAAGTTAGAGTTAATATAAGATAAGAGAGATTAATAAATAAATATTTATTTTTTTTATATTAATATATATCGGTAAATCGGTTAATTACTGAACCGAATTTATTTTACCGTACCGAACACCGAATTACCGAATTACATTAAAACTAATACCGAACCGAAAACCGATTACCGATTTACCGAACCGATTTACCGAATTACCAATTTACCGATCAGTAAATTCGGTAAAAACCGAATTATGCTCACCCCTAGCGAACGGGGCACGTGTTCGCAAGCTGGGAGGAAGGCTGACCAGCGGACTTCCTACGTTTGGGGAGGATGAAGGAACCAGGTACTGGCGGCCTAACGGGGAAGCTAACGGTGAAGTGGCCAGCGACGGGCTTTCAGCACAGCAAGTAGACGACTCCTTCACACGCACAAACGGAGACGACACCAGAAGATCAGGAGCCGAACGTCAACTCCAAAGAGACGCTGGGAAGAGAAGAGGAGAGGTCCTCACGTAGGCGGAAGGTGACAGCTGACCGGCAACGACCACATGTGGCGGCAGCTGGCGGAGTAGGGGGAACTCGCGCGCAGGCAAGTCGAGCACAGAAGTTTCCACAGCAAGGCGGACCGGCGCTCTCGAAGAGAAGAAGGAAGGGTTTCGCCGGTGACGGAGTCATAGACGCTAATGGGAAGGGCCACCTCCCTCTGAAAGACGCTTGGGAAGACTCCCTAGGACCTGAGGAAGACACCCATCAATTTTCCGCTCAGAAGCACCTCTATCGCCCTGAACATGGCCAGGCCGTGACGGCCGACACGGCCATGACACGAACGAGCAGACACGCGAGCGCCAGCACGGCTCGCGACATGCCCGTGCCGCCGACCGTGGCCACCTCTGTGGATTTTGGACTTGATGAACATGGCCAGGCCGTGACCGCCTCTGTAGGTTTTGGACCTCAAATCACGGCCCGTGATCCTGTTCACGGCACTACCATGAAACCTGCTCGACCCCATCACGGCGAGGTCGTGACAGAAGACACGGCCGTGACAAGCTCACAGGTAACCAGCACGCCCGTGCCGCCAGCCATGCCCGCCACTATGCCAACTACAGATACTGAACACGGCCGTGACGACAAACACGGCCAGGCTGTGTTCAGTCCCAGGAAGACACAAGCAGTGGTCCTCGCACCCCCCGGACCGTTTTGTGGGAGTAATGAGCCCCTCGACAGCAACGACATGCCCCATCCGCTCCGTCAACATGGCGTCTCCTGCATCCACGACATCTCTTCACCCGTTGCAATTCACTAGGGGACCGCCTCGAGACCTGACCGCCGACCGCGACCAGCCCACCGACCGCTACAACAATCGAGTTCTCAACTCGGCACAAGACACCGCCAACAACATCTAGAACCAGCCCACCATTAGCAAATTTTGCTGCTTCATGGCAGCTTGTTCGGAGATGGTGTAGCGCCACTCAGGCCCAGACAGCGGCCACGTGGATGACTCTTCCGCTCGACGCCTCGCACCCCACCAGGAATCTGTCATAGAATAGTTAGTATCTGCAGCTTTAAGGTAGTAAGAGGGCATCTTGACCCTCCTTTAGTTAGTTTTGGGGTGGTTGGCTTCTCTAACCGCCTCACATGTTTCTCATGTGACCTTTCTCCCCTCTTGATCTATAAAAGAGGGGCTAAGGGCTGTGCTTTAGTAGCTTTTGTTGTAGTTTGCACCTACCCCTTGGAAAGCCTTAGGTCCAGCAAAACTCCGAGGAGCTCACCTAGAGTTCCCTCGCCTCCCCTTTGTACGCTGATTTTCTGCTTTCAATCAAAACACCCGGCAAACCCCGCTAGGGCACCGGGTCCTTTGCAACTTGCACCCCGCTGCGTTTGTGTCTTGATGAGCTAGAGCAGCCGGTTACCGTAGCATCGTGAAGATCCCGTGCGCGTGTGCTTGCAACTAAAAATTTGGTTATGCGATCGAGGTGAGTATTTTCCATTAGAAGTCCGATCCGTGGTTTCGTTTCGCTCAGAGTGTTGCTCAAGTCATATCTTACGTTGTTTCCATCGGGTTTCTCCGCGGGTTTTCATCGATCGTGTGCGTTTCTTCCTCCCTCGTCTCAAGACCCTCTCTCGGATTTATGCATCATGGTTCCCCCACCGTAGAGTACTGATTTAAGGAACCCTCCTACACATCCGCTGCGTCAGCTGGGGAGCACGGATACCGGCCAACACACACATGGAACGTAGAAAGCAGGAAAGGAGTGGCGTCGCCGAAGCAAAAGCGAGCAACCGGGACGAAGATCGAGGGGCGCCGGAACGGCGAGAATGTACCTCGGTGAACTCGCCGGCTCCTTCAAGACGATGACGTGGTAGTAGTAGAGCCTTCCGAGGCTGTCTAAGAAGCGTCACCAGCGACGAAGAAACCAGGGAGCTCACCGCGATCCGAACCACCCGCCCACACCACCGGAAACGCGGGGAGAGCTCAGGGGAGACGTCCGACGAAGTCGTCGGCGCTGGAGAGGAAAGCAAGAGTCGCAAGCAGGCGGTGAGAGGGAGCAGACGTTTGAACCAGAGAGACCTTCGTGTCAAGCATGACGCCCGTCGTCGTTCTTTTCTTTTCTCCCACCTCGGTCCTTGAGCCAGCCACATGCCTTCGCTGACGCGCCCACTCTGACACGACGTTCGACGCACTTACGCACGCGACATTCGCGCGCGATTCGGCCGTTGAAGGGAATTTGGGTCGAAATGATTGCCCAATCCAATTAGTTGACCCGATCAACCAAGGGTCAAAGAGCTAGGCTAGGCTGGTTGGGCTAGCCTGAAATTGGGTCACATCTAATTTTGGCCCAAAAGCCTAACATTAGCCATGGTTAAATTAGTCCCAACAAATTAAAAAAATAAAAAAATCCCAGTTTTAGTTTAACCTCAAAATTAAGTTGAACCATATACATTTAAGTTTTTAATAATTATTTATTAGTGACATAAAAATATGTATATTATAATGTATTTTTTATTTTTAAAATAATAAATAGTGATTTAAAAAGCTATCTTTTTCCTTTTCCGGAGTCTGTTCTCAAATTTATGTAAAAAAAAAATGTTTATTGTGGCAGCGCCGAACCGAGATGAACGGCGGAGGGTCGGCGTCTCCTTCGCATGTGACACTGGGCTTTACTGGCACTTCTAGTGAGTAGTTAATGATGAATAGTCAATTCACAGTCGTTTATGAAAAGAAAATATTTTATATATTTTTCAAAAAAAAAGTATATAATAATTAATGATGAAACAAAAAAAATTAAATTTAAAATTTATTAGTACTAATTAAGGCTTTTGTCCATTATTAAATGACACCTTTTGTTTTGTACAAATTTCTATATTTGAAGTCAAGACTCTAAGTCTTCAAATCAAAACTTAATGCTGCATAAGTTTTTATTTTATTTGTAACCATATTAATAACTTACAAGATAAAAATTTTTATTTAAAAGCATTATATAATCAGATATTTATTTTTCAAAATAACTTAAATCTTTAGTTTCTTTTATCCTTTTTTTTTCCTCCCTTGATGCCTAAGGATTACTTTTGAAAGCATTAATGGCAATGGTAGCTTATTAGTATATCCACGATAATAAAAATAGTTCATAATAACCTAGTAATATTTATTTAAAATATCATATTATTTATGGTTTTCATTTTTATATGATATACGTTGTAAATAATTCATAAATGTTTTGTTGAATTAATTTAAAAATAATATAAGAAATATATTTATTTGATAAACTTTAAAATCATATAATAAGGAGGTAAATATCTCTTAACATACTAAATTTCACGATGCAAGTCTAAAGATGTTCTTTTAGTTATATAAGATGAGAGGATTATATGTGCAATTTGACTTTACTAAAGGGTTTTAGACAAAAAAAAAAATATTGAGAAATGTGTTTTTATAAAACACCTTGGCAATTAAGACGCAAACCGTAGAAAAAAATATAATGATCTTAACAATATATAACAAACAATTTATGATCTTATTATATTTTTTAAGTAGTACTACTATAAAAAGAGATACCGTGAACTTAACTTTTTATAAAAAAAAATAGGGCACTTATTTTGACTGAAAATGGAAAAAAAAAAATAAAACATTGACAAAAAAAATGAGAAAGGACCTTGCAAAGGGTGACTTGGTATCACAAGAAAAATATAAATTAACACAGTGAAACTTAATCAAACTTAGATGGATAAATACTTCATGGTACTGTGTGGCAAAGAAATAGAAGCGTTCAGTTGAACTTGTTGAACCGATTCAACCCGAAATTTTAATATTGTTAAAAAAACCGTAATATAAAAACTGAAATCAAACCAATTTGGTTTGGCTTGGTGTGCGTAAAATCAAATTTAATTATTATTATTATTTTACTATTTTTTAACTTTCATTTTTTAAAAAATAAAATAATACTATGTCATAAATATGTTAATAAAAAAATAAATAAATATTAAATTTTTGATTTATCCAATTCATCCAAAAATTGTGATATTGAATCAAAAACTAAACTAATTTTTGATGGAAAGCTGAATATAGACTACTATAAATAGCCTATGTTTTGATAGTGTGAACTATAGTTTGTGACCGTTGTATTGAACTTCGTGAATATTCTATTCGTTTTCAAAAAGTTCAGAATTTGTAAAAAAAAAAAAAAGCTTTTATATTTGATCAGGTTACTAAATCAGAGAGTAGAGTAATGATCAGCATATAAACGAGTTATGGAGTCATCAGCCAACTAAGGTTCTAGTTTTTATCTCCTATTTACCCAAAAAACCCAAAGCCATTTAGATTCGAACCAGCGACACCCATAACAGGGAAAAAATTGAATAGCATATAAATTGGCAACAATGCTATCAGTGCACTCATAGCTGTAACATTTCAAAGTTATTCTGTAACCAAAAAAGCTGAAGATACAAAAGATTCAAAAAAAACAAAATAAGCGACTTGATTACTCTAAATTAAGTACATACAGCAAAAGCTCAAACGCCTTAACCAGAAAACAGAAATTCTTGATTATCAAAAACCATAAGCATGCACTAGTAACAAAAGAATTTACATTTCTCAAGTAATGAAAACATAGCATAAATCACAACGTTAGCTAACATGAAAATTTTTACTTCTTCATTGATTGGTATTTTCAACATCCTTACACATCAGGGTAGCTTGTTAGTTGAAATTTACTTGCAAAAAAGGGTGGCCAGTTGAATAGGCTCAACAACCTCAAGAATTCTCAAATCTCAGATCCTTACAAAGAACATAAATATTTTGAGAAATGGGATGGAAATAAACAAAAGAACTGAGCATTTGGAGATTTATTTGATATATACTATAAAATTGTTTGGTGCAGATTTCATTCACAATAACATGGAATGTGGTTTCTCAATGTAGCTTTTGAAAGCTTTCAACCACTCGGCACCAATCGCACCTAAAAAGTTCACCAAATTTTAGCATTTCGAACTTGCAACATAGAATTCATCAGTCATGCATAAAGCAAAATTCATAAGCAGTTAATGCATACCATCAATCACTCTATGATCACAACTTAATGTAACTGACATGAAGGAACCAAATTCAAATTGATCAGGACCACCACCAGGCAGCACTCTCTTCTCAGCTGCTCCATTGGAAACAATTTCGAGAATCAAAACAAGTTATTAGATTTCATAAAAATATATGCTCACTTAAAATTAAAACCCAGATAATACCAGATCCAACAGCCAAAATAGCCGATTGAGGAGGATTTATTATGGCACAAAATTGTTTGATACCAAAAGGTCCCCCCAGATTAGATACCGTAAAGGTACCTCCCTACAAAATCATCTCATCCATTGAGTTACTACACATAATTCTACCGCATTTAATCACAGCAGCAATATCTCAATACCTCGTAATCTTCTGGTTTTAAGATGTTTTCTTTGGCCTTATGAGCCAAAATTTTCACTTCCTCTGCAATTGTAGAGAGTCCTTTCTTGTCCGCATCCTACAGAACAGCATGCATTATAAAACACGAGTGAACTAACACATAATATGAACAACGATCAAGAGGCCATGATTAGTTACTTTGATGACAGGAACAAACAAGCCATTATCTGTTTGGACTGCAACATTTATGTTAACGTTGTTGTACCTGCATTGATGACAAGAATGCAGGGTTATACCACAACTTGCTCAAAACAAGTAATGTTTGATATATTTTACTTGAGTTCTAAGGCTTTACTGTCGGATGAAGTCATTCATCCAGGAACTGTTACAGTGAGGAACCTTGCGAAGAGCCAAAGCAGCTGCCTGAAATTTAACGTAAATTAGATTCAAAATATACTCAATGCTCTCATTCCAACTAATTCAACCCCTCCAATTAAAGTTGCTATGCATATCTTGTAATAAGAAGATTAAAATTCATCTTAGACTTTGCTTAAAAAACTCTCACATGAAAAAGCAGATTCATTCTCCTGAGAATTTTTTGACACATTCACGAAGGTGCTCTTCACAGCCCTCTAAAATATTTGTCAACTTGATCATGAGAAAATGGCTCAAATAGAATTTAACATATCTGCAAAAGAGGTCTTAAAGTAGTCCACCCCATAAATCTGAGGCCCTCAACCACAAGCCTAGCTCTATATCGTTTCACAAAGCAAACATAATGTCATATTTTAGAATATACACCCAGGCAATAAGTTTGATGACAAGGAGCAAGGTCTTAAGTACCCCTAGCGAATAGTGCATCTATCTGATCATCAATTATACATTCCACCAAGGACAATGTATAGCTTCCTGGACATTCTTTGGAATGGAGATAGATGATATAAAACAATGAAACTACATGAAAGGTAGAAGATAAGATATCATAAGCCAAAGACTGAGAGTTAGGCTGTGCAATGATGGATCATTACCTTTATAGAGGGTAATGAAAATATTTGAGTCAGGTGATGGTTGAAGAATTGCAAACAAGGTGGTTTGGGTGGCAAGGCTGAGAATTGCAAACCAGGTGGATTGGGTGGCAAAGCTGATGCGGTCATTTATTATACACTTGCAAAAAAGGCTCAACCTTAACCCTGTTTCCTTGGAGAGAAGGAAAGATGGGGAGAAAGAAAACCAACGAAGGAAAGAAAAAAAAAATCATGTGCAATGTGGGAGTGGGAGCAGAGTACTCGCAGGCAAGGTGCGGAGGGGGAGCTTGTGGGTGGGAGCCGGACAAGAGGAGCTCATTGTGGGGGGTTGAGGCGAGCTACCAAGGGGGCAAGGGAGATAGGGCAAGCTCATGAGGGTAGAGAGGAGGGAGGGGAAATAGGGTAGTGCCGATGAGGAGGGAGGGCGAAGAGGGTGGAGGAATGGGTGGGGAGGAAGAGGGGCGAGCTCATGAGGGGTCAGTGGGGCGAGCTCCCGAGGGCAGAGAGGAAGGAGGAGGCTAGTGCCTGCGAGGAGGGAGGATGGAGAGGTTGGGGCGGGAAGGAGGAGGGGGGAGCTCTCGATGGGGTAGGGGAGGTAGGACAAGATTGCAAAGGAGCCGAGGGTGGAGAGTTGGGGCGAGGAGGAAGGGAGGAAGAGAGGAAGAAGGGATCGGAGCAAGAGGGTCGGGCATGCGGCATGGGGAGCTTTCCTTTCATTTTCTGCTTGATTCAGGCATAAGCCTTTTCAAAGGAAGACATGTTTTCCTTTCTTTTTTTTTTCTCTCCAAATAAATGAAGAAAAGGTTTTCCTTTCTTTCCTCCCTCTTTTCTCTCTGCCCTTAGAAGTGACTAGAGCAAGTGTATAATGCATAGACTCACCATAGTGGTGATAGGAATAAGAACTAAAATGGGCTCAATGACAATGATGGAAATAGCAAATAACTAAGTAGTATTAGTGTAATAGGAGTATGACATTTTAAAAAACCACAAAAGTGTGAATTTATCAAAGCATAACAATAAAGCTCTATTGATTATGAGAATACTCAAGTAAGATACATGTCCAGAGAGAGTTATGATCATCATGACTTGGACCTAGGGAATAAAAGAACAAAAAGATTCATATACCCAAGGTGTAATAGAAGAAACCAAGGTAAACTTTGAGAAACTTTGGACCCTGTATATAGTAATGAGGTAGAAGCTCCAATTTGTTATCTATCATGCTTCCATTGGTCTTAAAAAAATGATTATTGAAAGGAAAGAGGTATAGGAAGCCAATAATGCTTCAAGGACCACATAAAGGCCTTAAGAATGTGGATGATGTTGGAGGCTAACAACATCATTTGTCACTTACAAAGGGAGCAAGGAACACTTTGGGTGAAATAAGGCAAAGCAATTAACGATCAAAAGGAATGGCTGATTATGATAAAGAGTCACACTTACAAAGGGAGGTCACTTTCAGAAAAGGAGTCACACAAAGGGAGCAAGGAACACTTTGGGTGAAATAAGGCAAAGCAATTAACAATCAAAAGGAATGGCTGATTATGATAAAGAGTAACACTTACAAAGGGAGGTCATTTCAGAAAAGGAGTCACGTGGTATGTGCGTGTGAGAGAGAGTTTCTTTGTAGGCCATTTCATTCACAAAGCTGCCAACAATAGTGTAAGAGGAAAACTCTTCACGATTATGCTGATACAAAGTTGAAATATATGAAATCAAGATAATACACATTTGTCATGCCTCTTATAGACTTTAGTAAAACAAAATCAATTAGTAACAAATAGGATGGAAATTGGAAAATGTGGGAGATGAGTAAGAAATCACAAAAGTGTCATAGTCTTGTGGTGTTGGCATAGTAATGTTTTCTCATATTCATTCTTTCATATTTTTTAATTTCTCACACCTATAAAGACATAGCAATTGTTTAGATCAACACTACAAACAAGAAGATGAATTAAGAGAATATAAAGAAGTATCAATTGATCAAATATAGCTATTTGTGAGAGGACAACACACAATTTAAAAGGCAAGGTCAATGGACATGTTCATGCATGGCTGCAAACCTATAATATTTATTTAATATAAATAAAAACTCCATCTGAAGAGCAGTTCATATGGATTAAGGCACTCCCAAATTTTCCATCAGAGATCAACATGGAAGTAGCAATTTTTACAAAATCATCAGCGCCTAGCATTAAGGGTTGGAAAGAAAAGTAGCAAGTTTCAGAATGAAAACTTAATTCTTAGCTCAACATGAATCAGGTATCCTCATTGAGTAATCAGTAACACACTTTTGACACACAGTCTGAAGTTTAATCAGGTAATAATGGAATACCAATTGAATCAATAATGTGTAACGAACTAATTAAAAAATAGCAACATGAGATTAAGTGAATAAACCTTTATGACAAGGTCGTTGATTGACAATCTTTTACCACCAGAAGCCTCTTGTACAGAATTAAGTTCTTTCCTCAACCTGAAAAAAGTGTGAATTGCTTTTGCTCGAGGATTCTCTTAACTACTTCAACTTCAATTAAAGCAACTATAGCAAGCTGTACAGCCTTCAGGAATAGATACTCACTCGATGAGTTTGTCAACACGGGTGTCTACTGTTAAATAGTAATGAGGAATAGTTTGTTTGGAAAGTAACAAGCGAGAAGCTGTGACCTGTGGTGTCACACCATCAAAAGTTAATACAATAAGACTACACAATTAAGTAAGAAGGTTGAAAGGCAGTGTAGTTACCTTTCGTATTTGTGAATTTGGAATGTCCACATAACCTAATGCTTGAGCAGCTGCTGATTCCTTTATCTTGACTTGAGCAGGAAGATCCTTTTTACGAGATGCTAGATCCAATAAAAGGAGATATCATTTTCTGTTACCAAATATATAAGCAATTTTCCTAATGGATTACCATACACTATTAGAATGTTCTTCAAAACACTCAGATGATGCAATAAATGTATGCTTCAGTATATTAATTTTTAATTAATTCCCAACTAAGTCAATATGGTTACAGAATGAGAACCCCTCCAGACTAATGTAGGTGATCCATTAAACCTTTGCCAGAAACAAGATCTCCACAGTGATTGACACTTTTTTTATCACAATGACGCTTGAGGTGATGCAGCAACTCAGTAGTCAGTACACCAAAATCGCATAAGGTAATGCTCAAACCTCAATAGAATGGATGAAGCAAATTTATCCCACAAAATATCAATCAATCATAACAAAAAAGATTTGATTGCACTGGCTCAGATCATATGTTTGTGGTTGAATATCCCACTCACATGCAATATGGATTAGTTTGATGCATGAATCCAAGTGCTTTGCAGGAATAGGTGAACAAAACTCCATGGCAACATGAAAAGCTTAAGCCATTACAGAAAAGAACTAGTTTTTTGCATTAGATGGTTTACCAAGAACTAAAAACCAACACATTTCAAAACATTTCCATTAAACTGCGCTACTAGCCTCATAACTCACATTTATAACGGAACATGTAATGCACATGATAGATGCATTTCAATACTTTTTGGGATCCGCTGCTAGGTACACATGAAAACACTCACTAAATTCATCATGCTACACCACGACATGTACTGGCATGCGACGAAATTTTTGCATATCTATCCTCTGTGCTACATATTGAATTAGTCATAAAGCACGTATTTCTTTAAAAGGAAAAGAAAAATAAAAACACAAGTCGTCAACAAAGTGATAGCTTTTACTAGCTGCATTAACTTGTGCAAGATATTCTACATCTCCATCTACTTCTGCCATAATCCTAGACAAGATAACCTAAGGTAAGTTTATATGCACTTCCATAGCTCTCAAGACAATAACGACTTTATCAATCTTAAAGGAAAATTTTCTAATAAATCTATTTCACTTGAGTCAGCCTTTAGGATCATTAGAAAATTTAAAGGAGCACTCCTTAAGTATTTATAGATTAGAAAAGTTTATAGTTTCAAATAACAATTGTATGAGGTATTTAAATAATACAAATTTACAAGGCAAATTTAAATGTACAACACCTGGAATGTGTGCAAAAAAGCATTTGTAACAGACATGAAGTTCTTTAAATCTTCTAAATAAATAACAAGAATTTGTAGTAGTTCTGTACTACAAGAACATGTTCCATACAACCGAAACAAGAAAATGGGATGCTAAACATTTATTTCGGATTACTCAATGCATAGAACATTCACACGGAAAAAATCAAATCCCTCAAGGGCATTACCTTTATCCTGCGACGGCTACATCACTGCTATGCAAAGGGGCACTTGATTAGCAGCATGACAATGCAAATAAGTGCTATATTAGTCTTGCTCACTTGCTCCGTGTGCAATGTGCATGCAGTTTAGCATCTTTTAAATCTTCAACACCTGGTCACCAAACTACAGCACTAACTAATACCAGTAATTTTTATGCGATTTTATCCAAAATGCAAGGCTCCATCAAAGCATTTTGACCTACATTGACTCTTCCAATTTGAACCCCTTATACTTAAGATAATTTGATTCACATCAACTGAACTATGCCCACATTGTTAATTGGTTATGCCATGATTTGAAAGACATAAAAAATTATTTTTGAAAATCCAAGGAAAATAAGAAGAGAGGAGAATCATGAGATATCCTATCATAAACCCTTTCCATATTTGCTCTTAAAAATACTCCATTGAATATTTAGTCAAAATTAATGCAATATGAATGAAAATTTTGTATAACAATATGTTCGGGATCAACTTGGTCAAATTAATGTTTAATGGATTAATTGGTCACATGGGATCATCCTTAAGGTGTGGTGATTTAATTGACTTAAGTGAAAAATGGTAATCAAGCACCAAATGCCATGAAAAAAATAATAAAACGGAAAATTAATTAAAAATATTCACATGCACCATAACGAAGCCCAATTTTAATGAGATTTGAGGTAGAGGGAGTTTGATAGTAAAAATTGGTCAAATAGACTTTTCATGGCTTAAATAAAAGTGCGCTGAGGGAATAAGCTGTGATTTGTTTGGTCAAAATTTGTGTTACTTGGCACAATCACCAATAGGTGACATGTAAAAATAAAAGAAAAAAAGAGATTTTAAAAAAAATATCTCCATGTCTTCTCTTACACACCTACCATATTTCAAGGTCATCTCTAATCATAATTCATGTCAACCTCTAAGAATGTTTTATGTTTTAGTAAGTGCTGTCAACGATAATCCCCTCTCCACTACATCTCAATGTTTTCTTATCAAATTCCTGTGGAAAATACACTATTACCATGATGACCACCCCCTCACCCATACCCTATAAATAGGCCTTTTCACAAAAAAAAAAAGGAAAAGAGCTGGAGAACACTGAAAGGACACCTGAAGATACCATTGATTTAAAACAAATTGAGACGTGAGGAAAGCAGACAAAAATGAGCATTAGATGACTCTAGCCCAATCTTGTCCAAAAGAAAAAAGGATCGCCTGGACAGGATTATGATCCTCTCTAGATATAATCATCCCCCTTCTCCTCCAATACCCTAAAACTGAAATCGATGGAGTAAGGGACTAGAGTGTGTGTTGTTCCATATGAATGTTGAACTGCATATTCAAAGAAAAAAAAAAGAAAGAAAGAAATACCCCTTTGAGATAGGATCTGATTCAACCGAGTTGACATCACCTCTCGTCAATTGCATTTGACAACTATAAAATCCAAGTCGATCCCAATAAAAAAAGTCAAAATCCAATCTTTAATGGGATTTTGCCACTTAGCTCTCAACCACTGTTCATTGCCTCTTTGCTGCCACTCCTACTCGGCCCATCTCTATATAGATACATGGTTACCTCAGACGAGTTAAGCTGAGTTAACTTAGCGCCTATTTTGAAAATTGCTTTATCTTCCTTGTTCGTGTCAGAGTGAACCATATCGTAAGACATTTCATCTTTTGCATGTTCACATTGGAGAGTTTTGCCACTTCATCTTCAATGATTGTTGTTATCACCAACCTCCTACTTCGCTGTTGCTTGTCCTGAGCACGAAGCTTCATCACCGCTTGTATGTGGAGTTTCATTGCTGCTCGTCCCAGAGTGTGAAGCATCATCGTCATTCATCCTAAAGCATGAAACTTCATTGTAGCTTAGGAAAAGCCTCACTATTGCTCGAAGGAAGCTTCACCTTCAACATTTGGTGTAGGAGCAGCTTTGCGGAGCACTAAACCTAAGTTTTATCACACCTTCACTATCGCTAGCTGATGCTTTTGTCGAAGATCGACAACATTGCACATTGTGTTGCCTCACGGCCCTCACCTAACTATACAATATACACTATATAGTACACAATGACCGTGCACAATGTGTACTGTACATTAATTTTATTTTTCTTTATATCTTAAATTTAAGTTACTTTTTACTCATGGTTAAAAATATCGTTATTTATTATAGTTGTAGCCTTGTAGGCTATGATCTATCCTATAGAGCCTCTACCGTTCATAGCTTGGACCTCGATTCTAACAACCATGCCTCACAAACCCACCTCAATGCCCCTTCTCATTGTCATCTAAAATGGAGGTATAGTTGTAGCCTTGTAGGCTATGATCTTTCCTATAGAGCCTCTACCGTTCGTAGCTTGGACCTCGATTCTAACAACCATGCCTCACAAACCCACCTCAATGCCCCTTCTCATTGTCATCTAAAATGGAGGAACTAGCATCTCCTTTGTTGTTTACATATAAGAGGGGCAAGGCACCCTCTCTTCTCCTCATCATTGTCTAAAAGGGATCACAACTCCTTGCAAGCCGCCACTTGCAGCAGGAACAATAGAGTTAGTGGAAAGGTACTCAATTGAGGTGCGGTTGATGGTGCTGCAGTGGTGATGTGGGAACTTCCATGGTAAAGGAGCTTAAAGAGATCAAAATCAAAATTACATACATGAACACACAACATTTGTAAAGGAGCACATAAGTCACCTTTAAATCATGATAGATATTGATATAGCATGCATGCCATGGATAATATGCTTCTGCCTAGCTAAGGGCAGAGGGGAGTTGTAGCAAGTAAAAAAAAAGTAATGCATGTATCATCCATGAAAAGCTCAAGACACAACAAACCAAAAATGAAATATGGATCTCCACGTGAAGCTATAACAAAAGCTCGATTCAAAATAAATCATAAATGAAGCATATGTACACTGTATGAAGCTTGAGTCACCAAATAACGACAAATGAGAACCTTATAGTAATAAGAATCCTTAGGCAGGAATCACGAACAATGTGATTATTGAAAACCATAACAGAGTGAAGTCAGTGTCCCTCTTCCATCCTTGGAATCATTGTTGCACCATTTTTTAACCTTACAGGTCAATGTCATTATCCAAGGTTGTTACATTTTTTGCCGCCTCGTTCTTTTTGGCTTTATTTGCTTTCTTCATTCTCTTTACATTATGACAAGCTTAGTGCTTATTATTTTAGTGCATTTTCCTAAATTTTCTCTCATTCAAAAAGATTATCTTTGTTATGATCCTTTTTCTCACTTCATCATGTTTCTCAGTCACGCACTTCGAACTTGTTACATTTTACTCACATTTTGCAGGCTACTTCCAAAGACCCATTATCATCATTGTTACTTCTAGCCTTGTTCCATTGTTCATATAGTTTGATACTATTATCTCGCTTTCCACCACACCAACTCAGTGAACATTAACTCAAGTCACTCCTCTGTAGGATTATAATAAACAAGTGCAACATCCAGCAGCTCAGTTTTCATCAACAATATTTCGATCAAAATATGTCACTGCTTGTGTCATCAAACTCGGATCTACCTGTTACTCTTCAGAAAGGCAAAAGAAATACCACAACATATCCACCTTCCTGATATTCTATCTTTTGATCCCTATCGTATGTTTCCCTTACTTTTTAGTCATATGCCCTTATCTACTTAAACTCTATACTAAGAGTCAACAAAAAGGTATGCTTAGTCCTTAATAGACAAAGACATGAATCATGAAATAAAAGTGATTATTCCAAAGAGACCTATAATCTCTAATAAAACTTATATACACCATGGTTTCAAATTTCATTCCATACCGCTCAATACATACGATTTAACCATGGCCAAGTACCGGTCCATGGTTAGTGTAATATCCCAAAATTTTAGATTTATTAGCCAAAAGTAATTTTAGAAAATCTGAAATATTATGTTGGATTTTTGGGAAATTTTGGAATTTTGAATTTTCTAGAAATTTTTAAAGGTTTAAAAAGAAATAAATTAATTAAGTTAATATTAAAATAATAATAATAATAATAATAAAGTTTGGATGCTCGAACCCGTGACACGTCAAGTTTGCAGCGCTTGGCCAAACAACCAGGCTAGCTATGCGGTTCAGTTTAAACCCGCATCATATGTTTTTGATTTAATTTATATTTATAACCAGGGATGAGCGAACTCATTGTTTTCCCTGTGTTTTTCGACTACTGAGTTGTTGTTGATGCCTAGATATTTTGGAGCATTTATGAGCATTTAATTAGAGGACTTTGGTTCGCCCTGCTGTATCGTCAAACCCTAGCGTCTCTTCTGGCTGCTAGTGAGGAATTAGAGTGAGGAATTGCTTGCTGGACTGCACTGTCACCCCATCTTCTAGCGCTACTAACAATGTGATTTCCTCCATCCAGGCTCTGATTTAGCATCGTAGCAAGGTAATTTGCTTTCCTATCGAGTTTGGTTGTAGTTTGTTAGTTTTCATGAAGTTTGGGTAATGACGGCGGCAATGCCACCATGGCTTCAACCTTGCATCGAATATTCCTGCAGGTATTTAAGAGCCACCCTTTGTTGTCAGCAATTGTCGGGCGAAGTTTAACAATGAATAGACGCTCAACGCGACTTGGAGAGCTTGATAGAGCAAGCGGCACCCATGGGTTTGGCGGCCTTACATGGCTGCACTCAAGCAGCACCGTGAGTGAGTGGCTTAGGTTGGGTTTAGCGAGCTTGGTTGCAGTTTATTTGAAATAAACTTAGTCTAATCTCAAGTTTTGAAATTGATTTAAACTGCTTAATAGATTGAGTAGTTCAATTTCAATTTCAACATAGCATTGGTTTTTGGACCGGTTCGACCTGATTTCAGTCGAATCTCAGCCGGGCCATGTACTCGTTGGAAAGCTTGTAAAATTTCCAATCCAATGATACCACAATTGTTTTTAGATAGTTGGTAGAATTTGTATAATTTTAGTTGTAAGTGTCGGTCTAACTTGGTTTTGGGTAAATTTGGCCAGTTCAATGTAACTCTGTTCGGTTCAGTAGTTTTTAGGTCAAGTTCACTTGATCTAAGATTGGTTCCCTAGTTTTAGGGTGTGCTCTATCTGATTTTGGTCTTAGTTTGTTAATTAGGCTTCAATGTAATAGAGTTTATGTATAAATCTATAATGCAAAGTGATTGATTTAGTGATTTTGGCTTGCCTTCTTAATAATTGGTCTAATCAACCTATTGGCATCTAAAAAGGTAAGACCTCAAACCAGATTTCAGTAGATAAGATTTGTTAATCCTTATTCTAGTTGATTTAGTTAGTATAGTATCTTGTGCATGGTTGAGATTTACCACAAGTATGAATTACATGTCAATGAAGAATATCATAGTTATATCCATATTGAAGATATTACACAAGTTTACATACTTACATATTACTATAATTGAGTGTACCAAGTTCCCTTCAGGTCAGGAACCACTTTGTGGACATTAGCATGTGTCGGGTCACTACATAGAGTGTGTGATCCACTACCTTGTGCATATTCGAGATGATGACTCCATTGCCAGTAGGTATTGCTCATATCTATATGGTATTAGTTTTTGCATTTTGCTTCCGTATAAATTATTCCACACATAATACAGTTAAACCAATTTATCCAATTATTTCCAGTTTATAGTTTTATATTCCAATTTTGATGCATGCAGTTAAAGTTCAATTTATAGTTTATCATTCATTCCAGTATTATTAGTTCTCCCTCCTTTAAATCTAAGGGACCCTTTCTCCGAGGAAGAGGCTTTATCATTCATTCTAGTATTATTAGGTTTCCCTCCTTTGAATCTAACACTATGTATACAAGAACGGAAATAAGAGAGAAAGGAAAGAAAGAGAAACTTTTCCTTTGTGTACCGTAAAAGAAAAGAAAAATCAGAAGCCCTCGAAACGCAGTCCGCCCGATTTAGGTAGAAAACGAGCGAACGATGCGCTCGCTACGTTCTTCGCTACGTTCCTCGCCTCGTCGCCGCCTCTTTGCCGTCCTTGCTCGTCCGCATCGTCACTATCCTTGCTCGTCCGCCTCCCTGCTCGCCCGCCTCGTCTGCCTCCCTGCTCGTCCGCCTCGCTCCCCGCCTCCATGCTTGTCTGCCTCCCTGCTCGCCCGCCACATCCACCTCCCTGCTCGTCGCCGTCCAGATCTCCCCGCTCGTCCACCTCGCTGCCCGCCTCATCATCGCCGACTCATTTGCCTGGTCCAGCTCGCCCTCCTCGTCATCGCCTCGTTGCCATCCGCCTTGTCGCTGGCGCCTCGTCACAAGCAGTGGGCCTCCTCGCCGGCACCTCATCGCAAGCAATGGCCCTCATCGTCGGCTCATCTGCCGCGACGAAGCTTGATCAAGGCGCCCGCTGTCCGCGTGGACGCCACTTTTGGTTTTTTTTGAGTCACGTGAAAATCACGTGGCTTATTTTCTCTTCCACGCTCTTTCCTTTCTTCTCTAGTTTTCTTTTCCGTCTCGTTTCTTTCCTTTTCGGTATACACGGCCTAAGAGACCCCTGGAGAGGCCTACTCAATATTGTTTGTTGAGATTTGTTGATATTTTAGGTATGTATTAAGAATGAGGGCAAAGACAAAAAAACATAGTAGATAGATTAATCTTATTACATTTTGAGCTATGTAATTGAAAGTTGTTGTATTAGTAAAAGCATGTATTTGTTGTAAAAAGTTTAGTTGTATACTCTGATGGAAAGTATTGTAAATTAAAAAGGAAATATTGTATTAGTTAGACTTATGTTATTATTCTTATATTATGAAGTTATAAAAGGTTAACGGACTGGTACCATTGGCACCACTAATGCGATACCAATATGTACCGGTCTGACAATGAACCAGTACAACCGACAATAGACCAATACATTGATTCGGACCGATGCCTTAAACCTTAATATACACTACTAAATATAATTTTAATGACTCCATTGAGCATTTTATGTGACCATAGTTACAAAATGATTTACCCAAACTTATAGAACTAGATTGTTTTCACACCTTTTCTCCTATTATTATGCTCAATTATACGTGATACTATTCTCTATGGGTATAGACCAAAATTACATGTTACAATTGGATGTGAAAAATATTTTCTTGCATATAAACCTTACCAAAGATGTTTATTTGGCTACAACCTCTGGAGTACGTTGCTCAAAAGGAGACTAGAGGTTAAAGTATACAAACTCACTAAAGGAATGTATGAACTAAAGCAAAACCCTGAAGGGCGACTAGTTTGTACTGGTTCAACCAATTAGTGTTAGGACCTATTGGTATATATATATAAATATAAATGCATATATGTATTTTACATGTGTGTAACTATATATATATTAATGAAAACCAATTGACCATGCTTCAATACGAACCATTATTGACACCATACTGATGCACCAGTTCAAACCGATATTTAGAACCTTGATCACACCTAAATGATTATTTCATCTTTGTGTCAAGATGGGTATTATAACTCAAATATTAGCTTGAGTGTCATATTATAATGTTCATGCACGCTAGAAAATTTTATACAAGACCTTGTAACAACGTTATCTAAAAAATAATAATACTTTTATCTCTCAGCTTAATTATTCAGCATATAATGGAACAGTTAGATGCTGCAGTTGACTGTTTGTTCTGAACCGTTCATATGATAAAAACCAACATGCAACTAATCTCTTTGAGTGGCTGTTTATGATCCACGTGGTCCTGGGAGATATGTTATCCATTTTATATGTATTATGGAAATTATGCAATGGTTTTTTCTGGACCATAATCATTAGCAAGACATAAACAAATATGCCTATAATCAAATCAATCAGTCTTTTCACGACATACCTGACATGCAGGTTCAAGCACACAGTCCAACCAGGACTTGCAGTTCAGGTTACTTAGCGATGAATGAGAGCTAAAACATTAATCAAACTTGGAACAAATACTAAAAGAAACGCTCTTCTTTGCAAATGCTAAATGAGGTTCTAGTTAAACAAAGGAATACTGAAATGCATACCCAAGTAATCCTCAATATCTGCCTTCAAAATCCGACCATCAGGACCAGTGCCTTTAATACTGGAAAGAGGTACCTGCTTAAGAGGTATCATAGTTAAAGAAGCCATATGCAGAAATTCAGTACAGAAAATGATAGTTGGAGTAAGAAAGTGAATAACTATACATTTTTAAGGTGAAATAATTTAAAGCAATTAATTCATACTGATGTCTCACATTGTTATCTTCTGCCAACTTTCTTGCAAGAGGGCTACAAAAGATCCGATCTTCAGAATGAGAATGAGAATGGGATACTTCTTCTGTCTTTACAACTTGGGGTTCACCAGATTTGACAGTGGCTTCTTCCTCCTTTCTAGACTGAGAAGGTTTATTTGGCATCTTAACTTCTGCAGAACCAGCAGATTCTGAGACCTTGTAATCTTTGAACTTTTCTGTATCTCCTTCTTCCTCCACAACTATAGCAATGATCTAATAAATTGTGTCAACGAAGTCATAATGAATATCACATAATGATTCCAACAAGAATATAAGAATACTAATGAACTTACAATAGAACCAACTACAACCTGACAGGTCAGTGCATAGAATTAATTAAGAGAATCTAGTTCAGATCCTTATCACATGGTTCCCACCAAGGTTCAAAAAGCCGGTCTGACGACTCGGTCTGATAAGCCACTGAACCAGTATGGTACCAGTATAGTACCAGCGTACCAACGGCAGTGGGCAACGGCAGCAGTAGCACAGGCAACAGACGGCAACGCAAGCGGCGGAAGCTTCTAAGCTTCCGTTGGCAGCAAAAACTTCTGCTTCCGTTCCATGCCTCTGCTGCTTCCACCCGCCGTCCATGCTCTGACAACCGGTCCACCGGTACAAACCCGCCATACCGGCTGGTTTCGGACCGGTTTTTAAATCCCTGGTTCACACTATTATGCTTTTAGGAAAGGCAATAGCTTGTCTTTCAAAATAAACCCCAATTGTTGTCAAAACAGTTTCAAGTTTCAACACCTTATATACTTCAATGCATTGCTGCACCTCACCATCAAAGATAGATCATCAATAATATTTGTGAACTGTGCCAATCACTAACCTAACAGGTTATGTAACTTATTATGGATATCCAAAATGAGATTATAATAGATAAGCAGCTGCGTAGTGTAACTAATAATAGAAGAGCACCATGATGCACAATATGATCATAGTTAAGCTATAAACTAGTTATGAAATTACAAACATAGAAATTAAGCTCCATCCTAACAACTTAAGCTTGTGAGACAATTGCTCACTCAATCAAATCTAACATGGTATTGAAGCTGGAAAACATAAGCTTGAAATCCCCTATCTGCTTGTTTAGTTTTTTTAATTTTATTTTCCCTTACTGCTATTCTGAATTCCACTCTTCTCTTAGTTTCACTCGTAATTCAACTTGCACACAAGCAGTTTTAAGTTATATACCTAGTCTATGAGATCATAGTATTATATCCTTCCCTAAGAGCTTTGGTCATCCAATCAAATTTAACAATGATCAATGCTTTTTTACTATCAGTAGTTTTTGCAAAAGATTTTCTATTTCTAAGGCACTTTGAATTTTGAAGTATTTGAGAGCTAAAACTATTTAAATACTTAGAAAAAATTGAATCTGAATACTAGTCGTAAATAACAACAAAATTCAGGATTCAAACTTTACTAAGATTGAAAATGATTAACTTGTTAAAATTCCACATGAAACAAAAAATAGTAGCTTGGTGGCATCCCAAGAACTATGAATCATATACAAACATTTTTCTACCTGTCAGCAGCCTTATCAACCTCACCCCCAAGAGGCTGCGAGGGCTCTTGTAAGTTGTTCACATCTAGGCCCCTCCTCTGCAATCACCACAAGAGCAGGTGAGGCAGCTAAGGCACAAACAGGTAGAAACATATTCTTCCTGGTTTAACAGTCTTCAAGTAGATTTATTCTACAACCATAAGAAGTTGGGTTCTTACTAATGTGTGCCAATCACAAGCTTGCATGCCAAAATTAATTTAAGTCGACAAATTATTGGCTATTCAATATACAAAATTCTCATTCAGGATCCAGTGGAGAATAATGAAGAGATCCATCACATTACCATACGGTTTCTTCAGCATGTTAAATATCTATTAAAGTTCAGGGAAAGCATATAAAATATATAATAGCTTAAACGAACTCAGAGAAGCAACAAGAACAACAACCAATGTAAAGAAAAAGCATAGGAATTGCATCACATTAAAAAAAGATATAATTGAAGCTATAAACCTTATAAAACTGAAACATAAGACTGGTACAGAAAAAATTGATAATTGCACTATATAGATACAATTACCTCGCCAACTTTTATATCTTTGGACCCATCTCCATGTATTATCTTAGCAATATAACCTTCTTCCATGCACTCCATTTCAACAGTAGCTTTATCCTAAAGCATATGAATTAATTGTATACAACTTCAAAAAGTAATACTCAGTTCCGAATATGTCAAATCCACTTACAGTTTCAACTTCGCAGAGCACTTCACCAGGTAAAACTTTGTCTCCTTCTTTCTTCAGCCATCTTGCAATATTTCCCTTTAAAGAAAAAAGCATAGAATAATCAAGTACACTCAAAGCCCAAATGATAATAGAAGGGTCTTTGTAGTATTCAAGGCTTATGTACCTCAGTCATGGTTGGCGAAAGGGATGGCATTCCAAGAGCCTGATGTGGAGGTAGATCTAACCACAATGAAATACATAGTGCTAACGTCATTGCATTAAATGTTGATGTTAGAGGCAGGCTTATATATGAGTGCAATTATCTTAAGACTTGGAAGCAGATTTATCTTGCACTTATACGAGAACCAAGTATTGCATCAAAACAATGTTATCAAACAGATTCACATAGAAAAAATATATATACATATACATACAAAAATAAGCATTTGCATCACAGTTTATAGCACATTTCGTTAACAAAGAAGAGAAATTTTCTTTTAAAAATTAAGAAGATCTTTTCTGCTAAATTTGTCCACGTCCAATCAATATACAAAATTTAAGCAGCAAAGGAGCGCCAATTTTCTTTGCTGCTTAAATTTTGTTATCTTCAAATCTCGAATTATATTTTATCTAACCAGCCACTTAATATAAATATTCAACAATACTTTTCTTCCATTACTATGTAATATTTGGTAGCTAGAAAACATTCAGAAAGTTGCTTGCAATATTGGCTGTAATTGTTCTAATGTATGAAGTGATAACAATACCATTAGAACAGACAATTGAATGGAACGATACCTAGCAAGCAAGGCGAATGGTTCAGCACAGTCCTCTATCCATAACCCACATAAAGCTTAATCCTTCTATTATGTCATTAACACTGTGTTTAGTACGAAGAAGAAGAAAGTAAGAAAGAAAGAATTTAAAGAGGATAGAAAAGAAAATTTATTTAGAAGAAAGAAAGTTGGAAAATTTGATAAACATCCCCTATATTTTATTTTTACACTCTAATTATATAAATATCATCAAATATTATTAAAACAATTACTATTTAATATTAATAAATACTATAAAATTAATTAAATATTTAATTAATTACTATTATATTGTATTAATTAAAATCGATATTCAACCTAACAAATAGTTTTGATTAATTAATAATAATTCTAACTCTATTACATAATAATTAATCAATTAAGCTGTGACTAATTAATGTGTTGGAGTTTAAATTATTCTTTCGTTGAATGAGTTGGTGAGTGTAACTATGCATACATGTATGACTTGCTATAAATTTTAATGAATGTAGAAAATGACTTTTGTGTAGCATGCGACTTTATTAAATTGTGGGTTGATGAAAATCTCAATCCCTCAACAGATAATTGAAAGTTAGAGAATGTTAAGCACTTTACTAACAGGCAATTGCATACATTTATCAATGCAGTACATGATATGTAACGTAAGTTCATTTGTAATGAAATGATTACCGGACAAACATGACTGGATGGTCAAAGAAACATAAAAAGGGAAATTAATCAAGGACAAACAGGTGAACTAATCCAATCCAACGCATAGGAGAAAAGGTAACACAATATAGCATTGATTTTAATCGAGTAGCAGCTGACGATTATGACGCAAAGTGCAGCCAGGTAGTATTCATCCTTGACTGCCTCTGCCCTCAGATCTATAATTATTTTGAATCCTTTCTCTAGCAACCAGGTTAAGCCTTCATCAATCAGTTGACCACCTCTCCAAAATGCCACTTCAGAATCTTCTAGCATATTGTTTTCTTTCGTAGTAGAGGAGTAGGCAGGATACCAGTCAGCAAATATTTTTGGACAAGGATAGCCATCAGCACGTGAAAATCCAGCATCGTAGCAAACATTTTTCAACCTTTGCAGTCACCTCCAGATATCAGTGCTGCGGCCATCAAAAGGTGTCAAATAATTCGAAAGTGCAACTTGTACACTATCAAAGCACCTCTTCATCTCACTTCTGAAAGCACTAACACCAATATCTACTTGATAAAAGCCACACATCATCCTTGAACTCTTCGAATAAGCAAAATCAGATGCCACTATTCTTAGAACACATGACCAAACTTTATAGGAGAAAGGAAATCGAACCTGAGAATCCAAACCGACAGAGGAAGAGAAGAAATTAGATAACCTAGCTCGCGCTGCGACGACAAAGACATCCTATATTTCCCTCACTTTCCTCACACTTTCCCTCTCTTATTTTCCATTTGCCCTACTAAACACAATTTTTAAGCTCTCCTTCCAACTTTCCTTCCATTCCCGCCTCCTTTCCTTCCTACTAAACACGCCATAAGACAAAAACAAAGAATGTTCTTAATCCTTCTATTATATGTCATTAAGGCTATGTTTTATTGAATGGAATCCATGGTGGAAAGGATAGAAAATACAATGAATCTAGATGACTTTTCATCTAGATAACTTTTCATTTAGATTCATTGCATTTTCCATCCTTTTCACTATGGATTCTATTCAACAAAATATAGCCTAAGACAAAAACAAAGAATGTTCATAATCCTTCTATTATATGTCATTAAGACAGGCCCGTTTGGCCCCAATTATGCACAGCTTTCAATGTAGAAGCTGTGAGAAGCCAAGATTTCTAGCTTCTCGCAACTTCTGTTTTTTTACCTTATTATTACACCTTGAAAGTTGTGCTTGGACAGGGCCAAACGTGCACAAAAACAAAGAAAGTTCTTTAACAGTTGACATTGCGTATGTCACGCCCCAAGACTCTCCCAGCCTCAGGACGCGGCAAACAATAGACCTGCAAGGCCATACAGATCCAGTATACCACACAATATGACAAATAACATAAACGACGAAATCCACATAGATAAAAATAGACGTCAGACCGATGCAGCGGTCAAAGTCAACAATACACACAGGGCCGAACAGTCCTGGCCCACAAATCCACACTGGTCCATGACCAGATAAATACAATCCACCGGATACCGTCCTCGAAATACAACAATAACCAAAATACATATGACACATAAGTAAATACAACACATGATAGGGAAAATCATCTACCTATCTATCTACTGCACACCAGAGGAAACCGAGCCTGAACCTAGAAGCAAGACAAGGGGGGTTAGCCGGGAGGCTAAGTAGGGTTTAATAAGTAGATGGTGCATATAAGAGTAAGGAGAATCCATCAATAATTAATAAACGGGAGTGCACTGTAAGTAAATATAACCCGACTAAGTAACTACATAAAGTACAGCATGCAAGTGGAAATCCAGCTGTGCCAAATGTCCCGTAGGATGCGCACTCAAGGAGTGGTTCCTACCGCCAGCTAACGGTAGAAACGACTGTCCGTCGACAGTCCGCCGGTGTAGCATCCTACACCCAGATCACCCCGGAATGCCGAGTCCCACGACATCTGACTGTGACCCATCCGGAGGCCTGTAGTCCATGGGCTCACACAGACTGCATCCATGACTACTACTAATGGCCAAAATCACAAGGATCTCAGAAGGTGGACTATCCCAGTTAGACCTATCCGTCTATCCCAATATCAACACAAGCTGGCTGTAGAGACAGCCAAAATATATATGTACTGCATATAAATCTACCATCAACAATATCATACACCGAAACATAAAATCAGACAACATGCAAGCATCCATGTGACACAATGGCAGGATATAGATTTCAAAGGGTATACGAAAGTAATAATCAGATATAGACAACAAGAAGGTGGTGCCGCTATCTACGCATGCAGTTTGGCACCGAACAATAGAAGGAGGTTAGAACCCTACCTGGTTCATGTAGGTCTGCGCTAGAACCAACCAGGTACTCGTCTAATAAAGTCCACGCACGCACGACCCGGAAATACAGTCACGATCGTCAGAGTTCGCTGGAAGTTTGCCGGAACAGTGGCGCCGCCGCCGAAACAGTAACTTCAGCGGCCAGTCGAAATTCTGGAAGTGTCACGAGGTAGCTGCCGGCGAGAGGAGTTCAGCCGTACCACCGGTTTCGCGAGAGGAGGTCGGGGTCGCCGGGATCGAAGGAAAAACCGCCGGCGGCGTCGTTCACGGATGTCGCCGGAGCTGGGGAAGACGACACCGGAAATGCGTCGGAACAGGGAGGAAACGTCCGCCGATGCCGTGAGAACCCACCGGAGTCGCCGTAGATGAGAGGCGAGGCGGATCTAGGGCTGGCGATTTCGTTCGCGTGGAAGAGGAAGGTGAGGAGTCCGCCAGATCTAGGTCGCCAGAGCTGCAGCTGGGCGCCGGATGCGAAGAAGGAAGAAGAAGCTTGAAAGAGGGATAGAGAGGCTTGGAGGTGGGTGCGTGAGGCAGCGGGGAAGAAGGGGAGAAATAGGGAGAAGAAGGGAGGCGGGGTCGGTGTTCACAGGAGGAATAGGGGAAAAAGAGGGGAGAAGAGGGAGCAAGAGGAGTGGGATGGGACGGGACACCGTCCAATCAATTTTTTTTTTTTTTACTTTAAAAAAACTCGTAACGTTACAATACTCACAACTTATAAGAATTTGGTCCCCAAATTCAAAAGATAGAGATAGGTTATCATTAACAAGGTAACATTTGCATTAAATACAATCACTCAATACATGTCATACATGAATTCATAGCACTCGGGTCGCTCAGGAAACAGGTGCGGCCAACGACGCAAGGCTTCGTCCTCGCGTTCCCACGTAGCTTCACTTTCAGAATGATTGTTCTAACGGACCTTAATGAGTCGTATCACTTTATTGCGAAGCTGATGCTCTTTGCACTCTAAGATCTCAACAAGCGACTCTTGATACGTGGCATCAGGCGTGATCGCTAGGAACTGATCTTGCAAGATATGCGATGGATCTCGCATATACTTTCGCAGCATAGACACGTGGAATACGTTATGTACTTGCGACAAGTTTGGAGGTAGGGCTAGCCGATATGCAACGGCTCCAATGCGCTCCAAGATTTCGAAGGGACCCATAAACCGTGGAACCAATTTACCTGAGTAACCAAACCGAGCTCTTTCTTTTACTGGCGTAACCCTAAGAAACACATGGTCGCCAACTTCAAACTCGAGTTCACGTCGCCTCCTTTCGGCGTAACTCTTCTGCCGACTCTGGGCAGTCAAGAGTCTCTTCCGGATCAGCTGAACCCTTTCGGCCTCAAACTCTAACATGTATGGCCCAAACACACGGCTTTCACCAACTTGGTCCCATAGGACTGGCGATCTGCACCGTCCACCGTACAATGCCTCGAATAGCGCCATCTGGATCGCCGAATGATAGCTGTTATTATAGGCAAATTCAACTAAATGCAAGTGAACTTCCCAGTTAATCCCGAAATCTAGGACACAAGCTCGAAACATATCTTCTAGGGTCTGGATGGTCCTTTCGGACTGACCATCCGTCTGGGGATGAAAGGCAGTGCTGAAATGTAATTGAGTGTCAAGCGACTTCTGCAGACTTCCCCAAAACCGAGAGATGAATTTTGAATCCCTGTCAGAGATAATGCTGGAAGGGACCCCATGCAATCGTATGATTTCTCGGCAATACAGAACAGTCAGTTTATCCACAAAAAACACTTTCTTTACAGGCAAGAAGTGTACAGACTTCGTCAATCGGTCAACTATCACCCAAATAGAATCATGACCCCTTTGTGACCTAAGAAGACCCGTCACAAAATCCATTGTGATATGTTCTCACTTCCACTCTGGAATCGGAATACTCTATAAAAGTCCAGAAGGTTCCTTGTGTTCAATTTGTTTTTCACTTGTTAGCATACTAAACATCGCCCGGCATACTCTGCCGCATCTCTTTTCATGCCTTCCCACCGATAAGACTTTCGAAGGTCATTATACATTTTCGTGGCACCAGGATGTACCGCGAATCTCGACTTGTGTGCTTCTGCCAGTAATTCTTCCTTAACTACCTCGGGTACACATAACTTATTCCAGCACCTTATTATTCCTTGATCATCCTGGGTAAATTCTTCTCTCTTGCCCTTTGTGATGATAGACTACAAATACTAATCATTTGGTTGAGCCTCAATGATCTTCTGCATCATAGGGGACTGTGCCATCATTACGGCCAAACATCTGTGCTCAGTGGGGCACACACTCTCAACACATAAATCTGTCATCTGTTGTGTTAATTCAGTTGGGGTTACTCGTAAGTGAGCTAACACCCTGCAATCTTCTTACTTAGGGCGTTTGCGACAACATTAGCCTTACCCGGGTGGTAATTAATCGTACTGTCATAGTCTTTGTGAAATTTCACCCATCTTCGTTGCCTTATATTTAATTCCGTCTGAGAAAACAAGTACTTCAGGCTTTGGTGATCCGCAAAGATTTCGAATGTCACACATTCTTCATATTGGGTAAACACTTCTCGTTTAATGACATCCATTGCTAACTTTCTACTATTGTTATGGTAAATAATTTAATGCTTCACAAGAATTATCTTAAAAGAGCCTTATTGATCTTCTTTGTCAAGCATGTTCTACAAGAATTAGCATCACGCTGGTCTTTAACTACTACACGTATCTATCCAATAACGTTGCTAAGAGAGTTACATTTTACCACCCTTATGAGAATAAGACTAGTTGGCACTCGACTTGTCTCGTAGCCTCGCACTAAGGCGCTTACATAGATGCAAGAAAAAACATCCCCACCGCTGGATGTATAGTAAAAACATCTTTAATAGGTAAGATACATGACATGCAGTAAAAGTAACTAATACACAAAGTAACTGATTCCCTTATCATGGCACAACTGGGGCTCACCCTAGGTTTTGTAACCTACTCTCCTAGATTTTCTTCGTCACTGGAGCTTTCTGTTTCGGGTAATATGGAAAAATCACTAATCTCCTCATCAGATGAGGACGAGTTGATGGCTTGTTTCCATATAACCATGTTTGGTGTTTCACTAAATTTGTAGTAATAGTTCTCGTTATGATCTATATTGTAGTATTCCGGCCTTAAAGATATATATTCCAAGTAGTGTGCTTCGTTGTATATATTAAGGGAGTGCCGTTTTGGCTCTACCAAATCATGCACGACGATCGTGTGTAGATAATGCAGACATGTTTTCTTGGTTCAAATCGAGACGTCCATTTACTAACACGTGGCATCTGGTTGTGTACTACCATTTCTATCTCAAGGTGAGTTCCGCAAGCTTCTTTCAACTTCTTCAAGAAGAAGTCTAGGATAAAGGCTGGGCAGTTTCTCAGCAGAGACCATTCTCGAATCATACCATAGTTCCATAACTCTCGAACGAAATGATAGTACCGAGGATTAAGATTATAATATAAAATCCAAGCGGTTAAAAGACTTTTACCTTTTTTCCGGAATATGTGTATTCCCCGTTTTGGAGTGAACGCCATCATTTGCTCTTGGAGGGAGACCATCTTTTGAAAAGTCCTTTGATGTGCGAAGAACCTGATATCCATACTAATCACTTTTGGTAGTGAGTTGAGGAATTTTTCTCTGAACGTCGGGGAGAGTATGATCTTTGCTTTGAACTTTTCATGCTCTTCCTCCTGTCTTTGTTCCTCAGCCCTTGAGCATTCTCCCTGCAGTAAGGTAGACATGACCCTGATTGGTGGAGTCATCATCCCAAGGATGATTTCACCAATTTGCTGCAAGTTAAGGAAAGGGTTGGCTATCTGGTCTCTTTTATAGCCTCATCAATGAGTTATGTCTCAGCAAGGTATTCATTTTATGGCGAACAAATCACATAGGATGCCAATCTTGACAGGGCGTCAGCCACAGTATTTTTCCTTCCGGTGATGTGCTCAAAGTTGATGTGAATGTCCGTCCCTATAACGAAGTCAATAAAGTTTATCCATCACTTCCAAACACTATGCCTTGCAGATCCATTACTCGGAAATACGCAGTTGTCAACATAGCTAGTTATACTAACTCGCCTAGTCTTGTTGGCCTATGAGTTATGGGCCCCACCAAAGCCAACAGTGACAATTGGTTTATTGTGCCCTAGTTTGTCCACAAATTAATTGCAAGGTAACAAATCCAACATTCTATAACGAATTCCCTTTATGGAATCTTACTTAATTTTTTTAAGTAACTGTTTGCTTCCCAAATTTGTT
Organism: Costus lasius; assembly: GCA_027563935.2. Taxonomy (NCBI): domain Eukaryota; kingdom Viridiplantae; phylum Streptophyta; class Magnoliopsida; order Zingiberales; family Costaceae; genus Costus; species Costus lasius. The sequence continues at coordinate 121,120,266 of CM050446.2, forward strand.
TATAACTTAATGTCCAAAATATTGATGCTAAAATTATGTGAATCATAAGAAAATAGTAGTGTGTTCTCTTGCGAAAACTACAAGCTCTAAGAAGACCCATTAAGATGATATCTAATGAGATTGTTTCTCATCTAAGGGGGTTCAATCGATTACATCTTTCCTTAATTATATCATTGTTCTTATAGGAACTTTCATTCGATAGGAATTTATACGTTCACACGTCCAACACGTAGATCGTCACGACCTAGAGAGGACACCCAGGCGGGCCAGGTCTAGAGAAGCCACCCTCGAGATGCGACAAATCAAACTTACTAGACACGCCAGCCTTAAAACCACATGACAGTAAAGCAGAACGCTAACTCCAACGCTGCAGTCAAGGGAGTTTCACGCGCTCTACGCCGTGGAGGTTCTTGGACCGGAGGTTCTGGTGCATGATGTCTACTTCCCACTTCATTAACATTGTCATAATAAGGAACACGCGGAGCGGCTACCGATGGTTCTTCTCATCGTTCATTTCCAGAACTAGAATCCCTCCGGATCAAACTGAGTGGTGCACTCAATGCCCCACAAGCTAATCCAGCTATCCAACCGAAACGAGAGCTTTTCTTGGGTGCCATTTCCTGTAACGCACCAGCAACGGCAAGGGTCACGTTAACTAAAATCACAGATTAGTATAATCAAATATGATTAACACTAACGCGGATCTTAAATCCTAAGGTTTGATCCTAAGTCCTTATGTCACATGTAAGATCCTAAACCTAAGCTCTGATACCAAAATTTATCACGCCCCAAGACTCTCCCAGCCTCTAGGACGCGGCAAACAATGGACCTGCAAGGCCATACAGATCCAGCATACCACACAATACGACAAATAACATAAACGACGAAATCCACATAGATAAAAATACACGTCAGACCGACGCAGCGGACAAAGTCAACAATACACACAGGGCCGAACAGTCCTGGCCCACAAATCCACACTGGTCCATGACCAGATAAATACAATCCACCAGATACAGTCCTCGAAATACGACAATAACCAAAATACATATGACACATAAATAAATACAACACATGATAGGGAAAATCATCTACCTATCTATCTACTGCGCACCAGAGGGAGCCGAGCCTGAACCTGGAGGCAAGGCAAGGGGGGTTAGCCGGGAGGCTAAGTAGATGGTGCATATAAAAGTAAGGAGAATCCATCAATAATTAATAAACGGGAGTGGACTATAAGTAAATATAACCCGACTAAGTAAGTACAGAAAGTACAGCATGCAAGTGAAAATCCAGCTGTGTCAAATGTCCCGTAGGACGCGCACTCAAGGAGTGGTTCCTACCGCCAGCTAATGGTAGAAACGACTGTCCGTCGACAGTCCGCCGGTGTAGCGTCCTACACCCAGATCACCCCGGAATGCCGAGTCTCACGACATCCAACTATGACCCATCCGAAGGCATGTAGTCCATGGGCTCACACAAACTGCATCCATGACTACTACCAATGGCCAAAATCACAAGAATCTCGGAAGGTGGACTATCCCAGTCAGACCTATCCGTCTATCCCAGCCAAAATATATATGTACTGCATATAAATCTACCATCAACAATATCATACACCAAAACATAAAATCAGACAACATGCAAGCATCCATGTGACACAATGGCAGGATATAGATTTCAAAGGGTATACGAAGGTAATAATCAGATATAGACAACAAGAAGGTGGTGCCGCTATCTACGCATGCAGTTTGGCACCGAACAATAGAAGGAGGTTAGAACCCTACCTGGTTCATGTAGGTCTGCGCTTGAACCAACCAGGTACTCGTCTAATAAAGTCCACGCATGCACGACCCGGAAATACAGTCACGGTCGTCGGAGTTCGCCGGAAGTTTGCCGGAACAGTGGCGCCGCCGCCGAAACAGTAACTTCGGCGGCCGGTCGAAATTCTGGAAGTGTCACGAGGTAGCTACCGGCGAGAGGAGTTCAGCCGTACCACCAGTTTCGCGAGAGGAGGTCGGGGTCGCCGGGATCAAAGGAAAAACCGCCGGCGGCGTCGTTCACGGATGTCGCCGGAGCTGGGGAAGACGACGCCGGAAATGCGTCAGAACAGGGACAAAACGTCCGCCGATGCCGTGAGAACCCGCCGGAGTCGCCGGAGATGAGAGGCGAGGCGGATCTAGGGCTGGCGATCACTTCCCGTCGCCGTTCGTTCGCGTGGAAGAGGAAGGTGAGGAGTCCGCTGGGCGCCGGAGCTGCAGCTGGGCGCCGGATTCGAAGAAGGAAGAAGAAGCTTGAAGGAGGGATAGAGAGGCTTGGAGTTGGGTGCGTGAGGCAGCGGGGAAGAAGGGGAGAAATAGGGAGAAGAAGGGAGGCGGGGTCGGTGATCACGGGAGGAATAGGGAAAAAAGAGGGGAGAAGAGGGAGCAAGAGGAGTGGGATGGGACGGGACACTGCTGTCCCGTCCAATCAATTTTTTTTTTACTTTAAAAAAACTCGTAACGTTACAGCGTACAACATATAAACCAAAATTCCTCGCACCCTCAAAATTGTATAAAATTTTCCTCATACAAACTAGCATCCTAAACATTTATTAACTATGCTAAAAAAGGGCAAATGAATGTCACATAATGTTATATCTAGAGTTGGTTTGAAAAAGTAGTCCATACCAGGTGGCACAATTTACTCATAACTTTATGTGCATGTAGGGCTGTCCATTTGTCGGGTCAAACCAAGAACTCGACTCTCCATTCAAACCCGTTCAATTTGGTTCGAATTAAAAAAAATTTTAAAAAAAATACACTTCAACTTTCAATTCCACACTAAAAGTTTGGTTTGAGCAGATTAATCTAAAATCAGATATTTTTTTTAAAAAAAATTATATTATAATATTGAAATGAACCCAGAATTTTCAATTCGGTTAAGCATCATTTTTTTGTAAAATCAGTTTAATTTATATATATATATATATATATATATATATATATATATAACCAATCAGTACCATGTTTGGTACGGATGAATACTGTCCGGTACTTATTTGTTTGAAAATGGATAAATACGCCAATACAAAACAGTATTTAAAACCATTTTTAAAACTTGCTCATGCTAGTACTTGTGCCCATATGCCTATCTAAGAGATTGGGAAAGGCATAGCATCACACAACAATTGTTGCCGTGCATGTTATTTATATCTATGCTGGCAAAGCTCTGGTAGCACCATAATGACACACAAAGAATTTAAATACCGGTCTATATCACCCGATACAGTCAGTCGGTACTGATCTAAGTAGGGACTAGTACACAAACCTGATACAGTTAGTCGGTAGAGCAAGGACTAGTACACAAAGTGGGGGAAGAGGAAAGACGAAGAAAGAAGAGGAAGAAAAAAGGAAAAGAAGGAGAAGAAAAAAAAAGAGGAGAAGAAGAAAGATGAGAGGGGAAGGAGAAGAAGAAAAAAGAGGAAAATGGAGAAGAAGAAGAATAAGGAGAGGGCTAGGCACACACAAGCCAACACTCAGTGCAACCGGGCGGTAGACACAGACACTCGCAAAGGCAGATGGCAAACTCTCACGTGGGTAGATAGGGAACACGGTCCAGTCTTCTTCTTCTTCCTCTCCCCCTCCCTCTCCCTATTCCTCTTCTTCACCCTCTTCCTCTTCCACCAAGTTCTGTCCGGTACGTATTGGTCCAAGCATGGACTGACACCAGGTCTTAGACCGAAATTGCAAACCTTAAATGACACAATCTCTTTGTTGCTCTTTCTTAATTGTAGTTGAAGTTGTGACCATAAGGAAGCCAATCAGAATACAAGAATCCAATTTCTGAAAGAAGAATCAAATAAACAAACTGAAGCATATACACCTGCATTATTTGACAATGTTCTCAATGAAACCATCTAGGTTATTCAGCTTTGTGTTGACTGTTGACCACTAATAACAGAAGTAACGAAGCCTTCTCTTTCTTAAAATGCACCAAGTGTAGGAAAGCAATAGAAAGCCAAGTACATAAAAATTGGAAGAATCTGAATATAATATTTATAATAATGATAGGCATAGAAGATGCAAAAAATTCAACCTGAATTACTTGAGAAATATCTCCTTGGAGCCATCCGCATGCTGAGACAGACAAGTGCTGAAAATCAATGTCGATGTTTGAAAAGGGAACAGAGTTGCAAAGGGTTAACACCAACCAGGACAAAGTATGATTGAGCATCATGCCAGCTGAAGGAGAACTCTTAGCAGTTGCTTTTCTAAAACGATCGACCCCTAATTGTGAAGGAAATGCCTGAAAACAAAAATATGGAATAAGTCAACTTTCAAACTTATGTACCAAAAATACCATATCAGCAATTCCATCAAGAGTTCAAATTTGTTCACACTTCTGTCAATGAAGTCTTTGTTCTTAATGCAAAGCTGACCAGCAGAAGATTTGTGATCCTGATAATTTTTTTCAGTGAAAACAGAATGATAATTTACCCACTATGATATCCTGTCATCATAAACAAAGACAAAGCTTGGTACCTTTGAGCCTACAGTAGCCTTCACCACATCCATTCGATCCTCCACGCCATTAACCATCAAAGCACGACCCTGAATTTCAAATTTAGTGTCCTTCGTGGCATAGTCTCTAACCCAACCAAGCCTACTTCCAATCTACAAGAATGGGAATAATCTCATCAAAATCAGAAAATAGATAATATAGTATGTTGTCTATCTCAGTTCAAAATGAAAACTAAAGCGTAATGAAAAAAATCAAATCAGTGAATAAGACACGAATCAATAATGAAAATTCAATTCCCACCTGCCTGTCGCTGCCTCGGGAGACCCTACAGAATAAAAGAAAATTCATGCCCATAAGTGATCACAAATACAATGAAAAAGTAGAACAAAATTAATTTATCGCTAGAGGCAATTTTGCTTGGAAAGATAGAGGGAAAGAAAAATCCTACCGGGCTCTGGAGGCGAGGGAGGTGACCGCACGATACATGATCGATCAAAGGAGCGATTGGACTAGGATTCTTGGCACGGGCTTGGGAATTCTGTGGAAGAGTGACAATGGGCCTTGTTTAGAGTGCAATGTGGTTGTTGTTGTGCAAGTTGAAAATGTTGTGCTGTAGGGTCAAAAATAATTCTGCTGTGAAAACCCTGTGGATTGTTGTTGGCAGTAAATTATTGTTAGGCATAATTGATTCTTGAACTAATGAAATAATGGCATCACTCACCAATTCTAGTTGTAAGAACCCAACTCATAGAGGCCTAACTGACAATATGATAAAAATAATAAGGAAATTTTCATGAAGATAAACATCCTAAGAAGAATGTGAAACCATGTAAAGAGAAAAGTGTTGATTATATAATTGAGTTTAATGTTGTTAAATTAGTATATACATATAATGAAAGAAATATGTACTCTGAAAACAGAATTGAAAAAAGATAATTTTGAGATTCAACGAATAAAACCAAAATATACAAATTCTCTCCCAATTGTTTAGCTCTTAAATGACTACATATATAACACTCATTTACAAATTACAAGCATCATCAAAAGAAACATTGAGATTTCACAAGTAGATAGAAAAAGAATCAATTATCAAACCCTCTCCCTCTTGGCAGCCACCTCAGATACTACTATATGAGATACTTATTAGCTCATATTTATGGTTCCAGTCAGATCATTTCATTAAGACTTGGAGTTTGAATATGTTTCTTTTATTTCTTCAATCATTGATAAGAACTAATGATTCAAGTTTCAATCACATTAATCATTTTGACTGCCTGTTTTTAAGTAGATGATAAGTAAAAGGGTAGTAAGAACTAGAATGCACAGTGTAATAGCAATAAATACTAGAATATCGACTTTCATAATCTCATTATTTTTTTATTTGCAATAATTCGGGATCTAATCGCATAGAGATGAGAAATTTGATTCCTATTAACTATAAATTCAATGGGATGAATTGCATTCAAATGATACTGAATTGTATCAACATTATAAATAACAATATATGATCTATCAAATCCATTCTCGACTATCAAATCGATTCACCATCGAGAATGATTTACACAAAGTGAAGCCATCTATTCACTGTTCGGGGAGGGAGCAATTGCAAAACACTAGCGGTGAGGCTTCCGACGGAGCTGTTCGGGGAGGGGGCAGTTATTTGCGCAGAGTGAAGCCATTGATGATGGAGGAGGATAAGGACTTGCAGGAGAAGATGCAGGATGTGGAACAGCAGCTCAGTACTGCATCACAGCAGTTGTCCTGCGAGAAACGCGCCACCCACGACAGACGGACCCGCCGGCTACGACATCCGCAGCTTCAAACGCGTTCGCCGACGGCAGCCGGCCGGCTGACCCGCTACCGACGCGACGCAATAGATCAGAAAAAGGAACTGGAAACTTACCGGTGAGATGCTGACGTCCGAAACGACGAGAAATCGGCGACGATCGGCGAAGAAACGTCGTCGGGAGCGAGATCGCGAGCGGAGACAGCACGGGTCAGGGAAAAGAAGAAACCCTAATAAACACCCTTTGTTTTTTTTCGCGCCACCCGCGGCACGGGTTGAACCAGCCGGGTGTCACGCTCCGATCGGATCGATCTTAAACTGATACTTTACACTTATCTTAGGGCCGTCTGGTAAAATACCGGAACGCGAACACTCTAGGGTTTTCCTGGTGCAGAATCACCCCCAAATCAAAAACCCTAATTTCCCGCTCGAATTTTTATCCCCAAATTACAATTCGCACAGAAAAACTCTAACCCTAATTTAGAATTATAAAATACCTCTCGGCGGTCAACCCTAATTTTGACCCGGTCAAGTCAACACCACCGCTCGAATTCGAAATCGAACGAATTCGATTTCGCCGACGTCGCGCTGATGTCGTTTCCCAAATTTGTCTGCACTGCGTGATTTGCTCTCGATTTCGCTCGAGCGGACGAACGCCACTGCGTTCAATTGCGTCGTCGGAGAAGGGTGCGTCCTCAGCCTTCTCGTCGCCCCCGACTCAACAGCTGCCTGCTGCTACCGGAGCACCGCCGGAATTGCAGGGAACAAGCGAGAAGTGTGTTGCCAACTTGAGAACAGAGGAAGAGGATGATCGTAGGAGAAAGCTTTCGTATTATTGGAATAAGCTACAAAACTCCTCACCGTGGCCGGCAACCCCGCCACCTGGCTTCCCTCTTCCCTCCCTCGCCAGACTCTTCTGGCTACAATCGCTCTTCCTCATGTCGGCGCTCCTCTCGTCGGTGGAGATCCCTCGATCGCTGCTCTCAGGTGCTGGATCGCTTGATCCCCTCCTCAGCGTCCGTCCCTCTCCTTTTATCGCCTAGAGCCGCCGCCTCTGCTTTGCTCTGAATCACCAAGTCTTCCGATGTGATACTGCCCTAGCCGCGTTCGAAATCTTTGCTGGAGCCGACTCTTCTCCTTCCTCGTCCGACTGTTGCGGGGAGCTTTGTCGCCACCTCCGCGAAGCTCGCGTCTGTAGAGGTCGTGACGGAGGTGTCCCACGTTGTTCGTGTTTTACCGCTAACGAGTTCTCGCCCTCCTCGTCTGGGCTTCCCCCTTCTGCTAAGTGGGCTTGGGCTGTGGCCCAGCCCAATTTGTCCTGGGCTGAACCGGGGAATCCAGGGCCTAACAATTCTCCCCCGCCCAATTTGGACATCGCCCTCGATGTCCAGCGCGAACGGCCGCTTAACGCCGGCTAGCGAGCCACCGCTCTTGCTCAGCACAATTAGCCTCGTAGTTTTCTTTCCAGATCTGTTCTCTCTTGCGTTGGAGTTTCTCATGGTTCGCAAGGAGCGTTGCTCGCTCCTCCACTTCTATCTCCTTTAAAGACTTCGATGAAGCCTTTTTCTCCACCACTTGCTTCCATTTCGGTTTCTCCTGGGGGACTTTGCGTTTTCGTCGCTCGCCTTCTGCTCGATGCTGCTCTGGCCGATCGTGTCTTTCGGCCCTGCGTCTGCACCTGAGGAAGTCGATGAAGATTTTCCTGCGACCACTGAGGCAATGTACATACCTCCTATGCGGGCCTGTACTGGTTCATCGTCATCCACCACCTCCGGTTTCTCAGCTAGCTCCCGATGCACGATTGCTGCGAATCGCGTTCACCAGCTGTCTATCCGGACAATCGCATATCCGGTGCGGTCCTTTGCACAAGAAGCAAGCAATCGGTCTTCGTTTACCCTGCCCTCTCTCTGCAGGTCGGGTCTGCTCCTGCCGTGCCGGTTGACCTCCGTTCCGCTGAGGAGAGAGCCTCTCTCTCTCTGGCGCTCTTGCTCTGGGTGGAGATGGTCACTTCGGGGGCAACCTCTGTGCTCTCTAAAAGGTCGTTCCCGAAGTTCTCTGATCCACGAGAGACTCGGCTATAGCTGCGTCTGTTCTCCAGTCTTGCGGTGCATGTCGTCGGACCTCAATCGCCGCCCATCGTTGGAGATTCTGGAGGAAGAAGTACCTCCTGTCTCCCTCCGCCATCTCAGGTAGCTCCAACATCAGTGCGGAGAATGCCCTGACATACTCCTGGATCGTCCCTGTGTGCTTTTGCCAATCCACCACCTCTCGCGCCTGGTCTACCGAGTTTCCGGGAAGGAACTGCTGTCGCAGCTCCTCTCGGAACACCTTCGGTGTCTAGCTAGCTGCCTCTGATGTCGAATCAACTTTGGTTCTCCACCAGAGTTTTGCATCATCTGAGAGGTATGCAGTGCACACCATCACCTTCTTCTGGTCTGCAACATGGTTAACATCAAAGTATTATTGCATATCCCACAGAAAATTACCCAATACTTTAGCTGATCTAGCCCCCTTGAACACTGCAGGTTCTAGGGTGCGAACCTTCCCGTTGGGAGCCCCATACTCCATCCTGGCTGCTGTAGGCGCACCTCCTTGTGCCTGCGCCAATGTCATGCGCATCACCGTGAGGTCTGCCAGTATCTGCTGTTGAGTTGCCGTGGTGTTGGCTACCTGTGTTGCCAAAGTCGCCACTTGTCCTTGCAAGACCCCTACTTGTTCTTGTAGTGTTGTCATGCCTTCAACATTTTGGGGAGCATCCACTACTCCAGCCAAAGTCTGTTGGAGGGCAAGTATCTGCACCTCTGTTCCTCTATCGTGCGATGGAGGTCCTCCACCTAAGGAACCACCGCATCTTTGTTGTTCCCTGTCAAGCCGACCACCTGCTCGATTCGTGCAATGTGATCTCCTTGATTCACCATGCTGCTGGATCTCTTTAGTCTCTAATACCTTTGTCACGCCCCGGTCGGATCGACCCTAAACTGGTGCTTAACCCTTGTCTTAGGACCGTCCGGCGGAATACCGGAACGCAAACACTCTAGGGTTTCCCGGGTGCAGAATCACCCCCAAATCAAAAACCCTAATTCCCCGCTCGAATTTTTATCCCCAAATTACAATTCGCACAGAAAAACCCTAACCCTAATTTAGAATTAGAAAATACCTCTCAGCGGTCAACCCTAATTTTGACCCGATCAAGTCAACGCCCCCTCTTGAATTCGAAATCGAACGAATTCAATTTCGCCGACGTCGTTTCCCAAATTCGTCTTCGCCGCGTGATTCGGTCAAAATCGGAAGCGGTGATCACTGTTCACTGCTTTCGTCTTCAACGCTCGAGCGGACGAACGCCGCTGCATTCGATTGCGTCGCCGGAGAAGGGTGCATCCTCAGCCTTCTCGTCGCCCCCGACTCAGCAGCCGCCTGCTGCTACCGAAGCGCCGCCGGAATCGCAGGGAACAAGCGAGAAGTGTGTTGCCAACTTGAGAACAGAGGAAGAGGATGATCGTAGAAGAAAGCTTTCGTATTCTTGGAATAAGCTACAAAACTCCTCACCGTGGCCGGCAACCTCGCAGCTTGGCTTCCCTCTTCCCTCCCTCGCCGGACTCTTCTGGCTACAATCGCTCTTCCTCACGTCGGCGCTCCTCTCGTCGGCGGAGACCCCTCGAACGCTACTCTCAGGTGCTGGATCGCTTGATCCCCTCCTCAGCGTCCGTCCCTCTCCTTTTATCGCCCAGAGCTGCCACCTCTGCTTCGCCCTGAATCACCAAGTCTTCCGCTGTGATACCGCCCTAGCCGCGTCCGAAATCTTTGCTAGAGCCGACTCTTCTCCTTCCACGTCCGACTGTTGCGGGAGGCTTTGTCGCCAGCTCCGTGAACCTCGCGTCCGCAGAGGTCGGGACGGAGGCGTCGCACGCTGTCCGTGTTTTGCCGCTGACGAGTTCTCGCCCTCCTCGTCCGGGCTTCCCCCTTCTGCTGAGTGGGCTTGGGCTGTGGCCTAGCCCAATTTGTCCTAGGCTAAACCGAGGAATCCAGGACCTAACACGGGGGAACCTATGGACGCGACCCACGGCTCCACACGGGTGTAGGGATCGAAGGAGTTTTGGGTGTAATTATACTATTATCCGACCCTGAAAGTGCGTCCGTGATAGCAGACCCATGTAGGGGTGTCAATGGGTACCCATCTTCGCAGGTACCCGACCCGACCTGTTTATGGCGGGTTCGGTTACCCGATTAGCTAATTGGGTAGGATTCGGGTTTACTCCCATGGGTACCCACAGGTACCCGATACCTGATTATATATAATAAAAAATATATATTGATATTTATATTTATATATTTATATAATAAAATAATTTTTTTAAATATATTTATTATTATTATTATTTTATAGTTATATTTTATAAAAATAATTTAAAAATAAATATTTTAATTTAAACGAGTACCTGCAGGTACCCGTTTAAATACCCGACTCGGGTTTAACCGGGTTCGGGTTTGGGGCGGGGCGGGTTCGGGTTTGGCCAAAAAGGGCGGGTACCCGACTCATTGACATCCCTAGGCCCATGGATCACCGGGCCAAAAACAGACTTGGGCCTAACCCAAGCCCAAGGCAAACACGTAAGGAACAGAGTCCTACGAGGGGCGAAATGCGGTCAAACGGGGGCGTTGACCCCTAATCGCTCTCTCCAATTCACGCGGACATGGAGAGCTCAAAGCGTTCTTCAACCGCGTCTTCGCCACAGCCATCGGATGCGAGTTCTGGCAACACGGCGATGAGGTCTTCAGCGGAAGACCCGGACGCAGATGCTAGCGAGGTTTTTCGGACATGAGAAGGGGCGGCGAACGCCCTAATCTGGAGGCAACAAGAGTCGACGGATCCCATCTATAAAGCCGACTAAGGAGGAGGAAGAGAGGGACCACCATCGAGCATTGATCAAGTGAGCGCCACCATCATCAGTGCGCGAGATCTCTGTTGGGGTATGCCCTTAAGGCTAATGTTTGAGGCCTTGGGATTTTATCAGTATCATGTATAAACTCTATGTTTATAAAGGCAATGGTTGTTATTCAGGTTGTTACATTATCTGCTGCAATATGTATACTACTGAATAATGTCTCAATGGTGTTCAGCTTGGCTGACATGCAGTATAGTCCTTAGTCGAGATATCTTGGTGAACATGAGACAGCCTTGATATGATTGAGACTAATATGTGTTCTAATCTTATATGATGCTTCGAGCATGGAATAAGATGTAGACTCATAGGTACATTGGATGTACTGGACAGACCCTACTAGGATATTCAATTGCTTGTCACAATGTGAATAATCCTTGCATGCAAACAAGTGGCATATTTCCTCTGACTTGAGATCACTTGTGTTTCTAATTGATGATTGGCATTGTCTTGAGGTAATTCAATATCATTTGCAATATAATGGTTATAGATTATCTTGGATAATGAGCATGAGTCATGTTAGGGCACTAGTGATAGATATAGGATTGCCGTCTCCTTCTTTGGAGTGTGATGTTCTAAAGGGGCCCCCTGGATGAGATGATTGAGAAAGTGTATGGCAATACCCAGATGACTATGTTCATTTGATCTAATCATTCTCATCATATTGGAGTTACAGGCTTGACACGCTTGTCCAATAAGAACATCCAGTGGCAAAGGAAACATGTATGCCTAGTGAAGTGAATTCACACTTGTGCTGTGGTTTGGGTGTAGTCTTGGAAGACTCTTTCCTTTATATCGGGAGACAGTGATGTGTTGCTAGATACCCCTCACTGATCGTGATAACGTAAGTTATCGTTACCGACATTTAAAGGAAACCCTTAGGGTCGCACAATTTGATGATATGGCTTACTTATGTCAGATCGTGTGGACTGAATTGTTTTGGTTCAGTTTAAAAGGAGTTTAAACTCTGATTGTAAGTGAGATCTGGTCTGATCATGTTTGATTGATTAGGGCTTGAGATCGGTAAGCTTCGATCGAGAGAATTGATGCTAGATCGATGAGATCAAGAGCATCATGAGATGAATGGTTAGATCTTGAACCACTTGGTTTGATAAGATCTGAACCGATGCTGGTTTGATTTGGTCTTTGAACCAAATGCATTTGAACCGAATTGATTTGAACCGGTTCACTTATGTGAACGTATGGTTCAAAGGCAAGAGGAGTTATCGATGGGTTTAAGAGGTGGCTTCAAGTGAAGTTAAAACTTACTATATTTGGAAGGCGTTTTTCTTAGAGAAAAACGCCCCCACGTTTGCACGCCTCTTCTCCTCTCGACTTGGGTGGTCTTCACGCCAAGGGAGAAAAACCTTTCGGCCAGCAAGAGGTCTTCCTCTCCATCTCCTTCACGCGACTAGGACTCTTGAAGATCTTTGCTAGAACAAAGGTCGACAAGGAGAAAGGCATCTTCACCTTGTGTGCGTCACCTTTGGAGAAGAAGCATTCGATTCTTTGATTCCAAGACGCCATCCAAGAAATGGCAATGGTAACGCATCTCTATACTTTCAATCTTAAGTTGATCATATGTTCATGCCATTCGATCCTCATGAACCCTAGAAAAGTTTTATATGCGCATGCTATTAGGGTTTCGCCCCCCTCCCCTTTGGGACTTTCAATTGGTATCAGAGCTGGTATCGTATGAATCATATGATTGCTTGATGTTCATTTGTGATCCTTGTTTGCGTTTGATAAGTAGATCTAGAAGTTATCATCTTGCGCATCTACATGTTAGTTTCCGAAAATACATGATGTATGTTTTCACTCATTAGCGCATGTATGATGTTTACTTGTTGGCGCATGTTAAAGTGTTTTTGTCAAAACTTAACATCTTGCGCGCTCCATCTAGATCTATAAGCGCCTGCTATAAAACCTTAGACGGGTTATTAGGGTTGAAGTCATCTCTAGTTAAGATCCAAATAGTCTGATCAGACCATCTGACAGCCTAGATGGGTCGACCAGATGGCACCTGTGCGCAAGCACGAGGTGGCTACAGGTCAACTGCAGACAGGCGTGTAGCGATGTCTGGTTGAGACAACCAGTGAACGCGCATGAGTTTAGCTCGGGGTCACACCCGCTTGCCAGAACTCATGAGGTTCATTCAGCCCAACGCATGCATTATTGACCACTGGGTCGACTCAAGTCAATTAGGACTTGGTGCATGCAAGGGCAGTGGGTCTGACTAGGTCTGATGAGTGGATCCCTATTAATGGACCGTTGTAAGGTAGTAGGGCACATAAGGAAAATAAAAATGATGCCAATGGGGTTTTCGAAATTTTTATTTTCTTCTTGTTGGATCACATGATGTTTGTTATAACATGCTTGGATGTTTATTTCATCTTATGTGGGCTGCCCTAAAATGTGTGTGCTGTGCTGGGGCCTGCGAGCCTGGATTATAAATTGTAAATTATTATTTTTGTGATCTGCGAATCACATTTCAATTTATGATAATGTGTAATTGACCTGCGAGTCAAAACATGTCTAGATAGATTAAAATGTAATTTAATCAGACATGAGCACTGAGCACACATGGCAGAGGCGTTTGCAGCAAGTGGCTTGACCAGGTGGGAGGTATAGAGTTCGACTCTAGGACAGGCGCAACCAGTCTGGTGGGCGCACCTGAGCTGCAGAGGGCGCTTGGGCCCGGGTTGGGCCAGATGGAAATGCAAAATACCCATGAAGAGCTCAAGTGAAGACTTAAGTTAATTTAAGGTCTTACCTAGGCTTAATGGGCTTTTACCACATAAGATCATCATGCTTTCTATTTATTGTTATATAATTAGAACTGCATGATTTATTCTTCTGCTATCACCATAGGATTTGCATGATAGTTAAGAAGATAAAAGGACCGTTAAAATCCAACGTTAAATATCAAGCACGTAAGCCTTCTGACGCGAAACCTCACTGTTCTGACTATCGTTGGGGCCGTGTTGTACCCACTCAGTGGGCACGCCCATCTATCTTCAGACGGTGTGTGATTACACCTGCGTGTTACAGAGAAGGGATTTATCGCTTCTCGTTGCTCAGCATAGCACGTGGTGGTCCAGGGAGTAGGTCAGGTCAGCTTGACCATGTAGGCTACATATGGTAGCTATATGGAGGCAGCCATCTGTGGGGTCAGAGACTGTGTTGTACCAACTCAGTTGGCACAGTCTGCTGGATTGCCCAGATGAAGGGGAATCGCACGGGTTGGCGATTGACATGGATAGCCTACCAGAGATTAGTGCTTGTACTCTCTGTGCATCTTATCTCGCCTGAGCGGGACGCGGAGACCAAGTATGAAATCTGGATCCCATCTCACTAAAAGAGTGTCACTCTTTCGGACTGTTTTACTGGATTTTTCAGTCAGATAAAATAGTGAGAAAAGAATCATTCTTAAGTCCTGGATTGATTCTCACATTGATACTGACCTTGCTGTTCTTGCAATGTTGTAGATTCCTGCAGCAACGAACACCACGAATTTCAATGTGCGATCCCTACTGGAAAGGGAGAAGTTTGCTGGGCCAAACTTCTCAGACTGGTACGGACACCTTAAGATTGTTCTTAAGGCTGAGAGGAAGCTGTATGTCCTCGAGACGGCAATACCGCCTCAACCCGCTGCGAACGCCGCAAGGGCGGTTCGGGAAGCTTATGAGAAGCATGTCAATGATAGCATTGATGTCGCTTGCCTTATGCTAGCGTCTATGACGCCACAGCTGCAGCGTCAGCATGAGGATTTATCTACTATAGAAATTATAGCAAACCTCAAGATGCTGTATGCTGCACAGGCAAGGACTGAACGCTATAATTTGACTAAACTTTTCTTTCAGAGCAAACTGACTGAAGGGAGTCCAGTGGGAGCTCACGTACTCAAGATGATTGGGTACAAAGAGTCTCTAGAGAAACTAGGACACACCATCAATCAGGAGCTTGTTGTAGAGATAATCCTGCAGTCTCTCCCGGCCTCTTTCGATCCATTCATCATTAATTTTAATATGAACAAGATCGACTGCACGCCGGCGGAGTTACTGAACATGCTCTGTACTACAGAGCAGACTCTTGAGAAGGGAAAGCCTTCATCCTCTGTCTTGATGGTTCCTTCCAGGAACAAGAAGAAGGGGAAGAAGGGCAAAGCCCCTGTCAAGAACTACAACAAGGCTCTGAAACAAAAGGTTAAGCGGTCGAAGGAATACAGATGCTTCCATTGTGGCCAGCTGGGTCACTGGAAGAAGGACTGTAAAGCGCTCCAAGGAGATAAGAAGGGAAGCAAGCCTTTCGCTTCTGGCTCAGGTATTTTCGTGACGGAAGTCATGGTTTCTTCTTCTATTTCATGGGTGTTGGACACTGCATGTGGAGTTCACATTTGTTCAAATGTACAGGAACTCAAGAGAAGAAGACAGGTGGGACAGCATGAGGTGGACCTACGAGTTGGAAACGGGGCACGGGTTGCTGCTGTTGCTGTAGGAGTTTATAACATCTCATTACCATCTGGACTTGTATTGGAACTGGACAATTGTTATTTTGTACCGAGCATAACGAAAAATATTATCTCTATTCCTGCTCTTGTCAGGAAAGGGTTTTCCTTTGAATGCAATATTTCAAAGTGTGTTATTTCTTTTGATAATATTGTTTATGCTACTGGGTCAATTAACAATGGGTTATTCATGTTGGACATGGAATGTTCTATACAACAAATTGATAATAAGAAAGCCAAGTATGCTGATGACAGCACCTTGCTATGGCATAGTCGTTTAGGCCATATTAACAAGAAGCGCATTAAGCGGTTGCATGACCATGGACTGCTGGGATCATTCTCCTATGAGGAGCTTGATACATGCAGAGCTTGTTTAATGGGCAAAATGACGAAGTCTCCTTTTTCTAATAAAGGTCAAAGGGCTTCAGGTGTACTTGACCTTATACACAGTGATGTGTGTGGGCCATTTAGTAAACATGCCAGAGGTGGCTTTTCGTACTTCATTACCTTTACTGATGATTTCAGTAGGTATGGTTATGTCTATCTGATGAGACATAAGAGTGAATCTTTTGACAAGTTCAAAGAGTTCAAAAATGAAGTACAAAATCAGCTAGGCCGAAATATCAAGGCACTTCGCTCAGATCGAGGTGGAGAATACTTGAGTCATGAGTTTAATGACTATCTGAAGGAGTGTGGGATTATCTCACAGCTCACTCCGCCAGGAACACCGCAATGGAATGGTGTGTCCGAAAGGAGGAACAGAACCTTATTGGATATGGTTCGTTCTATGATGAGTCAGGCTACTCTACCTTACTCCTTTTGGGGATTTGCACTGGAAACAGCTGCAAAGGTACTAAACCGAGTGCCATCCAAGGCCGTTTCAAAGACTCCATATGAGTTATGGTATGGGAAACAGCCGAGCTTGACTTTTATTAAGATCTGGGGTTGCGAGGCTTATGTCAAAAAGCTCGCCTCTGGGAAACTAGAGAGCAGATCTGAGAAATGCATCTTTGTCGGTTACCCTAAGGAAACTAAGGGTTATTATTTCTACGATCCCAAAGAGAACAAAGTGTTTGTTGCTCGTACGGCCATTTTTCTTGAGAAGGAATTTCTTCTGCAAGAGGCCAGTGGGAGAGAAATAAAGCTGGATGAGAATCCAGAGGAAGGACAAAGTAGTCAAGCACAGTTGGATGAGCCTGAGCCAGTAGAACAGGTTCTTGAATAACCTGAGGCTCAGATATCACGGGAACCGCGAAGATCGGGAAGGATCCGTCGACAGCCTGAGCGCTATGACGGAGTCTACATCATTGATGATGAACCCCTCACTTATGCGGATGCGGTCAGTGGACCGGAATCAGCGAGATGGCTTGAAGCTATGCGAGCCGAGATGGACTCCATGTCAGATAACCAAGTCTGGGATTTGGTTGATCCGCCTCCGGGAGTAATCCCTATAGGCTGTAAATGGATCTTCAAGAAGAAGATTGACATGGATGGTAACGTGGTTACCTATAAAGGCAGGCTAGTTGCGAAAGGTTTCAAACAAATCTACGGGATAGATTATGATGAAACTTTCTCTCTTGTAGCCATGTTCAAGTCTATTCGGATCATTCTCGCGATAGCAGCATATTATGATTATGAGATCTGGCAGATGGATGTGAAGACCGCTTTCCTTAATGGAAAACTAGACGAGGATGTGTATATGACACAACCTGAAGGTTTCACCAATCCATCAGATCGTCATAAAATATGCAAATTAAAGAAGTCCATTTATGGACTTAAACAAGCATCGAGAAGCTGGAATATTCGTTTTGATGAATCAATCTGTGATTTTGGTTTCATCAAGAATGAAGATGACCCGTGTGTATATAAGAGGTTTAGTGGGAGCGTGATTACTTTCCTAGTCCTCTACGTCGATGATATCTTGATCATTGGAAACGATATTCCTGAACTGCATGCCGTTAAAGCATGGTTAAGAAAATGTTTCCAGATGAAAGATTTAGGAGAAGCAGCCTATGTATTAGGTGTGAAGATCTATAGAGATAGATCTAAGAGGCTTCTCGGGCTGTGCCAGAGTACTTACATCGATAAAGTCCTGGAGAGATTCCATTTAGAAAATTCTAAAAGAGGGTATCTTCCAGTCAGACATGGTCTGAATCTTTCGAAAAGTCAGTGTCCACAAACACAGACTGAGAAAGATGAAATGGACAATACGCCTTATGCTTCGGCTATTGGGTCCATTATGTATGTGATGTTGTGTACTCGCCCAGACGTCGCTTACGGGTTAAGCGTGACCAGTCGATTCCAAAGTAATCCAGGAAAGACACACTGGATTGCAGTCAAGAACATTTTGAAATATCTTCGGCGGACCAAAGATATGTTCTTGGTGTATGGAGGTCAGGAAGAACTCAGTATTGAAGGATATACTGATGCTTCATTCCAATCTGACCAGGATGATTTCCGATCGCAATCAGGCTATGTTTTTAGCTTGAATGGAGGAGCAGTGGTGTGGAAGAGTTTCAAACAATCTATTGTTGCTGATTCCACAACAGAAGCCGAGTATGTTGCAGCCTCGGAAGCATCCAAGGAGGCAGTGTGGATTCGTAAGTTCGTTCAGGAACTTGGTGTTGTTCCTTCGAGTGCAGATCCTTTGGTTATCTTCTGTGATAACACTGGAGCAATAGCACAAGCAAAGGAACCACGGTCGCACCAAAAGTCCAAGCACATACAGAGAAGGTTTCACTTGATCCGGGAGATCATTGATCAAGGAGAGATCAAAGTCTGCAAGGTTCATACAGATGACAATCTGGCTGACCCGCTTACAAAGCCTCTGGCGCAGCAGAAGCATGTGAAGCACTGTAATAATATGGGTTTGAGATTTCTCAACCATTAGATTAAGTGCAAGTGGGAGATTGTTGGGGTATGCCCTTAAGGCTAATGTTTGAGGCCTTGGGATTTTATCAGTATCATGTATAAACTCTATGTTTATAAAGGCAATGGTTGTTATTCAGGTTGTTACATTATCTGCTGCAATATGTATACTACTGAATAATGTCTCAATGGTGTTCAGCTTGGCTGACATGCAGTATAGTCCTTAGTCGAGATATCTTGGTGAACATGAGACAGCCTTGATATGATTGAGACTAATATGTGTTCTAATCTTATATGATGCTTCGAGCATGGAATAAGATGTAGACTCATAGGTACATTGGATGTACTGGACAGACCCTACTAGGATATTCAATTGCTTGTCACAATGTGAATAATCCTTGCATGCAAACAAGTGGCATATTTCCTCTGACTTGAGATCACTTGTGTTTCTAATTGATGATTGGCATTGTCTTGAGGTAATTCAATATCATTTGCAATATAATGGTTATAGATTATCTTGGATAATGAGCATGAGTCATGTTAGGGCACTAGTGATAGATATAGGATTGCCGTCTCCTTCTTTGGAGTGTGATGTTCTAAAGGGGCCCCCTGGATGAGATGATTGAGAAAGTGTATGGCAATACCCAGATGACTATGTTCATTTGATCTAATCATTCTCATCATATTGGAGTTACAGGCTTGACACGCTTGTCCAATAAGAACATCCAGTGGCAAAGGAAACATGTATGCCTAGTGAAGTGAATTCACACTTGTGCTGTGGTTTGGGTGTAGTCTTGGAAGACTCTTTCCTTTATATCGGGAGACAGTGATGTGTTGCTAGATACCCCTCACTGATCGTGATAACGTAAGTTATCGTTACCGACATTTAAAGGAAACCCTTAGGGTCGCACAATTTGATGATATAGCTTACTTATGTCAGATCGTGTGGACTGAATTGTTTTGGTTCAGTTTAAAAGGAGTTTAAACTCTGATTGTAAGTGAGATCTGGTCTGATCATGTTTGATTGATTAGGGCTTGAGATCGGTAAGCTTCGATCGAGAGAATTGATGCTAGATCGATGAGATCAAGAGCATCATGAGATGAATGGTTAGATCTTGAACCACTTGGTTTGATAAGATCTGAACCGATGCTGGTTTGATTTGGTCTTTGAACCAAATGCATTTGAACCGAATTGATTTGAACCGGTTCACTTATGTGAACGTATGGTTCAAAGGCAAGAGGAGTTATCGATGGGTTTAACAGGTGGCTTCAAGTGAAGTTAAAACTTACTATATTTGGAAGGCGTTTTTCTTAGAGAAAAACGCCCCCACGTTTGCACGCCTCTACTCACTCACGCCTCTTCTCCTCTCGACTTGGGTGGTCTTCACGCCAAGGGAGAAAAACCTTTCGGCCAGCAAGAGGTCTTCCTCTCCATCTCCTTCACGCGACTAGGACTCTTGAAGATCTTTGCTAGCACAAAGGTCGACAAGGAGAAAGGCATCTTCACCTTGTGTGCGTCACCTTTGGAGAAGAAGCATTCGATTCTTTGATTCCAAGACGCCATCCAAGAAATGGCAATGGTAAAGCATCTCTATACTTTCAATCTTAAGTTGATCATATGTTCATGCCATTCGATCCTCATGAAACCCTAGAAAAGTTTTATATGCGCATGCTATTAGGGTTTCGCCCCCCTCCCCTTTGGGACTTTCAATCTCTACCACAGAGAGTTTAGGGAAGCTTCTGAGAGGAGTTCTAGCGTCTGGGGAGATGCCGACGTGTGAGGAGATTCGAGCGATTGTAACTGACGGTGAGTTCACCGTGGACGAGGGAGGGAAGTGGGCGTCGGCGGTCAGGGGGTCGTCCACAAGGAGGAGTTTTGTAGCTTCAAAAGGGATAAATAAAGCTTTCTTCTCCCATCGTATTATTCCCCCTGTTTTCAGTCTTGCGGCAGCGTTCTTCGTTGTCTCCGGTGACGACAACTGTTTCCGAGTTGGCGACGAAGAAGTTGTGGGCGAGGGGATCTTTTCCTTGCTGGCAGTCGTCTCCGGCGAGTCCTCGAGGGAGAGCGCAGGTGACGCTCGGCGACGCGAAGCGGATGAAGAAGACGAAGACTGTGATTGAACGATTCGGGTGTTCAATTCGAGGTGTGACGTGGAGTCAATGCTTCGAGTGGTCAGTGGGCGAAATTTGATTTCACGCGGCGGCAGAGTTTGGGAATGATGTCAGCGTGATGTCAGTAGTAGATTTTGATCATTCGAGCGGCGTAGCAGATTTTGACCGTAGGTCAAAATCAGGTTAGGCTTTTTAATTTGGGAGTGATTTCATACCCGAAATCTAGGGTTTCAACGTGGTGCGAAAGTCCGCCGGAGAACCTTAGGATCAGGGCATGACAATTGGTATCAGAGCCAGACTGTGGGCCAATATCCCATAGGTCAAAGGCACATGTTGGCGGGTCAACGTGGTGCGGTCAAAATGGCAGAGTCACCCGGAAAGGTGAAAGTCGGTCGTAAGTTTCAGAAGATCGCGCACGCAGCCAGAGGATCATCAAAGGATGTTTGGCCCCAGCGTGATCAGGGTAGTAAAGCCAAGGGGACGGCTAAACTACCTAAGGAGATGGTGAATAAGAGAGATCGCATAGCACGATTGGAGCAGGTGCTTGTTGACAAGGATTTATACAGCATTTCAAGCATGATTTTACAGGCAGAATCACCTATATTTCTGAGCTCTCTGCCTCATTATTGCCTTAATTGCCATACATCTGTGGAATTTACACCTTTCTTGGTATTTTCACATTTTCAAGATAAAACGACCATAAAGAAGGTGGATTCTGGCACTTTTGTGGTAGAGGGGCTTCCCCTAATGCAAGATGATCCTAACTAGAAGTTTTCGGAGTCATTGAAGCCTTCGTTGAAAATCACAACTGGGTCCCAACTAGAACTATGCCCGTGACTTGTCTCTGCACTTAAGCTGCAACTGATAAATCATGACCGGGTCACGACCAAATTCACGCCCAAGATCACGGACCCACCTGTTACAAAGTCACGATTTTCACCCATATCTCTTTGACCTAACCCTAAGGGAAGCTCAGGGGCGTTAAGGACCTTTCTCCCCCGTTGACAAAGGAGGTGCGGAGCAGCTTTCGGCGGTGGATTTGATCACGAAATCACGATTTCATGGAGAAAGGTGGCTGGCAGCAAAGTCTTCTTTCAGCTAAAGCAGAGACAGCGGCTGCAGCACCTTTTTGCAGGGCATGGGGAAGAGAAGAAGCACAAAGGAGATAGGAGATAAAAGCCTGGTGGATCCAAGAGAGAAAGGGTTCGCACAGGGAGAAGAAGTTGTGCTTGCGAGGAGGAGGAGAAGAAGAGCTGCGCATCCGCATTTGTTGAAGATATTTTGTTGCGTGAGCCTCTTGAGAACAAAAATTGTAACGAAGATCTTGCATTCGTATTCAGTTTGTTGTATTACTTGTATCACATTGGCAAAGCCTTATAGGTTCTTACCTTTCGCTTGTAACTGCCATATAAACCTGCACATGTACGGGATGTTGAAATGCATAGTTTGCGCTTTCATGATGAAAATGCTAGGCTAAATTCTGAATCAGGATGTGGGGTAACCCTTGACAAATTACTAGTTGCAATAGTTTAGTTCTATTTGCCCAATATCCTAGATCTGTACTTACTCGTGGGATTATGAGGATTTTAGACGCAGCGGAGAGACTCCAATCCGACCGCGTGTCAGACCCATTTGATTGAGAGTTTATCTATTCCATTGGTGTGCTATGCCTACACTACCTGAAAGGGAATGTTTGAGCCTTTAGTCACCCCAAGTAGGCTTTGTTAATCAGAATCTCTAGGAGAGAAGCTCGCTTGTGGATCTGTACTTACTTGAGGGGATTATAAGGAGCCCACACTACTGTAAAGGGAGTGTTTGAACCTTTAATCGCCCCCAAATAAGGTTTGTAAATCAGCATCTCTAGGAGGGAAACTCGCTTGTAGATCTATACCTACTTGAGGGGATTATAAGGAGCTTAGACATTGCAGGGAGACTCTAGTCCGATCGCACGTCAGAACTCTACGGATTGGACTGATAATTTAGTTCGTGGGAGCAGACGAGATTATTGGAGGGAGCAACCTACGTGACAAGGAAGCGGAGTCCCTTTAACTAGACAGGACATTGGCAATAGAGTTTAATCATTCAACTGTAAGAAATCAATGCGGTGAACCCATATCTTGGTGCATTTCCCCATTAAAATTATCTCGTGCAAATCCTCTATCTATGTTCTTACGCATTTAATTAGTTTAACACTTCAAAATTCACAAATTTCGACGTCGTCTAGCTAGCAATTTCGTGATCTGTCGGTACTTGCCCATTAGTCCCTGTGGGATCGATATTTTATTAGTTCGATAGACCCGTACACTTGTGGGAAACGCCCATCTATACCAGTGGGCGCTATCAGATTTTTGGCGCCGTTGCCGGGGACTAATTTCTGTAATATTGACTAGATTAAAAAGTTACTAGACTAGACATTTTTAGTTTCATTTTATCTTAGTAGACTATCTTTTGTTTACTTTATTTTACACCTTTCTTGATTTAACAAAATACCTGCTTGTTAGAATTTTAGTTTATACGTAGAACTCTGCGACCGGAACTTGCAATACCAGTCGATTCAGAAATCGAAAGAACGCTCCGGCGTCTCAAGAATCTTCAGAAATATCAACCCAAGAAGAATTCGCAAATAACAATCATAGATGTTAACAAGTCACTCCGAGACTTCACTGCACCGAATGTTCAAGGACTGCATTCGAGCATTGCACGTCCACCAATAGAAGTGAACAATTTTGAAATAAAACCGTCACTTCTGTCGATGTTACAGCAAAACCAATTTGGTGGATCACCAACTGAAGATCCAAACATGCATTTATCTGTTTTTCTTAAATACTGTTATATTCTTAAAATGAATGGTGTGACCATTGACGCTCTGCAGCTACGACTTTTTCCTTTTTTACTTAGAGACAGGGCACGAGCTTGGTTACATTCATTACCATCTGGATCCATTACCACATGGGAATAGCTCTCACACGTCTTCCTTGCAAAATACTTTGCTCCGAGCAAAACTGCACAACTGAGAAACCAGATCACCAATTTCTCCTAAAGGGACGGCGAATCATTATATGAAGCGTGGGATCGCTTCAAGGAATTGCAACGAATGTGTCCTCACCACGGCCTCGAGCAATGGGTACTGGTACACACTTTTTATAACAGATTGCTCTATAACACTCGTCTTATCGTTGATGCAGCCGCTGGAGGAGCTTTGATGAACAAGGCAATCGATGAAGCCTACAATTTGATCGAAGAAATGGCGCTCAACCACAACCAATAGTCAGGTGAGAGAGGTACTTCATCCCGACAAGCCGGTAAATATGAACTTGACGCTCTTAGTTCTCTCGCTGCAAAAGTAGATTCATTATCTCATAAGCTTGATTCTATGAACGTGCGACATAATGCTTCTAACGCTGCTATGTGTGAAATTTGTGGAGTGGAAGGTCATCTTTCTGACGCCTGTCAATTAGAGAATATGGTATCACAAGACCCCCCACCCACCTTGGTAAATGCTGTAGGTAACTTTAACCCGATGGTCCAAAATAACCCTTATTCTAATACCTACAACCCTGGGTGGAAAAATCATCTCAACTTCTCCTATAGAAACAACAATGCAGCTCAACCATCAAACTATAGACAACCTCCTGGATTTCATTCGTTTAACACTGGGTATCAGCCTAAACAATTTGACCAACCACCACAACCGAGTACCAACATAGTACCACAGGAGCAAACCTTAGAATTGCGATTTGACAACTTTGCGTCAGCGCAAACAAAAGCAATGAACAGCATGCTAGAAGCAATCAAGAACTTAACCACACACCAGAAGATATTAGAAAACCAGATAGCCCAACAGGCTAGTGCATCTACTAGACCGCGGGGCAGATTGCCTAGACAGCCTGAAACAAATCCTGGAGAACATTGCAGTGCCATTACCACGTGTAGTGGCAAACAACTTGAGGAACCAGAAATGCCTAGGGATGACCATTGTGAGAATGAAACCAACACTCCTGAGTCTGAGGAACCCATTGTCGTTGAGAGTGAACCATAGATAAAAGAGACCGAGCCTGTTTATATCCACCACCACCTTACAAACCACCCATTCCATTTACCCAGAGGTTGGCAAAAGCAAAACTTGATCATCAATTCGGTAAATTTTTGGAAGTTTTAAAAAAATCATACATTAACATACCATTTATCGATGCTTTATCACAAATGTCATCCTATGCTAAGTTTTTAAAGGAGATCTTATCAAATAAAAAAAATGGAAGAACACGGCATAGTGGCGTTAACTGAGGAATGCAGCAAATCATCCAAAATAAGTTACCGCCAAAGTTGAAGGATCTAGGCAGCTTTACCATTTAATACCTGATCGGAAATACAACTTTCGACCGTGCTTTGTGCGATCGACACTTTGTAAGAAAGGTGTAAGTCTGATGCCACTCTCCCTTTGCAAGAAACTGGATATCGGAGACTTAAAGCCGACAAACATCTCTTTACAATTGGCCGACCATTCCGTATGACATCCAGTAGGAATTCTAGAGGATGTGCCAATAAAGGTCGGTAAATTTTTTATTCCAGCTGATTTCGTTGTACTTGAGATGGAAGAAGACTTCAAACTTCCTATAATACTGGGCAGACTATTTTTGGCAACCGCCGGTGCTATAATCGACGTTAAAAATGGGAAGTTGACACTGCGCATAGGTGAGGATACGGTTGAATTTGATATTACCGGAAGCCTAAAGAAACATCTTTTTGCAGATTCCTGCTGTAGTATCGGAGTCGTTGACGACGAGCTTAATTCATCTTACATCCCTCGGACAAACGTCGACCCCCTCGAAGTGTGTCTAATGGGTGACTATGACGAAGAACAGGAGGAAGAAGTCTGTGCTTATGTCAATATTCTCAACTCGAGCACTGCAATTGAGCCAGATGTAGAAAAACTTGAGGAATCATCTGCACCGAAATCTGAGGTTTGTGAACAACTCAGCCTAGAGCTCAAATCTTTACCAAGCAACCTTAGGTATGAATTTTTAGGTGAGAATTCCACTTATCCTATCATTATAGCTGCCCATCTTGATTCAGAACAAACGAACCTTCTCCTTGATAAGCATCGACAAAATAAAAAGGTAATCGGTTATACTTTGGAAGATATAAAAGGAATTAACCCTTCTTTATGCATGCACAGGATATATCTCGAAGAGGACAACAAACCATCTATCGAATACCATAGACGTTTGAACCTGAACCTGAAAGAGGTAGTTAAGAAGGAAATTCTGAAACTATTGGATGCTGGGGTCATCTACCCTATTTCAGATAGCCAATGGGTAAGTCCGGTAAATGTGGTACCAAAGAAAGGAGGAGTAATGGTAGTGAAAAACGAAGATAACGAATTGATCCCGTAAAGAACCGTTACCAGGTGGCGCATGAGTATCGACTATCAGAAACTAAACAAAGCCACCTGCAAGGATCATTTTCCTCTTTCCTTTATTGATCAAATGCTTGAGAGATTGGCTACTGACTCTTATTTTTGTTTCTTAGATGGGTACTCAGGATTTTTCCAAATACCGATACATCCAGATGATCAAGAGAAAACCATGTTTACATGTCCCTTCGGCACGTTCGCTTACCGGCGAATGCCGTTTGGTCTATGTAACGCGCCAGCTACATTCCAACGTTGCATGATGGCGATCTTCTCCGATCTGATTGAAGACATCATGGATGTTTTTATGGACGACTTATCGGTATACGGGTCTAGTTTCGATTCTTGTTTATCTAATCTGACCCGTGTTTTGCAGCGTTGCGAAGAGACAAATTTGGTGCTTAATTGGGAGAAATATCATTTTATGGTAAAAGAAGGAATCGTTCTTAGTCATCTGATATCGGAGTGTGGTATCAAAGTCGACAAAGCGAAAATTGATGTGATGGAGAGAATGCCACCTCCAAACTCCGTCAAAGGAATAAGGAGTTTCTTAGGACATGCAGGCTTTTATAGACGTTTCATTGAAAACTTGTCTAAAATTGCTAGGTTTTTAACATCTTTGCTTGCTAAGGATGTTCCATTTGTTTTTAACCAGAACTGCATGGACGCGTTTCAACAATTAAAGAAGGCGTTGATTTTCGCTCCTATAATACACCCTCCGGATTGGTCGCTACCCTTCAAAGTTATGTGTGATGCCAACGACTATGTGGTAGGGGCTGTCTTGGGGCAGCGGAAGAACAACCGAGCCTATGCCATTTATTACGTCAGCTGAACGCTAGATGGAGGACAGAGCAATTATGCCACCACAGAAAAAGAACTTCTAGCCGTAGTTTTTGCATTTGATAAGTTTCGAGCATATTTAATTGACTCACGTGTCATTATTTGTATAGATCATGCGGCAATCCGATACCGTATGACGAAGAAAGACGCGAAACCATGCCTAATCAGGTAGATACTGTTGTTGCAAGAGTTTGACGTTCAGATCAAGGATAAGAAAGGAGCCGATAATTTGGTAGCAGATCATCTCTCCCGTCTGACGTCAACTTCTGAGAACAGTTTGGAGGAAGAGATAGATGATGCATTCCCAGATGAAAATTTATTAGCTGTCACCACATCGAAAATACCATGGTACGCCGATCTGGTAAATTTCTTGGCGGCCGGTATTATGCCTCCAAATCTCACATACCAACAGCGGAAAAAGTTTATGTCTTTGGCGAAACATTATTTTTGGGATGGACCACTCTTGTTTAAGCGTTGTGCTGATTGTATCATTCGGAGATGCCTACTAGAAGAGGAAATTTCAGATGTCCTATTCCAATGTCATTCTTCTTCCTATGGAGGGCATTGTAGTGGCAAGAAAACAACATACAAGGTTCTCCAATGCGGTTTCTTTTGGCCGACCCTATTCAGAGATGCAAGGGACTATGTACGATCTTGTGATCATTGCCAATGGATGGGTGGAATATCACGAAGAAATGAAATGCCTTTAAATACCATCCTAAAGATTGAGATCTTTGACGTATGGGGAATTGACTTTATGGGTCCATTTCCACCTTCCTGTGGTAACAAATTCATTTTAGTTGGAGTCGATTATGTCTCCAAGTGGGTAGAAGCTTTGGCTGCACCAACAAATGACTCCAAGGTAGTCACCAGATATTTCAAGAAATTAATACTTCCATGATTTGGAATGCCTCGCGTGGTAATCAGCGACGACGGATCTCATTTTATTGAGCGAGGATTTGAATCACTTCTCAAAAGATATAAGGTATTACACAAAGTGGCCACCGCTTACCATCCTCAGACTAGCAGCCAGGTAGAAATATCCAATCGAGAGATAAAACACATCCTTGAAAAACCCATGTCACGTACTCACACCGACTGGTCGCTCAAGCTTGACGATGCTTTATGGGCATACTGTACGGCATTTAAAACTCCAATAGGCATGTCCCCATTCCAGTTAGTATACGGTAAATCGTGCCATTTACCGGTCGAAATCAAACATAAGGCCTATTGGGCGATACGACAACTGAATTTTGATGAAAAACAAGCTGGCAAGGCTAGAAAACTTCAACTTAATGAACTCGACGAATTTAGACAGGAAGCCTATGAGAACGCCACGATTTATAAAGAATGTACCAAAAGATGGCACGATCAAAAGATTATGATGAGGGAATTTCGTGAAGGTGAATTGGTACTCTTGTTTAACTCCAGGATCAAACTTTTCCAAGGTAAGCTTCGAACTAAATGGACAGGACCGTATGTAGTACAAAAGGTTTACCCTCACGGCACTGTGGACATTTACCGAGAGTCAACTGGCACATTCAAAGTTAACGGACAAAGACTAAAGCATTACTTCTCCTGTGAACCAATACTAGAGGGGACTGCACTGCTCCTCGGGAACCCTCCTTCACCAGAATGACATTGATTATGGTCAAGCTGACGGACCATTAAATCAGCGCTTCTTGGGAGGCAACCCAAGTTTCTCACTCTAGTTGAATTTATTTTCAGCATTTTTCCTTCTTGTTTTCATGGTTTGTGTAAGTTTAGTTTAGTTCGCATACTTGGAGGAGTTCTTCTATGATAGGTCTTAAACCCTTAGTAATTTCATGCTTCTTTTTGTACCAAGATGACATTAGGACGCATTGATCCAACCTTAGAATATCTTAACTTCCTTTACTATGAGTTGACATTTCATCTCTTTGTTGTGACATTTTGTTCTAATGTATGATTTTAGCATCTAACACCGATGGTAAACTTGCAGGGAATGCACATGCACTATGTTGACGACACTAAGAGTGCTTGAGCAAAATTCTGATATTGATGGTGGCATGAGAATCCCTGATAGGAAGCATTCACGTGGAAGGACGCAAGCTACACCCACACCGATTGATTTTAATCCATTCTTTTTGGGAACCTATACGCATTCATGAGCCGATATTGTTTATTTTCAACATTGGCAATTTATTCTCATAAAAGTTGAAAACGATATTTGGGCCTTGTCGTGCCCTTTCGCTACTTGCGTTGTTTATGGTATTTCTGTTTATTTAGCTGTGTATATTGATGTTCTTGCTTGACTTTGAATGACACAGGAATATCGCAAACTGATGCAGTAAAGAGAAGCGTTTTTCTGCCAGTTTTCCCAAAATCACGGGTGGGTCCTAACAGAAATCTCAACCATGATTCTCAATCAGTCCAACATCAGAAAACTCGCTGAGAAAATTACGGCAGGAAGGTAACCGAAGCCACGGCCGTAATCAGCAACACAAAATTACACGAGGAAATCAGGACAGGGGAACGCTCAAAGTCGTGACCAAGATTTTTCGAAGAAGCAAAACAGGACTTATCCGCCGAGAACATTAAGACAATGCCGTGACTATAGGCATGACCGTAAAATTTGTGCGCAACCACACAAAAGCAATCACGGGTGGGTCATGACGAAAATCATGGGCAAGATTTTCAGAAGGCAGAACGCGTACAAATTTGACGAGAACATTACAGCTGCCCCGTGATTGAAGTCACCACCGTGGAAACCTGCACCAACAACCCGCGAGAAAATCACGCCTGGGTACCGACGAGAATCTTGACTGTGATTTCTAAGCAGATACTTCTATAGAGTTTCACGACTGGGTGCTGACACGAATCTCGGGTGCGAACCTTGGCAGTTTAACGGATCCGCCTGGCCAGCCCGACCCGTTAAGACTTCCACTTAAGATCCGCCTGATCTTTCCAGTTAGGGTTCCGATTTTCCTCTTCCGTACGAGTCGCCGACCCCACTGTGTGCCCCACCTGTCGCCGCTGCTTACCTCGCCGTCGGCCACTGACTGCCAGCGACTCTTCCGGTGACACCAGCAGGCAGCAACCCCCCGGCGAGCTCTTATTCCAGGTTCTCTACCTTTTCTCGCCGCATACTCAGTCTTTTTGCTCGATTTCTATTCCACGACCATCCACTTAAGCGACCATGCCGCCAAGATGGAAGAATACCGGTAAACGACCAGCCAGAGCTACAAGCCCTCGACCTGAAGCGCCGCAGCAGCCATCCGCTCCGACTGAAATCCAAATGACGGACAGTCACCAAGCTGTTAGGTACCAAGTTCTCTCAAACTGCCGCATAATCAACACTCGATACATAGACCCGCCTGGCTGCACTCGGTATATTTGATGACCTTCTATAGATCTTCTAGCAATTCGGATGAGGACATAGAATACCTCAACTCCATAGAGCTCAAAGTCTCGGCTCTTGCCAGGGTTGCTTACTTTCAGGCTTGCGAACTTAGAATACCGCCTGACCATAGCGGATCTTAATGACATTTTTGGCTTCCCTGCATATGCCTCTAGAGTCGGACCGCCGAATTTCAACGAGGACATTTTCTGGCGATGCATCTCCTCCATGTCCACCTACTCGCCAAGGAACGCAAGGGCCTCCACACTATCAAATCCCTGTATCAGATACGCGCACCGCCTACTAGCTCATTCTATCTTCGCAAGGGATGGGGACGGGATAGTCCGCCAGCCCGAGCTACTGTGTCTGTGGGGTCTTCTGCATAGTTTCCATATCAACGCCGGTTATCACCTTGCTTGGCAATTTATGCGCGTCGCCCACGCACAAAAAGGGAACATCTGCATCGGAGGAATGGTAATAATGATAGCTCTCTCATTAGGACATAACCCCTTTGGACAGCCAGAGGCGATAGGCAGCAGACGACTAGATCTTGAGCACTTACTTTCAATGAAGATGATCATCAGGCGAGGAGATATCTATCACTTGACTTTTGCTGACACTACCATGACCATGCCACTTCCAAATTTTGCCCGGACCGATATCAGAGACAGCACCAACTGGCGTCTTCATCCAGAACCGGCAGCACCAGAGGATCAAACCTCACCCCTTGAT
Organism: Costus lasius; assembly: GCA_027563935.2. Taxonomy (NCBI): domain Eukaryota; kingdom Viridiplantae; phylum Streptophyta; class Magnoliopsida; order Zingiberales; family Costaceae; genus Costus; species Costus lasius. The sequence continues at coordinate 121,151,340 of CM050446.2, forward strand.
GTTGATCCGAGTTTCTCTATCAGGGGACAGTCTCGAACCACAGCGCGCCTATCCACTGATGACATGCTCCATCTACTGCCCAAGGAACAGCAAAACCAGGGGAAGCATCTTGCTACCCTGGTAGAGACGGTAAAGTCAATTGAGATCTTCCTCCACAGCAACATGGGATAACCACCACCGCGAGATGAAGATGAGGATGTCGACGATACTATCCATGTCTCTGACTCCTCAGGCGATGCTGATGACGATGACGACCCGGCAGAGTGCAGTGAGTAGGACTGCACTCTAGTAAGTCCTCCCTCACCCCTTTTGATATATCTATACTTTATGCATCGCAGAAGGTGCAACATTTTGTCTTAGGGAGGGAGATTTGCATATTTTGATGGGTCGCCTACTATTTTTATGATATGATGATGTTTGTACTATATGGTAAACTTTGTGTTGTGATGAACGGTTCTTGATGATGTGCTGTTGTACCAAACCTGCCAAATTTCAATCCTCTGCATTGTTGAACGTTAATGTGTTTCACTTTCATGAAGTTTTCGTTACAATTTACTTTGATGATGTCTCAACTTGAAAGGAAACTTTCATGATTGTACTTTTATGACATGCTGTACCTTTCTCATATGCTTCCATCATGACGTTGTAGATAAGGCTTGAACTTTACTAAACATGCAAAATCCTAAGGAAGTTTCTAGGTGAAAATTTTCAAAATCATTGATTGATATTTTTTCTCATTCATGTTTGATTCTTATTCATTTACCTAATCTATGATTCATTTATACTCCCACACAACATTGAGAGTATCTTTCATGCTAAACAATTCACCTAGTCACTTGATTCCTTATACATTGAACACTTAAGGATTGAACTTTGATAAGCTTTGAATCTATGAAGTATCTGTATCCCAACGTGAGTACTATATGTTTGGATGATTATAGACCAAACCACTTGACACACACTTACCGCTCTTGGTAACTCTCGGTATTGATTTTGGTTCGAGCTCCTCTAACTTGGCACTGTACAAGGAATAGAGAGAAAGAAAAGAGAGAAAACAAAAGGCAGTGGTACCGAAGTTACAATTTGGTACTGCCTAACAAAAATAAAAAAAAAGAAACAAATGGCAGTGGTACCGAAGTCTTGACTTGGCACTGCCACTAAAAGAAAAAGAGAATGAAAGAAGAGAAGGGCAGTGGTACCGAAGTTGTGACTTGGCACTGCAAATCAAAACAAAAGAAAAGAAGGGCAGTGGTACCAAAGCTTCGATTTGGCACTGCAAAAGAGAAAAAAGTGCTGTGGTACCGAGGTTATGAGCAAAGCCATTACTACTACCTTAGAGTTTACCATCTGGGTGCTTTAGATCGATTAGTGCTTCATGTGGTAAGGAACTATTTTTATCCAGCATTATCGCACAATTGTTGCCCGTAGATTCGACCTAGATACTCTGCTTTTCATCTTTACAACTTTACAGCCTACAGTGATTTGTGCATCCTGTGACTAGCTCTAATTATTTAGCATTTATAGATCATTGGGGAGTATAACTTCAATTGAACAATCCTCATGGGATTTCATTTCTTTCAATCTACTTGAGGACAAGCAAAGATTTAAATCATAGGTATTCTGTTGACACGGATTTATACAACATTTCAAGTATGATTTTACAAGCAGAATCACCTATATTTCTGAGCTTTCTGCCTCATTATTGCCTTAATTGCTATACATCTATGGAATCTACACCTTTCCTAGTATTTTCACATTTTTAGGACAAAACAACCATAAAGAGGGTGGATTCTGGCACTTTTGTGGTAGAGGGGCTTCCCCTAATGCAAGATGATCCTAACTGGAAGTTTTCGGAGTCATTGAAGCCTTCGTCGGAAATCACGACTGGGTCCCGACCAGAACCATGCCCGTGACTTGTCTCCGCACTTAAGCTGCAACTGATAAATCACGACTGGGTCACGACCAAATTCACGCCCGAGATCGCGGATCCGCATGTTACAAAATTACGATTTTCACCAAGATCTCTTTGACCTAACCCTAAGGGAAGCTCCAGGGCGTTAAGGACCTTTCTCCCCCGTTGACAAAGGAGGCATGGAGCAGCTTTTGGCGGTGGATTTGATCACGAAATCACGATTTCATGGAGAAAGGAGGCTGGCAGCAAAGTCTTCTTTCGGCTGAAGCAGAGACAGCGGCTGCAACACCTTTTTGGAGGGCATGGGGAAGAGAAGAAGCGCAGAGGAGATGGAAGATAAAAGCCTGGTGGATCCAAGAGAGAAAGGGTTCGCATGGGGAGAAGAAGTTGTGCTTGCGAGGAGGAGGAGAAGAAGATCTGCGCATCCGCATCTGTTGAAGATATTTATTGCGTGAGCCTCTTGAGAACAAAAGCTATAAGGAAGATCTTGCGTTCGTATTCAGTTTGTTATATTACTTGTATCACATTGGCAAAGCATTATAGGTTCTTACCTTTCGCTTGTAACTGCCATATAAACCTGCACATGTACGGGATGTTGAATGGCATAGTTTGCGCTTTCATGATGAAAATGCTAGGCTAAATTCTGAATCAGGATGTGGGGTAGCTCTTGACAAATTACTAGTCGCAATAGTTTAGTTCTATTTTCCCAAAATCCTAGCTCGACATTATGCATGAGTAATGCTTGCATTATCCGGGTGGATAGTGGATATGCTTGAACCTTAAATCACTCGAGTAAGGTTTGTTAATCAGTATCTCTAGGAGGAAAACTCGCTTGTAGATCTGTACTTACTTGTGGGATTATAAGGATTTTATACGCAGCTGAGAGACTCCAGTCCGACCGCGCGTCAAACCCATTTGGTTGAGAGTTTATCCATTCCATTGGTGTGCTATGCCTACACTACCCAAAAGGGAGTGTTTGAGCCTTTAGTCACCCCAAGTAGGGTTTGTTAATCAGAATCTCTAGGAGGGAAGCTCGCTTGTGGATCTGTACTTACTTGAGGGGATTATAAGGAGCCCACACTACTGTAAAGGGAGTGTTTGAACCTTTAATCGCCCCCAAATAAGGTTTGTAAATCAGCATCTCTAGGATTGTGGATCTGTACTTACTTGAGGGGATTATAAGGAGCTTAGACGCTGCGGGGAGACTCTAGTCCGACCGCACGTTAGAACTCTACGGATTGGACTGATAATTTAGTTCGTGGGAGCGGACGAGATTATTGGAGGGAGCAACCTACGTGACAAGGAAGCGGAGTCCTTTGAACTAGACAGGACATTGGCAATAGAGTTTAACCATTCAACTGTAAGAAGTCAATGCGGTGAACCCATATCCTGATGCACTTCCCCATTAAAATTCTCTCGTGCAAATCCTCTATCTATGTTCTTATGCATTTAATTAGTTTAACACTTCAAACTTCACAAATTTCGACGCCATCTAGCTAGCAATTTCGTGATCTGTCGGTACTTGCCCATTAGTCCCTGTGGGATCGATATTTTATTACTTTGATAGACCCATGTACTTGCGGGAAATGCCCATCTATACCAGTGGGCGCTATCAGTGCTCGGCTTGACTAGTGAAGGGGACAACGCGGTGGTTCCCCAAGTCAAGCATCTACAGAGGATAGTGGAGCAATAGCGGTTGCAGATTAAAGCTCTGCAGCAGACACTGGAGGGTCTGATATATTTGCCAGAGTAGTTGGCAATGATGCGGACAGAGATGCAGGCTGAGATCGTTGTGCTGCGCTTGGCCCTAGCGTAAGCATCACGATCAACAGTGATAGCGGAGCAGGAAGCTCCCAAGCCGAAGGTACGTGTCCATGAGCCAACGACGTTGGGGGACCCGATCGTCAAGGGAGGTGGAGAATTTCATATGGAACATGAAGCAATTGTTCTCCACAATCCATGTTCCAGAAGAAGAACAGGTGCAGGTGTGCATCGCGTATCTCACAGCCGACGCAAAACTTTGGTGGAGGACCAAAGTTAGCTCGATGTCGGGGGCTTCTAGTTGGCCATGGGAGACCTTCCGTGAGGAACTGCGGCGGCAGTTTCTTCCTGAAAATTTAGTGGATCAGGCTCGTGGCAAAGTGGATCAGCTGAGGCACACGGGGTCGATTCAGGAGTATGTTAGGGCATTCTCCGCACTGATGTTGGAGCTACCAGACATGACGGAGGCAAACATAGGGTACTTCTTCCTTCAGAATCTTCAACCATGGGCGGAGACGGAGGTCCAACAACACTCACCACTTGACTGGAGGGCGCTGCGGTAGTGGCCGAATCTTTGGTGGATAATCAAAATTCCAGATCAGCACCACCAAGGAAGTCCAGGTCACCACCAAAGCGCGGCTCCCCGCCGAGGGCTAGAATCTTAGAAAGGGATAGACCCTTTCCCCGGTGAGACAGGGGCTCACCAGGATGGCAAGAGCCATAGCGGACTGCTGGAAGGGTCCATGCAAAGCCAAAGCCACAGGGATGTTTCTTGTGTGGCGATCCTCACTAGATGAAGGATTGCCCAATCAGACAGAAGATTATGGCGATAGTACTGCAATAACCAACAAAGGAGGCTGAGATCAACATCAAGGAGCTAAGGATTGGGGTGATCCAGGCAGCTCCAAACAATGCCAAGGAGATTCCGTAGTGTCGTATGGGGTTTATCGGGGCGATGGTTGCGAAAGAAACGTCCATAACTGACATCGAGGGCGATGTCCAAATTGGGCGAGAGAGAATTATCAGGCCCATGGATCACCGGGCTAGAAATAGACTTGGGCCCGACCCAAGCCCAAGGCAAACACTTAAGGAGCAGAGCCCAACTAGGGTGAAATGCGGTTAAACGGGGGCGTTGACCCCAAATCACGCTCTCCAATTCACGCGGACGCGGATAGCTCAAAGCGTTCTTCAGCCGCGTCCTCGCCGTGGCCATCGGACGTGAGTTCTGGTGGCAGGGCAATGAGGTCTTCGGCTGAAGACCCGGACGCAGATGCTGGCAAGGTTTTTTGATCGCGAGAAGGGGCAGTGGATGCCCTAATCTGGAGGCAGCAAGAGGCAACGGATCCCATCTATAAAGCCAACTGAGGAGGAGGAAGAGAGGGACCACCATAGAGCATCGATCAAGTGAGCGCCACCATCATCAGCAGCGAGATTCACTACCACAGAGAGCTTAGGGAAGCTTCTGAGGGGAGTTCCGGCGTCTGGGGAGATGCCGACGTTTGAGGAGATTCGAGCGATTGTAACCGACGGCGAGTGCGCCGTCGGCGAGGGAGGGAAGTGTGCATCGACAGCCAGGGGGTCATCTGCGTGGAGGAGTTTTGTAGCTTCAAAATGTGTAAATAAAGCTTTCTTCTCCAATCGTATTCTTCCCCCCTATTTTCGGTCTTGCGGCGGCGTTCTTCATTGTCTCCGGTGGCAGCGACTGTTTCCGAGCCGATGACGAAGAAGCAGTGGGTGAGAAGATCTTTTCCTTGCTGGCAGTCATCTCCGGCAAGTCCTCGAGGGAGAGCACAGGTGATGCTCGGCGACGCAAAGCGGACAAAGAAGACGAAGACTGTGATCGATTCGAGGTGTGACGTGGAGATTGATTTCACGCGGCGGCAGAGTTTCGGGTTGACGTCGACATGACGTCAGTAGTAGATTTTGATAATTCGAGCGACGTGGCGGATTTTGACCTGGGTCAAAATTAGGTTAGGGTTTTTAATTTGGGGGTGATTTCACGCCCGGAATCTAGGGTTTCGGTGCGGTGCGAATGTCCGCCGGAGAACCTTATGTCCGGGGCGTGACAGTAATGCTGGTTCACCGTGCACGTGCACGTGTGGGGTGCAGGGCGAAACATATAGTGAAGACCAGCTTTTCCGCTGCTTTGCAGTTTTGACTATGGGCACAGTTTTAGAGAAGTTAGCATAATTTAGAATGCAGCTTCTACTGATCGCATAAGCTAGAAACAGAAGAGGGCACTCTAGCTAAGAAGCTGAAATATTCTAGCTTTTTCAAAAGGAAGTCAGCTTCCTAGCTACAGTAATTTGAGTATATATATATATATATATATATATATATATATATATATATATAAAAATTAAAAATAAATATAAATATACATAACTATAAATAAAAAATAAAAATAAAATAACCATAAGTTGTACTTCTAAACGCCCTTAAGACTTCTTCAGTCAGTATCTTTTCAACTAGCACTTTTTTGGACAGTAGAAGCAAGTAACAGAAGCTTGGCCAAATGCAGCCGCAAGTCAACACCTGCGAAAATGAGCCCCACACTAGCAGCTTCCACATGGAGGTCAAACCCCGCCTCTCGCGTTTTCAATTTTTCCCCCTTCTAACTACAGTAACCTTTAGGCTATGTTTCTTTGGACAGAAAATTGGGAGGAAAAAATAGAAAACATATTGAATCTAAACTCAAAATAATTCCTTTCTATATTTATATAGATATAACTAAATTATTTATACAAAAGTTATGTTGGGATTTTAAAAATTAAAACTTTCTATTTTATTAGATTTATATTTTAGTTATTTCATTTGCTATTTTAATTTTAGCAATGTTATTAGTGGCACATTTGTGGTAGCCGTCAGATTTAATCCAATGGTTCTAACCATAGGGGTTTAGCCTATAAATTGACGTGTGACCCCTGGGTATAGACAAAACAGAAATTGCATAGCTATTAACATTTGCAAATTCCCCAGCTCTCTTTCTTGTTTTGCTGCTCAAAGTCCAAAGGTAGCCAATCAACTTCTCCACAGTTGTGACTCGCAAGAGAAGGATACTGGTTGTATCTTGGTTGTTCTGTTTGGATTAAGCTCGCATGAGAGCCCAAATATTCACCTAAGGTCAGCAGGATTCTCCGCGCCTCCAGGTTCTTTTTTTCTTGTTTTTATTTTATTATTTTATTGATTAGATAGAAATATTTTAATCTACCCTCGTGCTAACAATTTTATGTGAATATTTACTAGTCTAGATTAAATTATTTCATTGATCAACGCATCTGTTTAATTTTATTATGTTAAATTTAACTTTGCATTATATTGAATCTCTCTGTTTCATGGAAAAAAATACTATCGTCGCCTCCATCGGTGAGTGAAAAAAAAAATAGGGTTTTAACCCTATTCTCGGACCTTTGTCACCCTCGCCGTTCATCGATCCCGCTGTCACCATTCGTCTCTCCCTACATTGTCGTCGGCGCATCCACGTTGGCAGGAGAGTCTTGGCTGCAGAGATCACCGTCGCGAGCAGCAGCGGACGAAGGTTTTCCTTCGCCTTCGCGAAAGCTTCGGCTACGCCCGCCTTGCTCGCGACTCCTCGGTGGCGCTCTCTTTCAGCTTGACTCACCCTTGTCAATGGCTAGATGTCGTCGAACGCGTGATACGAGCAGCGGTGACTGGTTTCGAAGCAGCGGCGACAGGGTTTGAAGCGGCGGCAGTAGGGTTTCAGCTGCGGCTGTGAAGTTTAGGGCGAATGACACGGCAGAGTTCCCTTCGCTCGTCGCCCGCTCTATTGCGTCCGGATCCACGTCGCAAACGCCTGACCCACATCCTCTCGTTCGCGCGACGCATTCAACACGGGTGACATCAACGCGTCCACCCAGCGCATGGGTGACATCGACGCTATTTTACTTTTTTTAAAAAAAAAAAATAGATCTTAACTGCAAGTAACATCGGCCATAGGAGAATTTAATCCAATAAAAAGAAAGGATAAGCCTATTTTTTGTAAATTAAATAAGTTAGAACTGCATGCTAGAAAATTTTATTTATGTACTCTTTTAAATTTTGGATCAATACATTTATATGCAAATTAAATTATTTTAAGAGGTGCATGCTATAAAATTTCATTTTTGTGCTCTTCTAAATTTTTGATCTCCTAGCATCAGACTTTGTTATAGTTCCTAACTGATTTTAGAAAATAGAACAATATGCGTAAATTTTTATTTACTGTATTTCTTAATATGATTCTAAATATGTTGAACCTTTTTGCCATAAAATGTAAACTATTCATTTCAATAATAATTCTCATATTAGGAAAATTATTTATGTAGATAAATAATATTCTTATTCCCTTTAAAATAAAAATGGCTTTGGAAAATCTTTTCAAACCTGAGAAATTTAATGGACAAGATTTTGCTCGATGACAAGAGCAAATGGAAGCTTGGCTTATTTCTCAGGATCTTATTACTGCATTAGGAAAGATACCTCCTTACACCCCATCTTCTTCCTCTACTATACACCTGAGGAAATTGAATATCGATGTAGGTTTCACATCCTCTCTAGTCTTAGGAATAATCTTTATGAAACTTATAGGAATTTTAAAACTGCCAAAGAGGTTTGGCAAGCTCTTTAAGAAACCTATTTAAAGGATTTTGAAGGTGCAGTTAAATTTACAGTAGCATCTGACTTCAATTCCTTTAAATGGTAGACCATGATCCTATAAATGACCAGATTCATGTTTTCCAAAACATGATTCATGAAATCCATAGAGGAGGAACCACTTTTAGTGAATCTTTCCAAATCTCCTATCTTCTAGACAAGCTTCCCCCTTCTTGTTCCAAATTTGGACAAGACATTAGGAGATCCCAAAATCCTCAAACTCTTAGTTATGTAATCCAAGCTATAAGAGTTGAAGATCAATACAGAAAAAGAGAATCAAATAAGGATACTCCTAATCCAAGAATAAATATAACTGAAAGATCCAAGCCAAATCAAAACAACTCCTTTAAACCTAATAATAAAAGGTTTAATCCTAGAAATAAAAAATTTAAATCTATGAACACCAATAACACTAAAACTCCAAACCTAATTTTAAGGGGAATAAGAAATTGAAGAATGACCAATTTTGCTTTGTGTGTGGAAATGATAATCATATAGCATCAAACTGCTTCTTCTCCAAAACTGAGAAAGTTCAAACCAAGAAAAAAGGATTCAAACCTAAACCTCAAGTCAATGTAGTTGAGGGTGAACCTTCCATAAGCATTATCAGGTTAGTTTCCTTCACTCCTTCTGTCAATTTAGTCCACCATGATTCTGAGTGGTGGCTTGACTCTAGAGCTAATGTACACATTTGTACTAATAAAAAATGTTTCACTTCCTTTCAGAACACAAGTGGAGGAAGTGTAGTAATGGGCAATGGAGCATCTGTGAATGTGCTAGGATATGGGAATGTCAATCTGAAGTTCACTTTTGGGAAGTCAATAATTCTCAATGATGTTCTATTAGTTCTTGATGTAAAGAAAAATCTCATTAGTGGATCACTTCTAGTTCAATTAGGATATAAAATTGTTTTAGAAGCAAATAAGGTTGTTATTACTGAGAAGATAATTTCATTTGTAAAGGATTCATCTCAGGAGGAATCTTCAAAATAAATATCGTTCCTTGTCAAATCAATAAAGATTCATTTTCTTCATCCTCTGTTGTATTAAATTTTGAAATGAATGACTATTGACATGGCAGACTTGGTCATATTAATTTTAAATCTATCAACAAAATGATAAATTTAGAATTAATTCCTAAAATAAATTCTAAAGTAAATCCAATGTGAAATCTGTGCTAAAGCTAAACAAACTAAAAAATCTTTCAAAACAGTTGAATCTAGAAATTCACAAATTCTAGAATTAATTCATAGTGATGTTTGTGATTCAACTTCAACCTTAACAAGAGGAGGTAATAAATATTTTATAACCTTTATTGATGACTATTCAAGATATTGTTATACTTGTTTGCTTAAAACCAAAGATGAAGTTTTAAATAAGTTTAAAATCTTCAAAGCTGAAGTTGAAAACCAATAAGATAAAAAGATAAAAATAATTAGATCTGATAAAGGAGGAGAGTACATGTCTAATGATTTTACATCCTTTTGTCAAAACATAGTATAATCCACCAAATAACACCTCCTTATTCACCACAATCAATGGTGCGGCAGAAACGAAAAATAGGACTCCTCTTGATATGATTAATTCTATGATGTTGAGTTCAGGTGTACCTCAAAATCTTTGGGGAGAATCTTTACTATCTTCATGTTTTATTCTTAATAAAATTCCTTTAAAAGATAAGGATGTCACCCCTTATGAATTGGAAGGGTTATAAGCCAAGGATTAATTTTATTTGAATGTGGGGGTGCCTTGCTAAAGTTAATATTCCTGAACCTAAAAAGAGAAAACTAGGTCCTAAAACTATAGATGTTGTTTTAGTAGGTTACTCCTTAGATAGTAACACTTATAGATTCTTGGTAATTAATTCTGAAATACCAAAAATATCAAATAACACATTAATTGAATCTAAAGATGCTTCTTTCTTTGAAAACATATTTCCTTTCAAAAATAAAGTCTCATCAAGTATTCAATCAACCTTAAATCAACCAGAAACATGTTTTACACCTATAGTTTCAAATCTTTTTCACCCATCTGAACCTAGAGAATCAGAGTTGAAAAGAATTTTGGTGATGACTTCATAACTTATTTAATTGAAGACACACCTAATTCTTATCAAGAGGCACTTAACTCTCATGATGCTCCATTCTGGAAGGAGGCAATTCATAGTGAGATGGAATCAATCCTAAGTAATCATACTTCGATTCTAACTGATTTACCTCATGGTAATAAACCTTTAGGATGTAGGTGGTTGTTTAAAAGAAATTAAGAACTGATGGATCAGTAGAAAAGTACAAGGCGCGTTTAGTTATTCAAGGGTTTGGTCAAAAGGCTGACATTGACTATTTTGACATTTACGCACATGTAGCAAGAATAACTACCATAAGACTTATGCTTGCATTTGCTTCCATCCATAACTTATTTGTTCACCAAATGGATGTGAAGACTGCTTTTTCTATATGGAGATCTAGAAGAAGAAATATATATGAACCAACCTGAAGGATTTATCTCACCCTATTTTTGAAAATAAAGTCTGCAGACTAGTTCGATCATTGTATGGACTTAAACAAGCTCCAAAACAATAGCATGAAAAGTTTGATAAAGTAATAATTTCATTTGGATTTCAAATTACTGATTCTAATAATTGCTTATATATTAAAAAGATGGATGAGAAAACATTTATAATCTTATGTCTTAATATAGATGATATTCTTATATTAGCAACTACTTTAGAATTAATAACTGAAATTAAATCCTATCTTTTAAAAAAATTTAACATGAAAGACTTAGGAGAAGCAGATGTGATTTTAGGTATGAAGATAATAAAATCTTTAGATTCTTTGACATTGTCTCAATTACATTACACTAATAAACTCTTAGAAAAGTTTGGCTTTAATAATTGTTCTCCTCTTTCTAGTCCTTTTGATTCTAATGTTCCATTAGAAAAGGATAATGGAAAATCCATAAATCATGAAAAATATGCTCAATGTATATAATCACTTTTATACCTTTCAAATAGAACTAGACCTGACATAGCCTTTGCTATATCTAAATTAAGTAGATAAACTTGTAATCCTAGTTTTTATGACTTATAATTTTCAGGATATCCTTCTGTGTTAGAAGGATTTAGTGATGCTAACTAGATTTCTGATACTAATGACATTAAATCTACTGCTGACTATGTTTTTCTATTAGGAGGAAGTTGATAGGTTCGTACCGCAAGTGCACGGTCTATCGCATAATAAAAAGTATCGATCCCACGAGGACTAGGGGTCAAGTACTGACTAATCAGTTAATTAATAGGTAGGTGATTTAACAAATGTAGGAGTGTCACTAAATCCTAATGCAAGAAAGTAAACTAAAACAAGTGAAAGCTAACAAAATAGAGAACCAAGCAATTGGGGTATTACAGTCTTGAGAGAAAATTGGGGCATCAGGTTTCACCACACTGAAGCATGAAAGAATATTAAAGGTTGATATTTTAATTATGTTTTACCTATGTTCTTAAGGTAATCTTTCCTAAGGTACAGACACATTCCCTCTCAGGACACGGTCTGGTGTCTAACTTAACCCGAGTCTCCTACTCTCATGGCTTACTGGGTTAAGCTGACCCAATGGGTTCTATGAAGGATTAGGGTTCCTCGAGTAATTTCGACAACTCTCGTGGCCGAAATCACCAGTCCCGTCTAAGGGGATCTGACGATTGTGGTTCACTTCTCAATCTTTCCCACAACGTCTAAAACATAAATATGCATGGCCAGGACATAATCATGAATTAAAACTTCCTAGACATGGATAAGAACAAAGATAAATCTGAGAAATATATGTATTAAGCATTTACATCCAATATTCTTACAGTGGGCTATGCCTAAACCCTGAAAAGAAGCTTAAGCTATCGTATACATCGTGAAATACATGAAATCTCTCAAACAAACTAAATCAAACCAGAGAGAAGGATGGATCCTTGATGGGAGAAGGTCTAGCACGATCCTCCACATCGAAACGAAGAAGAAAATCTCGCCAGAACAGCCTCACCGTCAAGAAAATCGCTCCAAACCCTAGGTTTTGCCTCTTCACTTCGTTCTCTCCAACTGCTTGCCCAAATTGTGTGATTCCAGTTCCAAAACGTCCGTGGGAAAGTTAGGAAAGTCTCCACAAAATTTCATTAAATTCCACTTCCAAAATAGTAAGAAACGAATGAAAAACCGAATTGGTGTCGTGTAGGGCGGAACGATACACGGCCGTGTATGGACACACAGCCATACCCGTGAACGGCTCGTCGATGTTTATTTTCTGGAAAACTTACTCTTCACGGCCATGTATGTGTTCACGGGTGTGCCCATGAACGTTTCGTCGAGTTCTGGAAAAGTCGGCTGATCCCTTCACGGTCGTGCATGGTTGCACGGGCATGCCTGTGAATGGATCGGCACAGTCTGGGAATACAGATTCATACACAGCCATACATGGATACACGGCCATGCCCGTGAAGAGCGTAGAAAAGTCCATTTGAACTAAAATTTGAAGTGTAGCTTCGTCTCATCATGAGGGATCGTCTCATATCTTCAGATCTTCCAAATTCCACCAATTTTAAGGCGAAATTGCTACATTTCAATGAAACTAAGGAAAAGTGAAGATTCTGAATAATGTAAAACATTTAAGCAAATAAATGAGACAAAGCATGCATTTTACTCTAAAATAATAATAAAATTAAGCCGCGATATATTATATATATGCATGCTATCAAAATACATCGGACTTAAAGTTTTGCTTGTCCTCAAGCAATTGAATTGTCTAGAGCATAGTGATAGAATGAAATAAAGAATCTCGAACAACTTTAGTAGGTCTAACAAGGTTATAGTTCAATCACTGCAAGCCTTAAGTTATGATGCAGTGTCAAAAGCAAATTAAATCAAATATTATTAATACAATTCATTCGAATATGCAAAGTTGACAATACCAACGACCTTTACCATACATCACACATAAATGAAATTTTTGATCAAGCATTCACAAATAAGATAGTTGTACATCAAGTCATGGGAAAAATAGCATCAGTGCCACATAGTCTCTATGTGGTGCTCTTTTTTTTTTTTTTTTTAGGACAATAGTGTCAAGCTAGAGAAATGAGAACATCCTGGCTTTGGTACCACTGCTATTATTTTGAACTCTGGGGATAGTGCTAAGTATGATGGACAATGAACTTAGGTACCACCATCCCTTTTGATATTGTAATGCTATAAATAGTGCCAAGTGGGAGTACAACATGCAATGTACAAGTACACTTCGGTACCACTATTATTATTTCTAACTCCCATGACAAGGTGTACAAATAAGTATGGAATTATGAAGCAAGATCCAAAGAAGTGTGTCACATGTGATGTATTTCAAGATGAAGATAAATACAACAAGTGCACCTCTTATGAATGAATAATAATTAATTGAGTTAATTACTCTTTCAACTGCAGCAAACAAAAAGCTATGTGTGCAAACTATAACCAATAAAGACAACGAGGCATGCAAGATTCTCATCTCAATAAATCAAGTGTTCAAAGAACAAATCAATCCTAAAGGCAAAACAAAATTCATAAATACGGGGTAGGGTAGGCACTTAAGATGTTGAAACTACTAGAAAAGTAAAACATGCAAAAAGGGAAATGACAATCTGACAAAAGAAAACCTTGGGTGAGTACGGGCAATCAGCGAGTCTCCTCGTGATTCCCCGATTTACAAACCTCAGTCCGAGGTGAGAAGGCTCAAATGCATTCTCACGAATAGCATAGGTAAGACACTCGCATACGGTCAAGTAAGGATTTTAGCAATAAAGTAAAACTACTACAACTATCAAGTTATCAAGGGGCTACTCCCACATCCCGAATTAGGAGTTAGCCTAACATATTCATGAGGATAGCGCAAATAATATTCATTGGCAGCATGCGCATATGTATATTTGTGTAGGAATCACAAGACAAAGGTAAGACCATACGATATTTTGCTAAAGTTATACAACTAGTGCAGCAAACTAAATGTAATTGCAAAGTCTTCTATACAAACTTTGTTTCTGAGGTGCTTGCACAAGAAAATCTCCAACAGATGCAGGTGCGCAACCCTCTTCTTCCTAGTGTCGCCTTCCTCTCCACAGGCGTCTCTTCTCTCCCGTGCGAATCCCCTCGTGATTCTCTTTGCCTAACTCTATATGTACTCCTTCTCCAAGTGGATGCTGCTCCTTATCTTCCCCATGCCCTGCAAAAGCTACCTCAGCCGCTGCAATTTTCCAGCAAAAGAGGTCTTCGCTGCCAGCCTCCATATCCTGCAAAGTTCCAGCCGCCCATCCCTTACAAAATGATGATTTCGTAACCAAATTCTCCCCTAAAAGCAGCTCCACGCCCCCCTTTGTCAACGGGGGAGAATAGTCCTTAGTTCCCTTCAGCATCCCTTTAGGTTAGATAAAAGAAATATGGAAGAAAACGGTGATTTCGTAACAGGCGGGTCCGCGATCTCGGGCGAGAATTTGGTTGTGACCCAGTCGTGATTTGTCAGTTTCAGCTTCAGGTATAACGACAATCACGGGCGTGATTATGATCGGGACTCGGTCGTGATTTCCAACAAAGGCTTTAATGAATCCGAAAACTCCTGGTTAGGATCATCTTGAGTTAGGATGAGCTCTTCTGCTACCAAAGTGTCAGAATCTACCCTCTATATGGTCAATTTGACCTGAAAACATGAAAAATACCGAAATAGGTGTAGATTCCATAGATATATCCAGATAAAGGCAATTGTAAGGCTTAAAGTCGTGAAATAGGCATGATTCCATAAGTAAATTGACGTGTAAAACTCTATATAAATCTGTGTCAACAGAATACCTATGACTTAAACCTTTGCTTGTCCTCAAGCAAATAGAAAGAAATGAAATTCCATGAGGATTGTTCAAGATAAAGTTATACTCCGCAACGATCTATAAACGTGAAATGATTACAACTAGTCACAGGATGCACAAACCATTGTAGACTTTAAAGATGTCAAGATGAAAAGTAGAGTATCCGGGTTAAATGAAGTGTGGGAGTCTAGATAAATCATAAATGAGGTAAATGGATCATGAATAAGAATCAATTATAAATGAGGAAAATATTAATCAATGAAAGCAAGGGAATGCAGCTAGGACCTACGACTTAAGACTTTTGCATGTCTAGACAATAAATTATTAATGAAGTTTTGGTCCTTATCTACAAAGTTATAATGAAAGCATATGAGAAAGGTACAACATGTTAAAGAGGCAGGGTCACGAGAATATTTGTGCCAAGTTGAAGTTTTATCAAAGTATCTTACAATAAAAATTATAATGAAAATAGAGTGCATCGGTAGTTCAGAGAGTTAAAGCTTGGCAGGTTCGGTACAACTTCACACGCGTAGCATCACATCAAACATTATAAGTTTAACAACATAATCATTAGCATGAAGTTAAAGTATCAATGCAACATCTTATCAACAAATGCATAAAAGTCATGACGAAAGTGTAGCAAAAAGATGCAAACATGATAAGTATGCTACAATAAATATGTCCTTGCAAAGTTAAAGCTTCATAAAGCAACGTGCAATAAAAACAGTATGAAGGGTTTCTAAAGTTGTGGTAGATGTGCCACAGCAGCACGTTAATAGTATCACAACAAGCAGTAACAGTTCAACAGTACCAACAGCTCATGCAACATCATAAGGTCAAAGTACCAGCACAACATCTCCTCATAAGATTCGTAAGAGTCACGATGACCTATCAAAATGTGTAAGTACCTTCACCCAAAACAAAAGATTCATCATCCAGATGCATATAGTATAGATAGATATCAAAAAGGGGTGAGGGAAAACTTACTAGAGTGCAGCTCTACACACTGCACTCAGCCGGGTCGTCATCGTCATCGTCGTCAGTTGGCTCGGAGGAATCAGAAACGTGGATGGTATCGTCGGCGTCTTCGTCTTCGTCTCTCGGTGGTGGTGGAGCCATGTTGCTGTGGAGGAAAACTTCAATGCAATTCACCATGTCCATCAGGGCTGCTAGCTGCTTCCTTTGGTGGATCTGGTCTTGGCGAAGCAAGTGGAGCAAATCGTCTGTAGAAGGCCTGACAGCAGTCCTGGGCTGTCCGTGAATGGAAGAGCTGGGATCCATGTCGAGAGGTGTTGGCTGGTCTTCCGGTACAGCAGAGTCGGGATGAAGGCGCCAGTTGGCACTATCTCGGATGTCGGTCCGCGCGGTATTTGGTAGAGCCATGGTGGTACTGGTATCTGCGAAAGTGAGATGATAAATGTCCCCTCGCCTGATGATCATCTTCATCGAAAGTAGGTGTTCAAGGTCCAGTCGTCTGCTGCCCACTGCCTCCGGCTGTCCATAAGGATTGTGGCCTAGGGATAGAGCGATAGTAGTGATCATGCCGCCAATACATATATTCCCTTTTTGCGCGTGGGCGACACGGAGGAACTGCCGAGCTAAGTGGTAGCCGGCGTTGATTTGGAACTGATGCAGAAGTCCCCATAAGCAGAGTAATTCGGGCTGGCACACTATCCCGTCTCCATCTCGTGCGAAGATCGAGTGTGCTAGCAGACGATGGGCACAACGAATACATGGGTTTGAAATAGTTGAAGCCCTGGCATTCCTTGGTGAATAAGCTACCATGGATGAGATACATTTCCAAAAGATGTCTTCATTGAAGTTGGGAGGACCAAGTCGAGATGCATATGCTAGAAATCCAAATATATCATTGAGGTCGGCGATGGTCAGCCGGTATTTAGTATTGGCGGGTCGAAATGTAACTAGGCTGGGGTCTGTCTCTAGAGCTGAGACCTTGACTTCAATTGAGCTGAGGAATTCGAGCGTGAAGGGGATATAGGTAGGCTGCGCATACTGAAGAAATCGCCCCCAGCCAAACTACCGAAACATCCAGAGTAGGTCATCAAAGATCCCCAATGCGGCTAGTGAGGGAGGATTGATGTACCGGGTGTTGATTATGCAGCGGTTGGAGAGCACCTGATACCTAGCAGCTTGATGATTATCCCTCATTTGGAGCTCAGGCAGAGCAGATTGCTGTCGTGTCTCAGGTCGAGGGCTTGAGGTTCCCGCCGGTCGTTTGCCGGCATTCTTCTTCCTTGGCGGCATGATGACTCGAATGCTGGTCGAGATTGTCGAAGAACAGAGTTTGAGTGAAGGCAAAGTATGCGACGAGAAAAGGATTAAAAACCTGGAGTGAGAGCTCGCCGGTGGTTATCGGAAAAGTCGTCGGAGAGTCGGTGGTCGGCGGTGAAGCAAACGGCGGTGACTGGTGGGGTAGAGAGTGGGGTCGGCGACTCGTATGGAAGAGAAAAAATCGGAACCCTAGCGGGAATAGATCGGGTGAGCTGCTTAAGTGGCTGGTCTTAATGGGTCGGGCTGGCCAGACGAACCCGTTAAGTCGCTAAGGTTGAATAATCTCGCCTGAGATTTCCGTCAGGACCTAGAAATGAAATTTGTGGAAACTGCTGCTGAGAAGTCACGGTCGAGATTTTCATCGGGACCCAGGTGTGATCTTCTCACAGATTTATGATGCAAGTTTTTACGGCCGTGACTTCAATCACGAGGCAGCCGTGACGTCCTCGTCAAATTTATGTCCATTGTTCTTTCTGAGGAAATCTTGCCTGTGATTTTCATCATTACCCACCCGTGATTGTCTTCTATATGATTGTGCGCGAATTTCACGGTTGTGCCTTTAGTTACGGGTCTGCCGTGAACCTTTCGACGGTTAATTTTCGTATTGCCTCTTCGGAAAAATCTCAGTCACGACTTTCAGCATTCCCTGGTCATGAACTTCTCGTAAAATCCTTTATTACTAATTACGGCCGTGGCTTTAGTGTCTTTCTTGCCGTAATTCTCTCGGCGAATTTTCTGATGTTTCAGCTGAGTGAGAATCATGATCAAGATTTCTGTCGGAACCCGCCTGTGATTTTGGAAAAACCGGCAGAAAACGCACCTTTCTACCGCATTAGTTTGCGATATTCCTGTGTCATTCAAGATCAAGTAAAATTATCAATATCCACAGCTAAACAAACAGAAATATAGAAAACAAGGCAAGTAGTGAAAGGGCACATCAAGGCCCAAATATCGTTTTCAACTCTTTTATGAAAATAAATAGCCAATGCTGATGATAAACAATATCAGGCTGTGAATGCATATGGGTTCCCAAATAGGAAGGATCGAAATTGATTGGTGCGGGTGCAGCTTGTGTTCTTCTCGGTAAGTGTTTCCTGTTGAGGACCTTCATGCTTGCTTCAATACTGGTGCCAGAGTTGGTATTTGGAGTTGATGATGGGTGATAGTACCGCAAGTGTACGGTCTAACCGAAGTAGTAAATTATATCGTCCACAGAGACCAATTTGTCAAGTACCGGTAAATCCTTAAGTCGCAGTCTAGACAAATCAAGGGTTGATTTAAAGCGATCGAAATACCTAACAATTAACAAGTAAATGCTAAGCAAGGAAAGTAACAAGCGGACAGACAAACGATCGGATTTCTGTTATGGGAGAATATAGGGGCGTCGGGTTTCACCGCTATGCCAATCCGCAAATGAAAGTAGTGACTACGTGATATGCAAGGTTTGATAAGTTGAAGAGATCCATCAAATGGTACAAACCGCCCCGTTTCGGCAGCACGGTTCGGTGCATATGCAAATCTACCTCCTACTTTCGTGGCTTGTAAATTTACATAGGCCCATTGGGCGAGGGATGAATAGTTGTTCTCTCACGTGGGAGAAGAGCTACTTTCGTGCTCTTCTTCACGCGCCCGAGCATACGAGATCCGACGTTGGGATTGGGCTGTCGCTTTTTCTCCCAACGTCCAAAACATACAAACACCGATATCGAGATTGGGCTGTCGCTTTTTTTCTCGATATCGGAGATCAATAATATGCAATAAGAGTTGTAAGGAAATGACAAACACATATGCTAGGTCAACTAAATCAAACCAACATATCAAAATAATAAACTACTTCATAAATGCGTTTTAGGCATAGGGCTAAGCCCTAACCCCGATAGTACTTTAAGCTACAATCATCTTAGGGACATCATGAATATTCAACAACAAGCTCACACTCAAGAAATCCATTTGGGGGCTAGAAGCAACAATGAAAATGAAGGATTAAGAGATATCTTGACTCCCCTTTCTGAGTAGATGAAGAAATCTTTGCTAGGGGTTTCAAAGGACTCCTCTTTTCCTTGAAATCGCGTTCCGTTTTCTCCAGCCGCCCAAGTCACGTCCTCAGCCGTTTCTCCCTTCTCTTGGTTAGGGTTTCATCCCCGATTAAGGTCACAAAGCTTCCCTTTTATCCCCCTATAGTCGTGATTAACATTTACCAAAGTACCCTTAATATTTGGAGCCCACCGAGTTAGAGTCGAGCAGATTTTCGTGACAGGCGGAACTTTTCCCGAGTTGGGAAAATCTTCTCAACCCGGCTGTGAAAACTTCAGTTTCTTCAGAATTTCCTGAAAAGTTAGATAACACCAGATCTTGTGTAGATTCCGCGCATATGGAAGAATTTAAGTAAAAATGATGATGCAAACGCGATAATTCAACAGAAAAATGCTTCATAGTATATGGAAATATCAAGCATAAATGCATCACATCAAATATCCCCACACTTAAATTCTTGCTTGTCCTCAAGCAAGCAGTAATTCCTAGGTTCATGAACATTATAATTGAGAGAGTTTTATGACTACTGAGTTGGTTTCCGGTCGTGTCTTCTTACAAGGTCAATGCTCTAATAAAGATTTTACTTCAATTTTTCTCATCTTCGGAAATTCAATGCCTAAGTTTCATGACTTAAAAGAGAATTAAGCTCCCTCATCTTATGTCCTTTGTCAAGCTTTGACTGTGTATTCATAACCTGCGCAATGCCTAGTTTGTCCACGAACTTCATTTCAATTTAAAGGAAAAGATTTAGAATTAGTATTTGGGATCATCATGCGATTCTTATTTCCTCCTCGTCCCTTTTTGGGACACTTTTCTCTCCTCATATTTTTCTCTATTTAGCTCCTCGCCCTCTTTTGAGGGCACTTTTCTCTCCTCAAATTCTTTTCTCCCTTTTTTTTTTTCAAAATAACTCCTCGCTCTCTTTTGAGAGCACTTTTCTCTCCTCAAATTCTTTTCCAAGAGTTTTACTTGGACATATAGGTCACTGCGCAAATAAATGGAATGCAAAAGTTTTTAACAAGAGTAGGAAACATAAGAGATGTGACTTAGTTTACTTAAGGCATGATTCCTAGGATTATCATTCTTCCGATGAGTTAATTATTGTTTAAGGTTAGAGCACAAGACCTAATTCAGAAAGACAATGACAAGATACTATCATAAGACCATAAAACCAATCTCAACTATAAGTTCACAATTCTCTGGGAAATGTAGATCTGGTGTTAATGTTCATGATGTAAATGTCTAATGCTAATCTAAGATAATAGGAACTAGACTAAAGAAAACAAGAGCATGTATCACAAGCAAAGTAACGATGCATACCCCACCCCCAACGCGAAATGATGCATAGTCCCTATGCATGAAAGTGAAATGCGAATAAATAATAGGCTTGGAGTACTCACAGGGGTGGTATATCCTCTCCGAGCTGAGTGTCACCCGGGGCGTCTGAATCATCAGAGGCTTCGGGCTCCTCGGTGCTTGGATACTGGAGATGGTCGTGGAGGAAAGTGGCAATGTCGTTAACTTTTGCGAATATGCGTGCTTGCGAGTGCCTAAGCTGAAGAATCTCAGAGTAGGAGGCACGTATAATTTGGTCCGTGGTTGTATGGGGATGTCGGCTAGACAGGGAGGGACCCGTGGGTGCTTTGGTTGCCAAGGGGGGTGGTTGCTCTTCAGCGTCAAAGTCTACGACGGAGGTGATATGCCAGTTCTGTCGATCTTGTACGGAAGTTCTGGCCGTGTTGGGGAGGTACAAGATGAGACCTCGAGGTAAAATAAGGCAGAGCATTCCACCTTCCCTTGCAATCATCCGCATAGCAACACAGGATTCGATGTCGATTTTATTGTGTCCAGGTGCTCTTTCCATTCGGTAAGGTTCCATGCCAAGGGCGATAGCGATAGGGGTGATGAGGCCACCAAGGACAATAGATCCCTTCTTTGCCCGTGCGACTTTGTCGAGCTGCTTGACGAGGAAGAATGCTGAGTTGAAGATGTGGCCGTGCAGCATAGCCCAAAGGACAAATAGTTCGGATCGCCGGACGGTGCTCTCACTTTCCCCGCGACCGAAGATAGTGTTAGAGAGCACACGATGGGCATACTTGATGCAGGGGTTGGTCACGGGGGCTGATCTTGCACCCTTGGATGAGTAAGCATGCTCAGAAGTGATCTGCCGCCAAAATGTGGAGTCGTGAAATGCTACGGGCAGACACCGTGGAGCACTGGAGGGAAATCCAAATATGTTGTTCAGTTCTTCGAGAGAAAGACGGTGGTCTGCATTGCCAAGTCGGAACTCTAAGCGCCCTGGGTCGTCTTCATCATGAATGTCGACTTGGACTGAGAGGGAGCTGAGGAACTCAGTCACTAGCAGGGAAAAAGTTGGGAAGTTGCTCTCGAGGAAATGATCCCACCCAATCTGGTGGAACATCCACCGGATATCGTCGAGGAGTCCGAGTTGTTGAAGCGTGAACGAATCTGCGTACAGTGTATGAACAATACGCCTTCCTTGGAGAGCTTGAAAGCGATGGCGCTGCTCATCAGTGCGGAAGACAATGTCTGCCTCGGTGGAAGGTGCTACGGGCGTGCTGGACGTGGCAGGTCGTTTCCCTTTAGCGGCTCGTTTGGGCGCCATCGAGTTGGAAGGCGGATGAATGCAGCGATCGGAGCTGAGAGGAGAGGAGGTGGCGCACTCAGTGATCGAATGCGGCGGCTAGATCTGGAAGGAAAAGTGAAAACCAGATCTGCTCGAGGAGTTCGGGCTTGAGGTCGCCGGAAGGTTGGAAGCAAGAGTGAACCGCCGGAGAAGAACAGGGCGTCGAGCTTGCAGGGTAGCAGCGATCGACGGAGTTAAGCACGCTGAGCAGTAGGGCACCGGTGAGAAGCGGAGTTAGGGCTGCCGGAGAGTGGAGAGGCGGATGGCCAGGAAGGGAAACTGGAGGCGGCTGGGAAGCGGGTGGGAAAAACCCTAATCCCACTCGCGGATCTTTATAAGCTGGTGACTTCCCACCCGGGAAAAGTTCTTAGGTGCCATTGGGAAAACCTCTGTGCAATATAGTTCTGCTGCGGCCGAGAGTTTCCCAGGCTGGGAAAATTCCATCGGGTCCCTTGGGAAAACCTCAGTCGCATATGATCCAAAGTTGACAGAGAACTTCCCAGGTTGGAAAATTTCTTCAGGTGACCTGGGAAAACCTCGGTCGCTTCTGATCCAAAGGTGACAGAGAACTTCCCAGGTTAGAAAATTTCTTCATGTGACCTGGGAAAACCTCTGTCGCAGTGAATTCTCAGGGAAAATTTCTGGTGATTCCTGCATGAAAACAAACACCTCTGAGAGAGTCTTAAATTTAAATAAATAAGGCAATGATAACACAAACATAGGTGAGGTGTCATGAGTAGATATAGAATCTAAGTTAATACAAATGGTTAAAATTGAGCACCAAGTACTGATAGGGGTGAAAAGAGAAAGTTAGGAATAGAGAGGAGGCTCAGGTGTATAAAAACAAGCCAATGCAGTCTCGTTAGAGGCATCAAGGAGAAGTCTCCTCATTCACTCAAGTTGGTGATGCCGGTAAGGAACAGTGTTCCTGCATGCTTGTAGCTCCCCATTCCCCTTGCTGCATAAGAGATTCTGAAAACGGAGCTTGGGCCTCAATAAGCTCAATAGATTGGGGATCCCTCCTCATTTCCCTTATAGCGTATCACAGCAGCAAGAAATGTTAGAGACCGGTAAGGAACAGTGTTCCTTCAATGTAGTTCTTTGTTTTTAAAAATCTGGTAAAGAGCAGCATTGTTGCTTCAACCACTCCATCAAGGAAATATGGGAAGTGGTGACTGATAATATAACCCAATAGAGAATGGCAGCTGCTCCACATCTCAAGGCTACTCCAAATCTAGTAAGTCGGTAAGGGATAGTGGTTAGCTTGATAAGTGGCTGGTAAGATGGTTGATAAGTGGCATTCCAGCTTGAAAAGTGTTCCAGCGTTGCCTTATCAGACTTGTATCTCAAACCTTCCACCAAGGAGTCCAACGCATCTCACTATTTCCAAATCTGGTAAGGAACAGTACTTTTATATCATTGTCAGCTTGTTTCCTCATTTCTCAGAACTAATTATCAGCAGTCCATCATATACCCGATCAGTGATGCTATGAATAGAGTTATTTCAACATCCCTTGATACATTTCCTCATCATCTCAAAGGTTGTCGAGAGATGTATTGCAGTCACACAGTCAAACCCGGCGGGACACAATAGTTTTGAGCAAGATTTCTGCCTTTCTCAAGACTGGTGCTGTGTAGTTCATCAGGAAAGTGTTTGGATCAGGTTCCTGCACATCCAACAAGAGTTCATTCATTAGTGAGGATGGTAGATGCATGTAGCGTTCATGAGCAGCTCGAGAAAGCAGCCTGGGGCTCCATCAGAAATCAATCTCCAGCTACCCTGATATAATTGCAGAATAGGAAGGATGAGACTAAAATCTGGAAAACCAGACTGCATAATGATGCAAGTGAGGTGAACCCAACAAAGACTAATGTAGAAATTCAGAACTTAGTAAACTAAACAATATTAACAAAAAGCGTTGCATAAAGGTAAAAGACGGAATAAAAGGAAATGAAAAAGGGGAAGAGATTCTTGGGTTGCCTCCCAAGAAGCGCTAGTTTTAGGTCATTAGCTTGACCGTGGCTAGCATTCAGGGAGGGTCGGACAAGGTATGTGACATCCCTTTCTCTATCGGATCTCCATGGAAGTAATGCTTGAGGCGATGTCCATTTACTTTAAAATTATCGGTGCCCTCACTCCATATTTCAATAGCTCCGTGAGGAAAAATATGCTGAATAACAAAAGGGCCAGACCATCTCGTCCTTAGTTTTCTGGGGAAGAGCTTCAACCTAGAGTTGAACAACAGTACATGATCGCCAACTTGGAAACTTTTCTTGGTAATGCGAGAATCGTGCCAATTCTTTGTTCGCTCCTTAAAAATTTTAGCATTCTCATAAGCCTCTCGTCGAAACTCATCTAGTTCATTGATTTGCAACTTTCGTTTATCCCCAGCATCTTGAAGGTCAAAGTTCAGCAGCTTGACTGCCCAAAATTCTTTGTGCTGAATTTCCACGGGTAGGTGGCACGATTTACCATATACTAGCTGGAAGGGGGACATACCGATGGGCGTTTTGAATGCGGTACGGTAAGCCCACAAGGCATCATCCAATCTTAGTGACCAATCCATTCTTGAGCGAGAAACTGTTTTCTCCAAAATCCGCTTAATTTCTCTATTTGATATTTCTACTTGGCCACTTGTTTGGGGATGATATGGTGTGGCGACTTTGTGCAGAATTCCATATTTCTTCATAAGGGTTTTGAATTTGCGCTCCATGAAATGAGATCCCCCGTCACTAATAACCACCCTTGGTGTTCCAAACCTTGGTAAAATGATTTTGCTAAACATTCTCATGACTACACGGGAATCATTAGTTGGTGAAGCCATTGCCTCCACCCACTTTGACACATAGTCAACTGCTACGAGAATGAATCTATTGTTGCAGGAGGAGGGAAAGGGTCCCATGAAGTCAATACCCCACACGTCAAATACGTCAACTTCCAAAATAGTGTGCATGGGCATTTCGTCACGTCTTGATATGTTTCCGGTGCGTTGGCATTGATCGCAAGAGCGAACGTAACTCCAGGTATCTTTAAACAAGGTTGGCCAATAGAAACCGGATTGCAACACTTTAAATGAGGTTTTGGAAGTGCTTGCATGTCCTCCATATGGTGATGTGTGACATTGATACAGAACATCCCGAACTTCCCACTCCGGTATACATCTTCTGTAAATACCTTCTGCACATCTTCGATACAAAAGTGGATCGTCCCAATAATAATGCCGCACATCTGAAAGAAACTTCTTCTTCCTCTGAAAGGTTAGATCTGGGGGTAGAATGTTAGATACCAAATAATTTACAAAATCGGCATACCAGGGTGTGCCATCATGAGTGACAGCTAAAAGGTGTTCGTCGGGGAACATCTCATTTATCGGCAGATTCACAACATCTTCAGTGCATTGTTCTTCTCTAAGGCGCGAAAGATGATCCGCGACTACATTTTCAGTTCCCTTTTTATCTTTGATTTCTAGATCGAATTCTTGCAGTAGAAGTATCCAGCGGATGAGTCTCGGTTTAGCGTCCTTATTGGTGAAGAGGTACCGGATAGCTGCATGGTCAGTGAAAACAATAACTTTAGAATTGACTAGGTAGGAGTGAAACTTATCGAATGCAAACACGATCACTAATAGTTCTTTTTCAGTGGTGGCATAGTTGGCTTGCGCTCCATCCAAGGTTTTACTCGCGTAGTAGATAGCATGCAACTTCCCATCCTTGCGCTGCCCTAGGGCTGCGCCAACCGCAAAATCACTCGCGTCGCACATCAACTCGAATGAGCGCGACCAATCTGGGGGCTGCATGATAGGAGCAGAAGTTAATGATGCCTTCAATTTGCAAAAAGCAGTCAAACAATCTTGATCAAAAATAAATGGAGCATCTTTAGCAAGGAGACTAGTAAGGGGCTTAGAAATGATGGAAAAGTCTTTGATAAACCGACGGTAAAATCCAGCATGTCCAAGGAAGCTACGGATTCCCTTCACCGTAGAGGGAGGTGGCATCTTTTCAATAACGTCTACTTTGGCTTTATCCACCTCGATACCGCGCTCAGATATCAAGTGCCCTAGGACAATACCTTCTTTAACCATAAAATGACATTTTTCCCAATTAAGGACTAAGTCTACCTCCTCGCATCTCTGCAAAATCTTTGATAAGTTCGTTAAACAAGCATCAAAAGAGGATCCATAAACTAAAAAATCATCCATAAACACATCCATAATCTTTTCAAGGTGATCGGAAAAAATTGCCATCATGCACCGTTGAAACGTGGCGGGTGCATTGCATAACCTGAATGGCATGCGCCGGTATGCGAATGTCCCGTACGGGCATGTGAACGTCGTCTTTTCTTGATCATCCGGATGTATCGAGATTTGAAAGAATCATGAAAAACCATCCAAAAAACAGAAATGTGAGTTACATGCTAAGCGTTCTAACATTTGATCAATGAACGGAAGAGGAAAATGATCTTTTCGGGTGGTTGTGTTCAATTTTCGGTAATCTATACACATGCGCCACCCGGTTACCGTTCGTGTAGGAATCAGCTCATTATTTTCATTCTCGACCACTGTCACTCCCCCTTTCTTTGGGACCACATGAACGGGGTTAACCCATTTGCTGTCCGAGATCGGGTAGATCACCCCGGCGTCCAAAAGTTTGAGTATCTCCTTTTTGACAACATCCTTCATGTTAGGATTTAAACGTCTTTGGCATTCCACGGTGGGCTTACTTCCCTCTTCTAGGAAGATCCTGTGCATGCAAAGAGATGGATTAATACCCTTGATATCATCAATAGAATATCCAATTACCTTCTTTCATTGTTTAAGCTCTTCAAGAAGAAGTTGAGTTTGATACTTACTTAAGTTCGCATCGACGATAACCGGAAGGGTGGAGTCATCACCAAGGAATTCATACCTTAGGTTATTTGGTAGGACTTTAAGTTCAATCTTTTGTGCAGTGGTTACCTCCGGTTTCACTACATTTGGAAACTCCAACTTCTCTCTCTTGCTTTCAATTTTTTGAGTGGAGTCGAGTAATTTTGTGTATGCTTCTTTCTCATCTCCGGCGCTAGTATTTTCTTCATTGAGCAGGCACCTCTCAAGCGGGTCTTCTCGACTTCGTACCACATCGGAGCCGTCCGGTATGGTTTCCAACACATCGATACTGCAGCATGAACCTGCAAGGCAAGGTTTCTTTAGACTTTCTGAAAGATCAAACTCGATGGTTTCCTCACCTATCTTTAAAGTAAGTCGCCCATTTTTCACATCAATGATCGCGCCTGCAGTGGCTAAAAACGGTCTCCCTAAAATTATTGGGAGACGGCGATCCTCCTCCATTTCTAAAACTACAAAATCAGCAGGAACAAAAAACTTACCCACTCGAATGGGCACATCTTCCAATATGCCCACCGAATATCTTACCGAGCGATCGGCGAGTTGAAGCGAGATTGTAGTCAGTTTGAGTTCTCCAAGTTCTAGCTTCTTAAATATGGAGTAGGGCATTAGGCTGACGCTTGCGCCCAAGTCGAACAAGGCACGGTCGAAAGTCATGGCACCAACGGAGCACGATATAGAAAAGCTCCCGGGATCCTTAAGCTTCGGGGGAAGCTTATTTTGAATGATTGCGCTACACTCCTCGGTTAGCGCCATCGTTCCTTGTTCATCAATCCTTCTCTTATTAGAGAGGATGTCCTTGAGGAATTTTGCGTAGGTTGGCATCTGCGATATTGCATCAGTAAAAGGAACATTGATGTATAATTTTTTGAGTACCTCAAGGAATTTTCCAAATTGTTTGTCCAATTTGGCTTTCGCCAAGCGTTGAGGAAATGGTACAGGTGGAACATATGGTGGTGGTGGAATGTAAACGGGCTGCTCATCACGTGTGCGATCAGACTCTTCCAACGGTGATTGGTCTCTTTGATTTCCACCTTGCTGTCCATCTCCATGATTTTTGTCCATTTCCAGCTCAACCAACTGCTTGCCACTGCGTGTGGACACGGCGTTACAGTGCTCACGTGGGTTCTCTTCTGGTTGACCGGGCAGTTGTCCTTGAGGTCGGGATGAGGCGGTAGCTTGCTGGGCAATCTGGGTTTCCAGCATTTTGTTGTGAGCTGCTAAGGCATCCATATTGGAATTCATTTGATTGATGATCTCATTTTGTTTCGACTGCGCAATAGCCAAACTCTCTAACATAGCCTCCAAATTCGATTTCTGGGGTTGGAGGTATGGTTTTTGCTGAAAACCTGGTGGTTGGTGGTAAATTGCTTGAGGGATCGGTTGAGAAGCCTGTGGTTGAAAACCGGGCTGGGAAATCTGGGGTTGATTTGTCCGGTAGGAGAAGTTGGGATGGTTTCTCCATCCCGGGTTGTACGTGCTTGAAAACGGGTTATTTTGAGGCCTTTGGTTGAATTGATTCACTGCATTGATAGTCTCTTCAGGTTGATTTTGGGTGAGACATACAAATTGACACTCATATGATTTATGACCTGCACAACCACATATCTCACAGGCAACTACATTAACTTGATACAATTGAGAAGGTTGAGAAGATGATGAAAAAGCATTTAAACGTAGTGCATTTAACTCTTGAGATAAAGAGTCTACCTTCTTTGCCAAAAAATCCATGGTATCGGTATCAGTCTTACTAGTGACCCTTGTATGGATGCTTCTTTCACTTGTCAATTGATGATGGTTAAGTGTCATATCCTCCAGTAGTTCTAGAGCATCATCAACACGTTTGTTCATGAAGGATCCACCTGATGCTGCATCCACAGTCATTCGAGTGTTAAAATTTAAAGCATTGTAAAAGGAAGAAACTAATAACCATTTTTCGAGGCTGTGGTGTGGACAAATCCATTGAAGCTCCTTGAAACGATCCCACGCTTCATATAATGATTCGTCGTCCCTTTGCTTAAATCCAGTGATCTGCCCTCTCAATTGAGCTGTCTTGCTCGGTGGGAAGTACTTGGTGAGGAATGAGTGTGATAGCCCTTCCCAGGTGGTGATCGCTCCATTCGGCAATGACTGAAGCCATGCGCGTGCTCGATCCTTTAGGGTAAAGGGGAAGATCCTCAACCTCAGAGCATCGATGGATATCCCTCCCATTTTAAACGTATCACAGTATTCTAGGAACATTGAGAGGTGGAGTGCAGGATCTTCATTTGGCATTCCCCCAAATTGTTCCTTCTGTAGCATGGCAAGGAATGCCGGCTTTATTTCGAAGTTGTTAGCTTCGATAGCCGGACGGGCAATACTCGAATGAAGTCCCTGCACGGAGGGAGATGCAAAATCTCGAAGTGAGCGGTTTTGGTCCATTTCTGTTAAATTCTGCTTCTCTTTTGCTTTAGCTCGAGCTTGCTTGTGTCGGAGTCGGAATGTTTTTTCGATTTCCGGATCCTCGTCGATCAAATGTTCACTCCGCAAAGTCCTGCGCATGCACAAGCCTCAAGATAGATTATCAAATTTCAACAGTGAGATGGATCAAAATAGAGAGCAATGATAAAAGAAGAAAGGAAAATTAGAAAAAAAAAAAGAAAAAAAAGAAAAAAAAGAAAAAATAAAACGTCTAATCCCGCGAATTTATCAGATTTAATCGATAATGGCGAAATTGGTCCCTAGCAACGGCGCCAAAAACTTGATAGTACCGCAAGTGTACGGTCTAACCGAAGTAGTAAATTATATCGTCCACAGAGACCAATTTGTCAAGTACCGGTAAATCCTTAAGTCGCAGTCTAGACAAATCAAGGATTGATTTAAAGCGATCGAAATACCTAACAATTAATAAGTAAATGCTAAGCAAGAAAAGTAACAAGCGGACAGACAAACGATCGGATTTCTGTTATGGGAGAATATAGGGGCGTCGGGTTTCACCACTATGCCAATCCGCAAATGAAAGTAGTGACTACGTGATATGCAAGGTTTGATAAGTTGAAGAGATCTATCAAATGGTACAAACCGCCCCCTTTCGGCAGCACGGTTCGGTGCATATGCAAATCTACCTCCTACTTTCGTGGCTTGTAAATTTACATAGGCCCATTGGGCGAGGGATGAATAGTTGTTCTCTCACGTGGGAGAAGAGCTACTTTCGTGCTCTTCTTCACGTGCCCGAGCATACGAGATCTGACGTCGGGATTGGGCTGTCGCTTTTTCTCCCAACGTCCAAAACATACAAACACCGATATCGAGATTGGGCTGTCGCTTTTTCTCTCGATATCGGAGATCAATAATATGCAATAAGAGTTGTAAGGAAATGACAAACACATATGCTAGGTCAACTAAATCAAACCAACATATCAAAATAATAAACTACTTCATAAATGCGTTTTAGGCATAGGGCTAAGCCCTAACCCCGATAGTACTTTAAGCTACAATCATCTTAGGGACATCATGAATATTCAACAACAAGCTCACACTCAAGAAATCCATTTGGGGGCTAGAAGCAACAATGAAAATGAAGGATTAAGAGATATCTTGACTCCCCTTTCTGAGTAGATGAAGAAATCTTTGCTAGGGGTTTCAAAGGACTCCTCTTTTCCTTGAAATCGCGTTCCGTTTTCTCCAGCCGCCCAAGTCACGTCCTCAGCCGTTTCTCCCTTCTCTTGGTTAGGGTTTCATCCCCGATTAAGGTCACAAAGCTTCCCTTTTATCCCCCTATAGTCGTGATTAATATTTACCAAAGTACCCTTAAGATTTGGAGCCCACCGAGTTAGAGTCGAGCAGATTTTCGTGACAGGCGGAAATTTTCCCGGGTTGGGAACATCTTCTCAACCCGGTTGTGAAAACTTCAGTTTCTTCAGAATTTCCTGAAAAATTAGATAACACCAGATCTTGTGTAGATTCCGCGCATATGGAAGAATTTAAGTAAAAATGATGATGCAAACGCGATAATTCAACAGAAAAATGCTTCATAGTATATGGAAATATCAAGCATAAATGCATCACATCAATGGGCATTATCATATTTCATGCGCACTCCTTGCAAGAGTATTATCATTGTTACCACTAAAACCATGTATCAAAACAAACTAGGAAATGAAATCCAAATTTATAGCAGAGAAGGTTCAAAGTATTCTAAGGCTGGATTGGTGTGTCCTAGCATGAGATTACTAAGGTTCTAACACTAATTATCAAAAGAGCTTCTAAGAATATGCAAACTAAACTGAAGCTTTAACAAAACATGAAAACGAAAAGAAAGATGCTGAAAATAAATTTAACTAAAGTAAGATGCTTGGGTTGCCTCCCAAGAAGCGCTGATATAATGGTCTGTCAGCTTGACCATGGTCTGTGTCATTCTGGTGAAGAAGGGTCCGTTAGGAGCAGTGTAGTCCCTTCCGGTATCAGTTTATGGAGAATGTAGCACTTGAGTCTTTGTCATTTACTTTGAATGAGCCGGTTGATTCCCGAAAAATGTCTATAGCACCATGAGGGTAAACTTTTTGTACTACATATGGTCCCGTCCATTTAGTTCGAAGCTTACCAGGGAAAAGCTTGATCCTGGAGTTAAACAAAAGTACCATATCGCCCTCACGGAATTCTTTTCTTATAATCTTTTGATCATGCCATCTTTTGGCGCGTTCTTTATAGATCCTGGCACTTTCATAAGCCTCTTGTCGAAACTCATCGAGTTCGTTGAGTTGCAGCCTTCTAGCCTCTCCGGCTTGTTTTCCATCAAAATTCAGCTGTCTTATTGCCCAATAGGCTTTGTGTTCGATCTCAACTGGTAAGTGGCATGATTTACCATATATCAACTGAAATGGGGACATACCTATAGGGGTTTTGAATGCTGTACGGTATTCCCATAGAGCATCGTCAAGTTTGAGCGACCAATCTGTCTGTGTGTGTGATACTGTTTTTTTCAAGAATAATCTTTATCTCCCGGTTTGATATTTCCACCTGGCCGCTGGTCTGAGGATGGTAGGCAGTGGCAACTTTGTGTAATACTCCATATCTTTTCAGAAGTGATTCAAATCCTCGTTCAATAAAATGAGATCCGCCATCGCTGATTACCATGCGAGGCATTCCAAATCGCGGAAATATCATCTTTTTGAAGAATTTGAGAACTACCTTGGAGTCATTTGTTGGGGAAGCCAAGGCCTCAACCCATTTGGAAGCATAATCAACTCCAACTAAGATGAATCTGTTACCACAGGAGGGTGGAAATTGACCCATAAAATCGATACCCCATACGTCAAAAATCTCTATTTCAAGAATGGCATTAAGAGGCATCTCGTCTCTTCATGATATTCCTCCCGTCCGTTGGCAACGATCACAAGATCGCACATAATTTCTTGCGTCCTTAAATAGGGTCGGCCAAAGGAATCCACATTGGAGGACCTTATATGCTGTTTTCTTTTCACTACAATGTCCTCCGTAGGGCGACGAGTGACACTGGAATAAGACATCTGGAACTTCTTCCTCTGGTAAGCACCTTCGAATGATGCAATCAGTGCAACGCTTAAACAGGAGTGGTTCGTCCCAATAATAATACTTTGTAATCGATACAAATCTTTTTCGTTGCTGATGTGTAAGGTTCGGGGGCATAATACCAACTGCCAAGAAATTCACCAAATCGGCGTACCAGGGTGTCTTTACCGTGGCCGCGGCTATTAGGTTCTCATCCAAGAACGCATCATCTATTTCTTCTTCTGATTCTCCCTCGGGAGTGACTGTCAAGCGGGATAGATGGTCTGCTACTAAATTATCAGTCCATTTCTTGTCTTTGATCTGAATATCGAATTCTTGCAATAATAGTATCCACCTGATTAGCCGCGGCTTCGCATCTTTCTTATCCATACGATATCGAATCACCGCATGATCTGTATAGACAATGACACGCGAGTTAACCAAATATGATCGAAACTTATCAAAGGCGAAAACTAAAGCTAGAAATTCTTTTTCTGTGGTGGCGTAGTTGCTCTGCACTCCATCTAGTGTTCGGCTGGCATAATAAATGGCATGCGTCCGGTTGTTCTTTCGCTGTCCCAATACAGCTCCTATCGCATAGTCACTAGCGTCGCACATAATTTAGAAGGGTAGCGACCAATCCGGAGGTTGTATTATTGGGGCGGAAATCAACGTATTTTTCAATTGTTGAAATGCATCCATGCAGTTCTGGTTAAAAACAAATGAAACATCCTTAGCAAGTAAAGATGTTAAAGGCCTAGCAATTTTAGAAAAATTTTCAATGAAACGCCTATAAAAGTCTGCATGGCCTAAGAAGCTTCTTATTCCTCTGACGGAGTTTGGAGGTGGAATTTTCTCTATCACACTGATTTTTGCTTTGTCGACTTCGATACCGCGCTCCGAAATTAAATGCCTAAGAACGATTCCTTCTTTTACCATAAAGTGGCATTTCTCCCAATTTAACACCAAGTTCGTTTCTTCGCAACGCTCTAAAACACGAGTCAGATTATATAAACATGTATCAAAACTAGACCCGTATACCGAAAAGTCGTCCATGATGTCTTCAATTAGATCGGAGAAAATAGCTGTCATGCAACGCTGAAAGGTAGTTGGTGCATTACATAAGCCAAACGACATACGATGATAAGCGAAAGTACCGAAGGGACATGTGAATGTGGTCTTCTCTTGGTCGTCTGGATGTATCGGTATTTGGAAAAATCCTGAGTATCCATCCAATACGTTGCAACCTTGTGCAACCCGCGCCTACCGAGGATTGGAGGCGCTCGGGCATTTTCACGACTTACATTAAGTGCAATGGGCACTCGTGTAAGATCGTCATTGATGGTGGTAGTATCTTGAACGTGGTCTCTCGGACCGCGGTCACGCGTTTTGGCCTTCCCCTTGAGCCCCATCCGAGACCTTACTCTATCGCATGGGTCGATACCACAAGCCTTCCGGTCACACACCAATGTCAGGTCCCCATCGCGTTTGGGAACTATCGTGAGAAGGTATTGTGCCACGTTATGACTATGGACGTCGCCCACGTCCTCATTGGCCGCCCATGGTTGTACGATAGAGACGTAATCCACTATGGTCGGTCGAACACCTATGTGTTCGACCACGATGAGCAGAAGATTCGTTTGATCCCAACTCCGCCCAAGGAGCTTCGTGCATCCACATCTAAGGGCTTGATTACACCCTCGGCACCTGCCCCTCCGCGTTCCCCTATGATCTCCCTCATGCGCACCCCCGCATTGGTTCGCGAGGCTCATGCGGCCAAGATCGTATACGCACTCATGGTACGCGAAGTGTAGGATCCTGTCCCTTGCCCTGATCCGACACCTCCTGTTGAGGTGTCCGGCTAATGTTATCAAAAATATGTTCCGGGTCTTAGGATCTTCCAATCCTACGACCCAAATTAGGCAAACCATTCCGGAATGAATATAGGATCTAAAATGTGGTAGGATCTTACGATCCCACGATCCGAGTCTTAGGAACGGGTAGAATCTTACGATCTCACCGATCATACTCGATCCTAAGTTAATATGTAAGATAAGTTTATATTTGATTACTATTATATCAAAAATCAATAATCTATTATGACAAAAGTCTTAAATTAATATATGATGTAATTTTTTATCTTTAATTGTCATCATTTACTCTTTCTTTGACAAACATTCATCAACTTAAGGTTCTTATCATCTTCCACTATACTTGTCTACTTCAACTATTTATTAGAAATTTAGAATTAAATTTGTGATCTTTATTATTATCATTTTTATTGTCATTACCATATATACCTTTATGTTTATCATTTTCTATGCTTTTATGTTATTGTCTTCATTTCATTGCATATCTTTGTAGCTACTAGTTTCATTATACACTTTTGTTATATCCATCTTCTATTAATTTGTCTCTATTATTATCACTTAACAAATATTCGATTTCATAATTTTATACTATACCATCAATACATCTAAATAATATTATAAAATATTGGATATATATGTATATACCTTAATATATACTAGTAAATAAATATATATTAATTTTTTTTATTACTTATTACTTATTAGAATATTTATCATACTCTTAAGTCTAATTAAATGAATATATTTTAAAACATTATATACTTTACGTGATTTGGTAGGATCTTACGATCTTACGATCCGATCTCACGTTTCGATCCTGCAAAGCCTTTATCGTTCCTAGCTTGGATCTCTATCCTGACAAGTCCGCCCTCCTTGCCAAGTTTAGTGATATCAGCCCCGAGGATTTGCTTCGTGGCCTTCCCCCGGCAAGGGAAATTCAGCACGCGATTGACCTCATCCGGGAGCACCCCTCCCTAACTTGCCCCATCATCGCCTTAACCCCGCGGAGCACGCTGAATTGTAGCGTCAAGTGGATGATCTCCTCACTAAGGGGTACATCTGCGAAAGTCTCAACCCTTGCACCGTTCCCGCGCTCCTCAGGCCCAAAAAGGATGGGTCGTGGCGCATGTGTGTCGATAGCCGCGCCATCAATAGGATCACTGTCAAGTATCGGTTTCCCATCCCTTGGCTAGATGACATGTTAGATTTGATCTCCGGCGCGTCTTGGTTTTCCAAGCTCGACATCCGGAGCGGATATCACCAGGTCTGCATTCGCGAGGGCGATGAGTGGAAGACCGCGTTCAAGACCAAGGATGGTCTTTACGAATGACTTGTCATGCCATTCGGGTTGTCCAATGCCCCGTCTACGTTTATGCGCTTCATGAGTCAAGTCCTCCAGCCATACATGGGCAAGTTTTTGGTCGTCTACTGCGACAACATTCTGATCTTTAGTCGGTCCCGCGATGAACACTTGGAGCATCTTCGCTCCACTTTTGCGCTCCTACGCAAGGAGCACCTCTTCCTTAACACGAAGAAGTGCGCCTTCCTAACCAATAGCGTGTACTTCCTCGGGTATATCGTCTCCGACCGCGGGCTGTCCGTTGACCCTGCGAAGGTGGAGGCCATTCGGCATTAGCCTGAGCCTCGCATCGTGACTGAGGTCCGTAGTTTCTTGGGTCTTGCGGGCTTTTATCGCCGGTTCATCCGTGGGTTCAGTATGATTGCAACCCCCTTAACCCAGCGTCTCTCTAAGGACGAGTTTGAGTGGACCCTACCACTCAATGAGCTTTCGACGCACTTAAGGACGCCTTGACCACCGCTTTTGTCTTGCGCCTCCCCAACTTCTCGAAAGTCTTCGAGGTCGCGTGCGATGCCTCTGGTTCCGGCATCGGTGGGTCTCTTAGTCAGGAGGGCCATCCCGTGGCTTTCTTTAGCGAGAAGTTGAACGCCGTTCACCAGCATTATTCGACTTACGACAAGGAATTTTATGCGATAGTCCAGTCATTACGCCAATGGCGGCACTATCTTCTTCACCGTGAGTTCGTATTGTATAGCGACCATCAGGCACTCTCCTTCCTCAACGCCCAAAAGAAGTTGGGCGCCCACTATGCTAAGTGGGTGGAATACCTACAGCAGTATTTCTTTGTGATTAACCATAAGGCGAGTAAGGAGAATGTTGTCGCGGATTCCCTGAGTCGCGTCCGAACCCTCTTGTGCATAATGCGCACTCGTGTCAATACCTTTGACCATGTCAAAGAGGAATACGCCACTTGCTCTGATTTTGGTGCCATATATGCTGCTTTGACTGAGTCCACCGATCCCGACTCCCCCTACTAGTTGTGCGAAGGTTACCTCTTCTTGGGGAATCGTTTGTTCATTCCCCGTTCATCGCTTCGAGATCATCTTTTGCTCGAGCTTCACACGGGTGGCATCGCCGGCCATCATGGCCGCGACAAGACCCTTGAGATAGCGGAGGAATGTCTGTTTTGGCCTTCCCTTCGCAGAGACGTTGAGCGCGTCATGCGTCATTGCGGCACCTGTCAGTTGTCCAAACCCCGCCCTCCGAACACGGGTCTCTATACCCCATTACCAGTGGCCACCGGCCCGTGGCGCGACCTGAGCATGGACTTTGTCCTTGGGTTGCCTCGGACCGCCTCTCGTTTCGATTCCATCTACGTGATCGTAGATCAGTTTTCGAAGATGACCCACTTTATCCCTTGTTCGCGCACTGCGGATGTGTCCCACGTCACCCATCTTTTTGTCCGGGAGATCGTGCGTCTCCATAGTCTTCCCGACACGATCGTGTCCGATCGCGACATGCGTTTTGTGAGCCATTTCTGGCGCTCAATTTGGGCACTCCTACACACCACCCTGAAATTCTCCACGGCCTATCAACTGCAAACCAATGGGCAAACCAAAGTTGTTAATTGTAGTTTGGGCAATCTTCTCCGTTGCCTCATCGGCGACCATCCGAGGTCTTGGGATTCCATCTTACCCATGGCTGAATTTGTGTACAATAGTACTTCTAATAGGTCTATGGGTCTCAGTCCCTTCTAGGTGTCATGGGCTATCAGCCGTGTAAACCCATCGACTTACATGACCTTCCCATCGAGTCCCATCTCTCCCCGCATGCATACTCATTCGCCCAGCATATCGCTAATTTGCATGATGAGGTTCGGCGTTATATCTTTTTGGGCAACACTCACAATGCAATGAAGGCCAACGAGCATCGTAGGCCACATCACTTTTCTATAGGTGAGCTGATAAGGGTGCGCATCCACCCCCGAGCGTTTATCCAACAAAGCACACTTTAAGCTTCAGCTGCGTTATATGGGACCCTACGCGGTGGTACGCAGGATTGGCTCCAATGCCTATAAGCTGGACTTACCCGAGGACATGGGGATCCACCCCGTCTTTAACATGGCGGACCTCCTTCCATTCTACGGTCCTTAGGAGGCGCCTTTCGACCCCGACGATCCGCTGCCCCCTAGTTCTCCGGAGGAGAACCCATCAGATCACGCAGCGGAAGCTGATGCAGGAGCAAACGGGCCTATGAACATACTTAAGGACGGCCCAAACCCCCTAGAAGGCACTTGGGAAGACTCCCCAGGACATGGGGAAGATACGTTGCGATTTTCAGCGCGATCGGAGTTTCGCAGTCCCCGACACGGCCAGGCCGTGACGGCGGTCACGCCCGTGACGAGCACGCAGCCCCTCTGCACGCCCGTTCCCGCGACCGTGTTCGGCGCCACACCAAACCAACCCGGACACGGCCAGGCCGTGATGGAGAGCACGGCCGTGAAGGAACTTTCTGTGGATTTCGGGCCCAACATTACGGCTCGTAAAGAAGACTATGACCCCGACCGTCCGCCCCAACCCGGACATGGCCAGGCTGTGATGGAGAGCACGGCCATGAAGCAACTTTCTGTGGATTTCGGGCCCAACATTATGGCCCGTAAAGAGGGCTACGGCCCCGACTGTTCGCCCCAACACGGCCAGGCCGTGAAGACCAGCACGGCCGTGACACGGTCCAGCCGCGACGTGAATGCGAACACGGCCCGCGACATGCCCGTGCCCCCGACCGTGATCTCTGCGACGGAACTTGGAGCATCTTAACACGCCAGTGACCACCAACACGGGCAGGCCATGTTCGCCCCTGAAGATCAGATCGGGCCCCGACGACCCCATTTTGACGTGCACCACCCCCCCTACTTTGTTGCTTCACCTCATGATGATCCAAAGGAGCCCAGCAAGGTGATAATCCGGCGATCCCAACGCCAAAGCAAGTCTCTGGATCGTTTCGTGGGCGTCGTTAGCCCCCTTTCCACCCAAACCGATGCGACTCAACCCAAGGACACTATGGGCCAACCGCCTGAGGACCCATCCCCAAATGGGCCGCTCAATCTCATCCGTAATTCGGCCCAAGATCGAGCCGCCACGGTGGTAACTCAGCCCACGACGTCCAAGTTCTGCTGTTTTGTCGCCATGTGCTCCGAGTGCGTCTAAGCCGCCCCTGTACGAAGACGCAGGATCGAGCTACCAGCCTCGAAGAATATTAGGTGATAGTTTATTAATATTTGTCTTGTAGTTGCAGCTTGACCACTTTAGTGGCCTGCAATAGTTGTTGGATGGTTAAAGTTCCTTGTCCCTTATGTATTTTGTTTGTTTCCATCCCTCTTATTCTATAAAAGAGGAGGTAGGGTAGTGTGTTTGTTCCCATCCCATCCCTCGAGATTCGGGAAAAAAGAGATCTTTAAATTAGCGGGATATCAATTATCAAGAACTTAACCATCTGAAAGAGCCTTCGTATGCACAATAGTCCTTTTCAAATTTTGGGTCCATTCAAAATATCAAACTGGACAAAAAAAAGTTCAATTTAGTTCAATTTAATACTAACTCAAGTCTATTCAGCTTGATTTTAAAATTTAAAAAATCAACTTAATTTTCAGTTTAACCTTAAAATTTTAAATTGAACCAAATAAATTCAAAATTTAATAATTATTTATTAGTTTTATATTAATTTGTTTATAATATTATTTTTATACTTCGAGTTATAAATAATTATATAAATTATAAAATGTAAATTTAGTTTAATTCAAACTAAACCCAAAAACTTTGTTTAATTTCGACTCGAGAAATTTAATTAAATTTTAGTTTGAGTTTTTCGGATTGGATTAAAGTAATTGGAGCACAACATCTAACAATGTTGGAAAAAAAAATTTGCAGACAGGCCGGAGCTACAAGATTGTTCTAATAAAACATAAACATTACGTAAACCAGATCTAAACACAAATTATAACTTGAAAATTATATTTTATGAACATTATTTTCATTATGAATAAATAAAATTTAATAAAACAAATTTGAAAAAAAAAAAATCCCCGAAAGATCTAAAACCTTAGTAAAAACACATCCTACTGGGAAAAAAAACCATCGCGATTAACTTTGAAATAAATAAAGATTCCAGGAACATATGACAATCTTCCAAAGAATAGAATCTCAAAAAGTAGACATAAGGAGTCACCATTTTTGCGGCTAAAATAAATCAAGAGATTCTTGTTGAATCTGACACACTATCAAGTATCATCTCATTGCCGAAGACTCCTAATAAAATTTGAAGGCCAATTTTTTGGATTTGCACAGTACCAATCAGATTTAACAGAATAGCATCTACAAGCTAGAAGCAACCAGCAGAGATGTGTGTGCAAGATGAAAAGCTCAAAACTGGCGTTTAGGCCTTGGTTCTGCCACTGAAACTCGTATAGATCTTCCATCCAAGTCCTGCAACACAAAAGAGAAGGGCATAGGTCATAGTAAAATAAGCCACAGCTCAATTATGCTTAGAAGAAGTGTTTTGTCCAAAATTATTCAAGCAACTACAAAGATATTGCAAATTTCACAATGCTAGAGCTCAGATCAATAAAGTCTGCAAGGAGTTCTTAATATACAGTCCGAGACTTTGTATCGACGTGTGGCTTCAGCAGAAGAGGGCAAAGAGTCTTCTAATTCTAGGTTATCCATTGGAACTGGAAAAAGATATGTTACTTAAGGTTGACCTGATATTCTAAAGAAAAACCAATAAACTAGATGCAGCGAAGGGAGGAGTGAGTGTACGTATCCAATATTGAGTCAGTTACTTAAGATTGACTTTTTATTATTCAGGATATAAATGCAGGTGTGTATATGTGAATCTAGGTAACTTTGGCTAACTTTGTTCAGTGTTCACTAGAACTTGTGATCTGCATCTGTTGGGTATAAAAAGAAGAACAAATGTTCGAAAACAAAATTAGTAGACAATCAACATAAAAATTTTCCCAACCGATGACACTTCAACGTGGCAATGAACAGAAGGTAAAGAGTCTTACAGTGCCATTTAGTGATTCTATAGCACTATCAGCCTCCTTCGTGGAGCTGTAGGTGACAAAGCCGAAGCCCCTTGACCTACCACTCTCTCTATCGTAAACGACTTTGGCTTCTAGGACCTTTCCTTGTTCACTGAAAAGAGTCTCTAGAGCCAAATCATCAACACCCCATGAAAGATTGCCAACATAGACCCTGTTTGCTGCAGCTTCGGGATTTACAGAACCAGCTCGAAATCCTTTAGATGGGAACTCATTTTTTCGAGGAGGCGGCCCTGAATTTACCCTTAGTGCCCTCCCTTCAAGTGTCTGTTGAATCACATAACTAAATTGTAAGAATATGCATTCCAATTTCTCAAGCATGCGCAAGTTAGCTGTGGAAAGCATATTTGCACGAAAAATTTCTTGTAAACATGGAAAAAGGTAAGAGAAACACAAGCTAGCTGATCAAAAAGCAAAACTGAAGATTGGATTTGGCCCTTAAGAACCAAAAACGAAAAAAATCATACATGTTGAAGAGAAAATGTAGCCATGGCTACATACTTCAATTGCAAGTAAAAAATCCAGTACATGCCATCAATACATTTGACACCAATCTCTATACCATAGTAGATTAGATATAAAACAACCATATATGGTTTATAATGAGCAAACTTCTAGATTACTTCTTTTCGTCTACTGGAATTGTTTGTATGTCAAATTTTACACATAAGTTAGGATCCCATCATGCTAATGCCACTCAAACTAGCAAGTAAAAAAGAACAACAAACTCACTACCTAAGCCGAAGCTTTCTAACAATCATAACTGCTTTTTTCATTTTAATGATTTTCCCTCTAATAATATATTGTTAGACATGAAGAACGTGGTATCAGTCACAAACTTAAGGGGGAAAAGTCACTTAATTGCACCAATAATCGATTATTTTAACCAAATGAAGGGGCATCACTGCTACGTTCAATGTCCCATCTTTGATTTTTAGCCAAAGTTGGAAATTTAGACTGATATCCCGTAATCAACTGCGCTAAAATCACTTACATAACCATTA
Organism: Costus lasius; assembly: GCA_027563935.2. Lineage (NCBI taxonomy): Eukaryota > Viridiplantae > Streptophyta > Magnoliopsida > Zingiberales > Costaceae > Costus > Costus lasius. Next base: position 121,193,176 of record CM050446.2, read on the forward strand.
AACTGCTGAGTAGCAGTTTCAACCTCCTCAATGGTGGACATTGTAACGAACCCAAATCCCCTGCTTCTTCCTGACTGTTTGTCATATATAACCTGCACATTAAAACCATCAAAATGACATTGTTGCGTGAAATCAATGTCCATTAAGTGCAAAAAGAAAACAAAAGGAAGAAAGTATATATCTCAATTCTCAAGCAGTACATAATCATTAGCGAGACACTCATAATAACCAAAATTGAAGCAACAGCAGGAGTTCAAGTATGCCCACGAATTTAGCTTTAAAATATTTAATTTCACTTCGGCCCCATACAGTTAGAGGCATGTTGCACTTCGCTCCTGTAGTTTTAAAATCTGACTTTGCATCCCATACAATAGAATTTAATCTCATTTATCTCATTTACAATGTAAAACTAGAAGCATTCACCACACACAGAATATAGACCAACAGACAATAGTCAGGTTTATTGGTGAGACTGAGTAATGAAAACAGTCTGAATTATCTACAAGATCTCTGCTTGCGGTCGGCTTCCAGTGATTTTTGAACAGATTTTAGAATTACGTAGGAATTGCGAATTATTTAGACACAAATTGAGATAAAAAAAATTGCGAAATACTAATACAGGAACCAAACTAAAAATTTTAGAACTGCAGGAGATCGTATTTCCATCACTAGCGCTGCCAGAAGTTGGTCACTAGATAGGCTTACAATACCTCAACCATCTCGACGCTTCCGACACGTTGAAAGAGACCGGCGAGCTGAGCACTGTCGACGCTGAAGGGGAGGTTTCCGACAAAAAGCTTCAAATCCGATGAGAACTCTCCGTCCGACGACGCAAGCTCCTCCACAGGCTCCAAATCCGACGAAAACGCCACCTTCGGCACAATCCCCCAAAACAAAGATGGCGCCTTTCTCATGAAAGGTTGCGAAGTAGAGGAAAGAGAAGCGGCATTTTTTATGGGGGCGAAGGAGAGGGCAAGGGCTAGAGTTTGGGGTTTAGAGGAAGAAATGGGGATTTGGCAGGAGAGGGAAGGGAGGAGAAAAGAGCACGCCGCCATGGGTACTGTTTTGCCGATAAGATGGAGAGAGAGAGAGAAAAAAAGAGGACGCTGATATTTATAGAAAGAGAGGGAACGCCAAGTGGAAAATATTTTTTCCCAATGGTTTCTACTATAATGAATTTTAAAAAACATTTTAACAATTCTAATAGGTTCTAAAATATTGTTATAAATTATCATGAAAGAGTTCAAAAATATATAATTATTATAAATTATAAGAATAATTATAATAATTTGTATGTTTGTACTTATCAATGTAGCGATCGGTCGTACAAGAGGTTGAGTAACCCAATTGGAACGAAATTTATCGAAGCAGGGCCCCATCCGCTGTTAATTATACATCGGGATCTGTGCATGCACACATCCCGATGCATTTGAACGGCGGATGGGGCCCCCGGTCGGAGTGCCCCCATCCGCTTAAAAATTTTCTTCACCCAATTGGAGAAGTTATGGCACTCAATCTTCGAATACATGGTGCAACCGGGGTCACCATGCGTTGACCTCATTCAATGTTGACATTAGCTCGGGATACGTGTAAACACTCATCCCAAAGCACTTAGAGTGGCTACAATGGTGGGTGGAGTCACCGCATGGTAACTTTTTTTCTCAACCTAAGGCAACAGTAGAAATAGAATGGTCCAAGAGAAAGAGATATATAGGCTTGATTGTTGGAGCAAATTTCCTAAGGAGTGGGGCGCCCGCCTCCTCCATTTGATTTTCTTGGGATTTGTGCATACCTACGTAGCACAAATCCCGGTGAGCTTTCAAAGGATAGGATTGCCTGTTTTTCAGAATTCTAAGTGGCCCCCTCCGCTTAAGAATTTTGGTATGATTGTTTGAGTAGCTTTTCGTTACCAAAACTATGAGAGGATTAGTGTCACGCCCCTGGTGGGTCAACTGGTATTCCGTAACTCATATGTGACATGAAAATTGGACTTTGCTAATCTACCCCGATCCAATAACTAATAACATAAAACAAATAATAAAAATCTAAAATTTATAGAATATAACAACAATCTTCATCAACACTATGCCACTATGGTGCAAAAATTCAGTCATATGGCTAAAACATGAGCATACAACGACTGACTAGAATAGTATATAGAAATATCAATACAACTAATACCAAGGAGTTATCTACAATTATATATTTACTTATTACTTCATTAACGACAGTTATTAGCTATAAGAGCTAAGTAGGAAATAAACATGATGTACCAGATAAAAATGTGTAATATCATCTAAAGTCTCCTAACATAATGTAGTACAAGTATTTTAATTAATCATGTTATATATATAAATACACGACATATATCAACATACATATATAGGCACTAAGCTGGGTCAACTTGTTGTAAAGGATACGCACTTGTGGTCTCTAGTGTCAGCTCAACACATTAAAAACGATTGTTCATCAATAGCCTACGAGTACTGTGTCAAATACTCTATTATATTCTAGCTATGATAGTACATATGTATGATGTTAACCAATAACATCATAGCCTATAAGGTTGCTTCCATAGAACTATACCCAATTAACATTGGTCGACTAGCTCTCCACTCCCGCTAGTATGCCCTTAGAAACTAACACACCTTGCCAATTAACACTACAATAAGTAAATACTAAATCCCACTAATACTAGAGAAGAGCATCATATTGTGCAATAAATAGCATATTAACAATCATAAATATGCAATAATGGCAATAGAGTGCAACGACAATAATCATTATAATATAATCAATTATAAGGCGCCCCTAATCAAGCAATTAGCATCAAATTATAGTGTCTCCTAATAAAGCTGTGGACACCATGATCAAATGATAAGTAACAAAATCAATAGAGTAAATCAAATTATAACATGTGCTATAATCAAACGATAGACATCGTGATCAAAGGATAAGGAGGATCTCTACCTGATTCTCGTAAGTCTGATCAGTCTTGATTTTCCATTCAAGCAAGTCCTGCCCGTCTGAGTCTATGACCGTTACAATGAGATAAATTTTAAAACATATTAATCTTCTAGTCTAGTCCATATAATTACATATACGTTTATTTATTTATATTTATTTTCTCTTTAGTTACATTCACAATTAATTATTAATATCCAAGTCTAGTTATTTGAGGTATGAATATGTCTAAAACCATTGACATTATTAGATTTATTGATTATTGACATATACTAATCTCATTCACAACATGTACGTACACATCAAATATTAGGATCACATGGATGTGAAAAAATTTTGGCAGAAGCATTTTGGCAGCAGCAGGGTACCCTAATCTTATAATCACTAATCTTAAAGCATTCTCATAAATATTAAAGCATGGTCAATATACACGAAAGACGAGTCAACATATATGAAATTGGAGTTATGTATTTATATCAAATGTTCATGTATTTATATCATATTTTCGTGTATTTATACTAGATTTCATGTAATATACCAGATTTTTATATATTTATACTAGATTTTCGTGTAATAATACTAGATTTTTTATGTAATCAGCCTAGATTTTGTGTGATCGGTCAAGATTTTCATGTATTTATACCATATTTTCATATAATAATACCAGATTTTCATGTAATCAGCCTAGATTTTGTATAATCACCCTAGATTTTTATGTATTTATATCAGATTTTTATGTATTAATACTAGATTTTCGTGTATTTATATCAAATTTTTGTGCATTAATGATACCATATTTCCACCCTAACTTTAATACATTTTGTATATGTTGACTCGTATTTGTGTACATTGACTTTAAGAACTAGGGTTAAGGCATAGTTAGATTTCATGTATGTTGACCATACTTTAGTATTCGTGCAGTTGTTTTAGGATTAGCGATGATAAGATTAGGGGTACCCTGCCGCATAGTACCCTTCCACCAAAATTAAGCCTTTTTCTCTAAAGTACCCTGCTGCATAGTACCCTTCCACTAAAATTAAACCTTTTTCTCTAAAGTTAGCAGAAAAGTTCATTTCAAATAGTCCTTTTTCTCTAGTACTAGCGACCTTCCAAACTAAAATTTTACTATAGCTGCGGAGCTTGTCAGAACAGCAAAAAATCGCCACTGAAAGTCGGATCATTGTCGAAACTTGTCGGAGTCCGTCGAAATATCGTCGGAACTTACCAAAACTTGCAAGAGTTTGCCAGAATCTCGACCGGAGTTTAGCAGCCGAGTGCAGGAGTCGCTATAGAGATGTCAACAGGTCGGGGTACCCATGAGTTTTGGTCAAACCCAAACCCGACTAAACTAGAGTCAGGTATTTAAACGAGTACCCGTTAAAATTAAAATATTTATTTTAAAATTATTTTTATAAAATATAACTATAAAATAATATTATTAATAATAAATATATTTATTAAAATTATTTTATTATATAAATATAAAATTTTATTTTTTATTATATATTAATCGGATATCGAGTATCTTAATCAGGTACCCGAACCCGTAAGAGTAAACCTGAACCCGACCTGATTAGTTAATCGGATACTCAAACCCGCTATAAATGGTCAGGTCGGGTCGGGTACCCGCAAGTTCGGGTACCCATTGACACCCCTAAGTCGCTGGGAGAGGGCAATGTCCCTGAAGTTTGGGGTTTGACTGCGACCCTTCATCCAACTGCGTCTCGCCAGACGGAGCAGTGAGGGAGTGAGGTTGGAGGTCATCGCCATGGTTGGAGCTCGCCAGATGCAAGAGAGAGAGAGAGAAGGCAGGAGATTTGGATAGACAAGGGAGGGGGGTGCGGTGAACTGGTGATGAAGAAAAAGGAAAAAATGGCGAGCGAGAGAAATATGGAAGAGGAGAGTCATTAATCCCTCCATTTGCTTTCCATCTAAATCGGACGGAAAGCTGAAACTATGACTTAACTTTACTAACTTCACACCTAACTTTTCACCACACCGTTACTTATTCTTGCTCAATACGAATTTTTCTCGACTACTCATCCTTGTCGTCGTTGCTTGAGCTCGCCGCCATTACTCGTTTATGCAGCTGCTGCTTGCCCTCGCCATCGTCGCTCGTATTTAATATTTAATATTTAATAATTTTATGATATTATATATATATATATATATATATATATATATATATATATATATATATAATATGAATAAAAAAAATAAAAATTAGGGTGTATATATCAATCCTTCAAACTTTCTTTCTATCCAAGTAAACACAAGGAAGAAAAATTTATAACATATTCCATCCATCTATTTTTTCTTTCTTTTCTTCTTTCCTTTCCTTTGTACTTTCCATCCATCTAAGATTTTTGTTTGCTTGGTAACTCTCAATGACACTGGCTGTATAACAAGGTTTTGGGATTAGTGCTTAGAAGGTGTCAATTAGTTCATAATCTTAGTTGTTAATAATAAGTACTCTGATATAATCAGGCTAAGTATTATTTAGTTGTTCGGAGAGCTATAGCTTATTGACTAAACATACAACTTAATATTTCTTAGTGTCAAAAATTGTCCATATCAATTAGTAATAAGGTTGTATAATGGATTAATGTCAAATCTCATAAGCAAATATAAAAATACATTTTTTTATTAATTTTTGTTTAATTTCAATTCATTTCTTACTTTCTTGTCTCTACTTCTATTGGTAGGTTGCTGATTGTTGAACTACAAATAAATTGTTTCATTAGATTGCTCCACAAATTTATAGTAAGCTATTCTTACCATTTTATCTTTTTACCCTTACGGGCCTCGTGTCTCTCTTTTTCGTCCGGTCGCTCCTAACTCTCATTCGAAGTTTTATTATATTGTTCTTTTTCATCAAACACTAGCAATCTGAAGCTACAGTAATCATATCAGTTGCTGATGTGAAGTATGTATCATATTACATATACGATAGTCAATATGCATCAATATTATTAACATACCAAACACAATAATAGGCTCATACTACTATACGTTTTGAAGTGCCAATTTATTTATGTGATTCTCAATATTATCCAGTACTAATGCATCAAGACAGAAACCAAATAGAAGACAGCTAGGGAAACCCCTGCCTAAACAATTTTGTAAATTTACAAACAATATGATTCCTATAATAAATGTGAATTTACACTATTTCCCATATTGATCATTGGGCATCACCAGATTATTGTTATAATATCACTTGCATAATTATTGAAGAAAAGATAAAAAAAATCTGCACAATTAAGTGACGTACATCCCGGGTAACAATATTCCTAGCCTCCCCAAATCAGGGTGATGTGGCCATGGCAGTTATTGAAACCAAAAAAAATAAAAAAAAACTGAATGCCATTGCCACCCAGGATGAAATCAATAATATTCCGGAACGGGTTCAGTAGAAGTCCGGTTGGCCGGTCGACGTCTGACATCGGTGCCACATCCTACTGTTCGGATCCACATGCCTAGTAGAAGCAATTACTTCTGTAATTGGGAAGTAGACAAAATGTGAATTGCAAACGCCTGTTGTGATGCCGCTGAACCCAGCAAATGCACCATGTACCTAAACATTGAATAAAGAGAGTGAAATTCCAATTATTGACAGCAAGCAACAAAAGCAGTACCACACTAGCATGGTAATATATAGAGTTATATTCATCAATCACAAGATCATTTATGAAAATATTTTACGTTTTCAGATTCTTATTTAGTTGTAGGACTAAATTAGTAAAAAAACTTGGTGGCTTGATTGTTCATATAATATGAGATTTCTAATCTAAAAAAAAATGTTTATTCACCAAACCAACACATTTTTTTAACATCCAAAAAAAATAAAATAAACATAAACAAAAAGACTGAAACTTACAGCATTCTGGCCGAGAACAGTGCAGAGGATTGCATCAGATGCATTTGCACGACAAGCCCGGATCATATAGGTTGGATCAATGTACTTCACATCGGCTGAAACGCCAATATCTTTAAAATGTCTTTTTATCTGTCAAAAAAGACGTCATCTAGTAAAAGCCTACTACACAAGTAATTATATGAAATGTTCACATCATCAATAAGTCAGACGTGAGAATTTTCTACTTTCGTCTTAAGACTGAGAAAATGTGGAACTGTAATTGTAAAAAAGCAGGAAGCATAATTATCTGTCTCGAACAGAAAGAGTGATGCATCTCATGTCATGTAACTCTCATAATATATGGAGTTATCAAGCATTTCATTTAGGATAGTAATATTAAATGTTGATGCACTTAATATGCAAATTCACTTCTAACCATATATTCATGGAAAATCACAAAAATTGAAAACCTGGAACCTAACAAGTGGTGGAGCCACATGAGGGGAGTGTGGGCAAATGCCCCCACTCACTTCTTAAAATTACTTATATATATATATATATTTTGAGTTCCTTCCATAAAAATTTTTTAATCTTACTAATATTATGAGGTCCTCATATGTCTATTGCCCCATGTATCTTTGGGTCTTGAATCCGCCGCCACTGTCAACCAACCAATTGACTTTTGGTGAAAATAATCAGCGCGCTGTGAAGTGATAAATTGATTTTGCTTTTCAACAAAAAAATGCTACAATCTAAACATCATCAAATTATTTACCCGTCATCTATGACGTCATGTCTCCACATGCATTAGCACTATAATTTAGTGAGTTTACAACAAGTAGATGGGGAGTCCCGACTATCTGGATTACTATCGACTTTATGGGTTATCACTATATAGTCTATATTGATTGCAAATTAAGCCTAAATAAGATACTGTAACCACAAAATGTCACAAATTCTTATAATGAAGTTTCGCACGAAGACTGGAAAAGGCTACTGGAAAAAGTGAATAAAACAGCCAAAACTTTTTGATACGCAAGAATTTTGATATTGAATACGGAAAAAAAAAACTATAAGATGCAAAAACTTCTCTTAAATAACTATGAACCATAAGAACATCTAGTAAGGGTTCGGATAAATGATAACAACCACTTCCCTAAATCCATCATGATTAGCAAGAGATGGATTCTTGAACCATGAACTTTTCAGTTTTTTTTTGGCAGAGATGAGAGATAGCTAGCCTGAGCTCTAAATTCCCTCAAATATTAACAAAATTCAACTACCCTATCACACCAATTGGTAGTCGAAGAAACATGAAGTACAAGATATATATAGTCTTTGACTTTATGTTTCTGTCAGCCCTAATTTTCTAATCCTTTAGATAACATGTACGTAATGTAGTGGTAATGGTCCTAATGGACACCTCCATTCCCAAAAGAAGCTTCACAAAATATATTCATTTTGCCTTTTAAAAGATTATACCGAAGGTTAACTAGGTACTTCTGAAAAAAGTAGTAGTGAAAAATAAACCTGCTGCTGAATGTGAACTCCAATATCACTGAGAACCGGATTTCCCGATGCATCTTTAGCATTTGACTTTGTTAAGTATTCCTGAAAGAAAGCATAGGATTGTTTTAGATTTGCATGACAGCATGGGAAATCAGGTTTTAGCAGAAATATCGTATTAAGAACATAAAAAATCTTTCTCTAGAATTAAAAATTTACATAGTCGGTGTCCAAGCATTAGACAGTGAAGTTAGTAGAAAAATATATATTTGCACACACGGAAAAAAAATACTCTGGACCTTGGATCCAAGGTTCCAAAACTCGGTCCGGCAGCCGGCCAGACCGGTACATACCGCCAGTATCATACCGGTGCCGGATCAAAACCGGCGGTATCCTAGCAAGCGGCAGGCAGAGAGCGGGCGGCGGAAGCTTCAAACGAAGCTTTTGGAAGCTTCGTTTGAAGCTTCCGCCGCCTACCGCTTGCTCCGATTGCTCCGAGGGTGTCCGGTGCCGGTCCCTCACCGGACTGGTACAAACCGGCCGTGCCGGATCGATTTTTTAATCCATATCTGAATAAATCACAGCATATTTATGTTCATTAGAAATCCAACAGTTGTCCAAAGTGTAAAATATAAACACAAAATAAATGCACAAATACTGAGGTATTAGATATCTGAACTGAGAAGTACAAAATAAAAAACATAATTTCAACATACGGCTCATACAAATATATGGTTTTGAGCAGATGAAATACCTGTCCTGCTCCTTCAGCAACACAGATAACAACATTTCCTTTCGTTTTTATGAGATGCTCGAGATGCCGTAAGACTCCATTTGGCCCCTCCAAACAAAAAGGTACCTTCACATGCAGGTGGTTCAGTTAGTTAAATTGATTCAGAAATAAATTCAGATACTAACTTGGATATTACAAACCTCTGGTATCAGGCAGATGTCGATCTGACCACTGGAAAGTGAAGCATGCATGGCAATAAACCCGCTTCTTCTTCCCATCAATTTGACCAATCCAATGCCGTGGTAAGCACTACGAGCCTAAGTAAAAAAAATTAAGAAAAATGGCAAGAAAAAAGAACGGTAAACTTGTGCGATGAGTAACCACACCTCAATATATGCAGAATTGATTGCCCGCTGAGCTTCTTCCACAGCAGTATCAAAACCAAATGTCTTATCCATGAGTAATATGTCATTGTCAATAGTTTTCGGCACACAAACGATTGAAACTTTCAATTTTCTCAGGCGGCACTGGTTGAAATGAAAATATCAAAATCAAAAGAAACTGCCATGAGAACGTTTGCTCAGTATCAAACTTTTACATGATTTTTCAAAGTAAAAACTAGAAATAGATAGGACTTTCCAGCACAGATGCATAAGCATAATCAATTAGCCAATTAAAATATTAAGGGCAATTAAATTTACTAAATTATTATGCAAACCTCGTTATGTATGGCAAGCGCCCCCGCATGTGTCCCATCTCCACCCAGTATAAAAAGCATATCAATTCTCTTGGCCTGAATTGTCAAAATCCAAATTAATACCACATTTCTCAAAAACTGCTGGAAGAGAACAAGTAAGAACAGCAAAGCCAATTTAGTGATAGATGTACCTGAATGCTATCAACTATATCACTGGTGTTAGGCCCACCCCTAGATACTCCTAGGTAACTTCCACCAGAAAGGTTAATATTTTGGACCACTTGTCGAGAAAGCTACAAAGAAGAAAGATATTCTTAGAACTAAGATAAGAATGCAAATCATGTTCCAGCCAAATCATCTGTTAGTGACCCAAAGGAACTGTTCTAACCGGCACTTCTGGTAAGCGGTTATTAGAAAATCCACGATAACCATACGGAAGTCCAATAATATTCTTCACTCCATATTTCTCAAGTGTGAGCACTATCTGCAATGATTTGAATGAAAATAAGCATACTTGTTCGAATTAGGATTTTGACAATAAGAAAGGGGATTCTATGTCTTCGGTTTCATCAGAGAATGTATGTTCCCAATTGAATAAATATCAATGGCATAGTAATCTAGATGTTTTGCTTTTTGTACAACCAATTAGCATGAAGTTAACAGGTGAACTGTGAATACTAATGCCAAAGCAGTATACGAATGAAAAGCAGAAGCTAAAGTTTGTGCCATTTTGATTGATTCTTGAGAAGGTACCAGTTACCAAGGGTATACCGAACTGCAATGCTTGGTACAAGCGAGGGTGTAAAGTCCATTATTACTCCTTAGTTGTACTAGCACATATTTCTCAAGCACTACTCACATCAAACAAGTACAACCTTCATACAACTGGTACCTTTGGCAATGCTCTCTTCATCCAGTACGTACTAAAATACGAGATTAGATATCAAGCTTCACTATCAGGAAAAACACATACAATCAAAATATATACCAAAAAAAAGGGTGCATATGTTTTGGCTCTAACCCTTTGTCAAGAATAGTATGTACAGTCCACTGCCACGGCAAGCATTATTAGAAAAAGATTGAAAGAATTCTAGTGCAACTACAATATTTGTTGAATCTTAAGTAAATACTCAGTATAAAAATAAATTGAGATTTTGTCTGCCGTTTTGCTTCCTTGGCATGAGAACGAATGACTTTCTGCCATTGCTTGGAAGAACATCCATCTTGCAGAAGATCAGGCCACAGTTGATCTGGTCCAAACTCCAAACTAATTCCCACTTCATATCTACCTTACTATTGAAAATCAACCTATAGGGATTGGGGGATTTTCACGTAATACTTGGAAAACATTAAGGTATTCAAATTAAAAAAACGATGAGTACATGTCTTTTTGTATACTTTTTTTATTTAGCAGATTTGTTGACATAATAGATGATGTGGTATAGTTAGTAGTTAGTTAATCTTCTCTTGTCTTCTCTAGTTGTCCCATATCAGTAGCATTTGAATGTTGAAACAGCAAGGCAAAATCAAACAAGTCGTTACATATTCTACAACCAAAGATTTACCATTTACATATGTCAAAGTTCAAAATAATCAAGGTAACTTTTCTTCGTAGAAATATATGGAGTAATTTTCACTAGTTGACAAACCTCAAATTTTGATATTTGCTTTATGTTGCCTTCGTTACCAAGATATACATCTTTTGGAATAAAGATACAGGAAAGACATCACAGAAAGAAACAGCAGAACATGGAAGCATTTCCACAAGCACAACGTGCAAAAAAACAAATAGATATTAGGTAAGGCAACCCACTTCACATCTACCTTCCTATTGAAAATCCATCATTCCATCCTATAGGGATTGGGGGATTTTCAACTAATGCTTGGGAACATTAAGGTATTCAAATAAAAAAAAAAAGAAACAGATATGAGTACATTTCTTTTTGTATACTTTTTTATTTAGGAAATTTGTTGAGATAATAGTTGATGTGGTATAGTTGGCAGTTATTTAATCTTCTCTCATATCCTATCTTCTCTTGTCTTCTCTAATTGTCTCATATCTCTACTAACTTTTCTTAGTAGAAATATTTGGAGTAATTTTCACTAGTAGTCAAACCTCAAATTTTGATATTCCAAAATAATCAAGCTAACTTTTCTTAGTAGAAATATATCGAGTAATTTTCACTAGTAGCCAAACCTCAAATTTTGATATTCCAAAATTATCAAACTAACTTTTCTTAGTAGAAATATATGGAGCAATTTTCACTAGTTGTCAAACCTCAAATTTTCACTAGCTGTCAAAACTCAAAATTCACTAGCTATACATCATTTTGGAATAAAGATACAGGAAAGACATCACACAAAAAACAACAGAAATAGAGGCATTTCCACGAGCACAATGTGTGAAAAACAAATAGATATTAGGTAAGGCAAGAACAAGATAACTTGCCTGCCTAATGACATCATTGAGACCAGGACAAAGTCCTCCACAAGTAACAATTGCTGCTTTCACCTCCCTTGGTTCATAGTACATTTGCTTACGTGGTCCAGCACGGTGCACCCTGTAAAGACAACTCAAAATGACGTAAGAGGCAGAGGAATATGAGAGCACCAAAACAAAATTATCCATAATGCTTATTTGCTTTTGACAAAAATAAACTAGAGTCTAGACAGAGACATGTTTAATCATAGTAGTAAAATGAGATTAATATAACAAAATTTTGAAAATTATGTTCTGTGCGATCTTGGATATCGTCAACTATAGATTTACATACAGTTGTACCATTTAGAAATGCTTCGATTTTTCCAAAGTGCATCATTTCTAAGGAAAATCGCCTCCCATTATACCACTTGGAAGGTTTGGAAAAACACTATTTTGGGCTAAAAGAATTTTAGATTTGTATTTACCAAACAGTACTAAAATGCTTTTAATAGTAAAAGCCCTTTAGGAATGTGTTAAAAAACACAATCTTTGCTCTGTCATCTCAACTCATGAACTAGCAGTTGTCAAGGTAAATATAAGATATCAACTTCAAACAATACATGCATCCTTTCTCCACTGACTTCCTTGCATGCTAAACAAAAAAAAAAGAAATTTTCATAAAGTAAAAACCCAATATTTACATAATTAAGTGTAATAATTTTACTTATGAATCATAATCAATAATGTGATCTGCTGAAAGAACTAAAATTCCACCTGGCTTAAAAATTAAAATACGTCTGATGAGAAGCAAAGATAAGAATGCTTTAGCTAAAATCTAAAATCATTGATAAGATAAATTCATATATCTTGCAAGCAGCATAGTAGAAAGGAAAGAAGAATCCAATGAGGCTAGTAACGCTAATGTGCTATCAAATCTGTGTATTATTAGCAAACTACCATTGCTCCACCCAGTTGCAATCAGCGTCAATGCACTCGGCTCCGGCGGAAGTTGGGGAAGCAAACTTTATAACCTGAAAAGAGAGATACAAAGGTCTCATGATATGTATAACTATCGTACATAGGTTCATTATTCAATGGCATCAATTTGGATCAATTCCAAACTTTTATGTCATTTTCAAATAGGTATAAAGGTCTAGATAAGTAAATCTATACACGATGGAAGGAATCATATCTTGCCTTCATATACATGATGCAAATACATTCTGTCCATTGCAAAGTTGATGGTTATAACTTTAAGTTCCATATCTCTGTCGGTTCCTCCATGCTCTTTTATGTCTTGACATGTTTTCAAGTTAAAAATTGATTTCATAAAAATAATCCTATGTGGAACCAGCCTGTTAGAGCTAACCATAATGCACGAGGAGCTCCTGAAGAGCATGATGTTCCCTATTTACCTTACCATAGGAGTCAACCAGGACCCATGAAAATATTCAAAAAAAAGAAAAACACAAAATAAAAAAATAATTTTGTCTTTCAACTTATTACATGAGTAAAGCAATATCCATGATACTAGATCCAAATAACACAAAGTATCAGTTTGACTAAAATAAGTACACAAGATTAAATAATTGAGCATCATAATTTTCATTTCCTAAGATATAGTTTTTTGGTGGAAAGAATTAATTTAATAATTTTTTAGAGCTTCAAGACTTCATTTGTTAAAAATTATCTCCAAAAGTCATACAAATAAAAAGATATTATATAGCCCATTCCCTTGTTATTAATTTAACAAGAAGCTTGAACAGTAGGACTTTGGAAGTCATTCCATACAAACAATACCAAATATGAAGATCAATTTAACTAAAATTATGATCACAGGTGTCCTAAGCTGACTTGTCCATGAAGGCATGAACTGAAGAAGCACAAATTATCAAAAATTTTAAAACGGTAGAAAAAAGTTCAGATGTTCCTGAGAAACAAGGACCAAACCTTGAGAAGTGCTCTATCATCATCATCCACATAGCCATTCCAATTGTCTTTTGGAGTACCATTACCATCATCCAAAGGATGTCTGATAAAACAAAAAGGGAAAAAGTTTACTTTACCTCAGAAGGTGCAAGCAACATTTACAGGTGCAGATTCTTAAGGAACACTGACACATATAACTATAAGAAATATGATTATCCTAAAAAAAAATGTAGTACAAATAACTGATTTTGTGAAACAATGATAACCTGCTTTTGAGTGAGAATGTAGTTGGCCTTGGCTGAATGTCAAGAACATCCCTCAAATGTGGTAAACTGAACCGTCGATCAAAATCCTCCTGGAAGTGCTTTTTCCAGTCTGGATCATTAAAATCAATCTCTGGTTTAACAACCGGCTTAGAATTTGTCATATGGGCTCCAGCTTTAATTACTCTCTCTGATCTTCTAATTTTTAAGTTTCTGATATTTGATGACCGGTGATTTGTATACAACTGTACTCGATGTCTACGCATGTATGTCAAATCAAACCCATTAACTGATGATGCCAAAGTCATCCTCTTAAGATCTAGGAAAGTTGAGCGGGTTCAATGAAGTAAACTGGAGTTCAACAATCTGCAAGATGATGAAGTTGTAGTTCATGATCACATCAATTTTCGGATTTTACAGTAAGTTCTGTCAAAATTTTTCTCAAAAACTATACAGAGTTCAGAATAAATTAGCTTGAGAAATATAACAACCATGAAACTTGTTCCTTGTCATTTAAATTTCTCAATGAAACAATGTCTGGAAGATTCTCCCTTTTGCTAAAAAGACCATTAAGCACACATATAACGATTGTTTGTCGAGAACTAAATAATATGGAATAACTACTAGCTATCGTATTGTGGTGGAACCGTATCTCGACAGAGGAAGCAAATAACTACTTATGTGTAAAAAACGGACGCATCAATTTTTTTTTCCCGTAAACTATCAGAAAAGAGAACATATTTAAGTATTGAAAGACCTAGCGATTATTACCGGGCAGAATTACGGTTTTAAAAAATAGAAAATCAGAACAGCACGACTTCCCTAAAGACTTGTAAGTTCCATGGGTAAACAACAACGAAACCACACTGCAGAAGTTGAGTAATTGCTGGGAAGAATCCGACAGAGGGAAGCGCATAAAACTCTAATCAGAGAGAAAGAGAGAGAGAGAGAGAACTCGATCGTAGTCTCAAAACCAGAACACAACGCATAGAAAAAAGAACACAACGAAGGTCTGCATCAAAGATATGCAATCGAAAAATTTCATGGAAATCGAAAACCCTTGAAGGAGAGGCAGAAAAGATTGGATAGAATTGAATCCTCTTTCTACTTACCACCAAATATGCCTCAACAGTGCAACGAAAGCCACGAAAGAAGATCGCTCGGGGGGGGGGGGGGGGGGGGGGGGGGGGGAAGGCGCAATCACGTGAGCACGGATGAATGGGCTGGAAAATTTGAAAGCCGATCGAATCCTCCAAAACTCCTCACCTTCTCCGCTCCGAGCAGGCAGGCCTTCGTTAAAACTAAGGCGCGGAGGGGAAGGTGGGGGGAGAGGTGGAACGGTCAACGGAAGGGGTGGTGCGACTACCGCACACGCCGATTTCTCGGAGAAAGCGGAAGCGTCTCGTTTAACCGCCTCGCGGCCGATATATGCACGCCGCGATTTTCTCCGTACATGTTGGACTCGGAAGGCGGCGAGGCACTGGCTGGACCGGTCCCACCGTGGTGACAAGTCAATACAAAAAGCGCGACCGGTTTACGTGGATTGATTGTGGACCAGAAGAAGGCCGATTCGAATTGGGTTCTACGAAGTCTAAATTGTTTTTAAATTTGTATCGGTTCAACAAATTGAACCGCAAAATAGGGGATCGATTGGCTCACAAGTTTGCCTGCCAATTTTTTATTTAAAAAAAAATAAAAAATAAAAACGTTGGCTAGAATAAAAATAGGACCGTTGGATGTTTTCCGCATTGTGCCGGCTGATAAATACACGCCGCTTTTTTTAGATAATTGCTAATTATATTTTAAACTAAAGAGTTATATATCTGAATTTTAAGTAATTTTATAATAAATTCATATAATATATTTGTATGATATTTAAAGTTTATCATTCTTATGAACCAAATAATAGTAATAATAATATAAATTTTTATTTCTTATAATAATATAAATTTAATTTGAACATATTATAAGTACATTAAAACACTATTATTTTTAATGATTGCCATGAGATTTTTGCTCCTCACAATCCTCATCTCCCATGAACCCTCGATTCATTAATATATGATACAATTCATGTCTCTATATTAAATGGTCACAAACATTTACATATAATAATTTTCATGAGATTCATATTATTTTTTTATATTGACAAGTAATTGATTAAGATGAGATTTATATTAAGTATTCTTAATCTAATTTTATTATATAAATCTCTAACTTCGTAATATATTGAACTGAACTTATGTTTGTGCATGCATAATTTAACTTCCTAATAGGTTGAACTTATATGACAATGGACATATTACATTCTAGCCCATTAATATGTATCATCTTCATATATCTATAAACCTATTATAATAAGTATCTTTTTTGGAAATTATAAAACATGCAAAGGGCCACAAACGAAGAAGTCAAGGACAATAGCGGTTAGCTTTTTTTTGGACGGCTAGATCCTCTCTGCCGCTTCTTTGACGTCCAAGGGACAAGATCCTTTGACACCAATCGAATCTAGCACAATTCTTTAAATTTGGACCCACAATCCCCCTTCTTTATAAAAGAAAACCTTGGTTTGATTAAAACATAATAACATGCAAAGAATACTTGGGCGAACAGCTCCAATGCACCAAACAAGGAAATTAATCCCAATTAGTGTTTCTTATCTAGAAATTACCTTTTCTTTTAGTTATAAATCCTCTTCCATACAGATAGCTTATTCAATTAGAATATACAAAGATAAAATATAAGACACCTATTTGCATATATTTATCTTTTTTATATTTTGATCAGATAGTTACATCAAAAAAAAAAATCTACAAATGAAAACCTTTGCAGGGCTGTAAGAATTTTTTTTTTGTCTATAAAATATAAGAATTTGGATCAAAAGATTACTTGGGTGTACAAATTTAGCTTATATTTAAATTAACATGTCTAGTTATACTAAATATTAAATTATCAAATAATTAAGTTACATCTCACTATATATAAAATTATAGTTATTATTTTTTTAATGTAACCCTAAAATTGTTAAATTCCTCGGGCAGCACCCAAACGGGCATCATGTCAAGTTGTGTAATGTCAAATATTAACAATTGCACCTTTACTGTTTGTAATTTTTCAAGATTTGATAGTTGAAAGTATACCGTCAACGTTCATGAGCTAAGTCCATTCAAACCTAAGAAAAGGACAAGAATATTCCTTGCTTTGTGACTCCAAATAACGAGAGCACTCTAGTCAATAATCACGACTCAAGTTCATTCAACCTAAGATTCTAAGAAAGAAAAGAAAATGGCAAATTGCTTACGCATCTCATTAGTGATCAATTTCAGCGTCTTTTACTGGCATAACTATCACATATAAAGAACAAGCACAAAGCTACCTTTAAGACTAGTATAATACTTCAGTTAAGAGGATGAAAATAAACCACATAAATTAAGATCATAAAGAGGATATTATATATGTCCAAATTATGAAAGAAAAATTGCACCAAAAACTACTCAAGTTTCAAACTTCTAGAATTGGCGTTGACTCAGACTTACAAACAATTCTATATTGATTGGCTGCCCCTATTATGCTGTAGTCAACAAATATTAATGCTTTTAGTTTTGGATTTTTCCACATCATTCCTGCAGTTGATTCAAACTGATTTTTTTTTTTTCCTAATGTTCAGATACAAAGATTCATTTTCTCTGTGGATTCAAATAATGGGATTGCATCCGAGACTTGAAGGCTTGAAAAGAAAGGGAACTAATTCAACTATGAATCTATGAAAAGAATGGGCTCAGCTCAATGGTTTGGACCTCTATGAAATATATGTATCAAAACTTCTAAAGACATGCAACTAATTCAACTATTTTTTGGCGCGTATCACATCAACACTTTTTCCTGATAAATAGAGCAGTTGAAAATGCAGTACTTTCGCTACTATCTCTCGTTCTAGAAGTGACTTTCAGTAGTAAAAGACATCAAAACAGTGTTGTTCATGGAGGTGAAACTCCAACAAATAACTGTTTCAGCCTCGGTAACTGAAAGGGCCTTCACTGTTTCTCGTCCCTTTGATCGACATTCATGACACGGAAGCACAGCCCCTTGGCTCTTCTGCCAGGCAGTCCGGAGCGTATTAGATACTAAATCATCAGTAATCTCGCACTTGTTGAAGATAAATTGTTCCAGCATGGAGGTTCAGATTGTGTGCTTGACAGTTGCAGATTGTGAGGTAGCCAACTACAAAGCTCATAAAAGCGAGGATATGGCTTCGGTTAGATCTCCTGGTAGGTGCACTTCCTAATCAATCCACAAAGTTGGTACAGGCCGCTTATGAACAAATCCATTCTTGATTTTACAAATGTGTTGATCCTAGCAAGGAATCATTCAAAATCTCCTTGATAGCCGCTAATTGAGTGTTTCTGCAGTAGCTTAGCCAACCCCCCAAACTTTTTTTTCCTTTTTCCCCAAAACACAAGTGATACAACTCATTTAACTCTGACCATGGTAGTTCTGAATTCTGATAGGTCAAAATCCAACTTCAGGAAGCAGGCTTGTGTACTGCCATCTAAATACAAAGAAGCAAACAACTTTTTATTCATCAGGTACATGTTGTTGGTGACCTAGTAGAAATATTGATTGCTGCAAGTTAACCACACTGCAGGGTGGTCACTACCATCATAACCAGAAAATTCAAGGCAAATGAGGCAAACAGGACCTGCTCCAAATATGTGACTCAGCCAAGAAGTTTGTACTTCATCAGGTGTACATTGCCTCCTGGTGTTAGGCATCTTGATCTCTTTTGGCCAGGCCTAGTATTTGAGTAATAGCTCACGGCATTCAGCTCAATTGCAGGCATGTTCTTAAGCATTTTTTTTTTATGAAAACAGTAAATTGTTGCTGGAATATATCGCACCTGGTCGGCTTTGATACCAAAATATTAATGCAATTCAAGAATGATATTTTTCATGGGTGATAAAACAAAAACAATTCATTCTCCTCTATTTCTTTCCACGCCAAATGCTTTATAAATTATATGCAGTAGTGTTCAGGATATCCAACTGTCAGTGGATTACAAACATCATAGTTTAATGCTAGTTTCTGAAGGTAATATCATGTGTCTCTTGCTTGAGCGGTTAGAACATTTATGTTAGTTATCATAGGCTTTGAGGTTTATCCTTACTTGCAGCGCCTCATGCGAATGTATGATCCTTTTAATCTTTAATATATAGTAAATTTTAAATGTGGTACAAATGTACAATGATATCCCAATTCTCTTCAATAGAAATGAACAAACATCATTGACACAAAAGGTTGTGGTAAGGGGGCAAAAGGGAAGAGAGCTTTAGACTAGCGGATATGCGCAAGACTTGCTTCCTCACAAACTATATGCACGTATCTGGATGCACGTAATATCCGTTGATTCTACATCTATTTCTCCTTTGCTTCTTCTTGTCTTCTAGAGTGTTTTGCATTAATAATTTATTGAGGCCAAAAACTAAGTGAGAATTGCATCATTTCATCCACTGGAAACCAAAAATAGAACTTAAAAAACTCTTATGTTAGAGCATGACTTCATACTTCTAACGAGTCATTATTTGTAGTAAAATGCAATTAAGCATCAAATAAAATGAACCCTTTATGTATTTTACTCGAATAATAGGACAATTGATTTTAAATGGTGCATATGTTTCACAAAATAGCTAGTGTTTTTTTAAGTTAATCCATTTTTTCTAAGACCTTTTGACATTTAAGCCTCCAGTTTAAAAGAAGTAACTCAAATAATGCTTCTTTTTTTTTTGCAACAAAACAATGCTAGCTTATTTTATCTATAGTCATTGCTTGATGAATTATTCGATGGTTGATTTTTTTCCCAATTATTATAATATTAATTAATTATTCTTAGACCTTTAGTGCCAAAATAACATTTAAATGCAGGAAATTGAAGAAGCAACCTCGAGTATCAAAAGGACTTCTCAAGTTTGAAATTAAGAATACCCTGTTTGGCTCCACTATTAATAATTTTATAGTTGTGCTAAACTGTGATGCACTGTCAAAATTTATAAGATATTTAGTTAATAACTTTTTAATTACTGTCAAAATTTAAAATAATAAATAAATATATTATTTTAAATTATTTAAAATAATAATATATTTTATTTTTCTTTACTATTCAATTTTAAATTATTTAAAATAATAATATTTAAAATTTTAAATAAAATCATATAAATTATTTTTTAAAAAAGCAGAAGCTGTAAAAATATTAAATTGTAATTTTCTTAACTTTGCTTTTTTACTATTTTTTTCTACTACTGATTTTTATTATCAAACAGTATTCTATCTATTTTCACTTTAAAAGTTGTTTAAAATCAACTTAAAAGCAGGCCAAACATGCTCTCAATTACACATAATCATTACGAAACATGTTGAGGATTAAAATTTACCCGATGTTCAACAACTTGTCATGATTAGATGCAAAAGAAACTGCAGTATGCCTGATAAAGGGTTGACAAACTAATAAAGGGTGGTTATAATTGATATTCAAATAAAAGCTTGGTCCTACAAACAGTCTAGGGTTGTTCTGACAGTCATGTGGCATACACAAGATATATGCATAATTGGTACAGGATCTCTGAATTGACACAACTTTACCTACTTGACTAAGGTTAATTGTATCGCTTTCATACAGGTGTTGGAAACTTACTGCAAATTCATGTTTATTGAGTGCGGAAGCGATCAAACTATTCTTTGAGTGTTAAAAAATCAACTAATTATCAAACTTATATAAAAGGGCAACAGTACACTGATTTACGCTATAACTTATAGTACTATGCAAGAAGGAAAATTCCTCGATGCATACGTTAAACGTGCTCGACGATATGCCTGACAGACCCAAAATTCCATTTTGCACAGCATGATTCACGGGGAGCAGCGTATGCAATCCCAAGAAACATAAAATTCCACGTAATCAACCAGCGAGTAAATTTCTTCTACAACTACGGCTGCGGTGCCCCACAGTAAAATTTACAGAGGAGTGAGGTAAAATTTAAAATACAAATCTTGATGAAGCCCTACACGAATTTTGATGCAGTGTCTTACTTAAGTGATGACATATAAACGCAGCTGTTATACCACCCGAATAGCGCAGCGTTACATTTAATCTTGATATAAACACATCATGTTACAGCCATCCGAACTAACCATGGTCAACTCTTGAATTTTCACTACCCGCCCAACTCTCCCGAATACTCTCTAAACCTAATCTTTTTTCTAACCCGCTCTTCTCTTTGCTATGACGAAAGTTTTCTCTCCCGATCCTCTCCGACGATCTCCGAGACTCTCCGATGTCTCCGACGACCTCTGACGATCTCCGACGACGCTTGAATACTATCTAGCCCTAATCTTTTCTCCAACCCACCCACTCGAATACTCTCTAACCCTAAACTTTTCTCTAACTTTGCTGTGACGAAAGTTTGCTCGCCCAATCCTCTCCGATGACCTACGGCGAAATGCGACGACCTCCGACGATGTCCCATTTTGTGATGACGACCTACGACGGTATACGACTTGTTCTTGGTTGGCTTAGGGTTTCCTAATCTTGTTTTCTTTTTTGCAGGATCTCATGGCAAGTTCCTCCGACAACTCTAATCTTCCATTAAGGTATAATGTCATAATTGTATATTTATATTGTTTGTACAAATCAAACAGATTCAGATACTGCAGTTTCATATTTGTTTCCTAACTGGTGGAAGGAAGAATCCTGCTGAATGGTCATTTACATGGGAAGTCTGCCCGCAGCAGCAGGGTGAGAGTGTAGATTATGGTGTATTTGTCATGAAATTCATGGAGTGCCTTTCCCGCAATGTTAAGTTCGACTTCACACTCCAGGACATGCCTAGATTGAGAGCCCTTGTCAGTTTGGAACTATTTAAAGGAGAGTTAATGTCATATTCCTGAAAGACAACTATGTATGTATTCATTATACACAATTCAGGTCATTAAGATCCTGTTATACGAAGTTCGATTCCTGTTATACGAAATACATTATCTTGTTATGTGATATTTGTGTCATGTTATGTGATATTGTGATTTGTTATACGCAATTCAGGTATTGTTATACGAAATTTCAGTCCTGTTATACGAATTCCTTCCCATGTTATACGGAATTCAGGTCTTGTTATACCCAATTTTTTCCATGTTATACCCAATTCAATTTATGTTATACGCAATTTCGGTCCCGTTATACGAATTCCTTCCATGTTATACGGAATTCAGGTCCTGTTATACCCAATTTATGTCGTGTTATACCATGTTTGTGTCGTGTTATACCATATTTTTGCTGTGTTATACCATGTTTGTGCTGTGTTATACCATATTTGTGTCGTGTTATACCATGTCTGTGTCGGGTTATACCATATTTGTGTCGTGTTATACCTAGTTTGTTCACTATTATACCATGTTTGTGCCGTGTTATACCATATATGTGTCGTGTTATACCATATTTGTGCCGTGTTATACCATGCTTGTGTCATGTTATACCATGTTTGTGCACTGTTATACCATGTCTGTGTCGTGTTATACCATGTCTGTGCCGTGTTATACCATGTCTGTGTCATGTTTGTGCCGTGTTATACCATGTCTGTGTCGTGTTATACTATGTCTGTGCACTGTTATACCATGTTTGTGTCGTGTTATACCATGTTTGTGCCGTGTTATACCATGTTTGTGTCGTGTTATACCATGTCTGTGCCGTGTTATACCATATTTGTTCACTGTTATACCATGTTTGTGTCGTGTTATACCATGTCTGTGCCGTGTTATATCATGTTTGTACTGTGTTATATCATGCCTGTGCCGTGTTATACCATGTTTGTGTCGTGTTATACCATGTCTGTGTCATGTTTGTGTCGTGTTATACCATGTCTGTGTCGTGTTATACCATGTTTGTGCACTGTTATACCATGTTTGTGTCGTGTTATACCATGTCTGTGCCGTGTTATACATAACTTGAAATTCGTATAACAAGACCCGAAATTTATATAACACTGCACAGAGTTCGTATAACAAAACCTGAAATGCCATGTTATATAAGACTTGAAATTTGTATAACAAGATCTGAAATTCATATAACACTACACAGAGTTTATATTACAAGACCTGAAATTCGTATAACATAGAGACACATTAAGTATAACAAAAGCTGAAATTCGTATAACACTGCACAGAGTTGGTATAACAAAACCTGAAATTCGTATAACACTACACAGAGTTGATATTACAAGAGCTGAAATTCGTATAACACTGCACAGAGTTGGTATTACAAGAGCTGAAATTCGTATAACAGTGCACGAAGTTGGTATAATAAGACCTAAAATTTGTATAACATAGACACACATTCGTATAATAAAACTTGAAATTTGTATAACATAAAGACACATTATGTATAATAAGATCTGAAATTCGTATAACACTACACAGAGTTCATATAACAAGACTTGAAATTCGTATAACATAGAGACACATTAGGTATAACAAGAGATGAAATTCGTATAACACTGCACAGAGTTGGTATAACAAGAGCTGAAGTTCATATAACACTGCACAGAGTTCGTATAACAAGACCTGAAATCCGTATAACACAACCTGAATATACAAGTGAATGAATATACAAGTGTTTGAATAACAATGTAATTTAGAGTACATTTCTAGATAGATAGTCCATAAATTTCTTGGTAAATACCCCATAATCTACACTTTCACCATCTTGTTACGGTTCAGCTAGAAATTTTTTGATGGGTTGCAATCAACAGCTTCAATCTTTGTTAAAAACTGTTGTGCAAATAGACAATATACAAGTCTCGGCGGAGGGAAGAGATGATGCTGATGATGAAAACTGCTGTGTAAATAGATGAGTTTGTATAAAAACTGTTGTGTAAATAGACAATATACAAGTTTCGGCGGAGGGAAGAGATGATGCAACGGAGAGCAAGACATCGTGCTTGGATCTCAAGTCGCTGGAGGCGAGATTGCAGGAGAGAGGCGAATTCGCGAGGGGAGAGGAGGGAGTGCAGCAGAGTCTTGGCGGAGGGAAGAGATGATGCTAATGATGATGGAGGATGGTGGGAGTGGCGAGGGCCATGAGATGATGCAGAGTCTCGTCGGAGGCCGTCGGAGAGTCTTGGAGATCGTCGGAGAGTCTTGGAGATCGTCGGAGAGAGCAAACTTTCGTCACAGCAAAGAGAAGAACTGGTTAGAGAAAAGATTAGGTTTAGAGAGTATTCGGGAGGGTTGGGCGGGTTGAGTGGGTAGTGAAAATTTAAAAGTTGACCATGGTTAGTTCGGATGGCTGTAACAAGATGTGTTTATATTAAGGTTAAATGTAATGCTGCACTATTCGAATGGTGTAACGACTACGTTTATATGTCATCACTTAAATAAGGCACTGCATCAAAATTTGTGTGGAACTGCATCAAGATTTATATTTTAAATCATAGCCACTCCTTTGCAAATTGCAAAAACGCAGCCTACAACTACTAGCGCATCCCAAAAACTATGCAAACCGCCAAGTTCAATTTTCATGGCGTACACCCAAAAAGAAAAAAAGAGTGGGGAAGAATCGGTACCTACAGAGACTGAGGCCGCTGACGTTGCGGTGGTGGAACTCGTGGATGGCGTGCTCGAGCACCTCCCACGTCTTCTCGGCGTAGTTGGGGTTGAGATCCACCCGGTGCTTGAAGGCCTCGATCTTGAAGTTGCGCTTCTTTCGGGCGCCGTGCGTCCGGGACAGCCGGCTCATGGAAACTGGCGAGAGGACGAATCGGAGGAGCGGAGGAGATCAGCTACTAGGTTTCAGAAAAAGAAAATAGGGACGGATTTGGATTTGGGCGCATTACAGAAAACAAAAATAGAGACGAAACAAAGAATCGGAAAGGAAGGAGAGCGAATGAAATTGTATAAAATTAAAATTATATCGAACTATTTTATCGAAAATTGAAGGGTTAATCGATGGCAGATCGAGATAAAAAAAAATGGTCGCAATTTAGATAATCGAATCGTGAAGATTCTTGATTAGATTGCTCGAATAAAAGACGATCGATGGAACCATTCCGAGATTGAGATCCTTACCTGGTACCTTTTCTTTTTCAACTATCACAGGCTCACAGCTCCAAAACAGTTGACTTCAATTCTCAGCGGTTGGTCATCTGACATTGTCCAAAATCAATCTGACCATCAAATTAATCATGCAAGAGAGAGACAGAAAAAAAAGGGTTAAATTTAAACCTAGGACATGACCATGTGTTCATGTGGCCACGAAATTAGGGCATCCCATGCACTTTTGTCGTCCCCATGGAGATCAGCGTACCGCAAAAGCTTCACTTAAATTGAGGATTAGATTTGAAATGTTTTGATTTATTTCACTGTTTAGAGAAATAAATTAGAACCCTATTTGCCAGTAGCTTGTAATTTATTACGTGTTTGATGCATGGCTGACAAGGGAGTGTTTAAGCAACCATTCAATTGTACAATTAGTACTATGAACTATAATTTTTTTTAGTAATATTGATATGAATAAATTGTGATTATTTGTGAATAAATAAATTAATTTAGCTTATTTTGTCTCAGTGGATAACTTCTAACTAGTCATCTTAAAAGATTAATGGTTTTAACCGGATCAAATTGAAAACTTGCAACCAATTGTTGGATAGATGGCCAATTAACCATCAATATATATTTTTTTTCACGGGCAAATTAAATAATAAATATGGGATTTAACATGATGTAAATTTTTTTAAAAAAATAAAAATACATTCGTGAACATCGATATAAACTGTACAGAGTTATTATCAGCTTGTGTCGGATTAAGTTCCATAACAAATTTTGTTATCAACAATTAAAATCTTTCTCAATTGAAGAAAATTACACCTCTAATTAACTAAAATACTCACATATTTAACTAAATAACATCAAGATAAAAACAATGAGTTTCTCTTAGCACTCATGATGATGACCACTAATCTAATCAATAATTGTGCAAGTACTTAGCATATGTACCACCCTCTAAAATTGTGTTATATCCTACTCTTGCTGTCATCAATTTGTGATAGCAAATATAGATAAATGATTTAACAATTTAATAAACATGTCGGGTGGAATCATAAATTGACCAATGTAATCCATCCATACTATATATTATATGTTATCTATATAAATATAGTGCAATATATTTGGTACTTATGTAAAAACATATGTTCCTAATAGTTATTCTAATAGTATTTTTTTTAAATTAAATTATTTGAGTTATATCTAATTGACCCAATTGTTACACTTGAAAATTTCAAATTTTGCTTAAAAGAGTTTATGACATATATGGACCTAATCCATTTATAACCCATTGCATAGATTTTAGTTGTTTGACACTACAAAAGATAACTAGGATTGTCTTTTCACTTGATAATCATATGAGAGACTATTAGTTTATTCGTTTCTCTATCATATAATCAATCATTTATATAATTCTAACCCTAACTAGACTTATGGTTCATTATTTTGATCACATTGGTCATTAATTCTTTTTTTATTATATAATATATTTTTATTTCACATTTTTATCCAATAAATTAATCGAAGTTTTTTATTAAAAAATTGAGACACTTATTATATATTTAAATTAATTATTTCATTATTTATAATTATTTTTAATGTTATAATTTTACCAAATATATAATAATAGTAATAGTGGAAAAATTAGAATATCATATCATAGTAATGTATTACATGAATGCAAATTGCCACGTGTGTAGGCCACATCATCATAAAAGAAACCTAAATGATGGTTAATGATTATATAAAAAATATGTATTAAAAATATAAAACCTTAGAAGTTCATCTTATCATCAAACACCGGGCTTATGTTTCCTAGCATGGATAGAAAAAGAGAGAGAAGATGAAAGAGAAAAAAAAAATAAATAACACGTGAAAATCACGTGCTCAACTGATGAATGGGGAAGAAGACAGCAGTGGCTTCTGGAGGGGGCTTCTGGTGGTGGCAATGGCATGGGTTCTGACAGTGACAACGGTGAGGGCTTCCAACGACGGTGAGAGCGGGGGCT
Source organism: Costus lasius (assembly GCA_027563935.2). Lineage (NCBI taxonomy): Eukaryota > Viridiplantae > Streptophyta > Magnoliopsida > Zingiberales > Costaceae > Costus > Costus lasius. Next base: position 121,220,640 of record CM050446.2, read on the forward strand.
TTCAACAGGAAGAGGGGAGTAGAAAAGAAGGCAACAATAGTGGGGAGAGGATAGCAACAGCGAGTGTGAGCTCAGCAGGGAGGCAGAAGGCGGGCGCAAGCTCGGAGACAGGAATAGGGCAGCGACGGTGAGCACAAGCTCAGCAAGGAGGCAAAAGATAGGTGCGAGCTCGATGACGAGAGGCAGAAGGTAGGCGTGAGCTCAGCAGCAGAAGGTAGGCGTGAGCTTGGCGACGGGAGGTGGGCGCGAGCTTGGTGATAGGAGGCGGCACAAGGGAGGAGGGAGGGGGAAGAAGGCAGTGCCAGTGGTGAGCAACGAGCGCTGACGATGATGAGCAGCAAGCAACGTCGTCTAGCGGTAGCGGCAATGGGATATCACGTGGAAGAGCGTGGAGTGAAAAGAGTTTCTAATTTGGGCGGACTAAAAAACAATGAAAAAGATGTCTCTTTTTTTTACTTAATTTTTATTCTTTAAAAAAACAAGAAAAAGCAATACTTTTCTTTCTTTCTCCAATAAAACAAGGCTCTTGCGCTAACAAACGGTAGTCCCAACGGAGTACATTTTTTAAGCGGGCCCCCGCAGCAGCAGGGCCCATCCACCATCCAAAAAACATTGGGTTCGTGTTCGTGCATGGAATGGAGGGTGGATGGGAGTTTTTTTCGAGCCAAAATAAGCTACATTTGGCGAAATTTTTCGCCCAAGCTTTTCACTTTTGACACGCTTTGACCGCTATCCCGTAGTACATAACAAATTTTTTTTTAAAGCTGAAAAAACCTAGCTGCCACCGCTAGCTCTGCTGTCCGCTTCTCGGAAAACGCCGCTGAACGCACCCATAGTCAATGAGTACCACCGACTGCGAGATTGCTGACTTCTCTTGCAATTGAAATACAGTATGGTCGACAGAAATCTGGTCCTTTGGTCAACCAAGGCTTGTGCTGCGCTTCTTCCTCACGCATTCATCTGGATCGAATTAACTCACAAGTCAAGCAGGGAAATAAAAGCGCATGTGATTGTGGGGAATACTCAGAGCAGCTGCAGGTAGGCAGCCCATGCACCATGTTTGCCACAGCGCAGGACGCCGCGAGAGAGAGAGAGAGAGAGAGAGAGAGAGAGAGAGAGAGAATCTCTCTCCTGAGTTGCCATCCATGGACAGTGGCCGTGTCTCCGTCCTTCACATGGCCATTAGACCCAAAGGGCAGCCCTTGTTCCCTAGTCGTCCTTGCCCTTATATTCAGCAACCCTTTCAGCGTCCCTGCTGCCAAATTTCACACCATGTGGCTTGTTGGCCTTGCCCCTACTCATGTGATCGCTCTCAACCAGTACTTTCTACTTGAGCTTAATTTCCATCACATCCAACTTGGATGCCCTCCCCTTCTGACAGATACTTGGTATCATAACTACTTTAACCAACTCCACTTGTCAACTTCCTTTCGTATTAAAGCCCCTGCAGCGCCACCACCCTGCGAACCCTAGCCCCCTGCATGGACCATGCAGGCCCCGCCGCCACCGTCGCTGCACGTAGCCTCACATGGCCCTGCTCTCCTTCCTCCTCTGCTCTTTCCGGTGGAGGAAAGCTTGAGTTGACCATATTACTAAGATGAAATTACTTCTCCAGTGCCGGAGGAATCAAGCAAGCGCGCGTGATCCGGAGGCTCGCCGTTGCAGTCAACCCCCGGCATGGCACCTTCCCTTGTCCCAATCCTTCGCCTCCAGCTCAAATCTCGAGTACGTACCTCAAATCTCCATCCTCAAATCATGACAAATTGGTCATTAAATTGGCCAGCAGTGTTCCCATTGGCTAGTTTTGGGACTCGCAGAGCTAGCTTTGCCAACCTACAAGAAGACGACAATGCCTGGAACAAGGGAAGGTGTCCTATACTTGAAACAGAAGAGACACAAGGCATCTTTCTCGTACGCATCAGTAAAATGGTTAAAGAACAAGAACCCCTCCGGCTACAACTCATCTACTGGTGCGTTAAGGTTTATCAAAACCCCAACTAGAGATAAGTGCCGGTGGGATCCTCTTGCCCCCATGGCCCCACATGGAAGCCATGGACGACATTGCTCGAGCGAGTTTGTACTATTCTTAGTCTTAGTATATGTTGCTCCCCCTCACCCCTTTCCTTTTCCCTCTTCTCATTCCACTTCGGTTTCTATCATCCCTTTCTTCTTTCTCTAACTCCGCTCCTCCATTCTTCTCTCTCCATCCTTTCTGATCATGTCAGGAAGAGGCAGAAGGATCACAGATGAGGAGATAAGCGACCTCATAAACAAGCTGCAGTCCCTGCTCCCAGAGTCGCGGAGAAGGATTGCAGGCAGAGTAAGTACATCCTTTTTTTGGTATTACTTCACTCTATTTCCCCTTGTACACTTGTTTTGACAGCACAAGAGTTGCAGGCGAATGCATCAAAGTTGCTCAAGGAGACGTGCAGCTACATCAAGAGCTTGCACCGGGAGGTCGACGACCTCAGCGATCGGCTTTCCAGTCTAATGGCGACGATGGACAGCAGCAGCCCTCAGGCTGAGATCATTAGGAGCCTCCTCAGGTCCTAGAGAAAGAGCCAGAGAAAGATCAAATATATATAGCTATTAATTATACCCAGTATGAGAGTTCTTAAGTTCTGCTTATGCATTTAGCTATTAATGCGGTAGCTCTTTTCCACATATATATGCTTCCCCTACCATTGAAATAGTCTGGCTTGAGTTGTTTCCTCCATGACCAACCAGGATGGATAAAAATCATATCATGTAAAATTAGGGTTCCTCTTTCTACATATCATTAGCTTAATGATCAGCTTCTTGTTCTTGCATGACTCAAAACTTTCCAGTCTCGATTGCTTCTTTTCAGGCAACTTTTCTTCATTACATTGATTAATTCTTCAGTTTGTTTTGTGTAATATATTCATTATATATGTGCACGGATGGATGCCACTAATAAAAAACTGAACCATGTGATGTGCAATAAATATACTTACTAGGACAGACGCAGTGTGCATTAAACCCTAAAAGAAGAATATTTTTTACTATATAAAATATTGTTGATGAAACTGAAATCTTTCTTGAGATCAATGATATTGGAGAAACAAATAAATTAAATCAAGTTTCTGGCAAATTCCAGGTCATTAAGCTGTTCAAAGTAGTAAGATCCAAAGCAAGCCCGCAGTATCTGAAGAACTACTAGCTCCTATAATCACAATGCAGACAAAAGATTGTAAAAAAACAAAAAAAGATCACATGAAGTAAAAAAATATAGATAAACAGAAGCAGATATATACAGATGGTCAAACTTTTTGGCTCGAGGCACATGAATACAAATGCAGATGAGACAAATCAATTATATGTCACACGTTTCAACTCTGGAGAAGCCTGATTGCATTCCATGAACCATGTTTTAGGAAATAATTCAATTGATAAAATCCATATATTGAAGCATTTAAATACTGGCTTGTTAATTAATTAATTGTTATTTGTTTGTCCGGCCGGAGTGTGTGGGAGTGGAGACAAGCAGGCAATTCGGCGACTGTTCATGACAGAAACTACAGAACCCGGCCGTGGGGCCCTCTAATGGACCCCTCGAGTCGGGTAAAAATTAATAATATAGTAGGGTGGACGAGGCAGAGATGGGGCCAAGTCAACAGCCAGAAATGGACCCACTCTCCTGTCTCGAACAGGACACAGGACAGGGTGTTAGTCCCACGAGCCGAAGACAAATTTAGTTTTTTGTTGACGTCATTCACAGGCTTGCTCCCGGAAGGTAGAGGAGAGCAAGGACCGACTCTCGTCCCGACAGGCGATCGGCGCCCTCGGCCTGTGTACACCTTTAATGCGGTCTATTTCAATTGATTTCCTGTCTCTCAGGATGCCTAATTATTCCTATTATTCAGCATATCATGGTGACTTAGACACCGATACATCTATTTCATGTTGGTAACGTGTCGGTTAACGAGCCCAACCCTATGCGCGCATACTGTACATACTCTATTATGCCTCCATTATAATTCAATCATAATCTCTATTTTTTCTTTATTGTCATCTCATATAATTATTTTATTTTAAATAAATAATTTTTATTTTTTTTACTTTTAATTTTTTTAAAAAAAAGTAATTTTGAAGAGGTATGCAACTCATTCTACGCAACAGCCGCAGATAGAATTTCTTTGATCCCTATTAAAAATAATTAATTACTTCACTTTAGCATTTCCATATAGTTTTTATGTGGTTCCATAATAATCATGTGATAAACATGAGATTTAATTTGAAGATATTGTTATCAACAAGTAAAGTTTTTTCCGATTAACACATCTTTTATTAATTTTCATATAAAAAAATATTAATAAAATAAATTCATTAATTTCGAATAACAATAAAACGTGTTACATGTTTTATAAACTATGATAGATGAAATTTGGTCCGAAGTATAAAATTCAATTAGAAAAGGGATTCTTTGTGAAATGATCCTACAACTCATTATTTGAGAATAAAATATATAATAGTATGATTGGGGTTTTCGTTTATTTGTTCTAAGTCCAATAAAATATTGCGCTATGAAAGGATTTTATTAAATAACAATTGTCATTGATAAGACTAGCTTGATTCTAATTCACTACATTATATTAGTTGTTGAACTCAAATTGATGTGGCCCGGAGGCAAGGTATGAGAATCGTGCTACAAACAAGTAGGTGTGCTGGCTACTATGTTTGACTCAAAACTAACATAAATTATTTGAGCAATAAAATAATAGTAAGGTAGAAAAATACAAGTATACAACTGTTACACCCCAAAATCCACTCGGAACCCGCGCCGAAAATCTCAGATCTCAGGACGCACAACATTGTAACTGTCGAATCAATCCTGACAACTGAAAGGTACAGACTGAATAAAATAACATAACAAGGGCCAGCCCGGCCCCGAATATCCATAACACAACACCGACATATAAGAAATATAGACCGGTGCAGCGGTCAACAGAAATAACAACAATAGGACCGGCGCAGCGGTCGTCAAACCAACATATAACATGACCGGCGCAGCGGTCAACAGAGTCCAACAACATAACATAATATAACAACAGACCAAAATGCATCACAACCCACCCAGACTGGTGGTCAAACTACTAACTATCTACTCTGCTCTAGGTGGAGCCGCGCCTGAACCTGGAGGCAAACCAAAGGGGGTTAGCCGGAGGCTAAGTAGGGATATTACAATGTATATGGTGCATGATCAGAAACAAGGAATTACCAGAATACAACCAAGACTCTATATGATCATATAGAGTATAATCAAATCTTAATATACGTATCAATATATATGTCCTCATACACAGATAAAAACTGGGAGCTGGTACAACAGTGGTCCACGACCCGCAACTCTATAAAATAGAGTGGTCCCTACTGATGGCTCCCCGAACAGTAGAAATGACTGTCCGTCGACAGCCCGCTAGTGTAGTGTCCTACACTCAATACAACCCCTTATTGGGCTGATAACAGACCTCAAGCCCATAACATCGAACTCTCTCGGTCAGAGACGATCATACAGCGTCTCGACAGAAATTTCACAGGCAGTATCTGAGGTATACTGACATGTCTATCGCTAGACAGTCAATCCTCAATGTACATATACATAACTCATACCACCTACCAACTACCAATAAACATGCAAGAACAAAATACTCATACCGTGTTTCATGCAACAGGTTATGTCAACAGGGATGTACTCAGAGCAGAACAGGAGTTAGAACAGTAATCAACAGTGATAATCAGCAATAAGGGAGGTGCCGCTAACTACACATGCGGTTGGCATCGTAACAAAGAATGGAGGTAGAATCCCTACCTCAGATGCAGACGTACAGTAAAATAGAACCAACCCGATATCACGCGATCAGTCAACAGGTCCTAACAGGTAAACCAGGTGTAAGTTCTCATATTATGCTAATCTACTTATAAGAGTCAGTATTAGGTAGTCATGTCCAGGTATAATCATTTAATCAGATTTGTCAGATATACAGGTCCAAGTTTATGTTTACGCATGCGTTTGTATACGTATAAAGGCGGGTACGGGTACTAACCGAGTTCGCAGCCTCGTGAGAATGAATAATCACCACCGGAAGTCGGGATACGCGAGAACCAACCACGCGCGCGTAACCGAGTCGTCAGCACGGAAATCGATGTTCGCCGGAAAGTTCACCGGAGTCACTGTTCACCGCCGGAATAGTGTTTTCGGTGGCCGATCGAAGCTCTCCAGTAGTCAAATGAAAGCTGATGGCGAGGGGGTTTTGGTCGTACGATCGGCGTTGCAAACGGAGGTCGGGATCGCCGGAGATCTGGGAAAAGCCGGTCGGCGGTGGCGTTCGCAATCTCGCCGGCGCCGGAGATGAAGACGCCGGAACTGGACTAGGAGGTGGCGGAAATGTCCGCCAACGGGGAAGGAAACTCGCCGGAGGTAGGAGAGAGGCTGCCGCACACGAGCTCACACTCTCGGAGCTCGAGTTCGTCATCCGGCTGAAGAAGCGAGCGGAGGAAGGAGCAACACTGGAATCACGCGTAGGGGTTAGGGCTTGACGTCGCCGGCACTGGACCTCGCCGGAGTGGTCGCCGGATGAGGGTGGAGGCGCACGGGAAGGGATGAAACCGAAGGAAGAAACGGCAGCTTCTTTCGTTCAGTGAAGGAGACGTGGAGGTGGGGGAGGAAATAAGGAAGAAGACACGGCGATAGGGAGAGATGGGCTCAGGCACGTGTGCACAGTGCCGAGTCCCATCCAACGTAACCCATATTAATATATTTTATTATATTTTACTATTCCTATTTGCCCGTATTCGTCACGGGTGTAACATTATATCCACCTTCAAAAGAATTTGGTCCCCAAATTCAAAACAAATTCATTAATGGCACTTAAACAGAATTACAAAAGTAGTAATACGACAGTCACTCATAAATAAAACACTTGTCTAACTCCATCTCTGGAAACAGATCCGGATGTCTTATTCATAAATTCGTCCTCGCGCTCCCAAGTAGCCACTCTCTCAGGGTGATGTTTCCATTGAGCTTTAATCAGGCTAATCACCTTATTTCTCAATTTGTGCTCTTTACGCTCTAAGATCTCTATAGGCATCTCGGCATACGTGGCATCTTCTTGGACATGAACCGCACCATGGCTCAACACATGAGATGGATCCGCGATGTACTTACGCAACATGGATACGTGGAACACCGGATGAATATAAGAGTACATCGGTGGAAGTGCTAAGCGGTATGCGACGGATCCAACTCTCTCCAGTATCTCGAAAGGACCCATATATCTCGGGGCTAACTTACCAGCATACCCGACTCTAGTCGTACCCTTCTTCGGAGAAATCCATAGGAACACGTGGTCACCGACATCAAATTCAAGCGGCCGCCGTCTCTTGTCTGCGTAACTCTTTTGTCGGCTTTGGGCAACTAATAATCTCCGTCTAATAATCTGGACTCTCTCGGCATCAAGTGCTAACATAGCGGGTCCCAACACACGGCTTTCACCTGCTTCGTCCCATAGCACCGGAGATCTACACTTCCTATCGTACAAAGCCTCGAAAGGTGTCATCTGGATCGCCGAATGATAACTATTATTGTACGCAAATTCCACTAAATGAAGATGGCACTCCCAACCATCTGTGAAGTCTAAAGTGATGGCTCGAAGCATGTCCTCTAAGGTCTGTATGGTCCTCTCAGACTGTCCATCAGTCTGCGGGTGATAAGCCGTACTGAACCGCAGTTCAGTTCCCAAAGTCTTCTGTAAACTGCTCCAAAACCTAGACGTGAACCGTGGGTCTCTGTCAGAAATAATACTGATAGGAACCTCATGTAGCCGTACAATCTCCTGACAATACAGCCTTACCAGCTTGTCCATGGAGTAATTCTTTCTGATAGGGGGGAAATTGGCAGACTTGGTCAAACGGTCAACGATTATCCAGATCGAGTCATGGCTTGTACGCGACCTAGGAAGATCCGTCACGAAGTCCATGGTAATATGTTCCCACTTCCACTCCGGAATAGGAATACTCTGTAAGAGCCCAGAAGGTTTCTTATGCTCAATTTTCACTTGTTGGCATACCAGACATCGCCTGACATACTCTGCCACATCTCTTTTCATGCCTTCCCACCAATAAGATTTTGAAAGGTCATTATACATTTTCGTGGCACCAGAATGTACCGCGAATCTCGACTTGTGTGCTTCTGCCAGTAATTCTTCCTTAACTACCTCGGGTACACATAACCTATTCTAGCACCTTATTACTCCTTGATCATCCTGGGTAAATTCTTCTCTCTTGCCCTTTGCGATGATAGACTGCAGGTACCAATTATTTGGTTGCGCCTCAATAATCTTCTGCACCATAGGGGACTGTGCCATCATCACGGCCAAACAACCATGCTCAGTGGGACACACAATCTCAACACATAAATCTGCCATCTGTTGTGCTAATTCAGTCGGTGTTAATCGCAAGTGAACTAACACCCCTGCAGTCTTTCTACTTAGGGCGTCAGCGATAACATTGGCCTTACTCGGATGGTAATTAAGCGTACAGTCATAGTCTTTGTGAAATTTCACCCGTCTTCGCTGCCTTATATTTAATTCCTTCTGAGAAAAACAAGTACTTCAAGCTTTGGTGATCCGCGAAGATTTCGAATGTCACACATTCTTCATCTTGGGTAAACACTTCTCGTTTCATGACATCCATTGCTAACTTTCTACTATTGCTATGGTAATTAATTTAATGCTTCGCAAGAATTATCTTAAAAGAGTCTTATTGATCTTCTTTGTCAAGCATATTCTACAAGAATTAGCATCACGCTGGTCTTTAACTACTACACGTATCCATCCAATAACGTCGCTAAGAGAGTTACATTTTACCACCCTTATGAGAATAAGATTAGTTGGCACTCGACTTGTCTCGTAGCCTCGCACTAAGGCGTTTACATAGATGCAAGAAAAGACATCCCCACCGCTGGATGTATAGTAGAAACATCTTTAATAGGTAAAATACATGACATGTAGTAAAACTGACTAATACATAAAGTAATTGATTCCCTTATCATGGCACAACTGGGGCTCACCCTAGGTTTTGTAACCCTACTCTCCCAGATTTTCTTCGTCACTGGAGCCTTCTGTTTCGGGTAATATGAAAAAATCACTAATCTCCTCATCAGATGAGGACGAGTTGATGGCTTGTTTCCATATAACCATGTTTGGTGTTTCACTAAATTTGTAGTAATAGTTCTCATTAGGATCTATATTGTAGGATTCCGGCCTTAAAGATATATGTTCCAGGTAGTGTGCTTCGTTGTATATATCAAGGGAGTGCCATTTTGGCTCTACCAAATCATGCGCGACGATCGTCTCAGTGTAGATAATGCAGACCTGTTTTCTTGGTTCAAATCGGGACATCCATTTACTAACACGTGGCATTTGGTTGTGTACTACCATTTCTATCTCAGGGTGAGTTATGCAAGCTTCTTTCAACTTCTTCGGGAAGAAGTCTGGGATAAAGGCTGGGCAGTTTCTCAGCAGAGACCATTCTCGAATCATACCATAGTTCCATAACTCTCGAACGAAATGATAGTATCGAGGATTAAGTTTATAATATAAAATCCAAGCGGTTAAAAGACTTTTACCCTTTTCCTGGAATATGTGTATTCCCCGTTTTGGAGTGAACGCCATCATTTGCTCTTGGAGGGAGACCATCTTTTGAAAAGTCCTTGATGTGCGAAGAACCTGATATCCATACTAATCACTTCTGGTAGTGAGTTGAGGAATTTCTCTCTGAACGTCGAGGAGAGTATGATCTTTGCTTTGAACTTTTCATGCTCTTCCTCCTGTCTTTGTTCCTCAGCCCTTGAGCATTCTCCCTGAAGTAGGGTAGACATGGTCCTGATTGGTGGAGTCATCATTCCAAGGATGATTTCACCAATTTGCTGCAAGTTATGGAAAGGGTTGGCTATCTGGTCTCTTTTATAGCCTCATCAATGAGTTGTGTCTCAGCAAGATATTCATTTTATGGTGAACAGATCACATAGGATGCCAATCTTGACAGGGCGTCAGCCACAGTATTTTCCCTTCCGGTGATGTGCTCAAAGTTGATGTGAATGCCCGTCCCTATAACGAAGTCAATAAAGTGTATCCATCACTTCCAAACACTATGCCTTGCAGATCCATTATTCGGAAATACGCACTTGTCAACATAGCTAGTTGTATTAACTCGCCTAGTCTTGTTAGCCTATGAGTTATGGGCCCCACCAAAGCCAACAGTGACAATTGGTTTATTGTGCCCTAGTTTGTCCACAACTTAATTACAAGGTACCAAATCCAACATTCTATAACGAATTCCCCTTATGGAATCTTACTTAACTTTTTCAAGTAACTGTTTGCTTCCCAAATTTGTTTATAACTTAATGTCCAAAATATTGATGCTAAAATTATGTGAATCGTAAGAAAATAGTAGTGTGTTCTCTTGCGAAAACTACAAGCTCTAAGGAGACCCATTAAGATGATATATAATGAGATTGTTTCTCATCTAAGGGGGTTCATCCGATTACATCTTTCCTTAATTCTATCATTGTTCTTATAGGAACTTTCATTCGATAGGAATTTATACGTTCGCACGTCCAACACGTAGATTGTCACGACCCAGAGAGGACACCCAGGTGGGCCAAGCCTAGAGAATCCACCCTCGAGATGCGACAAATCAAACTTACTGGACACGCCAGCCTTAAAACCACATGACAGTAAAGCAGGACGTTAACTCCAACGCTGCAGTCGAGGGAGTTTCACGCGCTCTACGCCGTGGAGGTTCTTGGACCGGAGGTTCTGGTGCATGGTGTCTACTTCCCACTTCATTAACATTGTCATCATAAGGAACACGCGGAGCGGCTACCGATGGTTCTTCCCTTCGTTCATTTCCAGAACTAGAATCCCTCCGCATCAAACTGAGTGGTGCACTCAATGCCCCACAGGCTAATCCAGCCATTCAACCGAATCGAGATCTTTTCTTGGGTGTCATTTCCTGTAACGTTCCAACAACGGCAAGGGTCACGTTAATTAAAATCATAGATTAGTATGATCAAATACGATTAACACTAACGTGAGCTTAAATCCTAAAGTTTGATTCTAAGTCCTTATGTCCTATGTAAGATCCTGAACCTATCCTCTGATATCATAATTGTTACGCCCCAAAATCCACCCGGAACCCGCGCCGGGAATCCCGGACCTCGGGACGCACAACACTGTACCTGTCGAATCAATCCTGACCACTGAAAGGTACAGACTGAATAAAATAACATAACAAGGGCCAGCTTGACCCCGAATATCCATAACACAACACCAACAGATAAGAAATATAGACCGGCGCAGCGGTCAACAGAAATAACAACAACAAGACCGGCGCAGCGGTCGTCAAACCAACAGATAACATGACCGGCGCAGCGGTCAACAGAGTCCAACAACATAATATAATATAACAACAGACCAAAATGCATCACAACCCACCCAGACTGGTGGTCAAACTACTAACTATCTACTCTTCTCCAGGTGGAGCCGCGCCTGAACCTGGAGGCAAACCAAAGGGGGGTTAGCCGGAGGCTAAGTAGGGATATTACAATGTATATGGTGCATGATCAGAAACAAGGAATTACCAGAATATAACCAAGACTCTATATGATCATATAGAGTATAATCAAATCTCAATATACGTATCAATATATATGTCCTCATACACAGATAAAAACTGGGAGCTGGTACAGCAGTGGTCCACGACCCGCAACTCTATAAAATAGAGTGGTCCCTACTAATGGCTCCCCGAAGAGTAGAGACGACTGTCCGTCGACAGCCCGCTAGTGTAGCGTCCTACACTCAGTACAACCCCTTATTGGGCTGATAACAGACCTCAAGCCCATAACATCAGACTCTCTCGGTCAGAGACGATCATACAGCGTCTCGACAGAAATCTCACAGGCAGTATCTGAGGTATACTGACATGTCTATCGCTGGACAGTCAATCCTCAATGTACATATACAGAACTCATACCACCTACCAACTACCAATAAACATGCAAGAACAAAATACTCATACTGTGTTTCATGCAACAGGTTATGTCAACAGGGATGTACTCAGAGCAGAACAGGAGTTAGAACAGTAATCAATAGTGATAATCAGCAATAAGGGAGGTGCCGCTAACTAGACATGCGGTTGGCACCGTAATAAAGAATGGAGGTAGAATCCCTACCTCAGATGCAGGCGTACAGTAAAACAGAACCAACCCGATATCACGCGATCAGTCAACACGTCCTAACAGGTAAATCAGGTGTAAGTTCTCATATTATGCTAATCTACGTATAAGAGTCAGTATTAGGTAGTCATGTCTAGGTATAATCATTTAATCAGGTTTGTCAGATATACAGGTCCAAGTTTATGTTTACGCATGCGTTTGTATACGTATAAAGGCGGGTACGGGTACTAACCGAGTTCGCAGCCTCGTGCGAACGAATAATCACCACCGGAAGTCGGGATACGCGAGAACCAACCACGCGCGCGTAACCGAGTCATTAGCACGGAAATCGATGTTCGCCGAAAAATTCACCGGAGTCACTGTTCACCGCCTGAACAGTGTTTCCGGTGGCCGATCGAAGCTCTCCGGTAGTCAAATGAAAGCTGATGGCGAGGGGGTTATGGTCGTACGGTCGGTGTTGCATACGGAGGTCGGGATCGCCGGAGATCTGGGAAAAGCCGGTCGGCGGCGGCGTTCGCAATCTCGCCGGCGCTAGAGACGAAGACGCCGGAACTGGACTAGGAGGTGGCGGAAATGTCCGCCAACGGGGAAGGAAACTCGCCGGAGGTAGGAGAGAGGCTGCCGCACACGAGCTCACACTCACGGAGCTCGAGTTCGTCGTCCGGCTGAAGAAGCGAGCGGAGGAAGGAGCAACACCGGAATCACGCATAGGGGTTAGGGCTTGACGTCGCCGGCACTGGACCTCGCCAGAGTGGTCACCGGATGAGGGTGGAGGCGCACGGGAAGGGATGAAACCGAAGGAAGAAACGGCAGCTTCTTTCGTTTGGTGAAGGAGACGTGAAGGCGGGGGAGGAAATAAGGAAGAAGACACGGCGATAGGGAGAGATAGGCTCAGGCACGCGTGCACAGTGCCGAGTCTCATCCAACGTAACCCATATTAATATATTTTATTATATTTTACTATTCCTATTTGCCCGTATTCGTCACGGGTGTAACAACAACTATTAAAAAAATGATGAGAGCTAAAAGCTCAAAGAAAGGGTTATTTTCTAGAAGATTCAACTTGATTACATCCTTATTTTATTTTATGTATTATGTCCTTTATATGAAGCAACACTAAAATAATCATATTCCTCAATATATTTCAGATGAAGAGTGTAAAAAATCATATCTATTTCCTTGATAAGACCACTTAATCAATTACTTGGATTGACATATCACTTCACTAATTATTTAGATCATTTTATAAATCTCTTAGCTACTTAACCTAAATTAGTTACCTCCATAATCAGTGAGTCAATATCATTCAGTCACTTAGATCGCTCAACAAGTAACACTCCCAAATGAATTGTCGGCAGTGATTGTGATGCAAAAGATATCATATAATTCAAACTAAAGGTTGGCTAGTTGAGAGTAGAAGTATATAAACTAGACATATAAAAATGATCAATTAGATGTAATCATGTTGACTCTTTGTGAGAATAGAAAGAGGTGCTAAGGAAGATGATCATAGCTTAAAAGTGTAGACAATGATGAGGAGGGAATGGATGGTTAGTGAAATTATGTTATGCTTAAAGGTAGCAAATGTGAAACTCAAAAAGGTCATACAAGGGAGTGATAGTTGCACAAACAGGTGGTAGACAACATTAACTGCCAATGAACAATGGAAGAGCGAAAAGTGTGTGATGGTGGCAGGAGTAGAGACTTACCTTCAAGCCTAAGGGAGGCTAGGGATGCCCTCTAGCGACAGGGGAGAGAAGAAGTGACTTGAAGTACACTTCAAAAGAGACAAGAGAAATGAGCTCATCACAAGATTAGGAACTTAAGTTACTATTTGTCACTACTTATACATCTGAAGGAATTGTTTACATGGCCGCCGACTGGCACCACTATTAAATGAGGCGATTATGTGGTGGTTACTCTAATCTATTACTCTTACTATAAATTATATGGTAATAATTTTTTCTTCCACCCAAACCTTGTAAAATGCCCTATTTACTACCTACTTGTTTATTGACTATTGCTAAACCCATACAACTTAATCCTCCCACTAATTTATTACTGAAGAGTAAAAATATGCACCTATACGACTTGTAATAATAGCTCAGAAATAATTAGCCACATTTCGAACTATCTACTACTAAATGAAAGTGCCGGACGTAATTCCTAGTCCTATAACCTTAACAATCTGCTGTATTTTTCACCCGGTTCCTTTGTCAGCCTCAAAACATCCTAGAAAATAAACAAAGTTAAATCTTTAATTAATTTGAATAAATGAACTGTTTTCATGTATTCTGAGATCTGCATAATAATTCCTGAGGTTGGTCTCGGAAATCAGTAGCTATAAGCGGTTTCGGAGCAAGAGTAAGTAATGTCTTTGCAAGCATAAAAAAGATCCTGTCCTTGGTGAGAAGAACTGTGAAGTTTGTTTTCAGTTCGTGATATCTACCACTAAGCTAGTGAAACAAAAGGTTGCACAATGACTCGACAACTACTAAAGAAGTGTTTACAATGATTTATGGCAAGCTATAGGCAACATCAAAGTTTAAAATACCAGTCTGAGTGCATTGGTATTAGCTCCAAGTGCTTCACGTTGGGCACAGCCTATCTCTCTATATACTCAATACACATTTATTCTATGTGTCAGCATCGTCCAGTATGGACAAGAATTTTTTTTTAAAAAAAGTATGGACAAGATAGAAAATAAGGAACAACACATAAAATCCATGATTTTCAATAACAAGATCTTCCGGTAGTCATTTACTGAAGTCAAATGTTCTAAAAAAATAAAAATCTTTGAACCAAAATTTTCATCACAGCTAGAAAAGAGTCTAGAGGCAACCAAGGCATTGCCTTAATGTCAGTTTGATAATTTGCAGAATCCAGGCAGTAATTCAGTAAAAGAAGTATACAATTATGGTAACACACGATTGGCATTACATCATTTGGCACATTATCCGTCCAAGAAAATGAAACCACAAAATACAATTCACAGAAGGTGAAGCCTTATCTTTATTTTACCTTGCTTCAGAGACACTGCCAAAATCTTCTTTTATGAAGAAGGGAAAAAGAAGTCCAGTTTATGTTTAGTCGATCAGAAGATTTTGTTGCCTCAAAATGTTAACCTATCATCCTCCACGTGTTATCATTACCTTCAAAGTAAATTTAGAAGGTTGATGAAACCATAAACCGCAAACTCTGGTGTCATATAGGCTGTGAACTTCTATAGGGTATTCACTATTGAGGGAAGTTATGTACTCCACAGAAGGAAAAATTAGTATTCCTATGCAACTCTAACAAGCCAATATCTTTCCCCCTTGCACAAAATGCAAATACAGGCATCATGAATCAACAGCCCATCACGGCGCAATTATAAACAAAGTTTCCTGATTGCTTCCTAGCCATCAAGTTCCATTCAGGTGGCTTTTCATTTGGAATCCAAGAATTGAGCTCAATCACTCCTCTGTGTGACTCTCTTGGTCCAGAGATCACAATCAGTCGTTCACCGCAAGCACGAAATGCAAGTCCCCAACCATTCATAGAAGCAGACATTGCAGGTAACTGTCCAAGTGTTACCCATTTATTACTCTCCTTGATATACTTCCTCACCTTGTTATCAGCATGATGAGCAGCATAAAGCTCATTATTCACCACAGCGACCAGTGGAGGTGGACCACTAGCGCCATTAAGACCATCAGACATACCAGCAATCACCTTCCAAGAACGTCTCTTGAAGTCATATACTTCCCCACATGTCAGCACCTTCTTGTCTCTACCGATGCCGCCGATGACATAGAACTTCCCATCCATGAAAGCCCCCGAACACATGCTCCGTGCTCTAGTCATACTTGGCAAGGTCTCCCAAGTCTGTGCCTCAGAATTGTAAAGCTCCACAGAGTCAAGTGTATTGCCTTCAGCATTGGTGCCACCAGCAACGATAGCCTCCTCACCGAGGCTAGCAGATGCAAACAAGCACCTAGGAGAATTCATTACTACTCCCCTGGACCAAGAGTTGGTCAAAACACTGTATCTCATTACAATGAGGGAATCAAGTTCCTTTCCAAAAACAAGGAGATCAGTTCCAACAGCAAGGGATTCCTTGTCCGAGCACATGAAGCTTCCAGTAGGAGGCATCCTTGGAACAGGAATCCAGAACTCACTATAGGGATCGTAGGCCTCCCATTCAGTGAGGCTGCAGGAGAAATAGATCCAATGCTCAGTGATATGCTCCTGGCGGCGCAGCCGATAGAGCTCCCCACTTCGGATCAGCGCGCGGAAAGAAGAGTTGATGGATGCCACATTAGCATAATAAGACCTGGAGAGGTGAAGGAGGCAGCTCACTGTCAGATCCTTTCCCAGCGGATTGATGAAGGCGCTTGAATCATTGCATCGCACATCATTATCATGATGATCAATGTTGCCAGGGGTGTGTTGCACATCTTGGATATCAGGGGTATTAGGATGCTGAGGCAAGTTCTTCCGTCTATTCTCATCTTTTCCTCCTCCAACTCCATCCGTGTCTTTCAATTTTTCTTCCAATCTGCGTTTCTTGTTTGAATCGGGGAAACTAAAATTTCCATAGTCCCAATTGGAATCTTGCTCAGAAGAATTATCTAACACAATCGAGATAAGGTCTGAGTTGTCTTCCAACATATCTTCCAATAGAAGATTTACAAATGATATATTCGGAACCTCAGATTAGACTATTAACGGGATTATTCTTTCAAAGATTAGAAGAAAAACAATAACTCAATGCAAGAGTTCTGGCGACACGAGATCTAGCGTCATCGGCAATATCTGCGCAATTTCCAGATCATTTTTTCTTTTCAGAATTGAACGAATTGTATCAAATTTTATTCGTCAGCGTCCTGCGATACGTTCCGCAACCGGAAGCGCTGAATCATCGATCTGGAATGATAAAAGGGGCAGCGTTCTCATCGATTCAAATTGATCTCATCAAATGCTCAGTAGTCAAAACGACGAACCAAAAGGAACGGGACAATCAAACACAGCATTAGCAAAACAAACAAGCAATGCCAAATTTTACCAACACGGAAAGAAATCAACCAAAAAGATCCAAACATCACTCACAAACTCTCTTCCACTTCCTCAGATTCGACCCCAGACAGACAAACAACAAAAAGGAGGCAAGGAAAAAGGATATGCCACAGATCAACATAAACCACAAATTTCTCCAACCTTAAAAGACATCGCTTTTACATATTACAAGATCAAATCAAAAGCCTGAGATCTCAAAAACAAGAAGAGATGGAGACTCACGATTGGCTGCTCAGAAAGTGAGCAAAGGAGGCCTCTTTCGAGATCAACTCGTCTCTTTCTACCTGGCAGAACCCCCACTCCGTCAACTACGACCTTCCGAAGCCACCGCAAGCTTTCGGCTGACCCCTCTCTGTCTCTCTCTACGATCTTTAACACCATTTGATCTAGTGACCTATTTATTTGATTCTTAATCCCATTTCTTGTGCCAAAAGCTTTTTTAACTATCTAAAATTATTTATTAAAAATAAGTTATCTTTTATTCTGGCTTTTCTAACTATAAAAATGATTTTTTTCCTTTTTATTTTATTTTATTGTGCTTTCCTAAAAAAGTTATATTACTAAATTGGAGCTGTATTAATAATTAAATTATCTAGTGCCTCGAAACAGTAATGTGATTTTATTAAGTAAAACATACCTTCGCCATAAAAATTAACGTAATACATTTACATAACACAAATTTATATGAAATTAGACAGCTTTGGATCAATGTAAATAGAATTAATTTAAATTCGAGTTAACTCATTTATAATAAAAATAATTTAAAATAATATTATAAAATATATTCATAACTTTTAGGAAAAAAACAATTACTTATATATTAATAAAAAGAAACATTAATTATATATAAAAAGAGAAAACAAAAATATATAACGTATGTAAATTGTAAAGCAAATAGCTAGCGTATACAAATTCTTCGGTGGGGCTTATTTATAAATTTAGACAATATAGAAGATTTCTATAGAAATTTTCAAACATCACACGTCACGAGGGCCAGAATACAATTTTAAGGCACGCAAGTGACATCCTTTGTAACAGAAACAACCTCTACAAACAATATCCCGAATTATAATACTCCGCGTTGCTATATATTTTTTTCTAAAAAAGGATATGTTGTAATCTTGATTGCTGAAGCCACTTACGAGAAAAGATAATGGTAAACAAATGGGACCTTTTTGCAAGAGATCACTAACCGGCACTCAATGATATGGACACAACTAATTTGGCACCAACGTGTGAAAAGGCTCTCTATATTTCTCCAAACACACAGTATGGTCGTGTTGCAAGCTAGCCCGAACGATCAAATTCGTGGTTCGTTAGGTGGCAAATAAAATATGCAAAATTAAATAATTAAATTAAATATTTAAAATTTTACCTCTGCACTGCAGCACATGCATGGGATGATGACATATTCCCCCGAGTGGAAAGAAAAATTCTCTCTTTCCATTCCGCATTAGCACTTTCCTAAGGAAAGAGAGAGCGAAGGAAAGAAAAAGCATGCACTAATTGCATTAAGTTGCATCTTTCGGTGGCTCATGGAAGCGTGAGCGATTGTCCTAAAACGACGTGCCCCCGATTGCTTGTGTGTTAAGCTCCAAAGCTCACTCACTTGCTCACTGGCTAATTAATGTACTATTTAATTAATTAATGTACTATCATCACATGATTAATGAATTAATTAAGTAATTAATGGAGGAATGCTAAAGTGGATTAATTGGATAAGTTCGATCGACAATTTTGACTGATTTTTTTTTAAGAGAAAGCAAGTAGCCCTTTTTTATCCTTGGAGAGGATAAGCACTGAAATGACCAATGGGCGTGGAACATGTGGCACACAAGTGAGAATTTACTAGAAAGGAAAAAGGAAGAGGAAAAAAAAAGGGACACGCTGTTTACTTGGAATGATTTTATGCATGCATAGTCATCATATGATGGGTCTAAACCAGGAGGTTGTTTTTGCTAACCAAAACTTTGGTCATTTTGCTAACAAGCCCTAGTTTGGTTGATGAGGACGTACGAGTATAGGAAAAATTAGGGATGGTGATGGATCAAGTTATTATAATAATTTCGAACAAATTAGTTTAGAAAATTTATCTTTTTATATTTTGATTTCTGCTTTTATTATTAAACTTATATAAAAAATAAAAATTTAAATATAATTGACATTTTGACTGTGATCGGGAACTATTATTATTAGCTTATTTTAACTATAAAATTGGCATTTTTAGCGGCAAATGGTCTTTTTCTTATGAAAATAAAAGTCAAACTTCTAATCCTTCTCGTACGTAAGTGTGCACGAGGAGGGTCGATTAATGGTTAACATACATGCCTTGTGAGGCGTGAGAAATTAAAAAAAAAAGAAAGTAAAGTCAATCGAACATTCAACGCCAAACTTTCGCCAGTCAGCTTTGACCATCACGGCGCGCATCCACATTAATTAAATTAACGATGAGGCGACACGTGTTCTCTCTTGGCCGTTTGCTGTTTGGCGTCACTCTCCCGTGGTCGGCGCGGAGTAATAACTTCGTATGAATCGCCTCCGGCGGCGAGCGTGACCGTCCGAGGACGACGGCGCACGTTCACAGCTCGGCTCTAGTGTAGCGCCGCGTCACCCGCTGGCTCGCGTTTATCCTATCGTGGAACACATTAAAATCAAAATAATTCTAATTGTAATTTTCTAAAATAAAATAATTCTATAAATAAAAAATCAAATGACATTTTTTTTTCTTAAAGTGATTTTCTAGGTTGTTCTTATTGTAATTTTTGTTTATATTATTTTGATTTTTCAATCCGTACTTTAACCATGAACCCTGAAATCCGATTTGAACAGTTTTGGATTTGGATTGGGTTGGGTCGACGGGCGGAGATTTTCTAGGCCCATCATGCATGTTTGAGACTTGAGAGAAGAATATGCCCTTTCCCTTGCTGGGTTCCATGGCATTCCTTATTCGTGAGTACAATTTTCTTTGCAGGAAACTTTGCAGCGGATCCGAGAGAGCATGAAAACCAAACTAGGAAAACCATGGCCGCCGACACCGCCGTCTCTTTCCGCCGCCCGCGGCCGGTTACAAGACCCTAATCCACTTGGAATGTTCGAACTTGCTTATGTGGTGATTAGTTGCTGCCTACATGACGATAAAATTGATTGAATCATAAGATCAAAATACCCAACTTTAAAAAAATAAAATTCGACCGTTGCAACTCTTTCCGCGCTTCTACTAAGGAAGACCAAAGCAAGCGTTAAAAAAAGAGAGCCCTTTTTCATCCCCCTTCCCCAGTTTTCTCCGCTCATTCGTCCCGATGCATTCACCGCTCCACGCCTCCGCCGGCGGATGCTGCGCCTTTCTCCGCCGCCCATCCTACCTCGGCTACCGCGCTCTCCCTCCAGCCGGCGAGTCCGAGCCGCCCGTGCGGGTGGTGGTGGGGACGGAGCGCCGGGTATTCTTCGTCGACCCTTTCGTCCTCGAGCGAGATCCTTTACGGATCTTGATGGAAACGGCCGGATACGGATTATTGCGGCGGAAAGACACCGTCTTTATCGACGTCGACGCCATCCTGTTCGAGCATGTGCTGTGGTTGGTCTTCAATGAGCGCTCTTCCTCATCCGCCTCATTGTTTGAGCTTAATCTCAAGGAGATCATTGAGTTCTATTCCCAGGATAATTAAGAGTGGTATGGGAAAATTCACCAAATATGATCTTTCTTTACCTCTTTCCCTTGCGAGTTCAATTTTAATACTTCATTGTTGTGATTATAATTCTTTGTATGCAAAATAAATCCGCCATTAGAAGGGCAAATCCCGAAACTGATATGTTTTATAAACTTGTAGTGCTTGTAGCTCCTTGTAATAATCCGTATTGGAGTGTACGATTGAAGTATATTATGCATTTTCTCTGTTTGATTCAAAATTTATCTTTGGTCATACCTTCCGCGTCCACTGGTCAGAGAGCGCAGGTCAGGTCATGAATGGACAGCGTCAATCCACGCTCAAATCCCGGATTCGGCATGCCTTGCCTCGCCGTCCCGTACATCTTCGGAAGTAACTTTCGAATTCTCGCCGTCGTCCGGCGAGTGCACAATCACCCTCCACCTCCGCTCTCCGTCCCCTGCGCCGTTGCAGATGTCCCACGCCGCTCCATTCCGTTCCGCCCCCTTTCCTCAAATCGGGCCATGGCACTTCCATCCCGCTTGCCTCGCACCTCCCCATCACTTTAAATTACAGTATGAGATAAGCTCAGGGCTGGAATATACAGCAAATAGAATTTGCAAATAAAATGGTTTCATTGGCCAGTAAAACTGAAATTTAAGATCTAATCTTGTCATTCTCAATAACCTAGAAAGAAATTTTGTTCTTCATTTTATGTCTGATTAATTTAATTATTTAAATATAAAGTTTTCACAATAATATTAAATAAATATTTATTTTATGTTTAAATAAAAGTCTAAATAAAATTTCAAACACGTAACACTATTGAATCTTACTTAAAATCTGATATGTATTAAGTGCCCCATTAACCCTAGTTTAATAGTCGTCCCTACTCCCAGGGACGTGATCACGACAAGCAATGAGTTTTAGTATGACTACTATGACATTTAGGAACACGTCAGGGATTAAGATGTAAAATTTTCAATACTAAATTACTAGTGGACTGAATAAGGTTACAAGGGTTTTAACGGGAATCCAACTTCTAGGGATGTCAACGGGTCAAGTACCTGCCATTTTTGGCCAAACCCAACTCGATCCGACTCAAACCCAAATCCGATTAAACCCGAGTCAGGTATTTAAATGGGTACCCGCGCGTACCCATTTAAATTAAAATATTTATTTTTAAACTATTTTTATAAAACATAACTATAAAATAATAATAATAATAATAAATATATTTATAAAAAATTATTTTATTATATAAATATAAATATATATTTATTATATATAATCGGGTATCGGATACCCGCGAATATCCATGGGAGTGAATTTGAACCCGACCCGATTAACTAATTGGGTACTCGAATCTGCCATAAATAGATCGAGTCGGGTCGAGTACCCGCGAAGTCACATACCCATTAACACCCGCCTCTGTAGCCAAGAACGAGATCGCATGGCCCGACCCGCGGGTCACACGGGGCAAAAAATAATAATAATAAAAAAATAACGCCACACCCTAATTGATTTTGCTCAACCCTAATCGTCGTCTGACGCCACACCCTTCGACGTGTTTTCAACGCGGATCGTCGTCTGACTTTGCTCAGCCGTAATCGCTGGACGACACGCCTAGTGAGAAATCGCCGCCGGCACCAGTGACGCCGATGATAAATCACCTCTCTTAGCCCTAAATCTCTTCACCAGGTGTTGCGTCTGGGTCATTTCGGAATTTTTAACCTTTTGATTTCTGAAACATAATATAGATGTTTAATCCTGCAAAATTTTGCCTTCTTAGGAGTAGGCACTTGCTTCCCCATCCTTCTCTTGTACCTGCAATGATTAAATTTAGGATATCTGAGGTCTTCCAAGGAGTAGAATCATCTAAAATTTTATCTAGATCCATTTGGATTTTATGGTACATGTTTAAAATGCCAACTATTGAGTTTTCTTTTAATATTCTAAATTCACGTTTGCAAGTTTTTTTGTACTTGTTTGAGTCATTGCTTTGATTTGTATTTTGACTTATATAGTTTAATTAATTAACTCCTATTATTTTGATGATTATTTTTGGCATTTCGATCAAGTTAATAGCAGTAATAAACTATATGATCTACTTTGGAGTTTTCTTAATTACAGTAGCCAAATATAAATTGACATCTAGCTATGCTTAACGTGATTAGTTTTTATAGAATTAATTTTTGATTTAAACAATTTTGCATGATCTCTTGCATAATTTCTTTTTAGATAGAACATAATTCTAAAAAGTCAAGAAAGGTGGTTTTTTATATTCTATTTATTTAACAAATAATTTAAATTATTATAGAGAATTTTACTTAACAATAATTTATAGCTTCTTTGAACAACAATCTACCAACATTAATAGGGGTGACAACAGGTTGAGTACCCACATTGCCACTATATTTCGAACCCGATGCTATTAGCAAAACCTGCTACCCAAACCCAGGTATGATATTTAAATAGTTACCCGCGGGTACCCGATTAAATAAAATATAAATTATTTATTATTTATTATTTATTAGTAAAAATATAAAGATAATAATAAATATATTTATATAATAATTATTTATTATTATTTTTATATTTTTACTAATAAATAAATATTTATATAATAGTTATATTTATATAATAGTTATTTATATATATATATTATTGAAATCAGATATCGAGGAATGGGTATTCGAACCCAATTAAAATCCAACTCGAACTTGATTAAAATCTGATCCCATCCCATTTAAGTAAATAGGTATTTGAACCGAATCAAATTTCTATCCCTAATTATATTACTCTCATTGACCCCACAGGCCAATATATAGGCCTGTCCATACTATGGTTCGAACTGAAAAATCGAATCGAACCGAACCGAACTTATTGGTTCGGTTTGGTTCGATTCCAAGGTAGAAAAATTAAATTCGGTTTGGTTTCGGGTTGATGAAATAAAAAATCGTGTAAACTGAACCGAACCGATGTTTAATTTAGGGTTTGCCGGTTTGGTACTTTGGTTCGATTCATTGGTTCATTTGGTTGGGCCCGTCCGGTTCTCCGCTGAGTCCGCTGCTCGTGCTCGGCTGCTCGTGAGTCACAACCCTAAAATCCCTAATACGATAATTCCCTTATACCCTATTCGATTTCGCCTTGGGCCGAAATTTCTCCGCTGCTCGCCTACTCTCGAGTCTTGACCGACTGTCTGCAATCTCCTCTCGTCCCAGCCTCCCTAGTCCCTCCCTCGGCCGGCCCTCCCCGGCTCCCCCTCCCTGACCCTGTCAAGTACCCTCGACCTCGACGGACGAAGGCTCGAGCTGCTCTCCAAAACTAAATTAAGATACATGAGACATAAAGAAGTTCTTGCAGTTCAAGAAAAATCTGAGTTGGAAAAATATTTGAATGAAAAAGCTGAAAATCCAACTCCTAGTTTTGATATTTAAATTGGTGGAAGATGAATTCTATGAGATTTCCTATTCTATCTTCGATGGTTCGTGATATCTTGGTAATTCCTATCTCAACTGTTGCTTCAGAGTCAACTTTTAGTACTGGTGGTCATATGCTCGATCCATTTCGAAGTTCATTATCACCTTCAATGTTGGAAGCTTTAGTTTGTTGTCAAGATTGGATTCGAGCTACTAATCGTGAAGTGGAAGAGGATATAGAAGATAGTCAAATATTAGAAAAAGGTAAATTTTTTTGATGCATGTTTGTTTAAAATTAGTTAATGGCGTATATTGATTTTCATTTATATTCTTGATTAATAATAATATATGCGTTTCTTTTGTTTGATAATTAACAGTGATTACAACAATTCAATCTGCACCAGGAATTATTGATTTGCAAATGTAGCCAAGTATTTCAAATTCAACTTTGGGTTGTAAGTAGTATTTTTTAATTGCTTCAGCATAATATCTTTTTATATAACTTTTATAAATTTACTAACATATTTAATTTGTATTAGTTGACTAGTTGTTATTTGTTAAGTTGATGTTATGCAGGTAACTAAGTAAGATGATCTTGGTTTTGTACTTTTGTTCAATCACTAGAGCAACTGAGCAAGCCAGCAAGGTTAAATTTATAGATGAAACCTCTTTAAGACTTCTAACTTCTAAGTCTTTTATCTTTAAGAGTTAAGACTTCTAACTTCTAAGTCATATTTGCTAGTTATTGTTTTATACTTTTATTGATGCAGGTTAATTTGAGTATTTGACATCTGGAGACTAGAGAGTGGAGATTGAGTTTTGGACATTTGGACCTATGGAGTTTTCGACATTTGGAATTGGACCTGGACTGTTGGAACTTGGACGTGCACTCATGCTATTGGATGCTATCAATTGTCATTAACTTAAAATCTTAAATACTTAAATGTCTGGATGGCTGTTGAACTTGTTGTAAACTACTAAACTGTGATTGTGTTTTTGAACTGGATGGCTGGATGCTATCATTTATCATTAATGTATAAATGTATTTGTGTTTTGAACTTATTGGATGTCTATTGTCTAGGCGTAGTCAACTAGTAATGTGAATATGTGATTGTGTATTTGTGTCTTGTTTGATGGTTATTGGTTGATGGTTGCGCTTAGCCGCTTATCGAGCTTATCAATATCAATAGAGGGTAAGCAGGTTTATATTTTAGATGCTTCAAGAAGATTTACTAGTAATGTGAATATGTGATTGTGTTTTTGTGTGTTTGTTTGATAGTTGATGATTGCGCTTATCAAGCATTAGAGCTTATAAATATCAATAGAGGGTAAGCAGGTTTACCGTTTATGTTTTAGTCTTTTACTCTTTTAGATGCTTCAAGAAGATTTACTAATGGCCAACAAACTAGTGGAAATTTGATATCCAGATGAGAATAATTTGAATCTCACCACCGTAAACATAAAGCATAAGCTAATTCAAGCTGAGAACTATATGCTTGATTCATAAAAATACAAGTACAATTGTACAAACATGCTGGAATAAGCATAAGTGCATAACCATATATGCTTTATATGTCAACAATCGCTAATGGGATTGTTTGACTCCTTCTATCTCACTAGAAATCTTATCTAGTTATCTAAATGAAACACAACAGTCAACAATTGATGTAGCAAAAAATTTAATTTTCGCCAGTAAATGATGCAATGAGTCTTCTCAAGAGCTCCTTCCTGAAGGAAACACATCAATGTAGTATTAGAAACTTGAAGCTGAACATAGAAGTAGCAATGTAAGTAGTTACCTTAAAATTTCGGTTTAACCTGATTTAAACCAAAGTTTAGTTTAGTTCGGTTTTAAAAAAGTTCGATTTGATTTTGAGTTCAAAAATTTGGGAAAAAAAAAACTTTGATTCGGTTGAAATGGGTTCGGTTCAGTTCGGTCTAAACCAATTGGACAGCCCTACGATAAAATAGACTAAAAGTGTGGAATTGCGGGTCGCACTTATTATTTTTTAGAATCTTTTAGCGTTTGGCCTTGTGAGGAAAACCCTTCGGAGGCTCTTCCACCGAAAGGAAAAAACACTCGCCTCTTCTTCCGCCTCCTCAGCCTCGACCGATCCAAGCCAGATCTGCCCCTTCCGCCTCCTCGGCTTCGATTTATCCAAGCCTTCCGCCTCCTCGGCCTCGACCTATCCAAGCCTCTTCCGCCCCTTCCGCCTCCTCGTCCTCGATCCATCGATCCCACGCCTTCCGCCTCTTCCGATTCTCCAGCTTCGACGACGTTCCATCTCCACTGTTTTCCAGGTATCACACGCATTAATCCCTCGTTGGTATCGCACGCAAGGATGAATTTACATGTAATGTTTTGGTATTGTAATTATCAGAAAGAAGTATCAATTTCTTTCAAGCACTCTAGCACACAAACTCCAGTGCGTCTGATTAAACCAAAAAAAATGCTTGGATCAATGAAGACTATGTAGATTATTGTAAAGAGGTGGCTCTTCATGATGTCTTAGCTTTACGCGTATGATATGCAAACTGCTGATTGTTGGCACTAAAATATTTCAAAGAATCATGTTGTTTTTCTCTGCTAATTTGATGATGAACTGTTGAATGATGAACTATTCGTGTATGAGTTATGAATATTCTTGTACTGGGGATATTATACTGCTTAGTTTGGTTTTAAATGCAAAATATGTTAGGTATTTCTTAGTGTGATTTTGTTAATATCTATTGAAACTTTACATGTTTTCAAGACATTGGCACACATATATAACTATATATGTATATGTATATATATATATATATATATATATATATATATATATATATATGTATATATATATGTATTGTTGAATTGTATTGTTGAATTATATTCATACTAATACATGTCTTTTTACACATTTTGAAGTATTGATGGCAAATAAAACTAAGGCAACATGGAATTTTCAAACTACCTTAATATTTTGTGATGTTTGTATTGCGGCAATAGAGAAGAATTTACGACCCGGTAGTCATTTTAATGCCCAAGGTTGGAGATTTATAATTGACAATTTTTAACAACTTAGCGGACTACAATATGATAGAGTTAAATTAAAAAAATATTATGATTATAATTTATTTTATTAAGTCATTTTAATGCCTAAGGTATGCCATTATAATTTATTTTATAAAGTCAATATAATTGTTAATTATGATTAAATGTGAAATTTACAGGAAAATATTATTTAGTTGATGTTGGATACGCACAAACGAGTGGGTACCTTGGCCCATATGGAGGAGTCAAATACCATTTTCAGGAATTTCAACAAGGGCAACCACCTTAAGGGCTTAAAGAAATATTTAATAAGGCACACTCCTCTCTTAGAAGTGTCATTGAATGATGTTTTGGAGTGTGGAAAGAGAGGTGGGATATATTGCGGGACATGCCTTCGTCTCCATATAAAACATAGGTTAAAATTGTAATTGCAACAATAACATTGCATAATTATATTAATGCAATTTTTGAAGAATTTGAGACTGATTCTGAAGTTATTCTGGAAAATGAATATGAAGATTATGAGGAAAATGTTGAAGATCAAGGAAATTCTACAGATATAGAAATGATTCGCAATCAGATTGCATTGAGTTTAATGACATCAAATATGTAGCAAATTATATTTTGTATACACTGAAAATACTTTTTATTATGATTGGAAATTCTATGTGGATGTTCTTAAAATGTTTTATTTATGTCATAGATTGCTTAATTTTAAATGCACATATAAATTTCTGCTTAATAGAGCAGCATAATATTTCTACACTGCTTAGTAGCTCAGCAGTTTATCCAAACATTTTTAAGCTTATCCAGCTAACTTTGGTCAAACCAGCTCTGGTCAAACCAGCAAAAGTTATAAGCTCCCACAGCCCCAAGTTGGCCCATAATATTTTTCCAGCTTGCATAGCAGCAACGGCAATGCACTCCTAATTGGCCCTTTGTCTTCGCGAATGCTCCCCCTTTGTTCTCCCATGCTTCTTCGTACCCTCTTCAGGTAATCTTTAATCACCATAAGGCTTGGATTTGTGTTGATTCTCTATTTTTATGATTGGTACAGATCAAACTAAAATCCTTGTTTGATCTAAACCTGGTGATCCATGCCTCCGAAGGCTGAATCTTTTTAGCCCTTTCCAGATCTTCCTTGAAATATATCCCATTGCATGACTTTAACTAGTTGAGAGGATCCAAATATGAACAATTGTCAGCTTCTTAAATTTCTTTTAGGTGTTGCTTTTATTGCGTTTTGGCCTGAGATTTTTCTCACAATAACTGCACTTTTTTATTCTTACTGCAGTGTAGGATTAGTCACTATTTGTCTGGTAGTTGCTAAGATTGGGTTTTTCAGGGGTTTAAGATAATTAAGTTTGATTGGATCTTTTACATTGAGAAGAATGGTGCTAGTTCTAGCGATTGGTGATCTGCACATCCCTCACAGGGCGCCAGATCTTCCTGCGAAGTTTAAGTCCATGCTTGTGCCTGGGAAAATTCAGCATATCTTATGCACTGGAAACCTGTGCATTAAGGTGCTTCCTCTTTTCTTTCTTTTTTGTGATTTCCTTCATATGCCCTATAAGATTGGTATTGACAGATTGAATGTTTTAGTAATTATTTTGTTTGAACATGTATGTGTACTTGATTGGTTACTTTTCTTCTGATTTTTGTAACTTCAACCAAAATAAATGAACCGTTATCTACAGATTTTTATAGTAACTATGTGACTCGTAACTTGAAACAGTTGCTTCATGGGTCTTGTTGCCTTCTTGGAAGATCCATATATGACCTGACATGTGACAGATTCGTCTATCATTCAATTTGGTTTTGCAATATCTGTCATTAAAATAAAAATGTTAGTAGACTAAGCAAGTATGTACATGAACCGGCATTTTATCTGCACCTTGCTCTAGTGTACTTTTGCATATGGAATTTGTTTACCCAACTTCTATCTCACTGTTCTGTTTAAGTCTGTACTTTTTTCTTTTTTTTAAGGTGGCAATACATAAATGTGGCTGGATTTATTCGTTGTGTGTTTAGTGATTAGTTTATGTCAAAATAAAGTTATATTATGATATTATTTTTCTGTAGTTGCCAAAATTCATTAAATTTAATCTATCAGGAAATTCATGACTACTTGAAAAGCCTTTGTCCTGACTTGCATATTACTCGAGGTGAATATGATGAAGATGCTCGTTACCCAGAAAACAAAACTCTCACGATTGGTCAATTCAAGCTTGGGCTTTGCCACGGACATCAGGTTTGGTTTTATGCTTTGAAGCAGTGATCACATGATTTTCTTTCTTAGTTGGATACTGACATAAATTCTTTAAGTGCCAAATGAGAACTTTACACCATTTTCTTGAATCTACTCATGTCTGATTTACGTTGCAATTTCACTTAGCTGAGTGTATGTATTAGTAAGAAAAATTTTCCCAAAAAAGTAAAAAAAAACTTTCATTTGTAGGAGGATCGGAGATGTACATGAAAAATATGTAGGAAAATACTGCTTTTTGGTATCTTCACTTTCTACATGATTAAATAGATCAAAGTTAGATACAGACTGGATGTTTTTGGAAATGTTGAAAACTTTGTCAAAGTTCAATCAGTAAAGTGCTTCTAG
The DNA here is from genome assembly GCA_027563935.2 of Costus lasius. Taxonomy (NCBI): domain Eukaryota; kingdom Viridiplantae; phylum Streptophyta; class Magnoliopsida; order Zingiberales; family Costaceae; genus Costus; species Costus lasius. The sequence continues at coordinate 121,250,668 of CM050446.2, forward strand.
CTGCAATTGCAGTTCATTGAGCGAATGAAATTCTACTGTGACTATTAAGTTGTTTCAAATGCTATTGGATATCCAACAAGGCTATCTTCAACCACTACTGTATTCACATTATGAACAGAATTAGAAGTATTTATAGCTGAGTATGAGTATAAAGTTGTTTCAAATTCTATTGGATATCCAATCAAATCTATCTTCAACCACCACTGTATTCACATCATGAACAGAATTAGGAGTATTTATAGCTAAGTATCAATGTTTCTGCTTATCTTTTGTTTTACCAGTATCCCAGAACTCATCAACACTTATTTTTTGTTGGCTTATGTAAGAGTAAATTTTGTTTGGCTGTTTTAGTTCAGAAGATTTTGTAGAAGAGGTGTTTTGGAATTTAACCCTTGTTTCCATAATTTGACTATTTTTATCCTTCGATAAATTCTGGGTGATCTGGTGCAGGCTTCTTGATTGCCTTTTCTGTAATCTATTGCCAGTTTCTTTGTTATATTTTGAGCAACTTGTTGTCAAATACTTGACGAGTCTATTGGATAGTTTGTTTTGTATCTTGAAGGTGGTAAAATACGTTGTTCCTGTTGGTATGATTTCATTTTTTAGAAAATCCATTTTTTTCTAAAACTGTTGTAAATTGTAATCTTTCATTTTTTTAAATTTTTTTTTATCTTTTTCTTCTCTTTTAAACAGTTGTATCTCTTCATTTATTTGATTAATTTAATTTAATTAATTTTGAGTGGGTGTTGACAAGGGGTGTCTTAAAGCTATAAATAGGAATACTCTCTTCCCATTTAATGTATGTCAAACATGAAGAGCTTGAAGTCTCCTTTTTTTTTTTTTTTTTCTACTTTTCTCAGTCTTCAGGTTTTCCCCCCTCAAATGTAAGTATTTTATATCTTGTCTTTTTTGCTACTCAATATTGAAAGAGGCTGTGATAGCTTTTCTACTGTCGATGTTGATGGAGAAAGTAACCACGGTTGTAAGTGGAAAACTAGATTTAATATGCGCAAACACCAGAACGACGCCTTAGGACATATTCCTAAACTTATTTTTATTTATTATACACTGTTTTTCAATTTGGTTTTCTTGAAACTTAAGATTTATTATTATTCTGCAATTTTACGCTAACAGTTCCATTGATTCTTAATGAACTTTAAGCTTCTGGCTATGTGAGGAGCACTTGGCTCAGGATGTTGAGGGGTCGGTGCGTGGATTTTTTTTATCTCTCACTTCTGCCAGAGATTTTCTTTCCCTCGCAAATAAGAATATCCAGAAATATCCTAAATGTTGTTTAAGCATTTAACTGTTTTATGTAACAAGCATATCCTAAATGTTGTTTAAGCATTTAACTGTTTTATGTAACAAGCATGTCTTTAGAACCATGTCGGTAAAAGTTTTTGATTGGTGCAGACTTCTCGATTGCCTTTTCTGTAATCTTAATTCTTATTCTTGCTCCTTGTTCACTTGGTATTAGTCATCACAGGCTAAGATAATGCCAAGGCCAACTCCCACTTGCTCTTGTTTCCTGCTTTTAGAACATTTTAGAGTATTTTGCATGTCATCCATGTTTCGCATTAGTTTTGTTAACTTTCTCATTTTTAATCTATGTAGATCGTCCCATGGGGCGACTTGGACTCATTGGCCATGCTTCAAAGACAACTGGACGTAGACATCCTTGTGACAGGACACACTCATCAGTTCAAGGCCTACAAGCATGAGGGTGGTGTCGTCATTAACCCTGGATCAGCAACTGGTGCATATAGCAGCATAACATATGATGTCAACCCCAGCTTCGTGCTAATGGACATTGATGGCCTTCGCGTTGTGGTTTACGTGTACGAGCTTATTGACGGAGAGGTCAAGGTCGACAAGATCGACTTCAAGAAGACTGCAACAGCGCAGTCTGCTCATTAGTCTTTGTAAATTTATTTTCAACTGTGTACTCTGATTTGGTTGTTAAATGTGGTGATATTGACCACCGGATTGGGTGAACTTCTGATTGTGAAACTAAGATTGCTTTTTAATGTGCTTTACGAATTTTCAACACACTATTATAATAAAGCATATCTGGTCGTGAAACTAAATTGTTGTTTTGATGCGCTATTATTGTAAAGATGCTTGTGCGAGGAACACAAATCTTGTGCATTGGTTAGTACCTGATGATTCATATGCCGAGATTTTTGTTGTTAAGATGCTTGCTCAAAGAACGCTAATCTTGTGCTTTCCCATATAGGATTCCGTATGTAAGATTTTTATTGCTAATTCCTAAATCAATGTAATGGATTAATCAATAAATGGAATATAATCAATTTTAAACATTCACACAATGTTTCATCTCTTTCCTCTCATGTCAATATGTTTCTTTTTTAAAAATAGAAATGAGAAAGTATTTCTTAAATAAATACAAATAGATTAATAGACCCAGCTTTTTAAATAAAACTCGACTGTTGCAATCGAAAAAATTTTGGCAGCGGCTGCAGTTGGGTGCCCCCATCGCGCAAACATGAATCCAAGAGCTAACGTGCGAATCTCAAAGTCAGGTCAAACTTCACGATCCCATTCAACGTTCACGAAATGTAAACTCATCTTTAACCCTCGTTAAAGTCAACGTTCATGAAAATCATGTTGACTTTCACGAAATCGAGCCGCTGCCTCCACCTTCGCCGTGCTCGCGCCCTCTCGCCCGTATGCGATGTTCTCCCACATCATCTCTGCGAAATGCGTCGGCTCCTGACCTCCACCCCGATGTGTGCCCCCAAAATTTTTCCTATCCTCCCACTCCCCAGCACGGGTGAGGTGCGGCTTGCCCCCTCCGCCCGTACTCTTCTGCCGCGCTCATAGTGGAGCAGCCCTCCATCTGAGACCGAGAGGGAAGAAGACATGGGCTGCAGCAGTGCATCTCCATGTCCTCCATACTAACACCAGCATCTTGCAAGGAGACGACGGATCCGAGAGCCGCCTCCACTACTGATTATTGAAATTTTATTTACCAGATTGTTCAACATAACAGGCTAGTGTGGTGCACAAGTTTTTCTGATATACATTCTGGAACATCTACTGTCTGGTTGTTGACAACCTTAGAGTATACAATATTTGATAACATTATACCAATTTTTTCTGCATTATACCAGCAATATGGATCTTCTGGCGATGATCACTTAGTAGATGTCAAGGATTTTGAGGTGCATCCTGCTGCTGCTGGATTGATTGTAAGAGGCAAAAACGAGAAGCAAATAATTAATTTGAACCCCTGCAGGAGGCCTTTGGATTTGGACATCGACTACATCACAGGGAACAACAAGCGGTGCAATGACAAGGAGCCGGAGACCTTGAATGCCAAATCACTCGCCAAATAGAGTAAGGAGGCGACCGAATCGGAACACAACTCGAGGCCATATACAAGCCCGGCGGCATCGGCAGTGAAGGGAACCAAGCCGGTTCGAGCTCCGCCCTCACTGGCGATGAGACTCCTCTCTTGCACACCATCACCGCGGCGCCTCCGGTGGGCATGGCGTTGGAGACGTCGGCGGGGAAGGAGGCAACGACGGAAGCAGCGACGAAGAAACTATCCAAGGGGAGGAGGAGGAAATGGCGGCAGCAGCAGCTGAGCTCGATGGCGGCCTTCTTTGAGAGCCCGGTGAAGCGACTGATGGAGCACCAGGAGGGTCTCCACTGGAAGTTCCTAGAGGTGATGGAGCGGCGGAGGTGGAGGCGGTGGCGAGGGCTGCGAATGCCCATGACTTCATCAGCGGGCTCGCAGATGGCTACAAGACGCAGTGCGGCGAGCGGGGTGAGAGGGGGCGAGCGCGACGAAGGTGGAGGCAGGGGCTTGATTTCATGTAAGTCAATGCGATTTTTGTGAATATTAACTTTAACCAGGATTAAAAGATGAGTTTACATTTCGTGAACGTTGATTGGGATCATGAAATTTGACTTGACTTTGAGATTCACACGTTAGCTTTTGGATTCGTTTTTGAGCGATGGGGGCATCGTAGTTGGATACCCAGCTGCCAAAATTTTTCGGTTGCAACCCTCTCGGCGTTTCTTCTGGAGAGCGTCATTTTATCTCCTTTCCCCTGTTTTCTCCATTCTTTCGTTCCGATGCATTCACCGCTCCGCGACTCCGCCGGAGGATGCTGCGCCTTTCTCCGCTGCCCATGCTCCCTCGGCTACCGTTCTCTCCCTCTAGAAGGCGAGACGGAACCGCCCGTGCGGGTGGTGGTGGGAAAGGAGCGCCGGGTGCTCTTCCTCGAGCGAGACCCTTTATAGATCTTGATGGAAACGGCCGGACACGGACGATTGTGGCCGCAAGACCCCCCGTCTTTATCGATGTCGACGCCATCCCGTTCGAGCACATGCTGTGGTTGATCTTCAATGAGCGCTCTTCCTCATCCGCTTCATTGTTTGAGCTTAATCTCAAGGAGATCATTGAATTCTACTCCCAGGACAATTAAGAGTGGTATACGAAAATTCACCAAAATATGATCTTTTTTCACGTCTTTCGTTTGCGAGTTGAGTTTTAATACTCCATTGTTTTGATTATAATTCTTTATACGCAAAATAAATCGACAATAAGAGGGGAATCAAGAAACTAATATGCTTTCTAAATTTCTGGTACTTGTAGTTCCTCGTAATAATAGATATTAGAGTGTATGATCGAAGTATATTATGCATTTTCTCTATTTTATTCAAATTTTATTGTCATAAATCTTCTAGCAATATATCAATTCTATACCAAATTTCACTAAAACCATCTAAATTTATCCGTTTGATTACTTTTTATCGGTATTTGCCCTAAAACAATCGTCTAGCGCATGACACAAATCTGGAGAACCTGAAATTTTAGGTTGAACAAAATTACAATATTAGGAATGCACACTTTCTACGTATGGGCGTTTAAGTGAGTTCCTTAATCGAGTTTAAACAATGAAGCTTTTCGAATTATAACTTATAAGGAGGGCACGTTTAGATACAATTACAAAATACACAAAATAAAAATAAGGCCGCCAGAATAGTGGGGCAATTTGACATAACGTAACATTGTATAAGAGGGGTGAAGTGCAATTTTAAAATTAACTATAGAAGGCCAACTTAACTGCATCAAGTACAATGGACAAGCTGAGATTTTTGAAAACACAGAGGCAAAATGTAGCATCATTACGTGGAATAAGGTCCTCATTTATTAGATTGTCAAATAAACTGATTCACACAGGATTGGCCAGAACAAGTACATAATTGAAAGTAATCACGCAACTCAAACATAAACAACAGGAAGAGATAGAACAGAAGTACTTCAAAAGAAAAAGATGAAGAACAGTTTTATTGCTCTCGAGGCATCCACTAGAACCAGGAACACTTGTGACTTTGTCAGGCTTGTGGCTAGGTAGAGCATGCTTGAACTATTGCGAGCCAGGAACTCTTTGTTTCTCTGAACATGACGGCACTGCTGTAACAGATACGTGGAAGTAGTACTATATGTCCATATCTGTATCTGGTTTGGACTCTACTCTTTCAGAGGTCTCGCCTCCAACCCACCTTCTCCGCGGGCGACCAAGTTGTAGGGCATGTAAGTCCCCAGCATCCTGTCCCAGACCGAGAAGAAAGGTTGAGAATAGTTGTACTTTGATCCTTGAAGCTGATGGTGGATGTCGTGGTAGGCTGTGTTGTTCTCGAAGAAGGTGTGGAAGATGTTACCAGGCAGCCAAAGGCCACAGTGATCATCGACGGTTTTAACCACGGCAAAGCAGAAAAAGAACACGGAGGTGCGCGGCGTCATCCCGGTGACCAGGAAGGAGACGCCGCCGCCGAACGTGTCGAGAAGGAGACCCTCCAAGGGATGGTTGTAGAGAGCTCCGACAGCGTAAGGGACGACGAGGCGGTGGTGGCGGGAGTGGATGTGGCGGTACAGGAACTTGTTCTGGTGCATGTAACGGTGAAGAAAGTACTGCCATGTGTCCAGTACCAGCATTGCCCCGAAGATCTGAATGGCCTGAACAGGAATCGATGGCTGAGGAGGCACCTCTGACGAGATGAACTTGGAAGTGATCTGCATTAGGAAATGACAGCACAAGTAATTTTAATCAAGTCATTTTCTTCCTCAAATTTGTGACCCTTGAGCTAATAATTCTTCCTTGATAAGAAGCCAAGTGGGGAACTAATCTCCTTCAAGCAACCCAACCTTACAGCCTCACATAAATCAAGAAAAAAGAGCAAGTATGTAGTACAAAGCTATACTTCATAGAAAGTAAGAGGTCTTACTTTCTGATGCAGAAAATTAAAATCGACCTAAGAAATTTGCACAAGATTCTGACAAATGTATCACACAGTGAAATGGCAAGCCTTACTCAGGTGCCTGCTAAGTAATCTCACCTTATAACATATTATATTTTATATTTCGAGTCACTTGGAGCTACCTAGAGCTGTAGACCCTCAACACTAATTTGTTTAAATCACCTGAGCCCCAAAAGTGATTACTATTTAGTCGGTTTTAAAACATTCTGTGCAAGGAACCACCATAAGGCAATTAACCACCAATAACTTTGTCGCAACCTAGTTACTATTGCTTAATGCTATATCCACATTCAATATGCTAAAAATCAAAATATCCTCTCCGATTGTTTCTCAATCTTACCCACTTAATGGTTAAGATAGACATGAATAACTAGAGACCACAAACGTTTGAAAATCCTATCACATGGTAATGCCTTTTTGCAACTTCTTTCTCATAACACACGGTAACGCTGAAAGATGTTGTGATGTATTGAGCGATTTCCATAGGTTAATTGATGCATTGATTTTATTTCGCGTGGATTAAGTCTTCCTTTGGTTTCATTAAAATTATAATAAATTCAATCAGAAAAATTATAAACAAATAACAAGAAAGAGAAAATGAATTTATTACCTAGAGAAGGTCAGAAGATTCCAATTTAAAGTAGTCAAGTAAAAAGTTGATTAAACTGAAAGTAAATAAAGTGAAAATTTGGTCATCCTCCCAACCACCAACCTAAAAAGCAAGAAATTAAATGCAACAATGAACGACCAGCTTATAATGGTAACACATGCCACCAAGATCAGTCACAGAAAAGTGACATAATATAATAGTAATTTTTCAAAAAAAAAAAAGCACCTACCAGTATTTAATGTAAACACATGCAACCACGAGTTTATGTCACAGAAAAGTGAAACTGTGAAATTACTATATTTCTACTCAAGTATCTGCCAAGAAATTACATGCTACTTCTCCCTCAGTGGTGATTAGTGAAAGAATAAGTGCAAAGTGCATAAGTATTTTTTTTTTTGCCAAGTGCATAAGTGAAAAGCAAGGGAGTTGAATGCTATCAAAGAAGAGGAAAAAAAACTAAATTTCTCACAATTTTTCTAAAAAGTAAAAAAGGAAAGGTTTCAGTTTAATTCCTAAAACATGTCATTTTGTCTTTTCTTATAGGTGGCCTCACATGGTGCGGATGACAAGTGATTAACTATCATTAAAGCTATAGTAATTGGCAGAATCAAAATATTTAAAGCCATTTATGGACAAAATATATGCAGTGGATCAATATACCAGCTATTTATTCTCCAGGTGATGGATAGTTTATAAAAAAAAACATGAACATCAACTTTTGGGATTTACAAAAATACTCTTGAGGCTAGAAATCCGATAAAAAAAATTAACACAATTATGGAAGGAATGCAAACTAGAAATGGACAAATTATTGGATTCCAATTACCAAGGGATCATTTTTTACAGAACATAAAAACGGATGTCCACTTCTGCTATAGTTATCCATTTTAATGACTGGGAATGATCTAATTCTTTCGCTGGAACTGCCAACTTTTTTTTTTGCTTTATATATCAAGTCGAAGGGTCCATATCATGTTCCATCAATAACACGGAGGCCGATGGATCACAAACTACGGGGCAATTGCTTTTCACATTAATAGTATCTCGTATTCTCGTCCGCATTATTGTTGACTAAAAAAACAATAAGAAAAAACAGCATTTGGAGTCTCACCAGGAAGAGGAGCTGCGAGAGAGTCGCCTGGACTAGCTGCTGAAACAGTACGCCCTTCACCACCGTCCGCAGCGGCACCAAATTCTTCTTCTCCTCTTCCTTCGTCGTGTGCAGCCGGTACCGCTCCAGCGGCGGCATGAGCTGGTAAAATCCGCCGTAGCACCAGTAAACGGCGATGGGGGCAAACGTGCTCATCAACTCATCGCTCACATACTCCTCCCAGAACACCATTTTCCGAAAACGGATAAATTAAATTAAAAAAAAAACAGAAGAATAACAAAACCCGAAAGCGATATCTCGAGCACAAATCCAAAACCACGCGGCCGTGCCAGGAACGGGACAAAAAAGGTCGGACCCTCTAGGGTTTATGCAGATGAAAATGCCAACAGAAGCCAAATGAGCACAGAATTTGGTGAGAAGATGCAAGAAGAAAATGAGAATCGCAGCGGCGCAAGAACGGAGCAAAAGCAACGGACAATGTGGAGCGAGAAATTTAACTGGGGAGGGAACTCCAAGTTCTTGGTAAAGACGCTGCAGTTCGATGGCACCATAGAAAGGGTTCCTTCAATTCTCGTGTTTGCTGTTCGCGCGACAACCAACTGATGACACTCCATCAATGTGTTGAATCTGTGCGTCCCAAACTTCGTCTGCCCATTTTTGTACCCGTCCACCATTTCCGAAAAAAGGAAATGACAACCAACGGCGAAAAATCCTAGGAACTTGCCTAGACATATGAGGCAGAGTCCCATATCTTTTTTATACACATTTTAAAATAATATATGTGCATAATTTTAAAATAGTTATAATTAATTTTTTAATTTTTTTAAAAATATTAATCGGATATTATGAATTTTAACGTATAAATTGATTAGATTTTATAGAAAATTATTAAATTCTATAAAATTTTATCGAAATCTACTAATAAATATTATATAAAATCTAATCAATATTTTATAAAAATATAGTCAAACTTTATAAAATCTGATCGATATTTTATAAAATTTGATTAAATCTATGGAATCTAATTAATATTCTATAAAATTTATTTTAAAATTCGTACAAATTAATTATCTTTAAAATTTGTGCACAAAATGAAGGAGCAGATCCCACCTAAGCAATTTTCTCCTCATGCGGAACAGAAGTGGGTATGGATTGAGGGTGTGGTGTAAACAGGCAGCAGAAGCATTCCACCTAATAGCATAAATTTGTGAGCTATTCGTGCTATCAGATTGCTTACGCTACATTAATTGCAGCACACTTCTCTGTTGGTACACTGCGACAGTTGTGTATTTATGAATAATAATAATAATAATAATACTAATAATAATAATAATAATAATAATAATAATAATAATAATAATAATAATAATAATAATAATTATTATTATTATTGCTTGAGCCGTTTTTAATCACTTTGTGGCTTGAATATATTAACTATAACCAATAGCTCAAAATTTGATACAAAATTTTATGAAATTGCTTGCATGTTGCATAATGAGGTCACGCGCGTTGATGTTTTTTAAACAATGTTTTGAGTTGGGTACGATGGATTAACTAGCATTTTATTTTTACTCCAACTTCCTTCCATATTTATGACTTATCTAATGTGGTTATGATTTATAGGTAAGCTAAAGGTAATGAAAAATAATAAAGTTAGAGACTTACTATTTTCAAACCTTATTATTTCTTTTAAGAATTGTGCATTTTGCTTAATTTTTATTTTATTTAAATAATTAAATTAATTTAAAAATATATTGGATGGATTAAACACTTCCCTCATTTTCTTAATAAGGCTAAAGTACTTTTAAGTAGATTAAATGTTTTTTCCCTCATATGTTACATTTGAAGATATGTCATTTAGTAATAGTACAAGATAAAATGTATTGAGAAAAATTTCTAGGCAAGGTTTGATCCTAAAATTCTTTGGCATAATTATATCTGAGTTATTTCATCGTTTAGAATGTGTGAATCTTAAAACAATGTAAATGTGGTCCTACTTTAAAATTCATAATTTTAAAAAGATGGACCATTTAAATATAACATTATTTAAGATTTGTAGATAAGAATTTTACCTACCAATTTTTAATTTTTAAAGAGGGAAGTAGATCGCTGAATGCTGAATTTAATTTGGGATAAACATTGGACATCCCTAATGATATTTGATAATGTTATTTGTTTTAATCATCTATAGGGTTTTTAGTTTAGATTTCTCTGTATTTGGGATAAATAATCTTAATATATGATCTCAAAAGTCAAAATTGAGATCCTTAAATAAGAAAACACAAAGGTCATTCATAATCATGCTCCCTTATGCTATGTTGTTTGAAAAAGAAAAGACTAGATGAAGAGACCGAAACAAAAATAATTTTTATCTCAAGGAGTTGCTAAATAATTCAAAATATCCTATTAGTTGTATTTTATATTTTACAATTTTTTAAAAAACTCGAAAGGATGTTCCACGCTATTCATATATATCCACCAGACTTGAGCAAAATAAACTCATGAGTGAACTTTTTTTTAATGACATTTACCAGTGCAGTTTATATAGTAACAGTGCATTAAAACTTATCAAGGCTTTTGCTCTTTTTTCTTTACATGACACCAACTGAACAATTACCTGTGCAGGTTTTGCATCGGGCCAAGCAGGACTCCTGGCATCTGGCAAACGCTGTCCGACGAACGCAGGGCATGTTGCTTCAGTCTAACCGTAACACACTAAATTAATAACCTAGTAACAGCGTGGAACAATCTAACCGTAATGATCCAAATTAATAAAATTATCAAATAATGATATATACATTGTAGGGTACAGTTAGGAGGAGAATATATGGAGATTTAACTATTTTTGTACAACTTCCACTGTAATGAAAAATTCATGCACCCTCCTCCTCATCCGTATCCAGTTCAAGACCTTCTGCAGCTAGAAGCTGACTTAGTAACCTTTTCTTGTCTTCCTCAGCTTTTTTCCGCATCAAATCTCTCTTCTTTAAAACAAGTGTATGTTTCTTCAGGGTACTGGAGAAATAATCCATAGAAGCCTTCTTTTCCCTAGCCAAAATCTTTCTTTCTTCATCGGGATCGATCTGAAATATGGTCAAGTTTATCAAGCGATAGTGAGCCTAAGCAGAAAATATTTGACATTATCTCTCATCAAACAAATAAAAGTTGAAGTCATGAAGAAAGCACCTAAACCTAACAAAAAAAACATATGTTTTTTTCAATGCAAAGTAGCCGATGAAGCGGTGAATGTCTAGTCAAATTTAAGCAATTTCAGAAACACTGAAGTTAAAGTTACGAAAAAGAAGTCATACTATGTATTTTTTTAGTGCTACAATTATCCTAGAGATCCAGAACAATCAATGTTCTGGCTTCGTAGATAGTTGAATACTATGCCTTTGAAGGTTTGTTCTAGTGTATGTATATACAAAGAGAGAGAGTAAGATTGTTGGAAACTAAGGCACTGAAGAATAGCATCAGAAAGATGAGGAATCAAGTTTGAAAGTTTGTCCAGGGAAAAGTCTTGCTCGATAAAAAGTAGGAACTTACTAGTTGTGCTGCCAAATATTCACGGGGTAGATCAAATGATGTAAAAAAAAGAATTTCCAGTGAAATTTCTCTAAAACAATCAATATACAGGAATGCATATACAGTAATATAAATGGGTTAGAAAATAAAATCAATTGATCATAAATACTTTCCGCAACGTATATTCATGTAATGATATAAATAGTGTAACGTAAAACAAACCTTTGATCGAGAGAGACGACGTGCTCGGAGGTTCATCTCACGCTGCTGTTGTTCAGCCCAAGCAGCAATTGCCATATCTCCACGCTGATCAAATGCTTTTCGCTTTTTCATTAACCATTCCATCCACGCTTGAGAAGCCTGATAGATGCAGACAAGAAGAAAATAGAATTCGAAATTGAACATCTTTTTCATCAATGATAAAGTAGTTCGGCGGTTGTGCTGTGACATCTCAAGAATTAAGTTTGATTGTAGTAATCATTTTCTGGATGCAATTTTCCAAGTATAGAAATAGTTGAAAGTTCAAAATTGTTCCCAGTGAGAATTTCCTCTGTTCATAAGTAGGAAACAATGTCATTACATATCAATCACGCATCTTTGTTGCTTAAGGCCATCGAGGACACTTCTTATAAACCCAGGTAAAGGAGAGCAGTCTATCCTCTACCAAACTTACTTAGATTCATAGGTTGAGCTGTTAACTCTCTATAAATTTATCACTATATAATAAGTACTTGCAGTCATCTCACATACAATATACATTGCTACCAGTGGTACAAAGCATACCTTCATAGGATTGACACGGTGCTCTCTGTCATATTCACTTCTCTTTTCTTCATCTATTAGAAGCTCATAAGCAGCTTGAATTTTTATGAATCGAGCTTCAGCTGTTTCTCCCTCCTCAAGTGTTCCTCTCCCATCGTAGACTTTAGAAGGCAAGAACAATAGAATAAGCTGACAACTATGAAATAACACAAATGACTATCAGTAACTTTTAATGCACCGTACCTAATTGGAAGGAGAACAAAAGTAATGATTAGGGCTCATATTGATGGGAAGTCAGATTGTGAGACCACAATAAAATAAGAGTGCTGGATGTTCAATATGAAATACAAAAATGAAAAGACAACATTTAAGTATATATCACCGTTGAAATTTCATTCGTTAAAGAAAAACAAAGCAACATATTGATTGAAAGGGAGATAGTAAGGACATGATAAACTTGGTTAAATTAAGATTGCACCCAAGTATAATATTGAGACTGAATTATACATATTTTCATCCATTAAATAAAACATACCCAAGAAGATCATACAATTCATTAACTTGGAAAATGACAACTATTAAACAAGACCACTGTCCGTAAAAAAGGATAGGTATCTATCTTTTTCTTTATGTGGCTATATTTTGTCATCCACTTAAGCACTATGGATTTATTTGAAACTCTATTTAAAGGTCAAGTAAGCAAATAGAACTATGAAAATTTGTGCACGAATTTAAAATAGCCAGATAAAATTTGTGTACTATTCATGAAAATAACTTTTATTTATACGAATCATTCTTAACAATATAGGACTTTAGGATACAGGATTTGTGATAAAGCAATTGAAGTACCTAGATCCAAAATTAAGTCAACATATATAAGCGAATGGTTTAGTAGTCATCTTTTAGAACAATATAACATAATTCGTAAATTAAGCATACTCAATTTACAGTGTCAAAGATCAAGTCCTTTTTTTGGCTTAATACGCAGCACTATATCAGCTAAAAGAATGAACAAACAAATGAGTCAGAAGAAGGTACTATTTTAAAGCTCAGAGAATATATTCTATAATTTGGAAAGTTTGCAAAAATGACCAGGAAGAAAAATAGCATAAGTTATTTTGACCATCCCACACGGCAGCTACCACTGAACAAAAAGTAAACGCTCGCACGCTCCAACGACTCACCCTCCACCTTTCGCAAGGGGCCATAATTAACTCTCTCCTCTAGTTTAAATGCAATAGTTTTCGAGTGTATTCTCAAATGCAGAACCAAAATATAGGGAAATTAATATTTCATTTTGATAAAAGAACTTCTAAAAATAGTATTCCTCTGCAAAATGTGTTTACAGCTGGAGCCAAACTGCATTTATAGTCAAGGGTTTGGGTAAAATGGTAAAAGAAACATCAACAAAAGGTAAGCAATCTACTAGCAACATTAAAGAAGAACAACATTTCACAAACTACTGTTATGATTTTTACACTTATGAACAACAAAGGTAAAATGGATACCATCTGGGTGGTAGAATTTCGCCAGTCTTCTGTAAGCAGACTTTATCTTCTCCTCATCAGCATCCCTTTGCAGCTCTGCAAGTTCAACAATAATGAATATAAAAAAGAGTATCCTTCCATAAAAAAAGTCAAAAAGAGAAACTTAACGTTACAAATCTACTGATTCAAGGTGAAAACGCTCTTTCACAAGTAAGAATTATATCAAAAATTTGAATGGATAACCTAAGTAGCTCCAGTTACAGAAACACCAAATTTTTTATAATTAAGAAAACAATACCTAGGGTTTCGTAGGGAGATTTCTCCGATTTCCAATTAGAGACCCTGGTAAGCGTCCGCCTCGAATTAGCCCGCGATGCCGACCCCATTCTCGGGTAGTCATCAAGGACGAACGGAGATGACGCATAGGAGGGCGACGGTATGCGAACATTAGTTTTTTTCCGGCCGGAGGGTGCGAACCCTAGACGGCCGTGGCCTCTACAGCCGTATATCAGGGAAATAACTGCGTAGGGTCGGCAGATAGCCCTCAGATTACTCATCCTGAGAGCAAGTAGAACGAACAGGATGAAGGCGAATAGCGAATCACGAGCGGAAATTTAGGGTTTCGATCTGTGGGGAGGAAGAAACTGGCGGTCGGGAGATGAGTTGCTTCCGGAGCTTGGAAGAGGTTGGAAGATTCGTGACGGAACTGCGTCCCTGCAAGAGGGAGAGAATCATACGAGAAGTTAAAGTAGCACGCGGGGCTTGTTCACTTGCCATAATCGCTCTTTCCTGTTTGAGGTGCCAGATGTAACTAGCCATATTTTTCTCCATGAACCTGGGTTAATTCGATATTTGCCCCTCATATATGCAGATAGCCCCGTAATTCAGAATTTATACTAAACACGCGACACAGTAGAATCGAGTCCCTAATATTTTTACACTCTAGGGACTAAATTATAATAAACCTACATTAGCTAATTGGCAATGTTATTTCCGTCTTAAAAATGCCGGTAAAGTTAAAATTCAAATAAACATGTAATTAATGCATAAAATTAGATTAAGAAAAAAAGTAATAGAAATTAAATTTAAACAAAATACACATATGTCTAATGAATTTATGTTAGAGGTATACTTGTAGGCATTTTTGAAATATATTTCCACTTAAATTAAATCCAAAAATGTCTTTTTTTAGAATATATTTCCACATACAAATTAGAAATACAAGGAACCCGCTTTACGAAGGAGCCAAACCGGAGATTCAAATTGATATCGGCTGCGTTTGGCGCTGCTGGCCGCCCGCTTTTGCGGGTGCGGCCAGCTGATTCTAGTTAAAAATAGGTGTTTAAAGCGGCTGGCCGTTAGCGCACCAGCAAGTACCTGTTGGCCGAAAAAAGCAGTTAATGGGATGATTCTTGGGGAATCAGCTCGTGACGCTCCTCTTCCGAAGCGATTACCCGTGTCATTCTCTCTCCTCTGTTGAAAAAGCTTCGGACGCGTCGCTCCTCTTCCGAAACTCTTCCGAAAAGCTTCCGACGCGCACGCTCGTCTGTCTTCGCATCTCGCCGGAGCTACTCCCGCCGACCTCCGCCGCCTCGCTGACCTCCAGATCCAGCTCCACCAACCCTGCTCCACGCCTCTGCCAGCTCTCCGTTGCCTTCCAGCTCCAGGTAAGTTCCAGCCTCCGCCTCCTCTAGCCTTCGCCTCCTCCAGCCTCCGCCTCCTCCAGCCTTCGCGTTCCAAATCTCTTTCAGCACCGCGTCCTCCAGGTAAGCTCCAAGTCTGAACTTTCGCTTTCGCATCTCCTCTAAGCTCCAGCCGACGCAGCTCAGCTCAAGCTCTTGCTCCAACCAGGGCAGCTCCAGTCAAGTCACCTGCTCCCTGCTCCAGCCGAGTCCCTGCTCCTGCTCCAAACGCAGCCTGAAATCTCCAGCCGAGTCCCTGCTCCTGCTCCAAGTCCCCTGCTCCCTGCTCCTGCTCCTAATCCAGCCTGAAATCTCCCTGCTCCTGCTCCAAGTCCCCTGCTCCCTGCTCCTACTCCAGCCTGAAATCTCCCTGCTTCTGCTCCAAGTCCTCTTCTTCAAAAGGGTCCTCAGGTAATCTCCAACCTGAAAAAAAAATCAAATTAACTAGTTATTAACCATTGAAGATTATATGTAATTACGTTGTTGCATTATGTAATTTCAGAAGCATGGAAGATGAGTCTAGCAGGTTACTAGTTATTAACCATTCTTTGGGCATATGCTTGTTTTGGTTAATAAAAATTTCACAATTTGTTCATCACACTTTGAAAAGTAGTAGATTTACCAAATTCATATAGATGCAGTTTCAGTTTGTTCATCACAATTTGTTCATCACATTCTTTGGGTATTACACCGAAATGATTTCTGATATTATGCTCTAGCATTTTCAGTTTCTATGGATGATACATCTGAATGACCTCATACATACCCCTCTAAAGAGTGTTGCACTTCACAAAAATTGAGTAACTCCACTTGCTAGTTTGAAATGGCGGTTTTTTCTGTGTACAACTCTTCATGGATAACTTTGTTCATGTAGTTAAGATATCTAAGTGGCTTAGAACTTACAGGTATATCCCTGCTTGAATGACCATGGGTAATGGTAGTTCAGATATAATAGTTGTGTTTTGCATCGAAACCCAATTTGGCCGAATGCTTGGAAGGATATTCATCTGTAAGTTTCATGGATATTGCTTGTGATATGAATGAGATGTTGGGTCTCACGGACTGATTTGTGTTTGAAGCCTCTTGTTGTCATCCTCCTTCATATGCCTGAAATGAAGAGGAAGGCCCGAGAGTTTTCCAATGTGTCATCCCAGGGCAACTAGATTGAAATATAACGATGGTATCGTGTGTGTAAGAAGTGATCAAAAATAGTTCCCATTAAGTATTTGGTGTTTTCTTCTACTTACCTTTGATATCAGTACCAGAAATTTCAAACAAGCTTGATCACTTGAATTGTTCATGAACTTTATTATGCTTTAATGACCCATGCTCATCTGTGTTCAAGTTTCTTCCATTATCTTGTTGAATGACAATTTTTTCAAGCTTGTTTTCTTAGCTGTTGAATCAAACCTCGCAAAGCTCTTACTTAATCAAACGATACACCCCTAAATGCTTATGTTTCTAACATATTTCCTTTTGAATAATGAAGTTTTGATTTTTTTTTTCTTTTCCCTTTTTTTTGAGATCCTACCATTTTTACGTTATTTTGATACATACAACCAATCAAAGACAAAATATCTGTTGTCATCAACTGAACTCGTATTCTTCCTTATCATCATGATCACAAAATCCTAGTTATTTTCATATTCTTGTTTTTAGGTTGTACAATTTGTAGATTATATTAATTGCATTGATTTTTCATTTTAAAGACTTGCTTAAGGTGTAATGCCCCACCTTTAATTAAAAAAAATTCTCCTATGCAGTTGTTGTGAGGTTCTGTGGTATATGGTTCTTAGAGTTTTAAGATCACCAAGTATATATTATGGTTTCATCTCACACATTTGAGGATTATCATCTGCATGCAAATGCGTGAAATTAGTTTTACTAGTAATGAAGTTATAATCTCAGCATTATTGGGTATTTTTTGTTTCTTTTAGTTCTCCTTAAAATTTCAAATAAATGGGAAAAATGTTGAATGACGTGAGGATATCGATGGGGTTACATTCTGACCTTTTCCTCACAAATATCAGCTAACAGATGAATTGAATAAGATGGACGAGAAGCTCAAGCTCACTGAAACACTTTTGGAAAACAGGGTATGTCATAGAACTCCTAATATTCCTTATCATTTTTCAGATTTAAATGTTTTTTGAGACATTGGTTGATGAGAAAGTGCTCGTGCAGAATCTTGATATTAAGAAGATGAATGATGAAAAAAAAGCAGCTTTGGCTGCCCAGTTTGCAGCTGAGGCAACTCTTAGAAGAGTCCATGCAGCTCAAAAAGATGATGACATGCCCCCAATTGAAGCAATTCTTGCACCTCTTGAGGCAGAGCTGAAGCTAGCAGGGCTGGAGGTTTGCCTTAAAATCTACCGCTTATCCTTTTATTTTTATTTTATAAAACATCTTTCCCAAAATTTGAGAAGCTTGATCAATAATTCACTGAATATCCAACTTCTTTTATACCATATATGTTATTTAAAAACAGACTTTCTGTATCTGCTCAGAGTATCTCTCTCTTATTTGCTTGTTTCTTTTTTAAGCAAGGACGATTTGAATCCTTTATCCATTTTCAAAATTGTCAGTCTCTGTGCATTGTTTGGATGACATCGTTACTGCTTGTTTTCTAATTTCCTCAATGAACCAAAGTTTGAAAGTTACACTGTGCATTTTTTTTTTGTTTTTGCGGCGTTAGCTTGGATTTTGTCTCTTCCTAAGCATTTTGTATTCAGAAGTTATTTCCAATTTATCCATTCTGTTGTGCTCCTAGGAGATTAAGAGATAATGTTTATGCCGGTTCTAAGAGACTAAGAACTCCTAGTTTCTTTGAATATATCATCTTTGACTAACCCAATCAGCTTAAATAGTGGTTGGAAATTTTGAAACTTTTGAAGATATCTCTGCCTTGTTTTCTTCTTGCAGACTGCAAAGTTACAGGATGACAATAGGGCATTGGATCGTCTCACTAAATCTAAGGAAGCTGCTCTACTGGAAGCAGAACAAACTGTACAGATTGCTTTAGCAAAGGCTTCCCTTGTAGATGATCTACAAAATAAGAATCAAGGGTTTATGAAGCAGATTGAGATATGTCAGGTATCAAATGTGTAGTGTAGTATGTGATTTGGTTGTTTAATTGTTGTATTTAATATGGTATTAGACTTAAACACTATTTTGTACGTGAAAAATACTATTTGTGTTGTATGAGACAATTGTTGTTTAAAATTTTAATTATGTTAAAAATTTCTGCTTAATTTAATGCAAAATAGTGTTTAATTTTTGCTGACCAGCAATTGAGTTTCCCAAACAGCTTCTGCTTCTCTCAGCCAGCTACTTTTCAACCAGCAATGGTAGTTTCCCAAACAGCTTCTGCTTCTCTCAACCAGCTACCTTTCAACTAGCACTTCTCCAACCAGCAGCCAGCAGAAGCAGAATCAGCCCCAATCTGGCCCATTGTAATCTCAACCGTCCATCTTCTCTCTCTCCTAGTGGAATCGGTGCAGTGCTTTGGACGGAAGAAGACGGCGGTGGCGCACTGCAAGCGCAGACACAGGCCGATCAGGGCGAACGACGGCGTGCCCATTGAGTTGGTAAAGCCCTAGAATTACATCTTAAGGCCTTTGAGCGCATCCTCCTCCTCGGGCTGCAGCGCTTCTTGGGCGTCGACCTCCGCATCACCGTGTTTGTGCGGGTGGGTGGGGGAGGGGGAGGCTGCAAGAGCTCCTAGACCTACGGCCTTTGTTGCCTTTGTTGCCTTCCATCGGTAATATGTTGAGGAAAAAATTTTCTGAGCAAGGGGGCTGCTCAAGATTCCTAAGCACACCCCCCTACAATTCGAGAAACGAATCTTAAAACGCATCAGATCGTGTGAATTTCAATGCTTTCCCGCTCCCATTAACGTCCCGTTACCTAGCGCTACAGCTAACCAGGGTTACTTTTTCGAATGCATTAACCCTCGCCTACACGCTCTCTCTCTCCTCTCCTCGCGAAAGAACCTACAAAAAATTTCCCGCCGATGCCGACCTCTCGTCCGACGTCCTGAACCCTAGCTGTTTCTTCTTTCATCTACGATGAGGGCATTCTTCTCTGTTGCGTCATAGCAGGTAACAGGTTGATGACTTATGTGCAGCTCTTCGTTAGTTGATTATAGAAAGTTAACCACGTCTCCTTCCCATTTTGTAGTTGAAGACAGAGGGTGCAGTCTATTAAGAATATCTTCTAAGTTAATATCGAAGAAATTACATAGTGGTATGACCAAACTCATATACTATAATATTTTTATCGTGGATAAAGCTTAAGCTATCATGGATAGCCAAAGTCATAGTCTTTCCTTACTGTGGACTCTGTTTCTGATGAAATTAGGGTTTAACCTTGGTATTCACATCGTGGACAGGGTGTCCATCATCGTGGATACAAGCACTTTAACCCTGTTTCTGATGAAATTAGGGTTCAGCCTTAGTATTCACATCGTGGACAGGGTGTCCATCATCGTAGATATAGACATATTAAACCTGTTTCTGATGAAATTAGGGTTCAGCCTTGGTTTCCACATCGTGGACAGGGTGTCCATCATCGTGGATACCAGCATTTAATCATAATTCTGATGAAATTAGGATTCAGCCTCGGTTTCCACATCGTGGACAGGGTGTCCATCATCGTGGATACAAGCATTTTAACAATGTTTCTGATGAAATTAGGGTTCAGCCTTGGTTTCTACATCGTGGACAAGGTGTCCATCTTTGTGGATACAGGTACTTTAACCCTGTTTTTGATGAAATTAGGGTTCATCCTTGGTATCCACATCGTGGAGAAGGTTTCCATCATCGTAGATGCAAGCACTTTAACCCTATTTCTGATGAAATTAGGGTTCATCATTGGTATCCACATCGTGGACAAAGTGTCCATCATCGTGGATATAGACACTTTAATCCTGTTTATGATAAAATTAGGGTTCAACCTTGGTATCCACATCATAGACAAGGTGTCCATCATCGTGGATACAGGCACTTTAACCCTGTTTTTGCTGAAATTAGGGTTCATCCTTGGTATTCACATCGTGGACAGGGTGTCCATCATCATGGATACAGACACTTTAACACTATTTATGATAAAATTAGGGCTGAATATAGATAATCCATATTTGAGCGTGGCTTTAAATTTCCTTATATTTGCCAATCTGTTATTGAAAATAGACAAGTACTTTTGACATCATGGATAAAACAAAAACCGGGCAAACATGCAATGAAGATATTGAATGGGCATTCAGTGAAGAGCTTGAGCATGAGCTTCAACTTGAACCGGAGAATGATCCCCTAAATGTTAATGTGGAAGAGGAATTAGAGGAAATTAATCATTTTTTACCTGTACAAGAGGAAGACGACCTTGGTGCATCAGATATTAATAAAGTGCAACCTTCCTACTCATCTGGAATTCCCGTGGTTGGTATGACCTTTAGTAGTGAGGATGACGTCTACAAATTTTATAATGACTATGCATAAAGGGTAGGTTTTACTATAAAGATGTTTCAGGTTGATAGGAGAAAAGATGACAATTTGAAAATGAAAAGGTTTACCTGTAGTAAGCAAGGGGTCAGAAATGTACATGAAGGACATATCACAAAAAAACCACAACCGGAGACAAGAACAAACTGCATGGCCCGGGTGGAGTTTAAGATTGACCTCCATAAAGTTTGGACATTAAGTAGAGTTGAGTTAAACTATAATCATCCAATGACAAGTCTAAATAAGGTTCACATGCTGAGATCTCATAGGAAAATTTTACCGTTTCAACGAGCTCTAATTGACACAATAACAGAAGCCGGGTTGAAAGCACATAATATCTATGATTTTTTTCGGTCAGGGATAAGCAATAATGAAGTAGGTTTCATAAGAGAAGATAGCGTTAACTATATCTAGAAACGTAGAAGAAAATTATTAGATGGTAAAGAAGCTCGAGGTATTATGAAGTTCCTACAGGACAAGCGAGCTGTTGATCCATCCTTTTTCTATACAATAGAAGTTTAGAAAACCGGAGAAATATCAAATTTCTTTTAGGCAGATGGTAAAGCTATTACAGACTATGCTTATTTTAGGGATGTTATTTTTTTTGATACCACATTCCAAACCAACGATTTTGACATGCCCTTTGCTTCTATTGTTGGGATGAATCACCACAATCAGACTATTATTTTTGGGGCTGCCCTATTGTATGATGAGTCAGCAGAATCATTTACTTTGTTATTCTCAACATTTTTACAAGCAATGTCTAGGAAGCAGCCTGTAACTATTTTTATTGATCAGTCTGCAGCTATTACCAAAGTCATACAAATTGAATTGCCAAGTAGCGCACATCGACTCTGTGTGTGGCATATTTTTTAGAATGCCGCCACACATCTATCCCAAGTCCTTCATAATTTCTCATAATTTGCCTATGATTTCAGACATTGTATTTATGAGTGATGTAGTGTGGAAACTTTTGAAAGGTTATGACAGGACCTATTGAATAAGTATAATTTGCATGAACATACTTGGATGGTAAACTTTTACAAATTGCATTCTAAATGGGCTGCTTGTTACCGATCTGAGACTTTCTGTGCAGATATGACAACAACACAAAGAAGCAAGAGCAAGAACTGTCACTTTAAACAGTTTTTTAAGAGAAAATTGTCCTTGTTTGATTTTTTGGAACAATATGATAAAGCCATCAGCTTCTTCCGTGAGAAAGAGACAAAGACAGATTTTAAGTCTAGGAACACTACTCCAGCTGGACAAGCCTCTAATTTTCGTATGCTGAAACATGCAAGTGGACAATACACGACTACCATGTACAAAGAGTTTGAGAAAGAGTTTCTGGCACAATTAGATTGTTGTATTGTGCTGAAAAGTGCTGATGAGATAGAGATGAATTGCATCATAAGTCTAGTTAGAGGCAGAGATGAAGTGGTCACATACAATCCATCAACTGAAGTTGTTACTTGCACATGCAAGAAGTTTGAATGCAGTGGAATCCTATGTATGCATTTCTTGAAAATGTTTGCTGCTCACAATGTGATGCATATTCCGGACGAGTATTTATTGAAGAGGTTAGACCAAATATGCACAGGACAGATATGATTCAACTATTTGTCATTCCAATTTAGTTGTAGATGGACAGGAGAGCTTGATCTCCATGTACACTCGCATCTCTCAGAAGGCTTCCAGCATTGGAAATAGAAGTTTATTATCCATAAAAGGACTTGAAAAGATAGAACAGGTGTTGGATGGACTGACGTTAGAAGTTGATGAGATATTGCAGAATGAAGAGATAGTTGAAGAGGACAAAGATGATAGCAACCATATATCCCCCACATAAAATATTACTATAAAAAATCCGGTGTCTAAGAAAAGGACAAAAGAGAAGAGACAGAAGAGTGTGCTAGAAAGAAGGGTGAAAAGGAAAAATCCAACTCCTACTACTGCTTTTGTTGAGTTTGTGTCCATGCCAACACAGGTGAAATTAAATAGTTTGTATGTTTTTCTATCACATTTTTATTGGCTATTCTCACTTATCTTTGTAGAATTTTGCTTGTAGGACTCTTAAGTAATGTTCAGGATCCCTTCGCAGCCAGCCTCTGGTTCCCACCTTGCTATGTCGTATACTGCTATGATGATGGATACTACTATATCTTTTTATGTTAGTGTTAACTTATCTTTGTTTTCTATTGTAATAACTTGGATACAAATACTAATTTCTTTGTATGATGCAGTACTCAGATGCATATTCACACGTCCAGGATCAGGAGGACAATTTGAATGGATAAGTCAGGTGTATATATGACTGAATAATTTGTAATGTATATTTGTCCCAACTGTCCACGATGGTAATTGTAATGAAAAGTTTTATGTAAAAAGGATATTCATTTGTATGTAACTTACATATTCATTTGTATGTATGATATTTTTAATTTGAATGGATTTTCATTGATGGTATAAGTCCAGCATCTTGGATATTTATGAAACATCATGGATATTTATGAAACATCGTGTATATTTATGAAGTATCATGGATATTTATGAAACATCGTGGAAAATTATGAAACATCGTGGATATTTATGAAACATCCTGGATATTTATGAAGCATCGTGGATATTTATGAAACATCGTGGATATTTATGAAACATTGTGAATATTTATGAAAAATCATTGGTAAGCCTGTAATATCGTGGATAAGTCATAAATATCGTGCACAATGTGGATACGCTTGTAATAACGTGGAAAAAACTACAAACATATTATGGATTAGACATAATACAGTGGATAAATCTTGAATAAAGTGTACAATTCAACTAGTAGCTCATTGAACATTTACCATTGATAGCATAATCAAATTGTACAGCTTCTTATTCAATTTGTCTATACAATAATTCTTGTTCTATACCCAGTCAGACTTTAAAACCCCCTTAAAAAGTTCTAGGCATACTATAGCCCTAATTTTTTGCATTTCAGACTGAGAGTAATCAAAGCGACGATCATATATTAAACATTATATACACTTTAATACAAACAGTGCACAATCAGGGTAGTCTGATTCCTGGATCGGGCAGTCTTGCTGCCACTCTACTCCCTAACGCTGCATGTCCAGCTTCTCATTTGTCTCAGTAGCAAAATGATCCCCTAAATAGAGTGGCCGCAAAAGGGAACAAAATTGATTTCAAGAGCATTAATGTATCTAACACCAAGTAAAAAACCAAAATTGATACGTACATATTTACTAATTAATTGTTTGTCAGAATGGGTGGTGCCTAATGAATTGAACACGCACATCTGTTTCTACGTGAAATTAAAATACATTACGAACCAGTGATTGTTGTTTAATACGGGGTAGAATAATCGCTTCAAGAATCTCATCCGGGCTCCTGACAAATGCTTCAGTTCGCCTGCAGCTGCGGCGTGCATTTTCTTTGCCTTATAATAGCAGCACAATGGGGAAATATAACCAAAACCATGAATCTTTTGCTTTCTGGATATTTTGTATGTACTGGACTGTGCTATCAGAAGGGGGGCATATGCATCAATAACCTACATAGACAGGAATTAGCTATATTACTTGTGATACTTACAAAATACAGCAAGACTGAAATAATACCTACCACATCGCTCACTAGTTCATTGAACAACACCTAGCAAATTGACGCTTTATGTAATTTCCATGGATGTGATTCATGAAAAAGCCGTAAGTCCCATGACAAGAAGGTTTCAATATCTTCTTTCATTGTCGGTGTTAATAGGTCGCGTCCAGCATAATCTTTCCTATGTATGTACTGAAGACACAAAACTCATGTGTGAACATAACTAACCGCCTAAAATAATAAATAGAAATGTGGTTAATCTAGAGAGTTACCTTATCTTTGTAGATAGGATCAGGTGCATTCTCGTCCACGACCACTGGCGCAACTACTTTGGCCTTTTTCCTTCCTTGTGTATATGGGCTTGATAGTGCCCTTGAAAGTTTCTTAGATCTCTTCCCTTTTATTTGGCTCTTGCCTTGCACTTGGCTAGCGGAAGAAATATATGGCCCTGATGTAGTAGGAACGTCGCCCCAGCTGCCTGAATCCTCTTCCCAATTAGCTGATTCATCATCCTCCTCCTGACCCTCCTCACCATCTTTCCCATGTGATTTAAGCTTATTGTTTTCTTTGACTAATTTCATAATTCTTTTATTCAATTCTTCATGCTGCATTACTGTAGCCTCTTTAAAACTACTGATTTCTTCAAGTAGTTAGTTTATTCGTGCTTCATGGTCAGCTTTCGTCAACTGACTGGCTAAGTCTGACGACTCCTTCAGACCCTTATTCTCTGTCGAAAGACTCTGCAGCTTTGCAGCAAACTCATAACTCTGTAATTCTGCAGCCTCTTTCAGATTATTATTCTCGGCAATCTGTTCAGGAATATGTGCTTCCGACTTATTCACCTAACAATGTCACAGATGAACTTATTACACATTATATTATTGTTACAAACAAAGTTATTAAATAGACAAACTTACCAACTCCTTCAGGTCATGGTTTTCCTGAAGCAGCTCATACATGCGAGTCTTCACGGTATTAGTCTCCTGGATAAGCTCCTCTATATGTGTAGAAGGATTATTTACCTACCAAAATATATATCATTCAGACCATTCAACATATAAGACAATCAGGTAACCATAAAATATAACATGACAAAGGAGGACTAACATTTACATGCGAATACAACTCTGCTTTTAGTGACTCATTCTCTTTAAGAAGCTGATGAAATGCAAATATATGATATATCATGGCTTAATTTTATTATTATTTAGAAGTAAAATGCATGTTTTGTCTCATTTATCTGCATAAATACTTCATATTCTTCAGAGTCTTCACTTTTCCTTGGTTTTATTAAAATGTAGGGATTTTGCCCTAAAATTGATGGAATTTGGAAGATTCGAAGATATGGGATGACTCCTCATGATGAGACAAAGCTATATGTCAAATTTCAGATCAAATGGAGCCCTCTACAGAGTTCACGGCCTAGGGTGTGAATGCATACACGGCCATGAAGATTTGCAAACGTTTTGAATTCGACAAAACGTTCACAGGCACACCCATGAAATCATACATGGCTGTGAAGAGTAATTTTTCCAAAAAATAACCTTCGACGAGCCATTCACGGGCATGGCCGTGCATCCATGCACGGCCTGTGTATTGTTCCGCCAGTTTCGATAAGCGTTTAGTTTTTTGCTCGTAACTTACTGTTCCTGGAGAATAATTTATTGAAATTTTATGGAGTCCTTCCTAACTTAGCTACGGACGTTTTGGGACTGAAATCACACAATTTGGGTGATCGGTTGAGGAGAATGAAGTAAAACGGCAAACCCTAGGGTTTGAGGCAATTTTCTGGCGATGAAAGGTTGTTCCGGCTCGATTTCTTCCTCGTTTCAACGCTGAGGAATGTGCTCCACCTTCTCCCGTCAAGGATGTACTCCTCCCTCTAGTTCGAATTGATTTGTATGAGAGATTTCATGCGTTTAACGATGTAGCTTGTAGCGTAAACCTAATTTCGGGGTTTGGCGTAGTCCACTGTAAGAATGTTGATTGTTAATGTTTGATCTAAACTTTATCTAAATTTATCTTTGTTCTTATTCATGTCTAGGAAGCTTTAATTCATGATTATGTACTGGTCATGCATATATATGTTTTAGATATTGTGGGAAGGACTGAGAGGTGAACCACAATCATCGGATCCTCTTAGACTAGACTGGTGATTTCGGCCACAAGAGTTGTCGAAATCACACGAGGAACCCTAATCCTTCACAGAACCCTTTGGGTCTGCTTAACCTGGTAAGCCATGAGAGTAGGAAACTTGGGTTAAGTTGGATACCGGACCGTGTCCTGAGAGGGAGCGTGTCTATACCATAGGAAGGATTATCTTAAGAACATAGGTAAAAACTTAATTAAAATATCAACATTAACTTTCTTGTATGCTTCAGTGTGGTGAAACCTAAAACCCCGATCTTCTCTCAAACATCTCAAACCCCGATTGCTTGCTTTCTACTTTGTTTGCTCTAGATTAGCATTAGTTTACTTTTTTGCATTAGGATTTAGTAACACTCCTATGCTTATTTGATTGCCAAGCTATTAGTTAACTGATCAGTTAATACTTGACCCTTAGTCCTTGTGGGATCGATACTTTTTATTACGCGATAGACTATGCACTTGCGGTCCTATCAAGTTTTTGGCGCCGTTGCCGGGGACTAGGTTGCCAATATTAACACGATCAGGAAATTGGTAGACTAGGTTTAGTTATTTATTGTTTATTTACTATTTATTTACTTGTAGCTATTTTCTTTTTATTTAAGTTATAGTTTTTATTTGGTGTTGGTGCTACTAATCTCTTTTGTCAAGGTACCTGTTTATGCCTAGGAATATTATTCGAACAGGGGAACTTGTACCTGGAGACTTGGAGATAGAGCGTACTTTTCGTTTGGTCAGAAGAAATTTAAAAAGGTTGAAGCTTGAAGGACAATTTTCTGACAACCAAGCAATGGAAGCTAACCACTCTTTGAAGGACTTTGCAGCACCTACCATCTCTGGTGTGCACTCGAGCAATGGAAGCTTCGCGACCGGCTATCGAAGCTAACAACTTCGAGATCAAGCCGTCCCTTGTACAAATGGTGCAACAGAATCAATTTAGTGAAGCAGCCACTGATGACCCTAACCTTCATTTATCTATTTTTCTAGAATGCTGCGACACTCTGAAAATTAATAGTGCTTCCCCTGATGTTATTAAATTAAGGTTTTTCCCTTTTTCTCTCACAGCCTGTTTCGGTGGAAGGAAAGAAATCAGCAAAGAAAGGAAATAAAGAGAGAAAGGAAATAAGGAGGGAAAGAAATTATTGCTTTCCCTTATAGGCCCTGTGTTTCAGTGGAAGGAAAGGAAATAAGAAAAAAGTAAAAAAAATTTAAATTAATTATATTATACATAATACATAAATAATTAGTAAAATTATAAATATTATAGTTTGTTAATTATAAAAATACTATAAAATTCATATTAATTTGGTACAGTGTTGAAAGATTAATTTGGTAGAGTAAAAGGAAAAAGAAGTTTACTTCAATGTCGCCGGCTTCCGATTCAGTCAGCAGAGTGTTGAAAGATTATCTAAAAATATGGTAGAACGCTACGCGTCACAGTAGAGCATTACAGGGGATTTGAACTCACAATGCTTGATGGTGAATATTCTTCGTCAAAAGCATGGCAGAAGGAAGAAATAAGAATAAAATGAAATCAATGAAACCAGTACCATAGGGGAATCAAATTTGCAATGCCTGATGACACACGAGAAAGCCTTACTTCAATATTGCCGACTTCCAACCTAATCATCAAATCACTGCTTCATCTCCCCTGTCACCGCCATCCGCAATACCTCCAACGCCATCTCTTCGGACAACACCGACCTCCCCAAGATAGCTCCTCAGCAATCGCCGCCACCTCCTTCACCAACAACATTCTTCACCGCCTCTGCTAGCCCTTGCACCATCTCATCTCGAACGCCCTTTCCGCTGACGAACTCATTCCACAGCAATCGCCGGCATCATCTTCCCCAGTAGTCGCCATCGCCATCTCCTCCATGGACGAATCGCTAGATTAGCCTGTTCTTCGCCACGGACAAACGACGCCTCACCCTCCGTCTTTCCTGGGACTCAAATCCGGTGGTAAATCACAGCTTCTGCCGCAGCTCCCGACGCCAAGGGATCTTCCCCAAATTGGCTCCACAGCAACCGGTCGACGCCGCTTCCTCTATCGACGCCGCAACCGGTCGACGAGGGCAAGGCGAGCTAGGGCTGATGAAGACGCCGCCTTCTCCGATTCTTCTGCGAGACGCTGCTTCATCCGATGGGATCGACGACGGAGAGGGACGAGCTTGGGAGAGAGGACGAGGGGGCGACGAGGTTGGAAGATCGGGAGATTGGCGCGGGCGCAGGCGTGTTTTTGGAGCGAGGCAAGGGAAAGGAAATTCTTTCCGGGAGGGCGACGACGCAAGGGAGGGCGAGATCGAGGTGTTTTGTCGGTTTTGGAGAGAGGTCGAAAGGGCGAAGGCGCACGCGAAGGTCGGGACGGAAATGAGGTTTCCATCGAAATAAGAGGGAACGTTTTTGGAGAGAAGGGAAAGTTAATTCTTTCCTTTCTCCCTTTATTTCCCTTCACTGAAACCAAGGAAATAGATGGAAAGAATTAGATTTCTTTCCTTTCTCTCCCTATTTCCCTCCACTGAAACAGGCTGTCAGGGACCGAGCCAGGACACGGTTGCAATCTTTATCGCAAGGCTCTATCACGACGTGGGACTAACTATCTCAAGCCTTCTTGTCAAAATATTTTCGGCTGAGTAAGACTACCCAGCTTAGAAATCAAATTACCAACTTCACCCAACGAGAAGAAGGGTCCCTTTATGAAGCATGAGACCGGTTCAAAGAATTACTGAGGATGTGCCCACACCATGGTCTACAGAAATGTGTGATTATTCATATATTTTTATGGTGGTTTATTATATCAAACTAGACTTTCTATAGCTGCTGCTGCTGGTGGGGCACTAATGAATAAGAATTATGATGATGCGATGGAGTTAATTAAGGACATGACCCTCAATCATTATCAGTGGTTAGGAGAGAGGAGCCAGCCAATTCAAAATTTAGGGAAGTTTGATATGAACATGATTAATTCCCTAGTAGCAAAAGTAGATTCGCTTTCCTCTAAGCTTGATTCTATGAATGCTTTTGTTTTTAACTCTATGACTTGTGATGTCTGTGGAGTGACAGGGCATTCTGTGGACGATTGCCACATATTTAGCTCCCCATATAAACAAGAGAATGCTATCGGAAATTTCAGGCCTCCTTCCGGAATACAATATCCATATGCTAATAAAAAATAGCCAGAACCACCCAACGGGTCGAAACAAGAGTTGATGCTGGAAAAGCTCCTTACTATGTAGATTAAGCAACAAGATGACACCTTTTAATGTATGTGCCAACTGAACCAGAAAGTAGACTCCGTGTCCACACATGCTAAGACCCTTGATGATCGAATTACTCAGCTTACTCAACGAATTGATGCGTCCTCAAAAGCCCAAGATGAAGTCAACCCCATTGAGCATTGTAATGTGATCACAATGAGAAGTGGAATCCAATTAGAAGACCCCAAAATGCCCAAACCTAAGGAAAGAACAGTGCAAGCTTCACCCGAAGAACTTCCACTTGAAAAGAACTCACTGATCAATCCAGAGCCAGAACAGCAAAACTCCAATGCACCCACCTCCGCCATATAAACCGCCCATCCCTTTTCCTCAGTATTTAGCTAAGGCTAAATTGAATCGGTAGTTTGGAAAATTTTTGGAGGTATTAAAGAAGCTCCACCTCAATATTCCTTTCACAGAGGCACTTTCCCAGATGCCCACTTATGCCAAGTTCCTTAAGGACATTCTGACCAATAAAAGAAAAATAGAGGAACATGAAATGGTGGCGTTGACAGGAGAATATACTGCAATCATTCAGAATCAGCTGCCTCCTAAACTTGAAGATCATGGTAGTTTTTCTATCTTATGCAGAATTGACATCTCATTTGAAAGAGCACTCTTGGACTTAGGGGCCAGCATCAGTGTCATGCCGCTCTCTATCTTTAAGAAGTTAGACTTGGGGGATCTAAAACCAACGTCTAAAGTTCTTCAGCTAGCTAACAGCTTTACACATCATCCAATGGAAATTGTAGAGGATGTGCCCATTAAAGTCAAGGAATTCTTTGTTCCAATGGACTTCGTGGTTTTAGATATGACGGAGAATTCCAGACTTCCTCTTATATTGGGCAGGCCATTCCTCGTTACAGCCGAAGTTGTAATAGACGTCAAACATGGAAAGCTATCATTGAACATTAGTGAGAACATCCTGGAATTTGACATGTCTACTGATAATGAAAAATCATCTTTTTCAGGTTCCTGCTACAGTGTTGAGCTGGTGGAATGTGCTCCACCTTCTCCCATCAAGGATCTACTCCTCCCTCTAGTTTGAATCAATTTGTATGAGAGATTTCATGTGTTTAACGATGTATCTTGTAGCGTAAACCTAATTTCGGGGTTTGGGCGTAGCCCACTATAAGAATGTTGATTGTTAATGTTTATCTAAACTTTATCTAAATTTATCTTTGTTCTTATTCATGTCTAGGAAGCTTTAATTAATGATTATATACTGGCCATGCATATTTATGTTTTAGATGTTGTGGGAAGGACTGAGAGGTGAACCACAATCATCAGATCCCCTTAGACTGGACTGGTGATTTCGGCCACAAGAGTTATTGAAATCACCTGAGGAACCCTAATCCTTCACAGAACCCTTTAGATCCGCTTAACCCGGTAAGCCACGAGAGTAGGAGACTTAGGTTAAGTTGGATACCGAACCGTGTCCTGAGAGGGAGCGCGTTTGTACTATAGGAAAGATTACCTTAAGAACATAGGTAAAAACTTAATTAAAATATCAACATTAACTTTCTTGTATGCTTCAGTGTGGTGAAACATGAAACCCCGATCTTCTCTCAAAGATCTCAAACACCAATTGCTTGCTTTCTGTTTTGTTTGCTCTAGATTAGCATTAGTTTACTTTCTTGCATTAGGATTTAGTGACACTCCTAAGCTTATTTGATTGCCTAGCTATTAGTTAACTGATCAGTTAGTACTTGACCCCTAGTCCTCGTGGGATCGATACTTTTTATTACGCGATAGACCGTGCACTTGCGTTACGCACCTATCAGAAGCTCATCAATTCTTGCTTCCATCTTATTTATTTAACAAATAAGTCCATTAAGCACTTTTAGTTACATACATTACCATAAGAGCCTGAATAGGAAATTAACATGTCAATAACTTACTGTGTCTCTATACAATGGCACGGTTACTTCCAGCTCTTCAGCATGCTGTTCTGCCTCTTCAGCATGTTGTTCTGCCTCTTTAGCATGAGACGGTGCTAAATGACAAAAAACCATCTCATGTGCATCGGGAACTAGGTCAAAAATGATCTGCGCATATTAACATCATGTTTAGCCAACGAAATGACAAACAATTATCTCATACAAATAGCAAACATACTGTGTCAACTGTCATTTGCTGAGTAAGTTTATGATAAGTCAGTCTTCGGCCCATTTTCACTTTGGACCATCTGAATAGGTGAGGGTATATACCCTCAAATCCATCTTCCCTATACTCATTGTACAATGTACAATGCTCATACAACCAAACCTGCAAGGGGGACATTATGTTAAATGTAATTACAAATTTCAAATTAGCATAAATAAATAATATGTTCAATTGAAGAAAACTTACATAGAGCACAATGACGCATCTAGAGAATCCACTGGGCTTTGCCTTCTTTGTACACCTTGTCAAATCGTCGATCATATAACAATATATTTCTTCAGCCCAATCATATAGTGCGACCTTGGATAGGTCTTCCACAACGTCTACTAAAAAGTCATCTAAGTTATAACTTATCCTACTAAATAAAAATATGCAGCATATATATAGCAGTGCCAGAACCCTAGCTCTATCTTCAAGAAAACCTTTATTTAGTTCAACCTCCTTCTCAAAGGCCATCTTTAGCTTACTTTCCAACAGCAAACATGTTATTCTCTTCCCTTTAAATTCCTCATTGTATAAGGGGGACTCACTTGATTCATCATAGTCTTCCAATTCCCCTCTTCTTGGCAATCCTAGGATGACTACAACATCCTTTACTGTGAATTCCACAGAATTACCATTCACAGTAAATCCCTTCCTTTCCTTGTCCTAGTTGGATACCAAATACTGTACTGCAATAGAATCCATCTAAATTGCTGACCCTTGAACCAAATGGTCAAAGGGAGTTGTAGATAGTAATTCCTTAATCCTTGGCCATTGTGGTAATCTGGATAAAAATATATTCATTCGGTGCATTGAGCACCTACTCATGCACGGTTGAGGTACTTCCTTCTTCTTTGGGGACTTAGTTGGCTTTCTAACACATGTCTTGTACCTAACCCTACTCCTACTTGTGTCAACACGTGTGTCAGATCTTGTGCTACCACTACCATCACTTGAACTACCATTGGAACTCTCATTTTGGGAGCTCATATTGTTGAAAATATCTAGAAACTATGAAAAGCAAACTTTATTAGGTTATGTATTATGTAGAAACAGGGTTAAATTGCTGGTATCCACGATGATGGACACCGTGTTCACGATGTTGAAACCAAAGCTGAACCCTAATTTCATCAGAATTAGGGTTAAATTTCTGATATCCATGATGATGGACACCGTGTCTACGATGTGGAAACTAAGGCTGAACCCTAATTTCATCAGAATTAGGGCTAAATTGCTAGTATCCACGATGATGGACACCGTGTCCACGATGTGGAAACCAAGGCTGAACCCTAATTTCATCAGAATTAGGGTTAAATTGCTGGTAGCCAAGATGATTGCTGGTATCAACGATGGTGGACACCGTGTCCACGATGTGGAAACCAAGGCTGAACCCTAATTTTATAAGAATTAGGGTTAAATTGCTGGTATCCACGATGGTGGACACCGTGTCCACGATGTGAAAACCAAGGCTAAACCCTAATTTCATCAGAATTAGGATTAAATTGCTGGTATCCACGATGATGAACACTGTGTCCACGATGTGGAAACCAAGGCTGAACTCTAATTTCATCAAAATTAGGGATAAATTGCTGGTATCCATGATGATGGACACCGTGTCTACGATGTGGAAACCAAGACTGAACCCTAATTTCATCAGAATTAGGGCTAAATTGCTGGTATCCACGATGATGGACACGGTGTCCACGATGTGAAAACCAAGGTTGAACCCTAATTTCAGCAGAATTAGGGTTAAATTGCTGGTATCCATGGTGATGGACACCGTGTCCACGATGTGGAAACCAAGGCTGAACCCTAATTTCATTAGAATTAGGGCTAAATTGCTGGTATCCACGATGATGAACACCGTGTCCATGATGTGGAAACCAAGGCTGAATCCTAATTTCATCAGAATTAGGGTTAAATTGCTGGTATCCACGATGATGGACACCGTGTCCACGATGTGGAAACCAAGGCTGAACCCTAATTTCATCATAATTAGGACTAAATTGTTGGTATCCACGATGATGAACACCGTGTCCACGATGTGGAAACTAAGGCTGAACTCTAATTTCATCAGAATTATGGTTAAATTACTGGTATCCACGATGATGGACACCTTGTCCACGATATGAAAACTAAGGCTGAACCCTAATTTCATCAGAATTAGGGTTAAATTGCTGGTATCCATGATGATGAACACCCTGTCCACGATGTGGATATCAAGCCTAACAGTGTGTATCAATGATAGTACATTTTAAATTCACGATAATTTGAATTTTCATCCACGATAATTTTAAATGACTTTACTTCTAAGAAATTTGCAGAAGATGTTATGAACTGAGCCTGACTGCCTGAGTGACCTTGTCTTTCTCAACTTACTGCTATTTATTTGCACAAGACCTCGTCAGAGAGGAAAATGCATCAATCATTAATAACTAAAACCATTAAACAGTAAATACCAAATGTACAGAAATATTAAATAAAAATTACATCTCACCTTAATCGACCGGACAAACGGAGCAGTTTAGGGTTACGATTGGCTGGGGAGACGACAGTGAAACCCTAAACAGATAGAAGCCAAGGTTTTAGGCAGGCAAGTGGGCTAAAGAGGGAGAAGGAGAGGATCGAGGACAGATTCTGACTTGGGTTAGGGATTCAGACGAGAACAAGGATTTCGCCGAGATGGAAGGTGCGATCCGGAGAAGTGTGCCCTCATGGTATCTACGCACAAGGGAGAAGGCTAGGGTTCAGGGCGTTGGGCGAGAGGTCGGCTAGAGTGCTCGGCGTCGGGTGAGAGGTAGGCTAGGGTTCTCGGCGTTAGGCAAGAGGTCAGCTAGGGTTCTCGGCATCGGCGGGAAATTTTGTTAAATTTTTTCTTAGGTTCAGGGGCGACAGTGGCGTGGGAGAGAGAGAGAGAGAGAGAGAGAGAGAGAGAGAGAGAGAGAGAGAGAGAGAGAGAGAGAGAGAGAGAGCGCAGACGGGGGTTAATGCATTCAGAAAAGTAACCCTGGTTAGTTGTAGCACTGGGTAATGAGACGTTAACGGGAGTGGGGAGGCATCGAGATTCGTGCAATCTGATACGCTTTAAGATTCGTTTCTCGAATCGTAGGGGGCTGTGCTCAGGAATCTTGAGCAGCCCCCTTGCTCAGGAAATTTTTTCAAAGAGTAGTCCAAGAAGGAGACATGGTGTCAGGCCCAGGGAACATTGGGCCAAACTAGGCCCAAGTCCAAGCTGTGAACAAAGAGCGGAGCCCGAATATCATGTTCCGTGCGGTCAATGATGCCTTCTGATTTTGACTCCAAATCGGAACACGTACGCGATGATTTGGAGAATTCGGCAACTTCGGACGACGACATCGATGCAGAGGAAGCAGCGGGCTCGGCGAAGATTTCAGACGTTGCATCAGACTTGGACGGCAGCAGGGTCGCGGACAAAGCTGCGAGGCATGCCCGATTTAGGCCATGAAAAACGTCGCCTTCCCAATTCGGGAAGGAAGATGCGTTCGTGCGCGGCGGAAGCGAGCTTCAGCGACAAGGGAAGGGCTTGGATACGGCGGACGGATCTCATCTATAAATTCGTCGACGAGGTGATCACCAGGGAGACTAGCGAGTGACGGGAGCAAGCTTTACCAGCCAACAACAAATCGTAGGGAGCGGTGGTGAGATTGATTCCGACGTCTGGGAGACGCCGATGAAAAGGGGTTTCGAGTGATTGTAACTGTCGGCCAGTGGGTCGACGGTGAGGGAGGGGAAGAGGGCGGTGACGAGGGTCACCGATAAGGGAAGGAAGAAAGGTGTAGTAGCTTCTAATATCAAATAAACCTTTCTCTTTACCGATTTTGCCTTCCCCTATTTTCCCCTGCTTCTGGGCCTCGCGGCGACACTTCTCTTTGGCTCCGGTGGAGTTCCCGGCGACGACCGAGGGCATCGGTTGGCGACGACAAGCTGAGGGAAAAGCAGGCGGCTTTCCCTAATGGCACACCTCTCCGACAATACCGCGAACGCGACAGCGACGTTCGACGAGGAGAAAAGAAAGCAGCGTGTTTTCATTCGCATGAAGAAGACGAAGTTCGGGTGCGAGCTTCGAGGCTACAACGAGTGATTTTGACTGAGCCCAAAATCAGAAGAGGTGAAATCAACGAGTGGCGAGATTTGGATGCTGATGCAGTACTGACATCGCATCCGTATAATTCGCAGCAGCGGCGCGGCAAATTTAATTTGGGCGTTGACTTGGGGAATTTTGAACAGAAGATAATTCTGATTTAGGGTTTCCGATTTAATTTTTTTCGATTTGGGGATGATTTTGCACTTGGAGAATTAGGGTTTCACGCTAGTCTAGTGTTCCGCCGGAGGACCTTAGGCCGGGGCGTGACACACAACATCCTTGTCCGGGTCTCACATGAATAAATGGCCTAAGCTGGGTACTAGACTTAACCCAGGTTAAGTCACCTAAGCTGGGTACCCCAAAAATAATTAAAAAAATTTTTTTTAAATATTTTTTATAGAAATAATCTATACACTTTAAAACTATCCAATGATACCCATGTTCTTATGAACAAGATTACACATAAAAAATTAACCGAAATATTTTACATAAAAAATAAAAATAAATATTGATGTCATTGTATAGCTTAAAATTTGTAGAACATTTCTATAAAAAAAATTTTAAAAAAATATTTTTTAAAATGTTTTTGGGGTACCCAGCTTAGGGGACTTAGGCCCAGCTTAGGGGACTTAAGCTGGGTACGCTGGGTACCCAGCTTAGGCCATTTGCTCCTCCGAGCCCAAGAAATTCAGTGGCTGTGGCCGCATGTGCTCAACCCAGCACGCATGTGCTTCCTGGTTTCTTTCTAGAAATTAAACGTCTGAATAGTCTTCCATAGTAATCATAATAATGTTCTAATGAAATTTCTTCTTCTATGCCAGTGATATTGCGACTTATGGTTTTGTGTTCGAAAACATTAGCCTTTTTTACTCTATGGATTGGGGATCATTCTTTTTTGAAAAAGGTAAAACAGGGTTGCGTGCCGCTACTCAATCACAGAAGGAACTAGAGATTTTTCTGAACAATATTTTGCTCGATGAATTAGGGGCGGAGTGTAAATAGTTACCTATGTTACCGACATGGTAACTAATAAAGATTATTATTTAATAATAATATTAAAATATGAGGTGTAATCATGTCACTAATATTTTATTATTAAATAAATAAAGTGTTATTAAATAATTAGAACATGAGATGTAATCGATGTTACCCATGTCTCTAATAATATTATTTAATAATTAAAATATGGGTTAGTGGTCCGCCAAAATTAGATCCAGATTTATCTATAAATAGAGGTTGTGTTACGACATTTTTTGATAGTAAGAACGTCGAGTGATTTAGCAACCCAGTGTGAGAGAGGTCTTGTGCTTGGCAAACATTAAAGCAACACCATCTAAGCAGTTTGCTAGAGCCCAACATTTCTTGCATGACGTGAAGCAAAAGAAAAGTGTTGTGCGTGATAAATCAGCAATGACTGGAGGTATGTCGATCTAATATTACGCTTCCGCATTTTTATTTAATTAT
Organism: Costus lasius; assembly: GCA_027563935.2. Classification (NCBI taxonomy): domain Eukaryota; kingdom Viridiplantae; phylum Streptophyta; class Magnoliopsida; order Zingiberales; family Costaceae; genus Costus; species Costus lasius. The sequence continues at coordinate 121,288,362 of CM050446.2, forward strand.
TAGACATGTATTTTATTTTCACATGTCTTACCGTTGGCATCAAAGCGATTTTTGCCTCTGTCTTGTTGATATTAAAAAAAATGAGATTGATTTCTCATTTTTGAATTATTTATGCTTTAAGGAGATTATTTGCACCACTATACTTGTGTTTTTGGGATAGATGCTACCTAATGAAAGTTGTTTTAGATGTGCGTGATCGGTGCTACCCGAATCCATTTTGGACGTACGCATAATGCGTTATCCGAAATAATATTTGAACGTTGCCAATTATCAATACCTAAAACTTTTTCCTTGGATGTGCGCTATCCCTAAAACATTGTTGAGTGTCTGTAATAATTTAGGATAAACATATTTATGTCATTTTCTCTTATGCATATTTAAGAATTATTATGCGTTCTTGATAGATATTCTGATTTAATGATATATAATAATTGAACTATGCTATTTTTCAGTTTAAATTTCCGTCATATATTTTGGAAATTTTATATGTATTTTGTTCAATTTATGGATATTTATTTATGCAAAAATCTAGTGCAATATGATGTGCATAATTGTTGCTAGAATTTCTTTTGCTACTTGCATAAATTATAATTTATATAATTTTGATTAATTAAAGAGTAGCCACAGCATCTTTAATTATGATAAATTATACATGGGTCTAAGATCACATCTAATAGGATGAGATTAATGGTGATTAATTATATTTAATATAATAAGAATTATCTCACAGCATTTTTTATTATATTTTGTATGATTAATTAGGATAAAATATCAAATTATTTTTCTTAATTTATCCACATAGGGATTAAGAAAAAATATATAATTTGATTTACTCATCATGAATAATATGTGTGAATTTTGATTAAAACTCAGCCCACAAGCAGTTTTAATTGTTATTTAATTCACATATAAAAAAATTTTATAGCATGTTTTACATCCGTATATACATGTATTTATATCTTTGCCTTAAACTATTTTTAATATAAGCATGCTTTTAATTGATGCAATTATACAACCTGTGAATTTTTCTGATATCCAATGTGAAATTCCTGAACTATAAAATTTGGAGAGAAAGGATTCTTCTCCAATTAGAATGAATGGACATTGATTATGCTATCCGTAAAGAAGAACCACCTGCACATTTCTAATACTAGCACTCGGGCTGAAATTACTCTTTATGAACGTTGGGAGCGATCAAATTGCCTCAGCATGATGTACATAAAGACAAAGATAAATGTTAGTATACGTGGTTCTATCGGAGAGTGTAATTATGTTAGAGAGTTATTGAAGGCTATTGATGAACAATTTGAGTCTTCTGACAAAACTCTTGCTAGCACCCTAATGACAAAGTTGTCATCAGTGAAGCTCACAAGTGTTAAAGGTGTGCATGAGCACATCATGAAAATGAGAGACATTGCGGCTCAATTAAAGTCTCTTGAAGTTAAGATGTCTAAGTCTTTCCTTATGCATTTTATACTCAATTCTCTTTCACTTCAGTAAGGACCTTTCAAAATCTCTTATAACACACATAAAGATAAATGATCAACTAATGAACTTTTGACCATGTGTGTTCAAGAGGAAGGGAGGTTGGTGATGGAATTGGGTAAAAGTGCACACATGACAGTAAAAGGAAAGAATATTCAAGTCAAACAAAAGAAGAAAAGTGTGGTACCAGTCCAATCTGATGCCAAAAAGGAAATCAAATGTTTCTTCTGTAAAAAGAAGGGGCATGTAAAGAAGGATTGTATCAAACATAAAGTTTGGCTTGAAAGGAAAAGTAATTACATGTCATTTGTTTGTTACGAATCTAATATGGTAGATGTACATTATAACACTTGGTGGATTGATTCTGGACCTACAATCCATGTTTCTAATACTTTGCAGGGCTTTCTAAGCCACAGGAAGGCAATCGGCAGTGAGCAGTGTATCTATTCAGGCAACAAGATACAATCACATGTGGAAACAGTTGGAACATGTCAATTAGTTCTAAATTCTGATTTTGTATTAAATTTGAAAAAGATATTTTATATTCCAAGTTTCTCTAGAAACTTAATTTCTGTTTCAAGACTTGTATCGTTTGGATATTCCTTTAAATTTTCAGATACATGTTTTAGTTTACATTATGGATCTGATCTTATTGGGAATAGTACAGTGATTGATGGTCTTTTTCAAATAAACTTACAAAACAATGCTTCTCACAATGTGATGCATGCTAATGTTGGAATTAAAAGATGTGTTATAAATGAGAATTCCTCTATGTTATGACACCGAAGATTAGAGCATATTTCTATTGATAGAATTAAAAGATTGATAAATGATGGAATACTTAATGCTCTAGATTTTAGTGATCTTGATACTTGTATGGACTACATAAGAGGAAAGCAGACCAACAAGAAAAAGAAAGGTGCCAAGAGGAGTTCAGATATATTAGAAATCATACATACTGACATTTGTAGTCCAAAAATAGATTCTTGTAGTCAAAAGCACTTTATCACCTTCATAGATGATTACTCACGATACATTTATCTCTATTTGCTTCATAACAAAGGTGAAGCACTAGATACTTTTAAAGTATTTAAAGCAGAAGTAGAGAAACAATGCGGTAAGTAAATAAAAATCATGAGATCAGATAGAGGTGGAGAGCATTATGGTAGATACACTGAGAATGGACAAGCACCTAGTCCATTTGCTAAGTTTCTTCAAGAGCATGGGAGAGTGGCCCAATACACCATGCTAGGTTCGCCTGATCAAAATGGTGTGGCAGAAAGAAGAAACATGACATTATTGGATATGGTGCGAAATATGCTTTGTAGCTCCAAACAACTATGGTTGGAACTCGGTTTAATATATACACTGCCATTTTAAGAGCTTCAATCCATAATGGTGCGAAGTATGCTTTGTAGCTCCAAACTTCCTAAACCATTATGGATTGAAGCTCTTAAAATGGCAGTGTATATATTAAACCGAGTTCCAACCATAACTGTTTCAAATACACCATTTGAATTATGGAAAGGTTGGAAACCGAGTTTCAGACATATACGCGTTTGGGGATGCCTTTTTGAAATAAGAGTTTATAATCCAAATGAGAAGAAGTTGGACCCAAGGACTATAAAAGGGTATTTCGATGGATATGCTGAAAAGTCTAAGGGATACAGATTTTATTGTCCATCATATAACATTAGGTTTGTGGAATCAAGAAATGCTAAATTTCTTGAGAGTGACATATCTCATGACTTAGTTCATGAGAAAGATATTTCTAATAATCAAGCTTCTACTACAATTGATAGGTTGATTATTGTTCATACCACCTCTGAATGTCAAACAGGTGTTGAATAATCAACTAATGAAACTCCACAAATCATTGCTGATGATAGTCTAGTAGATCTAGTAGTTCCACAATTATTAGAAAATGTGGAGCAACCAGTTGAACAACATTCTCCTCAGGAAACTCCTCAAGAAAATGTTAGCACAACATTAAGAAGATCAACTAGAGAGAAGAGATCAACAATACCTAATGATTATATTGTGTATCTATAAGAATCATATTTTAATGTTGGAGCCCAAAATGATCCTGAAACGTTTTCAGGAGCTATGAGTTGTAATAAATCTCTATTGTGGTATGATGCCATGCAGGATGAGATGAATTCAATGGCAACTAACAATGTCTGGGATCTTATCACATTGCCAAATTGTTCAAAAGCCATTGATTGTAAATGGGTCTTTAAAACAAAAAGGGACTCATTAGGCAATATTGAGAGATATAAGGCTAGACTTGTAGCTAAAGGATTTACTCAACGAGAAGGAATTGACTATACGAAGACTTTTTCTCTTGTATCTAGAAAAGATTTCTTTCAAATTATTATGGCATTAGTTGCACATTTTGATTTAGAATTACATCAAATGGATGTGAAAATGGCATTTTTGAATGGTGATTTAGAGGAGGTTGTTTATATGAAAAAACCAGAAGGATTCTCCTCTAGTGAAGGTGAGCATTTAGTGTGCAAACTTAAAAAGTCTATATATGGATTAAAACAAGCCTCCCGTTAATGGTATTTAAAATTTCATCATATTATCTCTTCATTTGGTTTTGTAGAAAATGTTATGGATCAATGTATATACCATAAGGTTAGTGGGAGCAAAATTTATTTTCTTGTTCTATATGTAGACGATATTTTACTTGCCACTAATGATAAGGGAATGTTATATGAGGTGAAACAATTTCTTTCTAATAATTTAGACATGAAGGATATGGGTGAAGCTTCTTATGTCATTGGTATTAAGATTCACAGAGATAGATCTCGATATATTTTGGGATTATCACAAGAAAGCTACATCAATAAAGTCTTAGAAAGATTTCGGATGAAAGATTCCTATTGTGGGAAGCCTTATGTATGCTCAGGTCTGTACAAGACTTGACATTGCATTTGTCGTGGGAATGTTAGGAAGATATTAGAGTAATCGTGGTATGGATCATTGGAGAGCTGCTAAGAAGGTATTGAGATACCTTAAAGGAACTAAAGACTACATGCTAATGTATAGACGAACTGACCATTTGGAGGTAGTTGGCTACTTTGATTCAGACTTCGCTGGTTGTGTGGATTCAAGAAAGTCCACATCTGGATATATATTTATGTTTGCTGGCGGTGCTGTATCTTGGAGGAGTTCAAAGCAGACTTTGACTGCTACTTCTACCATGGAAGCTGAGTTCGTTTCTTGCTTTGAGGCAACCTCATATGGTGTATGGTTGAAGAGTTTCTTACATGGATTTAGAATTGTGGATTCAATTTCTAAGCCTCGAAAGATGTACTCTGACAATTCAGCTACGGTTTTCTTAGCAAAAAACAATAAGAGTGGAAGTCGAAGTAAGCATATCGATATTAAGTATTTAGCCTTAAGGGAACGGGTTAAAAAAAACAAGGTGACTGTTGTTCACATTAACACTGAATTGATGATTGTTGATCCTTTGACAAAAGGCATTCCACCAAAGGGTTTTAAGGACCATGTAATACAAATGGGACTTCGTCCTATTATGTAATTTTTTTTGTAATATGAAATATTACTGAAATTCTTACTATGTTGTTTACGTATGTGCACATTTTTTTTATGTTGAGTACAACAAAATATTGAGGACCTAGAATAAACATAAGTTTTATTAATCTTATTGCAACTAAGAAATTAAATGCAGTGTGATACATAGAAGATAATACTTATTATTAAAGGACCTATCGCCATGATCCATGTAATTAATTTTTTTAATAAAGTTTTGATATTCATGATTAAGCTTGGTCGGACCAAGTGGGAGAATGTAAATAGTTACCTACGTTACCGACGTGGTAACTACTAAAGATTATTATTTAATAATAATATTAGAACATGGGTGTAACCATGTCACTAATATTTTATTATTAAATAAATAAAGTGTTATTAAATAATTAGAACATGGGATGTAATCGATGTCACCCATGTCTCTAATAATATTATTTAATAATTAAAGTATGGGTTAGTGGTCCGCCAAAATTAGCTCCGGATTTATCTATAAATAGAGGTTGTGTTATGACATTTTTTGATGGAAAGAACGTCGAGTGATTAAACAACCCAGTGTGAGAGAGGTTTTGTGCTTGGCAAACATTAAAGCAACACCATCTAAGGAGTTTGCTTGAGCCCAGCATTTCTTGCACGACGTGAAGCAAAAGAAAAGTGTTGTGCGTGATAAATCAGCAATGACTGGAGGTATGTCGATCTAATATTACGCTTCTGCATTTTTATTTAATTATTACACATGTATTTTGTTTTCACATGTCTTACAAGGAGGCCTAGAACTTTGATAATTTTGGAGTCCGTTGACCCAGATACTGCTGTTACTGGATGAATGCACTATTGCTTGTCAACTTGAGGCTACTGTTGTTAAATTGACGGGGGTTGAGTATTTTCTCCATTTCATTATCAAGGCCTTTTATCCCACATATTATTGTTGTGAGGTATTGATGAGTGCTATTTTTATATGATTTAAAGTACCATTCATATGATTTTTTCAGGCTTTAATCTTGTTTTATAACTTAACTTAGTATCTTTTCTTGTAAAGTTCAGAATCTTCACTATTCTTTCGTTTGTTTGTGAAATACAAGTCATTTGATCCTATTTTCGTGACAATTTTGAATATTTGAAGTTACAGGAAGATTCATCACATATCACCAAGGTCACAGGTAAAATTTTAAATTTTTTAGAGCATTTTTTGGAGATCACAGCCTGGCCGTGACAACCATCACAGCCATGATCATTTCGGCGTCCTAGTCTTCCTTCAATGCAGCCATCACGGCTGTGAACGCCAGAAATAGAAAACTCCAGCGAAGTCACCACAGCTTGGAGAACGGGCATGATCACCGTCCGAAATGATTGTGAGCTCATCACGGCCGTGACGGGCTGCAATAAAATTTCTGCCGTGTTAAGCACGGCCGTGTTCTTCCTCCAGATATTTGACGCGCTCTTCACGGCATGGCCGTGATCGCCATCACGACAATGAATACATCATCGTAGATTCCATAACTCATCACGGCCTGGCCGTGACGACCATCACGCCTGTGACGGCATCTGCTGATCGCGACCATCGACCAGTTTTTCGCCAAATCCAACGATCCAAGAGGCTAAAAATTGGGAAAACTCCCGATAATCCTTCCTAACCACCCAAGGCTTCAATTGAGGTATAAAAGATAGGATTTTGGGTGGTTATAGGGTTCGAACTTTGGAGGGAGGCGACTTAGGGCGAAAAGTAGCGATTTTGCATGTTCGAGGGCTTGTTTGGACGGATTTCTTGGGGGCTATCGAGAGAAGACCGAAGATCTATAATCTCCTGCCCAAGATCTGTAATTTTCCCTCTTTTTAAATATATTTTCTTAGATTTTTATTGTTAAACAATGTATGTTTTAGCGTAAAACCGTAGTTCGGGACTTGGGATTAACCCATTGAACAAATTTGCACATGTAAACATCTTTTATGAATCTCAATGATACCTTCTAGTAAATTGACTTATTTAAATGTGGTGTGCTTATTGCGTATTTATGTTTTGGCCAAACATTGATATGTGTTTAAGTGTTATGAGAAGAGCCGAGAGGTGAATCATAACATTCAACTACCCATTTGAACTTGTGACTTGAATTACGAGAGTCATTCAAAGTCACTCGAGGACTTACGATCATCATAGAGCCCATTGGGTCTTTCTTAAGTTAGTTTTGCTATGAGAGTAGGAAATTAGCTTAAGTAGGCACCGGATTACGCTTCGAGAGAAGGTAATCTGTACCATAGGATTGATCGCCTTAAGTGGTTTACTGTCAGATTATGCTTTGAGAGAAGGTAATCTGTTTTCTATTTACTAAATTATGATTCAATGTTTTACATTATTCATTCAACGTGGTGAAACCTGTGGTCCCGAATCTTTGTAAAACTATAATTTTCCCTACTAGTCACCGATTTCTTGAGTCAATATTTCAAGCTTAGTTTAGATTTTTTGATTCCTATTTTTGATTTTTCTAGCTATCAATGACACTAAAAGTTGGTACTTGACACGTAGCTCCCTAGGGACGATATTTTATTACTGCGATAGAAACTGTACACTTGCAGGGCCTATCAAGTTTTTGGCGCTGTTGCCAGGGAGCAAGGCATAGTCAATATCGACTAAACAGTTGAGTTGATAGATTAGATCACTTTTTGTTTATGTTTGCTTTTTGTTTTTATTTCAATACATTTGTTAATACTTCTTACCTTCTTCGTTTCTTCAAGCTTGTATTATCTGGTTTACTAATCCTGTGTATGCCAAGAATAATTAGAACAGGAAGCTTAGTGCTAGAAGATCCAGAAATTGGAAGGACCTTTCGCGCTCAAAGGAAAATTCAGGATCAACAGCTTGAGGAACCCTATCCAACCACATCTATAATAGACCAGACCCGTTCGCTGAAGGACTTTGCTGCACCAAATGTACAGGGCTTATACTCCAGTATTGCTCGACCGACGGTTGAAGCAAATAACTTTGAGATAAAGCCGGCCTTGGTGTATATGGTTCAGCACAACCATTTCAGCGGATCACCTCAGGATGACCTTAATCTTCATTTGTCAATTTTTCTTGAATACTGTGATGCCCTCAAAATTAATGGGGTAACTTCTGATGTCATTTGCTTACGTCTCTTTTCTTTTTCCCTGAGGGACCGCGCGCGAGCATGACTACAGTCCCTCCCTCAAGGCTCCATCACAACATGGGATCAGCTTTCCCATGCGTTCCTCTCTAAGTACTTTCCACCAAGCAAGACTGCTCAATTGAGAAACCAAATAATGAATTTCAGCCAGAGGGAAGGAGAGTCATTTTACGAGGCATGGGACAGTTCCAAGGAGCTGCTGCAAATGTGCCCGCACCATGGGCTCAAAAAATGGGTATTAGTGCATACTTTTTATAATGGTCTTTTATATAATACTCGCTTATTTGTAGATACAGCCGCGGGAGGGATGCTGATGAATAAGAATGTGGACGATGCTATGAATTTGATTAAAGACATGGCTCTGAATCATTACTAATGGACAAGTGAGAAAAATGTCCGAGTAAGAGGAGGAGGAAAGCATGACTTAGATATGTTGAGTTCGTTGGCGGCCAAGGTTGACTCCCTATCGCATCAACTGATTTCAATGAATTTTAATACATCATCTGTTAATTCGATTACATATGAAGTTTGTGGTAACTTGGGATACAATGCTACTAACTGCCAGATTATGGCCCCTTCTTCTTCTTCTTATTTCTCTTTACACCAGGTTAATGCTATACAACAAGATCAGAGGAACCTGAATGACCCATTCTCAGGCACATACAATCCCGGATGGAGGAATCATCCAAACTTCTCCTATTGGAACACTCAGAACCAAACCAACCCACCAAATTTCAACAATAAGACTCCCCAGGGAAATTCTAGCAATCAGTTCTCTCATCCTCAATTCAGGCAACCACCCGGATTTCAACAAAGGCAGTTTAATTAGCCTCAGAAATCCAGTTTAGAGTTACTACTAGATAATTTTATCAATACTCAGTCAAAGCAAAATGAGGGTGTTGATGAGTCTATTCGACAGTTAAATTCTAAGGTGAACTCCCTGATTTCTCACTCGAAGACACTTGAGAACTACATTGCTTAACAAGCCAGTTCATCCTCTAGGCCATTAGGGAAGCTCCCCTCTCAACTTGAAGTAAATCTGAGGGAGCACTACAATGTGATTATGACATGTAGTGGCACCCAGTTGCAAGATCCCAAGGTGGCTGCTAGAGAAGCTATTGTTGAAGAGTCTGAAGATATAAGCACAGATACCGTATTCAGAGGAAATACCGATAGAGTTGGAGGTCAAGCAAGAGTCAGTATCTACTCCTCCATCACCTCACAAGTCACATGTCCCCTGTCCTCAGAGATTAGTCACAGCATTGATGGGACAGTATGGTTCATTCATTCAAAACCCGCCGCTGGAAAAGCTTAAAGATGCAGACAGTTTTTTTGTCGCTTGTAAAATTAGAAATTTTTCATTTGAGAGAGCTCTTTGTGACTTGAGGGCCAGTGTTAGTGTCATGCCTCTATCCCATTTCAAAAATCTAGAATTGGGAGGCCTGAAACTAACATCTACGGCTCTTTAGCTTGCTAATGGCTCTATTCACCACCCAAAGGGAATTGTTGAGTATGTGCCAATAAAAGTTGGAGAGTTCTTTATTCCGGTGGACTTCGTGGTCTTGGATATGATGGAGAATGCCCGATTACCACTTATATTGGTCCGACCCTTCCTTTCTACGGTCGGGGCTGTTATAGACGTTAAGAATGGGAAGTTGTCCCTGAACATAGGTGAGACTGTTCTACAAATTGATCTTTCCAATGATATAAAAGAATTGTCTTTTCTAGGTTCTTGCTGCGGCCTTGAGTAAGTAACAACGCCTACCGATCGTTCAAGGGAAAGGTGGGATCCTCTGATGATGTTTCGATTAAAGGATTTACATGACTGTACCAGGCCGATGAAGGAGGAGGTGACTACTCATATGGACTTGTTCGACACACGCCCCGACATAGCTTGCACGAGGGTGTTACAGGATAGGCTTAAGGATACATATTTACAAGGCTTGAGATGGAAAGACTTTGATTTTAAAACTCTTTGTATTCCGAATAGTTTGCAGACATTTTATTTTGTACACCTATTAATATTAATGCTCATCTCTATAGGTGTGAATTTTAAGCAAAGAAGGAAGGGACATTTACATGTCATTTATTCTGCCTCCGATCCACTGGACATACCATGAGGCACAGACATTGGTCAAGCTGCTGACCTTAAACCAGCGCTGCTTGAGAGCCACCTCAAGGATTTATCTTTTATTGTGTTGTCTAATTTAAACAGATTTTGATGTTTATTGTTGTGGTTGTTTGTTTCGTTGGTTTGATGTTATTGTTTTGATGTTTTTTGTGGTACCCCATAGCATTATTTTGATGTTTTTTATGGTACCCCATTCGCCGTAGTGATCACAGCCTGGCTGTGATGGCCATCACGGCCTTGATTGCCTCATCGATATCAAAGGTGGTTTGCCAAAGTAGGAACGGCTGTGCCATGTTGCTCATCATGGCCGTGATCAAGGATGTAAGATTGTTCACCAAGCTGATCACGGCATGGGGGTGTTCGCCGTCACTGCCATGATTACAACTTCCTAATTTTTCGCCGAAGCCATCACGGCTATGCCGTGTTCTTCGTCACAGCCGTGCATCGGAAGCTGCCCTAGTGCCAAACCCGTTACAAAATTGTCTTGATCTTGATCACGATCGTGCTTGATTTTCAGAGCCCCACTTAAAAAGGGGCATAGTGGTAGAACTTATGGTTCACACCTGTTCCAGCGTTGCCGCCACCCTTTTTCGACGAATCCGGCCCCCAAGATCTCCAGATCTCTTCTCCGTTGCCGGCCTTCGCCTCTGCCACCTTCTCCACTTCTCGGCGACAACCATATCTGGTTTTTTGGGCAAGTTTTCGCTAGTTTGCCGGATTTTGCCACCTGCAGTAGTTTGTCTTCAGTTTCTGCTAGATCTCACTGCTGACCGGTCTCAGGGTTTCCACATTCGTTGCTCCAGGTTCTCTTCACCCTCTGGTACCTCCAGATTTCCCGATCTGTGAGTTTATAGTGCGAAATTTGAGTTATCAGATTCTGCCAGTTCTCTTTTTCGGCCGCCGTCGCTGTTTTTCTTAGTCTTCTGCCACTACCAGCTTTCTGCTCTAGTTGTTGCTCCCTAATCACCAGATCTACTCTCCAGTCGCCTCTTGGTCTCAGATCGTTGCGCCACTAGTTCTTTCGAGTTTCAGTGGCTTACCACCGATCTTTGTCATGTCTGGTCGAAGGAAGATGATGGCCCGTAAATCTACCTCCAAGCGGCCCGCCATGGAGGAGGAGCCGAACCAATACAGTATTATCTTCAGGGATGCCACGCAAAAGGCGCGTTATGATTTATTGGTGTCCCGGTGGGTTGTCAACACCCGTTACCGGGATCGTAGCACTATTACAACACTCGGGCTTCATGACGATGTATTATGGATGTTCCAGCAGATCGACTGGGAGAAGTTCTTCTAGACAGCACAGCCGACATATGTGCTGATCACCTTGGAGTTCATGTCGTCCCTCCATGTCGACGTGAACATCCATGATGACGACGACCACGGTACCATCTCCTTCCGGCTGGCGAACTAGGATCATACCCTCACGCTATCGCAGATCAATCAGATTTATGGTTTTCTGGAAGACAGAACTCGCTTGTCTCCACACGAGTATAGCGATCAGGATTTTTGGGAGTCTATCTCAGGCCAGCCCCGTTTTATCTCCCGGACAGCGCGGCGAGTCATGTCAGCAACCCATGCTTCCGTTATGTACATTGGGTGTTGGTGCATACTATATTTGCATGTGGGGAGAGCGACGGTCTCGTGCGTGATAGGTGTTATTTTTTTTGGATTTAGAGTCTAATTTATACTATCATTTTAGACTTAAGTTCTATTTTATGTCACAATTGGATACCTTTTACTTTAAAGTATGGAATCTACACTATTTTTCATTTATTTGTGAAATGCAGGTCATTATCCTTAATTTTGTGAAGATTTTCAAGATTTGAAGTTATGGAAAGGTTCTACACATTACAACCATCACACAGAAAAATTTTGGGAATTTTTGGACTATTTTGTGCTGATCACGGCCTGCCCATGCTTACCGTCACGGCCGTGATCAGATCGGCGCCTAGGAAGTTCTTCAGCGAACTCGTCATAGCCTGCCCATGATCATCATCACGACCGTGATCGAGTTTCGACAAAATCAGCCGAACTATGCACAGGCTGTTAGGGAATGCCGGGTGTAATTTAAAATTTTGCAGTCCCAGGACGCAGCGGAAGAAGCATTACACCCGAAACACATTCCAGTCCCAAGGATCCATGCGAGAGAGAAGACACAAGGAGGTGTTAGAGATGTACCTCTTTTGCTTGTCTAGATGTCGAAGCCATGTTGAAGGCGTCCAAGTGTTCGCCCTCTACAAGTATCCACGCGTCGACTCCTTGATCATTGCTCCCTTCCACGCTTGGTGCTAGCCTCGGGAAGAGAATCAAGCCTTAGGGTTCCTTCACTCCTCTTGCGCCACCTCCAAGGTTCATGCGCCAAGTGCAAGGAAGATGGTGCCAACTCCTTATCCTCTTCACTCCAAGAGAAGAGGGAGAAGATGAGTTTCGGCCTTGAGGAAGATTAGGGTTTAATTGCGCCACCAAGTCCTTCTCCAAGTCACGCCAAGAGGAGAGGAAGGAGAAGACTTGCGGTCACTTGTTGAAAGAAGGGTTGCGCCACTCTGATGTTGTCGCCCTTTGCCCTTGCTTTCGCCCCTCTATGTTTGTTCATGTCTCCAAGCGTTCATCCTCTAGAGAGGGCGACAATGGGTCCTATAAATAGGACTAGAGGCGGTTTGAGCAAGGGATAGGATCATGCCAAGTGTATGGCTAGGATGAGGTGTCTTGAGGCAAGGAAAGTCTCCAAGACTTTACCATAAACCTCATTCAACCTATCCATAAAAGTCCAAGCACTATATCAGCCCAAGACATGCCCCAAATGCATTCTTACCATCAAAGGCTAAGTGGCTAGGCGCAACATGCATGAAGAATTCGGCTAGGGTGGTGTTTTGGGAGAAACTAGGGTTTGAGGTAAGGTAAGTCTCCAAGACATTACCATATACCTCTTCCCTATGTCCATATGCGCCTAGGAACTTCCCATAAAAGTTCTCAAGCCATATCAGCCCCAAGACTTGCCTTAGAGGCAAGCATTCCATCCAAGGAAGAAGGGCTAGGCGCCCTTTACTTCCATAATGAAGCAAAGGCGCCTCCCTCACCCCATTATGCCCCTAGGCGCCAATGAGGTGAGATTTCTCCCCATTATACCCTTTTAAGCCAATTCCTCTTCATGACAACTAATTATTGGGCCTCATTGGATAATGAGCTAGCCCAAACTTCATGGCATGGGTTGATTAAGCCATTGGATCTAATCCAATGCAACCATAATTCAAATGTGACCAATCTAGGTCAATTTCGGGTCAACCTGCCAAAATTGAAGTTTGGCTCCAATAACTTTCTTCCAACTCATCAGGCCCATTGGCACTGATGAAATCTTCCAAATGGATCCAAGTTATCCAATAACTTGATCCTAAGGCTTCTGAATAAAGCAACGTCAAGAGTCTATTGCGTGTGACCCCGTAGGATCCATATGACGATGGCAATGATGTAAACATCATAAGTAGTGAGGGGTATCTAGCAACACATCACTACTACCCATGTCATAGGACATAAGTCATTATGGCAACAACTCCTAACAAGCAACGAGGATTCCCATTGCATTACAGATCCCTTTGCCTAAGCTGATATCCTGCCATTGGATTAGTCTCAAGTTTATTATCCAATGCATTGGTCATGACTCAACAAGTGTGGCCACACTTTCCTGTCATGCACCAATAAGGTGGGGCGCCCCGAGTGGATATCATGCTTCCAATAAGGAAGGGGCAAATCCTACTATTGGTCATCCATGTCTCTACATGACTTATGACATGCCCAATGACAGTCGTTTTGATCTCCCAATTACGGAGAGACGTAAGACTGTATTAAAGCACACCCATCATCAAATCTAGACATGAATACCTCAAGTCTAAGGATCAATGCAAACCTCTTGCATGTGAGATTGACTTGTTGACTAGACAAGTCAATCCTCACGGTGGATCACTCCAGTGCATCCAATGCACCTGTATGTCTGCGTTACTGTGCCCCGCACCTAACCAGCCCATACACCAGTCTCACATGTACCAAAGCTGTCCCATATCTGCTAAGGTACCTTGTCTGGGGATAGCTTATGAGAATGGATCCAATCCAAACTCCTGGGACATTATTTATGCAACTCAATACATCAACGCAGGTAGAGAAGTCTGCATAATAACGATCATGCCTATATAAAGAGTAATAGTTCTATCAAAGTACATTCAAACAATGCCTGACCATGTCCATACATTGGTCTTTAGGGCATATACATACGAGCTCATCACGGCCATGATCGCCATCATGGCCGTGAAGAGTCTCGACGAAAATTCCTGCCGAGCTCATCACCACCGTGCGCATGGGCGTGACCAGCTTCCAGTAAATTTTTGTACCCATCACGACCTACCCGTGTCCAGCATCATGGCCGTGATCACTTCGTTGCAGGTTCCAGAACTCGTCACGGCCTGGCCATGACGGTCATCACGCCCGTGACGGCATCCGCAGATCGCGACGGTTGTTCGTTTCTTCGCCAAATCGGACGCTCCAGATGCCTAGAAATTGAGGAAAATGCCCAATCAACCTTCCTAGCCGCCCAAAGCTTCGATTGAAGTATAAAATCAAGAATTTCGAGCGATTACAGGGTTCGAATCCTTGAGGAACGCGACCCAGGGCGAAAAGGGGCAAAAATCTGCGTTCGAGGGCTTGATTCGACCGGATTCTTTGGGGCTTTCGAGAGAGGACTGAAGATTCATCGTCTCCTACCCTCCATTTGTAATTTCCCCTCTTTTTGAGTACATTTACTTGGGTTTTCATTGTTATATGATGTATGTTCTAGCGTAAAACCCTAGTTCGGAACTCGGGCGTAGCCCGTTGAACATATTTCCACATGTAAAATATTTTTATGAATCTTAGTATTATTTTAAGTAATTTGACTTATTTAAATAAGTTGTGCTTATTGCATATTTATGTTTTGGCCACGCATTTATATGTTTTAAGTGTTACGAGATGAACTGAGAGGTGAATCGTAACACTCGAACGTTCTTATTTAAACTTGTGACTTAAATTATGAGAGTCGTTCAACGTCACTCGAGGATTCACGATCTTTCATAGAGCCTAATGGGTCTCTTAGGTTAATTTTGCTACGAGAGTAGAAGATTAGCTTAAGCTAGACACCGGATTACACTTCGAGAGAAGATAATCCGTACCCTAGGAGATATCGCCTTAAGTTATTTACTGTCGGATTGCGCTTCGAGAGAAGGAGATCTGTTTTCTAATTCAATCTGATTCAATATTTTGCATATAAAGTATTCAACGTGGTAAACCTGAAGTTTTGAACATTTCTACAACTGTAACTTTCCCGATTAGTCGTTGACTTCTTGGTTCGATAAGTTAGTTTTAGCGTAGTTCTTTCATTTTGAAATTGAATTGTCTAGCTCTCGATGACACTAAAGGTCGGTAC
Organism: Costus lasius; assembly: GCA_027563935.2. Lineage (NCBI taxonomy): Eukaryota > Viridiplantae > Streptophyta > Magnoliopsida > Zingiberales > Costaceae > Costus > Costus lasius. The sequence goes on from CM050446.2 coordinate 121,304,125, forward strand.
TTGACACTTGCTCCCTGTGGGAACGATATTATTTACTATTTCGATAGAAATCGTGCACTTGCGGGACCTATCAAGTTTTTGGCGCCGTTGCCGGGGAGCAAGGCGTAGTCGATATCGATTAAACAGTTGATTTGATAGACTAGATACATTTTGTTTTTTATTTGCTTTTTGTTTTTATTTTTGTACATTTGTTAATACTTCTTGTCTTCTTTCTTTCTTCAAGCTTATATTATTCTCTGGTCTGCTAACCTTGTGCATGCCAAGAACAATTAGAACATGTTAGCTAGTTCCAGAAGATCCCGAAATTGAAAGGACCCTTCGAGCTCAAAAGAAAAGTTCAGGACCACCAGCTTGAGGAACATCATCCAACCATCTCTGCAATGGACGAGAACCGATCACTGAGAGATTTTGCTGCACCCAATGTACAAGGCTTACATTCTAGTATTGCTCGACCGGCAGTCGAAGCAAATAATTTTGAAATAAAACCAGCCCTTGTGCATATGGTTCAGCAGAACAAATTTAGCGGTTCCCCACAGGAAGATCCTAATTTACATTTATCCATTTTCCTTGAATATTGTGATACCCTGAAGATAAATGGGGTACCTTCTGATGCAATACGCTTATGTCTTTTTCCCTTTTCCCTTAGGGATCGCGCTCGAGCATGGCTGTAGTCTCTCCCCCAAGGCTCAATTACAACATGGGATCAGCTTTCCCATGCGTTCCTCTCCAAGTATTTCCCGCCGAGCAAGACTGCTCAATTGAGGAACCAGATCATAAATTTTAGCCAGAGGGAAGGCGAGTCGTTATATAAAGCCTGGGACCGTTTTAAGGAGTTGCTACGAATGTGCCCGCATCACGGACTAGAAAAATGTGTACTTGTGCATATTTTTTATAATGGTCTCTTATATCAAATTCGCTGGTCTGTAGATGCAGACGCGGGCGGTGCGCTTATGAAGAAGAATGTAGATGATGCCATGAATTTAATCAAGGACATGGCTCTGAATCATTACCAGTGTACGAGTGAGAGAAATGTTCTGGTAAGAGGAGGAGGTAAGCATGACTTAGATTTGTTGAGTTTGTTGGCGGTCAAGGTTGACTCCTTGTCCCACCAACTGACTTCAATAAATTTTAATACATCGTCTGTTAATTCAATAACATGTGATGTTTGTGGTAACTTGGGACATGGTGCTACTAACTGCCAGATAATGGCACCTTCTTCTTCTGATGTTTCTATTGAGCAGGTGAATGCCTTAGTAAATCAAGATCAGAGGATTCAAAATGACCCATTCTCAGGCACCTATAATCCCGGTTAAAGAAACCATCCAAACTTCTCCTACCGGAACTCTCAGAACCAAGCCAACCCACAGAATTTCAACAGCCAGACGCAGCAGGGAAATTTTGGCAATCAGTTTCCCCAGTCATCCTTAGGCCACCACCTGGACTTCCACAATGACAGTTCAATCAACCACAGAAGTCCAATTTGGAAATAATGCTTGAGAACTTTGTCACCACCCAATCTAAGAGAAATGAAGATGTGGACGAGTCTATCAGGCAATTGAATTCTAAGGTGGATTCATTGATCACACACTCTAGGATGCTGGAAAACCAGATTGCCCAGCAAGCAAGTGCATTAGCCCGACCTGCCGGGAAGCTTCCTTCCCAACCCGAGGCTAATCCAAGGGAGCACTGTAACGCGATTATGGTTTGCAGTGGTGCCTAGATGGAAGACCCTCAGGTGGCGGCGAGGGATTGTACAGGTGAAGAGTTGTCTAGTGTAAGCACAAAGGCCAAGTGTTCAAGGGAGATCGATATGGAGTCAGCGGTCTGGCAAGAGTCAGTTTACATTCACCCACCACCTCACACGCCGCCTATCTCCTATCACTAGAGATTGGTAAAGGCATTGACGGGATAGTACAGCTCGCTGATGCCTACAAAGCTTATTGATCCTGGCAGTTTTTTCGTCCCATGTAGTATTAGTAATTTTTATATTGAGCGAGCACTCTATGATTTGGGGTCTAGTGTGAGTATCATGCCCCTCTCCCTGTTCAACAGTCTAGACTTGGGAGGCTTGGAACCCACACACATAGCTCTTCAATTCGCAAATGGCTCTATACATCGCCTAGTGGGAATAGTAGAGGATGTCCCAATTAAAGTCGGGGAACTCTATGTCCCTGTCGACTTTGTAGTCTTGGATATGTCCAGAAATTCAAGATTACCACTTATTTTGGGGCGCCCTTTCCTAGCTACCGCCAGGGCAGTTATAGATGTCAAGAAGAGGAAGCTTTCTCTGAACTTTTGTGATACTATTTTAGATTTTCATTTATCTATTGATATGCCAGGTCCTTCATTTTCAGGCTCATGCTGTAGCATTGAGACAGTACCTACGCTTGCAAAGTGTTCAAAGGCCAAGTGGGATTGTCTGGCATCCCACTTTTGCACAGACATGGACGCAGGTGCTTCACATATAAGGGATGAACGGATCACTCTGACTGACTTGTTTGATGCAGACCCTGATTCTGGTTGCACTGAGCTTTTTCATGATGGGGTTGAAGAGGAACATTTTTTATTTTTTGGGAGGACAGACAGTGAACTTCAAAACATTTTTATTTCGCATGATATTAAGACATTTTCCTATGTACACCTATTATTACTGCTGCTCATATCTATAGGTGTAACATTTAGGCGTCAAAGAAAGGGGCATTTCAATGCCACTTCTTATGCCTCGAATCCACTATACGTTCATTAATGCTGAGGCATTGGTCAAGCTGTTGACCTTAAATCAGCGCTTCATGGGAGGCACCCCATGGATTTATCTTGTGTTGTGTTAACTAGACTATTATGTTTATTGTTGTGGTTGTTTGTTTTGTTGGTTTGTTATTTTTGTTTTGTTGGTTTGTTATTTTTGTTTTTTTGGTTTGTTATTTATATATGATTTTATACATTTTAAAGCATCTTACTAATAGTGGGATTTTTTTCATTATTTTTTAGGAATTTTTGCATGTCGACGTGGTGAACATGGCCTGGCCGTGACAGCCTTCACGGCCGTGATCGCCTCGTCGATGCCATGGAAGTCTTGCCGAAGTGGACACAGCTGTGCCATGTTCATCATCACGGCTGTGATAGAAGAAGTCGAATTTTCGCCGAGCTGCTCATGGCATGGGCGAGTTCCGCATCACTGGCATGTCGAGTTGGATTGGATTTTCACCGAGCCCAACACGGGCTTACCGTGTTCTTTGTCACGAACGTGCCTAGTTCTGCCTGTTTCGTCGAGCCAGACACGGCCTAGTTATGCATCCCATCACGCCCGTGCTTGTATCACGGGTCTTCCGCCTATATGAAGTCGTGGCGGCGGAACTTAGGGTTCACACCCGTTCTTGTGCCGCCGCCACCCCCATTCCGTTGATTCCGGCCTCGAAACTCTCCAGAAATCTCTTTCGCCGCCGTCTGGAGCTTCAGCATCCTTCTTAGCTTCTCGGCGACACCTTGATCCGGTGATCTGGGCGAGTTTCCTCCATTCGCCGATTTTTCGCTGCCTGCAGCTATTCTTCGTCGTTTTCCACCGGATCCGCCGCCGACGAGTCTCTGAGCTTAGACATTGCCGGCCGCCACTTCTCTTCATCTTCCGGCACCACCAGTTTTTCCAGATCTAGGATTTTCGCCCCAAATCTCAGGGTTTTCTTCAGCGCCGCCACCAGATCTTCACGGCCAGCCGCCGCCAGTTCTCTTTTCTGGCCGCCGCCGCCACTCCTTAGCCTTCTTCAGCTCTCTTCTGCCACCTTCAGTTGCTGCTTGATCTTTGCCAGCACCACCACCTTGCCGGATTCTGCCGCCATTTCGCTGGATTCCGCCACCACTTCACCGGAATCAGCTGCTTAGAGGGCTTCTTCTCCCATTTCCAGCCACCAGTTCTCCAGCCCTCTTACCATGTCCGGCCGAAGGAAGACAATGGCTCGGAAGTCTACCTCCAAGTGGCCAGCAGTGGAGCAGGAACCGAACGAGTATGGGATCATTTTTCGGGATGCCGCGTAGAAGGCTAGATATGACTTATTGGTGTCCCGGCGAGTCGTCACCACCCACTATCTTGACCGAGTTACTCTCACGATGCTCAGGCTCCATGACGATGTATTGTTTATGTTTCAACAGATTGGCTGGGGTGAGTTCTTCCGGATGGCGCAGCCGACCTATGTGCCACTCACCCTAGAGTTCATGTCGTCCCTCGAGGTCGACGTGAACATTCATAATGACGACGACGACGGCACCGTCTCTTTCAGGCTGGCAAACCAAGATCACATCTTAACCTTGTCGTAGATTAATCAGATCTTTGGTTTTCCGGAGGATGACACTCGTTTACCTCCACCAGAGTATAACGAGCAGGATTTCTAGGAGGCTATCACTGACGAGCGCCCTCATGTCTCCCGGACGGCACGGGCGAGCCATGTCCGCAACCCATGCTTCCGTTATGTGCATCGGGTGCCGGCACACACCATCTTCGCCCGCTGGGAGAGCGACGATCTTGTGCGCCAGACAGAGCTACTCTTTCTCTGGGCTATGGTACACTCCTGCAAGTTGAATACCGCATTTTATCTAATTAAACAATTGCAGAAGTAAGCAAGCGCTCAGGAAGGGGTCGTAGCCTATGGGGGACTCATCACACTGATTGCTCTTGCCATGGGCATTGAGTCCTATGGAGTGGAGCAGGCGCGCGGTAGCACCCGCATTGATTTGGAGTCGTGCCAGGCGATGAAGATGATCACCCGCGAGGGTGACGTCTTCAGCCTCCTCTTTCGTGGGAGCGACTTAACAATGCTGCTCTTGAACCCTGCACGCACCACCTTCCGCAAGAGGCGGAACTGGCATATGCTACTAGTGCCAAATGATGATGTCCCCATGGACACAGCACTGCCCTCTCCTTCCTTCAAGACCTTCCGGCATGGTGAGCCATCTACGTCAGCGTCCACCGTGAACGCCTATGCCAACATAGAGGGCTATCTAAAAGCGATTCGCGAGGACCAACACGAGTCACGCTTGGAGATGCAAGACGTCCTTCACTGCTTGAAGGATATTGAGGAGGAGCAGGCTCGCCAGGGCCGGCTATAGGTAGAGGACCATAGGGATATTCAGGAGATGTTGCGGCAAATGAATACCAAGCGGTGGTGATCTCCAGTTGTACTATGCCTTGCTATTGCTCTCTTTTTGCTGCCTTTATTACTTTAGTAAGTTGCTTACTTTTCTTTCTTGTTATCATGTACTTTTTACTGCATAGGAGACTATGTAGTTCTTTTGCCGTGGGTAGAAGGTTTCCCTCTTTGTTTGTGTTAGTTAGTATTAGTTCTTTCATGCTTATGTACTATTCCTTTTTAAACTTTGTGGTTATTGTGTTCATGTTATTTAGGTTGTGTTTTGTTTTCTCCTACACTGAGATTCTATGGATTTCAAGCACATGATATTTTGCCTGTGATGTCTTCAAAGACCTAAGTCTGTGATGGTATCCCTTATTCCTTGTCCTCAGCTCTTATGCTATTCTGAATCCTGATGAGAATCATAAAGATATGTTTGTCTCTTGAGTTACGGGAATGAAAATCTTATCATGATTGCTTTTATGCTTAGGAATCCATAGTTTTAGATTGTATTTGAGTATGCTCACTATGGCTTGCATGATGTTTTCATGGGTCGATCCTTCATTTTCTGAATTACTTCTTACACGACATTATGTTTTTGAAAATTCATGCTTATTATATATTCCTTGTTTCAAGCTTTTCAGTTTGGTTGCATATAAAAAAAACACATAAAACAAAACAAAAATGAATGACAAAAAGGGGCAGTGGTACCTAAGTGAAGATGAAACCAAAGGTTTTATCCAACTTGGCACTGTCGATGAGTAAAAAGAAAAATGAGAATAAAAGGAACATGAGAAAAGAAGGGGTGTGGGAAAAGTGAACAACTCCTCTTTCTTCTACCTTAGGATGAAGAAATGAGTTTGTGTGCATTATGTGATGCATACACCTTGAGTTTGTTTCCTAACTAAGTACCGAGGGTGCATTCATCACAAATGTTTGTCCTTCGCGTGACAAGGTTGAAAATGAATTCAGGGAAGTAGCTTGAACCTACCGATTGAAAATTCATGGTTCCTTACTTCAATTTTGAATAAGTTATCTAGTGCAACTAGACTTGATTGGCTTTAGAAGGGATTGATGGGTATGAATAATCTTAACATGGTGAAGTGTTTTTCTTATTTCAGGTTTGTGGTTTGACTTGAACATTATTCTTTGCTCATATGAGGTTCATACTTTAGCTTTTGAACATACCGTCTTCTTGATATTTGATTATTTTAGATAGTGTAATTGCTTGAGGACAAGCAAGATTTTAAGTCTGTGATATTTTGATAGGTGTTATTTTTATTGGATTTAGAGTCTTATTTATACCATCATTTTAGACTTAAGTTCTATTTTATGTCACAATTGGATACCTTTTACTTTAAAGTATGGAATCTTCACTATTTTTCATTTATTTGTGAAATGCAGGTCATTATCCTTAATTTTTGTGAAGATTTTTGAGATTTGAAGTTATGGAAAGGTTCAACACATTACAAGCATCACACAGGAAAATTTTGGAAATTTTTGGACTATTTTATGCTGATCACGGCCTGCCTGTGCTTACCGTCACGGCCGTGATCAGATCAGCGTCCCAGGAAGTTCTTCAGTGAACTCGTCACGGCCTGCCCGTGATCATCATCACGGCCGTGACCGAGTTTCGACAAAATTAGCTGAACTGTGCACGGGCGTGTTTTCCTTTTTACGAGCTCATCACGGCTAACCCGTGATCGCCATCACGGCCGTGAAGAGTCTCGACGAAAATTCTTGCCGAGCTCATCACCACCGTGCGCACGGGTGTGACCAGCTTCCAGTAAATTTTCGTACCCATCACGGCCTACCCGTGTCCAGCATCACGGCCGTGATCACTTCGTTCCAGGTTCCAGAACTCGTCACGGCTTGGCCGTGACGGTCATCACTCCCATGACGGTGTCCGCAAATCGTGATGGTTGTTCGTTTCTTCGCCAAATCGGACGCTCCAGATGCCTAGAAATTGGGGAAAATGCCCAATCAACCTTCCTAACCGCCCAAAGCTTTGATTGAAGTATAAAATCGAGAATTTCAGGCGGTTACAGGGTTCGAATCCTTGAGGAACACGACCTAGGGCGAAAAGGGGCGAAAATATGCATTCGAGGGCTTGATTCGACCGGATTCTTTGGGGCTTTCAAGAGAGGACTGAAGATTCATCGTCTTCTACCCTCCATTTGTAATTTTCCCTCTTTTTGAATACATTTACTTGGGTTTTCATTGTTATATGATGTATGTTCTAGCGTTAAACCCTAGTTCGGAACTCGGGCGTAGCCCGTTGAACATATTTCCACATGTAAAATATTTTTATGAATCTCAGTGTTATTTTAAGTAATTTGGCTTATTTAAATAAGTTGTGCTTATTGCATATTTATGTTTTGGCCAAGCATTTATATGTGTTAAGTGTTACGAGATGAACTGAGAGGTGAATCATAACACTCGAACGTTCTTATTTAAACTTGTGACTTGAATTACGAGAGTCGTTCAACGTCACTCAAGGATTCACGATCTTTCATAGAGCCTAATGGGTCTCTTAGGTTAATTTTGCTACGAGAGTAGAAGATTAGCTTAAACTAGACACCGGATTACGCTTCGAGAGAAGATAATTCGTACCCTAGGAGATATTGCCTTAAGTTATTTACTGTCGGATTGCGCTTCGAGAGAAGGAGATCTGTTTTCTAATTCAATCTGATTCAATGTTTTGCATATAAAGTATTCAACGTGGTAAACCTGAAGTTCCGAACATTTCTACAACTGTAACTTTCCCGATTAGTCGTTGACTTCTTGGTTTGATAAGTTAGTTTTAGTGTAGTTCTTTCATTTTGAAATTGAATTGTCTAGCTCTCAATGACACTAAAGGTCGATACTTGATACCTGCTCCCTGTGGGAACGATATTATTTACTACTTCGATAGAAACCGTGCACTTGCGGGACCTATCAGTGCACGCCATGGAACTACTTTTTCTCTGGGCTATGGTACACTCTTGCAAGTTGAATACCACTTTTTATTTTATTAAGCAATTGCAGAAGTTAGCCAATGCCCAGAATGGGGTCGTTGCATCCGGCGGCCTTATTACTCCCATCGCCATCGCTTTAGGTGTCGAGCCTAATGGAGTGGAGCAGGCACGCGGTAGCTCGCGCATTGACATGGAGTCATGCCAGGCTATGAAGATGATCACCCGTGAGGGTGACAGATTCTGCCTCCTCTTTCGCGGGAGCGATTTCACAATGCTGCTACTGAACCGCAAGCGGCAGAACTGGCACATGCTTCCCGTGCTAGATGAGGATGTCCCCACGGACACAGCATCGCCCTCTCCTTCCTTCCGAACCTTCCGCCGTACTGAGCCCTCTTCCTCCGCCTCCACCGCGAATGCCTACGCCAACATAAAAAGCTATTTGAAGGCAATTCGCGAGGATCAGCATGAGTCCCATTTGGAGTTTTGGGACCTCTTACGGCGCATTGGGGAGATCAAGGCGGAGCAGACCCTTCAAGGTCGTGTGCAGGCCACTCAAACTGAGGCCATTCAAGAGATGTAGCGGTTCCTGTGCCCGAGGCATCCTTGATTCCAGCTGTTCTATGCCTCACTGCGATCACCTTTATGCTTCTTTCTTTCCTTTAGTGAGTTGTTTCTTTTTCTTATGCTATTCATGTACTTTTTCAACTACATAGGAGACTATGTAGTTTTTTGCCATGGGTAGAGGTTTTCCCTATCTTTTTAGTTATGTTATTCATGTACTTTGTTATGTGTTAGTGTTATGTGTTATGCGTTAGTGATAAGTTTTTTATGTGTTAGTGCTATAAGTCTATGATCCTTTTTGTTATGTTATCTTTATTTGTCTGGGTAATTAAGCTATTTAGAGTTACTATTGTGGATTGACATTGTGTTTGTTCTTTGGTTAAAGTGCTTCTTATGATGTCTACTTTTACACAGTCACCAAAGTTTTTAGAGTATAATTGAGTATGATTCTATTGTAGCTTGAATGATATTCAATAGGTAATCTTTTCTTCTGATTTAGTTTTGAAGCACACATTCATGCAATGATTTTATATTATCTATTGATTCCTTTCATTTAGCCATCTGAGTTGGAGATATGAAGGATGTTGTTGTAAAAAATACACAAAAAAGAGTTAAGAATAAAGGGGCAGTGGTACCTAAGTGACAATGACTCCAAAGATTCATCCAACTTGGCACTGTTGACAACATCCAACTTGGTATTATCTAAAACATAAAAACATAAAAAAAAACAAAAGAGAGAATAAGAAGGGTCATGAGAAAAGAAGGGGTTTAGTAAAGGTGAACAACTCCACTTTCTTCTATCTTTGATTAGGTATGAAGAAATGAGTTTGTGTGCATTATGTGATGTACACACTCTGAATCTGTTTTCTAACTAAGTACCGGGGGTGCATTCATCACAAATGTTTGTCTTTCGAGTAACAACGTTGAAAACACATTTAGAGAAGTAGCTTGAGCCAACTGATGATAATTAATGATTCTACATCTTCAAGTAAAAAAATATATATATCCTGGTGAACTCTGATTAGTTTGGCTATTGTAGAATTTTAGAGGGAATTCATGATAATGCTTAGTCTTACTATGAATGGTACTTAAACTTTTTTCAGATTTTGAGGTTTAACCTAGTGAATAGATTTTTGTTTTCAGTATTACTTGTATCTCAATTGTATTTCTAAGTTTGAAGGTTGAGTGTAATGGTTTTCATATTCGTAAATGCTTTAACTTTAGAACATTTTTGTCTTCATACCACTTGGTTTCTAGCTAGTTTAATTGCTTAAGGACAAGCAAGATTTTAAGTTTGTGATATTTTGATGAGTGCTATTTTTTATGATTTAAGTACCATTCATATGATCTTTTCAGGCTTTAATCTTGTTTTATTACTTATTTAGTATCTTTTCTTGTAAAGTTTAGAATCTTCACTATTCTTTCGTTTGTTTGTAAAATACAGGTCATTTGATCCTATTTTCGTGACAATTTTGAAGATTTGAAGTTACAGGAAGATTCATGACAGATCACCAAGGTCACAGGAAAAATTTTAGATTTTTTGGAGATCACGGCCGTGATCATTTCGGCGTCCCAGTCTTCCTTCAGCGCAGCCATCACAGCCATGAACGCCAGAAATTTGAAATTCCAATGAAGTCACCATGGCTTGGAGAACGGGTGTGATCACTATCCGAAATGTTTGCAAGCTCATCACGGCTTGGCTGTGATGATCATCATGGCCGTGACAGGCTTCAACAAAATTTCTTCCAAGTCAAGCACGGGCATGAAGCACGGCTGTGTTCTTCCTCCAGATATTTGACGCGCTCTTCACGGCATAGCCATGATCGCCATCACAGCAGTGAAGATGTCGTCGCAGATTCTAGAACTCGTCACGGCCTAGTCGTGACGACCATCACGCCCGTGACGACCTTCGCAGATCGCGACCATCAACCAGTTTTTTGCCAAATCTGACGATCCAAGAGCTTAGAAATTGGGGAAAACTCTTGATAATCCTTCCTAACCACCCAAGGCTCGATTGAGATATAAAAGATGAGATTTTAGGTGGTTACAGGGTTCGAACTTTGGAGAGAGGCGACCTAGGGCGAAAAGTGGCGATTTTGCTTGTTCGAGAACTTGTTAGGACGGATTTCTTGGGGGCTATCGAGAGAAGACCGAAGATTTATCGTCTCTTGCCCAAGATCTATAATTTCTCCTATTTTTTAATATATTTTCTTGGGTTTTTATTATTAAACGATGTATGTTTTAGCGTAAAACCCTAGTTCGGGACTTGGGCGTAACCCGTTGAACAAATTTTCACATGTAAACATCTTTTATGAATCTCAGTGATACCTTCTAGTAAATTGACTTATTTAAGTGTGGTGTGTTTATTGCATATTTATGTTTTGGCCAAACATTGATATATGTTAAGTGTTACGAGAAGAGCCGAGAGGTGAATCGTAACACTCGACTGCCCATTTGAACTTGTGATTTGAATTATGAGTCATTCAAAGTCACTCGAGGACTTACGATCATCATAGAGCCCATTGGGTCTTTCTTAAGTTAGTTTTGCTACGAGAGTAGGAAATTAGCTTAAGTAGGCACCGGATTACACTTCAAGAGAAGGTAATCTATATCATAGGATTGATCGCCTTAAGTGGTTTACTATCTGATTATGCTTCGAGAGAAGGTAATTTATTTTCTATTTACTAAATTATGATTCAATGTTTTACATTATTCATTCAATGTGGTGAAACCTATGGTTCCGAATCTTTGTAAAACTGTAATTTTTCCTACTAGTCATCAATTTCTTAAGTCGATATTTCAAGCTTAGTTTAGAATTTTTAATTTCTATTTTGGATTTTCTATCTATCAATAACACTAAAGGTTGATACTTGACACCTAGCTCCCTAGAGACGATATTTTACTACTACGGTAGAAGCCGTACACTTGCGGAGCCTATCAGGTATTTTTATAATAGGGAGAATTTTAGTTTAAAAGTAGCTATAGCAATTTAATTTAAAGATGTCTGTTCTTGAGGTCATGCTACATGACTTATCAGTGTGGATGGATTTATGCTTTGATGTAGGGTCATTTGGCTCATTTGAAAGTAATTTTTTAGTTGTTTTTAGAGGGAAGCTGTTCGATAATTACAATCAAAAATAAAAAAATAATTTAAAAGTATAAGTTTTAAAAACTAAAAAATAATATTTATTCGATTTCTATTTTTATAGAAATAGAGCCAAACAAGTTCTTAATTGGAGTTAGTCTTGTTTAGGCAGAAGAAGTTAGAAAATAATATTTTTTTTAGCTTCTGACAGCTTTTGTTTTAGTCAACCAAGCATTTAGTTAGAGTAAGCCTTGCCTACGCATATGTAAATTATAAAAGTGATCAATCCCTAGGGCTTGTTTGCTAGAATGGAAATTAGGCTGAAAAAGATGAAAAGAAAAATTTTTTACTGTTTATTAGAGTAGACGGAAATGAGCGACGGATTTGACTGGTCTTTTGCATTGTTTTCTTATCCGCTCGAATACACGTCTTTTCCCTAATCTCACGCCTCTTCGCGCATGCCTCTTCGACTGCAGGAGTTTCGTTTTCATCCCATCGTCCTCCACTCGAGCGCTGCTGTCTTCTTCCCCGGACAACCTTCTCCGACCGTTGTCTTCCATATGAGCAAACCATCCAAGGTATTTCGACGCCTTCTTACGTTTTTTGTTTCGATGCCCTCTTACTTTTTTCATTACGTCTTCCTCCGGAACCTGCCGAGCTCGCATCAACTCCGCCTTCACCATCTTCTTCTTTCACTCCTCCATTCGCACCCTTCTCCTTCCCTACCGACCCCCTCTTCCTTCACTGGCGACCCACACCCGAATCCTAGACTAGCATTACCGACAACCCTCTCTTCCTTCTCCAAACCTACATCCCTCCCCCCTCTTCTTCCTCTTCAAGCTCCAGCATGGTGAAACCCAGGATGACCCGCTCTTCCTTCTCCAAACCTTCATCCCTCCCCCTCTTCTTCCTCTTCAAGCTCCAGCTTGGTGAAACCAAGGGCGACCCCCTCTTCCTTCTCCAAACCTACATTCCTCCCCCTCTTCTTCCTCTTCATGCTCCAGCATAGTGAAGCCTAGATATCTCAAAAAACTGCTGCTGCTTCATGGGCTTATTTCATTCGGTAGATCCGAGACTTCATAGAATGTCGTTGTTTTGTTTCTGATTCTACCTTCACCTCTGATTGGACTTCATTTCAAATAATCCTGTCGTTTGTGATTTGTTATGTCATTCACGTTTGAGAATTTATTTTTGAGTACACACTTGAATAGAAAGAGAGCATAGTAAAGAAATATTTTCCTGAACGCACAGGAATTATCTAAAGCTGGACTCTTTCTTCATGAAAGTTCAACTAAAGTTCGGAGAAGGAGAAGCACACTGTAATTACCATTGTTCACATTATTTTAATCTTACCAAATTGGCATTTGGAGCTGCATTTATTCACTGCCTCAAGATATTATGGTTAAACCAAATTGGCAAATGCGTTGCTGCTGTCTGATCATTTTGCTTTCATTAGTCACTCTAATGTGGAGCTCTCCTTATTGTTCTACACTAGCTTTGGTCCTCTTTTTTAACAAACTGCCTGCTTTGTTGCTGGCATATTATGGTTAAACCACCCATAGAGTTATCTAGCTCCATTTTACACTAGCTCCATTTTCTTTATTTGGCATCTACTCTCATTTAAATATTTCCCTCTTTTCTCTTCTTTATTGCACCTTCATCCTGCGCACTCTGTTCTCTGATCTCTACACTCTTGTAAAATGGAGCTGTTTTGTTTCAATAACAATATATGATATGATGTCTTGTAAAATGGAGCTGTTCTATTTTAATGAAAATTTATGATATGATATGACACAAGTATAGTTTTCTAGTCACATGTAGGCTTTTATTTGTAAAGTGTTTTTATTTAAAGGGTTGCTGATTGCTTTAATTGAAGGCTAATAAATAGAGTTTATATTCAAATTGAGTGCTTTAAATTGTTATTGAATGCTTTAATTAAATGCTAAATAATTGAGTTCATATTCAAATCGAATGAGTTCATATTCAAATTGAATGAGTTCAATTCATTCAAATTGAATGCTTTAAATTGTTTTCTCATCACATCTAGGCTTTTATTTGTAAAGCCTTTTTATTTAAATTGTTGTTGAATGCTCTAATTGACAAGTATGTAATCTTTCATTTATAGGTTTTACTGTAATGGCTCCAAGAAGTGACAAAGAGAAGAAATTTATTATAATGCGCAACTTCTACACTAGGACCTCTCATCTAGCAGCTGTAGCTGCTTATTATGTTATACAATTGCAACAAATTCTACTTATATTATCACACTCATCGTACGAGGATAAGCCAATAGTAGACTGTAGAGAATCTAGGGATTATAAGCGAAAAATCCTTTTAAGAAAGTTAACTAGCTTTGATAAAATATGTCATAATATTTTGAGAATGAGTATGAATGCCTTTTTTAATTTGTGCGATATACTACGTGACTCAAATCTAGTCAAAGATACCAAATACTCAACCGCTGAAAAGAAAATTGCAAAGTCCTTATATTTGGTTTAGCATAATATGAGGAATATAGAACTTTGCTTTTTTCTTTCATCGTTCCCCAAGGAGTATTAGTCGTCATTTTCACGAGGTATTGAGAGCTGTTATTACCCTACATGAGCACTTTATCAAACAACCTGATGGTTTAATGGATGCTCCTAAGATATACAATACGGTCAGATTTTATCCTTATTTCAAGGTATGTTATTTAAAATATATATTAGAACAAAAGATCTACTTTAAAATATTAAATATTAAATCAGCTATATAATTTGTAGGATTATTTAGGAGCTATAGATGGGACACATGTTCGTGTAAAAGTCCCTTCTAAGGATGCATCTAGATTTAGGTGAAGAAAGGATTAGCCAACAACAAATGTGTTGCAGCATGTTCGTTCGACATGAAGTTTACTTATGTCCTTCCTGGTTGGGAAGGAACAGCATTTGAGTCACGAGTATTAAAGAATGCCATCAATAGATCTGATAGCTTAAACATCCCAGAAGGTAAATATTTATCTTCATTCATACAAAACTATGTTTATGGTTATTTGGATTTGTTATTATAAAAGTGTTATATATTCTTGGAGGGAAATTCTATTTAGGTGATGCTCGATTCGGGATTAAAAGTTATCTTATCACACCTTATAGAGGAGTCTGGTATCACCTTAAAGAATATTCAAAACGTGCTCCATATAATGCAAAAGAGCTTTTCAACCATCAATATGCATCAGCTCGTAATGTTATAGAGAGAGCTTTTAGGGTCTATTTCCTTGGGAGGAAAACTAGAGGGAAAGGAAAGAAAAATAAGTTTTCCGTTGTTTCCTTGGGCGGAAGGAAAAATTTGAATGGAAAAGTAGATGGAAATTTTTGTAACTTTTCCGCCCGAATCGGATGGAAAAGTTGGAGCAAAAACACAACGCCACTTCGCCCGACCTTCGAAATTAATTTTCCTTCCACTTTTCTTTCCTTCCAAGGAAACAGGATATGAATTTTTTTTCTTTCTCTAGAGTTTTCTTTTCTTGCAGTTTTTCATTCCTTACAGTTTTTCTACCCTCCAAGGAAATAGAGGGTTAATGTATTGAAAAAAAAAAGATTTCCTATTATAGCTAGTGGAACTGAACCTTGTTATCCTATTAGGACGCACATTTAAGTAATCCTAGCATATTGTGTTTTACACAACTACTTGATAGGTGTTGATCCTAGTGATAGCATAATTGCTGAAGTTAACGAGGAGTTAACATATACAACGTGTCAAGATACAGAAGTTGCAGAAGGAGTAGATGAGGATGTGAGAAAAGGGATTGCAATTAGAGATGACATGGCAAATGCAATATGGAATGACTATGTGTTGTGAATGTGAGTTTTTTTGTTGTTGTACTTTTTGATTACTAGAACAATGATGTATTAAACTAAAAACTTATGTGGTTATGTTATCCTATATTTCTTTTCATTAATCAAAAGTTTTCATTTTGGTATCTTGCATTTTTTTCTTTTAATCAATATTTTTGATTTATCTACTCATGTTTATTTTCTATACTTGAATATTGTGGATTGTCATAGCTTAACATGAATATTTGTATTGCATTATAAGATGAGTAGAAAGGTCAGGTGTAGTGAGAGCTCAAAGAGAAAATTTTAAATGGACCGAGAAAATGGATAATATATTCATTGATGCTATGTTGGAGCAGCAAGCTGGAGGTTTCAGAGTAGATGGTACATTCACCTCGGTGACCTATAAAAATATGTTGGTTATATGTGGTCCAGCTAGTGGCGGATCAAGGACCCAAAGGTATATGGGGGCAATTGATACTTGGGGGCAATATTACAAAGATTAAAATTTATTTAGTGGGGGCAAACTAAAATTTTTATATACATCATATATTAATATCTAATTAATTTTAAATTTTGAGTGAGGGTAGTTGCCCACACTCCTCTTAACGTGGCTCCGCCACTGGTCCAGCATTTGGTTTTAGTGTAACAAAAGATCACTTGAAAAATTGCATTAAAACCTGAAAAGCAATTTTAATACTTGCCATGAGATATTCGAGAATAAAAGTGGCATTACATGAAATAGTGATACAAAAATGTTTGATGCCGAGGACCAAGTGTGGGATGACCTCATTAAGGTATATTCAATACTTCAATATTTGTGTTTATTTATATCTCTTGTTGTATTTAGTGTGTTATATATTCACAATCTTTTGATTTTGTTATCTTTACAGGCTAATCCTAGTATGAAGAAGTGGAGGACTACTCCCGTTACTAATTATGAGAAGTTACAAGAGCTCTTTGCTAAGGATCGAGCCACCGGCAACATGTCTAGCACTTGTAATGGATTCATGAAGATTTGGAGGCAAGAAGCTAAAGACCAAGATGGTTTTGAGCCTACAACCGAGCAAGAGACAAAGTTGGATGACATAGTCAATTGTATGAAACATTCAAACCACTCTATGGATTCATACTTAAGGGGTGATATTGAAGTGAATGACACTGCAAACATGAATTTATTAGAGGAGTTGAAGAAATGTAGAGTGCCACGTCATAGATTGGCTATTGCTTATGTGGCTCTTGGAAGCAACAAAGAGAAGGCTAAACTATTTTCCTCAGCTCTAGAAGAATTAAGATTAGAAGTCCTTAATGCATTGATGGATGCCTCCCCTTCACGGTTGGTTTGATATCTGATGCAGGAGCAATTAAGCCCATGAGCCTACTTGGGGATGGCCCAAACCCCCTAGAAGGCACTTGGGAGGACTCCCTAGGACGTGGGGAAGAGACGGCCCGAATTTTAGCCCGATCAGAGTTCACTGGACCCAGACACGGCCAGGACGTGCGTCCAGACACGGCCGTGACACGGTCGACCTGGGACGCGAACACCGACACGGACCGAGAACTTCACGACCCCGCAATCGCCCATGCGCCCGCCCGTGAAAGTCTCGGGCAAATCCTCAACCGCTGAACATGGTCGTGTTCCCCAACACGGCCCTCGACACACCCGTGGCCACCGCCGTGTTCTCTTCGGCAGATTTTGGCGCAGCCGAACACGGCCGTGCGCACCAACACGGCCAGGCCGTGTTCAACCCTGGAGATGCTATGGAGCCTCGACGACCGCACTTCGACGTCACTCACCCTCCCTACCATATTGCTCCACCCCAGGACGACCCGAAGAAGCTCCACAAGGTGACAATCCGGCATTCTCAACATCAAAGCAAGCCACCACATCACCTCACGGGCTTCATCGACACCCCTTCCTCTCATGCCACATCAACTCAGCCCAAGAACCCCTCAAGCCGACCCCTTGAGGCTCCCAACCCAAGTGGGCCGCTCAATCTCAGCAACAACACGGCCCAAGAGCGAGCCGCAATGATAGTCGCGCAGCCCACAACGTCGAAATTCTGTTGCCTCATCGCCATGTGCTCGGAGCGCGTCTAGGCCCGATCGTAGGCAGTCGCAGCTTCACGCCACCTGTCCCGAAGAATATTAGTTGGAGAGTTGTTATGTTTGTCTTTAGTCGCAGCTTGACCACTTTAGTGGCCTGCTAGAGTGGTTAGTTTGTTAGAGTTGCTTGTCTCTTATGTATTTTGTTTGTTCCCCACCCCTCTACTCTATAAAAGAGGAGGTTGGGCTGTAGTGTTCTTCAGTCCTCTAAGTGTGTAGAGTTCTCCTGGTGAGCTTAGAGAGCCCTCCAGCGTTTGTGAAGTCGAGCCGGAGCCTCGCCTTCGTCGTTGTTCGGGTCGAGGACACCTTGATTCTAAGTTATTTCCACTTTCAGCTTGAAGTAAATCCCACCTTTCCGATTTCTTCTCCCTTCAACCGCGTTGTCCGTTCTTCGGAAGCGTGGTTGTTTTCTTGTGTTCTTTCATTTGTTTCAGCTACATAGTCCGGTGAGCTAATTTCCGCACCTTCGCCATCCCCCCCCCCCCTGCGTGGCTAAGATTAAAACGTGTCAAGTGAGCTGCGAGGATCGCTTAAAATTTGCTTTGAGGTTAGTGTGTTGCGTTAATAGTTGGGTGTCGTCGCTTTTCATTCGCATTAGTGTTGCCCTAATTGAACTCGTCACCGTTTTCGTCACGCTTTCTACTGATTTTCCTGCACTTTCCGAAGCATTTTTCCTTCCCTCGTCTCACGACCCTCTCTCGTTTTACGTGCATTTGTAACATCCCTAGAGTACGGCTTAAGGACCCTCCCTCCTATTAGACACCACATCAATATTTTATTTGGTGTAGTTTGATTCTACATGTCTAGTTGTTATGGTTGATGTAAGCCCACTTATTTTGGATACTTCTCATCTGGTGTAGTTTGATCCTACTCATAGGAAATTTTGGATATTTTTATATGGATGTAAGCCCACATAGTGATATGGTTGATGTAAGCCCACTTATTTTGGATGCTTCTCATCTGGTGTAGTTTGATCCTACTTCTAGGAAATTTTAGATGCTTTTTATGGATGTTGATCGACATTTGGATGTTTGTATTTGCAGTCTATAAAGTGAAAACTAAATTGCTTATAGAATGATGTGTTTATGATTTAAGTGATGTTAGCTGTGTTGTTAGATATATTATTGTGTTGTTTTAAGTGATGCTATCTGTTGCTTCTATTTTAAATCCGTATTAAATTTATTAATTTATTTTAAGAAGAATCAGTGGATTTTGCGTATTTGAGAATGTTAGCTGTTGTTTTATTGTTTTAATTGATGTGTTTTTGATTTATTTTATTGCTTTCCTAACAGAGGATCACATCCTAATTCCAATTTTGAGAATATTGGGAATGAATTATTTGATCTAAGCCTTGTGAGGATGGGTTTTGATATAAACCATGTGAAACTTGGGCCAGCAGAATAAAAAATTTTTGAGGGGTTGAGGGGACAGTTTTCAAAATGACAGATAAATTATAACTCATATTAAGATTTATGTGGCTCCTATAAAATATAAGCATTTGTTGCAATTATAACACATATTAAGATTCGTTGTTGCGTTTATGAATAACCATTTGTTGCTGCGTCACAATGCATGTGCTGAGTTGAGAATGGTAGCTGAGTTGAGAAACGTTTGCTGCTTAATTGAAGATTATAGAATGTAATAGTTCCAATATTGTAAATTGCTTTCAGATCTTAGCGGCAGTATCTCTTTTCAGTTAACCAAAGTTTCTTCATGATTGTTACCAGGCCAGTCCATCGTGTCATGTCATCAGGTTAATGAAAATTTGTATTTCCAATTATCAATGCTTCACTTTGCTACTGATTTGACCTCCCATTTGTGGATGCAAACTGAAAATGAAGTTCTTCGGTTCCGAATCGTGTGATTTTACTACTATTTAATTATATTTTTTAAATCTGGATATAAAATTGGAAAAGTAGGATGAATATATCTAATTTATTTTTTCCTTTAAATTTTTCATCCTTTTAAAGAAACATAATGATGAAACATTTTATCCTTTTTTTTTCGTCCTTTTATTGTTTTCATCTAATTTTTTTTCTATTCTATTTTTCATCCTTGCTAGTAAACAAGTCCTATGTGACTATGAGCATGGCTAGGCTTTTTTATTATTATTATTTTTTATTGCCAAAGATAAGAAAGATAGTGTTATTTAATAGAAAAAGATTGTTACAGCTAGCTATGTACAGCTGCACATATGCACCCCACTCCCACTGGACTCAAAAAAAATTTAACATAGTCTCTGTAAATCTCTCGCGTGGGTTCAGCATACACATCTCTCAAACCACTAACCACACAAAAGAAATTCAATAAATGGGTTCGCAAAGCACAAGCCCGACAGAGAAGCAACATAGTGATCAAAATAACGCATGGCTAGGCTTTGACTACGAGCGTTAAGGGAGAGAAGTAATAGACGCTAAGGCAAGAAACGCTAAGGCAAGAAGAGAACTCTAGTTGATGAACTGTAAGGCAAACCAAGTGCAAAAGGCCATGGATATTGATATTGATGTTGTATGCTAGGTTGACGAGCTAAAGGCCCCATCCAAAGGCTACAGAGTTGGTTTGCTGGCTGTTCTAGGTATACCGACAGAGTTAGAGGAAGCATTCTCTAATAAAATTTTATGCCTGATACTTTTGCTGGTTGACTTTTGGTGATTCTCAAGATTCTTTTGACATAGTTTAAGTTAAAGATATGATAACCATTGACAGCTCATCCCTTATCTATATCGATGACATATGGACCATAATTTGATTTGCCTTTTTAATGAACAGAATTTGTCTTTGAAATATTCAGACATATAAATTCTTTAGTATCGGCACAATTATGAAATTTCTTATCGTATGGAAGAAAAGAGAATGGACGATCGGTATTCAGTGCAATGTGCCATCTTGAAAGCTACAGCTCCACTGTGATTTCTCGTGCCACTTGGTTTGTGTTTGGTTTCCACGTTTCACGCCTCGTTGTTTGTAATTCACTGGTGTTACTGTCTGGCTTTTTCTATTCTACTTTGTTCTCCCAGTGAAGCTTTTACTTCGTTTGATTATTTGACCCTACTTCAATGCACGCCGATCGATCTCGTGAACCACCACCCTTTATTACTTCTGTCCTTTTATAAAGAACGACTCTAAACTTTACCATATTTTTCCGTAATTCACCACCTGTGCAGGCGACAGAAATATCAACACCAGTGATGTTTGTCATACTTATCCACAGGGAGGAAAAGTCCACCGACCCAAGGGCACCATCCATGCTTCCTTGTAGGGGAAGCTCAGGATTCAATACCTCCTGCACAAATATCCCCCTTCCGCACTTTAACTCGGTAAGTTCACTTTTCTAGTTGGATCTGCAACTATGGCAGAAATAGCTCTGTTCTTGGCTGAGGAGTTTGACAGGAGGAGGAACTGGAAGGAGGGAATCCACGGCCCAGGGCAAGACAGGAAGTGCTCCCCTTCCGTGGCTCCCTTCTCTGTCTCGGCTGGAGGAAGGAGAGCTCAGCCGGAGGAGGCCACCGCTGCAGCGCTAAAGATCGGTCCCAAAGAGGTGGAGCTCGCGAGGAGGTGCCTTGAGCCTAAGAGCGCCTTCACCATGGCTGCCTCGGAGTTCCTTTCCTCCTAACTCGCCGCTCTGCTGCTCCGGATATTCTAACTCCCATAGCTTTTGTGCTTGTTTCTTGTCTTTAGCTCCCTGTATTGTATCAGAAACGATGGTGCACGTGAAGAGGTAGGGAGACCTTCACTTGTTTCCCGTTCGTTGATCTTGGCTGTAAATATAATCTTCAGTGACTTTTGTTTGCGTTCAGTGTCTTGCGGCTTCAGAAATCGAAGTTGATCCTTGTATTTCAGCGTCAGATTTCGAGTATATAAGAAGTCAATTACATAAAGCAGATTACTCTACTCTTGTTCTCTCTGTAGTTTCTTACTCCCAATTCTGATTTAGTTTAGATTTGGTAGCATGGGGAAGATCTGGCCCATTTTGCTGTGATTACACTGTAGTACAGAGTGTTCAGGTCGATCTGTCATTATAACAACAGCTGTTAAAATTGTTTGGGTATTGAAAAAAAAAATTTGTTTGGGTATATTTCTGTAGTTAATTTTATTTTAATTTTTTAAATTATAATTAAGTAATTTTATTAAAAATTAATATGAAAATAAATAATAAAAACATAAATAACATAGTATAAAATGTATAATATTATACACAAATATATAAATCATACAACAATTATATTAAAAGTTCAATAACTATAGATAATGATAAGAAGTTCAAAAACCACACAATAAGATAAGAAGTTAAATACCCTACAAACATTTTTTACATGTTTGGTAAGGTAATATTTTAACCATCTAATTTTTGGTTTTTACATTTTAAATTCATCTAAACAATTCGACAACAAAATAATATAGCTAGCTATCAATTGAGATCTCATGTATTGAATTTAGATCTACCATAGCCTCCACAATACTTACTCTTGTATGGTCGATTCTCTTAAATTCAAAAGCATGTGCACTCTTCACATGTCGGCCAATTTAGAAAAGTCATCTCAAAAATTTGCTATAGAATTATCACCCTTATACTTTCTTTTTACACCCATTTTATTGCTCAGTTTATCACTTCCACCTTCTATTGGCTGATTAGGTCCATTATCAATTGCACCCACATCTTGTAATGTCTCATCCAACATGACTGAGGTATAATAATCTTCCCCTGTAGCAATCGTATGCTTAAATATAATATCATTTTTGGCT
Source organism: Costus lasius (assembly GCA_027563935.2). Classification (NCBI taxonomy): domain Eukaryota; kingdom Viridiplantae; phylum Streptophyta; class Magnoliopsida; order Zingiberales; family Costaceae; genus Costus; species Costus lasius. Next base: position 121,326,506 of record CM050446.2, read on the forward strand.
TCAATATGGGTAAGAATTTTTTTTTTTCTTTTGAACTTGGCAATATCCTTTTTAACCTACATTTGCAATAGCTGTTAACAATAAAATTATATTTTTTTTCTGGAGTAATACAGAATACAAATAAATGAACACATTAAAAACACACCAATATTTTTGCAACCCGCCAATGCATCTATTGTTTCTATTGGATAGTCTCATCCTTATCCCGTCTATTTTTCTTTTAATTCTTTCCATAGTTTTTATTCAGCCTTTAGTTGATCCCACTTATTTTTAATTATACTTTATCATAATGAAGTTCAATAAATTGAGTGAAGTTTTTAACCACATATTTTTAACCTTGTGCATTAAGATGTGTTCTAGGTCACATGTCTTTCTCTACAGTATATACACATACATACATCACAAAAAATATGTACTATATTTATTGTCGAAAGTGCCTTTGATGATTTTGGTAAATTTTCCATCTAAATACAAGGTTGACAAAGTCAAATGGAATGAGATAAAAAGGATATAATTATAAAATTGAGCCCAAGGTTTGAATTGATACATACTACCCATACCAAATAGCACAAAGATATGAACAAAACTATTAAGAAATGCACAATATACATATGCAGAAAACTATTTCATGTATACCTATGCATACTTTAACAAACTTTTTTCAGTTTAACTACTGGTTGGGGAGCTTAATAAATGACTTTCAACAAATTAACAACTATTTCCTTTTGTAAATTTGTTCATCTAATACATTAACACAATAATCAAAATAATATAATTTCTTAGATAAGCCTTACATATTCCATGTCAACATTAGGTAATACTCATGCGGATGTAAACATTAAAACATATAGGGTTATGAATGAGGTGAAGGAAATTTCAGTCAATTAGTTTATAGCTCAAACATCAAAACATTAACATAATGTTTCCATGAAAGGATGGATGGAAGGATTGACAGGATTTACAGTTTATCCCTTGTTTCCATAAAAGATTAAATCGAGGTGTGGAAAATTGAAGGGATAAAAAGCTAAATTTTCCCTCATTTGGTCGACCTTCCAAATCGAGGGGAAAAGCTGACGGATGAATATTCCAACCGCTTTGCTCACCGCTCCAACTGCTCCCGACGCTCACCCTCCTCGCCGCTCTAGCCGCTCGCCCTATCCCAACCGCTCGCCCTCCCTCCTCGCCCTCTCCCAGCTGCTCACCTTCCTTCTCCCAACCATCCAGCCACTCCCGATGCTCACCATCTCTCCCCTGCTCTAGCCCCTCGCCCTCCCTCCTCACCCTCTCCCAGCCCTCCAACCGCTCCCTTCCTCGACGCTTCTTGCTGCATCACGTTTTTGACTGGAACGATGAGCTTGCTAGTTTGGTATCCATGGCGGTGGCGGTGGCTCATGTTCTCGTGTTCCCGTTCCCGCTGCAGGGCCACGTCAACAGTATGCTCAAGCTTGCCGAGCTGCTCTCCCATGCTGGCCTCCACATCACCTTCCTCAATAGTGAACACAACCACCGCCTCCTCGCTAACAACTCCGGCGCCTACCAGTGGCTCGCTTGCGGCCCCGCCTTCCGCTTCTGCTCCATCACCGATGGGCTAGAGGACGACATAGACCGAGACAGCAGCGCCATTCAAGGTTCTCCTGACGCAGGTGGTCAATCTAACAGACTAGATGCAGGCCGAGACAGCAGTGCCATTCAAGGTTCTCCTTCTCGAGCTCCGCCACGGCGGGGGTGACGAGTGGCCGGCCCTGACCTGCATCATCGTCAACGGGATCATAACCTTTCCAGCGGACATCGCAAATGAATTAGGAATCCCCGCAATGTTCTTCTGCACCTACTCGATTTGGTCGTCCCGCCCTCCCCCCGAGCTTGTCCACGGACACGTGACTCTCACGTGATCCGTTCCCTATAGATTTTTAATTCATTCCGGATTATTGATCCATTCCCTCTTCTCATACATTCTTTCAACGAAACAGAGTGTAAAACATATTGGATAAGGAAATTTCAATCAAGTTAGTTTATAGCTCAAAATTTTGTTAGCCTGTCCATATTTCTACAATGTGTAGCATAAGAAAATTGGCATGCTCTACAGTGGAATCACAGCAGTGGAAGCAGAGGTTATCGGTGAATACTTCCAACAGCAGCGCTGTTTTGTAATGAAGCTAGCACTGACAATGGATTAGGTATCCGCAGTTTTACCCTAAATCTGAACCTGACCCGTTACCCAAACCCGAGGCTGGTATTTAAAGGGGTACCCGCGGGTACCCAATTAAATAAAAAAATAAATTATTTATTATATAACATATATTTTAAAAATAAAAATAAAAATAAAAATATCTATATAATAATTATTTGTTATTATTTTTATATTTTTAATAGTGCTAAATATTTATATAATAGTTATTTTATTTTTATTTTTATTCTGATAATAAAAATTTATATTTATATTTATATTTTTTATTGAAATCAGGTATCGGATATCAAGTACTCGCATTCCTAAACTCGAACCTGGCTCATTTAGCTAATCGGGTGCCAAACCCATCGAGTGAAATTGTCACCCCTAAGCGAAGCAAATAAAATAAACGCAAGCACAGCCCCAAACGAGTCCTCCAGCAGCCGACAGCCACCGCCAGCACCACTTCTATGTCAGCAACTGATTATTGTCGCTCACATAAGCCGTAGTCGCTCCTCCAACAGGCAATCGCCACCCCGCTATTGTTGGGCCATAGTCGCTCCTCCAATAGTCGACTGTTGCCGCTCCGCCAAAGCTGATTTCGTTGCTTCGCCAGCATCTAGAACTCCAGCGGCAGCTTCCACGATCGTGAGTAAGGCCTTGTTTGGCATAGCTGGTCAACTGCTTTTACTCGCCAAAACAGCTGATTTCGAAAAGCTAAAGTGTTTGACAAGCTGCTTCGGTTTGGAAAAGCTAGAAGAGAGCTACTTTTGGTTACTTTCTAACTATTTTTCTTCTTGCATCTCATGTTCGCACTTATATTCGTATGTCTTTACGATAATAAAATTATTTAATTTAATAAAAAAATATTAAAATTAAAATTATTTTTTAAATTTTTTTTTAAAAAAAAATTGACTAGCATAATAGTTTAGCCAAACACCTTTTAACTTTTCCAACCAGCTACTTTTCAACTAGCACTTTTTCAATCAGCAAAACTAAAAGTTTCAGCTACGCCTAACGTAACCTAAATAACCACATGTCACATATATGATTTAAATAACCAATCATATATTTATATTATTACGTTAAAATATTTTTAAAATATCGAATTTACTATTGACTCAAATGACATGTCACTGATATGATAATCCAAATATGACTCAACTAATCAAATTAATAAAAATTTAGCTATTTGCTTTGTTAGCTTTAAACAAAAATAATGACATGATGTTAATTATTAAATAAATTATAAAAATTAGCATAAACAGATTATCCTCTAAATAATTTAATTAAAATTTAGGTTATATAGATACAAAATTAGAGTCGATCAACTAAAACCACGCATCTCCATTGATTTAATAAGACAACCACCAAACCAAACGGGAAACCAGTAATAAAAAAATTACTATTTTTCACCCCCTCCATGACCTATAAATTTCACATCCGCTCTCGCTGCAATCACCATCTCTTATCTATCTTGTTCTTTCTCTGCAACCAAGACTTCACCTCTCTTTCCTTCACATTCACTAGATATGGCAGCGACCAAGAACGTCGTAGTCGCCTTCCTACTCATTGCCATGCTTGTGGCATCGACTACACCGACAGCGAGCGGATTATGCTTCGAAGATTGCTACGAACGTTGCGCCAATGGCGACGAAGTGAATGCCGCATGCTCTGAAATGTGTACTCAAGCTTGTACTGTTCCCACAACTCTTCCTGATGGCACCAACATCGATGCACTGTACCCCGATGGAAACTAATAATGAGCTCGACGAGAGAAGAATGCCGACGATGGAAAGAAGACTGTTTTTCTCAATTTGTTTGATTTCTTTGGCACTTGGTTTGCCTACGATGTTGCATAATTGTTCTTGATCATCACTCTCATTTGGGTTAACTTATAGTTTGCTTAATACTAATGGATATTTGACTGATTAAACCAAGTATGTGATTGACAAATATTTGGGCAAACTAAGGGCACCTTTGGGAATACAGGGTGCGCTGTAAGTCGCGTAGGCCGTCGGTTAAAATTATTCGCACCGTAAAGCAACAACAACACTTTTGTGCCGCTTCGCTGCAACAATTGGAGTCAACGCTCCCCCTAAGAGAGGTTCAATAGACTAATTTTATATGCTATGAAATAATGTAATTCTAAATCTACTTAAGTGCCAGATTTATAATGTTAAAAGTTTGCTTGAAATAATAGGAAAAGTTTTTGATAAATCTAAAATAGGAAAACCTATGAATTACTTGAAAAAGAGTTTTAAAAAAATTACTTGAAACATCTACAAAAATCAATTTTATATAATAATTAGAACTTTTGTACAATAATTATTTTTAAATTAGTTAACTAAGATGTTAATCTAAATTCATAATTTCAAATTAGTTTATGTAAAAATATTTATGATATTTTATGAAGGTGGCTATAACAATTAGCGTGTTATTTTAGAAAGGTGGCCCACCTGTCGAAAAAATTTCTTAGGCAGTGCTATTGCCTAGGAATTTTCAGCGGTGATCAAATCAAATCAAGACCCTTCATTACTGCTTTAGGATTTGGTTTACTTTATATGTGCTTTAAGATTGGTAACGATCTTGATGTGACCCGCTAACTATCTTTGCTTTCCCCACGTTCTAATCGGTCCAGCTCCATACCTAATGTTAGGCTGTGGATCGGATTTGGGCTCGGCCCAATTCCAATCCAGTCCAGCCCATTCCGTTGGAACCCAGCTGATCGGATTGTGAAACGGATTGGGTGTCGCCCGCATCCAAAATCCGCTTCCAACAGCTACCGCGACGAGTCGCGTCGCATGGGTCCACGTGCATCAATGGCGTGGGCCGCACAATCGAGGCAAGCGTGGCATAGAAGAAAAAAAAAAGAAAAGAAGACGATGGCGTCGTCTCCTTTACGAACATTTGCACGCTCATTGCCTCATCTCCCTGATTTTTCCCTCCAAGTGGTCGTCGATCTCTCTCCTCCGGACGTCGTCGGCGGTCGTTCTCCAAGCTTCCGGTGGTGTAGGCGGGTGGTTGGAGGCCCCGGAGAAGTGGTTGGAGGCCCCAGAGAACTCCATCCTCTTCCACGTCATCTCCGCCTTGTCGTTGTTGCGGTCGTCATCCCCATCGCCGGTGAAGATCCAAAGCGCCTCGAAAGGCGGCTTCGCATCAGCTTCACCGACTCGACAGAGCCGGCGGCCAGAGTGATCGCCGAGGTACTTTTCCTCCCTCCCTTGCTCCTCGTTCCTGGCCGACCACTCTGTCTCCGGCGAACCCTCGTCGTTCTTGCCTGAAGTGGCCGTTTTCTCCTCGTCTCCCTCTTGTTCGACGCCGGCCTGCCTGTGAGCGTGAATTTCCGGCTCGGACCCGCCTGCGTGCGGTTGCCATTCGAAGCTCGCCGAGCGAGCCCTCTCTGCCTGCGTGTGGAGCCCTCTCTCTCCTCTCTTGTTCGCCTCCATGCGAACGTCTCCCTCCCTGCTCCGACCGTCGCTTGCGCCCTACTGTATCTAGGCCTCCTCTCCCATCTTCCCCAACGAGCGTCGACAGCAGCACGTACGGGGTCCTTCCCCGCCCAAGGACGAATACGTCCCGCTGACGTGCTCAACAACTGCTTTCCTGTCCGCCATCGACATCCATGTGCATGTGGCCGGTTGCCTTCGGGCAGCCTGTTCCTTTTGGCCATTCTCGTCTACGTGCGAGAAGGACGAGGCCGCAAGCTCCCTTGTCACCTACGAGTGACGTAGCTTGCGAAGCGTCATCCGGCCTCTTCACCGGTGTGCGAGAAAGGAGCCGGCTGAGTTCTTCCTGTCACCGGCGTGGGACACCGAGTGGACAACCGTCCATGATCGCCTGGCGCCGGCTCGATCCATGGACGTGTGGCTGAGTTCGACTCCGGCGTGGGACGACCGTTTACTCCACTCTATCCTCTCCAGCACGAAAGCGTTCTCGGAAACTGTTGTGGACCCCGTCCGACGCAGTCGGTTACGAGTGCGTCCCTTTTGGGTTCGGGTGAACCCGGTTCAACTCTGCGACACCAGTTCTCGGTGAATTGCAAGCGTTGATCTGAGCCGTGTTGGAACGGCAGCGATCTTCTGTTTAGTCCATAGTCGGGCTGGGGGTCGGTTCGAGGAACCTTCCCCGCCAGTCGCGCCCAACCTCACGGTTGAGACCGTGGGGGCCCTGTGTGGGCTTAGTTGGACTTAAGTCAAGCATTGACACATGTGTAAATTCATAAAAAAATATTACAGTAATTCAAGGCGTGACAACTTGGTATCAGAGCCAGGTTCTACACATTCCAACTCGTATGAACGTTGTACATTTATGTTGACTGACCTTCCTGCTTGTGTGCAGATGGCGTTTTCGACGGACACCAGACTATCGTCCCTCAAGGACATAGTTGGATATGAGGTTTGGACCCTCGCATCTCAGTGGAGGTTATATCCACCTTTCTTGTCTTCAACAAGCGCTTCGTAGCACAAGTGACTCGACTCATCGAGGAGCTAGAGGCATCCCAGGCGGAGGTCGCATTGCTGAAGCGCGCTAGGGCGGCTTCAATAGCACCGACCGCGGCCGATCACGGCCAGGGGACCGTCATGCGACGACTTGTCTCGGAGCCTGCCCCTTTCCGAGGGTTGTGTTGCTCCACGGAAGTTGAGAACTTCCTTTGGGATATGGAAATATATTCCCAGGATATTCAGATCCCCAAGGGAGAGCAAGCCCAAGCTTACATCGCGCATCTCTCTAGAGACGTGAAGTTGTGGTGGCGGACTCAGACCGCTCCTAACTTATTCGAGAATGATCTAGCCCGTAAGCTCTGTTGGGAGAAACTTAAAACGGAGATCGTGACTCGGTTCCTTCCAAGGAACTTGGCATGTTCTACGAGGGGCGCCCTCGAAAAAGTCCAGCATGTTGCAAACATTCGGGACTATGCGCAGCAATTGTATCGAGCTGCGGAAGCGTTGATGGACCACATGGTGTCCGGGGGACATGCCGCTTTTTAGCCCCTGCCATTGTGAGTGGTATGGCTTCTACCTCGCGAGCGAAGAGTTCAATCACCGCGAAGGGCAAAGAGCCATTCACGCAGGAAAGTTGGCTCGCGACACTAATAGCACCCACAAATATGTAGGCGTTTCCCACAAGTGCACAGGTCTATCGAAGTAATAAAATATCGATCCCACAGGGACTAATGGGCAAGTACCGACAGATCTCGAAATTGCTAGCTAGATTACGTCAAAATTGATGAAGTTTAAGACGATGAAATAATTAAGTGCGCAAAACATAAACGGGAGAAATCACACGAGAGATTTATAATGAGGAGATGCATCAGGATATGGGTTCACCACTTTGGCTCCTTACAGTTGAATAGTTAAACTCTTTTGCCAATGTCCTATTTAGTTCAAGGGGTTCAGCTTCCTTGTCACGTAGGTAGCTCCCCTCCAATAATCTCGTCCGCTCCCACATATTAGATTATCGGTCCAATCCGTAGGGTTCTGACGCACGGTTGGACTAGAGTCTCCCCGCTACGTCTAAGCCCCTTATAATCTCCGCAAGTGAGTACAGATCCTCAAGCGAGTTGAAACTCCTAGAGATGCTGATTGACAAACCTTACTTGCGATGACTAAAGGCTCAAACACTTCCTTTCGGGAAGTGTAGGCATAGCACACCAACGAAATAGATAAATTCTCAACCTAATGGGTTCGACGTATGGTCGGACTGGAGTCTCTCCGCTGCGTCTAAACTCCCTACAATCCCACGAGCGAGTACAGATCTGCAAGTGAGTTATTCTTCCAGAGATTTGATTTACAAACCACACCTCGGTATTCCCCTAAGTGAGTACAGACCCGCGGGCAAGTTTTCTCCTCTAGATCCGATTAACAAACCTCACCCTTGTGACTCAGGGCTCAAGCATACCTTTCCAGAAAATGCTTTTCGATAATCCTACAAGTAAGTACAGCCCTGCAAGCGAGTTTTCTCCTAGAGAAGCTGATTAACAAACCTTACTCGAGAGATTAAAGGTTCAAGAATATCCTTCCGGGTAATACAGGTATTGCTTGCTCACAAGGTCGAGCAAGGACCTTGGCAATTAGAACTAACTATCGCAACTAGTAAGTTATCAAGGGCCACCACACATCCTGATATGGTGTTTAGCCTATCATGTTCATGGTGAAAGCGTAAACGATGTATTCAGCCATAAACATCATACGTAATAACATGTTTTGTGCAGGAGTTGCAAAAGAAAGATAGATCATGCAATATTTTACTAAGATTATACAATAAATGCATCAACTCGAATGTTGATCTAAGATCTTCCCTAAAAACTTATCTCTAGATGCTCACGCAGGAGGATATCTTCAATGAGTGCAGCTGCGTGGCCCTTTCTTCCCCTCTCTTCAAGTTCAGCCTTTGCCTCTCGTGCGATCCTCTTTTCTTTGTTGAACTCTCCTCTCTTAAATAGGCTGAAGGTTCTTGCTTCTCTTTGAAGGCTCTATCTTCCTCTTCCTAGTGGGCTGTTGCCCCTTTTCCAGATTCTGCAAAGCTGCTGCAATTTTTCAGCTGAAGAAAGTCGTCGCCACTTCCTTCCCCATATCCTGCAAATGTTGCCAGCCTTATCTTCACGCCATCATCATTATTCCAGCCGATTTCACCCTCTAAAGGCTGCTCCAGGGCTTTTTGTCAATGGGGGAGAAAGGACCTGGCTGCCCTCAAGCTTCCCCTTAGGTTAGATTGAAGAAACCTGGGTTAAAATCACGGTTTCGAAACAGGCGGGTCCGCGATCATGTGCGAGAATTTGGTCATGACCCGGTCGTGATTTATCAGTTACAGCTTAAGTGCGGAGATGAGTCACGGGCATGATTCTGATTGCGACCCGGTCGTGATTTCCAACAAAGGCTTCAATGAATCCGAAAACTTCTAGTTATGATCATCTTGAATTAGGATGAGCTCGTCTACCACAAAAGTCCTAGAATCCACCCTCTTTATGGTCATTTTGACTTGAAAGCGTGAAAATGCACAAGGAGGTGTAGATTCCATAGATGTATCCAAATAAAGGCAATTATGAGACTTAAAGTCGTGAAATGGGAATGATTTCATAAGTAAAATGACATGTAAAACTCTATATAAATCTGTGTCAACAGAATACCTACGACTTAAATCTTTGCTTGTCCTCAAGCAAAAAGAAAGAAATGAAGTTCCATGAGGGTTGTTCAACTGCAATTATACTCCCCAACGATCTATAAATGCGAAATAATCACAGCTAGTCAAAGGATGCACAAACCACTGTAGACTTTAAAGATGTCAAGATGACAAGCAAAGCATCTAGGTCAGATCTATGAACAATAGTTGTACGACAATATTAGATAATAATAGTTCCTTACCACATGAAGCACTGATCTACTTAAAGCACCCAAGAGGTAAACTCTAAAGTAGTAGTAAAGGCCCTGCTCATAACTTCGGTACCACCGCACCTTTTTTCTCTTCTGTAGTGCCAAGCCGTAGCTTCGGTATCAATGCCCTTTTTTTTCTTTTGGTTTGCAGTGCCAAGTCAAGACTTCGATACCACTGCCTTTCTTTTCTTTCACTTATCTTTTTCTCTTTTAGTGGCAGTACCAAGTCAGGACTTCGGTACCACTGCTTTTTTTCTTCTTTTCTCTCTTTGTTGGGCAGTGCCAAGTTGTAACTTCGGTACTACTGCCTTTTTCTTTTCTTTTTCTCTATTTCTTGTATGATGCCAAGTTAGAGGAGCTCGAACCAAAACTAATACTGAGAGTCACTAAGGGTGGTAAGTGTATGTCAAGTGGTTTGGTCTATAATCTTCCAAACAAATAGTACTCATGTTGATACACAGATATTTTCTAGACTCAAAGCTTATCAAAGTTCAATCCTTAAGTTTTTAATGTATAAGGAATCAAGTGACTGGATGAATTGTTTAGCATGAAAGATACTCTCTATGTAGTAGAGAGTTTTAAATCAATCATAAATTGGGTAAAGGAATAAGAATCAATCATGAATTGAGAAAATATCAATCAGCGAAAATGAGAAATTTTAGCTAGGACCTACGACTTAGGATTTTACGTGTTCAGGTAGTAATCATCAACGAGGTTCAAAGCTTTATCAATAAAATCATGAAATCATATCAGATAGATACACATGTCATCAAAGTGTTCAGGTCTATCAACAAGGCATGAAGAAGTATATTATGACAGTGTCCTTGTAAAATCAAAATATCATAAAAGTGGCGCATTTGCCATGAAGGAGGAGCATATTGTAAACAGAGTTTATAATGTTCGATGTACGTCCAACAGTAAAAGAGTTTAAAGTTGGCAAGTTCGGTATAACCGCACATTAGCTAGGATAGTTCAGCACAACACAAAGTTTACCACACAGTGCATACAACATCATTTCATAAAAACAGTAAAGTGACCCATCAAAATATGTAAATCTCCCCTCCCAAGTCAAAATGTTGCATCGTCCATGATGCGTATAGTATAGATATGTATCAAAACGGGCTGAGGGCGAGACTTACAAAAGTGCGGTTCTACTTGCAGCATTCATTTGGGTCATCGTCATTGTCAGATGGGAATGAGTCCGAGATATGAACTGTCTTGTCTTGGTCGTCCTCTTCGTGGAAAGGATATTCTGAGAGGTACAAGTGAGGAAACATCTCGAAGGAGTGCGTGACCTCGATCATGTGTGCAATTTACTTCCCCCATAAAAACTAGTCCTAGCGAATAAGCTGTAGAATATCATTAGTAGAAGGACAAGTGGTAGTCTTTAGTTGGGCACCAGAGGAAGAGCTAGGATCCATGTCGAGTGATGTGGTAGAATCCTCTAAAGCAGTGGGATATGGGTGCAGACGCCAGTCAATGCTGTCCCGAAATTGAGATCGTGGATGCTTGGGTACTTCGTGGGGAGTAGGCGGTCATCAAGGAGATGCAACCCCATAAAATATCTTCACTGAAATTGGGAGGTCCTATGCAAGATGTCTGTGCAGGGAATCCAAAAAAATGTCATTCAGATCTGTAAGTGTGTGCCTACATTCGGTGTTGGCCAGCCGGAATTCGATAGTTCCTAGGTTAGTCTTTAGTGTTGATACCTTCACCTCTTTGGACCTCAGAAATTCCAGTGTTATGGGAATGTAGGTGGGGTGAATTTATTACAGGAATCATCTCTCGTGTTGATGACCTGGCGACCAGAAAGGACCTGGTAATGAGCAGCTTGGAGCTTGTCACATATTTGTATCTTCGCTGGAGCTGGTGTTATAGTGGTGGAGGAGTTGGATGGGAAGCGCTGGCCAGTCACTTTCTCATCAATTTCTTGCGAGGAAGCATGGTTGAGGCGAAAGATACAAATGAAGTTGCTGCCGTGAAGTACTGAAAAGCAGATTAGCAGAACAGAGAGTTCGGCGAAATGAAGATGAAAAACTTGGAGTGTAGAGATCGCTGAACGAGGTTGGAGAGGTCGCCAAAAAAGTGAGCAGCAGTGACTTGGTGGGGCAGAGCTGGTGGGCTGCGCAAGTTCTACGGAGGAATGGGAACCCTCAGTGAAAAGGTCAGGCGGCAAGTCAGGATCTGATAGCAGTTTAGGAATTATGCCCGCGACTTTTGTCATGACCCAGTCATTATCCTCTTTGGATGGACCTTTGGGCTTAGCTGTTACGGCCGTAGCCACAGTCACAACCCCTGCCGTGATTCTTTCGGTGAGATTTCTTCATTCAGCTTTGTAAAAATCTCGGTCAAGATTTCCATCATGACCTAGTCGTGATTCTTCTTGCAGATTTTTGGTACTATCTTTAACGACCATAACTTTAATCAATGGGCAGCCGTGATGCTCTCGTCAATTTTATGCACATTCTGTCTTCTAGAAATTCTGCCCATGATTTTTGTCAGGACCCGCCCGTGATTTCTCCTGTAAGATTTTGCACAGATTTTCTCGGCAGATAAGTCTTTGTTTTGTCTTTGAGAAATCTCGGTCATGATTTTCAGCATACCCCAGTCTTGATTTTCTCGCATAATTCTGCGCTGCTAATTACGGCCGTGGCTACAGTCACCTCCCTGTCGTAATTCTCTCGACGAAATTCTGATGTTGGCTGGGTGATAATCACGGTCGAAATTTTCGTCATGACCCACCTGTGATTTTTGAAAAAATGACAGAAAACGCATGTCTCCTTAGGATCAGTTTGGGATATACCTGTGTTATTCAAAGTCAAGTAGAAACATCAATAACCATATCAAAATAAGCAGGAACATATGAAAACCAAGGAGATAGATAATGTAAATAGTGAAAGGGCACAACAAGGCCAACATAGCACTCCCCAAAAATAACTACAAACTGAATGGTGATGCTGGGAATAAATAAGTAAAATATGAGCTTAGACAGTCTCCCAAGAGTGCAAACTGAAAATCATCAGCTCGGCCGCGGCTTGTGTTATCCTGGTAAGCGATTGCGATTCGCCTATTCTTAGCAGCTGATCATTAGGAACCTCCACGATAACTTCAGCACCAATGTTTGTTAAGGCATTCAGTATTTGGTGGTCAGCACTAGATGAGTGTATACGCTTGATCTATAAGATTACCACCATTATCAGATAACAAAACCTTGAAACTGAGTAAAACAGAAATTACAATTAGGAGGAAAGGCAAACTTGGAATAAAGAAAGTTAGGATTTTCTAAAATTGATCGATACCTCCTCGTGGCATCCTGAAATATTACAGAATAATCAAATCATCAAGGATTTCAAATTAATCAATAAGGAAGACTCATCAAAACATGTTAATATAACTAAGCTACACAAACCATGAAAGCAACTAAAATAAACAAGGAAAAATGCTGGAAATAAAGTAAACTAGAGTAAGATACTTGAGTTGCCTCCCAAGAAGCGCTGATCTAAGGTCTTTAGTTTGACCAATACTTGGATATTATGGTGTTGCTGGTGGGTCACTACCATAGTAAAGTGCATAAAGCCTCTTACCTTTTTGCCGTTCTAAAAGAATTCCCACTAAAATAAATATCATGTGTTTCAATAGCAAGTTGATTACCATTATGGTAAACATCCTTAGTCTTGGGACAGATTCAAATTCAGATTTCAGATTCTCAAGGTTAATGTTGTCAAGTGTCTCATCTCCTCCCTTTTCTGCATCGAGAGTTGGATTTAAGTCTTGCAGTTGGGAGTTTACTTTGATATCAATTTCAATCACCTCATCATCGTCATCAATCATGTCAATTGCCAATGGGTCTTTGTTGATTTGGGTCACATGAATTTTCTCAACCACTTTGTTCAAGATTTCTTTATTGTAGCATAACCCAAATCGCTCAACAGGTTTTACTTCGATCACACTTTGGGGAAAAGGAATATGTGGTTTATATGGTGGCGGTAAAAAGCACATTGGTTCCTCGTCGTCAACATTTATGATGCTAGAGTTTGATCCTACCTCATCCAAATTGATCTCTAATTCACCTTCACCTAACCCGCTGATTTTCACTTGAGGCTCCTCTAACTCTCCCATGGGTTCGACTAAGGTGATGACTTGTTGGGCTTTTTGGGTTTGCAACCTCTCATCTAAGGCTTTCATTTTAGATACAAGTTGCATGATTTCTTCATGTATCTCAGTTAGGAAGTTAGTTTGAGCAACCATAGAATTCTCAATCCTAGTTTCTAAGTTTGATTTTTGGGGTTGATCAAATTGTCATTGGTGGAAATCTGCAGATTCTCTAAAATTCATTTGCGGCAAAGGGTTTGAGTCACTCTCGTAAAAGAAATTTGGGTTGTTCCCCCAATCCATATCATAGGTGTTAGAGTATGGGTCAATAGGAAATGGAAACCCGAATTGACATTCAAGAGAAAAATGACCTATACATCCACAAATATCATAAGAAGCATAAGGAAATATTGTAGGATTGCTAGAATATGGATCAAATGAAATTCCCAATTGGCATTCATGAATAGAATGACATGTACGTCCACAAAAGTCACACGAAACATATGGTAACATTTTTTTTTTTGGAAATTCAAAAATTCTAGATGATAGGAAAAATTCAGCCCAAAAGAAACAAAAATTACAGAAAGTAAAAAAGTCTAGTCTATCAAAATTTCAATTTGTCAATATTGCCGATATTAGTCCCCGGCAACGGTGCCAAAAACTTGATAGCGCCCACATATATAGTAGGCGTTTCCCGCAAGTGCACGGGTCTATCGAAGTAATAAAATATCGATCCCACAGGACTAATGGGCAAGTACCGACAGATCTCAAAATTGCTAGCTAGACTACGTCGAAATTGATGAAGTTTAAGATGATGAAATAATTAAGTTCGCAAAACATAAACGGGAGAAATCACATGAGAGATTTATAATGAGGAGTTGCATCAGGATATGGGTTCACCACATTGACTTCTTATAGTTGAATAATTAAACTCTTTTGCCAATGTACTGTCTAGTTCAAGGGGTTCAGCTTCCTTGTCACGTAGGTAGCACCCTCCAAGAATCTCGTCCGCTCCCACAGATTAGATTATCGGTCCAATCCGTAGGGTTCTGACGCATGGTTGGACTACAGTCTCCCCACTACGTTTAAGCCCCTTATAATCTCCGCAAGTGAGTACAGATCCTCAAGCGAGTTGAAACTCCTAGAGATGCTGATTGACAAACCTTACTTGAGATGACTAAAGGCTCAAACACTTCCTTTCGGGAAGTGTAGGCATAGCACACCAACGAAATGGATAAACTCTCAATCTAATGGGTCCGACGCACGGTCGGACTGGAGTTCCTCTGCCACGTCTAAACTCCCTACAATCCCACGAGCGAGTACAGATCTGCAAGCGAGTTATTCTTCCAGATATCTGATTTACAAACCACACCTCGGTATTCCCCTAAGTGAATACAGACCCGCGGGCAAGTTTTCTCCTCTAGATCAGATTAACAAACCTCACCCTTGCGACTCAGGGCTCAAGCATACCTTTGCGAAAAATGCTTTCCTATAATCCTACAAGTAAGTACAGCCCTACAAGTGAGTTTTTTCCTAGAGAAGCTGATTAACAAACCTTACACGAGAGATCAAAGGTTCGAGAATATCCTTTCGGGTAATACAGGCATTGCATGCTCACAAGGTCGAGCAAGGACCTTGGCGATTAGAACTAACTATCGCAACTAGTAAGTTATCAAGGGCTACCACACATCCTGATTTGGTGTTTAGCCTATCATGTTCATGGTGAAAGCGTAAACGATGTATTCAGCCATAAACATCATACGTAATAACATGTTTTGTGCAGGAGTTGCAAAAGAAAGATAGATCATGCAATATTTTACTAAGATTATACAATAAATGCAGCAACTCGAATGTTGATCTAAGATCTTCCCTAAAAACTTATCTCTAGATGCTCACGCAGGAGGATATCTTCAATGAGTGAAACTGCGTGGCCCTTTCTTCCCCTCTCTTCAAGTTCAGCCTTTGCTTCTCGTGCGATCCTCTTTTCTTTGCTGAACTCTCCTCTCTTAAATAGGCTGAAGGTTCTTGCTTCTCTTTGAAGGCTCTATCTTCCTCATCCTAGTGGGCTGCTGCCCCTTTTCCAGATTCTACAAAGCTGCTGCAATTTTCCAACTGCAGAAAGTCGTCGCCACTTCCTTCCCCGTATCTTGCAAATGCTGCCAGGCTTATCTTCACGCCATCATCATTATTCTAGCCGATTTCACCCTCTAAAGGCTGCTCCAGGGCTTTTCGTCAATGGGGGAGAAAGGACCTGGCTGCCCTCAAGCTTCCCCTTAGGTTAGATTGAAGAAACCTGGGTTAAAATTGCGGTTTCGAAACAGGCGGGTCCACGATCACGGGCGAGAATTTGGTCATGACCCGGTCGTGATTTCCAACAAAGGCTTCAATGAATCCGAAAACTTCTAGTTATGATCATCTTGAATTAGGATGAGCTCCTCTACCACAAAAGTCCCAGAATCCACCCTCTTTATGGTCGTTTTGACCTGAAAACGTGAAAATGCACAAGGAGGTGTAGATTCCATAGATGTATCTAAATAAAGGCAATTATGAGACTTAAAGTCGTGAAATGGGAATGATTTCATAAGTAAAATGACATGTAAAACTCTATATAAAGCTGTGTCAATAGACACCAAAGCCGACAAAGATGGTCGAAGACCGCTCGCCTTCTGCAACAGCAGAAGAGGAGAGTAGTATACAGGATCAGGAGGCGCTCCTGAATTCACTGGTTTTAAACACTACCTCTACGAGTAGTGAGAGGCCTATGCTATTATACGTCGTCTACTTTATAAACTCCCTACCGGTGAACACTATGATTGATACATGTGCGTCATACCTTTTCATAAGCGAAGGCACGACTAAGAGGGTTGGACTTAAGACATCCCCAGCACGGGACCGAGTGAGGTCGATTGGTGCAGTAGACCCGGAGGTCTTAGGGATATCATACAATGTGGATATCATAATTGGCAGCTGGCAGGGCCGCTGCCATGCAAAGATTTTGAAACTCCCAGATTACGAAGCTATCTTCGTGTTGTGTCCGCAAGTGCACGAATACTCGAAGTAATAATTAAGATATCGAACCACAGAGACCTCGTTTGCCAAGTACTGAATAATTAATTTCTTACTAGCTAGGCAACCGGAAATATGAAAGTAAACTATCGAAGGTTACACGAAGATATCAGAGAGAGAGAGACTGGAACTAGGATTTCATCCACCTTAATTTCCATGACTAGATATGAATAGGTGTTCGTCAATCAAATTTTATCATGATAAAGATATAATTTACTTCATAAAGAAATTATATCGCTTTCGCGCAGACAATTTATAAAGAACCGATCCCCACTTTCATACAGGATCTATTCAATGTTGAAGATAAATAAATCATTGATAAAGAACTCAAGGACCACTTTCATGCATCTGAATTCTAAATCAATCATCTCAAGTATTTCCCTTCTTACGGATCTTCAATTGATGGCCTGGATCGTCCAAAATCATCCGCACAAGAATCGGGCTTCAAATAGTCTGTGAAAATCGCAAATCTGGGTTGTAATTACGGCGTGAAAATCGTTACGACAGTGCCATAATTTCAGCAGAAGTTTTCGATACAGAAATCATCCGAAATTACAGTACCGTGAAATCAATTACGGTAGTGCCGTATTTTCATCAAATCTCTCTGGTAAAAAGTCGACTCGAAATACGGCTCGTGATTTTAGTCACGGCAGTACCGTAAAATCCATCAAACTTTCTGTACGAAATTGAGCCCAGATTACGGCCCGTGAAATCCATTACGGCAGTGTCGTAATTCTTGCGAAACTTTTGTTTAAAATCGTCCCAAAATACGGCAGCACTCGAAAATTATGGTAGTGCCATAGTTTGTTCTGTAGGGGCAGTGAAACCACGGTACCGTAATTTGGATTACGGCACTATCGTATTTTGGTGTAAAGCTCCAATTTGCGTAAAATTTGATATGTAATCTTCTCTTGATGGTGGGAATTCATTCATGCATCTGAATTTGCTTGAAAAAGCCTAAAAATAGTGTCTTTTTACCTCAAAAACTAGAAAAGGTGTAGATTCCACAATAATTGATAAAAAAAGGCATAAAAATAAGCAAAAGAGCATGAATAAGACACGAAAATACTCATGAAATGGCACGAAATTTACTATAAATTTTGGTGTCATCACTTCGGCCTTGAACTTTTGGTCAAGGCAAAGATAGTCATAATGCCATATCTGTATGGGATACAGATCCATGATGAGGACTCCCGTTGCCTCATGTCGTGCATTGCGAGCACATAACCGAGAAAGGGAAAGAAGAGGGACTCCCAGGGAATGCCCTTGTCGGCGATCACCTTGGCTGCAGGGTTGCGCCAAGGAGATCTGACGCTTATGGCCATTTGGGTGGAGGGCCCCCACCCAGAAAGGAGTGAGACTCCCTTGTGATAGCATGCAAATATATAATATATCATGACTTATTTCTGCTATTATTTTGGAGTAAATTGCAGGCTTTATCTCATTTATTTGCTTAAATGCTTTACATTATTCAGAATCTTCACTTTTCCTAGGTTTCATTGAAATGTAGGGATTTCGCCCTAAAATTGGTGAAATTTGAAAGATCTGAAGATATGGAACGATTCATCATGATGAGACGAAGCTACACGTCAAATTTCAGCTCAAACGGAGCTTTCTACACTCTTCATGGGCATGGCCGTGTACCCATGCATGGCCGCATATGAGCCTGCATTTCTAGACTACGCCGAGCCGTTTACGGGCATGCCCGTGCACCCATGCACGGCCGTGATGGGATCGGCCGACTTTTTCAGAACTCGATGAAACGTTCACGGGCATACCCGTGAAGACATACATAGCCGTGAAGAGTAAGTTTTCCAGAAAATAACCTTCGATGAGCCGTTCACGGGCGTGGCCGTGCATCTATGCACGGCTGTGTATCGTCCCTCCAAATTCAACACATGTTCAGTTTTTCATTTGGTTCTGACTATTTTGGAAGCTAAATTTAATGAAATTTGGCGGAGATCTTCCTAACTGACACATAGACGTTTTGGGACTGTAATCATGCGATTTGGGCAAGGGGTTGAGGAGAACGAAGTGAAACGACGAGACCTAGGGTTTCAGGAAATTTTCTGGCAACGAAAGGTTGTTCCGGCTAGTTTTCCTCCTCGTTTCAATGCTGAGGACCATGCTCCACCCTCTCCCGTCAAGGATCTAGCTTTCCCCCTAGTTTGATTTGATTTGCATGAAAGATTTCATGTGTTTAACGATGTATCTTGTAACATAACTTCTTTTCGGGGTTTGGGCGTAGCGCACTTTAAGAATATTGATTGTTAATGTTTGATCTGCACTTTGTCTAAACTTATCTTTGTTCTTATTCATGTCTAGGAAGTTTTAATTCATGACTATAAACTGGTTATACATATTTATGTTTTAGATTTTGTGGGAAGGACTGAGAGGTGAACCGCAATCATTGGATCCACTTAGACTGGACTGGTGATTTTGGCCACGAGAGTTGTCGAAATCACCCGAGGAACTCTAATTCTTCATAGAACCCATTGGGTCTGCTTAACCGAGTAAGCTACGAGAGTAGGAGACTTGGGTTAAGTTGGATACCGGACCCTGTCCTGAGAGGGAGAGTGTATGTACCTTAGGAAGGATTACCTTAAGAACATAGGTGAAAACTTATTTAAAATTTTAACATTAACTTTCTTGCATGCTTCAGTGTGGTGAAACCCAAAAGCCTAATCTTCTCTCAAAGATCTCAAACCCCGATTGCTTTACTTTCTGTTCTGCTTGCTTTTCACTAGCATTAGTTTACTTACTTGCATTAGGAATTTAGTGACACTTCTACGATTATTCGATTGCCTAGCTATTAGTAAACTGATCAGTTAGTACTTGACCCCTAGTCCTCGTGGGATCGATACTTTTTATTACGTGATAGACCGTGCACTTGCGGTACGCACCTATCACCTTGGCAGTCAAGAAAGTGTTGGAGGAGTTCGCCGATGTGATGCCTTCGGAACTGCCGAAGCACCTCCCACCTAGGAGACAGATCGACCACAAGATAGAGCTTGTGGCAAGTTCCCTCAAATCAGACCGAGTTGAGGAGTTTTCTCGGTGTGGGGATCTTTTATCGAAAGTTCATCTGGGGTTGCTTGAGAGTAACTGCACCACTCAACAATTTGCTGAAAAAGAATACCAACTGGGGTTAGGACGATCAGTGTCTGTCGACCTTTCAAGATTTGAAAGGGCGAATAGCTTCTGAACCGATCCTAAAATTACCAAATTTTAGAAAACTTTTCGAGGTTCACACTGACGCTTCGGATCTAGTGATCGGGGGTGTGCTGATACAGGATGGGCATCCTGTAGCTTTCACAGACAGAGCAGAGGTCCTCTACGCATGAAAAGGAGATAATAGTAGTGGTGCACTGCCTCCGAATATGGAGAGTTTATCTCCTGAGTAACGCCTTCGTGGTGAAAACCGACAATGTGGCGAATACATATTTTACCACACAGAAGAAATTGTCGACATAACAGGCCAGATGGCAGGAATTCCTAGTAGAATTCCAGTTCCAGTGGGAACACAAGCCAGGAAGGGCTAATGTAGTGCCTGATGCACTGAGTAGGCTTAACGCCTTAGTCTGCTTTGCGATCTCTAGAGTGGAAGGAGATCTCCTTACGAGGATAAAAGCAGCTGCTACTTTCGATGAGGCATATCAAAAACTGGTTCAGCGGATCAAGTCGAGTATGACCCGATGATATTATTTGGACTCCGAAGACGTTGTCATAGCCCGTGGCGAAAGGCCATTAGTCCCCGCATCCGGTGGATTACGACAGGAGCTACTTAGAGAGCTCCATGATACCCCGTGATTGGGTCATCCAAGACAAAGGTGCATGCTCGCCTTGTTGTCCAAGTCATGTTATTGGCCAGATATGCGTGCTGACATTGAGATGTATATCCACATATGTCTTGTTTGTCAGCAAGACAAGGTCGATTAGAGGTTACCGGCTTGGTTGCTGCAACCCTTGCCTATACCGGAGACCCCCTGAACAAGTGTGTCCATGGATTTTATTGGTGGATTTCCTAAGGTCGAAAAGAAAACATCGATATTCGTGGTCGTGGATAGATTCTCCAAGTACGGAGTTTTCATTCCAGCACCCGAACCATGCTCAGCTGTGGTGGCTGCAGATTTATTCTTTCAGAACGTGGTGAAGCATTTTGGGCTCCCAACGGATATCGTGAGCGATAGGAATGCCCAGTTCACTGGACGTTTCTGATCGACGTTGTTCGACAAGCTGGGGACGAAATTGAACTTCTCCACAGTGAATCATCCCCAAACGGATGGACAAATGGAGTGGGTGAACGCTCTTGTGAAGGATTACCTCCATCATTTTGTTACTGTAAGTCAAAAGGACTGGGTGAAGTGGATGGATTTGTCACAGTTTGCCTATAATCTCCACAGATCATCGTCCATTGGGCATAGCACATTTGAGCTAGTGTTAGGGAGACAGCCCCTAACCCCTATTGATATCGCGATGAGGACCTCCGAGGGGAGAGGTCCTGCGGCTCAACGGGCCGCTTGTGAGCGAGTGGAGTCGCTCCAAGAGGCTCGGGACAGTCACGAGCTAGCCGCTAGGCGAATGCAACAATATGCAAATCGTAATCGTCGGGATGAAGAATTCGTCGTGGGCGACTTAGTTCTTCTCCGACTTACTCCGCAGATATGGAGGAAGATATCTGCGAAGGCAGCACATCGGGGTCTTATACAGAGATACGATGGACCTTTCGAGGTATTGAGTCGGGTCGGCTCAGTTGCGTATCGTTTGAAGCTCCCTGACATGATGAAGCTGCATCCGACATTCTATGTGAGCTTCCTAAAGAGCTTCCATAAGAATCCGGGGGATCCATCTCGGTCGCAATCGCTTCGCGCGCCTCCTACGGTTCGAACGGAGTTCGACCAAAGGATCGGAGAGATCCTAGATCACCGAGTTTTGGGATATAGTAGGATGAATCGACGAATAGAATTCCTTGTTCGATGGGAAGGTTCTCCGATGGAAGAAGCTACATGGTATAAGGCGTCCGAATTGTGGCAGTTCGAGGACGAGATCCGACATTAGTTTGAGTCGCCGAGGGTGGTGACTCGCTCCGGAGGGGGAGAATGTTAGGCTGTGGATCGGATTTGGGATCGGCCCAAGTCCAATCCAGTCCAGCCCATTCCGTTGGAACCCAGCCAACCGGATTGCGAAACGGATTTGGTGCCGCCCGCATCCAAAATCCACTCCCAATGGCTATCGCGACGAGTCGCGTAGCATGGGTCCGCTTCGTCTCCTTTACGGAAAGCGTGGCGTAGAAGAAAAAAAAGAAAAGAAGACGACGGCATCGTCTCCTTTACGGACATTGGCACGCTCACCGCCTCGTCTCCCCCGATTTTTCCCTCCGGACGTCGTCGGCGGTCATTCTCCAAGCTTCCGGTGGTGTGGGCGGGTGGTTGGAGGCCCTGGAGAACCCCATCCTCTTCCACGTCTTCTCTGCCTTGTCGCCGTTGCGGTCATCGTCCCCGTCGCCAACAAAGCTCCAGAGCGCCTCGGAAGGAGGCTTCGCATCAGCTTCACCGACTCGACGGAGCCGGCGGCCTGAGTGATCGCCGAGGTGCTTTTCCTCCCTCCCCTGCTCCTCGTTCCCAGCCGACCGCCCTGTCTCCGGTGAACCCTCGTCGTTCTTGCCTGAAGTGGCTGTTTTCTCCTCGTGTCCCTCTTGTCCGACGCAGGCCCGCCTGTGTGCGTGAATTTTTGGCTCGGACCCGCTTGTGTGCGGCTACTGTTCCAAGCTCGCCGGATGAGCCCTCTCCGCCTACGTGCGGAGCCCTCTCCCTCCTCTCCTGTTCTCCTGCGTGCGAACGTCTCCCTCCCCCCTCCGGCCGTCAACCTGCACGTGGCCGGTTGCCTTCGAGCAGCCCGTTCCTTTTGGCCATTCTCATCTACGCGCGAGAAGGATGTGGCCGCAAGCTCCCTCGTCACCTACGAGTGACGTAGCTTGCGGAGCATCGTCCGGCCTCTTCGTCGACGTACGAGAGAAAAGCCGGCTAATTTCTTCCTGTCACCGGCGTGCAACGCCGAGTGGACGACCGTCCATGATCGCCGGGCGCCGGCTCCATCCGTGGACATGTGGGTGAGTTTGACTCCAGTGTGGGGACAACCGATTACTCCCCTTTGTCCTCTCTAGCACGAAAGTTGGGTCGGAAACTGTTGTGGACCCTGTCCGACGTGGTCGGTTATGGGTGTGTCCCTTTTGGGTTCGGGTGAACCCGGTTCAACTCTGCGACACCGGTTCTCGGTGAATCGCGAGCGTTGATCCGAGCCGTGTTGGAATGGTAGCGATCTTCTGTTTAGTCCATAGTCGGGCTGGGGGTCGGTTCGAGGAACCTTCCCCGCCTGTCACGCCCAACCTCGTGGTAGAGACCGTGGGGCCCTTGCATGGGCTTAGTTGGACTCGAGTCAAGTGTTGACTCACGTGGAATTCATAAAAAAATATTATAGTAATTCAGGGCGTAACACCTAACAAAAAAAAATTCCGAGTAAGTACCCTGCTAGAAAGTTTGCAGGTATCCCATCTTCTTAAACGTGTGTTACCGTATAACGTTATACAAAATATTTTTTATATTATATAAAAAAAATTAATATCCTATATATTTCGTATAATGTTAATATATTTTTTATATATTATTATATAAAATTTAGTTATATTATACGAGAAAAAGTGGCATACTAAATGATTTCGTATAATATGAATAAATTTTATATAACCTTATATGATAATACATTAACATTATACTAAAATAGTAAGAAAAGTCTTAGGTACGATGCGTGCTTAAGATTTTTATGCACAATGGCTAATCCACCATTAAATCAGTTTAAGATGCATGAGTGTTATAGCTTTCAGATGCGTGTATGAATATGCACACATCTCAAAACTATTTTAACGGTGGATTAGCACCGTGCTTAGGATATTTATGCACGGGCAATGCAACATTTGTATACACTATTGCAAATTTTTCAGTATGGTAAGAAAATGTCCTAGGCCTGATTCGTGCCTAAAATTCTTTAGCATTGAGGTTAATCCATTATTGAACGAGCACGCATCCTAAAGCTACTTAGGGTGTTTGTTCTATATAAGTTTATGTTCAGTTTCAAATAAATTCTATAATATATTGCAATGTTTGACAATACTTACAAATACAAAAATTAATAAAAATAATAAAAATTTTTTGACAAATTCACACAAGGCACCTACACTATCAATATTGGTTCTATGCAAATTTGGATCAAATTTTAGACAAGTTGGACGATATATGAAGTTCGACGATAAAATTATAAGTTATAAACAAGTTCAATCATATATGACAAAGTTTGACAATAAGTGTAAATACCAAATTTAATAAAAATAATATAAAATTTTTTTGACACATTTATTAGAATTTACACTAAGGTATCTTACACTTTTTCCATTCATTCCATGAAGTTTAGGTTAAATTTTAATACTATATGATAAAGTTTAATGATAAAATTATAAGTTCAATTATATATAATAAAATTTGATGATAAAATCATAAGTTTAATAATATATAACAAAGCGATGGCATAAACACTGTAAGCAACATTAAAATGCACCTTGAATGATAGATTAACTACAATGCTAAAAAATTCTAAACACTGACTGTGCCTAGAAACATACCCTGTGCTAATGGCGGAGCCAGATGTATCTGAGTGTCGACAAATGCTCCCACTCAAATTTTAAAGTTAGCTAAATATAAATACATATTTATAATATTATATGTATATAAATTTTAATTTACTTTCACTTAATATATTTTAATTTTTTTTATATTATCTCTTAAATATTAAGGGCCCATGTAGCTTGGCCCATATATCTTCGGGTGCTATATCCGCCACTGCCCTATACCTAAAATTTTTTCTTACCTTACGGCGTACCTTACGGTCTCAAATCTCTGCTGCGTGCACCAAAACCTTCTAAGAACAAGAACAGCATCAAAGATGCTAACAGGAGGAGATCTGTACGGAGGGCTTACTGGTCCCGATGCTTTGCCACTGCAAACCGAAGCGAAGCGAAGGACGTGGCATGATACCTTCCGTAGGACTAGAAGGTGCAGCAGCGAAACTGCATGGTAACTCGAGGAAACGACTCTCCACCTGAACTCTCGCCATCACGCTTCTCACAGTGGAGCTAGCTCTTTTTTATAGCTTGCCTTCTTCCTCCTCCCGCAAGCTCATCCATCTCGATCTTCCGGGCGTGAGCTTGTGTTGGGATTGTTAGTATCACCCATGGGCTCCGCCGGGACAGCCACCTCCCCCTCCCACCCCCACGTGGCGCTCCTCGCCTTCCCCTTCAGCACCCACGCCGCGCCGCTCTTCGCCCTCGCCAACGCCGTCGCAGCCACCGCCCCACCGAACGCGGTGCTGTCGTTCGTTAGTACCGCGCCGTCCCTCGCCGCCCTTGCCTCCGCCGTTGAGCCCCCCGCTAACCTCCGCCTCGTCCCGATTTCCGACGGGATGGGAGCGGAGGTGGCGGGAGCGGCGATGAGTGAGCAGGAGAGGATCGGGATGTTCCTGGCGGCAATGCCGGGGAGTCTGCGGACCGCGCTGGACGCGGCGGTTGCAGGGGCGCGCGGCGCGGCGGTGAGTTGCGTCGTGGCCGACGCGTTCCTGTGGATGTCGAGGGAGGAGGCGGATGCGATGGGGGCGCCGTGGGTTGCGCTGTACACAGGCGGCCCCGCGTCAATGTTCGCCCACCTCCACACCGATCTGCTACGCCACACCGTCGGCGTCGTACATCAAGGTATTTTGGTAAATATAGCTTACCGCTAGCTCATTCTGTCCTCTGTTTTTGCTGGAAGTTGCGCCGTCTTTTCGACTTGCATTAACCAACAAGTTATAAAAAGAAATAGACTTTTTCCCGACAGAACTGGTCCGACTAGGGGTGTTAACAGTTAACCGAATAGTGAGTTTTTTTTTTTAACCGAATCGAATATAATCACTTCAGAAAAAATGATAATCTTTTAATCGATTTTTTAATACGGTTATAAAAGAAAATTATTTAAAATTATAAAATAATTTATAATAAATAATAAAAATACTTTCAGATTAACCATCGATGATTAATCGTGGTTTTTGACTATTAATCGATTTAATTTTTATATAAAATAATTATTTTTATATATAAACAAATATTATATAACGCTTCGGTTTAATTAATCGCAGTTCGGCCAAGTTTTGAACTGTAACCGAATCAATAACCGATTAGTAAAAAATCGACCGTTAAGAACTGTTCGATTTTGTTAATCGAAAAATCGATTCGAATAACTGCAGTTCAATGGTTCAATAGTTTTTTTACACACCCCTAGGTCCAACAATGTATAGATGGGTTCAATTAATTCTAACTAATAATTTAAATAATTTAGAAATTTTTCACTAAGGGCCTGTTTGGCCTCACTGTTAATAACTTTATAACTATGCTAAACTGTGTTGTATTATATTGTGCTGCACTTTTAAAATTTATAAGATGTTTGGTTAATAACTTTTTAACTGCTGTCAAAATTTAAAATAATAAATAAATATATTATTTTAAATTATTTAAAATAATATAATATTTTATTTTCCTTTAATATGAAAATTTTAAATTATTTAAAATAATAATACCTAAAATTTTAAATAAAATTATGTAAATTACTTTTTTAGATAAACAGAAGTTGTAAAAGCATCAAATTGTAGCTTTCAGAACTTCTGTTTTTTACTGCTTTTTTCTGCGTCTTTTTTTCATTACCAAACAGTTTTCCTAATTGCTTTTTGCTTAAAAGCTCATTAAAATCAGCTTCAAAGTGGGGCCAAACAGGCCCTTAGCCTGTTCCTAACTGTGTCTAATTGGATATTTTAATTGTGGTTTGGAGTTGAACCGAACCAGATCTGAGTGTGCACTTGCTAAACCAGCCAATGTAATCTATATATTATAAAAATTTAAATAAAATATATTATTACTCTACTAACAAAAAATTATTTTTAAAAATAATTTAATTACTATATATACTCTATATCATATAAGACTGATATACTACAATTAATTTAAGGGATAATTACTCACTTACATATTTAAAAATACCATATATGCTACAATTTAATGTATTAAATAAACATCCTTTTGAATATATTGATTATATATTATTTTATTATTTAATATTATCATCCAATATATTTTATCCTATTATGTATTAAATAGATTTTCCTGCTTTTTACTTTTACCTTGTTAATTCTAAAAAAATCAATACATATTATTTATGTATGTAATATTTTAAACTATTTTATTAATTATGTTTATCTTGCTATTTAAAAGTAAAATTTAATAGATACCAATAATATACCACACATTTTAATAGATTAGTTTATTTATAACTTTTTTAACACTACAATTATGTTATTCGACGTAGTAAAAAAATACAATAACAATTATACATTATATTAATTTTTTTTATACATTATATTAATTAACAAATATATTAGCCCGTACCTATTTAGGCAATTAATTATATATATATATTTATTTATTTATCGATAAATCTGTTCATTAACTGAAACTAAGTTCACACTATTTATTGAATCGAAATTTGCAGGCATCGGCCGCTGCGACGAACTGCTTCACTTTATTCCCGTCCTATCGTCCCATCGCATCGGCGACCTCCCTGAGGGCATCGTCTCCGGCCCCGTTGACTCCCCCTTCTCCCGCCTCCTCCATCTCATGGGCCAAAACCTACCCAAAGCCGCCGCCATCCTTCTGAACACCTTCCGCGGCCTAGATCCAGCCATCGATGCTGATCTCAACGCCAATTTCGCCAATCCCCTGCCCCTCGGCCCTCTCCACCTCCTCTCTCCCGGCCCGGTTCCGGATCCGGATAATCTGTGCCTCAAATGGCTTGACCGCCATTCGCCCGCCAAAGTGGTCTACATCAGTTTTGGCTCCGTCGCCGTCCTGCCGGCCGCCGAGCTGGCGGAGCTCGCGCGGGGTTTGGAGGCGAGCGGCGCGGCGTACCTCTGGTCCGTCAAAGAGCGGGCCAGAGTGCAGCTGCCGCCGGATTTCTTGGACCGGACCAAGGAGAGAGGTCTCGTGGTGGACTGGGCCCCGCAGGTCCAGGTGCTGCGGCACGCGGCGGTGGGGGCCTTCGTGACGCACTGCGGATGGAACTCGGTGCTGGAGGCGGCGGCGGCGGGAGTGCCGATGCTGTGCCGGCCGTTCTTTGGCGACCAGAGGATGAACGCGAGGACGGTTGTTGATGTTTGGGGGATAGGGGTGAGAGTTGAAGGAGGAGCGATGACAAAGGAGGCGGTGAAAAAGTCTCTGGATGTGGTGTTGAAGAGCGAGGACGGGAAGAGGATGAGGGCCAAGGCCGGGGAGCTGAAGGCTATGGCGGAGCGGGCGGTGCTTCCCGGCGAAAGCTCCATGGTTAACTTTCAGAAATTCTTGGAGCTTGTTTGATGCTTGCACAGATTTGTGATTTGCAAGAGGACAGGAGATGCTGCTTGCTTGACTACTTTCTTGTGTCGACTTCAAAGTGTGTTTGTTTAATAAGGTTAGGCCATCAGAACTATGAATGTATTCAGAGTTGTTCGTTAGTGTTTGTTTCTAAAATCAAATAAAGGTTTGGCTGTTTTATATATTTAGATTTGTGACTATTTCTTTATATACATGAATTTAAATAATGTTCTGTGACATAATCTATTAATTTATCATAACAAATAATTTTAATTTTAATTTAATATTTTTTTTTTCGACAGCAACAATTTGTAATGCCAATTCCAACCCACCCGTAGGCTCTTTTGTGATGATAAATATCTCTTTGCATCACATAAACTTGGAACTTTCTAGAAGTTGCACTAAGGAGTGTCGGTGGGTGTGGAGTGAGTAAGATTTGTATATATTTTCAAATAATTAATTACCCAAAAAGTATTCTTCGTTTACACCCAAATTCATAGCCGCCCAATTGGCACATGCTGCGCACGTGCAGGCAAACTTAAGTTCTTAAAAGTCTGCATGGTTGTATCTTATAAATACTAAATAAATAATTCAATAGATATATAAAATCGCGAGCAGTCCTGCTTCTTCATTGGCCTTGTCACGCGCGCGAGATTTAACTGCACGCGTGCCAAGCCCTTCCACGTGTCTCGCCAGGGTGCCCAGCCGGAACTTAACTCGGGTCCAACCAAAAACCGCGTGCACTGCACTCAATCGATTCCCCCCAAGATTCAAGATTCTAGATTCTTCCACAACGAAGCATCGCGCCGATCTGTTTCAGTTTTCACCCCACACGGTGCCTAGATGGGGCTAGGATGGGTTCGTCAGGGGCCTCTGTGACTAAATTTGGAAGTTACATCTTCCATTGAACCCCTCGTGTCAGCCACCCTTTGAATACTCCTTAAACATCGGACAACCGTTTCTCCACCACATGCATTACACCCCGTTTAACTACCCTTTCCTACAGGTCAAGGAAATTAGCGGGCTCCATCAGTCTTCAGGCTAACTAGTGGGCTATACAAAACAAGGTAAACGGAGGTAAATGTCAAGACGTACTCGTTAAAAAGTAAAACCGTCCATATGAATTCCGGCTGCCTCTTCTTTCCGCTAATTCTCACGGAAGATTTAACTTTCTACTTTTAATCGGTGCCCCGAACCGCAAGGGATTTCAAATATGGGAGTGTTTGAGCGAGATGAAGAATGCGCGAGGGACTTGATGGCTCGGCGCAATGCTGAATCGTCAAGGAAGGACGAGTTCCCGATTGGGATGCGAGTGTTGGCCGTGGACGATGACGTGGTCTGCCTCAGGCTGCTGGAAACCCAACTCATGCAGTGCGGCTACCGAGGTATGTTCTTCTCCTTTTTCCGGATTGTTACTTCTTGTTGTTCTAAGTGTCTTCTCATTGCACTGTTCGGTTTCGTTTTGATCTGTGTTTTGGGGTTCAATTCTTTTTTTCCGATTGTTTGGGACTGGACCTTTTCCTTTTTAATCTCATTGTTTCGTTGCGGTTGCCTGTGGACGCTTATAATTTGTTCATGCCCGTTTGGGCTGGGGACGCCTGAAAAATTTGTCCTAAAAAGGTTTCGGAGAAATCGAATTGTCTATATTTGGTGCTGCAAGGGGTAGTTTGTTCTAGTGTTTTTTTTGTGCAACTGAGAATTTATATTGCCCGATATGGTCTTATGAAGTCTTGGTGGTTGGTGTTCGACAGTCTTCTTCTTCTTTTTTTTTTTTAGTTTTTCCAATTGGAGCAAAATACTTTTTTGGGATTCTCCTGACCGCTGATTATGTTTTATATAAAAAGGTTTCTTGATAGAAATGGATATGATGCCGGTCTATGTTGGCATGGCTTCAATTATGGTTGACATGTTGATTCCTCTTAAATTTCTCTGATATGAGCTACTTTTAAGGCTATGTTCAGTTGAATAAAATCTACCATGGAAATAATGGAAAATGCAATAAATCTAGATGAAAAACTATCTAGATTCATTTTATTTTTCATCTTTTCCACGGTGAAATTCATCCAACAGAACATAGCCTAAAGAGATACTAACTCATTTTTCTCTTATGCTTATTTGAAATAACATTGCTGGTCAAATTTTCTAATAAATCATTGTGCCCGACATCCTTGAGAAAAGTTATGTTATTTGCTGATGCTATACAATATATTGGTTCATAAATAAATACCAATTACTGCCACAGGTTATAACTATGCAAGTATAAGATGGCTATTTTTGAAGGAAACACTTTTATTAACCCGAAATTTAGTTTATAATATGAAACTGGAGAGTGATCAACATAATTTTTCTCACTATTGCATTACATAAACTACAACATTGCACACCAAAATCATTATAGTTGTTACGACTGCGGATTCAAAGTTTCTCCAGTATAATATAAACTACATTCCCTCTTCATTTTTTCCAATGAGGTTAGTGATCAACGTCCATATTTAGCTTATAGTTCTAAATCTGTCCTGCTACTCAGCCAGTGCAATGCTTTCATCTACATGGCTGCTGCTTTATCTGAAACTGACTTTTGATTTATGTTTATCTTTTTCAATTTTTCAACATTCGAGAAAAAGTCCATAGTAAAGATATGAAATGGTTCAAATGTTAGTTTTAATGTTTACTCGGATGAAGCTTCCTTTCCAGATTATGTTACGTTAATTAGCTTAAATTAATACCAGTGAAATGGCCAATATGCAGTTACTGTAGCACAACATGCATTTACTGCTCTAAAGCTTCTGAGAGAAAGCAAAAACAATTATGACATTGTGATAAGTGATGTTCAAATGCCTGACATGGATGGATTCAAGCTTTTAGAGATAATTGGTCTCGAGATGGGCTTGCCTGTAATAAGTAAGAGGATGCTTTATTTTAAAATTGCTTAATTTTAAATTCAAAAATCTAATCTTGTATACATTCCAGTGTTATCCATCAATGGAGATACCAATTATGTGATGAAAGGGGTACTGCATGGGGCAGTTGACTACTTGGTGAAACCTGTTAGACTTGAAGATCTCAGGCTTATATGGAAGCATGTAATAAAAAAGTCACTACATGACAAGAAGGCGGATAACGACCATGGCCATAGCAATATGGAGGAAAAGAAGGCAGATAATAGTCAGTATTTAAGTGCTTCAAGTAACTGTATGGATCAAACAAACGAGAGAGAAGATTATGCTAATGAAAGCTCAGATGGAAAACTATCAAAGCATAAAAGACCAAGGGTTTCATGGTCCAAAGATTTGCATACTAGGTTCATTGGAGCTGTTAATCAGTTAGGCATTGAAAGTAAGAGATTAATGCATTATGAACATTTATCCAGTTTTATGTGTCTTAAAGTACTCAAAATTTCAGGAGCAGTACCAAAAAGGATTCTTGAGCTCATGAATGTCCAAGGAATAACCCGAGAAAATGTCGCAAGTCACTTACAGGTTTGCTGCAATATACACTTCTAGAACCTTTTTATCTATACATTTAGTAAATTAGAATGTTCCATGTTGGGATTTCATAGTCATATGGAAAATTTGAATTCATATTTAGTAGTGATATTTTCAACTTGTGGATCGTTCTTATTCTTTCAATCTACTTTTTTGTTGAGTGGCTTATCATTTATATGCTTCATTTCATCTTCTGATCCAGAAATACAGAAAGACCCTTAAGAAGAATGGTATAGGATTAAACCAACAATATCATGCTGGTCCTCCTGTACATACTCTCCGTATGGATTCTCCAAGTTCTGTTATCTTTTCTTTTAATCAACAAGGCCATGCTAAAGGTATTTCTCTTGATTAATATTGATAGGTGACGATCAATTAAATTATCACAATTTCTTCAATATTGTGTATGCACATGCTAAATTCTACTACTCATAATTTTCAATTGGCTTCTCCTAGATTCTAATAGGAGGGCTATGCCTTCACCATTCCATCAATCTACATCATTTTCTCGAGCAAATGTAACTACAGGATATGCTGGGTATTCAACAAATTATTTTGGGTTAGAAAGAGCACATCCTTCACCTGGATTTAGCAGCTTCATCCATCAACCGTTAACTTCAACATCAGATCAAGTTAATGCCTATGCAGAAAAGATTCATCAGAACCAGTGTCCCTATAGTGGAAGCCCAGATCCTATCTCATCTTGCCAATTACAATGCACATCAAACCAAGACTGTTTTGGAATATTCTTTGAGAATAACAACCCAGGCTTCAACGACTCAGCTGATCTAAATTCTGCACTGCTTTGTAAGTAAAATGGGTCATTTAGCAGGTCTTACTTTGGCTCTTTACTGTTAATTACTGATTTTACGTAGTTTATTCAGTTTCGTCATTTTGTGGCATATAGTTCTTTGATGGTTCTGTAGCAGATGCAGATATGACAGCTCAAACCGGTGGAGATATTTTGGATATGCAGAGACACCATGTAGATAAACCCAATGATACCTGTCACAGAGAGTTTGCAAAAAACCAATTAGAGGATTCATCATTTGACAAACTATTTCACCTCAACAGATGCCATTCTGAAGATGACCTTAACACAATCATCAAGCAGGTTTGGAGCAAATCATGTTTTGTCTAGTGACAATGGTTGATTTTCAAATTTTACATGAACTTTACCTCAATTCCTGTCTGTAACTTCTTACCTTTTGGTTTCTCTTATATAATGTCAGATGATAGCTGCATCTGTTATGAAGAATCTTTCAAATTTTGCAATACCATAACCCTTGCTAATTTTTCCTTTAGGCTATGTTCGGTTAGATGGAATCCACTATGGAAAGGAAAAAAAATGCAATGAATCTAGCCTAAAAGCCATCTAGATTCATTGCATTTTCCTTCTTTTCCACGGTGGATTCCATCCAACTGAACATAGCCTTAAAGTATAGCACGCTTGGTTGGTTTCCTTTTATCACAATCTAGTTCAAATTGCCAGTTGGCAACCATATTGAATCTTTTACTATTTTAACTGCCTCATTGCTAGTCCATTAGGGTTCGGAATGGGTGGTTTCCTATGGTTTTTTTTTTCTCTTTTATATGCTTTTCTTTTTGTTACTTCATATGTGGTTACATGAACCTACAATATTCCAACACAAAGGTTTCGCCTCCATAATTTAATTTGAGGATGTTTACTTGAATTGATTTTAATTTGGCCGCTTAGATGCATGAAGTCTAGCATGGTTCTTTCTGCTTACCATAAACTATTAGGGTCTTTCTGATATAAGAAATCAAGAGTTTGAGATATAATTCGTCTTAAGATAACATGGTTCCATGTAAGAATGTGGACTAAACTGTACATGTTCGACATCCTGTACAGGTCCATATTTTGTACATGAAAACATACTAGCTGAAGGGCAAACACTATACCTCAACCTAGTCAATCTAAATCTTTTGGTAGCATTCATGGAATCTTGTGGCATGACTTCTATACCTTATATTGAAGCATTGACTCATAAAGAGTTTCTTCGTCTTTCTTCAAGATATGATCTCGAAATTATTTAAACTGTTGTGAGCGGCACAAACATGAGACACACTCATTCTTCTCCCAGTTGTGCAGTCTTACTTCCTAGTTTCTGGAATGACTTTGCTTTTTAGACAGTCGTTTGTCACCGCACAAGAATCGAGTACTCTTTCTCTTTAGCCAAAAATTGTGGTTTTTGCCTCTTTCTCAGATGTCGTAGGTGTTTAGTGCGCTGGCTACTTTTGTTCCATTTATTGTTTCATTTTATCCCAGTTAAAAATGTTTTAATATTGTCTGGTTTTGTATTTCATCAGTTTCAGCAGTCGGAGCGATAGAAAGCAACTGGACTATGATAAGCTGCGCTTCAATCAGTTAACTGTTGTTATTTTCTCTCTCAAACTGTGCAAGGCTTCGTCTTCATATCCATATCCCTATTCAAAATATACTGAGGAAAGTTGCAAATTAGGACAAATGAGTCGAATACTTGGATTTATTTGCCTTCCATATTTATACCTTGAAATTGACAGATTGACTTGACGAGTTTGCTGCAGACTTGTGACCCCAAGAAAGACTAACATGTACAAGTTTCCTGTGGTGTTCCCTCTCACAGCCTTGCCCCTTTGTCACTTTGGCATATGTTTTAAATTCTCTTAGCCGTCGCATATGCTTAGCGAGTATCTATGGATGACTCTGTCAAAGCTTCAAATTGAAGTAAATAAATATCCATCTTTTTTTGTGTTCATATACCAATTTAGCAAATTTTTTGTGTTATTTTTTCTTCGTTTATTGATATACAATGTATCTTATTTTGCTGTATATGAATAATGAATTGGCGGCTTTTGTTTTAAAGAAAAATAAATCTTTAATAAAATATAAATAATAAACTTAATCTACAATTTAAAAATAAATGTATTGAGCTTCATTTAGTCTGGCTGCTAACCTGAAGTACCGTAGTTCCAAACGGGCTCCAAGGGGCAGCATATGAGCGACAAGTGCACAAAGAAAATAAAAGATAATTTTAATATTTTATATGCTATTAATATAACCAATTCAAAGTTAGGTATTAAAAGAAAGAATTGCAATTACAAAAATTAATTAACATTCTAGTACAAAAATTTTCGTTGCACTGCACAAATCATTCAACTTTGAGATTTGAGCTTCAAACATCAAATATAAAATATGTTTTTTTAACAAAACAAGGAACATTAGCAATCCCTCATAATTTATTTAAAGGGGAAACAACTAAAAAACTACAATTATCCAATAAAAATGAAAATCTAAGTCTCTTGTTTTATACACAATTCTTAAGTTTTATTTTAAGAAAAAAAAATAAAACTAGAATGAAAATTTACTCGCTAGATAATAGATATCCAAAACCAACATTAAAGCCTCACTAATATTACGAATGTTATTCTATAAAAAAAATTCAAAATTTTAAAATAATTTTAGCTAATAACTTATAAGTATAATGATATAAATAAAATTTAGGGGGTTGTACATGCGTGTTTGCGAGTGCGCAAATGAGAAATAGATGATCCTAATCCGACGGTCCAAAATTAAAGCGTAGACCTCCCACGGATCGCCATTCCATCCGACGGCCTCGACGACGCTTGCAAAGCAATATATGTACCATACGCGAACTCTGCAAGGCATCTGAGTTTCAAATCGGCGGTACCGCGGTTGAACAGAATCTGATCATGTCCGGGCGCGGGAAGGGAGGCAAGGGGCTGGGAAAAGGCGGCGCTAAGCGGCACCGTAAGGTCCTCCGCGACAACATCCAGGGCATCACCAAGCCCGCCATCCGCCGCCTGGCCAGGAGGGGCGGCGTCAAGCGCATCTCCGGCCTCATCTACGAGGAAACCCGCGGCGTCCTCAAAATCTTCCTCGAGAACGTCATCCGAGACGCCGTCACCTATACCGAGCACGCACGCCGCAAGACCGTGACCGCCATGGACGTCGTCTACGCCCTGAAGCGCCAGGGCCGCACTCTCTACGGCTTCGGCGGCTAAACCTAGTTCGTTTTTCGCTGTAAATGGGTGTAAAAGGAGTGATTGGATCTGACGTTTCTCAAGTTTTGAGAAATGACCTAGCTTTAGTTGTTTGCTTGATTCACCTTCTCGATCTTTGCATTGTGATCAATGAAATCACGATTGACCATCGAGTTGCCCCGATCAATTTCTATAATTGTTAGCGCCTGTCATTGCTGTTCTTAATATATTTGCTTTTCTATAGCGTATTACGTATGTTTGATTGTATCTGTTTTCTTTGTTCAGAATCCTATCTTTGAAGTCTTTTTTAGAACAGAATAAAAATCATGTAATTGGAGTTCTTGTTTTTTTCTGGAATTGTGGGTAGGATAATGAAATTCCCATTACGAAGCTTCAAAATCCAGAGAATCGCGAATTCAAATTCCACTTGATTCTTTTTTTCCTTGGCAGTTTCATGTCAGTTTTCTTGTTATACTGATTATGGCTCGTTACTTTCGGGAAATTCAATTCGTTTGTAACCATTTAAGATGGTAAGTTCATCCAAAACCTTGAGGTTCATATACAAATTGACTCCTCTCATCTGCCTACTTCTGTTCTTGTTCTTGTGGATCGAGTCAATTTCTCCCGTAAAATAAGAAAAAGAAAATCCATTTGATTTCATTAATCTAATCATGTGGCTATTTGATCAACAGACTCGATGAAACTGAATGCGTGGTTTTTTCTTATGTTGCTTTCCTTCATCTCCTTCCTCACTCTTCTCGCCTCATCCCACATCCCCTTCGCCGCATATATGTTCGACAAAAGTACATAGTCCCCGCAGTGCTCCGACTGCAACTTACTCAAGTTCTCTACCGCCGTTTCCGCGACCTCCACGTCCAAATTCGCCCTACAAGCACTAAGAAGACTCCGCCAAATAATTGCATTCGCTTCCCCCTCCATCGAGTTCACCAACTCCAATGCTTCCCTTAGCCTTCCGCCCCTGCTCAGGAGATCAATCATGCAACCGAAATGCTCAACCCTCGGTGCAATGTTGAAGACCTTTCGCATCCATTTGAAGTAGCTCAATCCTTCTTCGACCAGCCCGGCGTGGCTGCAGGCATGTAGAACTGCCACGAAGGTAACAGCGTCCGGCCTCACACCAGACTGCCGCATTGCGTCAAACAGATTAAGTGCATCCCCGTTTCGTCCGTGGACTGCAAGACATCTGATCATGGAACTCCAAGCCATGGCATCTCGGTGCGCCATTTTGTCGAACACTTGAGATGCTCCCTCAATACACCCACATTTTGAGTACATCTCGATCAGAGCTGTACCCAGAACCGCATCAAGGGAATGGAATCTTGCTTCCATTGAGGCGTGAATGCTTTTCCCAGCATCGAGCATGCCAGCATTTCCGCAAGCATTCAATGTGATCACTAATGTAGGGCAGTCAGGTGACAGGCCGGACTCCTGCAACCTCTCGAACAATTGCAAAGCTTTCATGAAGCAACCATTGTGCACATAGCCACCTAAAAGAGCATTCCACGCGCCGACATCTCTGACCTTCATTTCGCGGAACACTTGTTCTGCAGGTTCCAAGCGCGCACATTTCACGTACATGTCGACAAGAGAAGTGCTCAAATTGATCTCCTTCTCAAATTGCATTCTTCTCTTGCTAATGTACCCATGAATCTGCCTTCCCAAATGGATCTCCTTCATCTGAGAGCATGCAGATAGAACAGCAATAATGCTAACATCGGTTGGCACAATGCTTGCCGACGACATTGTCTGAAATAGCTTCACGGCATCGCTGGGAAAGCTGTTCTGAACGTAGCCGCCCAACATCACGTTCCACGCAACAATGTCGCAAGAAGGCATCACGTCGAATAGCTTCTTCATGGCGGTGACATTGCCGCACGAAGCGTAAGCGTGCATCAAGGTGTTAACAGCGTGGTTGCTGCACTGGCATCCGGCGACTGCAACAAGGCCGTGGATGGCTCTCGTGGTCTCGTGCGCCTGCAAGCGAGCGCATGCCTTGAGCGCGAAGGCGTAGCTGTAAGTGTCCCTTTGGTGCATTTTGGCGAACAGGTGTAGAGCATGGTGGGGTGTGGGGCAGTGTGCAAAGGCCCTGACGAGAGTGTTCCAGGTGAAGAGATTGGGTGGAAGGGTGGAGTGGGCGAAGACGAGGAGGGCATAGGGGAGGGTTTGCTGGTCGTGGTTTTGAAGCTTGACTGTGAGAATGGAAATTAGCTTACCTATGAGGAAGGGATTGGTGTGCAGGCCTGAGGTGGTGAGGGGGGCTTGGATTTGTTTTAATTGGGGGAGGGTGAGGCACCGGTCTAGGAGGGAGATGAAATGGGCCGGCACATAGGGGGAAGAATGGTGGGGTCGTTGGAGTGGAGTTGCAGAGAGGAATAGGGCTCTAAGCCGAGGCTTTCTAGTGGTCGCTAAAAACATGCCTGGTTTGCAAGTATGAGAATCTAAGCTGCCCCTTTTGGTTTCATAAGTTTCGAATTAAATCATTTGGAGATGAGAGAATTTGAGTCTGGCCAGTTTGAAACCAAGAAACTAGCTGCTATTGAAGTCAAATTACAGGTGAAAATTTAAAATTTCAATTGCAAACGGTGGAAACAGAGAGAATCATAATTGTCCTCCAGAACTTAAATGCACAAACACAAATCATTTATAGTCTAATGGATACCATGAGAACTCGAGAAGGCATCAGATCTACCCAAATGCCAGCTTTTGCCAATTGCCACAATGACAGCAATGTTCACTCACATCCAAGGCAACGAGTACGGCGGACATGTTTTAACATTTATGAACAACTTGACAGTATCGAGTAAAAGACAGCAAGGGCGGAGCTGGGTGATATGAATTATTGATTGCAGGATCAAGCACACTATCAACCACCGGGAAGGAGCAGACGTAACGAGTATACAGCATAAAATCTTTCATAAAAGATAAAAGCCATAGGGAGTGTGGCATAGCATAAAGTGAAATTCATATAAGACACTAGTTCCATGACAATTTCAGCGGTAGGATGAGTACATCCATCGGACAACATAACCTACGTATTGACCAGTGCTTATGGCTCTTAAACTTCGTATTGCTCGTAGGTCTTCATTAACTCGGCACAAACCGCCAGTGGATTCTCCGTCTGGAAGCCAATTGCATTTGCATATCTGGTGTTTGAAGCAATGCCGTTGTTGTGGGTGAGGAACACACGGGACTTCTCACGACCAGGAAGTGCGTTCTTGCAACCTAACTCTGAGCTGCTAACAATCACGGATTCGCAAATCTCATGCTCGTGTTCATCCGCAACCATGATGTTGTAGGTTCCCGTGTGGTCAGTTGTGCCATCAAAACTGCATGTCTTCTTACCAGTGGTTTTTGAACGGCACTCAACTCTCACCTTTGCACCTACAAAGCACAAAATTGGTATGATCTTCGGAAAGTGAAAAACCATTCATCAAGAAAGGATACCAGTCCCGTATAGTAGCCATCATAGGAGATTAAATATAATCCTTTAACATGATTAGAAACACAAGAAACGTCATAAAAGATCAAGCATCAGGAACTAATGCCGTTATTTTCCCATAACTTTAGCAACTTGGAATAAAAAAGAGACTGGAATGTGAAGCGAGGTCTGTTGTCCAGTAATTTGTTCTAGGCAACTACTATTACTTCACATATTATCTCCATGGGGCAGAGTCCAGATGTGGATTTCTTTTCCCTTTTTAGTCTACTACAAAAGTATTTTAGGCACTAATTTCTCTCTCCACTCTAAACCCATGTGGCGAACTACCGTATATTTATGTAACACCGGTACAATATTTTTTTTCAACCTAGATACAACATTCTCGTGATACCCTGAACTCTATCACACTAGAATCACATACCCTCACCGAGACATATGCTTGAGTGGTGTTATCCTGGCATATAAGCAGGCGTTATGGATCAAATATCAGAACAGATTGCAATTAGAAAAATTACTTGAAAACTTGCAATAAATATTTTATTTACTACAATTTGCAATTTTAATGAACATATGACTGTAAAGCCGTACCATTCTAAACGTTCGTAAGCATTTGTACTAGCTAACCTGATCTTGGTCCCTTACTGACATATAAACTGCAAATTACCTATAAAGGCTAAAAAATTCTCCTTATCAAACGTAAATCAAAACTATAAACTAGATATTTTATATCAGAAATTTACTCTGTCAGTCAACATCAGCCTATTATGCCAAATAAAACTAGGCAGATGTGTATACGGTGACAACTAGGCAATCACCGGTTCCAGTTATTTAGATCTGCGGTTCAGCTTATTATCATGATCGTAAAATATGTCTAGTTCTGTATGGATCAAGCTATATCCAAACATCTGCTAACAAAACCAAGCATGTCCGATCCATTTACAGAAAAATCAAGTTGAAAGCATTTCCTAATTCTTAGTCATAATCAAGGCCCGATCACATGCCTAGATCCGAAGCCCACGGGGGAATCCAGATCCGGACTAATCCAAGAACCAATAACCTCTGTGCTAAATACAATAAAAAAAATCTGAAAAAACAGAAGCAACACTTCTCTGACCACTAATATCCAGCTTCTTCCTCTGGTCAACATCAGTATATGTTGGTAGAGAAAACAATAGTTAAACATGGGCTAAACATTTGACCTAAAATCCGCTTTTATCTATTTTTAAAATAAAATATCTGTTTCGAAAACGTTTTGACCCACCTTATTGTCTAATCCCTACCTCCCCGCATCAAAATCAAACAGCAAAACCCAAAGTTCACAAGCCGCGAACCGAAGACCCCGGATCGATGGCCAGGTGCACACCCAGATCCGGTTCGCGTCAGATCCGATGACTATAAACGAATAAAACCTACAGATCGGCATTCTAGACCGCATTGCCAGTGTAAACCCTAACCTTTGATGTAGGTCGACGCTGGCGTCTCGAACCCGGCTTGGCAAGTGTCGCAGAAGACACGGCCTTGGACGACGAACCCTACTTTCTTGACCGAAGCGACGTTGCGAGCGGCATGAGAGATTGCCGGGAGGGCGCACGCCACCGCCAGAACGGCGACGAGCACCGACAACAGACGCCCCGCCATTGCCGCGTTCGCGTGTGGAGTAGAAAGGAAAGCAGATTAACACTAGAATCGATGCCGTCAATCGTGGGAGAAAGGGAGCGTGAAGCAGGGCAAAGTGAATCTCACAGGGGAGGGACTACACTATATAGCTGTAATTGTACTTATCATCTCACTCTCGGTGAGAATATGGATTAGTTTTTGAGGACGGAAAAGGAAACCCCTGATTTCATTTTGCGCACTTCGGGGTTCGAAAAGAGACGGGTAAATAGACAGGCGGTTACGCTATCCTCCGCAATGAATGGGCGATATGGACAGCAGCTGGCGTCGGTGAGGAAAGGGCTCCCAATTCACATGCGAGCGAGGGTGCCATATAAAGAGTAGGTTTATCTTACCGCACGACATGGGTCCGGTTATTAGGTCAGTCACTTTTCGTACATATTTAATACTGAGTCCCGTAGTAGAGTATCCTCTATTTTTATCCGATTAATTTTTTTAATACTTATACTTAATTAACCCGTCAATATTTTTTTAATACTTATTAATCGGATACCCCAGTCAACTCTTGATCAACCATTTCCCCTAATCTCATGCCCCTCACTTCCCATTCCCCCCCAACTCCACCAGATGGCTCCTGCTCAACCCCTCAC
Source organism: Costus lasius (assembly GCA_027563935.2). Lineage (NCBI taxonomy): Eukaryota > Viridiplantae > Streptophyta > Magnoliopsida > Zingiberales > Costaceae > Costus > Costus lasius. The sequence goes on from CM050446.2 coordinate 121,367,894, forward strand.
CATCGATAGATGCTCTCAGCTCGTTGCTGTCACCGCCGACAACATCATCCCGCTCCTCCTCGTTGTTGGCATTATTGGTGGGCAGCGATGAGGACTCGACGAAAGACGCCCCCAAGTTATTGATGATGAGTATCAACGACAGGAAGATCAGAGCAGTGATGACGACAAGGATGAGTGGCGATGGTACCTGTAGCGACAAAAAAAAGAGTGGCGGCAGCGGAGACTAAGATGAGGAGCACTGGTGCCTGTGGTGATAGGGAGAGGAGCGACGGTAGGAATGAGGAAGAGGAGTGGTGGTAGGAATGGGGAAGAGGAGTGGCGACGTGACGGCTATAGTGAAAAATCTGTTAAGGGTGACTGCTATAATGAAAATATGAGAGGATTAGGGTTTTGGGTATTAAGTTATAATTTAATAACTTAAGAGTATTGAAATATTTATTTATAGAATTATTATTATTATTATTATTATTATATAAATCAGGAATCTGACTCGAGTAGTATACCACTACTCATACTCTATCTAAACCCATTTAATAGGTATCGAATTACCTATATTCTGGTTTGGGTAGGTCAAGTACCTGCAAAATATCAACCCGACTATCATCCCTTCTTGGTTCTACTGATTCGTGTGATTAGATGCTTTATATTATCAATTTATTTTTAATTCCACTCGAATAATACATAAAATTAGATGTCATAATTCAAATATTTTAGACCATCCCATTTCTATTCGAATTCAAACTAAGTTTCTAAAAAGTATGTAAGATATTGTTCTTATATAATTTTGAATCAATAACACTAACAATTTTATTTAATATTGGAAAATCACATTTCATATTTACTGAATATGATTTGGCTTAGACCAATAATTTTAATAAAAAAATGATATTTGAGAATAAATGGTCTATGAAATTTAATAATACATATTTTTTTTGTTATTTATTATCCTTTCGATTTATTCTTCTATCTTTTTCAATAATATTATGTTTAATATTGTTGAAACTACAAAAAAAATTTATTATCTTGAGGTTGAAACATTAATTCGTAAGATACTAAAATAAATCAACATTCTAATCTATCAAAAAAAAAATTTAGGCATCAAGGTGCTTAATAATTTTTAAGTGAGTCAGATCTATATATTAATCAAATATTCTTTTATTCTTATGACCTTTTTACAATAGATAGAAGAAAGAATTTAAAGCAACGATCAAATTAACATACATTTTTTGCTTTAAAGATTTGTAAAAAAATCTAACCTCGCTTAAAAAAGTTAAATACCCTTTCTCGCTTAAAAAACACGAGATTTAAATGTAGTCTCGACAAGATTAAGGTTGTATTTTCTAGAGCGAATTCCACAGGGGATGGAATGGAAAGTAAAACTTTTCATCATTTCTTTACACGAAAAGAAAACAAGGGAAGGTAAAATCTCTAAGATTTTCTCTCGTTTTCTGTTGAAAACTTTTTCGCTTGAATCGGGCAGAAACAAAACTCACGCTCGTGTTCTTTTTTCTCGCCTCACCACTCCTCCTTCCCTCTTCATTTTCATAGACGCTGCCCTCCTCCTTCCCCTCCTCGCCGATTCCGCCCTTCTCCTTCCCTCTCACTCCTTCTGTCGGTGAGCTTGCGTGCTTCCCGTCGCCGAGCTCGTGTGCCTCCCGTCGCGAGCTCCGCCTCCGCCTCGCTGCAAGATCGCCTCGCCCCGAGCTCGTCCCAACCTCGATCTCGAGCTCGCCTCGCGCAAGATCGAATGAGGAGCTCCTCGCTGTGAGCTCCGCCTTGCCCAGATCTCATCTCAAGCTCCGCCTCGCTCGAGCTCGTCTCAAGCTCCATCTCGCCCATTGTATTTTATGAAATATAAAAAATATAATAGAGGACCCATTTAACAGGTGGTTCACTTTTAAAATTTTTTCCCTTCAATTGTACGGAAGGCTTACATGGCAATGGGCCTGTTTGGAGGCAGCTTTTAGCTGCGTTTACGTTTGCGGGTAGTTATTTTTGGGCCGTAGCATGTTTGGAACGCGGCTTCTCAGTTCCCAACTGAGAAACTCGCGCGTTGAAGGAAAACCGCCTAAGGGGAGCTTCCCCGAAATGAGAAGCGGCTGCCTGGGAAATGCCAACCCCAGTACCTTACTCCCGTCACCGCCTCCTCTCTCGCAGCCGCCGCCTCCTTCCGTTGTCGCGTCCTCTCCCGCAGCCGCTGCCTCCTTCCGTTGCTCGTACGCGTCTCGAGCTACGCCCGTCGTCGCCTCCAGCCGTCGCCGGCTCTGCCGTCGTCGCCTCCAGCCGTCACCACCTATGTCGTCGTCGCCGCCTCAGGTCGTCGCCGTCGCTGCACCATCCGTCGCCGCCTCAGGTCATCGCCGTCGCTGCACCATCCGTCGCCGCCTCAGGTCGTCGCCGTCGCTGCACCATCCGTCGCCGCCTCAGGTCATCGCCGTCGCTGCACCATCCGTCGCCGCCTCAGGTCGTCGCCGTCGCTGCACCATCCGTCGCCGCCTCAGGTCGTCGTCGTCGCTGCACCATCCGTCGCCGGTCGCCCATCGCCGCACCTTCCAGATCCAGTCGGCAAGGCGCCGAACGCGGATTCCCCCAAATCCCGTCGCCCTTCGCGTGGAGACGACGGGATTTGGGATTTTAATTTTATTTTTTTAATATTTTTACTAAGTATTAATAAATAAGAATTTTTAAAATTAAAATAATAAAAAATATATATAAGAGAATAAATATTTCTATTTAAAATTAAAATAAAAAAATTAAAAATTAGGAAATTCTTAAAAAAAATTATCTATTTAAGCTTAAATTCTAATTAAAAAATATTTAGTGTTGTGTTATGGTAAGATTATACATATAGAGAATTATTGTAAAAAAAATTATTTAAGATTAGTCATCTAAAATTCATATATATACATATATAAATATAAATATAATAACTAAAAAATATTTATTATTCTATTAAATAAAAATTTTTTTATATATGGATGAGAAAAATTTATTTATATAATAGTTTAAAAATTATATTTATTGTTGTGTAAAGTAATTTAAAATTTTAAGAATAAATTAAAAAAATTATTAATAGAACTAAACAGCACAGCTGCTCACAGTTACTTATCAGACCAGCTAATATACCCAAACAGCCTTAGCTTTTTAGACCAATTTTATTCAGATCAGCCACCAACCAAAAGCTCCAGCCATCCCAAACTGGGCCAATGTCATAACGGTGTGATCACACGTCTCGTGGGGTGTGGCCAAAAACTTCATTAAACTTTTGAAGAAACTCATAAGAGTATTATTTCGAGGTTTTTACCTAATTTCAAAAAAAAAATAACATATATAAATAGCTAATGGAAGAACGTAGAACTCATTAGAATGGAGCAATATTTTAGCTCAAAATGAATTTAATTAATTTGTTTTATCACTTGGCCTTCGAGGGCAACATGTGACGCACCTTTATCATGGGGCTTCTGTCACACCCTATTTCTCTTTCACCTCCACGTCACTCTTCCCTCTTGAATTGATACGCCGAAAGTCGAGTTTTCACCGCACGAGTTCTGATTTCGAAATCCGAAAATGGAATTCCAAACTTTACCTTGATTTTGACCAGCTGCAAGTAGCGTTGACTCAAAGTTTGCTGCCTCAAATCGAATGCTCGACGAGTTCTCTTCGCGTCGCCTCTGCTATTCACCCGAACGAACACCGCGTACGTTCATTCGCCGTCGTTGGAGAAGGAAGTGCGTGGAGAAGCTCGAGCATGCGATAGGGGAGGAACCCTCGCGTCCTCGCCCTCAGCCCATATCGTCGGTAACCGCTTGGACTGTCGTCGACAGCGATAGTGAAGAAAGAGGTGAAGAAGATTGTCGCCAGAGAAGAATACAGTGGAAGGGAAACTCCTCCGTTTATTCACGTCAAACAGATTACAAAACTCTCCCTCTCCTCTTGCTCACCCTCGTCGGTGGCCACGCTCACCGCCGACTTACAGAGCTCTTAGATCTCTCTTTTCTCCTCTCAGTCCACCGTCGCCTTCTGACATGTTCCGCAAGTGTACGGTTATGTCAAAGTAATATATAAGATTATCGATCCCACAGGGAACAAGATTAAATACCATGAAGTCTAAGTCTTAATAGCTAAGCGATTCGAAACGTGGTTATGAAAGCAATAAGCGAGAATAGGAAATTAATCATAACAATGCAAAAGATGTTTATTAGAGAGAGATATTGGGACTTCGGTATCCACAACGCTGATGACTCTATTCATTTAAAACTCATATATTACATGAGTTCATATTATTGCATAAGGAATCTTTCCAAAGGTACAGGTCATCCCCTCTCGGTCGGTACAACCTGGTACTAATCTAAAACAACCTTCTACTCTCGCGATGAATCGTTTTAGATAAATCCGTGAAGTTCAATGGATGATTATGTTACCCACGAGCGAATTCTAACTACTCTCGTGTTAAAAGTTCACAAGTTTTACCTAGGGGATCTACCAACACGATCATCCTCTCGGTCAGGATCGTGTCAACTAATACACAATACTATGTGGCCAAAGCAATATCATGAAATAAAAGCAACTAAGTAAAATATACCCATAAGAATCTCAAAATAATAGAATAAGTTCAAATCGTACGATAGAATACATCAGTGGACTTCAACCGAGTCCTAAAAAGAGTTTTATGCTACAATACTCATGAAAGCTCACATAAATCTCTCTAAATGATCAGGAAAATTACAACCAAATGTTTTGGAGAGGAAGAGCCGAGCGTAATCTCCAAAAATCGTGAAGATCTGACGCCTAAATCTCTTGAAATCGCCTCCGAAAAGCTTCGTCGCCTGTTCTTAGATTCGCCTCCTAGCCGCTTCATGCGTCGATTTATCCTCTTTTTGGGAAGAGGGCTTTTATATTTCTTAGATTCGCCTCCCTCTTAGCTTCCTAAATATATTTTCTTACCTTTTTTGGATTTTTCTTGAGCTCGGAATCGAGGAAAAACCGGATGGAACTCGGACTCAGGATCGTGATCACAGATGAACCCTGACGTGTTCACTCGCCTCTGAAGTGTTCTGTATTGTTCTGCGGAGTAAGAATCACAGGTGAACACCGCCGTGTTCACCCAGCCGTAAAGTGTACTGTTCGCTCTTGTAGAAATTGTCTCCGATGGAATCATGTCCGAACACCAAGATCATGGGTAGGCCGTGAAGTGTTCTGTGAGTTTTCGGACTTCCATGCGAATCACGGGTGAACCTCGCAGTATTCACCTGGTCGTGATTTTCAAGGAAACTCTGTTTGAGCCCAAATTTGCTATGTAGACTCGTCTTCTCCAAGGAAACTTACTCCATAACTCTAAAATCTCCAAAAAAAAATCCCAAAATTGAGTGATTTTACATGAAATTTCACAAATACGAGAAAAAGTAAAGATTCCATAGCAAACAAGTAAATAAGCCTAAATGGAGTGTAAAAACATTAAAATTAGCCTAGTTTGGAGATAAAATAATGTTGCAAATTACTGTCAAAATACAAGGCATCACCCTCTGGCGACGGAAACTCTCTAGATCTTCTTCCTCCTCTGGATCGCTTCATCGCAGAAGGGAGGTGCTACCGTCCTTGCCTGCTGTTGTGTCTGCCTCACACTTTACAGGGAAGAAATGGGGGACGCTCGCCTGCTTCGTCCGCTCGAGTCCGTATCCCCACCGAGGTTATTGTAGTTGCTCGCGTGGACTGCGCCTGCTGCTTCCGCCTCCGCTATACTCACTGAAGGAGATGAAGTCGCCTCCTTTGTCTAAAGATCTCTTGCCGTTCGCATTTGCGTCAATCCCACTCTCCTATTTCCCTGCTGAAGACGAGGTCAACTCCACTCGCGTCTCCTCATCGCCGATAGCTTCGCCCCTTGAGCGAAGATGCCGCTGAAGGAGGTGAAGACGCCGTAAGAGAAGCTGCGTCCGCTTCCTCTACTGGAGACGTGGTCGTCGACGTCGGATGCATCTCCTTCCTTCCGTTGCGCCCGCCGAATCACTGAAGTGTGATTCCTCCGATTTGGGCGTTGACCCAAATCCTTGACCAGGATTTGATTTAGCTTTCGATTTCGCAGCTTGGGCTTGGGCTACTGCCCAGTCCATTGCCACCTGGCCCGATCGGAACAGAATCCGAGTATCACAATTCTCCCTCGCCTAATCTGGACATCGCCCTCGATGTCTTTTATGGGTGTCTCTATCACAACCACTGCTGCGATATGTGCACCTAGTGCTCGTGCGGGATCTGTCACTTTACGTGTCCCCCACGTTCTCAAGGTCGAGTCCATCGAACTGCCTCACTGAATACTAGAGACCCACCCTGGTGCTTCCTCATGAATCACCTGGACTCCTTCCAAGTGCAGAATGATAGAAACCTTTGCTCGTCGAAGTAGTTCAATGCCAAGGACGACATCGTAATCATCCATCTTCACCACTCGGATGTGATGCCATCCCATCCTGTCTCCAAGTTTCACCGGGACGTCATAGGAGATGCCTAATATCTACTGCTCTACGGTGTTGATGGTCTTCATCCGAGCCGTCGTCGATGAAGTGCGCAAGCCAAGTTGTGTCGCCATGTATTCTGATACAAATAGATGATTCACACCGGTATCGACCATCACCTCCACCTCTACCTCATGTATCTGCATTGGAACATACATTAATTCTACTTCTCCGGAGGCTGACACTGGTGTGATCGCATTTAGCGCCATCGCTCCTACGCATGTCACTACAGGGTCGTTGTCAGCCACCTCTTTCCTAGCGAACTCTCACTGTACGATTACTTCAATCTGCTCTCGGATTGGGCAGTCGCGCATCTGATGTGGACCTTTGCACAAAAAGCAACTCATCGGTCTTGGTCGATCATGCGCCCTCTTTGCAGGTTGATTCTGCTCCTGTCGTGCTGGCTAACCTCTGCCTCGCCGGGGAAAGAGTCTCTCCCTTTCTAGTGCTCTCGCTCTTGCCGGAGAGCGACGCTTCAGGAGCGACTTTGATGCTTTCGGGAAAGTCGTACCTGAAGCTCTCACATCCACGAAGGATTCAGTTATCGCTGTGGCCGTCCTCCAATCCTGCAACGCATGTCGTCGGATTTCAGCCTCCGTCTCTGACATGTCCGATATCTCCAACATAAGTGCTGAATAAGCCTGGACATACTCCTAGATTGGGCCAGTACGCCTGAGCTGATTCACCGCATCACGTGCCTGGTCCGCTAAGTTCCCGGGAAGAAACTGAAACTGCTGTTGCAGTTCCTCTTGGAACACCTCCCAAGTGCAATCGGCTACTCCTGATGTCGATTCAACTTTGGTTCTCCACCAAAGTTTTGTATTATCTGCGAGGTATGCAATGCACACCCGCACTCGTTCCTAGTCTTGGACATGATTGGCGACGAAGAATTGCCCCATATCCCAAAGAAAGTTTCCCAACTCTTTAGATGATTGGGCTCCTCCGAACATCGCAGGTTCTGGAATGCAAACCTTCAATATAGGAGCCGCCTGCTCCATCGTTAGTGTTGCGGGCACACTCCCTTGTGTCTATGCTAATGCCATCCGCATCACAGCGAGATCTGCTTGTACCTGCTGTTGTGCTACAGCGAAGCCTGCTACTTGCTCTCGTAGCGCCGCCATCTCTTACAAATTTTGATGGGCAATAGCTATCCCTTCTAAAGTTTGTTGGAGGGTGATTATTTGCAACCTCTGTTGCTCCACCGTGCACTGCAAGTTCTCCACCTGGGGGACAACAGCATCTTCCCCATCTCCTATTAGGCCAAGCACCTGCTCAACTTGCACCAAATGCTCTCCATGACTCACCATGTCATTGAAGTTTAGCCTCTGATACCGGTTTGTCACGCCCTATTTCCCTTTCTCCTCCATGTCACACTTCCCTCCTTGAATTATACACTGAAAGCCGAGTTTTTGCTACATGAGTTCTGATTTCGAAATCCAAATCGAATTCCAAACTTTACCTTGATTTTGAATAGCCGCGGGTAGTGTTGACTCGAAGTTTGTTGCCTCGAATCAAATACTCGATACGTTCTCTTCGCCTATCCTTTGCTATTCACGTGAACGAACGCTTCGTTCATTCATTCGTTCACTGTCGTCAGAGAAGGAAGTGCATGGAGAAGCCCGGGCATGCGTCAGGGGAAGAGCCCTCGCGTCCTCACCCTTAGCCCCTGTCGTCAAAAGCTGCCTGGACTGTCGTCGACGGTGATGGTGAAGAAGAAGGTGAAGAAGATTGTCGCCATAGAAGAACCCAGTGAAAGGGAAAGTCCTCTGTTTATTCATGTCAAACAGATTACAAAACCCTCCCTCTCCTCTCGCTCACCCTCGTCGGCGGCCACGCTGCCGATGACTTACAGAGCTCTCAGATCTCTCTGTTCTCCTCTAAGTCCATCGTCGCCCTCTAGCGACGGAAACTCTCTAGATCCTCTTCCTCCTCTAGATCGCTTCATCGCAGAAGGGAGGTGCTACCGTCCTTGCTTGCTGCTGCGTCTACCTCACGCTTTAAAGGGAAGAAACAGGGGACATTCGCCCGCTTCGTCCGCACGCGTCCGTATCCCTGCCGAGGTCACCGCAGTTGCTTGTGTGGACTAAGTCTGCTGCTTCCGCCGTCATTATACTCACTGAAGGAGACGAAACTGCCTCCTCTGTCCGAAGATCTCTCACCATCCGCATCCACGTCAATCCCACTCTCCTATTTCCCTACTGAAGACGAGGTCGACACCACTCGCGTATCCTCATCACCGATAGCATCGCCCCCTGAGCGAAGATGCGCTGAAGGAGGTGAAGAGGCCGTAATAGAAGTTGCGTCCGCTTCCTCTGCTGGAGATGCGGTCTTCAACGCCAGACCCATCTCCTTCCTTTCGTTGCTACCGCCGAATCACAGAAGCGTGATTCATTTGATTTGGGCGTTGACCCAAATCCTTGACCAGGATTTGACTCAGCTTTCGATTTCGCAGCTTGGGCTTGGGCTTGGGCCGCCTGATGTCTTAAATTTATATAGTATTTTTTACCATACTTTTCATACAAAATCTCTTCTATTATTATCGTGTTTTCACTTATTTTGTCTTAAACCCCTTTGTTTGTTCGGAATCTTCACCTTTCTTCACTTTTGTCATATTTCAGGTGGAAACTACTAAATTTTGATAGATATTGATGAATCCAAGTGCACAGATGAATTCTACAAGTCAAGATGAAGCTACCTCTCAAATTTTATCCAAATTGGAGCATGTTTAGAAAATACGGCTCACCCGTGATATTTTTCTCAGTCGTATTTTGTTGAAGAAAATCCACATAATGTTTCACGGCTGCCTATGATAATTTTCACGGCCGTATTTTGTCTGCCAGATTCGGTTTTGACCCCGTTTCTTACCCGATTCGGTTTGTTTTCTAGCCAGATTTTGGGGAAAACCTAATAAGGAGTTGAAAAACTATATAAGCTACCAACAGAGCAATTATTAGGACTTTTTGGCTGATTTACAAGGAAAATTCGACAAAGAGGCAAGAGCTAGGGCAAACGATGTCGATCTTCAATTACTGATTAGAAAAGCATCGATTTTCCAGTTGGCTGGCGTCGATCTTCATCAGGGATCCTTGATTCTTGTCTTCGTTTGTCGATTTCATATTTATTTGCCACTTTTATAATCAAACATGGATTCTTACAATGTGAATATTATTACTATGTCAATGTAAATTCTTAATTCAGGATTTAGGGTGTAGCCCTCTATGTTTTCATGACTTGACTTTTGTTATCCTCTTATGAAGTGATTATTTGTGTTAGATTCAATAACTGTTGCACTTATTACATGTTAATTACTGGCCATAATTTGCATGTTTTAAAACGTCACAAGAAGTACTGAGAGGTGAATTGCAACGTCGGATCTGCAATTTTTGAACAAGCTAATTTGAACACGAGAGTAGTTCAAATCAGCTTGAGGGTTTTCTTAGATTTATCAAGAGTTCATTGGATTTATCCTGAGTTAATAACCATGAGAGTAGGGGATTGATTCAGATAAACACTGGATTGTACTGCTTAGTGGGGGCAATCTGTACATGCGAATAAATCCCCTTCAACATAGTTAATCCTTCTTCAGATGCTTTTAATTATAAAAAGTCATGAAACATAGTGTGGTAAACCCGAAGTCCTGAACTTCCATCAAATCGATTACAACCAATGTCTTTTTACTATTTCTGCATTTAGTTAAAGATAAAACCATTTTTTTTCCTAATTGTCTAGCTAGCGATCTTAAGTAGAGTGAGTACTTGGTCATTGGCCTCTGTGGGATCGATATTTTTATTATTTCGATTTTTCCGTACACTTGCGGAACACATCAAGTTTTTGGTGTCATTGCCGGGGACCAATGTTATCAATATTGACTTAATCTAAGGATTGATTGACTAGACCTTTGTTTTTCTTTTCTTTGCAATCTAACTCTATTTATTCACAGTTTTTCTTTGCATGTATTGTCTGTCTTCCATCTTCAGTTTAACTTGTCGATTGTTTATGCCCAGGTGTTCCAGAAAGTTATTTGAGGAAGATCCTAAACCGGAAGGAACTTATGCCTACGCAGAATGCAATTAGCAAAGGAAATTTTGAAATCTAAGATAGGTGACGCGAGATCTTAAAGAGATTATGCAAACCCAAACCTGCAAGGGGTTCGCTGTAGTTTTACTTGCCCCAACTTTGAGGCGAACAACCTTGAAATCAAGTCATCTCTACTTTCTATGGTTCAACAGAACCAATTTGGAGGCATGCCATCTGAGGATCCTAATATGCACCTTTCCATATTTCTTGAATATTGTGATACATTAAAGATGAATGGTGTTTCTAATGATGCTCTTCGACTCAGACTTTTCCCTTTTTCCCTCAGGGATAGGGCTCGCGCATGGCTTCACTCTCATCAGCCAGGTTTCATAACAACTTGAAGGAACTTTCCAATGCTTTTCTAGCAAAATATTTTCCCCCAAGTAAAACTACGCAGCTTAGGAACCAGATCACGAGCTTTGTTCAGAAAGAAAGAGAATAATTGTATGAGGCATGAGACCGATTTTAAGAACTTCAGAGGATGTGCCCACATCACGACCTCAACAAGTGGGTAATCATTCACACATTCTATAATGCATTGAATTACAATACTCGCATGTCAGTTGATGCTGTCGCCAGTCGAGCAATCATGAATAAGAGTGTGGATGATGCAATTAATTTGTTTGAAGGAATGGCCTTGAATCATTGTCAATGGGTAAGTGAGAGAGGACCATCTACCAAGGCGTCAGGTAGGTATGACTTAGATGTTATTTCATCGCTTGCTGCCAAGGTGACTCTCTAACTAACAAAATAAATTCTTTGAATCTTAATTCTGCCTCTGTTAATGCTATTTCATGTGAGATTTGTGATAATGCAGGACATTACACATAGGATTATCAGTTGGGAGTCTCTACACAAAGTGAGTGCGACTTTGAACAAGCAAATGCAATTGGGAATTATAATGGAAGACCTCAGAATGACCCATACTCAAACACATATAACCCTGGTTGGAGGAACCATCCCAATCTCTCGTGGAGGAGCAATCAAAATCTAGCACCTCAGGGTAATAATTGATAGCCCTCTAGATTTTAGCAAAGACAGTACAACCAGCCTCAGCCTCAAGCTCCTCAGAAGTTAAACTTGGAAGTGATGATGGAGACTTTTATTGCCACACAGACAAAGCAGAATGATGATTTCAGACATCGATTCGATGATTTCAGGGAAGAATTTAGACATCTAACTTCTGAGATGGAATCTATGAAGACCCATCAAAAGATGTTGGAAACTTAGATAGCTCAGCAGGCTAGCTCTTCAAGTAGGCCTATAGGTAGACTGCCGAGGAAGCCAGAGATAAACCCACATGAGCACTACAATGCCATTACAACACGCAGTGGGAAACAATTGGAAGAGCCACAAACACCAAATACAACGCAAGACCAAGAGGTAAAAATTCTGAATCCACAAAGGAAGAGGAAAATAATGGCGACACATCTTTGCAAGATAGGGAGCCAGAACCAGTTTATGTACCACCACCTCCCTACAAACCGCCAGTACCTTTCTCTCAAAGATTGTTAAAGGCTAAACTTGACAAACAATTTGGAAAATTTTTAGAGGTACTTAAAAAGCTTTATATTAATATACATTTAACTGATGCTTTGTCACAGATGCCTTCATATGCCAAGTTTTTGAAAGAGATGTTGTCCAACAAGAGGAAGTTGGAAGAGCATGGAACGGTCACACTCACTAAGGAGTGCAGTGCAATAATTTAGAATAAATTGCCACCAAAGCTTAAGGATCCAGAGAATTTTCTATTCCTTATTTGATTGGTGATATGTCTATTGATCGTGCTTTGTGTGATCTAGGGGCTAATGTCAGCTTGATGCCACATTTTGTTTGTAAGAAGCTAGACATCGGAGATCTTAAGCCCACTTTTGTTTCTCTACAGCTAGCCGACTGCTACATCCGGTAGGTATTTTAGAAGATGTGCCTATCAAGGTTGGAAAATTTTTTATACCTGCTAATTTTGTTATCCTCGAGATAGAAGAGGATTCTAGACTTTTCATAATTTTAGGTCGCCCCTTTGTGGCAACAGCTGGAGCCATAATTGATGTTAAGAATGAGAAGCTCACTTTTAAGATAGGTGAAGATTCTGTAGATTTTGATTTGACAGAAAATTTAAAGAAGTCTTCTTTTGCACGATCCTGTTGTAGTGTTGAAGTCTTAGAAGACACTTCACCGATGACCATTGATTCCAGGATGGAGAAGGATCCGCTCAAAGTATGCCTCATCAAAGGTGATGACAATGATGAAGAGGAGGAGGTAAGCTCATATTCTGCACTATTAAATTCTGCATGGCCACTTGAGTCCAAAAAGTTGAAAGAAGAACACTTGGGCATGCAAGAAGGTAAATCCAATGAAGAAAAGAGGTATGGATTTAAAAATCTCTCAAGCAACCTTAGGTATGAATTTCTTAGAGAGAACTCTACTTTTCCTGTAATTATTAATGCAAATCTTAATGCCTCTCAAACTGCTAGGCTTTTAAATGAACTTCGGCAGCATAAGAAAGTGATTGGCTATACTCTTAATGATATACAAGGAATTAATCCTTCTGTTTGTATGCATAGAATATTTTTAGAAGAGGGGAGCAAGCCATCAATTGAGTATCAGAGGAGGGTCAACCGGAACATGAAGGAGGTAGTGAAGAAAGAGATTCTAAAGCTCCTAGATGCTGGAGTTATCTACCCTATTTCTGACAGCCAGTGGGTGAGCCCAGTGCATGTTGTGCCAAAGAAAGGATGGATTACTGTGATGAAGATGAAAACAATACTCTTATTCCGACAAGAACGGTAACAGGGTGGCAGATGTGCATTGACTATCAGAAGTTGAATGCCGTCACCCGAAAAGATCATTTTCCCCTTCCTTTTATTGATCAAATGCTATAATGCTTAGCATGTAATTCTTATTTCTGTTATCTTGATGGATATTCTGGTTTCTTTCAAATCCCTATTCATCCTGAAGACCAGGAGCAGACGACGTTCACGTGCCCATATGGCACTTTTGCTTATCGCCGCATGCCATTTGGACTCACGAATCCCGGTTTGGATCCCCGTTACCCCAAACAATTCACGTCTGCAGCGGGATTCGACCCCTGTCCATGACCCTCACGAGTCATGACCCCTTTAACCATCTGAGCTGCAACGTTGTGAAGAATTTAATTTGGTTTTAAACTGGGAAAAGTATCATTTTATGGTTAATGAGGGTATTATTATAGGACACTTAATTTCTAATCGTGGTTTTGATGCGTCCACAAGTGCATGGATTTATCGAAGTAATAAAATAAGATATCGTTCCCAACGAGGATCAGATGGTCAAGTACCGACTACACAATTCGTCTAAATCTAGGCTAATCAAATTGTGGATTGTTTAGGACTGTAAGTACGAAAAACAATGAAAACAGTGTTTTAGAGAAAATCAGATTTTGAAAGGTCGATCGAGGCTTTGCCACACTAACAATTAAGAATCTTACAAAAATAACTCTTTGAACAGAAAATTATGATCATGAAAGAGATTATTCCTAACGTACAGATTACCTCCTCACGAAGTGTAACCCGGTATCTTACTACGCTAACTTCCTACTCTTGCGACAGTTATCGTACCTAGATCCATTAAATTCTATGAAAAACCTTGTAAAACTTTCAAACAAATCCAAACTACTCCCGTGATTAGATTCGTAGGTTTGAGTAAAATAGATCCAACGTTGCGATTCACCTCCCGGTTCTTCTCGCAACGTCTAAGACGCAATTATACTTGGCCAGAGTAAACTACGAATTAAACACAATTCTAATCAAATCATGATACAATAATCATAGCAAAGAGTAAAAATATAATTTTTACTTCATAATTATCAGCGGGCTAAACCCCTAATCCAGAAATAAGAATTACTTGCTCATGTTCTTCATTAAAAGCATATGTATTAAATGAACAAGCATTAAATCCCCTCGAATTATAAGAATTTCACTAAGAAAATGATTAGAAAAGCTTCCCCTCGATCTGGAGATGAAGAGGAGGTGATCAATCTCCTCTTTTGCATGAAATCTCATCGGAAATCTGCTCTGAAACCAATATTCACCTTAACAGTCACCGCCGCTTGTCTTCGTCCAAAAAAGTCCTCCTCAACCCCACAAAAATCGAACCTTTTATACTTTAATCGGTCTGGAACCCTCCAAGGAACGAATTTGGAGAGTTTGGATCAAATCCGGTTTGATTTAGAGTCAAATCGAGTGAAAAACTCGAAGGGGCGAAAACTTTCATGGCCCGTAAAGTGTTTACGGCTGAGACCGTAAATGTATCTGTGAATAAGCCCTTTTGTACACAGAAAGTTTCACGGACCGTGAAGGATTCACGGCCTCATCTAGGAAAGTTTCTGTGGACTTTTTAACTTAGCCGTTTTCCACCCTTCGAACGCCAAATTTATGGCTGGCTGGAATAATTATGGCCAAGGCCGTAAAGTAGCATTTTTCATCGTTTTGACTACAAATTTGATGTGCAACCTCATAATCTCCTTGGGAATCGTGCTAAGGTTTCAAAACTCACAAAATCCATCATTTTCGCATTATTTTACTTGCATTTTCATAAAAACCAAGAAAAGTGAAGATTTCATACCAATAGAAGTAAAAATGCCAAATATTAGTGTAAAATCATAAAATAAGCTCGAAATATCATATAAAATATAGGTAAAATGTGGTGTAAATACAATGCATCAAAATACCCTAGGCTTGAAACCTTGCTTGTCCTCTGACATGTCCCGCAAGTGCACGGTTATGTCGGAGTAATATAAAAGATGTCGAATCCCACAGAGAACAAGGTTGAGTACCAAAAAATCTGAGTTTTAAGAGCTAGGCGAATCGGAACGTGGTTTTGAAAACTAAAATCGAAAACAAAACAAGATAAGTAATCACAACTACGCTAGTTAAGAGTAAATATGGGAGAGATATCGGGGCTATGGTTTCCACCGCGCTGACTACTTCAATCGCACAAGACAGATATTAATTATTTGGATTATTGGTTTTGCACAAGGAATCTAACCCTAGGGTACAAGGTGCCCTCTCTCGAGTGTACACCCCAGTGTTCGATTAAGACGATCATTTACTCTCGCAGTGGATCATTTTAGATGAACCCAATGAGTTCTATGACAGATTATGAAACCCTTGAGCGAAGACTAAGCACTCTCGTGTCGAGGTCTCGCAAGTTTTACTAAGAGATTCCACCCCTACGATCCTCCTCTCGGTATGAATCGTAACGGCTAATACATGAAAATACTCGGCCAAGGTAAAATCACAGAATAAGCACGTCAAAGTAAAATATACTCACAACACAATCCAAATAATAGAATTAAGATAAATTTTGTGATTAAATTCATCAACAGGTTTCAACCACGCCCCGAAATAGGGTTTACGCTTCAATCATTATTGAAACGCTCAAAAATCTCTCTTTTAACATAACAAGATCATAAGAAAGAGTTTTTAAGGGATAGGAGATGATAAACCGAAACAAATCCTGAAGAATCGAAGCGCTCCGATGATCAGATCTCCGAAAATCGCCTCGAACTCCTCTTTCCGCTGTGTTCTTCTGCCTCCGCCGCCTCGTCGTGTCTTTACTCAATGATTAGGTTATAAAAATTGAGGCTTTTACATTCCCTGCCTTCTCCTTCTAAAGAGCTTTCCATAGAGTCCTCACTTGCCAAATTTGGATGCCAAACGGGTCGAAAATCATCAAAAATCCGAGTGGAACTCGGTTTGCGCAAGCCTGGGTTGAAATCACGAGGGTGAACCCGGCCGGCTTCACCTGGCCGTGATCATTCTGGGCATTCTGACTGAAAGAAGCGTCGGGGTTCACCTGCCTGTGCTTCGTTTTGTGCAAATTTTGGCCTAAAGGAAAACTGGTGCGTGAAGCTCTCTATGTGGTTCTGCTGACTGGCGAAGAAACTGGAGAACCCCATGGGGTTCACCTGGCCGTATTTTTCAGGCTAACTCCGTTTGAGCCCAAATTTGACGTGTAGCTTTGTCTTTGTATAAGAAATCGTCCTATAGCCTTAGAATCTTCAAAATATGTCAAAAAAGGGTGATTTTACCTAAAATTTCACAATAGCACCAAAAAGTAAAGATTCTGAAGCTTTTAAGCAAATAAACCTTAAAAGAGTATAAAAGTGTCAAAATAAGCCTAGATTTAACATGAAATAGCTATGAATATTACTACTAAAATGTAAGGCATCAAAATACTCCAGACTTAAATCTTTGTTTGTCCTCAAGCAATAAAATAAGATGAAATACAAGCTAGGTGTAAGAGTAATCTTTCATGTCAAGGCATACATCCAAGTTAGAAAAACATTTAATAACAATCCAAAATCTAATCAGGAGAAATCAAGTAAATGGTTGTTTCAAGTGTTCAACAGTTTAATCCCACAATTTCTAGATGTCAAACAACCTTGTAAGCAACAAACATAGGATTCAATCAAGCTTACATACAACACTGATGCAATTCCAATCTTTCCTAGTCAAATCGTTGGGGTTAACTCAAATGTTTCATTTAGAGTATGATACACTGATTATTGCATTAGACTTCAACTCATATCCTTATGTACCATTGCCAAATTTTCGCAATGCCAAGTAGAGGAGTCTCTTTATTGATTCCAACTTCACATCCCTTAGATTTCAACTCATGTCCTTCGGTACCACTGCCAATTTTTCACAGTGCCAAGTAGAGGAATCTAAGGGTGATTTTTTTTTAACACTCAGCAGTTGATAACATATCCTTTTTGACAGATGCAGTGTCTCCCCAACAACAGAAAGGAATTCAAAGAATAACTAAGCGAATATGTATCTCAATATGATTCTCATGTAAGTTGCAAGCTTTAGTTGATTTAACAATCATAGAAATGTTTGACCCACTAATGAACAACTCAAACCAATCCAAATCACAAAATTTCAAAATCATAGACATATGGGCATGATCAAAAAGTATCTCTAACAAGGAGGTATTCTTAACAATCTTTGATTATTCCTAACCAATCATGCATTCACTTTGGAAAATTTTTGCAATAGCTATCATAGGACAATTCATACACATACTCATGGAAAAATTTCACACAACATATATAAAAAAACATAATCATCATAATAGAGTATGGACATAAACAAGAAAGTAAAGTAATGTCATGCAGTCACAAGGTGGGGCCTGAAGATGTGGACCAGACCCATGAATATAATGACATATAAGATACAATGCTACATAATATCCATCACAGAATAAAAGTATCAATCCAAACACAGCAAACCACAGCACATGAAGACAATAAGCAGAGATCGGAGTAAAGACAGCTCACCCACTCTAAAAGTTTGCATAGTCCTCTATGCAAAGTCCGGATACATGAGAGGAGAAGGTGGAGGGCCGGGAGAACATAAATGGCATACTAGCACGGGCGAACACCATAATCATGGCCTAGCCGTGATTCACACTGTGCTGCAAATAAATGCTTGGCTTTGATTCCCTGTTCTCTAGAAGGTATGCCTACAATATATAATAAATCTCAATCAGAAAAAACCTCCATGAAAACAAAATAAAACACATCAAAATCCACCTATAAGAGTTTTTAACAAAAACAAAAAAAAAATCAAGACATAACAGAAATAAACAAGCAAAAACTTGGGCTGCCTCCCAAGGAGCGCTAGTTTTAGGTCTATAGCTCGACCATAAACAATGTTTATCAACCCACACTAGATGAATAAAAAAGGGTGAGAATAACCCTTTTGTCAGTTCGGTCATCCTGATAATAGTGTTTTAGTCCCTGGCCATTCTCAATAAACATTCCTGTATGCTCTACCCAAATCTTGATGGCCCCATGAGGATATACTTGTTGCACAGGGAAGGGTTCTGACCACCTTGTCCTTGACTTTCCATGAAACAATTTTGGCTTAGAGTTAAAGAGCATAACTCTATCATCTTCAAGAAATTCCTCTTTAATAATGTGCTAGTCGTGCCATTGCTTAGTGTGTTCTTTGTTCAAATTGGCGTTGACTATCATTTGATATGTAGAGTTGTTACCAAGGAACTCATGGTGAGGTTTGCTAGGAAGGCTCTCGTATTCAATCTTCTTTTCTTCTGTCTCTCCAAAGATCACTTTAGAAAGAGTTTCCAACTTCGAGGACTTGGACTCCAAAACTGGGTGAGAGTCCAACAATAGTGAATATTCAATAGTGTGGTCATCAATGTTTTGGTCCTCAGCATCAAGCAAACATAGTTCTAGCGGGTCGATGTCTCTCTTGTATGGTTCAATGTGCTTCACATCTCTCTCTATGATATCAACATGGCAACATGTACATGCAAGAGAAGGTTTCTTTAGAGAGTCTGATAAATTAAATTGTACAACATTCTCACCGACGTTTAAATCCAATTTTCCATTTTTGACATCGACCACTACGCCAGCTGTGGCAAGGAATGGCCTCCCAAGAATGATAGGTAATTTGTCATTCTCATCAATCTCCAACACAACAAAATCTGTCAGAATAAAATAGTTGCCTACTTTGACAGGGACATCCTCCACAATCCCAATAGCTCGGCGAATCGATCTATCGGCCAACTGCAATGAAATGGTGGTTGACTTCAAGTCTCCTAAATTCAGCTTCTTGCACAAGGAAAGAGGCATCAAATTAACACTCGCCCCCAAATCACAGAGGGCTCGCTGGAATGTCATCTCCCCAATCTGGCAGGTAATGGAAAAACTGCCTGGGTCCTTGAGCTTTTGGGGGGGGTTTGTTCTGGATAATTGCGCTGCACTTCATAGTAAGTGCAATAGTTCCTTGCTCCTCTAGCTTTCTTTTATTGGACAAGATGTCCTTCAGAAATTTGGCATATGTAGGCATCTCTGACAATACATCAACAAAAGGCATGTTAATATAAAGCTTTTTTAGAATTTCAAGAAACTTACCAAATTATTTGTCTAGCTTGGCATTGACTAATCTCTGTGGAAAAGGAATTGGAGGTTTGTATGCAGGTGGCTCAACATAAGGTCGTTCCTCCTCAATCTGTTCAAGTGTCACAGGAGTTATCCCTTGGTTTTGATCTCTGGTGTCAGGTGTTGCATCTTCTCTTCTGTCATCAGTTGGCATTTTTGGATCTTCTAGTTGTTTGCCACTTCTGGTTGAGATTGCATTGCAATATTCTCTGAGGTTGACTTTTGGTTGGGATGGGAGCTTTCCTGAAGGTCTAGTAGATGAGATAGCTTGCTGGGCTAGCTGAGTCTCCAGCATCTTATTGTGGGCGGCTAAGGCATCTAACTTTGATGTCATTTGTTTCATGGTCTCATTCACTACTTCATTTTGTTTGATCTGTGCCACCACAAAAGTTTCAAGTAGAGACTCCAGATTTGACTTTGGTGGTGGAGTGTAAGTCCTGGCTTGGAACCCTGAAAATTGTCTGTAATTTGCTTGTGGTGGTTGTGCCGGTTGTTGTTGCACTGGTGGGTAGTCTGGTATGAAAAGTTTAGATGGTTGCGCCATCCTTGGTTATATGTGTTGGAATATGGGTTATTCATCGTGTTAATGTTTCCAACTGTATTCATGTGTTCAGAATGATTCAGGACCAACTGATCAATCCCCAGCCGGCAATCTGCACCTGCATGGCCTACAACCCCATATAACTCACAAGATATAGAATTAGCATCAACGGAATTAATTGGAAAAGAATCCAACCTCTTGGTTAAAGAATCTACCTTAGCGGTTAATGAAGTCAAGACATCCACTTCATACTTACCTGATGCTCTGGAAGGTATACCTCTTTATGATGACCATTGGTGATGGTTGATTGCCATGTCCTCGCGGAGGTTCATCGCGTCTTCTACTCGTCTATTCATCAAAGCGCCACCTGCTGCTGCGTCCACTGTAAGTCTTGTGTTGTAATCCAGCCCGCTGTAGAACGTCTGGATTAAAACCCAAGTCTCGATTCCGTGATGCGGACACATCCTTTGGAGCTCCTTGAACCTCTCCCAAGCCTCGTATAAGGATTCTTCATCCCTCTGCATGAAACTCGTTATCTGATTCCGCAACTGTATTGTTTTGGATGGAGGGAAGTACTTAGAGAGAAAGGCTTGAGAAAGCTCCGCCCATATTCTTATTGAAGCAGAAGGTAGCGTGTGCAGCCAAGCTTTCGCTTTGTCCCTCAAAGAGAAGGGAAATAATCGCAACCTGATAGCATCAGCAGACACACCGTTAATTTTCAACATATCACAATATTCCAAAAAAAATAGATAGGTGCATGTTGGGGTCCTCAAGAGGAGAACCACCAAATTGGTTTTGTTGCACCATAGAAAGAAGAGCAGGTTTTATTTCAAAATTATTGTCCTCAACAGCAGGCCTAGCAACTCCTGATTGAAAATCATAAGCGTAGGGAGCAGAATAATCTTTCAATGTCCTATTGTTGTAGTTGTTCCTCATTGGTTGTGGTACTCGGTCATTGTTCGCATCAAGCTGAATGTGCTCCATTTGATTTTCTCCTTCTGGATGGTTCATGACTTCTTTCTTCAGAATTTGATTTTATTTCCTTCTTGTCCTGAAGGTGCGCTCAATTTCTGGATCAATGTCAAAGAATACTCCTGCCCTAGAACTTCTTCGCATAAAAGGGTTAATCAAAATTATAAAGTTCTAAGACAGCGAGTAAATAAAGAGAAAAAGAAAATAGCAGTGCAGTAAAGAAAAACTAACCTAAAGCCTAGTCTACCAATTCTCAGAAGTATACTAATATCAACCGTTGTTCCCCGGCAACGGCGCCAAAAACTTGACACGTCCCACAAGTGCATGGTTATGTCGAAGTAATATAAAAGATGTTGAATCCCATAGGAAACAATGTTGAGTACCAGAAAATCTGAGTTTTAATAGCTAGGCGAATCGGAACGTGGTTTTGAAAACTAAAATTGAAAACAAAACAAGACAAACAATCACAACTACGCCGGTTAAGAGTAAATATGGGAGAGATATCGGGGCTATGGTTTTCACCGCGCTGACTACTTCAATCGCACAAGACAGATATTAATTATTTAGATTATTGGTTTTGCACAAGGAATCTAACCCTATGGTACAAGGTGCCCTCTCTCGAGTGTACACCCTGGTGTTCGACTAAGACAATCTCCTACTCTCGCGGTGGATCATTTCAGACAAACCCAATGAGTTCTATGGCAGATTATGAAATCATCGAGCGAAGACCAAGCACTCTCGTGTCGAGGTCTCGCAAGTTTTACTAAGAGATTCCACCCCTACGATCCTCCTCTCAGTATGAATCGTAACGGCTAATACATGAAAATACTCGGCCAAGGTAAAATCACGGAATAAGCACGTCAAAGTAAAATATGATCACAACACAATCCAAATAACAGAGTTAAGATAAAGTTTGTGATTAAATTCATCAACGGGTTTCACCCACGCTCTGAAATAGGGTTTACGCTTCAATCATCATTGGAACGCTCAAAAATCTCTCTTTTAACATAGGAAGATCAAAAGAAAGAGTTTTTAAGGGATAGGAGATGATAAACCGAAACAAATCCTGAAGAATCGAAGTGCTCCGATGATCAGATTTCCGAAAATTACCTCGAACTCTTCTTTCCGCCGTGTTCTTCCGCCTCCGCTGCCTCGTCGTGTCTTTACTCGATGATTAGGGCATAAAAATTGGGGCTTTTATATTCCCTGCCTTCTCCTTTGAAAGAGCTTTCTATAGAGTCCTCACTTGCCAAATTTGGATGCCAAACGGTCGAAAATCATCAAAAATCCGAGTGGAACTCGGTTTGCGCGAGCCTGGGTTGAAATCATGGGTGAACCCCGCCGGGTTCACCTGGCCATGATTCATTATGGGCATTCTGGCTGAAAGAAGCGTGGTGAACCCCGCCGGGGTTCACCTGGCTGTGCTTCGTTCTGTGCAAATTTTGGCCTAAAGGAAAACTGGTGGGGTTCACCCGGCCGTGAAGCTCTCTATGAGGTTCTGCTGATGGCGAAGAAACTGGTGAACTCCATGTGGTTCACCTGGTCGTATTTTTCAGGCTAACTCCGTTTGAGCCCAAATCCATAAATCAAGTATAGAAGCCAAAGACAACAACTGAGAGAGATATGCTCACAAATCCGTGCGAAATCGGGTTGAAATTGGCGAAAACGGCGTTTGGCGGACTGGTGAAGCTCCTCCATGAAATCTGGCTGGAATCCGATAAAAGATCACTGGGAATCTCTCACTAGTGGTGCAGGAATATCAAAGAAAAGATTTCGTCGCAAGTGGTGGAAAGAATCGTCGAAAATTGGCGTTTTACAAGGGTAGGCGTAAACCCTTGTTCACCCGTAAAGTTCAAAACATAAGAACTTATGGCCCGTAACTAGTTTACGGCTACGCCCATAATTACTTCTATGGCTTAGCCCCATCACAAACAAGATTTACTGCCCATAAGTGATTTACGGCCATGACCGTAAAAATCGTGCCAAGGTCCCGTTTTTCGCTAAAAAATTTTTAGAAAATTTCACCAAAAAAAAAATCCTGCATGTAAAACATTCGATTTAAAAGATTTTTCATATATAAAAGTTCATCGAATCATGCTGATAAAATTAACTAAAAAAAATTCTAAGAAAATAGATTAAGTAAAGAAGAATAGAAACTAAAAAATGTTGGAATTAATAAAGTTCGAAATCTCTAGGTTGCCTCCTAGGAAGCGCTTGTTTAAAGTCATTACCTTGACCATAGCAATGTTTATCATCTCTCAGGTGGATCCGAAGCGTAGTGAATAATGTGAAGTTTTTCATCTTCACGCCTCCTTAGATCAATTTGTGGGCTTAAATTTGAAATTTGTGTCGATGTCCAAGTCCCATCTCTCTTCCCCTTGTCTTTCTCATGCTTCAAATAATCTTCCAAGGGATTCTTACTAGCTTCTATGACATTTTTATCATTAGGCTTGCTTCCCGCCGCTTCAGTGTATTGGTGAGATCCTGCAAAAGAAATTCCTTTAGTCTTTACAGAAAAATCAAATACTAGTTTTTCTTCTCCAAGATTCATCGTTAATTTCTCATTCATCATGTCAACATTGGCACCTGTCTTCCCAATATAATCGGTAACTCTGTATTTTCTTCCATATCAACAATTATAAAATCAGTCAAAAAAGAATAGTCACCAACTTTAACAGAAACATTTTCAATCATCCTAACAGATTGTTGAATAGAGCCATTAGCAAACTGAAGCACAGTTTTTATAGATTTCATACTTCCACTGTTGATCCTTCTAGAAATAGATAGGGGCATTAAGCTCACACTTGTCCCTAGATCACATAAAGCACGTTCAATATAAATCTTACCAACTTGGCAGGGAATTGAAACAATTCCAGGATCCTTTACCTTTGCTATCACTTTGGGCTCACTTACCTTGCTGCTCCTTACCTTAGTTTTTGCTATTACAAGTTTTTCCTGATTTGCTCTCAATAGCCTCTGAGGGAAAGGAACTAGTGGAACATATGCAGGCGGACCCACATATTCTTCCTCATTCTCCTCCTCGGGTGTAGTCTCCTCAAGCTTCCTCTCCAAAACCTCAGTTGCAGATTCTTCAATAGGCTCTTCAGGTTCATCGACATGTTCACCATTCACAATTATAACGGCATTGCAATGTTCCCTGGGATTCATCTCTGATTGGCCCAGAAGCTAACCAATGGGCCTATTAGAAGTACTCACCTGCTGAGCTATTTGGCTCTCTAGCATCTTGTTGTGGGTAGCCAGAGCATCCACACAAGATGTTAGATGCTTAATAGCATTAGAGACATCCTAGTTGTGCTTCTTCTGAGCAACAACAAATCCTTCCAAGAGAGACTCCAAGTTAGACTTCTGGGGCTGTCCAAACTGCCTGGATTGAAAGTCTAGTGGTGGCCTGTTATTCTGCTGATTGTATTGTGGAGGAAGTTGCCCTTGATTGTTCTTATATGATAGATTCGAGTGGTTCCTACAGCCTAAGTTATATGTGGCAGAATAAGGGTCATTCACCTACCTTTGATTGTAGTTCCCTAAAGCATTGACCTGCTCCTAACAGGAATCATGCTGTGATGAAGCTAAGACCTGACACTCAGATGAACTATGTCCTGAAACACCACATACTTCACAAGAAACAGTATTAACCGCAATTGAGGGAAAAGTAAAAGAATATAACTTTTGTGCTAGGGAATCTACCTTTGCTGCTAGAGATGTTAAGGAGTCATTGTTATACTTACCAATTCCTGTGGAAGAGGTGCCTCGCTCATTAGACCAATGGTTATGATTCATAGCCATGTCCTCAAGCAAAGTAGATGCATCCTCCATGCACTTGCTCATAATAGCTCCCCTAGCAGCAGCATCCACCATGAACTTCGTGCTGTTGTCCAATCCATTGTAGAAGATATGGATTAGGACACACTTCTCAAGCCTATGGTGAGGACACATATGCTGGAGCTCCTTGAAGCGATCCAATGCATCGTAGAGAGACTCTCCTTCTCATTGTCTAATGCATGTAATCTTGTTCCTCAGTTGAACTGTCTTGCTCAGTGGAAAACATCTATTCAGAAAAGCTCGTGAAAGTTCATCCTAAGTAGTGATTGATCTAGCTGGAAGAGAGTACAACCAAGCTCGTGTGCGGTCCCTAAGAGAAAATGGAAAAAATCTCAGTCTAATTGCATTAGAAGATACACTGTTTACCTTAATGGTGTCATAATATTCTAAAAACATAGCAAGATGAAGGTTAGGATCCTGGCTTGGGGAACCTCCAAACTGGTTTTGTTGAACCATCGTCATTAGTGCCGGTTTGAGCTCGAAATTGTTCGCCTCTACATTAGGTTGAACTATACTCGAATTGAAGCCTTGTATGTTTGATACTGCAAAATCCCTCAACGATTGATTGTTCGCAGTCATCGCACCTTCCTCTGAAGTCTTTTGAGTCTTGAACTGTAGTCTTCTTCGAAGGTGGAATATGCGTTCGATCTCCGGATCTTCAGGAAATAGAGTACCTATATGTAAAATTCTGGGCATACAACGTGTAAGTCAAAGTGAAAATAAAATAACAGTAAAATAAATAATTGCTAAAGCAAAAGAAGGAAAGAAAAATGCCTAGTCTTCAAACTTATCGATCAAGTCAATATTAACTGGCCTGATTCCTGGCAACTGCGCCAAAAACTTGATGCGTCCGCAAGTGCACGGATTTATCAAAGTAATAAAATAAGATATCATTTCCAACGAGGATTAGGCGGTCAAGTACCGACTATACGATTCGTCTAAATCTAGGCTAATCAAATTGTGGATTGTTTAGGACTCTAAGTTCAAAAAGCAACGAAAATGGTGTTTTAGAGAAAATTAGGTTTTGAAAGGTTGGGACTCGGGCTTTGCCACACTGACAATTAGGAATCTTACAAAAATAACTCTTTGAACAGAAAATTGTAATCATGAAAGGGATTTTTCCTAAGGTACGGATTATCTCCTCCCGAAGCGTAACCCGGTATCTAACTACGCTAACTCCCTACTCTTGTGACAGTTATCGTACCTAGACCCATTAAGTTCTATGAAAAACCTTGTAAAACCTTCAAACAAATCCAAACCACTCCCGTGATTGGATTCGTATGTTTGAGTAAAACAGATCTGACGTTGCGATTCACCTCCCAGTTCTTCTCGCAACGTCTAAGACACAATTATACTTGGCTAGAGTAAACTATGAATTAAACATAATTCTAATCAAATCATGATACAATAATCATAGCAAAGAGTAAAAATATAATTTTTAATTCATAATTATCAGCGGGCTAAACCGCTAATCTAGAAATAAGAATTATTCGCTCATGTTCATTATTAACAGCATATGTATTAAATGAACAAGCATTAAATCCTCTCGAATTACAAGAATTTCACTAAGAAAATAATTAGAAAAGCTTCTCTTCGATCTGGAGATGAAGAGGTGTTCAATCTTCTCTTTTGTGTGAAATCTCATCGGAAATCTGCTCTGAAACCAATTCTCACCCTAACAGTCGCCGCTGCTTGTCTTCATCCAAAAAAGTCCTCCTCAACGCCCCAAAAATCGAACCTTTTATACTTTAATCGGTCCAGAACCCTTCAAGAAATGAATCTACAGAGTTTGGATCAAATCTAGTTTGATTTGGAGTCGAATCGAGTGAAAAACTCGAAGGCGCGAAAACTTTCATGACCCGTAAAGTGTTTACGGCTGAGGCCGTAAATGTTTCTGTGAATAAGCCCTTTTGTACATAGAAAGTTTCACGGACCGTAAAGGATTCACGGCCTCACCCATGAAAGTTTCTATGGACTTTTTAACTTAGCCGTTTTTTCGCCCTTCGAACATCAAATTTATGGCCGGTAGGAGTAATTACGGCCAAGGCCGTTAAAGTTGCGCTCTTCACCATTTTGACTCCAAATTTGATGTGCAACCTCATAATCTTCTTGGGAATCGTGCTAAGGTTTCAAAAATCCCAAAATCTATTATTTTTGTATCATTTTACATGCATTTTCATAAAAACCAAGAAAAGTGAAGATTACATACCAATAGAAGTAAAAATGCCAAATATAAGTATAAAATCATAAAATAAGCCTGAAATATCATATAAAATACAGGTAAAAATATTGTGTAAATACAACGCATCAGGTATTAAAATAGATAAGGCAAAAGTGGAGGTGATTGAGAAATTATCACCACCATCTTCTATTAAGGGAGTTAGAAGTTTTCTTGGTAATGCTGGTTTTTATAGACGTTTTGTTAAAGCTTTTTCGAAGACTGCTAGGACTCTTACTTTATTACTTGGTAAAGATGTTCCTTTTATTTTTTATGAGAATTGTATGATTGCTTTTTAAAACTCAAAAAGGCTCTTACCACAGCACCAATAATTCTACCACTAGACTCGTCGCTTCCTTTTGAGCTGATGTGTGATGCTAGTGACCATTCCATAGGTGCTGTTCTTAGATAACGCAAGGAGAAGAGGTTGCACGCTATATATTATGCAAGCCGGCCATTGGACGATGTGCAAATCAATTATGCAAAAACAGAGAAGAAGCTTCTAGCAATTATTTTTGCATTCAACAAATTTAGATCTTATCTTATTGATTCTAAAGTACTTGTTTACATAGATCATTGATGCCTTGCATTTTAACAGTAATTTCTAGTATTATTTCATCTCAAATTTAAGCCTATTTTAATATTTTTATGCTCTATTTAGGCTTATTTACTTGTTTGTTTTGAAATCTTCACTTTTTCTTATTTTTATAGAATTTCAGGGAAAAACACCCAATTTTGAAGTCTTTTGAAGATTATGGGGTGATTCCTTACGAAAAGACGAAGTCGTACGTCAAATTTGGGCCCAATCCGAGCTTCTTTGGAAAATATGGCCAGGTGAACCCCACCGGTGCTTTCACTGGATGTCCGAAAATTCATATAACACATCATGGCCTGCTCGTGCTTTTGGTGTTCACCTGTGATTCTCTCGGAGGAAGCTTGAGCAGAAATGTACAGAAGACTTCACTAGTGGGTGAACCCCGTGGGGTTCACTGGTGATTTTTACCCGAAAGAACTTCACAGTAGGCTTCACAACCGAGTGAACCCGGCGGGGTTCACCCGTAATCGCGACTTCGCAGACCGACCATTCACTCGGTTTTTCTTCGATTCCGGGCCCTAGAAAAATCCAAAAAAGGCAAGAAAATATGTTTTGGAAAGCTAAGAGGGAGGCGAATCCAAAGAATATAAAAGCCCTCTTTATTGTTGCTATATTATCAAGCAATCGGTGCACAAAGTGGCTAGGGTGAATGGAAGAGGTGACACAGCGTTTTTGGGGCAATTTTGATAGATTGGAGCGTCATATCTTCACTATTTTTGGGGATCTTGTTCAGTTCATCCTCTGCTTCCTCTCCAAAATGTTTTGTAGTAATTTTCTTGATATTTTAGAGAGATTTATGTGAGCTTTCTTGTCTATTGTAGCGTAAAACCCTTTTCGGGACTTGGTTGAAACCCACTGATGAATCCTTTCATGCAATTTTAATCAATTCTGTTATTTGAATGTTCATATGAGTATATTTTACCTTGGTGCTATTATTTCATGATATTTCTTTGGCCGCGTAGTATCATGTGGTAGTCGGCGCGATCCTGACCGAGAGGAGGATCATGTTGGTGGATTCCCTAGGTAAAACTTGCGAATCTTTGACATGAGAGTGATTGGATTTCGCTCGAGGGTAACATAATTGTCCATCGAACTCATTGGGTTTTTCTTGCGTGAACTACCACGAGAGTAGGAGATCATTCTAGATAGGCTCAATGGTGTACCGACCGAGAGGGGGCATCCTGTACTTTTGGGAAGATTCCTTACGCAATTTTATGAACACTTGTAATAGATAACTTTTAATGCAGTTAGATTTATCAGTGTGGTGGATACTGAAGTCCTAATCTCTCTCTATAGATATCTACCACATCGTTGTGATTAAGGAACCTATCTGGAGAACAGGGTATTCGAGAGGAAACTTCTGAGCATTACAGAGGACTTCACGGCTAGGTGAACCCCATGGGGTTCACCCGTGAAGTCTACTGTGCGTGATAAAAAAAATTGAGTTTTCACGAAAATATTTGCAGTAACGGGGTGAATTCGGCAATCCAAGATGGAGTATAATGCTTTGGGATGTCACTTTTCTTACAGAGGACTTCACGGCTAGGTGAACCCCATGGGGTTCACTCGTGAAGTTTTCTGTACTCGAGCACAGCACTTTTCCTACAGAGAACTTCACAGGTAGGTGAACCCCATGGGGTACATTAGTATTTCTGACAAAGCCAAATTCTTCTAGAGAACTTCATGGGCGAGTGAACCCAGCAGGGTTCATCGGTGTTTTTGATTTTATCTCAACCGTATTTATGGTAAGTCACGGGTAGGGTTTTGCCCAAGCCTGCACGCCGCCAGCCCCTTTCGTCCCGATTCTCCCTCTTCAGGTGATCTTTCTTCTCCTCGACACTCGTGGACTATTTCTTCCCCCCGATTTGCATTTCCCCCAAGGTCTACGCCCTCTAAATCAAGGATTTGCAACATATTTCTAGTTTTTCTTCCAGTTCGAGGTATTTCTGCCGCTGCTTACTTCTTTCGCTGCCGGCTCCTACTACTGCTTCCGATTGGCTCCTTTCTCCTCCACACCACTACTAAGGGACTTGCACAAGTTCTCCTAATCTACCATGGCACCCAAGCGAAAAATGTTGGTCTCTTGGTGCCACACTTCCCGCCCAGTTTCAGCTTCCTTGACTGATGAGGACGAGTACATCCCTTCACCGCCGTCGCATCCTCCTCAACAGAGACCTCAATATCATCAGCCCGCGCATCCTTCTTCACGCTAGCAAACATCCTCTTCCCATCAGCCACCGGCCTTTGCTCCCACGCCGAACGAGTTTGGCATCATTTTCTGCAATGCTGAGCAGGAAGACCATTACAACTTGCTCCTCCAACGCAAGGTCATCAATATGCGTTACCTCGACCGAGGGACGTTGGAGATGCTCGGATTACTTGATGATGTGGGGCTCATGTATTATAATATCTGTAACATCCCTCAGAATCACACCCCACACGCATACAAGTAAAATACGGGGTTTCAAAAATTTTTTACTCTTCCATTAAAACACAAGAAGAAAGCGGCATCGAAGGACATTACTACGGAACAGAAAACCGCACAGAACTGAATAGGATCGATTACTAGGAAATAGAAATCCGGAAATCCAGAAAAAATCCGGCAGCAAGTATTCTAAACTACTGCTGCACAGACACACATATCTTGTAACAACAACAAACGTCCACACTACACATATGTGGAATTTCAGAAATATACAGAACTGATTATTCAGATACTAAAATAAACAACACAAATTCGGTTACACATCTCAAATCGGACATTTCAAAATAAGAACCAATTCAATAAAAGAATCCAAGACTTGTATCCAATAATTTAAACGAAACAACTATAATATAATATCCTGAAAACAGGCATAAGCCCTCAGGAGATAAAACATGTCATATAGGTCATAATAAATTAGGCACGCAGGCCTGATAAATCTTTAGAAGACTATTCTTAGAAATGACATCAAACATTAGCGTCATATTAGCTGTAGCAATTACTGTCTTGATGTCTCACCTGAAAACATTTAAACAACGGAGGTGAGCTAAAAAGCTCAGTGAGTAAAAGACACTAAAAGTCATCCATAGTACACATCAAAAATATCATACTTAAGTTGAAATTCTTTTTATTTAACAGATAAGATAAATCAACTTAACATGCATGCTCATATCAGAAACAAACACAATCAAATACAGATACTTGTAACAATATGCATCAAACAGGTAGGATATGAATATACCAACCCATACCAACTAACCACACCGCCTAATACATCTAAATACAGATCGAAACAGAACTACAGAAATCAGAACTGACAGACAGAAAATCAGAATTTTCAGAGTCCAAACGGATAGTCTACATCGGAAACAGAAAGGCCACGGAAGGCCTGGTGACCACAGAAGGTCTGACCCCACCTCTGCCGAGGACGAGACAATGCATGCATATCAGAAACAGAATGGTAGAGGAGATATCAGTGGGTGGCCCCCGTCTTGTCAGGACGTGGCACTCTGGTCTCCAATACCCAGAACAGAATGGTAGAGGAGGTATCAGTGGGTGGCCCCGTCTTGTTAGGACGTGGCACTCTGGCCTCCAAAACCCAGAACTGAATGGTAGAGGAGGTATCAGTGGGTGGCCCCCGTCTTGTTAGGACGTGGCACTCTGGCCTCCAAAACCCAGAACTAAATGGTAGAGGAGGTATCAGTGGGTGGCCCCCGTCTTGTTAGGACGTGGCACTCTGGCCTCCAATACCCAGAACTGAACAGAAATAGTGTCTCAAGGGTCGTAGTAGACTATCAGCACCATTACAGCGCCACAGAAGGAGGGTAAGGACACGGAAGAGTGCTACACTAGGGCATAATTTTACAGAACAGATTATACTGAAACGGAGAAGTAGGATCAACCACTACTTAATTCTTACATTATGCCCAAAGTCTAACAAACCAGAAAATGACACACCCCAATATCCAGTCCTTAAACACAGAACAGAAATTATATGAGTGAATTCCTTACAACTAACCTTAATTCATGTCAAACCATTCTATGTTCTCACAAATGTTTTAACATATTCAAGGTTTTCAGAAACTTCACAACATATAAACAGAACAGGAAATATCCACATAGCAAACAATTAAATACAGAACATAGATTATTCATATAACAAACATTTAAACACAGAACAGAAGTTATTCATGAAATAATCTCCTCAAAATTCCTAAAACCGTGAGTTATAAAATTACTGTAAGGGGCGCCACTTTCAGAACCTTAACAGAACGTACAAATTTCATGTAATTAATTTCAGTCCCCCACTACAGATAATTTTAATTACACGTTTGTGAAGAAAATTGACAAAAGCCCCAAAATTGGCTCGAACTATATTTTCGAAAATTCCTAAGTTCTTAGTTAAATCCCCAATTTTGTTTTCTCTAAAATTTCTCATCAAACAAATAAATTTTAGAAGAACTACAGACCACAATTTAAGAGGTTAAACCATACAATGTAAATTTTTCTCACAAAGGAATATTCGTCTAACCAAAACATAGCAGATTTATATTGTCAGTTTGCAAAATATATTTTTAGTCCAATTTCGAACCAAAGCTAGTCAATATTGTATTCAAAATGAAGCTCTCTGAATCTAGTTTCCAATAAAACTGGTTTCACAAGATTTCGAATTTTAGACAGGAAGATATAAGGGTTCGAACATAGGAAGGTCAGAATTTCAGATTTCAAGAAAACAGATTCATATATCAGACTTGCGACATTTATTTCAGATCCAATAACTAATCGAAAATAAGCGTTATGGGAGTCACAATAAAGCTCTTCGAGCCTACGGTCTAATAAAACTGATTTGACAAGATTTCGAGCTATACCTAGGGAGATATGATGGTTCGAACACATAAAGGTCGAAATCCAGAATTTCAGAAAACTGATTTTGTACAGCTGGATTGCAATACAGATTGAAATAGGAATACAGCTCGGATATGGTCGATATCAGATTCAAATTAAAGCCGAATGTATCTAGTTTCATACAAAATTTATTTCGTGCGATTTGGATCTATAGACCATGAGATATTGGGGTTATAGTACACAAAGGTCAGATTAACGAATGCAGATTTCAGCAGAACAGGATTTTAAAACCCTATAATTATTTGAATTCAACCCCATACGAATAATCATGGCAAATAACGAATTTTAATTCGGATTAGACTCCTTAGGATCGAATTACTCACCAGAAAAATCGCCCACAGAGAAAACGCCAAAACAGGGGATCAGGGGTCTCCAGAAAGTTCGTCCACCACCAGTCTGCCACCACCAGCGTCAGAAATTTTTGCAGGAGCGCCAAGCACAGTGAGGGGCGACAACACAGGCGGCTAGGGCAAGAAACAAACCAAAAATCGTGAGGGAGAGGAGCTCTCACGAATTTTCCCCCTTTTTTTATTTTTTTTCCACCCCAAACGGATCCAAGATCCAATAACCCAATTAACTTAAGTGGAAATCGGCTTTAATGGGCTTACCTGGGCTTAACCACCATGCGCCACTCCAATAACACAGAAATATGCGCCACCATGGTGGAAGAATTCCAGGAGCAAATAGTCAAGGTTGAGGGTTCGAAGCCCCAACGAAAATAATTATTTTTGCCCTGTAGGAAAAAGTCCTACAATTAGGCAAAAATCCCAAAATTTTAACCGATAAAAATACAGAAACTGAATTTCTAACCTTAAATCATAATTCAGAAAATCAAGGGCGTTACAATATCGGCTGGGACCAATTTATGCAGATAGCGCACCCCACATACATCGGGCTCACATATGAATTCTTCAGTTCCATCGACATATGGGCAAAAAACATCTTTGATGAAGACCCTGGTCGACTCACGTTCTGATTGGGTAATGTCGAGCACTCCCTATCTGTATCACAGCTGCGCGGTGTATACGGCTTCCCGAAACCTTGTACGTGAAAGGTACCGACAGACTACTCCGAGCAAGGCTATTGGGGGGCAATCACGAACGAGCATATCTACTCTGCACGTGTTGCTAGGGCATCTAGCATCTGTAATCCTACCATCCGCTATGTTCATTGGGTTCTGGCCCACACCATCTTCGGCCGTAGGGAAATTGACGGTATGATCCGTTAATCTAAATTATTTTACTTATAGTGTATGATGCATGCTTTTAGGGTAAACTCGGGATATTATTTGGCGAAGCAATTCAACCGCGTGTCACATTCACACAAGGGGGCGATTGTTATGGGTGGTCTTGTCACCCCACTGGCTATTTCTCAAGGGGTCATCCCCTATGGTACCGCAGAAGCTAGTGGCAACAACTGGCTCAATATCGAGTCTTGTGTCGCCATGAAGGTTATTATTCGCCGAGGTGACTTCAACTGCCTCACCTTCAAAGGAAGTCAATTTTCCCTCCCTTTGCCAAACTTAGAGCGCACCACAGTGCACATGCGGCAAAACTAGCGCATCCAACCCGTCACCGACCCTCAGCCCGACCCAGTTGACACGGCACCCCCGATCCCCGATGCCTTCCATTTTGGTGGCTCTTTTCTACCGAGTCTATGATGGCCCTCTTATAGGAGATGTATGAGGAGCAGCTTCATCAGGGAGGGGAGCTATTTCGCCAGGGGAAGGCACTAGATCAGATGGACACAACTCTCAGCTATCTCCGCCAGGAGCAGTCCACGCATTGGTCAACTATGGAGGCAGGGATGCAGTGTCAGCACAAGATGATGAGTTCAGTTTGAGAGAAGCTTTCTTCCATGGATGATCGATTGGCCTTTCTCTCTGAAGAGAACATGGAGAGAGTTACTGTCTCTTCAGATGAGGAGGACCAACCCAATTATTTGCACCACGGCAAGGGCAAGAGCTCTAGAGCTTCTGGCTCTAGGTCATGAAGGAAGAAGTGAGCTCCTCATCCCAGCCCCCCACCTACTCCTCTCACATATCGGGCATTCGCATAGAGGACTATGCAATATTTAGAGTGGGTGAGCTGTCTCCTTTCTAGTCTCTCATCTTTATTTGCCTTGGTTTCCTTTCGACTGGGTACTTATTTTACTTAGTTTATGTGTTTGCTACTTATTTTGACTGGCTGGTTATTTATTTGGCATTGTTCTTATATGTCACTATTCGAGGGACTGGTCCTATCTTCAGGCCCCTTGACTGCGATGTATGACATGTCGACACATTTGGATCTGTTTCCATGCATTATCTCAGTATTTTGTTATGATCCCTATATTGTTGTGTTAAATTGTAGATGAGTTAATCTACCCATCATGTTACATTGAATGAGTTGCACATGTGGTCATTTTGATATATTTACATTGTGATGTTGTGGTTCAGGGTTTAGTCATGTGTTCACCATGCTTTAGTGAAATATTAATCCTATAATAGCTAGGTCTAATCATTGAGTCTAAATTCATGCTTGGTTAGGAATAATTATGATCCGTTGAATGCACCACCTAATTAGAAATACCCTATGATCATATCCATGCGCTCTACGATCTTGATATCTTTTGATTTGAATTGCTTTAGACTGTTCATTAGTGGGTCGAATATTTCTGAGACTGTTCAATTACCTTATGCTGGTAGTTTACATGTGATTTCATATTAAGATACGCATCTACTTATTCATTCCTTGAGTCCTTTCTCTTGTTGGGAGAAAACTACACTTGTGATGAGATGAAAGGTTTTATCAACACCATATATTGTTATTATGTTAAAAGAAAAACTCTTAGATTCCTCTACTTGTCATTGCAAAAAATTGGCAGTGGTACCTAAGGACATGAGTTGAAATCTAAGAGGGACTCTTGTACTTGGCACTGCGAAAAATTGGCAGTGATACCTAAGAACATGAGTTGAAGTCTGATATCATAATTAGCTATTGGAGTTTTGCATCCTAAATAATACATTTGAGTTAATCCCAACAAGTAGATTTAGATGGATTGGATTAGTATGAGTAATGTGTATGCTTGATTGAGTTCTTTGTTTACAAATGGCTGAGTTTCTTGACTTCTAGAAATTGTAGGATCAGATTGCTGAACATTCTAGGACACCCAATCACTTGATTTCTTCTGACTAGATCTTGGATTACTGGTAGATGTTTTTTCTGATTTGGATATATGCTTTTAACCAAAATGATTACTTTCATACCTTTCATGTAATTCACTTTAATTTATTGCTTGAGGACAAGCAAAGATTTAAGTCTGGGAGTATTTGATGCCTTGCTTTTTAACAGTAACTTCTAGTATTATTTCATCTCAAATTTAGGCCTATTTTAATGTTTTTATACTCCATTTAGGCTTATTTACTTGTTTGCTTCGGAATCTTTACTTTTTCTTATTTTTGTGAAATTTCAGGCAAAATCACTCAATTTTGAAGTCTTTTGAAGAATCTAAAGTCATGGGGTGATTCCTTACGAGAAGACTAAGCTGCACGTCAAATTTGGGCCAAATCCGAGCTTCTTTGGAAAATACGACCAGGTGAACCCCACGGGGCTCACCGGTGTTTTCACTGGATATCCGAAAATTCACAGAACACATCACGACTTGCCCGTGCTTTTGGTGTTCACCCGTGATTCTCTCAGAGGAAGCTTGTGTAGAACTTTACAATTCACTAGTGATTTTTACCCGAAATAACTTTACAATAGGCTTCACGGTCGGGTGAAAATCGCGACTTCGTAGACCGACCTTCACTCGGTTTTTCTTCGGGCCCTAGAAAAATACAAAAAAAGGCAAGAAAATATATTTTGAAAAGCTAAGAGGGAGGCGAATCCAAAAAATATAAAAGTCATCCTTATTGTTGCAAATTATCGAGCAATCGGCGCACAAAGCGGCTAGGGCGATCAGAAGAGGCGACACAACGTTTTTGGGGCGATTTTGAGAGATTAGAGCATCAGATCTTTAAGATTTCTGAGGATCTTGTTCGGTTCATCCTCTCCTTCCTCTCCAAAATATTTTGTAGCAATTTTCCTGATATTTTAGAGAGATTTATGCGAGCTCTCATGACTATTGTAGCATAAAACCCTTTTCGGGACTTAGTTGAAACCCACTGATGAATCCTTTCATGCAATTTTAATCAATTCTGTTATTTGGATGTTCATATAAGTATATTTTACCTTGGTGCTATTATTCATGATATTACTTTAACCGCGTAGTATCGTGTGGTAGTCGACGCGATCCTGACCGAGAGGAGGATCGTGTTGGCGGATTCCCAAGGTAAAACTTGTGAATCTTTGACATAAGAGTGCTTGGATTTCGCTCGAGGGTAACATAATCGTCCATCGAATTCATTAGGTTTTTCTTGAGCGATCCATCGCGAGAGTAGGAGATCGTTCTGGATAGGCACCAGGGTATACCGACTGAGAGAAGGCATCCTGTACTTTTGGGAAGATTCCTTATGCAATTTTATGAACACTTATAATAGATAACTTTTAATGCAGATAGATTTATCAGTGTGGTGGATACCGAAGTCCCGATCTCTCTATATAGATATCTACCGCATCGTTGTGATTGATTTCCTTGTTCTTGCTTACTGCTTGCAAAACCCCATTTCGAATCACTTAGCTATTGAGACTTAGATTTTCTAGTACTTAACCTTGCTCCCTGTGGGTTCGATAATCTTTTATATTACTTCAACATTACCGTGCACTTGCGGGACGTATCAATCATGCAGCCATCAGGTATCTTATGAGTAAGAAAGATTCGAAGCCAAGGTTGATCAGATGGATCCATTTGCTGCAAGAATTCGACTTGGAGATCAAGGATAAGAAGGGCGTGAAAAACTATGTTGCTGATCATTTGTTGCACCTTGTTCAGGAAGATGGAGTGCAGAAAGTTACCAAACATGAGATTGATGATGCCTTCCCTGACGAGCATCTCTTTACTATCGCAGAGATTGATGCTCCGTGGTATGCTAATTTTGTAAATTATTTGGTGTCTGATATTTTACCTGCTGACTTGACTTATCAGGGTAGAAAGAGATTTTTGTCAGAAGTAAGACATTATTTCTGGGAGGATCCTTTTCTATTTAAGAGATGTGTAGATGGGTTATACAGGAGATGTTTACGAGAGGAAGAGGTTAAGGATGTACTCTTTCATTGCCCTAGTTTTGCATATGGAGCACATGCTAGCTCATCTAAGACTACTTTCAAAGTACTTTAATCAGGTTTCTTTTGCCGACGCTCTTTAAAGATGCTTGAAATTTTGTTCTTTCATGTGAAGAATGCTAGAGGACAGGGAACATATCGAGACAAGATGAAATGCCACTAAGTAGTGTTTTGGAAATAGAGATATTTGATGTATGGGGAATTGACTACATGGGTCCCTTCCCAACCTCATGTGGTAATAGGTATATTCTTGTGGCAGTTGCTTACGTGTCAAAGTGGGTGGAAGCTATAGCGGCTCCAACCAATGATTCTCGCGTAGTTATCAGACTATTCAAAAGAATAATTTTTCCGAGGTTTGGAGTTCCACGAGTTGTTATAAGTGATGGTGGATCCCACTTTATAGAGCAAAAATTCTCTACACTGTTGAGTAAGTATGGGGTGAGACATAAAGTATCTACTCCTTATCACCCGCAGACAAGTGGCCAAGTAGAAGTTTCTAATAGAGAGTTGAAGAGAATTCTTGATAAGACTGTCTCTAAATCAAGAAATGATTGGTTCATAAAATTTGATGATACATTGTGGGCGTATCGGACTGCATTTAAGACTCTGATTAGTATGTCACCTTATCAGCTTGTATATGAAAAATCATGTCATCTTCCAATTGAATTGGAACATAAAACTTATTGGGCAATAAAGCCTTTAAATTATGATTTAAAAATCGCTGGGAAGAAAAGGAGGTTACAAATTGATGAACTTGAAGAAATCAAGATGAATGCATATGAGAGCGCTAGGATCTATAAGGAAAGAACTAAGAAGTGGCATGACCGTCACATCGTCAGAAAAGATTTTCAAGAAGGTGACCTCGTTTTGCTTTTTAATTCTAGGTTGAGGCTCTTTCCTGGAAAAATAAGAACAAGGTGGTAAGGGCCTTTCAAGGTTACTAAAGTTTATCCCTATGACACTATTGAAATTTGGAGTGAAAGGACAGGGATCTTCAGGGTTAATGGTCAACGCTTGAAACATTACTATATGTCAAAACCTATTGAAGAAAGTGTCAATCAGAATCTCTCAGATCTTGCACCAATAGAATGACGATGATGATATTTGGTCGATCTAGCGACTTTAAACTTAGCGCTTCTTGGGAGGCAACTCAGGCACTCTATTCTAATCTTTTCTCATTTGATTCCATTTGTTTTTGCTTATTTGTATGTTTTTCTAATATTAATTCTTGTTTTTCTATGTTGCAGGAGTATTCTAAGTTGATTCCACGATAAAATGGTGATTTTGGAAGTTTTCGCAAAAAATATGACCACCCGTGAAAATTTTCACGGCCATATTTTTTTTTGCTTTAAGGAAACAGAATGTTTCACGGCTTGCCGTGAAAATGATCACAGTCATATTTTTATTTTTTGCTAAAAAAAATTTACAGGAGTACCATGATTTTCATCACGCCTATAATTTGAGGAGTTTTTTTGCAGAGAATGTTTCACGGGCTGCCATGAAAATTTTCACATTCCTTACATAATGTTTCACGGGCTGCCGTGAAAATTTTCACGGCCATATTTTTTTGTTCTAAAAAAGCAGAATGTTTCACGGTCAGCCATGAAAATTTTCATGGCCATATATCTATTCCCGCGACCATATTTTTAGGGTTTTCACCCGTGTTTTCCTTGCTTCTGCGCTGCCTCTTCGATCCGAGCTTTCCTCAACCCTCTAGAGTTTCCGTCAACCCTTCCCGACCAAGTTCCGGTCATTTCCAAGCCACATCCTGGCGATTTAAAGCTTCGATTTGACCCAGAAGGCTGGAAATCAGATATCGCTGCCGGTGTCCGATTCTCACCGCCGGAGCTTCATCGAAGCTGTTTCTTGGTCTCAAAAGCTTTGCCTCAAGTAGAAGATCTTTCCCCCGAAGATTTTTATCATTAGTTCTTGCTAGAAGTACCAGATTCCGGTGTTTGCTCTAACTCTGTACACTGCGATCGGCCCTATTTTTGTGCTGGTTTTTATTTCTCATAGCACCTGCTATTTGTTGCATTTCATTGCATCTATTTGATCTGAAATGGCACCCAAGACTAAGAGGTTAGTGAGCAAGGGGAAGAATCTTGCTTCTTCTTCGGCGCCACCGCCCACAAACCCCTATGGAATCATCTCTCATGATGATAAACAAGAAGCTAGATATAATGTGCTAAATTCCAGATGCATCACCAACACCAGATATATGGATAAATGAACTATGGAGATTCTTGGATTAGATGAAGATGTTGAGTGGATGTTTGAGTAGATATTAGTACTCAAATTCTTTCAAATGACACCGCAGACATTTATTCCCTTGGTTCTGGAATTCCTTAGCAGTCTGGAGGTTGAGTCCATGACTATCATTGGCAATAAGCAAAAGGTCGTCTGACCCCTATGGAATCATCTGCGATATTTGCAATGCACACCCGCACTCGTTCCTGGTCTGGGACATGATTGGTGATGAAGAATTGCTCTATATCCCAAAGAAAGTTTCCCAACTCTTTGGATGATCAGACTCCTCCGAACATCACAAGTTCTGGGATGAGAACATTCAGTCTAGGAGCCGCCTGCTCCATCGTTGGTGCTGCGGGGACACTCCCTTGTGCCTGTGCTAATGCCATCTGCATCACAGCGAGATCTGCCTGTACCTACTGTTGTGCTGCAGCAAAGCCTGCTACTTGCTCTCGTAGTGCCGCCACCTTTTCTAAACTTTGTTGGGGCACGGCTATTCCTTCTAAAGTTTGTTGGAGGGCGATTATTTGCAACCTCTGTAGCTCCACCGTGCGCTGCAAGTTCTCCACTTGGGGGACAACTGCATCTTCCCCGTCTCTCATTAAGCCGAGCACCTGCTCTACTCGGGCCAAATGTTTTCCTTGAGTCACCATGTTGTCGAAGTTTTGCCTCTGATACCGGTTTGTCACATCCTATTTCCCTTTCACCTCCACATCACCCTTCCCTCCTTGAATTATACACCGAAAGCCGATTTTTTGCTGCACAAGTTCTAATCCAAAATCGAATTCCAAACTTTACCTTGATTTTGACCGGCCGCAGGTAGCGTTGACTCGAAGTTCGCTACCTCAAATCAAATGCTTGATGAATTCTCTTCGCCTCACCTCTGCTATTCACGCGAACGACTTCGTTCGTTCAGCATCGTCGGAGAAGAAAGTGCGTGGAGAAGCCCGGGCGTGCGGCAGGGGAGGAACCCTCGCGTCCTCGCCCTTAGCCCCTGTCACCGGAAGCCACCTGGACCGTCATCGACAGCGATGGTGAAGAAGGAGATGAAGAAGATTGTCACCAAAGAAGAACACAGTGGAAGGGAAACTCTTCCGTTTATTCACATCAAACAGATTACAAAACCGTCCCTCTCCTCTCGCTCACCCTTGTTGGCGGCCATGCTCGCCACCGACTTATAGAGCTCTCAGATCTCTCTTTTCTCCTCCCAGTCCACCATCACCTTCTGGCAACGGAAACTCTCTGGATCCTCTTCCTCCTCTGGATCGCTTCATCGCAGAAGGGAGGTGCTACCGGCCTTGCCTGCTGCTGCGTTTGCTTCACACTTTAAAGGGAAGAAACGAGGGACGCTTGCCTGCTTCATTCGTATCCCCGCCGAGGTCGCTACAGATGCTCGCGTGGACTGTGTCTGCTGCTTCCGCCTCCGCTATACTTGCCGACAAAGACAAAGTCGCCTCCTCTGTCCGAAGATCTCTTGTCATTCGCGTTCGTGTTAAACCCGCTCTCTTATTTAAGACAAGGTCGACGCCGCTCACGTCTCCTCGTCGCCGATAGCTTCGCTCCCTGAGCGAAGATGCCGCTGAAGGAGGTGAAGATGCCGCTGAAGGAGGTGAAGACACCGCAAGAGAAGCTGCATCCGCTTCCTCTCCTAGAGATGTGGTCGTCGACGCCGGACGCGTCTCCTTCCTTCTGTTGTGCCCACCGAATCACAGAAGCGTGATTCCTCCAATTTGGGCGTTGCCCCAAATCTTTCAACTTTCAATTTCGTAGCTTGGGCTTGGGCCGCCGCCCAGCCCGTCGCCACCTGGCCCGATCCGAACACAATCCGGGTATCACAGCTTTCATCAACCTGTACCACATGTGAGTGTAAGAATTATGATCCTAATTTAATAGCTATATTTCTTTAATGATAAAATTAATATTTTTACCTGCCTTTTTGGTTCGAATTCTATCTTTAAGAGTGGAATTAAATCAAATCACATTAATATTCATTTAATGGAAACTTGATAGATGTTTCATATAAGGAAAAACAGATATAGTAATTTGGTCCTCTCTCTATCTTAATATATACACGAAAGTGTCTTTTCCATCGTGACGAGTATTGGAACGGAGATTAAGTGAGAGAAACCAAATTCCTCGTAATTCTTCTATTCTTATCGATCATGACGTTTTCAGCATCAGGTACATATTTATGTTATTATTTTACTACAACGATTATTTATTTAAAGATCTAAAATTCATGAATGTCAATTTCATGATAGTTATTTTTTTATATTTTTTCGTGATATCAAAATTAAGATCTTACAGTGAAAGGCAACAATAATGTCACCCACCATAGATCACTTATTACGAATAATACATTTCTTTATGTAACACAGGTTGAAGGCTTCTGATAGAGCATTCGTTGAATTGCATTAGCACCCAAGTCATCATATTATGCTTTCATTTCTCTTTGTTTGATTTAGGATGTGTTTGTTGCAGTTCACTGTTTGGTCGAGCAATTGCTACAGTAATAAAAATAAAAAATTATTATATTTATATACATAATTTAGCTTTTACTGTG
Organism: Costus lasius; assembly: GCA_027563935.2. Lineage (NCBI taxonomy): Eukaryota > Viridiplantae > Streptophyta > Magnoliopsida > Zingiberales > Costaceae > Costus > Costus lasius. Next base: position 121,410,489 of record CM050446.2, read on the forward strand.
CAGCGGATTGCTCGCTATACTAACAATAAGCTGCAATTTTTCTCACTTTAGACGAATGTCCAAGATGGCTACTATAGTAGCTAGTTGCAGCAGGGCGAAAACTAATGCACTCAGAAAGTTCCACTAAACTGAGCCTAAATCACGCCACTCAAGTTTAAAGACTCGAGCATTTACCTAATGTTGATCTTGAGAGGCGACCTAACTCAGTGCCACTAAGTTTGATGATTCAAGTGCTTATCTATCCTCATTTAAGGAAGGCGACATAAGTTGTGATACAACTTACAAATGATTATAAGAACTCACGCATATAGTTTTTGTTAGTAGATAGGGGATCTAAATTATACCACCCATAAATCAGAGAACTTGAGTGCATATCCATTATTAGCTTTTTTTTATTAAATGTATATTTTGTCGGAGTGACTTGGAGTATTAAATTTTTTATTATTTGGATTTTATTCTCTCTTACCATTTTAAAATTTTAACAGGATGAGAATTCTACTTTTTGATCGCAACTTTTTTCATGACTAAATTTATTGACGGATTGTTTGCGTAATTAATTTTGTCCCTCTTAATATTTAATATGAGGACTTTAATGCAAGATGTGAAACCATTCTCCTACACCTTGTTAAAATTATTGGGAATGGTATAAATAGCATCTACATGCACCCTTGGTGCACTAACATTCGTCTTGCTTAACATTCCTCTTGCTTATAAATCAACGTTGATGAATAGAAACCTAATACCAATGGCAAGGTTGCTGATTTCATTCAAAGTCAAAATTGAAACTAGGATAACATTAGTGAATACTTCAACGGTAAAATGTGTAGTAGCATAAGAAACATAAGTCTTAAAACTCTGATAACGAAGATAAGTAGGTATGGAGAGAGGGCTCAAATGGCCTTCCTTTCACCAAAGTAATATATAAAAAAGCATTTCACTTTTGACAAGCTCAATAAAATGGGAATTACTAATCATCATGGCGACTATGTCTTTGTGAACAAAGAAATAAAAATTGTCACACAACTCTTTCACACATGTGAATTTTCTTAAAGTGTATAGACACATTATGTGCTTTACACTAAAACACAGTACGGAAGCATTACGAATTGGAAAAATAGGATCAGGTTAATGATGATATAAAAATTCATAATATATTTTGTATTATTTCATTGGTCTTTTTGTGTTATATCCATACTTTTTTACTTATTTTTAAGCCTTATTTGTCAAATATTCCGGAATCTACACCATTTTTTTGTTTTTCATGATTTTTAGGTAAAAAGTGTCATATTTTGATGGATTTTAAAAGATTTGAACGCATGAATGAATTCCAGACGTCGAGACGAAGCCGCCCATCAATTTTCATGCAAATCAGAGCAATTTTGAAAATTACACCCCGGGTGTAATTTTTATTATGGCCTATAATTTTCTGCCCAGATTACACCCCTGCCATAATGAAAATTACACTACCATATTTTTGTCCAGAATTGCACAGAAGCAAATTACGGTAGTGTCGTAATCAAAATTATACTACCGTATTTTTGCCCAAAAATCTACAAAAAAAATTACAGCAGTGCCGTAATATTTTTCATAGTACCATAATTTTGACCCAGAATTCACAGAACCCAATTACGGCACTGTCGTAACTAAAATTACGGCCGTAGTTATATTTTTGGCCGAGTCTTCCGCAGCCGCTCAAAAGCTTGATTTTTGCGATGCAATATCTAAAGATCCAGGGCACCAATTGAAAAACCGTAAAAGGGGGAGTGCTCTATAAATCGAGAAGAAGATTTGAAGACTAGAATAATCCAATTTCGTGAAGAATCGAGGGAGAAATCAACAAGGGTGTCCCTAGGGGACGGCCTCGCGCCGAGAGGCATAGAGGCCATCTCAGGCCGCGAAATTTACGAGGAAGCTTCGCCTGGAAGAGGAGAGGATACCCAGAAGTTTCAAAGCAAAAGGAGATTGATCGGAGGAAAAATCAAAGAAATTGCGGGCACCTGCACTGTTCACACGTAAAAATACGGCTGTAATTTTCATCTGTAAAGTTGATTTTCCCATTCTTTTCGATTTCTAATCATTCTAAACTATGATTTATTGTAATTCCTCTACTATGCTAGCTTAGACACTTTATGGGACATGGGGTGTAATCCTCTTAATTTCTTAATGACTAGATGATCCTTATTTCGTCATGATATTCTTGTTTTGATAATTCTACTTTTGTGACGAATGCTCTTTAATTCTCCATAGATTCATATTAATCAGCATGATTTAGAGTTTTTACGATATGGACTGAAAAGTGATTTGTGAAAACTTGGAACCCTAAAATTGAACGTTAGGAACTCATCGTAAGAAATTAGGTCTGTTCTTATTTCTTGATTTTAGAAGTATATTGTCATGTTGATAATCTGAACCTAGGATTGAGTTATTGAAATAAACATGATGATACTGTGAGAAATCAAGTATCGGATCGTTGGAGAACCTTAAGTAGAACCTGTGAAAATTATAGTATGAAAATATGTAGTTTTCACTTGAAATGATTGACTTAGAATTCGGATGCATGAAAGTGATCCTTGAGTTCTTTGTCAATGATTTACTTATATTTAGCATTGAATAGATCCTGCATGAAAGTGAGGATTGGTTCTTTCTAAATTGTCTGCGCGAAAGAGAGATGATTTCTTTATGAAGTAAATTATATCTTTATCATAATAAGATTAGACTGACAAACACATATTTATATCTAGTCATTGAAATTAAGGTGGATGAAACCCTAGTCCCAGTTTTCCTCTCTGATTATCTGCACGCTATCTAATCATTTGCTTACATCATATTTGATTTGCTTAGCTAGTAAGAAAACAACTATTTGGTACTTAACACGTAGGTCTCTGTGGTTTGATATCTTTTTATTACTTCGAGTATCCGTGCACTTGCCGACACAACAATTAACAAACATTATAAGTCACTTAATTCAATATCAAACTTTAGTACTTAATAACTTTTTGGCAGATTTGGAAGGTCAGAAATGCAAAAATATTTCACTAGTGCAAATCAACCCAACACATATAAGTAGAGAGGCCATAATGATTCACAGAAGTTGATGAAATAATAAAAAATAATGAGAGAAAAAAGTAACATATAAGTCTACAACAAGAGCAAATGGGAAAAGTTGCATGAGGGATAACTAAAAATTAATACTAATGCAGCATAGAATTGCAATACAAAAGAAGTAGAAATTAGTTATATCATTAGGAACAGCCAGGGAAACACTCTACTTGCAGCTATTGCTTATCATAAAAGTCTGTCTTTACTATATTCCGAGCTATTAGCAATTAGGAGTGTGATAAGTTATATTCACTCAAGTAATAACATGATAACATATATATTTGAAATTGAGTCAAAAAGTGTGGAAGCAATACAAGCCATTATGAAAAGAAATGGCCATACACTAGTTGAAACTATGAAATCAATTTTATGAAGACAGTTAAATGCTATTATTATTTTAGGCACATCAAAAGGGAAGAAAACGAACCTGCTAACTAGTTGACAAGATATGCTAAGAATCTCAAAATCCAATATATATGGAATATCAATGGGCCAACTGGCCAACTGAACTGACGACTTTTATTCAGCATGTAATAAACTGATATAATTCAATAAAATTTTTGTTAATTTTTTTTAATGAATCTGCCTACCCACATAAACCCTTGCGAACCTGCTAGTTGTGAACCTGAGAAGGCAATCCTAGAGATTTGTTCCATCTCCCTTTATTTGATTCTTGGTTGTACTTTACCTGACTGTGAATTGCGTCATGATCGTGATAGTCATCACGGCCGTGACAGACTTCAACAAAATTTCTACCGAGCCAAGCACGAGCATGAAGCATGGTTGTATTCGTCATTTTAGGTTTTTACGCGCTCATCACGGTTTGCCCATGATGATCATCACGACCGTGAAGACCCACTTTCCAGACCAACGAACTCATCACGGCCGACTCGTTCCTCCCATCACGCCCGTGACAGCGTCTGCAGATCGTGACCATCGACCAGTTTTTTGCCAAATCCGACGATCCAAGAGCCTAGAAATTGGGAAAATTTCCCAATAATACTTTATAACCACCCAAGGCTTCGATTGAGGTATAAAAGCAACAATTTTGGATGGTTACGGGGTTCAAGTCTTGGAGAAACTCGACTAGGGTGAAAAGAGGGCGATTTTCTACGTTCGAGGGCTTGTTTGACCAGATTTCTTTGGGGCTTTTGCGAGAAGACCGAAGATTTGTCGTATCCTACCCTTAATCTGTAATTTTCCTAACATTTGGTTGTATTTTCTTGGGTTTTTACAAGTTAAACGATGTATGTTCTAGCGTAAACCCTATTTCGGGACTTGGGCGTAGCCCATTGGACAAATCTCCTTTTGTAAAACACTTTTTATGAATCTCAATGTTAATATTTAGTAAATTGCTTATTATGATTGAGTGTGCTTATTACGTATTAATGTTTTGGCCAAGCATTTGTATGTGTTAAATGTTATGAGAAGAGCCGAGAGGTGAATCGTAACATTCGACTGCCCAACCCTAACTTGTGACTTGAATTACGAGAGTCGTCCAAAGTTACTCGAGGACTTACGATCGTCATAGAGTCCATTGGGTCTTTCTTAAGTTAGTTTTGCTATGAGAGTAGGAGATTAGCTTAAGTAGGCACCGGATTACACTTCGAGAGAAGGTAATCCGTACAATAGGATTGATCGCCTTAAGTGATTTACTGTCAGATTATGCTTCGAGAGAAGGTAGTCTGTTTTTTATTGCCTAATTTATGATTCAATGTTTTACATTTAATTAATTCAATGTGGTGAAACCTGTGGTCCCGAATCTTTATAAAACTATAATTTTTCCTATTAGTCGTTGATTTCTTGAATCGATAATTTAGACTTAGCGAGATTTTTCAATTCTTATTCTAAACCGTCTAACTATCAATGACATTAAAAGTCGATACTTGACACCTAGCTCCCTAGGGACGAATTTTTTTACTACTTCAATAGAAACCGTATACTTGCGGTACACCTATCAGTGATAGGAGATCCCTTGAAGAAGATTCAATATGGTAATAACAAGCTGATTGATTGGCCGGGAAGCACTTTGAAAAATAAAAATTATAAAACATTATAGTGTATAAAATATTTATGTGATAAAGTTGATACTCTACATTCCCATTCCTGAGAATATATTTTTGTGCTTCTTATTGTAGAGGTAAGAAAAATTTTCCAAAGTGGTTAATTACCATGAGATGAGCCTCTACACTCATCCCTTGTAGGGAATTTCCTATATGAGAGAGTCTGCATACGGCTGCGGCTGAGGACATGGACAATCCTCAGAAGCTCTCATAAAGATACACGTGCACGGTCAAAAATGCGTAACCTCGCGATTGGACAAACCCTGTATTGTGTGTGGATTTGTTGAAGTCTGGATCAAAGGGAAGTAGTTCAAGACTAGTTCACTATTTTTCCTTCAGATGAAACATTTGCACTAAGTAAAAGTTATGCTTTTAAGTACACTTTACTGACCGCATGATATAAGCATGAGCAACAATTTAAATTCATTTAATCATCTTATTAAGTTTAATTATATTCAGAATTTTTTTTTAATTTTGTGGGAGATTTTAGAAAAATTAAAAAAATAATAATAATTAATGTTAGCAACTAATGCTAACGTTTCAGCCAATGCTGTAACATTAGCTTGCTAACTTTAACCAAAGCCTTTTAAAAGGCTTAACAAATTGTCATACGTAAGTATGAGGTTGTGTGGTTTCTCTTCTCCCTTTTTCTTTCCTCTTCTTTCTATTTTATCTTCTTGGTTTCTCTGCTTTTGCTGCTTGTTGCTGAAAGGGTGTCTAATCAACTTCTCCACGATCTTGCCCGCATGAGAGGAATATCTGATTGTATCCTGGGTGTTCAATCCGGATTTAACTCGCACGAGAGCCTGAATTTTCACCTAAGGACAAGCCGCAATGCACCTCTGGATTCTATCTTTCTAATCTCTTCTTTTACTTATTTGCATATTAAAATATTATTCTTGCATGATTTCTATTTTCTGTTTAAATAAAGTTCTAGATAAAATTTTAGACCAACACCCTTAGTGCACTAACATTCCTCTTGCTTATAAATCAACATTGATGAATAGGAACCTGAATACCAATGGCATAGTTGCTAATCTCATTCAAAGTCAAAATTGGAACTAGGATGATAACATCAGTGAATACTTCAACGGTGAAACATGTAGCATAAGAAACATGAGTCTTAAAACTCTGATAACGAGGATAAGTAGGCTTGGAGAGAGGACTCAAATGGCTTCCTTTCACCAAAGCAATATATAAAAAGCTTTCCACTTTTGACAAGCTCAACAAAATGAGAATTATTAAATCATGTGACTATGTCTTGTCAACAAAGAAATAAAAATTGTCACACATCTCTTTCACACATGTGAATTTTCTTAAAGTGGGTGGACACATTATGTGCTTTACACTAAAACACAGTATAGAAGCATTAAGGATTGGAAAAATAGGGTCGGGTTAACAAACATTATAAGTCACTTAATTCAATATCAAACTTTAGTACTAACTACTTTTTGGCAGATTTAGAAGGTCAGAAATGCAAAAATATTTCACTGGTGCAAATCAACCCAACACATATAAGTAGAGAGGCCATAATGATTCACAAAACTTGATGAAATAATAAAAAAAATAATGAGAGAAAAAAGTAATATATAAGTCTACAACAAAAGCAAATGGGAAAAGCTGCATGAGGGATAATTGAAAATTAATACTGATGCAGTATAAAATTGCAATACAAAAGAAGTAGGAATTAGTTATATTATTTGGAACAGCCAGGGAAACACTCTACTTGTAGCTATTGCTTATCATAAAAGTTTGTCTTTACTATATTCTGAGTTATTAGCAATTAGGAGCGTTATATTCACTCAAGTTATAACATGACAACATATACCTTTGAAATTGAGTCAAAGAGCCTGGAAGCAATACAAGCCACTATGAAAAGAAATACTCGTACACTAGTTGAAACTATGAAATCAATTTTATGAAGACAGTGAAATGCTATTATTTTAGGCAATCAAAAGGGAAGAAAACGAACCCGCTAAGAATCTCAAAATCTAACATATATGGTTGGCAAGATATGCTAAGAATCTCAAAATCTAACATATATGGTTGGCAAGATATGCTAAGAATCTCAAAATCCAATATGTATGGAATATCAATGGGCCAATTGGCCGACAACTTTTGATCAGCATGTAATAGGCTAATATAATTCAATAAAATTTTTGTTAATTTTTTTTTAATGAATCTGCCTACCCGCATAAACCCTTGTGAACCTGCTGGTTCTGAACCTGAGAAGGCAATCCTAGAGATTTGTTCCATCCCCCTTTATTTGATTCTTGGCTGTACTTTACCTGACTGTGAATTGTGGCATGCATCTCTTCTTTTAAGATGAGACAATGGAAACAAGTTACTTTCTTCTTTTCAGACTTATTAAACTCTTTTCTTTTTTTCTTTGTCATGATTCTTCAGCTATGTTGAATTTTAGCACAAATATTCTTAGAACAGCTAATCTTACTTTACAATTCATTCTTTTAAATAGTAAAGGTTGATTGCAAATTCAATTATGTTTCCTCTTTCAAACCAATTCTGATAGCAAGCACTGAAATCACAAAACTGTGTTTTGCTAACAGCAACAACAGCAAAATTCTGTAATTACAAGATCTAATATAGCAATTACACTACCACGGATGCAACCATTCTCCTGAAAATGCTTATAAAACCAGCATTGCAGGAGATTGATACATTCAAAAGTCAAAAGGCCACACAAATGTCTAAAATTCCATTTGCAGCAGCCATTAGAGACACCAAATACCAAACCACAAGCAGCAAAAAGGTAAAGGTTGTTGAAGAAATTTGCTAGTTGGAAGAGAGGATGGAATCCCAGTCAATTTCCCATGATGGATACTTGCGCAGCCTAAAGCTTCCTGTTTCATCCCATGGCGCCTCCGTGAAATCCAAGTACTGCATCTCCGACACGGCCGACGTCCCTGACGAGGTCACGTCCCCTTCTGCCGAGGATGAGCTCTCGGATTGCTCACCATCAGCGACCGCTGTCGGGGGATTCGGTGTACCGTTCCCCTGATTCTGCGCAGTGGCCATGCCTTGGCAAATTGCTTGGAGCTTGGTGTCGATGGAGGAGAGGAGCGGCGCGGCGAAGCGAGCCACATTTCCCCCAAATTCCGGGAAGTTGAGCCTGGCGGCGTCGCCCCGGAGACGGAAGGCGGCGCAGTCGTAGGCCATGGCGGCCTCCTCGGCCGTGTCGAAGGTGCCGAGCCAGAGGCGGGTGCGGTTCCGGGGGAGGCGGATCTCGGCGACCCATTTCCCCCAGTGGCGCTGGCGGACGCCGCGGTAGAGCTTGGCGGGTTTGGGCGGCCAGGCGGCTCGCTTCATGGGTTGCGGTCGGGGGCCAAGGGAGCTCTCATAAGTCGGGATCGGAGCGGGGGGGAGGTGATCGAGGCCATGGGCGTTCTGGTTCAGGAAGCTTGCTGGGGCCATTTCAGAACTCAAAGAGGGAGCAGGCGAGCAATCAAAGATGGGAATCTGATCGAGATAGAAGGGGGCCGAAGAAGAAGAACCTTGAATCAGAGCCTCAAGTACTTCATCAAATGGATTCAGTCCTAATGATGATGTTGATGATTCTAACAAAGACGAAAACCGCATGCTATTGTACAAATCTAGAGCTGTAGCTATGCCTTCTTCCTCTGTGAGGAAAAACAAGAACTGAACAGAGATTTCAGGGAGAAAGAACTGAAATCCAAACTGAGGATACACAAAACAAAAACCCTCTTGATCTTATACTTGACAAAAATTGCTCGAAGAAGGACAAAATCAAAACTTTGCAAAGCGCAGGGCAAACACAATCAAACTCCACTTTTTTTTCCCTTGCCGAAAATAGGGAACTAGTTTGGATTATATAGGACGATAGCCCTCTTTTGGTATCCAATCATTTGCTGCCAAGTATCGTATCGACTGTTTGCTTACTGGCATCTGTCCATCAGAGAACTGGCATGTGCCAGTTACAAGGACACCTGTTGTCTTATGATTGGGTCTCTTATTATTATTACAAGTCACTATTTCTTTTTCCAAAATTTATGCTTTACATTTTTTACTTTAAATTTTAATATTAGTTTGCCCTGTCTTTGCTCCGGTAAAGATCTTTATTTTGTTTTGCATAAAAACACACAAAAAAACTAATTTATTTTTTATTTGCAGAAAAACTACTATAAACTTTTAAATATCATCGAATCGCACTTTTTAAATGATTCAAAGTAAGTACTCAACCGAGATATTCGATATAAAAATAGAAATGCTAATACAAAGTAATAATAATGTAGGAAATTTTTGTGAATTAGAAAATTGAAAGTTGTATTTTTTTTTTTTCTTTTCATAAAGAAGCCCCCATTTATTCATAATTGACTATGATCGCTCTTTAATTTATTTCAAAATAATTGCAAAACTTTAAATCATATTAATACTTAAAGAGACCTTATACTAAAAACACCTCCACTTTATTCATATACATAATATATATATATATATACACACACAAAAAAAATTAAAAAAAGAAAGTAAAATGCAAATATAAAACTATTAAAGTTTAGGTCAAAATACAATAAAATGAACGCTTTTTGCACAGCTTATAATATTATTTGTGGGAAATATTTCAAGTCATGATGGGTCTCTTTCGAATCTAAGATGATCAATATAAAAAGATTCTCTTCGTTGAATTACACTCAAAACACAGATGAAGCTGTCCTAGAAATGACCTTGCCCACATGCCTGTTTCTTTTCTATTGCTTTGCAGGATATCCCAAATTAAAATTACTTTAGTCACTACGAATGGCGTTTTCCATGCATAACATACCTCAAATCTTGGAGAAAGAAAATGGAATTTCCAACAAGAGCAGTAGCTAATTGGTTGACAAGTAATCCTACTGATGTACAAACATGCAATAACACCAGTATAAACGATAAGAACTAAATAAACAGCATATTGCTTTTCTGATCTCTAATCCATCATATAATCTGAGGGTGTAAACACAACCCCTTCCCAAAGGGAGGAAAAAAATAATTTAACTTGTGAACATATGAAATGCCATTCGGGTAGCATATGAAAAATGGCCCAGACTATCAGCTGGCTGAAGATATCTGCACCACCTGCTTGCTAATAACAGTGTCCGCAAGCATGAGCCTGATGGCCTTAAATTCATGTTCATCCATTTCATCGTTAGGGAGCCAAGAAGATATGCATAGATCAACAATATCTTTACCACTATCAACATTGGAGCAATCCTTTAATTTCTTCGGTATCACAAACCTCAAAATTTTCTGCAGACTAGTATCAGAAGGATTCTCAGCATAATTTAAAAGGATATCTTTAGTGGCAGTACACCAAACTGGACGAGCCACCTTCAAGAAGCCGTAGAGAGTTACAAGTGGAAGGTTAACGCTCCCCAGGTCCGATTCATCGTGACCACCTCTCCCATGGTAATCTGATCCTCCAAGCTTTATAAGCTCGTAAGTATCAGCCAATTCACCAAAACCTAGACGGAGTTTTCCCGCACAAGACAATGGCAACATTAAGCAGTAATACTTCTCAAATCAAATTAAAGGCAGCAAAGCATCTGGAGTTTAGATACTGTACCAGTAGCCTTGCCGTCACTCCTATAAACCTCCATGGCATGAAGCCCGGCGGATTTCAAGCCCCTAATAACAGCAATTGGGTTTTTCAATGCCCATGGGTGAGCCAAAGCAGCGATACCTCCAGTACTGTGAATCAATTTCACCACTTCCTCTGCAAATGGTTCATGACCCCTGAAGAAGAGAGATTGCATCTATCAGTAACATCAAACATTTTGCATTAATTACAGGTACCAGTACAGTTAACAGAGAGAAAGTGAAACCGGAAAAACCTTCTTATTTCAAAATACGTCAGGTCTATACTAGACAATTAGGATAACATAGTATTGCATTTAAAAACAATTATTTCTATCCTAGATTGGGTTAGATCGACTTGAAGTCTAGGTTTAAGTTGGTTAAACAGTTTAGGGTATTAGATGATTATGTTGAAACTTTAGATGATTATGATAGATACTAAAAAAAAGTACCACGTCACTTTCAGATGCAAAGCGTGCGGGTAGAGGAGAGAGTTGGAGAGAGAAAACGTGGGGGAGAGAGAGGAGAATCATTCTTTCAGTGCGGTTAAAGGGAGAAGATACCAAGGAGAATAATAATTCAATATTTCATTAATCAGACTACTCTTACAAACACTGAATAAGCCTTTATGCAGGCTTTAACAAAACATAATAACCACAAATACACAGAACTATCAGTATCCCATGACATAATAACCATTACCCTACTAACACACTAGCAAATGATCAAATAATAATTAGTAAAATTAATAATCTTAATATAATAACTAAAACCACGTTGTTCTCAAATAATAATTAGTTAAATTAATAATCCTAAGATAATAACTAAAACCACGTTGTTCTCCTCCACGGGAAAAGAACTATGCAAAGTCAACTCAAAACAATAAATAATGATGCCCTCTGAAAGAAACTTGCACAGTATTTTTCTCATTTTCGATTTTTTTTTATTTTTTACTTTTCCCCTATGATAGAGATCAAGGATAATACTAATTTAATATTTTAATAAATCAAACTACCCTTAAAACCACTTAATAAGACTTTATATGTACTTTAAGGCACCTAAATATTACCTAATAACTACTAACCTACAAATACATGATCTAATAATAATTAATAAAACTAATATTCCTAATATAATAGCTAAATCACATCACTTTCTATCCCAATATACGGGAAGAGGTTCCCCTGGCTACATATATCTCAGAAGTTAATCTAACATTTTCTATAAAGATTCTCGTTGAAAAGTGCATTTACTTACGTGGCATAAGCAGGTCCACCATCATACAAATATCTGTTAAAAGCTTCTCTCAAGTTCTCTACGTGGCCGGCTTCGACCATTGCTCTAGCAATATGTACCCGTCCAGGAGCCACACCATCACCTGCTATCTTGGTAACATGTTCCCACTTAATTGGTACTTTTAACTTACTTAGCTTCAGCAGCATATTCTTTGCACGGAGGTACCGCCCATCTCTGATATTTGACAATAAATTATCCAGATCTTCATACCTAGAAGGCCCTGAACTTCCATAATATGCAAGGATATGTACAGGTTCACCAGTTCCAGACTCTGGTCTTCAGCCATTCAGAAACAAAATTAGTAAAACACAGTAAGGACAAGAATGGTGAATGTTAGAGCATTAGTTGAAAAAAAATTATGTATTAGCAGAACAAACAACAAATGAACATCAAATCTAACTTTATTTATATCCTAATGCATATAACCTGTTTAAGAAGTTAGATCAATTAGTTTCCTAGAACCTTTTTTCTTCACAAATCAACCATATTCAAGATTGCAAAGCCCACATGGATTTTGGAGAAAGCAGCACTTGCAAACGTAAAAGATGGACTAAACAAACAAAGGAACCACATGACTAAATCCAAATTGTCCAAATTTAGGTTCTTTCATCAATTTTTTGGAAACTTCTCTAATCAAATTAACTTGCATCTTCACTTCACTAACATTTACCATGCCCAACATGAGAACAACTACATAAAGTGTACACAGAACAATATTCCAGAAAGGACAATAGCACAGGTCTTGCAATACAAATAGCAGGGTATACAATTACCTTGGAGAATATACTGCACTGATCTCAACACCAGGAATTATCCTCATCCCATATCTCTCAGCTGCTTGAATAGCCTCTGGTATGCCAGCCATGGTATCATGGTCCGTAAGAGCAAGAACAGTTACCTGCTCTGAACTCAGAATTGCATAATCAATCATGTTACGGTCTTCAACAGCTATTTATAGGTATAACAAGGGTACAAAGATAAAGATAATGCAAATAATTTTTTCATAAAATCTTACTCACCATGAATAAGGTTAGAAAGCATAATGAAATTTCTAGTGGTATAAGTTCTAACACAATGAGCAAGAAGATAACGGATAAACTAATTCCAACAAGCATACATGGTACGGAAGCAAGGACAGTTAGATGCATATAACATTATATTCGTATATATAAATCATAATAATAATTTATGCAATGAGGAAAATGTTTACAGCACCGACACTTATTTTACATCATGCACGAAGAAACAGAAAGATATACAAGGAAGGATTTGAATTAAACTAAACACGTCAAAACATGTGTTTTATTGGTTAATACCAAAATTTCAGAAGGGAAATTTTGCCAATAAAAGAAAGCAAATTTGACAATTGTTTATCCTAGATAGAATAGTTCTGAATTGATATCTACAATCAATCATATTATCATACAATCAGAAAAAGGGTGGTATAGAAAATGAAAGGAAAGATCCTTGAGGGTATGAACATATACAAGTGAGATTCACGTGAGAAGCAAACTTCAGTCAAACACTGTGCTCTACCCTTTTTCTAAAGTTGCAGGGAGGGAAAAGCTCCCAGAATTTCATTTTAACAAAGATGAAATGAGTACCAAGGTCATTCCAAGTATACATGAAAAGAACATGAGGGAAATACTATTCACAGCTGTAATACTTTAAAAATTGATATTTAAGCAAACAGCTTTGCAATTTCCTGCTGACATTTTGTACATGCTCTAATATCCTCACCACCCTCTATGTCTCACTCACTTCACCACGGTAACTTATAGAATCAGCTGAATGATAAGAGGCCTCCTAAAATGAAAACAATTATGTACGGTTTTATACCACCACTTGTAAGCGAAATAAGAATCAAGTTTGCATCCACTTTAGTGCTTCGATAATGAAAATCATTGTTTAACCAAGTTAAGGGTCTAACATAACTAATATGACTTAATCCATCATTATCAGATTGGGAGATGAAGTCTGCCACCTGCTTGATTCACCCAATACAGACAATTGAGCTCTATCACAATCAAGGTTACTGTGAAGCAGTTGGAAGAACAAAAAAAATAAATCAAGGTAATTCTAATAAATGGTTGGAATTAAAAGTGAAAGAGTGAGACAATGGGATGGTGGATTTATCCCAAAAAAACAAATTCAAAAAGAACGTTAGCGTGACATGGATGAAATTTTAACTTAAAGAGAACCTATAACTATTTGTGAAATGGTCCACTGACTGAAGGGGGAAAAATCTTCATCAACTGGAAGAATCCAACATGAAGAAACTTCAGAGCTGATGGAGAACCAAATTGGAGTAAAAGAAAATATTTTGACAGCAAAATAAGGACAGAGTCAATAATTCGCCGACTCCAACCATAAGAACCAAGAGATGCCAGAGTATGACAATAAAAACATCAACTTCGCGCGCTAGATTCGATCACCCACATATAATTCATCGTAGCATAGAGAGAGGAAGGGTTAAGGATCTCACCCCATTTCTGTGGGCTCGCTCTACTACCGCAGCCGGCGAGAGGAAGCCGTCGCTGCAGTTGGAGTGACAGTGGAGGTCGAAAACGATGGGGTCAGCGATCTTGCGGGTCACGAACGGCAAGAAATCCTGGTGGCTGTCGTCGGCGTTGACATCGGAGGACGGAGGACGAGACTCGCGGAAGACCCAGTCGTGGACGTAGCTCAGCGCGAGGCTCTGCTCGCTCGACATCTTCCTTATCTGCTTCTTGCGGTGGTTCTTTTCCTTCCGCTTCTTGTTCCCCATAGAGGGCGAGTGGCAGCCGTAGCTTGGGGTTCGAGAAATTACACAGAATTATTAGGGTTGCCGCAAGACTTGTCCCGAATTTTAGGTAGAGAGCAGCACAGCAGTTCGCGGATTGCAACCTTAAACCGGAGCCGGTCGGCCTGTATTGGTCCGGTTCGACTGTAATTAAGCCGGATAATCCTACAACTATTAGGGCCTGTTTCAGTGGAAGAAAAGAAATCAGCAAAGAAAGGAAATAAGGAGAGAAAGGAAATAAGGAGGGAAGGAAACAATTTCTTTCTCTTTTAAGCCTCGTGTTTCAGTCGAAGGAAAGAAATATTTTGACTGTGTTGACTGAGTCAAAATTAATATAATCTCTCCCAAATCATTAAAAAATTCACTCAAATCCCGTCATCGATTGCTTCCTCTCCGACGCCGCCACCATCGCTTCCTCTTCTGCTTCCATAGCTCCGTCTTGCGCCAGATTCGCGCTCGGGAAGAGGAGCAAATGCCTAGCTCCGTTCTTCTGAATCTGTCTCCTCTCGTCGTGGCCGGCGGACGACGAGTTTCTTGAGCTTGGATCCCATGATTTTCGTCGCTTCTTTCGGCGTCGATCTGAGCTAGGTCACTCCGATGGACGGAGAGGGGCGGTGAAGTTGGGCGAGAGGGGAGGAGCAGATGGAGATGGGGTCATCACGTAGGAGGGAGGAATGATCGTCAAAGGTCGGGGAAAGATAGAGACGGCGTCTTCCCCGACGTCGTGCTCGTGTGTGTGGCGAGCTCGAGCGGCGATAGAAGGGGCGCTTCCTCCTCCATCCCGCGGATTGTCGACGTCTTCCTCCTCCTCATCTCCATCGCCGTGCTCGTGTGTGTGGCGAGCTCGAGCTGCGAAAGGGTAGCGAAGGGTAGTTTCCCCTTCCCCTTGCCCAAGCTGCGCTGACGATGCTGCCGAAGAAGACGCGGGGGCGGCGACCTCAAACGAGAGGGCGAAGGGCGGCGAGATGGTGAGGGGCGGCGAGCTCAGGCGAGGGGGCGGCGAGCTTGGGCGAGAGGACGCGGGGGCGACGAGGTCGGGAGATCGAGAGAGGGGCGCAGGCACATTTTTGGCGAGAGGGTGAGGGAGAGGAAATCGTTTCCGCCTTTTTTGGAGGGGACGTTTTTGAAGGGAAAGGAAAGAAATGTTTTCCTTTCCTTGCCTTATTTCTCCCCTCTGAAACTATGGAAATAGAAGGAAAGAATTCTATTTCTTTCCTTTCCCTCCTTGTTTCTCTCTTCTGAAACAAGCTGTTAGAGTGTAATATATACGAAGAGGCTACTCCTATTAGAGAGTATAATTCAAGTGCTAAACATGGAAGTTGATTTTGAAGCCCAAAAGAGATCAAGTGTGTATAATTCAACTCCTATTAGAGAGATTAATACATTATTTTCTCGGTCGAAATCCACAGTGGAATGAAAAGAAAACACATTCAATTTAGTAGCAAAACAAAGAAAAAACACGTTGAAGGAAAAATACATTTATAGTTGATTTTGATGCAAATCCTTCACAAATCTTAACATAGAGCTAAACTAAGGCATTATAGCTCCCACTTTTGTACAATTCGTTTCCACTTACTTGAGGCAACTTATTATAGCTTGTTGACCAATTAATTCATTTTTACTAAAAATGTATTTATCCACTTAATGAAACTCCAAATTAAGCGTGCAACCACTAAATAATAACCCCGTATTCCTCTCCTCATCTCACTATAAAATGAACCTCTTCTCAATATCTTTTCGTGAGAGGCTAATTAAGAACCAAAACATACACTACTCTTTCTCTCTCTCTCTCTTCATAACAAAAGTCTCAAGCTCTTTCTTCTTCCTGTTATTCCATTTGAAGCAATGGCTGATACAAAGATGGTTGTAGTTACCTTCCTCTTCCTCGCAATGCTCATGGCATCGCCTGCACCAGGTTTGGCCAGCTTCTGCTATCCTGATTGCTATGATCGTTGTGCCAATGGAAAGGAAGGAAACATTGTATGCGGTGAAATGTGCGTTCAAGCTTGTACTGTGCCTACGACCCTTCCTGATGGCACTGACCTTGCTAAGATGCACTTTGGTGGAAACTAATTGTGACTAGAAAGAAAATTTCCGAAGAGAAGAGCTAAAAGAGAAAATTATCATTAATTTGTTTCTTGCCTGTGTCATTCTATTAGTCCCAATGGGCATGTACTATTTTTTATGAATCGATGATGGTTACTTGATTATTAATCTTAGTGGTCGGTTTCATCTATGAATGCAAATGAGAAAGGATTAGGGATAACAAGGGGTTGACCCATCATTGATATCCTGATTGGATTTTAAAAACTTTTCCCCCACAACAACCCTGATAGGGAATGAGTCCCCGCAAAGGAAACTAATTTGCAGCGAGCAATGGTGGTCAGCAAGGTGCAAGGGAGAGCAATGATAGTGAGGGTGAGGCCCAAGGTGATAACAAGGGTGAGTGATGATGGTGAGGGTAAGGACGAGGGGGAGTAGTGATGACAATGGCAAGCAGGAGGGTGAGGGAGGGACAAACAACTAGCGTAAGTTTAGTTTGCTAAAGAATCGGGTTGGGGTCAAGGTGGGTATTGAAAATTCGACTTTAACTCAATTTACAAAAGTCAAGTTGTACTCAAACCAGATTTGACTCAATGAATTTACATATTTTTAAATTATTTATTTATTTTTAAATTATTTATATATTTTTTATTTCATATGCTAAAATTCTACATCTGACTTTAACCCAATTTACAAAAGTCAAGTTGTAATACCAGAAAATTAGCTAAAACACCAAAGTTCTATGTGATTAAGAACCATTTAATGTTATATGGAGGTTAAGAAAAGAAGGCTGACATTTGTATATAACAAGATTTCCCTTTTTACCGAAATATAAGATAATTACACAAACATAAATGCATGTTCTAAAGTGAACTTATACAAGACTACATAGTATAATGCAACTCTCTGGATAAAATTAAGAAAAGAATGCTGACATTTGTATATAACAAGATTTCACTTTTTATCGAAATATAAGATAATTACACAAACATAAATGCTCGTTTTAAAGTGAACTTATACAAGACTACATACTATAATGCAATACTATAATGCAACTCTGATGAGCAGCCTTATGCTTCCTCGCAAGTCACTCGGACCTGAAGGATAACCATATTTTCATTGAAACGAACTGCGAGCTTGCTTTGAAGCCCATCGAAGGCAATGAAGCTCGGGATCAGGAACTAGGAAACGTGGCTCTGGAAATCAGTCTACTTCTTTCCTAGTTGCCCCTTTGTAAACTCTCCTTTGTTTTTAGAGAAGCCAACAGAGCAGCTGATTGGCTGGCTCATTTAGGTGACCACTGTTCCTGGTCACACTTTTGGCCCCTGGTTTGCAGTGTATTTTGGTTTCTGATCTAAGAGACGTTTCTAATTAATAGATCGATTTTTTTAAAACAAATAAAATAATGCAACTCTGATGATAAAATTAAGAAAAGAAGGCTGACATTTGTATATACCAAGATTTCCCTTCTTACCTAAATATAAGATAATTACACAAATATAAATGCATATTCTAAAGTGAACTTATACAAGATTACATAATATAATGCAAACTCTGAGGATAAAATTAAGAAAAGAAGGCTGATATTTGTATATAACAAAATTTCTCTTCTTACCTAAATATAAGATAATTACACAAACATAAATGCATGTTCTAAAGTGAACTTATACAAGACTACATAGTATACTACAACTCTGAGGATAAAAAACACATAGTTGCATAGTGCACCTTATATTCCAAGGGAACATTCACCAAAGAGATCTTTGAAATGCATCACCCCATGATGTGTAACAATTATAATCTGATAATTGAGTTTTTCCTAAAGCTGCAGAGTGTAAATTAAATGCGAAACTTGGCAAGCTGGTTAACGAGCAGTGTATTCTTTTCTTGAGAGTTAGGATCATTGAGGCAAGATTACGTTTATAGCAATGCAATTGCATTTAAAACTATGGCCATCTAGGAATGTCCTATTAAGTTTACCAAAATAAATGTGCAATCTGGCAAGCTGATAAATTCTACCAGTGTATTCTTTTCTTGAAAGTTAGGTTCATTGAGGCAAGTTCACATATACAGCAATGGTCAATTGCGTAAAACTATGGCCATATAGGAATTTCTTATTGAGTTTACCACAATGTTTCGACATAATAGAAAGCTGAATCTAAAGTCAAAATTAGATTTAAAATGTTGTTAGAAAGTAATTGTAATCCAAATTCTATTCAACCAAACTATCTTACAATTTTCAGGTTTTTAGTTGGATCATGCAATCTTATATAAGGAATTGTCGAAGATCAAAAAACATAAGGTTGAAAATTTTCTCATGTAATTATTTGCTAATTGCTATGCTGTTCTTTAATTCTGTGAGTAATATGAAAATTAACTAAGCCTACAAAATGATACTAAATCAACCTCAATGAAATTATAATTCCAAATATTAACAATTAGATAAAATTATGGTGGAAAAATTATCATCACTCACAATTAAATAAGCAAAATATAAGCAATAGATTATTGCAATCATATAATCTATTAGCCTTACCCAGTCAATTCTTGCTATTGCAGTTATTATAACTTAAAAAGTATAGAAGACTAATGCAAAGAGTAGATGAGACCAGAGAATGTACACCAAGAACAACCAAGTCAAACCAATACATTAATGAGATCATCATCTCTGTCAATTAGTACACTGTACATATCGAATTTGGATTCCACCGATTGTGCCCTATATCATGATGTATATTCTCCCTCATAATTTACACAGAAAGAAATATATATTATATTATATTATTAAAATATTGCGTGCAGAGGTAACAATCACAAGTTTCAAGAATCTTCCAAGAGTAGCAACATTATGCTATTCATCAGTAAAAGATCATATAACGAACTTAATGCAGAAGTTTTTCAAATAAGAAATATTAAATTCCTACCAGACCAGCACCATTTGATGAAGAAAATGTAAACTTGTGGTCAAAGTTGTAATCCTTGGTCAAAAGATCTGCATGGGGAATGAACAGTAATTAGACAGCTGAATTGATGTCTTTAAAGAAGTTAGAGAGAGAGAGAGAGAGAGAGAGAGTACAACAAACAAATTTGACATTGACACTAAACTAGAAAAGAACTAATTAATAAGACACAGAGCAGATTTTGATGCTGAATCCTGAATACAGATGCAAATGAACAGAAACATACACTAGTGCGGTGAGTGTTAAACAAGATCTTGATTAAAAAAAGAACACTCAATACCAGCCAGCAACAGGAAATTATATCATATTCAATTGTACAGTAGTTGTGCTATCCGAAACATCCTACATATAGCAACCAGTAATTCAGGTAGGTTAGTGGGGCAAAAAGAAGTTTGAATACAAAAGTATCAAGTAATAATGTATCAATTTTTCCTTAATCGTAATAATGCGGAAGAAAATGTGTGCTTATTTGATTGGAAATTTAGAATCATTTTAATGAGTAAAGATGTGTCCTATGTGCAGGCTCATCAAACATAGTTCAAGTCTCGAGCATCCAAGTTGAACCAACTAAACAACACAACAGAACAAGATCAATAAACACTGACTCATCACAAGCCACAAAACTGCTTCATCCTAAAATGAAATTGGTTTGATAATCTAGTACTTGCCTTTGGCTTTCTTTCCGATCTCAGAGAAAGAAACTGGACCAAATCCCATATTTACTCGAGAAGACGACCTACAACCCAACTAACGAGGAGAATCAAGAAGATGATTCATCACACACCAAGGTTTAGGGTATCATCGCGGCTTATTGTGAAAAGGTGCTTTGATTCGGACAAGAAGGCGGCTCTAGGTTTTGTCGCCGCCCTGCAGAATTCTGCCTTTTTACTCCCAAACGTGCTAGTGCGGGACTCCGCTTCCAAGCTAAATTCCGGTAAGAAGCCCACGTTGTGTCGTATTCCTTAAGCCCATATACAGGGCCATAATGGAAGCGGAGTCCCGCACCGACGTGTTTGGAAGTAAAAAGACAGCATTCTGCAGGGCGGCGATAAAACTAAAGTAAGCTGCTTATAAGCTTGTTTGCCTCCACTTATAAGCTGCTTATAAGCAATTTTTAACATAAAACTAAAATAATAATAATAATAATAATAATAATAGAAAAGTAAAAAAAGTAAAAAAAATAAATTTTTTGCTAATTCTGCTTCTCTAAAAAATATTTAAATTAAAAAAAATATTTTAAATAATTTAAAATGTTAATATAAATAAATATTATATATATAAGATAATTATTTATCAAATAACTTATAAATTTTTATATTATAATATAGTATAGTTCAATATAATTATGATAGGAGATAATAGTGACCCTAGATTATCAAGATGGTTCGTTCACGTTTGGAGTGGGAGCCCAATAATTGCATTAAATGTGGTGTAATTTTGTATTTGTCTAAGATCAAAAGATTTAGTCACCACATTAGAGTGGTGTGGCCAACATTTAATATACAATCATGTTTGACACTTAGGTTATGTTCAGTTGGATGGAATTTACGGTGAAAAGGATGAAAAATGCCAAAGCCATTCAGATTCATTGCACTTTTTATTATTTCCATCGTAGATTCCATCTAACCAAACATAGCTTTAGTGTAAGGCGGCCAACATTTCTTCTACAGAGAGCGTATCTCAATTGTTGTGCATGGGCGTTGGCCTCTTTGGTCAACTAATTAGGGGAAGGTACACATTGATTCTTGAACTTTTGTATTTCATTCTTATCCAATTTTGCATAATTTAAAATTTTAAATTTATATGAAAAATAACTCCCTTTGACATAATTAAATTGCATTAAATAAATTAATAACAATAACTAATATTTTATTTTTCACAAATGATTATGAAATAATAATAGATTGAGTGCCAAAACTTGACTACTACCCATGAAATGAGCTCAAGATAGTCACATGAAGCTTAAATTCTCAAATTATATTCTTAGTTACTAAAAAACTTTATGGTTGTATTTTTTCCATTTTTTATATTTTTTTGTGTGTATATATATATATATATATATATATATATATATATATATATATATATATATATAAATGATATTGCATTTTTCAATCATTTTTTATGAACTAATAAACCAACAAACCAAAATTCATGCCTACTATTGCCTAGGAATCTTAACTAACCAAGCCAAGTAAGAAGCCCATGTTGTGTTGTATTCCTTAAGCTTATGTACAAGACCCATAATTGAAGCGGAGTCATGCACCAACGCGTTTGGAAATAAAAAGACAGCATTCTGCAGGGTGGCAACAAAACTTAAAGTCGTCTTCTTGTTCGAATCAAAGCATCTTTTATAGGGTCAGCAATTATACCCATCAGGTTCGGCTAACCCAACTTGACCTATTTAAGACAGGTTCAAGTACCCGTTTATGTAAATGGGGCAGGTTTGGGTTTACTATATATAACCCATATCGGGTTCTAGGTTAGATCGGGTTTACACCTCCTGATACTCTGAACCCCGAATCCGATTACATATTAATTTAATTTAAAATAAATAATAAAAACCTACTCGTATAAATTATAATGAAACCCTAAAATCTCATATTCCAGCCGCCGCAAAATCTTCAAGACTTCAACCCTTCCCCTTTCCTCCGAAGTCTCACAAAGGCACGAACAGATCCTCCTCAGTGCTCTCCTTCATCTCCAACCCTAGTCGCCGCCTCGCCGGCCGATTCAACCTCCTCTCCAAGCCTCAAACTCTACTAGCCGGCTTTCTCGCAAGTCATCAGCCTCCGTCCCTCTCGCAACCTCGTCCATTCGTGAGGAAAGGGTCGCTGAACCCTATTCTCTACTCCCTACTCGGCACTCGCTAGCTTCCAGGATCTCCTCAGTCTTCCAGGATCTCCGTAGCCCGCAGGATCTCCGTTCGTGTTGTTATTTATTTTGTTCTGATGTTATGATGTTAGATATTACCATTGTATTTTGTTGAAATACTTTTGGTTTGATGTTATTTGTTATGTTCTGGTGTTATGATTTTAGATATTACTATGGTATCTTGTGAAAATACTTTTGAGACATGTTAGATATTAGAAGGCAAATGTTGAATTTAGGTCTCTGTTAAGAATTATCTTATTGTTGTATGCAAATCATCTTTATTGTTGCATATAGACATTGCTAATTTGCTATCACTGAATCAGAGAATGTATTCATCTATCTCCAAATATATTTTTTTAATTATTTATTTTTATATATTCGGGTATCCGGGTACCCACGGATACCCGTTTAAGTACCCAACTCGGGGTCGGGTTCTATAATAGGATACCTGATCCGGGTTCGGGTACTGGGTGGTATTAGTCGGGTTCGGTTAATAAGGGAAGAGGTGGGTACCCTACCCGTTGCCAGCCCTAACATTTTCACGGTAAGCCGCAATGATACCCTAAACCTTATTTTCTTGATTTCCCTCAGGTGTGTGGTGAATCATTTTCTTGGTCCTCCTCGTTAGTTGGGTTGCAGGTCTTCTCGAGTAAATATGGGATTTGGTCCAGTTCCTTTCTCTGAGATTGGAAAGAAAGCCAAAGGCAAGTACTAGATTATCAAACCATTTTCATTTTAGGATGAAGTTTTGTGGCTTGTGATGAGTCAGTGTTTATTGATCTTGTTCTGTTGTGTTGTTTAGTTTGTTCGACTTGGATGCTCGAGACTTGAACTATGTTTGATGAGCCTGCACATAGGACACATCTTTACTTGTTAAAACGATTTTAAATTTCTAATCAAATAAGCACACATTTTCTTCCCCATTATTACGATTAAGGAAAAATTGATACATTATTACTTGATACTTTTGTATTCAAGCTTCTTTTCGCCCCACTAACCTACCTGAAATTCTGGTTGCTACATGTACGATGTTTCGGATAGCACAACTACTGTACAGTTGAATATGATGTAATTTCCTGTTGCTGGCTGGTATTGAGTGTTATTTTTTTAATCAAGATATTGTTTAACACTCACCGCACTAGTGTATATTTCTGTTCATTTGCACCTGTATTCAGGATTCAGCATCAAAATCTGCTCTGTATCTTATTAATTAGTTCTTTTCTAGTTTAGTGTCAATGTCAAATTTGTTTGTTGTACTCTCTCTCTCTCTATAACTTCTTTAAAGACATCAATTCAGCTGTCTAATTACTGTTCATTCCCCCATGCAGATCTTTTGACCAAGGATTACAACTTTGACCACAAGTTTACATTTTCTTCATCAAATGGTGCTGGTCTGGTAGGAATTTAATATTTCTTATTTGAGAAACTTCTGCATTAAGTTCGTTATATGATCTTTTATTGATGAATAGCATAATGTTGCTGCTCTTGGAAAATTCTTGGAACTTGTGATTGTTACCTCTGCACGCAATATTTTAATAATATATATTTCTTTCTGTGTAAATTATGAGGGAGAATATACATCATGAAAGGCACACTCGGTGGAATCCAAATTCCATATGTACAGTGTACTAATTGAGAGAGATGATGATCTCATTAATGTATTGGTTTGACTTGGTTGTTCTTGGTTATACCAAATTTATCAGAGTAACTGCATTCTCTGGTCTCATCTACTCTTTGCATTAGTCTAGTGTACCTTCTATGCTTTTTAAGTTATAATAACTGCAATAGCAAGAATTGACTGGGTAAGGCTAATAGATTATATGATTGCAATAATCTATTGCTTATATTTTGCTTATTTAATTGTGAGTGATGATAATTTTTCCACCACAATTTTATCTAATTGTTAATATTTGAAATTATAATTTAATTGAGGTTGATTTAGTATCATTTTGTAGGCTTAGTTAATTTTGATATTACTCACAGAATTAAAGAATATCATCAGCAATTAACAAATAATTACATGAGAAAATTTTCAACCTTTCTGTTTTTGATCTTTGACAATTCCTTATATAAGATTGCATGATCCAGCTAAAATCCTGGAAATTGTAAGATAGTTTGGTTGAATGGAATTTGGATTACAATTACCTTCTAACAACATTTTAAATCTAATTTTGACTTGAGACTCAGCTTTCTATTATGTTGAAACATTGTGGTAAACTTAATAAGACATTCCTATATGGCCATAGTTTTATATGAAATTAACCATTGCTGTATATGTGAACTTGCCTCAATGAACCTAACTTTCAAGAAAAGAATACACTGGTAGAATTTATCAGCTTGCCATATTGCACATTTATTTTGGTAAACTTAATAGGACATTCCTAGATGGCCATAGTTTTAAATGCAATTGCATTGCTATAAACGTAATCTTGCCTCAATGATCCTAACTCTCAAGAAAAGAATACACTGCTCATTAACCAGCTTGCCAAGTTTCGCATTTAATTTGCACTCTGCAGCAGCTTTAGGAAAAACTCAATTATCAGATTATAATTGTTCCACGTCATGGGGTGATGCATTTCAAAGATCTCTTTGGTGCATGTTCCCATGGAATATAAGGTGCACTATGCAACTATGTGTTTTTTATCCTCAGAGTTGCATTATACTATGTAGTCTTGTATAAGTTCACTTTAGAACATGCATTTATGTTTGTGTAATTATCTTCTATTTAGGTAAGATGGGAAATCTTGTTATATACAAATGTTAGCCTTCTTTTTTTAATTTTATCCTGAGAGTTGCATTATACTATGTAGTCCTGTATAAGTTCACTTTAGAACATGCATTTATGTTTGTGTAGTTATCTTATATTTAGGTAAGAAGGGAAATCTTGTTATATACAAATGTCAGCCTTCTTTTCTTAATTTTATCCTTAGAGTTGCATTATACTATGTAGTCTTGTATAAGTTCACTTTAGAACATGCATTTATGTTGTGTAATTATCTTATATTTCGGTAAGAAGGGAAATCTTGTTATATACAAATGTCAGCATTCTTTTCTTAATTTTATCCTGAGAGTTGCATTATACTATGTAGTCTTGTATAAGTTCACTTTAGAACATGCATTTATGTTTGTGTAATTATCTTATATTTCGGTAAGAAGGGAAATCTCGTTATATACAAATGTCAGCCTTCTTTTCTTAACCTCCATATAACATTAAATGGTCCTTAATCACATAGAACTTTGGTGTTTTAGCTAATTTTTTGGATGCTATATTTGCTGCATTCTCATGTCTTTGAGGTTGATCTACCTCTTTATTTATCATTTTAAACTGCACATCGCCTTTATTATCTTTCTTTCCTATAAATGAAGAAGTATAATTCTTTTTTTAAACATCAGGAATGGCAAGAAAATAACAAAAAGAGCATGCATAGTCATTTTGTTGAACTTCCTAGCAATAGAGACTGCCTATTGAGCAGATTAGAGATTTGTGGTGATTCCTTTTAAGTGTCTTACTAGACAGTTGTTATTGCATGGGTGTGCAAATTTATCATTCTTGAGTGTTTATATTAATTATTGTGCCTTATATATACGGGTTTATTTATGTAAATCTCTTGATGTTGCAGGGCCTTACAGCTACTGGGGTCAAAGTAAATGAAGTCTTTATTGGTGATATAAGTGCACAGTACAAAAGTGGTAAAACAGTTGTTGATCTTAAAGTTGATTCAAATTCTAGTGTGAGTAGTTTGTGATGGACATTTAGTTTCATGTGATTGGATCTCTTTCTTAATCATACTTTTCTTCCATTCATTTTCATAACAGTACTGAGCCTCGCAAAATATGTTGTTATGTTGGCAGGTCTCCACAACAGTTACTGTTAATGACTTAATGGATGGTATGAAGACTTCATTAAGCTTTAAGATACCTGATCAGGGATCTGAGAAGGTTAGTAAATTATTCTGGTATCATAATATCAACTAGCATATCACATTTAGTTGTGCTAATACTGACATATGTTAAGGAATGCCTTGCTTCTACTGAACTTGCGTCATGCATGAACCAATTTTTTTTTCAACATTCAACAATAATTATTGACAGATTGGATTATTACTCAATAATTCATGTGCTTGCGATGGTGCAAATGTTCTACCTTCCATCTCAGTTTTACAATTACAATGCTCATCCCAATTAGCACCATTGCAAGCATAAATCTCGATATGCAATCTAGAAATGGGGTGTGAGAAATAATGCACTAGCACTCAATGCTATGTACTAGCACAGGCAAAATGTGACACAATGACACATTACCCATGCTTATATACATATATCCCATAAGCTTGAACGAACACGACAGATTGAAGAATCAAATATGAATCAAACAAATAAGTTTGAGTAAGAAATTTATAAAGATGGGAACATGAATAATCAGTTGAATTGATTCATAAATGTAATATCATAAATGAGCTTTTACCTTGAAAGATTATAAGGTTCTAAAAATTGGTCAGCTCCACTTGGTGATCGATATATACCAGTCTAATTGAAGTGGTGCATGAAACAAAGTTGATACTGGTCTGATATACAAGTATATAACTATATATTATAGATGTATAATATTGGTTTTGGGGGGGGGGGGGGTACCAATTGATATCATGTGTTGGGATGCATTGATAAGAACTGATCTGCCATTGAATTGGTACGTTGGTATAAGATGAGTTTGAAAATCTTGACTGCGATATACTCTCCTCAATCCACTAAAATATATAAATAAATAAATTTGACTATTATCCACTAATCAAATAATCTATTTTATTTAATTCAAATTATCTCTAAGTATGATCGATAATATTTCACAATTTAATATGTGTGTATAGCAAAATCAAATAATCCACATCATTATGCTAAGTTATTCCTTAGTCAAGATAATCAGTAGGCTTCATTTATAATCATCTCATCATATTTGTTGAGTAAATTTCTGTATGATTTTAGGGACTTAACTGAAACACGAATTTTTTCCAATTTATCAAATTTTATACTTCATAGAATTTTGATCACCAATATTTTCCTTCAATAACCTCTCTCCAAATAATGTATAACTAAAATGTGGCATCAACAACCAAGTCATACCTCCTTGAAAACATATAAAAGTCTGTGAAATATTGTGGTTTAATAGTGATATCAAATCGTATTTCTTTGGCTTTCTCAGTCCTCAAGTTTATACTACAAAATATAGAATCACTCACTTGGGCAACATCTGATGGTGCTCTTTGATATATTTCTTTGAATAACAAGCTCTCAAGGCATGGATTCTCTAGCATGTCATTCCTACCAATAAATCTACTAAAGCATAGTCCAGAACAAAATCTGAATGTGCTTATATGGAGATATTGATTCGCATATATACATCAATTCATTGAGCACAATGGGAGTGAATTGAAAATATAATTTCATACAAACACAGGCAAGAAATACTGGATATCTTAAGTTAGATGGAAATTCATTTGGATATCTCTATCATATAAATATTTTAAAGGAACAATAGAGTATAAGAATGTAGACCTACTGTGAAGGCACGAAGGGGAAAAAAGGTTAAGGAATTGATAAATAAAGGTGCAGTACTAATTCTTTCCCATTTAATTCTAACTAAGTGTTTTGAATTTCAATAGCATTAATTCTCTCATTATGATATTTAAATAATTCCAGTTAATGTGAAGTTGTTTTTCATTCATATTAATGCCTTTGTTAAGGTAAAGAATTTCATGCATTGCAAACATTTTCATTGCTTAATACTTGCAATGACGGATTCAAGACCCAAAGGGGGGCTGGGGCAACATTAGAAAGATTAGACTTTATTTAGTGGGGGCAAATCTAAAATTTTACATACATAATATTGTAAATATGTATTAATATTTAATGAATTTGAAAACTTGAATGGGGGCATTTGCCCACACTCCTTCCCATGTGGCTCTGCTTGATAGTATGTTAACTCTAAAACCATGTAACTTTTTACGTTTACTTGTTAAAAGTTAATTCCTTTTTACTTTTGAGGTCATAATTATGTAGCATGGTTTAAAGTATCAGTCACAATCCGAGGATAACCTGGTCTAATCCGAGCATAACCTGGTAGACCGATCCCAAATTGGATGAAATGAGTATATCAAGTGTATTTACATTTGGTATTCCTGGTTGGTATATGGTATGTATACTGGCTTGGATCAGTACTTTGATCCATGTTATGGAGCAACTTCTGCTCATAAAAATTATTGGAGTTACAATGATGAACATTTAAACATCTCATCTGAGTTTGTCTACTTAGTAGTGTACGCCTAGAAGTTGATCATTTTCTTTCTTATGCCTCTAAAAGTTTTGAAAGCTAATTTCTCACGCCAACAAAACATATTAAGCTCATAAAACACAGTGTTTTACTCCCTTTATCTTTGGTAAGTAAGCTAATTTCAATTGTAAATTCAATTGCATCTGGTATATAATCTTATATATACAGCTAAACTGCTATTTCGTCAACTCTAAGCGTGTGAACAATCTTAAAGATCACAAGGACTTTGTGAGGCAGAATTTTCTAATTCTAATTTGCATAAGAAATATTTTTACAATATTGAAGTTCTACTTTACATGGATACTTCCATGATGATCTCAAATATTGTTCAATTGAAGCTCTTCTTACCTAGTGATTTATATAAGTTAAAACTAATTGTATATGTACGTCTTGTAACAGATTGATATCCAGTACCTGCATGACCTTGGGGCTTTTAGCTCTAGTATTCGCTTGACTCCAACCCCTCTGCTGGAGTTTGCTGCGGTAATTGGCAGCAGAGAACTTAATATAGGTGCTGAGGTTGGATTTGATAGTGCATCTGCTTCTTTCACCAAGTACAATGCTGGGATAGGTTTTAACAAGCATGATTTCTCTGCTGCACTTATATTGTAAGTTCCTTCTATCTTTAGCACAATCTCCTTTAATGTGTTTTCCCTTCTCTTGTATTGGTTGAAGTTGTCAAACCGTAGTTTAGCCGCTTTGTTTATTTCTTCAAATTTGCATGCTTATATGGGTGACGACGTTTGTTCTGCAACTGTACCTATTATTAGTTTGTGCTACATGATCATTTGGGGGTGTAGCAATATGCATGAGTTTAGAAAAATGTCTTATTACTTATCAAAGAGATAGAGAACAGTATCAAGCTGGAACTTGGAAGACTGGGTGAATTCCGTGAATTAGAGGATGTGATGAAGACAACTAGACAAGGGCTTTCGATATTTACTGTTATGGAAGGATGGATGAAAGATACAAATTTTGATAATTTTTTCATTGTCACACTTACGTTGGTCTTATTTCTAAGGTCTACTTTTTTATATGCATCCAATTTATATAGAATTATTTATTCTCAGCAAAATGGAGGTTGATGACATTTTGTTCTCCTATTTGGAAAAAAAAGGATAATGTTGTGCTTTCTTCAGAAATTTTTTAAGAATAGATCGTATTGGATTTTTTTGTGCTCATTGTGGAAATTAACATGAAAGTTGTAGCATTGAATTCAATCACGATCTTGCTGTTTGTATCGATATTACTAAATTATCCAACTTGTCAAAACTATCCTTGAGATATCTTTTAACTAGCGAGCTTTTTCTAGGGCTGACAAGGGAGAGACCCTTAAAGCTTCTTATATTCATGTTCTAAATCCAATCAATGGAGCGGCAGTGGCGGCTGAAATGGTCCACAGATTCAACACTTACGAGAATAGTTTCGGCATTGGAAGCTCCCACGTTGTGGATCCTTTGACTACGGTAAAGACACGATTCATGAACACAGGAAAGGCTGCTTTCCTCTGTCGGCATCAGTGGAGATCAAAATCTTTCATAACCCTGTCGGCGGAGTATGATCCGAAAGCAATATCTTCACCTCCCAAAGTCGGCATAGCAGTAGCTCTCAAACCTTGAACGAACGAGCCAATTATATGCATGATTAATTTGCATGCCCCACATTATTTATTTTGAGTTTCAACCAAGTTAAACGTTCCTTCATAGAAATCAATGAATGGATATGTTCATAAAATATCCAGAACAAATGGCTGAGTTCAAACTCAATTTTGATGATGTCCATCCATAATGAATAGGTCAGAGCACATTATTTCTTGCAATTTTCTCTAAAGTACTGTGTTTGTAAACTGTTATGTTTTGTTTCTTCAACAGTTTATTTTTGAAGCTCTTAAGTAGCAGCGTCCGTCTCAATTCACTCGTGTCAAATGCATAGAACTTGATTCAAGATGCCTGTGAAGCTTTGTTCACGCATTCACATTTTCTTCCATGTGATCAGTTTGATCGTATCAATGATACTTTGGTCTTGTGCAGACGATGAAGCCTTGAACTGCGCCTTCGATTGAGGATCTGTCTGCATACTATAGTTTAGGCATGCATTTTAAAGAAAACTCAATAACTCAGATTGAGCAATGATTCTTGATTCGAGTTTTCAACCAACGGATTGGAATGCCTCAAATATAATTCGAAAAATAACTTGCTTATAGACAATATCGCTCCGGCGTAACTGCTGGGGAACACAATACTGCAATTAAACGGCATTCCTGTTGTTTCTTGCTTTCTCAGTTTCTCTAACTTTGTTCCAATAAAGATTGAACTTGCTTTGCTGTCTTGTTTAATTAAAAGTATTCATGGCTTTACAAAGCCAATCAGTTAGAGCATAAACTGTTTCTATATGCTATCTAATTGTCATATTGCAGCGGCAGATTTCATCATTGACATAAGTTCAATGAAGAGTATTCCTATCTTAGGTTGGATTATGCCCTCTGCCTACACCGACTGCTCCGTCCGCTCCAGACCCTGGCCTGACGGTCGAGGCGATGTCGTCACGGATCTGGCCGCTGCGGCGAGGGGCAGATGACCGAGTTGTTAACCAAGTATGAGAACCCCACCATTACTTGTCGGCCATTCAATTGCTTCTCCTAGCTAAGAGGTTCTTTATATCAAGCTTGGGATTTTCCTTTAAGGACAAAAGATCTGATGAAGTTGCCATTTTTATTCATCTTATCCGAATAATATTCTTTCAGTGTGAGTGCTTGATAGTTGATCAAGTCCCGGAGGCTTGATTTATTAAAAAAAATAAAATTGCATCTCTTATATGTGTTGGTGTATAGTCTGTCACTCTTTTAGCACAGTGTATGTTCTAGCTTTATTTTTCGTTCTTTTATTCTATTGAACTGAACTCAGTAGTAGTAGATTATTTATGTGATGATTGTCCTATTTCTTCATTCGTTTCCTGTTTGATGAACTTCTTTCCCTATGGAATATAACTGAAGTATATCACCACTACTCCAGATAATTATCATTATTATTTTAATATTACGCTTATTATGTCATCTTGCTAGCAAAGGTCTGTTAATTATTCTCTTATTCTTTAAGGAAAAATTGCAGAGTAGGTTTTTTTCCTGAATTTTAAGGTATTTATCATGAGTTTATATGGTAAAGGAACTCAGTTTCTTGGGACAGCTATGGTGAGATTCAGGTCTTTTTGGATGGTGCAAAGGGGGAAGACGAGATGGATATGGAATACCTGTTTGACTCATGGTTTCAGCTAATCCATCAGCTCCAGCCAGGAGTCAATATATTCTCTGATGCTGGTCCAGACACTAGATGGGTAGGAGATGAAGCTGGAGTTGCTGGCTCTACTTGCTGGTCTCTTTTCAATAAGAGCTCTGCTACAATTGGCCACACTGATGACCAGTGAGTGCTTCTTTATTTAAAGCAGTTATGCTATATGCTTTAGAGTTGACCACACCAGCAAACAGTCAACTTTGTTACTTAAAGCACTAATTTTGTTACTGGAGATCATCTTGCTGTCTCAAAGAAATCATAATGTCCTGACAATATTACCTTATATTCCCTGGTCCTTGATTTCATCTGCATGTTGCAGTGGCCCGCCTATCCCCTGACTGTTGTCATTTTACATCTGTTGTTCCATTACATATTTTACTACTATGCAAGTTATATATAAGTCAACAGTCAAGTTGCTACTTAAAATACTATTTTTGTTTCTAGAGCATTTTGCAGTAGTCATTTTACATTGTATTCCCTTGGCATTTGGTTTCATCTGCATGTTGCAGTGGCCTGCTTGTTTTCTAATTGTCATTTTACATCTCATCTTACCATTACATTTTTTAATTCATTGATATGTTTTACAGGTTAGTATCTTTAAGCTTATATATGAAAAATAGCTAGTTTTCATATTTTGACCCCATTTTATGGTAAATTGCTTTATGAATTTATAGAAAATTAAACTATATCACTCAATTAACAACATGAAGATACTTTTGATGTATTCTTATTGGATGGTAAATCTAAATGCTAGGGTCTCAATTACTTGAGATTCTGGTGGAACCCTATTTGGATATCATTTTAACGGAGAACAAAGTGAAGTAGCAAGAGTCATATATGCAAAACCAAAAACACCAAGATAAGCACATAAGATGTATGTTGTTTGACAATTTTGTCTACTACTCCCCCCCCCCCCCCCCCCCCCCACCCCACACACACACACACACACACCCACCCCAAAATAGACTTATTTTTTTTCCCTTTGGAATTTCGTGCTTTATAGTGTTATACTACTCTCTTAGCAAGGTATTCAACTTCATCTAGGAAATGTCTAAGAATGTTACGAATAAAATTCTTGAATGACGTGAAATATTGAACAAACATCTTACAGTGTGATCCTTGGTGAAGATAAAAAATGCAATACTTTGAGAATACAAAATTACAATGGATAGACAACTAAGGGTCCTATGGAAAAAGGCAGGAAATCTTTGGTTTTAAACTTGGATAAGCCCAAAGGCTTGATTTAACCCAAGGCCTTCACCTCTTAGGTACTATCCCAATGGATAAAAGAGTCTACAATGAGTTAAAAGCAAAAAATGTTAGATATGCAAGTTTTACACTATGTTATCCTATAGCAAGTTGTATACACAAAATTCCTCACTCAAACCATAGTATTCACTCACTGACCTAGTTTGACAACAAGCAGCAATCTAAAGAAATAAAATACATTCAAGCACGATAACCTGCACTATGTACACATACAAATATGATAGCAAGTTGATGTCCTCAGTTGAATTATAATAACTTCCTTATTTCATTTATTGGGCATCTTCAAACTCTTAATTAGGCTTTGATATGAAATGCTTTTTGCTTCATCTAGTACAAGGTTTTTAAAACCGTCTGAACCGGGCGGTTTTACCGGTCCGCCGGCCGACCGGTCTCGGAACCATGGTCGGACCACGGTTCCGGCGGCGGACGGTCAAGGGAGGCAGCGGGCGAGTGGCGGCGGCAGCAGCGGGTGTTGGAAGCTTCGAACGAAACTTCCGCCGGCATTGGTTCGAAGCTTCCGCCGGCGCGAAGCTTCCGGTGCCGCCAGGTGCTTCGAACGAAGCTTCCAGCGCCCGCTAGCCCCGCCTCCACTTGCCCTGTCGCCCGCCAGCTCCGCCCCCACTCGCCCGCCTCCCGCTGCGCCTTGCTAGGGTTTTGCCACGTATCGGACGGTACGCCGGTACTGTACCGGTACTGTACCGGTCCGGCGCTCCGGCAGCGGTTTTTTAATCCTTGATCTAATACTTTATCCTTGTTGCTCTGCTGGTGAGTGTTTTTTTCTAGTTGACAAGATATTTTTTATTTCACTTTTCTATAGAAGAGGTGATAGAAGGTGATCAATTTAAAATGCTTCATGGTGGCTCCTTCTGAGTGGTGTGTTGTGGTTTTAGGTAACTTGAATGAAAAACCAATGGATTTTCAATCAAGATGAGAGCTGAACATTGTAATAAACATCCTCCATTGCTCTAAATGGTAAAGGGTCTTTGTATTTGTGTATAAAGCCTTTTAGCTCTACTTTTCAAATATCTTAAGAGAGTTTCAATAGAGCTTTATAAGAACCAAATTGCCTCTTTTAAAATTCTTGAGGTATTCCTCTAATATTAGTCTTCATCTTCTTAGTTACAACTCTAGGTATGTTGTGCAATTTTAGCATCTCCTTGTCACTCCTTTCTGACATGATATGTTAGACTGCTACCCATATATCCAATTGCAAGTGTCATCAGAGCTGACTTGCAAGCATTTTGAAAGAGCTATTTTTTTATTACAGACTTCTACTATAAGCTAGAAGATAATTGTGTGGCATCAAGAAGATTCACATAAATCTCATTGTTTCTAACAAAGTGTCAAAGGTATTGCTCATGTAGAACTTTATTCTCCAAGTTTGTCCATCAATGAGAGTGCAAGCAAGAGAAGTATAGCTTCTATACCAAATGCTTGAAAAAGTTAGTATGCAATCTTCTTAAATATCTTGATTTTGAGATTCCAATTGCTAATGATGATATGTGGAACTCCTTAACATTTCACCACATTCTTCTTGAACACTTAGCTACTCATTCTATTGAACAATACAATGAGATTACTATAAACATCTATAAGGATTGACTTGCAATCTCCCACTTGCTCAAATAAAGTCAAATGAGACATTTTCGAGTAGTCACTCTCCAATGTCTTATTAATAAACAAGACAAATCCACATATAACCATTCATATCATCTCTTGGATTGGCCAATAAAAATCCCTCTCCACTCAAGGATTTAATACTAGTCCGTACCGCCAGGTGCAGCCGGTATGCACTGGTTCGAGCAAGCACCTGCACAAGGACCATAGGTTTCTTGGACAAAGCAAAAGAAACGAATAAGAAGAAGAGGAGAGGAAGAAGAAAGAAAAGGATCGTCCGCCACAAGCTTCCATTGCTAGCATAGTTAAGTCCTCCTTCCTCTCCTTCCTCCTTTTCTCTTCGTCCATCCAAAATTTTTCTTCTACTCGCTTAATTTGTTTGATTCCGTAGTTCCTTCCTCTTTTCTTCTTATTTTTCTTCCACTCACTCAGTTCGTTTGGTTTCACACTTTCACATAGACCGGTTCAGTACTTGTCCGATCCTAGATTGAAATAGGGACTCGGACGAGTATTTTAATCCTTGTCTCTATTGTGAATAGGGCTTGTGTAAGGTTGGCAAAAATTGACACAACCCACCGACATGAGTAAACTTGATATAAAGTTTTGCGTGTTTGGGTCATAGTTTAACATGTGTGATTTTGACCCATTTGTGACCCTCTAATATACATGTCATGTTGGGCTATAAATTGGTCAACCATTTATGACCCATTAATTACATGATTAATAGGTTATCTAACTCATACTCCCATATCATTTTGGGTAAAATGAACAAAAAAATGACCTTAAATCTATATATGATTAGATCAATGCAAATTATCATATCACACGTTTAATAATTGGGCCATGTTTATATTTTTAGTATTGACCTATTTATATAAACAAGTCATGTGCAGGACATGTGTAATTGTGTTGTGGGGTCAAGTATTACACGACCATTTTGACCTCTGAACACGAAATGTCAAACCCTAGTCTTGTGTATGTCGAGTGTGCTACCCTAGTTTATCATGATAGGAAAACAAGAGTTCTAGTCTTAAATTATCTATATAATGTCCTTTGGTGAAGATTTAAACCATTACCCATTCAAAAACCATCGTGCTTATCCTTTGTCTAGGTCACCTGTGGAACTTTGAGTAGTCATATTTTGATTTTCTTCTAAAAATTTGACTAGACTTCTCTTACACTACCTTAAGTGGCTTTGAGACATGCTACCTTCACTTTTTTAATTAGGGAATCAACAAAAATATCTATCTTCCTTGGTTCAAACTCTTAAACTATCTCAAATTCTGCTAGAATGTCTTAACACTTGGTTTGCTTCAGTGGTAATTTTGTGTTTAAAAGTAACCAAGCAAATTATCCATCCTAAGAATAAACTTAGCCCCCAAACAGTGCCTCCATGTTCTAAGAAGATGCACAACCATAGTCATTTTCTTATGGACCGGATATTTTTGCTCTTCCTCCTTTAACTTCTTGCTCCTGTAGGCAATCACATACATATTCTACATCAAAATTGCTCCAATTGCATAATCTCACTGGTTAGTATGGACTTTAGAAGGCTTTATGTAGTTTGCAAGTCCCAACATTAGTTTGTTAATAATAATAGCCTTTAAGTTATCAAAATCACATTGATTCCTTCCTAACCATTCTTGCTATTGGCCCTTCTTTGGCAAAGTTTGGAAGTGGGGTAACTCTTACTGAGGCCCCCTCAATGAATCTCGGAAATAGTTTAGAGGAAGAATCTTTCTCCGGAATCTTTGTTGGCTTCTACTAATGCCCATAATATGGACTTTGGCATCATTTGGATGAATCAATTCTCTATTGCCTCAGCAATAGAACCTCTTTTGGGGCAAAGTAATGCTTGTTTTTCTTAACATACAATTTGCAGAATTTTAAAGATGGTGTAAAAATGTTGGATATGTTCTTTAAGTTATATTGTAGAATATAATGTTGTTTAAGCTAACTATCATATAATAATTAAGATGCTTTTTGAAGAGTTGATTCATCAATATACAAATAGTGTATTTGCCAATCCAAAAGATATGACTAAGAACACAAGTGAGCCATAGCTTGTTACACAAACAATCTTTTCATCTCACTCAACAATTCGCATTTTCTAGTATCCTAACTAAAGGTCAACTTTTCAAAGTAACTGTCTTTTCCAACTAGTCAAATAGGTACACAGTTACTGGGATAGAATATTGATTCTCTATTGTAATTTTGTCCAGTTCTTATGGAATAGCTTGTGTTCCAAATGGTGACTTTATGCTATGAGTAAGTCTCTTTAATGTGAGGTCATTTAGTTATCTCCAAGGTCTCTTGAATTCAAAGGGAATTCACCTCCAAGGGGAGGGAGTTGGTGGCCTACTCTCTAGCTCTAGCTTAATGGTGTTACATGTGTCAATGCTGAGGTAACTTCTTTGGTGACTTTGGTGGTATCATTTGCATTTGGACATTGCCTTCCTAGGGTTGGTCTTCTACCTTTATTATAGCCACCTTTTTGTGTTCACCTTGGTGGACTCTTTTCTTCAATTGCATGAATGAAAGTAACTTTCGTTTGTCTTTTAGAGAGCTTTCATGTTGGCATGACATAAGTGTTTTTATCTCCCATTATGTATAAACTATAAGGCTTTTAGAAAGGACATCAACATACTTTTAGATAACATGAACTTCATCCCAGAATAATTTAGAAGTTATCTAATGGCACCGCACCATAAAAAGTAGCTTTTCTACTCCATTCCCCACCATCATAGGGATGCCCTTAGCAACTCTTGCAATTTGCTTTGCATCTGAATTTACAACTTGACTTGAACTCGTTTTTATCTTATTACTCAACTTAGTTGCTTTCTCACGAAACATAAAGTTATGATTTGCCATAATATCCACAATTTCCTTTATCTTTTGTCCATTAAATTTGATAATTATGTACATCAATTCATTTAAGGATCCAAGTTTCTTGATCTTATGTCTTTGCTCCCTGCATAAGCCTTGATCACATGGAGCAATCATATGGCACCCATGTTAAGGCACCAGTGGATGAATTTCCCTCTACATCACTTTTCATTGCTAGAAGAAATATGGATTTTTTTTTCTTATCACATGGAAGACTTTATTACCACAAGTGCATGTGGGACCTTCTTTTGAGGGAAGTCTTAGACTCACCCCATATGGAAAGCACCCATTATCCTTTGAGTGGTATACATTTATCATTGCCCCCCCTCGACTGACTTTTATGAATGCTCCCTACTTATTCCTTCCCTTCGGACTAATGAAGTGGGTTTTGATGAAAAGATTTCCTCTTGTTAACTTGTCCTAGTGCAGTAAGTCATTGAATCTCTTTGTTGGTACTTGTATGGATGCCATCTTGCACAAATCATCAATGTAATTCTTGCTGCACCCCGTGTTTTTAAGCCATCCAAGAAATTGAGTTTTTTCATCTAAGGCATGTTTCGGACATCTAATAGTAGTGCAAAGAATTGGCTCACGACTCTTGGATTAGTTTATATATTAAAAGTGTTTCGACTTGTTTGAGCAATGTAACTAACATTCTCTAATAGGAATTAAAATTTTAACCTTTTTCTTCGAGTCATCCCACACATTTATTGGCATGAGCTATTATGAATCCAAATTTGCTACCAAAGCTTACCTAGTTGTTTTTTTACACTTTGATGCCCTCATAATCAGGATGAATTATTTGAAACTTGAATGTATTTAACTAGAAAATTTTTAATTCTTTTGCATCCGAGCTTCACATTAGCATCCTGGATCTAGATGTTAGGAACCAGTGCCTCCATCGCTTGCTTAGAGGACTTTAGTCAAAAATTGGCACTTGTGCTGTTAAATTTGAGATCGGCCTTAATAGATTTTGGATAATTTTTTGAGTATTATCAGTCAGACGATCAATAAGATCCCTTGATGCATTTCTTGACAAATCACAAGACCTTGAGGGATCCTCTATGATTTGGAGTTGAAATTCTATATCATTTACCCTTTTCTTATGGGTCCTCATCTTATTCTTGATACCCCTGCAATCTTCGTAAATAGAACTAACATTTAATTTACCTTTTCAATAAGTCATTTGATTGATCATCTTGCTCTGGTACAGTTTTCCCTTCAAAATTCCGTACAGTATATCACATTGCTCTCCTCAAAGCTTATTCAATCTCTTATAAGCATGGTCTAAAATATAATGTTACTAGTAAAATGCTCGAACAATATGGAATGTCAAATAAACACCTATCTATGAATAGGAGAAGCACTATGCTATAAAATGCAAGACCACAATGAACTAACAAACATAGAGACCAAAGACCAAAGACAAAGTGAAAAACTTTCAATTTAAAAATTGTCCTAAGACCTTATTTAACCCAAACACATTCACCTCTCAAATACTATCCTAATGTGCATGTGAGAGGCCGCATGCCCTAGTTTCTAGCCTAGTTAATAGTATGTACATATACTTATGAACTTGTACATGAGTTGCACCATTTACCACCAAGTTCCTAATGCATTGCTCATGGAGACAACACAGTTGGCTGCTAGAGATAAAGAGAAAGTTCATGTAAAAATTCTTCTCCCGTAAATTAATCCAAGCTGAAGTCGAAAGCCCTCATATAGACTCTCCAAGTTGGAAAAAATATTTAAATAGCTAAGCTTGCTAAACTTCCTGAGGACTTTCCATAACAAGTCAATGACCAAGTCACTTTGGATTCTTGTTTTATTGACAATTGCCAAAAAAATGGGCAGCTGACCAGATCCATCGCTGGTCATATTTGAAGGATGGAACCAATCAACGTATGCAAAAGGTTTTTTCTTTCTGGCACAAATGTCTTGCCCTTGAGGACACCCACCACTGAAAATAAGCTCCCTAAAAGTTATTCTTTGGTAGAGATGCAAATTGTACTCATGGAAAGCGCTTTAGATGTTAATTGGCACACACTTTATCCATGCATGCTGATTCTGTATCATACAGTTCATGTCACATATCTGATCTGCCCAGCATCAACTGTCTTTGTAATTTGTTACTCAAAAAGCCTAGAAATAGCTAAATCTTCTCATAAAATTGCACAAAATTTGAAGTTTATAGTCAAGATGTTACTTCATATATTGAAGTGTATGAATGGATTTTCAGCTTTTTTATTGAAAGACGGCATCAATTTCCATTTTCAATTTGTGCATTTTGAGCTCATGGATTTACTATGTGGTTTAGTAATTGAACATCAATAACTTTTTTTTACTTGTACAATCCAGATATTCTCGTCATGGAGATCCTTACGGAACAGACTGGGTTCCTGCTGAATGTGATGTATCCATCAGGCCAGGATGGTTTTGGCACAGTTCAGAACGTCCAAAATCTGCAGCAATCCTGCTCGATATCTATTACAAGTCAGTAGGCAGGAACTGTCTCTTGATACTGAACGTACCCCCTAATTCAACAGGCCTCATATCAGATGAAGATCTTCAGATTCTGCAGGACTTTACTACACTCCGGACCATCATTTTCTCTAACAACTTAGCTAACGCTGCCACTATTACAACTAGCAGTCTTCGTGGAGGCAGTGATGATCCTACGAACATACTCCAAGAAGGTATCTCCTACTGGGCTCCTGATGAGGGTGAATCAGAGTGGGCCATATTTCTAGATTTTGGGCGAATGGTATCGTTCAACGTATTGCAAATTCAGGAGCCAATCCATATGGGCCAACGCATTATTGAATTCCAAGTTGACATTCTGGCATGTGGAGAATGGAAGACCATAGTAGAGGGCACTACTGTCGGATACAAAAGGCTGCTGCGTTTCGGCATGGTAGAGGCCCAATTCCTGAGGCTTATCATTAACAAGTCTCGTTCCATACCATTGATAGCATATGTTGCTATGTGGATAATTTCTCCATTGATTATGATTCACATCATTCAGTCATTGCACAGTCTTCATATGTTAAGAGACATAGCATATCAGGCAAATAAATAGAAGTTTTAGCCACGCGCACAAAGCTGCAATCTAGGCTGAAAATAGAGTTCACGGTAAAAGGTTCTGGGTTAAATTGTATCAAAAGGAAGGGCATTTAGGAGATCCACTGGCAGTTAAAGCTGCTGAAAAACCAATTGGATACCACGGCATTATGAAGGAGTGCATTTCTTTCTGTGTGCATTTTCATTTGGTGATCTGTACAGAACTAGACTCTCAAGCAGAAGTTGATTCCATCTTCATATATCCATGCAGATAATGGCATTTCATCAGTTGCACTCAATTCTTTGGCGTTCTTTTACAATTCGAGAGTTTGGTCAAACTAAACAATTTATATTTTGTTTTCAAGGTTATCTTACTTAGATTTTAGTAATGTTTGCTGCATGTCTTCGGAGTATCAACTGCTGCGATTATCTTCAATGACAGCTTCAATTTTAGGGCGCATGATTGAAAGATAAGGAAGCTATATCTTAGTTACTCGAGGAAAAAGCCCAATAAATGTTGTTCAGTTGACACTCACTATGCAGAAAGATTCACAAGTGGAAATTTTGTCCAACTGCATGACTAAGTTTATATTTATAATAATTTTAGATCATTTTTCTTCTTAAGTTTTTAATTTTTTTTATCAAACTCTTATAAACTATAAGTTAATTTGGATGTTACCTATTTTCATAATCATGGAATATTCTATTTTATCTTGTAAAGTTGCAGATTTTAGCCCATGTACATGCCTTTTTCAAGATCTATTTTGACAGCACAAAACGGTAAGTATTGTTGGAAAGTGAAATTCTAGTTTAAGACTAGCTTAGTGGAAATTAAAGTTTATGATGTAAAATAAGAAAATTAAACAATCTAGAGGTAAAAAAAAATGCACAGTTTAGGAGTAATGCTTGTCTCGGATATTTTCAAAATCAAGATTTCACATAAGAAGCAAAATCGACATTACAGAACAATTTGAGAATTTTCCTTTTATTGGTGAACTAAATTCACGCTGACGCATTAAAGTTTACTGATGTCAAAAATGTATAGAGGCCAAGGATTCAAATAATTAACAACACCGATTGATGTATTTGCCAATAACCTTAAAATTTTAAGAATGAAGCCAGAGCCGATCATATAGTCTCTCCTCTCCTCCCCCAAGCATCTCGTCAACACTCTCTCCGCCTCGATAAAAAATGAAAAGTTGGCGTGAAACGTATGCTTAGTGTAGTTTCTGGACATTCATCAATATCAGCGTAAACGAATGCCAGGTTCTTGAATTCGTTGCTCAACTCGTAGAAGGCCGGAAGGATCTGACCGCAAACACGGCACCTGCAAAACAACAAGCTTGTCATGTACTAGTTTCAGAAATGCTCAAGTAATCCATTGTTCCAGCATCATATGCTCCCCTGCAAGAAAATGTATATAAGTTTAAGGCAAGCTATAACCGTGCAATGTCAAGTGAGACAATCTGAATGGACTTCATCAAGAAATTTCGATTCCTTTGAATATAACTCTATTTCATGGAAATGGAAGGCCAAAAACTTTCACCAGTTCTTCATATAAGTTCTCATGCACAGATGTTCTTCCACTATCTAGGCAAGTGCCTGTTGGCCTTCCAAGCTACCTTTGAAGTGTAAGATTAGAACAGATTACTAACGAAAAATTTCTTCAATTGTAAGCGGGGATCCAACTGGACGTGAACTTGTGGGCATCTTTTTACTCAACAAGCCATGGCAATTGAAGGATAGAAAATGCTCTTGTCCGTGTTAATTTGAAACACCTTCAAGTAAACCTGAACAATTGGGATGATTCTCTTAATGTCTTCCACACACATCCACTAGCAATGTTTGTATGGATTGGGCATGGTTCCTTTGGCATTGAATAAGTCGGATATATCTTTCTTGGTCTACTGATTACTACCAATGACTTTAGGAAGTCGGTCTATGCAGGAAATTTTTAGAAAGTGATTTTGTTTACTTGGCTTTCTATTTCATTTTTGCACTTTCAACTTCCTCTGCAGTTGTTCTTTTATTTTTCCTTTATTCATTTCATCCTTGTTGAAATGAAGATGCTGGTTGTTGCACTATAAATTTTCACCTATGTGCATAACGAAGAATAGTCAAAAAAATTAGAACGGTTCGGCTATATTATAAAACGTTCTGGAACTGTTATTAGTTGAAGGTAGAATTTTTTATATTTGAGCATCGGATGCTTGTTTCAAAAAAAAGTGTAAAAAAAAGAAGAGATAAATATATCAATCATTTATACTTTATTTCCATCTAAATATATAAGGAGAAAAAATCTTTTTATTTTTTTTCTTTTTTATTTTTCTTTACTTTTTATTTTTTTTATTTTTACTTTTTTTTTTCTATTCTACTAAACACAACATAAGATTTGTATTTTTATTAAATGGAATGGCCTAGTGTGGTCCTGCCCATGACACTTTAGATTTTTTTTTTTCTGTGATACAACTAAATTGAGATAGAATTAGGCCGGAGATCCATCTCGATAAATCATTCTTGACTATCAAATGTAGGGAAGTCTCGTTTAGTCGTTTTCATTAGTCTTTTTCTTTATAGTAGTAAATGACGTGTGTACTCTTGTTAGTCTTTTATTTTAAGATGGTATTAACAAGTGTGCATATAATTAAATTAATTTTAATTGCAATTGATAATAAAGAGAAAATCAGAGTGCTAAGTCATAATAACACAGTAAGGAAAGATGGTTGACTTCCCCATTGGAATGACGAAGATCTCCTTTGTTAACTTCAAGCGTTACTTGCGCTATACCATGTTATC
Source organism: Costus lasius (assembly GCA_027563935.2). Lineage (NCBI taxonomy): Eukaryota > Viridiplantae > Streptophyta > Magnoliopsida > Zingiberales > Costaceae > Costus > Costus lasius. The sequence goes on from CM050446.2 coordinate 121,454,438, forward strand.
GTTGACTTATCTCTTCCTTAGGTCTGCTTAATATTTGTAAGTTAGAAACATCTTTGTCCATGACCATCCAAGGATTCCCCAACCTACCATCATGGTTTTTTTCATAGAGCTAAAGATAATAATTTGTCACAAAACTCAATTTCTTGGATGGCTTAAAACCATGGAGGGTGCAGCAAGAATTACATTGATGATTTGTGCAAGATGACATCTATACAAGTACCAACAAAGAGACTCAATGACTTACTGTACTAGGAGAAGCTAACAAGAGAAAATCTTTTCATCAAAACCCTCTTCATTAGTTCGAAGGGAAGGAATAAGTAGGGAGTATTCATAAAAGTCAACCGATGAGGCAATGATAAATGTATGCCACTCAAAGGATAATGGGTGCTTTCCATATGGGTGAGTCTAAGACTTCCCTCAAAATAAGGTCCCACATGCACTTGAGGTAGTAAAGTCTTCCATGTGATAAAGAAAAAAAATTTATATTTCTTCTTGCAATAAAAGTGATGTAGAAGGAAACTCATCCACTGGTGCCTTAACATGGGAGCAATATGATTGCTCTATGTGATCAAGGCTTATGCAGAGGAGCAAAGACATAAGATCAAAAAACTTGGATCCTTAAATGAATTTATGTACATAATTATTAAATTTAATGGACAAAAGATAAAGGAAATTGTGGATTTTATGGCAAATCATAACTTTATTTTACGTGAGAAAACAACTAAGTTGAGTAATAAGATAAATACGAGCTCAAGTCAAATTGTAAATTCATATGCGAAGCAAATTGCAAGAGTTGCTAAGTGTTAGGCCCAATGACCCCAGGACAACTGGGCCTGGGCCGGATCAGCTGGGATGGGCCAGAGCCCAAACCCATGCCGCCAAGCATAAATGAAGCCCAAATCCCTTGGTCAACGTGCGATTTTGACCAAGGGCTGCGTCGTCGTCTTCAGCAAGACGCGGCCGATGCGGACGAGCTTAAGAGGAGGCCCCGGAGACCAGTTCTAGTGACGGGCCTTGCGGATAAAGGTGCAGAGACGAAGTTGGAGGCGGCTTCGCTCCCTCGGCGGAAGAAGCAGACGCAACCGGGTGAAGCAGAGTCCCCTTTAAAGCTCGACGCCGCAAGGGAGATCGGGGAGGTGAGTGGGCGCTGCTCAGAGCGACACCCAGGGGCGGTGGGAGCACCAGGCGGGTGTGTCGTCGTCCCTTCTTGGCGGTGAGGACCATGCGAGCGAAGCCGCCTGCGGCGGCAGCGTGGGCCAACTGGCTCGCGTCGAGGGCGGTGGGGCGGAAGACGGAGGGGGAGATGCGGCCGAAGCCCCACTAGAGCCGATGAAGGTGTTAGTGCCGAAGTGGAAAATGATTAGAGGGGGTTATTGTGGAAAATGAATGTTAACTCAGCGGTTAAACTAAACATGCATTCACGGAGTCACCCTTCACTTCGTTGACTGAAATAATGTAAAATTTTGATCAATAAACTTTGAGTAAATGTCTTATACAACTATTAGTTTGTTTTAATAAGATTTAAATTTTTATAAATTATGATCAATAAAATTTTTAGCAATTAGCTTAAACTTAGGTCGTTATTTATTTTTTTTTTTAAAAAAATAGATTTCTGCGTGTCGGTGCGGAAATTGCGCTAGTAGTGCATCCCTGTGTTTACAAATTACAGGTGCGAAGTACTGGGGAGCTTTTGGTCGCTTGTCACATAATCGCTGGAGGAATGCGAAAACAGTGACATGCAGCTAACGCTAAGCCAAGGTAAAAAAAAAAAAAAACCAAGGTCATGCATACTAACGCCCTTCGTCACCTTTAAGATTGGCACCCTTAGATAGATGAAAGATCTAGGCATAATCCAACCTAGGATAGGAATACTCTTCATTGAGCTTATGTCAATGATGAAATCTACCGCTGCAATATGACAATTAGATAGCATGTAGAAATAGTTTATGCTCTAACTGATTGGCTTTGTAAAGCCATAAATACTTTTAATTAAACAAGATAGCAAAGAAAGTTCAATCTTTATTGGAACAAAGTTAGAGAAAACAAGAAGGCAAGAAACAACATGAATGTCGTTTAATTACAGTGTTGTGTTCCCCAGCGGTTACGCCGGAGCGATATTGTCTATAAGCAAGTAATTTTTCGAATTATATTTGAGGCATTCCAATCCGTTGGTCGAAAACTCAAATCAAGAATCAGTGCTCAATCTGAGTTATTAAGTTTTCTTTAAACTGCATGCCTAAACTATAGTATGCAGACAGATCCTCAATCGAAGGCGCAGTTCAAGGCTTCATCGTCAGCATAGGACCAAAGTATCATTGATACGATCAAATTGACCACATGGGAGAAAATGCGGATGCGTGAACAAAGCTTCACAGGCATCTTGAATCATGTTCTATGCATTTGCCACGAATGAATTGAGAAATAACCTCGGTTTACAAAATTATTGATGCTGAGATCGTTACGGACGCTGCTACTTAAGAGCTTCAAAAATAAACTGTTGAAGAAACAAAACATGACAGTTTACAAACACAGCACTTTAGAGAAAATTGCAAGAAATAATGTGCTCTGACCTATTCATTATGGATGGACATCATCAAAATTGAGTTTGAACTCAACCATTTGTTCTGGATATTTTATGAACATATCCATTCATTGATTTCTATGAAGGAACGTTTAACTTGGTTGCAACTCAAAAAAAAATAATGTGGGGCATGCAAATTAATCATGCATGTAATTGGCTCGTTTGTTCAAGGTTTGAGAGCTACTACTATGCTGACTTTGGGAGGTGAAGATATTGCCTTCGGATCATACTCCACCGACAGGGTTATGAAAGATTTTGGTCTCCACTGGTGCTGATAGAGGAAAGCAGCCTTTCCTGTGTTCATGAATCGTGTCTTTACCGTAGTCAAAGAATCCACAACGCGGGAGCTTCCACTGCTCAAACTATTCTCATAAGTGCAATCCGACACGGCAAAAATTATTTTAGAAATATTAGAAACTTCAAGTTTTACCAATGTTTTAAATGTAAAATATTGAATCAAAACGAATAAGAAAACATATCTTCTTCTCTCGAAGCGCAATCCAATAGTAAACAACTTAAGCCGATCATTCCTAGGATACACCTACTCTCAAAGCGTAATCCGGTGTCTAGCTTAAGTTAATATCCTATTCTCATAGCAAAACTAACTTAAGAGACCCATTAGGCTCTATGAAAGATCGTAAATCCTCAAGTGACTTTGAATGACTCTCGTAATTCAAGTCACAAGTTTAAATGAGAGAGTTCGAGTGTTACGATTCACCTCTCAGTTCATCTCGTAACACTTAACACATATAAAAGTTTGGCCAAAACAATCATACGCAATAAGCACAACTCATTTAAATAAGTCAAATTACTTAAAACTACACTGAGATTCATAATTAAGAGTTTTACATGAGAAGAATTGTTCAACGGGTTACACCCGAGTTCCGAACTAGGGTTTTACGCTAGAACATGCATCGTTTGACAAAGAAAACCCAAGTAAATGAATTCAAAAAGAAGGGAAATCACAAATCTGGGGTAGGAGATGATGAATCTTCGGTCTTTTCTCGATATCCCCAAAGAAATCCGTCGAATCAAGCCCAAGAATATAGAAATCGCCCTCTTTTCGCCCTAGGTCGCCTCTCTCCAAAGTTCTACTTTGTTACCGCCCAAAATCCCCACTTTTTCACCTTAATCGAAGCCTTGGGCGGTTAGGAAGGATTATTGGGAGTTTTCCCCAATTTCTAAGCCCTTGGACCGTTAGATTTGGCGAATAACGGATGAAAGGTCGGGATCAGCGGACGCCATCACGGGCGTGATGACTGTCATGGCCAGGCCGTGACGGGTTCTGGAACCTGCAATGAAGTAAACATGGCTGTTCATCTGGACACGGGCAGGCCGTGATGGATGCGAAAGTTGCTGAACACGCCTGTTCTTCAGGCCGTGATGAACTTGCTGAACAAGACTGAGATGCCGATCTAGTGATGGCAAACATGGCCAGGCCGTGATCAACATAGATTACTCTAAAAATTCTTAAAATTTTCCTGTGTGATGCTTGTCATGTGCTGAACCTTTTCATAACTTCAAATCCTCAAAATATTGTCGAAAATAAATAACCTACATTTCATAAACAATCGAAAAAATAGTAAAGATTCTGAATTTAATGGGAAAAAGTATCTAATTGTGACATAAAATAGAACTTAAACCTAAAATGATGATATAAATAAGACTCTAAATTCTATAAAAAATAACACCTATCAATAGTCTTGCAGCAAGTCACTAAATTCTGCTATCAGCTTGGTTTCGGAGGGGATAGCTGCTTCTCCTGGAAACAGCTTAACGTTCCTTGTTTTCTATACCTGCTAAGCTTAAGTATGCTAGTCTGGGAAAATGTTAAAAAAGACAGCGCAGGGAAGCGCCCGGAAAAGATGAAAAAAAGAACTCAAGAGGCTGTTCCTACTAGAAAATTACAGACTAGGCTTCCACATTCAGATTCACAATTTCAGACAGCAACCACAAATACAGAGTTAGCAATATGATGATTGAGAAATTTTCTGTAAAAGCACCCGATATTCAGAAAGAAATTAAATGAAGTTGCTAGAGAACACAACATTAAATGGGAACCAAAAGCATTTGAGAAGCAAGTTCAGAAGCCGAAGGATGACCTGTGAGCGGCCCATCCTCTTTCACTAGTTCTGAGAAGATGACAACCAAACCCTCGTATGTCAAACCCTCAATTGTTAATACGTTAAGCCCAGCGCAAGGTATTAGATCACCACATCCTGCTAAAGAGAGAATGTCCGTGAGTCGTTCAAATTGGAAAATGGAATTTAAGAATGCAACTCCTACTGTTGAAGCAGCAGCTGAATCTGCAGAAAGGGTTAGCATGGCAGCTAGCGCTGCTGCTGATTTAGCAAGCCATTGGAATACTTTTAGACAGGCTTCTGATGCAAACGCATAAATCACCAGCACATGTTATCAAGAGTGAAGGACCTGAGTCAGTAGAAAGCTCATATGCAGAATGCAATTTCAATTCCAGAGGATCGATGAATGTGGCAGACAACGAGAGAGAAGGCTCAGAATTTGTGAAACCGAAGATGCAAAATCTGCAGAAAGACGAGCTAGCTCGTAAAAGCACATTGACTATAGATGAACCCTTAAGTAGGTATCCATCCCTTTTCCAGGAAAAGTTCTCGGGGAAGCCTTTGTTTAACAGCTCGCCTATTGATCATGTGGGAGTGAGTTTAAATCTTGGAGAAGAAAATGACATGTCATTTGATTATGCTCTGAAATGCTTTACTGGTCTAGACCTCCATCTAAGAATGTGGAGAATGATAACAGTGGCAACTATGATAAGAGTCGGGAAACAATGCCTTCTATTTATTCCAGTGCTTTTAATGACTATAAGACGAAGGATGAATATGGAAATAACATTGAAGGTGCTGATACGGAGATTGAAACATGATCCAAATATTTGGATTTTCATTCCCTTCCTAAATCATCAGAACCTAGCTTTCCTTATGAGGATGACCTAACTCACGAGTCTAAGAAGCAAGTGACCACAGAATTAATCAAAAAGCAAATTTTACAAGGCTCAAAAAGAAAGGAAAAGAAAAAAAAAATGAAAGTCTAGAAAATAGAAAAAAGAAAGTTAGATGAACATACACGATCAGACTACCATAAAGAAAGTAATTAATTACAAGGCTCATGCGTCACTGTACAAGCAGCATGGAAGTGTCGAGCAATGCAGGCTACCATAAAGATGCAAGTGGAAAGCTTTTGTCTTGTGAATCTGAGATGTTAGATGAACATACACGATCAGATTTCTTTGAGCTACCGCCATCAGATGACAATCTATATCAGAAGCAGATATTAGGAGTGGAAGATTATCGAAGAAACCCTAGAAGAGAGGATTATTGTCTTATTACATCAATAGATATAACTCAAGAAGACGAGGAGAAACAAACAAATGTAGTATGTGCTACATTAGGATCTTATTTAGAAACATATAAATGGAAAGCAGCACAAAATCTTAGCAAAGGGAATATAGAGAGTAAAGAATTGCAGCAGTACATCTAATGGAATGTTTGCAGAGCAAGACCTTGATGGTGAATGCACAATGCGAAAGAAAAAAGGTTTATTAACTGGATCAATTGAAACTATTTTCTTGAATGCTTGTGATGCCGAAATCAAAAGTTTTATTCAAGAAAAGGTGACTAAAAAGCAATTCTATCCAAAATAAAGGCTAATGATCATGAATGTGATGCAATTTTGAACGTGAATTATACAAACTGCAACATTGGAATTTTAAAAGAAGAAAAATTCAATCGTTGTTCAGAGAGACAATCTTAAAGCTGAAGCTAAAGCTGGTGATCTTAGTCAAGGGATAGAGAATTTATCTTTTGAACAGGTTGTCCAAGCAAACCAAACAAAAATGAGTGAGACCGCAGCAACTTAACAGCGATAGTAGTGAAAACAATACAAAAATATTTCCGGAAAATGCAGCAACACAAGTGACAGGAAAAAAGTCTAGATAATTCTTATAAGTGAAATGAAGAAAAACACAGCAGCAGCACCTCTTTTCAGAAAATTTCAACAGAGCTGAGAAACAACGTACCAAAAATCCACCAAATATTACTTGTCCCTACAGAGCACCAATCAACTCAAAGCTTACAGTTCGCCATTGCCATGGTGGAGCAGGTGCCGATCTCGCCCAGCAAGCTGCCGCTGCCCCGGCCCCGCTCCGCGGACGCTCCCGCCCTCGACATCGTCGTCCACCCCAACCCCCTCCCCCCTCCCCCCGCCGCGAGACCTACGTCATCCAAGTTCCCAAGGACCAGATCTACCGCGTCCCACCGCCGGCGAACGCGCGCATCGCCGAGAAGTACCGCGATCAGAACAAGAGCCGCCGCCGCAGCCCCTGCCTGTCCTGCCTCTCCTACCTCAAGTGGCCCCTCATCGTCGTGCTGATCCTCATCGCCCTCGTCGCCATCGGTGCCATCGCATTCTTCGCCACCGTAGCCCCCGCCACGCCCGTGTTCGCGCTCACCGATCTGGCCGTCAGGGGAAAAACGGAGTACGACCTCACGGTGACGGTCAGGAACCCTAGCAAGAAGATGGGGTTCGCCTACGGCGGCGGGGGGAAGGCGACCTTAACTCACAACGGCGAAGAAATTTCCGCCGGAAGAACGCCGATTTTCTTTCAAGATGCACGGAACACGACCAACATGATGCTGGCTCTCCGTGGATTCAAGGGGAAATCGCCCGTGAAGGGACCGAAGGATTCCGTGGAGCTAGGGTTTGAGATGAAGGCGACGGTGAATTCCAGAATCGGGGAATTGGAGCTGTGGCCGAGGGACATGGAGGTGAGCTGCGACGTGCTAGTCAAGGGATTGGCCAAGAAACCGCGGATCGTTTCGCAGGATTGCAAGAGCAAACCTCACACCTGAAGAAATCTGGTAGATCGAATCCTTCACCTTAATCTCAATGCACTTTTGAGCCTTTCCTTAATCTTGAAAGTTTATGTGGCGCTCAATTCATTACAGCACACTTGTTGAAGTGAGCAAAAAAGAATAAAGATAAGTTGAGATTCTCTTCTCCACAGGGTAGCCTATCTGCCTGTCGCCCATGTTGCCAAGTTGAGGTTCTCTTCTCCACAGGGTCCATTTCTGTGTCAAGTAGTGGGCATTGTCTTGGCCAGGCTCCAAATTCCGTCCGCCTTGCTCTGCCTGGTCGGCCTCACCACCTCGTGACGGAGCATTTAGCCGTATCTGCTGACCGTCGGTGAGCCCTTGGGGAATCGCCTTGCTTGACCCTTCGCCCTTTCCCATTTCGGTAGAGCCGCCCTGGATCCGGGGTGCCGAGCGCCAACTATGCAGCTTGCGGCTTGCCATTCTCTGTCTCTGTCATAGGAGCGTCTGCAGAGTCCAGGTCGTCAACTACCGTATCCAGATCCGCAGTAGCTTTGGGGATCCGCAATTTTCCTCTCGAACGTCAACGACTCTCCACTCTAATCCAAGGATTGCTAGCCGCCTGCTGCTCTTCCGGTAGGCTGCCAACCTCCTCGCTGATACCCCGTCGCTGACCAGTACCTTGCCCAATTCCTTTGTCCCCCCTCATTTTCCTCCGTACTCAAACAGTCTTGGAGTTTATGGCCGAGACACCCACAGCCGTCACAGCCGGCAAATGCTCATATCGAAACATCTGAAAATGGTCCTTCCCCTCTGGTCCTATCCAGACGCCTTCTCAGAGAGTTTTCTGCATATCAATCTCTAAACATACCCGACAAATTTGCCTTTGTTAATGTATGGAAATCCTCTCGTCAACCTTTAAGTGACTTTCCTATTCTGGATGCGATTGTTGTGATAGATTATTCATTCCAGTATTCCAGAGTCAAAGTTGTAGCATACGAACCCATATCAGGGCTGTCGAGATCTTGTGTATCAGCGGCTAAAAATCAAGTGCCCATTGCATCAGATGCAAAGCTTCCCTGAGAACAACAGAGAGATGACGATACTTCCTTTTAACATCTGGCAGAGGCGTATGGACATAATATGAGCTTAGGCGAGGTGCTTGGCGCAACAGAGTTCGCAGGTGTGGTGGCTAAGCAAAGTCAATAAGGCAACACATCCGACAAGTGGGCGTGGTTGGACCCACCCTAGTTGACTGGAAGGGTCTGCGGTTTAGATCTTCGCCGGAGGTTTTTTTAAGATAAAAAAAAATTGCCTACGACACCCACCCTTAAATTTCTTACATTCTTCTCCCAAGTTTTAGATGATTAATTTAGCCTAAGAACAAATTTTACAAGGCTCACAGAGCAAAGGAAAAGGAAAAATATGCAAGTCTATTAGAGAAAAAACAATAGATGAAGACTTTAGTGCATCGAATGCATTATGGTATTTATCTCAACCATACAAGATGAATATTGAACATGGATACTAAGAGCTGAATCCAAAGAAGAATCATTTGATTTACGGGTCAAGAAATCCGGTGACCAACCTGATCCCTATGACAAACTTGTCAAAGAGCTTGGTTTTGATAGGAGAGCATATACGTCAGTGTATAAGCAGCACGGAAGTGAGGAAATAGCAATTAACATGCAATCCACGCCCTTGGATGTGTCGAGCAATGTAGACTACCTAAAAGATGCAAGTGGAAAGTTTTTGTCTTGTGAATCTGAGATGTTAGATGAACATACACGATCGGATTTCTATGAGTTACCGCCATCAGATGACAATCTATGTCAGAAGCAGATATTGGGAGTGGAAGATGATCCAAGGAACCCAACAAGAGAAGATTATTGTCTTATTCCATCAATATACATTACTCAAGAAGACGAGGAGAAACAAACAAATGTAACCATGTTGATTTTGGGTGTCCTGCAAATTTGATAGGAGAGCCGTGAGAGGTGTCATACAATGAAATTGAGACTTGGAGAGGCAAATATTTTTTTGACATCTCGCAGGGATTCACAAGAGAGCAAGCGCAAGAGACTCCTGTAGGCTTCATGCGAACGATAAGATTCTCTCGTGAAGGCAAGCTTCTCCGGTGCAAGAGGCGAGAGGCGAGCTTCTTCGTTGTATGCAAGAGACATGCTGCTTCTCCTTTACATGCAATAGAGAGAGAACTATGGTTAGTGGGTTGAAGACAGAGTGCCCATTGCAATGCTCTAAAGTTACGCCAATGTTAACTCGCTAAACTCGATTAAAAAATGAGTCGCCCCGCCTTTCTCCCCCGTCCGCCCTGGCACCCGCTCCGCTGCCTGCGCGCGCGTGTTTTCCATCCTCCCTCCATTCTCCTCCCCCCATGCATCGACATCCTCTTCTTCCTCCTCTCCCCGCCCTCCGCTACCAGTGCCAGCAGCTCCATCCCCTCGCATCCTCCACCACCACCGCCGTACGTCGCTCCCATGGCGGAGCAGGTGCCGATGTCGCCCAGCAAGCCGCCGCTGCCCCGGCCCCGCTTCGCGGACGCTCCCGCCCTCGACATCGTCGCCACCCCAACGCCCTCCCCGCCCGCCGCAAGACCTACGTCATCCAAGTTCCCAAGTACCAGATCTACCACGTCCCACCGCCGGAGAACGCGCGCATCGCCGACAAGTACCGCGATCAGAACAAGAGCCGCCGCCGCCGCAAGCCCCTGGCTGTCCTGCCTCTCCTACCTCAAGTGGCCCCTCATCGTCGTGCTGATCCTCATCGTCCTCGTCACCATCGGTATCATCGCATTCTACGACATCGTAGCCCCCGCCACGCCCGTGTTCCCGCTCACCGATCTGGCCGTCAGGAGAAAATCGGAGTACGACCTCACGGTGACGGTCAGGAACCCTAGCAAGAAGTTGGGGTTCACCTACGGCTGCGGCGGAAAGGCGACCTTAACGCACAACGGCGAAGAAATTTCCGCCGGAAGAACGCCGATTTTCTTTCAAGATGCACGGAACACGACATGCTGGCTCTCCGTGTATCCAAAGGGAAATCACCCGCGAAGGGATCGAAGGATTCCGTGGAGCTAGGGTTTGAGATGAAGGCGACGGTGAATCCCAGAATCGGGGAATTGGAGCTGTGGCCGATTGACATAGAGGTGAGCTGCGACGAGCTAGCCAAGGGATTGGCCAAGAACATAAGAAAATGTATGAAATTATATATATCTATATCTGTCCAACTAATATAAGAAAATGTATAAAATTATCAGTCATATTCTTTGATAACTCATTGCTACTCAGATAACTGTTTTGATTATCCTAATTTTTTAGTCAATTGTGATTTATCCCTCGAATGTGACCGGTCGGTCAAGATCAGGTCGACATCCGAAAAAAGCCTAACATGGAACACAGAATAGCATTTCTTCTTCAAATCTTTGACGAAAATGACAATACTATTATGCCCAACAATTTAAATCTCAAAGTTTATCTTTATTCTTTTTAGCTCACTTCAACAAGTGTGATGTAATGAATTGAGCGCCACATAAACTTTCAAGATTTGTAAGAAAGAATTCTGTAAAAGAATGTCAAGAAAGTGCGGTTCCAAGAACACCAAAAAGACTCAAAGTGAATTGAGATTAAGGTGAAGGATTCGATCTACCAAACTCCCTCAGGTGTGAAGCTTGCTCTTGCAATCCTGCGAAACGATCCGCGGTTTCTTGGCCAGTCCCTTGACTAGCACGTTGCAATTCACCTCCATGTCCATCGGCCACAGCTCCAATTCCCCGATTCTGGGATTCACCGTCGCCTTCATCGCAAACCCTAGCTCCACGGAATCCTTCGATCCCTTCACGGGAGATTTCCCCTTGGATCCACGGAGAGCCAGCATCATGTTGGTCGTGTTCCGTGCATCTTGAAAGAAAATCGGCGTTCTTCCGGTGGCAATATTTTCGCCGTTGTGCGTTAAGGTCGCCTTCCCGCCGCCGCCGTAGGCGAACCCCATCTTCTTGCTAGGGTTCCTGACCGTCACCGTGAGGTCGTACTCCGTTTTTCCCTTGACGGCCAGGTCGGTGAGCGCGAACACGGGCGTGGCGGGGGCTACGGTGGCGAAGAATGCGATAGCACCGATGGCGACGAGGACGATGAGGATCAGCACGACGATGAGGGGCCACTTGAGGTAGGAGAGGCAGGACAGGCAGGGGCTGCCGCGACGGCTCTGGTTCTGATCGCGGTACTTTTCGGCGATGCGCGCGTTCTCCGGCGGTGGGACGCGGTAGATCTGGTCCTTGGGAACTTGGATGACGTAGGTCTCGCGGCGGGGGGGAGGGGGGAGGGAGTTGGGGTGGGCGACGATATCGAGGGCAGGAGCGTCCTCGGAGCGGGGCCGGGGCACCGGCGGCTTGCGAGGCGAGATCGGCACCTGCTCCGCCATGGGAGTGGCAAGGAGCGGGCCTGGTGGTGACGTGCGACGATGGTGGTGGAGGATGCGAGGGGGTGGAGCTGCTGGCACTGGTGGCTGAGGGCGGGGGGAGGAGGAAGAAGAGGATGTCGTTGCATGGGGGCAGGAGGATGGAGGGAGGATGGAAAACACCCGAGCGCGGGCAGCGGCGCGGGTGCCAGCGCGGACGGGGGAGAAAGGCGGGGCTGTTGGGCTGGCTATTTTTTTCTGAGGCATTTGACCGGTCAAATAGGCCTCGAGACATAGAAAGCTTCTGAGTTCTGTCCTATTGATAGCCCAAGCATTATTTATTTATTTTCATTCAAGCCCCTGCACAATTTTAATTTTAAAGGGCTATTTTTAGCCCTTGGATTGAAACAGACCTCTAATCCAAACCATTAAAATAATCTCATCCTATTATATCAATAGATACGTTGGATGGATTTCTATTTACATAGGCTTAAATCTAAAATTCTATATGTTTTTCAATATGTTTATGAAATAATTAGCTAAATTTTTTGTTTTATATATTTAAGCAAAAGTTAAATTTTAAATTTGTTGACTAATAATTTGACAAATACGAACTGATGACACTCGGCAGGTTGGGGGCCCACTATAGGACCGCCTAAATCTGGGCCTAGAGGCTCAACTGCATTATCTATTCGAGAATGGGCTGCAACGGCTCGACGACGAACTATATATAATCCGTAGCCGAACCCGAACGAAGCCCTAATTTGAGCATCGGTTTCTCTTCCTCTCTAGCCGTGTTGATTCTCGATTCATCTTGGGAGTTCTAGGGTTCCTTTTAATTTTGTGACATCTCATTTCTTGTCTTGCTTAATAAATTGTTGATCGTGTTGATCTGAAGATTCTTCTTTTTGGTCGAGTTCCGTTTTGAATGCCCAATGATTTTGATTATAGCTATTTTCTGGTAAGAAAGCGAGTTGCGAAGGCGGGATTCGATCCTAAGATGCGGTTTCGCTCTGATTATTTCTTTTTGTGGTTTATTTTTACGATTTCTTTGCATCTGTGTTTCTTGGCAACTAATGAATGTTGCGAGGCTTCCTCCAAATCTGCGGCTGTATTTGATTTTTTTTTCTTCCGTGGAGTGTGATGTTTTCCAATTTGAAGAGCATTTTGAATCTTTTATAGATGACGGTCAGCAATCTCTCCTTTGCTGCATTTAGTTTTGCTGTGAAGTGTGATATTTTTTGCGATTTTTGAGAAACCTCTGTGATTATCCGAATCGTTCACCATCAATGTTCAGTACTTCAGTCTTTTCGGTCGATGTGGCTCGATGATTGTACAGTCATTGACAATATACGCTATTCTGAGAAAGCTGGAAGGCTGATACTTATTCTATGAGAGCTACTCATGTTTTTTTTCCGTTTTCATTGTGTTTATGAACTTCGAATGTTGGATCTCGCTCACTTTCCTATTATTGTATGCCTCTGTTTTTTTTTATCTTTGTTGGCCTTCCAGCTCGATGGTTATCGTCATTTTCTGACGGTATAAGCTATTCTGGGAAAAAGAAGAGGTGATAATTCAGAACATGAGAGCTGCTAATTTCTAATTGTTTTTTCCTGTTAGTTATTTATAATAGCCTTTGTGATCCCCCGTATTTGAGGTGACTCCTTCATAAAGATTCCTGACTAGTATCAAATGGAGCAAAGCTTCATATGGGTTTCTACTTAAATAATTAGTTTCTTGCACTCATATCTTCAGATCTAGATCATAGGTTGACGATTCTAAAAATTTCTCACTCGTTAAGGTGCTGGCAGATTCAGCATACGCTCAAATCATATTTTTTCACTGAAAATATTCATTGTTGTCTAAATGTGATTCATTTATAAACTCTTAAACTTACCTATGAGTCGGAGGATGATAACCATCAATCCTCGTTGGTCCAGAAGGCAACGTAATGAGCAAATGAAGAAGGAAATCAAATTTTTTAATGTACAAATCGCATAATTTATAGCCTAATTGGCAGTGTAGATGTATTATTAATGAATCATTTCATATAATTCAAACTTGAATATAGTTAAACATAAAGTTAAGCAAGTACTACGAAAGTTTGTTTTTGATATAAATAGATAAAGCTGTTTACTTTGAAGGTTATCGTATCCACTCTCAATTCTCAAATCGCTGTGTTGGTTTTAATGATTACACAAGCATAATGGCTGCGTTTCGTACAAATAATAAGAAAACAAGTATTGCTTGTATTCCCTCCATGTTTGGAATATATTTTATATAAAGACAATTAAAAGTATTAATTGTAAGATTATATGATACATTTTTGTCAGTAAAATATTTAACGGTGTATAATCGTCAAACGTTTAAGGCTTTAAGCCGCATCTAGTTGACAACTTGTTGAAGATAAAACTACTGAGTTGCTATATTCAAGTAATATGCTTATCTCTACATAGTCATTTTTGAGAGAAACAAAAGTCACTACTGATTAAATATTAAAGTTTTCCAAAAGAATTTGATCGTTTCCATAGAGATCACTGCATAAATATTAGATTATAAAAGGTCAAAAGGACTAATTTTTCCTTAGTGTAACTAAATAAAAGAGAAAATCTATCCCAATCCATCAGAGAGAGATTTCATGACTAAATTATTTCAAGCAGCAGAAAAATAACATTTAACTATATATATTATGAGTGTAACAGGGAAAACAAGAAAAAAAAACACCCACCAAAAAAATTGTTTAATATATAAACTAACTGAACCTGATTCGAACAAAAGTTTGGTATCTGAACCTGCCGTAAACCTTACTGATGGTAATCAACTCTGGTTCACAAATTAGATATATACCCCTACAAACTCAGATTAATTGCTAGATCCAACCAAAACTTCAAAGATATAAAAGTGCTAGACTTTGTAGGGCATTAAGCAAATGAAAGATTAATTGTTATATTCAACCTCGAATTTTGCCAAAATTTATTACATTTGGGAATTTATTGAAAGAGTCTATATATATATATATATATATATATATATATATATATATATATATATATATATGATTTAGTAGACATTATGCAGCTCGAAGCAATAAAGAAGCTCCATGCATAGCAAGCTGCAAAATTCGTCATGGAATTTGTGCTGTTTCCTTCAGAAGCTAATGTATAAAACCAGTTCTGGTTAATTGCAGATTTCAGACATGAGTATATATGACTTGGTGCAACTTGGTTTGATTGCCAACACCCGGCTATTGACGCTGATTAAACTAAACCCTGCATTAACTGTCAAGCTGCAACGCTGCTGCTATCAAGATGCTACACAAGCAGAAAAGCAAATCATCAAGTGTCTTAGCTAAAGATGTACAAAAATGTGATGAACTTTTGAGAATACAATACTTTACAAGCGAATCAAAGTGAGAAATTTCTTCACTACAAGCGTTGCTCACGTTCGTGACTGGTTGAATCCTAGTGGTTTACCTTCTCATTTTGCCAAAGCAATAGAGCATTGCCTTGTATGATAACAATGCCATCATGTCTCATACAATTAATCAGGAAAGCAAATTCAGAGAAAAAAAAAAAAAGACACTTGGCTCACTAGTGACACAATTGAGAAGGAAAATCATTATCTTGGATGGTCAGAAACACGTCAGTCAACTCGTGTGCTCATTGAGAGCAAACTTACCTGAGAAGTTTCAACTAGGCATGTTGACTACATCAGGACAATAGTTGTATTAGAACAAAGAACAACTGCCACATTAGGTCTTTCACATGCTGACGCATAGTACTAGAGAGAAACGAGTTGAGAATTAGTGGTTCTTCTTTCAGAAAAGTATAACTATATCCAAAACATCACGCTAAGGGAAATGGATAACACATAATCCTCCAATGATATCTTATTCCATTGGGTAATCGTATCCTCTCATGTGAATATGAGAATGAAGTTTATTCATTTATACCTATGCCAGAATTTTAAATTGCAATTATGGCTTACCTCTTATAATAAGCATTTGAATTACAAATAAACAAGTACTTCTAAATAATAAAAGAACGGAAAAATCTTAAGAAAGCAAAAGTCATAAGCATCCACAGTGAAAGGGAACTAGAGAAGTAAGCCATTCCCATCCTCTTTGCTTTGAGACTTTCCACCATTTATTCCCCCTCATTAATTTTATCTACCTTTGCTTGTCTTGTGTGTCCTCTATATCTTGGTCTTATTAGATACTCAAATAAAATCGGCATAAAGTTTCTATGTGTAGCATCCAAATCCATATTCCTCAAAAATGAATAATAATTATACTCACTCAAAAATGAAGAATAATTATATTTAATTACAATGGCTGAAAATTGATGTCAAGTTCATTATGTTGGAAGGTAAGAAATTGCAATTGAAGTGAAGTTGATTGCCACAAAGGTGAAAGGTTAAAATTAAAGACAAGTTAATTGTCATTGAAAGAGAAAATTGAAGGAGGTTAGAAAGCTTAAAGATCAAATGTTATCACAAAATTTAATATTTATGTTCCATTGCAAACTTTATAAAACTCTAATAAATAGGCAAGGGCTGTGTCATGTAGTGTGCAAGAAATTATCAAAATAAAATACTTCTTAACTAGTGATGGCATCGGGCGGGGTGGGGCCGGGTAGAATCAAACCCAAACCTCAAACCTCATACTCGACCTCGCCCCCACCAGGTTTGAGAAAATTTATCCCAACCCCGTCCCTAGGCCTATCCAAAAATCAGTTTAAACCGATAAATCAAACCGGACCGAACCGAATAAGTTTGTTTGAGCTGGGTTAAGAAGACATATTTCGGTTTCGGTTTGGTTTTACAATGTATTAAAAACTATAAGTTCGGTTTCGGTTCATAATTAAAAAAAGAAAGCAAAACCCGAACCGAACCAGAATCGACAAAAAAAAAGCTTCAACCGAATTTAATTGTATTAGTATTCCCGAGGCAAGAAAAAAAACATAGATTAGAAGCGTGCAGGGATATTTTGCACTAGTATGAGGAGTAGGAACATAAAAAAACCTAGCATAAAAAATAACATACAATAAATTATCTATTATATAAAATACAATCAACAACTATTAGCATTCATTATAAGTAATGGTAATACAAAAATCATGCATACATAAGTTAATAGATATGTGCCTCCAAATATAGTGTGCAGTAATTGCCATATAACCTCTCTTTTGATTGTCTAATGTCCACATGTTAGATGTAATGACTATTCTTCATTCAGTATTATCCAACAACTTTAGTGTTATTGCTTTCTCAACATCATAATTTTTCAATATCTCCTTCTTAATAGTGTTTCAAGAAGGGGCCTTAAACAAGGGTTGGAGCACACTTGAGTACCTCTTGAAACCAATATGATCCACTATTGAAAGTGGATATTCATGTATTATAATTGCACTTATTATAATTGCACTTGCTAACTCTTTTTTGGAAACTTCTAGATCATATACAACCGAGGTCAATTCTTGCTTACTCTTACTTATCTTTGTTATAAGAACTTTTTGGCCCCTCATCATAATCTTTCATTGTATACATGTTTCCAAATGTTGGTGCAAGTGCTTAGTCTCATTCTTTGATTTAGCCCAAAGTAAATTTTTGCAATAATTACATTTAGCCTTATCTTCTCCATTAACTTGAGTCTTAGTAAAATGATTCCATACAATATTTTTAAGCCTCCTAATATGTGTACTTGACTCTGTATTATCTATTGTGCCTCCTTGTACAATATTGTCATTTGGAGTAGGACCTTGAGGATTAGAACTAGCAAGTTGAATTGATTGTGTTAAATTTTTAACTTGATGAGATGCTACTTGATGGGACAAAGAAATATTATCATCAGTCATCTATATATCAAATGCAACAAACTAGTTATTAGAAATAAGAATCAATTCATATAGAAAGTTGAAACTTATAAACAACTTTGGTGCTATCAAGTTACTATTAAGCAAAAGAATGGCTGAAGGTCCACCTCACATCAGCACACAAGATCATTCATGTGAAGAATGTGGCCTTTTCAAGCAACCAAGAAAAAGTTTTCCAATAGAGTCCACTTATCATGCAAAGAGACTTGTTGAGCTCATCCATACTGAGGACTAATTTCTTTATCCTCCTAGCTGAGCATCATTATTTTCTAACTTCTACTAATTATTTTATTAGGAAGATATGGTTCTACTTCCTAAAGGAGAAATTGAAGAGACTAAGTATTCAAAAGATTCAAAACACAAGTGGAAAATCAAAGTGGCCACACTATCAAAGCATTAAACCTGATCATGGTGAACACAAGTGGAAAGTCAAAGCGGCCACACTATCAAAGCATTAAAATCTTATCATGGTGGAGAATTTATATCTATGTCCTTTGAGGTATTTTGTTAAAAGAGAAACATTCAAAGACCATTGACGACGTCTTATTCTCCACAACAAAATAGAGTGGCCGAAAGGAAGAACCAAACCATCCTTGACATACTGAGGAGTATGCTTAAAAGCAAAAGAATTCCTAAAGAATTTTGGAGAGAAGTGGTGGCTTGCTTGATATATTTACTTAATAGACATTCAACCAAAGGCTAAGAAGAAACTCCACAAGAAGTTGGAATGGTAAGAAGCCTAATATTTATCATTTTAAGACTTTTGGATTTATTACATATGCTCATGTTTATGATCAAAGAAGAAAAAGGTGGGGTGATAAAATATCAAATACATCTTCATTGGCTATAATGAAAGTTCTAAAGGTTACTAAATTATTTGATCCACATGACAATAAAGTCCTTGTGTTTAGAGATGTGGGCTTTAATGAGGAAGGAGCATAGGATTGGAGCACAAATGGAAGAAGACCAAATCAAGACCATAGTTAAGAATCTTCATCATCATCTTCAACTTCATCATCCACAACTTTAATGGAAGATAGTCCAATTCCAAAAGAGACTAGGAGCATACAAGAATTATATAAGGTCACAAATCAACTCAATCTATTGTCTTTTTGCTATTAAAGATGTTGTGTTATTTAAAGAAGCCATCAAAGATGATAATTGGAAAAAAAAAAAACAAAGGATAAAAAGGTTAATTCTATAAATAAGAATAAAACATGAGAGCTATGCACTTTGCCTCAAGGCCATGAACCCATTGGAATCACAGAGGTTTTCAAAACAAAGAAAAATCCACAAGAAAAAGTGAAGAAGTACAAAGCAAGACTAGTGGCAAAAGGCTACAAGCAACAAGCCTAAAATAATTATGATATGGCATATACCTCCGTTGCTAGAATGGAAACCATTAGATTGCTCATCTCTTTAGCTTCTAAAAAAAAGAAAAATTTTCAAATAGATGTCAAATCTACTTTTCTAAATGGTTTTCTTAAAGAAAAATTTTATGTTGAACAACCAAAAGGCTATGTTAGAAAAGGACATGAGAACAAAGTGTTAAGATTAAAGAAATTAATCTATGGCCTAAAGCAAGCTCTAAGGGCATAGAATGCAAAAGTAGCCGTGTTATAACCTTGATTTTTATAATTTTAAATTTTAGAAATATCAGAATTTGTATTTTTGGAATTTTAGGGATTTTCTGGAATTTTTCCGAATTTTTTTGTAAATGATAAAAATAAAAGAAAAATAAAATAAGTTTTATTTTCGAAAACGCAAAACACGTTCGCGAGGGCTCGAACTCGCGTCGCACGGCGTTTTCGCAAGCGCTCAAACCGCTGGGCTAAGTCTTCGTTTCTGATATTAAACCATGTTTCTTTTAATTAATTCGTATTGTATTTGAATTTATTCCAAAATCGAAAAACGCGTCCGCGGGGATTCGAACCCCGGTCGCGTGATTGCAAACGGCTCCGTCTAACCAACGACCCGAGTTGTGTTTTAATTTAATATCGGATTTAATAGTTTTGAGTTAGCTTTAAATTTGAATTTGGGGACCGAGTCAACCCGTCGTCTTCCCCGCGGATCTCGGCGATTTACTCGCCGCCGCGTTCTCGCCGTATGGAATGTGTTTTGCCTATATATAATGGGGCTTCTGCTCTCGTGGATTCGATTCGAACCCTTGAACATCTTCACCCCTCGAAGCGCCGCCAGGAAGGAGAAATAGCACTCGAACCAGTCGCCGGAGTTCTAGCAGCGCCGCCTCGTGTTCCAACCATCCAGCGCCTCCATCGACGGCGATCTCTGTGTTCTGGGCTACGATACATCGTCGTAGCAAGGTATGTAGGCTTCTGTGAAGTTTTAGTGAAGTTCCGTTTGGGTTTGGGTATGTTTTGTGTATCGACGGCGGCGGCGCCACCGTCGATACTTTCGTCTGTTTCGAGAGCTTCGACTGGGCGTCGAACTCTCGCCGAAGTTCGTCTAGGAGCTTCGTTTCGTTGTTATAAGTCTTCTGGAGAAATTTGGAGTTGATCCGACCTTCGACGCACCCTCGCGAGCTCGCTAGCGCAAGCAGCGGACGCGAGTCCGGCAGCCTTGCACGGCGTTATCGGGCGGCGCGGTTCGAATGGCTGGACCGGGTTCAATTTTAGGGTTTGGCGGTTTATTTAGAAATAAACCGTCGGCTATGTTGAAATTGATTAAACCGGTTCAATTGGATTGAGCGGTTCAATTCTGTTTTCGGGTCAGTACTTGAATTTCGACCGGTTCGACCCTGATTCGGTTGAATCCGGGCCGGTTCAGGTATCCGTTGGAAAGATAATGAAATTTCCTATCTAATGGTAATCTGCATAGCTTTAAATGAGTTTTATATTTTGTGTAATTGAAGTTCTAAGTCTCGGTCTGACTTGGTTCGGGGTAAATTTGATCGGTTCAGTGCAATTCTGTCAGGTTCAGTGGGTTTTAGGTTCGGTTCATATGATCTGAGACTGGTTCTCTAGGTTTAGGGTTATGTTCTACCTGTTGGTAGTTTTGGTTTTCAAATTAGAATGTTTAATGATAGAGTTCATGTACAAATTCATGTTACAGAGTGGTTGATCCAATAATCGGCTTGCATTGTTTGATATACAAACTTGTTGACTTTTCAAGAGGATTCAGAATAACAGCACTTGAGGTAGAAATCTCACCCTACTCCTTTCTTACAGTGTCAAGAATTATAAGATTTGCTGCTTAATCCTTTGGTTTGATATATGATGCATATGATAGAATTGATTGACACTGATATCTAATTACTTCGTCTGCTTGGTTTGTTTCTGAAAATTCCTGTTGACCTCAATTATCTTGTTTATTTGGTCATATTCTGTTTCTGTATGAATGGTTAACAAACCTGCTTTGAGATATCTGATATATTGGCTTATGAGCATGGTTGAACAATTGTGTATATGTGATATTGACACATGAGTATGTGGAACTGTTATAAATCTGTGATGATAAAGTCGTGATATATATTGACCTCTGACCTGGATGATTTATTCTCCAGTGGCCTGTTTATCTGAGTTATAGTTCCGACGCGCATCGGACTATCTGAGATGCCGGTACGGCACCGCCAGTTGTCTTGAGGACAATACTACGGATGTCAGTGTTGGTCGTCCAACACTCCGGGCTGTTTAGGACAGTCGTTCCATTGCATGAGCAACAGTGGAAACACTCTGAAAATGAGTGCGGCTCTTAAGTGAGATCTGTTGGCCAGTTTGATGATTTGCACGACATTCTTATATTAATTGTATATCGTTGTTTCAGTTATTGTATTATCCTGTTATTTGATTCCCTCACCATGTTTGTTGATTCCTACTTAGCATTTTTGCTAACTCCCTTTGTTTCTCTTCCAGGTACAGAGTTAGCTTTTGGGAGGGATAGAGTAGATAGCAGATACCAGCCCGAGTTGAGATAGTTGCCTTTTGTATTTTATTCAGTTGATAATTTGGATAGTTGTATTCAGATATTGTGTTATAAAACTGTAGATGTTAAGATTGGATTGTTTATTAAATAAATGATATTGGATTATTGTAGTTCTCTGGTTCCTATCAATATTGTTACTCCTTGGGGAACCCTGAGCTAGAAATAGCCGGCTTCCGCCGGGGCGTGACAAGCCGTCTATCCTAAAAATAAAGATTTTATACAATGCTCGTATGAAAATGCTTTATATTGCAAAGAAACAAATGAAAAGATATTATATCTATGCTTGTACGTAGATAATCTAATCTTTACAAGAAATGAAGCACTCATGTTTGAAGACTTCAAGCAATCAATGATGAAGGAATTTGACATGGCCAATATAGGGTTGATGTCTTTCTTGGTATTGAATTGAAGCAAAGTTCACAAGAAGTCTATACAAAGGAAGTACTCAAGCATTTTAAAATGGAATATTGTAATCCAGTTAGCACGCTAGTTGATTATGGAGTTAAACTTTCAAAAGAAGATGAAAGAAAGGTAATTAATCTAACACTTTGTAAAAGTTTAGTTGGAAGCCTAAGATATTTAACATTTCAAGGTCAAATATTAGTTATGGTGAATTGATTCATGGAGGAGCCTAACTCATTGGAAGGCGGCTAAAATGGATTGGTGAGTTGATTCATGGAGGAGCCTAACTCATTGGAAGACAGCTAAAAAAATTTTGAGATACAACAAAGGTACTATCTCTCCTACATTACATTACATTCTAATAAATTTAAATTGGTTGGATATGCAAATAGTGATTAGGGTAGAGACCTTGATGATAGAAAAAGTACAAGTGGGTTTGTCTTTTATTTGGGAGACACTACTTTCACTTGGTCATCAAAGAAACAAGCTAATAGTCTCAACATGTGAAGCGAAATATATTGCAGCATCTTATTGTGCGTCCCATTGTATATAGCTTAGAAGGCTATTAGATTATATGCTTACCCAACAAAAGGAAGCTAAAAAAAATTTTATTGACAACAAATCTGTCATTGCACTAGCAAACAATCCAATATATTATATTATGAAAGAAGCAAGTATATTAACTTAAAAGTTCACTTCATTTAAGAACAAGTGAAGATCAAAAATATGGAACTAGTGCACATCAAATCACATGATCAAGTTTGTGGCATTTTCACAAACCACTTGGAGTTTATATCTTTTCAAAATTCAAGACATAACTTGATATGATGGATGCAATGGAAATTAAGTTTAAGGGGGAGAATTAAAGAATAATTAAACTTAGTTACCAAGGAAATTAAGTTAATTACCTTGGAATGTGAGAAATTGCAATTAAAGTGAAGTTGATTGCCATGGAAGGTGAAATGTTGAAATTAAAGATAAGTTAATTTTCATTAAAGGAGAAAATTGAAGAAGGTTACATGTTGAGAAAGCTTATTGGTCAAATGTTATCACAAAATTTAATATTTATGTTACACTAAATTTATTGCAAACTTTATAGACCTCCCTATAAATAGGGAATGGTTATGTTATGTAGTGTATGCAAGAAATTATCAAAGTAAAATACTTCTTATTCATCTTTGTCTCTCTCTATAACTCTTCCAATTTCTAACAAAAAACAATTAAACCAAAAGAGTAGGCTATGTGGATTAAAAAAAAAAATCACTCCAACTGCTCATTCAAATGAAGTAAGTTCATTCATTACTTGAGAGGAACATATAGAAATTATGCAAGTGTTGCTTCAGTTCATCTTGAATCATTTCCATACCCCAGCCCCCACCCCCAAGTGAGAAAGCAGATCAAATACAGAATCACAATGCTAGCATTGATGAAAATAAACTACAAATCATATTTCTGAAAGATATATCCAAAGATTGAAATAGGAAATTTCTTAAAATATAATCCAATACTTCTCTAGCGTAATATAATTTCATGGAATTTACCTTGAAGACTAGATGTAAATCCGCAAGTTGTCAAATGTTTGGCAAAAGTCTTCCCAAGTTCTTGTTGCCAATCTTGCGTAACTTTAACTTCTGGGATAGCCCAAATAAGTGCCATCTCCTTCTCTAGGTTAACTGTGGCAGACGATACCTGAGGCTGCACCAATGTGCATTTAGTTAAATCAATTAAGCCAGCTACAGTCAAGCAAATCAAAATGGGAAAAGAACAGAGGCAGAAATTGCATGCGATCAGAATATTTCAACCTGTTCCGTTAACTCGGTGGGAGAAGACCAAAGTAATGCACAAAAAACAAGAGAACATAGAAAAAAGGTTCAAATTATTTCTAGAGCTATATGATGTCTCACTAGGCTTTCCAAAATGCGCTTCACGCTCGATGCGCATCCGCCGCATACCATTCCCTGCAAGAAATCGTCAAAGAGAACCCTAAAAGCATAAGCTTATCCCCCAAGTCAAGATGAGCTTCTAAACAATGGAAGCAAAAGGAGTAGCCGAATTACCCCAACATGGAGGACAATCACATCGGCATCCAACGCAAGGAGGTTCTCGGAATCGCCGGCGACGGGCTTGGCGTCAATATTCCCACCTCTCGACCCGCCACCTCCGCCGCCGCCTCCACCGGCTCCGTCGGGTCCATCACCACCACCGCCGTCTCTGCCGGACACGGCGTGGTAGCTGGACACCGACGCAAACCTGTTCCCGTGAGGCGAGGACTGAGGTCTCCACAGGGAGGTCCCAGCGACGGGGCATAGAGAGATGGGAATCGGGGAGACGCAGCGGGGGCGGCTGTCGAAGCTTAAGAAGCAACGGGCTCCGCGGGAGGTGGGTGGCGAGGGGAGGAGGAAGTGGATCTTTCGGGAAGAGGATGACGAGGAGGAGGCAGCCACCGCCGGCGCTTTAGGAAGAGAAGATAACGCGGACTCCATCGCCAGAAGCGAGAGGAGAGCGAGGTAGGTGAGAGGCGTGGGTGGGTGCTTTGAAAGAGAACAAGAGATGATGAGACCGTCACCACTAGTCAAATCAGTACATATCGGCTTTTCGCTTGTTTCACGATACGTTCAATATATAACGTGCCATTATGGTCATATTTTTCAATTTTCACCCCCAATTTTACTGGGATGAATTAAATTAACGTACACTTTTTCAGTTCGACAATATTTGAAAATAATAAGAGTATATGCAATTAACCTAAATTAAACCGTTATATGTTGTAACGCTACTACTGTGATTGTTACAATGTAATGATATTATTGTGAACTATTTTTGCCATGTGTTCCACGTGATTGTTTATGTGCACAACTACTTGCAGCTAATTGTGCTCCATCTACACATTTGCCCATGCACGGCCCAATTAAATAGAACAGCCCAGTTGGCTCATTCAGTCCAAAGAGGCCGAAAGGCAAATCTCATGGACTGCCCAATTAAACATATTAAACGAGAGAAAAGTGGGAGTAAATTTGAATGTAAGAAAAAAATTACTATTTTATCAATTATATTTAAAAAATAAGTAAATAAGTATAGGCATGAATGAGCACAATACTCAATCGAATATACAATAATATTATTGAACAAAAATATTAAATAATATCACTTACACTGTGTTTCATTGAGGGGATGGAAAAATGAGAGAGAAGGAATATATGATGGAAAAGAAAATTAAAAGAATTGAAAAATAATTTTATTTCTTTTTCACTGTTTCAGAAATAAAATAGGAATAATTATTTTTTTTAAGTTAGCTTTGCCTCCATTCTGAATTATTATTACTCAAGAAAATGGTTGTTGCTCGTTCTACCGTATGATAGAAATTTGTTTCTTTCTCCATCTCATCGATCCCAGTCGAATAAACTATTGGATATTGTTAAATAGTAAACTTATGATTTAATCTGCTGAAGCAACGCACGCCTCGTGTCTCATGTCAAGCCCGGTTTAGTCCGATCTAGCCCAAAACCTATTGGGCCGAGAAGCAGTCCAAACCCAACCCAAACCTCACGGTCAAATAGGGGTGTTGACCCTGAATATTCGAAACGCAGAGAAAGGCGTTCGTCGCCTTCTCTGCGTGCCTTGGACGCAGCCGCAGGCAACGACAGATGGGGGAAGCGGTCGCCGGCGAAAATCTTAGACGCAATGGTGGCGTCCCCGCGAGACTCGGAAGTGGCGGAAGGCTTGCGGCGCAATGACGATCCCAGGCAGGCGGACGCGGTCTCAAGCGGGCGCTCAACGCCCTAAATCGGCGCGGCGGAGCGAATTTGAGTAGTTGACACCAACGTGACATCAGCCGTTCGGAGGAAATCGAGCGGCAGCGGCGATTTTGGCCCGGCGGTCAAAATTAGAGGAAAAATTGAATTTAGGGTTTCCGCCGGTTTTCTAAATTAGGGTTAAAGTTTTCCGGGGTTTCCAATCGTGTTTTCAATTCAGGAATAAAATTTGTATGGGGAAAGTAGGGTTTTCTATTTGGGGTGAGATTTTACCTGGAAACTCTAGGGTCTCACACCTGGTGTTAGGCCCTGGGCTTCCCGGTTCAGCCCAAGGGGGAGGCCCAGGCCCGGAACCAGGCCCAAACGAACGATACGCGCGTGGCGGCACGTGGAAAGCAGGCGGCGATGGCGTCGACGCCCGCGCGAAAGAAGGAAAGCTGATGGCTGGGACGGAGTCGACACGTACAGCCGCGAAGCGGAGACAGCGTGAGCGAAAGGCTCGGACGCAGACGAGGCGAGGATTTCGGAAAGGACGCGAAAGAAGCGAAGCGGTCTTCGCCACGGAAATCGGACGCGGCATCTTCCGCGCGACTCTCGGAGCCAGGCGACGCGGTCGTCGCGGGGAAGAAGAGAAGCGGCTCTTCCCTATAAAGCTCGAAGAAGGGAGCGAGCACAGGGGGCTGGAAGTTGCGAGCGGAAGAGGAGAACCGGCGAGCGAGCATTGTGAGCGGCGGCGACGCCGACGAGAGAGAGAGAGAGAGCGACGAGAGGAGGAGAGTTTAGGGTTTTTGTAACCTTCTAACGTGAATAAGAGGTGAAATTTCCCTACCTTCTCCGGTGTTCTCTGCCTTTTCGTGCTTTCCGGCGAGATCCTCTGTTTCCGGCTCTGGTTCGGCGACGCGCTCGTTGGCAGGCGGCTAACGGGCGACGTCGGGGCGGTTCGAGCAGAGCGCAGGCGGCGCGACGCTCGTTCCCAATAGATCCAGCGAGGTTCGGCGTGCGGCGGCGTTCGACGGTGGACGACGCAGCGGCGCCGTGCGCGAAAGAGACGAAGGCACGAGGACGAAGACGACGAAGCGCGGTTGACGCAAGCAGACGTCAGCGAGGGCGAAGTCAAAATCGGCGGCGGAATTCAAAATCGAAATCGATTTCGGCACGCTGACGCAAGCAAAACGTCAGCAGGAAACCGAGTTCGCAGCGACGGAATTAATCGTCGGCTGACGTCAGCGTGACGTCAGCACGAACGATTCGGCGCCGAGTTCAAACAGTAAAATCAGATTAATTTGGTGATAATTTTGACTTCGGTCAAAATTAGAAAAGAAGTATTTTGATTTAGGGTTTTGTTTTAATCGGATTTCTCGAATTAGGGTTAGGGTTTTCCAATCCCTTCCGTGCGAACTGTAATTTGGGAAGAAAAAGTTGAGCGTGAAACTAGGGTTTTGAATTTGGGGACGAGATACAGTCCGGAAACCCTAGCGCGATCACGTTCCGGTGTTCCGCCGGACGGCTCTAGGAAGCAGATAAGCACTGTTTTTAGACCGTTCCGACCGGGGCGTGACACCTGGTCTAGTGTTCCGTCGGACCACCATTAGGCCAGAGCGTGACACCTCGGAAGACTAAATACCGCTTTGAATTTGATGCATCGCCTCGGACATGCATCCGATGCCTCATTTAGATTTTATTACTCATGCTTATAATTAATTTAAGGAGATGAAAAGTTATAATCTTTCGCTATAAATATATTTGTACTTCTTCTACCAAATCAATCGAATCAAGTGAAGAAGCATTCTATTCTTGTTACGTGCACGCCGCGTAACGAGAAAAGAAAACAGTAAAAAAAAGTAAGAGAAAAATAAAACAATAAAAGGTTAAAAAAAATTAAATCAATTTACCGTGTCGCGTGGGCGCACAGTGAAATTGATTTTGATTGCTTACGCCCGTGACTCAACAGAAATTCCATCTTCCCTTTTTATATTTCCTCCGCCTCGGTTGTTGCGCACACCTGCATCACCGCAACCGAGCTCCTCTTGCAATTTCCCCTCTTTCACGTTTCTCTTCCGCCGCACGCCCTTCCGCCAATCTCATCGGAGCTACCATCCAGCGCACCTTCGGCCACCGACGACAAGCTCCAAAGGCTGTGGCGAAGCTTCCAGCCCCATCTCCTTCATCTTTGGTCCTTCCGGCCGGCGAGTAGAGCTCAACGTGGGTTCGCCGAGACCCTAACTCCGGCGATCTCAATCTCCCTTGAATCTCCTCCTAACTTCGTTCTGTTGCTTCGGAGCAGTCGGCGACGACTTGCTGGACATTTCCTGTAATTTCCGACCGATTCCGGTGACATCTCGCGGCGTTCCGACAATTTTCCGGCGGTGCTCCGGCGAGGTCGACGACTTCCTTTTCTTGGTTTTCAACAGACTTTGGGACGCTGCCATTTTCTATTGGAACAGGTGACTGCTGGCGCCGGGGACAAAGTACTGTTTCGGCGATCCTCCGGCGAACTTTCCAGCGATTTCCCGTGCGTCTATTCGACTCAATTGGTGGTTCGTCCACACAGGCTGTGGGTTAAGTTAGTATCTAAACCCACTTCGTACGCAATTAGGCAACGACCCCTGCATGCTTAACATAACGAACCAGTTAGACTATTGCATGCTTAGGATCTAATGATTCCTGCTTATACTTAATTAACGAACAAATTGCATGATAATCATAACAGACCCAAAACAGTAATTAAGGAAAATAAGAAATAAATTAAGATAAAAAAATGGATACATAAATGGTAATATGGTATAAACGAGAGAACTAATACATGCGTATTTTATTTTATTACGAGGACTGTAGATTTAGATATACGGGATATTTCTGATTCGGGTGCGGAATTAGTCAGACCTATAGTGGCAGGTAGGGATCTTTATTCCTGTACATTGATCAAGGTGCCTACCACTTGATTAGGAGACATCTCACGGTTGAGTGTTACCGCTTAGTTAGGGGCACCCTACTGATTTACTCTTTGATATTAGTTTCCATTGAATTGTTATTTCCATTGAGCATGATATGATTGACTATTTATATTCCATCGCATGATATGTCCTTCTCCCGTTTTATTGGGATTTCGCGCTATTATACTGAATGTGTGCTCTCTAGCATATGTTGTGTGTTATTATTTGGCCGTACTTTGTATGGTACATTGATGTTCGAACCGTACTAGTGGCGCTGGAGTGCCAGTCGGACGTGTTTTGGGGCCATACCCATATAGTGCTATGGAGGATGACCTCGTAGACTATATCTGCTATTTGCATACAGTGTGCTATTATGCACAGGTATGATAGGGTACAGGATGTAGTACCAGTGGACTGTTGATGAGCAGTCGTCTCTAGTGTGCGAGTTGACACTGGGGACCACTCAAATATGAGTGCGTGTCCATAGGGGACGACTCAGCCCACAGCTCAGTATTTTTGGTGTATTGTTATACCTGTATTGTATTGATCATAGTTTACAAGTACATTTTTGGTGCACTTGATAGGATTGTATGTATGTTTGGCATATTTTTCCATTAGTATTATTGCACCATATACTTAATCCCTACTTAGCCCTTCTGGCTAACAACCCCTGCATATATATTGATTTGATTTCAGGTCCTGAGGTGGGTCCGTCGCGGACAGATCAGGCATAGCTAGATAGTATTAGTGGACTCCCTAGTATTGGTATTGTATGTGTGTACCTGTTTATGTATTTTGGCCATGTGGCCGGTTTGTTGTATCCCGTCGGTGGGACAGTGCCTGTTGTATTGATACATTTGTTGTGTCACTGTTTCATTCATGTGTTGGATTTTATTATCTGTTTATCGGTTTGTGGTGTACAGTGTTGGGTCGGGCTAGATTAGCAGGCCCAAATTGTCAGGTCTCATTGGTGGGCCATATGGTTGGGGCCCAGTAGCCATCGAGACGTGACAATTAGTGGTATCAAAGGTATAGGTTTAACTTGGGAGTCAAACTAGCCCTAAGGACTTAGGGTGAACATCAGGCTTAGGACACGTTTCTTCGTTATTCTAATTTGAATATTGAGCACCTAACACATTTTGCAATTAATGATTATCCCTGTGAAAATTTTTTGCCCTTGTCTCAAGATGCAACCGGGACCCTATGATGGATTTTCTGGCAGTCAGAACCGATGTGGCTCTCGAACGGCTGCTACCGCAAGTGCACGGTCTATCGCGTAATACAATAAGTATCGATCCCACGAAGACTAGGGGTCAAGTACTAACTAATCAGATAATCAATAGCTAGGTCAATAATTAAAGGAAAATTGACTAATGTCCTAATGCAAACAATTAAACTAGAGCGAACTAAAATCAAACAGAGCAGAGAGCAAAGCAATCGGGGTTTTAAGTCTATGAGAGAAATTCGAGGTATCGGGTTTTGCCACACTGAAGCATGAAGAGATATTAAAGCTTGATGTTCTAATCAAGTTTTATCTAAGTTCTCAAGGTAATCCTTCCTAGGGTACAGACGCGCTCCCTCTTAGGACACGGTCCGGTATACGACTTAACCCAAGTCTCATACTCTCGTGGTTTACCGGGTTAAGCGGATCCAATGGGTTCTGTGAAGGGTTAGGGTTCCTCGGGTGATTTCGAGTGCTCTCGCCAAATGAAATCACCACTCCAGTCTAAGGGATTCCGATGATTGTGGTTCACCTCTCAGTCCATCCCACAACATCTAAAAGCATGCATACATATGACCAGTACATAAACATGTATGAAAACATCCTCGACATGAATAAGAATAAAGATAAATAGAGAAATATATATATATATCAAGTCATAACATTCAACATTCATATAGTGGGCTATGCCCAAACCCCGAAAAGAGAGTTTACGCTATCATATACATCGTGAAATACATCAAATCTCTCATGTAAATGAATTCAAACCAAAGGAAAGGGTAGATCCTTGATGGAAGAAGGCCCAGCACGAAGATTCACATCGGAACGAAGGAAGAATTGCGCTGAAACAGTGTTGTCGCCCAGAAAATCGCCCCAAAACCTTAGGTTGTCGCCGTTTCGCTTCATTCTCCTCAACCGCTTGGTCAAATCCGATGATTTTGGTCCCAAAATGTGTGTAGCTAAGTTAGGAAGGTCTCCTCCAAATTTCAGCGAAATCCGCTTTCAAAATAAAAAGTTATGGGCGAAAAACCAGGCGCCTATCGAAGTTGCGCGGGACGATGCACGGCCGGGCATAGATGCACGGCCATGCCCGTGTACAGCTCGGTGGCTGAAAAACTTACTCTTCACGGCCGTGCATGGATGCACGGCCATGCCCGTGTACGGCTCGGTGAAGCCGGGAGTGGTCAGATCATGCACGGCCGTGCATGGATACACACCCATGGCCATGAAGAGCGTAAAGGACTCCGATTGGGCTGAAATTTCACATGTAGCTTCGTCTCATCACGAGGAATTGTCCTATATCTTTAGATCTTCCAAATTCCACCAATTTTGAGGCAAAATATCTACATTTCAATAAAAACAGAGGAAAAGTGAAGGTTCTGAAGAATATGAAGCATTTAAGTGCATAAATGAGACAAAGCATGCATTTTACTCTGAAATAATGATAAAATTAAGCTACGAAATATCATATATTTGTATGTCATTAGAGGGCAGGAAGTCCTGGGCACCGAGTTTTATGCAGCGGAGGCCTGTACCATCTCAGTCTAGCACAGGGTCTGCACGTACGGGATTTGCTCTTACCGCACCTCAGAGGAACTGCCATAAATGTGGAGAACCTGAGCACGTTGCTCAAGATTGCCTGAACAACAATGTACAGTGCTATCATTGCCAATAGTGGGGACATTACCGAGCCAACTGCCCGCTTCTAGGCAAGCAACCACAGGGATCCCAGTCGACAGTGCAAGCTCCAAGGTGCAACCCTCCACGACCATTGCATTCGGGTCAAAGGTCTTCTGCTACACAACGTGACGGACAAGGATGGGCGTCTGGAGCAGCCCGTGTATATACTTTATCTCAGCAGGATGCGCAACAGGCTCCGGGTTCGGTAATGCAAGGTATAATTTTAGTATACAACTTTCCTGCATGTTTATTAATTGACACGGGTAGTTCGTATTCTTTTATCTCCAATGAATTTGTGAAGAAGATAGATCTTGTGCCAGTCCTAGCACCATATGACATGACCATACACGCACCTGGTGGTGTGTTACGGTCACATCTCGAAGTACAACAATGTCCCTTAAATTTTGAGGAGATTATCCTTTATGTGGATCTAATGGTCTTGGATTTCTCGGATTTCGATATAATATTGGGGATGAATTGGCTGATCACCAACAATACAATGGTGGACTGTTCTAATAGTACTGTGATCTTCAGGCCACTTAGATGTCCCAGGTGCTTTTTTGTCGGTACTTCTGGACAGGTTGCTCTAATCATAACAACTGTGCAAGCAAGAAAGCTACTAAAGAGTAGATGTCAAGGTTACTTAATGTCTATCTTGGACATTGGGGAACCGCGACATATTCTGATCGAGAGTGTGCTAGTGGTTAGGAGATACCCTGATGCTTTTCCTGACGAACTACCTGGTTTGCCACCACACAGACAAGTGGAGTTTGCTATTGAGTTACAACCTGGCACCGCCCCTATTTCCAAAGCGCCATACCGAATGGCACCGAAGGAATTAGAAGAACTGAAGGAACAATTACAGGAGTTACTCGACAAGGGTTTTATATGACCTAGTGCCTCTCTGTGGGGTGCTCCTGTGCTATTTCTTAAGAAGAAGGATGGTTCCTTTAGGTTATGCATTGATTACAGGCAATTAAATGCAGTTACAATTAAGAATAAGTACCCTCTTCCTCAAATCGATGACTTATTCGACCAGCTAAAGGGTTCCAGTGTCTATTCTAAAATTAATCTTCGGTCTGGATATCACCAACTGAGGGTCAGAAATGAAAATGTATCAAAGACTGCATTTCGGACATGGTATGGCCATTATGAGTTTTTGGTTATATCATTTGGGTTGACGAATGCCCCGACATCTTTTATGGATCTTATGAATAGGGTGTTCATTGATTATTTGGACAAGTTCGTCGTGGTTTTCATCGACGACATCTTGATATATTCTTGAAACAACAATGAGCATAAGAAGCATTTGCACCAAGTGTTGCGTACGGTGCGACAGGAGCAATTGTACGCTAAATACAGTAAGTGTGCTTTCTGGCTCAACGAGGTGTCATTTTTGGGACACGTGATCTCCAGTGATGACATTTTAGTTGATCCTGGGAAGATTCATGTAGTGGTAGAATAGGAAAGGACTACAACAGTCCAAGGAATTAGAGGCTTTCTGGGCTTAGCGGGCTATTACAGGAAATTTGTTGAAGATTTCTCAAAGATTGCTGCCCCATTAACTAATTTGACGAGGAAAGATGTTGCATTTGACTGGGACAATAACTGTGAGAACAATTTTCAAGAACAAAACAGAGGCTAGTTAGTGCTCCTATACTGGTACTTCCTACCAGTGATTCAGGGTATGCAGTATACACGGATGCCTCGATCCAAGGTTTGGGTGCTGTACTGATGCAACACGGCAGAGTCATTGCGTATGCTTCTCGGCAGTTGAAAGAGTATGAGAAGAATTACCCTGTACATGACTTATAGCTTGCACCCGTTGTCTTTGCTTTAAAGATATGGCGGCATTATTTATACGGTGTGGTGTTCGAGATATTTACGGATCACAAAAGTCTCAAATATTTATTTTCGTAGAAAGAATTAAATATGAGGCAACACAGGTGGGTTGAGTTCTTGAAGGACTACGATTATACCATTGAATACCACCCAGGCAAAGCTAACGTGGTGGCTGACGCTTTGAGCAAAAAGACTAGGGGAGTAATGGAACACCTACGGGTGGCACCTATAAAGCTAGTTCGACACATGACAGCTTTAGGTGTGAATATCATTGACAAGACTGAACATGGAGTTATGACAGTGATGGTAGCTGAATCTTCCTTGGTGAATAAAATAATTGAATGCCAATCAGAAGATTGGTACTTGCAGGACATTATATCGAAAAGAAAGAGGCTAGAATTTTCTCAAGATTCTGATGGAGTGATTCGATTCAGGGATAGATTATGTGTGCCAGAATCAGTGAAGGAGGAACTTATGATAGAAGTACACAAATCTAGATTCGCAATGCACCCTGGTACCACAAAGATGTATAAAGATCTTCAGAAATCCTATTGGTGGGAAAATATGAAGAAAGACATAGCAGAATATGTCTCGCGATGCCTTACATGTCAGCAGGTTAAGGCAGAACATCGTAAGCCACATGGTAAGTTGCAAAGTATACCTCTTCCAGAGTGGAAATGAGAGCATATTACGATGAATTTCGTGTCTGAAATTCCAAAGATAGAGTGGAAACACGATTCTATTTGGGTGATAGTTGACAGATTAACAAAGTTAGCCCACTTCATATTGATAAGTACAACCTACTC
Source organism: Costus lasius (assembly GCA_027563935.2). NCBI lineage: Eukaryota > Viridiplantae > Streptophyta > Magnoliopsida > Zingiberales > Costaceae > Costus > Costus lasius. Next base: position 121,488,731 of record CM050446.2, read on the forward strand.
TGTTGACAAGCTGGCAAGAATGTACTGTATGGAGATTGTTCGATTACATGGAGTTCCAGCTAGCATCATATCAAACCGAGACACGAGATTTACATCTAAATTCTGGGGTAGTCTATAGAAAGCTCTCGGCACTCAGTTGCGATTCAGCACTGCATATCATCCTCAGACAGACGGTCAATCTAAAAGGACTATCCAGACGTTGAAAGACATGCTTCGAGCATGCGCGCTAGATTTTTCTGAAAATTGGGAAGTTCATTTATATTTGGCAGAGTTTGCTTACAATAATAGCTATCGCTCGTCCATTCAGATGGCACCGTTTGAGGCATTGTATGACAGACGGTGCAGACCACCAGTATTGTGAGATGAAGCGGGTGAAAGACAAGTGCTTAGTGTGGAAATATTAGATCATGACGCTGAATGAGTACAACTCATCCGGAAAAAATTATTGATTGCGCAGAGTCGACAAAAGAGCTATGCAGACAGAAGGAGACGTGACCTTGAATTCGAAGTTGGTGATCACGTATTCCTTAAGGTCACTCCTATGAAAGGCGCCGCATGATTTGGGTACAGAGGTAAATTAGCTCCTTGCTATACAGATCCGTTTGAAATACTGGAGCACATTGGACCTGTGGCGTATCGCATTGCGTTGCCTCCGGTGTATTCCAACATACACAACGTATTCCATGCATCAATGCTACGAAAGTACATGCGTGATCCTTCTCATATTCTACAGGATCTGTATCCAGGGCTCAGACATGATGTGAATTATCAAGAGACGCCTATAGAAATTCTTGACCGAAAATTGCATCGGCTCCGGAACAAGGTGATTTGGCTAGTTAAGGTTCGGTGGCGGAACCGTTCTGAAAGCGAGGCTACATGAGAACCTGAGGACGAGGTTGCTCATACATGTCCTCATTTATTTCCTGAGAGAGAGGTGTATTGAGTGATTGTACTACTGTGAGTATTGTATTCGTTTCGTATTAATCTTTTGTGTTGAATTTAGGGACCAAATTCTTATAAGGTGGGAGGAATGTTAGGTGCACGCCACGTAACGACAAAAGAAAATAGTAAAAAAAAGGTAAGAGAAAAAGAAAATAGTAAAAGGTTAAAAAAAATTGAATCAATTTAGTGTGTCGCGTGAGCGCACAGTGAAGTTGATTTTGATTGCTTGCGCCTGTGACTCAACAGAAATTCCATCTTCCCTTTTTATATTTCATCTGTCTCGGTTGTTGTGTACACCTGAATCACCGCAACCGAGCTCCTCTTTCACATTTCCCTTCCGTTGCACGCCCTTCCGCCAATCTCATCGGAGCTGCCATCCGGCGCACCTCCGGCCACCGGCGACAAGCTCCGAAGGCTGCGGCGAGGCTTCTGGCCCCATCTCCTTCTTCTTTGGTCCTTCTAGCCGGCGAGTAGAGCTCGACGTGGGTTCACCGAGACCCTAACTCCGGCGATCTCGATCTCCCTCAAATCTCCTCCGAACTTTGTTCTGTTGCTTCGGAGCGGTCGGCGACGTCTTGCTGGACATTCCCTGCAATTTCCGGCCGATTCCGATGACATCTCGCGGGGTTTCGACAATTTTCCGGCGAGGCCAACGACCTACTTTTCTTGGTTTTCAATGGACTTTGGGATGCTGCCATTTTCTGTTGGAACTGGTGATTGCCAGCGTCGGGGACGAAGTACTATTCCGGTGATCTTCCAGCGCGTCTGTTCAACTCAATCGGTGGTTCGTCCACATAGGTTGTGGGCTAGATTAGTATCTAAACCCACTTCGTACGCAATTAGACAACGAACCCTACATGTTTAACATAACGAACCGGTTAGACTATTGCATGCTTAGGATCTAATGATTCCTACTTATACTTAATTAACGAACGAACTGCATGATAATCATAACAGACCCGAAACAATAATTAAAGGAAAATAAGAAATAAATTAAGATAAAAAATGGATACATAAATGGTAATATGGTATAAACGAGAGAACAAATACCTGCGTATTTTATTTTCTTACGAGGACTGTAGATTCGGATATACAGGATATTTCTGATTCGGGTGCAGGATTAGTCAGACCTATAGTGGCAGGTAGGGATCTTTATTCCTGTACATTGATCAAGGTGCCTACCACTTGATTAGGAGACATCTCACGGTTGGGCGTTACTGCATAGTTAGGGGTGCCCTGTTGATTTACTCTTTGATATCAGTTTCCATTGAACTGTTATTTCCATTGAGCATGATATGATTGACTATCTATATTCTATCGCATGATATGTCCTTCTCCCGTTTTATTGGGATTTCGTGCTATTATACTGCATGCGTGCTCTCTAGCAGATGTTGTGTGTTATTATTTGGTCGTACTTGTATGGTACATTGATGTTCGGGCCGTACTAGTGGCGCTGGAGTGCCAGTCGGACGTGTTTTGGGGCCAGACCCATATAGTGCTATGGAGGATGACCTCGTAGACTATATCTGTTATTTGCATATAGTGTGCTATTATGCACGGGGATGATAGGGTACTAGATGCAATACCAGCGAACTGTTGACGAGTAGTCGTCTCCAGTGTGCGAGCTGACACTAGGGATTACTTAGATATGAGTTCGTGTCCATAGGGGATGACTCGGCCCACAGCTCAGTATTTTTGGTGTATTGTTATACCTGTATTGCATTGATCATACTTTACAAGTACATTTTTGGTGCACTTGATATGATTCGATGTATGTATGTTTGACACGTTTTTCTATTAGTATTATTGTAGCATGTACTTAATCCCTACTTAGCACTTCTGGCTAACAACCCCTGTATATATATTGGTTTGATTTCAGGTCCTGAGGCATGTCCGTCGCGGACAGATCAGGCGTAGCTAGATAGTATTACTGGACTCCCTGGTATTGGTATTGTATGTGTGTACCTGTTTATGTATTTTGGCCATGTGGTCGGTTTGTTGTATCCCGTCGGTGGGATGGTGACTGTTGTATTGATACATTTGTTATATCACTGTTTCATTCATGTGTTGGATTTTATTATCTGTTTATGGGTTTGTGGTGTACAGTGTTGGGCCGGGCTAGATTAGCAGACCCAAATTGTCAGGTCTCGTTGGTGGGCTGTACGGTTGAGGCCCAGTAGCCGTCGAGACGTGACAATTCTTCTCCTACGAGCCTTGTCTCGTTTGTGTGCCAGAGAGAGAGTGATCCAGTTTCTAACAAACTGGTATCAGAGCAAGAAGATTTTTGCCGGAGTTAAAGGTCATCACTGCTGAGCTACCGTCGACGAACAAAGAGGAGGTACGAAAATTACCAAGAGAAGGCTTTGTTGAAGAATGAAAAATAAAGGTGAAAAAAATATTTGGTTTCAATTACCAAGAGGAGGTACGAAAATTAATTTTGAAGATGACAAACTCAAATTTAATTCCCTTTCAAGTTCCTAAGTTTACTAAAGAGAAATTTGAAAATTGGAGTATACTAATGAAAGCCTTGTTGGGCGCTCATGATGTTTGGGATATTGTAGAAAATGATTATGATGCTCAGGGGGAATTTGCAGCAGTTCAAAATCTCAGAAAAAAGGAACAGCTCAGAAAAAAGGATCAGAAAGCTGTATCACTCATCCATCAAGCATTAGATGACACTACATTAGAGAAGATGTCAAACGCAACTACCTCCAAGCAATTATGGGACATGTTTCAAATCACTTGCAGAGGAAATGACAAAGCAAAGAAGGTCTGACTATAATACCTTTGTGGAGAATTCGAAGCAATACAAATGAAAGATTCTGAGAAAGTGTCAGAATACATCTCAAGAATTGCAGCCAATGCAAATCAGATGAGAAGACTTGGAGAAACTATAGCTGAGGTAAAAGTTGTTGAGAAAAATTTAAGATCACTGACAGAGAAATTTGATCATATAGTAACAACCATTGAAGAGTCTAAAAATCTAGATGAAATGTCCATTAAAGAACTCACTGAGTCACTGGAAGTACACGAGGAGAAGGTAAATCGACGAAAGAAACAGTTGAACAAGTTTTGTAGACAAAACTGAACCTACAAGAAAGTGCTGAAAGAAGCAATACAAATTTCAGAGGACGTGGAAGTGCTAGAGGGCAAAATCATAATTTTGGAAGAGGAGGATGTGGTACATATAGTAATCCTCAAAACATGCCTCGTTTTAATCCAACAAGAGGTCATGGCCAAGGAAGAGGAGAAAGCCAACAATATCAGCCAAGGTATGATAAGTCAAAGGTACAATGTTATACTTGTCAAGGTTATGGACATATGTCAAGAGAATGCAAGAATTCAAGAACTGATGCTAGTGTTAACCTCTCACACCAAGAAAGTAATGATATAGTTGATTCAACTCTTTTGATTGCTTATAAAGATTTGAAACAAACTGATAAGTCGTTGTGGTACCTTGATACTGGAACCAGTAATCACATGTGTGGAGATAAATCACTGTTCATATAGATGAACGAGAATGTCAATGGAACCATTACATTCAGAGACTCCTCCAAAATTCCAGTAAGAGGGAATGGTAAAATTCTGATAAGACTGAAATATAATACTCATTAGTATATCTCTAATGTCTACTATGTCCTTGACATGAAAAACAACATTCTGAGTATGAGCAATTTGCTTGAGAAAGGTTATACCTTTTATACTATTGGCCACAATTTGTATCTGAAAAATATTGCAAGAATTATGGTTGCCAATGTACCAATGGCACAAACCCGTCTGTTTGTGCTACCAATACAGACAGGAGTAGCAAAATGCCTAAGGGCATGCTACAAGGAGTCATCATGGCTATGGCATCTGAGGCTAGGCCATATCAACTTTGATGGACTAAGGAGAATGTCCAAAAGTAGAATGGTAAGAGGGCTACCAGAGATAGATGAACAAAGTAGTATATGCGAAGGGTGTTTGCTAGGAAAGCAACCCAGGAAGAGCTTTCCAAATGAATCTCAGTCGAGATCATCCAGGCCCTTGCAGTTGATACACATAGACATATGCGGGCCAATTACACCAGAATCCTTTGGTAAGAACAAGTGTTTTCTCTTGTTCATTGATGATTTCAGTAGAAAAACATAGATATATTTTCTCAAAGAAAAATCAAAAGCATTTACATGTTTTCAAAAATTTAAAGCCTTTGTGGAGAAAGATAGTGGATACAAGATCCAAGCCGTAAGATCTGACAGAGAAGGAGAGTTTACATCTAGGAACTTTCAAGAGTTCTGTGAAGCTCATGGAATATGACGATTCCTGATGGCACCAGGATCGCCTGAACAAAATGGAGTTGTTGAGAGAAAGAATCGGACAATTCTGAATATGGCCAGAAGCATGCTGAAAGTAAAAGGGATGCAGAAAGAATTTTGGGCGCAAGCTGTGAACTGCGCCGTCTACCTTCAGAACAGGTGCGAAACTAAAGCTTTGAATGGAAAGACTCAAACTGAAGCATGGAAAGGAATTAAACCCTCGGTGAGACATCTAAAGGTATTTGGTAGTATTGCATATGCTCACATTCACGATCAACATCGCACTAAGCTTGATGATAAGAGTAAGAAATGTATTTTTGTTGGCTATGATTCACCTACCAAAGGGTATAAACTCTACGATCCAATTAACAAGAAGGTTTTTGTCAGTAGATATGTAGACTTCGATGAGGAAGCTACATGGGTCTGGAATGTCCAGGAAGATCAAAATAACTATGATCTCCTTCCCTCTTTAGAACAAGATGAAGACGAGGAAAGACCTCAACCAATTACACCTCCGTCATCACCAGTGATGAATGAACCTATTTCAGAAGGAAGTTCAAGTAGTAGGCAGATACGCACAAGGAGGCTGGAAGACTTGTACCGAGAAACCGAGAGAATTGATGATGTCTCATTTGTTTGTTTGTTTGCAGATGCTAAGCCTATTAACTTTGAAGAAGCTGTGAAAGAAAAGAAATGGAGAAAAGCTATGGATGAAGAAATTACAGCAATAGAGAAGAACAATAGCTGAGAGCTGACGACTCTACTAGAAGGGCATAAAACTATAGGAGTCAAGTGGGTGTTCAAAATCAAGAAGAACTCACAAGGAGAAGTTGAGAGGCACAAAGCCAGGCTCATAGCAAAAGGCTACAAACAAAAGCAAGGTATTGATTATGACGAAGTTTTTGCTCCAGTTGCTCGATTAGAAACCATAAGACTGATCATCTCTTTAGCTGCTTAAAATAAGTGGAACATATTTCAAATGGATGTTAAGTTAGCATTCCTGAATGGATATCTTGAGGAGGAGGTATACATTGATCAACCTCCAAGATACATGATGAAAGGAAGCAAGAACAAGGTATTGAAACTAAGAAAAACACTTTATGGGCTTAAGCAAACACCAAGATCATGGAATTGTAGAATTGACAAATATTTTCAGGAGAATGGATTTATCAAATGTCCATATGAACATGCCTTGTATCTGAAAAAGAAAAATGATGAAATTCTGATCATTTGTCTTTATGTAGATGATCTGATTTTCACAGGAAACAATGGCCCCGTTTGGCCTACATTCCCAGCCTGCTTTTGGGTTTTGCGGGCAGCAATTTTCTACTGTTCCAGAAAAGCTGGAACATTTGGTGCTACAGTTTCCCGGTTCCGAACGGGAAAGTTTACTGTATTGCAGAAGTCCGCTCGAGGCTGCTTTCCCATGCCTGAGGCTGGCTTCTCCACCCCCCTTAGGTCATCTTTCGTCTTTCCCCTTGTGTGTTCCTATAGCCGCCTCTCGCTTCCTCTCCATAACTCTCCCATAGCTACCTCTCGATCCATCAAAACTCTTGCAGGTTCTCTCCTGCGTCGCCGGCCATCGATCGAGCACAGAACAACCATCGCCGTCGCCTCTAGGTCTTCTTTCCCTTTTCCCCTCGCACGTTTGCTCCATCCTGTAGCCGCCTCTCGCTCGCCCGACAATAGTCAACTCTCTCACCTGTGAGCCTTTCATCGCTTGTCCTCACTCTTGCAGAACTCACAGGCGAAGAAGAACAACCACAGCCCGTCGCCTCTGATCTGTAAGAAAAAAATTAGAGGTAAGCTAAATTAATTTCTACGCTTCCCAGTCATCTATCAAATTCTTGATGCATGAGAACGTTTGGGTTGTAGATTTATATCAATATGCATTAATCAACTTTAGTATTCGACATTGAACCATAAGCTGCTGTGTGTTTCCAGTCATTCATCGTATTCTTGATACATGAGAACGCAAACATGTTTGTTAACGCTCAAATTATATTATTGCTTTCACTCAAGATGTTGAACGAAACTTTAGCTTAGTGGAAGAGGTACAAGTATGTTAAAATTCATGTGTTCCCCCCTTTGACTATTTGGTTATCTTAAAGCATAAGAGATAAATGGCAGAAAAATTTGTAGGATGATCAAAAACTCACCTCCTGAGATAAACCTTGTGTGCCATACTTGCCATTCCAAAACATGGTACATATCCTATAGATTTAAGGAACACTCAAGACCTGGAGCAAGCAATGCGATTGGTCTTGTTAGTTCACGAAAAGCCATATGAATCTTCCCTGCTAAATTAGTTTCTTACTTACTGGGCAGAGGTCATTTGTGATCTCCACTAAGGATTTGTAGTTTCTTACTTACTGGGCAGAGGTCATTTGTGATCTCCACTATGGATTTATGGGACTTCTGATGCAAAACCTGCAAATAAATAGTTTGTCTATGTAACAGATATGTGAATTAATATCTATAGTTTATGATGGCATTGACATCATACCAGGAGGTTCGACTGAAATGCAAAAACATGATCAAGGTTGACATTAGTATTGCTCTAATATAGTTTCATTCGTTTGTTTTCTCTGCTTCAAACGAGGTTCCACTATATTAGTATTGCTCTAATATATAGTGATTTATAGATAATACATGCTGCAACTGGTCTCTTCTTATCAAATATCTTATATTCTGTTAGACACTTATAAGAGCATCATGATTTTCCTGCAAGCATAAAACGATTAATTATCAACATAATATATTATTAGAGTAGTTCTATGCTAGTAATTTTTGACTGGGTATATACATGAACACTTTCTTCTAAGGTTCAGATATACAAGGATTACATCAATAAACTAATTACAATTAACTAACTCTAAGACAAAGTGTATACTCTTTTGCATGTTCAAGCATCAATGGCACAAAGTTCACAGCGAACACATCCAACAACCAAGAGTGGTAAAGCTGTGTGGAATATGCCTACAACAGTAATTTTTTGTGATTGTTGTATTACTGCCATCGAAAAAAATTATCGACCTGGATCTCATTTAACCGCATAAGGATGGAAATTTGTCCTTGAGAGTTTTCAAGAACTTACTGCTTTGTAGTATGATAAGATACAATTGAAAAATAAATGAGATCAATTAAAGGCTGAGTGGAAATTATGGAAGGAACTAAAAGGCAAAGAAACAGGGTTAGGATAGGATTCAAGATTGGAAACTGTGGCTGCAACGCCAGAATGGTGGCCACTAAGATTGCGGTAAGTTGTTCACTTTTATCGCAATTAATGTTATCCATGTTTATAATATAATTTACATTTCGTATGTAATTGTAGATTAATAAAGATTATGCGAAGTTTCAGAAGAAGGGCATTCATCCCGATATTGAGACAAAACTTGATACTATGTTTGGATGTGTCGTGGCCACGGGGGAGTATTGTGCCACACCTGCTGTGGATGAAATTAATCAAGGCTATGGTACACCAAATGAAAGTTCATTTCTAGATGATGATGATAATGTACAAGCCTCTCATCCATCCTCCCAACCAAGCGTGAGTAACAGGAGTGGTAAAAGAAAATCTAGAACTGCATCTACAGTGAAGGACAATATAGATAGATTGACAGCATCTATTGAGCAACAAGTTAATATTGAGACTCATCTTGTAGATCCTACGGGTTGTAGTATTAAGGATGTGATGGAAGAGGTCTCATGTATTCCTGAGATCAAACAAGATCGTAGGGTGTATTTTTTTGCTGCATCAATTTTCAAAACCAAAGCAAATAGGCAAATGTGGCATCAAATGAAGACAACTGAAGACAAAATAGATTTCGTGAAGTACCTATTTGCAGAAAAATGAAGACAACTTGGGTTTTGGTATTAGAGGACTTTTAAATATGTATTAACTTGTTTTATGGAACTACTTTGTTGTATGTATGTTTTTCTGAACACTTACTTGTTATGTTGTGTTGATTAGTAGTTATTTTTGTATGGTGACATTTGTGCTTACCTTTATAATATATATCGTTTTGTTATTATGCTAAACTTTTGTTGTATGTATGTTGCATGTATGTTTCTTAATTATGGATATTGATCAACTTTTGCATTTGTGTTAATCACTTACTCAAAAATATTGTATATATGTTTCTTAGATATGGAACATGATCATAGTGACAATGAAGATAGGGATGAAATTGATGGAATGAAGTATATTGAAGATACAAGAGATGATTTCTGGAAAACAACTCAATGTACAATTAATTTGATCGACGAGTATTATTCAAAGTATATAGATAAATCACCTTGTATGATATCTAATCATACAGGCGCAATATGGATGAGGGAAATTTTAGAAGGGCATCCTGAAAGGTGCAGAAGAATGATGAGGATGGAGCAAACTGATTTTGTAGCCCTATGTCATACTTTATAGGACACATATGAACTAAAGCCCTCAAGAAATGTATCAATTTTTGAGAAGGTTGGTATTTTTATTTTTATATTAGCACAAGGTCCGTCAAATAGGCAAACACAAGAAAGATTTCAGCATTCAGGTGAAACTATAAGTAGGATCTTTAACGAGGGATTGAAATCGGTATATAAGTTTGCCAAAGTTTTGATAGAGCCAACCAATAGAGAATTTCGAGAGATTCCACAACAAATATTATGTGATGATCGTTATATGCCTCATTTTAAGGTATGTTATGGTTATTTATCAAATGTTATAATTAAATGAATTGCATTACTCTAATCCAATTGTGGTGGATACATCTTTATATTATTATAGGATTGCATTGGGGCTATTGATGGTACACATGTTGATGTAGTTGTTCCACTTCATGATCAATTACGGTTTATAGGTAGAAAGGGTCGACCAACCCAAAACATCTTAGCTGTTTGTTCATTTGATATGAGGTTTACATATGTGTTAGCTAGATATGAGGGTTCTGTACATGATGCTCGTGTTCTATCAAAAGCCCTCTAGTTAAACTTTCCAACACCTCCTCCAGGTATGTTATTCTATTATAGAATTTACAATCAAATTATTCTAATTTTTACTTAAAATTATATATGACAATTACAGGAAAATATTATTTAGTTGACGCTGGATACTCACAAATGAGCGGGTATCTTGGCCCATATAGAGGAGTGAGGTATCATCTCCAAGAGTATCAACAAGGTCATCCACCACAAGGCCTTAAAAAAGTATTCAATAAAGCACACTCATCTCTTAGAAGTTGCATTGAAAGAAGTTTTGGAGTGTGGAAGAAAAGATGGAATATATTACGGGATATGCCATCGTTTCCATATGAAACACAAGTGAAGATTGTAGTTGCGTCAATGGCACTACATAATTATATTAGGGAAACAACAAGATCTGATGTGATTTTTCAAGAAGTTGATACTAATATTGATTTCACTTCAGAAGATGATTTAGAAGAAAATGAGGAACCTACTGAAGTTGAAGTACCGACTACTTCAATAGATATGTAACGTAATCAAATTGCTTTGAGTTTAATGGCATCAAATATGTAGTTAAAATACTTTTTAATATGTATGACAGTAGTGACAATATGCAACTATTTTATATGTGATTTTTATTATAATGTTTATTTATATGAACTAGATTAGACAATTATAATGGTGATTTTGGTATATTTTTTTATAATATTATATACAGGATCCTCGTGTAGAAAATGTAAGAGAAATTCTTGTAATTTTTTAAAAAATATTGCTGCTTAGTATCACAGCACAACACAAACAGGACTAAAATCAAAAGCTGTGTATCCAAACAGCCTCTAACTTTTCTCAACAGAACTTTCTGAACTAGGAAAAGTTAAAAGTTCCAGCTGGGCCAAACAAAGCCCATATAGAAATGATTGAAGCTTTCAAGAAAGCAATGAATCAAGAGTTTTAGATGACATATCTTGGACTGATGTCCTACTACCTTGGGATGGAAGTAAAGCAGACAAGTGAAGGGATTTTTATATCCCAAGAAAATTATGCAAAAGAGATTTTGAAAAAATTCAACATGAGCAACTGCAATCCAGTCAACGCCCCAATTGAAAATGGTGAGAAGATGTCCAGGTATGATAAAAGTGAAAAAGTTGATCCAACTTTATTCAGAAGTTTAGTTGGCAGTTTAATATACTTGACATGTACAAGACCAGATATTTGTTTTGGAGTTGGACTCATAAGTCGATTTTTAGAAGTACTGACTAAGACGCACTTGAATGCTGCCAAAAGAATTTTGCGTTACATCAAAGATACTCTGAATTTTGGACTATTTTATCATGCTACTGATGATTTCAAACTTGAAGGATTTTGCGATAGTAACTGGGCCGGAGACACGGACGATCGAAAAAGTACAACTGGTTATGTGTTTTTCACAAACAATGCAGCATTCACTTGGAGCTCGAAGAAACAACCGATCGTGACTTTGTCAACATGCGAAGCAGAATATGTTGCCCTCAACTCATGCGTGACGCAGGCGATCTGGCTAAGACGTTTAATGGAAGAACTGTACTTTCCACAGAAGGAGCCAACTCAAGTCAACATAGACAACAAATCAGCAATTACTTTAGCGAAGAATCCCTTGTTCCATGAACGTAGCAAACACATCAACACTCGATTCCACTATATTCGAGAATGCATTTTAAGTAATCAAGTCAAGTTGAACCATGTGAAGACAGAAGAACAAGTTGCTGATATTTTCACAAAAGCTTAAAGAATTCAAAGAGCTGAGATCCAAGTTTGGACTACAGGAATTACAAGTTTAAGGGGAAATATTAAATAGTAAATTTGTGATTTAATCCTCCGAAGCAACGCATGCCTTGGAAGAATAAACACTGCTTCGAATTTGATGCAACGCCTCGGACATGCATCCGACACCTCGTTTAGATTTTATTATTAATGCTTATAATTAATTTAGGAAGATGAAAAGTTGTAATCTCTTCCTATAAATATCTTTGTACTTCTTCTACCACATCAATCGAGTAAGTGAAGAAGCATTCTATTCTTCTCCTACGTGCCTTGTCTCGTTTGTGTGCTAGAGAGGGAGTGCTCCAATTTCTAATAGATATAGCTAATATTTTATCGTCAAGCTAAATTCTCTACACTTGACCCCCTGGCGAAAGGATTAGAGCAACGGAGGCTCCAATAGCCGGAATCGAAAGAGGGCAGGCACTGCAGATGGGCGAGCATTGCAAAGGGAGGCGGGCACTGCAGATGGGGCGGTGCTGCAGATGGGTAGGTGCTACAGAGGGAGGGGGAGGCGGTTGCATGGGGAGAGGGAGGCAACAGAGAGAAGTCATGCGTGAGAGCGTGGTGGCTGGAAGAAGAAGTCACGCGTGATGAGGGAGTGCAGAGGGGGGTGGCACTATAGAGGAGCGGCTATAAGAAGGAAGGATGCAGAGGGGGCAGTGCTGCAGAGGCGTGGTTGGAAGAGGGAAGGGAGGCGACGAGTGACAAAGGCAGGAAGAGTAGCGGCTGGAAGGGGGAAGGAGGCGATTGGAAGAGAGAAGGGAGGTGGCTGGAAGAGGGAATAGGGGCTGGAGAGTCGAGAGGCAGCATGTGTGAGGCGTTAGTCTAGTTTTCTCTCTGATTTGGGAGAAAATTTTAAAAATTATCTTTTTATTTTTATCTTTTTTTTTTCTACTGAAATAAAAGAAAAGAAAAGAAAATATGTTTCTATCCTTTTTCTCCGGTTTCCTCTCCATTGAATACAGTATTAATTTGTCTACGTCAAAATATAGTGCTAAATGTGTAAATCATGGTCAATGCTAAGTTTTAATGTCCAACCAATTTATTTTAAAGCACAATAAATTTTATTTTAAATGCAAAGGACACAAATCTGCTCATCTGACTACTCATTAATATACATCTGAATTTAAATATTATTAAAAATAAATTTTTAGTTTGTTTCTCTTGATGGAAATAACATTACTGGCTTTTTTATGTAGCCAAATTCGATAGCCTACCGACATAAGTTCTATATCGGCCTAGCCTAACTTTTCTGTGCCGCCAACTGTGCACTTAAATGTTATCGGCTACTATTTAAACCTAAAAATCTTTTCTATGTATAGATTAATTTTTCATAAAAATTAGTATAAATTATATACACCATAGATTTTTCAGAAAAATAGTCGGCAAGTGATAAGCTGGAGGAAGATGAAAATAATGTCAAATCATTATGCCTTTTATGCTATGGGCGATACATGTGCTATAATAGTCGGGACAAAGGGTTACGATCTCGCAAGGGTAAGTTAACTCTAAAATCCACAGGGTAGTAATTAAAAGTAAAATATAATTATATTTAATACAAATTTTGTATATGTATGTGAGAATTATACATTAGAGTTTTGGTTAAAGAGTTATATTCTCGACTGTGTATGTCAAATTTTTAATGTGTAAAGTGCTTAATTTCGTTATTTTTTTTATTGTTTTTATTCTTTTAAACGCATTCTAAAGTGTTGGTCAAATTTACTTAGCCATATATCAACTAGTTTGTTACACTTTTAATAACATATCATAATATTTTATATATCTAAAATATTTATTATATGCTATAATATAAATGGACATTGAAACGATTCATTAGAATTAAATTGGGGTTGGTGGATTCAAACCATGTCCAATGTCACCTTCAATTTTTCCAAATTTATGATAAGGACTTTCTATTCCTCTTTCAAGCTCCCTTGACCATTGCAATTGCACTCAATCTCTAGGCTCTACTATTTCATTTTGAATTTTTGACCTAAGAATAATTCTTCATGAGTCAATCATATATTGGATTAAATTCGAATTCAAGGTTAGTATTGAAATCCCTATACTTGATCTTGACTCACAAAATTCGAGTTTTACTTGAATATGATAACAAACGCAATCATACTAGAATTTTCTTATCAAAGATAATATAGACTGGGTCGAGTTGGATTGAGACTTAGAACTTCAACCGATCTTTGTTAGATACTTAACTCAACTATAGTAGATTTAGATAATCAATAAAAAAGTAAAATGAATTCAAAATTTATATCATATTCAAATTAAATTTAGGTTTAAAGCATTTAATAGTAAAATACTTGACTAAAATAATAAAAATAAAATTATAATATTATCCCAAGTCTTAAAGCAATCAATTCTTGAAGTAGTTGGTTTGAATCAAATGGAGTCTAAATTTAAGAGGAAAATATTCAAATTTCTAATTTATTGCAATCCCTATCTCTCCTAAGGGGGCGGGCCTATTAATGTGGGGATGTGATTGTATTAAATTAGCGTTTGGAAAGGGGTGTTGGGAGGGGGTGTGCTTTAAATTTGAGTTCTTATGGTGACTCAAATGTTGAAGCTAGAGTTAATAAGGAAGAGCCATGCATTGAATCCCTCAACTGTTTTGAGCTCCTCGTCCTCTCCCCTCTCATTAATGGCCTCCACACCAACCATGCCATGCCATGCCATGGCATAATTGGTTGCCTCACTTAACAAAACTAAATTCTTTCAACAAATTAAAATTTGTAGTTGGAGCCTTTACTAATCCTCATGAATAGTATCGTAACATTACTAGTATGTCAATTAGATCTTCACCGTGCTCTCCCCTATTTAAGGGGTCCATGCTCACCCTCCATGGATGCATAGATATCTCAACTCCTCTTTGCTTCATCCTACCATCTATGGTGTCCTTGCAAGCAACCTTTCCTTTTGAGACGAAGAACCTCGCTTCAAAGAAGAGAAAGTCTCGAGATGGAGCAAAGAGCGAGGGCGATTTAGTTACGGATGATCATATCGATCTCAATCTTGATGCTCCCTTGCCTTTGGAATGGCAACGTTGCCTCGATATCCATGTGAGTTTGAATCTTATACAATTATATTATAGTCTTAGAAAAGTACAATTATATTAAGCATATAAATGATTACTTACAGTCCGGGCAAATACATTTCTACAACACAAGAACGCATCGAAGGATATCGAGGGAGCCCAAACTCACCTTGGAGCCACCAAGCTCTCCCTTGAGTCTAGACCTTGAGCTCAACATCGCACACAAGAGACCAACGAATCATGCTATTGATGGCATGTCTCCCTATGCTATCGGGATTGAAGAGATGGTAGCCACGGTTTGCAATCGTTGCCACATGCTAGTGGTGATGAGCAAGGCAAACTTATCGTGTCCTAATTGCAAGTTTGTTCATCCATCTGATCATATCTTCTCATCGTTAATTAAGCCTAAGCTTAAGCTATTGCAAGGGCTCTCTGATTAAGTGAGGGATAATTAAGCCATGGTTTGTGTTGGATCATGTGATCGATCATAATTGAGATCCACAGAATGATTACTTTGATCTCTTTCTCTAATGTAAATTAGCATACTAAATGAATGTATATGTTTATAGGAATATGTAATAGTGTTCTATGCAATAGATTAACCCTCCAATTTATGGCCATGCCTTAAATTAGAGAAGTTGAATGAATTGTTCATGGTCAAAATTGACAACAGTTTGACTGCGAGATGTATCGGTCGACTTGAGAAAGCACTCGTGATTCATGAACCAAGTCAGCGAGCAAAGAAAGGCACCTTGTTATTTATATATATAAATGGAGAACGTAGAGAAGGGGAAGAAGGCTCGAGAGTAGAAGCATGCGTAGACCACAACCATAGTCAATACGGTTGACCGCCCCCATATATGTTGCCTTTTTTGGTTGTTTTAGAACTAGTGCCGTTCGATTGCCTGACTCCCCTACCAGAACTCAGAGAACGTCGACTTTGTAAGAAATTGAGAAAGTCAATCTCTGTAATTTTAGAAACCGCGATATAGCAAATTATATATCGTCTCTGATTTAAGCATCGTATGAATTTTTTCGCGAGCTTTCAATTGAAACGAATATTTATTAAAATATATAATCCGGTCGGCTGTCACGGTCAACGGTGCCGAAAATAAATGACCCTTGACTTTGGAACCCGTGCGTGGAAAATTTTGTTACTTTATATAGATTTATGCTCCACGTCAGCAGTGTACGCGGTGCAGATTAAATGCGTGGAACACACAGTCCAATCGAATCTCGTGCTCGGTGGCATCAGTCAGCGGAGAAAGAAAAAGGACAGGCAAACAGGCCAAAGCCCGCCCAATCATGTGAAGGGCCCAGAAGAGCGTCTAGAAAAGTTTGGCCCAATGAAAGTGAGCCTAATCCACTAACCCAATTAAATTATATAATTTACTTTTCGTCCTTATATATTATTTTAGAATTATATAATATATATTTTTATATTTTAATATATTAAATGAATTAGGTAAGTTCTGACAAATTGACCAATTTATAAATATATTTATCACATAAAATCAAATTGGTTTAGGTATTTGAATAATTAATTGGATTCAAGTCATCCACATCAAATTATGTGAGTTCGACTTCGTGTCATGTGTCATGACTCATGAGAAGTAAATAGTCAAATCAAAAAAATTATGCACAACGTTTCCATTATTTATCTATGCGACGACAAAAATAAAATAAATGCCACTCGTCACAAGGTTTAGGTGGAACTATCCAATTGGTTGGTACTTCAAGACTCACTTGAATTGGGAGCTGTTGCCCCCCGATTCTACCCGAGATGCGAATGGAGCAACTGAGTGGGTCACGTGAATTTTCCATCGAGAAACCATGGCAAAAAAAAATTTTAAGATCCTATGATAACACGGTGATTTGGTTAAAAAAGGTTTCACCATTTTTAACTCCATTTAGATAAGTAATTAATATTAAAAAATAAAAAGGAAAAAAAACTTAGGGGCCCGATTAAGATTTTGAATATATTCCACTGGCCAAATTAAAAAAAATGCTAAAACTGAGGGTTAAATTTGAATGGCCCTAATCAATAAATAAATCAAAGCGGCTCGATGTAACATAGCGTCGCAAATGGCCGCTGCTTTCTAATCTTTCCTCCTCGCTCCTACCCGTTTCCAATTCGGCGGCTTCGCCTCTTCACTCTTGTTCGCCTTCTTCGAACGTTCACTCTTTTGTCTCTACCGATCTCGTGCGACTTATTTTTTTCGCAATTCTTCGATACCTTAATCGGGGGATCTTCCGCGAAGTTTCTCGTGATCTGTTTCCGTTATTTAGGATCAGAATCTTCAGGGATTTGATCGTACCCCGTTTGTAAATACTTTGTCTTCGTTTCTTGGACTTTGTGGATGATGGAGGATCTGCCGTGTTGAGGGAGCTTGTTCGAGTGTGTGGTCAGGTGATGATGGCGGGCGCTAGGCGGAGTGAATCAGTTCCTCAGTTAGGTAAGAGGCTTTCTCTGATTCCGGGTGATTGCTACCCCATTTCTGGTTCTTTTGGTTGCTTTTGAAGCTTTGTGATTGTTAGCTTGAGCGTCTCCTTCCCGTGTCAAGAATTTTTGTAGGGGTTTTCTGCTAGCTAACCTTAATTATTTAATTTAATGATTGAGTTTTCATCATATTTTTTTGTTTAATTCATCTGAAACAGATGCTTGATATGTTCACTTTTGTGTTCCTCTGCTTGTGGATTGTGAATTCAGATTGATCTGAATGTGGTGTATTCAGAGGCAGTTGCATGTGGAAGAGCAGCGGCATCGAAAATGAATAATAAACTTTCTCATCGATCCTGATTCGAACTATGCTTTCGCCTTTCACTTTCCATTCGTTTCTCATTTCTTCACGTTGATCCTGACACTTTTGTCAGAACAATATGGGAATCTGATGGCAAAATGGTAGTTAGTCATGTTGTCGTACTAACGATCGATGATCGTTGCCATGAGGGGTGCACTGTCATTGCAGAAAAATACTTCCTCCAGTATTATAGATTAAAAAATTCAGGTGGACGTGGTTTTGTTTGGGTTTCCATTAGGCCGTGAAGTGTTTAACTATTAAGCAGGAAGTTTCAAAAGTTCGAATTTGACAGAGGGATCCGTAGCCACAGATTTGGCAATATCGATTCATAAGTTCTTCAAGCTGTTATCTCCGTGACTAATTGTTGTGCGTACGTCTCGGGGCAAACTTAATTTAGTTTATTTCGTGTACACTGCATGTAGAGTGCCATGAAGATTTTTGTGTACATGTTGATGCATGAGATGCTTTGCATTGCTAATCTTTCTAGAAAATGTACTAAGAAGCGCAGACAAGAGAATCAGTATAAGAATCATCGAGTGACAGCTCAAATGCAATAAATAATTTTCACTTCTGATATTTTGGCAGAAATGAATTGGCAGATTTGGAATTCACATTGAAATTATAATGTTGTATAAATATCTGGATCCAGTTATCCTTCTTTTTTCATCTTTTTCTTTCCAGTTTCTGTGTTCATGATTGTACAAATTTCATATACCACCATTTTTTTAGATATATAATATTTTTATGTTAAGTTTGATAAGAAAAGAATGTTGGAATCAAGGTTTAAAAAACCAATCTAACCAGTGTACTGGTCAGACATGAGTGAACTAGTATACACGGTACCCTGGTGCTTGTCAGCTTTATATATACAGTATATATGCTTATTGGTCTGAATCGACCTACTCCATGTACTAGTCCAGGATCAAAATGATACTAACTTGCCCTACATTTCATTCCATGGCTGGAATATGCATAAATATCTGGATACGGTTATCCTTTTTCTAATCTTTTTTCAGTTTATCGTTCATGATTTGCACAAATTTCATAGCTTTAATTCCCACAGTATGAACACGCTAACTTCTTCACAGATTTATGCTAAAGTGCATAAGTGCATTCAGCCAAAAACACTTTTTCCTGTATATGTTTTAAACAATTCTTTTCAGTCTCTTATGTAAAAAAAATAGCATGAACTCTTATCAAAGTGCAGCTCTGATACTTATGTTTCTATCTGATTCGTTGAATACTTATCTTAAATAATTGGAATTTCAAGTTGTATATATTTAACTGCACCAACTTTTTGGATTACTTTGTTTGCTCAGTGGTGTTGCCTTTACTCATAATATGATCTGAATATGTTGTAGTCTTTATACATACAAGGCCGTAGAAGAATCATTGTGTAAGAATTTCCTTCAAAACACTTGATTTGGCCTATTGTTTCCAGAGAAGAAACATGTGAGGTTCTGATTGCTAAATGTCTCAACGGTTGCAAATTTTTTAAGATTATATTGTTGTGATACTAGATTTTGACTATGTTACGACAGGCCACTTGTATGATTTCTGTCCTGGAAGTTTGCAATCTCTATTCCCCAGTGGATCTTGCTTGTAGTATGCTTTAAAAAAATTATTATCTCGGTAATAATGAATTAACATGGATCTAAATATCAAAGTGTACACGCCATACCACACCTTACTACTTATTTGTATACTATTGATTGTACTACGCAATACGTATTGCAATTGTTCAACTACTTTCTTCTTAGTGAACTGGCGTATCATGTTTACATATACCTTTGGTCTGAGAAGGGACTAGAATGATGCTTGTCATCCAAATATTTAATGTCTTGAGCATACTTTTCATCAACCTACCATATTGTGCTGCATTTTCTGTGACCACAAACTGCTTTCATCTTCTTATAAATGCTTTTTTTCTTAGTTCTTTTTCCTTAATAAGTTGATTATATTATTTTATGCAGATCTTGAGCAGATACTTGTGGAAGCACAACAAAGATGGTTACGGCCTGCAGAAATTTGCGAAATACTTCAAAATTATGAAAAATTTCGTATTGCTCCGGAACCACCAAATAAACCTCCAAGTATGGCTTATTGCAAGCTTCCATCATACATTTTTGAAGGACCTTTTTCATGTCTAATGATAGTTTTTAATGTTATATCAATAACTGAATTTTGAGCATTTTTAAATCCATGTCATGAACAATATTTTTTGGGCTTCTCCATCATTGTTGCATTGATATGGAATGGTTTCAACAGGAAAAACTTTAAAGCATGAATTAATCTATCTTATTCTTAATATATGATTTAGTAAGTATTTTGATAAGTATGTTTCAAAATATTTCTAATTATTTTCTAGGAGAAAAAAAAATCTAATATCGATCCCTATTAATGTCTACGATGTGATAAAAAGATTAACATTTGTAGTTCCACATCTCAATTTGTCTACAAATGTAAGCATTTAGTCAACTATTTTGTTCTTTTTTTGCTTTTAGTTTTGTATTCACTTCACAGACTGAACAAACTTGCTTCCTAGTTACTTCTGTTCATCGTTATTATATATAGTTATTCTTAGTTTCTAAGCTAGTAGTATGTCAAATTTGTTGTTGATGGATATTACTATTATTGACTTGCCCAAAGCCTAAGCATTACCATCTGTTTTTTTGGTACATTATCTAAGTTGAATAATTGTTAATACATGTTTTGTTTAGGTGGATCTCTATTTCTCTTTGATCGAAAAACTTTAAGGTACTTCAGGAAGGATGGTCATAACTGGAGAAAGAAGAAGGATGGGAAAACTGTAAAGGAAGCTCACGAAAGATTAAAGGTAGAAAAAAATTGTTAAGTTGTATTATTTGTAATGAATTTCCAGTGTAGTTTGTGTTTATACCCAAAGTAGTTGGTTAAATTTTGGATATTTTGCTTGCTTTACAGCAAATAATCCCATGCAACATTTTAAATATCAATCCATTTTGGACAATAAATTTATTACATATTGGTCCAATTTTATACTGGTATTCAAAACAAGGTAAGTACTAGTCTAGGTGGTACCATATGTTGGTATATATAAGACTATTCTGGTATGATCAAATACTAGCACCCTACCCTACAATGGATTAATATTTTAAACCTTGTCTGATAAGCATTTTCTTCCTATTTTCAAATATAGCTACATATATTAGGATTGCAAGTGAGATCATGGTTGTTAAAAACACATTTTGGGTCATCTTACAACCCGAAATGTTAGGAACGAAAGCCGGGTTAGAAGTTGTGTGGGAATGCTATTTCGACTTATGGTGGTTCGATTCGATTGATCCAAGGAAACTGATTAATGATCAAAGATAATCAATCGAAGATCCAAAATCCATTACTAAATCCAAAAATTTTAAACCCTAAATTGTGTTTTCTTCACCAGCTAATCTTTTCGATTGCGTCGCTCCCTTCCTCTTACTCGCAACCTCGCCTTGTCAACCCTTTTTCAGCTAATATTGTCGTCCCCTTTTTGTTCCTCTTTTCCTTGCCTTATCAACACTTATTTGTTGGCTCATTGCATCATCGACTATTCAACTTGTCTCCATGAAAGAAAGAGATTCATTTGCAATGATTTGAGTTCAACTTTTTGTTTTCTGTCATCTATTTGCTTTTCGTATTTGTTTTTTTGTCTCCAACGGTCGGCGTTCAGGTGACCGATGAATTTCCTTTCATCCTTGAGCTTCTACAATTTCTATGACTGCGGTTTTGCATTTATGCAATTTGCCATCGAGCATCAAGCACTTCCTTTCATCTGTCAACTTCTATGGTGAGCACTTGCATTCATAATTCCATTTTAAGTGCACCACTGCCTACTAGTTAATTCTCAACTCCCTGCTTATGTTCATAATTAATTAATTAATTATTGTTATAGCCTGTAGGGATTAGAAAGTAGTTGATTCCTTGATTAGAAGCAACTAGTATGTATGCGAATAGTAGGGTATACACTATACAATATACATACGAGGCTATGAGTGTGTGACATATAAGATATAGAATATATAATATATCATTTTATTTACTTAGACTCACTATTTTTTGTGTATTATATTAGGTTTATAATTTTTAATGGCTAACTCTAGTAAATCTAAGAAGAATGCATCTCGAAGTAGATCACATATTAGTTATTAGTTGGGAGTATATACTATATACTAAAAGTTCATAACAACAAATAAAATCAAGTGCTACTGCTGGGAAAAGATTATATCTTATGTTAGTTAAAACATCATTTAGCTTTGCACGAGGAATGATGGTGGACCATGAACAATTACCCAGATGATGTAAGAAAGCAAATCATATTAGTTATGACACATATAGAGTAAGAAACACAAATAAAAAAAAAGGTGTTGATCAACAAGAAGAGGATGTGAATGTGCTTGAGAATAATATTTCAAGAAAAAAAGGGAAGACAGTTATGGGGTCTTTGGGTCTTCTGATAAGAAATCTTCTATATTGTTGCTAGCATCATTGAAAGTCAAATTATAATTAATCAAACATTCAAAAAATAATTGAGGGAGGAGGCTTACCAATAAATTGCTAGTTTTTCTTACACATCCTAGTCTTTGGGTCTTCTAATAAGAAATCTTCTATATTGTTGCTAGTATTATTGAAAGTCTAATTATAATTAATCAAACATTCAAAAAATAATTGAGGGAGGAGGCTTACCAATAAATTGCTAGTTTTTCGTACACATCATATTCTATTTAATTGTGTAAAAATCCATAGTGCATAAAATTTTTTAATCTTGTAGCAGGACATGGTATTAGCTTTAAACCTCCTTCCTCATGAGATTAAAGAAACATTTTTGAAAAAATAAACAAAACAATGGATATACTTGAATGATTGAATCTTGTAAAGTTTAGTGGAAGAGAATTGAATGTACAAAAACATATGATGAATGGGTTGATAAAAAGATCAATTTGTAATTTTATAGTGAATAGTCCCATGTTCACCTTTTTTTTAATCTTTTGTTGATGCAAGTATTTTTAAACAAGCTAATAGAGTTTTGAAATGTTAGATGATATTGTTGAAAATGTTAATGAAGAAAATGTAAGCTAAGTTTTTGCTAACAATGCTACAAACTACAAGGCACCAAGAGAAATATAATATGAAGAAATGAATGGGTTTATTTGGACTCCTTGTGCATGACATTGCCTTAATTAATTCTTGAAGACTTTTGAGAAGAAATTAAGCACACATTGAATGATTATTGCTAAAGGAAAAAGAATATGCACATTTATTTACTGAAGGACAATGTTAGGACAATTTATAAAAGGAAAAGATTTGAATTGATCAGCAATTACTCAATTTGCTATATCACATTTAACTTTGAGTTCTCTTAGTGATTCAAAGTGTGCATTAATAACTATATTTATATCAATCAATGGAAGTCAAGCAAATTTTCAAGAATTGAGAGAAAAAAGATTCAAGATTTAGTGTTGGATGTAGTTTTTGGAAAAAAAAATGTTATTTTGCCTTAAACCTGCTCTTTCTATCATTAAAGTATGCGCTTGGTTGATTCTGAAGAAAATCCATCTATGGGGTTTAGATGGATCTTGCTAAGAAAAGATCCAATTGAATTCTAGTTGTGTTAAGAAAAGGTCATTTTCTATAGTTGTGACTTATGTTCTTTTTATTAATTTTTATTTAAAGAAATATTTTTGTGTTTGTTTAATTTATTATCTAGTCTTGGTTCCATTATAGCCCTACTTTTAAGTCTGAAGTCAAAAGAGAGCTACATAGTTGCTAGGTAGGAATGGTTACTTACTCTAAAGAAAGTTTTAAAATTAATATGCAACTTGAAGATTTTAAGGATACCAAGGGATTGTTTAGTATTAATCCTGCAATTATGATGAGAGATAAAAAACCTCTAGGTAAACTGTGACTTATATGAAGATAGAGTGTCATGAGTTATAAGAGATTTACTTCACGTATTAAGTTTAACATGTAGGTGTAAAAAAAGTTGGAGTATATTTGAACAAGTTAGTACATATTTGGTTTATTAATAAATTGAATCTTATTTATCAAATCTTTTATATAAAAATTTTGAATTTTTTAGTTCCATTCGAATAGAAGAAATCCTTTGGACCAAAAAAAGAATGAGTGATTTGGTTTTTTAGCACAATTTGAAACTACATGAGCAACAAATCAAGAGGAAAACTCTACAGGATATTGGTTTTGAGAAATTATCCTAGAATGAGGAATGAATAATTGAAGCAAACAAAGTTGCTCAAAGACGGAATGACTTGGTGCTCTTTATATAGATAAAGAGAATGAAGATGAAGGAGAACAAGAGAATGAGGAGGCTCCTAGTGGTGTACATAGTTTAGAAGATATTAATTAGGTTGATGAAGAAGTTGAGCCTTTCAATGATCCTATATTAGGAGAAGACGAAATGGAAAAAAAAGGTGATGAAGAGGAAGAAGATGACAATTTATAGGATGAATCTACTGGAAGCTTATTTTAAGACTTAATAATTAGACTTGCATTTTAATCATTTGTATTATTTCATACTTGATGCTTAGTTATCTGTTATCCATTTTGGTTGCTCAGTTAATTGCAAAATAGTTTATTTTTGTTGATATAATTTTCTTTTATAAAATTTATTGTGTGTGAATGGTTGTAAAATATCTAATTTTGTTGAATGTTGATTGCTTGGAAAATGTTTGGTCCCTTGAAACTTTGATAGATATTGTTATTTATTATTTATTATAATGTTCATATTACTCTTAATATATGAATATATTTTTGTTATCTTTCTATAGAACTTAGGATCCTATAGAGCCTCTACCAATCCTAGGTGGGATCTTGATTCAGTTGTATTGAGATGGATTTATCTTAATCTTTTTTAGGTTCAGCTTCTCAAGTGGCTGATATGCTAGTACCATGAATAATAAATGTCAGTTGCATTTCCTCTTTAATGCATTGGTCTGTCTATGCAAAGCCAGAGTGTGCCTTCCACAATTGGTGCTCAAGGTTGCTGTTTTAGGCAGTACAAAACAGTCCCAACTCCCAAGGCACCTTGCTTTACTAGAGATTAGTTGGTCATCTAAATTTCACTGGTCAATCTTTATTTTCTCTTCCTAAGATGAATATGAAGAAAAATATATGCATCTCATGAAGGCCAAACCTTCCCACTAAATAAAAAGAATTTTTCATGTAAGTCTATGGCCAAAGTTTGGCGGTTGACTTGGCAGGTAGGATGTTTTGAAGGCAAAGTTTGAAATATGAGTGTTTTCTTCCAAGCTCAGATTGTTACATGCTGGTTGAATACTGGTTTGTATTGTATGAAACTAGACGCAAGAGCCGCTTTGTGCTAGTTTGCTCGCAAGCGAGAGTTCGTCCGTGACAGCTACTTCGTCAAGGAGAGCTATTTCTACCGAATAGAGGTGGTGGACGAAGCAACAAATGGAGGCAAACAAGCTTTCCTCATCCTCTTCTTCCTCTCCCACTTTCTTGCTTCTCTTCTCTTCTTCCACTGTCCTCCACTGCTAGTTCATGTTCTTGCTCGGTATAGATCGGTTTTTTAATCTTTATTTGACAGCTATATATGGAATTGATGTTGAATAAGAACTTATTTTATTTGTAGAACTTTGTGATGTTGATTATACTTAAATATCAATGTGAAAAATGAAAGTAGGTGTTGCTTATATCATCTATAATATGTATGAGCAAGTAAATTACTATAGTTCCCCCAAGTCAATTGGATTTGTTTATTGTTGGCATCTTAATTTTATCCTATACTTCTTAAATAGTTTTTTTTGACAAATTAAGTTCATGCTTCTAGGTTGGAAGTGTGGATATGCTTCATTGCTACTATGCTCACGGTGAAGAAAATGAAAAGTTTCAAAGGAGGAGTTACTGGATGTTGGAAGAGTGAGTTTGAAAATACATTTTTTTCATACGTTTAGGTAAAAAGTAATGGAAAAGATTCCTATAGCCAATAGCAAATAGTTGGGTATTGCAGCTTGTTTTAAGGTTATCACATGCATCATTTTTCATTTTCCAGTTTACTTTTAGATGTTATAACTATTCCTACTAAAAATGCCACATTATTTCGAAACAACCATAAATTTCCACATGTTGAATACATTTTAAGCTATTTTTTTTTTGTTATATGTTATTCTCATCAAACAGTTGTCAAATCACCAAATTGCTGAAAACCAATCTTTTGTGCCAACTTTTTGACCATGAACTTCATATCCATGGAGTTATTTTATTGATTATATGAAATTGTGTATGGCGTGCATGTATTATTATGAACTCAGGAACTTTACCTATTGTTTAGAATTTGCAAAGTGTGATTTTTTGATATTTTTTGGACACTGGAGGTTGAAACGTTTGTTTGATGATAGATTCCCTGTTTTTGATGTACTTTTTAGTTTTCATTTTCTTGCTTTAGATTTCTGTATCTTAATCATTTCTAGTTTTTCTATGGATAATGACTTTGATACTTATGTTGCAAATTTCCTTCTACCAGCGAGTGTTTTCACTAGTTGCATGTGGAGTATCTATTACTTGGTCCGTCCAAGGCAAACAGTTGCGCATGTCGTTCATTTACTGTCTTACATCTCACTGCCATTTCACATATAAATGGAATTCCAGTGTTCCAGAAAGATTGTTGAGGCAATTTAATTTGTTTGTATAATCAATTTTCAACTACTGCCTATATCACCTTACCCATTACTGTTCTTCAAAGTATGCTTGTCTCACTGGGTGAAGATTCAAGAAGAAAGTACACCTTGAATTTCCATGACTTTTTAATGGTGATATATCTAAAGTTCGCAAACTATTTAAAATTCCTTTTTTTTTCTACTTTTTTCATGTTATCTTATAGTCCTAAAATACATTGTCAATTTAGTTCACGTGAACTTGTGTATATTAAATATTATCATACTGTGGTGTTTCAATAAATCCCAGTATTTATTTATTTATCTCCTTCTGCAGGGACCTCATGCACATTGTTCTCGTACATTATCGTGAAGTCAAGGTTTGTGTTTCACTTTCCTATTAATTAATTGCATTTGACCCCTTTTATCTTTTATCATTTTACAATGGTGTTATTTTATTTGGCTCACGTTCCTGCATCTCTCAATTGATTTTCATGATGATTCTTATGAGATTTCTTTGCCTATGATAGAATGTCACGCTAACTGAATAGTTTCATTTCTAGTATTTATGTTAGTTCTCGATGTAACTTCATTGAATTTAGCGCATGATTATTCAGCTTCAATCCATGTTTGCTTATCAAATCTCATAGGGTCTTTGCTCCATACTACATCGGACGATCCAAATTCTCACACACAATTATGTTAGATGACAGATGGATTTCCATGATTATGCCCCCAACAACTTGGGAAATTTGCAAAACATTTTAACTTTTGCATCGTAATGTATTTTTCTGTCAAATCAATTTGATTGTTGTCATGTCTCATAATTAATACTCGAGATGCCCTCCAAAGTTCAATACTAACTAATGTTATTGGATTCTTCATCTCTTCTCTACGCCCGCATCTCTGAACATAAATTAATTGGCCGTTTGCTGGCTTCTGCTTAAAGTTGAATTCTTCGTCATACATCTATCAGCTTATGCTTATTCCTTGAAACATCCATCACAACCAATTTTCATGATTTACCCTCGCGCTTAGGCCTGGAATATGTCAATTAATTTCTCTTGAATCTTTTGTTCAAGTCCAAAAGTTACTTTTTCGGAATAATAGAACTAAGCATTCAAAACAAGCAAATTGAATTAGTTTCAAAGGAATCCACTATTTTGCAAACCACTTAAATACACATATCACTGGAACAAATTTTGCCCGCAATATTTTTTGTCTGAATCATTGAGAATGACTTGTTAGATTATCGTTTAACAATACCTTGATTTTGTGGCTGCCTGTTATGTCACCTTCCTTTCGTATTTGTTTGTAAGATTGACTAGGCCATCCATTCACTCAATTGCAATCTGCTTCAGGATAAACCAAGTCTCAGCCGTACTGGTGATGCTGATGTTGCGCAAGTTACCCAAATGGACAATCCTGCTGCTTCTAATTGTACCTGTACCCATAGCCATCCGCATTCACAAACCAAAGCTGCCGAGAGCCCTAATAGTGTTCACACATCAGAACATGAAGATGCTGAATCAGGTGCTACACTTGCGCCATTATTCTTTCTATGCGGCATGTTAGTATATTTCACTAATTCTTATTTCAATTTTCAATCATGAACTTATATTCCAGAATATGAAAAGCAAAGTTCCATGCAGCAGAAAATTATTAAAGAGCTTCCCGATACCACCCTTTCATTGAGTTGCGGCAACATGATGATTGATAAATAATGGATCATTACTTCTTCAGCCTTTATGATGCTTCTCATAATATGCCTGGGTGAGAATTGCATTTGCATTGCCATTACTGACAGTAAGTCAATAGATGATTACTGATCTACATATCCACCTGTCTGGTTGTGAGTCAACCCCTCAAAGAAAGTTGTCTAATGAACTTGAGAAAAAGCTTTTGCATCGTTGCATGGTCACGGGACTGAAGATGTCGGGGGCTTTCTGCAGCTACAAGAGAAATATTCTAGGGGATTTTCAGTGAAGACATGATACTAAAAGTATTCTAGTGCTCAAAAGTGCAACTAGAGTCTAACAGTTTTGATCAAAGCGTTGTTCTTCGTAATGCTTCATCAGTTGTTGCTCCATCCACTTTCTAGAGAGCAGTCATTCCAGAGGAATAAACATGTTCATACAGAAATCTGATGGCCGATAAACATGCACTTCTTTTGAGATCCCTTGCGCATGACAGATCAGGATAAAATTAATCTCTTCATGCTGTTTCTAATTATCAGACAACAAATCGTGCAGTTCAAGGTTAGTTTTATCTCTTTTCTGTTCATTCTGTCTTATATCTTGGTATCATGAAGATCTTCTTTTATGATATTATTGTTCACTTGTTAATTTATGCAAATTTATAAGCTATTTATTCTAGGTATTTGCAATTTTGTATTGTTGATCTGTTTCGCAATTGTGCATATATTCCGTCAATAGTTAAACTTTCTAAGATCATAAGCTAAAAGATCGTTTAATGTCCTTCATATGTTCAGTCTTGAATAATGTAAGATATATTACTATATTAGATAGATGGATAGATAGAGACACAACTGGAACTAGTCTGAACATATGAAGGACAAAAAAATGGCACTATTTCTGTTACAGTCTCAGAAAAGAATAAGTGAGTTGGAATTTAAGAACAAAGAGAGCATCTTTGATTTTTAGCCAACATAATATTCAAATGAACCATTACAGTAAATGATTAAACAATGTTTTCATTGTTTCGAAACGTTCTGCATACTCGGGAGTGTAGATTGTAAGATAACATTTCGTAGTATGGCAACTAATCTTTTCATACCCTTCGGTTGCAGCAAGTCACGATTTGTGCTTTCTTTTCCATGCTTATCGATATTCCTCTCTTGCAGATTATTTTGTGCATGATTCACTGATATCTCAACAATTTTTTGCACTTATGAATTTAGAAATGCTTATTTCATTTTTGGGTATAAGCACTAGTCCACCCCAAAATTTCAGAACTTAGGGGTATCTTTTATTACAGTAGTTGCAACATAGTGGAACATCAAGGAATTCAAGCTGCAATATCTAGGAACTTAGCTGACAAAATTTTAATGCCTTGAAGTCCCTTTTTTTTTTACCTAGCCAAATAAATAATGAATGAATGCCAGTTCGACCCTAAAACTATGTTATCAACAAGATCCTCACTTGTTATATTAACTGGCACTTTCACCTTGAAGTCCATATTGCCAAACTCATCTCTTACATGTAATTACTTGTCTCCATTCCAAACTCAATATTTAGTTGGTTCTTTCAACTTACCTACTCTTAGGTCATGTATCCTAAAAGAAAAAAAATGGGAATGATACAAAAGAAAAGTAAACTAATAGTATTTTTAATTAAGAATTATATAAATGTTTAGCATTTAACTATTCATATTTTTATTAATTTCTTAATTATATTTCTAAAAAATAAATATCTTTCTTTTCTTCCAAAATTTTCTGTTGTACGTTATTAGCCTCATGGTAGTTCTTCAAAGTTTTGGATACAACGGAATTTTGTAATGGACATTCAATATATTGCCTCATGGTATTATTTCCTTGGGAATGCCAATAAAATTGGAAGTTGCTCGTTTGACCAGGCAATCGGTAAAGCTTAATAATGGAAGCAGATCACGGGCTTGAACTGAAATGTATTTCATTTAATTATCTAGGACTTGATGTTTTATGCATCAAATTTGTCAAACTTTATGTCAGTCATGCTACCTAATCACTTTAGCTTAGCTATTAAAACATCATCAGTAACTCTTAAATGTATGTTTTGTAGGCCAATGAACGCATGCATGAAAAGCGAAGGCAGGATTTGATGATTTCAAAGGTTCAGCTAGTACACGTCTGTGAAGACCACTTAAAATGTAAATAATATGTTCCACTTATTTTTTACAAGGTAACAGAATTATGCTAGTGACTAACTATAGCTGACTAATTATAGGTGATTCAGTTTTTCCATTCATACATGTACGGTTTTACAATTTGAATTGGCAAAAGACAGGCTATTTATTCTAAAGACATACTGCACTCTTTTAGAGTGTCGAGCTATATCATAAGCTTGTCGTAATTCCATTAAAACACTTGCAACTAAACAGCCCTCCTATGTTTCTCTTAAATCCACTAATATACCTTGCTCATTTTTTCATCATGAGCGCCGTGGGAGAAGATACCTCGCTTTATTTGTACCTGCAAAGTTACCATTTAATTTAATTTAGTTTGGAAATATGACGCTATGAACATGTATTCCAAAACCATAGGCATTCGAGTACAAGCAATCGAGACGAGGTAACAATGATGTACAGTTTCTACGTCTGGGTCGATTGGCCAATTTTGTCCCGTGTTCCTCTTGAGGTCAATCATTTTCTTTTACGCGAGGACTAGTCATGCATGCACACAGCGCACATCATTGTTCTCACGAATAGCCAATTGAACATAATCACAAAAAAAAAGTGAAAATATGTCGCACGAGTAAAATACCACCTACAATTACAGTGAAATCAATTTACAACGAACAAACTCTGATATTATCGTTCATGGTTAACAATACTACCATCGAAGAAATAACACTATAATGACTTCACATTGTCGTATAATGTTAGAGGATAAATAAATAGTTATGCAAGAAAAAACTTACATTGGATGTCTACATAACAACACAAACATGCGATCCAAGACAAGCATGCAAAAAAAGTTCTGCTAATCGTTTTGTCCTTAGTTTAAAAATATTGGTGAAGATTATACAATATGCTTGTTTATGGCAGTGTGAAAGATACTACACCATTGCCTTAGGGCAAAGAATACGAACCTTTCCTTGAGAACTGAAGTTCGAACTTTCAGGTCTACCCGAAATAAATAGCATACAAGAAAATTGGAAATGCCTAATGATGATGCAAAAAAAACCCAAAACAATCATTTAAATAAATAAATAAATGCATATTTATTTATTTATATAATACATTTGTCATAGCATCACCAACAATGATACAATACATTTGCCAGACCTTTATATATATATATATATATATATATATATATATATATATATATATATATATATATATATATATATATATATATATATAATTTATTGGATAGATTAAGGCCCTAAGGCATCAACATACTAAATGTTAGGCCAGCGCTGGGCCCAACCCCTGGCCCAAACCCAGCCGTTTAGAGGAAGCGGGCTGGCGGATCGGGTTAACGGGCGGCGGGCAGCTTAGCGGGTCGGGCGACCCATTTGAATGAGATGGAGTTAGGGCTACAGTGCCCTTGGCTCTTGTTCATCGCGTACACGGGACGCGTGGAGCATAGGGGCGGCGCCCCCTTTCCTTTCCTCCTCCTCCTTCTTCGGCGACGTCAGTGGTGGAGCCGGCGGATGGACGTTCGCCTAGGTACATCTCCCTTCTCCTCCCGCTTCGGCTCTGTCCGGCGGGCGATTTTTCGTCGGTGAAGGCTTCGCCGACTGCTTCTTCGCCTCTCGTCGTGCCTCCCTCTTTCTTTCGTTTCCGGCGAAGTCAGGGACGGCCGGCTAGGCTGGGGCTCTGCCCCTCTTCCTGGCGGCGTCCGGCGACCATGGGTTGGTCGGCCGGCGTCTCCGGCGGCTGCTGCTTAGGCGGCGGTTCCGCCCCTTGCTTGAGCTGCGTTCGGCGACCTTGGAGGGGTTCGTCGGCGCCTCCCTTGCCTCCGGCGAGGTTGGGTTCATCCGGACCGTGCTCCGGCGAACCTCAGGCGGGTTTCCGGCGAGCTGCATCTACCAATCTGCTGCCTCGGGTTACGTGCACATGCGTTGGTCGGCATGCACGTGCCTCGTTTTCTGTGCTCGCACTTCTAGCGGGTTCCGGATGCGGTTCTCGTTCCCGGCCGATCAGCTGTCCTCGGCCGGCGTATTCCTCTCTCCGGCTCCCCTAGCCTCGTGCTCCCGGCCGAGTTGTCTTTCTCGGTCGGCGTCTCCTCACCCCTCTTCGCGCTCCGGTCAAGTGCGCCGGTCTTGTGTGGTGTTGCCCGGCGTTGGCCTGTTTGTTTGTGCCGGACATCTGCGAGATGTCCCCTATTGGGCGAGAGTTGTATTCGATCGCCTGCGTGCGGTCTAGCCGGAGATTTGGGCGTGTGCCCGGCGTCCTGCGTGGCGTCGTCTCCTTGCGCGAGTGTGCGCCACCACCTGCGTGCGGTTTAGTTTGTTTTCCGGTGTACCGGACTCGTACGTGCCTGCGCCGACGTCGAGTCTCGGGTGATGTACTTTGGTGGACGTTGGAGCTGGTTAGTGCAGCGGTCCGTGGCTGACATGGCGGTCGATGACTCATCGAGACGAGAGTTGAGGTGGCCGCCCGGGATAGGCTGAGGAACACGTCGAGGATGTGTTCCTGCCGGTCGTGCCTGGATCAGCGGTTCAACCGCTTAGCCCCTGCATGGGCGTGCTTGGGTGTGAGTCAAAGGGTTGACTCGGGTGTATTTTAATTAAAAATTTATTACCCTAATTCTGGGTGTGACAGATTGGTATCAGAGCCAAGTTTTGCACGTTCCAACTTGTACACCGATATTGTACGCGTTGGCGGCAGTGATCAATACAATGATCACAAGGGTCCACAGCATTGAGTTGCTAGTGGAGACTGTCGAATATGGGGGAGCTTCACTCCAAAGATATCGACAGGGTTGGCTGTGTCCAACTAGAGCCTCATGGCTCAGTTTTCTTGTCTCCCTGGCGGAGACATATTTCTTGGGGGTCGGGTAGTTGAAGTGCGTTACCGCACCTTCTATAACACCGACCAAGGCTAGAGGGACTGTCGTGGGACGACATGTCCCGAGAGGCAGTCGAGTGTGCCTATGGGATAATCGTGCGACGATGTATCCCGGACAACAATCGGTGATGCCATAGGACAGTCGTGCGACGACTTGTCCTGGAGACTGGTTGCTGGTTGTTGAGGGACAATCGTGCGACGATGTGTCACGGACACCAGCCAATGTCTCCATAGGATTATCGTGCGACAACGTATCCTTGAGACCGGCCGATGATGGCTAAATAACTGTCGTGCGACGACACGTTCTAAGAACCGAGGGCTTTGTGACCCAAGGAATATCGTATGACGATATTTGGGACTCCGGCCAAGAATGGCCCTGTGACCGCCGTGCGACGGCGTGTTCACGAGCTAGCACTTTTTTTTTCAAGGGTTTGCTACATTAAGGAAGTTGAGGACTTCCCATGGTGTATTGGAATTGTATTTCCAAAATACCCTGGTTCCTGCTGAGGAGCAGGTGTAAACTTGTATCGCGTATCTCTTTAGAGATACAAAGCTGTGGTGACGGACTTAGGCCGCACACAATCTTTTTGGGGTTCGATATGGCCCTTAAGCTCTCGTGAGGAGAGCTCCACTAAATGAGATCAAGGATTTGTTCCTACTCAAGGAACTTGTTGTGGGTTGCGTGAGGCATCCTAAAATAACTAAGGGAAATTGGGTCATACGGGACTATACGGGACTATGTCCAGCGATATGCCCATGTGATACTGGAAACAAGAGGTTTCCATTGTCAGCAACACCCTAGCGGTAGGGTTTTGCCCTAGAGAGACAAGGGTTGACAACTCTCCTTGCGAAGGAAAGGTCCCTTCATTGGTGAGGGGTTTATTGGAAGGATTCTCCGACGAGTTATCCTTGGAGCTTCCTAAATACTTTCCCCTAAGGAGAGAGATCGATCACAAGTTGAGCTTGTGACAGGATCCACTCCTCCACTAAAGGCCTTATACCGTATTTCTCCAATGGAGTTGGCTGAGATTCGTTAGCAATTGAGTGTATTGCTCGAAGCCGGGTTCATTCGGCCTACGGTATCGCCTTATGGAACGCTGATCCTCTTCTAAAGGCAGAAGGATTGGTTGCTATGGTTCAGGGTGGACTATAGAACCTTGAATAAGATGATAGTGAGAGACTGTTGTCTTATACCGCTTGTCCCTGATCTGAGAGATCGACTAGGGAAAGCATTGGTTTTCTCTAGCTAAACCTGAAGGTAGGTCATTTGCAAATTCGTTTCGCCGAGGGCAACGAATAAGAAAACCATATGGATAAACCGATATGAGTCCTCAAGTTCAAAGTGATGCCCTTTGAACTACTAAAGCTCATTCTATGTTTTGTCATCTGATAAACAAGTGTTGGCCCCTTGTCTTAGATGACTACATAGTTGATTAAATGGACGATATCGTGGTTCTCTCCTCAAGCGTTGAGGAACACCTGAGCCATCTAAGGCTAGTGTTGAGGGAAAAACCAACTCTATTTGGAGTTGAGAAATTCTCATTTGTGGTGGATGAGATTTCTTTCTTTGGTCTTGGGATAGACCACGGACAAGTGCGCATAGACAAGATGAAGGTCTAAGCCATTGCGGAATGGCGCGCCCCCTCAAATTAAACCGAGTTTGGAGTTTTCTCGGTGTGGTGAACTTCTATCGAAAGTTCATCAAAGGCTATTTAAGGAAAGCCCTACCCTCAGTGATCTGCTGAAAAGGGAACTCGAAATGAGAGTGGCTT
This sequence comes from Costus lasius, assembly GCA_027563935.2. Lineage (NCBI taxonomy): Eukaryota > Viridiplantae > Streptophyta > Magnoliopsida > Zingiberales > Costaceae > Costus > Costus lasius. The sequence goes on from CM050446.2 coordinate 121,523,732, forward strand.
GATCGGTATCAGTTGGCCTTCTGATAGTGAAGGTCCATATTGCCTCTGAACCGATCCTGAAGTTACCCGACTTCAGTATGCCTTTCGAGTTTCACACCGAAGCTTCGGACCAAGCTATCGGTGGTATATCTTTATAGGATGGGTATCCTTTAGCTTTGGAGAGCTGAAAGCTAATAGGGCTGAGCGACGGTATTTGGCCACGAGAAGGAAAAGGTGGTGGGAGTCCACTATCTCCGGACGCGGAGAGCCTTCTCGAGGTTATGAAGACCGACAACATTACACCACATAAAAGAAGTTGTCGGCAAAATAAGCACGTTGGCCGGAATTCTTGGGTGAATTCCAGTTCCAGAGGGAACATAAATCGAGTAAAGGCAACGTGTTTCCTTATGAGCTCAGTAGACTAAATGCCCTCGTGTGCTGTACCCTCTCCCGAGTGGACGGGAATCTGCTAAGCAGAATAAAGGCAACCTCAGCTTTTGATAGGGAGGATCAAAAGCTAAGTTCAATAGATTATGTCGGGCATGATCCGACAATACTATCTGGGTCCAGATGATATATCATGGCCAGAGGCGATAGGCCACTAGTCCCATCGATGGGCGGACTACGCCGAGAGCTACTGAGGGAGCTCCATGGTAGACTTTGGGCAAGGCATCCAAGACAAGAGTGGATAGTTGTCCTGTCAGCACGTCTGTGCTATTAGCCCAATATGAGCGCAAACATGAGGATGTATGTCTGCACTTACCAAAATTGCCAGGAAGGTAAGATCGATTGGAGACTAGAGGCAGGGTTGTTACAACCACTGCCTGTTCCCAAGATGTCCTAGACAAGGGTGTCCAAGGACTTTATGGGTGGGTTTCCTAAGTTTGACGGGAAAAGCTCAGTGCCGGTAGTCGTGGAATGAGTTTCCATGGTTGGAATCTTGATCCTAGCACTTGAGCATTGTATAGCAAGGGTTGCTATAAACCTATTCGTCCAAAATGTGGTGAAACATTTTGGCATCCAAGTGAATATCGAGAGCGATATGGATGTCATTTTGGCTGGACACCTTTGAACCGTGTTGTTCAATAAATATTTTGTCCAAGAAAAGTTTCTACATAGCCAATCATCCTCAGGCGGATGGGCAAACTGAGTGGGTGAATGCTCTTGTGGAAGAATTCCCCCGTCACTATGTGATCACCAGTCAGGGAGACTGAGTGAAGTGGATGGATGTGGCATGGTATGCCTACGACCTGCAAAGGTCATCAACCACAAGTCCCACCTCATTTGAGCTTTGAGCTAGTGTTAGGGAGTCAGCCCCTAACTCCCGTTGATGTGGTACAAAAGGATTTCTACGGGAAGTGCCCTATGACTCAACGGAATGCTCGGGAACGAATCTATTCACTCCGAGAGGCTAGAGGTAGCTTGGAGTTGGTTATACAATGGATGCAAAGGTATGCATACCGTCGTTGTTGGAAAGAAGAATCAGTCATGGGCGACTTTGTTCTTCTCCGACTTACCTCACATATCTGTAGGAAGATTCAGGTGAGGGAGGCTCACCGGGGTCTTATCCGAAGATACGACGGTCCGTGTGAGATACTGAGTCGAGTGGGCTCAGTAGCATACCGTTTGAAACTCCAATAGAGAATGTAGATGTACCCTACATTCCATGTGAACTTGAGAAAGTTTCACTTGGATCTGGACGATCCTTCCCGGTCATTATCTTACCAAGCCACACTGATGGTTCGAACGGAGTTCGACCGAGGGATAAGTGATATTTTGTATCACTGGGTGTTGGGGCAAAGTAAGCTGAACCGATATACGGAGTTTCACATCCGATGGGATGAATCCCATATGGAGGAAGCAACCTGGCACAAAGCTTCCGAACAATACTTCTTCGATGGTTCGGATGAGGCTCGATCTAAGAATTGTCGAGAATTGAGGTTATCGACTCTTGGATCACTGTTGGATGAGCAAACAGTGAGTGTTTCTCATTCATTGGGGAGAGATGTGCCTGAGGACAAAGCTCTTTGGTGAGAGGCTTCAGAGTCTGTTGTACGAGGTTTAGCTGAGGACCTACCTCGAGTCGCCGAGGATGGCGACCACCACAGGTGGGGGAAAATGTTAGGCCCAGCGCTGGGCCCAAGCCCTGGCCCTGGCCCAAACCCAGCCGTTTAGAGGAAGCGGGCTGGCTGATCGGGTTAACGAGCGGCGGGCAGCTTAGTGGGTCGGGCGACCCGTTTGAATGAGATGGAGTTAGGGCTACAGTGCCCTTGGCTCCTGTTCATCGCGTACACGGGACGCGTGGAGCATAGGGGCGGCGCCCCCTTTCCTTTCCTCCTCCTCCTTCTTCGACGACGCCGATGGTGGAGCCAGCGGACGGACGTCCGCCTAGGTACGTCTCCCTTCTCCTCCCGCTCCGGCTCCGTCCGGCGGGCGGTTTTTCGTCGGTGAAGGCTTCGCCGATTGCTTCTTCGCCTCTCGCCGTGCCTCCCTTTTTCTTTCGTTTCCGGCGAAGTCAGGGACGACCGGCTAGGCTGGGGCTCTGCTCCTCTTCCTAGCGGCATCCGGCAACCATGGGTTGGTCAGACGGCGTCTCCGGCGGCTGCTGCTTAGGCGGCGGTTCTGCCCCTTGCTTGAGCTGTGTTCGGCGACCTTGGAGGGGTTCGCCTGCGCCTCCCTTGCCTCCGGCGAGGTTGGGTTCGTCCAGACCGTGCTCCGGCGAACCTCAGGCGGGTTTTCGGTGAGCTGCGGCTGCCGATCTGCTACCTCGGGTTGCGTGCACGTGCGTTGGTCGACGTGCACTTGCCTCGTTTTCTGTGCTCACGCTTCTAGCGGGTTCCGGACGCGGTTCCCGTTCCCGGCCGATTAGCTGTCCTCGGCCGGCGTATTCCTCTCTCCGGCTCCCCGAGCCTCGTGCTCCCGGCCGAGTTGTCTTTCTCGGTCGGCATCTCCTCGCCCCTCTTCGCGCTCCGGTCAAGTGCGCCGGCCTTGTGTAGTGTTGCCCGGCGTTGGCCGGTTTGTTTGTGCCGGACATCTGCGAGACTTCCCCTATTGGGCGAGAGTTGTATTCGATCGCTTGCGTGCGGTCTAGCCGGAGATTTGGGTGTGTGCCCGGCGTCCTGCGTGGCGTCGTCTCCTTGCGCGAGTGTGCGCCACCGCCTGCGTGCGGTTTAGTTTGTTTTCCGGTGTACCGGACTCGTACGTGCGCTGCGCCGATGTCGAGTCTCGGGTGATGTACTTTGGTGAACGTTGGAGCTGGTTCGTGCAGCGGTCCGTGGCTGACGTGGCGGTCGATGACTCGTCGAGACGAGAGTTGAGGTGGCCGCCCGGGATAGGCTGAGGAACACGTCGAGGACATGTTCCTGCCGGTCGCGCCTGGATCAACGGTTCAGCCGCTTAGCCCCTGCGTGGGCGTGCTTGGGTGCGAGTCAAAGTGTTAACTCGGGTGTATTTTAATTAAAAATTTATTACCCTAATTCTGAGCGTGACACTAAAGATCTTGAGCTGGGAAACCCCGCTATCCACTCAAGCTGCATTTTGTTTGTTACATTTTGCCTGGGCGAGCCAACATGCTGCTTTGGTGTGATATATCCTGGGATCCAGACATAAAACAGATTTCCCTAGTGACTTCTTGAGCTCTTACATCAACACGTTGCTAATATCCTTTTATGAGATTGAGGGCTGCAAAGCAATCTGATTCAACAATGACGTGAGATGACAAGAGCTCAGAAGAGGCATCTATAGTGAAATGTTTGTAAATGAACACATGTTTTTGAGTAAGCTTGGCAGTTGGCAGTTGGCAGTTGGCAAGTTGGCATTTATACTTAATCAATGAGCTTGGTACTTAACATTCATGATAGTACCTTATTAATGTTCATAAACAAATTAATGTGTAAACTCATTTATGTAGTCAATAAGTTACTTGTACAGAGCTTTTTGAATCAATACATACCAATCAACTCAAAGATAAGCTTCTAGTGCTAAATTTATTATTGACCTATCTAACTAATCGTAGGCAAGTTAATGCTAACTAATTGTCATAAGACCAAGTTCTTCTATATTGATTCTATCAAAAGGTTGATAAGAGCACAAGTTTAATTCATGAGCTTGATAAGCTTTTCGTAAATAAGTTTAATCATGTAGTTTGAGCTTGCTTGAACTCGATAAGGACCTGACCTCAATTAACATGTTTTATTACAAGCTTGCTTTACTCATTTATAGATGTAGTGATAGTCAATCATCAATAGCATCTTCATAGGTCAGAAACCTTCTCAATGAACAAGCAGCTTATGAAATTAATTAATAAAATGTCAAATTTCTCTATACTAAGAAACAGGATTGAAATATATATGATATATTATATATTATATATATATATATAAATTTAGGAGATGCCTCACCATGTGATACATTGCATGGAAACCTTGTTGACATGAATCATTAAGCCCATATCCTGTCTGTGATGAAGATACTGAGTTGCATTCAAGCATTGTAACCTATAATCTATCCTTTGACTTGTGACTCCTGTCAAAGAGTTCATGTTTTTCTATTTTCCTGAAAATTCAAAGAATTTAAGACTGTTTTGCACCAAATATTTCCATAAAAAGTGCAATCATAAATTTTCTAAATGAATTACATATTAGTGCAAAAGTATATTCAACTCTATAAGCATTAATGAATCTAACAAGGCACTTCAATCACCTACTCTTCGAGCGAGAAGTATACCTATATCAACTAGTAAAGTTCAAACCAGTGCGCTGTGCGCACCAACTCTTCCGTCCTCTTTTTGATCGCTCTGCTCAAAATAATGTGCCTTCATTACAGGCAGAATAAAAGATACAAATACAGGAGTGATGCGATGATTCATATGCTGGCAATTTCATGTTCATCTTAACAGCGTACTTATGCAGGACTTGTTCCCTTCCCTGCTAAACAAAGCATCCTGATGCAGCAAAATGTTACAACAAATAGTATTTTGGAAAAAGAAATGACAAAAAAAAAATCATTTCAGAAACTGGAGTAACTTAGATTTCAATGTGATGGCGATATCTAAGCTTGTCGTAGATAAACTCGGAATGCGGTCTAAGAACTAGTAACAAGGCTATTGAAACTACTTGAGATCAATATCCACATTCGAACATTATGAACAAAGATCATCCAAACTTTAATTTACAACAGGATCCAACGAGATTGAACATAATAGTGGAGGATTTGACACGCGTAAATTGGATCGGGTTAAGATTATAAATTTTGAGTCTGCTTTTATCATATACGCAATGTAGTTTAACGACAAAGATGGAAACGTCACCCTCAAAATATACTCTTCTTCAATTAGAGCCACTTCAATAGTAAGTATACTCATGCCATTCACATTCAAATTGTCACATAGTGGTATTAATATAAGTTGTGAACACTATATTTTAATTATATTATTTGAAATTATAATATGTATAATAAAGAAAACAATAGCTCAATTGTGTGCCACCCTACCAGGCGGAGCCACATAAAGGACACTTTCAACCTAAACATTTATTATGTACATTTATAACTAAGTGAAAAATTAAATAAAAAAAAAAAGTATTGCCCCGTCAACGTGTTGCATTCTATTCATTCACTTGCCCCTGAACATTTTTTTTTGCTCCTATGTATCTTCGAATCTCGATCCACTGAACTACCACCGAGACGGTTCTGCATTCACTGTTTAATTTTCAGACCAACAAATTGTTTTAAGGGAAGCGTCACGCATGGAAATTACATTTGGAAAATGATAATATCTTCAAAAACATCGAGCCGAACCAGTTCAAGAAAAAAATGACAACCAAGTTTAAACTTGTTCATCAGACAGGAACATAACCAAAACAAGTAAATTGATAATAAGTTCATGAATGGTCATGCAAATAAATGCTGCGCAAGTTTTTTTATTTCCTACCATGCCGCTTCTTGAGAAACAGAAAAACAACAATTGTTTAAATCGATACAATGTAGCAGGGTTAATCCAGGTTATTTTGGTAAGTAAACCTGCAAACATTTACCCTAAAACTTCAACCATCATATCGAACTGAAACTTCTTTGGACCTGGCATCCATCTGCAGTGTTTGTCCTAAACCATACAAGGAGTAGCAAAGTTTTCAATCGATTATCAAAACAAGAGGAACTGGGATTCAATATAATACGAATCATATTCACATTATGTTGTTCATTTGATGCAGCAGGAAACTTATGGGTTCTGGCACAGTGACAGTAGCAGAATGAGCCACCGACTCATCGTGCCAACAATGAGTATTGTGGTCTTTAAGATCACGTATTCTAAAGTTACTTTAAACCAAAATTTAAAATTTCTCCATAAACAAGTCAATTTGTACCAATCTGAGATAGGTCTGATTTCCATATAGTCAATTTTCCTATAGCGAGACTGATACACCGATTCAAATCGATTTTTGCTTTAATATGACCATGGCATGTCCTTGTATAGCTAAAGGGCTAAGCAATATAGATATTTTCCATTATAGCCTTTTCTTCACGTCCACTACCTTCTCAGCTGAACCTCATGTCCACTCACCTGTCCTGTGTCTTTCATCTAATTAGAGATTGGAGGAGAAAAACAGTTGAAATCTACATAGATTCATCCATTTCTCTAAGCATTTATATACACCCACCTTAAGAGAAGTAACAAGATTTAGAGATACTCTGTTTATTAGACATGGATATTTGCGTGTTTCTAACTACATAATGGAACAAATTATAGAAAAACGTGCAAAGAAAGATTATCTCATTGTGCTTTTTTTATTGGATCAAGTAGAAAAAAGAGATAAACATATGAAGAAAGACAAACGGTTTTCAGTCTCTAATTTGAATAATCTACTTACATCTTCAAAAAGCAACCAACAAGAAAAGCAAAAAAAAAAAAAAAAAACATTGTAACATCTAAGTCCATGGTTCCCCAGGAAATGGGGAACCATTGACATGCCAAAATATGCTCCATTGACATAAAATTGAGTTCAAATAATCCATATGAGATCAAAATAGCACAAAGAAAAGGTAATTAATTCAACAAGCCAACGTTGCACTACTCCCATAAAGTGGGCAAATTTGAGAAATACGTTGAATGTTGTTTATTAGAAAATTTTTTATTCGAAAAACCATTTCTGATAACATTATGATAGAACGCATAATCAATCGCAAGTACTAAGAGTAATGGACAGACCAATGTACACCTGTTGTCATCACTTAATGCATCAATATCTATGAGTGCATATCGATGGATGGTCAACAAGTACTAAAACATTGAAGAACTAAGCATAATGTAGGTTGTTCATGTTAGAACAAGTTCTAAAAAGTTGAATTATCTTCATAAAGTCGTACCAGTTTTGTGACCATGAGTAAAGGATGAAGATGTAGGTGGCAAATAACTACTGTTCTTCACATGACTCCTTGGTATCGGATACATTAATGGTGTCCAGTAGTTCATTTGTTGGTATCAGCGACCAATTTGGCGACTGCACTGCTCTTAACCATTTGAAATCATCGACATTGGTCCAATTCCCAGTTTCCTCCCCAAGTCCAGAATCTCTCAACTCTTCTTCAATACCTTCATAAAACAATCGATAGGGAGCAAATCTAACTCCACTACAGTCCTCAATAATTGGTCGACTTCGAACACGGAGATAGAAATCAGTATTTTCGGCATGGTGAATTCTTATCTGGTGCGACGCAAGCATGAGCAGGCAATCGTTTACCTCCTCTATGAGGATCGATCCAAGAACAGGGCCAGCAAAGACCCGGCAGTTACTGAGCCGATGTATGAAGAGAGCGCGAAACCGACCTTTGAGATATATCTCACAAGAATTAAGGTCAGAGAGAGTGAAATCGCCGTCGCCCTCTTCAGAAACCCTAAAATTCTTAATCAAGACCGAACCTTCCTTGTTCCTAAATCCCGGGGTGTCGCGGACGGCCGAAAGATCAGATCTTTCCAGAGTGGAAGCCTTTGCGTCCTCAATTTGCTTAACCAAACAGTTGGGATCCTTCTTGGAAGCTTTGTTTCTGAAAGAGAACTTTTTCCTGGGCAACAGCTCGTTGTTTGCTATCTCCAAAGCCTCCTTCAGATCGGAGATGGCTTTCAGGGAGGAGCGGACCTCGTAAGGCGGCAAGAAGTAGGAGTTCTCTGCGATGAGACGGTCGAGATCGGCAATGGAGACAGCCACCTTCTCGAGCTCAGGCTTCAGACTGTGCACCGTCGAGGGGTCCGCGGCGAGGGCGCGGCAGCGCTGGAGGTCGGCCTCGATCGATCTCCGGGATTCGGAGAAGCGGTTGAAGAAGGCGGTGACGGACTCGAAGGCAGGGGAAGCGGCAGCGGCGGCGCTCCGGGCGGCGGACTGCTCGAGGCGAGTCTGGTGGAGGTGTGCGAGGCGACCGAGCATTGCGGCGTGCTTCTTCTGGGTGGCATGGTCTAGGGTTTCGGTGGGAATACGGGGCTGCTTCGCTCCCGTTACCTCCTCTTCTCCCTCCATTACACTTGAATCTTGATCGAAATTTGAGATCAATACGGAGAAGTCTGACATTATTTTACGTGAAGAAGAACGTGGGTAGGCTCTTTGGGTCCCAACTGTGGCATGGATCCAGCCCGACTCTTCCCTCTTGTTTAGTAGAATTGATTTTCCTTTAATTAATTAGAAATTGTTTTTTTAATCCTGTGTCTTTCTTTCGTCTAATTTTCTTAGGGCAAGTCTCATATTTCTAAATGGTAAAATATAAACAATTAAAAAAGGTAAGAGGTAAATAAAAAATATTTCTGGGGTGAGAGAGGCTCGAACTCTCGACCTCAGGATCACTCTTAGCTATGAGACCTACGCGCTAGCCAACTGCGCCACCACCCTATTTATTTTTATTTTATGCTTTTTTCTTAATAACAAATTAATCTAAATTTCTCGAGACACTCACATTTCAAACATTCTTTCGAGTGGTGTTGGCTTAATGATAGGCATAGAATAATATAACTGAAGTTTACACAATACCGTAAATGAATATAGATGTATAGTCAGGAAAAAAAATCTTATACTTGTAAAGGATGCGATTCAATATTATTTTTAACTCAGTGATACCGCCATCAGGGTGCGTTTTTAAGTTGAACAAGCCGCTTGAGAATGGCCTCGTGGTTCGATGGCAACTATCGAATTTTCCCGAGTATGAATATAAAACAAACCTGGTCTTGTAGGACGCAAATCTGTAGCCCAGCCCACAGAAACACGCAGGAATGATTGACCGTGTTCTCGAGCGTGTTCTTTTTACGTGTGTCGATCTGTTCACAGCATGGAGAGTAAACGATTATTCAATGTGCAAATTAAGCTAAAAATCTACACAAGAATAATTCGTTAACGATTGGGGAAAGGAAACTATGGAAGAGTATATAGGACAGCAACAAGACGCCTCACTTAACAAGAATCTTGCATTAACCATTTGTAGAAAGAACTCCCCAAGAACCTAGCACTTTAAGTGATCAACTAAAAACTGATTATATCCAAGAGCTCGGTGGACAGCTAGAATAACTACCATTATATAATCAAAAATAGATGTAAATAGATTTCAACATGCTCTTTCGCCAAGTTTTTGCCAGCAAAGGTCGGCCAGTATTCGGGAAATATGAACAAATAAGTTGTAATTCATGTCAGCATGAAGCATTTTGTTAAAATATGGAACACCTACGCATTGTTCAGGAAAGGTGGTTAGAATCGAGGATACATACAGGCGACAGAACTAGCACACAAACCAAGAAAATGAACACAGGATAAATGAGTAAGAAGAAGCTATAAATTAAAGCCGCAAGAAGTTAGACGGTAGGAATCCAATCTAATCATCCAAATAGCAACACAACCAAATAGCAAGGTTTACATAACGTAGCCTTCTCAGCTTTATGGATACATTTCATCCATAATAATAATACGACAATGTTAAAACATGAATACGTAGAAAATGCGCCACTATCCCAAGTTAAAAAGGCTATTCATTCTCAGAAAGGCCGGTAGCGTGTTGGCCGTCTGAATCTAGGAAACTTCCTGTCAAATTGACAAAAAATAATTTAGTAGCAGGTAAGTTCAAGAATTTCTTTTTTCTATAGAGGGGTAATCAAGGAAAATGAGAAGTGTGCAAGAGTCATAGACGAACCCATAACCATAAGGAGGGGGGAAATAAGGTGGCATGTACGCCCCCCTGGGGGGATATCCCACATATGGATTAAACCGCCGTGGTCGGAACTGCTTCATCCCTGGGACATTAGTTCGTTTAGCAGCCACCTGCAGAAAGACCGCAGGAAGATCTTATTCCAAGAGAAAAAAGAATTTAGAAAAAAAAAAAGTTGTCATCTACTCATATTTCCTACTTTGATTTGACGACCGTGCAACTCAGATTCATTCAATTGTAGAGCTTCTTGCACACCCTCGATCTCCAGAAATTCAACATAAGCAAATCCCTTTGGCTGACCAAATTTATCCGTCAAAATAGTGACCCTGTTCACTGTTCCACATGACTGGAAATGCTGCTGTACTTCTTCAGGCGTGCAACCATAATCCACCTGAATTTAATTCACAATCAAACAATCCAGGCGATATGAGGTGATTTGTCTAACATGCATATAGCTAAAAGACATCTGTTATAATCATGGGAGCAACCAATGTTTACTATATAATAGTTTCCAAGTTACCATAACTAAACAGGTGTAACAAACATGGGTGCAATAAAGTAGAAAGCTATGCAACCCAGGTAGCCAATGCTACCATTGCAGCAATAGCTTTACGTTGAAAAAGCAAAAAAAAAAACACAAAAACTACAAAGTTCTTGGTTAAATGCATTATCAACTATGATGATAAGACGCTCATATGTTGTATATCGAACACATAGCAATATAACCTATGTTTTCATAATCAGAACGATAAAAGTTGAATACTAAAATAAATGAAAATTAACAAATAGAAATTGGCCAGCAACAACTACCATGGTGTTGTTGAAAAATAACTGGACCACCAACCAACCTTTCCCACTCGATGCTACTATATAAGCTTGTGCAATTTTTTTTCTCGTTTATTTTTGCTCTCAATATTTCCTCAAAAACCTTTCAGTAACAAACGTATGGAAGACAAGCAGCATATGCTAGACTAGGGTCTCTGAACGAATTTTTTTTAGTAGAGATCTGACTCTGGTTTTAGAGAGCACTAAGAATCATTATAGAACCAAACAAAAAGGCATTTGCATAAAGAGATATCTAATGATACAATAAGCAAAGAAATACATTTTAATATATCACATCAGATATGTGTATATACTTTATAGACCTAAACAACGAAGTGGAATTTAGAAAGGGCAAATGCAAGAGATCAAGGACCTCTCACCATATCAAAGTAACAAGATACTTCATTGAAGTCCAATTCAAACTCCAAAAATAAATCGGCCTCAGCATCTAAACTTGCATAAGCCCCACTCTGACATTAGATAATGCTGATAGCAAAATAGACTTCACTCCTCCACCTGCTTTAAGCTGTGAAGCCCTTATTCCAATCAACAATTCCCACGTCAAATCCCTCCATCTCAGCATCTACATTTTTATAGCTTCGGCATAGGATTTTTTTAATTGTGATCTTTTTTAATTCTCTTTCCATTTTTTTTACTCTTCAACTTTTTTCCTACTCCTTTTTTTGTTTTTTTTTTCATTTTCTATCTCCTTTTAGCAATCATATTTTTTTCAACTACAAGCATACTAAAACCAGAGTCCATGCACCCCAAAGATTGGGAAAGATTGGGTATCAGATAACTCATAAAACCGAAGGCTGTACCTGCATGCATCATTAGATGTGCAGTTAAAGAATTGCACAGGATTTGGAACATATGGCACACAATTTAAAAAGGAAGAAAGATACTCAGTATATATTTTTTTTAGATACTAACTATATTCATTTCATGAGCATTACAAAGTAACTTTTTTTTTCACATCATACAAGATAAAATAAATATGAAGACAAATTTACAAATAAGCATACAACGCACACTAAAGCTAATAAAGGATTTAAAAGCACAATTCTGATTGTGCAGCACAAGAAGTTCTAAGAAGTCATATCTCATATATGAACAAGCTAATGTAGCTATGGCAGACAGATTAATAAGATAAACATCTCTAGGAAATGAATGGCCATATAGCACAATGAAATTGGCCAAAGCCACAGGCAAGGGGATAGCTGACCCGAGCCTGTATGTCAAGCAACTGTCAGGAAATAGAAGCACGATCAAAAAAGTTTAGCAAAGGCTGCAAGAGAGAAAAATTGGACTGGAAGGATTTTTTTTTAAGAATCATATCATAAAACCTTATTGTAACACAATTTACTTTATTAATCAAATTAATGAAAAAGGATTTTAAGGAAATGAGCAACTGAGAGGTCGCTTCTATCTAAATAAACACTTAATTACCACCTCATACTATCAAATACAAATGATTTAGAAAGGAGAAGTACCCTAAATAAAGGAAAAGAAAGATAGATAAGAGAGACAAGCAAGGATGGAAGAACCATTAAAAGAGGGGAAAGAAAGGAAAAAAGATGGATATAAAAAAAAGGTTGAAAAAGATATGGCAAATGCAATTATGAATCTACAAACACCAATTACAACTAATAGTTCTCTCCTTTTCAACAGGTAAACTAAAGAATAAAGCATATTTGAAGTTTGAACCATTCAAATTGAAGTATATATATAGCAAAGAGTATATGTGTAATTGTATAAAAGAATCATAATACATACATTTATAACCTTGAAATGACTCAGAAAGGGCAGTAAGCATGAACTATATAATCAAACCATTGGCCGGCAGGGTCAACAAGCAAAATTGCAAGCCTCTAATGCCTGACAAATTTGATATAAATTTGTTGCATCCACTAAATTAGGCAAATAGGATAAAATCTATGTTAAATAAAATCGTGTCCCTATTTTTACAAGCTTGGACTACAATAAAAAAACACAAGGCACGTCTATAGCTTGTATGGTTCAGAGTTCAAACCATTGAGCCTTTACAGATCAGTGAGTGAAAGGTATGCTATTAGTGTCTGTCTTCACAAGCTTTGAATTGTTGCTAGCATGGACCATTTCATTGTTGAGTTTCGTACATATAAGGTAGTACAACACAATCAAAATTTTATCATCAAACAGAGCCCAATGCAGCAAACCACCCACTAGATCCATATCTTTGCAACAGCAATCCATGATTGAAATAGACAAAATTGTTGCAGTTTACTGAGTGATCAATAACTGGCATTAGCCTGTTTCATGTATCTAAATTACCCCATGGAGGCAGACAAAACTTCACATAAATGGCTAAGCTTTTTCATTCTGAAGTACATTAATATAAGATATATAAACTAACTGGTGCACTTAATAGTATGTGTCAAAAAAATATCATTAACGAGCTGTGCATAAGATTATCAAATTTTGTAACTTACATTGCCAACAAAGACTGAGCGAGCATCAACCTCCTCTTTACTTGCTTGATTTCCAGCTGCACTAGCTGAGTCTACACAAATGAGGCAAACAAAATTGGTACAGTTTCATGTTAATTTTAGCTGCCAAATGTGATGGGACTATTTGTGATTAAGAAGAGGGTGAGATCAGCTGATGAGAAAACAATTTTGAAATAGTAAAAGCTGAATCATTCAGAAATAGTATGCTTTTGCAGTTGTTTACTCGTTAAAGCTGTAAACTGCCCATGCTGTGAAATGAATGTTTATGGGGAATAGAGATCAGATCCGTAATTTGCAATGATGCTAATCCTGGTCCCCAAACTCTTTTACCAAATCAATTGTCCTCATGGATAATTTCTCAGACAGACTCAACAAACTTCAATCAGTTTGGTGATAATTTTATAAACATAGCCTACATTTTTCAAAATTACAAATATCTCTCTCGAGTTTTTTAAATTTAAATGCACATTTTTAGGTTCTTGAAAAAGGTCCCCGAATTATCATGCTGGAAGCGATATACCTATATTGAGAGATATTTTCACTCAGCTCATTTCAGCAGAATTCATTCGATTCTTTTAGGTAAAAGAGAATCGAATTCATAAGCTGATAACCTATTTAAAGATGGTATGGAATAATCTTGTTTGTTGCTTATCATTTATTTTACAATTTCAAAAGTAAAAAAAGACACATAAGATGATGACAATGTGGAAAAAGAATACTAAAACGTTCATGTAATGGAAATAATCATTCACTGAAGGCAAATGGAACTTTTCAAAAAGTAGAGAGAATTTCAAATGTGCAGGAAGCCATTGAAACCCTAAGAAATGCTGTGTAGGTTTCCAAATTTTGCTAACGAATAATTGCACGTCCTCCATCTCGGAAACTAATGGCACTCTTTTATAGAGCCCTCATGCACTACTAGGGATCTTGGAGCAATAAGCCCCTGCTTCTGGTACGTGTATCGTTGCAAGTTTGAATAACTGGTAAAAAGGAAAGAGGATCGAACGAAGATGCACAGAACGAAAATACAGAGAACCAAAATAGAAAGAAAAAAAAAACAGTTGTTGCTGATGTAAACAGCTATGCGTATGACACATATAAATTTTAGCGGAGATAGGTTTATATTTCGATATCGCGTCCTTAGTTCGCAATTATGTCGAACCTAATTCCTATTCTCCTACCAAATAACATGCCGTAAGGCCTTACGGCTAATTTCACATAGTCTCAGCAAAATTGAATTAGTTCAGTTAAAAGAACAACTAAATGATCGTGCTACCCATGAAACTATGCCGATCTCTAATGGACATGCCTTCAGCGATCTAGGATCTAGAAGCAGTCTGAAAGCTACGATGAGGAAAAAAATGTGAGTGGGGTGACCTTGGGCGCCGCCCATCTCCTTCTCGACCTTGGCCTGCATCTCGCGCAGGGCGGCGGCCTCCTCCTCCATCTCCTTAAGCCTCTTCTTCATCTCGTCCAACTCCTGGATTAGGGTTAGGGATTGCGGATCAGGGATCAAGGATTAGGGTTAAGGTAACAGAGGCAGAAGGGAGGCGTGCCTTGGTGTCGACGTCCTCGGGGTTGGGCATGTCGACGTCGGCGTCCATATCAGCCTCCTCAGGGATCTCGCCGCCGTATACCTCGTGCTCTTCCTCGTCCATCTCCGCCGCCTCGGTGCTTCTGCAGTAGTACTGGTACTATATGCAAAAGGAAGAGTCCGAACAACTGTGGGTTCGAACCCCACCCAATTAATCAAATTACTGAATTACCCACTGACAAATGGATTATTACGCGACGGATTATAACAATTATATAGAGAAAAAATTTCCTACGCGAGGTCTCTATCTAGGAAACTTAGGTGCGGTTAAATCTGAACCGCCTATAAAGTAATGATCCCTGCATAACACTTTTGTGCATTGGTATTAAAGGATGGACAAAGGATGAATTTCGCCCACACCTAAGATTCCTTTATATATATATATATGATGTATGATGACACCAAATGGCATATAAAAGTCTGTCATACTTATTTTAATTATTTTAAATTGATGAATATTTTACTTATGATAGGTGTCACGCTCAGAATTAGTGCTAAATTTTTTTTCTTAAAATAAGCAGAGCCACACAGGACTATAAGAGAAAAACTATCCCACGCACGGGACAAAATAGCATAAGACGCGACCGACAGACGTGACCATCCACGTCTCAGCCTAACCCAACAAACAACTAGGGATGGCAAAATAACCCTAACCTGACCTGACCCGACCCGATGTTGATGGGGAAAACCCATGTTGACCAAGTTCGGGGTCGGGTTCGGGTAAAACCCGATTCTTATCACGCAGGACGGGAACGGGTCTAGGAAATCGAAAACCCGCCCCGAACCCAACCCCGAACCCGACCCGAATGTATATTTTTACTAAAATACCCTAAAAGTCTAAAACCCTAACATTCTAACAGAAAGACTCTTTCAACCGATCTTTACTTGTATGAAGTATGAAGTATGGATTATGGATTGTGATTTGTGAATTGTGATTTGTGAATTGTGATGTATTTTCTACTAGCCTATTATGTAGTTGATGCATTTTCTATTCATATTTTTATGTTATTGTAGCTGATTTCTTACTTGTGTAGTTTGTTAATGAAATAGTGATAGTTGATGGTAGTTTATAGCAAAGTTCAATGATAATTATTGTCAAACTTTTTTAAACCAAAGTTCGAGAATAATTATTGTCGAAGTTCGACGATATATATAACAAGTTCGACAATAATTATTGTTGAACTTGTACATCTATTGTTGAATTGGTTCAAACATAAACAAGTTCGACAATATATATACCAAGTGTCAGGCCTGGTTTAGGCCGGTCCAGCCCAAGCCCATACCGCGCGAGCCCAGGCAGACAAAAAAACGGAGCCCGCTCGTCCCCCGCAATCGCCCGGTCAACTACTAATGTTGACCCTAATTTGGGGAAGCTACGTCTTCTTCCCCGCAACCTACGGATAGCGGCAACGCGACGAGGTCGACGGCAGAGACCTCGGACACGGCTGGGACTTCGTCAGCAGAAGACGCGGACAACATGACAGGGCACAACGAGCTTATCAAACGCAAGGAGCTCGGGCGTTCGACACCCTAATCCAAACGCAGCGAGCGGCTGGAGCGGAAGAAGGGAGGCGGTGGCGCTTCCCTATAAAGGATCATCAGGCGAGGACGGGGGATTCATCAGCTAGCACCAAAGCTCAGGGGAGCAATTGAGTGATCAAGCGAGGGATTAGGAAGAGATTTCGGCGACGAGGGTGGCGTCGACTGAGAGCAGAGATTGTAAACGGTGATCGGTGGATCACCGGCGAGGGAGGGAAAGCAGGGTCGGCGGCCAGGGGGCCAACGACGTGAAAAGAGGGTTCTGTAACTTCTATAAGTGGAATACGATGCTTCTTTCTCCAGTCTTTCTCCTCCTCTGTTCTGTCTACACGGCGACGATTTTCAGTGTGTTTTCCATCGTTTCGGGCGGTGACGATTGTCGGAAAGAAGGCGGACGATATGCCGACCGGCACCTCTCTTCCTCGGCAAGAACGCGCGCACGGCGGTGCTCGGCGGCTGAAGCAACGCGGACGGCGCTGCTACGCGAGGTGAAGAAGACGAAGCAAGCTGCAAAATCGCGTTTCGATTTTGACAAAGTCAAAATTGGAACCGGGGCAGAATTTGGCGAGTGGAGCGAATTCGGGTGACGTCAGCGAGGTGACGCCGACGAAAGACGGCAGAATTCGGAGATTCGATTATTTCGGTTTCGAATTGAAATTGCTGACGTCAGTGTGACGTCAGCAGAACGAAATTAATTCGAGCGCGCGGAGATTTTTCGGTCAACGGTGAATTTTCAGTAGTGAGGTAATTTTGTGATTGAGGGTTCAAATTTCCTAAATTAGGGTTAGGGTTTCAATCGAGGATAAAATTCAATCGAGGAGTTAGGGTTTCTGATTTGGGGAAGAATTTTACCCGGAAACCCTGGGGAGTTCACGCTCTGGTGTTCCGCCGGACAACCATAAGACAACAGTTTATGGCTAATCTGACCAGGGCGTGACAATTGGTATCAGAGCCGAGGTTAACGTGTGATGGCGAACACGGCACCTTAACTTGCAAAGGTGAAGAAGGGTTTGAAATTCCAGAAGATCACCCGCATAGCCAGAGGAGCGTCAGAGGACGTCTGGCCCAAGCAGGGAAAAGGTAAAGCCAAGGAGACGGCTGAACCTGAAGAGATGGCGAACCACGGCGATCATATCGCACAAATCGAGCAGGTGCTCGGACTGGCTATTGCTGGGAACAACGGGATGATGCCCCAGATCGAGAGTCTTCAGAGTACAGTGGAGGCTCAAAGATTGCAGATTCAAACTCAAAAGTTGCAGATCGAGTTCCTGCAACAGACTCTGGATGGTCTGATCGATTTGCTAGAGCAGATGGCTCGCATGAAGGAGGAGATGCATGCAGAGATCACGGTATTGCGTTTGGCCCTAACGCAAGTATCGCGATTGACGACAACACCGGCGGAACAGGAGGCTCCTAAGTCGAAGGTACGAGTACCTGAGCCAGCGATGTTCGGGGGGGGGGCGATCGTCCAGAAAAGTGGAGAACTTCATCTGGGACATGGAGCAGTTGTTCTCTGCTAGCCGTGTTCCAGAAGAAGACACGATGCGGGTGTACATCGCATACCTCACAGGCGACGCGAAACTTTGGTGGCGAACCAAAGTCAGCTCGATATCGGGGGCTACTAGCTGGCCTTGGGAGGCCTTTCGTGAGGATCTGCGATGGCAGTTTCTTCCCGGAAACTCGGAGGACCAAGCTTGTGGGAAGGTGGATCGGCTAAGGCACACTGGGTCGATCTATGAGTATGTAAGGGCGTTCTCCGCGTTGATGCTGGAGCTACCTAACATGGCCGAGGGTGACCAGAAGTACTTCTTCATCCGGAATCTTCAGCCATGGGCAGAAGCAGAGGTTCGACGACATTCACCACTTGACTGGAGAGCGGCTGCGGCGGTGGGCGAGTCCTTGGTGGATAACAGAAATTTCAAATCAACACCACCAAAGAAACAGAGGTCATCACCGAAGCGCGGCTCCCCACGTACTCCACCAAGGGCTAGAGTTCCAGAGAGGGGTAGACCCTTTCCCCGGCAGGACAGGGGTTCAGCGGGCCGATGAAAGCCAAAACCACATGGTTGCTTCTTGTGCGGTGGTCCTCACTGGGTGAAGGATTGTCCGTGCAGGCAGAAACTCATGGCGATGGTAGTGCAAGAACCAGTTGAGGAAGCTGAAGATCACACCGAAGAGGTGAGGATTAGTGGATTACAGCTAGTCCCACACACTGCCACAGGAGCGCAGCAGTGTCGGATCGGTGGTCTGAGGATCGGAGCAATGGTGGCCAGAGATTTGCCTGTCACGGACATCGAGGGCGATGTCCAAATTGGGCAGGGGAGAATTGTCAGGCCTGGTTCAGGCCGGTCCGGCCCAAGCCCATGCCGCGCGAGCCTAGGCGGACGAAAAAACAGAGCCTGCTTGTCCCCCGCAATCGTCTAGTCAACTACTAATGTTGACCCTAATTTGGGGAAGCTGCGCGTGAGCGCGGTGTCTTCTTCCCCGCAACCTGCGGATGGCGGCAATGCGACAAGGTCGACGGCAAAGACCTCGGACATGGCTGGGACTTTGTCAGTGGAAGACGCGCACGACGCAGACAACATGACAGGGCGCAATGAGCTTATCAGACGTAAGGAGTTCGGGCGTTCGACTCCCTAATCCAAAAAACAGCGAGCGGCTGGAGCGGAAGAAGGGAGGCGGCGGGCTACCCTATAAAGGTTCATAGAGCGAGGACGGGGGATTCATCAGCTTGCACCAAAGCTCAGGGGAGCGATTGAGTGATCAAGCGAGGGATTAGGAAGAGATTTCAGCGACGAGGGCGGCGTCGACTGAGAGCAGAGATTGTAACCGGTGATCGGTGGATCATCGGCGAGGGAGGGAAAGCGGGGCCTGCGGCCGACGACGTGAGAAGAGGATTCTATAACTTCTATCAGTGGAATACGAAGCTTCTTTCTCCAGTCTTTCTCATCCTCTGTTCCGTCTGCACGGCGACGATTTCTAGTGTGTTTTCCGTCGTTTCGGGCGGTGACGATCGACGAAAAGAAGGCGGACGATATCCCGACTGTCACCTCTCTTCCTCAGCAAGAACACGCGCGCGGTGGAACTCGGCAGCTGAAGCAACGCGGATGGCGCTGCTACGCGAGGTGAAGAAGACGAAGCAAGCTGCAAAGATGCATTTGATTTTGACAAAGTCAAAATCGGAACCGAGGAGGAGTTTGGCGAACGGAGCGAATTCGGGTGACATCAGCGAGGCGACGGTGATGTAAGACTGCAGAATTTGAAGATTCAGCGATTTCGGTTTCGAATTGAAATTGCTGACGTCAGTGTGACATCAGCAAAACCAAATTAATTCGGGCGCGCAGAGATTTTCTGTCAACGGTGAATTTTGACTAGTGAGGTAATTTTGTGATTGAGGGTTTGAATTTTCCATGCGAATTATAATTTGCGGATAAAATTCAATCGGGGAGTTAGGGTTTCTGATTTGGGGAAGAATTTTACCCGGAAACCCTAAGGAGTTCACGCTCTGGTGTTCCTCCGGACAACCCTAAGACAACAGTTTAGGGCTAATCCGACCAGGGTGTGACACCAAGTTCGACAATAATTATCGTCGAACTTGTACATCTATTGTCGAACTGGTTTAAACATAACCAAGTTCGACGATATATATACAAAGTTCGACAATAACTATTGTCGAATATGTACATCTATTGTCGAACTAGTTCAAACATAACCAAGTTCGACGATATATATATATATAAAGTTCGACAATAATTATTGTCGAACTTGAACATCTATTGTCGAACTTTTTTAAACATAACAGTAGTTTTTGAGGTTCGGGTTTTTTTTATTATTAAATTTTTTACTTAGGGTTCGGGTTTCCCCGCGGGGACCCGATTCCCTAGTAGGGTCGGGGATTGGGTTCCGTTTTATAGACCCGTCAGGTTCGGGGACGGGGTAGGGAGAGGCGGGGTCGGGGCGGGGAAGGTAAAACCCGCCCTGTTGCCATCCCTACAAATAGCCAACATCGTATGCAGACGGTGGCGCACATGCGCAAATAGTGAACACCATGCAGGGTGTAGAAGAGGGGCTAGTTGCACGCAGGCGACAGAACACAAAGTCAACATAGAGTCAACACCGCAAACACAAACAAGCGACGGGGTCACAACGTCGAGAAGAGGGGAGAAGCTGCCTCACTCAGACGAGCAGGGGAGAACGTCAGAGAATTGAGGGACCGCACATGCCTAAATGCGGGGTCGAACGCAGAACGCGCACAAACACAACAGAATAAGGCATCGTCGAAAAACATGTTGAAGCCCGAAAACTGAATAAACAGCGGAAAGGTAGATGACTGAAAATAATGAACTGGGAGAAGAAGAATACCTCTCGGCAAGACTCGAACCCACCGGCTCCACCACTGCACAACGGACCATCTGGCAAACTGATTTGAAATTCTCGCTGCCGAACCGCCCGCCACACACCACCGGTCGTCGCACGAAGTTCACCGGGGATCGCCTCCAATCACCGGAGTCCATTCGAGCAGTCGATATGGCTACGCCGAGCCGAAGAAGGGAAACAGGGTGGACTCATTGATGTCGAACCGCCCACGCCACACCACCGGTGGTCGGAGCATGCCGACGATCACCGCAGATCGTCGGAGCAGTGGGGGTAGACCTCACGACGCTCTGACCCATTAGAGCTTATCGGACTTTGCCGCCGAAGTGGGCCGGAGGTCGCCGGACGATCGCTGCCAATCGCTAGAACCCAACGGGGGAGGGAAGTCATCGGACGATCACACTGATTGCCGGGACCGAGAGAGAGAGAGAGAGAGAGAGAGAGAGAGAGAGAGAGAGAGAGAGAGAGGTCACCGGACCTCCCTAGTCTCGCCGGACAATGTCGGAAACGAGAGGAAAAGAGGAGGAAGTGGGGGAAGCAGACGTCGTGCGTTTGCCTGCTCGCCTGGAGCACGCACGCCAGCTTCTCCAGGGTTTCGCCAGACACGAACGTCATGCGTATGCCTCCTCTAGCCGGCGAATCGAGCCGCCGACATCCCATGCGCCGGAGACTCGTGCTCACCGAGTCTTCGCCCCAGTCGTCGTTGACAACACCTCCTCCCTGTCCGATCGCTTACACCCGCATGCAGCCATCTTGTTTACACCACGTGGTCGTCGCCTCATAGGTCGACATCGCCGGCGTCCCGAGTGTCGTCCGCCTCCACTCGAAGCTGCCCCTCTCCACTGCCATGCTGCCTCCCAACCTCTCCTGCACGCCTGCGCGTGCTTCCCAAAAGACAAAAGCTCACCGCCGGTCGCCACCAGCTGGCTTGTGCCACGCGGCTGATGTCTCGCCGGCTGACGTCGCTGCCAACTACTGTCCGCCATGCGGCTGAAGACTCCTGCAGGCGCCGACATCAGCGAACGCAGCCCTGCTGAATGCATTGCTCTCGAACGAACGAAGCCCTAACATTGGATTTGGGGCGATTTTGACCTAATCAACGCCCCTTTGATCGGTCAAAATTGGGCCCAAATCTTGGGTCTAACATCCTCCCCGCCTGAGGTAGTCGCTGTCCTCGGGGACTCGAGGTAGCTCCTTAGCTCACCCTCGAATTGCCATAGTTCGGAAGTCTTCTGCTAGGTTGCTTCCTCTATGGGGGTGATGACATATAAAAATATGATATTTCGTGACCCAATTTCATTCGTATCTTAGAGCATAATGCATGTTTCATCTCATTTATTTACTCAAATGCTTCATATTCTTCAGAACCTTCACTTTTCCTCCGTTTTAATGAAATGCAGGTATTTGACCCCAAAATCAGTGGAATTTAGAGAATCTGAAGGTATGAGACGATTTCCCATGATGAGACGAAGCTACCTGCCAAATTTCAGCCCAATCAAAGCTTTCTACAAGATGCGCGGTCATGGGTGTGTACTCATACACGGCCGTGCATGACCCTGCTACTCTAGGCTTCACCGAGTCGTACACGGCCATGGGTGTGCAACCATGCACGGCCGTGATCCATAAGTTATTCCGCGACAGAGCCGTACACGGGCATGGCCGTGCATCCATGCACGGCCGTGTATCGTCGCGAACTGCTCGACAGACATCCGGTATTTCGCCCGTAACTTTCTATTCTTAGCTCGGATTGGAGCAAAATTTGGGGGAGACCTTCCTAACTAGCATACGCACGATTTGGGATAGGAATCATCAGATCTAGAGAAGAAACCGGGGAGAATGAGCAAAAAAGGTGAGACCTTAGGGTTTTGGGGCGATTTCGGAGGCAACAACACTGTTCCGGCTTGATTTCTTTGTCGTTCCGGCGTGGATCTTCGTGCTGGACCTTCTTCCATCGACGATTTACCCTCCCTTTGGTTTGATTTAATTATTATGAGAGATCTATGTGTTTAACGATGTATACACTAGCGTAAACTCTTCTTTTCGGGGTTTGGGCGTAGCCCACTATAAGAATGCTTGATAATATGACTTGATCTATATATTCCTCTATTTATCTTTGTTCTTATTCATTTTTAGGATGTTTTAATTCTTGTTTACATACTGGTCATATGTATGCATGCTTTAGATGTCAAGGGAAGGACTGAGAGGTGAACCTTGACCATCGGAACCCCTAGACTGGACTGGTGATTTCACGTTGTGAGAGCACTCGAAATCACTCGAGGAACCCTAATCTTTCACAAATCCCATTGGATCCGCCTAAACCCTAGTAAGCCATGAGAGTAGGAGACTTGGGTTAAGACGGATACCGGACCGTGTCCTGAGAGGGAGCGCGTCTGTACCCTAGGAAAGGTTACCTTGAGAACTTAGATAAAACTTTATTTAAATTGTCAAGCCCTGATATTTATGCATGCTTCAGTGTGGTGAAACCTAAAACCCCGAATCTCTCTCATAATCTCAAAACCCCTTTTGCCTTGCTTTCTGCTTCGCTTGATTTAAGTCTGCTTTAGTTTAATTGCTTGCTCTAGGATTTTAGACACTTCTCCATTAATCGTTATCCTAGCAATTGATTTATTGATTAGTTAGTACTTGACCCTAGTCCCTGTGGGTTCGATCTTAATTGTTACGCGATAGACCGTGCACTTGCGGTAGCAGCCGTTTAGGCCCTATCAGGGGGATTCATCCCATCGGATAAGAAACTCCATACGTCAGTTTATCTTACTTTGCCCCAACACCCGGTGATCTAAAATGTCACCTATCCTTTGGTGGAACTCTGTTCGCACCATCGGTGGGGTTTGATAAGACAATGATCGAGAAGGATCGTCTAGATCCAAGTGAAACTTCCTCAAGCTCACAGGGAATGTAGGATGTACATATATTCTCTATTAGAGTTTCAAACAGTATGCTACTAAGTCTGCTTGACTCAGTATCTCACACGGACCGTCATATCTTCGGATAAGACCCCGGTGAGCCTCCCTCACCGAGATCTTCCTACAGATTTGCGCGGTAAGTCGGAGAAGAACTAAGTCACCCACGACGAATTCTTCATTCTGACAACGACGATTTGCATACCTTTGCATCCATGATGCAGCCAACTCCAAGCTAACTCTAGCCTCTCGGAGTGAATCGATTCTTTCCCGAGCTTCCCGTTGAGCCACAGGGCACTTCCCCCAGGAATCCCCACGCACCACGTCAACGGAGGTTAGGGGCTGACTCCCTAACACTAGCTCAAAGCTCAAATGAGGTAGGACCTTTAGATGTTAACCTTTGTAAGTCGTGGGCATACTATGTCACATCCATCCACTTCACCTCAATCACCTCGACTGGCGATCGCATAGTGACGGGAGAATTCTTCCACAAGAGCGTTCACCTGCTTAGTTTGCCTATCCGCCTGAGGATGATTGGCTGTGGAGAAACTTAACTCGGACTAATGTTTATTAAACAATGTTGTTTAAAAGTGTCCAGTAACAACAGACATCCCTATCGCTCACGATACCCACTAGGATGTCAAAATTTTTCACCATATTTTGGAAGAATAGATATATAGCAACCCTTGCTATACACTGCTCAGGTGCAGGGATAAAGACTATTCATGGAGAATCTATCCACGACTATCGGCACTGAGCTTTTCCCGTCAACTATAAGAACCCACCAATAAAGTCCTTGGACACCCTTGTCCAGGACGTCTCGGGAACAGGCAATGGCTATAACAGCCTGCCTCTAGTCTCTAATCGATCTTACTTTCCTAGCAATTTCGGTAAGCGCGAACATACATTCTCATGTTTGCGCACGTATTGGGCTAATAGCACATTTGTGCTGACAGGACAACTATTTCCTTTTGTCCTGGATGCCTTACCCAAGATCAGTCATGGAGCTCCCTCAGTAGCTCCCAGCGCAGTCCGCCCATCGATGGGATTAATGACCTATCGTCTCTGGCCATGACAATGTCATCTGGACCCAGATAATTGTGTCAGATCGTATCTGACCTAATATGCTAAACTTGGCTTTTGATCCTTCCTATCAAAAACTGAGGTTGCTTTTATTCTGCTAAGCAAATCTCCTTCTACTCTGGATAGGACGCAGCACATATAGGCATTAAGTTTACTGAGCTCATTCAGGACCACGTTGGTTTCTACCCGATTTATGTTCCCACTGGAACTGGAATTCAACCAAGAATTCCAACCAATGTGTTTACTTTGCCAACAACTTCTTTATGTGGTGTAATGTTGTCGGTCTTCATAACCTCGAGAGAGTTCTCCGCTTGCGGAGATAGTGGACTCCTACCACCTCTTCCTTCTCATGGTCAAATATCATCGCTCAGTCCTATTAGCTTTCAACTCCCAAAAGCTAAAAAAAGCTCATCCTATAAAAGTATACCACCGACAACTTAATCCGAAGCATCGGTGTGAAACTCGAAAAACATACAGAAGTCGGGTAACTTCAGGATCGGTTCGGAGGCGATACGGACCTTCAACTCCTGGAAGGCCGACTGACACCGATCAAGCCACTCTCATTTCGAGTTCTCTTTCAGCAGATTACTGAGGGTAAGGTTTTCCTCGAACGCCTTTGATGAACCTTCAATAGAAGTTCACCACACCAAGAAAACTCCATACTCGATTTGATTTGAGGGGGCGCGCCATTCCGCAATGACTTGGACTTCTATCTTGTCCATGCGCACTTGTTCATGGTTCATCCCTTGACCAAGAAAGAAATCTCATTCACCACAAATGAGCATTTCTCCAACTCCAACTAGAGTTGATTTTTCCCTCAACATCAGCCATAGAAGCCCTAGCTGTTCCTCAATGCTTGAGGAAATACCCCGATATCGTCCAAATATACAACTACGTAGTCATCTAAGAAAAAGGGTCAACACTTATTCATTAGATGACGAGACGCATAAGGGGGCTTAGTAGTTCAAAGGGCATCACTTTGAACTCAAAGACTCATATCGGGTTACTCATATGGTTTTCCTATTCGTTGCCCTCGGCGTAACGAATTTGTTAGCGACCTGCCCTCAGGTCTAGCTTAGAGAAACCTCGTTTTTTCCTAAGTCGATCTCTCAGATCAGGGATAAGCAATATAAGATAGCAGTCTCTCACTGTTATCTTATTTAAGGTTATGTAGTCAACCTAGAACCTTAGTGACCAATCCTTCTTGTTTTTAGAAGAGGACCGCGGCTCCAAGGTTATACCAGAGGCCGAATGAACCCGGCTTGTAGCAATCCACTCAATTGCTAACGAAGCTCGGCCAACTCCATTGGAGAAATACGGTACGAAACCTTAGACGGAGAGTAGATCCCGTCACAAGGTCAATCTTGTGATCGATCCCTCTCCTTGATCTCATCTTTTAGAACTCTCCTCTCGAGGGCTCAAGGGTTGGATTAAACCCCAAAAGGTTGTGTGCGACCTGGGTCCGCCACTACAACTTCACGTCTGTAGAGAGATACGTGATATAAGTATGTGCTTGCTCCTCAGCAGGAAACTGGGTAGTCTGGAAACACAATTCCAAATCCCATAGGAAGTTCTCAACTTCCTCAGCACAGCAAACCCCCAAAAAGGGAGTTGGCTCGTGAACGCGCCACCCTCGGCCAAAGCTTGCGGCATAGCTACGGCACACATCAGGAGGATCACCTCCATCCTGCATCCCTGCAGTTTTGCTGTCTGGCGTTCTACCAGAATCTCCAACTGTGTCCTCCAAAGTAGTGCTTGCTACTGGTGTGCCCCTATGTTCGCTGAATCTTGACTTGTAGAGTACCGCTACAATTACAAGTACAACTTGGAACATACTGAACCTGGGCTCTGATACCAGTCTATCACACCTAGAATTAGTGCTAAATTTTTTTTCTAAAATAAGCAGAGCCACGCAGGACTCCGAGAGAAAAACTATCCTACGCAGGGGACAAAATAGCACAGGGCGCGACCGGCAGACGTGACCACTCACGTCTCAGCCTAACCCAACAAACAGCCAACAACGTACGCAGACGGTGGCGCACATGTTCAAATAGCTGTTACGTGCACGCCACGTAATGACAAAAAAATGAAAAAGACAAAAGAGACAAACAGTAAAAGGTTATTAAAAAAAACGAATGAACGAAATTAAGCTTCGATAACTGTGGCACATGGGTGCACAGTAACAAATGAATTATGTTGCCATGTGACATTTACCTAATCAATTCCCTCTCTCTCTCTCTCTCTCTCTCTCTCCTTAAATCTCTCTCGCCTCGTTCGTTGTGCACTCACCCGTTGCAAGCGAGCTTCACCTCTCTCATTTTCCTTTTGCCCGCGTTTCTTCCCTTTCGCTGTTTGCTCCTTCCAACGCTGCCGCCCGGCTCACCTCCTACCGCCGGTGTCGAGTTCCTAGAGCTCAGACGAACATTTCGCCTCGTCTCCCTTCTCCTTTGCTCCTCCGACCGGTGAGAATCTGCGTGAGACGAGACCGCCGAGACCCTAACTCCGGCGACCTCGTTCTTCCTCGGATCTCCACCAAATCCTGTCAAATTGCTTCGGAAGCGTCGTTGAAGTGTTGCGGTGTGTTTCCTGCAAGTTTCGGCTGATTCCGGTGACGTTTTGCCGCTTTCCGACGAGCTTTCGGTGACGCTCCGGCGAGGCCGACAATCATTTTTCCTGGTTTTCGACGGATTTTGGGACGCTGCCGTTTTCTGTGGAAACTGTTGCTGCCGGGCGCCGGGGACGAAGTACTGTTCCGGCGATCCTCCGGTGAACTTTCCGGCGCATCCGTTTGACTTAATCGGTGGTTCGTCCACACAGGTTGTTAGTGTTTAAACCCATCTCGTACGTAGTTCTATAATGAACCATGCATGCTTAATATAACGAGCTGGTTAAACTATTGCATGCTTAGAATACAGTAATACCTGCCTATACGTAAATGATGAACGACCTGCATGATAATCATAACAGACCCGAAATAATAATTAAGGAAAGATAAGAAATAAGTTAAACTAAAGATAAATAAATAATTTCATATGTAAAGACAACAAATTAAATGGATCACTGATACGCATTATATTGTACCCCCGTGTAGAGACTGTAGATCCAGACATACGGGATAGTACTGATTCAGGTGCGGGATTAGTCAGACCTATAGTGGCAGGTAGGGATCTTTACTCCTGTACATTGATCAAGGTGCCTACCGCTTGGTTAGGAGGCATCTTACGGTTAGGCGTTACCGCTTTGTTAGGGACGCCTTGCTGATTACTCTATTGCTTCACATCCTTTGGATTGTTATTCCATTGAGCATGACATGATTGCTTATTTATATTTCTGCACATGCTATGTCCTTATCCCATTTTACTGGGATTACGCGTTATTGATATTGCATGTGTGCTCTCTAGCACATGATATGATATGATTTGGGCCGTACATAGTACGGTACATTACATTGTAATTCGGGCTGTACTGGTGGCGCTGGGGTGCCAGTCGGACGTATTTACGTACTGGTGGCTATGGAGGTTCGACCTCGTAGACTATATCTGATATTTGCATACAGTTGTGCTGTTATGCACTGGTATGATAGGGTACTGGACGGCAGTACCAGCGGACTATTGACGAGCAGTCGTCACCCAGTGTGCGAGCTGACACTGGGGAACACTCAGATATGAGTGCATGTCCATAGGGGATGACCCGGCCCACAGCTCAGTATTTGTGGTGTGTTGTTATACCTGTATTACATTGATCATGATTTACAAGTACATGTTTGGTGCATCTTATAGGCTTCGTTGTATGTATGATTGGCACATCTTTTTTTCCCTTAGTATTATTGCACCATGTACTTAATCCCTACTTAGCCCTTCTTGCTAACAATCCATGCATATGTTGATATTTGATTTCAGGTCCTAAGGTGGGTCCGTCGCAGACGGATAAGGCGTAGCTAGATAGTGTTAGTGGACTCCCTGGTGTTGGTATTGTACGTGTGTTTTATTATGATGTTCTGGCCATGTGGCCTATATGTTGTATCCCGTCGGTTTTGACAGAGACTATTATGTTGGAGTATTGACACATTACTGTTGTTATTTACTGTTGGAGTTCATTGTTGATTATGGATTCTGTGTACAGTGTTGGGCCAGGCTGGATTAGCAGGCCCAAATTGTCAGGTCTAGTTGGTGGGCTATACGGCTGGGCCCGGTAGCCGTCGAGATGTGACAATTAGTGGTATCAGAGGTATAGGTTTAATTTGGGAGTCAAACTAGCCCTAAGGACCTAGAATGAACATCAGGTCTAGGACGCGTGACTTCGTTATTGGAATTTGAATATTGAGCATCTAACGCATTTTGCAATTAATGATTATACATGTGAAAGTTTTTTTTGCCCTTGTCTCAGGATGCAACCGGGACCCTATGATGGATCTTCTGGCGGTCAGAACCGACGTGGCTCTCAGATGGGCCGAGTGCTTAGTAGGGCCATTTGATGGGTTGGTGGCAACTCTGGATCATCTGAGCACGGCCAAATGGCAGGCGAATCATCAACTGTTGGGCAAGAACCGCATGAGCCTCAATATGCACCGCAGTACCAGCCGGAATACGAGGCTCAGTATCAGCCTGACTATCAACCGCAGTACGAACAAGCATACGAACCACAATATCAATATGGATATGGGGTGTCATTCCAGCCTCAATACGAGCAGGCATATCAGCCTCAATACGAGCCGGCGTACCAGCCTGAGTATGAGCCGCAATATCAATATCAGTATGAGCCACAATATCAGCCTCAATATATACCTGTAGAAGAGCCTCAATATGAGCCGCGGCGTATGTCTATGGGGAGTGTGGGCCAACCTAGGTCTCCTCCTCAATCTGAGCCAAAAGAAGAAGAAATTATCTCTCATACGACTCTATTGACTCGTTTTATGGAGTTGGGACGAGGAAGGTTCGGGAAGTTCTCTGGAAAACAAGACCCGTGGGAAGCTCATAATTGGATTCGTGACATTGCAGAGACTCTTGATATGATGGAGTGTCCTGCAAAGAGGAGAGTCAAGTTAGGTGCTTTCTTCTTAACAGGTGATGCCAAGGACTGGTGGGAGTCTCTTGCCCCTACTCTCGGGTCTGCGCGATTCGTTTGGGAGACCTTCGAGGCGGCCTTCCGTGAGGAGTATTTTCCCCAGGCATTTCAAGATAAGCTACGACAGGATTTCATGGAGATAAAGCAACGTGGTAGGTCAGTGGCTCAATATATCGCAGAGTTTCAAAGGCTATCTAAGATGTTCCCTAATATGGTGCCTACTATGCGGGCACGCTCTGTCCACTTTTTACGGGGGCTAGATCCTGTCATTCAAAGGATAGCAAATACAGTATCACCTAAGGATTTTCGGGGTGTACTGGAGATGGCTAGGAGTGCAGAAAGGTACGAAGAAGATATTGCCCGCAGTGGCCGCAGAGACAAAGAACTTCTCCAGGGAGGTTCTCATACACATGGGAGACCCGGCAGTCAGAGCCCGCCGACTCAGCGAGGTAGTCGTAGGACTCTGCAGGAGGGCAGGAAGTCCTGGGCACCAAGTTCCACGCAGCGGAGGCCTTTACCTTCTCAGTCTAGCACAGGGTCTACACGTACGGGATCTGCCCGTACCGCATCTGAAAAGAATTGTCATAAATGTGGAGAACCTGGGCACGTTGCTCAAGATTGCCCGAACACCAATGTACAGTGCTATCATTGCCAACAGTGGGGACATTACCGAGCCAACTGCCGGCTTCTAGGCAAGCAGCCGTAGGGATCCCAGTCGACAGTGCAAGCTCCACGGCACAACCCTCCACGACCTTCGCGTTCGGGTCACAGGTCTTCTTCTACACAACGTGGCGGACAAGGACGGGCGTCTGGAGCAGCCCGTGTATATACTTTATCTCAGCAGGATACGCGATAGGCTCCGAGTTCGGTGATGCAAGGTATAATTTCAGTATACAGCTTTCCTGCATGTTTATTAATTGACACGGGTAGTTCACACTCTTTTATTTCCAATGAATTTGTGAAGAAGATAGATCTTGTGCCAGTCCTAGCACCGTACGACATGACCATACACGCACCTGCTGGTGTGTTACGGTCACATCTCGAAGTACAGCAATGTCCCTTAAATTTTGGGGAGATTATCCTTTATGCAGATCTAATGGCCTTGGATTTCTCGGATTTTGATATAATATTAGGGATGAAGTGGCTGATCACCAACAATGCAATGGTGGACTGTTCTAATAGTACTGTGATTTTTAGGCCACTTGGATGTCCCAGGTGCTCCTTTGTCGGTACTTCTGGACAGGTTGCTCCAATCATAACGACTATGCAAGCAAGAAGGCTGCTAAAGAGTGGATGTCAAAGTTACTTAATGTCTATCTTAGACGTTGGGGAACCGCGACAAGTTCCGATCGAGAGTGTGCTAGTGGTCAGGAGATACCTCGATGTTTTTCCTAACGAACTACCTGGTTTGCCACCACACAAACAGTTGGAGTTTGCTATTGAGTTACAACCTGGCACAACCCCTATTTCCAAAGCGCCGTACCGAATGGCACCGAAGGAATTAGAAGAACTGAAGGAACAATTACAGGAGTTACTCGACAAAGGTTTTATACGACCTAGTGCCTCTCCGTGGGGTGCTCCTGTGCTATTTGTCAAGTAGAAGGATGGTTCGTTCCGGCTATGCATTGATTACAGGCAATTAAATGCAGTTACAATTAAGAATAAGTACCCTCTTCCTCGGATCGATGACTTGTTCGACCAGCTAAAGGGTTCAAGTGTCTATTCCAAAATTGATCTTCGGTCTGGATATCACCAACTGAGGGTGAGAGATGAAGATATATCAAAGACTGCATTTCGAACACAGTATGGCCATTATGAGTTTCTGGTTATGTCGTTTGGGTTGACGAATGCACCGACATCATTTATGGATCTCATGAATAGGGTATTCATTGATTATTTGGACAAGTTTGTCGTGGTTTTCATCGACGATATCTTGATATATTCTCGAAATAGCAATGAGCATAAGAAGCATTTGCACCAAGTGTTACGTACGCTGCGACAGGAGCAATTGTATGCTAAATACAGTAAGTGTGCTTTTTGGCTCAATGAGGTGTCATTCTTGGGACACGTGATCTCCAGTGATGGCATTTCAGTGGATCCTGAGAAGATTCGTGCCATGGTAGAATAGGAAAGGCCTACAATAGTCCAAGGAATTAGAAGTTTTCTCGGCTTAGCAGGTTATTACAGGAAGTTTGTGGAAGATTTCTCAAAGATTGCTGCCCCATTAACTAATTTGACGAGGAAAGATGTTGCATTTAACTGGGACGACAACTGTGAGAACAGTTTCCAAGAACTGAAGTAGAGGCTAGTTAGTGCTCCTGTACTGGTGCTTCCTACCAGTGACTCAGGGTATGCAGTATACACGGATGCCTCAATCCAAGGTTTGGGTGCTGTACTGATGCAGCACGGCAAAGTCATTGCGTATGCTTCTCGGCAATTGAAAGAGCATGAGAAGAATTACCCCGTGCATGACTTAGAGCTTGCAGCCGTTGTCTTTGCTTTGAAGATATGGCGGCATTATTTATACGGCGTGGTGTTCGAGATATTTACGGATCACAAAAGTCTCAAATATTTATTTTCACAGAAAGAATTGAATATGAGGCAGCGCAGGTGGGTTGAGTTCTTGAAGGACTACGATTGTACCATTGAATACCACCCAGGCAAAGCTAACGTGGTGGCAGACGCTCTAAGCAAAAAGACTAGGGGAGTAATGGCACACCTACGGGTGGCACCTACAGAGCTGGTTCGACACATGGCAGCTCTAGGGGTGGATATCATAGACAAGACTGAACACGGTGTTATGGCAGTAATGGTAGCTGAATCTCCCTTGAGGAGTAAAGTAATTGAATGCAAACTGGAAGATTGGTACTTGCAGACTATTATATCGAAGAGAAAGAGGCCAGAATTCTCACAAGATTCTGAAGGGGTGATTTGATTCAGAGATAGATTATGTGTGCCAGAATCCGTGAAGGAGGAACTTATGACAGAAGCGCACAAATCTATATTTGCGATGCACCCTGGTACCACCAAGATGTACAAAGATATTCAGAAATCTTATTGGTAGGAAAATATGAAGAAAGACGTGGCAGAATATGTCTCACGATATCTTACATGTCAGCAGGATAAGGCAGAACATCGTAAGCCAACTGGTAAATTGCAAAGTATACCTCTTCCCGGAGTGGAAATGGGAGCATATTACGATGGATTTCGTGTCTGGACTTCCAATGACACAGTGGAAGCACGAGTCCATTTGGGTGATCGTTGACAGATTGACGAAGTCAGCCCTCTTCATACCGATAAGTACAACCTACTCTGTTGACAAGCTGGCAAGAATTTACTGTAAGGAGATTGTTTGATTACATGGTGTTCCGGCCAGCATCATATCAGACCGAGATCCAAGATTTACATCTAAATTCTGGGGTAGTCTGCAGAAAGCTCTTGGCACTCAGCTGCGATTCAGCACTATGTATCATCCCCAGACAGATGACCAGTCTGAAAGGACTATCCAGACATTGGAGGATATGCTCCGAGCGTGCGCGCTAGATTTTTTCGGAAATTGGGAAATTCATTTATACTTGGTGGAGTTTGCCTATAACAATAGCTACCACTCATCCATTCAGATGGCACTATTTGAGGCACTGTACGGTAGACGGTGTAGGTCACTAGTATTATGGGACGAAGCTGGTGAAAGAAAAGTGCTCGGTGTGGAAATGTTAGATCATGACACTGAACGAGTACAACTTATCAGGAAAAGATTATTGACCGCACAGAGCAGACAGAAGAGCTATGCGGACAGGAGGAGGCGTGACCTTGAATTTGAAGTTGGCGATCACGTATTTCTGAAAGTTACTCCTGTTAAAGGTGCCGCACGATTTGGGTACAGAGGTAAACTAGCTCCTCGCTTTACAGGTCCATTTGAGATACTGGAGCGTATTGGATCTGTAGCTTATCGGATTGCGTTGCTGCCGACATATGCAAACATGCACAATGTATTTCATGTCTCGATGCTACGGAAGTATGTGCGTGACCCTTCCCACATTCTGCATGATCCGTATCCAGGGCTCAGTCACGATGTGACTTATCAAGAGACGCCTATAGAAATTCTTGACCGAAAAAAAGCATCGGCTCCGGAACAAGGTGATTTGGCTAGTTAAGGTCCGGTGGCGGAACCATTCAAAAAGCAAGGCTACATGGGAACCTGAGGACGAGATTGCTCGTACCTGTCCTCATTTATTTCCTGGGAGAGATGAGTATGAGTGATTGTACTGTCGTGAGTGTTGTATGCGTTTTGTATTAATCTCTTGTAGTGAATTTGGGGACCAAATTCTTATAAGGTGGGAGGAATGTTACGTGCACGCCACGTAACGACAAAAAAATGAAAAAGACAAAAGAGACAAAAGTAAAAGGTTAAAAAAACGAATGAACGAAATTAAGCTTCGGTTACTGTGGCATATGGGTGCACAGTAACAAATGAATTATGTTGCCGTGTGACGTTTACCTAATCGATTCCCTCTCTCTCTCTCCTTAAATCTCTCTCGCCTCGTTCGTTGTGCACTCACCTGTTGCAAGCGAGCTTCACCTCTCCCATTTTCCTTTTGCCTGCATTTCTTCCCTTTCGCCGTTTGCTCCTTCCGGCGCTGCCGCCCCCGCTCACCTCCTGCCGCCGGCGACGAGTTCCTGGAGCTCAGACGAACATTTCTCCTCGTCTCCCTTCTCCTTTGCTCCTCCGACCGGTGAGAATCTGTGTGAGACGAGACGCCGAGACCCTAACTCCGGCGACCTCGTTCTTCCTCGGAACTCCACCAAATCCTGTCAAATTGCTTCGGAAGCGTCGGTGAAGTGCTGCGGTGTGTTTCCTGCAAGTTTCGGCTAATTCCGGTGACGTTTCGCCGCTTTCTGACGAGCTTTCGGTGAAGCTCCGGCGAGGCCGACAATCGTTTTTCCTGGTTTCGACGGATTTTGGGACGCTGCCCGTTTTCTGTGGAAACTGTTGCCGCCGGCGCCGGGGACAAAGTACTATTCCGACGATCTTCCGGCGCGTCCGTTTGACTTAATCGGTGGTTCGTCCACACAGGCTGTGGGCTAGGTTAGTGTCTAAACCCATCTCGTACGTAGTTCTATAATGAACCTTGCATGCTTAATATAACAAGCCGGTTAAACTATTGCATGCTTAGAATACAGTAATACCTGCCTATACGTAAATGACGAACGAAACTACATGATAATCATAACAGACCTGAAACAGTAATTAAGGAAAGATAAGAAATAACTTAAACTAAAGATACATAAATAATTTCATATGTAAAGACAACGAATTAAATGGATCACTGATACGCATTATATTGTACCCCCGTGTAGAGACTGTAGATCCGACATACGGGATAATACTGATTCGGGTGCGGGATTAGTCAGACCTACAGTGGCAGGTAGGGATCTTTACTCCTGTACATTTGATGCAGGGCATCTTTTGGGATTATATTGTGTTTTGAAAACTTGCTTATATTGCTTTGCATCTCTTACTTGCTTAGTTTGATAAACTATTTTACCTTGGGCCCAAACTAGTCCTGATGGTTGTAAGACTAGTTGTGGGACAATTTTGTATCTTGAACACTTGTGTGCTAATGTTGTCAGGTAGGACTTTAGCCTAGGTTTATTTTGTCAAATCTTTGTTTTACTTTGTAGTTGATGTAGTAGGTTTCTATAGGCTAGGGAATTCACACATGTACGCACTCTTACATGGCACCAAGGCTCCCCACATCAAGGCTATCTCTCATATCAATGGTACAAGCCAACATCAAAAACAAAGGCAACACCAAGCGAGGTCTATCTTCAGTCAACTACAAAGAACCAGCTGAGACTAATTACAATATCATCCATTGGCATAAGTCCAACATCAAGCAAGAACCGCCTGCATCAAAGACCAAGGAAATTCCAAGCAGCCAAACTGAGATGTCCAGCAAGTCAACACTCAGTCAAGTTATATAATTTCAAATCCTGCTCATGTCCCACAAGCAGCCGACCACATCTACAGCTATCATTATCCAATCAGCCATCATTAAAGTCCAATCAAGTGATCAAATGTAAGAATCCAGCTTGTAACCCAGATTTGTGACCGTTAACCCAGTTTCCAACCTTGTTACCGTTGAAGGTCAAAGGAGAGAGAGCTGAGCGTGCAAATGTAACCGTTGGGGGGGGGGGGGGGGGGGGGGGGGGGGGGGGGGGCTTGGTTTAAAGCCCATGTAATTTTCTCACTTCACAAGTTAATGATTTTTGAATGAACTCAATTCTCTGTTAGCCATGCGTTGCATGTGTAAGGGAGTGCCGATGGCCCCTTGTGATCCTTGAGGGTGAGCCCTTGGCCCCTGCA
Source organism: Costus lasius (assembly GCA_027563935.2). Lineage (NCBI taxonomy): Eukaryota > Viridiplantae > Streptophyta > Magnoliopsida > Zingiberales > Costaceae > Costus > Costus lasius. The sequence goes on from CM050446.2 coordinate 121,560,140, forward strand.
TCTTGTTCCTTGTTGAGGGTGAACCTACGGCCCCTCGTTCTTGCTTGTTCAAGGGTGAGCCGCTGGCCCCTCTAGTTATCATTCTCTTCCCTGTTTCCCTTCTCTTCTCTTCTTCCTCTGTTCTTGCTCCATCTCGCCTGCGGAACCATCAACGTCCCCCGCTCACGTCCAGCTGAAGCACAAACCGTGCCACCATCCTTTGTTTGCTGAGATCTCACAGAAGCTTGTGGAAGGAAGCCGATCCTATTGCTGGGATACAACTCAAGCTAGCTGAGTAGGATCAAAGGGATCTGGCCCCCTTCCTCAAGGGGGCCTCAGGTGCTTTCCTTCCATATTCATGCAGATAAAATTGCCGCTCAACTTGCATTGCTGGAAACTTTTGCTTCCCTGTTACACTAGAGCTACTTACCTAAGGAAGATCCTTGCGCAAGGAATCCCATCCTGCATCAGTGGTATCAGAGCGCTCCTTAGGTGCTCAATGTGCATTTGTTTGTTTTTGCGCTGAGATCCGCGTTTTATTGAAAACCATGTTATATGGTTCTGTCGCATTTTGAATCTCCTGCTGCTGATTTCTAAAATTCTGCCTGAATCCGCTGTTTCTGTTTTTTCTGTCTGCATCTGTTGTTCCTGCTCGCATCTCTGGCTGTTGCTGCATTTTAGAGTTCGCTTGCGTTGTAGAATCTCTGCACACTTGTGTCCTAATTTCTAGTCTGCTGCTCATGTTTCCTGAGTCTAAAACTCTTTGCCGTTTTCTGAGTTTTCTGCATTTGTGCGTGACCAATTTCTGCACCCGCTCTTGGTGATTGCTGGAAATCTGAGATTTGAAATCTTTCAGCCGGGTACTATAGCGTACCAGGCTAGCTGAATCTTGTTAAGTTCTCGCGCTGAATCTTAGCAGCATTTTGGATCCCTAATCTAATAGGGCGATCTGAAATCTGAAAGGCAAGCTAGGTGTGGGTTCATCACAACATTGGTTGAACCAACACGCCACCTTGTTATCAACTATACACGAGTCTGAAGTTCAGTTTCAACTTACAAAACTCATTGAAATTTGTTTGCTGAATTCTACTGAATTTCTGAATTGTGCTTCCTTATCACTGATTGAATTTCTCCTTGTGCTGAAGTTCTGCTGAATTTCTGAATTGTGCTTCCTTATCACTGATTGGATCGCTCCTTGATGAGATTTGCCAAATTCTGTAGACAAGAGTGGTGAATCTTTACGATTTTACTGAGTTCCTGAATCTGAATTCTGGGTAATCTTCTGCATGATACTGTAGTTACCGAGTTCTGATTTTTGAAGCTGACACACCTCCTGCGAGCTTGAGACTCCTAATCTGATAGGAAGATACAAGTTCTAGGGGTAATCTCAGTGTGGATTTACCTCAGTAATAGATAAACCACCACCCACTGTTGCCTAATTACAAACTCTGGTTCGGGTAATAAAGTACTGTTTTTTACCATTTACATTCCCTGGTATTGGCCGATTCTGTGATTGTGTTACTTACCTCAAGCTAGACTTTATAATTGCTGCTGAATCTATTATTGCACTCATGCCTGGTATTCCTAAACCGTTAATCTTGCTGGAGTTAGTATATTATGTATCAACACTTGCTGATTTCTCCAAGCCTGCTGAACCTTACACTGCATCTGTTTACTAAATATCCAGATACTGTGTTGTGTGTTACCACCAACTGATTTACATTCCCTACTTAAAACTGAAACCTGTACTCCTGTATCTTGCAATTGCTGCTGTATTGACACCTACTGTCAAGTTAAAATCTGATATCTGCTATGCATTACAAATCTGAAACTCAGCCTTATTAATCTGGAATTTCAGCTTTATTAATCTAGAATTTCAGCTAAGACTTAGATCTAGTATAGGCTGCAAATTAATCCCTTCTGAAGTTATACTTTACTTATTCTGAAATTCTACATGCTATTGCTGAATATTGTTGCTACTCTTGCATACTCACTGTTGCTGTAGATTGAATTCATATGCTGAACATTGACTATTTCTGATAATACTAGTTCTGAATCTACATCTCATATTGCCTGATGACATTAGTTCTGATATTAACACCAGTTTGTGCTGCAATCTATCACTACCAGTTGCTGTAGCTGCCTTTACTCACTCCAATTTTATTCTAATGGGCTGAATTATGTGTATTTACCATCTGAATTCCTTGAACCTGTATGTTTGGCTGCTATGAACTATAAATCTGCAAATGGTACATCTATGCTGAATCTGTATGATTCCTTGTTACACTTCACACCTGCACTTCATTACTGAAACTTCTAAAACCACTATGGCATGGCAGCATGCTGAACTATACTATGAACCATATGAGCACTATTATGCACAAACCTATCATCATGCCCCTAGAAGCATACATGAGCCAATCACACCAGCCCATTATAAGGGTCAAGCTCATGAATGGGAACAACCGAGAACACATGCACAACACCATTGGGACCAAAGTTATGAAAGTCAAGACACACATCATATAGTTACTCCTTCAACTAGAAAAACCAATGGTAAATACCTTAGAAGTCCACCTTTCTTTGGAGGGAATCTAGGCTCCCATGCCTTTCTAGATTGGCTACAACTTGTTGAACAATATTTTGAAAGGAGTGTTACACCCGAAGATGGGAAGGTACCTTGTGTTGAACTCCTCTTATGTGGCTCGGCTAGAAAATCTTGGCATGGTATGAAAGGGCTGTTAGCAAATCATGGATGTCATAACATAACATGGAAGCATATGAGATGGAGATTGAGAGAACAATATGTAACCCCACACTATAGGAAATACATGGGTAGCCAATTATCTAGGTTGATCCAAGGAGGTGATTCCGTAACCGAGTATATGGAAAAACTTGAAGACTTAATTTTTAGGTGTGATATAGTTGAAGATCCTTGGATAACCCTTGAGCAGTTTGAGAGGGGACTTAGGAAAGACATAAGAGATGCTATCATGCTTTATCCTATTAAGACCCTAGAAGAATCCTACCAACAAGCTCTAACAATTGAGTATGAACTTGAGCTAGTTGACACCCTACCTCCACCATCAAAAGCTTCATTTGACTCCCCTAGGAACACTCCTAAGACAAATACATCCAACACTACACAAAACCTAGGAGAAAAGATTGAACAAATCATACACGCCCCTAGTCATACTAGTAAAGTCGATCTTGATAAAGAGGTAGAAGTGGAATTGTATGCCCCGAACTACACAAGTGAAGATGAACTTGATGAGGATGACATAGAGCCACAAGAGATAGAAGGTCACCATGGGCACAACATGGAATCACCCAACACCATGAGCAATAATTGTCAACAGCCTCCTCTAGAACCTACTATGTTGCCATCAAACTTGGAGCATAAATCTGAACCTCCACACACATCACTCTTGGCAACAGGTCAGCCCACTCCCTCCACTAAATACGAAATTCACAAGGAGAGAATACAGCATACTCATGAGCTATCCAAATTAGGGGATGAAACTAATGGACAATTGCATGATACTTCTAAAAGCTTAACCCACTGCCATGATGATTTTAAATTTGAATCTTGCTTTGATAATGCCCTGACTACACCCATGTTACAAATGAAATCATCCTCTACTTTAAATGAAAAGTTGCATAGTAAGGTTTTTCATGAAGCTGATATTGATTTAATTATTCCCAATCATGTTTTACAAAAGGACAGCTTAATACCTAAGATCCCATATGCATATCTATTATGTTTTCCAAAAGTTGTAATAGAACAATTGAGGGGAATTATAGTTAATTGTCCCAACACTTATCCCCCAAAAGCCAAAGAGGATCTACCCTTGTATCTCACCCCCTTTAAAGCTGTCACCTTTCATTATCATGTTTTCAAGTCACGTGTTTTTATGTATGAGAATGCAAGAACTTACAAATCTCTCACTTGCAGGAATGAAAGGGTAAAGAAGGATGATGACAATCTACACACAAGGGGATGGCCACCAAAGCTGAAACATAAGGATGAGGAAGAACTGCCCACCTCTAGGCGACACACAAGGGATGACTACCACACCTTGTGTAACATCCCTCAGAATCACACCCCACACGCATACAAGTAAAAATACGGGGTTTTAAAAAGTTTTACTCTTCCATTAAAACATAAGAAGAAAGCGGCATCGAAGGACATTACTACGGAACTGAAAATCGCACAGAACTGAGTAGGATCGATTACTAGGAAATAGAAATCCGGAAATCCAGAAAATCCGGCAGCAAGTATACTAAATTACTGCTGCACAGACCCACATATCCTGGAACAAAACAGATGTCCACACTACATATATGTGGAGAACACAAATTTCAGAAATATTGCAGAAACCGATTATTCAGATACCAAATACAACAATAACTCGGTTACACATCTCAAGGTATTTCGAATACAGTAACTCGGTTACCCATTTCATAATAAGAACAATTTCAATTCTCATAACTCCAAAACTCGTATCCAACAATAAAACAAGACAACTATAATATAATATCCTGAAAACAGGCATAAGTCCTCAGGAGATAAAACGTGTCGTATAAATAAGTTAGGCACGCAGGCCTGATAGATCTTTAGAAGACAACTCTTAGAAGTTATATAACATATTAGCATCATAACAAATTAAGTAGCTGTAGCAATCACTGTCCTGATGTCTCACCTGAAAATATTTAAACAACGGGGGTGAGCTAAAAAGCTCAGTGAGTAAAAGACACTAAAAGCCATCCAAGTACACATCAAAAAATATCATGCTTGCAGATAAGACACTTAACATGCACACTCATATCAGAAACAAAACGTAATCAAATACAGACACTTATAACAATAGGCATCAAGCACGAAGTAGGATATAAGTATACCAACCCATTCCAACTAATCACACCGCCCAACACATCTATAATACAGATCGAAACAGGACTACAGAAAATCAGAGCTGACAGACAGAAAATCAGAATTTTCAGAATCCAAACAGATAGTCTACATCGGAAACAGAAAGGCCACAGAAGGCCTGAAGACCACAGAAGGTCTGATGACCACAGAAGGTCTGACCCCACCTATGCCGAGGACGAGACATGCATGCATATCAGAAACAGAATGGTAGAGGAGGTATCAGTGGGTGGCCCCCGTCTCGTCAGGACGTGGCACTCTGGCCTCCAATACCCAGAACAGAACAGAAATAGTGGAGGGAGAACGGAAGGTGAGACCAGCTCACATCTACCCTTCACTAGTGTCTCATGGGTCGTAGTAGACTATCAGCACCATTACAGCGCCACAGAAGGAGGGTAAGGACACGGAAGAGTGCTACACTAGGGCATAATTTTTACAGAACAGGTCATGCTGAAACGGAGGAGTAGGACTAACCATTACTCAATTCTCACATCATGCCCAAAGTGTCTCACAAACCAGAAAATGACACACCCCAATATCCAGTCCTTAACAAAATTACAATTTGCAGAAAATCAAAGCTGAACACACTTCATAATTTTTTTTTACCATCAACCAGAAGTAATATATGAGTGAATTCCTTGAATTCCTTAGATTTCATGCAACTATCCTTAATTCATGTCAAACCATTCTATGTTCTCACAAAGGTTATAACACATTCAAAGTTTCAGAAAATTCACAACATATACACAGAATAGAAATTTTTCACATAACAAACAATTAAACAAGCCTAGGAATTATATGAAAATATATACAAATATTCATTGCAATATTCTTCCCCAAAATTCCTAAAAAAAATGTGAGTCAAAAGAAATCACCGCAAGGGGCGAAATTTTCAGAATCCTTGCAGAACATACAAATTTCATGAAAATAATTTCAGTCCCCCACTACAGATAATTTTAATTGCACGTTTGTGAAGGAAAATAACAAAAGCCCCAAAATTGGCCCGAACCATGATTTTCGAAAATCCCTAAGTTCTTAGTTAAATCCCCAAATTTTGTTTTCTCTAAAATTTCTCATCAAGCAAATAAATTTTAGAAGAACTACAGACCACAATTTAAGAGATTAAACCATACAGGATAAATTTTTCTCACAAAGGAATATTCGTCCGGCACAGGTAAATTTCGAATTTCACATATGCACAAATTTACTTGTAGATTTTTGGTTCATACAGATAATCATTGCAAATAACGAATTTTAATTGAATGATAATCTACAATTTAGCGGATTAGACTCCTTAGGATCGAATTACTCACAAGAAAAAATCGTCCACAGAGAAAAACGCCAAGACAGAGGATCAAGGATCACCAGGAAATTCGTCCACCACCCGTCTGCCACCACCAGCGTCAGGAATTTCAGGAGGCGCCAAGCACAGTGAGGGGCGACAACCAAAAGCGGCTAGGGCAAGAAAACCAACAAAAGTCGTGAGGGAGAGGAGCCCTCACGCAAATCCTCTTTTTCTCCCACCCCAAACGGATCCAAGATCCAATAACCCAGTTAACTTAAGTGAAAAATCGGTTTTATGGGCTTACCTGGGCTTAACCACCCTGCGCCACTCCAATAACATCAGAAATATGCGCCACCATGGTGGAAGGAATTCCAGGAACAAAGAATCAAGGTTGAGGGTTCAAATCCCCAACCAAAATAATTATTTTTGCCCTGTAGGAAAAATTCCTACACTTAGGCAAAAACCCCAAAATTTTAACAGATAAAAATACAGAAACAGAATTTCTAACCTTAAATCATAATTCAGAAAAATCGAGGGCGTTACATTCTCCCCCCCTTATAGAGCTTTAGTCCTCTAAAGCTGAGCAAGTCCGTCACTGAACAGGTGAGGATGCTCCTTTCTCATTTCTGCTTCAACCTCCCAAGAGGCTTCTTCAACAGACTGATTTCCCCATATGACTTTCACAAGTGGAATAACCTTATTTCTCAGCACTTTCTCTTTTCTATCTTCAATTCTGAGAGGTTTCACCACAAAAGTCATGTTCTCTTCAAGCTGAAGAGGTTCCAACTCCAGAACATGAGAAGGATCAGAACAATATTTTCTGAGTGCAGAAACATGGAACACATTATGGAGGTGTTCCAGTGATGGGGGCAGAGCAAGTCGGTATGCCACAAGTCCAACCCTCTCAATGATATCAAAGGGACCAATGTACCTGGGACTCAATTTCCCCCTCTTCCCAAATCTCATCACCCCTTTCATAGGTGAGACCTTTAGGAAAACATGCTCTCCCACCAAAAACTCAAGAGGACGCCGCCTCACATCAGCATAACTCTTCTGTCTATCCTGAGCAATCTTCATCTTTCTCTGAATTTCTCTGATCTTCTCAGTGGCTTCCTGAACAGCATCAGACCTTAGCACTGTTCTGTCCCCAGTTTCCTCCCAGCATATAGGTGTTCTGCATTTCCTCCCATATAGGGCCTCATACGGAGCCATCTGTATGCTAGAGTGAAAGCTATTGTTGTAGGTGAACTCTATCAGTGATAAGTCCAGATCCCACTCAACAGACCAGTCAACCACATAAGATCTCAGAAGATCCTCAAGTGTCTGAATAGTTCTCTCTGTCTGACCATCAGATTGGGGATGATATGCAGTGCTGAAACTCAGATTAGTTCCCAAATCTTCCTGTAATTTCTTCCAAAACCTGGACAGAAATCGAGGATCACGGTCAGAGACAATGTCCAAGGGAACTCCATGCAATCTGACAATCTCATCGATGTACAGTTTTGCTAACCGATCCAAACTGTAAGTCATTTTGATCGGTAAGAAGTGAGCTGACTTCGTGAGTCTGTACACAATCACCCATACGGCATCATGATTCCTTCTGGTATTGGGCAGTCCACACACAAAGTCCATACTGATATGCTCCCACTTCCACTGAGGAATAGGGAGAGACTGCATCAAACCGCCCGGGCTCTGATGCTCAGCCCAAAGAGTTTGGCAAGTCAAACATCTGGACACAAACAAATGCACATCCTTCTTCATACCATGCCACCAGAAAGTCTTTTTCAGATCCTGATACATCTTGGTACTACCAGGATGAACGGTATACTTAGTGCAATGGCTTTCCTTAAGAATTTTATTTCTCAACTCAGGGTCCTCAGGGACACAGACCCTTCCACGGAATCTGAGGAGACCATCATCCGACATACTGAAATTCTCAACCCAGCCTTGCTCCGACCTCTCTTTCCACCGTAGAATATCCGGATCTGACTGCTGCCCTGATCTCAGTCTCTGCAGTAAGTCTGACTGAACCCTGAGAGAAGCTAGAAGACCGCCTCTCTCACCCGGAGTCACACTCAGATGTAAGTCACTGAACTCCTGCAATAGTCGCCACTCCTGGACTCGCAGTGCAGCTATCTGAGTCACAGGATACCGACTAAGAGCATCAGCCACCACATTGGCTTTACCAGACTGATATTGGATGGTGAAGTCGTAATCCTTTATCAATTCAAGCCATCGCCTCTGTCTCATATTCAGCTCTTTCTGAGTGAAGATATACTTCAAGCTCTGGTGATCTGTAAACAATTCAAATGTCTGTCCAAACAGATAGTGCCTCCAGATCTTCAAGGCAAAAACTACAGCTGCCAACTCCAGATCATGAGTGGGGTAGTTTACCTCATAGTCTTTGAGTTGCCTTGAAGCATAAGCAACTACCTTTCCTTGCTGCATCAGTACAGCACCCAGACCCTTACCAGAGGCATCAGTGTACACAGTGAACTTCTCTCCATCACAGGGAATGATGAGGATAGGAGCACTGGTCAGTTTCCTTTTCAGTTCCTGAAAACTAGACTCACAATTATCAGACCACTCAAACTTCAAATTCTTTCTAGTTAGCTTAGTCAGAGGACCAGCCAGCTTGGAAAAACCCTCCACAAAGCGGCGGTAGTATCCAGCTAAGCCCAGAAAACTTCTGACCTCAGTCGCTGTAGTTGGTCTTCCCCAGTGAAGAATGGCCTCCACCTTCACTGGATCCACAGACACACCCTGGCCAGAAATAATGTGTCCCAGAAAGCCAATCTGATATAGCCAGAACTCACATTTGCTGGCCTTAGCATACAGTTGCTTCAGCCGCAGAATCTCCAGCACCTTGCGCAAATCCTGAGAGTGATCTTGCGCATTCTTGGAGTAGATCAGAATATCATCAATGAAGACAACTACACATTTGTCCAGAAGCTCATGAAATACCCTGTTCATCAGATCCATAAACACCGCAGGGGCATTTGTCAGTCCAAAGGGCATAACAAGAAACTCATAGTGCCCATACCTGGTCCTGAATGTAGTTTTAGGTACATCCTCCTCCTGAACTCTCAGCTGATGATAGCCAGACCTCAGGTCAATTTTAGAGAATACAGTAGCACCCTGCAACTGATCAAAGAGATCATCAATACGGGGTAATGGGTACTTATTCCTAACAGTCACTTGATTGAGTTGACGGTAATCGATGCACATGCGCAAAGTACCATCCTTCTTCTTCACAAATAACACAGGTGCTCCCCATGGAGAAACACTGGGTCGAATATACCCCTTCTCTAATAGTTCTTCCAGTTGCTTCTTCAGCTCTGTCAGTTCTGAAGTTGCCATCCTGTAAGGAGCTTTAGATATCGGTGCCGTGCCTGGCAACAACTCGATACCAAACTCAACTTCTCTGCTGGGTGGTAACCCAGATAAATCATCAGAGAAGACGTCAGCAAACTCTCTTACCACAGGAATTTTAGCCAGATCCAAATCATACTCAGTCTGCACCTTGACATGCGCCAGATACCCCTTGCAGCCCTGGGCTAAAAGCTTCCTGGCCTGCAGATGAGATATCACCAAAGGCTCCTGTTCTGAAATCCGGCCTTGGATAACCAGTTGCTGTCCATCACTTAGATGCAGAGTAATTAACTTTTCAAAACAATCTAAAGTAGCATGATAGGCAGACAGCCAATCCATGCCCAGAATGATGTCATAGTCTTTCATAGGAAGACTAATCAAATCAATAGGTAAATCATATCCTTCAACCTTAATCAAACAGTCAGGATATGCTATATCTGTAGATACGGCCTCACCGATAGGTGTATGAACAGAAATACAGAAATTAAGTATCCTAGGCAACACAGGCAGACATGGTGCAAAACATGCAGACACAAAGGATAAATTGGCACCAGGATCAAAAAGAATGCGTGCCAAATAACTAAACACGTAAAGTGTACCTTCTACCACGGACTTCGAAGCCGAAGCATCCCTCTCCGCGATGGCATACACGCGAGTCTGCACAGTAGGCTTCTCACCCTGTCCTTTAGCATCCAGGCATAGGACAGTCCTTAATCATATGCCCCACCTTACCACATCTGAAGCAAGCGCCAGTCTTCCTGTAGCACTCATTATCCTGATGTTTAGTGCTCCCACAGTGGAGACACTTCTTGCCATTCTGAGAAACTGTGCTGGCTGGCTTCTGATAAGGTTTGTATCTGAGACCTTTATTGTCTTTCTTCTTATTCTTGGAATTCTTCTTATCCTTACCACCCAGAGTGGGTGCGTAAGTCACAGAAGTAGGGGCGGATGCAGTGACTGAAATAGTATCAACAGCCATCTCAGCAATGCACCTCTCAGCAGTGCGAGCCCTGTCTACCACTTCAGCATAAGACTCCAAGTGTAGCATAGCTACCCTTGTCCTGATGTCTTTCCTCAAACCCCGCTGAAACTTTTTGGCTCTTCTTTCCTCGGTGTTGACTAAGTGAGGAGCATACCCCGACAACCGAGCGAATGTGGCCTCATACTGATCCACCGTCAGGTCGCCCTGCTCAAGATGAATAAACTCCACCTCGCGCTCCTCAGATAAGCTAGAGGGGAAAAACTTGGCATTGAACTTCATCATGAAGTACTGCCAATCAACAACTCTGGAGTCCGTTGCTGCCAGTCTTACGACTCCCTTCCACCAGTCTTCGGCATCTCCACGCAACATGAAGACAGACAAACATAGCTTGTCCGCATCATCACAGCGCAAAACCTGAAAAATCTTTTCCAGTGTCAAAAGCCAATCCTCAGCCGCTCTGGGCCCCGGGCTACCATAAAATGCAGTCGGGTTCAGGTGCTGAAACTCTCGAACCAACCGAGCATATCATTGATGTGCGCCATCACCCAGAGGAGAACCAGCGCCACCCACACAGTGTCCAGCCGGTTGTGACTGTGACTGAGACTGTGTCTGCGACAGCCGCTGCAATAACTGTTGCTGAACCTCCATGTGCTGCGCCTGCTGCTGCTGCATCATCTGAGTTTGCTGCTGGATGAATGCGTTCTGTTGTTGCATCATAGCAGTCATAGCCTCCATGGCCTGCCTCAGATCAGACTGTTGATCACTGTTGCTACTGCTAGATCTTGGTCGCACCATTTTTTTACCTGCATCACATAACACGGTAGAATAACAACCAATATTCAATCACGGATCAGATCCTATCTTGGTTTCTAGCAATACACAAACAGAGTTTTCCTTTCCCGGAGTTTCTAATTGCTAGTAATATCCTCTGATACCATCTGTAACATCCCTCAGAATCACACCCCACACGCATACAAGTAAAAATACGGGGTTTTAAAAAGTTTTACTCTTCCATTAAAACATAAGAAGAAAGCGGCATCGAAGGACATTACTACGGAACTGAAAACCGCACAGAACTGAGTAGGATCGATTACTAGGAAATAGAAATCCGGAAATCCAGAAAATCCGGCAGCAAGTATACTAAATTACTGCTGCACAGACCCACATATCCTGGAACAAAACAGATGTCCACACTACATATATGTGGAGAACACAAATTTCAGAAATATTGCAGAAACCGATTATTCAGATACCAAATACAACAATAACTCGGTTACACATCTCAAGGTATTTCGAATACAGTAACTCGGTTACCCATTTCATAATAAGAACAATTTCAATTCTCATAACTCCAAAACTCGTATCCAACAATAAAACAAGACAACTATAATATAATATCCTGAAAACAGGCATAAGCCCTCAGGAGATAAAACGTGTCGTATAAATAAGTTAGGCACGCAGGCCTGATAGATCTTTAGAAGACAACTCTTAGAAGTTATATAACATATTAGCATCATAACAAATTAAGTAGCTGTAGCAATCACTGTCCTGATGTCTCACCTGAAAATATTTAAACAACGGGGGTGAGCTAAAAAGCTCAGTGAGTAAAAGACACTAAAAGCCATCCAAGTACACATCAAAAAATATCATGCTTGCAGATAAGACACTTAACATGCACACTCATATCAGAAACAAAACGTAATCAAATACAGACACTTATAACAATAGGCATCAAGCACGAAGTAGGATATAAGTATACCAACCCATTCCAACTAATCACACCGCCCAACACATCTATAATACAGATCGAAACAGGACTACAGAAAATCAGAGCTGACAGACAGAAAATCAGAATTTTCAGAATCCAAACAGATAGTCTACATCGGAAACAGAAAGGCCACAGAAGGCCTGAAGACCACAGAAGGTCTGATGACCACAGAAGGTCTGACCCCACCTATGCCGAGGACGAGACATGCATGCATATCAGAAACAGAATGGTAGAGGAGGTATCAGTGGGTGGCCCCCGTCTCGTCAGGACGTGGCACTCTGGCCTCCAATACCCAGAACAGAACAGAAATAGTGGAGGGAGAACGGAAGGTGAGACCAGCTCACATCTACCCTTCACTAGTGTCTCATGGGTCGTAGTAGACTATCAGCACCATTACAGCGCCACAGAAGGAGGGTAAGGACACGGAAGAGTGCTACACTAGGGCATAATTTTTACAGAACAGGTCATGCTGAAACGGAGGAGTAGGACTAACCATTACTCAATTCTCACATCATGCCCAAAGTGTCTCACAAACCAGAAAATGACACACCCCAATATCCAGTCCTTAACAAAATTACAATTTGCAGAAAATCAAAGCTGAACACACTTCATAATTTTTTTTTACCATCAACCAGAAGTAATATATGAGTGAATTCCTTGAATTCCTTAGATTTCATGCAACTATCCTTAATTCATGTCAAACCATTCTATGTTCTCACAAAGGTTATAACACATTCAAAGTTTCAGAAAATTCACAACATATACACAGAATAGAAATTTTTCACATAACAAACAATTAAACAAGCCTAGGAATTATATGAAAATATATACAAATATTCATTGCAATATTCTTCCCCAAAATTCCTAAAAAAAATGTGAGTCAAAAGAAATCACCGCAAGGGGCGAAATTTTCAGAATCCTTGCAGAACATACAAATTTCATGAAAATAATTTCAGTCCCCCACTACAGATAATTTTAATTGCACGTTTGTGAAGGAAAATGACAAAAGCCCCAAAATTGGCCCGAACCATGATTTTCGAAAATCCCTAAGTTCTTAGTTAAATCCCCAAATTTTGTTTTCTCTAAAATTTCTCATCAAGCAAATAAATTTTAGAAGAACTACAGACCACAATTTAAGAGATTAAACCATACAGGATAAATTTTTCTCACAAAGGAATATTCGTCTGGCACAGGTAAATTTCGAATTTCACATATGCACAAATTTACTTGTAGATTTTTGGTTCATACAGATAATCATTGCAAATAACGAATTTTAATTGAATGATAATCTACAATTTAGCGGATTAGACTCCTTAGGATCGAATTACTCACAAGAAAAAATCGTCCACAGAGAAAAACGCCAAGACAGAGGATCAAGGATCACCAGGAAATTCGTCCACCACCCGTCTGCCACCACCAGCGTCAGGAATTTCAGGAGGCGCCAAGCACAGTGAGGGGCGACAACCAAAAGCGGCTAGGGCAAGAAAACCAACAAAAGTCGTGAGGGAGAGGAGCCCTCACGCAAATCCTCTTTTTCTCCCACCCCAAACGGATCCAAGATCCAATAACCCAGTTAACTTAAGTGAAAAATCGGTTTTATGGGCTTACCTGGGCTTAACCACCCTGCGCCACTCCAATAACATCAGAAATATGCGCCACCATGGTGGAAGGAATTCCAGGAACAAAGAATCAAGGTTGAGGGTTCAAATCCCCAACCAAAATAATTATTTTTGCCCTGTAGGAAAAATTCCTACACTTAGGCAAAAACCCCAAAATTTTAACAGATAAAAATACAGAAACAGAATTTCTAACCTTAAATCATAATTCAGAAAAATCGAGGGCGTTACACCTTGGGATGGCCCCCGGAGCTGAACTTTGGTCGTGATAATCACCCAAACTACTGTGGCCGAGATGATTTCTGCACCTTGGGGTTACCACCAGAATTCCAAGGGAAGAAACTCAATGCTAATTCTTCAGGAGAAGAATTCTTTTGCCGCCCAGGAGAGCTGATGCAGGGCATCTTTTGGGATTATATTGTGTTTTGAAAACTTGCTTATATTGCTTTGCATCTCTTAGTTTCTTAGTTTGATAAACTATTTTACCTTGGGCCCAAACTAGTCCTGATGGTTGTAAGACTAGTTGTGGGACAATTTTGTATCTTGAACACTTGTGTGTTAATGTTGTAGGTAGGACTTTAGCCTAGGTTTATTTTGTCAAATCTTTGTTTTACTTTGTAGTTGATGTAGTAGGTTGCTATAGCCTAGGGAATTCACACATGTACGCACTCTTACATGGCACCAAGGCTCCCCACATCAAGGCTATCTCTCATATCAATAGTACAAGCCAACATCAAAACAAAGGCAACACCAAACGAGATCAATCTTCAGTCAACTACAAAGAACCAGCCGAGACTAATTATAATATCATCCATTGGCATAAGTCAACATCAAGCAAGAACCGCCTGCATCAAAGACCAAGGCAATTCCAAGCAGCCAAACTGAGATGTCCAGCAAGTCAACACTCAGTCAAGTTATATAATTTCAAATCCTGCTCATGTCCAACCACAAGCAGCCGACCACATCTACAGCTATCATTATCCAATCAGCCATCATTAAAGTCCAATCAAGTGATCAAATGTAAGAATCCAGCTTGTAACCCAGATTTGTGACCGTTAACCCAGTTTCCAACCTTGTTACCATTGAAGGTCAAAGGAGAGAGAGCTGAGCGTGCAAATGTAACCGTTGGGGGGGCTTGGTTTAAAGCCCATGTAATTTTCTCACTTCACAAGTTAATGATTTTTGAATGAACTCAATTCTCTGTTAGCCATGCGTTGCATGTGTAAGGGAGTGCCGATGGCCCCTTGTGATCCTTGAGGGTGAGCCCTTGGCCCCTGCATCTTGTTCCCTGTTGAGGGTGAGCCTACGGCCCCTCGTTCTTGCTTGTTCAAGGGTGAGCCGCTGGCCCCTCTAGTTATCATTCTCTTCCCCGTTTCCCTTCTCTTCTCTTCTTCCTCTGTTCTTGCTCCATCCCGCATGCGGAACCATCAACGTCCCCCGCTCACGTCCAGCTGAAGCGCAAACCTCACCACCATCCTTTGTTTGCTGAGATCTCACAAAAGCTTGTGGAAGGAAGCCGGTCCTATTGCTGGGATACAACTCAAGCTAGCTGAGTAGGATCAAAGGAATCTGGCCCCCTTCCTCAAGGGGGCCTCAGGTGCTTTCCTTCCATATTCATGCAGATAAAATTGCCGCTCAACTTGCATTGCTGGAAACTTTTGCTTCCCTGTTACACTAGAGCTACTTACCTAAGGAAGATCCTTGCGCAAGGAATCCCATCCTGCATCAACATTGATCAAGGTGCCTACCGCTTGGTTAGGAGGCATCTTACGGTTAGGCGTTACCGCTTTGTTAGGGACGCCTTGTTGATTACTCTATTGCTTCACATCCTTTGGATTGTTATTCCATTGAGCATGACATGATTGCTTATTTATATTTCTACACATGCTATGTCCTTATCCCATTTTACTGGGATTACGCGTTATTGATATTGCATGCGTGCTCTCTAGCACATGATATGATATGATTTGGGCCGTACATAGTACAGTACATTACATTGTGATTCGGGGCCGTACTTGTGGCACTAGAGTGCCAGTCAGACGTATTTTGGGGCCAGACCCATATAGTGCTATGGAGGTTCGACCTCATTGACTATATCTGATATTTGCATACAGTTGTGCTGTTATGCACTGGTATGATAGGGTACTGGACGCAGTACCAGCGGACTGTTGATGAGCAGTCGTCACCTAGTGTGCGAGCTGACACTGGGGACCACTTAGATATGAGTGTGTGTCCATAGGGGATGACCCGGCCCACAGCTCAGTATTTGTGGTGTGTTGTTATACCTGTATTACATTGATCATGATTTACAAGTACATGTTTGGTGCATCTGATAGGCTTCGTTGTATGTATGATTGGCACATTTTTTCCCCTTAGTATTATTGCACCATGTACTTAATCACTACTTAGCCCTTCTGGCTAACAACCCCTGCATATGTTGATATTTGATTTCAGGTCCTGAGGCGGGTCCGTCGCAGACGAATAAGGCGTAGCTAGATAGTGTTAGTGGACTCCCTGATGTTGGTATTGTATGTGTGTTTTATTGTGATGTTCTGGCCATGTGGCCTATATGTTGTATCCCGTCGATTTTGACGGAGACTATTATGTTGGTGTATTGACACATTACTGTTGTTATTTACTGTTGGAGTTCACTGTTGATTATGGATTCTGTGTACAGTGTTGGGCCGGGCTGGATTAGCAGGCCCAAATTGTTAGGTCTCGTTGGTGGGCTGTACGGCTGGGGCCCGGTAGCCGTCGGGACATGACAATTAGTGAACACCACGCAGGGTGTAGAAGAGGGGCTAGTCGCACGCAGGTGACAAAACACAAAGTCAACATAGAGTCAACACATCAAACACAAACAAGCGACAGGGTCGCAACGTCGAGAAGAGGGGAGAAGCTGCCTCACTCAGATGAATAGGGGAGAACGCCGGAGAATTGAGGGACATGCGTGGGACAGTTTTTCTCTCGGAGTCCTGCGTGACTCTACTTATTTTAGGAAAAAATATTTAGCACTAATTCTGGGCGTGACAGACAGACGTGACCACCACGTCTCAGCCTAACCTCAACAAACAGCCAACACGGTACGCAGACGGTGGCGCACATGCGCAAACAGCGAACACCACGCAGGGTGTAGAAGAGGGGCTAGTCTCACAAAGGCGATAGAACGCAAAGTCAACACAAAGTTAACACAGAGTCAACACAGAGTCAACATAGCAAACACAAACAAGCGACATGGTCGCAACGTCAAGAAGAGGGGAGAACGCCAGAGAATTGAGGGATTGCACATGCCTAAACGCGGGGTCGAACGCAGAACGCGCACAAACACAACAGAACAAGGCATCGCCGAAAAACATGGCGAAGCCCGAAGCGGAAAGGTAGATGACAGAAAATAAGGAGCCGGGAGAAGAACAATATCTCTCGGTAGGACTCGAACCCACCGGCTCCACCACTGCACAATGGACCATCTAGCAAACTGATTTGAACTCCTCGATGCCGAACCGCCTGCCACACACCACCGGTCATCGCACGAAGTTCACCGGGGATCGCCGCCAATCACCGGAGTTCGTTCGAGCAGTTGATACGACTATGCCGAGCCAAAGAAGGGAAACAGGGTGGACTCATCGACGCCGAACCGCCCACGCTGTCAAACCCAAGACTTGCAGGCCTAGGCTAGAGGCACCTGGGCTGGGCGGCGGCCCAAGCCCACACCGTAAGGCACGAGGCGAAGCCCGACTCGCTGGATCAACGTCAAAATCAATCGATGATTTTGACCGAGCAACGAAGGCGACATCGTCGTCTTCCAAACGCAGTCGGCGTGGAAACTTCGAAGCGAGGAGGCGAGCGGAGATCTCAGAGCTGCAGACGAGGTCTTCGGAGGAAGGCTTGGACGCGGCAAGATCTTCGACTGAGGAGACAGTTCTTCAGAGCGGCAGACGAAATCTTCGGAGGAAGATTCGGATGCGGATACCTTATTCGGACTCGAGCAACATGAGGGAAGCGGAGCGGCGTTCTTCCCTTCGGATGCGGCGGTTGCTCGATCAGACCACGTCCGTGTCTCACGCTAAGTAGAGGCGAGCATCCCTCTGCCCTATAAAGCTTGAGGCGAGGGCATGGAGGAGGATGAAAAAAGCCTAGAAGAGAAAAGTCCCAGGGATCAGAGAGTAGTGTGGGAGAAGAACCTGCGAGCAGTGATCTTAGAGAGAGGTCGAGAGTCCTGTGAGTCGGCGGCGAGAGCTGCCGCCGACGTGAGTGAGAGGGACGTGAGGAAGGGGTTTTAGGTGTTTTTATTCGCGAGTTGAATAAAAAGGAATTTTCCCCTTCTACTGTGTGTTCCTCTCCCTCTTCTCCGGCTCCGACGAGCCGTTTCCAGCGGTTCGACGAGGTCCCCTGTTTCCAGTCGTCTTCGACAACAGCGGCGTATGCGGCGCTTCCGACAACGTGTGAGGCTGAGGGAAGAGGCGGAGAGACCTCTCCCTGCCATCATGCTCTTTTCCGGCATCAAGAGGAGGCAGTGGCGAGAACGGACGCAGGCGGCGTCGTTCTCGCGAGGAAGATGAGCTCGCGAACGCGTTGAGGCGTTCATTTCGAGGCGGCACTGTAGCAGATTTGAATCGGTCAAAATCGGCGAACGAAATCGCTGTGGCGATTTTGAATTGGTGGTTGACGTGAGACGACGTCAGCATTACCTGATTCGAGCGACGAATTTTGCTTGCGTGCGGAATCAATTTTCACTGTGGTCAAAATTAGATTAGGGTGTGAATTTGGGGCTGATTTTGGCATATCGACGCACACAGTTTGAGGCTGTTGTGCTTACATGGAGGTTTGTGGAAAAAGGGCGTGACAAACTGGTATCAGAGCGAGGTTCGACGATATGGTGAATCAAGGAAACCGCATAGCGCGCATCGAGCAGGTGCTCGGCTTAACAGGGAACAATAATGACGCGGTTGTTCCCCAAGTGGAGGATTTACATCGCATGGTGGAGCAACAGAGGTTGCAAATTCTTGCCCTCCAGCAAACCATGGCGGAAATGGCTACATTCCGGCAAAGTTTGGGAGAGATGGTTGTGCTACAAGAACAGGTAGCAGGGCAAGTAGTGGCGCAACAGCAGATGCAGGCTGAAATCGTGGTGCTACTCGTGGCATTGGCAGCGCAGGCACAAGGAGGAGCGCCAGTGACAACGGCACATACGGAGCAGGCAGCTCCAAAAGTAAAGGTACGGGTCCCTGAACCTTCGACCTTCGGAGGGGCTCGATCATCAAAAGAACTGGGTAATTTCATCTGGGACATAGAACAATTCTTTGTCACCAATCATGTCCCAGACGGCGAGAAAGTGCAGGTGTGCACCGTGTACCTTACCGACGATGCCAAACTTTGGTGGCGCACCAAAGTTGATTCCACGTCAGAAGCCCCGAGATGGACCTGAGACATGTTCCGAGAGGAACTGCAGCGGCAGTTTCTTCCCAGAAACTTGGTGGACCAGGCACGAGATGCAGTGGATCGGCTTCGACATACAGGTCCGATTCAGGAGTATGTCCGAGCCTATTCAGCACTGATGCTGCAGATTCCAGATATGGCAGAGGCGGATCAGAAGCATACCTTCCTTCGTCATCTTCAACCATGGGCTGAATCAAAAGTCCGGCGGCATGCACCGCAAGACTGTAGAGAGGCCGCAGCGGTGGTGGAGTCCTTGGTGGACATGCGTGCTTCAGGATCAACTACAGCGAGAGTATCAAGGTCGCCTTCAAAGCGTCGCTCTCCGGCAAGGGCAAGAGCGCCAGAAAGAGAGAGACCCCTTCCCCAGCGAGGTGGTGGCCAGCCGGCATGACAGGAGCTGAATCGACCTGCAGATAGGGCGCAGGAACAACCGAGAATGATGAAATATTTTTTGTGCAAAGGCCCACATCGGATGTACGAATGTCCGAACCGACAATGGATTTCGGCGATTGCAACTATCGTGGAGCGAGAGTTGGCAGAGAAGAAAGGAGACGAAGGTGACCCTGTAGTGACCTGCATCGGTGGAATGACCCTGAACGCAATCACGGCAGTGTCAGCCTCAGGTGAAGCAGGATTGATGTATGTTCCGATGCAGATCAACGGAGTTGAGGTGGAGGCAATGGTCAACACCGGCGCGACTCACCTATTCGTATAGGAATGAATGGTTGCACAGCTTGGCTTGCGCACTTCATCGACGACGACTCGGATGAAGACCGTCAATGCCACAGAGCAACTGATGGTGGCTGTTTCCTATGATGTTCCAGTGAAGCTGGGAAACTGGACGGGCTGACACCACGTCCGGGTGGCAAAGATAGACGATTACGACGTCGTCCTTGGGATCGAACTGCTTCGACGAGCGAAGGTTTCGATCATTCCACACTTGGAAGGAGTCCAAGTGCTTCTGGAGGGAGCATCATGCTGGATCTCTAGTGTTCAGCGAGGTAATTCGACGACCTAAACTTTGAGAACACTGGGGACACGTAGAGTGACAGAGCCCGCACAAGCACGAGGTGCTCATATCGCAGCAATAGTTGCAACTGAATTACCCGTCACTGACATCGAGGGCGATGTCCAACTTGGGCGGGGGAGAATTATCAGACCCGAGACTTGCAGGCCTGGGCTAGAGGCAGCTGGGCTGGGCGGTGGCCCAAGCCCACACCGTAAGGCACGAGGCGAAGCCCGACTCGCTGGATCAACGTCAAAATCAATCGATGATTTTGACCGAGCAACGAAGGCGACATCGTCATCTTTCGAACGCAATCGGCGCGGAAACTTCAAAGCGAGGATGCGAGGGAGATCTCGGAGCTGCGGACGAGGTCTTCGGAGGAAGGCTTGGACGTGGCAAGATCTTCGACTGAGGAGACAGGAGCCATGTCTTCAAAGCGGCAGACGAAATCTTCGGAGGAAGATTCGGACGCTGACACCTTATTCAGACGCAAGCAGCACGAGGGAAGCGGAGCGGCGTTCTTCCCTTCGGATGCGGCGGTTGCTCGAGCAGACCACATCCGCGTCTCACGCTAAGCAGAGGAGAGCATCCCTCTGCCCTATAAAGCTTGAGGCGAGGGCATGGAGGAGGATGAAAAAAGCCTAGAAGATAAAAGTCCCAGGGATCAGAGAGTAGTGTGCGAGTAGAACCTGCGAGTAGGGATCTTAGAGAGAGGTCGAGAGTCCTGTGAGTTGGCGGCGAGAGCTGCCTCCGACATGGGTGAGAGGGACGTGAGGGAGGGGTTTTAGGTGTTTTTATTCGCGAGTTGAATAAAAAGGAATTTTCCCCTTCTACTGTGTGTGTTCCTCTCCCTCTTCTCCAGCTCCGACGAGCCGTTTCCAGCGGTCCGGCGAGGTCCCCTGTTTCCAGTCGTCTTGGACAACAGCGGCGTAGGCGGCGCTTCCGACAACATGTGAGGCTGAGGGAAGAGGCGGAGAGACCTCTCCCTGCCATCACGCTCTTTTCCGGCATCAAGAGGAGGCGGTGGCGAGAACGAACGCAGGCGGCGACATTCTCGCGGGGAAGACGAGCTCGCGAACGCGTTGAGGCGTTCGTTTCGAGGCGGCACTGTAGCAGATTTGAATCGGTCAAAATCGGCGAACGAAATCGCAGCGGCAATTTCGAATTGGTGGTTGACGTGAGACGACGTCAGCATTACCTGATTCGAGTGACGAATTTTGCTTGCGCGCGAAATCAATTTTCACTGTGGTTAAAATTAGATTAGGGCATGAATTTGGGGCTGATTTTGGCATATCGACGCACACAGTTTGAGGCTGTGGTGCTTACGTGGAGGTTTGTGGAAAAAGGGCGTGACACACGCCATACCACCGGTTGTCGGAGTCTGCCGACGATCATCGCTGATCGCCGGAGCGGTGGGGGTAGACCTCACGATGCTCTGACCCATCAGAGCTTGCCGGACTTCGCCGCCGAAGTGGGCCAGAGGTTGCCGGATGATCGTCGCCTATCGCTAGAACCCAACGGGGGAGGGAAGTCATCGGACGATCACGCTAATCGCCGGGACCGAGAGAGAGAGAGAGAGGTCACTGGACCTCCCTAGTCTCGTCGGAGCTCGCCGGACAATGTCGGAAACGAGAGGGAAAGAGGAGGGCGCGGGGGAAGCAGACGTCGCGCGTCCGCCCACTCACCTGGAACGCGCACGCCAGCGTCTCCAGGGTTTCACCAAAAACGAACGCCGTGCGTACGCCTCCTCTGGCCGGCGAATCGAGCCGCCGACATCCCATGCGCCGGAGACTCGTGCTCACCAAGTCTTCACCCCAGTCGTCGTCGACGACACCTCCTCCCTGTCCGATCGCTTACGGCCACACGTAGCCATCTCGACCAGCTGCTTCACTCGTCCCAATCTGCCGGACTCGTTCGCACGATGCGGTCGTCGCCTCATAGGCTGATGTCGCCGACATCTGGAGTGCCGTCCGCCTCCCCTCGAAGTTGCCCCTCTCCGCTGCCATGCTGCCTCCCAGCCTCTCCTGCACGCCCGCGCGTGCTTCCCAGAAGACGAAAGCTCACCGCTCGTCGTCGCCAGCCGGCTTGTGCCATTCCGCTGATGTCTCACCGGCCGACGTCGCCGCCAGCTGCTGTCCGCCACGCGGCTAAAGACTCCTACAGGCGCCGACGTCAGCGAACGCAGCTCCGCCGAACGCGTTCATTGTTCTCAAACGGACAAGGCCCTAACATTGGATTTGGGGCAATTTTGACTTAGTCAACACTCCTTTGACCGGTCAAAATTGGGCCCAAATATTGAGTCTAACAATAGGGATGCTAAAGAGTACTCTGATTGGGATTATTATTAAGACAAAGATAAAATTAATTTTTGGTGGTTTTTCTTTTGAAGTAAAAAAGCACAATAGTGAAGCTACCAAGTACCATTTACCAAGCGGCCAGCGGCACGCGAACCACCCGTGAAATTCTCATGCTCGTCAGATCTTAATCAGACGTCTGTCGAGCCACAACATGGCATATGCTCCTCTCGCCACGTTCGATCTTTCCGCTTCGTCTTCCAGAAATCGCTGCTCGTCTCTGCGTCCAATCTTCTACACACTACTACGTTTATGCCCTGCTTCTTGCCCAAGGAAACAAACTTTATATCCCCTTCTCTCCTCAAGAAACACCCAAATTGCAAGCGAGCAAACAAATGGCTGCCTCCATGATCCTCGCCAAGAAAGTCGCCGTCGTCGACAAGCTACGCCTCTTCCCCCTCCGCTGCTCCGCGGCCGCCGCTATCTCCCGCTCATTCACCAGCTCCGCCACTGACGCCCCGATCCAAAGTGATGAGCGACATGTCGACGTCGCTCGCCACCGCGCCGAAGCCATCCCCGCCCATCGCCGCCGCCGTGGCGGTGATCTCTTTCCCCCCTCCTTAGGGGGTAAATCAGATCGATCGCGAATCTAATCCTTTACTGGGCTTGTCGTTTCGATCTGTTTTACAATCATTTGTTTCGCAGATGTGTTCGATCCGTTCAATCCGCGGCGGAGCCTGAGCGATGTGTTCAGTCTGGTTGACCAGATGCTGGATTTCAACTTTCCGATGGGGGCGGCGAGGCCCAGGGGCGGGATGTGGCGGGGATGGGAGGCGAGGGAGGATGATAACGCGTTGTACCTGAAAGTGGAGATGCCGGGGCTGGGGAAGGAGGACGTGCGGGTGACGGTTGAGCAGAACACGCTGGTGATCAAGGGGGAGGAGTCGGTAGAGGAGGAAGAGGGCAGTAGTGGTGGTTGGGAAGGGGAGGGAGAAAGGAGACGGCGCAGGTACAGCAGCCGCATCGATCTGCCGGCGAACCAGTACGACGTGGAGCGGGTCCGGGCAGAGATGAAGAACGGGGTGCTGCAGGTGATGGTGCCGAAGGTGAAAGAGCTGGAGCGCAAGGACGTGCGCCATGTCCCCGTCGAGTGATTGCTCGCCATGGCTCATGGTTTGATGGCAAAATGTGATGCGCGACCAGTGAGCAGCGCACGTGAGCTGAGAGGAAAAGAAGTAAAAACAATGCTATGTTGCTATATTATTAAAATAAATTAGCATATCTAATTCTCGTAAGTCCTTATTTTCAAAAACAAGTGTTAGTTTAAAAGCAAATCAATATATGAGAAAGAATGAAATTATTATCAAATTATCAGCACAAAAAAGATCAACCACTAATTTGATTAAAATAATATGGTTTAAAAATTAAATAATGTAGGAGCCGAAGAAAGTATAATAAACTAAAACTTATTATCCGATTGTTTTGATGTTTGTTTTAAATCAGTTTGTGACTTTTTTTCTTGGCCAAGCACAACAAAACCTTTCTATTTGATTCATATCTTGTTCTTTTTAGGATTTGATAGAGAAAGAAATTTTTATTTTTATTTGATGAAGCGTGAAGAAAATTTTATAGGTACGAGCACTTGCTTAGGATTTTTGGGGAAGGATGATAATATTATTTTTTATTTTATTTTAGAAATTTTACTTTATGATTTGTGCCGCATAAATCATAAATCAAAATAAAGAGCAATAATATCACTCTTCCCTAAAATCCTAGGAAGTGATCCAGAAATTTTTTTTTTTTGTAGTAGGTAGAATTATTTTTTGCTAACTCTAATTAAAATTTATTTTTAAGGAAATAAATAAATTTTCATTTTTTAAAAAAGAAATAAATTGTTTTTCCACCTATTTTATAGGAGGGGAGTTCCCTTAACGCGGTAGTTGCTGACTCGCGCGACTCGCTTTGGCGGCCGCATACGCCGTAGACTCCGCGTCGAGGCAACGCGCCTTAAATATAATCTCCTCCTCTCCGATTCCCTCCGCATTCCGCTCGCCGCACGATTCCGCCATCACCACTCACGATTTTCCCCCCTCAGTAGTCCATTCTCCCATGGAACTCCCGCCAATTAGGGATCGCCGGCCCGACGCCCTCGGCGACCTCCGAGTCCTCCCCGATGAAACCCTCTGCGCGATCCTCGATCTCCTCTCTCCACGCGATCTCGCTCGCCTCTCTTGCGTCAGCAGGTTTCTCCTTCTCCCACGAACCTTGCGTCTTATTACTCGAGCTTCCTCTTTGCCCTCATTCTCTGCGCGTAGTTTTCGCTGGATTGGCTAAAGTTTGTGAGATAGGATTTGTTATTTTTGTCATTTAAGATTGAGGTGTAGGGATTTTTCTCTTTGCGCAACGGTAATAGGAGGATTGGAATGGAATGGATAAGCGTTTTCTAGGTTTTGAAGAGGTTATCCAATCAAATTGTGACATTGCAACAAAGTTCTTCTCAGAAGTTCACACCCGCTATTTTGTGCTATTCAGTTGCTTGCATTAAATCATAAAGTTGTTCAATAATCCTAGCTCGTGTCTTGATGGCGAGGCATAATGGTTAGCCATAAATATACAAATTGCGCTATGCTTTAAGAACCTGAGCTTTTCTTATGCAACAAACAAGCTTGGATAAATTGGCTTTTAAGTTTTATCTAGTTTTTTGGTTGAATTCTTTTGTGCGTTAATAACTGTGAGTTTATCCACATAATTGGACTAAAAATTCGTACAATATCAACTGCACGACAGTTTTTTTTCCACCATTTTGTAGTATCATTTATTTGTTTTTCTGTTTTGGACCTCCATGCCTTTATTTGTGGCATGAAGCACAAAATGTGACTTAA
This sequence comes from Costus lasius, assembly GCA_027563935.2. Taxonomy (NCBI): domain Eukaryota; kingdom Viridiplantae; phylum Streptophyta; class Magnoliopsida; order Zingiberales; family Costaceae; genus Costus; species Costus lasius. Next base: position 121,585,690 of record CM050446.2, read on the forward strand.
AATATCTTCTTATTCTTTAATTTTATAGTATTATGTATATACTTTGCAACGAGGAGCCGCTGTGGATGAATCAGTGTCTCAGAGAAGGAGGCCTTCTTGAATTCAAAGGTTCTTGGAAGAAAACATTTCTCAAGTAAGTAGATTCCCTCTGTAGAACATTCTTTCTTATCCACTTGTCTGTAACCCTGGACAGACCACACGAGCACATTCATTATTCTTTCGTACTACAGAAACTCTGCTAATAGCTGCCATTCTAATAATTATCCAGGCATAATCTCTGCGTCAATGATGAAATTCACAAAAAACCTCTGAAGTTTGATGGTATACATCCCTATTGATGGTCTAGTATGTTTCAATGCTCCAATATCAGATGGTCAGCATTACTATTAAGTTGCCTCCTTTGTTCATGCAGGTTTCAACTCTTGGTTTTTGTACAATAGATGGTATAGGTGTTTTACCACTCTGAATGGATTTGCATTGGACAGTGGAGTTATTGAAAGGAAAAAGAGTATTGCCCTGGAGGAGTTTCTCTCTGACTATGATGGTAAAAAACCTGTAAGTTCTCGTGCAATATTTTCACAATTTTAGAAAATTGTATGGGCACACATAAATAAGGTTCAGATTCATTACTTTATTGACACGGGAAGATATTAGCCTCACATTATTGTTTTGATAAAATAATTTTCAATTTTGTTGCATTTTGTTCATGTCCGAGGAGTTATATGTTTGCAAATCATATAAATACATTTTCACTGTCATTTCTCTATTGTTTTACTGATATTAGTTTATGTCTCTTGTCATCTGTTACGATAGTATTCTTCTCTCCTCTATGAACGTTTTTAAATGCGTTAGCTAATGATGATTTTTCCCGTTATTGACTCTTTTCAGGTTTTGCTTACGGAATTGGCTAATGCTTGGCCAGCAAGAATTAAGTGGACAGTTGATCAACTATCATCGAATTATGGCGATGTTGCATTTAGAATATCTCAAAGGAGTTCTAAGAAGATCACCATGAAATTTAGAGATTATGCCTCATATATGGAAGTTCAGCATGATGAGGATCCTCTGTACATTTTTGATGACAAGGTATCATAATACTACGGGACTATTGTAATTTGTACTTAGTGGAAGTGATTGTATATTTTAATGTTTGCTTTTCAGTTTGGGGAATCTGCACCATCTCTCTTGGATGATTATAGTATTCCTTACTTGTTTGAAGAAGATTTTTTTGACGTCCTAGATCAAGATAAACGACCTCCCTTCATGTGGCTAATTATTGGGCCAGAACGGTCTGGTGCATCTTGGCATGTTGATCCAGCTTTGACCAGTGCGTGGAACACACTTCTTGTTGGGCGTAAAAGGTCAGTTTTGCTATAGCGTATCTTAGCAGTACAGGATTGTTGTTTAGTTTTAACATTGTTGAAAGAGGTCATAACTTTACAAATCCTGTACCTCCACACCTAATTAATTCAGTCTATTTTCCAAAAAAGAAAAATCAATTTTAACAAAATAGGAAACAATAATCATCTACTGATTTACCTTTTTGGTTTTTTGGTTACACACTCAAAGAGAGGCTGCGATGCTCAAAAGAATTTTTTTCTATTTTATTTAGGTCTATTTGAATAGCTAGAAGAAGAATACAACTCTATAATGTGAAAAATCATTATAAATCCTAATTATGTCTATTACAAGTCCATAATTTAACAAAGTTTTTCACATGATAACCTGCATATTAGTAGATCTTGGAGAATGAATGTACCATTGCGATGAGGGCTTTGTTCACTTATCCTTTCTGTTATATTTAGGTCTATTTGATTAGCTAGAAGAAGAATACAACTCTATAATTTGAAAATTCTTCAAAAATCCTAATTATGTCTATTACAACTCCATAATTTAACAAAGTTTTTCACATGATTACCTGCATATGAGTAGATCTCGGAGAATGAATGTACCACTGCAAGGACTTTGTTCACTTATCTTCTTCGACTTTGTTCATTTATCTTCTTCAACATTATTTCTTCTCTTTAGAGGAACTGATAGAAGCCTAGTAATAAACATTGCATAAATCCTGTACAGATGGGCGTTGTACCCACCTGGCAGAGTACCTGCAGGTGTCACTGTGCATGTCGACGAAGAAGATGGTGATGTCAACATTGACACCCCAACATCCTTGCAGGTAACATAATTATTGATCTGTAAAATGAATATATGATAGCCATTTTGCATTTTTTTCCTCTGAAAATAATTTTGCATCTTGCAGTGGTGGTTGGATATCTATCCTTATCTTGCTGACTATGACAAGCCCTTAGAATGCACTCAGTTACCCGGTGAGACCATATTTGTGCCAAGTGGTTGGTGGCATTGTGTGCTAAATCTTGAAACAACAATTGCTGTCACGCAAAACTTTGTGAATAAAACAAATTTCAAGTTTGTATGCCTGGACATGGCTCCTGGTCATTGTCATAAAGGTGTTTTGCGTGCTGGATTGTTGGCTGTTCAAGACCATTTTCTTGGAGATGTTGAAAGTAATGAAGTTTCTAAAATAAGATTATCGGAGGATTCTGGCATGTCTAGGGAAGAGAAACGGCAAAAAGGTTCAGATTTTGAGAGCAAATCATTTCAACGCAATGGCATTTGGCAAACTCAAAATAATTTTTCACTGCCATTTAATATGATCCAGAATGGGAATTTTTCTTATGACATAAACTTCTTATCTATGTTTTTGGAGAAAAATAGAGATCATTATAATTCTGTTTGGAGTCATAGCAACTGCATAGGGGAAAGAGAACTGCGAGAATGGTTATACAAGCTCTGGATCTCAAAACCTTTAATAAGAGAATTGATATGGCAGGTACTAATTATTGTGCTCTTTCTAGTCTGGGAGAACAGTAAATTACATAGGGGAAATTTGCATTTTCTAGAATTTTCTTATTAAGAAAAGATTTATAACAACTTACTGTATACAAGAATAACTCACTAATTCATTTCAGTATGATATTTTTATTTTTGGTTGCTTATAGGGGGCGCAACTGGCTTTAGACATTGACAAATGGTATGCATGCTTGGTAGAAGTTTGCAGATGCCATGGTTTGCCGCCTCCTACGGATGATGAGAAGTTTCCTGTTGGCACAGGTAGCAATCCGGTAAGTAGCTTCTCTGTAATCTTTTCGAGATCATGTGTGCTAATATACAAGCTCTAAAGGAGTTTGTAATTTTTGTAAGATATACACTTAATGGTATAGCTTGTTGCACACATTTAATACTGTAGTTTTTCGCTTGTAGAAGTTTATTCAGGACATCTTCATTGATCCTAACTTTTATTTTATTTACAGTCTTGTTTTTAAGCAATATACACGTTTGCCTTTTGTTGTTTAATTAAGATTGCGCACTGTGTTATGCTTTTATTGTTTTTGTTTAACTAGAGTTTCCATTGGTTTCTACAGGTTTATCTTGTCTCTGATTTTGTAATAAAAGTCTTTGCTGAAGGGAACCTGAATTCTTCAGTTCATGGTTTGGGCACTGAGGTATCACTTGATCCGATTGTCTTGTTAATGTGTGCCATTTTGTAATCTCAATTATAATATATGTTCCCTATTCTTTGACAGCTTCAGTTCTACCATCTTCTTGGAAGTTTGAATTCATCTTTGAAATATCACATTCCTGAAGTTTTGGCTAGTGGTATTCTCTCTGCAGAAAATGGTATCCTTCAGATATTTCCATGGGATGGAAAAGGAGTACCAGATGTAATTGCCAATTGCAAACATACAGAAGATTGTACGAAGGATTATTTTCCATTTGGTGTCTGGAGCAAGATAAGAACTCAACTTAACAGCCCAGGAACCAATGAACACAAAAAGATATGGCCTTACATAGTAACTAAAAGATGCAAAGGGGCCATCTTTGCTAACTTGTAAGTTGAATTTCTAAATAACAGAAGTTTTGGTAGGTAATAATTGAGATCATTTGCTGCTGAAATGCACGCCTTGGTAACCAGAGTTCTCACTTCTTTTCTTTGCAGACGGGATAACATGTCAGTGGATGACGTCTTACATCTAGCGTCATTTTTGGGAGATCAATTACGAAACCTTCACCTCTTACCCATACCCCAATACCAAAATTGTGACACTTCAAATGCTGAAATGTCTTCAACTCTAGGAACTTCTGATATCAATATTCCAAAGAACTGGGAACTAATTATTACGGCTCTTGAAAAGAGAAGAAAAGATGTTCAAAAACGCTTATCTGTGTGGTAAGTGAAATATTGTTTAAATTATAAACAAGGTGAAACCATTAAGTATTGCTCTGTTATTTAACTCTTGTAAGCGCCTAGTAAATTTGTACATCCTGCTAGCAGATGATTACTTTTACTCCTGAAACTCTACAATGTACTCAAAACTACTTAATATTTGTTACAGTATATATTCTTGATCCCTAAAATAATAAAAAAAATTCCAAGCGTATGGTTTGACAATTCATTGCTATCAATATTAACGAAACGTTCAGAGCTGGGCATCATGATGAGTGCATGCGGACTCTTCTACGGATGTTTAACTTTTCCTAAATGTCATATTCTTTTAATAATTTTGTTTCATCATTAAAGTTGAGGGTTCATTCTCAGTTGTAATTATTTCACTGGATATGCATGTTCAAATCCATGTAGGTAAAGTGTCTAGCTAACTATATTCACTAATTGGCATTTAGTAATAGTCATTCATTTTGTATGTATGCAATATCATGTGACCAAGCGAACACCCATGCCTAGTTCGACAAATATATGTAGGCATTGGAAATCAATGGTATTTAGACTGAGGCTTGATTCCTTGCATAAGCGTTTAGTATTTTAGAACATCTTGTTTACCTAATTGAGTCCTTTCCTAGATCTCACTGAATTCATTTATTTCAATTTATGCATGGCTTGTATCAAAACTGAGGTTATATAATAGTCATAATAATTAGGGGGGATCCTATTCCAAGACATTTGGTACAAAAAGCTGATGCATACCTGCCACATGACCTCACAGTGTTGCTTGACTTGATAAAGGTAATACCTGGAGTCTCATTCTTTTTCAATTTTCATTTCTGTTATACTAACAACTTAGTAACTTAGATATCTTTTTGAATAAAGCAGAATGATGATGGCTTCTATACAGTTGGTGTATCTCCGACTTGGGTACACTCAGATATCATGGATGACAACGTTCATATGGAACCCTGCCAACTTTCACTTTCATCTTCAGCTGTTAATGCAGAATCGGATGCTAATGATACTGAGCACAAACTACGAAAATGGAAGCCCACTCACATTATTGATTTCAGCGACTTAACAATAGGTAGGTAACTTCAGCGCCCAACCTTTATTTATAGTCCTCTGTGAGATGGAAAGGCGGGGGCTCTTCTACATGCAGTGGACATCTAACTATTAAATTAAAAAATTAAGGTTTGATGGTCTGGTATGCTATCATAGTGGCATGTTAACAATGGATGAAGCTTAAAAACCTTATGTCCCCTCTTGCTCGGATGATTTGCACAGTTTGCCTAATTGTGGAAAGTCTTGAGTTTGTTTCCCATTTCTAGCCTTTGTACAGAAGACGAGTACGGATTCCTAGCTGCTTGTACTCATGTAGGGTTCATGAAAATTTTTATATATGGTAAAATAAAAGCTTAGATAACCATCATAGACACCAAAGTGAGGTGGATTTGAAAAGACTAACCAACACATAAAAGGGGGTTGCTGTTTTTTCAAACCAATCAGCAACCTCCTATATAATCCTTTTAATTGGAATATCATACTTGCCTTCAGCTTATTTTGAGCATCTATTGATGTAATTTAGACACGTGTATACAAAATTTTCAGGATGCTTATGGGTATAGAGTGTTTTTCCTAATAATGTTACACAAGCTAGATCTACTGTACTTCTTGATATTTATCATGTTCATATCTTCTTTTGCTTATTGTGCTTCCTAAAACTCTTCCTCTTGAGGCATGGGAAAAAAGATTTAGAGAACAAACTTTCTGTAATTCTAATCTATGTATGAAGTAGAGACACAAAGCTTATGAATAAGACATTGTCATGTGCCTTAGTCATTCTGGGGATCAGAGCTGGTATCATCTACTTCATCTCAGATATAATGTTATTTTAGTGTTTAAAATAAAAACCGAATAATGTAATAGCATTATCTCCTCAACTTTTTTTGGTTATAATACACTGCACATGCTTACATTTTAGATATAAGATTTAAGCAAAATTCAAAATTGTTCTATGATCCTTCTTTCGAGACCTTTTTTTTTTTTTCTTTTTCATGATGAGAGCATTATAAGTGATCCTTGTTTGTTTATTTTTATCCATGTGAGGAGGAAAGAACTTGTCTGTACTCATCTACTAAAGTTATTCTGTACTTGGTGGAGATCTTTGTGATTTTAGATTCATTCGAAGCCTACCATTATGGGCATCTTAACACTTAATGGCATCTCTCTTTAGCGCCTAAGGTTGTTGGTGATCACTGAAAACACTCGTGATTTGGATTTGTGTGGTAATTTTATAAAAAAACGTTTCATGTATGTCTGAGTTCATAGATACCATGTACAAATACATATGTGCACCTGCATACATGTTAACCAATAATTTTAAACTGCTACAGGCTACAATAATTCAAAGAAATATTTATAATAATCTTTTATTACAAATTTTTTATAGCTACTGTGATTCAGTTCTTACCCAAATTCTGAAGAAAGCTGGAATTTCTTTAGTGAATCTTATTCTTTTTTGTTGCATAACCATGCTATTTAATGTTCAGGTGATCCTTTATTCGACTTCATTCCAATATACCTAGATGTTTTCAGAGGAGAAGCCGTTCTATTTAAACAGCTTTTGAGAAGCTACAAGCTTCCTTTGTCAAAGGCTTCGGTGTGTGATGCACTGTCTTGTCAGATGTCAGAGGATCCAGAAAAGTATAAAAATTTGTCTTATCGTGCCATGTACGTAAGCATGTTACTCATCCCTGTTTGTTCTGTTCACTTCTACTAATACTTTTTCAGCAGTAAAGGAATCCAGAACGTAGGATCCCTGATTCATTTGAATTACAATTACTCACAAGAATACATTTGTTCCTATTTCTGTAGCTATTTATAATATTAATTATTATTTGAGACGAGATACGGCTCAACTAGTGGGCAAACAATATAGTATTATAGTATTAAGCTGCAAATTGAGTTGGTTCAACCTGAAACTCCCAATTCAATCCAGACACTACAACATGTTGGCTTCCCCTTCTAGACTTGGTTTAGGATCGAAAATCATAACAAGTCACCATTCACCAACTTGGTTTAATGGGTTTGAACTAAAACCCTAAACCTAACCTGAATTTAGTCTGCACTTGCTTCAACTTCAACTTACCCTGCATGCAGGCTGCACCTATATGCAGTTTAGATGTTTGTTTGGTATCATTGTTGTTCTTGTTTTTTTTTCCTGCATCGAATCTAGGCAAACTGTTAGGGATGAAAAAAAATTGTTGGGTTATGTTGGATATTACGTAGCTCAAGAAGCACAGGTTGCACCTCTTTTCGTTCTTTACCATAGATGTAATTAGTTGTGCCTGTCTAATCATGCTGGTAAAAAAAATATTGGTTCATTATGTGCCCTGGAAGTTTAAACTATTTGATTTAATATCTGTTAATCTCCAAATGGTGTTTGAAACAATTAAATGCCAGTAGTGGAATCAGACAAATAGACTAAGTATTGTGTATCATATTGGGCACGCAGGATTTAGTTGAGAGTGGTTTCCAGTATTACAGTATAGGCTGCATAAATTGCACTGAGTTATGTAGGTATGATTTCAAGGGTTCAGTTTATTTCTAATTTTACTGTATCACATCTTAGCTCTGACGGTTCAAATTTGTCATTGATTCTTGGCTCATACAGTTTTCATCGTTCGTTTCTAGTCTTCTCAATAAAAGGACACATGTAGCATTTCAGCGTTTGAAATGTTTCCTATCTTTGCAGGTGTTACTGCATTTTACATGATGAGAATGTCCTAGGAGCTATATTTAGTTTATGGAAGGAATTAAGGACTGCAGAGTCCTGGGAGGAAGTAGAACAGGCTGTATGGGGGGAATTGAACAGCTACCGATGCTAAGTCCACTCAGTCAACCTCTGCTAACCAAGGTTGGTTTGGGCTTTCAAACTCTGGTTACATTTCTCCAACGTTAGTTCAAATTAGCTATTGATTACGATTCACACAGCTTACATTTATGTGATTGATTCACACTTGGTTTTTATTTTTATTTTTTGTATTGCCTTATTTGATTTATTAGTCATTGTAAATTGCAATAATCAAAATTAATTCGATCAGTTGTGACTTATTTTTTTCGTACAGTAGTATATTTTTGGTTAAAATCACTTTAGCTCATATAATTTGTGAATGGTTTCACTTTATCCTTTATAATTTTAAAATTTTCACTTTTATTTATTGTATCGATTCACTTCCTATCTTATGTTTATTAATACTATTATAAAAATTAAAGATATCAGGAGTAAAATGAACTAATTTAATAAATTTAGTAAAATAATATTGCTGAATTATCAAGAGATAAAATAAAGTAACTTATAACTGAATAAAAGTTATATGCGGTGCCACTATGTATATTTGCATACATTTCTAAGGCTATGTTTTATAGAACGGAATTCATGGTGGAAAGGATGGACAGAACAATGAATTTGAATCCATTTATATTCATTGCTCTTTCCATCTTTTCTGCCATGAATTTCGTTCTATAGAGTATAGCCTAAGTGTTTGAGATGGTACGAATGATGGATAGTGCCACCGCACCGCATATGACTTTTTTTCCCTTATAACCTACGGGGCGGTGGCTTCTTTTTCACATTCCAAGAACCGAAGCGAGCCACAAATGTTCTCATAAAATGCACATTAGGACATTGTTTTTTTTCTCAATTTCTAAATTACTTATACAATTTTCTTTTCCACTTAATATGCAAATTTATAATTATGAAAAAGATAAATATGTGCCAATCTACCCTTTTAAAATATCCAGATAATTTTCGCTATCTTATACTTTTCACTGTGATGGTTGTGTTACGATACTGCAGTAATAATTAGGCGACTAGGAGCATAACTTTGGCAAAATAGAGTAGTTTGAGAATTGATGGGTGTCAATAATGAAAGTTATTTTTTTATTCAAGTGTGAATGATTCATTAAAAGGATAGTTTGCTGAAGGTGATAACGAGCATTTCCAAAGAAAAAGTTTTAAGATGCTCATACAGATTAGGTGTTATATGTTTCCAACTCCTCAATCTCGACTGCACCGTGTCATTCAACGGTTAACAGCTAGAGTACGATCTATATTTACTTATTTTTTAAAAAAAATTTTGCAATTGTAAAATTTTCTAACAAGTTTAGAGTACAAAACATTCATATAAAATACCAAACTTCATAAATTTTATTAGTATACAATTCCAACATTTGATTTATTAATATGCAAAAAAAATTAGCAAGCCACATTCGGCCACATTAAGCAAAATTCTCGTCTCTTTGCTTCAAGAAAATATTTTTAATAATTATTTTTTTTTCATTGTTGCTAGTAGATCAAAAGGCACCTTCTTTCGACTTTGAATTATAAATATGTTGTTAATAGTTTATGTAATTTTGTAACTTATCTCTATTTATCTATCTATTTACATAGAATCATCTCCTTTTCCGTTTAGCTTACAGCAAGCGCCTATTGGATTGACCGTATGCAAGACATTATTTTCTATATTCCAAAATTTTTAGCTAAACCTCAAAATATTCAAACTAAATTATCAAATTTCTTAAATAATAGAAAGAGCAATTTCGCGAGTGTGCTCAAGAACAAGAAAGATAAGTACTTAATGATTATGTAAATATTGACATAATGCTAAGCTTTCTATTAAAAAAAATATTAATCGTGTAGTGAAAATACAGCATAATTATTCGCGTCCGAAAGTAGCAAACATGCCTTCGTAAGTGCGAGAACTCACGCCCAAGTTGATTAAAACTCATCACGACTCACAATAATAACTTTATAAGTATAGGTCATGGTCTCCCGTCATATCGTGTGATATTCTTGTCAAATGTAGCATATAACGTGGAATAATATATTGCTTTCCAATCAAATCTCAAGGTAATCAATCAAAGATGTTTTCCATCTCAATCTCTTAATAGGGCACAATTACCAGGTTCACAACTAGAAACGCTAACCGATCAAAAGAATATATAAAAAGGCAAAAAAAAACATCTAGGCAAACGTTCAAACACTCGCTAGTAGCAAAACAGCCAGTAGAGGAGGATTCTGCGCATTAGCATGAACGAAAATTTTAGGCAGCCACAGTAGATTTGGAGGCAACAGAAAGCTTGGACCTTCTCTTAGCCAAGCTCTCGCTCCTCCGTTCTCGCTGTTCCTTGAGCCTTGATGCAAGAAGCTTCTGGTACTCAGCTGCTTCTGACTTGGCCTTGGCAATCCTCTTCTTCTTCTCGGTGATCCTGGCTCGCTTTCTTTGCAATGTCAAGGGAGTGACAAGCCGCTGTATTTTGGGTGCCTTGCTGCATTTCTTGCCTACGGGATAGAAGAACAATGCATAAGCAAATAATTGCATTCCATGCAAGCAAGATGTATCACAAAAAGAAAAGATTTGTTTGTCTGCGTGGGATTTTCAAACAATAATAGCGACAATTGGATTCTATCATTTAGGAGTGAAAATAGATGGGATTGGAAGAAAAAGAAATTAAAAAATTACTTTTTTTGGATATATAATCAAAAAATTAAACATGCAGACGAATATTTAGATTGCTAAATGTTTATTCCAACTTTCTTAAATTTGTTATTCATTTCAGTTAGAAACTATTATTTTCGCCTAAGATTCGAAGCCTTAAAGATAAAATTAAGGCACCAAGAAAATCCAGCGTAATAAAGCTATTAGCACGCTTAAAATAACTTACCGCTTGATTTGATATCTCAAAATTAGGTCTAGTTTTTCACAATGAGAACAGCAGCTGCAAATGCAATTAGATGCTTATCTCATACGTTCTTGCCAACAAGAGGAGAAACTGGTTATTGCGATCAAAATAAATAAAAAACTATTGCATCGAACAAGCCTTAATTAAGTCTTAGTACAGTGATGTATTTATTTAGTTGCAACATTGCTGAATGAATGGACCGGAATCATGTTAGTAACAACCAGACACCAAACTCCAACAGTTATGTGGTTACTTTTTAAGATATAACAAGCAACTAAAACAAAACCTGAGGAACATTTAGAAAATAAGATAGGTGCCTTGTAACTTACCCGTTTTACTGGTAAAAGTACGACGGTAAGTGTTCACGTACTTGCGCACATCGTCCTCCTTTGACAGATTGAATAGCTTCCGAATTTTGGAAGCCCTCTTTGGCCCTCTCATTCTAGGTTTCTCAATATCAGTCAGACCAGGCAGATCATTCTCACCTTTCTTGACAATTACCAAGTTCAGAACTGAAAGATCAGGGCTAACAATGCATCCACGAACAGACTTTCTCCTGCGCTCCCCGTTACGCCTCCCATAACCTCGGAAGCAAGGTGTGCCTAATAAAGATGGTCCACACTCGATCAGTATTAAAAGCTTGAAAGACAAAAGAAGCAATAATCTTTATCATATATTCATACGGTTTCAAAATAATTTAGGAAGTTCATAAATATCCAACTATGTTGAACCTGACTTCAAAGCTACTATGTCTTGCACTGGTGATTAGGAATGTCATCCAATGAAAATTCCCATCCTAAATCAACTAGGAGAATAAAGGATATATATGATTTAAGAGGTAAGCTTACCTCTGTGCAAAAGCAGGCGGACACGACCAGGAGTCAAAACTCCCTGCTTCATTGGAAAACCTTGTTTGTCACACCCTCCCATAATCTTGAACACATAGCCCTTGAACTCCTGTAGCAGGCGTCATGGATACAAATTCGTTGAGTAACTATCAAACAAAAGATTGCTGCTTAAGAATTGCAGTATCATACCTCACCCAGAGCATCTCCACTGACTTCCTGAGATATTCTCTTGTCATAGAATGCACGGCTGCAGATCGCCAGTAAATTATAGTTAATCATGGATTATGTTCAGATACTAGAAGATAATTCAAACATGCAGAAATTTTTCACTTTTATAAAATCATTGGTGAGCTTGAGATATGATACTGTTCTTCCCTATTTCATGGCTATGCCACAACGATACAAAATCAGCCCATCCATCATTATACACATTAATATATTACAGAACATTAATGAGTCAAATTGATGGTACTCTAAGAAATTTGTAATAGCATAATAGTAGATGCAAGCAATACACGTTCAACACCATCCTTTTATCATATCTCGAGTAAAACGTCATAACTCAAATGTATAGTTCATTTAAAAATTAAAACAATCCAAAAATACATCTTAATTCCCACCTAGCTAGTAAATAGTTCAAACTAAGTTCCACACAGGGAATTAGAAGATAGAAGAAAGTGCAAAAGTGAGAAAGAGAGGACAGATATCAGGTTGGTCATTATAGTGATGCAGAACCGGAATCAAAGAGCAGTTAGTGTGGACCTAGTGTACTCACTCATTGGGCGAATAGCTGAAGAAACAGAAATCTCTACGTCAATATCCATTTGCAATAACAGAGAGAGGAAGATAGCCGGCACGAGTGTGGACCGACTACACCAGCACTCGCTCATTGGACAATACATCGTCATAGGGAACTACTTTTTACCACTTCATCATAAAGTAATCATATGAATTTAATTCGCTAAGTTTCTTCAACAAAAAACAATTAGCTAAATAATCCAATCCTATGCCGAACTAAGATTTGGGGTACTTGCTAAGAACTTACAGCTTCTGGTCATCATCGATCTCAAGCTTCTTCTGGCACCCAGTCGTCGGATTCGCAATATTGAACTGCAACAAGCGCACACAAAAACAAAAACAAAAAAAAGAAAACGAAGATTAGGCATTCAAAACATGTCTAGAATCACAAAATCATTCTTAAAATTGTAATATTAAGGGAAACACCTTCATTTTGAATCTGAGGATCCCTAGGGGAAGGCCAGGAAGAAACGGGAGCGCGAGCAAAACGCCGCTTAGGGTTTTCTTCGAGAATTTTCGATCCGACTCTGACTGCTTATTATATACGATACGGTGGACCGGAATTGACCGGTCGGATTTGAGTTGACGATGAACCGATTCCACAATTTGTGAGTATTTACATTGTGAAAAAATTTCGAACCTCAGCGCTGAAAAAGTTCACTTTTCCTCCTTTTGTTTTTTTTTTCTTCTATGTTATAATTATAATTAAAATTTTGGCTAATTTTCAAAAGTTTACAGTAGACCTTCCAAATAACTTTATAATTTAAAATACATAATTTTTAAGATATTTTATGATCCCTAAAATTGCTAACTTTGATAAAAAATGTCTTAAATGATTTCTAAGTAAATCTTGAATGTTTTAAAAAAGTAAAAAAACAAATATGTACATTAAAACATAAAATATTAGAAGAATGTTTATATGTAAACTTGTACTTTTTTCCCCTTTGATTTTCATATTTGTCGTGATATGAAATTTAGATTATCATATATATCCACAATAAAAGTATTTTCTTAAGACAATCCTTAAGTATGTTACATTCCTCGCTATTAAACCCTAGACTCCATTTAAACCATTCTTAATATACTACTGATAACCTACCTACACTAAACTCTCCTACGTACTAAATCGCCTCTTTCTATCTCCCTTACTAATTGTAATTTTAGACTATCTAAACCCTACAAATCTTTCCAAACCCCAAGCACATATCCAAACCCCGTTTGGCCTAACTTCTGTTTCTAACTATTACTAGTTGAAGAAGTATTAGTTAAAAAGATGATGGCTAAAGAAGTTTGAGAGTGTTTGGATGCACAGCTTATAGTTAGAATATTCTATTTATAATAAATAATTTTTATTAAAAAAATTACTAAGATAAAAATTATATGATTAAATTTGTAGTTAACTATAATTAAAATATTTATTAAAAATATTATGAGTTATACTATTAAAAAATTATTATTAAATATAAGAGTTACTGAGCATAAGCAAGTGGGGGGGGGGGGGGGGGGGTGCCAGAGAAGCAGCTTCATCCTTGCTTCTCAGAGAAGTATCTATTTTGTAGGTTGAAACAGAGAAGCTAAAGGAACAAACACCTCGGTTTCTTGATTCTACTAGATGCAAAACCATAAACAGATCCAGAAGCTAAGCCAAACGGGCCTCAACCCCTCTGACCCAACATTTGTGTTTGAGACTGGGCATATAACATCCCTAAAATACCCTACTTCTACTTTTGACACGTGGAGCAGCCCAAACTGGGCCACTGTCCATTATAGCAATCAATCACTCTTTTTAGCCTCAACTAGAGGTGGCCATGGGCCGGGCCCGGGCCGGCCCGGGCCCGGGCCCGCCTCGGCCCGCTTCCGGTCGGGCCGTGCCAGGCACGGCCCGGTTCAAGTCGTGCCGTGCCGGGCACGGCACGGCCGGAAAATTCTTGGGCCCGGCACGGCCCGCGGCCCGATTAACCGTGCCGGCCCAGGCACGGTTCGGTTGAACCGTAAGCACGGATCCGGCACGCGGGCCGGATCCGGCCGGCGGGCCAGGCACGGCCCGCGGGCTAATTTCGGCACGCGGGCCGAATACGGCCCAACGGGCCAAATGAGGGGGTTCGGGCCGTGTTTGGCCCGGCCCGATTGTGGCCCATGGGCCAAAGTTGGCCCGCGGGCCGATTGTGGCCCATGGGCCAAAGTTGGCCCGCGGGCCAAATTTAAAAAAAAATTTAATAAGTAAATTATTACTTAATTAAAATATATAAAATATGAAAAAATAAAAAAAAATTGAGAAATTGAGAATGTATATTGCACAAATTTTTGAACAAATGTTAAAATTTTATATATTTTAGACCGGACCCATTACAGGCTGCCTACGTACCTCACTCAAAGGAGGAATCAGGTCTACGTAGTTCTTTTTTTACAACTCTTTTTACAACTCTTTTTACAACTCTTTCTACAACTCTTTTACAACTTTTTTTATAATTATTTATTACAACGTTTATCCATTGTTGCTTCCGCTTGCACTTCCAAGACTTCGTTCATCATCATCCGATGAAGTTGAATGACCACCTTTATCTTGAAGACGATCTTCAGCATCTAGCCAATCTTTAAGACAAATACACATTTCCACGCTTTCTTCGTTCATTCGGCTTCGCTTCTCGTCCAGCACCCTGCCGCCTGCACTAAAACAAGACTCCGATGCTACAGTAGACACCGGAGGAGTGAGTAGATCACGTGCCATGGCAGAAACCACAGGATATGATTTTCCTTGTAATCTCCACCATGATAAAATATCAAAATTATCTATTTGTTCTTCTGTGAGTAAAGATGTATGATTATTTTCTAAAAAAAATGTTAATTCATTAAAATTACTAGATCGACTTGTTGATGTTCCTTTTCTATTTAAGATTGAGCGTATTCTTCCTGTAATATTTTTACTACTAGTAGATACATTAGTTTGAGAGGATGTTGGATTCATTGTATTTCCAAATTTTAAATTATAAACATTATACATTTCATCTAATAAGGTAGAAACTTCATTTTTTTTCTCATCTACTCCTTCAAGTTCCATATTTTTATAATATTCATCTAATAAAATATGAACACCTTCTAATTTTAATCTAGGATCCATAATTGAAGCTAAACAATATAAAGGAGATATATTTTTCCAATATTTTTTAAATTTTGTTTCCATTTTTAAAATTACTTGAAAAACATTTTCATCATGTCTATATTGAGAAAAAATTTCACTAATTAAAACTAAATGTTCTAAAATTAAACATGATGTAGGATAATAAACACCAGATAAATGAGTGCTAGCATTATAAAAAATTTCTAAAATATTTTGTAGTAACTTTGCTTTATCCCAATCATTTTCTTCGATATTTCCATCAGGCATTCTTTCATTATAAAATAATGTAAGAGGATCCTTAAATGGAAAACATGTTGTTAGCATATCATAAGTAGAATTCCATCGTGTTTTAATATCAAGTTTAAATTTTTTATATGACAAACCATAAGATTTACATATTTGTCTAAAATCTTGATTTCTAGAAGTAGAAGAAGTAACAAATCTAACAGCATTTCTTAATTTAGTTACATGTTCACGCTGCACGCGTCCAGGCGGAGCCTGACAGCAGCACGAAATCGCTTAGTCAACGAGCAATTCCACTGATTTTGACCCCAAATCAGAGAATATGCACGAGAGCTCGGCATCTTCTTCCCCGCATTCGTCGGACGCGGACCTGGGCGACAACATCGGCGGCAGAAGAAGCAGATGGCAAGCGGCAAGAGGCGTGGTCCGCACTAGCAGATAGGACTGGCAACGGGTCGGGTACCCGGGATTTTACCCTAAACCCGAACCCGAACCAGACCCAAACCCGGGTCGGGCATTTAAACGGGTACTCGCGGGTATCCGATTAATTAAAAAACTAAATTATTTATTATATAAAATATATTTTAAAAATTAGAATTAAAATAAATATATTTATATAATAATTATTTATTATTATTTTTATACTTTTAATAGTAATAAATATTTATATAATAGTTATTTATTATTATTTATACTCTAATAATAAAAATTAATATTTATATTTTCTTTATTGAAGTCGGGTATCGGGTACCCACGTCCCTAAACCCGAACCCGACCCGTTTAGCTAATCGGGTATTCGAACCCGCCATAAACGGGTCGGGTTGGGTCGGGTACTCGTCGGGTTCGAGTGAAATTGCCACCCCTACGAGCAGAAGAATCGGGCAGGAGGCGGCGGCTGCAAACTGTTCCTAGAAGAAGCCGAGTCCATCGCTGGCGAAGAACTCGGAGATAGCGGGCAGATCCTCTCTTTAAAGCTGTCGACGGGAAACGAGGAGGGGGATCATCAGTGACCAACACCAGAACTGAGGGAGGTTATATGGTGTGATCGAAGCGAGCTTTCCGGAGTCTAGGGAGACGCCGACGAGGGTCTTTGTGTGCGTGTGAGCGTTTGTAACCGACGACGGGTGTGCCGTCGGCTTGGGAGGGGAAGAGAGGTCGGCTGCCAGGGGGTCGACGACGTGTAAGAAAGAGAGGTTGTGTAGCTATTTGAAGGTAAAATCGAAGCTTTCCTCTTTGTTCTAGTCTTCTTCCCTGCTTTCTGTGTTCCGTGCATTATTAGCGTTTTCAACAACATAGCCCGGTGGCAAGCGGCTGCCAGTCGGCGACGCGAGGCTGAGGGAGAGACGAGGGCGCCCTCTCCTTGCCGGCACGTCCTTCCTTCCCCGGCGGGAGACGCTTGGATGTAGGCGGCGTCGAGCGTGTGAAGGTTGAAGACGAAGACAGGTTTTCGGCTGTTCGGTTCGAGAACGCGAAGTAAGTCAACAATCAACGCAAATCGGGAGCGGCGAATTGGAAAGGTTGACGCGGGGGCCGACGTCAGCGTAACAAAATTCGTTTCAAATTTCTGCGAGCGGCGCACATTGTTTGATTTTGACTCGCGACGTGGATTTTGACTTAGGTCAAAATCAATTTTAGGCATGAATTTGGGATGGAAACTAGGGATTTGGCACACAGTCCTAGATTCGTCGGAGAACGGTTCGTTGGGGCGTGACAATTGGTATCAGAGGTAGGTTTACTATGTGCCCATAACCCATAGGTCTTTGTGCGGTCAACACGGCTGAGTCACCCGGAAAGTTGAAACTCGAGAGTAAGTTCCGGAAGATCGTGCACATAGTCAGAGGATCGTTAGAGGACATTTGGCCCCGACGTGACAAGGGTGTCAAAGCCAAGATGACGGCAAAATTACCTGACAAGATGCTGAACCAAGCAGATCGCATAACACGGTTGGAGTAGGTGCTCAGCTTAACTAGTGACGGGGACAATGCGGTCGTTCCCCAAGCAGAGCATCTACAGCGGACAGTGGAGCAACAGCGGTTGCAGATCATCGCTCTTCAACAGACAGTGGAGAGTTTGATGGATTTGCCACAGCAAATGGCAGGGTTGCAGGCAGAGATCATTGCGCTATGCATAGCCTTAGCGCAAGCACCACGAGCTGCACCGACAACGGAGCAGGCGGCTCCCAAGTCGAACGTGCGCATCCTAGAACCAGCGACGTTCGGAAGGGTCCGATCGTTCAGAGAGGTGGAAAACTTTATTTGGGACATGTAGCAACTGTTCTCTACAAGCCATGTTCCAGAGGGAGAATAAGTGCAAGTGTGCATTGCGTAACTCACAGCCGACGCGAAACTCTGGTGGAGGACCAAAGTTAGCTCGACGTCAGGGGCTTTTAGTTGGCCATGGGAGACCTTCCGTGAGGAA
This sequence comes from Costus lasius, assembly GCA_027563935.2. NCBI lineage: Eukaryota > Viridiplantae > Streptophyta > Magnoliopsida > Zingiberales > Costaceae > Costus > Costus lasius. The sequence continues at coordinate 121,604,105 of CM050446.2, forward strand.
CTGCAGTGACAGTTTCTTCCCGGGAATTCGGCGGACCAGGTTCGTGGCAAGGTGGATCGGCTGAGGCACACTGATTCAATCCAGGAATACGTCAAGGCATTCTCCGCACTCATGTTGGAGTTACCGGATATGTCGGAGGCAGATAGATGATACTTTTTCCTCCGCACCCTTCAACCATGGGCGGAGACAGAGGTCCGACGACACTCACTGCAAGATTAGATGGCGGCTGCGACAATGGCCGAATCATTGGTGGATAATCGAACTTTCAGATCAGCACCACCAAGAAAATCAAGGTCACCACCAAAGCGTGGCTTCTCGCCGAAGGCTAGAACTCCAGAAAGGGGTAGATCCTTTCCCCAGCACGACAGGGGTTCGCCGAGATAACAAGAGCCACATCGGCCTGGTAGAAGGGCACATGTAGAACCAAAGCCACATGGGTGTTTCTTGTGCGGTGGTCCTCACTAGATGAAGGTTTGCCCAACCAGACAGAAGATTATGGCAATGGTGCTACAGGAACCATCTGAGGAGGCTGAAGAGGACACCAAGGAGCAGAGAATTAGTGCAATATAGGTAACTTCGAACACTGCCACGGAGGTTCCGCAGTGTCGTATGGGGTTTATCGTGGTGATGGTTGCGAAAGAAACGCTCATGACTGACATCGAGGGCGATGTCCAAATTGGGTATGAGAGAATTATTAGGCCCTCAAAACCTCGGGCTGGGCCAAACTCACCCAGGCTGGGCGATGGTCCAAGCCCACGCCGCACGGGTCCAGGCAGATCCCGGCAGTAGCACGAAATCGCTCTGTCAACAAGCGATTCCTCCGATTTTGACCCCAAATCAGAGAATATGTGCGAGAGCTCGACATCTTCTTCCCTGCATTTGTCGGACGCGGACCTGGGCGACGACATCATCGGTGGAAGAAGCAGATGGCAAGCGGCAAGAGCCGTGGTCAGCACTGGTAGAAGAATCGGGCAGGGGGCGTGGTCGGCACTAGAAGAAGAATCGGGTAGGAGGCGGCGGCTTCAGACTATTCTTGGAAGAAGCCGAGTCCGTCGCTGGCGAAGAACTCGGAGACAGCGGGCGGATCCTCTCTTTAAAGCCATGGGAGACGAGGAGGGGATCATCAGCGACCAACACCAAAACTGAAGGAGGTTATAGGGTGTGATCGTTTCTAGCTTTCCGGCATCTAGGGAGACGCCGACGAGGGTCTTTGTGTGCGTGTGAGCGTTTGTAACCGACGACGAGTGCGCCGTCGGCGAGGGAGGGGAAGAGGGGTCAGCGGCCAGGGGATCGACGGTGAGTAAGAAAGAGAGGTTTTGTAGCTATTTGAAGGTAAAATCGAAGCTTTCCTCTCTATTCCAGTCTTCTTCCCTGCTTTCTGTGTTCCGCGCATTATCAGCGTTTCTGACGACAGTTCCCGGCAGCAGGCTGCTGCCAGCCAACGACACGAGGCTGAGGGAGAGACAACGGGCGTCCTCTCCCTGCCGGCATGTCCTTCCTTCTCCGACGAGAGACGCTCGGACGCAGGCGACGGCGAGCGTGTGAAGGTTGAAGACGAAGATGGGTTTTCGGGCGTTCAATTCGAGAACGCGAAGCGAGTCAATAGTCAACGCAAATTGAGAGCGGCGGATTGGAGAGGCTGACGTCAGCGTAATGAACCGTTTCGAATTTCAGCGAGCGGCGCGCGTTGTTTGATTTTGACTCGCGGCGTGGGTCAAAATCAATTTTGGGCGTGAATTTAGGACAAAAACTAGGGATTTGACACACAATCCTAGATTCATCAGAGAACTGTTCGTTGGGGCGTGACACCTATTATTCATACTATATTAAGAGCTCTAACGCTTTAACTCTGCTTCGATGCAGAGTTTTAGACGAGAATTACTTCTCCTGATCAGCATTACCTGTGAGCTGAAATCAGAAATGTTCCATAGAAGCAACATCTATCTATAAGGAAAGTGCATGCGCAATATATACAGCAACTGGAAAGATATATCTAATGCAGGGCACAACATCAGCTTCAACGACAAAGCCTTGACTCAATAACAAATTGGTAAAAGTTCCTCTCAAAAGAAAAAAAAAAGAAAAAAAAAAAGAGGGCATATGAACCAGGAGCTTAATTTACAACACAATCACCGAAGTATCAGCAAATCTACACTCTCCCAGGTTGCTCAACCCCTCTGATAACTCCAAACACTCACAAAGCACATACAAAATCTCCGCTTGTTTCGATATCGTCAAGGTCCATGTCTGCATCGATCTCATCCAGGTCCACGCTGCCACCGCCGATGAACTGGCCATGACCTAGTCTAGTAACCTCACCTGGCTTCCGTGCCTCTTGAATTATAGCCATGACTTCTTCAATGCTTTGAGCTGGAGCAGCTGAGTCAGCGTTCTCTAGGTTACTTTGGCACCTATCTGTAAGCTCAATTGGTAGATTATTCTGGAACCAGGGGTGAGTTTTGATCTCTGGAACAGTAATTCTCTGCAGTAAGAGAAAACAAACAAGATATGATATTGGCAACACTCGATAGCAGTCATCGACATTGCAGCTAAAATGCCATTGGATTATGATGCTATTGTTTGTTGAAGCACTTGATTGTTCTCTTTTGGGCTGATTGCCAAAGCCTGCCTTTAGTTTACCCTATCAAATAAATTAGTTCAAATTGTTATAAATAACTAATATCGCATGGACTTTTTTTTTCTGAGTCAGGTAGCCAAGTAAAATGTTGACTACATGTGAGACACGTTGAGTCTGCATTTAATACAATTTAACTTCCTGAACTTAAACCTAACAAAAAGAAAACAGATTTCTTAGTCTGATTTAGTTAGGCTAGATTGAGTTGTATGGCAAAAATAATCCTTCGTAAATGTTGTTAGACGCAAGGTTATATTGTTAAATTTCGTTTTCTGTTCTTGTGTTGGGTAGGAAAGCAAGAATAGAGAGATGGAGGAATTAGGATAAGGAAATACCTGTTCAGGATTTGCTACAAAGATCCTGGACAAAAGATGCCTACACTCCATTGAGACTCGAACATAGTCTGGTATAGAATACTGCACACTGAGTATGCGCTGCCAACATAAATGTTGTCTCTTGAGCAAACACGGAGAAAGCAATAAATGAATTATAAACAAAATATACAAGTATACAGTCCTCTACGTTTTCACACGGCCAAGCACTGCGACAGAAACTACTCAGTAAAGTATACAGCTTGTTTACTCTCATCTTTATCTATATATTAAAATTATCATTTTAGAAAAATTCTGCCCATGTTCGCAAATATTAGTTGCAATCAAAGTATAATTTTTGCCCTACCACAGCAGAAAACAAGAAAGTGTTTATTGATATGTGCAGCTCTTTTTTATATCAGATATAGCTAAAAATTATGATCACCTATGAAGAAAATTATAGCCAAGGAAATGATAAATGGCGAGTAAGCGATACAAATTTATGAATGATCAAGGAACAAGTAGAACATCCTACTAGGCTTCCACCTAACAAAAACTGAAACAAAATTATCACAGTTTTTTGAGAAAAGAGATATTTTTCTTTCAACGTTAGCAATATACTAAAAATATGGCTTTCACCAGGCAAAAACAAGTTATGTATAGTTTTGATTATATCACCGCCAAACATACGCTCATTTAAGATAAAGGAGCCTTCAATCATTGGCAATTAAAATATGATTACCCCAAGAGTCTTTCGGAAGTTCCTTGGATCCTCTGGGTCCTCAAAAGGATAAGCTCCAACCAACATGACATATAATGTTACTCCGCATGACCAAACATCTGCAATCTAATGCATGGTTTTGCAACCAGATAACTTGGTAAGGGATGCTTTCAGTAAAAAAAAAACGAAACTTGATAAAAGCACATTCATCTTTTTCAGAACAAGAGAATGAAGAAGAACAAATATAACTCACCTTGCCATCATATTCCCTTCTCGAAAGAACCTCAGGCGCAATGTAAGCTGGTGTGCCAACAGTTGATTTTGGTTGAGAATGCAAGACAGAGGACTGGAAGATCAGAATGAATATGCTAAGTTTGTACACTGATTTGAAAAATCTGTGCCCATTTTAGTAGTCATTTACCTTGGAATATCCAAAATCACATATCTTAAGGCGAGGGGCTGTGCTGCCATCCAAAAGGGTGTTTTCAAGCTTGAGATCACGATGGCATATTTGCTGCAGCAAAGTAATAAAAAACAGTTCATTACAGCATGCAACATGTTTGATCATAAATATAAAAAGTAGGATGACTTTTCTCTTATGCTTTTTATGACCAATTATTACCCAATTTAACTGTTAGTAGAAATCCCCGATTATCCCCTACTTCTACTTCTCTTCTGACGCCCACTCTTTTTTTGTCATTCATTATGGATGTATGCAGAGCCGACAGGCATAATAAGGCTTGTACATCCTTGCACTTGCCTCCGCTGTCAAGGCTAATTTGGTTTGTATATAAGAGGGCATGATGATCATAATGTTTAAATTGGGTATTACATAACTTCTTAAAGTTTTCAAACAGTAAAAATTAATTTTGGGACTAATGGTCGACTAATAGAATCTTTAACCCAACATAACAATGATTCACTAGTATAGGAGAGACAAAGAAGGGAAAAAAAGGAAGAGAGTGCATACCATGGAGTGACAATAGCTTACTCCTGATATCAGCTGTTGAAAGAAAAATCTTGCCTGTCAAAGAAGGTTAGTGAGAATCTCATGATTAGAGTATAGCCTCAGTATAGCAGTAAATAATTTGCTAGTAATGATGACTCAATCAAATCCCAACCTCATCTTCGCTGAATCTTCCAGCATTGCATATCCTCTCGAAAAGCTCACCACCAGCAGCATACTCCATAACTATGGCCAGATGCGTAGGAGTTAACAAAACCTGAAATTAATTTCTTGTTTAATGATTTGAAGAAGACAAAATTCGTGAAAGAAAAGTGTGTTGACATCACAGTAGAAACGTTTAATCCACACACAAATTCAAACAGATAGATTGAATTAGATTATATAAGATTGCAGTATCATTCACTTCTAGGTGGTAGTTCAGCAGTAGATGAGTTTAGAGGAAGGTTGTGAGCATTACATAGGCCTATCTCTTCCTCGCTCATTACCTATGCAGCAAAAAAATAGCAAGTACAAGTTTTTTAGAATAGTGGAATCTAGTGGGATCAATGTAACGAGTCAAATAACCATCAATTTCATATGATCCTGCAAAAAGATAATTATCCAAGAAATTGATCTATCTAAATAGTAACATAGAATTAGAGAGGGATGAAGAGAACCATGGTGAACCAATACAACATAAAAAACTACTAATCCAATTTGGAACTAGCAATAAATTGCTAATGAAATATGATGGCAGGACCTGAATGAACATTGCAAAATAGCTTAATCAACTTAAGAGATACTGAAAAATCAAGCAAGCCAAGCCAGTCGTCACGAAATTCATCTTGATTGCTACAAAGAAATGTCATTCTGCTGGAAGCAGAAAGTTATACCTCCTTAAATCTAACTATATTTGGATGCTTCAAGGATCTGTGGTTCATGATTTCCCTCTGCACATGCTCATCAATCTGCAAAAGAAATCAAACGGCTAATTCAGTATGAGGATCATCAACAATTTATGAAATTCCCGCTAGAATGAAAACGAAAACCAACAGAATTGAGAGCACAGGAACCAACTGGCGATGACATGGCCTCACTCTCAGAGGAGAAAAGAACAACCAATGAATGGCGAATCCAGCTAACACGTGGAATCGCATCAAAACTGATTCTTTTTTTTCGTTGGGAGGGGGAGAGAGAGAAAGCGGGGAAAGCAGAACGATGAGACCTTTTGCCCTCTCTCGATGAGCTTGACGGCAAAGAGCTCCTTAGTCCGCACATCTCTCACCAGCTTCGCGACGCCAAAGTTACCCGAACCAATGTCCCGCAACACCTCGTACCGCTCCATGCCAATTCGGAGAAGGAAGAAAGGATCGGACATAGACAGGGAGCAGCAAAGCAGCCTCTTCCTTCTCGATTCCACCGCTCTCCCGCTGACCGACCAAGAAAAGTTGGAGAACTTGGGGAGAAAGCAAGAGCAATGGAACTGAAGGAGATATACTTGCACAGTTCCACCAGCAGTAATGGCTGGGAGATTGCCGACTAAAGTAAACGTAATCGGTCCATTGGGTGGGCGCCGAGTCCCTTTTTCTTGCTGCGGGGTCAGATTTCGAACTCCGTAATGGAAATCGCAGGGAATGGATAAAAAGGAAAGCGAGGAGCGAGCACGATCAGAATTTGTTGCTTTCAGTGTGCCGCTGGAGCACGCTTAGTTTCTCCCTTAGGCATCGACCAATTGTCCATTTGTCTCAATGTAATTTTAATAGGCTATCCTATGACCTATCTTGTTTCCTTCGATAGAATCCAAGAGGAAATAAATAAAAAACACATTGAATCTATATATATTTGTGTTTAGATTGAATATATTTTTTATTTTTTTATAATTTCATAAAAAAATTCCAAAATATACTCGTATGATGATTTTGATTAAAATTTAAGGCGAATTTATTGGGAGTAGGATAAAACGAGCTGCTCCGCCAGCTCATATGCTACAGCAAGTGGGAAAGCAGAGTTGGAGTGCGGCTGGAAGGCCGCCGCGTGCACATCGCCCTACAGCCTCTGCCAGTCAGACGATCACCTGCGTGGTGAGTGCACAGACACAGGGCCCGCAATATTCGCCTGCTGAGGGAGTATGGGTAACTCGGGATATTTTAATCGGTGGGCCCAGGACCAAATTTGCCATTCCCTATGGCCACGTGTACAACACCGTCACCCTCGAAGCAATCGTACCTAAACGGATTCGATTTGTGTTTCGTGAACTACTTTATAACAACTCGTACCTCCTCGCTGGTTCGACCGACGGTGTGGCCCCCTATATCACCGCGAGACCGGTAGCTGGAGACGGTAGCTGCCGAAAGTGCCTAAAAACGTACGGAGTAATCATTTAAATTAACATTCCATGTCGCGGACGTCATTTTTCCCTCTAACTGCGGACGTGGCATCACCTCAGCGTCAGCTCCCGCGGCGCGAACTTTTCCTGTTTCTGCTGAGACAGGCGACGCAGAGATTCCCCTTAACCGCACCGAGTGAGGCCCCGGACGCACGAAAAGCCACGCTGCTTGTTGGTCAATGACTTCTGTTCTGAAAGGGTCAATGTCTTCTGTTCTGAAAGCGACGGCGAGCGCCCTGCGTCTGACCGGGGACACCCATCCCATACTTCACGTCACCGATGACGTAACAGCCAGAAGACACGACCACGTGGGCCATTCTCGGCGGTCGTAGCTTAAGTCGCGCCCGAGAACGTTTCCGTTCCCCGTTGGGACGAGGGCTCAGTAGTCAGCGCAACGGAGTTCGCTCGGGGCACGTGGCGTCGTCTGAGGGGAAGTGTAAAGTGCTGGTGGACCGAGATCTCGCTTGACCTGCCACGTACGTTTCAATTATTTATTGGGATCCAAGAAGAACGTTGAAATTATCCATCGCATCGAATCCCAAGATTCCACGGTGCGCGGGCAATAGAATTAGGGTATATGAAAAGAATGGACTCCGTTACATTAAATACTCGTATATTTCTCCGTATGCTTACACGTGCACCACATTGCTTAAACACCCCTAATAATTTGTGGTAAAAAAAAAATATAACTATGAATAAAAAGATAAATAGAAAATTCTTTATTCTTTTATATTATAATTTTTTCACGTGTTATCCACTCCAACTTTTGTCGTGGTGGAATTATCTTCACGCTAGCGGAAGATACCGAGAACGTGCAGCCGCGCGTGCGTGCACATTACTTCATGAGCATGAAATTAGAACAGTGACAGCAATCGAGATTTAGTGCGATAGATTTGTTTGGTCAAAGTCGTCCCAAGAAAAAGGAGTAGCCGAGTAGATAAGAATGGACTAGATCATGCAATCCACTGCCGACTAATCTTACCTCACGTATTGTTTGTAACTATTGTTTGACTACATCTAGGTCTGTACCTTTCTCGGTTGAACCTGAGAAACCGAACCAGTTTCATATAAACCGATTCAATTTAGTTCAGTTTTAAAAGTTTCAATAATGACTAGTTTGTTTAAAAATGAAACAAACTAATAATAAATAAAATAATAAAATAATAAAATAATTAAAGTAATAAGAGAAAATCTTATTTCAATTTAATTTTTTATGATTCAATACAAAAAGAGATGCTCTATTTATAGCATCCCAAAAGATATATAACTTATGAATTATAATTACATAAGTTAATTACTTTACATAATTTTTAAAATTATAACCAAAGAAAATGAAAACGGAAGGTGGATGAATGGACATCCATAATAATATTATTCATAACACTCCCCCTTGGATGTCCATTAAAAAAATATGTGCCTCGTTAAAACCTTTACTAGGAAAAACTCTGTGGGATAAAAACTTAATAAAGGAAAAAAAATACACTATATTTATAAATGTCAATTGATATCTTTCAGTCTACGAATCCCAATATTATATACAAGCTTTTCAAATATTGTAGTAGGAAGTACCTTGGTAAATAGATCCGCTAGATTATCACATGAACAGACTTGTTGAATACTTATATCACTATTCTTTTGAAGATCATGAGTGAAAAATGTTGGTGTTTTTATGTAGAAAACCCAAAAAGCCCATTTATTTATTTATGTATTTTTTGGGCCTCAAAATTACTATTTATTAATTTTGCCCACATATTTTATTTACCTATTTAATTTATAATTAAGGCTAACAAATAGCCTTAATTAGTAGCCATTATGTCAATTAATGATGACATTAATTGAGGCTAATTAAATAGGTATGGTTTTCTCTCGAGAGGTAATCTTCTAATGAGATGAAGAGCAACTCTTTGGTAGAGAAGACAACAGAAAAATTCTTTTTGCTTTGTCTCTCAAAAATCTTCTCTTTTTTGTTGTCATATGCCGAAAGATCTCTTCGACAACCGCTCCACCGACGCGCCGGCAGAAGCGGATTCCTGGTTAAATCTTCGGGAGAAAGATCGGATTTTATCCCGCGCGAGGGACCGGATATTTGCCTAAAGACAGATCTTCGGATTGCCTCCAAGTGTTTCTAATCCTAACTTATTTTCTTTATTTTTGTTAATTACAGGATTACATGAATTTCGCGCAACAAAAAAGAATTTTGGTGAAATATATTTTGTTCTATCTCCTTTAATATACTCTTCCTTTAATTGGGCAATACATGCAGTATTATCCTTATATATGATTGTCGGAATTTTTTTTTCTGAAGATAATCCACAAGTGTTACGTATGTGTTGAATCATAGATCCCAACCAAACACAATCTCGACTTGCCTCATGTAGAGCTAAAATTTCTGCATTATTAGAAGATGTGGATGCTATGGTCTGTTTCATAGACCGCCATGATATAGCTATTCCACCACATGTAAATAAATAACTTGTTTGTGATTGACCATTATGAGGATCTGACAAATAACTTGCATCTGCATAAACAATTAAGTCTGACTTGGGCACTTTTGAGTAAAACAAACTCATATCTATTGTTCCTCTAAGATAGCGAAGTATATGCTTAACTCCATTCCAATGTCTTCGCGTAGGTGAAGAACTATATCTTACTAATAAATTAACAGCAAATGATATATCAGGTCATGTATAATTAGCAAGATACATTAGTGCTCCAATTACACTAAGGTATGGTACTTCAGGACCAAGTAGTTCTTCATCCTTTTCTTGAGGTCTAAAGGGATCTTTGTTCACATCTAATGACCTTACAACCATTGAAGTGCACAATGGATGTGACATGTCCATATAAAACCTTTTTAGCATCTTTGCTAAATAAATATTTTGATGTATAAAAATTCCATTACTTAAGTATTCAATTTGTAATCCAAGACAAAATTTTGTCCTTCCAAGATCTTTCATCTCAAATTCTTTCTTTAAACAAGATATAGCTTTTAGAAGCTCTTCAGGAGTTCCAATAATATTTAAGTCATCAACATAAACAGCAATTATAGTAAATCCATTTTTAGATCTTTTAATAAAAATACATGGACATATGGGGTTATTTTTATATCCTTCTTTTAGCAAATATTCACTAAGGCGATTATACCACATACTTCCAGATTGTTTCAACCCATAAAGGGATTTATTTAATTTAATTGAATAATCTTCTCGTGAACATGAATTATGTGCTTCAGGAAGATTAAAACCTTCAAGTAGCTTCATATAAATATCATTATCTAGAGATCCATATAAATAGGCTGTAACAACATCTATTAGATGTAAATCAGGCTCTTCTTGTGCTACTAGACTAATTAAGTACCGAAACGTACTTGCATCAACCACAGGTGAATATGTTTCTTCAAAACCAATGCTAGGTCTTTGTGAAAAACCTTGAGCAACAAATCGTGCTTTATATCTCACAATTTCACCATTCTCATTTCGTTTTCGTACGAAAATCCATTTTATCCAACAGGCTTTACACCTTTAGGTGTATAAACTACAGGTCCAAAAACTTTTCATTTAGTAAGAGAATTTAATTCTACTTCAATTGTATTTTGGCCAATCATCTCTTTGTTTACAATCAGAAATAAACTTTGGTTCATGATCCTCATTATCATTTATTATATCAAGCGCTATATTATATATAAAAACATCATCAACGTTGACTTTATGTCGATTCCATTGTATTCTATTCATGACATAATTTATTGAGATTTTTTTATTTTAAAAAATTTCAGTTTCTTGTGTTTCTTCTAGAATTGAAATATTGATTATGTCAGAGGAATCTTTTGGAGTTGTTACATCCTCGATTCGGCCATCTTGATTTTTCGCTCCTTTTCTTATTCGAGGATTTTTATCTTTGGAACCGATGGGTCTACCACGCTTCATGCGTGCTTGAGACTCATTTGCGATACTTGATTTTCCAATAGGAATATCAATTTTTATTAGAGCATTAGCAGCTGGTATATATGACTTAGTTACTCTTTTTGGGTCAGTGAATGCATCTGGTAATTGGTTGGCTAAGCCTTGTAAATGAATTATCCTTTGAACTTCTAATTCACATTGTTTTGTACGAGGATCAAGATGAGATAATGATAATTCATTTCAACTAATATCTTTTTCGAACTGCTTCTTTTCTCCCCCTAATGTCGGGAAATTTGATTCATCAAAATGACAATCGGCAAATCGAGCCATGAATAAATCTCCTGTTAATGGTTCAAGATACTTTATTATAGATGGAGACTCATATCCAATATATATTCCCAACCTTCTTTGAGGACCCATCTTAGTGCGTTGTGGTGGAGCAATTGGAACATATACAGCACATCCAAAAATTTTTAGATGGGAAATATTAGGTTCCTGACCAAAAACCAATTGTAAAGGGGAGAACTTATGATAGCTTATTAATCTGATGCGAATCAATACTGCAGCATGCAAGATTGCATGTCCCCAAGTAGAATTTGGAAGCTTTGATCTCATAAGTAATTATCTTGTAATCAATTGTAAGCACTTAATGAATGATTCTACAAGTCCATTTTGTGTATGAACATGTGCTATAGGATGTTCAATATCAATTCCAATAGACATACAATATTCATTAAAATCTTGAGATGTAAATTCACCAGCATTATCAAGGCGTATTTTCTAAATTAGATAACCTGGAAAATGAGCTTTTAGTCGAATTATTTGTGCAAGCAATCTCGCAAACGCCTGGTTGCGGGTTGATAATAAACAAACATGTGACCATTTAGTTGAAGCATCAATTAAAACCATAAAATATCTAAATGGTCAACATGGTGGGTGTATTGGTCCACAAATATCACCTTGTATATGTTCTAAAAACGCAAGAGATTCAGTCCTGACTTTGACTGGTGATGGTCGAATTATCAACTTTCTTTGAGAACAAGCAACACATGAGAAATTATTAGATTGAATAATCTCCTGGCTCTTCAATAGGTGCCCACATGAATTTTCAATTATTTTTCGCATCATAATAGATCCGGGATGGCCCAATCGATCATGCAAAATAATGAATTTGTTATTATCTGTAAAGGTCTGGTTTAAAATATTATATGTTTCAATTGTTTTAATATAAGTGTAGTACAATCCGGAGGAAAATATAGGTAATTTTTCCAATATATATTTTTTACCTGATACAAGTCTCGGGATATAAAGGAATTCAATATTCCCTTCATTTGTTGTTTCGATATGATATCCATTTCAGCGGATATCTTTAAAGCTTAATAAATTTCTTTGAGACTTTGTAGAATATAATGCATTATCAATGCGCAATTTGGTTCCTCCATGTAATAATATATTAGCTTTTCCGGAGCCTTCAATTATTTTTGTACTACAAGATATAATATTAACATTAGATTCTTGCATTGTTAAATGAGAGAAGTATTTTTTATCCTTGAGAATTGTATGAGTTGTTTCACTATCAGCGAGACAAATATCTTCAGTATTGATGTTGGTGCCAACCAAAGGAATACTCATTCTTCATTGAAAAATAAAAGTCCATATAGTTAGAAAAATGCTACTAGAGAAAAAATAATGTATTTTAAAAGATAACAAAATACAACAAAATTTATTATTTTATTAAATGAAAAAAAATATTAAGATAAAACATCGATATATATAAGAAATTATTTTTTAACACTACAATCTCCAATTAAAATAATTAATTTTTTTATTCTGGATTAGCAAAGAAATCAGCAACATCTAGATGAGTAATGTCCATATGGTCATAATTAAAAATATCATCTTCACAAGCAAAATTTGTCTCTATCTTTTTCTCTTTGTTTTTCAATGATTCTTGATAAAGGTCAACGAGATATTTTGGTGTACGGCATGTACATGACCAATGACCTTTTCCACTACAGCGATAGCATATATTTTCAATATGTTTCCTATTCTTCACACCCTTTTCTTTATCATTATTTTCATTATTTTTCCACTTTTGGTGAAAAACAATGTTCTTGGAATGTTTACCACGACCATATCCATATCCACGACTATGACCACGACCACGATCATTAGCACGGCCATAACCACGACCACGAGTTTGCCCAACAGAATGTTGGTTGTGAGTTGTTACATTCACTTCTAGGAATGGAGCAATGCCAGTTGGACGGGACTCATGATTTTTCATCAAAAGCTTATTATTTTGCTCAGCCACAAGAAGGCAAGAAATCAACTCATAATATTTCTTAAAACCTTTTTCTCGATATTGCTGCTGCAGGAGCATATTAGATGCATGGAAAGTGGATAATGTTTTCTCTAGCATGTCATCATCAGTGACCTTTTCTCCACATAATTTCAATTGAGAAGTAATCCTAAATATTGCAGAATTATACTCGCTTACTGTTTTAAAATCTTGTAAATATAAATGCATCGAATCATAACGAGCTTTTGGAAGAATTACCGTTTTCTAGTGGTCATATCTTTCTTTTAAACTATTCCAAATAACAAGTGAGTCTTTTACCGTGAGGTACTCAGCTTTTAATCCTTCATGGAGATGATGACGAAGGAAAATCATAGCTTTGGCTTTATTTTGATTAGATGTTTCATTTCCTTCTTTAATAGTATCCCCAAGGCCATTGGCATCTAAATGAATTTCTGCATCTAGTACCCAAGATAAATAATTCTTCCCCGTAATGTCAAGAGCCACAAACTCAAGTTTTGTAAGATTTGACATATTTAGTACTATCATAAAATATAAAAATAAGTTAGATAATATTCAATATTATTTAGATAAAAAGCTAATGATTAAGAAATGAATAAAAGTAGTAGTTGTATTATATCATTGAACACAAAAACCAAAAGAAAATAATGGAAATGGTAGAAAAGTTAAAATTAGGTGAAATGTGCAGACACGGGTTTGAATTCTCGTGTCTGAGTTCTTTTGTTGAAATTTAACAATTCTACCCATGTGCAAAAATAAATAGGAATTCCTGATGAATACAGAATTGAAATAATATGCGTGAGCAAAGATTAAATGGTAGGGAGATTTAAATCTTAACCAAGAGAAAATAAATAATAAATATTATACCTGATAGACCTTTCGTATAAACAAAGTAATAAAGAAATAGAATAATTGAAGTAATAAGAGAAAATCTTATTTCACTTTCATTTTTTGTGATTCAATACAAAAAGAGATGCTCTATTTATAGCAACCCAAAAGATATATAACTTATGAATTATAATTACATAAGTTAATTACTTTACATAGTTTTCAAAATTATAACCAAAGAAAATGAAAACCGAAGGTGGATGAATGGACATCCATAATAATATTATTCATAACATAGTTCAATTTTTAATTAAATCTAAAAACATTAATTTGAACTAAAAAAATAAATTTTTTAATGTTCATATCTTATTTGTAAATAAAAAATATATTATAGTATTAATTTTATTTGAAAAGTAATAAAAATAATAATGTAAGATACCTAAAAAATATTTTTGATTTAACTCAAATTGAACGAAACTAAATCTAAAAATTTTGGTTCACTTTTGGCTCATATTTGGAACAATCGACTTAGTTTCAATTTTAAATTTATTTAGAATGTCAGTTTGGATGAACTCTTTTGGAAAGCATATAGTGATAGCTTGATTGGACTGTGTTTCTTGTGTGGAAGAGAGAGAAAATTTTACTTTATTTCTATGTTATGAGAATTTACGATGAAAATGATGAAAAATATAATAAATTTAAAGTCATTTAAATTCATTGCATTTTCTATCCTTTCCGCTGTAAATTCTATCTAATAGAACATAGCTTAAAATTTGAGGGGGAAGAAAATAAGAGGGAGGTTTGGTTTCGCTTAAATCTAGCAGAAAGACGAAGAAAAGTCTTTTTGCTTATCTTTGCTTGCTCCTCGCCACTTGTTGGCTCCTCCGGATAAATTTTAACTATTAAATATTATTATTATAATTAGGTTATTGTATTGTACCTACCATGGATTCAAATTCTTACTTAATAGGGTTTGCTTAAAGTATAAGCATACTAAGTCTTACAACTTTTCACAACGTGAGATTATACAATTTCTTTTTATTGTCACAACTATACATTCATTTCATATACAATATCGCCTACTCCTACCTCCAACACCAATAACTACATGCTTGCCTCCTCTCTTCTTTTCTACGTTGCTTGGGTATTTACTTACGTGGAATTCACGTGACTTCTTTTTATTTTTTTATTCTGTTTTTTTAATTTTTTATTTTCTTCCTGTCTTCTTTTTCCCACTACCTGTATATATTTTCATGTAGGACCTGTAACATTGGGGTTGGAGGCTGCCCTTTCTAACACGTTTATGGAATTATATGGATAAAATAATTAATTAACTTCTCGTCGTAAAAAGAGTATTAGGCTGAAATTTGAAGCCTGATCCGTTTTTCTTGAGCTCCATTTTTCTTCAGCCCATTAAAGCAAATCAAGAAAAACGGTTTACTAGCGGCCCACATAGCCCGCCAATCCGAATTACGTTTGTTGGAGAGTCGCAATAGGTGACTGCGCGAGTCGGCGGCGCTTGCATTCTCCATTCCAGTGAAGGTTCCCCGTGATCCCAAAACCTGCTACTCCTCCCTAGAGATCAAATTTTGGGACACTTGCGAAGTCGCCGGTCATGGCGGAAGTAGCCCCGGAGAATCCCCTCTCCCTTGCCGAGGTAATCTTCCAGCATCCATATCTTTGCATTTTTCACATGTGTTCTCATTGTATGTGGATCTGTTCGGCTTAAAACCTTTAGTTCTGTCTCTGTGCTATGTGGATCTACAGAGGTTTCCAATTTGAATTGTTCGCCTTTTGGTTTTGCCTTGTTTCTATCGAGGACATTGCTTCTGCTGCTGTTGCTTCTATTTTAGATCCGAACAATTTTATTGATTTATTTTGAGAAGAAACCGTGGATTTTGCAGATTTGAGAGATTTGAAGTTCGGAGTGATACTGATTCATTCACACAGTATTTGTCAACATATTTGATTATTCTATTTCGTCGAATTTGATGGAGATCGTTTAGTGGAGGTCCTCTTAGGTTTAGATGAGTGAGATGAGCTGTTGATCCATGTTTGATATTTGATTGTGGAGGAGAGGGTTTGCTCTATTTTGGATCCAAACAGTTGTAGTTAGTTTATCTTGTGAAGAACCGCAGTGGATTTTATACAGTTTGATTAACATGATGTTTGGATTGCATATTCATGCGTTCAGGTCGTATTATGGAATGTACAGAGTTTGGTCTAGATCGTTTAGCAGAGTTCCTCTTTTACGTGAAGATGAGTGAAAGGAGCTGTTTATGCATACTTGTCATTTGAATGTGGTATATGGTATAGAGAAAACTTCTTGTATTTGATGTCCGCGTAAGTTAATTTAATCTATATTGGAAAGAATTGGCGGGTTCAAATTTTTATTTGCATGATGCTTGCGGTATAATACTGATGCACTTCCATAGAATTAGATCCTGTTTGATTCTTCTACTGTGAGTCCAAGCAAGTAACTACTGTGCTTTGATTAGAATGAACGGAATTTTCAGAATTTGATTTTGGTTGCATCGTTAAGTTCATTTTTATGTGTAGATGAGTGAAATGAGCAGTGGATTTCAATGTGGTGCGTCAAACTACGGTATGCGGAAATTTGCACCAGGAACTGAGTAGGTGGATGCTTCTCATGGTACATTTAGATTGTGTTCATACGGATGCTCTAGTTTAGTTTACAGGCATTAACTGGATCGTGAGTGTTTATATATCTAGATGTAGAAAAAGAAGGGTTGAATGGTAAGTTAAATGTGAGAACATAAGAATTCTGTGATGACGAGAAAGAAAATAAAATTCTAGATGTCATACTTTGTTCTTTTTCTAGTGGTTCGCGGAAATTGTTTGGCAATAATAAGTCGCTTACAACCTATCTCCAGGTATATATTGCGTGCAAATCTAGTGTTTCCTATTATCTTATGTATTGTAGCCATGTAGTACAGTATCTACATAAATGCCCTAGAAACAGGCTGTTCTCGACTTGAAAGATTGGATAACTGTTCTTTCTTTTGAACTCTGTTTGAAACTGTGACTTTTATTTTTACAAGTCTTGAATTCGTATTATATTTAGAATTTTTTAGAAGCTAATGAAGCAACAGACTTCAGCGATTAGCCTCAAGTAGATAGGAATTGCTGAATTAAATTAGCAACTGCCATATTCTTTTTCTGTCCTCTGTTGCATAAATTAAATAGGAAGTTCATTTTTATGGGTTTTTTTCTGTATCGGTCAGCCTCATCCTAATAATTATGATTTGCATCTTGTGTTATCTTCCTTATTTTTTGTGGATTAAATATTCATGTTGTATAAAATCATTCTAAATTCTATTACTATTTTATTCCCAATCCTTTGAAGAATATGGTTGTTGTATTTGTCTACTTTTAGTTGCTTATTGTTTATTTTTTATTCAATTCACTGGGTTTGGCTCTGTCGTGGCTCTCGCCAATTTCATATGCCTTTTCAAATGCAGCAATATTCGCTTCCAGACATTAAGAAGACAGATCAGGTTGACGTGCCTGTTGAAGAAGCACCTGAGAAAGAGAATCCTGCTGATGGCATTTCAGAGGAAGTTGTTGAGGGTAACACTAGTGAAACCCCAACTCCTGAAAGTGATGCAGAAAAGAGTGATCAAACCGCTGTCACTGAGGAAGCCAGTGCTGTTGAAAAGACCAATACCAACGAGACTACAGGGGAACAAGAGGCTGAAGACCAACAAGATGATGAGAAACCTGAGATAAAGGTAAACCGAATATTTTCAATCATTTGTTTCGTATTTGTGAATATAGCAAGGAAGATAACAAAACAAGAACTTCTAATAAAAATTGCACCGAACAAATATTGGCTGTACAGCTGGAGACGGCACCTGCTGATTTCCGCTTCCCAACAACAAATCAAACACGGCACTGCTTTACTCGCTATATTGAGTATCACAGGTTTGATTTTGATGAGACAATTCCTAATTGCCAGATGTTAATGTCGCATGATTTAATGCTGGGTGAATAACAGGTGCGTAGCTGCCAAGGGAGAAGACGCTTCGGAATGCAACAAATTTGCAAAATACTATCGTTCACTTTGCCCAAGTGAATGGGTATGCGCTCTTTCGTTTCCATGTTATTTCCATGTTACTACAATTTCTCATGGTGTTCAATTATATATGTCAATGCTATTCTGTGTAGGAAAGAATTAGAAGGGGAGAGCGAGAGGACGTGAGGGATGGGGTGGGGTAGGGAGGGAGAGGGTGGTGATCCGAAACCAAATAAAAATCTGTGCGATAAAATTGGCTAGAATTTGCTAATAAATTAACTAAAGGCTTTTTCAACCTCATCCTTCCTGCTCCATATGGATGCCTTTTGGCTTATAGGTAATAGCAAGGAACTGTGCTCGTCTTATTGGACATTATGGTCATAATGAACTGTGGTATATACAGATCAAGATTAGCTTTAGAAGTCTATCTAGGAGATCTGAGAACTTGAGTCCCCAAATTACACAAGCATGCCAAGTCTTTTGGATAGCATGCGCACCTTCAGTCTGTCACCTATGTGCTGTGAATGGCAAGCTTTCCTAGATAATTAGCATTCTATGCAAAAGTCATGGTTATTACGAAGTTTTCTAAGTGATAAATCAAGATTTTAAACACTAGTCTAAATCGGTGTGTCTGTCCACTATCGGACAGGTATGTATTAGCCAGTATTATATATATATACCATCAGTACATACCACTCATAGATCGGTTTTTAGTATCTTGGATCAAACTTTCAGCCATGCCCATTCAAGCTATATATATATATATATATATATATACACACCATCAGTACATACCACTCTTACCCGGCTTTATGGAACGGTTTTTAGTATCCTAATTGAGTGGTAACCTTTTAATCTGAAGTTATTCAGATATTAAGTGACCTTTAGCCTCAAGTTCTATGATCACTAGGGGCCTCGTTACATTTAATCCCACATGCTTCTCTTGTGATCCCTACCAAGGGGATAACTATTGCCATGTAACAATAATTATCTAGTCAAAGCACTTACTGCTCACCTAGGTAGTCTACAAAATGGAGAGCATTGTCCGCACTCAACTAATATGCCAAATATGCCCATGCAAAACGCCTCTTGAATTGACTTCTATTGAAGTCATTACCTCTCTTCAACATAAATAACATCAACAAATCAGAAACCATATTCGCTCAAGTATACACCTCTAAGAAAGCTCCTTTGGCGAGAGTACTGACAAGTCTTGCCTTTCTTCCACAATTCATACATTACTCTACTTTCTCTTTGTTTATTGTCCGATAATCTCTATTTAACTTAAAATTCAAAGGAAGGATGCTTAGGAAAATCCTTGGTCTCCCTTTTCCTGCAAGCATCTGAAAATGTAGAAAAAGGCGAGAATTACCACTATAGCCCCTGAATTTAACTTAAAAGGCAGCCAAGCCAAGTCCAAGTCTTTCCTACTTGTTCCATATTTATGATCCACTCAAAACTATTTATACCAAAAGAGGATAACATGCATAAAGTTGTTATGATATTTTTTTTTCTTTGATTGTGTAACAAAATACTTTTTTTCCTGATTACGACATTCATTGAAGCATATGCTAGTTCTGTAATTAGGTTATCTAAAAAAAGAAAAAGTTGAATGCATCCGTTGTCCAATATAATAGGGTTTCCAATAATTTTCAGATTCGGAAGTTTATTGCTTGTTCATGTTAAATGCTCTGGGTAAACTAGCCTTTGAATTCTTACATTTTTTTTACTCAATTAGTTAATCTCGGATGTGAAATCACAAAACTAAGTTGTGAAGAGTAATGTCTTTTGTATTATATGCAATCACATTACTGATTCTTGCATATTATGATTGCAATATCAACTCTAGCAATTTCTCTAGCTGTCTATTGTTTCATCGACCTATATATGATAAAGGCAAAATAATGAGTGGATAATAGTAAAAAATGCATGTTTTGCAGGTGGAACGATGGAATGAACAACGAGAAAATGGGACTTTTCCTGGTCCTCTGTAAACCAGAGCTTGCCTTGCTTTCCAGATTTTGGGAAATTGTATTATTTCCAGACTGAGAGGCCTTAGAGGCTTTTATTTTCGAAAATGTCAATGAATAATGAATCCAAGTCTTTTCTACGTTGCTTAATGTTCTAATAGACTTGGTGGAATTGGCTTTCCTTCTGGACGAATGCAACTTTCCACCATGGCACTTAGTTCAAGTTTCAAATTCAGAAATTTACGCATATTGTAAGAACTATTATCGAAACATTCAACAATAATATTCTGTTACTTTCTCTATTGTCAGGATGACAACATATAACTTATTTTTGTCATATACTTTACTGTGTTGGCCTAAGAAACTTACATTGATTCTCAAATTAGTTTCCCTTTTTGTGGGTGCTTGTTTCATGCTACCTGTTCGTACTTGGTCTGATCTAGAATTAACCATTGTGTTTCTAGGAATTCCGTTATGTTGGAATTTTTAAACAACAATGCCTATGTATTCCGCTTCACATCGAGTATCTTTTCAAATTATTCTCTAACCACTTAATTATTCCATTATGCTATATGTGATTTTGCATTTGCTTAACATCTTAAAATCTTTTTATTCTTTGTCATTGCGTGGTCTTAACAGTGACCTTGCAGTACCATTCGCATCCTGAGATCTAAGCGTCGTTCATGGGTGTTTTCTAAAGGCGTATTACGTAAATTGCTCAGGTCTTTCGAGTTGAATGTCACAGGTGATTTTCTTCTATACGTTGTAGCGTGACTAGCGTCGCAGCAGGTAGGCAGTTGCAACAATTTGATTGGAAAAAGAATTCAGCTGGTAAGACTTTGTTGCCCTCCCGTATCTACTATGGAATTCTGGAACAATCTAACCAAATTTAGTTTAAGCTACCAATAAATTCGTCATCAAGTCCACTTGTATTGAGGTTGATTCGAAATATGTATAGGGTCGCGTAGAAAAGTGCTCTTTTACAGTCGGGTAAAGTTTGGCTAAGCATTTGCTGTTTGATTTTTGCTTAATCTTTCATACATTTTTCTTGCAAAAGGAGTTTCATGTTGATGATGATGACTAATGCAATTGCATGGTGGAAGTATGTTTGTCTGAGAGGATTGAATAAAGAAGGCATCATTGCGTTGTTGACTTCAGGTGGTAAAAAGTTCCAAACAATCTTCGCGTTGTTGAAAGGCAAAAAGGATGCAATTATGTATCTCCTTCTCTTGCACCATCACACAGTGGGAGGTGCTCAATGCAATGAATTATGCAACAGTTGGATCAACTGCCGCATAGACTTTGGATACAATAAAAAATAGAAGCAGCAGCCCAGGCCCTTAATGAAGGTTACAATTTTCATTAATTATTATCTAGATTGGACAGATCGTGAAATTGACAACCACAATAGACAGTAACTGCAGGTTTGGCCAGTCACGCATGGGAAATTTCTTTTCTATTGTGATAAGACAATGACATGGCAGCTACTTCCAGCGCATATCCTGAGCACTAGGATGATCACTGAGTAATGGCAGTGCGCTTATCGAAAAATAAGGCGCATCTTGATCATGCCAGCCAGTTAATTACACGATGATGATATCCTTGAACGATTGAACGAAGAATATTTATTTATTTATTTATTTATTTTAACATTGTAATCAATGTATGGCAGATGTCTGATGTGATGACAACACCTGAAAGTTCTACTAATCGGACTTGCAGTGGCTTGGATCAATGCACTTTCACATGGATCATATCCAGGTTCGAGACAATGTCCCACAATTTATGCTTAAATAGTGTAAGTCAATTTCCTAAACCAAATGTATGTCATATCAACTAGTTGGGCTTGTTCATAATGATATATGCTCATCAGAGATGTTTACTTGAATGAAAAAATAGACCAAAAAAAAGTCGGATAAAAGTTTTAATTCTATTTCTTATGAACAATATAGTTTAGATTTTAAGTTTTTATTTTTCCCTCTGTATCTTCTGCACAACCTAAGATAGTTCCTTACTTTGCATTTCTCTTGAAAAAAAATAAGGATATATATTATAAAACAAGTAGGACAAGGACATTAGCTATTATTTTTGTCAAAGTAGCTTCCTAATTGATATAACCATATAATATGGAGCATTTACGGCCTGTTTCAGTCGACGGAAATGGGGGGAGAAAGGAAAGAATTGGATTTCTTTCCCTCCAATTCTTTGGTTTCAGTGAAGGGAATTAAGGGGGGAAAGGAAAGGATTTCCTTTCCTTTCCCTCCAAAACGGTTCCCTCTTATTTTGACGGAAACTTCATTTCCGTCCGCGCCTCTCGCCCGCTCGCCTTTCGACTCTCGCTTACGCCGCGAACTCGACATCGCCACTCTTCTTCCGACATCGCCTTCGCCCCTCTCGCCCTTCCGACCTCGACGTCGCCCCTCTCGCCCTTCCGACGTCGCCTTCGCCCCTCTCGCCCTTCCGACGTCGCCGTCGCCCCTCTCGCCCTTCCGACCTCGCCTTCGCCCCTCTCGCCCTTCCGACCTCTCCGTCGCCCCTCTCGCCCTTCCGACCTCGACGTCGCCTTCGCCCCTCTCGCCCTTCCGACGTCGCCGTCGCCCCTCTCGCCCTTCCGACCTCGCCTTCGCCCCTCTCGCCCTTCCGACCTCTCCGTCGCCCCTCTCGCCCTTCCGACCTCGCCTTCGCCCCTCTCGCCCTTTCCGACCTCGCCTTCGCCCCATCTGCCTGTGCCCGATTCTTTTTCGGGGTTTTTAGGGTTCGATTGAGGCGGCAAGTTCCTCCTGAAATTGGGCGCTGTTGCAGGCACGAGGCAGATTAGGATTTGCCTCGCCTCGTCTTCGCTCCTCGACGTCGCATCGGCCTCGCCTGCGCTCCTCGACGTCGCATCTGCCTTCCGACCTCGACGTCGCTGCAGGAAGGGAACGAGACGGTGTCCCTGTTCCTGAGATCACCTAAGACCACTGACTTGGTGAAGGTTAGCTCTAAACATACTGTTTTTTCCCGCACCCTCACCGTCGGAAGCTTAAACTTTGCCAACCTTGGATTGAGTGCGACGTTATCCTCCAGAGGAAACTTTGCCCTTGCAGTTTGGTGCGTCTTCCGCCTAGATTTCGTTCAACCGCAAAGTTGTGGTTGTTTGTTTTGGTTCAGTTTTTGGAAATTTTGGAAAATGCTAGTTTTGATACATTATAAGATTTAACTTCATGCTAAATCCAACCCCAATTGCATCCAGTAGAAGGTAATGAATTGCAAAAATTTCTATTCTTAACCATCCAAAACATATGACCTATTGAACTTAGGATGCCGTCCTTCTACTGTGAGTGGCAGAGCCACGAGGTACAGGATTTAACCATAGAAACCAAAATGAACTCATGATGCAAGGTCACAAGAACTCACCATTCTCAGATTACATATCCGAAGTAGGTTCAACCAACATTAGGATGCCGTCCTTCAACTGATCTGACCATTGCATTATCAGATATTGTATATACAGGTATTGTGTTATAATATAGAGAAAATGCTGGCAAAATTTTAAACTTTTTAATAAGAATTTTTAATAAGAATTTATAGTACTTTTATATGTTTAATAATTTTTTATAATTTATAATAAAAAATTATATGAATTAATATGTATTATGTAATTTCGTCTATTATATTTTATAGTATTTTTATAATTAACAACTATAATATTTATAATTTTTCTAATTATTTATATATTATGTATAATATAATTAATTTAAAATTTTTGTATTTTTTTTTATTTCCTTTCCTTCCACTGAAACACAAGGCCTATAAAGGAAAGAAATCATTTCTTTCCCTCCTTATTTCCTTTCTCTCCTTATTTCCTTTCTTTACTGATTTCTTTCCTTCCACCGAAACAGGCCGTTAGTGTGTGTGTTTGCGGTTGATACTAACCGTCGCATCTGATAATGTGGATGCCCTAATATCATTATTTTTTTACTATTTCTGTTCCTATCACTTTCTTTTTCTAAAAAGAAAAACATATCTATTATATTATGATATTATCAATGATGTTGTGTTTTCTTAGAGTAGGACCCACCTTTGTTTGGTAAGTGATAACAAACAATAATCCTATAAATTTCTGTTGAGAAGTTAAAAATAACATCAAACTAAGACTTCACTGCGGTGGCAGTGTTGCTGTACATGTTACTGAACATAAAGCATTTTTTTCCACGTAGCAAAAAGCATACTTCTCTCCTCCATGCTCAAATAGTAACTTAAATCTTATTTGTTTACCTTCCTGCGATAACAATTTACATGAGGTAGAGTGAAGGCTCCTCCCCCGCGTTGTATGTACAGATCACTAAGAATCAGAGTCCTTCCATTTCACATCATCCCCTTTTTTTTTTAAGAACATCATCCGAATTAAGAAAGGTAGCTAGCTAGATCTCCATTCCACTCAGTCCCATCCCTCCGAGCAGAACCATGGCAGGCATGGCGGCTGCTCTTCTGCGAAGAAGTTGCTAGAGCAGGGCTCTTCGGAGAAGACCACCTCGTCTCGACCGCCCCTGCTCTCGCCCAAGAAGCAAGGAGGAGCTACGAAGAGGCACCGCTGCTGCTCCCACGCCACCGCCATTCCATCGCCGAAGGCCACGCTCGAGTCGCTGCTATCAGAACCACCATCTCTGTAGCCGCCAAATCCGGCTTCTGGTCTCCTCTCCTCTTGAATGCCTCCGGCCGCACGCTTGCTCGCCTCCGCGGCGGTTCTCGCTAGCTCGGCCCTCAGCTCCTCCACCTACGAGCTCTCTAGCTGTTAGAAAATGATTCAATTTTTACACAGGACACGCAAGCATCAGCGACTCACATTAGCCTGCAGCGCCTCCTTGTCGCGGCGGAGCGCGTCGAGCTCGAGCATGAGGGCGTCGTGCCGGGCCGCGAGATCGCCGTAGTCGCGCTCCAGCTGCTTCGCCTTCCGCCGGGCGCGGCGGTTCTGGAACCAAACGGCCACCTGCCGTGGCGGCAGGCCCACTTCCTGCGCCAGCCTCACTTTCCTCTCCGGGTCCAATTTGTTGTCCACCTCGAAGTTCTTCTCCAGAGCTTTCACTTGGTTCACGCTGAGCCGACGCTTCCGCTCACCAATTTGCGACGGCTGCCCGTAGGAGCATGCGCCGTCTTCTTCCTCGTACTTGTCCTTGTCTTCCTCTGTACAGTAATTAAGGAAATGCGTTCCTTGAATTCATTGAGATACTCATAAATCAGTCATAAAATTAAGAAGACTATGCATAATAATAATAATAATACCAGAAGAGTCTGAGCAGCTGAGCCTCTTCATTTGGATTTCAGTACTCTCTTGAATCCTTGATTGGCTGGAGGAGTGCTACGAAGAAAAGGTGGTGAGGATTGCAGAGGAGTTAAGCACAGAGTTGATGCTAATTTTGATTATGCTCACTCCTTACGGGTTGTAAATACACCAGCACGAAAAAAAACTTTCAATGGGCACGAAGGAATCTAGCTCCTCATTATATAAAGCTATTAAGCGTCGTGGGAGAAAAAAATCCGGACCCTACCCAGGCAGTCACTGAAAAAATTTACCGCTGGTCGAGAAATCTTGTGCGCAGCTGTGAGGGCCCGGCCCGGTATCGGATCAACTCCAGTCAAAATCCGCACCACGTCAGCACCTCTTATTTGATTCTTCGTCATCATCGTAGCGCCGCCACACTCTCGTTCCATCCGCTCGCCCGCGAGCTGCGCGACCACCACGCCGGACTGGAGGGCCTCCGGCAGGGAAGGACCGCCTGCCCTTCCCCTCAGCCTCATCGGCGTCCGCCTGACGCTGGCCTCCGACGAAGCTCCACCACCCTGCTCCTCGACTACGTCCGCCCTCGCGTTCCACCTGCCGCCTGCCGGAATCTCTCCATTGGCTTCGGCTTCGTTGGATCCCGCCTGAGGGCGAGGAGGGAGAGGCGGACCGCCGTCCTCCGGGCGCCTCCTCGCTGCCCGCCCGAGCGCCTCCGCTCCAAGGGCTCTCCGAGGGCGGGGAGGGGAAGAGGAAGAGGAGGAGCTCCGCTCCTCGTCGCCTCCTTTTGAGGACGTCCGCTCGTAGCACGTCAACGGCCGCCTGCCGCCGATGGGACACCGCCCATGCCGTAGACACTCATCGGCTTCGTCCTTCCCATCAACTCCACCTGCCGCCGTCGCGTCTCGTCACGTCGCGTCTGTCTTCTCCCGCGCCTCCGCGCGCTTTCCTTAACGGGGCGGAGCCGGGTCGCTGCAACCGCGGGCGCCCGCATCCGCCTGGCCCGAGACCCGCTGGTCCAAGGGCATCACACCCTCCCCTAGCCGATGTGGACGCCGACCTCGGCGTCCGGCTCCTTCGGCCTCGTCGGCGTCCCATCGGACTCCGGAACCTTCGCCTGGCTCGCTGGGTGCTCGAGCGCCCTCTGAAACTTGCGCGCCCGTCCTCCATCCTGTTACATCTGTGATATAAAAAGACAAAGAGAAATAGTAAAGGAAGAATATTTTAAATTAAATAATGTGATTTGATGAGACAGTGTTGTCTCATCCGGTTCCCTTCCCATCCCCGTCACTGTACACCCGTGACGAGCCCATTCTTCTTTGTCGTGACTCGTTGCTGCTGTCTTATTTCTTCTCTTCGCCTTCACTCGCCTCCATCACGAAAGAACGAACGCTGCTTCGTCCTTCAACCGACGCTCGCCCCCTTTTTCCTTGCACGCGTCTGCCTGCGTCCGGCGGTTGCTCCGGCCAGATCTGGTGCCGGCGACGACGAAGCTCTAACCTAGTGAGCTAACTTTGGTGACGCCTTTAACCTCTGCTCGCGATTCCTGTTCGGCGACGAGCACTTCCGACGAGTGCGTCGCTCCCAACTTCGGCAAACCTTCCTCCTTGTGCCGGCGAGCTCTCGTCCCTCTTCCTCCGGCCTTGGCGGACAGTTCCGCCACATCCCGAAGCTTTTCTGGCGTCTTCGTCTCCGGTGCCGGCGAGTTGCGCGAGCGGCGCCACTAGCTTCGAACGCAGATCTCCGGCGACCCTGACCCCCTTTCGCGAAACGAGCTGTACGGCCGTATCCCTCTCGGCGCCGGCTTTCATTTGACTATCGGAGAGCTTCGATCGGCCACCAGAAACACTGTTCCGGCGGTACTGTAGAGGCGGCACTACTGCTCCGGCGAACCTCGAAGTGTGTGCCGATGTCTCGTGTTACGCGTTCTGGTTGGTTCTGACGTATTCTCGACGACTCGGTGGCATTTGCGTTCGCACAAGGCTGCAAACTAGGTTAGTACCCGAACCCCCTTCGTATACGAGTAAACGAATGCATGCGTAAACCGAACCTGGATCGGGACATAAATACCTCACGAACTTGGATTAACTTGTTAACTAGTAATTACGATTAAAATGGATATTTAAGGCCAGGCTGGCCTCTGATTATGTTATTTTTATTCAGTCTGTACCTTTCTGTTGTCAGGATTGATATGACAGGTACAGTGTTGTGCGTCCCAAGGTCCGGGATTCCCGGCGCGGGTTCCGGGTGGATTTTGGGGTGTAACAATTATGGTATCATAGGTAGGTTCAGGATCTTACATGGGACATAAGGACTTAGGATCAAACCTTAGGATTTAAGATCCGCGTTAGTGTTAATCATATTTGATCATACTAATATGTGATTTTAATTAACATGACCCTTGCCGTTGTTGGTGCGTTACAGGAAATGGCACCCAAAAAAAGCTCTCGTTTCGGTTGGATGGCTGGATTAGCCTGTGGGGCATTGAGTGCACCACTCAGTTTGATGCGGAGGGATTCTAGTTCTGGAAATGAACGAAGGGAAGAACCATCGGTAGCCGCTCCGCGTGTTCCTTATGATGACAATGTTAACGAAGTGGGAAGTAGACACCATGCACCAGAACCTCCGGTCCGCGAACCTCCATGGCGTAGAGCGCGTGAAACTCCCTTGACTGCAGTGTTGGAGTTAGCGTCCTGCTTTACTGTCATGTGGTTTTAAGGCTGGCGTGTCCAGTAAGTTTGATTTGTCGCATCTCGAGGGTGGATTCTCTAGGCCTGGCCCGCCTGGGTGTCCTCTCTAGGTCGTGACGATCTATGTGTTGGATGTGCGAACGTATAAATTCCTATCGAATGAAAGTTCCTATAAGAACAGTGATATAATTAAGGAAAGATGTAATCGGTTGAACCCCCTTAGATGAGAAATAATATCATTAGATATCATCTTAATGGGTCTCCGTAGAGCTTATAGTTTTCGCAAGAGAACACACTACTATTTTCTTATGATTCACATAATTTTAGCATCAATATTTTGGACATTAAGTTATAAATAAATTTGGGAAGCAAACAGTTACTTGAAAAAGTTAAGTAAGATTCCATAAAGGGAATTCGTTATAGAATGTTGGATTTGGTACCTTGCAATTAATTTGTGGACAAACTATGGCACAATAAACCAATTGTCACTGTTGTCTTTGGTGGGGCTCATAACTCATAGGCTAACAAGACTAGGCAAGTTAGTACAACTAGCTATGTTGACAACTGCGTATTTCTGAGTAATGGATCTGCAAGGCATAGTGTTTGGAAGTGATGGATAAACTTTATTGACTTCGTTATAAGGACGGGCATTCACATCAGCTTTGAGCACATCACCAGAAGGGAAAATACTGTGGCTGACGCCCTGTCAAGAGTGACATCCTATGTGATTTGTTCGCCATAAAATGAATACCTTGCTGAGACACAACTCATTGATGAGGCTATAAAAGAGACCAGATAGCCAACCCTTTCCATAACTTGCAGCAAATTGGTGAAATCATCCTTGGGATGATGACTCCACCAATCAGGGCCATGTCTACCTTACTTCAGGGAGAATGCTCAAGGGCTGAGGAACAAAGACAGGAGGAAGAGCATGAAAAGTTCAAAGCAAAGATCATGCTCTCCCTGACATTCAGAGAGAAATTCCTCAACTCACTACCAGAAGTGATTAGTATGGATATCAGGTTCTTCGCACATCAAAGGACTTTTCAAAAGATGGTCTCCCTCCAAGAGCAAATGATGGTGTTCACTCCAAAATGGGGAATACACATATTCTAGGAAAAGGGTAAAAGTCTTTTAACCGCTTGGATTCTATATTATAAACTTAATCCTCGGTACTATCATTTCGTTCGAGAATTATGGAACTATGGTATGATTCGAGAATGGTCTTTGCTGAGAAACCGCCCAGCCTTTATCCCAGACTTCTTCCCGAAGAAGTTGAAAGAAGCTTGCAGAACTCACCCTGAGATAGAAATGGTAGTACACAACCAAATGCCACGTGTTAGTAAATGGACGTCCCGATTTAAACCAAGAAAACAGGTCTGCATTATCTACACTGAGACGATCGTCGTGCATGATTTAGTAGAGCCAAACCGGCACTCCCTTAATATATACAACGAAGCACACTACCTGGAACATATATCTTTAAGGCCGGAATACTACAATATAGATCCTAACGAGAACTATTACTACAAATTTAGTGAAACACCAAACATGGTTATATGGAAACAAGCCATCAACTCGTCCTCATCTGATGAGGAGATTAATGATTTTTCCATATTACCCGAAACAGAAGGCTCTAGTGACGAAGAAAATCTGGGAGAGTAGGGTTACAAAACCTAGGGTGGACCCCAGTTGTGCCATGATAAGGGAATCAATTACTTTGTGTATTAGTCAGTTTTACTGCATGTCATGTATATTACCTATTAAAGATGTTTCTACTATACATCCGCGGTGGGGATGTCTTTTCTTGCATCTATGTAAGCGCCTTAGTGCGAGGCTATGAGACAAGTCGAGTGCCAACTAGTTTTATTCTCATAAGGGTGGCAAAATGTAACTCTCTTAGCGACGTTATTGGATAGATACGTGTAGTAGTTAAAGACCAGCGTGATGCTAATTCTTGTAGAACATGCTTGACAAAGAAGATCAATAAGGCTCTTTTAAGATAATTCTTGCGAAACATTAAATTAATTATCATAGCAATAGTAGAAAGTTAGCAATGGATGTCATTAAACGAGAAGTGTTTACCCAAGATGAAGAATGTGTGACATTCGAAATATTCGCGGATCACCAAAGCCTGAAGTACTTGTTTTCTCATAAGGAATTAAATATAAGGCAGCGAAGATGGGTTAAATTTCACAAAGACTATGACTGTACGCTTAATTACCACCCGGGTAAGGCCAATGTTATCGTAGACGCCCTAAGTAAGAAGACTGCAGGGGTGTTAGCTCACTTGCGAGTAACACTGACTGAATTAGCACAACATATGGTAGATTTATGTGTTGAGATTGTGTGCCCCACTGAGCATGGTTGTTTAGCCGTGATGATGGCACAGTCCCCTATGGTGCAGAAGATTATTGAGGCGCAACCAAATGATTGGTACCTGCAGTCTATCATCGCAAAGGGCAAGAGAGAAGAATTTACCCAGGATGATCAAGGAATAATAAGGTGCTGGAATAGGTTATGTGTACCCGAGGTAGTTAAGGAAGAATTACTAGCAGAAGCACACAAGTCGAGATTCGCGGTACATCCTGGTGCCACGAAAATATATAATGACCTTCGAAAGTCTTGTTGGTGGGAAGACATGAAAAGAGATGTGGCAGAGTATGTCGGGCGATGTCTGGTATGCCAACAAGTGAAAATTGAGCATAAGAAACCTTCTGGGCTTTTGCAGAGTATCTCGATTCCCGAGTGGAAGTGGGAACACATTACCATGGACTTCGTGGCGGATCTTCCTAGGTCGCGCACCAGCCACGACTCGATCTGGGTGATTGTAGACCGGTTGACCAAGTCTGCCCATTTCCTCCCTATCAGAAAGAATTACTCCATGGACAAGCTGGCAAGGTTGTATTGTCAAGAGATTGTACGGCTACATGGGGTTCATGCCAGTATTATTTCTGACAGAGACCCACGGTTCACGTCTAGGTTTTGGGGCAGTTTGCAGAAGGCTTTGGGAACTGAACTGCGGTTCAGTACGGCTTATCACCCGCAGACTGATGGACAGTCTGAGAGGACCATTCAGACCTTAGAGGACATGCTTCGAGCCATTACTTTAGACTTCACGGATGGTTGGGAGTGCCACCTGCACTTAGTGGAATTCGCTTATAATAATAGTTATCATTCCACGATCCAGATGGCACCTTTCGAGGTTTTGTACGATAGGAAGTGTAGATCTCCGGTACTATGGGACGAAGCAGGTGAAAGCTATGTGTTAGGACCGACTATGTTAGCACTTGATGCCGAGAGAGTTTAGATTATTAGACTGAGATTATTAGCTGCCCAAAGCCGACAAAAGAGTTACGCAGACAAGAGACGACGTCCACTTGAATTTGATGTCGATGACCACGTGTTCCTTCGGATTTCTCCGAAGAAGGGTACGACTAGATTCGGGTATGCTGGTAAGTTAGCCCCGAGGTATATGGGTCCTTTCAAGATATTGGAGAGAGTTGGACCCGTCGCATACCGCTTAGCACTTCCACCGATGTATTTTTATATATATCCGGTATTCCACGTATCCATGTTGCGTAAGTACATCGCGGATCCATCTCATGTGTTGAGCCATGGTACGGTTCACGTCCAAGAAGATGCCACGTATGCCGAGATGCCTGTAGAGATCTTAGAGCGCAAAGAGCACAAACTGAGAAATAAGGTAATCAGCCTGATCAAAGTCAAATGGAAACATCACCCTGAGAGTGAGGCTACTTGGGAGCGCGAGGACGAGTTCAAGAGGAACCATCCGGATCTATTTCTGGAGATGCAGGAGTAGACGAGTGACTTCTGTCGAGTGACCGTTGTATTATCGCTTTTGTAATCCTGTTGTTACCATTAATAAATATTGTTTGTTTACCGCTAATGAATGTGTTTGGAATTTGGGGACCAAATTCTTTGAAGGTGGGAATAATGTTACATCTGTGATATAAAAAGACAAAGAGAAACAGTAAAAGAAGAATATTTTAAATTAAATAATGTGATTTGATGAGACGGTGCTGTCTCATCCGGTTCCCTTCCCATCCCCGTCACTATACACCCGTGACGAGCCCATTCTTCTTTGCCGTGACCCGTTGCTGCTGCCTTATTTCTTCTCTTCACCTTCACTCGCCTCCATCACGAAAGAACGAACGCTGCTTCGTCCTTCAACCGACGCTAGCCCCCTTTTTCCTCGCACGCGTCTGCCTGCGTCCCGCGGTTGCTCCGGCCAGATCTGGTGCCGGCGATGATGAAGCTCTAACCCAGTGAGCTAACTTTGGCGACGCCTTTAACCTATGCTCGCGATTCCTGTTCGGCGACGAGCACTTCTGACGTGTGCGTCGCTCCCAACTTCGGCAGACCTTCCTCCTTGTGCTGGCGAGCTCTCGTCCCTCTTCCTCCGGCCTTGGCGGACATTTCCGCCACCTCCCAAAGCTTTTTTAGTGTCTTCGTCTCCGGCGCCGGCGACTTGCGCGAGCGGCACCGCTAGCTTCGAACGCAGATCTCCGGCGATCTTGACCCCCTTTCGCGAAATGAGCTGTACGGCCGTATCCCTCTCGGCGCCGGCTTTCATTTGACTACCGGAGAGCTTCGATCGGCCACCGGAAACACTGTTCCGGCGGTACTGTAGAGGCGGCACTACTGCTCCGGTGAACTTTCCGGTGAACCTCGAAGTGCATGCCATCGTCTCGTGTTACACGTTCTGGTTGGTTCTGACGTATTCTCGACGACTCGGTGGTATTTGCGTTCGCACAAGGCTGCGAACTAGGCTAGTACCCGAACCCCCTTCATATACGAGTAAACGAATGCATGCGTAAACCGAACCTGGATCTGGACATAAATACCTGACGAACTTGGATTAACTTGTTAACTAGTAATTACGATTAAAATGGATATTTAAGGCCGGGCTGGCCTCTGATTATGTTATTTTTATTCAGTCTGTACCTTTCAGTTGTCAGGATTGATATGACAGGTACAGTGTTGTGCGTCCCGAGGTCCGGGATTCCCGGCGCGGGTTCCTGGTGGATTTTGGGGCGTAACACCAACCTCTTCGTCCAAGTCACCTGTGCCGAGCCCTCGAGTGGGATACAGGGCGCTTGCTGGACCCTTCCCTGATCGCATCCCACGACATAGTCACCGCCCGAGGAAGGAGGAGAGGCGGCGGACACCTGCTCACCGCGCCGCTTCCGCTCCAAAGCGTCCCCAGGAGCCTGTTCCGGAAAAGGGGAGGCGGCAGACCACCGTCCGCCGCGACTCTGCTCGTCCGCCTCCGTCCGTCCTCGTCGTCCCAGCAAGCTACCACCGGAAACCTCCATTGGTGGAGCCGCCGCCCGAGGGGGAGGAGGCGCAGCGCATCGGAGACCCAGGCAACGTCTTCGTCGCCCGCACCGAGCCGTTGACTCCATCGGGAGGACGCCTCCGCGTCCTCGCTTCTCAACCACTTCCGCGGGAGATCTCTCGTCGAGGAAGATCGGCCGCGGTCTCCTCACCGCCATTCTGCCGTCTTCGTCTCGTCTCCAGCTGTCGGCGTCCGGTACTCGGGAAGGCGGGAACTCACGTTCGCCTGCGTCGTCGCCAAGCTCGGGAGACGACGCCGCCGCTGCTGTCCTCGACTCACCTCTTGATCGCCTCTGCGGGAGAGCTCACTCCGCCACCTGCGCGACGCCGGCCGCCCGTGTGCGCCCTGAGCCATGCGTGATGCTGGGCGCACAGTGGGCCCTTCCCAGGTCCGGCTCCTCTCTACTAGCTTGGCTCGCGTCCGGTGCCCGGGGAACTCCACGGCTGC
Source organism: Costus lasius (assembly GCA_027563935.2). Lineage (NCBI taxonomy): Eukaryota > Viridiplantae > Streptophyta > Magnoliopsida > Zingiberales > Costaceae > Costus > Costus lasius. Next base: position 121,637,916 of record CM050446.2, read on the forward strand.
TCGTCGACCGTCGACGGGAGTCCCGCGCGTGGAGGGGACGGCCTCCGCTGTCCGTCGCCTATTTCATCTCGGGAAGAGGGACTCCGCTCGCTACCGTGCTCCACGGCTTCGCCTTCGCGCGCACACGTCGACGACGCCCGAACTCGGATCCTCCGTCGGCTCGTCTCTCCCATCGTCGGGAAGGAGAAGACACGTCGTCTTCTTCTTCGGCCAACCAGATCGCCGGCTTCTCTCTGCGCACCGGCAAGGTCGCCGGATCCTTTGCGCCCTCAGATACCATTGTGAGGCCCCGGCCCGATATCAGGTCAACTCCAGTCAAAATCCGCACCACGTCAGCACCTCTTATTTGATTCTTCGTCATCATCGTAGCGCCACCGCGCTCTCGCTCCATCCGCTCGCTCGCGAGCTGCGCGACCACCACGCCAGACTGGAGGACCTCCGGCAGGGAAGGGCCGCCTGCCCTTCCCCTTAGCCTCATCGGTGTTCGCCTGACGCCGGCCTCCGACGAAGCTCCACCACCCTGCTCCTTGACTCCGTCCGCCCTCGCGTTCCACCTGCCGCCTTCCGGAATCTCTGCATTGGCTTCGGCTTCGTCAGCTCCAGCCTGAGGGGGAGGAGGGAGAGGCGGACCGCCGTCCGCCGGGCGCCTCCTCGCTGCCCGCCCGAGCGCCTCCGCTCCATGGGCTCTCCGAGGGTGAGGAGGGGAAGAGGAAGAGGAGGAGCTCCGCTCCTCGTCGCCTCCTTTTGAGGACGCCCGCTCGTAGCACATCAACGGCCGCTTGCCACCGATGGGATGCCGCCCATGCCGTAGCTGCTTAAGAAATCTTGAGTAGTAGCGGTGGTGCTTGAGAAATTTTTTCGCATTCACTCAGATTTTAAAGCTAATTTATTTATATAAATTTTATAGAATATTATAATATTATCTGGTTTTATAGATTTTTACTAGATTTTATATATTTTGATAAGATTTATAGAATATTGATAAATTTAATAGATTTGATAGAATATTAATCAAATTTTATAAATTTTGATGAGATTTTGTAGAATTTTATAATATTATAGGAAATCTAGTAAGGTAAAAATCTATAAAATCATATCAATAAAATTTAGTAAAGATTCTAAGAAAAATTTATAAATTTAATTACAATTATTTTGAGATTAGTGCAAATATATTATTTTGAGATATGTATAAAAAAGATGTTAAATCTATATAGGAATTTTTAGTCCTAAGGTGAAGATTAGGGGTGAACAAAGATTAGGTAAAGATCAGTTTTATTGAATTTACTGTCTGTGTTGATAATTCGGTTCGGTAAATTTAGTTTCGATATCGGTATCGGGAATAATTTTTAGTTTCGGTATCGGTTTTTTTTTCGGTTTAGTAAAAATATAATTTACCGATACTAAATATTAAATTAATAAATTCAGTTCAGTAAATTATCAAATTTACTGATATAAATATAAAATTATTAATTTTTATTTAATAAATATATAAAAATAAAAATATTATTATATTTATATAGATAAAATAATTTAAATTAATAAATCGGTAATTTATCAAATTTATTGAAAAAATAAATTCGGTTCAGATCGAGTTTTTTAAAATTCTATTCGATTTTAGTTTTAAAAATTTGAATAAAATATAAATTAATAAAATTAAGTTCAGTAAATCCAGTTTGATAAAAACTGAATGCCCATCGGAGATAAGGGGATAAATATTCTAAGGCAATCTCTCCGTATACACTCTTATGTATAGAGGCGTACTTTTCAAGAAACGCAAAAAACCTGTGTTGGATTGAGTGCACCTGCATAGTGCAAGCATATGATTGAATTGCATACATCCAGACATTTGAGTAGACACACCAGGTGTCACGCCCCGGTCGGAACGGTCTAAAAACAGCGCTTATCCGCTTCCTAGAGCTATCCGGCGGAACACCAGAACGTGATCGCGCTAGGGTTTCCGGACCGAATCTCGTCCCCAAATTCGAAACCCTAGTTCCCCGCTTAATTTTTAATCCCCAAATTACAATTCACTCGAGAAACCCTAACCCTAATTAGAAGATCCGAAAAGAATCGAAAAATCCCAAATCAGACTTTTGACCGAAGTCAAAATCAACCCACTGATTAAACTATATCGCTGACGTCAGCCCTTGAAAGATTTCGCCGCGCGCCGAATTTTCCTTGCTGACGTCCTCGCTTGCGTCAGCGACGAATTCGATTCTGATTTCGATTTCGCTCGCCGAAATCTTTGACGGCCTGACTCTCCTCGTTTCGAACGCCCAACGCGTTCGAAGCCGTCGTCTTCGCAGCGCGAGCGCACGCCTGCGTTCGCTCGCGGCTTGCCGGAGGAAGGGGCCGGCAAGGGAAGAGATCCCGCCTGCGTCTTCCCCTTACCGCCGACCGGAGTCGCCCCTGCTCTCGTCGCCGGCCAAGAACGCCTCTACACTCGTCGTCGACGCGTTGATGAACACCGAAGCGCCTCCGTCGCCGAAAGTCGTGAAGACGCTTGAAAACAGGGGATGAACTCGGAAGAAACAGAGGAACTCAAAAGATAGGGAAAATTTCCTCTTTACTCAGCAAAGATTACAAAAACCCTCGTTCCTCTGCGCCGACGACCTCTCGTCGATGCTCTCTCTCTCTTCCTCTCGCCGAAAGCAACCTCTTACTGCCGTTTGCAACCCTCGGCTCTACAACAGAGCTCCCTCACGTCACAGATAGGGATGGCAACGGGACGGGTCGGGGTCGGGTTTTGCCATCCCCGACCCGACCCCGACTTCCCCAAACCCGTCCCCGAACCCGACCCCGAACCCGACGGGTTTAGAAAACCCTGCCCCACACCCGACCCCGCGGGGAAACCCGACCCCGCCCGACCTAAAAAATAAATATATATTATAAATAATATTTTAAAATTAATTTGCATTTTTTATTCATAATATATAAATAAAAAAATATTTTACAAACTATATCATCATTTCTACATAAATTATTAAAATTTAGTAACTATGTTATAACTTATAAGGGGTAAATTTGTTATTTTAATAGTCGGGGCGGGTTCGGGGCGGGTACCTAAATTCCCATACCCGACCCCGACCCGACTATACCCCCGTCGGGTTTTCCCCGAACCCGACCCGACCCCCAGTCAACTCGGGTTTTCCCCGTTGACTTTGGGTCGGGTCGGATCGGGTCGGGTCGGGGATGGGGTTTTTTGCCATCCCTACTCACAGATCTCACTCCGAATGCCGATCTCCCCTTCTCTGATGATACTGCTCTCCTTTTTAAAGCTCGCCGCTCCGCGTCCCTCGTCTGCGTCCGGGTCTTGTGGAGACGCCGCCAACGCCATCGTCGCGTTGCCGATTTTCTCGCGTCGCCTGCAGCCGCTCGACTCCTCCATCCGCATGAATCGGTCTCCCGAAGAAGACGACGCCGCGTGCGTCGTCCGCGTCCGAGTTGTTTGCCGACGAACCCGCGCCATTAGCTCCGCCTTCCGCGTTCGAGCTGCGTGGTGAAGAACTCGCGGGCGAAGCTCGCGTCAGCGCCCGCTTCTTCCGCGTTGATGCCACGCCTAGGTGTCCTGATGCATCTCCTTGGTCAACATCACACGTTGACCAAGGGATTTGATTCGATTTAGGGCTCCACGTATAGCTTCGGCGTATGGGCTTGGGCTTGGGTTCGGCCCACCCCCTCTGGGCTGAACCGGGGAGCCCAGGGCCTAACACCAGGTGCATCCACATGGCTATTGATTATTGAACGGACAAAGAGAAACCATGCACACCCACCTCCCACAGAAATATTATGCATAAAATTTTGCTCCTAGTAGAGGAATAAAACTCATATAAGAGGAACTCTATAGAGACAAAAATATCTTTTGTTGTCGTAAAAAATATTAGTTAATTTAATTGATAAGTATCTTATTGTTAATAGTAAAATTTTGAAATTAAATTCTATTTTTCTTATTTATTCTGTCTATATAAAAATATATATCTTATACCCTAATTTTATATGCATAAGAATGTATTATAGTCATTGAAATGACACATGTGGATGAATTATAGTCATGTAAACGTCACATGTAGACACAAGAGATTAGTAATATGCACAAGGTTCGTGAATGAGCTTCATTCCCTAGTAGCATATAAATTTCTATCTATAAGGATTAAGGAGTGAGGGGTGAGGAATGAAAATATTTTGGCTATGTTTGGCATAGCTGGATAGCTAATTTTACTAGTCAAAACAGATGATTTTGAAAAGTTAGAGTGTTTGTCAAACTGCTTCTAAGTTTGAAATCTAGAAACAGCATGAGTTTGGAAAAGCTAGGATAGAGCTGCTTTGAGCTACTTTCTAACTATTTTTTTCTTATATCTCATGTCCGCACTTATATTAGTACGTCTTTACGATAACAAAATTATTATTTTAATAAAAAATATTAAATTTAAAATTATTTTAAAATATTTTTTAAAAAAAATTGATAAACATAATAGTTTAGCCAAACACCTTTTAACTTTTCCGACCAACTACTTTTCAACCAACACTTTTTCAACCAGCAAAAGCTAAAAATTTCACCTACGTCAAACACAGCCTTTATTAGGGTCATTTTGCTTCTAGTCTTAGGGCCTGTTTAGCCCCGCTGTTAATAGCTTTATAACTGTGCTAAATTGAGCTGTGTTGCACTGTACTGTACTGTCAAAATTTATAAAATATTTAGTTAATAACTTTTTAACTACTGTCAAAATTTAAAATAATAAATATATATTATTTTAAATTATTTAAAATAATAATATATTTTATTTTTCTTTAGTATTAAATTTTTTAATTATTTAAAATAATAATATTTAAAATTTTAAACGAAATAATGTAAATTACTTTTTTGAATAAGCATAAGTTGTAAAAGCTTCAAATTGTAGCTTTTCAATTTCTATTTTTTGCTGCTTTTTTCTGTTTTTATTTTTGATTACTAAATAATTTTTTTCTGCTTTCTGCTTAAAAGCTGATTATAAAGAGTTTAAAAGCGGAGCCAAACAAGCCTTAGCCTTAAGAAAGCTTTGCTTTTTATTTACGTTAGCACAATAACAATAATTATTATTATTATTACTTAAAATAGAATTGCATGGATATTTTCGGTGCTTTTAGAACATCATTGATGTCAAATTAGTACCTATAATATTAAACTTATAAACAAATAATATTTTTTTTCAAAATATTTGACTTTTCCACTGTGTCCTAATTGCTTCCACTAAAACAAAAGAATATTCATCGAGAATCAAAGGAGAATATAACTTCACCATAAGTCTGTGTGATCAAAACGGATAGACAAGATGGTACGAGTCAATGGACAATAAGAATAATGGCTTATAATTGACCGAGAAGGACGTAGAAAGTGAAGAGGTCAAAAAAAAGAAGGGGAGATCGTATTATGATTTTAATGATAAGTTGTTGAAATTGTTTAATAATCAAATACATAATAATAATTTTTGTTTGAACTTTTGGATCTTAGCTCTAGGGTGTGTTTGGTAACGTTTTTCAAGATACAGGTAGAATCGGTTACTAGCAAAAATTAGATTTTCAGCTAGACCTGACAATTTAGATAAGTTGGTCGTAAATAGATCATGTCAGCTACGACCTATGACCCAATTAAGTCAATCCGAATATGATCCGTTTAATTAATTAAGTCAAATTATGTAACCCGAACATGACTCAAATATAATTAGGTCAATCCGACACGACTTGAGTAACATGTATTAAATGAGTCATTTATTTAACCCGATTTGTTTGACCCGACATAGCCCGATTATAAATTTATCATTTATATTTTATACATAAGTAGTAAATTAATAAAATTTATATTATAATTTATAAAAAATTAGGCTTATGGTGTGGGCTAAAATTTGGGTTAAAAATGATTATAAGATATTTAAGTTTATGGGCTAACACTAGGAGTTAAGCGAGTTTATATTTAAAATTTATAGATATAAATATATAATGTAAATCAGATTAAGTGGTTCAACCCATTTATAACCCAAAACGGCCTGATTATTTTTAGATAATAAATGGATTAACTTATTTATGAGCCAAACACGGTTATAATTGATTCAAATTCGTCTAATTCTATGTTGATTCGGGTCAATCAGATTTTGCAAATTCTATTTTTAGCTTAAAAAGGAAATAAATTATATATATATATATATATATATATATATATATAGAGGTGTAAAGATGTTTAAAATACAGTCAAAAAAGCGGGGCAGAAAGTCTCGTCAAACACAGCGTATTCTAATATATTCCATCATCCAATATAAAAAAAAAGGTATATCTAATAATAATGTGTTAATATTAGTTTTTTCTCCTATTCTACCAATTTTTTGTAAAAACTTGGTTGATCTAATATATCACTTAATTTATTATTTTTTAAAAGGTATTATTTAACTTTTATAACATCTATCCTTGTTCTATGAAAAGATTCAAATTATATTGTTCTTTAATACTATTATTATGATGATGCTAAAATTTTAAAATTACAAACGCTAATACATAAAAAAATTAATGTATAATATAAATTCTTGATGAAACTTGAGTCTTAATTTAACTTAGAAAATATTAAATTGTAAAATTTAACTTAAATAATCATAAATATAATTTGTGTAAAGCATGACTTGAATCATCTTTACGACACCGCATGCTTCCCGCACAGCTCGATCACAGCCGTCCGGTCCAGCACGGACGGTGCCAACGGGTGCCCACCCACGTGCTCCTCCAGCTGTAATCCCACAAAAAGACGAATACAGTCCATTCACGTCATCTACACCCAATGCCATCTGTCACGGCCCGCTGTCTCTGGCCCATTTCTTCTCATATAAAGTACCGTAATTTAATGCCGCAATAATAATTATTTCTATATTTAACCTTTTTCCTTTTTCAAAGAGCCGGTGCCTTTCAAACGGCTAGTTGGACTTTCCTAGCAACTTCGGCCCAGGTCGCCCAACGTTCACATTTGCAGAGAAGACTGACCGTCCGATCCAGATCTGACGGAGGATATTTGTGGACTGTACGCGGAAAAGAACGGTTCGGTGCGCGACCACGAAGACGAAAGACGACGACGACGACTCCTTCCTCTTTAAGAAACGCGGAAGCCGTCATCATGCGACGGAAAGTCGCGCCACCGACCGCATCATCTGCCGCCCGTGCTTCATCGGACGGACATTAATCGCCCAGCTGCCCTGTGGATACGTCTCGATTGCAGTGCCTACCGCCGTCACCGTCTTAATAGGCTATTTAATATTGTTTAATTAATAATTGTAAAAGAAGCTTCCGAGTTCCGACCTCTTTATAAACCCTAGCCCTCCGCGATCTCATCCCACCTCGAACCCCAACTCCGGCATTCCATCTCCATCTCGATCTCGACCTCTAGCATAATGGCAGCCTTCTCCTCTCGCTTTACCGTGCTCGGATTCGCTCTCTTGGCGCTCGCAGTGTCCTCGTCCGCCCAGGGCCCGGCCGCCGCTCCAGTTAAGCCCCCCGCAGTGGCCCCTGCGAAACCCCCCGCAGTGGCCCCTGTGAAACCCCCCGCAGTAGCCCCCGTGACGCCTCCATCAGCCGCCCCCGTGAAGCCCCCAGCCTCCGCTCCCGCTTCGGTTCCACCAGCCTTGTCCCCTCCCGCTCCGCCGACGTTCGCCCCCTCCCAGCCGCCTACCCCAACTCCCTCGACTCCGATCACCACGACGCCCGCTTCCTCTCCCAACGCCCCGCCTCCAGAGAGTAATGGAGCGGCTGCGATGGTCTTCAGCTGGATCCCCGTCTTCGCCGCCGCGGGCTTCGCTGTCATCGGGATGTAGATCTGCGGAGGTTCCTCCTTGATTTGCCTGCGTTATTGATCGCTGGATCAGACTCCCTACCTTTTTCGTCATATTTCGTTGTTACTCATACATTATTGTACTCGATTGATAGCATTGTGTTAGGAGATTCTTTCATCTCTTTTACCAGTATACTCGACATTTTCTCTACTATGCGTCTATGCCATTTTTAGACTTCAGCTTGAACTTGAATTACAAAATCACATTGTTGCTCCATAGACATAATACGATTAACAAAATAATAAGCTTGGATGATTCTCGCTATACTTCATATAGAGAGCAAACTTTTAGCCGCCATTCTCTATCGATCGGAATTAATTTTACATCATCTCGTAATAACAAAGGAAAGAAATTTCCACTTTTATGGAACATTTGGAAAGGCTCCTGGCCTCCTGCACAACTTTCATAAATCATGACGACTGATAATGTTTCATGAGAACGTGTTGAGGATTGAACGATAACCGCCTTATTAATTAATTAATTAATTAATTACTTGCGTCGCTAATCCACACTCAGTGCTTGAAGCTTACATTTGTTGATTAATTAATTATTTACCTCACCACCTTTTCCTACTTTACACTCGATTTTTTTTTTCTTTTTTTCTTTCTTTAAAATAAAATATGACCAAAATTTAAGATATAAAAAGAAAAACTTCACGCTATTTGTCCTTTTAAGGAGTTTAAATTTAATTTAAAATTAAACTTCATGCGAAGAAAAACTTTGAGGAACATATAAAAAGAATCAAAACCCTAATTAAAAAACATATCCTATTCTAGGAGTCCGAATTCCGATGCTTCTATTGAGAGTATTTTTAAATTTATAATTTAATATTTAATAATAGGAACTTTTTATTGCACCTTTTACAGTGTATATACATTGAAATTGAATTCATTTTTGAAAATATAAATTGTGTAACTTTGAAGCGCAATTGCAAAAAATTGATCCGACCAAATAGAAATGACGAGTTAACTCAACACAATCGGGTACTCTACCCGACTAATTTATGATGGGTATGAGTATTCAAGTAGTTAAATAGATAGCTTCAGCTAGGGCTGTTCATGGTCGATTAATCGAACCGTTGATCATAGTCAACCGGTTAACCGAACCGAATAGAAGAGAAAAACCACGAATCGTTCCCGAACCGTTCGACCGGTTAACCGGTCAAACGGTTAACCAGTCAAACGGTTAACCGATTATAATTTATTTATTAAAATTTATTTTAAAAAATTAACTTTGACTATTAAATATTTTAATAAATTAATTTTTAAATTAATTTTACTTATTAAATATTATTATATGATAATTATATATGTAAAATAATTAGTTTTTAAATTTTAGTGAATGAGTTTCGAACTCATGACCTACTAACTCGCAAAACAACCTTCAACCATTGCACTAAATAAAAAATCTAAATATAATTTTGAGATATACATATATATACCGGTCGGTTCGGTTAACCGGTCAAAATTTTTTCTCCGAGCCGTAACCGAACCGAACCGAACCATTATACTCAAAAAATCGACCGTAAACCGAACCGATCCATTCGGTTAACCGCCCGTTCGGTTCGGTTCGATCGATTTTTCGGTTCGGTTCGATTTTTCGATTTTTTTGAACAGCCCTAGCTTCAGGTGTGGTGGGTTAGATTTTAATCATGTTGACTTTATATGTATGGGTACATAAAAATATATTATATTTTTAAAATTATACTAATAGTAATAGTGGTAATAATAATAATAACTATTATAAAACTATATTTGTTATTATTATTTATAAAATTATATTATACAAAATAACTTAAATTTTTTGTAATTTTTTTTATTCAATTGATTCTATGTGGATACCCATATAAAATTATATTATACAAAATAACTTGGCTATCAGGTTTTTTGAATTGAGTTGGATTCATGTATGAAATTTTTTAAAAAAAAAGCCAAATAGTTGCCATCCCTAATCATTTAAATTTATAAAATTACAAACTCAATTCGTTTGAAATGGGTTACTCGTGCTATACATATTTTAATCCATACGGGTTAGCGTTGAACTCAAATTATTTTAGAATCAGCCAAAACCTAATCCGACCTAATTCGGTTGTTCCTCCAAATAAACATATTGACTATTTAGATCTACGAAAGAGTTGACTTTGACTTTTGATCAAATACAGAAGTAAACCCTAAGATTGGAGCACCATCAATTTATCACAAAAAACAACATTATTAGGAAACTAGTTTATAGTTTCATGTGCAGTTAGTTAAAAATTGTTTCAGAATTCCGAATGGTCAATGGCTAAGAATTTCCAATGGTTGACCAGTTCATGCTCCACGTTCGGTGATGAAGTTTCAAAATTCCAGAAAATTAAGGGGCAAGAAGACAGTTTGGGTGTCAGATTAGATCGGTCAATCTCTACTTAAAAAAATGAAAATTTTGCCAGTTGTATTGTTACATAATAATGAATAGAAATTAGCTATAAAGTAAATGGAAGACATTTCTCACATAATTTTTAAGTTCGAATAAGTTTATCTAACCTAATTATGGTTAATAGCTTGTTTTAAACGTCGATTCAAATGTAACAACTCTTTAGCACACTTAACCCTAATCACTTAAAAACTCTTACACAAGTAAACAAATTTTAATCCTTGAACTTCTCATATACTTCTGAATCATAGCAAAGAGCTCTACTTGAGTATAGGCGTATAATTGAGTTATTGCAATTTAAATTGATTTAAAAAATTAATCAAGACAAGTAAATATAATAATATAGATATTTAAATAATAATTTAACATGATTAAATATGCAAGTTGATCCCTCAACTTTTACTTATAATAAGAACATTTAGCTTACTAGGATCCAAAATTGAAAGAAATGATTCTATCATTTATGTGGAAAAAATGCTACCAAAAATATATTTTATCTAATATAGAAAATGAGAGGCACCAATTTTATTAGCAATTTTCTAGAACATGCTTTTTTTGGTCAAAATATTTTTTTGACTTTGAAATTGTATAGGACAAATTTATTGGATAAGAAAGTTTGAAAAATTGGACATTTGCATGAAACTTTGCCTTGAATAAAATAGCCAAAAATTCATTAATTCAAAATAAAATAAAAAATTGCAAATTACAATAAAGTACAACATTTTTTTTTAAATAATTAATCATTTCGTTGATCCCATAAGATTTGTGACGGAACATAAATTGAATCGAACTAAACTTAGTCATTCTTGGACGTGAAGAAAAATAGAGTATAATTTTTATGTAGTCAAACAATGCTATATCAAAATTATTGCCCTTAACAATTGAGTTGGATCAAACAAAGCGAATCGAAAATATAAAAAAATGATTTAAAGTATAATTTTTTATGTGGTCAAAATCTAGTGATATATTGCAAAAATAAATAAATAAAACAATTTCCAACTTCGAAAATAAGAAAGGACTCCTGATAGCATACGGCGGTCTTCCAGTCGTTGTAATCGCCGTAAAATTCAAGCCGATTCCCCAGCTGGCTTGGCTTTAATTCGTTGACTCGATCAAACCAGTTGACTAACTCAAAATTTCCAGGCGCATCCATCGAGACACAGTCCAGGTAAAACGACCCTCCCAAAAATTACAGCTGTTCTGATTCCCGCACGCAGGAATGCAGGATGGCTAGGACTACCTGTTTCCTGTCTCGTCCGGCCAACAGATCCTACACCTCACGTCAAAGTTCATTGGTTGACTTTTGAAGATGCCTCTATCTTAACGGCCACGCCAGATCGCATGTTCCTGGCCACGGCTCTACACTCGTCTTTTATAATTGATCAGTCATAATTGCAGCGCAGTACCAACTCAACCGTTTCCTGCCCGGATTTCCACCCATGGGGCCGGCGATCCCCGCCATCCTTCCCCTTTTCGCGCTGCTTCTAGTCACCTCCGGGCGGGCCGACGCACAGTCCTCCGCCTTGCCAGGCGGCGGCGACTCCACTGGCGGCTACACGGTCCGCGTCAACCCTGCCGTGGCAGCCCTCGTTGTCGCCTTCATCTGCGGCTTCTTCTTCCTCGGATTCTTTTCCGTCTACCTCCGCCAGTGCAGCTCTGGCCGCTCCAGCGTCCCCCGCCCAGTCGCCGGCGGCGGCGGCGCAGAGTACGCCATTGGCCGCCACCGAGGCCTCGACGCGGACATCCTTGCCTCCTTCCCCACCATGGCTTACGCCGAGGCTAAGGCGCATAAGCAGGGGAAGGGTGCGCTAGAGTGCGCCGTCTGCCTCTCCGAATTCGCCGACGATGACACGCTCCGCCTCCTCCATCCGTGCTGCCACGTGTTCCACGTGGAGTGCATCGACGTCTGGCTCGACACCCACGTCACTTGCCCCGTTTGCCGCGCCAACCTGACCGATCCGCCGCCCGCCTCCGTCGAGTCGACGCCGGCGGCGGAGGGCGAATTGGTGGAGGAGCCGGATCTCGAGGCAGGGTGTCCAGCGTCCGCAGAGCACCGGCGGTGGCACTCGACGGGGCACGAGGGGGAGGAGGTGGATCGGTACACGCTGCGGCTGCCGGAGCAAGTGAGGAGGGAGATCTTCATGGCGGCCGGGCTTCGGCGGGCGGCGAGCGTGGCGGAACCGCGGGTAAGAGGCGGTGAGAGTGGGAGGAGGTGGTACCGAGAGGGACGGAGCGGACGGTGGGGATTCCTGCGGACGTTCTCCTTGCGTTGGCGGTCGGACGGGGCGGCGGCCCCGCCGGAGGGGACGAGCAAGCGGATCTTCCCGTTCCCAGTGCCTCCGCTTGACCTCGACATGGGAGGCGGAGTTATAGGCGATAAATCGGAATCCGCTAAAGAGCAGGTGAGAGAGGCAAATCCCGGGTCCGCTAAGGAGTCGGAGGCGGGCTCGTCTTCTGCTACATCCGCGGCCGCCATGGATCGCGTTTGAAGTTGGTGAGCACGTAATTTGGCGCTTTTCTTTTATTTTCTTTTTTTCATTTCAGCCCGAGATTTTTTGTAAATAGATCAAGGGGTTGGTGTGATTCATTTGGGGTTAAGATTTGATAAAAAAAAATTAAAACACTACCATAATGCATCTCGGCCAAATGTTTCTGGGAAATAGACGCAAATATGCAGGGGCTTTTTTGAAATTAAATCTGCGTTTCACTTTGTAATAAAACATGTTCACAAGGTATGGGATTTACCTTTTCGAGTCAACTTATATTGTTTCGGAGGCAAAAAAATTGTCTTAAGTCATTATAAGGTCAACTCCTGTTCCTCGTTCAACTCTCATGCTCTGACTGTGTGAAAATTCTTCCTCTCTTCTTTTTATATTTTCCCACCTCACTCATTGAAAAAACTTTTGATCAATTCTTTCACAATCATATCATACCTCATACAAATAAAATACTAATTATATATTTTATTTAATTTAGATTAAAATGAACTTACCCAAAAAAAATCAACATGATTGACTCGATTGATTCGTTTGAAAGTTCTTACCTCTTGGATGTTGGAAAAGTCTAACAATAGTGAAAGACGGGTTAAGTAAATTTGCTGCAATTGTGCCCAAATTTTTTTTTTTTTATTTTCTCGTCTATTTTTTACGAATAAATTGTATTCCAATTCATGTAACCTACAAATCATATATGCATTAGGGATTATGCACTTTGCTAACTTTTACTGTGTATTTGACCCGTTTAAAGTTTTTTTAGCTCGGAATTCAAGACATCAAAAATTAAAATTAAAAAAAAATCATATTTTTTAGTTTCTTAAACTTTTGAAGCTTTTATTCATCTTGAAAGCTGTGCTGTAGCTGATTTACAATGAGGTCAAACAGACTCTTAGTTGGTTCAATCTATATGTTTTTGATGATATTAACTTCCCAATACATGTTGAGTTCCCTACACAGTCAAATTTGTGAAAGACAAGTTAGGTTAATTTAGAAATGACGAACCAACACGTTCCATGTTAACAAAAGTTTTCTTTCATGCAAGGGTGGAATGTGGGATTCCACCCATGTTTTTATAATATTTTTCATACTTATCTTCTCTTTAGTCTATTCCTTGTATCATCCCTTGACATTTTAGTTTTATTTTGTGTATTTTTTTGCACACAATTAGTATAATTTAAATATGACTTGAATTCATAAAATAGATAGCTTCAGTTTTAACAATGTTAATATAGTGGGTTTTTTTACACATGAGCTTATACTAAAATTTCATTATTATTTTAAATATTTAATATTGTTATATATGAGCTTTATTATTAGGCGACATCTTCACAGAAGAGATCATCCAAGTCAACTTAATTATTGACCTTTATCATATTTGGGAAAATATAATATTTTTATTTTTTAAAAAAATATATTTTTTTTTGAAAAAGCTAAAATAAATGTTTAGGCATTCTCATCTATGTTTTTTTATTTATTTTATTTTTAGAAACATAGACGGCATTCTTTTTATCCTTTCAATTCGTCTTCTGAATATGATCCCTAACATTTAACCAAAGTTTGTCTTAGGCGATTGTGACTGAATATTAATTAGTCGGTGCCTTTTTTCCCCTGCTCTATTGTAGGCTTGATTCGTCCTGTATTTTTTTTTTTTTACCTTAAATGGACCAATCAATGGAAAGGAAATGCGGAAATGCCTACACATTAATCATTAGCCACAGTTGCAATGGTTCGATCCTTCTTGCGACATCGGCAGCAGCGACTTCTGCACCTTGTATCTTCTCACCTCGCTGAGCACTTGCGCCGTCCAATTCGAGAAGAAGCCCTCGTCGTGCCCCAACTTGGCGTTCTTGTAGAAAGAGAAGCAGTTGGCGTAGGGCTTCATGCCGGCGGCGGCGCCCTCAGTAAGGTTACTACCGATGCTATCAAGAGGGCAGGGCTCGCCGTGAGAATCGTGCCAGACGCCTTGGTGGCGCATCCGGGACCAGGCGGCCACCCACCGGTAGACGTACTGGCCGACGCCGGCGAGCTCGAGCCAGCCCTTGGGGAAGAACTCCATCACGCTGCTGTTCTTGTCCATGTAGAACATGTTGGTCAGCTGCGCGCCGTGGGGAGACGCCAACACGTCCGTTTCACTCATCAACTTCACCTACGTGCGATCATAGAGCTTGTTAATTGATTAGTTATAATCACTTCATAAATGATCAGTATCGAAGTTGTTTGTCGTTGAATTCCAGGTTTGTTTACATAACAGCCTCTCAGTTCACTGAAAATTACAAATTAGTAGTTACGTATGAATAAACGAGTGCAAAAGAAACAATTAAACAGACAATTCGTGAATCTGTGTAAACTATCTGGACTCATTTGCAATTAGCTCTATTATCTAATATAACTTTAAAGCTATCTACAAAAAAAAAATAATCGAGAAAATATTATTAATTTTATTTTCTCATATTTTCTATTTAATTAGGCATTGCAAGCGTTGCTGGGCTACTTGGATTATTATGATGAGAAAATAGGGACTAGGGAGTAGCGATCACAACAATTACCTGGTCACAGAAGGTGAGATTGTTCGGCCGCACCACCTTGAGCGTGCAGCCCGCCACCTTGGCGCACTCCCGCCGGAATATTCCAATCACGGCGTCATCATCCCTAAACGCCCTCGCTCCCACCCTCAACAGCAACGTGAGCCCAATCCCCACCCCACTCGAACGATCCGCTCCTCCCCCGGCAACACTGATGTTGCAGTACGCCCTCGCCCTGCACCGCATCAAGTCGTACACCCTCTCCTTCCTCGCTCCTCCCATCGACCCCTGGTTGTGCCTAAACACGACCGCCTCCTCGAAGCACCTCACCTCTTCCTCCTCCCCGCCGTCATCGATCTCTAGTCCCGCGCTCCCAAACGTAGCCTCCATCAGCGCCCGCATCCACGCGCTGTTCACGCGCCGCCTCACCTTGACATTCTCGAACAAGAGCCATCGGGCCGGCAAGGCCGTGCATCGGCTCCGTTCGTGCCAAGCCACGAAAGGCGAGATCGTTGTCAGGCCGTGGAAGATGTTGTCGTAGCTGTAGAAGGACTCAGAGACGAAGGTGAGCCCCGGGAGGAGGCGGGCGTCGGGTGGGAGCTCGCGGATCGGGACCAGGGCGTACGTTTTGCTTCCCGCCAGGCAGAGGATGCGGCCGGCGGAGTCCGGGGAGGGGAAACGGAGGTACTGGGCCTCGCCGGGCTCGGCCGTGTCGTTGAGGTCGTTCATGAACCAGGTGTTTCCCTTCACGGCATTGGCAGCGGCGATGCTGGGGTCCTTGAGAGGGGAGAATCGGATCTCGACGGGTCTGGTTAGGGTTTGGATCTGGAGGAGGGTAACGAAGAGACAGGCGAAGAGGATCAAGTTGAGAGGTGATTTCCAGGGGGAGCGAACGAAACTTCTTTGTTTGAGCAAGGATCCGGGGTGGTGTGAATTAGGGGTAGGCATGGCTGGGCAATGAATCGATGACGATCGATTCCAATTTTGGGAATGAAGCTGGAATTGGCGAGAGATTGCGCGGTTTACTTATTGTGGCCCTCTGCTGGAGATTTGGGTTGATTAGTTTAATCAAGTAAGCTCGTTAATTTGCACTTAATGCAGGTATGCTTGATTGCTTGTTTACTTTATCTAACGTTGAAGTGAAGTAGTAACGACTAACGAAGCTTGTAGAAAAGGGCCTGACGCCGTTGCACATGTTTGAGCGAAGTCAGATCCTGGAGCCACTGAACCAGAAGCCGAACTTGAGGGCCGGCATCTTTCGAAGGAACCTTACGAGAGCCATATTAGAGCTGCTCTATCTTCTACAATATACGAATTTTAAGTAATACTAAGGCGACGCTTGTTTTAAAATTTTTAATTTTAGAAAGAAGAGCCTAAATTTTCAGGATTGGGCGGCTTCCAGATAGCTCATAAGAATTCCGTGACCCTTGGTAAAGAGAATGAAGCACACAGATGCTGCAGCTCTTCAGGTACGTTCAAATTTAAGCAATGCCCAACGAGGTTCATATTTAACCTTTTACTTTTAAAAAAGTATTTTGGTAGCTTCCACTTGTTGTCTCTCTTCTCCTTTACTTAGCACAGACTCAACGTGTCGGACAATGTTATCGTCCATTGGCTGTGGATTAATTAACGAGATCCTCCTGGTGATTCAAGCGATACAGCGTCTGTGATGCAGCTTATCTATTTTATATTCGTTTTTCTTATAACTATTTTGTTTTATTCCTGAAAATATTCACGTTATGTTTCTATAAAGTATTTGAAGAGAGTACTGGCAACTGAAATTTTGAAATGAATTTAATAGTAGTAATAGGGTTGGTCTACTGAATCTGTGGATCTCTGCAAGAGATTGCTCCCCGGCCCAGAATGTGCAAATAATTTTATATGGCGAGGTCAAAGCTGCACATAGAGATTTGGAGCATCCTCGGGTGTAAAGGAGATTCTGCATTTGATGAACATAGTTGACTTGTATCCTGTTTGAATAATGATCAGAGATCCGCACGATGTGCTTCAGGTTTTCTTGTATTTCTAAACAAACAATGTGCAGTCTGTCTCCTGGAAAAAAAAAGGTAACACTGTTTAAAAAGCTTTTTGTGTCATCAATTTAAGTATTGCAAGTTTGCAACGACCGAGTGACTTAAATGCAAACACTGATGCTAATCTATTGGGAGGTCAAACTTAGAGCATTCTTGAGCTCGAGAAATCTTAATTTGTCGAAAGGAACTATGAACTAATGCCGGAATTTTATCACATTGTTGAATTGATAAGAATCTTAATTAATTATTGATAAGAAAATTTTGAAATTGAATTTCACCTTTATTAATTATTTACCAATGTCAAAAATAAATAATTCGAAAGGTGCTCGACAGATTCGTTAGCAATGTTGCAAAGGGGGCAGATTTTAGTGCTAAGAATTAGGGTTGAGCAATCAAGGTCCGTAAAATTAATTTTTACTGATTATCAAAAAATTCGGTAAATTCAGTTCGGTTAAAAATATTTCAGTTTCGGTAACGATAATTAGTTTAGTGAAAATCGATTTTTGGTATTCGGTTCGGTTTTTAGAGTTTGGTTCGGTAAAAAGTCGAATTTATCCATATTAAGTATTAAATTAATAATATCATTTACCGATATAAATATAAAATTATTAAAATTTATTTGATAAATATATAAAAATAAAAATATTATTATATTTATATAGATAAAATAATTTAAATTGATAAATTAGTAATTTACCGAATTTATCAAAATTTTTTCTGTAAATTCAGTTCAGTAAAAAATTGGTTTGTTTTTTTTAAATTCGGTTCAGTTTTGGTTTTAAGAATTTTGTTAAAATGAAATTCAGTAAATTTGATTTTGGTAAACTCGGTTCGGTAAAAATCGAATGCTCACGCCTACTAAGAATTCGAAACCTGGAAAGCTTATCAAGAGTCAGCAGCTTATAATGAAGTAATTTCCATCCAAAAACCTTAATTTTAGGAGCAACACGAAGATTCCATAGAATTTTCCAATCCCTCCAGCTATCATTGATGGGGCTACGGTCCATCATGAGAGTGTTGTAAATGACTTTGGGATCAGGTTTGGTGTATTTAGCGAGGCAAATATCAACCCAAAGCTTTTTTGGAAGAGTTGAGCAGTTCAATGAGTCGTTTGCTATTGATAGCAAGTTTTATGATTGAGAAGTCCTTCACATCACATGCAGCCCGCCCTGATTACGTGGGCTAATCACAGTATTCTAGTTGATAAGATGGAGACCATTGCTGAGATTATTATTAGACCAAATGAATCTTTGGATGGGGATGTTCAACCGTCTGTTCTTGCTGACCATTATACTCTGTTTACTAAGAGAGAAAACATAATGAAAAATATGGAAAATAAAATTTTCTTGCTAACACCTATTGGGACATATTTGAGCAACGCTGTCATCTTTCTGCATAGTGCTATTGTTTTCAAGGCTGCCAATGATCTTCACTGGATAAGTCCATCACCATCGTTGTCTTCTTTTATACGTAGCCATTGTCATCATCACCGTTGCCATCGCCCTCCCTTCATTTACACAATACTAATAAGATTGTGTCAAATAAAATAAAATAAAATATTTTTAAAATTTTAATTTTTAAAAGCAGAAGTATTTTAGGATGATTATTTTAAAACATAAATACTAGCTAACATTTACAAATTTTAGAATGTTTATAAAATTAAATTTCTATTTTGACTTTAATTTTTTTAATATCTCTCATTTTCTTGTGTAATATAATCGCCGAAGGGTTTGGTTGGAAAAGTGTTTGCCCTTTAACTAGTGACAAACTTCTTGTTATTTTAGGCCTTTTAAAATAATAAAAAAAGTATAGCATCTCTAGGGTAAAATGGAGTTTTCTAAAATTTTAAATTTATGAAATTTTAATTATAAAAAATTAAAAAATAATCATAATACATCACAAATAATCATAATACATCACAAATATAATTTTTTTGTGCTTATTGCATCATGCTAATTGTTATGGGCAAATTTATTTTTTTTATAATAAACTTAACCACAACCGGCAGATCCCCTCGCGGAGATCTCAGCCCTACACTAGAGTGGCCCGCGACCGGTTAGGATCGCGTTGCGGAAGCTGGCCCAGCACTTTTACAAGTCCTCACACCACGTGCGCGAAGGGTTCGGTATGAATACCGCCCCTCGGACACGAATACAAATCTCTCAACTGTGTCAAAGTGATGGAGACTCTCCAAACACTTTGCACTCACAGAAATTTCCTCAGCCCGCGCTCCTTTCTCTACACAGCCGAGATAGGCACCGGCGCGGCCTCAAGCAATCACAAGGGGACGGTGGCGAACACCTTCAAGGGTGCCGGCACACACGTCCTGGACTTTGCAGGAAAGCAAGCAGTACCTACAAATAAGCACAACCCGCACTACACATATGCGGGCGCAGATAACGCAAAGAACCGTCCGGACGAAAAGCCACACGAAGTCCGAACGGCGGTAAAGTCTCTATCCACTACACACGAGAAACTCGTCCTACTACCACTACACACGATAGATCCGGGGAGGGTTTACCCTTGTAGCGTGCCACCACTCCACGAGCCGAGCCCACCGAGATCCTCCGAGAAGCCGCGTCGGAAAGTCCGGTCGGAGACGAAGCGAGACGCGCGTACGAACCCGCGCGACGGAACTTCCCTCCTCTTCCCGTTCGCGTCCGCTCGCGTCCGAACAGAGCGACTTCGGTCGGAACAGGGGAGGCACGTCCTCCTCCGTCCGTCACCGTCCGGCCACCGAATCCCCACCGGAAGGTCGGGATCTGGTCGCCCGTGAACGGAGAAGCCGCCGCCGGAGTATTGTCGCCGGAGGAGTCGCCGCCGACGAGAATTTCTACCCAATGGAAGCTGTGGCTGCGTGGAACCGGCGATCGGAAAATCCGATCGCTCTCCGCGTCTGGCTGCCGGCGCCGGAGGAGATAGTCTCCTCGTTACCTCAGGGCACCGGTGAGTTGATCTGAGAGGGAACGCCGACGAGTCCACGGCCGGAGCCTCGTCGCCGACGCCAAACAAGATGCTCTGTTCCCAGATCTGAATCTCGCCGAGAGTTCGTCGTCGCCAGACCTTGCTCAAGCTCCAATCTCGCTTGATTGCAACCTCCCCTCGACGAGGATGGGATTTCCATCTTCGTCGACCACGCAACCGCGATCTCCGCCGGTGATTGGCCGGAGATCTCGCTTCCACCGGGGCGACCTCCAATCGTCGCCCTGGGCTCGTCCACGTCAGAGTCCACGCCCGATTTCGCTGCCAACGTCTTCGCCACGGAGGCACGAGTCGCCAGCCACCTTCCTTTTCCGGTGATCCCCCTCCAGCTGGCCGGAATCGGCGCCGGAGACAGCGTAGGTGGAGAGGAGGTGAAGAACAGGGGAATTTTCCCCTTCGCGTGCGAGCGAAACACCGTCGACCGGATTGAACCGGCTGAACCGGTTCGGTTCAGCCTGGAAGATGGGTTCAGGTCCGGTTCAAGGCTAATTCGACCTCAGAATCGCCCCACGGTTGACCCTCCTCGATGCACACGCTCGCAAGCTCGTGCGAGAGGGTCTGGGGTCCATGGGTCGAGTCAGAAGCCCACATCCACGTGTGAACCCACACTCCGTGGTTTGACTCAACCCTCGCCCTATGGACTTGTGTCAGCCTCAGTGACACAATCGCACACCCGAGTCGTCCAACACGGCTGATGACGAGGGGTCCCGCCATCGCTCCATCTCGGTGTGCTTTGGGATTTGTGCTAAATCCCGGGAGCATCACATACTCCCCCACCCAAGTTCGTCGTCTCCCTCGACGACAGGCTGTCCATGTAGATCTTCAACTCCTCCTCAAACTGCCATAAATCAGAAGCTTTCTCCCATTTAGCTTCTTCTATGGGTGTTCCTTCCCACTGCACAAGAAATTCCATCCGCCTGTTCCTCCTATACTGTCCAAGTGTTTTGTGATTCAAAATCTTTTCAATCTTTTTATCGAACTCTGCCCGAACACTAGGAGGAGCCCGACGCCCCTGAGAGCGACTGGGGTCGGTCTCGTCGGTGTGAAACTTTTTCAGAAAGCTCACATGAAAGGTCGGATAAAGCTTTAATCTGTCGGGAAGCTTCAGCCTGTAGGCTACAGCACCAACCCGTCTTAAGACCTCGAAAGGTCCCTCATATCTCTGAATAAGGCTGCGATGCGCAGTCTTGGCTGAGATCTTTCTCCACATCTGAGGTGTCAACTTTAAAAGCACAAGATCTCCAACTTCAAACTGTTCATCGCGTCTACTCTGATTGGCATAATGCTGCATCCATCTTGCAGCGTGCTCTAAGCTATCACGAGCCTCCTGGAGCACCTCGGCATGATCTCTCTCAACCCGATAGGCTGCTGGGCACTCACCATCAGTGTGCTGCACAATATCAGCGGGGGTGAGAGGCTGTCGTCCTAACACCAACTCAAATGGTGTCTTGCCGGTCGCTGAAGACTGCTGCAAGTTGTAGGCAAACTGCGCCGTGTCGAGGAGAGACACCCAGTTGCGCTGGCTTGCCGACACGAAGTGACGAAGGTATTCTTCAAGTAGTGCATTTATCCTCTCCGTCTGGCCATCGGTCTGAGGATGGTTCGCTGTAGAAAACTTTAGCTCGGAACCAAGAGTCTTGAACAAGGACGTCCAGAAGTTACCAGTGAACCTGGCATCTCTGTCAGAAACAATGTCCAGAGGAAGCCCAAAAAGCTTCACCACATGCTTGAAGAATAGGTCAGCCGTCTCCTTGGCTGAACAAGGCTCAGGTGCTGCGATGAACACAGAGTACTTAGAGAACCTGTCCACCACAACAAAGATAGAAGCCTTCCCTTCGACCTTCGGTAACCCAGTAATAAAATCCATGGAAACTGAAGTCCATGGTCGTTCCGGAATAGGAAGAGGCTGTAACAATCCAGCTTCGCGCCTCCTATCGACTTTATCCTGCTGGCAGATCAAGCAGGTGCGGACATAATGATCGACATCAGCTCGCATGGAGGGCCAATAACAAGATCGGGATAATAGAATCAGCATTCTGCGCTGTCCCGGATGTCCACTCCATGCCGAGTCGTGAAGCTCACGCAATAACTCACGTCGAAGTCCGCTAGTCGCCGGAACAAGTGGCCGACCGCCCTCGGCCATCAAAAGGTCGTCGCCCTGAAGATAGTAACGACGAACCTTGCCTTCTCGCACGTCGGCGATCAGCTGCTGGTATTTGGCGTCGAGAGCAGCAGCTTGCCGAATGCGATCGAGGAGATCACCCTCAATCCTCGATATAGAAGCAAGCACCACAGTGCACATCCTGCTGAGAGCATCTGGAACCACATTGGAGCGCCCCGGTCTGTGCTCCCAGGTGAAGTCAAATTCAGCGAGGAACTCCTGCCATCTCGCTTGTTTAGGTGAGAGCTTTTTCTGCGTAGCGAAGTATGTGTTGGCGACATTATCCGTCTTCACTACGAAAGCGCTACCGAGAAGATAGATGCGCCAAACTCGAAGGCAGTGGATCACGGCGACCATCTCCTTCTCGTGAGCTGAGTAACGCTGCTCCACCGGACTTAACTTCCGGCTCTCAAATGCCACTGGATGCCCCTCCTGTAAGAGCACTCCACCGATCGCTCTGTCAGAGGCATCGGTATGGACCTCAAAGGGCCGACTGAAGTCCGGCATACGAAGAACCGGCTCACTGGCGATCCTGCGTTTCAACTCTGCAAACGCAGTCTGATGCCGTTCTTGCCATAGCCATGGAGTCTCCTTCCTCAGGAGGTCAGAAAGGGGAGCTGCGATCTTGGAGTAGTCCTGGATAAATTTCCTGTAGAAATTCGCCACTCCCAGGAAAGATCGGAGCTCAGTAGGGGAAGTAGGTGCGGTCCACTCGACGATGGCACGCACCTTCTCAGGATCCATCTGGACAGTGCCATGGCCTACCACATGGCCCAGAAACTGGATCTCAGAAGCAGCAAAGGAGCATTTCTCCCTCTTCACATACAGCTGGTGTTCCCTCAGTCTCTGAAACACCAATCTCAGATGCTGCAAATGCTCCTCCATCGTGGCCGAGTACACCATGATATCATCAAGGTAGACGACTACAAAATCGTCTAGCAACTGTGTCAGAACATTATTCATCAGGTGGGAGAAGGTAGCCGGCGCATTGGTTAAGCCAAATGGCATAACCAAGAACTCGAAGGCGCCGTACCGGGTGACACAGGCTGTCTTCGCCTCATCTCCCTCAGCTATGCGGACCTGCCAATAGCTTGATCTCAAATCAAGCTTGGTGAAGACAGTAGCGCCCGCTAGTCTGTCGATGAGGTCCTGGATATGTGGGATCGGGTATCTGTTCCTGATGGTGATCTTATTTAAGGCACGGTAGTCAACACAGAAGCGAAGACTACCGTCCTTTTTCTTTTGAAACAGCACAGGAGCACCAAATGGAGACTTGGAGGGTTGGATGAACCCAGCTGCCAAGAGTTCATCCAACTGCTTCCTCAGCTCTACGAGCTCTGCAGGAGGCATGCGGTATGGGGGTCGGAAAGAAGGAGCTGCCCCAGGAACCAACTCAATGCGGTGATCAATCGCACGTCTGGGAGGAAGCTCCTTAGGTAGCTCAGGCGGAAGAAGATCCTGGAACTCCTCAAGTAAATTCTTCACTTCCGCTGGTACGTCGTCTGGACCTTCTACAGGGGCCGTCACCCATGTAGCCAGAAAGGTCCGCTCGCCCCGACGTAAGCCTGTCTCAAGAGTAGCAGCCGATATGTATGTACTCTGAGCCTTCCCTGGTCGTACTGACTTATCCGACCCAGCCAACTATAGGCAACGAACAAAGCAAGGGTATCTCTCATCCATCACCTGGACACCCTTTAGATGAGGGACTATAGCAGCCTTCATCTTCTGTATCAACTCCAAGCCGACGATAACATCATAATCGTCCATCTGAACCACGCGTACATGGTTCTTACCCTTCCACTCCCCGAAGACAAGAGGAACATCATAGGATATTCCTGCGATCTGCCGCTCCTCAGCGTTGATCGTCTTGAAGCGGTCCTGAGCAGGGGACATGCTCAGCCCTAGCCGCGTCGCCATGCCATGAGCCACAAAAACATGAGATGCACCACTATCGATCATGGCATGAACTCGATGTGAGTTCACCCTCATCTCCACGTACATCAACTTGGTCTTCATTGTGGTGGAAGTAGCAATGGCATTGATCACCAAAGGATTCACAGTGATCAGAGGATCTTCAGATTGGGCAGCCTCCCGCTGAACAATGGCTGCAAGTGTATCTCCCCGAGGACAATCACGCATGCGATGAGGACCTCGGCAAAGGAAACACTTCAGCTGTTGCTTGGGAGCGCCCCTAGGAGGAGAACCGGCTGGTATGGCTTTCTTCTGGCCGGTTCCTGAAGAGGTAGCTCCTCCTTTTCCCTGCTTCTTCTTATACCCACCCTTGGGTCCTGGAGCTGGACGCTTCCCCTTATTCCTCTGAGGGGAACGTGACTTAGATGGACCAGAGGAGATAGGGGCAGATTGCTTCCTATCCCTCAAATCCACTAAGGAATCAGCTACGGCCATAGCCTCTTTGAGAGTTAATGGGCTATGTCTCCTAACTTCCAACTGTGCTCATGTCTGCATCCTCTCTAAGAAGAAGTACAAGCGATCCTCTTCTTCCATTCGTGGTATTTCGAGCATGGCGGCAGAGTAAGCTCGAACATACTCACGAACTGTCCCCGTGTGTCTGATCTTATGTAAAGAGTCTCTAGCAGTCTTTGAAGTGTGTGTCGGCAGGAACTGGTTCTTCAGTTCAGCTTTCAACTCATCCCATGAGATGTCACGTGGCACCTCTTCTCCCGGAGGGGTCACTAAGGTACGCCACCAGAGCTTGGCGTCACCCGTCAGATATGCCGAACACAGCTGCGCTCTCTCATAATCAGGCACCTGAGCAGTCCTGAAATACTGCTCCATATCCCAAAGGAAATTCTCAAGTTCCTTTGCACTGCGTACCCCACTGAAAGTAGAGGGCTCGGGAACGCGCACTCTAGTGGTCTGCGGCTGGGAACTCCCAGCGCCTGTGGCTGAAGTAGAAGCACGGGCAGCAGCCTGCCCCTTCAAACCAGCCACCTCCAATGCAAGTCCACCAAGGGCACTGGAGAGACGTGCCAACTCAGAATCCAGGCGGGTCCCAACGGACTCGACCGCCGACCGAAGTGCCTCGAGACGCTCCATGATCGTAGCGTCTCCATCGAAGTTCCCTATCGCAGTCTCCAAGTGGGAGATGCGCTCTGCAGCTGTAACCATTGTGATCGTGAGAAGTAACTCTGAAGTTCTGCTGGTGGAATGAGATCTGATGGTCTGACCTCTGGGTGCACTGCAAAGAGCTAAGTAGTGCTCGGTCTGTGTCGGAACTGAGTGATCAGTGAAGAGGCTGAGAGACTACGCCCCGGCGCTAGGCACCGACGTACGCACCCTCCAAACAGCGTACACCGACGTCGATATCCCTGACAATAGACTTACACAAACTTAAGCTCTGATACCGGTTTGTTATGGGCAAATTTATTTTTTTTATAATAAACTTAACCACAACCGGCAGATCCCCTCGCGGAGATCTCAGCCCTACACTAGAGTGGCCCGCGACCGGTTAGGATCGCGTTGCGGAAGCTGGCCCAGCACTTTTACAAGTCCTCACACCACGTGCGTGAAGGGTTCGGTATGAATACCGCCCCTCGGACACGAATACAAATCTCTCAACTGTGTCAAAGTGATGGAGACTCTCCAAACACTTTGCACTCACAGAAATTTCCTCAGCCCGCGCTCCTTTCTCTACACAGCCGAGATAGGCACCGGCGCGGCCTCAAGCAATCACAAGGGGACGGTGGCGAACACCTTCAAGGGTGCCGGCACACACGTCCTGGACTTTGCAGGAAAGCAAGCAGTACCTACAAATAAGCACAACCCGCACTACACATATGCGGGCGCAGATAACGCAAAGAACCGTCCGGACGAAAAGCCACACGAAGTCCGGACGGCGGTAAAGTCTCTATCCACTACACACGAGAAACCCGTCCTACTACCACTACACACGATAGATCCGGGGAGGGTTTACCCTTGTAGCGTGCCACCACTCCACGAGCCGAGCCCACCGAGATCCTCCGAGAAGCCGCGTCGGAAAGTCCGGTCGGAGACGAAGCGAGACGCGCGTACGAACCCGCGCGACGGAACTTCCCTCCTCTTCCCGTTCGCGTCCGCTCGCGTCCGAACAGAGCGACTTCGGTCGGAACAGGGGAGGCACGTCCTCCTCCGTCCGTCACCGTCCGGCCACCGAATCCCCGCCGGAAGGTCGGGATCTGGTCGCCCGTGAACGGAGAAGCCGCCGCCGGAGTATTGTCGCCGGAGGAGTCGCCGCCGACGAGAATTTCTACCCAATGGAAGCTGTGGCTGCGTTGAACCGGCGATCGAAAAATCCGATCGCTCTCCCGCGTCTGGCTGCCGGCGCCGGAGGAGATAGTCTCCTCGTTACCTCAGGGCACCAGTGAGTTGATCTGAGAGGGAACGCCGACGAGTCCACGGCCGGAGCCTCGTCGCCGACGCCAAACAAGATGCTCTGTTCCCAGATCTGAATCTCGCCGAGAGTTCGTCGTCGCCAGACCTTGCTCAAGCTCCAATCTCGCTTGATTGCAACCACCCCTCGACGAGGATGGGATTTCCATCTTCGTCGACCACGCAACCGCGATCTCCGCCGGTGATTGGCCGGAGATCTCGCTTCCACCGGGGCGACCTCCAATCGTCGCCCTGGGCTCGTCCACGTCAGAGTCCACGCCCGATTTCGCTGCCAACGTCTTCGCCACGGAGGCACGAGTCGCCAGCCACCTTCCTTTTCCGGTGATCCCCCTCCAGCTGGCCGGAATCGGCGCCGGAGACAGCGCAGGTGGAGAGGAGGTGAAGAACAGGGGAATTTTCCCCTTCGCGTGCGAGCGAAACACCGTCGACCGGATTGAACCGGCTGAACCGGTTCGGTTCAGCCTGGAAGATGGGTTCAGGTCCGGTTCAAGGCTGATTCGACCTCAGAATCGCCCCACGGTTGACCCTCCTCGATGCACACGCTCGCAAGCTCGTGCGAGAGGGTCTGGGGTCCATGGGTCGAGTTAGAAGCCCACATCCACGTGTGAACCCACACTCCGTGGTTTGACTCAACCCTCGCCCTATGGACTTGTGTCAGCCTCAGTGACACAATCGCACACCCGAGTCGTCCAACACGGCTGATGACGAGGGGTCCCGCCATCGCTCCATCTCGGTGTGCTTTGTGATTTGTGCTAAATCCCGGGAGCATCACACTAATAATCTCTATAATTTTATCTCAATCTCTATAATTTAATTTTTATTATATATTATTAATTTAGTTAGAAATAATTATATTTACACTTATTGCAAATACTAACAATCAATATGTATATATTTATTCTTTTGTTTTTATTTTAATTTTAAAAATTTATATTGATTAATATATCTAATTTTATATTTAACTTTTTTGATTTTTACTCTATATCTATAGCTGCGAAAAAAAAGTAAAATAATAAATCCCAAATCCCACCCTTTGTCATCGTCGCGCGAAGGGATTGGGATTTGAGAGACCTTCGATGCCATTGTTTTGGCGCCTTGCTGACGACCTTCGCTGTTGAAATGCTCGACGTGAGCAATAGTGGCCATAAGGCCTTGGACGAGCGATGACGAGCATTAGACGGTGCGACAAATGATGCTCTAGATAGCAGACGAGGGTGACGAACGGGGATGAGCGAAACTATCATAAATTTTGCCTAGTCATACTTTTTCCATCATAAAATTATTATGATGGTCTTTTTATGTAACTTTGTCCCCTTAATTTTGCTCTTATTGTTTTATGTTTTAATAAGGCCCTTTATACAACTTTGTTCCTTTTATTTTAGATTATCTATAATAATATTTATTTAATTATTACGTTAACAAAATATAATATAATCGCTTAAAGCACAATAACAAAATCACTCTACTTCTATTTCTTAATAATACCGTCTTTATTTATTAAATGGAAACGGCTTAAAAACCCTAATCTCGAAACCCTGCTCCTGCTCCTCAGTGCCTCGAGCTTGGCCATGGCGAACGCGGACCATGTCTCCGACAACCCGAGTACTAGCAGACGAAAACGATCTCACCTTCATGACTCAGAATACCCAGAACGAGATGGAGCTGCGGTCCTGGACCTGCGGAAAAAAAGCAGAACCAGTAGCAATGGAGCTTGGGCGAATCTCGATCTCGTCCTAACTCTCCAGAGAAAAGATATTTCCCTAGAAAGGTCCGTAATTCCACCCGACTATTGTAAATTCTCTTCTTTCAGATTTGGTAGTCTGAGTTGGTTCAATCCGGCTGAGGTTTGTGGTGCAGCAAGATCAAGATTGCTTTTGATTACGTGAAGTCGATTGGTGATGGTGACGATCGAGGTCCGGAGGTTGTTCGGCTTCCTCGATTGGTGTCCTTTCTCATAGACTGGATTCAGCCCACTTTAATCGCTTCAGAAAGTGGCAAAAGAGACTCTGAACTTTGTGATCCTTGTTTGGATTATAGATGTTGGGTTGTCCTCCAATTTTGCTTGCAGAAGTCATGTGCCAATGTTTCGTCCAATCTACTGCGAGCCGTTACCCGCGTCCTGCAGCATGCATTGCTTCAGATTGCTGGTGATAGCTTATTGCACGGGGAAGAGTTCTCTCTTTTATTTAATCATGTTTTTGAGTGCCTCTCTGTGCTCTTATCCCATTGCAGAGCTTTCCACAGTTCTGGTGTTGAACTCTGGGTGTCATGCGCTGTCGAGGTTGTTAATCTTGTCTGCAAGGTTCTGACAAATGATGAACTCAGGACTTCCAATGCCGAAGTCCTTTTAAGCCTTTCAAGCCTTCTCCTTGAGCACTTTTCCATCTTCCTCAGGTTTCACCCAAACCCCAGAAATGTCTTTCGTGCCTTTATCGACAGGTTGCTTGAGCCATTGCTCGAATTGTTGGTATTATTGCAGTTAAGGGTGAATGGAGGGAAATGCAAAAAAGAGGATAGCCTATTAAGGATGGTCAATGAAATTTTGTCAAGTGGAGTATTTCATCCAGCACATATTAGTGGGTTTTTAAGCTTAAGGAGCTCAAATGCAGAGGAAGAAGGAAGACGACAGAAGAGCATTAATGAGAGTTATCACAGACACCTCTTTCAAAGATTAGAGAAGATGATTGCAGACAAGAAGGCAGTGCCGCTTGGAGGCTTCGGGTACCTGCTTTGTTTGTTGATCAGTAAGGCTAAGAACCATAAAGTCACTAATTTGTCATCTAAGGTTAATGATGCTTCAGGGAAGATTCCACAGATCAAGGAAGAAGATGAGAAAACCAGCAAACCACTATTTGGAATATTCATTCAGTTCTTAGAACCTCTAGTGCTTGAGTGTAAAAGGTGCACAGAGCTTGATCGCTCGCAGGATGAAGAGATCCTAGAACTCAAGTTAATTGAAGGTCACTGTATGCTGAAGTCTGTGAATGAAATCCTTGCAAGTTTTGTTGCTGAGAAAATATATGTACCCACAGAGGATAATTCTGAAGAGTCGCATTTTAATTTTTTGAAAAAGGTCTATGACATATTTTTTTCTGTTTCTGCAAAAATTTATCTATTTTGGTTGTCAATGCTACACAAGGACAATGTAGGGATTAAAAGAATTTTGCCACTGGTAGCAAAGGAGATTTTTGTTGCAGTTGGATATCTTTTGGAAGCTGAATACAAGGCTATTGGGAATAACCTTGTAGAACTATGGTTAATGATATTATCATACTTGACCATTCAGATGCATTTAGGCGACACAAAGACTTGCTCTTTGTTAGTTTCTGAGATTTTAAAACTCAGCGTTCGACTAATTAATATCTACAGCGAGCTTCGTCAGGTTAGTTGGAAATATGCCACATTACTGCTACAGTGAATAATAAAATTTTATTTTAAGATATTCTAATATTTCTTCCATTTTTATTTCTGAAAAGCATATCCACATCTATTATTTGTGTGAAAAAAAATGTTTAGTGTCAAGTTGCTAACTGACGACAGTGACTACAAATTATCATTCTAATGTACAGAAAAACCTGAATGTACGTTAGTGATGCTGTTGCGGTTGGCTTTTAGAATGATATGTTTTCAATACATTTTTTGACATTGTGCTGCCTGAGTTAGAAGTTTTGGAAATGGATTGCAGTTGCTAAATAGTTTTTCTAGAGTGTGTGCTTTGGTTGACATGATTATAATCACGAGTAAAAATTTGATTTTGTGTCTCTGAACTCAAGTGTTCAATCTTATTAATCCCATTGAAAATTTAGGTAATGGTAGAATTACATAATATTTTCTAGTCACTTTCTCAGATGACTTTTGTCTACAATTCCTGGCTTCTAATCAGTCTTCCTTAACTTGTTTTTTTTGTTGTTTTCTCATTTCAGCGTTAGGTTAGAAATATCCCCTCCTAGTTCTGAATGTCAAGCTCAATTCCCGATACCTCATCTTGTTCATTTTTTCTTTCCTCTCTGCAAATATAAGTCATTTCACTTTTGAATTAATAGTATCTTATATTCACCTCTAATAGTTAGCTCCATTTTTATCCAAATAATTTAATCTAATATTTTATATAGTTTGAGATTAATTTCATTTTACCCCTCCTTGGTGTGGTTGATCATCACTTTATCATATTGTGGTTTATAATGCACTTATCTCTGACATTGCTGTTGGAAATGAGCAGTGGGTTGACGAACACATGACTTGCATCCATTTGTAAGTAATTATTGATTATTAGTTGCTGAAAATTTCTTCTTGCGTTTTAATTGCACTATAGTGCTGTTTTCCTTTTATGTATATTTTTAATGACACTATAGTGCTGTTTTTTCTTTATGTATATTAATTGTCAAACTATTGCTATTATCTTTATTTTTCAACTTGAGCTTAGCATGCATAGATTAAGCATGAGATGTCATGTCACCATGTAAATGACCTCTACTGTGTTTGGGTTTATGATTTTAGTACATCACTTAAATAGATCATGTTCAACTTTATAATTTTAGCATGTTTACTTAAATGAAGTGTGCTTGGGGTTAGGTTCGTTTTGTTTGTTTTTCATGAATGACACGACATAAAACACAACTTTCCAATCCATATTGCACCCCTTTTATCTTTTTTATCTTTCTGGTTTTCTTCTTTTCCCAAAACAACCTCCTCAAATCTCCATTCCTTTACCAATATCCCTAGTTTTTTTGTGACTCAGCCTAGGCTAAGTTGTTGACCCCTCCCACCATGCTGTCCTTGCTACTTCTGCCTGCCATGGCATCTATTGCTGCTAACTGCAACCCACCTCAGCGCTGGTCAATATCGATGATGCCCCACTACTACAATGATTACATCTTAATAAAAACAACTTGCTTGCTGCCCACATACAATCCCCACCAATGAAAGCATGTGTCCTTGCTTTTGTGGCTATAGTTGCCTTTGTGTACTCCATCTATTTCATAAACCACATGCAAATTGTTACTACTTGTGATGCCTGCTTCCTGCCAAATGCATGCATGCAACTTCTTCCTAGTGACATTTGTGCTTCCGGAATGTACCTCCTCACACATAGACACTTGTGCGACACTGTTTCTTGCATTCATACAACTCTTTGATATGATGACAATCTCCACCAACACAAGCATTCCATACAACCCCTCCCAGATGGTTGTAGTCAAGGTTATTAGGATCGCGATCCTACCTAGGAACGGTAGAAGCTCCATAGGATCGGATCGTAAGATCGGGTCGTAGGATCGTAAGATCCTACAATTATAATATAATAATAATATTTTATAAATTATATGCATGTATTAAAGTATATAATATAAAGATGTACAAAATACCAATTCTAAAATATAACCATAACATCAACAAGTGATTATAAAAGAAATGTGTCACATACTCACCGTGTATGTTTTTAAAAGTAAAATAGTAAACAATAAAGACTAAATGGTGAAGTCTAAGCCAAAATGACATTCAAATTCCAAAATATAAAATAAAGTAAAGAACATCATTGATCACACAAAAACTAAAATAAATTTTCTGTAGCTTGAACATCAAAATCTTCATCACTCTCTTCATCCTCCTCATTTATCTCATCCTCATGGTCATGGCCTTCATCCAAATTCAACTCTAAGTCTTTTGAATGATTAACTTGTTCATTTTCTTCAACAATAGTATTTTCTTCCATATCTTGATTACTAAATTGCACCTCTTCATCTCCAAGTCTCAACTCATTATCTTCAGATGTGAGAATATCAAGCCAATTATTTGTTGTTGAACTTGGTTGTCCATCTTCCGTCTCTATTATCCATTCATCATCAGAAGGGAGCTCATCAAAAGTAGCTTCTCTTATTTTGATTTTTCAGTTTCAAGTTATGCATCACAAAAACCAAGTCATTCATCTTATTTTGATGCAATCAATTTCTTTTCTTCGTATGAACCTATAAAATATAAAATTATACATTAGTTATGCATAAAAAAAACCAATTAATATATTGCTAAATAGATAAATTTGATTTACTAACCATTTCAAATATGCTCCAATTTCGCTCACATCCAGAAGAGCTACATGTTAAATTTAAGATTCGAATAGCAAATCTTTGTAGCTCTATACAATCATCACCATATGAATCCCACCATTTTGCAGGAAGTTTAGTCGCTCTGGCCAAGATTGCAGCTTCAATACCAAATAATCCTTTTGCTTTCTTGAAATCTTCAAGCTACAAATCAATCTTCCTTCTTTCATCAAGAGAAGGGATCATTCTTGCTAGACAATTATATAGTCCTCTTTTCACTTCAGCATCTGGTTTGAAGTTTGAACTATAATGAAGTTGGGGATTTAAATAGTAGGCAGCTGCATGCAAGGGCCTGTGCAATTGTATATCCCATCTATTATCAATAAATTCCCAAATAGGCTCATATCTGTTGAAAAGACAATTGAAAAAAGTTAAAGACATAAATACTAAAACTTAGATAACTAGAATTTAAGGTTACCTCTTCTTGATATTATTAAAATTTGATTGAATCTTTTCTTTTGCTCGATCCATCTCCTCATAAATAAAGCCCATGGCTGGTTTCTCATCTGAATCAACTAATCGAAGCACTTTAATAAGTGGAAATGCTGCTTTAAGGCATGTCAAAATGTCCCTCCAAAATTTACTATCCAAAATAACTTGCTGAATTTTGTTTCCCTTCATCAAGTGTTGCAAACTTGCATGCCTGCCATTAAGTAGAAGTGAACATATTTATCAAAGAACCTTTTAAGGGCCTGTTTGGCCCCACTGTGAATAACTTTATAACTGTGCTAAACTGCGCTGTACTGTACTGTGCTGCACTGTCAAAGTTTATAAGATATTTGGTTAATAACTTTTTAACCACTGTCAAAATCTAAAATAATAAATAAATATATTTTTTAAAATTATTTAAAATAATAATATATTTTATTTTCCTTTTGTGTTCAAATTTTAAATTATTTAAAATAATAATACCTAAAATTTTAAATAAAATTATGTAAATTACTTTTTTGGAGAAGCAGAAGCTGTAAAAGCATCAAATTGTAGCTTTCACAACTTCTGCTTTTTTGCTGCTTTTTTTTGCTTCTGCTTTCAATTACCAAACAGTTTTCTAACTGCTTTTTACTTAAAAGCTAATTATAATTAGCTTCGAAGCGGGGCCAAACAGGCTCTAAATCACTAAGGCATCCCAAAATTAAGTATGATGTGGCAAATCGAGTTCTTGCTAGCCTAATTAGATCTCTCCCTTTTGTAAAATGTCTTAACATTGAAATCAGTAAGGTTTTTGAATAAATAAATGAAGTAATTTTTTTTCCTTTACAAATGGTCAATCGGTGAGTGCTAATTTTTTTTTCCAAATCTTCAAGAATTAAATCTATACAATGTGCAGCACATGGTGTCCAAAATAATCTTTTTCTCTTTTGCATCAACATCTCTCAAGCAGTCTTGTAATTTGCCGCATTATCAGTGATGATTTGTACAACATTATCTTCTCCAACTTTCTCAACAACCTCATCTAGCATTTCAAAAAATTTTTCAGCAGTTTTAGAAATGTCAGATGTATCAATTGAAGATAAAAAAATAGTTCCTTTAGGACTATTTACCAAAAAGTTACAAATTGATCTTCTTCTTTTATCTATCCATCCATCTGACATAATTGAACAACCTTTTTTTTCCATTCAAGTTTATATTTTTCAAGCATGTCTGTGGTCTTCTTCACCTCTTTTTTCAAAAGTGTCTCTCTAATCTCATGATAAGATGGTGGTTTAAAACCACAATTATATTTACCAACTAGTTCAAGCATCTTAACAAAATCTGAGTTTTTAACACAATTGAAAGGAATAACACTTGTGCAAAAAAAATCTTGCAATTTGTTGACAGGCTTCATCTCTTAATTCTTTCTTGAACATGTTGTTTATTGTAATCTGTTGAACTGAACTTGTTTTCACAAAAGATTCTAAGATATTTTTTCCTTTTTTATTTGCATTGATTTTTTAGTTTTCTTCTCTAATATCCTCTCTAATGTCATGAATACTACTATGCTTATTAATTGCATCAAGTGCAAGTTTTCCAACCACATTCATCATTTGTTTTTTCACCTCATCTGGAACACTTCTACACGCCTCAGCATCCTTTCTAGTGCAAGCTAAATGATGTTTAAAACGATATATTCCTCCAGTAATGATTTTCTCACAAAATTTACACTTAATTTTTCTTGAATTATTTTCAACTTCAATACCATGTTCCCAACCAATATCAGATCGATTTCTAGTAGCATTCTTTTTTTTAATTTGTTGCTGCTGCTAGACATATTTGATATTTCTATCAATCTATCATGAAAATAAAATAATATAAATTAATATGTTGTGGAACACTAAGTAGATCATGATGAATGTAATAAATCTACGTATAAGAACATGCTGATTGGGCAGAGAATAAAAAACTAACTAAGCTAATTACAGGGGAAATCAACATAAGGCTTATGATGTATTTATTCGGTACAGTAATAAAGAGTGATGAATGTTTTCTTTTATTTGGTACAGCAACAACAGAGAGTGACGAATCTTGAGCAAGAAAAATAATTAGTTGCGGTACAGTAATAAATGTGCAAGCAACAGGGAGTGCTGAATCTTCATTCAGAAACAATAAAAAAACAACATGAGAGGCAGGGCTACAATGTCGGGAGAGGAGAAGCGGAAAGGCCGACGGAGAAGGGTTTCCACGCGGGGCGCTGGGGGTTTGCAAATCCTAATTACCTGGCGGGCGAAGCTCCTAGCGGCTGGCGATGCGAGTCAATTCCTGGAGGCGGCGAAGCAAACCACGCGAGCGGGAACGAAGCAGAAGATCGCTATTACCTGGCGGGCGAAGCTCCTAGCGGCTGCGATGCGAGTCAGTTCCTGGCGGCGGCGAAGCAAACCACGCGAGCGGGAATGAAGCAGAAGATCGCTATTACCTGGCGGGCGAAGCTCCTAGCGGCTGGCGATGCGAGTCAGTTCCTGGCGGCGGCGAAGCAAACCACACGAGCGGGAACGAAGCAGAAGATCGCACAAGAAAGGAACGAAATCGCTTGAAATCTCCTCTGTTTTCCTTTTCTCCCTCTGATTCCTTTTTAGTTTTGCGGAAGACGAAGCGAACATCGGTTCGTTAGCTGCAAGGAGTTAACTCGGTTAACTCGGTCCAACTCGTCCGAGTCAACCGATTTTACCGAGTTGACTCGCGATTTTGACCGAGTTAACCTTAAAAAACGTTTCTATTGCCGAGTTGACTCGCTAGCCCGCAGCCAACTCGTTGACTCGGACGAGTCAACTCGCGATTTTGATAAGCTTGGTTGCAGTGCTATATGGCACCCACCTACAATGTTGTTTTCTCTCATATCATTGCTCATCACCTCTAGTTCTATGCCTCATGCCTCTTTATCTAATTATAATAACATTGTTATTTATTACAATAATATTTTTAGCCATAGAGAAAGGATGTGATGCCAATATGAATGTGCAACATGGTTCTAGAGATAATTAAATAATTTGTGTGTCAAAATGGAAAAAACCATCTGATGGACAGAAAGGAGTTACCCTCATTCAATTCTTAAGCTGTGGGACACAAAAGCCATTTTGATAGTCAAAACCATGCAGTTGGGTGATGGAAAAGGTGAAGCATTAACAGAGGGCATCGCAGATGGGAAAAGTGAGGATTCCAAAGAGTGAATAAACTAAAATTAGCCTAATTTTTAATACCGGACAAATATTTGATACCCTTCCATGATTATTCAGTGCAGAAATATTGAGTGCTAGACGAACCTACACCGCAGCATGTGATTGCCAAAATGATAAAATACTTTTAAAATATACTGAGATTAACCACATATATATATTTATACTGGTTAACTATTTGCTTCAGTAACCTACCATGCCAATTCACTACAGAAATACTACGAGTGTTATGCCGACCTATAGTACTCAGTATGATTGACCAAGATGATTAAAACAATGAGTGTAGGCCGGCCAATATAAATTTATATGCATACTATATCTAGAGGCAAGCCATTTGCATGTAGGTGTTATTATCATAGAATATAAGAAAGATTGTTGAACTGATTCTATATTTGTTTTTTCTTTCTTATACACAATTTTTATTTATTACTTTCCCTGTGTCCGTGTTGATAACTAGTATGTAATGTCATTGACTATTAGTTATATGGATGCAAACGATATTACTTAGGAATAATTCCAAGATATCTATGCAGGTTTTCACTTGACTTTGGTGGTGCTGATCAGCTTCTTTCTCGTGATTTTGGTGTAGGTCCACTGTCCCATTTTTGCACTGTGTAAAGCAGTGAGACTCTTTACAGTTGTCAGTGATACTGATTCAGTTGGTAGTTCTTCATTTGTTGCTTCTTCACCACTGAGCTCTGAAATTTGTTTAAAATCAATGACAACCCTGATAAATTCTGAGACATGCCGACTGGCTATTTCTGATTCAATCAAATCAATACCAGAAAGGCAAGCCAATGGATGTGTGCAACAGCTGATTATAGATATAGGAGATGCATTTGATTGGATAAAATATGGTCATTTAAGTGATTGTATATATTTGAGTGAAACAAGCACCTTAACTCGCAGAGTTTTGGTTTTAGGTGTGCAAGCAGAACTATTTGGTAGATTTTTGTCTGAATTATACACAATTATACTGGATTCACTTACTACCACTGCAACAAATAGTGTTTTAGTAGGAAATTCTGTTGAGAATCTGATGAAGTCATTAAGTTCAAGCTTCAGTCATTTGATTCAAAGTTCATCAAGGGACGTCAATGATTTTATTTATTCTATTACAGGGCAAAAGTTAACTATCGAAGAGTCCTCTGAACACCAAAATGGATCACAGACTATTCCAACTATAATGTCCTGGTTTTTTGTGTTTTATTTTCGTATGTACACATACTGCAGAAGTTTATATCGACAATCAATCAGCCTTCTGCCCCCTAATTCTGCAAAAAAGGCATCAGATGCCATGGGAAACTTATTTTGTGTATCCAGTGGATTGGGATGGAGGAATAACCTGAAGTTTTTGGATAGTGGTTATTTTTCCTGGATAATTAAACCTTCCGTTTCCCTCCTGGATGTCATCCACACTTTATCTGAAGGTTTTTTGTCAAGCAGCTTCCTAGCCTATGCTCCTCTTGTTTATGTACTTCATGTCATGGCTATACAGAGGATTGGTGATTTGAATAGATTGCTTAAAGCATATGAATTCTTGCAAGATAAGAGCCCAACGGTAGGCCAAGCGCCACTTGGAAATCATGATAAACTTAAATCAAGCAAACAATTGAATTGGCTCATTTCCACTTCGAGGAGGGAGGCAAAAAAGTTGACTAAGTTCTTGTGTGGTTATCTACCGGTACTGGCTTCAGATGGAAAGTGTATATGCAGCGAGAGCCTCAAGTCTTGTGAGGTGATGAAATTGGTTTCAGATGGGGGAAACTTAGACACGGGTGTCAGCTTACCAGATGATAATTCTTTACCTGGTCCACTGTGGTTACTTCTGTGCAGGAATATTGATGTTTGGTGCCCTCATGCCTCTACTAAGGCTCTTAAAACGTTTTTCTCTAATTTGCTACTGTACTGTTTACCTTGTGGCAGTGCCTTAGAGGAGCCACGTCTGGCTGAATCTTTATTCACGAAAATTAATATGCACAAAGTTGCTTTGGAGCTTATCAGTGACTGTATTCTATATGAACAACCAGTGAGTAAAAGCTTTAAAATACGCTGTAGAAGGAGATCAATATTGATTCTCATTCATATTAAGAGATACTAATTCACTCAATAGTCTTCACTGAGTTTAGATTATTTGACCTTTTCCTTCTATCAACCATGAAGCATGATCAGTTTTCCATATAATTTTAACTTTTTTCTTTAATAGCACAGACCGTATATCTTTTGTTAATAAGTTGCCTCATATGTCTTACCATTTTCTTTTATAGGCTTTATCCAAGTATCTCACTTCAAGATTTTGCCGTGCTCTAAAGAAATCATTCACTTTTCTTATGAATCATAGTAATGCAAGCTGCAAGGATTTCTA
This sequence comes from Costus lasius, assembly GCA_027563935.2. Taxonomy (NCBI): domain Eukaryota; kingdom Viridiplantae; phylum Streptophyta; class Magnoliopsida; order Zingiberales; family Costaceae; genus Costus; species Costus lasius. The sequence continues at coordinate 121,676,861 of CM050446.2, forward strand.
TTCTTTATCAGAATGGTCAGAAATCCTTGATAGATCATTTCAAGATCCACTAGCTTACAAGGGCGGCACTGATACTTCACCTGCTTATTCTTCATTGTCAGTATCTAATTTTGATCTTTCAGACATATCTGGATGGCAATCATGTCCATTTCAAATGCAGCTCGAAGTTTGCAAAGCTTTTCTTCATCTCTTGTATAAGATGCCAGGAATTCATGTAACTGCTAGTTCTTTCACAGTTTATGCGACATGTATACTGAATCTTGAAAGGTAGGTGTACATTTGATTCATTATGAATGAAAATGTGTATTTCCTCCTTTCTGTTTTTTCTATTTATTATATGAATTTACACAGGTCATTTTTTTCTTCTTCTTTGAATTTGCAGTTTTTGCTCTTTAAAGGGGAGCTATTAATCTATGGTTAAGGCTTTCATGTGATGAATGGCCAGAAAAGACACATTAAACATTAAAACCGACGTGGTGACCCTTCACACTAAAGTCAAGACATCAGTGTTTTAACGACTTTAAAGGCGTTGCTAACCCTACATGGTTTTGCATCTCCGAATGGCTAGAACATACCCACTAGAAACATTAAGGTCTCACATGGTGGCCTTTAAACTAAAAGCAAATCTTCAGTCTTAATAGTGTTCAACTGACATTGAGGGATCATAATTCCTTATGGCACATGATTAAACTTTTATTGAAGATTAGCATTTATGCATGGAGCATCGCCTTTGCAAGAGATGATAATTCCTCAAAGACATCATTGACATTTTTGCTCATTGAAATAGTACCTAATAGGTGAGAGTTCTAAGTTAAATTAGGTCTTGGGACTTACCCAAATTTAAAATAAGAAGCTTTTCCCTTTAGGTCTCTTGTGAGTGTCCTATTTGTTTTTGTACATTTTTGTATAGTGCAATTTGCTCTTCATCGAGCTGTAGGGTTTTGTTTGATATTTTACTTCGTTCAAGTGTATTACTCATAGCACCAACATTTTGGATATTGCGGGAGAGGTTAAAGATCCTTTAAAAGGAGCAGGGAAGTATCTCACACAGTATCCGTATGGGAGAAAGTGAAGATCATGACAATTGGTATTAAAGCAAATTATGGCGACTTGAAGGCGAAATTAACGCTTACACAACTTTGGCAGATGGTGTGGATACACTATCAACCTGACAAAAATCACAAGGTATGAATGATGAATATCAAGTCATGCATTCTTATGATGAGGGAAGAATTTGCAGGGTTATATTTTGATGGATAGGGCATTGACAGCATGAAGGCATCCCAAGAGTGCATGATGCGATGTGTCAACCGCAATGCATTTAATCTTGGGATGTACCAATGTACGGGGTGGTATGAATCAATTTTAAAAACTTCAATCAACTGCTTCAGTGAGAACAATCATGAAGTTATGGAACATTTACAAAAAAAAATTGAGGAACTAACAAGAGTTGCACTACTTACAAGTGTTATCCATACGAGTAAGGGGATGCTTGTAGATATCCAATGCTGAGGGCTCTTGAAACTAGTAATTATCAAACACATGATGCAAAGGAGTTAGAGATTTTTTTTTTCTAGATCTTTCTTGATAATCACGTGTTAAAAGCCACTTGGTACTTATCAGATCAACTACATGGCCAAAGTTAAAGAGTCCGAGGACCTAATTCTTACTAGAAAATATATGATATATTGCTCAAGGTGGGACAACTTTAGTATGAATATACTATATGAAACGTGTTAGTTAATTTTTGGTGCTAATCTCGAACACCCAAGACATTTTCGAGATAGTCTTTTGTTTTCTCGATGATTTGCAATCTTGAGCATAAGAGTTGAAATGTTGATGATTTTTAGTGGTCATGTAAGCTACAATAGAGTGACTCACAGACTTTGTTTCATTTGAGTAGAATAAAAAAATGTGTCTTTTCATGATACGCGACTTATAACCCTCCAAGTAGAAGAAATTTGCATGGATTGTCTACCTAGAAGAAACATATGCTTTTTGTGTGGAGAGCTGCACTAATTAATAAGTTGTCCCTGTTTACAAGTTCTTAATCTCATTGTTGTAGAGTCTATGAATGTGGCCACGAAGAAGGGAAAGGTGAAGACTTTAAGTATCTGCTACATCATAGAGGTGAAGTGAAGATTTGATTAATTCTCAAAATCGAAGAAACAAACAACAAAGGGAGGTCTACTGCCACAAGCATGAGGATGGTTAGACGTTAGACTTCATAATATAATACAAGGAACGAAAAAGCTATAGACAAATGGTAAATCTTTGAGGTATATTGAGAGTTAACTTTTGTGGACATTAAGTTCAAAAACAAACAGACTTGTACCACGATCAACTCATAATTTCATTGTGAAATTGAGGTAAAAAGATTGAGTTTATTGCCAAAGAAAAGTTTGTGTTGAGTGGACGTGATTAGTTCTATGCTATTCTAGTATCATAAATAATAAGGGATTGTGTATGCTAGCTTTAGAATGATTTCTATATATGACTACCAAGTTATTTTGGGTGTGCAGTTTATACGAAAAGCAAAGGTGGTGGTCCGCATACCATTTCTTAACTCTATGCTTGATGGCAAAGCATAGTGTGATCTCTGTTATTCCGGGAGTATTCAGAGATACAAAAACCACTTCATGGGGATGCAATTGAAACAGATATAAAATGTTAGTCTTGTCACATTGGAGACAACGAAGTCAAATGATAAATGCCCCTACATAAGTTAGGAACATGTCAAGAGGGTGAAAATACTTGAAAAAGTTTGTATGGAGAATGCCATTAGAGTTGTCAAATTACTTTTCTCCGGATCCAGGGGTTTTTCAGAAAAGAATATTGGTGCATGTGAGTATTTTGCTAGTTTTGCAGCCAAAATTCAAGGAAGGTTTGGATGTGTAAATAAGTTGGGCTAATATTAGTTTCACAGCCTTGAGTCAGAGTGAATGACTCTCACCAAGATGTTTAGAAGAGAGATCTCACCTTGTACTACTTACATCTTCATCTCCTGAATCTTATATCTTCTCTTTTTAAGGAAAACTTTTTATCATAATTTGGTGTGCGCTCATTGGTCACGCGAACTAGTTCAGGTTACCTATGCTTGGAGAGGTAGATGAGGTAGAGGAATTATGTTAGAAATAACAAAAGTGTAGAATTTGTGACTCTTGATTAGTTAATGATTTTACTATGACAATGTAAAATGGCACAAAAATTTCATGTATCAACTTGAAGTAGTTAGGAATTGCAGCTTCTTGATCTTTTGAGTTGTGGTCATCAAGAAATCATTTAGTTAATCCCTCTTGAATTTTTTGAATACATGAATTCAATTGTTAATATTTATTCTATTTCCGCAACTTCAATACTGATATCTCCAAATTCTATATCGTGCAGACTTGTGATATCAAACTTACGGAAAAGTGATTGTGATTCTTTAGTCAGTAATTCCTGCGAGCTTTTGAGATTGTTTGTGGCATGCCGACGGGCCACGAAACATATTGCAACATCTGTTGAAAATGAGCAAATTGTACAAACATCATGTTTGTCTACCATATTTAACCATCCAACAATTTTGTGGTTATTAAAATCGGCTGATGAATTGGTCGGATTGCCATGTGCAACTTTTGGAGATAAGTATTATGATCAGATAGAAACTATGAAATTTTCCTTGGTAGATCACACTTCATACATATTTATGACTGTAAGCAGAGCAGTAGTGAATTTTCCATTGGCATTACATGCCACACTATTTGATGGAAAGCTTCATAAGCAACATTCATTAGATAGTGACACATGCAAAGAAAATGCATATAATCTAGCTAATCAACATTCTGAAACTTCTGAGAACATTGAAACCTGGCGATTGTTGGAAATTTTCTCTGAGATTTTGGCTCATCAGGCAAGAGATTCCACTGTTATGTTGAAGGATATGGTACATGCAGTTGAACAAGAAACTGATCTTGGTATTTTGAACTGGAACAAATTATCATGTCTTGTCTCTTGCCTTCAAGGTTTTATGTGGGGCCTTGCATCTTTCATGGATGGCATAAATGACCACTCAACTGATAATCAAGAATTGCGTATCTACAGCCTTTCTCGTTTGTCTACCCTTGGAAATTATATTATTCTATTTGAGAATTTTGTTTATTACTGCATCAGTATATTGATTTTTAGTGATCAACAAGGAACTGAAATTCAGCAAATGCGTAACTTTCTAGATAAAAACTTGTTGAGGAATAGAGTCGGGTGTACTTCTGAATGTTCTTCTGGTGAAGACCAATTTTCTTTTGGAAACTATTCCATGTTACACAACCAAGGGAAATCACGCTGCAATTATTGTGATGATGACATCAAATGTCCTTCTGATGATGGACGCATCATGAATTCCACTATTAGGAACGGGAAGTCGTTGACTACCATCAGAAAGCATGTTGTTAATGCTTTTAGAGGAATTTATGATATTAATTTCTCTAATCAGCAGCATTTGCGAGTGTCTCTCTTTCATAGTTTATTAGAAGGCAAAAGCCGTCACTTAGCATTCATGGTTAAACAGCTTTTTCTTGCTTCTGCAGCTATTATTAAGCTTAGATGCACGCTTCTTTTTCCCATTGGTTTGCAATCTCACAGATGCTGTCGGCAGTTGTCACCAAATTCAATGATTGACCTTCTGGTAACTTCTCATCTTATCCTACAAGGGGTAGCAGAAATGGTTGGCAAGCCAGATCCATTTACTTTTGTGTGGGTAGATGGTATTCTGAAATATCTTGAAGTTGTTGGGAGCTACATTAATTTGACTGATCCTAACTTGTCAAAAGAAGGGTATGGACATTTGGTTGATATTCATTTGAGAGCTATAGGGAAATGCATTTCTCTACAAGGAAAATCTGCAACTCTTTTATCCCACGAGACTGGATCGAATACAAAGATGCTCCAGAGAGAAACTCCTGTTATTGTTCATCTGAAGCAATCTATTTATGCTAGAGATAATGTAATCAATGAATTCAAAGGTCGACTTAGATTGTCATTCATAAAATTTGTTGGAAGGCCGACCAAAATACATTTGAAGTTGGCTGTCCAATCAATTGAAAGGGCCTTGAGTGGAATGCATCAAGGTTGTCATATGGTTTATGAGGTAACAACTGGAAATTCTGATGGAGGCAGGGTCTCCCCAAATGTTGCTGGCGGGATTGATTGTTTGGATTTACTTCTTGAGTTTGCTACAGGTAAGTAAATTGTAGTTGATAAGTTTCATCTGATGTTATTATAAACACTATGATATTCATTTATGGAACTGATGTGTTCGTCTCTTGCATAATTGTGAATGGCAGTATCATCTATGTCTAACTAATGTTTATGGTCGCATTCACATAAAATACATGAAATGTATTCTGACATGATATATAATAAGTTTTCTATCTTTGTAAATGTTATTGGATAAGAACTTGATCACAATCCTTTTCCTCCTGCAGGACAAAAACAAGTCATAAAGGAAAGCATCTCAAGTATAGTTGTTTGTTTATTCAATGTGGTTGTGCACCTCCAACATCCCAAAATCTTTTACACAGATATGAAACCACATAACAAAACATATATTGATCCTGATGCTGGGTCCGTTATTCTTATGTGTGTTGAAGTACTTACAACAATTTCTGGAAAGCATTCTTTTCAAATGGATAGAGGCCATGTAAGCCAATGTTTGCATATTCCAATGATGCTTTTCAAGGACTTCCATCAGCTCAGAGATTCACTTGAGCGCCCTCAGTCTACTTATAATCCCGAAAAAGGATCCTTCGAAGATGTGCATGATTATATTGTCGATCATCAGTTCTCTGTTGATTTATACTCTTCATGTTGCAAACTATTGTACACGACTCTTAAGCACCACATACGGTAAGCTTATTAAACATTTTGTGGTGTCATGCAACGTTCTGTTGAAGTTTCTGGACAAATTAGCAATTATATTGTTATGCATGCAAATCCGAGATAAACAGATTATATAATATTATTTATAATTAAATATGTTCAAAATTTTTAAATGTCCTGTCATATGCCTTTTGCTGGACTAGATATCAGAAAGTTGATTGTCTTATGCATACTTCTGTTACTAAAATGATGCTTGTACACTGTATGAACCCAATTTAAGTACATGCATTTGGTTCTGATCGTAATAAGTCATACAACTGAATCTCCTTGTCTGAGGTGAATTGTCTTGATATATGTTTTAATAATTAGTGCAGCAATGAAACTGTCTAAATTGCCACTACCACAAATAAAAAAAGTTACCGGCAAATGAAATTGCTAGTTCTAGTAACATGTAAATAAATCAGTAACAAAGTGTGTATTAAAATGTCAATAAAAAAAAAAATACAGAGCACCAGAGATGAGATTGTTATGGGTTGGTTAGTGCAATCTACAATGCTTCAATTCTCATCTAGAATTGTTACCTGAATTTCAGTTTGGCTGACATCTGATTCTTATGTGCATAGGATTGAGAACCAACCTAAATGTGTTCCTTTGCTCACACTCCCAAGAAAACACTATTTATATCCAAAAACTTGTGAGGTAAATCTCCTCTAGAAACCTTCGTTGCTTGTACTCCAAATAAGCAACGTCATATTGGCCGCTTTTGAGGGCGCTGAGATGCCATCAATAGTGAAAACAGAGGCGATCTGATCCTTGACCATGAATGTACTACCATTATGAGCTAGTCTTAGGGCAGTAGTATTGAATTCAGAATAGGATAGACTGAACAGGACAGATCTAGCACACGACCCTTGAAGTGCCTATCTACCAAATTCTGACCCATAGGTTGGCACTTGCCAGTAGATTTGTCTGCCTCCTTATTGAAGTTAACTACAAACAATTAGAAGGTCTCGTTTAACTCAACTATATGCCAAGTTAATTTTATCTTGTTTTACATAGTAGCTGCACTATCGCAAATTAAAAGCAACGTTTTAGGTGAATTACTAATAAATTCTGACCAACACACAACAAATCAACATGAAATTTGTTGATTCCTCTCTACTTTATTCAATGCATGCATAACTTTCATTTTGTTTTCGACCCTTGGGAGATTGTAGTTTTTTTTCCTGAATTTTTATCTGATCATTCAATAGTATATTGGCTTTTAGGCATAGGTATCACTCAAAAAACTGTCCTTTTGCTTCAGAATGACGAGTAGTAATTGCTAAGGCTACTACCTTGACTATTAAATTAAATATTTACAGGAAGTCCGGAAGACATAATAACTAAGATATGATTAACATGCTATATCTGGTGAGCCATTATCTGCTGCATCTAAGAATTCTAGAGTTTGAACTTAGGCTGTGTTTTCTTGGATGAAAAATTGGGAGGAAAGAATAGAAAACACAATGTGTTAAGGTGTAGATGATAACAAAAGAGTTGAAATATGTAAAATGTAGTTATTTTTCAGATTTCCTAGTTATCATTTTATAGTCGAACCACTCCCCCATATTTTAAATTGGATATTGATACTGTGACCTTGGAATTATAATGATATGTTGCCAATTCTTATTTTACATGTTTTAGAGTATGACCTAATTTCACAAGCTAAACCTGATGGGACTGTCTCTTAGTATGTCTCATGTAGATGCATATGAGCTCTAATGTGGTATATTCAAAGTTCAATGTTTTTCTATTTCGTACAGGATAAGTTAATCCTCTTTCTATTTCTTGTATATATATATATATATATATATATATATATATATATTTGCTTTTTGTTCTTTGCAATTCTCCGATAAATAACCTTTTCATCTTTGAACTGTAGTGAAGTTGAACAGTGCGTTGCTATACTCCAAGATTCTGTTGTCATTTTGCTTAACTGCCTGGAAACGGTAGGTGCAAATTCACTTGGCCGAAAAGGTTATTTTGCGTGGAATATGCAGGAGGCAATAAAATCTGCCAGCTTCCTGAGGAGAATCTATGAAGAGGTTTGTTGATGATAATCGTTGGTTGGATTTTTTTGATTTGCTTCTTGGAATAATTGCTAATTCCATTATTTTGAGCTAGTGCATATTCAATAGTAGTATCCAAAATCTGTATTGCTTTAGTAGCTCGATGTATCTATCCGGTTCTACAGATTTGATTTTTTTTTTTCACATATTCTTCGTGATGAATGAAAAGAATTGCGACAGTAAAGATATCAAAATTGGTTGTAATAGGACTGTAGAATAGAGTTTGAGTTTGCAAAGCTAGTGTTATCAATAACTAGGTTACTTTGTATAGGCCAAGAAAATTTGATAAACTCTTTTATCATCTTCAGATATTGCATAAATTAGGCCGATGGCTTTGTTTCTGCCTATCAAATGGAATCAGGATGACAGAAGCATACAATCAAGATTTAGAGCCAAAATACCATTCTTCTCTTGTGCAAAACAAACAATGAAAGTCAAAACTGTGTCCTGACTCCCTACCATGGTTTAAGATGATGGTCCCGCAGCTTGGTGCGTACCATACACATTACAAATATGAAATTGTACATATAACGTAGAAACAGCTACAAGCTTATATCTAAAATGAGTGATGAGACTAGTATGGATCCATATAGCCAACTAATTTCGCACGACTTAGATCCATCCTATAATTTTATAATGCCTACATTTGAAATTCTTCCCAGGAGGAGATGTGGTACTGATATGTTGAGTTTTACATATTTAGCAAACTTGCTTAATCAAGTTATATTGAGTTTCATATATTTAGTAAACTTGCATAATCGAGTTATGCTTGAGTGGTATGGATCACTGGAATTGGAATTGGAACAGGAACTGACACGGGATATGTATACATATTAGGTTGGTCAAATTTGTATTCATAGTTTAGTCATGACTATAAAGATCCACTATCTGTTTTAGAAGGTAATGGGGACCTCATCTCGTCATAGTCTTCTAAGGCTTGGCTTTATTGTTTTCTTGGAGTTGAGCTTTTACTTCGCCTTTGATATTGTAACAGTTATCTGACATTTTTCATGCATACTGCCACGCAAGATCAGTATCTCTCTTTGGTGATATTGGAAAAGAGAAAAAGAGAAAGTTTAGAGAAAGAATATTTCCCTTTGAAACTGGAATGATGTGAGAAGAACTAGAGTTAAGAGGCCTATTTATAAAAAAAAATTTAAAATTTTTTTAAATAAATAAATAAATATAAAAAACAATATTTTTATTAATGTATAAATAAAGACACAGACGTGCTGTAGGTGGCTCTTTCTTCATAGGTGCACAGTGCACCTATTTATTAGTAATTAATTATTATTAAATATTTTTTAATAATATTTAAGATATAATTATTAATTATTGATTATATAGTTAATTTGGCACTATTAAAGGGTGCACTATGGGTGCAACCTACAAGATAAAATTGGCCTGTTTATATAGTACCGACTAGTTTATAACAGTATTGGGCTGAAACTATTGGTCCTAGATTGGTCATCCACCGGACCGGTACAAATTAGACAAAGCGGTCGGTACTGAACAGGTATATTAAACCATACTCCCTATAATTTTTTCTGGGAAACTATGACAACTGTTTGTTGAAAACTCTTAGTATATTTGTGCCGACAAAGTGAATTATCTAGAAACTCATACATACATTGTGCCTAGAAATAATAGTCATTGCCGGAAAAATTTCCTCGGCAGCAGCATGCTTAAGATTCATTTAAAAAAAAAAAATTTTTTAAATTTTTTTTTAGAAATAATCTATACAACCTAAGCTAAGCAATGGTATTAATATTGGGGTATTTTAGATATGTATACTTGTTAAATACCTTAAACAAAATTACATAAAAGACAAAAAATGAATAGTGTTTTCAGATTGTATATAATTTTATTTAGGGTATTTAACAAGTATACATAATCTAAAATACCCCAATATTAATACCATTGCATAGCTTAGATTGTATAGATTATTTCTAAAAAAAAAAATTTTTAAAAAAAACTTTTTTAAATGAATCTTAAGCATGCTGGAAATTTTTCCGTCATTGCCCTTGTAGTAAATATTCAAAATTTGTGGAGTTGTCTATCTAGTTCATATTTCATGATTTGTTAACAGAGTAATTGCCTGATTGATCCCAAACTTCTGGAACTACATGAGTGTGATACTCTAATAGAGTAAATCATAGGTGAACAAAGTGTCACGTATTTGAGGATCAGCCGAATCACATGTAGGTTTTCCTTAATTTACCCAAAAAAAAAAAAATTATCTACGTTCGCGTCCTAGCTTAATGATGTCCATTTTCTTTGGTGCACTATAGCGCATTCAGAGGATCCATCAGAATAAGGTCCCATAGTGTCAGCTCATAGGATTTCACAGGATCTTCATTACATTGTTCCTTGGAGCTTGTCCATGGGGATTGATTAGTTGAGTTTCGAGCCAATACCAGTGAAGAGACATGGATTGCATTGTGTTGAAGTTTTATTAGAAATGCCTAGCAGATAGCAGCACTTTGCACGTGCCATCGAGAAGGTGATGAACAGAAGGTTCAGATTGCAGAGATTGTTAATTGTTGTCTACATCAGTTATAAGTGATGTAGTATGTGCTGTCAAGGTGCAGAAGTCTTAAAATTCCCTAGGTTTTTGTAATCTGTCTAAGAAAGACTGTCCATGGCCTCTACTAATGGAATTTTTTAGGTCACTACTCATGGAAAATCCTGTACTTACATTGTCAAAGGACGTGCAAAAAGTTTATATTATGTACTTGTTGGCCATAATATTGTGGAGGCAATACTTGGGAATGCTTGGAAGAGTCCCCAGTAACTGGCCATATTGGCAAATAATTCATCTTCCCTCAGATGATGTACACACCAATGCTTATAGATTATTAATATAAACACCTATATATGCGTTTATACAGGCGCATGCACGTGCACATACTTCTATACCTGTGTACATAGATGTTCATCTTTTTCTTTATTTAATGTTTGAGATTTCAGTTCAATAAGGATTTTAAGAACTTGTATAATGGCATTAATATATTTGCAGATAAGACAGCAAAAAGATGCTGTAGGAAGGTTTTCGATTTACTTTCTTTCCAGTTACATCAGTTTATATTCTGGATTTGGCCCTCTCCAGGCAGGAATTAAAAGGTCAGTTCTTTCACAAGTATGTAGAACATAACATTTTCATATTGAATTACTACGCTAGAATGTCTTACAAGGCGACATTAAAGTGGATTAACTGCTACTACACAATTGATCAGCTTCAGCTCTCAATTATTTGCTGGTGCTTTGCAGGGAAATCGATGAAGCACTGAGACCTGGCATATATTCTTTGATTGATATATGCACATCAAATGATTTTCAACAACTTCATACTGTACTTGAGGGTCAGTAATTTGATTTAAATTAATATTAACTTCAGCAGGTTACACGAGTGTGGTGCTCAAAGTATCAACTTACTTTTCCACTTTCATTGTCATACAGAGAGTTCATGCCGAAGTACCCTGTCCACTTTATTGAATGATTACAAATTGAATTTCCAGTTTGAAGGGAAAGTGTAATCTGGAACCGGTCGTTCCCGTAAATGTGTTCACTGTTCATTTCCTTGGCCAGCGCGCTTCAACCTGATAACATTGAAGAGCTTGCGAATGTAAACTTGTGCTTCTGCAGGGGATTGCAAGATTGTATTATCATGGAGAATTGCTTGTCGGTATATATCCATGCTGCTGGATGCGGTTTTCCATTTTGTCCTCTTTTTAACTTTATTCTCATGTGATTTGTACCCCTCTCATCTTTTAATTTATCCACTGTAATTGAGAGATTATGTGAACAGTTGGCGAACGCCCCTAAGCCCCCTTCTATACAGAACACCCTAGGAACAGTGATTTTGTAAACAGTTAATATCTAAAGCAAATTGCGTACATGTTTCTGAACTCAAAATCTTTTGAAGAAACACAAACTTGATCGATTCGGGTTCAGGCTTCTCAAATATAAAATCAAAATTTATAGAATCAAAACTTCATAAAATCATAACTTGATAAAATATAAGGTATCAAATCAAAACTTTATAAAATCACTTTATCAAGTCAAAGCTTAAAATTTATGGATATTATATATTATTATATTTATAATTAAAAAAGTAAGTGACTACTTTTTTATATATATTTAAAAAATATATATTTAATTATTTTAAAATTATATCAAAAAAGTTAGGGACTTATGATTGCAAAGACATTTATCCTGTTAAAATTACAGTATAATAATCCACCCATTATATTTTATTTTAAAATATTATTCAGATAGCACTTATCCCAGATAGTACTTATTATTCTTTCAGCTCTACCGAATGCAACTTTACTTTACTTGATTAAATACTGGAAAACGGAAATCTACAAATTTGGAGCAGAAATATAAAGTAGCAAGGATCACTTGATTTTGATGGGACAGTGTTCGTATAGTATGATAATTCCGATCAAATCCTGCATACAAACCCATGAGTATAGCCCCTTTAAGGATATTCTCCTTTCCTTGCTCCCCTTGCCCGAGAAAAATTAAAGTTAGTGGTGCTGCTTGACCCATCAGATGTCTAACTGATAATGCTATGACGAGTCTATAAACTAAAAGTATACACAGATATGGGCTTTGTTGGGCTCATTCCGGAACCAGCTAAATTAAACGCCATGGAATGGAATTTTGGGACGCTAAAAAGTAGTCAACTCCACCCTAACAATCGACATTCGCAATTTGTTTGACGCCGACGTGACGTCAAAGGCTAACCATTTTTCCCGGCCCTTGTCTCAAATCCTTTTACCCTAAAAATAATTTTCACCCAATTATAATCTCTCAATATCTTCACGTTGCTATTAATATCCCAGTAATTAATTGTTTCCTTGCATATAAAGAACAGAAGCCCTTCCAATCGACTTGCTCTGTCCTTTTTCCTCGTTCGTTCCCCAATCAAATCCCCCCAATCAATCGCTTCGACGAAAGCAGCATCAAAAAGAGCAGTGACAGAAGCTTACCGTGCGTTCCGAGGCCGAGATGTTGCGCTAACCGCCTTCATCTCGGCCGTCCATTCTCCCTCCACGGCGCATACGTTCAATGGCATCGCCGCTCTCTAACAACCTATTGCTCCACTGCCTCCGATCTCAAAACACGCCCGTAGCTCTTGTGCAGCCGCTATTTCTTTCTCATCTCTCTCTCCTTCTCTCTCAACTTGAGATCCATTTCTCGCGGTAAAGCTGCCTCATCTCATCGCCTCCCCTGGAGAAGACAATGCCTCCGATGGACAAGGCAGCCGGATCCTGGCGCCCAACCCTCAGCCTCAGCGGCGCCAACGAGTTCGGGGCCGACCGCCTCGAGATCCACCTGCCGGACTCCCGCTTCCTCCGCCTCGTCGCGCGATCGGCCCTCCTCGCCTTTGCCATCTTCTCCTTTTCTTGGCTCAGCACCGTCCTCCTTCTCGGCGGCGATGTCCCTGTCAGCCAGCGGGCCGTCGACTGGGATGCCAGTTACTCCGAGAGACTCCTAAGCGATTTGAGCCGCCGCGGCCTGCTTCTCCCCGAGGACAACAGTGTCATCCTCACCGACCGCGTCGCGGGCGCTCGGAGCGGCGCCACGGTGCTCGATGGCTCCGCGGACGTCGTATTCTCCGCCGCTGCCGCCGATTTCGAGCACGTCGACCGGATCATTAAGGACGGAGGCATCGCGGCCGTCCGATTGGGCCACGATCCGTCGGAGCCGTTCCGACCACCGGTGAACTACCGCATGGCGTACGCGGGGCGGATCGGCTCCGCTACCGTAGTGGCGATGAGGAAAACCTCCCTGAGCGACGGGGGGTTGAATCTCCGGCGATTACTGACGGTGCCGACGACGAAGAAGGAAGCTCTGAGCGGGCTGGAAGGCGCACTGCTGGAGCCACCGGGACCCGGGCGGCGAGGGCGGAAACGTAGGGCAAAGTTCCTTCCAGAGCTGACCGGCGACGCGCTCGACGGGTACCCGAGGCGGGTGTTCGTGGAGGTAGCGGCGGCGGGCGAGGCTGGAAGCGGCGCGGAGTGGTTCAAGCAAAACTATCCGACGAAGGGCCGCGCCTTCGAGGTCATCAGAGTGGAGGTGAAGGATGATGAAGAGGACGAGGCGAATGGGGAAGGTGAAGGGGAAGGGGAGGGTGGGACGCCGTCGACGCTGGCGGAGTGGTTGGAGAGGAACGTGAAGGAGGAGGAGTACGTGGTGGTGAAGGCGGAGGCTGCGTCGGTGGAAGAGGCGGTGGCCGAGGGGGCGATCGGGCTCGTCGACGAGCTTTTCTTGGAGTGCGATCACCAGATGTGGGAGGACGATGACGCGAAGCGGGCATCCAAGCGGAGGCCCTACTGGGAGTGCCTCACGCTCTACGGGAAGCTTAGGGATGCGGGAGTGGCCGTACACCAATGGTGGAGCTTCTAGAACCAGACAAAGACACAGAGAGCGATACACACCAGCGAAAGAGATGGTGGGAATGTACCAATTAACTTATGCGGTGGAATGCATAGAAATTGGAAGATTCAAAATTGAATTGAATTTCAATTTCCAAGTGCTTTGCTTTTGGAGACTAGACTGGACTGGAGAGTGCCCCTTGGCTGGGCAATTTCACCGTTGTAATTATGTAATCCTCTCGAGCAGTCGAGCTGTACTTGGCTGACTTGTCAGTTCAATTTTCTTTATTATATTTCATGACTGTATACGATTTAATCATTTGCATAAGAGATTTATGTAACTTTTTTATTTTCGCTTCTAGTTGGATGATATGTCCAGCTTATTTGCATTTGTTTGCCTTTTCAAACAGGATTTGCATAATTCGCACACGCAGACAATCTTATACATTCGCTCCTTGTGTAGAACACAACTAAAGACAGTGTACACAATCCACAAACCGAGCAAGAGCCCGTGACACTCTCCAATCACCAAACAGGAAACCGCCCTCCGTCCTCTTCTCTCCTTCCTTGGGTTTCTCCCCCATGCCAACAGCGCACAAACAACATAAAGCGACGAGAATATAAATGTTGGGAAATCAAAATTACAAGCAAAGCATCAAGCATCACCTTCATTAGCTAATTAATTAATTAGTTAATTAACCGACTAATCGCATCAGTTGCAGAGCTCCCGCGCGAAGCCCACCCGTGCATTGGCCGTATCCACCACCACCCTCAGGTTCTGCTGCTGGAGGCTCGCGATCACGTTCACCACCGCGTTCACATTCGCCGGCGCCGCCGCCATGGCCAGGCACGCCAGCGGGGTCGCGCTGCTGTGGATCAGCGTGTTCTCCACCGGCAGCACCAGATCCAGCCCGTCGAACTTCAGAGTCACAGTCGGCGCCGCCGCCACCTCGTCGGTGCTGAAACACGTGTCGAACGCCCCCAGCGACGTGTAGCCCTCGGGCGCGTTCACCTGGCGCCGGAACTCGTCCCGGATAGCCGCGTAGGCCGGGGCCACGAACCGGGTTATCACCGTCCCCGAGTCGACCACCGTGCCGGCGCCGGTCTGCGGGTCGAAGTTGAAGGAGCCGGGCGGGACGGAGACGATGACCCGGCCGACCTTGACGGCCATGAGGTTGACGTAGTAGAGAGAGGGGCGGTGGGGGTTTTTAAGGAGTGGGGTGAACTTGGCGGATTTGGGCTGGCCAGTTGGGCCGAGGCGGAGTGAGCCGGAAAAGTAGTAGGACTTGAAGCTTGGGAGGCAGTAAGAGAAGACGCCCTGGTAGAGTGGCCCGGTTTGGGCTAGGAACGACATGGGTCCGCGGCCGAGCCCGAGGAGCCCCTGTTTTGGGAGATTGGCGGTGCTGCCGTTGACGGCGGTGACGCATCCGAAGAGATAATTAGGGATTGGTCCTGTGAGGTCGAGGGAGTCAGCTGAAAGGACGGCGGAGAAGGAGGCGTCGCCGCCGTAAGATTGGGAGAAGGAGCAGGGGGCGGGGGAGGAGTCGGAGGCGCAGGATTGGCCATTGAATTGGGGGCAGAGGGAGGAGGAGCAAGGGAGAGGGGAGAAGGTGGAGGAATTGGAGGGGAGGAAGAGGGTGGAGGAGGGGCAGGTGGAGCAGGGAGAGCAGGGGGCCCAAGCGGCGTCCGCGCTGGTGTCGAGGGCAAGGAGGAGGGGTTGAGGAGGCGTGCCGAGTTTAGCGCGGACGACGTAGGAGGAGGACTGGAGGATTTGCTGGCCGGAGGCGAGGGGGGCGGAGGTGAGTTTGGAGGAGGAGAGGAGGGAGAGGCGGGCAGGATCGCGGGCAGAGAGGGAGATGACTGAGTCGAGGAGGGAGGAGGAAGGTGGGCGGGCGGAGCCGTGCAGGATGCGGAGGTCGGCGGAGAGGGTGGTTGTGGCGGCGGCAGCGAGTAGGACAAGGAGGAGGGAGAGGGAAGTGGCCATGATAAGCGATGCGCGCCACTACACTGACAAGGTGGTTGGGGGTATTTATAGGTGAAGACACGTAGGGCGGGATGTGAGCGCGCTACGTTATGCAATGTAATTAAATAATTTAGAGCATATAAATTTTTTTGTTGGAAATTCCGTGAATTGTGATAGGTTGCTGCCCCCACAAGTGCGGGAACGGTCAGTCACGTGCTTCTCCTTCTTGCTCTTTGGCCTCATCCCCTGTTTTTTTCATTTTACTTTTAACTCTACTCCTCTTGAATACAATCACATCTCACCCCTTTTGTTCTCTTCCAAGTGCGGTTCTTGTTTCTTTCCTTCACGAGGCCATACAGTACCCATCATGTGAACAATATTATATTTGGATCAAAATGTAAATTTACCTAGTGACAAAAGTAAGAGTTGACTAGTTAACAATAATAATGAGTCCGAGATTGTAAATTATAAGATGTCTAATTTTTTTGTCAAACACTTTTTCTTCACTACTAGGCCTATGGGACTTGGCTCAACGTGACAAGGGAGATTACTCTATTATGTACTTGGTGAAACTGTCAAAGAGTATGCATTAGTGCTGCATTGTATATATTATATAATGTAGAAACTTGTTGTTCCAGGCTAATCCATCTCCTCAGATTCTCATCTGTTTAATCACAAGAATACTTACTTGATCAAGAATGATGAGGACGGTGGGGCCCCTGTTTGGCTGTCGGGTGTCGAGACAGCGAGTCACGGGTGCCCGCCCCTTCCCTTCTTCTGGGGGGTTCTGATCTTCTGCAGATAATTGTATCTTGCATACATATAAATATTTACACATGAACACGTACGACAAAGCCCAGCAAACTGGCTCTGGTCTTTTCGCACATGGATTGCATGTCCTGGGTACAAATATAGAATAAAAATAATTTAGCTAAAAATATATTAAATTTAAATAAAAATACTATTAGATTTAATATATTTTATATTTTTTTTTTCCGTTTATTCAACTTACATTGTATGGTTACGAGAAGACAGCTATGTAAAAGCAGGCATAAGTCGACACATTATAATGCCTATATAAGTTTTCTAGTGTTTATTATAATGTTCATTATCATTGTCGTACTAAATACGTATTAAATAATATTAAAAATCAATAAGATTATTTTAATATGGTTAATAAACTATATAAGATAATATAATTTATCTATTTAATAAAATAAGATAAACATATTGAATAAAACAATATGCTAAATGACATTTTTAAGAAGATAACCGAAGATATATAAAAAAAATTTAATTGTTGAAACCTATAAATTGGACACCTTGAGTTCTTTAGCTACCAAAGTAGATTCCTTGTCTCGTGAGTTGGATTCATTCAATGTTATGTTGATTCAAATTCTAACCTTGCTGTATGTGAGATTTGTGGCATTGTGGGTCACAGTTTCACTGATTGTCAGTTAGGAACTTCCTAACCTTTTGAACCACAACGAGAATATGTTAATGTTATAGGAAACCAAAATCAGTTAGGAACTTCCTAACCTTTTGAACCACAACGAGAATATGTTAATGTTATAGGAAACCAAAATCTTAGACCTTAGCTTGATCCTTACTCAAATACAAATAACCCCGGTTGGAGAAATCATCTTAACTTCTCCTACAAGAATAACCCCAACCCTGCTCCACAACCAAACTACAGACCACCACCTGGCTTTCAACCTCGACCCTATGCACAACAACCTCAGAAACCCAGCATGAATCCATCATGAAAAATTTCATCTCTTCTCAAACAAAAACAAATGAGAGTGTTAATGCCATAATGCGTCATATGTCAACTAGACTGGATTCCATTGATGCCCATAACAAACAACTAGATACATAGTTGGCAAATCTTGCCACCAGTTTAGCAAGACCTTCAAGTAGGTTACCTTCTCAACCTGAACAGAACCCACGAGAGAATTACAGTGCAATTATTACTTGTAGTGGTAAACAATTTGAGGAACCAAAAGTACCTGAGCCTGATCTGAGTCCTGATGCACTTTCTTGTGGTTAGGGACTGAAGATTGAAATTGAAGATAGAGGAAGCTTTAGGTTAGACCCGGTGACGCCCTTGTGGCTAGGGACTGAAGATTGAAATTGAAGATAGAGGAAGCTTTAAGTTAGACCCGGTGATGCCCTTGTGGCTAGGGATTGAAGATGGAAGAAATCTGCTCGGCATTTTATGCCATAAATTTATTTCTAAAAATCGTGTTAAAATTACACGTTCTGCTTTGATCGATGCTACAGTGTCAAAATTGCATGGGTTTAATTAGCTGAAAATCGTTAATGCGCTCGCAACGAAGCCCCACACCGGACCCATCTTCGTCCGCTGATGCTTCTACCGTAAGAACATGGGATCCGACCGTTGGATCTCGATGAAATCATGCCTGTATGCTTTCCTTACGCCGGCGAAACTATAACTTAAAGGATTTGGTCATCCGATCAACGGATCGCTGGAATCGAACAAAAACGCGCCGACGACCCTGTTTCTGCCAATCTCTTTGATTCGCCTCCGATACTCCACCGGAAAGCTTCAAACTCCGGCCATGAGTCCTCCTCGGCATAAAGAAGACGCTGGCGGAGCCAATCAACTGGAGGTGCGGTGATCGGGCAACGGCGACGAACCCTAGTTTCGTCCGCCGCCGTCGTCGTCGAGAGAAACGAAGGAAAAGAATGGACGGCTGAGATTCGTCCATGAAGTTCAACGGTTGAGATCTAAATTTGATCAACGCTCCAGATCTCTTTAGACGAAATCGGACGATCCAAATCAATTAGAATCCAACGGATGAGATTCGTTAAAATGAAATCAACGATCCAGATTCAAAATATGATCAACGATCAAGATCACTTCAATCTTAATCGAACGGCCAAGATTAATACAATCTAATAACTTAAATCCAACGGCCAAGATTCATCTCATGAAATGAACGGTCTAGATCTTCATAAAATCGACGCTCCAGATTATTTTGAACAAGATCGAACGGCTGATATCTAGCCAACTTAATAAATTAAAATCAACGGATTAGATTAAATCAAACTTCGATGGAACGGCTCAGATCTAAACTTCAAATGAACAGTTGTGAATGATTGGAGCATAGTCAATCCGTTGACTTTCAACATGATCAAGATGTCGATCCCTATTATATCGAACCCGATCGTTTCAAATGTGGCATCCGATTTTCGATATGAGGCTCGGAATGATACTGATTTGAATATTTAAACGAACGGTCAAGAGGAAGCTGATCTAAACTCTAAATCAATGGCTGAAATTGATTGGAGAATATCTAAATCAATCGGTTGACCTTTGACATGATCAGGGTGTCTATTCCTACTAAGTCAGGCCTGATCTCTCCAAATATAATATCGGATTTTCTATCAGAGACTTGAATCAAAGCAAATTGGCGAATTTAAACAAACGGTCATGATAAATCTGATCTAAACTCTAAACCAACGGCTGAAAATGATCTGGACATATCTAGATTAATCGGTTGATGTTTCATGTGATCAAGGAGCTGATCCCTACTAAGTAGAATCTGATCTCTCCAAATATGATATCCGATTTTCGATCAGAATTTTGGATTGAAACATATATGTGAATTTAAATAAATGATCAAGATGAATTTGATCTAAAATCAACCGTTGACAATGATCTGGACATATTTAGGTCAATTGGTTGACATTTGACATGATCAGGGAGTTGATCTCTATTAAATTGAACCTGATCTTTCCAAATATGAACTCAGATTTTTGATCCAAGTCTTGAATTAAATAGATCTATGAATTTAGATCAATGGCCATGAGAAAATCAGATATTTGATGGCCAAAGATGATTTTTGTCAACATAAGTCAAAATTAAGTCCAATCTTCCAGTTGAATATGAGCTAATTAACTCACTCAACCTATTTTCATCAAACCATCATATCACAATATAATATTGTTTGGGAGATGCGTACGTCGATGCTTGTCATCGGGGCGTAGCTCCTCAATATGATATTGTGTACATGATGCTCCAAGATAAAATAATTATTTCTCATAATATATGGAGTTCAAATGCTCGCAAGTCATCAAGGTCGAGCAGAAATTAATTTCGAATGCTCACCAAGGGCTAAACCAAATCCAAATATCCAATAAGCTACTGAGGCTAGATATTTTTCAAATTGAAATATCCATTAAGCCGTCAAGGCCAGATATTTCTCAAAATCAAATACCCAATAAGCCGTTAAGGCCGAGTACTTTCCAAATCCAAATATCCAATAAGCTGCTGAGGCTGGATATTTTTCAAATTGAAATATCCATTAAGCCGTCAAGGTCGGATATTTCTCAAAATCAAATACCCAATAAGCCGTTAAGGCCGGGTACTTTCCAAATCCAAATGTCCAATAAGCCCCTGAGGCCGGATATTTTCCAAATTGAAATATCCATTAAGCCGTCAAGGCCGGATATTTCTCAAAATCAAATACCCAATAAGCCGTTAAGGCCGAACACATGTCAAATACTCATAAGCCGTTAAGGCCGAGCACCTCAAATTCAAAATATTCACAAACCATCAAGGCTGAGCACAAGTCAAATTCAAATACTCATAAATCATCAAGACCGACTATCTCAAGTTCAACTACTCAAGCCATCAAAGTCAAGCACATGCCAAATCCCAAATAAGCCATCAAGGCTGAATATTCAAAATTTTAGTTGTTCATGAGCCATGTACTGATACGACATTTATAAAATATTTTTGCCCTCCAATTTGTGGAATGTTGTTTATTATATAGATCTCTTAATCAAAGGTACCCTAATTTTAGGGGTAATTAACAATGAGCGCTTGCGTACATTGGAAGCCAGAACCCATTAAACAAAAATCCTTATTAATTTAAGGTGAATTTGAAAAGGTCAATTACATTTAAACATGACAAAAAATGACCCCACATAAATTATATTTTTAAAAAATTTAGAAAAATAGAACTCAGAGCAGCGTTGTAGTTTGTCCTTAAGTGAAAATCTAAGCTCTCGTGCGAGCTAATTCTAGATTGAATACCAGAGGATACAACCAGGTACTTCTCTTCTACGAGCACGATTATGAAAAAATTGATCGGATATCTCTTTTAACAATGAATAATAAAATACGAATATCCAAGAAAAATCAAACAAAATTGAAGAACAAGAAAGGGGAAGTAAGAATAAAAAAAATCTCATGAGATAATCTCATCCATCTCATGAGATTTTTCAAGCTTTTAAAAGCTTCTTAGTAATTTTAGCATTTAATGCTAACATAAATTTATTTATTTTTTAATTTTTTTCAACACCCTTGTCACCCTTAGTTCATCTTACTAATTATCAACACTTAGTGATTAAGAATTACTTGAAAGTTCTTATCAAATTTCTTTTAGACCATTGGAAGTTGAGGTGTTTGTGATGATAATCAACATGCTTCTACACACGTGTATAGTTCCATGTATTTGACTGGGGGCAATTGCCCTACTCAAATTTACAAACACCTATAAATTGCATGCACTCAAAAACTATATCAATGAGAGGCAATAGCAAGTTAGACCACTCAAGATAAGCTATTCTCCTTTCATATTTGCACCCATAACCAAACACCCATGATCTTACACTTTTTATTACTACTATCTATAGATTATCCACATGACTTGAGAATCAAAGGGAGCATGCCTAGGAAAATCCTCGGCTATTCCTCTTCTTTCAAGTGGTAAAGAGCTTCTGGTAGTAGCTCTATTGGTCTTAAATGAGATTTGATTCATCAATATCTACAAATAAAGTTGACTATAACCTTGATTTGGACGGCTATAATTTGTCTCACATCAACAAAAATGTGTGCCTCCACCAATCATTCTGTCAAGTCATATGTCGAATGGTTAGATAATAGTTCTGCATAGCTACATTATTTAATGCATAGTTATCTATGCATATTAAGAGAGTGTTGTATTTCTTTAGATGAAAGAACATCAAAGTGCATAATAGGGCTTTTGTTACTGGTGTAACAATAAAAAGAAAAAAAAATATATATACCACTTTATATTACTGTATGCGTGTGGGTGTACAATAAATCGATTTTGATTTTATATGGGATAATTCGCTGTTCGCCTGTGATTTTGATGTGCCTGTCACTCTACAGCCGATTTTTTCTCTCTCCTATTTCTTCCTTTGCAGCTTTCGTCGCTCACACAAGCTTCTGTTTTCTTCTCTTAGTCACGTTGCTGTAGACCTCGATGTGCTCGACGTAGCTCCGCCCTTTTCCGTTTCTCCGGCTGACGAGACGTGGCTAGAAGAAAGGCGGCCATAACCCTAACTCCGTTGATGTTGTTTCTCTCATCCTCTAGCTCTGGCGCTTGCCATTAAGCTTGGGTGAGGTTGCGACAAGATCTTAATTGTTTTCTATCTATTTTGACCGGTTCTGATGACAGCCCGTGTGAGGTTATTATGGAGGATGAGTATGTATATCTGGTGCTTGCCATTAAGCTTGGGTGAGGTTGCGACAAGATCTTAATTGTTTTCTATCTATTTTGACCGGTTCTGATGACATCCCGTGTGAGGTTATTATGGAGGATGAGTATATCACATGCAAAAAAAGTACCTGTGGTGCTTCATGATAGATTACATTAGATATTTGACATTTTTTTCTTAATAAATATTGCACCATATACTTATATCTTTACTTAACCCTTCTTACTAATAACCCTTGCTTGCATATTTTATTTTAGGTATTGGCGTGGGTCTGTTGCGGGCGAATCAGTCATAGATAGATAGTGATAGATGACTGCCGATATTGTTATTTATACATTATTGTTGCATATGAATGATTTGGCCATGTGATTGATGTATTGTCCTATTGATATTGACGGATGTTGTTTGATATATATAGAGTTTATTGTTGTTGATTTCTGATTTACATAGTTGGGTTGCGCTGATTTAGTAGGCCCAAATTTTCATACTTCGCTGGTGGGCCATTGGCTAGGGCCTAGTAACTGTCGGGGCATGATAGCTTTAGATGACTGGGTCATTGCTTCCAATAATTCATATAGTTTCTTTTATAACTCCATAAGTTTTAGGGATAACCTTCTATACAATGGGCACATAGAAACATGTGTTTTAATATCAATTCTAGTTAGTGATCAACGGTGCACTGAGGAACCATCTTAGCTAGCATAGTTAGCAATTTAAGAGTTTATTCTTTGAGCATAACCTCAAATAATTAGGAATATCAATGCTATGGTTGGGTTCCAACTCAAACAACTTGCTAGAAAAGTTTCCTAACCATGTCATTTTCCCTTCCATAGAGCAATAATTGAAGGCATAACATTGCTTTCTTGGTCACTATCTTATTTGTCCTTTGACATTTTGTGTCGCACTAAAGGATAGGAGATGAAATAGGGGCACTTCTCATCTAAAAGAAAGCATTATTCAAGTGTGGAGTCACTCACACCTTTACAACTTGAATGAGGTTAATATTTACTATGACATTGAAGTCTATCTAGTGGTATGATTGATAAATTTTAGCATATGTTTTTATGTCATTTTAATGTAATTTCATGAATAATTTACCTATTAATATATTTACTTCATTTGACATTATATACATAAGAAAGATATGGATATACATAAATTAAAATGTTTTTGTTCCTTGAGCTCGAGCTGAGAAAACCACCTATACATTTCTAGAGCAGATCATTTATGTACATTTACCCCAGTGAACTATCAATCGAATCGTTGCAATTGATGTTCAATTTCAAAGGGAAGGAAGAGATCTTCATTTTGTAAAACATCTTAAGAGTAAAATAACCAAATGACTTATTATAAATTTATTGTATAATAAATGAATAGTAAATATTTTTATATTATTTAAAATAATCATATCATTTTTCTCTTGTAGTCTTTTTTTTAAAACCATTTAAAATAAATTAAATTCAGAGCAAAATATTTATCAAATCACATTAAATTGATAACATAATTATTAGCTATTTAACTAACCTTTAGCTAAATTACATGACCTCTAAAGGGATTCAATTGATTTTTGTTAGCACCTTTCTCGTCAGATATTGTAAAAGTATTTCTAGTGAGTAGAAGGGTCCAATCGATTTAACTCAAATTGAGCCGGTTTAACTTTGTTGAATTTTTTAAACTGAAACTAATGTTTTTAAAAAAAATTGAACCAAATTTCTTGGATTTAGTTTGGCTCGTTTTGGGTTAAACCAAATATATATTTAAAATATTATTATTATATATATCAATTTTAAATAAAATAATAGTATAACATAATTATTTATGTATAATATAAAAATAATTATTAAAATTTTAATTTATTGGATTCAATTTAAAATTTTAGTGTTGAATTATTATTTTTTAAAAATAAATTGAACCAAACCACACTCAATAAGATTAGATAGAAATGAAACCAAATCGAATCAGTTTGAATATGAATCTAAGTCAAATAAAAATTTACAATTTAATTTTATTTAATATTTAACCGAAAATTGAACACTCATGTAAATTTGCATATGTGCAATTTTTAAAAATTTAATTCAAGAAATAGGTGAATAAGTATCTTGGAACTAACTCACTTAAATAGAGCGTCTTAATCATCGTGGATCCGAATCATTATAGTGCGAATCTTAAGGCACTACATGGGTCATTCTTCTTTTTTCTTTTTTTTTTTGTTTGATCGCAGGTCAAAAATTAGAGAAAAGTTTTTTAGAGAATACCCGACTAGGAAAATTCCAGCATGACACCCATTTTCATAAATTTTTTTTAATTATTTTTTATAAAAATATTTTATACACTCTAAGCTATTCAATGATACTAATATTATTATGAATAAAATTACATACAATTAAAAATTAATCTAAATATTTTACATAAAAATATTTTTTTATATATAAAATATTTAAATTAATTTTTTATTATGTATAATTTTATTTATAATAATATTGGTACTATTGGATAGCTTAGGAGATGTAGATTATTTTGATAAAAAAAATTTTTAAGGTGAGTATTCCATTGTAAAAAAATTTTCAAAAAATTTAAGGTGTTTTGAGATAAATGACCCTGACGGGCCCTTCGTATAAAGGTGCATGCGCTCATCCATCCCAACGCTCTCCCACATTCCATTCACCAAAAACAACCCTTCCCGTTCTCTCTCTCCCTCGTTATTCCCACAATAGCAGCAGTACCAAAGAAGAAAGCTGTGGCGAAGGCTTCAATCTTCCCCTGAGCCTCGCTCTTTCTCTATCTCCATCTCAATCTATCTACCTAGCTTCCATCTCTGATTAATCGCTAACAATTCATTACCACAATCGTTTAATTTGATGAGAAAATTGTGCCCTAACTTTGATCGCGAAGATGGGCTCGACACGGTGCTGGAGGTGCCAATCCCAGAGGAGATGCTCGAAGGCGTGCAGGGCGGAGGCGATGATCGGTCGCAAAGCATGAGCACCTGGCTCAAGAAACAAGCCTTCGACCACGCCACCGACGCTCCCGTCCAACCTTCTGGCAGCCACAATAATGATCTGCAGCTTCTCCTCAATGTCGTCGGCTCCCCGCTCCTCCCTTGCCCCATCGCCGTTGATCGAGCTTTCAGCCGCTCCGTCCGAGACAACTCCGTTGTAATATCTCTCTCCCTCCATCCATCACATATATATCATCCGATATATGAATATCGTATGACTTTTTACCTTAAGATTTGTAATTTCAGATGTTTGAATGGTCGAAATGCAATTCTCGATAAGGTTTCTACGCAAATACCTTATCTAAAAATTTTACATAAAAGACATCTATAAATTATAAATCTTAGAAATATCAAGTCCACATATGGATACTTTTTATTGGATAGATTTTACTTTAGTACCAATAATATTCTCATTGTGATAATGGGGTATATCATTCTTAGACTTGAGGTTTGCATAGATTTTTTACATGACTAGTCATATACTTTTGATAAAAATCTGATATTACCTACAACTAGTTGATCATAAAAGTTATAATTATGTATGTGATGAATTATAGAGAGAAATATAAATAATCAAGAGAGAATTTATCCCCCATACCATTGATTAATGAGACTAAAAATATATGGTCATGCTTAAATAAATGAATATGAGATATCAATTATATTTGTTAAATTAGTCTTCTTAGAAATTAAGATACAAAATGACTAAACTATACAAGTACAACATGTTCCATTGTATTTAGATATCAAAAATAAAGATATTAAAGTACATAAGAACATTATCAAAGTAAAGTTATTTTAAATTTTGACATTGACTTAAGTGACAATGAAATATTACTAAACATTGATAACTATTTATGATATCATAATAGGATTATAACTTTACTACTAACATCACAAGAACCTAATAGGCTACACAATTAGATTGAATTGAAAGCTCAATTATGGTAAGTGACATGATAATTATAATAATCAATTAGATTTGGGGAGTGGGACATGGTAAAAAGGAGCTTCAATGTAAGCTTTAATCCAATTTATGAATTGATTTGAGAATTATAGAATATTTCAAAACCTACATGACAGAGCCTCAATTATGGCACTAAAAATTTTCTCATCTTAGTTACAATCATCCCCATTGTATCTGACACTAAAAATTTTCCTGTGCTTTGTGTTCCTGAAAGCAATCATCGACGGCTAAGTACATTATCCAGCAGTACATTGCAGCCACCGGAGGCCAGGCGGCGCTGACGTCGGCGAACAGCATGTACGCCGTGGGCAAGGTGCACATGAGCGCATCAGAGTTCCACATCGGCGACCAGAGCGTGGCCGCTAAGGGCAGCGGCGAGATCGGAGGATACGTGCTGTGGCAGAAGAGCCCGGATGTCTGGTACTTCGAGCTTATCATGGCCGGCAATAAGATGAGCGCCGGCTGCGACGGCAAGGTCGCATGGAAGCAGTCGGCGTCGGAGCAGTCGCATGCCTCACGAGGCCCGCCAAGGCCTCTTCGGCGTTCTCTCCAGGTTGGCTCCACTAATTGCTTCTGGCTAAAGAGTCTTATAAGAAAGAACAAATTTGATTAAGACATTTGTGATTTGCCCTTTATCACATGTCCAACAAGGCTCGTTGAATGCTTACAGGGTCTCGATCCGAGGTCTACGGCTAACCTCTTCGCTGACGCGATGTGCATCGGCGAGAAGATCATCAACGGCGAGGAGTGCTTCATCCTGAAGCTGGAGACGAACGCCGCTACCCTCAAGGCGCGGAGCACCGCCAGCTTCGACATCATCCACCACAAAGTGTGGGGCTTCTTCAGCCAGCGCACCGGCCTGCTCATCCAGCTGGAGGACACGCACCTGCTCCGCATGAAGGCCGGCCGCCGCGGCGAGAGCATCTTCTGGGAGACGACCATGGAGTCCACCTTGGAGGACTACCGCTTCGTCAACGGCATCAACATCGCGCACGGCGGCCGCACGATCGTCACGCTGTTCAGGTACGGCGAGGGGTCGGTCAACCACAAGAGGAAGATGGAGGAGACGTGGACGATCGAGGAGGTGGACTTCAACCTCTGGGGCCTCTCCATGGAGTGTTTCCTGCCGCCGGCCGACCTCAAGAGGGACCAAGATGGGATCGATGCCATGTAGGGTGAATCAACTCTCACCCTGCAGCTACCGTCCTTGGTTTTTGTATGAGGGTGTTCAGAAACGTTGAGATTTTTGGTGTCATTCTAAAAGGACATATTTTTTTTAAATAAGCAACAAATTGATATTCTTCCGCCATTAATCTAACTCAACTAGGGAGTTCCAGAAATGTATCAATAGAATCCAGAATCAAAAGAAGAATCAAGCCAGATTGACAGTGAGTACCACTCACACCTACTCATCCATAATTAACAGAAGAAAAAAAAAGAGAATTTCATGTTCTGACTATAGTCGTCAACTGAGTTTTATGTTGCCAATCTGTCCTACAACTACAAGAAAGGGAATTTAGAAGAGAGACAGCTACCCTCCATCTACCTAATATTCCAATTTCCACCCTGGCAGCCAAATGGAATCGATTCCTTTTGCCACACAAAACAAGAACATAGACAAGCTCAGAAATGCTTCTGTACCAAAATCACATCCTTGCACTGAATCTAAATCGACAAAGCCATCCATGCGCAAATCACAGTGAAGAGAGAGGTCATCCCCGCCTTGAGGAGCAAACCACCATGGTTAGGGTCAGTGGTTAGGCTGCTCGACGGCCCCAATCCTCCCAGTACATTAGGTGGAGTGAAAGTGTTGGGTGTTCCACCAGTCGCTGGTGGCGTAGAGCTTGTGCCTGCAGCACTGCAGGAAGAAGAACAAGAAAAATACATAAAAATTGCTGTTCTTTTTCCTATGCTTTGATAAAGAAAGAATGTGAGCGATGTACCTAGGAGTGGCAGGGTAGCTGCAACCAGTGTAACCTGCAAATCGCAACAATAGATAACGATGAGATTTATGAAGAAAGTTGGTGTAGTTGAAGAGCAGCAGATTCATTTGGTGATTGAGTACTCGGATCAGTGGTAGTGAGAGTGGCGGTGTTAGAGAAGTCACAAGCTCCCTGAGCCTGCCCTTTTCTCTGATAGTAGCTGTTGGCAGCATAAGAGCAGTGGGCTCTCACAGTGTTGGGGTTGTAGCAAGCTCCGCTCTGGAGGACGGGGGAGCAGTCTGCTCCAGCTCCACAAGCATAGTCCAGTGTCTTCTGTAGAGAAGAATCAGGCGCCTCAGGCTTACACACGCACCAGGCAGCGTCTGCCACCACAAATCACAAGGAAGAACACAGAATAGTAAAGAAATCGACTTTGCAAAAGATTGCGAAAGGCAAGAGCTGAAGTGATGTCGAGCTTACCTGATCCACCAACAATGGCTAGACAAGGAAGAAGAAGAAGAAGAGCTTGAGCGGCCATGAGAGCGAGGGATGAGGAAATAGTAGAGACAGTTAGCTAGGAGAATAAAGGGGATTTTATTTATCGCAGAGGAAGAGAATGAGGGCTCCTAATTGACTACTTGCCAGTGTATGGTATCTATATATAGCTGGGCATTCGAGAAAGTGCTTTTAGTCCTTTTTTTAATTTTGTTTTTTTGTTTTTCTTCTTCTTCTCTTTCTTTAGTTCTTGCGTTAACAACGGTCAAACAGAGATGGAGGAGAAGATCCAAAGAACAGCCCACGACTCCAATTGCTCTGCTCTTGATTGCATTCTTTCGGGGCCACGAGACCCTTTCTCCTTTTTGCCCGTTGGCTTTGGACGTGTCACGTGCGCCGACAATGGGCCGGTTTGGGGCTGCACGCCGCCAACAAAAGCAAATAGAATTTGATGATTTGGGGTTGATTTGCTGGGCGCACCAGTGAAAAAACTGTTGCCATGTAGAAGTAGCAAATAGGCAGGTTCTTAGAAATCAGCTCCATCGACAGAACGTCCCTTGCTACCTAACTTGCTCCAGCTATGGCTGAGCATTCGGTAAAAATTAAAAAATTGAAAATCAATTTATCGAAAATCGATTTATCGAAACCGAAAAATCTATTACCGAATCGATACCGAATTTGGTATTTACCGATCGGTAAATTACCGAATTACCGATCGGTAAATCGGTAAATTACCGATTTTACCGATTTACCGATTAAAAAATATTAAAATGTTATATAATTAATCTATTAAAAAAATTATTAAAATATTAAAATATTACCTAATTAAAATATTACCGATTGGTAAAAACCGATGGGTAAATCGGTAAATTACCGATAAAAAATTAAAGATTAATAAATAAAAATTTATTTTTTATATATTAATATATATATCGGTAAATCGGTAAATTACCGAACCGAAATTTTATTTACCGAACCGAAAACCGAAAACCGAATTACATAAAAATAAATACCGAATCGAAAACCGAAACCGAAATTACCGAACCGATTTACCGATTTACCGATTTACCGATTTACCGATTTACCGATCGATAAATTCGGTAAAAACTGAATTATGCTCACCCCTAGCTCCAGCTGCTCGTCCGCCATCTCTAATCATCTCGTCCATGATTGGTCACTTGTCCGTCACCTCTGTTGACTGTCCATCGTTGGCATCGAGCATCCGTCGTCGATGGTTCTTTGGCGAAAAATTTTTTGGCGGAGGGTCCCTTCTGCACGTGATCGCAACAGGACGCGCCTTTGTTTTAGATACGAATCGTAATGCAAATATGCAAATCATAAAGCACAAGTATATTACACGTAATCAGTCAACGCATACGAAAATAGCTTACCCGATTGTACGTTGACGCACACGAAAAAATTAATCACATTAGTCAACATTACCTCCTGGAAGCCGCACGCCGCTGCCACGTCTCTGCCACGATCATCACCGTAGGGGAAGCACCGGCCTCTGCTTGCTTCCAGGTCGGGAGGAAAGCGCCGCTCTTGCCTCTTGTCTCCGCCGCAGCTCGTGGAGAAGGAGTCGCGTGGAGAGGTCGCTCGTGGAGGGAAACTCTCGCACTTGTGGAGAAGACCTCGTTGCCTCGTCCGTCGCGCACGCCTCTCTTCTTCCCTTCGCTTCCGCCTCCGCCAGCATAGGACAACCAACAAAGCATAAACCCACCCCATGTGCCTCCAATTAGCCCACCCAATGGAGGCCGCCAGACAGCAGTAGAGCGCAGCAAAGAGGGCAGGTCAGCTGGCCGATGTCAACCCACTTGTCGATGTAGGACTTGTGGAAGGCGTGCGCGCAGTTGCTGAGCTTCCGGACCTCGTGCCGGGCCTCCAGGGCGGCGAGATAGACGGCGTAGACAGCCTCGGCGCCGCCGCAGAGGGAGGAGAAGCGGACGACGGGGAGGCGGCTCTTGATGTCGGCGGGGAGGGGCAAGGAGGCGGGGGGAGAGGAAGTTGGGGAGATGGAGGGGAAGAGGAAGGGGTTGTTGTCGTAGGAGGAGGCGAGGCCTAGGTAGAAGAGGGCCATGGAGACGGCGAGCTTGAGGCGGTCGAGGAGGTGGACGGCGAGGGCGACAAGGCAGGGCACGATGACGGTGTAGTAAATGGACGGGAAGCCCATGGCGGTGGCAGGGGTGGAACCGTGGAAGGGCGACTCTGCCCTAGCTGCTCGCATGAATCGCCGACTATGGAATTGGCAGCTCGAGCAGTCGGAGAGAATTTTGGCAGAAACCCAAATTCGAGCGTGGAGATGTGGCAGCGGCGTGTGGCTTCCAGGAGGTAACGTTGACTAATATGGTTAATTTTTTCGTGTGCGTCAACACACGATTGGGTAAATTATTTTCGTATGCGTTGACTAATTATGTGTAATAGACTTATGCTTTATGATTGGCATATTTGCATTACGATTCGTGTGTGAAACAAAGGCGCGTCCCTGCTGCGATGCGCACAGAAGGGACCCTCCGACAAAAAATTTTTCTTCTTCGGCAACAGATCTAACGCTAGATCTGCTCCCCCGCATATCTATTCTATATGCATTGGTAGAAATTAATTCTCTCACAAAAAGGTCAATCCCTTATGTGAAGAAATTGAAAAATCAAAGAGATGGAGAGGTTAGGAATGAAAGACTTATAATTTTTTCTACCTAGAAAACCCATGTGCATATACAAATTTTCAGATGGAATGTGAGCATGAGCATACAATCAAAGCATAAAACGCCGTTTGAGTCTCGCAAGTCACTCTGATACCATTGTCGGGAAACCCGGGGATTTTAAAATTTTAAATATAAGTACAGCGGAAGCAATCCCCGAAACAAGCTAGTCCCAAAAACTTAGAAGATCAGTTATGCGAGGGAGTCGACACAATGTGAGAAGAAAGATACCTTGAGCAAAGCAAAGAGATGCCGATGTAGGCGCCCAAGCGTGCGCCCTCTGCAGTCCCGCACACAATCGATCCTCAAGTTCTCTTCTTCCACGCCCAGTGCTAGCCTCGGGAAGAAGATCCATGCCTTTGGAGCCCTTCTTCACCACTTGCGCCACCCTCAAGGAAGGATGCGCCAAAGGTAAGGAAGGAGAGGGAAGATGCCGCCAAGCCATTTCTCTTCTTGCACAAAGAGGAGGAGGATGTTGATGCTTATGGCTATGGAAGAAGATGCTTACGCCTATGACTCTTTGCTCTTGCCCTTTAGAGATGTTCATGCCAAGAGGAATTCGCATATCCTGGAGGGGCGACAAGGTGGTCATAATATAGGCACGCGGTCATGAAGAGAATGCATACGGCTAGGGTGAGATATGGTGGGTGGTTAGGTCTAGACACAAGGAAAGTCTTCAAGTCCTTTCCATAAATGTCTAGCCATCATCTGTATGCGCATGTGTCTTTGCAATACAAGCCCAAACAGTCATATGTGCCCACACACTTGCCTTACAGGCAAAAATTCCTTTAATGCGCATAGACTAAGTCATAGGCCAAGAGGAATACCTAATAAGGTATTAGGCACCAAATCCTAATCCCATTAGGATTTAATCATGTCCAATCATCCATATATGCGCCCAAGGTCATACCATATAAGTAGACCTTCCTCTCATATGTTTAGACAAGGTCTAACGCTAAGAGAGTTATCATATTTGGCTTTATGCATAAGTCCTAATCCAATTAGAACTCTATGCGCCTAGGACATATTAAATCTCCCTATTATACCCTTAAGCACAAATATCTCTTCATGATCACTTATTAGTAGGCCCTATTAGATAATGGGTTAGCCCAAGCTTCATTGCACAAGTCAATTAAGTCATTGGATCTAATCCAAGGCAACCCAAGTCAAATATAGCTAACCATAGTCAACTTAGGGTCAACCTGCCAAAAATAAAGTTTGGCTCCAATAAGCTACCCGATCAATACGATAACTCAAGTATCAAGGTGTGCGACCCTGTAGGTTCCTCTGACATTGGTAGTGATGAACTCATGTCATCACAAGTAGTGTGTGGCACCTAGTAGTGCATCGCTGCTACCCAAGTCTTCGGAATGGATATTGACATTGACATCCCCATCATCGGAATAAGGTACCGATGCATTATAGTTTCTTTGCCAAACTGATATTCGATTGGACAAAGTATGTCATCATTTTATTTTCACCCAATCTCATGGTCATGACTAAATTAGGCTTTCACCTGTATATGGTCATACACTTTCAGTCATGAATCCATAAGAGGGCCCGTGGATATCAAGCTTCCCTTAAGAAGGACAAATCCTCTGTCTGTCTATTAATGTTCTCATATGGGTCAAGACATACACAATGACAACCGTTATGACCTCCCAACTACGGTGAGACATTAGGTTGTATCAAAGCATATCCCTAACCATATAGAAGAGTCAAAGACCTCAAGTTAAGGGATCAATGCATCTCCTGTCACTTGTGAGGTTAACTCATGACACCAAGTTAGAACCTCACAGCGGGTCGGTCTAATATATTCATCACTGATATACCCATATGCCTACATTTGTACCTCGTGTCTAACTAGCCCATATACTAGTCTCATATGTACCAGAGTTGTCCCTTATCCATTCAGGTACTTAACTGGGGACATAAGTTTGAGCATATATACAATCTGTCTTCAGGGACATTATCATGCAAGTATATAAAATCACATATGTAAAGATAACATAATAACAATAATGCCAGAATAATATATATAAAATATCAATGTCAAGTAGTATAAAAGATAGACCAACAATGAGTCCAAGAGCATATACACGAACAGGTGGCCATTTGTAGGTTTTAAATTTTATAAGTCAAGAAAATTTTGACTTGAGATTGCTAGATTTGGTTTGCTTAGTTTGACTTTCCTTTTAATATGAACCTCTTTTCTTTTTTTCTTTGGCTTAAGTTGAATTTACTTCTTCAACTTCAAAATCACAAATTATTTTGACTTGGTCCGATGTGAACCATAAGTTATACACTTGGCATTATTTAACAAGTGTTGGTTCCAGGGATTTATAGGGAAAAAGAACTCTATTGTTTTGGTTTTCGCCACTTTGCTTATCTTCACAGCATCTAGCAAATTCCTTGCCGCCTTCAAGAAAAAGGTATATCATATATTCACTTGTCACGTAGCATCCTTCTTCTATTGAATGCCTTTGCACTTTTTGATGATTTTTTTGTGTCGTAATTTTAAGAACTATGTGTTGCAAGTCTTTTGATCCTGATTTTTATTTGAAATATGGAGTTCGAGCTGGAGCTCTCGGTAAAAGTTTTCTTTTTTTTTTAAGCCATACACTCGGTCAAAATTTTGATTAGGGGAGTAAAGCAACCCTTACGTATCTTTTATGAGTAGAGTGTTTTGATATTTTAAGGCAAAAATTCTATTTTCCTTTCTGATAGGAGCCAAATAATTTGTTTTAGCCGATAATGAGGATTTTTTTTTTTTTTTTTTTCTCTTGGAAGTTGGAAGTCCCTTTTTAATCTTCCGATTCTAAGAATTTCAATTCCTGCTATCAAAGGAACTCAACAAAATCTTATTGAGGTTTTCTCCTTTTTATAGATCAATTCTCGGTAGGTTCTTTTACTCACTCACAATAAGAACCTGGAGTGGAAGTTCAACTGAGCAAAGTTTTCAAATTTGACATAGGGCTTTCTATCAGCATGAGGGGCTTAGTCCATGATTTAAGGATATTTTGTTTATACCCAGATTTTTCTACCGGGAACTGTTCTTTAACCTAGTTAAAATTTGATTAAGGGCTTTGACAGCACCTTTTTTTATGTATTAAACCCTAAATAAGGATTTTATTCTCGGCCAGCTAGGATTTGTTAAATTCTCGGATTTTATTTTGAAAAGAGGCAGAATTTATTAAATTCTCTAGAAGGAGGATTTCACTACTTATAGCGAGTATCATTTTTTTTAAAGGTTCGACTAGGGATTTAATTCTAGGAATTTATTTTTAATAAGAACCAATAAGATTTTTTTTCCAATTAGGATGTTGAACTTCTCTAGAAGATAATTGATTGATTGATTTTTTTACTAGAGTTTTATTGTCTTAGATTTTCTTACCATAGTTTATTTTTTGTGATTTTGTTTAAAGTTTGATTTTCATAGGAGTTTACTTTATGATTTTATGGAGAGTTTTCTAAGTTTACTCTCTATGATTTTATCTGAAGTTCACTTATCTGTAATATAATTTTTATAGGAATTTACTCTTACACAAAAAAGTAATAAATAACCAAATGATTTGTTGTACAACTTCTGCTTAGAACGTCGTTCTCACGTGAATTCATATCTTTGCTATTTTTAATAGAATATCGCCGTTGTGGTTCATGTCTTTGCTAATATATATATATTTTATTATTAGTTTTTAACCCATATTTTCTTACACTTTCTCTTGCACGCTTAGTGCCTCTTTTTTTTTAAAGAGAATCTATATTTAGAAGAAGAAAAAAATATAATAAATCTAAATATAAAAATTATCAAATTTATTATATATTTTTTTTTCTCTATGTAGATTCTCTTCAAAGAAACAGACCTTAGGCTCTATTTTTTAAGAAAGAATTCACATAAAAAAAAACAAATTGAAAATAAAAGTATTTTGATTTTTAATTTTATTTGCCCTATTTTTTTCACGCCTCCATGTTATAATTTTTGACTAAAATATGATATATTTTTTTTAAATGCTAGCTCGACCCAAATTTGGTTAAAATCGGGGTCAAAGTTGTGGAGTGACAAAATTCCTTGCTGACAATCCGGACAGCTGCAAATTAATTGATTATTTTTTTATTATAATTTTAAATAATAATAAAAAAATGCTTTCAACACCTAAGTCCATGATAAACTCTCCACTTCATCATCTAAAAGCACGATACAAAAGACTTGTACTTCCAATCCTTTTCAGGTGAAGATGACAGCAGATCTGTATACTAGAATTAATCTCGACCGTCTCGTCCAAAGTAATGCTGGATCACCACAATTTCTGAGTCCCCAACAGCCCTGCCAATCATCGCCCTACTTTCCTCCCAAGGTCGAATTTCAAAGTGACGACTCTCTGTGCTCCAGTATGCAGGCTACTGGGCAATTCAAGAACTTAGGCTGTGTTTTTTTTGGAGAGGTAGAAAATTAAGGAAAAAGAAATACAGGAGAGGAAAGGAAAAAAGGACGGTAGAAAAAAAACTCTGCGTACGTTCCACGTGATCACAAGGAAGAAAAAAAATGCCGCATGGAGAGGAAGTAGGGGCAGAGTAGCAAGGCATTGAAGATCGCAAAGGGGGCAACAACGGCAAGCAAGCTTGCGGCGGCGGTGAGGCAACTGCGGCAACAACAATAGTAACTGGAGAAGGCGACAGCAAAGACGCAAAAGCTAGGAGTCGACGCGCAGTTGGCTGGGAGTGTGGGATTATTTTTGGTTAGTTACTATTTAAATTGAAATATAATGTGATCATTTTAAATTCATTTTATAAATTATAAGACATTTTATTTTAGTAGATTTTAGCTTTCGATAAATACAAGCAATCATTGTTAATTATCTTTAAGTGGCTTAGGATACTTTTGACTAACGGCCTGTTTCGGTGGAAGGAAAGAAACCAATAAAGAAAGGAAATAAAGAGAGAAAGGAAATAAGGAGGGAAAGAAATCATTGCTTTTCCTTATAGGCCCTGTGTTTCAGTGGAAGGAAAGGAAATAAGAAAAGAGTAAAAAAATTTTAAATTAATTATATTATACATAATACATAAATAATTAGTAAAATTATAAATATTATAGTTTGTTAATTATAAAAATACTATAAAATTCATATTAATTTGTATAAATTTTTATTAAAAATTATAAAAAATTATAAAAAATATAAAAGTACTATAAATTCTTATTAAAAATTATCAAAAATTTTGATAGCATTTCCTCTATATTATAACACAATACCTGTATATACAATATAATAAATTCAACAAAATATAAATACACCACCAAAACATAAATATCATCAAGTCAACACATAAGTACCATAACATAAATTCTATACAGATATT
Organism: Costus lasius; assembly: GCA_027563935.2. Taxonomy (NCBI): domain Eukaryota; kingdom Viridiplantae; phylum Streptophyta; class Magnoliopsida; order Zingiberales; family Costaceae; genus Costus; species Costus lasius. The sequence continues at coordinate 121,714,113 of CM050446.2, forward strand.
GAACTTCTTTGCTCATGTAATATAATTATTCAACTAATGTAGCTCTACTACATAGAACAAATTGAAGCAGATGCCGCTGATCAACACCTCGAAAATTGGTTCCTAAGTGATTAACTCCAACAAATTATTAAAGATTACTTGAAAAAATTGCAAATGCTTCCACATAGAAGATGGATTGTGCATGTGAAGATGGCATTCCTGGATCAGATCTTAAGCCAGAGATAGGTCTCTCATGGTTTAGTATCCTTTTCAGTGTGATTGAAAGTCACGAATTTATGATCGATCCAATTGCAGCCCACAAGACCTCAGCATCACGCTTCCACAGAATTGCAAGGCCATAGAGAGCAGCCACTAACCACTTGCTCTGCCACCAAAAGCAAATAGAACCCATAAAAAGATCGGACTGAGGATTATAATGTGTAAAGATATATAGAATGGATTTATGTACAAAATTCAATCTACTCCATGTACATCAATAATGATGATTAAAAATTCTAAAATGAAACAGAAAATATAATCAAAACCTAAAGTACAAAAGAATAAAAAATATAATCAAAACCAATTTGATGCCTTGTGGAACTCATCCAATAAAACAGAAAATACACCGGTGCTCATTTGCAGAATTTGTGGTGAATAGTTCCACATTTATAAATCCCCACCACCACCACACAACCACCAAACTCTTTTTGGTACTTCCAACTTTACCATATCAAATTTGCAGCATCTGATCTCTTGTTCTCAAGTAACTTAGTCAAATTTTATACTTTAGAGAAATGTATGGTTTAGGTAAGTTGGAGTCAATTGTCGATTCTTTTCAAGAACCAGAAGAGTAAAATCTAGTGTGCGTATAGAAGGTCCAATTTGTGCAGCATTTCCACTAATGACAGGTTTATACCTTTACAGATTAGTCACTATCCTACACGTACTAATTTTTCTCAAGCCTGCAAGCTTTGTTCATAATGATCATCAAAGCTCTGTACATCGAGCACCAGCAAATATGCAACCATTCTAACTTTAAAAATGTGTCACCGTCAACTTGTATAGCAGCAGATCAATGTGTCCGTACACTAAGTTATCCTTGCCCACGGGAACTACTTGTCAGGTGCCGCGGAGAGATATGTTTTTATATCTCGCATTGAAAATCCATCAATTGATGAAAGCAACGAAAGCAATTCGCTTAAAATAGTGGTTGATTCGGCACGAAAGCAACGCATCCAAACGCTAAGGAATTACCTCGCTCATCTGGAAGGGGAGGAGTGGGAGCTCCATCGACGATGGCGAACCCGACATGGAGATGAAAAGGGGATGCCTCCTGAAACCACGGCTGGCCTGAGAAGGAGCGACTCTGGGGAATCTGAAGGAGCAGGGAAAGCCTGACATGGAGATGAAGAGGGTGAGGGTTGAAGCAGGGCTGCAGCTCCAGGCTTCCATCGAAGATGAGGGCGGCGAGGTCGAAGACGCCACGCGAGACTCGAGCAGCGCGGCGAGAGGGCGAGGTCGAAGCACGGTGACCAGGCGAGACGCGAGCAGCAAGTCGAAGACGCCACGCGAGACTCGAGCAGTGCGCTGAGATCGGGGCGAGCTGTTTTTTTGGAGCGAGGCGAGAGAACGGAGGGAGAGGGAGGGCGGCGTCGGAGGGAGAGGGAAGGGGGCGTGGTCGGCGAGAGGGGAGGGGGCGTGGTCGAAGAGGGCGAGCGAGAGGGAACGACGCGGCGAGCGAGAGGGGAGGATGGAATGGAAATCGTTTCCGTCTTTTTTGGAGAGGAAGGTTTTGGAGAGAAAGGAAAGAAATAATTGCTTTCCTTTCTGTCCATTCCTTCTTCTGAAACAAACAAAATGGAAGCCAGAAGGTTTGATGGGACTTTAACTGAAGGTTTGATGGGACTTTAACTGATCCCTGCTTAGATATGTGCTTACCAGCCTTCGCTTTAAGATCCATATGGATAGAGACCACCAATCTCAAAGTAACAGAAGGTTTGATGGGACTTTAACTGATCCCTGCTTAGAATTTTTATAAAAATTCCATGCGTTGCATAGGCTTTCATGCTCTAGCACTCAACTCATCTCGTTAAAATTAGATGGAAGCCAGAAGGTTAAGGGCCATTGCTCACTCTTTCTCGCGTAGGTATTTAAAATTTTATTTTATTTTGGATCAGTCAACTCGTTCTATCACTAAAAGTTTAGTAGTCTTCCTTTTCAAAATTTTGCTCAGACGCTGAATGTGTCAGCCAGCCGAGTACCAAGAGAGTAAGAAAAGATGGCAGGAAAAGAGTCTAATGGTAAATGTGTTGGGAGAATCAGACAATGTTTCCTAGACTACACCCTAGTGAAATCCGTCACCTGGCTGCAGGGGAACCACTAAACCAAAAATAAAAGATAAAAAACTTAGCAACATCTTTTGCCAGCACCAATTTCTGCAATGAATGAGAGGATAACTAGCGTGACAATATAAGTTGCTTTGTGCAGTGTGGCAATATGAACAAAGATAGACATGGAACTGTAAGCCCAAATCATATCGGCATAAAAAAAATCTCACAGAATGATTAACAAAGCAGAATTTGATTAAGGCAGAAAATAATTCCGACAAAACGGGCAACGGCAAAAAACAATCCAAACACATCTCCATATGTAGTGTAGAGGTCACATCGCACGTAACACAGTAAAAATAGTTTACATAGTCCTTGGAATAAGCAAACAAAACATCCCTTGCTACTTTCCTACACAAGTTGCACATAAGTTTGATGACCATAATTCCACTCAAATACACGACACATTGACACTATGGTACAAATGCATGAGTTTAAGATACTAGGCATCTAATATTTTACATGAACGAAAAATTCTAGAACCAAATATATTTTTCTTTGTAAAACTCTTACTAGCTGTTACGGACAGAACTTCAATACCAATTTTCCCTTCAAACCACAGCTGTTACGGACAGAACTTCAATACCAATTTTCCCTTCAAACCACAGGTTCAAAACCAACTGGAAGCAAGCGGGTAGTGAGGGAATAAAGTGATGATTCCAGAATTTACTATTAGTTCCTCTCTTCCTCACCTCAACCCGCAACGAATTGGCCTCACATCAACTATACTCACAGCCCAAACCTCCTCTGCCCAATCATCACTACTCTCTTATTTTTCTTTTCCGGCTCACCTCTCGTTTCTTTTAGCCAACTTTTATAAGATTACAACATATACACATCCCATCTCTATACATGATTTCCTCACATCTCTCTTTTCCCATACAAGCATGGACAAAACAAGGTAGAAGCGGGAGGTGTTCAAGCACCTCAGCAAGGGTAATTAGCAGCTTGATAGTAGCAGTGGAATCCAAGTAACAAGAAGAATATTAGACCCGGACAACCACGCAGAATGGCCACGATAGCAAATTAAATGCCAAGTAACAAAATCAACCAGGAAGTTGGAGCTCTGCTCCTTAGCTACCACAAGTACGAAAAACCAAAACCATAGCACTAGCTAGGCTTGACATAACCACAAAACATATCAAACGAGGATAAACTGAATAAGAGCCTCAACAAAACAAGTCATGGGATGAGGCACACCCTCATCCAAATCAACCAGAAACCCAACAAGGAACTCCAAAAAACTCAAAGGTATCCGGGGGAATGGAGATAGTATACCTAGCCCAAGTTAGGGCTGCTCCATCCAGAGATGTTGCTCACGAACAGAGCCTCCACACTTCCAAGAGGAAGGTAATCAGCTGCAAAAGACCCGACTCCAAGATAGGGGAAGTAGGAGATCAGCTAGAGGAAGACCCACGGGTGGTAGGAAAGATCAAGCGTTACCGCCCTTTGAGCTCAAGAGTGAGCTATGCTCTTCCGGGCTCGAGCTGGCTTCCGAAAGTCTCGTCGACGGCTGGAAGGGACCAAACGAGGAAGCCCTAAAGCTGGTGACAGAAAATTGCCCAGGAGTCGCCTCCTGGACTTGATTGCGCAAGAGAGCAAGAGCTGCTGCCAAGAGAGAATGCTAGGTGTCACACATGCATGCCTCCAAGTCTCAGCCCAAAGACTAAATGCTTCGACAAAATCCCGCTAAAACTTAACCCTCAAATAGGCTAGAATGCTAGTCAAAATAAATCAAAATCCCAACTTAACTTACCTTTGATCCCCATTCATCTAAGTCTTAGCAGCCTCCTCAATCACCTCTCTATGTCAACCAACAAGGCCTAGCAATATGTATAAACCCGCGGGAGGGAATCAGCTACACCGGGTCCTCACGCCAACTAGCCCTTGAGCCAGACTGCCGCCTCTGGCTCATCCTCTCCTTAGACCGAATTGGAGAGCAGGGCCATCCCTGATCCGACTGCCCTTAGAGACTTATGTTGCCCCGGTCCATGACCAAACGAGCTACTGGTCAACCAACAACTACCTAGTATGGGTCAATAAGCTGACATGTTCGATTGAGCCAAGTATGACGATGCGTCCATCGTCTCCGTGGCCTCAGTCTCCCCCGCACCCGTCTCTCGGGCCCTAGCGTCCTACCACTGAGACCAGTATTAACACCTCGTAGTGCGCCTAACTCTTTCGGCCTGACCCCGTGTTCAGGCTAGACCTGTGTCGTGCCACGCTTCCACGCGCCAGGCTCGCTCCCACAAGTCGATACGCTTTTGTGCTCTAGGACTCGTGGTCGCTTGCCGCACATTAGTTCGTGGTCTCGGGTACAATCTTGTCATCGGAACACGGCAGCCCGCTGCCTACTTGGAAGGACACACTACACTACATAGTCTCATCGCCAGGCGGCTTATCGCATCGGTCCGCTCAGTCCATCGAGCATAAATCCATCCACTTAGTCCTTCAATCGAATGGCCACACTAGTCCATCAGTGTGGTTACCTTGGCACAATGAGAACACTGGTCCGTCAGTGTCTCAATAATAAATATGAGTACACCCACAATCCATCGGGGGTCTCATATGTAAGGAGGGGATTCCCATATATAGATAATCTGAGTCCGACTATAACCGAAACTCGTGCCAAGTTCTGGACTCCATCGTCCAAGTGATCCACGCCTAAGGGCGAGACATGATCACACGAAGAAAACAAAAGATAACCATAAAAAATCAACGTCCAAGTATCGGGGCGGTTACACTAGCCATGTTACAAATGTTAGAAATATGAAAGTGCAAACCATATAAAAGGCATCAAGTTTTTTTCCCTTTTATCCAAGTACATGGTACAAGAACGGAGTTAAATAAATCTATTAGTAAAGTGGACATGTCATGAAGGAAATAAAAAATGTCATAAAAAATACATATCACTCGCAACATTTCATGTTCTCATAAATATAGCTTATCTCACATGTGGCCGACTCATGACTAGGATAGCTTTGTTAACAAATCACTATTCAATCAGGGTAAAGTTGGCAGTGTTTCTTTATCAAACGAAAAGAAACTGACCCGTCCATGGTCAATGTAACAAAACTTCAAGGGCAAATCATAAAAGTTCTTTTCAAGACATTCTAGTTCTGACCTTGAAGGTGGTTTCTCACTGGCAAACAAAAGAGATAAATGAAATTGTGTAAATTTAGCGATACAAAAAAGAGCAAAGATTTAGAAAGCTACATGCGTTGGTTTACTCCCAGCTTACAATATGATATATTAGAAAAATTAAACACGAAAGAAATATCAGATCTAAGAAACAGTATTGTGCAGATAATTATTTCCTCTTACACGAGTCATGTCAACAATAACTAGAAACAGATTATCACAAAATATTCATAATTCAAATATCCAATCAAAACTAAATGAAACTCAGTTATATGCACTAAGAAATAACAAGTACTCCCCAAATGCAATCATGCGATTAAACTGATAAATGCATTCCAAACAACACCAACAGTGGTAGCAACAAATATTCAGGTTGTACAAAATTTGAAGCATTATACATAGCATTTCTGTAAGGACATGCGCATAAATAGCTGTAATATCAACGAGAAATAAATTGACTTGTGTGTAACTGTGTATCAATGTGCTTACCGATCTTGTGCAGAGTGTGACATGAAGCATATTGAGTCGAAAATCTCAAAGCACCAACAATGAAAATCCCTACTGCATGTAAACATTTATTTTGCCAAGGAGAAACATCAAAGTTCTAATTTGAAATCTTAGGTTTCTAAATTTCTTACTTTAATTAACTTCAAATTTTAATAAAACCATTAGAAATGTATAATATTTGTAAATTTTCTATTCTTAGTCTCTATCTATTTCTATTTTGGTAATTCTTCCTAAACCAAATAGTAAAATATGAGATATCGTTTCATCCCTATAATATATATATATATATATATATATATATATATATATATATATATATATATATATATATATATATATATATATATATATAGTATCCAAGATTTTATAGTGTTAGATATTTAGATATTAATTGAGAAGAATAAATCTTTAGATAACAAATTGAGATGAAATAATAAAGTTTTGAAAATAAATTTACTAGGCAGGGAGACCAAAATGACAAGAAAATATGTTGATCTTTAAGAACCAATTTTAGAAAATAAATGTTTATGGGTCAAACTAATAAAAGTAGCAATATTTAGGGATAAAATTGGAAAAATGAACTTCAATAACAAATCATTAAAATAAAACTTTAGGGGCAGACTAAAGAGAAATATTAAACTTTAGAGACTAAATTAATAAAATAATAATAAAAAAGATCAAAATTTCAAGCTCAAGAGCCCGACTAAAAAAAAATAAAATTAAGAACTCAGTTCAAAACAAAAATTATAAAAGTAAGAAGAGATATTAACAATGAGGGGCCAAGTTGAGTTTTACTAAATTTTTGAACCAAACTAATAAAGATACAAATTTTATGGAACAAGACTGAAAAAAGTTACATACTTTTAAAAGATCAAATTTGAAAATTAAAATACACATGATATTTGTTAAGAAAATCCATAAAATATTTTAGAATTCTATTGATGTATAAATTCAGAGCAATCCAAACACTGTATTTGAAAGGTAAAATTTTGAAGTCCATTTATCTGCCAAATTCATCATTATCCAAACACAACCTTGGGGTAAAATATTGTGTTAAGAATACTTTTAGGGGAAATAATATTGATTATCTTCCTTAATGGTTCAAGGGAAATTTATAGAAAAAAAATATATGCTTAGCTACCTTGATAAACACAGAAGGAAACTTGGATCGCCAGGAGAAGATTTTCTGAACTTGCTATTAGGAAGGTATACATTAAACATTGGCTTCAAGTTGTTAATTTGCATGCCTTCTAATAAGTTTGAAAGTCTATCTTCCACTTCAACACAAGTTCCTCCCTTACTTTCAGATGGATAATTGGAGCTGGGGCAGATTCTATCATTCTTGGATGTCCAAGAGATTCCATGCCGCTGAACTATGTAGCCGAGTAATTTCAAGTACTTATATGCCTCAAAAGACTCCCAGGAATATCCAGTATTCAAACCTGCAAACTTTCTATAAATATCTCCAAGACTAAATGTCATGTCATCTGGACTTGTTAGAATCAATGCTCCCCTTTCAGCCAAGAACCTTAAAAGAAAAGAAATCCGTTCAAATTTATTTGCAGAGTAAATTATTTTCAGTTATTATAAAACTGAGTTGAAATATGTTTAAGTTCATGCATGTAATTATCCAACATGTGTAAGGCAAGCATTCTGTGCCGAGACTTAAAAAATGAGTAAGGATGTAAACAATACAATTCAAATATACTTGCATCCCAATAGATTTTATAGACAAAAGTTCATCAAACTTAGAGAAATTACATTACACAAGAGGGATGCTAGTATGTAAAGATTACAAAGACACAACACACAGGTGATCATTTTTAAGACTGTCATTATCTTAGTAGTTTGATTAATTAAGTTAGTTGTATGTTATTGGGAAGGTTTGTATGATTAGCATTTATAACCAAAAGATGTTTTAATAAGCTTAAACTTTGTGAACAAGGTAAAATTAATTGAACGAAATGAAGTTTTCTTTGAGGGAAAGAAATTAGATATAAAATATCTTATTTATCTAATATGTGGGGTATTTTTATCTTTTCATGTGTGTTTTTACTCAATTCCCAAGACTCCATCCAACTTGGGCAGAATCAAACTGAGAAAAATACCTCAGTTTTTGTAAAATATAATTCTCCTTTCTTTCCTTGTAGTTTTCCACTCTAAGTTAATCACGATGTGAGTGTAGTGTCAAAAATGTTTAACTAATCTAGGATGATTAAGTGGCTTGTGTAGACAAGTTAATAGTTTGTTGTCAAAAGTATAATCATTTCTTGAAAGAAAATATAAAGATATTAAAGTAACTCATATAATAATCATGCCACCAAAATGTTCAAGATTAGGAAGCTCCAGCATGTAATATCCTAAGTTTAGTCCCACATTGGAAGTAGAAGAAAAGATTATATGATATATAAGACTTAGTCGACTTGCTATTGTTAACTTAGGCTTACGCATTTTAATAGATTGAGTCACATTGCAAATCGGCTCACCAAGTTAATAAATAATTTGCTTACTAAGTGGGTTATGATACAACCATTCTTGCGTGGGCTTGAGACATTACTTTTGATGTTTTGAGAAGCTTGACTAGGTGTTTCTGAGTTATTCACAACCAAGGTTTTGAATTTGATCTGGTATAGTGTACCAGTCCGATACATATAAACATTTCAATACTAGATGTATCAACATAGCATGATACACGAGTTAGGATTCCTCTCAAGCCGGTGTGTACCACAAAAACTGATCAATTCAGACCAGTTTTTTAAACATTATTCATAACATATGTCCGTATATTAGGTATACTTCACAATTTTGAAGAAAGTAATATACTCAATGCTCGTAGAGAAGCAAATTCTGTTGTTAATTGGTTGGTTAGCCTTGTTAAGGAAACTCAATCAACCTAATAACAAATTCTTCAAACTTCCCCTCATCTTTTGGTGTGATATTAGCCTCAAATGTTAGATGCATAGTTTGTAATGTCTTGGTTACTAATATATATTTTTCCTTTGTATAAAAGAAACAACATAACATTAGAACCTGCAAAAGCAAACATATATATACAAATTCACAACCAGCAAGACATTCATTTGCAAACAGAATGATTGCGTTATAGATTCAATGACAATAACTAAATCCTCATGTAGAACATCAAGGTTTGATTGAACAAATAAATAAATTTTTTAAAAAAACAAATCGTATTATAGAAAAGTGGAAAAAAAAGACACGTTGTTCAGTAGTCTTAATAACCACATGCAGAATAAATTGACTATTCAAATCAAATCGGGAAAGCATCATATTAGTTGATGAGCCAATAGCATGATTAAATAATGACTTACAAGATTTCTTCAATATGGCAATAGAGTTTGCCATTCCTAACAACTCCAATGGTGGTCCACATGCTTCCCTTCTTTTCAATTATCTCCCCCATACCCATCTCCTCATTCCACTTAGCCTTAGATATTTCACTCCTTTTGTTCAAGTACCAAGCACAAGTTTGCATTATATCTTTTGATGGGAGGAATATAAATTTTGCCCAAAAAGCAAGAGAATGTACCTGAACTGAGGTCTGGAAGGACAAGGCTTATTGATTCCATTAGAAAGGAAAGGGTTTCGATGGTGTTCCTCTTCCTCTTCTTCATCCTTCACTCCTTGCCCTCCATTTCTTGCCATGGTTCTTATCAACGAGAAAATTGAAGTTAATATAATAGACAGTGATTAAATATGAAATTAAGGAGTGAGCTCCACCAGATGGTACCATCGCTGCAGTTTGTACAATCCGAAAGTTACCACCAATTTAGTGGAAAAATCAATTACCCTAAAATTATGCATCAAAGGCATCTGATAAGGAAAAAGGAACAAAACTATCTACAACAACCACAATTTTAGGCATCTGTCGCCCATGGCTTCGCTTGTATGTCTTCTCTATACAAGCAATCACATGAAAAGCATGTGAGAAAAGGAACTCTCAGGAGCCAAGTTCTCAAGAGACTTCAAATAGAGAACTCTATAAAGATAAATCCAGAGAGAATACCCTTGGGAGATGGCTCTAAGAAGAACTCTCCAGAGATAGCTTTTGATTATGTGCCTCCGAACAAAAGCCCTCAATTGAGAAGACTTCCGCAAAATGTGCTAGGCATTAAGACCTCAGACCAAAGCCACAGAAAGGAACCAAACATACGGCTCATCTGTCATCAAGCGATTAGAATCACAATTTACAAGCGATTAGAATCACAATTTACTAATAGCTACAGAGTTCAATTAAAAGAAACTAGATCACATAGATTACCTCACTAAAACATTGTCATTGATAATGTAAAACTACCTTATACTTGGTAACACATAATTATTGGCCTTATGAATAGAATGTGACAAGGGAACATCAACAACCTAAAGCGACAAAACTAAGCATCATACAATACAAAAATTCTCCATAACATATGTAAAATACTAAAAAGATCCTTACAAGAGTTCGAGATGCAACTTATTTTTTAAAGCTCTATTGCATTCTTTACACACATCCCTAAATAATCTCACTTGCACATCGCAGGAGAACATTTAAAACCCCTTCAGAAATTTTTCTTTCCTGTAGGTTTGTTCAAATGGAAATAAAATCTATCATTAGAGGTCAATCTATCTATATAGAAAGGATCCATGACAATTTCGTGAGATAATCCTCGAATGGTTATAATTGATCTACATCAGGAGTGCACATTGATTTTAACCATTTTTTAAAAGAAATTATATTAGATTAGATAAGAAGAAAAAAAGCTTTTGCACATGAAAGAAAGTAAATAGAAAAAAAGAGTTGTGTATACACACAAGTTGCTACGTTAACATGTACAAAATCACGAGTATTAGGTAAAACGTACTGGTAGATAAACACAAACATATCAATACTATGCATACATATCAGTATAAGCATGTAGAGTATAAATTACATGAAAAAAATTCAGTATTATTTTACGATCAAGTACTTGGGAACTATTTCATTGACAAAATAAAGAAGAATCTAAACATGTAATATGAATAACAGTGCAAAGTACAATCCTATAAATATGCATTTGCATAAATATAAGACAACCTTGAACATATCCACAACAACATAAATTTATAATCAATACAGCTATGATAACTGCCAGCATTTATCTAGCTTCTAAGCATAATGTGAGATGTTTGTTGTATTATACTTTTTCGAGGAAAATCTACTAGGAGTAGGACAGAAAAACTTCAAAAACACAATAAGACCAATTTCATTTCCTTGTATGTTATACAGAGCATCAAAAGAAAGTTATAGTTATCAACCAAAGACATTATAAAATGCTACTACCGAAACCTTAGGTCAACTACAATAACACATCACAAAGGATGTGCACATGCAGATCATGACAAATTACAGCTGGGAGTTTTAAATAAGTTGCTAACTAAAGGATCCCCAAGCATAAGAATATTTTTGCCAGGAACTGTTTAATATATTTTAAAAATATAATATTTACCTCTTTTAATTAAAAAATATAATATAATATTGTTATTCCCAGGTCCAAAATTTTCATCAAACCACCATAGGACAAAAATAATAAAATTTTTTGTCTGCTACTTTGGGCGGGAACCAGACTAGTGAATGTTCATCTTCTTGACAAATTAAAGGTAAAGTACTATTAAGATGTGTGAGGATTTTTCTTACCGGAGCGACCTGATTTCGGCAGCAAGTTCTCGCTAGACGTGTTGTCCGACAATTAGGTTTGAGAGAGATCGTGAGCGAGTGGGGTGGCGGCATCTCACTAGGCATGTCATTCGAGGATTAAGGTTGAGAGAGATTGCAAGCGAGTGAGTGGCGAGGCGGCGACGATTTCTCACCTTTGCTTGGAGGCAAGATCGTGAGTGAGCAAAAAGGGCATGGGTCGAGAAGGTAAAGTTCTCTAGTGTCACGCCCCAGTCAGATCGGCCTGAAAACAGCCCTTAACCGCTGTCTCAGGACTATCCGGCGGAACATCGGAACGCAACTCTCTCTAGGGTTTCCGGCCCCAAATCGAAAACCCTAACTCCCCGATTAAATTTTATCCCCAAATTACAGTTCACTCTGAGAAATCCGAAAAACCCTAATTCAGGAAAATCAAACCCTAACTAAAATACCTCAAATCGGATTTCCACCCGTTAACGCCGCACGTCCGGAAAATCCCAAATTTCCAGATTTTGACCGACTGGTCAAAATTGTCGCCGCTGCCGATTTTGTTGCGCTCGATTTCGGATTGCTGGCGTCACGCTGACGTAAGCCGTCGAAATCTATTTCGAAATCGAAATCATTTTCTGATTTCGTCCGTTGACCGCTCCCCTCCCCTGACCGTCTCGAATCGAACGCCAAGCGCGTTCATCGCGTCCGCCTTCGTCTTCTCCACACGACGCCGCCGCGTCATTTTTCCGCCGAGCGTCGCCGCTATCGCGAGCTCACCGGAGGAGGGACGTAAGGTCCAGGGAGGTCGTTTCCTTCCCTTAGGTGTCGTCGTCGCCGACTGGACAGCCGCCTGCTGCCGGAATCGAGAAGACGCTGCCTCGAAAGAGGTCAGAACAGAGGAAAACAGGGGAAGAACGCCGGTGAAGAAGAAAGCTTAGATTAACCTTCAAAAGCTACAAAACTCCTCCACTATCGTCGCCGACCCCCTGGCCCCTAGTCGTCGACGGCCCTCGTCCCTCCCTCGCCGGCGATCCCTATCGCCGGTTACAAATCTCTATTTCTCCCTCAAAGTCCACTCTGCAATGGTAGTCGCTTTCCTGCTCGGTGAAGCCCTCTTAAAGGGGAAAACCGCTGCTTCCCCTCTCCCAATCTAGGGCGTCCGCCGCCCTATTCTTCCGCTGCGTCCGGTTCTCGCGGGGAAGGAGACGATGTCTCACTTCTAGAGTCTACTCCCGAAGTTCGCAGAGCAGACAAGTTCGGGTCAATGCCATATATTGACCGAACTCGTTGGGCCTCTTGTGTTCGCACGCTGCATGGATTTGAGCTTGTGTTTGGCCCATTGGGCCTTGGGCTGAACCCGTTGAACCGGGGCCTAACATCTAGTATCCAATTTTTTTTTCACCCCGCATCACCGACAAGTCGAGCCAGCGGGGGGAAGTGCGTTGGTGCGGGTGCGACCCACAAGGGAGAGGGTTTGCACAATTGCACGGGTACTAGGTAGGGATAATAGCATATAGTGTACTCGCATTTTTCATACTACCCTAACTCAAACCTAGATAAACCTTACTATTTATTTACAACTCGAACCCTATAAAAATCTGACTTAAATACTTATCATATTAAATTTCTTATTATATACTTGATTACCTGAACTAATAAAAACCTATTTATAGCTAAATTTTAGGTATGGTAAAATGGGTACCCACTAACTTGACTAAAAAAAATTCATATTTTTTCCTGCAAACACTTGCTCCATTGAATATTACAATCATAATAGGAGAAAACATTTAGAATTAGAAGGTGCATTTATTAAGAAAGCAATACACAAAATGCATAATCTAATAGCACACAGCCACATAGATAAAATAGCATAAATAAAAAGAAAACAACAATTGCACATCAACATAATCAAAAGAAAAACACATCCAACAAATTATCAAGACACAATTGTCGTGCCATAATACCAACAATATTAAAATTCCATAAACAAAATATCCACCATTGTCAATTGTCCAAATTTCTCAAATCTTCTCATCTTCCTCCTCAATAACACAAATAAAAATACCAATAAGTTATACATACTACACAAACCCAACAAATGCACAACAGCACAAACAAAAGTGTTTAAAAATACATCCAATAAATTGTTATCAATTATCATGCAGCCATGATATCAAATTACCAATAATATTAAAAGTGCACAAATAAAATGTGTCCTACATTACCTCTAATAGCTTTAAATTGTGTTTATGGTTTTACGAGATGTTTAATATATGTTGTGTCCTACACTATCTCTAATAAATATCATAATAAAATAAACAACTACTAATCTTTGTGAGCTCCACCAGATGGTCCACATCACAAAGATGGTACCATCGCTGCGGTTTGTACAATTTGGAAAGCTACCACCAATTTAGAGGAAAATCAATTACCCTAAAATTATGCATCAAAGGCATCTGACAAGGAACAAGGAAAAAGGAACAAAACTATCTACAACAACCACAATTTTAAGCATCTATTGCCCATGGCTTCGCTTGTATGTCTTCTCTATACAAGCAATCACATGAAAAGCATGTGAGAACGGAGCTCTCAGAGCAAAGTTCACAAGACTTTAAATAGAGAACTCTATAAAGATAAATCCAGAGAGAATACCCTTGGGAGATGGCTCTAAGAAGAACTTTGAAGAGATAGCTTTTGATTATGCGCCTCCGAACAAAATCCCTCAATTGAGAAGACTTCGACAAAATGCGCTCGACATAAAAACCTCAAACCAAAGCCTCAGGAAAGAACCAAATATACGGCTCATCTGTCATCAAGCAATTAGAATCACAAGTTACTCATAGCTACAGAGTTCAATTAAAAGAAACTAGATCACATAGATTACCCCACTAAAACATTGTCATTGATAATGTAAAACTACCTGATACTTGGTAACACATAATTATTGGGCTCTCATGATTGATATTTTATAGGCCTTATGAATAGAATGTGACAAGGGAACATCAACCGCCCGACCCATCGGTGGTGCTGGGTGAAAAAAAAATTGATACTAGAGAAATTTACCTTCCCGACCCATGCCCTTTATGCTCGCTCACAATCTTGCCTCCGAGCAAAGGTGAGAAGTCGTCGCCACCTCCCCACTCACTCGCTCGCAATCTCTCTTAGCCCTAATCGTCGGATGACATGCCTAGTGAGAAGTCACTGGCGACGCCCCCAGTCGCTTGCGATCTCTCTCAAACCTAATTCCCAGACAACAGATCTAGCAAGAACTCGCCGCCAAAATTCACTCCGGTAAGAAAAATCCTCACACATCTTAACAGTACTTTACCTTTAATGCGTCAGATGCAGAGCATTCACTAGTCCGGTCCCCGCTCAAACAGACAAAAAATTTTATTATTTTTGTTGTGGCTGGATGAAAATTTTGGACATAGAAATAACAATATTATATTATATTTTTTATTCAGAAGAAGTAAATATTATATTTTTAAAATATATTAAATAGTTATTAAAAGAATTATGTGAAAAAAATGAAAAATACAATGAATCTTTTTCACTGTAGATTTCAAAGTCATCTAGATTTATTATATTTTTTATTCTTTCCACTAAAATTTTATCCAACAGATCAAGCCATTAATTAGCAACTCATTTAAAACTCCTAGCTGTAATTTGTCATAATGTGCATGCACATTCTTTGTGATGTGTTATTGTAGTTGACCTAAGGTTTCGATAGTCACAGTTTATAATATCTCTTTGGTTGATAACTATAACTTTCTTTTGATGCTCCATATGTTTTACGAGGATATGAAATTGGTCTTATTGTGTTTTTGAAACTTGTCTGTCCTACTCCCGGTAGATTTTCCTCAAAAAAGTATAATACAACAAACATCTCACATTATGCTTTATAAATTTATGTTGCTGTGGATACGTTCAAGGTTGTCTTACGTTTATGCAAATGCATATTTATAGGATTGAACTTTCCACTGTTATTCATATTACATGTTTAGATCCTTCTTTATCTTGTCAATGAAATAGTTCCCATATACTTGATCTGTTACGTCCGTGACTCGAAATGGACGAAAACGAAATTAAAATAATATTAATTTAGTTTTTCCGATGGGACGTCACCTGGCGTTGGTGGTCGTGCCCATCCTTCTCCCACGTTCTATTGTTGACTCACGCACGAAAACCTCTTCCTCTCCGTTTTCTACCTCACGCGAACGAAATCGCGTGCGGCCACCACCACGCGTCCTCCTCCTTCGCCGAAGCTACAACCGGCCTCCGACCAGCGCCTTCTTCCTCCCTTCAGCCGGCGAGCTTCCGCCGCCCCTCTCGCAACTCCGGTGAACTTTCCGGTGAACCTCGAAGTGCGTGCCGATGACTCGTGTTACGCGCGCGTGGTTGGTTCTCGCGTATCCCGACTCCCGGTGGTGATTATTGCGTTCGCACGTGGCTGCGAACTAGGTTAGTACCCGTACTCCGTCTCCGTACGCGTATTATACGAACGCATGCAAACATAACCCTAGACTCACGTACACCTGTTAAACTTGACGTAATAACTTGGTACGACCTGATTAGTATAATGAAACCGGATTAGCATGTTAATTGTTGTTAAATGGATTAAAATAGAATGGTGTGACTTATACATGATTTACCCTGTTAGGTCCTGTTGATTGATACTTGACATTGTGTTGGTTGGATCTGTACTGTTCGGCCACTGTTGAGGTAGGGATTCTACCTCCGTTCTTTGTTACGGTGCCAACCGCATGTGTAGTTAGCGGCACCTCCCTTATTGCTTATTGCACTATTGATTACTGTTCTAATTCCCGTTCTACTCTGCGTACCTTCTTGTTGACATAAACTATTGCATGAAACATGGTATGAGTATTTTCGGTTCTTGCATGTTTACTTGTAGTTGGTAGGTGGTATGAGTTCTGTATATGTACATTGAGGATTGATTGTCTAGCGATAGACATGTCAATATACCTCAGATACTGCCTGTGAGATTTCTGTCGAGACTGTATGATCGTCTCTGACCGAGAGAGTCCCACGTTATGGGCTTGAGGTCTGTTATCAACCCAATGAGGGGTTGTACTGAGTGTAGGACGCTACACTAGCGGGCTGTCGACGGACAGTCGTCTCTACTGTTCGGGGAGCCATCAGTAGGGACCACTCTTTTATAGAGTTGCGGGTCGTGGACCACTGCTGTACCAGCTCCCAGATTTTATCTGTGTATGAGGATACATATATATTGATATATATGTTGAGATTTGACTATACTCTATATGGTCATATAGAGTCTTGGTAGTGTTCTGGTAATTCCCTGTATCTGATCATGCACCATATCATCGTAATATCCCTACTTAGCCTCCGGCTAACCCCCTTTCGGTTTGCCTCCAGGTTCAGGCGCGGCTCCATCTGGAGCGGAGTAGGTAGTTAGTAGTTGATCCCCAGTCCAGGTGGGTTGTGATGCATCTTGGTCTGTTATTATTTTATGTTATGGACTCTGTTGACCGCTGCGCCGGTCATGTTATCTGTTGGTTTGTCGACCGCTGCACCGGTCCTGTTGTTGTTATTTCTGTTGACCGCTGCGCCAGTCTATATTTCGTATCTGTCGATGTTGTATTATGGATATTTAAGGCCGGACTGGCCTCTGTTTAGACTATTCTATTCCAGTCTGTACCTTTCGGTTGTCAGGAGTGATTGACAGGTACAGTGTTGTGCGTCCCGAGGTCCGGGATTCCCGGCGTGGGATCCGGGTGGATTTTTGGGGCGTAACAATTATGGTATCAGAGCTTAGGTTCAGGATCTTCCATGGGACATAAGGACTTAGGATCAAATCTTAGGATTTAAGATCCGCGTTAGTGTTAATCGTATTCTGTGATTTTAATTAACGTGACCCTTGCCGTTGTTGGTGCGTCATAGGAAATGACACCCAAGAAAAGCTCTCATTTCGGTTGGATGACTGAATTAGCCTGTGGAGCATTGAGTGCACCACTCAGTTTGATGCGGAAGGATTCTAGTTCTGGAAATGAACAAAGGGAAGAGCCATCGGTAGCCGCTCCGCGTGTTCCTTATGATGACGATGTTAATGAAGCGGGAAGTAGACACCATGCACCAGAACCTCCGGTCCAAGAACCTCCACGGCGTAGAGCGCGTGAAACTCCCTCGACTGCAGCGTTGGAGTTAGCGTCCTGCTTTACTGTCATGTGGTTTTAAGGCTGGTATGTCCAGTAAGTTGATTTGTCGCATTTCGAGGGTGGATTCTTTAGGCCTGGCCCGCCTGAGTGTCCTCTCTGAGTCGTGACGATCTCCATGTTGGACGTGCGAACGTATAAATTCCTATCGAATGAAAGTTCTATAAGAACAATGATTATCATTAAGGAAAGGTGTAATAGGTTGGACCCTTAGATGAGAAACAATCGCATTAGATATCCTTTTAATGGGCTTCCTTAGAGCTTGTAGTGTTCGCAAGAGAGCACACTGCTATTTTTTCTGATGATTCACATAATTTTAGCATCAATATTTTGGACCTTAAGTTATAAACAAATTTGGGAAGCACACAATTACTTTAAAAGGGTAAGTAAGATTCCATAAAAGGAATTCGTTATAGAATGTTGGGTTTGTTACCTTGCAATTAATTTGTGGACAAACTACGACACAATAAACAAATTGTCACTGTTGGCTTTGGTGGGGCCCATGACTCATAGGCTAACCAGACTAAGCAAGTTAGTACCACTAGTTATGTTGACAAGTGCATATTTTTCCGAGTAATGGATCTACAAGGCATAGTGTTTGGAAGTGATGGATACACTTTATTGACTTTGTTACAGGGACGGGCATTCACATCAACTTTGAGCACATCACCGGAAAGGAAAATACTGTGGCTGACGCCCTGTCAAGATTGGCATCCTATGTGATTTGTTCGCCATAAAATAAATACCTCGCTGAGACACAACTCATTGATGAGGCTATAAAAGAGACCAGATAGCTAACCCTTTTCATAACTTGCAGCAAATTGGTGAAATCATCCTTGGAACGACGACTCCACCAATCAAGGTCATGGCTATCTTACTTCAGGGAGAATGCTCAAGGGCTGAAGAACAAAGACAGGCGGAAGAGCATGAAAAGTTCAAAGCAGAGATCATACTCTCCCCGACGTTCAGAGAGAAACTTCTCAATTTACTACCAGAAGAGATTAGTAGGGATATCAGGGTCCTCGCACATCAAAGGACTTTTCAAAAGATGGTCTCCCTCCAAGAGCAACTGATGGCGTTTACTCCAACACAGGGAATACACGTATTCCAGGAAATGGGTAAAAGTCTTTTAACCGCTTGGATTTTATATTATAAACTAAATCCTCGGTACTATCACTTCGTTCGCGAATTATGGAACTATGGTATGATTCGCGAATGGTCTCTGCTGAGAAACCGCCCAGCCTTTATCCCAGACTTCTTCCCGAAGAAGTTGAAAGAAGCTTGCAGAACTCATCTTGAGATAGAAGTGAGAGTACACA
Source organism: Costus lasius (assembly GCA_027563935.2). Lineage (NCBI taxonomy): Eukaryota > Viridiplantae > Streptophyta > Magnoliopsida > Zingiberales > Costaceae > Costus > Costus lasius. The sequence continues at coordinate 121,733,302 of CM050446.2, forward strand.
ACCAGATGCCACGTGTTAGTAAATGGACGTCCCAATATGAACCAAGAAGACAGGTCTGCATCGTCTACACTGAGCCGATCGTCGCGCATGATTTGAAAGAGCCAAACCGGCACTCCCTTGATATATACAACGAAGCGCACTACCTGGAACATATATCTTTAAGGCCGGAATACTACGATATAGATCCTAACGAGGGCTGTTACTACAAATTTAGTGAAACACCAAACATGGTTATATGGAAACAAGCCATCAACTTGTCCTCATCTGATGAGGAGATTAGTGATTATTCCATATTACACGAAACAGAAGGCTCCAGTGACGAGGAAAATCTGGGAGAGTAGGGTTACAAAAATCTAGGGTGAGCCCCAGTTGTGCCATGATAAGGGAGTCAATTACTCTGTGTATTAGTCAGTTTTACTGCATGTCATGTATTCTACCTATTAAAGATGTTTCTATTATACATCCAACGGTGGGGGATGTCTTTTTGCATCTATGTAAACGCCTTAGTACGAGGCTACGAGACAAGTCGAGTACCAACTAATCTTAATCCCATAAGGGTGGTAAAATATAACTCTCTTAGCGACGTTATTGGATGGATACGTGTAGTAGTTAAAAACCAGCGTGATGCTAATTCTTGTAGCATATGCTTGACAAAGAAGACCAATAAGGCTCTTTTAAAATAATGCTTGCGAAGCATTAAATTAATTAACATAGCAATAGTAGAAAGTTAGCAATGGATGTTATTAAATGAGAAGTGTTTACCCAAGATGAAGAATGTGTGACATTCGAAATCTGTTATTAAATGAGAAGTGTTTAACCAAGATGAAGAATGTGACATTCGAAATCTTCGCGGATCACCAAAGCCTGAAGTACTTGTTTTTCTCAGAAGGAATTAAATATAAGACAGCGAAGACGGGTGAAATTTCATAAAGACTATGACTGTACGTTTAATTACCGCCCGGGTAAGGCTAATGTTATCGTAGACGCCCTAAGTAGGAAGACTGCAGGGGTGTTAGCTCACTTGCGAGTAACACCGACTGAATTAGCACAATAGATGGCAGATTTATATGTTGAGATTGTGTGCCCCACTGAGCGTGGTTGTTCGGCCGTAATGATGGCACAGTCCCCTATGGTGCAGAAGATTATTGAGGCACAACCAAATAATTGGTACCTGCAGTCTATCATCGTAAAGGGCAAGAGAGAAGAAATTACCCAGAATGATCAAGGAGTAATTAGGTGCTGGAATATGTTATGTGTACCCGAGGTAGTTAAGGAAGAATTACTAGCAGAAGCACACAAGTCGAGATTCGCGGTACATCCTGGTGCCACGAAAATGTATAACGACCTTCGAAAGTCTTATTGGTGGGAAGGCATGAAAAGAGATGTGGCAGAGTACGTCGGGCGGTGCCTAGTATGCCAACAAGTGAAGATCGAGCATAAGAAACCTTCTGGGCTCCTACAGAATATTCCTATTCCGGAATGGAAGTGGGAACATATTACCATAGACTTCGTGATGGATCTTCCTAGGTCGCGTACAAGCCATGACTCGGTTTGGGTAGTCGTTGACCGTTTGACCAAGTCTGCCCATTTCCTACCTATCAGAAAGAATTACTCCATGGACAAACTGGCAAGACTTTATTGTCAGGAGATTGTACAGCTACATGGGGTTCCTGCCAATATTATTTCTGACAGAGATCCACGATTTACGTCTCGGTTCTGGGTTAGTTTACAGAAGGCCTTGAGAACTGAACTGCGGTTCAGTACGGCTTATCACCCGCAGACTGATGGACAGTCTGAGAGGACCATTCAGACCCTAGAGGACATGCTTCGAGCCATCACATTGGCATTCACGGATGGTTGGGAGTGCCACCTGCACTTAGTGGAATTCGCCTATAATCATAGTTATCATTCGGCGATCCAGATGGCACCTTTTGAGGCTTGTATGGTAAGAAATGTAGATCTCCGGTGCTATGGGACGAAGCAGGTGAAAGCCGTGTGTTGGGGCCGGCTATGTTAGCACTTGATGCCGAGAGAGTTCAGATTATTAGACGGAGACTATTAGCTGCCCAAAGCCGATAAAAGAGTTACGCAGACAAGAGGCGGCGGCCACTTGAATTTGATATCGGTGACCACGTATTCCTTCGGATTTCTCCGAAGAAGGGTACGACTAGATTCGGGTATGCTGGTAAGTTAGCCCCAAGATATATGGGTCCTTTCGAGATACTGGAGAGAGTTGGACCCATCGCATACCGCTTAGCACTTCCACCGATGTACTCTTCTATTCACCCGGTGTTCCATGTGTCCATGTTGCGTAAATACATCGCGGATCCATCTCATGTGTTGAGCCATGGTACGGTCCATGTCCAAGAAGATGCCACGTATGCCGAGATGCCTGTAAAGATCCTAGAGCGCAAAGAGCACAAGCTGAGGAATAAAAGTAATCAGCATAATTAAAGTCAAATGGAAACATCACCCTGAGAGTGAGGCTACTTGGGAACGTGAGGACAAATCGATGAAGAAACATCTGACTCTGTTTTCCGAGATGGAATTAGACGAGTGATCTCTGTACGAGTGACTGTCGTATTACTACTTTTGTAATTCTGTTAAAGTACCGTAATGAGATTGTTTTGAATTTGGGGACCAAATTCTTTTGAAGGTGGATATAATGTTACGTCCGTGACTCGAAATGGACGAAAACGAAATTAAAATAATATTAATTTAGTTTTTTCGATGGGACGTCACCTGGCGTTGGTGGTCGTGCCCATCCTTCTCCCACGTTCTGTTGTTGACTCACGCACGAAAACCTCTTCCTCTCCGTTTTCTACCTCACGCGAACGAAATCGCGTGCGGCCACCACCACGCGTCCTCCTCCTTCGCCGAAGCTACAACCGGCCTCCGACCAGCGCCTTCTTCCTCCCTTCAGCCGGCGAGCTTCCACCGCCCCTCTCGCAACTCCGGTGAACTTTCCGGTGAACCTCGAAGTGCGTGCCAATGACTCGTGTTACGCGCGCGTGGTTGGTTCTCGCGTATCCCGACTCCCGGTGGTGATTATTGCGTTCGCACGTGGCTGCGAACTAGGTTAGTACCCGTACTCCATCTCCGTACGCGTATTATACGAACGCATGCGTACATAACCCTAGACTCACGTACACCTGTTAAACTTGACGTAATAACTTGGTACGACCTGATTAGTATAATGAAACCGGATTAGCATGTTAATTGTTGTTAAATGGATTAAAATAGAATGGTGTGACTTATACATGATTTACCCTGTTAGGTCCTGTTGATTGATACTTGACACTGTGTTGGTTGGATCTGTACTGTTCGGCCACTGTTGAGGTAGGGATTCTACCTCCGTTCTTTGTTACGGTGCCAACCGCATGTGTAGTTAGCGGCACCTCCCTTATTGCTTATTGCACTATTGATTACTGTTCTAATTCCCGTTCTACTCTGCGTACCTTCTTGTTGACATAAACTATTGCATGAAACATGGTATGAGTATTTTTGGTTCTTGCATGTTTACTTGTAGTTGGTAGGTGGTATGAGTTCTGTATATGTACATTGAGGATTGACTGTCTAGCGATAGACATGTCAATATACCTCAGATACTGCCTGTGAGATTTCTGTCGAGACTGTATGATCGTCTCTGACCGAGAGAGTCCCACGTTATGGGCTTGAGGTCTGTTATCAACCCAATGAGGGGTTGTACTGAGTGTAGCACGCTACACTAGCGGGCTGTCGACGGACAGTCGTCTCTACTGTTCGGGGAGCCATCAGTAGGGACCACTCTTTTATAGAGTTGCGGGTCGTGGACCACTGCTGTACCAGCTCCCAGATTTTATCTGTGTATGAGGATACATATATATTGATATATATGTTGAGATTTGACTATACTCTATATGGTCATATAGAGTCTTGGTAGTGTTCTGGTAATTCCCTGTATCTGATCATGCACCATATCATCGTAATATCCCTACTTAGCCTCCGGCTAACCCCCTTTCGGTTTGCCTCCAGGTTCAGGCGCGGCTCCATCTGGAGCGGAGTAGGTAGTTAGTAGTTGATCCCCAGTCCGGGTGGGTTGTGATGCATCTTGGTCTGTTATTATTTTATGTTATGGACTCTGTTGACCGCTGCGCCGGTCATGTTATCTGTTGGTTTGTCGACCGCTGCGCCGGTCCTGTTGTTGTTATTTCTGTTGACCGCTGCGCCGATCTATATTTCGTATCTGTCGATGTTGTATTATGGATATTTAAGGCCGGACTGGCCTCTGTTTAGACTATTCTATTCCAGTCTGTACCTTTCGGTTGTCAGGAGTGATTGACAGGTACAGTGTTGTGCGTCCCGAGGTCCGGGATTCTCGGCGTGGGATCCGGGTGGATTTTTGGGGCGTAACATGATCATAAAATAGTACTGAATTTTTTTTCATATAATTTATAATCTACATACTTATACTGATATGTACGCACAGTATTGATATTTATCTACATGCACGTTTGACCCAATACTCATGATTTTGTACATGTTAATGTAGCAACTTGTGTGTATACACAACACCTTTTTTTTCTTTACTTTCTTTCACAGTTCATTCATGTGCCAAATATTTTTTCCTCTTATCTAATCTAATATAATTTCTTTTAAAAAATGGTTAAAATCAATGTGCACTCCTGCTGTAGATCAATTATAACCATTTGAGAAGTATCTCACGAAGTTGTCATGGATCCTTTCTATATAAATAAATCGACCTCTAATGATAGATTTTATTTCCATTTTCAGCAAACCTACAGGAAAGAAAAAATCCTGAAGGAGTTCTAAATGTTCTCCTCCGATGCGCAAGTGAGATTATTTAGGAATGTGTATAAAGAATGCAATAGAGCTTTAATAAATAAGTTGCATCTCGAACTCTTTGTAGGGTTTTTTTTAGTATTTTACATATGTAATGGAGAATTTTTGTATTGTATGATACTTAGTTTTGCCGCTCTAGGTTATTGATGTTCCCTTGTTACATTTTATTCATAAGGCCTATAAAATATCAATCATGAGAACCCAATAATTGTGTTACCAAGTATCAGGTAGTCGTACATTACCAATGACAGTGTTTTAGTGGGGTAATCTATGTGATCTAGTTTCTTTTAATTGAACTATGTAGCTATTAGTAACTTGTGATTCTAATCGCTTGATGATAGATGAGCCGTATATTTGGTTCCTTCCTGTTGCTTTGGTCTGAGGTCTTTATGTGAAGCGCATTTTGTGGAAGTATTCTCAATTAGGCCTGTCCAATCGGTTTGACCTGACCCAAACTAAACCGATTAGACCCAAACAGAATTTTTTCACTCAAATTTACAAACCGAACCAGATTTGAGGAAAACCGATTTGAACAGAACCAAAAATATCGGGTTTGGTTCGGTTCAAACCAATTAAAATCGAAATTTGGCTTTTTAACATACCCTACTTTTGCACAGAATGAAAATTTGAGTGAAAATTTCTCCCAACACAGAATGAAAACATAGTGCGAAAGCTACCAAGATAAGAAGAATGAAAACATAGTGTGAAAGCTGCAAAATTTTCATTCAACAATGAAAATATAGAATCATACTTTATATGAAAGAAAGGTGATAATCGGACGAGCAGGTGGAGTGGAGGCTGCGTAGATGAATAAAAAAGAGGGCGAGAGCAATATGACAATGCAATATCAAAAAGGTAATAATCATAACTAAGAAAAAAAGAGGAACAGATGAATAAAGGGAAAACCTCGGAGGCGAGAGCAAGAAAACAGCGTTGGAGATGGAAACCACACCCTCGTTGCCATGGCAGTATTGATATTTATCTACCTGCACGTTTTACCCAATACTCGTGATTTTGTACATGTTAATGTAGCAACTTGTGTGTATGCAAAACACCCTTTTTCTCTCTACTTTCTTTCACAGTTCATTCATGTGCGAAATCTTTTTTTCTTCTTATCTAGTCTAATATAATTTCTTTTAAAAAATGGCTAAAATCAATGAGCAGTCCTGCTGTAGATCAATTATAACCATTTGAGGATTATCTCACTAAATTGTCATGGATCCTTTCTATATAGATTGATGATAGATTTTATTTCCATTTTCAGCAAACCTACAGGAAAGAAAAAAAATCCTGAAGGAGTTCTAAATGTTCTCCTCCGATGCGCAAGTGAGATTATTTAGGAATGTGTGTAAAGAATGCAATAGAGCTTTAATAAATAAGTTGCATCTCGAACTCTTGTAGGGCTTTTTTAGTATTTTACATATGTAATGGAGAATTTTTGTATTGTATGATACTTAGTTTTGCCGCTTAGGTTATTGATGTTCCCTTGTTACATTTTATTTATAAGGCCTATAAATATCAACCATGAGAACCCAATAATTATGTGTTACCAAGTATCAGGTAGTTTTACATTATCAATGACAGTGTTTTAGCGGGGTAATCTATGTGATCTAGTTTCTTTTAATTGAACTATGTAGCTATTAGTAACTTGTGATTCTAATCGCTTGATGATAGATGAGCCGTATATTTGGTTCCTTCCTGTGGCTTTGGTCTGAGGTCTTTATGCGAAGCGCATTTTCTGGAAGTATTCTCAATTAGGCCTGTCCAATCGGTTTGACCTGACCCGAACTGAACCGATTAGACTTGAACAGAATTTTTTCACTCAAATTTACAAACCAAAAACCGAACCGAATTTGAGGGAAACCGATTTGAATAGAACCAAAAATATCGGGTTTGGTTCGGTTCAAACCAATTAAAATTGAAATTTGGCTTTTTAACATAGCTTACTTTTGCACAGAATGAAAATTTGAGTGAAAATTTCACCCAACACAGAATGAAAACATAGTGCGAAAGCTGCCAAGATAAGAATCTGACAAGAAGAATGAAAACATAGTGCGAAAGCTACAAAATTTTCATTCAACAATGAAAATATAGAATCATACTTCATATGAAAGAAAAGTGATAATCGGACGAGCAGGTGGAGTGGAGGCTGCGCATATGAATAAAAAAGAGGGCGAGAGCAATATGACAATGCAATATCAAAAAGGTAATAATCAGAACTAAGAAAAAAGAGGAAAGATGAATAAAGGGAAAACCTCGGAGGTGAGAGCAAGAAAATGGCGTTGGAGATGGAGACCACACCCTCGTTGCCATGGCAGAGTAGGACGAGCAGGTGGAGTGGAGGCTGAGCGACAGAGCAGCAGAGCAGCAGGCGGAGCCGCGACGTGCTAGAGGGCGGAGGCATCCAAACTCCGAAAGGAGGCTGAGTGTCACGCCCCAATTTTTTGCTGTGTAAATTGAGGGTGATGGCACGACTTACACAGTGTATGTAAACCGATCAGCCACTCCACTCATGCGCGCTAATGCGGAATCCTAGGAAATCAACGCCCTCGCGCCAGGCAAAGCGCCTGCGCCCTCAACCAAAATGCACGACCCCAGGATGGGAAAATCACGCGCCCTCACTAACTGCCCCTGTGCCCTCCGATCACTGCACTAAGCTCTGCTGGAACTGAGCTCCAAGGCTGATCTCAGACAGAACTGAACCTAGCCTTCTCCTAGCCTTAGACCTACGTCAATAAGTAGCGGGTGGGTAGCACATGCTGCTCCTCAACCTCATTGCGCACTTAAGGACCAGCTTAGACTTAAGCTCCCTACAAAGGTCACACACAACGCTGGCAGAGCAATAGACGGGCACTATACATATGCCCCAAAACCTAGGCAGATATCACCACTACACAGCAAGGAGGGAACGCCCTATGAGTTAGGTGCGCCCGCCCCTAATCACACACAAGCACCGGCCAGCCAAGCACAAAGACACAATGATATCTTTTGTGAGGAAAACCCCTTCAACCCAATGTGGGCTAAGGGATCAAAAACCTCACCCTAATCTACTCATCCAGCATTTCTTATACACGTTCTTTACAAGCTCTAACTAGTAAGCAAGTAAATATACCTCAAGGATCTACAAGACCCATGGGCGATGATGTACAAGTCGGGTCTCCTTCCTGCCCCTCGCCGGAAACCACCCAAGCTCGCCGGAAATGAGCCCAACGCTGCCCACATGCCGCCGGTGAAGAAGACCCCAAAGCTGCCGAGAGGAAGAACTCTTTCTTCCTTGCTGCTGAGAGGGAGAAGCTCCTTCTCCTTGCTGCCGAGAGGGAGAAGTCCTTCTTCCTTGCTGCCGCTCCAAGACTCAACGCCAAGAAACCTTGCTGCCGCACCCTTTGGGATCCCCAAAGGTCCCTCAACTCTCGCCGGAGAAGAAGGTGGCGAGAGTTGCCTCCACTCCTTCAAGATCGCCAACAACACTTCAGCCGCCAAGCTCCCTCGATTAGGTTACCTTTGGTTGCCACTTGTTTTGCTTCCCTTACTCAAATCAGTCCACCAACCAAGTGCTCTGAGATTAGTGAAGGAAGAAGCCTTCAACAAGCAAGCATCCCCTTAGATTTTAGCAACCACCCTGATGCTGGGTTGGCACTCCCATGCACCATAGGTCTTTGGCACTCCACTGGGTCCTGGGTTCGAGACTCACCCTTGCCCCATTTTGTCAAACCTTTTTCTTGTGCCTCTGCACAAGTTCTGAAGGTGTGTCAAGGCTCATGTAGCCTCCTACATGTGCCCATATATTTTTGCCAGTGCGCACGCCCGCGCACCATGTTGTTCCATGCCCCCGGGCCAAACCCAAGAGTGTGAACAACATAAGTATCCATGCTCCTCGCAAGGTACCTGCAAAACATCCTAACACAAGGATTAGTTATTTTGCCCCCTTCTGCTTCAGGCCTCACCAAGATGAGGGTCTCTCCCTACTCATAACCTCCACTGAGTGCACAGAGGGGTCCGGGTGCATACCTCACACACCCGGGTCGTCACACTGAGCGACAGTCGAGAGATCTCAAGCAGGCGGAGCTGAGGCTAGTCTCCGAAGAGGAAGTCGGAGAAGGTCGAGGCTCTAAGTAGCAAGTCGGAGAGATGAGAGGAGGCTTGGAGGTGGAGCGGGCCGAGTGACAAGTGATTTGGGAATTAGGGTTTTGCCGTGTGTAAGCCGAGACTAAACCGATCCTGGATTTTACATTGAACCCATGTAATTTCGATTCAGGTCGGTTTTACAGAAATTTTTCTTTTTCAACCCGAAATCGAACCGAATTAATTTTTTATTTCAAAAAATCAAACTGAACCGAACTAATTGGGTTTGAAACTAAACCGAATTGATTTTTTCGGTTCGGTTATTCGGTTTGAACCGAATTATGGTCAGGCCTAGTGGTTAAAGTATTTAGACCTATTTTATTTTTCTTTGCAAATAATTCTTATATATATATAAGATATGTATAGTTATATATATATTTGAACCCTTTTATAGGGCCAGTTTGGGGATGTGGGAGTTTATAGCTTTTGCTGGTTTGACTAGAGTTGATTTTACCTAAGCTGGCTGGATAAGCTTAAGACTGTTTGGATAAACTGCTAAGCTATTAAGTAGTTTAGAAATACTATAGTTATACATGCATGCCAATGTCTTGTAAACATGTAAAGTTTCAATCTTTGCCTTGAACTATTTATGAATTCAATAACAATTTCTTTTATAATTTAAACTCGAATCAAGAGGTGAAAGTTGTCTAGATTTGTCCAAACAAATGTATCATCTTGTAACATAACTATTTATGAATAGATGAATGTGTTCTGAGCCTTCGGCGAATCAGATATGCTGTTTAAAATTCATTATATTCATAGGCACTACTCGGTGATTCAGATCATCAATATGTTTTGAGCTGGATGCGCGCGATTCCTGGTCGAGGCAATGCAGCAGATCATCGGCGAAAGAGGCAGTTGCAAGGAGACGAGTGTTGGTGGAAGAAAGCTAGAGCTGGAGCGTCAGCAAAGCTGGAGAACCGGTGGCATGGATCTGGTCCAGGCAGTGCAGTGGATCGTCGGCGTGGAGAGGTAGGCGCAAGTTCTTGGAGCATGGGTGGAAGATCGCTGGAGCTAGAGCGTCGGCAAAGCTGGTTCCCAACAGCGTGGATCTGGTCAATGTGGATGGAAGATTGCTGGTTCCCGGCACCGCGCCTGGTTTCTTTCTTTCGGCGGAAGAGGCAGGCGCAAGGGTTTTTTTTGGGCGAGAACAGCAGACACTTCAGCGGGCGAAAATAGCTGGCTTCAGTCAGCTTGTGGCAAACAGTGAAAATTCTCAAGTGTGGCCCGAGAAGCTAAGGGCCAAACGCTAGAGATTCTCAAAAACAGCTGGCGGCGCCCATAGAAGCTGCTGGCCCGCAGCTCCAAATGAGCACATAATCGAGTTTGAACTGGTAGACACTCGCTTAAAAATTCTTAAGAAACCAATTCGGCTATGGAATAGAACTCTTTTCTCATGAGAATTGATTGAAAATATTGTTATCTTCCGCTAGTTCAATTGCAACCCAGTATATATTATTAACTGTGTAAATTATATATCCGAGCTAATCATTTACTACGTAAGAGACATTACCAAAACGATAGCACACACTGCAACGATACAAGCTATGACTCCAGGCAGAATGTTTTTTGGAATGAATGGAACAAATGTCGACCACATTATATGCAAATTGAAACAAGGAACTGATGTGCCTTTAAAAGTACTAGCTGACCTCATATTATGAAACCTCAAGAAACTCAACTGGAGTCACCCCAAAGCTGCCATAGCCTCTTAGGAAGCCAGCCAGAGTAGTTCACAAAGTTCAAAAGAAGTCGCGACACCACTAGCACAGAGATGACCCTAGAAAGAGATTCAATAGGTAACAATAAGCTAACTAGTTGACTAAAGAGTATAAAATAAAAATTTATAAAAACAATAATGTATTAATTGGAGTTATAAAAACTCTAATACCTCATCTCTAAGATGGTTGATGAACTCTTATGTAGAGATAGGAAGAGTTATAACTCTAAAAGAAACTCCAAGGTATATTATAAAAAGTGACTATACACACTTCTTTATAAGGGTTCTCCTATATGTGAGTTTTTGTATATAGTCGTAGACTATAAATTAGACATTTCTAGCAAACTCATATGAAAAATAAGATTCATGCGCACGGCCAAAAATGAGCAACCTTGTGTCACAATAGTTGTATTATGTATGCATCATTCAAAGCTGGGTCAAAAGGTATGTAGTTCAAGATCTAGTTTATTACACACCTTCCAGTGGAGTTCTGGGTACTAAGTGTGTTGAGCATTGCTCTTCTCTAACTGCGTGATATTAATGTCTAAGAGCAAATTTTCTTTTGGATTTTATTATTTTAATTTGGACTTTTGTATTTTTTTTTTTTTTGTAGGGGATTGTTAGAGTTTTAAGAGAAAAACCCAAAAAACCACCTATTATTTTATTGGACAATTAATTTTTACTTTTTTTTTTATTTTAAGTCCACAATATATAATAATAATAACCTAATTAAGACACTCTAAATATTTTATTATTTTAATATGGTCTTAATTAATTAATATTATTATTAATTTGCTCAAATAAGACATCTAAATTAGATACGTTTAACTTAACATTCTAGTCATTGCAACTTCTCCTATATAAGGAGAGTTATGGAGATGGCTAGAATATCACAACACATGTTTTGCTCATCTCTTCTCTATGATATTCTCTTTTTTTCATTGTTCGACATCTAAAGCCTACTGCATACAAACTTCTCACCAATGCACCGACAAAGAGGTTTATTGGTTGAATCTCGGGGCATCAGACCGGATTTAAACTCTTTCGAGGGGCCAAAAATTCACCTTAAGAGAGACATTCGTCATCTCCGGTATCTCTAGTCCATCTTATTTAGGAATTGATGTAGTATTGCACATAGGATTTAATTGTAAATCTTAACTTCACAACAATCAATTCATCATGATGCATCTTATTGTATTAAACAATCATTCTTAACAAAGGTATTTTCTATTTCAATTGGAAGTATTACCTCTACACTAAAAACTAAAGAAGGTATAGCTTGAGTTAGCATCCCATATATGGTTCTATAAGCCCATAATACTTCTACCAACTTTTGATGTCATTTTTTTTATTTTTAATATATTTTTTTTGAGCAATTTGAATAGATTTTTGTTGAATGCTTCTACCAAACCATTTACTCTTGGGTTATATATTGAAGAATTTTGTCAATCAATTTTGTGACAAAACTTGCAAATTTATAGAAGATGAGTTTTAAATTTTGTTATCATATATACTCCTTATGGGAATACCAAATTGGCTTACTAAATTTTTGCAGAAGAAATTGACAATATTGTTGGCTTTGACCTCTTTTATGGGATTAGCTTATGCTTATTTTGAAAAGTAATAAGTTGCTGCTAATATAAAATGATATCCTAGAAAAGATGGAGGCTTAGTTGGTTTAATTACGGTAGTTCCCCACATGTCAAATGACCATGCTAGGATTGTTAGATGGAGGGGATTAGGATGTTTATAAATTAAGTCTCAATGTACTTAACACAAATGACAAGCCTTTGTATATTGAATACAATTGCATCGCTAGGCTAGTAGTATCCTAACATCCTAATTTTAAGGTACATTTTGGGCTCAAATGATAAGCTCTTAGTTGATCCAAACACACGCGTGCACCTCACCAGGTCAGGTCGTGTCATGGGTGCGGGCAATGGCGGATGCAGGTCTTGAAGGCAGTGGAGGCAATATAATAATGAGATAAGAAAAAAATTAATATAGACTAAAAATCAAAACATAAATGGAAATAAAAAATTTTGCACTGATATGTTTGAAAATACTTACATAGAGTGGTAGAGATTACAATTGCCCTCGACGAGTTTTCATAGACTGAAATCTTTGAATAATCAATTCATTATCAATAGTATCAAAGACGTCATTCTCAATGTAAGTGACCAAATAATCAATTATCGAACCATCTCTCATTTGATTTCATAATCTATTTTTGACTATTTTCATAGCAGAAAAAGCTCTTTTCATTGTAGCAGTAGCAACTGACAAAATACAAGCTAATTTCACAAGTAAATAAACCAATGGATATACAATATGTCTCTTTGATTCAACTATCTTTTCTACAATGGTTGTAATTCTTGTTATCATTGAGAATTCATCGCTTGTGTGCATGTCAATTATATAAGTCTTAAGCTGATTTTTAAGTACAATCAACTCCATAACAAAAAACTCAAACGAGTAAAACTAAACAAGTTGAATTAATCTTTGTTTATTAAAAGCTAAAAAAGAATCATTCAGGCTAAGACATGCCACATGTCATGCCCCGGTGAAAGACTTCACCTTGGACATAAGAGTTTAAAAGATATACAAGTTAACATAATTACAATTCACACACTAAACCACAACATAACTTTTATTCACAAAAGTTTGAATAAGTTTCAAAACTTATAAACCATGCAAGAACAAACCAAAGTATGCATATTACAACATCTTTCAACAAAACTCAAAGTTTGGCAATAATGCCAAATTACAAATGCAATAACTAACCAAAACAAAGTTTAACCATTTATTTTCCCTAAGACTACAATTTCTATCTAGCTATTCATTTTGGGATTGGGCCAAACCTGAACCTGGAGGCAAAACAAAGGGAGTTAGCTAGAAGAGCCAAATAGGAATCACAAAATGCATACAACATAGGAAAGTTGATTAAAGCAGTTTTACTAATCCACATAGTAAACATCATGTCCATACAGTTGTGTAAATCAAGAGCATAACCACAATATAACCTCACTCTCGAGTCTGCACTCTTTGCGAGAGTGTTTCCATCGTTGTTCAACCGGTGGAACAATTGCCCTCAGATAGCTTGAAGGATGTTGCGTCCAACATCCAGGACCTCGGTTAATCTAATGACTTCCTGTCATGTGATCTCTAGCTAGCACCTCTATAGTCGATCCATACTCAGCACTATAGAGTCCATAGTGGTCTAGCTGATATAATATAATCCAGCATAAGATCAATCTATGCCACGACATCGAGCAAACACCAAATGTACTAAAATTATCATCATAGATGTTTTAACAAAGCAACTAATTTAATTATCAAACCATGTCATCCTCATCACAATGCATCATTTAATGAATAATATTGAGTGCAAAGGTAAAGAAACAATAAGATATCACAACTTTTAAATAAAACTCAAAATGTTGTATGAAAGGAGAAGGAATAGATTCTTATCTCAATTGTTGACTTATCAAAAGTTTTACCAAAATTTAGTATTTTTGGTCCACTTGAAATCCAATTTTGATTTCCTTGTTACCTTAAAATTATATTACCATATCTTTGTTAATTACTTATAAGGTATGAAGACCATGTTCCAAACATATACATATATACCTATAACTATTTTGAGGCAAAGATTATCACTTATTCAATAAGTCAAACAAATCATTAAATGTTAACAAAATTAAGTAATTAAATATTACTATGTTGTGTACAGAAATGTTCAAGCTAATAAAGTTATAATTTCACCATTTTTACTGTGCATTTCTATCATTTCAATTAAATACTATACTGCCAACATCAACTTGTATTTCAGAAATTAATTCCTTTTTCAATTAATCTATTGTATCATTATATCATTAAAAGGACTAGAAAAATATTTAAGAAACATTTAAATGTTACATGCGAGTAATCCAATTAAATCAAAGTGAACTTCCCTTAACAAATGATGTTAAGGATCCGGAAATTAACATTGAGATCTGGAAATTAACATTGATTAAGACTTGTAGAGAGCTAATTACAATCATACAAGTAGTATTCATTTAATTATTTGAAATGTGTCTATTCCTAAACTCAAATATTTTACTTTTGTCTTCCCAAACACAAATTGCGATGCTAGTGCTATGAGGAAACAAGTTGCAAATCTCCAAACATGGTTTAAAGAAAGAGAGTCCAATTCCAGAAAGCTTATATTCGCAAGAGGTTAGTACTAAAAATCAAACAAAATAGTAATTTAGTCATTGTATAACAGATCTATTACCTCTATTAATTAAACTATTAATACATCTTGCTATTAGTGTCTACCAAAAGCCATAGCAATATTTTCAAATAAATTTCTCTCTTGATTTGCAAGATCTAAAAGCAGCTCATGAATTGAGAAATTAAAATGATTTCATCAATGATTAGCTACAAGTAGACTATGACGATTGAAGTGAAATTTTATGGATCCAAAATGATTAACTCTATTGCCAAACGCCATAGCATATAAAAATTTCAACATAAACTTTACACTCGTCATCAACAAAATCCCTCTGTTCAAATAATTAAAATTAACCAAAACAACATATATATTAATGAAAGTGTAGATGCTGCTTAAGGAGACAAGTGGTGGTAAATAATCATAACAATTCTAAGGAAACAGTACTTAAAAATTTTTTTTTCTCTAACAATCCCATTCAAGAAGTCCAGAAACATTGACATTTTGAAATCAGAATAAAGGAAGAGGAAATCCTTGCCACAGTATTCAAATGGTGATAGCATAACTAAAAGAGAATACCTAGATCCCAATTTAAGGAAGCAGGACAAGAAATTTCACAATAGAAGCTGATCCATTCCTCTTGATGCCAAAATCCCATATGAAAAACTCGCCGACCAAAATTTCCAGCACAAAATCAGCAACTAATGGAGGATAGTTAACAACGATCCGGCACATAATCCTAATACTTGGATATTTTGTCCAGAATTTATTGAAATTTTTCTATATATTCAATCAATATTTGTGCTCGGCAAAACGACAAAGAAAAAATAGTAGTACTTTTTCCACAAAATAGTAGTATTTTCAAATTTTTCATGTAGAACTAGTCCAAAATGGTTTGGCACATAATCGTAACACTTGAATATTATTTCTAGAATTTATTGAAAATTATTTTATTTTAAACAAAATTTTTTTCGTCAAAACTTCATAGGAAAATGGTAATTTTTTTGACAAAATGGTAGTGCTTTTGGATGAAATGGTTCTAGTTTTCAATGAAATTGTAGTACTTTCTAATTTTTCATGTTGAATTATTCAAAATGGTACAGCACAAAATCCAACACTAAGATATGCTTTCTAGAATTTAATGGATTTTTTATATTTTTAATCAATGTATTCATTTGGCAAAACCCCACAGAAAAATGGTAGTACTCTTCGACTAAATAGTAGTACTTTCAAAATTTTCACGTCAAACTCGTTCAAAATAGTATAGTACACAATGCTAACACAATGATATTTTTCCAAAGTTATATTAAAAAAATTATATTTTTAATAAATATTTTTGTTCGGCAAAATTACATTAGAAAAATGATAGTATTTTTTAACAAAATGATAGTACTTTCATATTTTCACATCGAACTAGTTCAAAAAGGTCTGACACACATAATGATAGTAATTTTTTATTTTTAATTTATTTTTTTGTTCGATGAAATGGTCATGCTTTTTGATGAAATAGTAGGTTTTGCATGTCGAACTCGTTCAAAATGGTCTAGTACACAATCTTTCCACAGATATTTTTTCCAAAATTTAATGAAAATTTTCCACCTTGATATATTTGGAGTATGTTTAGATACCTGATTATAAATAAAGGATGGCTTTGAGTTTTATATGCCAGGTTCAAGTTTGTGGGTAAATACCCAATCAAAAATAAGAATAAATTAATAATTATATCCTAAGTATTTAATAAACTAATATTAAAGATATATATTATATTAAAATATAATATTATTTTAATTTTTAAATTTATATTTTTTTAAATAATTTGAAATGAAAATATCAAATAAAGCTCTGGTTTAATCAGGCTCGGATGCTTCCAGGTACCCATTTAAATACTTGATTCATGTTTGGATTACTTAATACATTTAGTGGGTATTGAATCTCAAATTGGGTTTGGATTTAGGGCCTCTTTGCCCCGCTGCAAATGATTTGTAGCAAATCAGCTTCAGCTCAACTTTCAAGGCAAATAAAAGCTCTAAAAGCTTGAAAAGCTAAAAAATATGGCTTTTTCTGTTAGATCGACTAAAGATTGTGATTATAAAACACAATAAGATAATATGTTAACCATTGAGAAAATAGAGACCGTAGCGGAAGCATACCTGAAGATTCCATAGTAAAATTTCTGAGGTTGAGAAGAGAAACCTATCTTGGTTTTCTACAGGCTTTGTGTTTCCGAGACTCAGAATAAAATCATCACAGTCTTCTTGATGGGGGCTCACCTATATATATATATATAGGGAAAGGAGAGAAAAACTCCTTATTAATTAATTAATTAATTCAAGGAAACACACGCCCGCAGTGACCACGACACATTTAATATTATTTCTATTTCTAACCCATCACAAAAATAGAAATAAAACTTAAGTCTCTACCCATATTAATTATTCCACACAATTGAGATAATTAAAGCCGTAATAATTAATTTAATCAAATTGATCACTTTAACACGGTTAAAATATTTAAGATAGCCATATACAATTATTGATTTAATATTTATGTGGTCCACAATAATTGATTTAACATTTTCAACTTTAGCTTTTGTTGTCTTGGATTATGGGCTCACCCAACTTTCAGCGGGGCCAAACAAGCCCTTAATTTAGGGTACAAAACTAGTTACCAATCTATTACAATCCCTAGAAGCCGCTTATAATAGCTTCAAACTCTTAAGTTTTTTCAACAATTATTGTGGTGTAAGTATTCAAAAGCTGTTTAAAATTTTTTTCAACAATTAACGTGTTTCTATAGTAAAAGGAGCTTTTCCCACATAAACACTTCTTCACCTCAAAGGCCAAATCCAATCTTAGATCATTGACTAGCACAAAAAAGTAACCATGAGCTGCTTGATAAATTTACAAATTTCAAAACAACATCCCCATGCTTCAATTGCATTGTGAATTGAAGGCAGGACCCAGACCCAAGACGTTGTTATCAACAGGTGCTTACCAGTTGAATACCTTGCTTAACTTTCCACTACAGAGTTTTGAGAGCTAGATAGTCTATTAGATTAATGAAAAAAGAGTATATAACATCAAATTATCTGAGGCATATATTAGAGACTTAAAGAGTATGCAAGAGAAATCGGTATCCAATACGTAGACATCCTTTTATTTGGCCATAGATACAGATCCGATCCATCATATCTAGAATGGGACTGAAGGGGCGATCTTACCCCTCTGGGTATCCGAATAAGCCATCAGATCCAGCGGCAAGAGCCGCCGCAACATTGTGAAAGGGTAGAGCAAGAGGGGACAAGGGAAGTGAACCAATAATTCAAACAAAGTTTGTCACAAATTTACGCCATAAAAAGGATCAAAATCATGATAATCTTACACTTAATGCAAATCATCGGAATCCCTAAAAGAAAACGTGGCCTCAAAATTCGCAAACCTGAAGGATACATAGCAGAATGGAACAAAAGAGGCCAACAGTGCAATCAAGTGTTGGAGTTTGCAAAGAGTAGTGGGAAGGAGAGGAGAAGGAGATTGGATTTAGTGGAATGAAGAAGATGAAAGTAAATGGAAGAAAACGTAGAAGATTGATTGCATTTTTTGTACCTACAAGAGAGGACCCATGGTCCTTTCATAGACGTCACAACTGACTACTTTGAAAGTTGGTGTACATAATTTCAAATCCATCTACAAAAGTCAATA
The DNA here is from genome assembly GCA_027563935.2 of Costus lasius. Taxonomy (NCBI): domain Eukaryota; kingdom Viridiplantae; phylum Streptophyta; class Magnoliopsida; order Zingiberales; family Costaceae; genus Costus; species Costus lasius. The sequence goes on from CM050446.2 coordinate 121,751,900, forward strand.
CAAACACCTTATAGAATTCTCAGATTTTCAAATCTTCATCTTGGTAAAGCTTTTGTAAATATATCTGCAAGTTGATCTTCTGTCTTGTAATATTGGAGTTGTATATATCCTTCTGTTTCAGCTTCTCATATACAATAGTATTTAACTGCATTATACTTTGTCCTACTGTGATGTACTGGATTTTTGGCAATGGCTATTGCAGATTTATTATCACAATGGACAATAGTGGGTTCCTTCTGTTCTTGACCCATATCTAGTCATATAGTTTGGCTTGTAATTGCTGCTGCTATATAGTTAGCTTCTGCTATTAATTGAGCCACTGTCTCTTGTTTTTTTTAAAGACCATGAGAATATATTTTGATGCAAACATAAAGGCATATCCTAATATACTCTTTCTATCATTGACTGAACTAGCCCAATCACTGTCAGTGTAACCCAATAGTTTTGGATTTTCAGTTGATTTATATAAGATACCATATTCTTTAGTACCTTGTAAGTATCTGAGAATCCTTTTGGCTACACTAAGATGTAATTGGCTTGGATTAGACATAAATCGTAATAGAAGACTTATTGCATATAAAACATCTAGTCTTGTAGTAGTAAGATAGAGCATACTTCCAATCATACTCTTATATTGTGAGGCATTTGCTTTAGGAGATTCATCTTCTTTATGTAGCTTTTCATTTTGGACTAAGGGTGTAGACACGGCCTTGCATTTGTTCATATTAAATTTCCTTAGGAGAGCTTCTGCATACTTGTTTTGTGAAAAGAATATCTGTTGACACATATTTATATAGAGTTTTACACGTCATTTTACTAATGAAATCATCCCTATTTCATGACTTTAAGTCTCATATTTGCCTTTATTTGCATACATATATGGAATCTACACATCTTTGTGCATTTTCACATTTTCAGGTCAAAACGACAATAAAGAGGGTGAATTCCGATACTTTTGTGATAGAGGAGCTCCTCCTAATTCAAGATGATCCTAACAGGGAGATTTCGGAGTTATCGAAGCCTTTGGTGGAAATCTCGAGCGGGTCGCGATCAGAATCATGCCCGTGACTTGTCTCCGCACTGAAGCTGCAAATTGATAAATCACGACCGGGTCACGACCAAATTCTCGCCCGAGATCGCGGACCCGTCTGTTTCGAAACCGCGATTTTAACTCTACTTTCTTCAATCTAACCCTAGGGGAAGCTCAGGGGCACCCAAGACTTTTCTCCCCCGTTGACGAAAAGGCCTGGAACAGCTATTAGGAGGAGAAATCTGCCACGAAATCATGATTTCGTGGAGATAAGGGTGGCTGGTTTGTAGGGTATGGGAAGATGTGGCAAAGTCTTCTTTAGCTGGAAAATAGTAGCTGTTGATGGAAGCTTTACAGAACCATGGAAAAGAGCGGCAGCCCACTAGCATGGGGAAGAGAAGAGAACTAGGAGAAAAGGAGAGAAGCCTCAGCCTATTTAAGAAGGGGGAGTTCAGCAAACAAAAGAGGAGGAATCACATATGAGAGGGGGCTGCACTTGGGAGAAGGAAAGCCACAGGAAGAAGAGGACTGCGCATCTGCAACTATTGAAGACCTTCTTGCGCCAGCACCTCAAGGAGAGTTTTGTAAGGAAAGATCTCTTGCGTTACATTTGATTTGCTGCATTTTTGTATAATCCATGCAAAGTATTATATGATCTTACTTTTCCTTTCTAATTCCTGCACAAACTTGTCTATGCATGTATTGTTAAAGACTATTGTTTGCGATTTCATGATGATGATGCTAGGCTAAACACTAAATCAGGATGTGGGGTAGCCCTTGACGATTTATTAGTTGTGATAGTTAGGTTTATTTGCTAAAGTCCTTGCTCGACCTTGTGTGCGTGTAATGCCTGCATTACCCTAAAAGATATGCTCGAACCTTTAACCCCTCGAGTAAGGGTTGTTATTCAGCTTTTCTAGGAGAAACTCTCGCTTGCATAGCTGTACTTACCCGTAGGATTAAAGGAAAGCATTATCCGGAAAGGTATGCTTGAGCCTTAAGTCGCAAAGGTGAGGTTCATTAATCGGATCTAGAGGAGAAAACTTGCCTGCGGGTCTGTACTCACTTTGGAAAACACCAAGGTGAGGTTTGTAAATCAGATCTTAGAGAGAAAAACTCGCTCGCAGATCTGTACTCGCTTGCGAGATTTTAGGGAGCTTCAGACGCTGCGGAGAGCCTCTTGTCCGACCGCGCGTCAGACCCACTTGGTTGAGAGTTTATCCATTTCGTCTGTACGCTATGCCTACGCTACCCGAAAGGGGGCGTTTGAGTCTTTAATCACCTCAAGTACGGTTCAGCATCTCTAGGAGGGTAAAACCTCGCTTGCGGGTCTGTACGTATTTGCGAGGATTATAAGAATCTTAGACATTGTGGAAAGACACTCGTCCGACCGCACGTTAGAACCCTATGGATTGGACTGGTAATCTAGTTCATGGAAACGGACAAGATTATTGGAGGGGAGCTACCATGTGACAAGGAAGCTGAGTCCCTTGAACTTGATAGGACATTGGTAATAGATTTTGGCTATTCAACTGTAAGGAGTCAATGTGGTGAACCCATATCCTGATATATCTCCTCATTAGAATCCTCTTGTGTGATTTCCTCTGATTACATTCCTGCGCTTTTAATTATTTTGTTATCTTAAACTTCACCAATTTCGACATCGTCTAACTAGCCATTTCGAGATCTGTCGATATTTGCCCATTAGTCCCTGTGGGATCAATATTTTATTATTTTGATAGACCCGTGCACTTGCGGGAAACGCCTACTATATCTGTGGGCGCTATCAAGTTTTTGGCGCCGTTGCCGGGGACTAATTTTGGCAATATTGACAAGATTAAAAATTTGTTAGGCTAGACCTTTTTATTTTCTATAATTTTTGTTTCTTGTGGCTGAACTTTTTTTCTATCATCTAGAACCTCTGAAAATCAAAAAAAAATGTTACCTTATGTTTCATGTGATATTTGTGGACGTACATGTCATTCTACTCATGAATGCCAATTGGGAATTTCATTTGATCCATATTCTAGCAATCCTATAATGTTACCTTATGCTTCTTGTGATATTTGTGGATACATAGGTCATTTTTCTTATGAATGTCAATTAGGGATTCCATTTCCTATTGACCCATACTCTAACACCTATGATATGGATTGGGGGAATAACCCAAATTTCTTTTACGAGAATGACTCAAACCTTATGCCGCAAATGAATTCTAGAGAACCTGTAAATTTTCACCAATGGCAATTTGATCAACCCCAAAAATCAAGCTTAGAAACTAGGATTGAAAACTTTATTGATCAAACTAAGCAAATCAACAACATACTGGAAGCAACCAAAGATTTACAAAAATCAAACTTAGAAACTAGGATTGAGAGCTTTATTGTTGATCAAACTAAGCAAATCAATGATATGCTGGAAGCAATCGAAGATTTAACCGCACGCTACTAGATATTAGAAAGCTATGTAGCCCAACAAGACATCACCTTAGCCGAACCCATGGAAGAGTTAGAGGAGCCTCAAGTGAAAATCAGCGGATTAGGTGAATGTGAATTAGAAATCAATTTGGATGAGAAAGAATCAAACTCTAGCATCATAAATGTTGACGAAGAAGAACCAGTGTACGTTTTACCGCCACCATATAAACCACATATTCATTTTCCCGAAAGTTTGATGAATGTAGGACTTGATAATTGATTTGGTTTATGCCACAAAAAATAAATCTTGAACCAAATGATTGAGCAAATTCATGTCCCCCAAATCAGCAAAGACCCATTAGCAATTGACATGATTGATGATGATAATCATGAGGTGATTGAAATTGATATCAAAGTAAACTCCCAACTGCAAAACTTAAATCCAACCATCGATGTAGAAAAGGGAGGAGCTGAGACACTTGACAACATCAACCTTGAGATAAGTGAAAATCTAAAATTTGAATTTGGATCTATCCCAAGACTGAGGATGTTTAACATGATGGTAATCAACTTGCTATTAAAACACATGATACTTATTTTGGTGGGAATTCTTTCTAAACGGCAAAAAGGTAGGAGACTTTATGCACTTTACTATGCTAGTGATCCACCAGCAACACCATGATATTCAAGCATTGGTCAAGCTAAAGACCTTAAATTAGTACTTCTTGGGAGGCAACCCAAGCATCTTACTCTAGTTGATTTTATTTTCAGCATTTTTACTATTTGCTTTCATGGTTTGTGTAGTTTAGTTATATTAACATGTTTTGATGAGTTTTCTTGATGATTGGTCTGAGATCCTTGTTGATCAGATTTTTCTGTTATATCTCGGGATGACTCAAGAAGGTATTGATCAATTTTAAAAGCCCTATTTTTCTCTGTTTCAAGTTTGGCTTACCTCCTAATTACAGTTTCTGCTCTACTCTGCTTCAAAGTTTTGATATCTGATAATGATGATAACCTTATAGCTATGCAGTTCCTCCATTCTGCACTTTTGGCAGCAATTTTTGAAGAGCACAGGAAGCCCTTTCATGCTGAATGCACATATCTATGTTGGCTACACAAAAGAGCAAGCAACAACCATGACTCTATCTGACCCTCACTTATCGGGATGACACAAGCTGTGGCCGAGCTGATGATTTTCAGTTTGCACTCTTGGGAGACTGTCTAAGCTCATCTTTGCTTACTTATTTATTCCTAGCATTGTCATTCACTTTGTAGTTGTATTTGGGAGTGTTATGTTGCCCTTGTTGTGCCCTTTCACTATTTACATTATCTATCTCCTTGGTTTTTATATGTTCCCGCTTATTTTGCTATGGTTATTGATGCTTCTGCTTGACTTTAAATGACACAGGTATATCCCAAACTGATCCTAAGGAGATAGGCATTTTCTGTCATTTTTCCAAAAATCATGGGTGGGTCACGACGGAAATCTCGACCATGATTATCACTCAGTCAACATCAGAATTTCGCCGAGAGAATTACGGCATGGAGGTGACTAAAACCATGGCCGTAATTAGCAGCGCAAATGTTGAACCATGCATTCTTTCTAAAAAATCTGGATTCAACTAAGAAGGAAATACACAGAAGCATTTTTTTTAGGAAAATGGCGGGAAGCACAAAGGCTCCTTACCCTACATAAAATTGACCTACTCCTAAGATTCAGAAAAAAAGGGCTTACCAATTTCAGGACACCAAGCGGTTCTTTTAGAAAGAATTTCGACTCCTCATTCCAAACAGGGAAGAGACAGCTATTAATGACCTTTGTCTTTGCAAGCTGGCCAAAAAAAAAAAAAAGAAACATAAAAGGATTTCAGTCTCGCAAATTAACCAGTATAACTATTTGGGTAAGATGGAGCAAAAGGTCCAGATCATCCTGAAATGGTTGCAGTTTGGGCCGCATTAAATACAGGATTCCCGTTGCAAGCAAACGCCAGCATCTACTGGACCCAAAAATTACAGGTGCTTCGCCAAGAATGAAAGGATATCTGATAAATCACAAGAAGCAATCTACAAGTGCTAAACTGCATATCCAGATAAAGCAATAACTCTTCTTTGTTAGCCCAAGAAGCCACTAGATGAGTATGGGAACTTGGGAAGCAAAACTCCTGACAATGTGGTTTGAGTGATCTATGCAGGACCAAACTTTGAGCTACTTCATTTAATTTACAAATATGATAAGTGAAAAAAAAAAAAGGAAAAAGAAAACATATTTACTTTCTGAATCAAGTTGGAAGAAGGATACATCAATAAATCAGCTCAGAAAAGTAAATTTCATCCTCATGGCCTACAGATAAGCTACTTCAAATTAAATGGAATGAGGTTGGAGCAACACACCTGGTTTCCAACCATACACGCATACACGCACCAGGCTAGGCAAAAAACAAAAAGACACAAATAAAACTGCATGAACCAAATTACAAGATACAAAAAAAACGATTAACTCTGAGAAGAGCAAAGCAGAATCCTTTACCAGGTCAGGCCAAACGCTGATGGTACATGCTTCCACAGTGTTCAATAAGCGTTCGTTTGGGCCGTGCTGCAAAAATATATCAGATTCATGAGCTTAATATTCCCTCTCTGGCTGAAGCCCAATAGATTGAAAACAAAGACACTGTGAGGCTTCAAGTAGAACAGAATATTAAGGAATAAATGACATTCTATTTCAAAAAAAAGGGTCCACAGTCTTATGTTGAATTGACAAAGAAAGTGCAGATTATGAAAAGGGAACCCATGCTGAGAAATTCATCCCTCCGAACTGAGAAAGTCAATAGTAAGGGAGTTGATCTCGATCCAAATATTCTTCCAACTAAAAGTGAACGCATGGAGGGCCCGGAGACAGATTACATGTGCGAAGTGTAACTTAAAAAGTTTCAAGCTTGGTCTCTTGAGTACAGGGTAGGAAAAATTGTTACCATCAAGAATGCTTGCAGTCAATAGCGTCAATATCACGAGAGATGCATAGAAGGGACATCTGAATATCACCTGTCACTTGGTCTTGTAAAGAAGAATATCAGGAAGTACTCCCAAGCTCACGTCCTCTATCGAGGATAATGAACCATGTTGGTAATGGTTTCCCAGTGGTTGTCCCAAGATGTAGTCAGGATAACAAAAGTCCCAGTTCAAGAATTGTATACCAGTGCAGTTTTTTTAGGACACTTGAAGAACTTTCGAAGTCTTTAGAAATCAAGGTCCCAGCCTTACCAGCCATTCCTATCCTAAAAAAAAAAAAAACTGAAGAAAAGACTTCTATGAAGACGCGGCTGGAAAATCAGCTATCAATGGTACAACCAAATGCTGATTCTGCAAAAACACACACAGCGGTTTTGTTTTCGGTGGAGGGTACAGCCATTAAAGATAAGGGGTGGCCACTGTCCAAAAGAAGGGAATGGAAAGAACATTGGCAGTGGCCAGCAATGAAGGAAAAGACAAAACAGAGAAGAGCAGGTGTTCAGGGTCGACAAGGAAAGAGGGGGAAAAGGGCAGAAAAGGTAATCCATAAAAGAAGTAATAAAAATAAATAAACAGATAAAAAAAAGGGAGAAAACCTGCGGTCTATAAAAAGGGGAGGGAGGTAAGCAAAAAAAGAGAGGCGGGATAGACATCACAAGGAACAAGGGAAGAAAGGAGGACACAGAGGTAGAAGGAGGTAAGGAAACAAGGAATCCCCTCTGTTCGTTTTCTTTTAGGCCTCATGGTTGCACTAAGCAACCTGGCATCACAAAGACACACACCACTCTTTCTTGGATTGTTCGTTTTCTTTTTTTAGTTAGGCCTCATGGTTGCACTAAGCAACCTGGCATCATGAAGAGCAGATATACCCTACTTCTCTCCGTTCCCTTAAGCTCTAAGCACATTGAACGCTCTACGGATCATACTGAGTAAGAAAAGGGGGTAAGAGATGGGTTGTGGGGATGAAGGTATGCGGATCAAAAGAAACCAAAAAAAAAGAAAAAAAGCAAGCAAAAAAAAACAACGACAACAGGGGAGAAGGACCCCATAAGCCAAAAGATGCTGTATGAAGAACAAGAAAATACCTGGGCCAAGCGTTTGCTCCCCTTTCTTGCCTACTCGGACTCCCTCAAAAGAAAATAAGCTCAGAATTTTCTTGCCGCTGTTGCCGCAAAGAAGATGCGAAGGAACTGGTTTCTAATCCAACTGTAATAAGATAAGAGAGATAGATAAAAAAAAACGAGGGGAAGAAGAACGTGAATATTGATAAGAAGCTTACAAGGTGGCGGTGTTTAATACGAACCAGAGAAGAAGTCAAAAAAAAAGGGAGAACTAAAAATGATCATAATAGAATTTCGGAGAGAACCTGATGAAGAGCGCGCACTCCCCTCTGTGAGAATCCCCTTTGTTTCGAAGACACTACGATCTAAGCGATGGTGGGGGAGCGAAAGATGGTCTTGTTTCTCTCAAAGAAAAGGAAGTCCACAACGATGAAGTCCAGCCGTCCTTTCGTCTGACCAAGGGAACACAGATGCCATAAACATGATAACAAAAATAGTCTGCATGCAAGGAAGTTACCTAAAGTTACCACAGTCTCCACGACCGTTTGGGCAGAAGCTACAAGCTAGTGACGCCGCTGCTTCGAGAAACAGGCGAACGTCCTACGCTTTCCTCTCCTTTGTGTTTGCCATACATCCGCTGACGCATCTGCAAAATAGGAGAAGCCGAATTCCAGATCGTCCCTCTGCCACCATGGCTTCATCGACCGCCGTCCCTTGCAGCCGTATTGCAACCGCAAAACTCATCCCAAGAAGCGCCGCCGACACCAGCTTCCCGTTAATCGTCGACGAGAATCCGAAGGCGCCAAAGACAGGATGAACCCTTCCCCAGTGATCTTGTTCGCCGCCGCTCATTTCGGAAAGCGTCGCCGGCATTGGCTTCTCACTAATCGCCGGCGGGAACCTGGAAGCGCCGAAAATAGGGTGAAAACCCCCACCGATCTCGCTCGTCAAAGGGGATTTCTACGGAAAAGGAAAAGGCACAAAGTTCGCTGAGCAGCAACGGGAGGCGACTTGGCATAAAAAAATAAATAAATAATAGTGGAAAAGGCACAAAGTTCGCTGAGCAGCAATGGGATGCAACTTGCCATGAATAAAAAAAATATAAAAAAGAAAATAATAGAATATAATTTCTCAAAACAGTTGACTAGGGACGACTGGGGACGCGGCAGCATGATGACAGGTAACTTTCACGCAAAAAAAAAGAGACCATGTTTATACGATGACTAATGGTTTAGTCACCTATGTGCCGGGTTGGAGTTAGCTCGACGTCGAATTTAACTAAGTATCAAAACGCTCTAGACGTTCACAAAAATAATAATAATATTATTGAAGGCTTTAGCGCATCATGACGAAATGTTGATTGGGAGGTGCGTACGTCGACGTTCATCGTCGGGGCGTAGCTCCTCAATATGACGTTGTATTCGTTAAAGTTTAAATATTAAACTTCCGAATCAAATTATCCATCACGCCATCAAGGCCGGATAAATTTCCAAATCAAATTATCCATCACGCCATCAAGGCCGGATAAATTTCCAAATCAAATTATCCACCACGCCGTAAGGCCGGATAAATTTCCAGATCAAATTATCCACCACGCCGTAAGGCCGGATAAATCTCCGAATCAAATTATCCATCACGCCGTGAGGCCGGATAAATCTCCAAATCAAATTATCCATCACGCCATCAAGGCCGGATAAATTTCCAAATCAAATTATCCACCACGCCGTAAGGCCGGATAAATTTCCAGATCAAATTGTCCACCACGCCGTAAGGCCGGGTAAATTCCAAATCAAATTACCCACTACGCCGCGAGGCCGGATAAATTCCCAAATCAAATTATCCAGCATGCTGTAAGGCCGGATAAACTTCCAAATCAAATTATCCATTACGCCGTGAGGCCGGATAACTTTCAAATCAAATTATCCATCACGCCGCAAGGCCGGATAAATTCCAAAACCAAATTATCCAACACGCCGCAAGGCCGGATAAATTCCAAAACCAAATCATCCGATACGCCGCAAGGCTCGACAAAACCCCAAACCCAATTATCCAATACGCCGTCGAGGCCGAATAATCTTTCTCTACTTCAAGTCATCCAACGCGCCATCAAGGCCGGGTGATCTTTCCAGTCCAATATCCAACACGCCTTAATGTATTACGATGGAATATCGTTTGGGAGGTGCGTACGTCGATGTTTACCATCGGGGCGTAGCTCCTCGATATAACGTTGTACTGCCTGGGCCGGATATTACCCAACACGCCGTTACAAGACTAAAGTTCGACGAACACAAATTGTCCATGTTGTTGGAAACTCTTTTTCTCTTATCATGTCGAAATGTGTATCACGTCAAATCAAATTTATGAATGAAGTTTATAAATGGCATCATCTGATTATCGCGCTTATCTTATTGCGTATTATAGATCTCTTAATCAAAGGTTCCCTAATTTTAGGGGTAATTAACAATGAGCGCTTGCGCTCATTGGAAGCCAGAGCCCATTAAACAAAAAGCCTTATTAATTTAAGGTGGATTTGAAACGGTCACGATACATTCCCAATGTAACAAAAAAAGACCCCACAGCAAAATTATGCGAGAAAATCATGACTGGGGTATGCTAAAAATCATGACCGAGATTTCTCAAAGACAAAACAAAGACTTATCCGCCTAGAAAATTACGGTAGAGCCGTGACTATGGTCACGGCCGTAGAATCTATGCGAAATCTTCCAGAAGAAATCACGGGCGGGTCATGACGAAAATCATGGGCAGAATTTCTAAAAGACAGAATGAAGTATAATATTGACGAGAGAAGAATTTCTAAAAGACAGAATAAAGTATAATATTGATGAGAGCATCACAGCTGCCCAGTGATTAAAGTCACAGCCGTAAAAGATAGCACCAAAAATCTGCGAGAAGAATCACGACCAGGTCATGATGGAAATCTTGACCGAGATTTTACAAAGCTGAATGAAGAAATCTCGCTGAAAGAATCACGGCAGGGGATGTGACTGTGGTCACGGCCGTAACAGCTACGCACAAAGATCCATCCAAAGAGGATAATGATTGGGTCATGACAAAAGTCGCGGGCGCGATTCCTAAACTGCTATCAGATCCTGACTTGCCACCCGACCTTTTCACTGAGGGTTTCCATCCCTCCGTAGAACTCGCACAACTTACCAGCTCTGCCCCAACAAGTCACCGCTACTCAATTTTCCGCAGCAACTTCATTTATATCTTTCGGCTCAACCATGCCACTTGGAAAGAAGTCGATGAGAAAGCGACTGGCCAGCGCTTCCCGCCCAACTCCTCCATCGCCACAGCACCCAGGTCCAGCAGAGATACAAATATGTGACAAGCTCCAAGCTGCTTATTACCAGGTCCTTTCTGGTTGCCGGGTCATCAACACGAGGCATCCTACATTGGCCCTCCAAACTTCAATGAAGACATTTTCTAGGGCTGCATCTCCTCGATGACCACCTACTCCCCACGAAGTGCCTAAGCATCCACTATCTCCATTCTGGGACAACACCAACTGGCGTATACACCAAAATCCCACTGCTCCAAAGGATTCTACCGCATCACTCGACATGGATCCTAGCTCTTCCTCTGGTGCCCAACCAAAGACTGCCACTTGTCCTTCTACTGATGATATTCTACAGCTTATTCACTAGGACTAGCTTACGCAGGGGAAGCAAATTGCACACCTAATTGAGGTCACACACTCCTTCAAGATGTTTCTTCACACGTACCAAGACGAGACGGTCCATACATCGAACTCATCGCCATCCGACGATAACAATGACCCAGATGAATGCAGCAAGTCGAACTACACTTTTGTAAGTCTCTTCCTCTTCTGCCCCTTTAGACATATTTTGTGCATCACGGACGATGCAACATTTTGCCTTGGGAGGGGGAATTTACATATTTTGATGGGTCACTTTACTATTTTTATGAAATGCACTGTGTGGTAAACTTTGTGCTATGCTGAACTATCCTTGTTGATGTGCGGTTATACTGAACTTGCCAACTTTAAACTCTTTTACTGTTGGACGTACATCGAACATTATGAAACTCTGTTTATAATATGCTCGTCCTTCATGACAAATGCACTACTTCTTCATGCCTTGTTGATAGACCTGAACGCTTTGATGACATGCTGTATCTATTTGATGTTATTTCATGATTTTGTTGATAAAGCTTTGAACCTCGTTAATGATTACTACCTGAACACGTAAAATCCAAAGTCGTATGTCCTAGCTGAAATTTCTTATTTTCGTTGATTGATATTTTTCTCATCCATGATTGATTCTTATTTAGGATTCATTTTACCAAATTTATGATTGATTTATACCCCCACACTACATTGAGAGTATCTTGCATGCTAAACAATTCACCTAGTCATTTGACTCCTTATACACTGAACACTTGAGGATTGAACTTTGATAAGCTTTGAATTTGGGAAGTATCTATATCCCAACATGAGTACTATTTGTTTGGATAATCCTAGCCCAAACCACTTGACACCCACTTACCACTCTTGGAAACTCTCGGTATTGGTTTTGGTTCGAGCTCCTCTAACTTGGCACCGTACAAGAAACAGAGAAAAAGAAAAAAAAAGCAGTGGTACCGAAGTTACAACTTAGCACTGCCCGACAAAAAGAGAAAAAAAAAGAAAAAGAGCAGTGGTACCGAAGTCTTGACTTGGCACTGCCACTAAAAGAAGGAAAATGAAAAGAAGAGAAGGGCAGTGGTATCGAAGTTGTGACTTGGCACTGCAAATCAAAAACAAGAGAAAAGAAAGGCAGTGGTACCGAAGCTATGGCTTGGCACTGCAAAATAGAAAACAAGGCGGTGGTACCGAGGTTATGAGCAAGGCATTTACTACTACCTAAGAGTTTACCATTTGGGTGCTTTAAGTGGATTAGTGCTTAATGAGGTAAGGAACTATTTTTATCCAATATTGTCGTACAATTGTTGCCTATGGATTCGACCTAGATACTCTGCTTTTTATCTTGACAACTTTAAAGCTTACAGTGATTTGTGCATCTTGTGACTAGCTGTGATTATTTAGCATTTATAGATCATTGGGGAGTATAACTTCAGTTGAACAACCCTCATGGAACTTCATTTCTTTCTTTTTGCTTGAGGACAAGCAAAGTTTTAAGTCGTAGGTATTCTGTTGACACATATTTATATAGAGTTTTACACGTCATTTTACTAATGAAATCATCCCTATTTCACGACTTTAAGTCACATAATTGCCTTTATTTGCATACATCTATGGAATATACACCTCTTTGTGCATTTTCACGTTTTCAGGTCAAAACGACCATAAAGAGGGTGAATTCTGATACTTTTGTGATATAGGAGCTCCTCCTAATTCAAGATGATCCTAATGGGGAGTTTTCAGAGTTATCGAAGCCTTTGGTGGAAATCTCGAGCGGGTCGCGATCAAAATCATGCCCGTGACTTATCTCCGCACTGAAGCTGCAAACTGATAAATCACGACCGGGTCACGACCAAATTCTCGCCCGAGATCGCGGACCCGCCTATTTTGAAACCGTGATTTTAACTCTGCTTTCTTCAATCTAACCCTAGGGGAAGCTCAGGGGCACCCAAGACTTTTCTCCCCCATTGACGAAAAGGCCTGGAATAGCTTTTAGGAGGAGAAATCTACCACGAAATCATGATTTCGTGGAGATAAGGGTGGCTGGTTTGCAAAGTATGGGAAGATGCGGCAAAGTCTTATTTAGTTGGAAAATAGTAGCTGTTGATGGAAGCTTTATAGAACCTTGGAAAGGAGCGGCAGCCCACTAGCATGGGGAAGAGAAGAGAACCAAGAGAAAAGGAGAGAAGCCTCAGCCTATTTAAGAAGGGAGAGTTTAGCAAGCAAAAGAGGAGGAATCATATACGAGAGGGGGCTGCACTTGGGAGAAGGAAAGCCACAGGAAGAAGAGGGCTGCTCATCTGCAACTATTGAAGACCTTCTTGCGCCAGCACCTCAAGGAGAGTTTTGTAAGGAAAGATCTCTTGCATTACATTCGATTTGCTGCGTTTATTGTATAATCCATGCAAAGTATTGTATGATCTTACCTTTCCTTTGTAATTCCTGCACAAACTTGCCTATGCGTGTATTGTTAAAGACTATTGTTTGCGCTTTCATGATGATAATGCTAGGCTAAACACTAAATCAGGATGTGGGGTAGCCCTTGATGATTTATTAGTTGTGATAGTTAGGTTTATTTGCTAAAGTCCTTGCTCGACCTTGTGTGCGTGCAATGCCTGCATTACCCTGAAAGATATGCTCGAACCTTTAACCCCTCGAGTAAGGGTTGTTATTCAGCTTTTCTAGGAGAAACTCTCGCTTGCATAGCTGTACTTACCTGTAGGATTAAAGAAAAGCATTATCCGGAAAGGTATGCTTGAGCCTTAAGTCGCAAAGGTGAGGTTCGTTAATCGGATCTAGAGGAGAAAACTTGCCTGCGGGTCTGTACTCACTTAAGAAAACACCAAGGTGAGGTTTGTAAATCAGATCTTAGAGAGAAAAACTCATTCGCAGATCCGTACTCGCTCGCGAGATTTTAGGGAGCTTCAGATGCTACGGAGAGCCTCTTGTCCGACCGCGCGTCAGACCCACTTGGTTGAGAGTTTATCCATTCCGTCTGTACGCTATGCCTACGCTACCCGAAAGGGGGCATTTGAGTCTTTAATCACCTCAAGTATGGTTCAGCATCTCTAGGAGGGTAAAACCTCGCTTGCGGGTCTGTACGTATTTGCAAGGATTATAAGAATCTTAGACGTTGTGGAAAAACACTCGTCTGACCGCACGTTAGAACCCTACGGATTGGACTGGTAATCTAGTTCGTGGAAGCGGACATGATTATTGGAGGGGAGCTACCTACGTGACAAGGAAGCTGAGTCCCTTGAACTTGATAGGACATTGGTAATAGATTTTGGCTATTCAACTGTAAGGAGTCAATGTGGTGAACTCATATCCTGATATATCTCCTCATTAGAATCCTCTCGTGTGATTTCCTCTATTTACATTCCTGCACTTTTAATTATTTCGTTATCTTAAACTTCACCAATTTCGACATCGTCTAGCTAGCCATTTCGAGATCTATCGGTATTTGCCCATTAGTCCCTGTGGGATCGATATTTTATTACTTCGATAGACCCGTGCACTTGCAGAAAATGCCTACTATATCTGTGGGCGCTATCACCAATAAAACATCTTTAATATATTTTACTCCTTTATGAGTTTGAATAGTTATGGTACCTTTACCTTTTACTTCGGCTTTTGCCACATTTCCCATATGAACTTTAGACTTGGTTGTAGTATCAATATTTTAAAAAATGTTTTTATTTCCGGACATATGATTACTACAACCACTATCTAAATACCAAATATTACTATCCTCATTAGAAACTAAAGAACACGCATAGAATAATTTATCTTTTTCATTACTGCTAAAATTTGTCTGATTATTCTTATATTTGCAATTATATATATTATGACCAAATTTCTTGCAGATATTGCATTGGGGCTTTCCTTTCCACCAATAATTACTAGTAGAATGATTATTCTTTTTGCAAATAGAGCATGGAGCTTTTGAGTAAAAATTCATACCTCTAGTAAAGTTCCTTTCTCCATATTTGTTGCTTGATGCTGGTCCTCCTTTTTTTTATATCCTTCTTTTGAGAGCTTTCTGTATTGCTTTTATTATTTTGAGACATGAAACTTAATTTGGACTGGAAAGCACTTTCAACAGATGAATCATAATGCCTTAATTTTCTTTGCTCATGAGATAATAAGGAACTCATTAATTCTTGTACAGAAAATTTTGAAATATCTTTAGATTCTTCTATAGCAGCAACAATATAATCATATTTTTCTGGAAGACTAATCAGAATTTTTTCTACTATTCTCTAATCAGAAATATTTTCTCTAAGTGCACGCATATGATTTACTATTTCCATTATTTTACCAAATAAGTCCTTCATTTGATCTCCTTCTTTCATTTTTAACATTTCTAATTCCCTTCTAAAGGATTGAAGTTTAATACTATGTACCTTGCTATCTCCTTCAAATTCTAGTTGTAAAATATCCCATGCGTCCTTGGAGGTTTCTACTGCCATAATCCTCGGAAAAATATTTTCAGCCACTACTTGCTAAATAATACACACCGCATGGGCATCCTTCATGCACTTCATTTTTTACTTTCTCTTTTTCCTCCAGGGACAGACGACTTTCATCTTCACAGGCTTCATAGCCTTCCATTACAGTGGACCATAATCCTTGTGATTGGAGAATGGTCCTCATCTTGATTTTCCAGAAGTCATAATTTCCTCGTGTAAAAATTATGACTAAACTCTAGAAATCATAAGGATTGGACTGCATGGATCCACTTGTGATTGTAGGATTGGACTTTCATCTTCACAGGCTTCATAACCACTGTTGGAGTTTGAAAAGAGTAGTGGGAAGGAGAGAAGGAGATTGGATTTAGTGGAATGAAGAAGATAAAAACAAATGGAAGAAAATGTAGAAGCTTATTGCATTTTTTGTACCTACAAGAGAGGAGCCATAGTCCTTTTATAGACGTCACAACTGACTTTGGAAGTCGGTGTACATAATTCCATATTTATCTACAAAAGTCAACCAAAAAGTCGGTTGATTTGTTCTCAAAGCTTCTTAAAAAAATGCGTTACATTCAACATCAAAATCCAGAATGCACCAGACCACAGTGAAACATTGCAAGGATTTCCAAAAGAAAAAAAAAATGTTAAACCCTCACCTTCTCCTTCACTTCCACCTTTTGACAACGTCTCGTAGAAGCCCTAGAACACCCGCTCAAGCTTTTCCCCTGAATGGAATGCCCCAGATGCTGCCACAGTAGAGTATACAACCTAACGAGTATTCGCCCGCAATTTTGGAACTTGGAAACAGTTCTTTAGCACGTTCAATTAACAATTATGGCTTTGGCTAGGGCTGAGCATAAATCAGTAATTACCAATTTTTATCGAATTTACTAAAGGTAAAGGTAAAATCGGTTCAGTAACATAACGGTAACAGTAATAAAATTAAAGTTATTCGGTAATCGGTAATCGGTAATTGGTATGGTGAATAATTTTTGGTTTGATAAATTTACCGATTTACCAAATATATAGAGTTTTTATTTTTTTTTTAAATTATTTTTGAGCTGGGTAGTTGATAGGGCCTAAACGGCTGCTACCGCAAGTGCACGGTCTATCGCATAATAATTAAGATCGAACCCACAGGGACTAGGGTCAAGTACTAACTAATCAATAAATCAATAGCTAGGTTAACGATTAATGGAGAAGTGTCTAAAATCCTAGAGCAAGCAATTAAACTAAAGCAGACTTAAATCAAGCGAAGCAGAAAGCAAGGCAAAAGGGGTTTTGAGATTATGAGAGAGATTTGGGGTTTTAGGTTTCACCACACTGAAGCATGCATAAATATTAGGGCTTGACAATGTAAATAAAGTTTATCTAAGTTCTCAAGGTAACCTTTCCTAAGGTACAGACACGCTCCCTCTCAGGACACGGTCCGGTATCCGTCTTAACCCAAGTCTCCTACTCTCGTGGCTTACTAGGGTTAAGGTGGATCCAATGGGATCTTTGAAAGATTAGGGTTCCTCGAGTGATTTCGAGTGCTCTCGCAACATGAAATCACCAGTCCAGTCTAGGGGTTCCGATGGTCAAGTTTCACCTCTCAGTCCTTCCCTCGACATCTAAAACATGCATACATATGGCCAGTATGTAAACAAGAATTAAAACATCCTAAACATGAATAAGAACAAAGATAAATAGAGGAATATATAGATCAAGTCATATTATCAAGCATTCTTACAGTGGGTTACACCCAAACCCCGAAAGGAAGAGTTTACACTAGTGTATACATCGTTAAACACATAGAATCTCTCATAATAATTAAATCAAATCAAAGGGAGGGTAGATCGTCGATGGAAGAAGGTCCAGCACCAAGATCCATGCCGGAACGACGAAGAAATCAAGCCGGAACAGTGTTGTCGCCTCCGAAATCGCCCCAAAACCCTAAGGTCTTGCTTTTTTAGCTCGTTCTCCACGGTTGCTTCTCCAAATCTGATGATTCCGGTCCCAAATCGTGCGTATGCTAGTTAGGAAGGTCTCCCCCAAATTTTGCTCCAATCCGAGCTAAGAATAGAAAGTTACGGGCGAAATACCGGACACCTGTCAAGCAGTTCGCGACGATACACGGCCGTGCATGAATGCACGGCCATGCCCGTGTACGGCTCTGTCGCGGAATAACTTATGGATCACGGCCGTGCATGGTTGCACACCCATGGCCGTGTACGGCTCGGTGAAGCCTGGAGTAGCAGGGTCATGCACAGCGTGCATGGGTACACACCCATGACCGTGCATCTTGTAGAAAGCTCTGATTGGCTGAAATTTGGCAGGTAGCTTCGTCTCATCATGGGAAATCATCTCATACCTTCAGATTCTCCAAATTCCACTGATTTTGGGGTCAAATACCTGCATTTCATTAAAATAGAGGAAAAGTGAAGGTTCTGAAGAATATGAAGCATTTGAGTAAATAAATGAGATGAAACATGCATTATGCTCTAAGATACGAATGAAATTGGGTCATGAAATATCATATTTTTTACATGTCATCAAATACATCGGACTTAAAGTTTTGCTTGTCCTCAAGCAATTGAATTGTCTAGAATACAATGATGACATGGAATAAGGAATCTCAAAGTAGCTTAAGTAGGTCTAATGAGGTTAATGGTTAAACACAACAACTCTTCAGGTTATAATGCAGTATGGAAAACAAATTAAACCAATTATCATGAATACAATCTATAGAACATGCAAAGTTACATAACCAAAAACCTCTACAATGCGTCTCACGCACACGATATGATTGATCAAGCTTTCAAAAAGCATAACACTGTGTACTAAGTCATGGGAGAATAGCATCAGTACCACATAGTCCCTATGTGGTGCTTTATATATATATATATATATATATATATATATATATATATATATAAAAGAACAAACAGTGCCAAGTGCCAAGCTTTGCTTCGGTACCACTGTTATTATTGAAAACCATAGGGTTAGTGCCAAATACGATGAACAAGGAACTTAGGTACCACTAACCCTTGTTTTTTTTTAGTGAGATGCTATGAACAGTGCCAAGTGGAAGTACAAAGTGCTATGTACAAGAACACTTCGGTACCACCATTATTATTTCTAACCCCCATGACAAAGTGCACAAATAAAGTAGAGACAGAAACTAGATACAATCACTTTCTACCCATGAGATGCATATCAAGGCTAAGGTGAAATAACAAGCATACTCTTCAAGATTCCACCAACAATGAATCGGGTTAATTACATCAATCAACTACAGTAAATCAAAGAATCATATGTGCAAAGCATAACCATTATAGACCATTGGCAGATAAAAGTCAAGATTCCTATCCCAAACAATCAAGTAGGCATAGAACAATGCAATACTAAAAGACAAAGCAAATATCATGAATGAAAAGAGTGGGGTTGGGTAAGACACTATAGATGTTGACACAACTAAGAAAACTAAAACATGCAACTAAGAATGTAATAAACTAAAGGCAGACAGATGAAAACTAATAACTAAAATAAACTACTGAAAAAACAAAAAGCTGACCAAGTGACGGGTGAAACCAAAGAAGCTCATCCCCAGCGTCGACGGAGTCTCGCTTGAAGCTCATGCACAGACTCTAAAATAGAGGACTGTGTTCGTCCTTGGCGCTCCACTTCTATCTCAAGTTGTTGGATCCAGTAATTGCCTTCAGAGACAGACATATGAGTCTCTTCCTGTGCGTCCCGGATAAAGCGGACATAGGCCTCAATGCGGTCGAGCTGGGTAGAAGGGCGCTGCTGAGCAGGTTGCGGTGGTTCAGTTGCAAGAGGCACATCCACATCTTCAACTGCTTCTACTCTCCAGTTCCGCCGCTCACGAATTGTGGTGCGTGCTGGGTTTGGCAGCGACAACTTCACATCGCTCCCGGGGAAGATCAAGTTGTAAAGTTCACCTTCCTTCACTATCATCCGCATCGAAACGCAGGAATCAAGATCAAGTCGGCAGTTGCCCCGGGCTTACTCCATTTGGTAGGGATGAATCCCTACTGCGTGAGCGATAGGGGTTAGAAGTCCCCCGAGAGCTATTGCACCTTTCGGTGCCCTTGATACCTTCTGGAGTTGTCGGGCAAAGTGAAAAGCAGTGTTGAGGCGGACCCCATACAGCATAGCCCAAAGAACCTGAAGCTCAGATGCACTGACTAAGCCATCAGACTCTCCTCGTCCAAAGATAGTATGTGTCATGACACGATGCACATATTTCAAAACAGGGTTCCTGAGGCAGGTGGCTCTAGCTGTCCTGGTGTCAAAGGGTCTCAGATCGGTCAGTTCAGCCCAGAAATTGCTATCATTGAACGCGGTAGGTGTGAGCCTTGTCCCGTCTGTAGGAAAACCATATATAGAGTTCAGCTCTGTCAGTGTCAGCACATACTCAGTGTTGTTCAGTCTGAAGGATAGATTGTCGTCGTCATCGTCAGTGTGGATGCTAGCATGGAACTCCATAGAAGACAGGAATTCCAGTACAATGGGGATGTAGGTGGGGTAGCACATGGTGAAGAACTGGTCCTAACCCATTCGTTGAAACATCCATTGCACATCTTCGTAGAAACCCAAGGTCTTCAGCGTGCCATGATCTAGGAATCTGGTGGTGATCACTGGGCGGCGTGCGAGGGCAGTAAGCTTGGCAAGTTGCTCTGGATCATGGCAAATGATCCCATATGGCGTAGGCGGTGATGGAGCGGCGGCGCTAGATGAGGACGCATGATGCTTGGACGTGACTTGCTTACGTCGAGACATCCCGGAAGTGTAGGAGAGTGACAGGAAGATAGCTTGTGTTGTGGAAGAAGCTTCAGAGGCGTCGGCGATGATGAAAGAAAGTCGACGGCGCGGAATCGCAGGCCGCGACAAAAGCTAGGGCAGCGTCGAACGGCGTCGTGAGGCACGGATCGACGCCGAAAAGTTGGGTGAAAGAGTCGCCGGAGGTCGGAGAAGACGATGGAAGGTCGCCGGCGGTCGATCGGGCACCGGAGGCGGCGAATCAGAACGGCAGCGGCGGCGCTAGGGTTTCATGCACGGGTGAGCATGAGCCTGTGTATCATGCTGTATTTATCACTTATCGTACACGGCCATGTATGGATATATGGCTTAGCCCGTGCAGCTCTTGGTCTGGTCGCGCCAACAAAATTCACTTATGATGCACGACCGTGTATCGGTGCACGGGCACGCCCGTGCATGTCTCGGGTGAGTGCAGGTGCGGAAGCTCGTTACGCATCACGGTCGTGCGCGTCATCACGCCCCTGCCCGTGCACGTCTCTGTTTGCGCGCGGATGGAATAACCGAGCCGTGCACGGCCGTGCATGGATGCACGGGTGCGACCGTGCATGGCTCGGTGGTACCTAAAAATTTCAAAAAAATTTCTATCAGTGTGGTACAGCTTATAGAGCATGAATATGAAAGAAAAATTGAAAAATAACAATGTCTAAATGACGAAAATAAAAAAGAAAGTAAAAGAGTGCAAAAGAGGTTGGGTTGCCTCCCAACAAGCGCTTCTTTAGGGTCACTAGCTTGACCATAATGGTGCTCATGGTGGATCTGGAGGTGGAGAGGCTAAGTAGGTGGCATGAAGACTCTGCCTTCGTTGTCTCCCGTGAATTGTACCTATTAAAATGATCATGAAGTATAAAAGTTTCTCTCTAACTGTCTTAACTGAACATGGAATAACAAAGTGGCACATGACATAAGAAGTGTCAAAGTCAATTAAAGTGTCATTCTCAAACAATTCCAAGGTCTTCTTTTGTAAATTGGCCCCTGTGGCCTCTTCAGTATGCGTCTTCATTTCCACCATCTTGTCTCCTTCTACGCCGATCGAGTCGTTGGGTCTGTCTCCAAAGTATTCGGCAAAGGCTTGTGGGAAGAGTTCCATCTTGCTCCTCAACTGTGCAGTACTCTCCTTCACCACCTCTCCGTTCTCCCTGGAACCTGAAAAACAGAAATGGTTATCAGTAGCAGGAAAATCAAACGACATATTATTTCCTTCAACGCGAAAGGTCATTATTCTGTGTGGGACATCGATTATAGCTCTGATCGCAGTAAGGAATGGTCTGCCCAATATAAGAGGGAAAGTTGGGTTCTCGGCTATATCCAGGATTACAAAGTCTACTGGGATGAACATTCCTTTAAATTGCAGTGGTATATTCTTAGCAATCCCCAGCGGGTGAAGTCTAGAACCATTTCCAAACTGCAGTACTTGAGATGTTGATGTGAGAGTTCCCAAGTTTAGCTTCTCATAGGTTATGACAGACATTATGCTGACTCCAGAGCCTAAATCCAACAGTGCTCTATCGAATGCAGTGTTCCCAATCTTGCATGGTATATCAAAACTACCAGGGTCTTCAACTTTAAGAAGTAGCTGCTTGTGTATGAGATCTTTAGAGTTCTCAGCAGACATTATTACTTTTTCAGCATGGGATGTATTGAGAGTCTCATAACGAGGCTCCTCTTCCTGGTTTGCAGATGCTTCCTCTTCATTTCCCACGTTTTGAGCTTTAGATTCCTCCAATTGCTCAACGTCGCTTGTCATCACGGCATTGCACTGATCTCTAGGATTTGCTTCAGGTTGAGCTGGGAGCATCCCTGGGGTTCTCAGTAATGAACTCATTCGTTGGTCCAGTTCTGTGATCCGGCTTTCCATCATTTTCTAGTGAGTGGAGACAGAGTCCACCTTCATGTTCAACTAGCGAATCTGCTCACTCACAGAGTCATTGTGCTTCATTTGAGTTGCCATGAAGTTTTCCAACATTGACTCTAGCCTGGACTTCTGTGGAGGATCTTGTTGTCTTTGATTGGCTGATGGATATTGTATACCAGGAGGCCTGAAATTAGAATAGAAGTTCTAATTAGAAAAATTAGCAGGAGGAACTTACCCTTGATTTAACCTGTAGGAGAAATTCGGGTGATTTCTCCATCCCGGATTGTATGTGCTCGAGTAGGGGTCGTTCTGGTTCCTGAAATTCCCAAGGGCATTGACTTGTTCAGAGGGGGCACTCAAGATGTGGCAGTTATCAGCAGAATGCCCTATCACATCACAAACATCACAAGTCAAAGAATTAGAAGCAGATACATTAATAGAATCAATTTTAGAAGAAAGTGAATCTACTTTTGCCATTAGAGAATCAATTGAGTTAGCATCAAACTTCCCTGAATTCCGAGTATGCTAGCTCCTCTCTCCTGACCACTGATAATGGTTGAGAGTCATATCCTCTATCAACTGCATCGCATCATCATAGTTCTTGTTCATTAATGCCCCACCAGCAGCAGCATCTACAGAAAGTCTGGTCTAGTATAGCAATCCACTGTAGAAGGTGTGGATGATCACCCATTTCTGTAGACCATGGTGAGGGCACATCCTCAATAATTCTTTGAAACGGTCTCATACTTCATACAGGGACTCTCCTTCTCTTTGGGCAAAGTTGGTGATTTGATTCCTGAGCTGGGCGGTTTTGCTTGGTGGGAAGTACTTTGACAGAAAAGCTTGTGATAACTGTTCCCACGTTGTGATTGATGCCTGCGGTAAAGACTGCAACCATGCCCTAGCTCGATCCCTGAGAGAGAAAGGGAAAAGTCTCAGTTTGATAGCATCAGGATGAGCACCATTAATTTTTAAAGTGTTGCAGCATTCTAAAAAGATAGATAAATGAAGGTTAGGATCATCAGTTGCTGCTCCACTGAATTGATTCTGTTGCACTATCTGTACAAGTGACGGCTTGATCTCGAAGTTGTTGGCTTCGATAGCCGGTCGCGATATGCTCGATTGCATGCCAGAAATGGTGGGCGCTGCATAATCTTTCAAGGAGCGAGTGGCTTCCATCGTCTGACTGTCAGAAAAGTTGCCTTCAAGTTTAAGTCTTTTCAAATTTCTTCTGACTTAATAGAAAGTACGCTCTATCTCCGGGTCTTCAGGTACAAGTTTTCCTGTACTAGCAGTGTTCCTGGGCATAAACAAGTACCTAGACAGAAAAGATTAGTAGCACCGCACCAAATAGAAATTACAACTAAAAATAAAAGCATAGAAACAGAATTAAAAACAAAATGAAATCTAACTAAACCTAGTCTATCAATCTTCTGATTGTGTTAATATTGGCAACCTAGTCCCCGGCAACGGCGCCAAAAACTTGATAGGGCCTAAACGGCTGCTACCGCAAGTGCACGGTCTATTGCGTAATAATTAAGATCGAACCCACAGGGACTAGGGTCAAGTACTAACTAATCAATAAATCAATAGCTATGTTAACGATTAATGGAGAAGTGTCTAAAATCCTATAGCAAGCAATTAAACTAAAGGAGACTTAAATCAAGCGAAGCAAAAAGCATGGCAAAAGGGGTTTTGAGATTATGAGAGAGATTCAGGGTTTTAGGTTTCACCACACTGAAGCATGCATAAATATTAGGGCTAGACAATTTAAATAAAGTTTTATCTAAGTTTTCAAGGTAACCTTTCCTATGGTACAGACGCGCTCCCTCTCAGGACACGGTCCGGTATCCGTCTTAACCCAAGTCTCCTACTCTCGTGGCTTACTAGGGTTAAGGCGGATCCAATGGGATCTGTGAAAGATTAGGGTTCCTCGAGTGATTTCGAGTGCTCTCGCAACACGAAATCACCAGTCCAGTCTAGGGGTTCCGATGGTCAAGGTTCACCTCTCAGTCCTTCCCTCGACATCTAAAGCATGCATACATATGGCCAGTATATAAACAAGAATTAAAACATCCTAAACATGAATAAGAACAAAGATAAATAGAGGAATATATAGATCAAGTCATATTATCAAGCATTCTTACAGTGGGCTACACCCAAACCCCGAAAAGAAGAGTTTACGCTAGTGTATACATCGTTAAACACATAGAATCTCTCATAATAATTAAATCAAACCAAAGGGAGGGTAGATCGTCGATGGAAGAAGGTCCAGCACCAAGATCCACGCCGGAACGACGAAGAAATTAAGCCGGAACAATGTTGTCGCCTCCGAAATCGCCCCAAAACCCTAAGGTCTCGCTTTTTTTGCTCGTTCTCCTCGGTTGCTTCTCCAAATCTGGTGATTCCAGTCCCAAATCGTGCGTATGCTAGCTAGGAAGGTCTCCCCCAAATTTCGCTCCAATCCGAGCTAAGAATAGAAAGTTACGGGCGAAATACCGGACGCCTATCGAGCAGTTCGCGACGATACACGGCCGTGCATGGATGCACGGCCATGCCCGTGTACGGCTCTGTCGCGGAATAACTTATGGATCACGGCCGTGCATGGTTGCACACCCATGGCCATGTACGGCTCGATGAAGCCTGGAGTAGCAGGGTCATGCACGGCTGTGCATGGGTACACACCCATGACCGTGCATCTTGTAGAAAGCTCTGATTGGCTGAAATTTGGCAGGTAGCTTCGTCTCATCATGGGAAATCATCCCATACCTTCAGATTCTCCAAATTCCACTGATTTTGGGGTCAAATACCTGTATTTCATTAAAACGGAGGAAAAGTGAAGGTTCTGAAGAATATGAAGCATTTGAGTAAATAAATGAGATGAAACATGCATTATGCTCTAAGATACAAATGAAATTGGGTCACGAAATATCATATTTTTACATGTCATCAGTAGTCGAGGGCTGTTGGTGCGTTGGATCGTGGAAACTCATGGAGATTCCGGAGCGTCGTCCGATAACTTTACCCTAACGTGAATTCTGAAGTCTCGACGACTCTACTCTCGGTGTCATGCCTCGGTCGGATCAACCCCAAACCGGTGCTTAACCGTTGTCTTAGGGTCGTCCGGCGGAATACTAGATGCGCTACACGCTAGGGTTTCCCGACCAATTTACTCCCCTAATCAGAAACCCTAACTTTCCCGCTCCACTTTTACCCCCAAATTACAAATCTCACGGAAAGGATCGGAAAACCCTAACCCTAGATTAGAAATTCGGAAAACCTAAATCAATTTTACCTCACTGGTCAACGATTTTGACCAGTCAAAATCATCAACACCAATTTCTTCTGCGCCACTCGAATTAACTTCCTTTGCTGATATCATCCGTTCGTCAGCCGCTCCAAATTGATTTCGGCCGCTGGCTTCCGCCTTCCGATTTTGACCCAGTCAAAATTGGAAACTGTCTTCGTTCTTGCATCATCTTCAACCTCGACGTGCCTCACGACGCCGCCGGCGTCGCCTCAGGTAGCTCCAACATCAGTGCGGAGAATGCCCTGACATACCTGGATCGTCCTTGTGTGCTTTAGTCAATCCACCGCATCTCGTGCCTAGTCCACCGAGTTTCCGGGAAGGAACTACTGTCGCAGCTCCTCTCGGAACACCTCCTATGTCCAACTAGCTGCCTCTGATGTCGAATCAACTTTGGTCCTCCACCAAAGTTTTGCATCATCTGAGAGGTATGCTGTGCACACCCTCACCTTCTCTTGGTCTGAAACATGGTTAGCATCAAAGTATTGTTCTATATCCCAAAGAAAGTTACCCAATACTTTGGCCGATCTGGCCCCCTTGAACACTACAGGTTCTGGGGTGCGAACCTTCCCTTTGGGAGCCCCATACTCCATCATGGTTGTTGTAGGGGCCCCGCCTTGTGCTTACGCCAATGCCATGCGCATCACCGCGAGGTCTGCCAATATCTACTGCTGAGTTGCCGTGGTGTTGGCCAGCTGTGTCGCCAAGGTTGCCACTTGTCCTTGCAAGACCCCTACTTGCTCTTGTAGTGCCGCCATGCCTTCAACATTTTTGGGAGCCTCTACTACTCCAGCCAAAGTCTCTTGGAGGGCAAGGATCTGCAGCCTCTGTTCCTCTATCGTGTGATGGAGGTCCTCCACCTGAGGAACCACCGCGTCTTTGTTGTTCCCCGTCAAACCGAGCACCTGCTTGATTCGTGCTATGCGATCTCCTTGATTCACCATGCTGCTGGATCTCTTTAGGCTCTGATACCAGTTGTCACGCCCTGGTCGGATCAACCCCAAACTGGTGCTTAACCGTTGTCTTAGGGTCGTCTGGCGGAATACCAAATGCGCGACACGCTAGGGTTTCCGGACCAATTTACTCCCCTAATCAGAAACCCTAACTTCCCCGCTCTACTTTTACCCCCAAATTACAAATCGCACGGAAAGGATCGGAAAACCCTAACCCTAGATTAGAAATCCGGAAAACCCTAAATCAATTTTACCTCACTGGTCAACGATTTTGACCAGTCAAAATCGTCAACACCAATTTCTTCTGTGCTGCTTGAATTAACTTCCTTTGCTGACGTCATCCCTTCGTCAGCCGCTCCAAATTGATTTCGGCCGCTGGCTTCCGCCTTCCGATTTTGACCCAGTCAAAATCGGAAACTGTCTTCGTTCTCGCGTCGTCTTCAACCTCGACGCGCCTCATGATGCTTCTTCGCCAAGCACCGCTTGTGCTCGAGACTCGCCGGTGAAGGGACGGGCAGACGGGAGACCTCACCTGCCATCCGTCCAACGGTCGTCGCCGGGAGTCGCGGAAATCACCTTAGGAAACCAAGAACAGGGGAATAAGAAGAACGAAGAGGAAAGCTTCTATTTCTTCGTAAACCAAGCTACAAAACCTCTCCAATATCACCGACGACCCCCTGGCCGTCGGCGCCCTCTTCCCCTCCCTCACCGGCGATGCCGATTACAAATTCTCTCAAGAGCAAATCATGGCCAGTAATTATCATGTAATAAGCACAACAATAATTGAATCTAACATGAGCAAATAACTTCATAAGATGGTATTAAACAATCAAGTCATGAAAACAAAGAGGGCTACCCCCTTAATCCTAAGAAAAAGTTACACTAGCATGGTGTTCATGTTCATGTTGTAAAAATCCATGTTTTGATTACAAAATTGGCAAATAAAAATAAAAATCAATAAGGAAGATATAGTATGATGCTCCCTCGTGAAGGTCGATGCCAATCAAATAAAAATAAGAAATGCCTCCCGCCGCCGGTTGCCCTAGTTTTCGCCCCTTTGTCGATTTCACCTTGAATCCTTGCCAAAAGCCCCCAATAATTGCTCCTTATGTTGCTTAAATAGTTCCCCATCATCTAATTAGGGTTTCCCCAAAATTTGGCTCAAAAAAGAGTCAAATCGGATGAGAAACGAAGTCAAAACCGAAACTGGCGGACAAAATTACGGCCATAAAAATTTTCACGGGCAGGCCGTAAAACTCTCTGTGAAAAACATCAAAAAGCACCGCAGAAATTATGGCCGTAACTATTTTCACGGGCGGGGTGTATTTTTCAAACTTGCTCCGATTCTCATGAAATTTGACAGGTGACTTCGTCTCGGCGTCTGGAATCTATTCGTGCACTCGGATCTTTCAAAATCCATCTAAATTTGGTCATTTTCACCTAAAATATGACAAAAGTGAAGAGAGGTGAAGATTCCGAACAAACAAAAGGATTTAAACCAAAATGAGTAAGAACATGATAGAAAAGAGAGATATTTTGTAGTAAAAGCATAATAAAAATTCTATATAAATGCATGTCATCACTCACCCTACAGATGCCGGATCTCTCCTCTGGATCTCACTCTCTACATTCGCTGGTCGGAGCCGTTCGCCGGTCCCGATCTCTCATCCCGATTGCTCCTTATATCCAAGAAAGCTGCCGCCTCTCTTCTCCTAATTTGGGCAGCCGCGCCCGTTTCTTCCGCACGCGTCAACCGGTCCTCTGCTCGCGCCGACGATGCCGCTTCCTCCTGCCTCCGAGCTCACTTCAATCGCTGGAAGCAGTCATCACATGTCCGATCTCACCGCTCGACGAAGCCTTCTGCAGCTCGCCGCGTCGAGCTCTGGGGAGAAGATGAGGCTTCGTCTGAGTCTCGTGTGATGACGTCGTTGGGTCGTGCGTCTCTCCGCGTGAGTTTTCTGGCTTGGAACTACTTGAATCAGGGCCACTGGACCTTGGGCTGAACCGGGGAGTCCAGAGACCTAACACTCGGTCTCTCGCCTCGCAAGTCGGCTAGTCGCAAATCACATTCGCAAAATCGCAGCCTCCCTTCACCCTTCGGCCCTTTCCGCTTTCCGCCCCTTCGTGAATCGTGACTTTGGCGACTCGTGCAGACGCGGTGGTGCAGCTGGTGCTCGTCTCGTCAAGGCTTCGTGACCTTCGTCCCATCCGGCCATCCGTCATCACGTTGATTTCGGCTCGTTGCTACAAAGAGGCGAAGACCTAAGCGCTAAGCCAAGGTGCTTTAACTGCTTTCCCATTTCGATTTCGTGATTTTGGTATTTCCTTTCCTAATTTTTTCCACACTCGGTCTCAGGCTCTCGTCATTTCCACGGCCGATACAAGGCGGAGGTGGAGGCAGGTGTAGCCAAGGTGGCGATTGTCATTTCTTTGCTGTCTTTACAGTCGTGGTGGCGGACTGGCGGTCACCATTTCTTTTTGTCTTTGCTGTCTTTGCTGTATTGAATTGCTATCACTTATTGACACAAACAAGTTCTTTATCCTTGCACAAAATATTTTTGAGCCATGCATTTTGTGTACTTGTTAATGCTATAAATTTTAGTGGAATGGTTGAGTATAACTGTAGAACTATTTCTATGGCTTTTGATGCGTAGGTGGCTATCAATGTTGCTGTTTCCTTCTTTATTAGTAGCTTCATCTCTACTAACATGATTGTTAACACTTGTGGTCAATAGATGATTCTTTAGGTTAATCTCAATTTGAAAGGCCAAGTAAGAAATCCAATTGTATTAATCTCTCATTTATGTTTGTCCTCACTATAAGATGAGATATAATAATTATATTCACTCACCCAAATAGTCACTTATTTTACTCCCAATATCTGTTGCAAAGTCTAGTAACATCTATTATTCTCATGCTAATCTTCTACTAATGCTTCACATTCGCAAGGTATAAAGACCAAGTGTACTAACGCTTCACATCCTCACGCTAATCTTTCTTGTGTATGTTTGTTTTGATTCAATTTTCTTATGCTTCTGATAAAACAGCTTGAATCTCTTCCTTGAATTCAATCCATATTACTTATTATGGTTTTCTCACGGCTCCTTCATCTTGAAGAGGTTGAGAAACTTGAAGGAGGTAAACATGTAAAATGCTATTTTTTTATTAATTGTGAATTTTTTTTCATGTTTTGGCAAACTCATCTTTTGACAATTTTTTTATGAGTTAAATATTATAGAATATTCAACAATGGCAAAGTGAGAGTTGATGACTTGGTCTTTATCTTATGTTGTTTGTGAATCTTCTCATTCCAGGTAATTCCGTAATTGTTAAGTTCTTAATTCCCTATTGATTTGGTCTTTATCTTATGCATGATTTTGTGAGTTCATGACTCTGTTTGTGTGCTCCCTATTGATTCAGTTAACAATAGGAAATGGAGCTGTGGAGTGGAGCCGTGGAGGCCTGTAGCTGAGTATGAACTTGTGAATTGTCAATTGTGCCGTGGAGCTATTGAAGATTTGAACTTAGTGAATTCTGGACTGAAATTATGTACTCTGTAGTGAAGTCGAACTCTGGAGGCTGGTTGGAATTATGTGAACTTGTGAATTGTGATATTTTGGATGTGGTTCTGTACTTCCGTTGAACTATTTTGTATGTGTTGATGAGATTTGAACTTTGAAGTATTTGTTGTTGTGATTTGTGAATTGTGATTATGTGAACTTGTGAAGTTGTGATATTTTGGATGTGATTCTCTTGAACTAATTTTGATGTATTGAAATATTTAATTTAATGCTGAAATTGCTTTGATGTATTGATATTTTGGATGTATTAAGTATTTGAGTACCTATATATATATGAAGCAGAAATGTTTTATGCTAGTCGAATTTGGCAAATACGCATTGTAATTTTCCAGACTACCGCTGCTACAGCATTTCAAGTTTCAACCGGCTACAGCCGCATTGTCTTTTTTTTCTTTTTTAATCTCATATCGTGCTTGATCCTCTGGTCTTGCTGCAACATCTTTGTAGAATTTAATAGGTTTGCTAGGCCGTTACTGTAATAACATTGAAAATCTATAGCTCATAAACTATAGGAACTAAGCCAGGATAACAGTTAACGAGCAGAGTTGTTATACCTGGGCAGAACTACAGAAGTTCTTTAATAGCTTAATTGATTTAATTATCTAGCGGATAGAAGGAAGCTATTTTGACTAAGAAGCAAACCCTCAATGCATCATAAAAGTAAAACTAATTGCAAATTGCATGCCTGTTACAAATAACATATTTTATTAAGTATATTAAAGATATACAACATAATAACAATTGAAAAATCAGTATTTTATCGATTTTATCGATTGGTAAATCGATAATTTACCAATCGGTAAATACATAGGCCCAGTTTGGCTTAGCTAGAACTTTTAACTTTTTTTGGTTCAGAAAGTGCTGGTTCAAAAGGTCGTATTAGGGAAAACTTAAAGCTGTTTGGATACACAACTTTTATTTTCTTTTCTTTCCATCCTCTTTCACACGATTCCCCATCTGTGATCTTATCCGTCCGTCTAGGCGACAACGGTAAACTCCTTCAAACCTTTAAGGGGCACTGGATAGGCCCCGCGGGTGACCGGAAGCTAAAGGTCACCGCGTCGTTCATGCACCAGTGGAAGACCGGCGGCCGTCCCACTACCATCGCCGCATCGCACGCAGTCGCCCAGTTGGGTCCCCCCCCCCTTTCCTTGCCGACGGCTTCTCCTTCGACGGTGGCTGAGATGGAGGGTGAGAGGGACGGCTTCTCCTCTTCGACGACGGCGGCTGGCGATGCTGAAGAGGCGAGGAATGGGGAGGATCCTGCGAAGACCGGCGGCCGTCCCACTGCCTTCGCCGCATCGCACGCAGCTGCCCAGTTGGGTCCCGCGCTTTCTTTGCCGACGGCTTCTCCTTCGATGGCGGCTGAGATGGAGGGTGAGAGGGACGACTTCTCCTCTTCGACGACAGCGGCTGGCGATGCTGAAGAGGCAAGGAATTGGGAGGATGCTGCGAAGACCGGCGGCCATCCCTTTCCTTGCCGACAGCTTCTCCTTCGACGGCGGCTGAGATGGAGGGTGAGAGGGACGGCTTCTCCTCTTCGACGACGGCGGCTGGCGATGCTGAAGAGGCGAGGAATGGGGAGGCTGCTGCGAAGAGAACTGCGGCTTCGCTTAGGGCACGCGAAAGAGAGGAAAGCCAGGAACGGCCAGGAAAAGCAGGACTCATGCAGCTTCCCATCTACAGTGCAACTTATCTGTTGGGAACTGGGAAGCAGTATATCCAAACATGCAAACTTTTTAAAATTAGCTGTCCGCAACCTGGAAAGTGGATTTAATCGGTAGGCCAAACGGGGCCATAATTGGTAACGGTAATGATAAAGGAAAAAAAAATTTGGTAAAATCGATAATCAATTTTTACCGAGTGCTCAGTCCTAGCTTTGGATACCGACCCGTTTAGGTTTGTACATACAAAATAATAATTATTCAAAAGGTGCTAATCTAATGTACGTGGGTATGTATGGTACGTGAATTCTGAGTATCTTTCAAAATAGTAAGTGCGTAGCTACAAAAGAGATGCAACTCTCATTACGCACTGCATGTTATCATATTTTATTAGAATTTTTCTTTAGTCGGGCCACATTGACCTCATGATATGAAGTTTTGAACTATGATACAATTGTTGTACTCCGCAAATGCACGGATACTCGAAGTAATAATTAAGATATCGAACCATAGAGACCTTGTTGTTATTAAGTACTGATTAATTGAGTTTTCACTAGCTAAGCAAATCGAGAATCGTGAAAATAGCAAACGAATGAGTATTGGAGAAAATCAGAATGAGAGAATCAGGACTAGGGGTTCATTCATCTTGATATTTATGACTAGTCATGATTGAAGATTCATCAATTTATTTTTGTCATGGTTAAGATATAATTCACTTGAAAATCAAACTAACTCACTCTCGTGCAATTAATTTACAAAGAACAATCCTCACTCTCGTGCAAGATTAATTCGATGCTAAGTATAAGTGAATTTTGGTTAAAGAGATTAAGAATCACTCTCGTGCATTCCATCTCAATACCAAGATCTCAAGTGAAACTAAGCACTCTCGCACCTTAGTTTCACAGGTTTTGCTTAAGGTTTTCTAACAATCTAACATCTATCTCTAGCATGCTTTCATATCTAAAACAATAATTTCCAGGTCATAACATTAACAAGAAATTAACTTCTAAAACCTAAAGACAAGAACATAACCAATCTCTTGCGATGAGTTCTTATTATAAATTCTAGGGTTCCAAGTTCTATGATATCATCTTCTCAGTCCATGGCATAAAACTCCAAAACATGTTTATGCATGATACTTAAAAACGATTAAAGGCATTAATCACTTAAGCAAAATAACCATAGCAAAGATATATTGATGTAGAAAAGTTATCTAGTCATTGAAATATGAAGAGAATTACACCCCCATGTCCCAAAAGGAAATTAAGCTAGCATGACGGAAGATTCGCAGCGAAACATAGTTTTTGAATGATTAGAGACAGTAAAGAAGGAGTAAGAATTACAAAACAAGGTTGCAACAGAATTGCAACCCGAAATTTGCCTTTACAGTCGCGATGAACAGTGTCGCGAGCGTGTTTTTGCTTTGTTTCTCCTTCGATCGGTCTCTTCTCGCTCTGAAACTTATGTGGCGCGTTCTTCTTCCTCAGGTGAAGCTTCTCTGTCAAAAATCGTGGCCGGAGATGGTCTGTGCAGCGAACGGCGATGAACCCTAACGCGGCGGCAATTTCTTTAAATTCTCTCTCTATCCTCGATCAAAATTGTTCCTTCCGCTTCGTAAACTTCCGCCTCCTTATCCTGAGTCTTCCCCTTTTTTCGGATCTTCAACTCGTGCCATAGGTTTCGAGAAATCATGTTTTTAAATTCGCGGCGGAAAACTCAGGAATTTGGGTTTCAAAATACGGTACCGTATATGGATTACGGTAGTGCCGTATTATTCTTCTGTAAGATCTGGGCCGAAAATACGGTACCGTGACAATTTCTCTCAAAACTACGACAGTGCCGTATTCGTGCTTAAACTTTCTGTTCAACTTTGTCATAGAATACGGTACTGTGTACTTTCATATAGCGGTGTTGTATTCTTGCCGAAACTCTCTGGTTGAAATCGTCGGAAAATACGGCAACGTGTAGTTTCATACGGCAGTGCCGTATTTCACCTCAAATTTCTGACCGTAGTTTGATGAGAAATACGGTACCGTGACGATTACTCTCAAAAATACAGTAGTGCCGTATTTTTGCTAGAAGATCTTTTTTGGCTTGAAATTTGTTGTGTAAACTCCTCTTGATGTCTAGAATTCGTTCATGCATTGAGATTGCTCGAAAACCAGTGATATTGATGCCTTTTTGCCTGAAATTGATAAAAAAACCAAAGATTGTATAGATTCCGAAGTATTTAATAAAAATGTATAAAAATAATACAAAAGAGTGAAATTATAATTCAAATAACTACTAAATAAGTATAAAAAAATACTATAAAATTTACTATTAAATAAGTATGAAAAAACACTCATCAACCCTGCAAAAACTAGTCAACTAAACACTACATCCTTGCACAAGTCAAACCTAGCCGCTGACATTAATCCTTTTGTCAGGATTTGACAGTACTCAAATAAAAATATGACTTCATATTCAGAACGTACGTAAGGTATGAGGTGTCATTTTGGATTCATTTATTTTATATTTTTGTTAAGCACTAAAATGTAGTAAAATAAACAACATCTTGCTGTCACTATGCGAGACTGCGTAAAAATAAAATTATGCGCATGACTTGGGACGTCATTTACTCATTTTTAGTCGCCATTTGAAGGTACAAGTCAGCATCACCAAAGATAATCGATAATTACCTAAGCGTTCTTTAAGTTTTAGCTCAGTCATACTTTAATTAAATTAATCATCGATTAGCAAACTAAAATATGTTCATCAAAGTCTATTTTTCTTCACCTAAATTATAGATATCTTTTTATTTTATATATTTATTTGTAGTGCAAATGACACATTAACACCTCTTTTTAATTTTTTTTTTTCGATTAAAAGGCCGCTACGACGAAAGAAGAGACAAGATCATCAAGTTGACTCAATCGTTTGGAGTCATTTGACCTTTCAACTTTCCAAGCTCAACTTTCAAGGTTTCAACAATAATTTGTCGGTGCCACTTCACCTTTCCATTATTGCAGCCTTAGTCGTTCGTTCCTTTCTGCGCGGCCGCGAGCGCGCGAGGCATCATCGGATCATCCCACATCGCCCGCCCCGCACCTGGCGGCGATCCCGAGCGGGTGCACCGGGGGATCTATGCGCGCGGCGGCGGCGACGGCGACGACGGAGGAGCACCGGTCGAGGCGGTGCGGCCCGGGGGCAGGATGCCAGCCCTAGGGTTCGCCGTGGTGGCTCTCGTCCTCGCCCCGCTCATCGCGCTACTGCTGCGGCGGAGGTGGTGGCTGGCATCCGTGAGGCAGGCGGAGGTCACCCTCCTCGCGCTCCTCGCAGCGGAGGAAGAGCAGCGGGTGGAGGAGGAGGTTTTGCGAGTGGACCTCGTGCGTCCCGTCCCGGACGGAGTCGGTGTGGAGGCGAGGACGGCGTCAGTGTGCGTGGTCTGCCATAGCCATACCACGACGAGGTGCTCCCGGTGCAAGGCCGTGAAGTACTGGTAATGCGATCTGCACTGGGAAATTTGTTTGCGAATTTTGTGTGATGGTATTTTTTTTTCTCTGAACTCTTCTTTCCGTAATGTTTGGCGTTGGGAATCGATTGAATTCCGATTGTTTAGTGTCTGATTTGTCTTCAACTCAGTTTGAAGTTGTGTTATACAATTGGGAAGTTCTCTTTTTGTCATTTACCTCTATTTCCTGTGGAATTTATTGTCTTACCAACTGCTATATTCCCATTTGATATCTTAGAGCATGTATCCAACTATCAAATGAATCTCTCTTTATTCTTACATGGAAATTGCAGCTCAGGGAAATGCCAGATTATTCATTGGCGACAAGGACACAAGAACCGATGCTTCCCTCCTGAGATCAGTGATCATTGTAGTGGCCAAGTTGGTACCACAAAGATGAAGGGGCGAACAGACGAAGCATCTGAATTGTGTGACGACATTCTAGACAGTGGTGGAATTTGTCAGGAGGAAGTTATGACGCTTTCGGAGAAACTATCGACGAAATCGAAATACTCAGCTGAAGATTTTAGTGAAGATGAATTTAAGGACTTGTCGGGAACAGAAAGCACTTCTGATTCTTCATCATCGAGCTGTTCAACATTCACAGATCCTGTTGGTTGCTTTGATGACACTTCTCCCACATTTTACCCTAGTTTACACCAGAAAACTGAAATAGGAAAACATTTATCAATCAAAATTGAGGAAAAGGCACCATCATATGCAGCTGAAGAGGCTGCTGTCCCAAAGCTCATTCGTTCTGAAAGTTCAACTTTTGAACAATCCAAAAAAAATGGTGGTAAATGTAAGAATATAATGGTTAGTTCAAGTATGCCTCAGAGTGCTGCTACACTTGTTGATTCAATAGACTCCAAAATTAACAAAGAGAACCAGCACAACCACACCAGAGCACAGGTGCCTCATGATGAGGTTATGTTATCTCAAACAGAAATTATAAATGAAAAGAATTCTTCGAGATATTCTATGTCACGAGTTGCTCAAACTGTCTCTACCAGCCAGATACCTTCTTTCGGTGAATCAGCTACTCTTAGTAGATCAAAAAGCTATGGTGGACAGTTAGTCAAGTCCAAAAGTTTTATGTACTTATCCCCAGCATCTGTTAATCAATCATCTCCTGTGAGTCATTTTGCATCAGATGATATTGCTCCTATAGCTCCTTTGAAATTGCACCAAAATGTAGGATCTCATTCAGGTAACACAAAAACATCTGGACAAAAAGTTGTTCATCAGTTAAAGCTTTCAAAATTCTCAAGGCATTTATGGCCAAGCTTTGAAAACGAGTTACCTAAAAGAACCAAGGTTTGAATAATTAACTCCCTTTTTGTGAGTTCAAAATATGGCTTCATTTATATTTGTTATGTCAGGCAGTGATATAGTTGTCTTTTTTTTTTTTTACAGATGCTTTTCTCATTTGAGCACTTTGTCAAACTATGCAACTTCGACGGAGTGTTACTTCATCCTACTGGTATAATGAACTTACGCAATAGGTGAGTATTGCTTGAATGTATGTGTTATTCATGATCTTTGAACTCTCTGAAATAGTTCCATTGGTTCTGCATTATTTCTTTATACTTATTAGTAAGGATCTTTAGTATGAATTTAATTAATTAATTAATTAATTATCAGATTCCTTTGCTATCAGTCACTAATTTTAGTCTTTTATGTTATTATAAGTTTCTTCCTTGACACTTTTAGCTTTTCATTCTTTTTTACCAATGGTCAAAACTTTGTGCTTGTAAGCTTTAACTTCTCCACTAAGCCCACCAATTTTAGGTGCTTTCCTGGTCATACATTTTTGAACTTTTATATGATGCAATAAACCTTACTCAGTTTTTGCAAACTGCAAATAAGATCCTCCAAATTCAATTGCAAGAGAATAATTTTGAAACACAAATTCTTATTGATGTAAATATCAAGGTGTAAAACAAAGTACCATAGAATATTTTTCTGGTTATCATTGTTATTGTTTTATACCATTTGATTGGTGCAAATTCTAATAATAATCTATTCTTCAGTTGTTATGTGAATGCTGTGCTCCAGTGCTTGGCGTTTACTCAACCACTTGCTGCTTATCTTCTTCAAGGACTTCATTCGAGGACATGCATGTGTCCTACACATTCATGCTTTTTGCCCCTTGTCAATCAAAACGATTGTATCTTACATGTGTTTGATAGCTCTTTGTAACAGGCCCAAAGAGGAAATGGTGTTTCACATGCGAACTAGAAAATCTGCTCATAAATGCCAAGCTACGGCAATCTCCCCTGTCAATTGCTAGCATACTTTCTCATATTCACAAAATGGGAAGTCTACTTGGTCATGGGAGAGAAGAAGATGCCCATGAATTTTTGAGGTGATATGTCATAAGTCATATAGCAATGTATGGTGTTAAATTGCTCCAGAAGCTACTATAAGATAATATTAGCTATTTGTCAGAATATCGTATATGAAGTTTGAGAGTACTTTTGAGTCTTTGTGTTGATTAAAACGGTTGCTAGAATTTGAGAAAGTGATGAAACTGTCTTTTGTTCTGTTTCTAGAATCACTATTTTTATTGTTTTCTCTCTTCATTTGATACAACTGTTTTTTCACAGATATGCAATTGATGCAATGCAATCTGTCTGTCTGAAGGATGATGAGGCGCATGCAGTTAATTGGGGGGCTGAAGAAACTGCCCTCGTACGCCTCATATTTGGTGGTTACTTGCAGTCGAAGGTTTTGGTTTCTTATGATCAAGTGACTTTCTCAATTTATCATATTTTCCCGGAAAACTGCATTTCCATTATCGTTAAGAGTGAATTCCAAATGCTAACCCAAGATAGTTGGAAATTATAGATAGAATGTATGAAGTGCTACAACAAATCCGAGCAACTTGAGTGTATGATGGATCTCATAGTCGAAATAGAAGGGAATGTTGGAAGTCTTGAAGAAGCTCTCTTAAAATTTACAACCACTGAGATTCTGGATGGGGAGAATAAATACAAATGCCCCAGGTTCGTGTTTATAGGCCTTTTAGATTACAATTACTTGGAATGTTTTGTCTTCAGAATTTGGATGTAGAATTTATTTAACCTGTGCTTTTAAAGATGGTTTGTAGGTAACTAACTCTATCATAATATCTGTATACCTATACTTTTACCATTTTATAGAGTTACCTCAAGTCATAGATTGATTGAATCAGAATGGAGCTACAACCTCGCTGAACTCTAGAAAATGGTTGGACTAAGGAATGTATACATATATATACACATGCATAATGAAGTAAGAAATGATGCATAGATCATGGGTATCTCGAGGTAGTGGATAATCATTCATGCCTTTGTTGTTTGTATGAATTGTTGCCTACTCTAAAAGTTCCACTCAAGCGAGTGGAACCTACGCCTCCATAGATCACTCTTAGGCTCACCAACTACGTCTAATCAATAGTAAGTATATCAGGTTATATATTAGTATGAAAAAAATGCTTTAGATATATTTTGAAAAATACTTAGTTATACAAACAATAATTATAATCTAAAGCATAATGCGTTGCAATTAATTATTACTATTCAAACATGGACTAAAGTAAATATAGTGCTTCAATTGTTTTAGCTTATAAATCGTAATTGGTAACTGCATTAAATGCATAATTAATTGTATAATTAACTAAAAAAGGTTAGCTTAGGTATGAATATTTTACTGAACTTTATGGACATTAAATTGCACTAGCTATACTTTCAAAATAATTAATTAATCATTAATTGGAAAATACTTAGTTATACAAACAATAACTATAAACTAAAGCATAATGCGTTACAATTAGTTATTACTATTCAAACATGAACTAAAATAAATATAGTTGTTCAATTGTTTTAGCTTATAAATTGCAATTGGTAACTGCATTAAATGCATAATTTATTGTATAATTAATTAAGACAAGTTGGATTATGTATGAATATTTTACTGTGATTCATGGACATTAAATTGCATTAGCTATACGTTCAAAATAATTAATTAATCATTAATTGTAGATTTAATAATATACTCATCTATAATTAATTGTGTGAGTCGACAACACGAAACAAGATGGTGCTGAGTAAGTGACCTGCAAAGCCTGATGCTTGAACAAGATTTTTAATCCTTGTATTATACCAATCAAATTCATGGACATTGACATCAGAGCTTCCAGAGTTCATTTCTGTGGGGTTGGAATGTTCTATCACCAAAACATTGCCCTTAAAACAACGATTTTTATCACATAGGAGCTTATCTTGATTCATCATCTCTTGGAGTGAATTTTGATTTCATAATTTTATTGATATAGTTTATCCTATTAGTGCTTATATGGTTATAATAGATTCACTCCTCAGTTTGACACCTATGGACATAACATTATCTTAAAAATATAATCACCCATACCTTTGCAAAAATGCAATATATTATGAAGGTGATTTGTGCTGATAATTCAAAATTCTTCTAAAGTTTAATAAAAATAAAACATGCTTTGTTATTAATTTGGTTAAACTCAATACAGTTACTTTCATGCCTGTGCGTTGTCCTATTCATTGTTTGGGTTAGTTTATCTCAGAACCTTTTTCTCACAATCTCGTGTCACTAAAGCCCGAATCTATAGTTTTGGAACTCAACAAATGAAACAATTATGATTTATAAGTTATAATTAGTTATACAGTCAACTTATTTGAAATCCTATCATATTTTCTTATCACATATGTTGTCTCATTTTGTGATGGAAAATAGATCAACATTTCTCTTAATTTTACTACAATGAATAACCTGCTGGCAAAGAGAAATCTCTGAATTCAAACCAATAGTGCAATCCCTGATAATCTCTTTTTGGGTTGGTGAACACCATATATTGTTATAAGAAGATGTGTATAATCACTTTGCTTGTTGTCAAGCCTGGCTAAATAGGCATAAATTCTATGTACATTTTCTTTTAGAAATATTATTTGCACCTGCTTTTAACAATGTCCGACTCTCTGGAACCAATATTGAGTGCGCAAGCATCTTGCTGTCTTTAACTTATAGTCTCTCATATCTTGGAAAATGTCAAATTACCTGACACGAAAACCTTCATTTTTCTTTATCAATTTCTTAACATTTTCTCCTGTTCTATGTTTTTTCTTCTAGACATGCAGTTCACCAAGCATCCTGCTCTGCAGGTGTAGTGCTACCCTTGGCAAGGCTAATCATAAATTATGAGGCTATAATGCAAAATATTGTTTTTATTGACCCACAAATTGTACAATTATTGAATCAAATCAACATTTAACACACAATGGTAATAGCTAATTTAGGATTTACTACGAGCATAATGATGCTGTAAATAGTTAAAGTCTAAGATATAATAGCTTGCTGTTCAGATAATTAACCATCAAAGTTTTTGTTAAATCTAGAATAGGCATATGCTATTACAAATGGTTATATTAAGCCTTTAGTTTGTATGCTTTGGTAATACAATATCTTTAATGGACAATTTAGTACATGTTGAACTTCCTAAGCTTTTTTCTTAGCTTGCATGGTGGTCAAGGTGTTGGGAACCAGGAAGCCCTTTCACCTTTTTAAGTTTCTTGTAAGCAACATATGGTGGTATGTTTATTTGCTTTATTTCTGAGCAACTTGTTCAGCACAAATTCAAACGGATCAACGTGTGTTGCATGTGCTTAAGGCTTATATTTTGGAAAATATAAACTATTGTGAGTTTTTTCTTCTTGTTTTCAGCCTTCTCTGCTTATTTGTTACTTTAGGCTGCACTTATTTTTTCCACGAGTGAGTATGATTTGTGATCATAAATTTTTTTTGCACCATCTTAGATGCAAAACATATGAGCAAGCAAAAAAGAAACTGACTATAGTGGATGCCCCTAATATCCTTACAGTTGTCTTAAAACGCTTTCAGGTAATTTTTGGCCGAAGAATTTAATCTTTAATTTGTTCTATCCAGAATAAAACGCATCATTCCTGCAATTGGTTTACATGTTTAAACGTGTCTTGCAATTGCAGTCTGGTAAATTTGGCAAGCTCAATAAAGCAGTTCGTTTTACTGAGTACCTTGATTTAGCTCCTTACATGGGTGGATCAACTAACAAGTCTCTGGGGTACAAACTTTACGCTGTAGTGGTCCATTTGGATGTCATGAATGCTGCCTTTTCTGGTCACTATGTGTGCTATGTGAAGAACAGACAAGGAAAATGGTACCTGACGGATGATACTATGGTATGCTTCACCTCTTTTGCCTTTTTGCACTCGAAGATGTCGTCCATTATGCGTACATTTCTCAACATTGTGTTTTGTCGAGGAAAAGGATAGTAAAAGAAAGAAAAATAATTAAAGAATGAAACATAAAAGCAAGGAAAAAATATTTACTTGATTTTTGCCTAATTTAGATGGAACCAAACTGAGAAAATTGTGGAGGGATTTTTATCTATTTCTTCAGTTTTTTTCCTAAAGGAAATATAAGAAAAATAAATTTCTTTCCTTTTCCTTTAATTTTCTTTTCTAGGATACACATATGTATATTCCTTAGGGTATGTATCCTAGAAAGGAAAAACAAAAGGACAGGAAAGGAAATGGACTTTTTTTTCTTATTTCCTCAGAGGGAGCTAAAAGAAAGAAAGAAAAATCCCCTACTTTTTCCTTATTTTGCTTTCATCCAAATTGGATGGAAACCACGTAAGTTTTTTTTTTTTCTTTCATTCTCTAATTATTTTTTCTTTGCACTTTTCTCTCCCCTCTAGGAAACACAAAGTTAAGAATGGTCAAGACTACCAAAAAACAACTGCTAATGGCATGTGCAGGTAAGACTTGTGGAACTTAAACAAGTATTATCAGA
This sequence comes from Costus lasius, assembly GCA_027563935.2. Taxonomy (NCBI): domain Eukaryota; kingdom Viridiplantae; phylum Streptophyta; class Magnoliopsida; order Zingiberales; family Costaceae; genus Costus; species Costus lasius. The sequence continues at coordinate 121,794,073 of CM050446.2, forward strand.
AAATGCATACATGCTTCTTTACGCGAGGTATATGTCAGGCGAATAATGCTCATTTTTTTTCATTTTATTAATTATGCAATTTACTTGAACTCTGTTCTTCCCCATCAGATGTTCACCACACTGCACAAGCTTGTTAAGTGAAACATTTTCCCCAGACCAACTGGGGAGTTCCTGGAGCAGAGCAAAAGTTCTTTGTTCCGGCTGGGACACAGAAAAGAGCGGTTCAAATGCTGTAACAGTTGTGCATGATCCAACTGCTGGCCACAAAAGACACAGTGAAGAACGCCATCTGACTATAGAACACCATTTCATCCCAGAGCCTTCTAGTCTGATAAATGCTCTGTTTCATGTTCCTGACTCTGACTCTGCAAGCGATAGCTCTTCGCTCTTCAGCTGCTCGGATGAGGGTTCCTGCAGCACTGAGAGCACAAGGAACTCCACTAGCACGGATGAGTGTTCAGACTACTTATTTGGTGACTCGGATCGTCACAGTCGGTACAGCCCTCTGAGGTTCTCAAACGATGGTGCTGGACGCTCGCCTTTGCACGGATGAGGCTCTCCCTTTTTGTTTCGGGATACAACTAATCAGCTCAATAAACTAACAGATCTTAGGAGTAGAGGTAGCTGTTGGATTGACTCATCTAAAGGGAACTCTAGTCTATTACGGAGTTCTACTACTAGAGAAAGAACGAGTCAGTCCTATTACTGATATGCTTTAGCTGCATATGCTAAACTAGAATAGGATGTATTATTCTTCGTTTTGGAAAGGAAATAAATCATTTCTCTTAAAAATTGATCTCTCCTTACCTGGTTTCATGATGAGTCCTTACCAGCGAGGGAGGATAGAAAACAAAAAGGAATAGAAAATAGGATAGAATGAGAAAATAAAAAAAAAATACTTTCATTTTTCTATCTCTTGTTTTAGGATCGGGAAGGAAGGAAAGTTTGCAGCTTCAACTTCTCGCCTCCATTACTGCCACAGACATTGCAGCTTTAACTTCTCGTCTCCATTGCTGCCACAAACGACCTCCGATGTGCTGTCGACAGCGTCCACAGCGGAAGAGACGAGGGCGTCGGTTGGGAGAGGTGAGGGCATCGGCGAGGAGGAGGTTTGGGAAAGGCAAGAGCGTCGGCTGGGAGAGATGAGGGCGTCGGCTGGGAGAGATGGGGGGGTCGGTGAGGAGCAGAAGAGCGTCGGCGAGGTCTAGGAAAGGCGACGGCGTCGGCTGGGAGAGGCGACGGCGTCGGCAAGTTCTGGGAAAGGCGACGGCGTCAGCTGGGAGAGGCGAGCGGCTGGAGAAGCAGGCGTGAGAAAGAGGCAAGTCGGCAACTGGAGAAGGCGTCGTTGAAGCAGGTGGAGGCGAGTGGTGTTTTCGAAGCAGGTGGAGGCGAGTCGGCGACTGGAGAAGCGTCGCCGAGAGGTGGAGGCAAGCGGCGACCGGAGAAGCGTGAGAGGAAGATAGGGTTTCGAGTGTGAAGCGTGAGGTCGTGTGCGCGAGAGTCGAGGCGTGAGAGGGAGAGAAAAATGATTTCCGTCTTATTTGGAGGGATTGGTTTGAAGGGAAAAGTGCCCTAAATTTTTCCTCTTTTTTCTTTCCTTTCTTTTTTTTTTTTTTTTACTGAAACAAGGGAAAGGGTATATAAATCTTTCCTTTCCCTTCAGATATCCCTCCTCTGAAATAAGCTGTAATAGTTTGTTTCAGTTGAGGGAAATCTGGAGGGAAAAAAAAATTTATATTTTTTTCTTTGTTTCAGTGAAAAAAAAAAGAAAGGAAAGAAAAGAGAGTGAAAAAAAAGAAAGAAAAGAAAAGAGAGGAAAACTTTGAGGCAATTTTCCCCTCAAATATTTTCCTCTCATTTGGATAGAAAAATAATTTCATTCTCTCATGTGTACCCTCTCTTGCTCGAAACTCTCCATGTTCTCCCTCGTCGTCGACGCCCTCCACGCCCTTGCCTCTCTCCCTCGTCTCCAATGCCTTCTCCTCTCCCAGACCTCACCGATGCCCTCCACGTTCTCCCTCGTTGCCGATGCCCCTCCACGCCCTCATTCTCCCTCGTCCCCGATGCTCTCCATGCCCTTGCCTCTCCCAGACCTCGCCGACACCCTCCACATTCTCCCTCGTCGTCGATGCCCTCCACGCCCTCGCCTCTCCTAGACCCCGCCGACGCCCTCGCCTCTCCTAGACCTTGTCGACGACCTCCACGTTCTCCCTCATCGCCAATGCCCTCCACGCCCTCACCTCTCTCCCTCATCGCCGACGCCCTTGTTTTCTTTCCTTATTTGTGAAACAAGGGAGAGGGAAATAATTTTTTTTTCTTTCTTCTCAATTTTCTTTTTATCCTTTTTTTTTCTCTTTATTTTCTATTCCTCCCTGAAACAGGATGTAAGAATTGTTTATTCCCTCACTATCGATCGGCCTTCAAGTTTAGGATTTTTAATCCACCTGATTTGATAAATAAATGAGAATTATTTCTTCTTTGTGCAGAGGATGGCTAGATTGTTTTAATTAGCAAATCTCAGTTTGTATTTTACAAGGTATGATAGTAAGAGTTTTGCTCTTGCATTTAGCCATAAATTGATGCAAAAATATAATAATTCTCCAAAAAAGTAATACTTTGCAAGAACATTTTAAGAAGAATAAATCAAGGATCCACTGCAAAGAGCTGATTGAGTTTTTTTTAGAGCATTAATTATGAATACACGATTAGTCACTTGTATGTTCATGTCTACTAAGTATTTATGCTAGTGTCACAATAAACTTTTCTGCCTACTAATATCGATCGCTATTTTGCTATGGAGTTAAAAAAAAAAAAGTATATTTCGTATAAATAAATTTATTTGTGCGCATATTGCTCTCATTATCAAAACAATTATATAATATTGATGGGAACTAAGTTAATTATACATGACTTGGTTCAAGAGTAGCATTCTTATTTACTCTAAGATCTTGTTATTTATTATTGTCTTTACGTTTGAATTAACTGACGTACTCATACATTTGTATATAAGAACGTAAGTGATTTTCTAATTAAATATGTAAAAGTAAAAAAGTTAGTTGTTACTCCATAGCAACAATTTTCTTTAATGCATCTTTATTTATTTTTCATGGAATCATTTTCTTTTTATCTATTAAAATATTTTCTAACTTAAATGTTCGAAAACTTCTTAAGATTTTGTAGAATCAAATAAGTTATCCAAATAAAAGAGGATCAGAAAACATATCACCACAATTAAATAAAATTACATGATTCTATTTTTTTTTAATAATGAAGCAATTTTTTTTAAAAAAAATTTAGAAAAGGTGCTTTTCTAAGAATCTTCTAGTCATCTGCACTGTTCATACCGGTATTAATACAGGTGGGACGTGGAAGGTCCGCTAGCCCCGCCTCTCGTTAATTCATCGTCAAATGCAAGTGCCAAGTAGAAAGCCACACAGCACTCCTACTGCAAGTCTGCAACCGATGATCGCTTGGAGGAGTTAGGAAATGGCCGCGGACAAGAGGTACGGTGGCCGGCGGGAGGTGGCGGAGCGGTGGCTAGCTATCGCCGAGAGGCTCCTAGACGCTCGCGACCTCGTCGGGAGCAAGCGCTTTGCTGAGCGCGCCATGGAGGAGGACCCCCTCCTCGACGGCGTCGACCAGGTCCTCGCCGTAGCCGATGTTCTCCTCGCTGGACAATGCCGCATCAACAACCAAGTCGACTGGTATGCCGTCCTCCAACTCCCGTCTCCCTCCACCACCGCCGCCGGCCGGGACGCTGCAGAAGTCAAGCGCCAGTACCGACGCTTAGTCCCCCTCCTCCATCCCGATCGCAACAGCTATCCCGGCGCCGACGCCGCATTCAATCTCGTCGCCGATGCATTCGGCGTCCTGTCCGACCCTGACAAGAAGTCCCTCTTTGACGCTGAGATCCGCATCGCCGTCGAGGCCGGAGCCTCCTCCAAGCCCTCCTACTCTCCGCCTCCCGCTGCCGCAGGTGAACCCTTCTGGACCGCGTGCCCTAGCTGTTTCCACGTGCATCAGTACTCCAGGGAGTATCTGAACCTCTCCCTGCGATGCCCCATCTGCCGCCGGCCGTTCTCTGCCGCTGAAGTCTCCTCTCCACCGCCGATCGTTGCCGGGACCGACATGTACTACTGCTCTTGGGGCTTCTTCCCTCTAGGGTTTCTCGGAGGGCCAAGCTTCAGGGGCAGCAGCGTCATTGCGACCTCCGACCTCGATGGCGTATGGAAACCATTCTATCCAATGTTCCCTAACTGGGATAACAATATCAACTCCCAGGGGCACGACGAGTCTCGGAATAGTGGTAAGAACGGCAAACCTGTCAAACCCCAATTGGTGCCGGTCGCTAGGAATAGGAAAACAATGGCCAGGAAGATGGTCGGCGGAGAGAGGGTTTTGACTGGTGCGAGCCATGGAGAGGGCACTGTGGCGACGGTTATCAATCTTGAAGAAGCAGCAGAAGAGGAAGAAAAAGGGGAAGTTCTGAGAAGTATAAATGTTAATGAAGAATATAAGGGTTTAGACAGCAGTGTTGAGAATGATACCGATGACTCGTTGAATTTTGACATCGATGTCGATATAACTAATGACATTCTGAGCAATCTGGACAACCTCCCTTTCCTCAAGCATGAAGACATTGATCTGAAGAAGCCACAGTAATCTTTTGATAGGTAGTAAATTTGAAAGTCCTAAAAAGGTCGATACAAAGCATGGTAAAACAAGAAGTGTTTTGGTTAACATTTTTGTAGTGAAGACTGACAATTAAGTACATTTCAGAATTTATACAAGTTAGTAGTGTGTCATTCCCTCCTCAGTATGACCCTCTATAAATGGTCTTTATGAAATCCACTTCTGATATTAGGCATTACAGTGTATCTTGGCCAGAAAGGTCAGTGCTGATGTGGTGTAAGTTCCTCCTCTAATATTGCTTATAAGCATGGTCCTTTTGAAATCTTCTTTTGAATCTTTATTATGATTATTGACATGTCATTACTCATTACTTGGTCCCTTGGCTAATTATGTAGCAAGTTTATTATAATCACATGGAATTTCATTCTAGCACCGAGAAGGTTTCCACCATAAGAGAGGCAGCACAATGACCACTGTTTATACTTACTGCAAATGCATGGAAACTCATTGTAAGTAACTTTTTTGGCCTATCTATTATCATATAAGGTTTGTTATCTCTAACCATGGTCAATTTAAATATATTATTTTTGTTTTGTTATTATTCTTCATGTGGTCTTTAATGACAATAGTTGTTCCTTGCATATCTAGAAAAATGGTAGCAAAATTACTATCAGATTTTTAGCATACTGAAGCATTGCACATTGTGTTACTTTGTTTGAACTTTAATAGACTACAGAATGGTTTAATATAGTTGAGAGGAAAGAAAGGAAGGCATATTTTATTAAACTCGTACAAAAAGGTACGATATATATATAGTGTCATCAATGTAAGACTTAAAGACTTACAAGAAAAAATAGTTTCAGACTAAAAATATGTTAATAAACTTATTGTATAATAACTAATAATTATAACACTCCTCCTTAAGCTAAGCAAAGAAATCAATTGTGTCTCATTTGCTACATAAATTGTGAATTGAGTAGAGATTTTGTGACGATATCAACAAGCTGATTTCTGAAGTTGTGAAAGGAGTGGAATCTTCTTGGTCTTAATAATATCTATAATAAGATGACAATCAGCTTTAATGTACTTGGTTCTCTTATAAAAAACTTGATTACTTGTTTTATATATTGCTATTTGATTATCATAACAAATGACCATTGGATTATCTTGTTGTAGATCTAAAATTGCTGAAAAGAGTGTGAATTTTAGTCATCTCACAAGCGATGTGTCATGACATGCCGCTAATTTCCTGCTCTTAAATGGGCAATAATGTTTTTTCTTACTTGCCAAGTGATTTAATTTCCCCAAACATAGGTGTAAAAGTCAAATGTAGCTCTTTTGTTTTTTGGACTTCCAGCACAATCAACGTCAAAGTGAACTTTCATCACTTAAGACTGTGGGAGCTACTTTTGCTAGTTTGACCAAAGCCGGGTTAGATAAGCTTAAAACTATTTAGATAAACTGCTAAGCAGTTTAGAAATGTTGTGTTATTCTATTAAGTAGAAATATATATATGCATTTAAAATTAAGCAATCTATGACAAGCAAAATATTTTAAGAACATCCATATAGAATTATCATATACAATAAAATGTGTCTTCGGTGCATACAAAATATAATTCGCTACATATTTAATATCATTAAACTCAATACAATCTGATTGCGAAGCATTTCTACATCTGTAGAATTTATTTGATCTTCAACATTTTTTTTTTCAGAATCTTCATATTCATTTTCCAGAACAACTTCAGAATCAATCTCAAATTCTTCAAAAATTGCATCTGAAACGATGGTTTGCCTAATATAATTATGCAATGTCATTGTTGCAATTACAATTTTAAGTTTTATATGCAAACGAAGGCATGTCCAGTAATATATCCTACCTCTTTTTTCACTCTCCAAAACATCTTTTAATGACACTTCTAAGAGTGGAGCATGTGTTATTAAACATTTTTTTAAGCCCTTGAGGTGGTTGCCCTTGTTGAAATTCTCGAAGATGGTATCTGACTCCTCTATATGGGCTAAGGTACCCACTTATTTGTGAGTATCCAACATCAACTAAATAATATTTTTATGTAAATTTCATATTTAATCATAATTAATAATTATTTTGACTTAATAAAATAAATTATAATGCAATACCTAGAGGAGGTTTTGGAAAAATGGTGTATTTATTGCTCTTGATTGGATACGAGCATAATGAGCAGAACCTTCAAATCCAGCTAGTATGTAAGTGAATTTCATATCAAAGTTGCATACTGCTAAGATATTTTAGATCGGTCGACCTTTTCTTCCTATAAATCGCAGTTGATCATGAAGTGGTATAACTGCATCTATATGTGTACCATTAAATGTATCTTATAAAATATTAAGGTAGATGATTAGAATAATTTATCATCCAAATATATCATACATAATATAAATTATCTTTAATTACCTTACAATGAGGCATGCAACAATCATCCCTTAATATCTGAATTGAAATGTCTTGAAGGCCATTACCAAGAGGCTTTATCAAATCTTTTGAAAGCTTATACATTGATTTCAACACTTCATGAAAGACTCTGTTTACAGTTTCACTTGAATGTTAGAAATCTTTTTTGTACCTATCTGTTCGAAGCACCTTGAGCTAATGTATACATGAAAAGGCCAACCTTTTCAATAATTGACATTTGCCTCAAGGGCCTTAGATCGTATGACTCCTCTAAAGTATTACATCATTGTAAAAAGGCTACTCGATTATTCGCCTACATCTTTCAGGGTCGCCTTTTATTATTTCTCTCATCTATCTTATACATATATACTCAGATGTCATGCAAGGTGTTTTGTTTATATATGTTTTGTAATACTCTTCTATTGCAACAGTTGTATAGCGAACTAGCCCCCAAAACTCATCACTCGAATTTTTAACATCCACAATATCTTCAATATCCTCAATTTCCTATAAAGATTCAATCTCACTGCTCTCATTGTTTTCAGGATCTATATCTACAAAAATCACATATATAAGACTTACATACCTCAATTAACCATACAAATTATTACTTACATCCTTTAATCAAGCAAAATGAAGATTAAGTAAATGTTTGCATATATAAACAATACAACATAAACTAACCAAATATTCATACAAATCAACTAAACTGTTCAAACAACCAAATGTTCATAATCACATTAAGTTCTACTTCATACAAGCAAATGTTCATAACCAAACCAAATGTTCATACAAACCAACTAAACTGTTCAAACAACTAAATGTTCATAACAATACAACATCAAGTTCTACTTCATACATGTAAATGTTCATAACCGAACCAAATGTTCAAACAAGCAAATACAACCAAAACAAGCATCCAGTACTTGTTACAACCAAGACTATTTCCTTGTTTCTTCATAGTGGTAATTCAACCAAGATATTTTTGCTTCAAGGGTATTCAGTTCTAACCATATGGCTCTTTTTGTCTTTTGTTATAATAGTTTTGTTACAAAATTAAAGAACTGAATATCTTGTACCACTTTTAGAATATTTTGTAGCTCTCTTACAACCTCACAAATGCTACACCCTGAAGACTCTAGTATCTTCTTTTCAATGATTGTTTTTTGTTGAATAGAATTATTCAACATGTGTATATCTTCCTTTAATTCATTTGCAGATTGACTCTTTGCTTTTCTTTTACCACTCTTATTGCTACTGTTTGGTAATGACGTTCTATGGTGTTGTGGTACATCTATCGGAGTGTATGCAAGATCATCCACTCTAATTTCTTCATCACTCTCATCAACTATAGCGGGTGTACTACAAAATTCTCCTATAGCTACAATTTATCTAAATATAATATTGTTTTTCTTCCCAATGTCAGATAAAGACCTTTTGTTCGAAATTTGGCATAATCTTAACCTACAAATACAATAGATATGTAAATCAAATAATCATATATTAAAATAAGCAAATTAAATTCATACTGCAATCTTGGTCGCCCACCACTCTTGGGATGCATCCACGGTATCCAACCTTGCATCCCATCCTAACTCAGTCTCCTTCCCCTTTAGTTCTTTCCATAATTTTTAGTCAATTTTCAATTGATCCCGTATATTTTTTTAACTTGACTCTATTATATTGTAGTCCGCTAAGTTGTTCAAAATTTTTAATTATAAATTTCCAACATTGGGCATTAAAATGACTACTAGGGCGGAAATTCTTCTCTGTTGCGGTAATAGATACATCACAGAATATTAAGATAGTTTGAAAATTCCATGTTGCCTTTGTTTTGTTTGCCATCAATACTTCAAGATGTGTAAAGAGACATGTATTAGTATGAATACAATTCAACAATAAAAAAATAAAAAACTATACATACATGATCATAAAAAGGTAGTAAACATCTAAGTTATGTAAGATCATCAAGCAAGGATGTATAACAACATATATTAGTATAACAGAGTTTGGCTCGGGTAATGGCTAGCATGTCAGAGAGGATATGACTAGAATTACCATCACTTTGAAGTGATTATTAATGTTTTAGTGTAACCGGTTGGTTTGTACTCATGTTTTTAGCTAAGCCAAAAGCACTAGATATTGTGGCTCTTCATAAAAGAAAGAATTTACTATGGATAAATAATCAATAGGTCTAGATAATAACATTGTTCTTTATATCTCGAAATCTCAAAGTTTAGTTGTCAAATGAACCAAAACAATATCCGGATCTAGCAATACACTTAAAAGGAGATAAATGAAACAAAATATAATAATTCATATTGAAGTCTTAAGGAAATCTTGGCTTCATAGAAATGAAATTTTTGTCACCTTCGTCGACGATGGATAAAAATTTCTGTCACACTCAATCAAGGATAAAATTTTTTGCAAGCGATGGAGAGATGAGCATACGATGGCGATTAGGGCAGGCAAACGCAATCAACAGCTGGCAATGGAGCAGGCGACGGTGAGCGCAAGTGGTGGAGCCTATGGGTTTAAAGGATTAGGTGACGTAGATGACAGTGAAGATGTTTGGCGAGGATCCCCTTGATGGAGCAGGCGTAGGTAGTGGTGGCGAGCTTGACTGTTGGAGGGGACGACCATAAGGATTAGGGTTTTGGCAATGGAAGGAGAAAGGGCCGAGCGCAAGGGAGCGCTTACAACGGGTCGAGCAAAGAGTTCCTTTCGTTTTTTTTCGCTTTAGTGGGTGCGTGGATTTTTTTTTTTCTTTGCAAGTGTGACGCGAGTGGGCGCTAGAAGCTTGCTTCTTTTTGCTTGCCATCTACAGTAAAACTTCTCGGGCCACGCTTGAGAAATTGCATTCCAAACAGTGCAACTTCTCAAAAATAGCGGGCCACACCCGCACAAGCTGTTGGCCCACAGCTCCAAATGTGCCCTTAAGTCTCCACGTGTTTTTTTTTCGAGAAGAAGAGTTTTTCCTATAGTGCCTATTAGATAGTGTAAAAATTTTAAACCGACCTAATTACATTGTTTAGGATTTTACATGAAACTAATTGACTACTTCTAAGCAAATAATATATCATAGTATGTGATACAAGATATAACTTTGTTTCCAACAAATCAATGTAATACATGTGCATCAATATCTTAAAGTAGTCATCATGCTGATTTTTTAGTTGGAAAGGAAGGGAGAATCAAGTGGCTTACTACTAAAGTATTCACGTTTCTTATAGAATATTCATATATTACTTTCCTTAAGATAAGAAAAGGACTTTGGTTATTTATGAGACCAAATATAATGCAATACAAGGATTAACCAACACAAGATCAAATCAAACTTCTTAGTAATACTAGTCCTAGGCAACTTAAGAATGTTGCCGCTTGACAAGTCACTTAGTTGTTCAACATTAGACTTGAGTCACTTCAACACCTCCAAAGATATCTCATCCCGAGCACCTAAGTCCAAGATTTAAAGTATCAGGCAGTGCGAGCAGTACATACTGGTCCTCGTCCATGGATTGGTACTGGTACATGGTCGGTACCAACTATGTAAGTAAGTAATATATATATATATATATATGTATATACATGTATGTATATACATGTATATACATACATGTATGTATATACATGTATATACATACATGTATGTACATACATGTATGTACATACATGTATATACATATACATGTATGTATATATACATACATGTATGTATATACATGTATATACATACATGTATGTACATACATGTATGTATATATACATACATGTATGTAACATATACATACATATACATACATATACATACATACATGTATATACATATACATGTATGTATATATACATATACATGTATGTATATATACATACATGTATGTATATACATGTATATACATACATGTATGTATATATACATACATGTATGTATATACATGTATATACATACATGTATGTACATACATGTATGTGTACATACATGTATGTATATATACATACATGTATGTAACATATACATACATATACATACATATACATACATATACATACATATACATACATATATATATATGTCAGCACCATTGGTACGGAATCGTTATAAAAAATTAGTTTACTAGTACGGACCAGTATTACAAACTTTGCCTAAGTCATTTGGAAGCAACCTCAATCCATTAGCATTGAGATCTCGACAAACCTATTGTAGTCTACTCTCAAAAACCACTTAGAGTGACTCCTATAACACAACCCTCTGCAAGCCTAGTAGGAATTACAATAACTCATTTAGTAATTGGCAACATTGACACCAAGTGTTACCCACTCTAGTCCACACAAGCAATTAAACAACCATGTTGTACTTAGAGGTGGACTATGGGGATCATGTCGCCTTAACATCACTTGCAAATGCTAGGTCTTGTCCAAGAGGAGGTCAGCCTTATACTCTACATCTTTCAACAAGTGAATCTCCTTGCCAATGGGAAAGTAAGGGGCTTTTCTTCTTTTATTGGCTTTTGCAATAGTTGTAAGCATAGAGCCTCTGATAGATGTTGATCGGTGCACAGTGTATTTTATGTTATCAACCTTAACTCGTTTGTACATATTATATGAGTGTCTTTTTTGTTCCTTATTTTAATGATGGATTATATATTATGGGCATGGGTCAAATTCTACCTTGTAGTTAAGAATTCTTAAGTGTGTAAAATCAGCTTATTCAATCCTTATAAAGCCTTTAGCTCACGTGAGACTCATTTACCCAATGTTATATAATTTAAAGGTGAAGATGCTTAGTTTAATTGAATCTTGAGGCTTTCTTAAGTTTAAAATCAAGTTTCACATGTCCTTCCTTTGCATCACTATGTGCATAGCGCAATCGTATATTGAATTACTTGCACTCTTCAGCGAGCCTTTGCGGTATGGTATGGGGTGTTTGTTCAACAGTTTATGTAGCTTGAACATTTTACTTATATACCATCCATATTCAATTGCTATCATCTCGGTGCGAGTGGAGTGATAAATTGCTTGAATTCACCTTAATGAAAAGTTGTGGTCATGACACTTTGTTCCTTGAACTCTTCTCACACCCTTTTCTCCACAAACTTTTCTCTCCCTTCTGCCACTATCGGCTGCATTCCTCAACCTCACGAGGCTAGGAGTTCTTCTTATATTTATCACAATGCTTGTGCCATATACTCCAATGACTTTTGTGCTGAGTTAGGTATCAGTGGATGTATAGATTATTCTATGCAAGCTCCTTTGCGCAGTTCAACCTAAAACGAGTCACAACAAGGAGCAATATATCTTCCAATAATGCTGTTAATGTTAATGAAGGCCTCCACAGGTTGGTAATGTTAATGAAGCAGAAACATGTAAATCAATCACTTTGCTTAAGTTACATTGAACTTTTCATCCTTGCTCATGCAAGTTTATGTTACTATAAGACATCATTTCTCAGCATTTTTTTTGTCAGCATACATTCATAGCTTGTACATGAGAAAACCTAGGATGTATAGAACAGCTGGAGTACTCAAATGAGTTTCATATTAAGCACATGAAAATAGATGAGGTTTTGCTCAAGATCCATATTGTTGAAGAGCTTCTGCAGCGATTCTCATCAAACTTGCTGAAGATGATTAAAAATAGAAACAATGGATGTGGTACAAATATCTTATGATCTAAAATAGTATTTCTTTACTGATTTATGATTGATGCAACACTTGAAATTTTAAATTTTATCTAGCAAGCTCCGGTAATTGGTTGACAAAATTTGTAAAGAAAGGTAGAATGAAAAACGGACAAGATATTTGATATATCTGTCAAACAAATATCTTATGTTCTAAATTGGTTGTCGCTTGTTTAGCCTAGTGTTTGCCGGACGGTAAGTTCGGTACGGTACAGGTCCGGTGGGCAGCTGGTTCCGGAACAAGCTTCGGAGCAGCGGCGACAGCGGGCAGTGGCGGATGCGGCTGGAAGCTTCACAGAAGCTTCGATCGAAGCCTCCGACAGTGCCAGAAGCTTCGATCGAAGCCTCCGGCGGCGCCAGAAGCTTCGATTGAAGTAGGCGACACTGCGACAGTGGATTTGAAGCTTCGATTGAAGCAGGCGAGCGACAGTGCTACCGTCCAATACAAGCGGCACAGTATCGGTACGGTACCGGTCCGGCAGCTCACCGGACCGAGCTGTTGGATTAGATTTTTGAACCATGGTTTAGCGTTAACATAATTGATGCAACCTTCAAGAATTCAAATTTCTTGTTTCAAAAACTGACGGATTGTGCATAAATTATAAAGTCAATCTTCTGCTGCTGACCTTTATGGTGCACAGGGTTTCTTTGTTATCTCAAATATCAACTTTGGAGTTTTTGAAGAGTTCCTGGTTGAGACAGAAATACAGCGATGGATCTCTGTTACTATTAGTCAGGCTGTCTTTTGGTGTTTTTGAGTATAGGAGAGTTATGTATTGATGTTTCTCGGTTACTACGTAATTCAGGTTTTATGGTTTGTTGCGTATCAACCAATTTGTTTGGATGGGAGAAAATTTCCTCGCCAAGGTCCCCGCCGAGGATTTTTAGGCGGAGTTAAACATAACCATTGATTTTGCTTGGGAAAGTGGGTAAAATTTTATCAACCTGCACAACATTTGATGGGCACGATTGTAAAGCAAAATCAACGGCTACATGCTTCTCCGCCTAATAATCCTCGGTTTCTTTTTGGATGGCACAGTGAAGTTTACACTAAAGTTCAAGTAAGCAACTACAAATCATAGTATTTCAAGTTAATCTTATAATCTTTGTTCATGGGACATTATTTTCTTTGCGCGCAGTTTTGAAATTTATTATTTTTTGTTGATGTCACTTCTTATAGAGTTGTAGTCATCTAACTAGGTTTGCCATACAAATTAAATTAAATTAAATTAGAAATATATACTGTTTAGTTCATATAAAGTCACAGCTAGGCAATTGGTTGCAGCATCCAATGATGAACAATGAAATGGTCAATAAGGATAGGGAGTGATATCAGCAGCCTTGACAACAACCTCGTTCTCACTCCTCCAAAAACTAACAAGCATTACAATCCTTGTGTAAAATAGAGGAATGGAAAAAAAAAACCAATGTTTCCTTGAAAGGAATGAAAAATAGAGAAAAGGGAAAAAAAAGAGAAAAGAAAAAAAATTCTATCAGACTTTCACATGTTTAGCTGGTGAATAGGAGAGAGGGAGCAATGGCTAGGGAAGAGGGGTGACGGTGATTGGAAGAGGGGAACGACAATGAGGGTGGAGGCTTTAGACGGGAAGAGGGAGGAGGAAGAGTAGGTTGGGGAGAGGAGAGGTGGCGAGACTTGAGAGGCAGAGAGGCGGTAGAGGCAGAGAAGAGATAATGATAAAGTGGCAAAAGGCAAAGAGAGGCGATGACGAAGCAGCAAGAGGTGGCGGCAAAATGGCAAGAGGAGAGGAGAGCTAATGAAGAGACAAGTGTGGAGTTTTCTTACAATTTTTTGTTTGCCCAATTCGGGCAGAAGCATTTTCAAAAGAAAACAACTTAGTTTTCCTTGCTCTGTTTTTTTCTTTTCTTACAAGGAAACAATAGAAATAGTGGGTTGTCTGGTGGTAGAAGCATTTTTGAAGGAAAATAATTTTTTGCCTTTTCTTTTTTTTCCAAAAAAACAACAAAAAAACCCAGGTTTTTTTTTCTTTCCATCTGATTTTTTTTGTCAAGGAAACACAGGGTAAACGTCTTGAGTCCAATGCATTGGCTAATAGACAAGGAAATCTAAAAATTTTAAGAGATATAGATAAACACATTATTATAAAGTAATAAAAAAAATATATGATTGCATTTTGCAGGTGGGAACATGGGGATCAGGTTGGATCCGCTCTCCGAGCGGGCAGAAGATGGAAGTTCTTTGTCAAGCCCCAACTTGGTTGGAGTGCATAGACAGACATTGGAGGGTGCAGGAGATGGTTGGAGTGCTTGGCAAAAAATTTTTCATCAGAGCCAGGGTTTTAGAGTTTACGAGGGAGAATAGATGTTTCACTTTCTTGTCCCATATAAATTTTAACCCTAACCCAGCTGAGGTTTGAGTTAGTCTCCATAAAATACTGGACAGTGAGTCAACATAATGTTGACTTAACCTTCATATAACGCTAACTCATTATTGTGTAATGCCCAAGTAACTCTAATATGGTATAAGATAAATATTTTATCGTATACACAAGATCGTATAAATTAGCAGCCTATTGTATAAGAGCACGCTTTAAGATGCATACTCGATAGATCGCAGCATCCTACTACGCACAAAAGGGTACCCTTCTGCGAAAATTTAAATAACATGAGATGCGTTGGGTCAACATGTCATGTCATGGGTACATGGAGTAAGTTTAATGATCACAATGTTGGTTGGATGGTGGTCATGGTCATGGATGGTTGGATGAGCGTGTCCATCCCACCTTTCAGTGTAATTCAGCGAGTGGACATCTCAGCACGCGGGACAGAATCAATAACCATGGTGGAAAATGTGACAAAACTAATCTAGAAAATTAGCATCACTTTCTTACATTATATGGTTAGATTAAACGGATTTAAATCGTGATCAAATTAGCTTATTTATAATTGAAAATAATTAAATCAAGTTGATTCATACATGAGTGAACCTCCTTGCTTCATTTATTATATATAATATATTCAAATTAGATATAAATAGGTTAGATTTGGGTCATGTCAAGTTAACTCAATTATTAAAGGAGTTAAATTATTCTTGAACCAATTATGTTACATATCGCAATAAAACACAGGATAGTTCTCTCCTCCATAAGAATTTATAATGTTTGCCATTTTATCATTTTAAAATCCAAATTCTTGTATATTTAATATTAAAATACATAGGATAAAGATAAAATATTTTATGCATGCTGGAAAAACTAAGAGTAAAATTTGTATGCCATTTTGTAAAATTATTGTTGATGAAAAACTTGTGGAAGGAGCAAATTTATAATGTGCCAATATAATATTTTTTAACACCACAATGCTATCACCAAACAATCTATTCTAATTAAATTACGCCTTAAAGAATAGAATCTCCTAACTACCAAATTAAAAGAAATGTCAAATCATAACATGTGTTTTTATTTATTATGATTTCCTCATTAATTAAGTTACAAGTCATCAGACGCTAACCGTGAGCTGTTTTCATGTGCTCTAATTAATCATTCTCCTCCTCAATCAGAAGAGGGAAAAAACATTAATCCTCCTTGCATAATTGCACATAACACCTTCGTACCCGAAAAAAAGTTCTATGCCCCCCTCGTTGGCACATCAACACCTCATTAATTAATATTTATTGCACTTTCCCCCTTTAGTTTAATTTCTTTTTTCATTTTTCCGTCTTTGGTTTTTTCAATTTAACACTTATTTTTTAAAAATAATACTAACAGTTTTATCTTTTGGCATAGAGTGGATTAAATTGCCAAATTGACCAAGGCCTATAAAGCATTCAATGATCCACTGAGCAGTGTTGGACTTTCCCTCATCTCCTCTCTTGTGAAAGCTGCATCACCCCAGCAGGATTGTAGTCACCGCCTGTGTGCTTACTCAGACATCCCGTACGGGCGCTCGCTCTACTCGACTACTCGAGTTCATTTATGTGGTACCCTCACTCTCTTTTAGATTTTGTCTCCACTCGTGAGGTAACATGTTCCTCGCACTCAATTATAATTTGCATTGCAAACATTATATTTTAGCCTTATCATTTTCAATATATATAACTCAAAATTCAAATGTTTGGACTTTACTAATCTACCAATACTAGAATTCTTTAAATGTTTATAATATGGTAAATGTAAAGTTTACTGTTTAGGAACTATTTTTTTTAAAAAAATATTAATTACAACTATTAGATAATTAAAAACTTTCCAAAATATTTCAAAATAGAAAAATGATCTCCTAATTGAAAAGGCACTCTATCATGGTCCAGCGGAAAAGTTTACCGCTTTTCATAAATATCAGCAGCAGCAAAATCTAACGGTCCGAGCAAAACTTTAACTCGCTCTAACTGCCTTTACGGCTCCCAACTCAAGTCCAACAGCGCGCTCTGACGGAGCTATGTAACTAACCTAGTCCCTCGCCCTAACCATCAATGTTGGATCGCCACGTTTCATTCTCTTTCTTATCTCATCCCTCCTTCGGCTCGCGAAGAGGAGCATCGGAAACCGAACTATGACGCACCATAACGGACGCCACGTGGCAGAGCCTTCGTCTGCCGCGGCTGCTGTTGAGTTATTTCCAATTGTCCTTGCACGCGATCCCGGCCACCCAAGCCCACTGTGAGTCTGTGAGAGATTCATTCCCTTACGCTCTAAACCAAATTCCTTACCCTTCTCATGATTGGGCAAACATCCAGATCCAGAATCGAGACCTACTTTAGGCGTGTGGGTAGCCGGTGGTTAAGAGGCGTGTTCATTTCGTACGCCACCTACATGTGCCCGGTTAGATCCTGCCAATTCCATGAGGTGAGAATAAGCAACCTGTAAAACGATATACAATCCGGTGCGCCACCCGAAAAGACGCCCTAACGAGCAAGTAGTCCCTTCATGCTTATCACGTTAATACGTAATGACGTGCATAAGTACGATCCAAAATAATTGAAAGCATTCTTTTTTATTAAAATTTCGGTGGAAAAATTTCTACTATTTTAATGCCAGGAAAGTGACAACGTTCAGTGAAGCTCATGGCCGAGCATCACATCAAAGGATAGTGACAAGTCATCCGTTATATTGCAAATTTGCAATTTAGCTTCTCTCAACGTTGGTTCTTAATGTAAAGGTTCATGCAAGTTAATTTTTATAGCTCTGGTCATTACGATGCACATTGAAGCACTCAATAATGGAGAATAGTCGAGCTTTGACTTGACAGAGTGTTACATGTGGATATGATGGCGGTGATCGACACCGACGGTGGCGGGATCTTTCAATTTGTTTCCGTAAGTACCCCCTTCACTTATAACAATTTTACCGTAACTCCGTCGAGCTTTACTACTGGGCTCTACAGAAGGAGAGAGTGAGAAGAGAGAGAGAGAGAGAGAGAGAGAGAGAGAGGGGAGGAGGGAGGGGAAGGCAATGGCGATCTAGGGTTCGGAAATCCTTCGTCCTCTCCCTTTTCTAGGATCTCCGAGTTCGGATTGAAAGAAAGGATGGGGCTCTGCTACGGGAAGCCGGAGGCGCCAGAAGCGCGCGGGCCGTCCTCTTCACCGCCGCTGGAGAAGAAGGGAGAAGAGGCCAGGAAGGAGGAAACCGAGCCACAAGCGGGGGCGGCTTCTGCGGAGGAGAGGACGTCCAAGCCATGGGCATCCCCTTTCTTCCCTTTCTACAGCCCCAGCCCCGCGCACAGCCTCTTCTCCAAGAAATCCCCGTCTGTTGCCTCCGAAGGTGGCGGGTCGGCGACGGCCACCCCTAGGAGGTTCTTCAAGCGGCCATTCCCGCCCCCGTCGCCGGCAAAGCACATCCGGGCCGTGCTCGCCCGGCGGCATGGGTCTGTGAAGCCAAACGAGGCGGCCATCCCTGAGGACGAAGGGGAGGAGGGGCGTTCTGCCGCGCTGGATAAGAGCTTCGGGTTCTCCAAGGGGTTTGCGAGCAAGTACGAGATCGGAGAAGAGGTCGGGCGTGGACATTTCGGGTACACTTGCACTGCCAAGTGTAAGAAGGGCGAGAGCAAGGAGCAGCAGGTGGCGGTCAAGGTCATACCAAAGGCCAAGGTCTGGAAATGCTCTCCTATCTGCACCATCTCCTCTCTTTTACTGCTTACTATTTGCCAACTTTGCTGCATTGTCCGTTTTCCTGGCCAGTTGTTTAGCTAAACAGGATGCACGATCAATTTTAATCTATTGAAGAAATGAATTATTAGATGCTCTTCATATTCATGAACTTTGATAGTATTGCTGTCGTTTTACATCCTGATCAATGGTATACATCACTGAGTTCTTTTGTGAATCTAATCAACCAGTCGATTCTCTCTCTCTCTTCTGAAGTACTACCCGATGCTTTCAAATATTTATTTTATGGAACTATGATATGGTTTATCTGTCTGGGACTTAAAAAATATGAATGATCTCGTAGTTTGTTCATCAGTGTTAATAACATCAATCAGATTAATTCTTAGTTTGTTTTTTGATGTAGGGATAATGTGATTTTTTGGATGAAATCCAGAAAATTAATGGATTTCCCTCTACTATATAGATCAGGATAACGTATGAAAGTGTTCCTATTGCTGGTTGCATAATGATTTTGCGGTGCATGCTTTCTTAGTATCTTCTAAAAAGCGTTGTTTTTTTATGATGCTGATCCTAAAACTTTGGCTAAGAAGTTCATGTTCTTCTTTGATATTTCTAGTCCTCTTATCCTGTAGTAAAGTATTTTGCAAATGCTTCGTTTTTTTATGATGCAGATCCTAAAACCTCAGCTGAAAATTTCTTTTGCTTCATTGATATTTCTAGTCTACTTATCTTGTAGTTTACACTATTAGGGTGAATTATTATCACAGTAAAGCCCCAAATACCGCAGATGGAATTATATATCTATTGACACCTCAGCTAAGAAACCACCCCATCGTTTGATTTGATGGTAGCTTAACTGGAATCTGTATGTCCAAGAAAAAAAATGTTATAATTTTGAAGTTGCTGAAGCCATATTGACACTCATTATAATTAATATTTAATTCAATTGTAGTGCAAATGCATGAACGTTTTGGGCTCTGCATATTAGTTAACTCAACTAGGAAAGACAATTGTCGTTGATGACAAGATGCTGAGTTCAATTCCTGCCTTCATCACTTAATACTGCTTGCCATTGCAAAAAAACGGGTTCTGCATCTTTCTGCTTTGCTTAGATGCAGTTTCTTTTATTTTAATGATTGGTACAAGTTTGGACAACAGCTGTCTCGGAACCAATTTTTGAGACAAATGAGCTAGTTCCTGTATATAACTTCTTTTCTACAATTTAATTCCCAGAAGAACATTGGTTGTGTTGACATTGGACATCACCATTAAGAAATAGTCTTCATATGGATTTATTCCTTGTGTAATCCTTTTGTGCAATTTTTCTATCCTTAACTTATTATTGGTGTTTGAGTGATTTAAACTTGATATTTTCTGATGGATTGTATTTACCACTGCGACATGATGTAGCATTGCACAATGATGTGACTATATTGTTTTATCAGGATACATGTCTTCAATTGTAATATACTTGAGATTTTTGTGTTTCATTTCTAATACTTACCTTCAACTTTAAATTAATACAACATTTGTTTCCTTTGTCATTTAGTTCATTGCAACTTTTCTTTATTTCTCTTTGTTGCATTTTTGGTTATTAGTCAGACTGTGTAAGAGTAGCCAGTTCTACAGCCCAGAGATTAAGTTTGTTACCAAAATTTATCACATATAACAAATACTACCATGATTGGCTTTACTTCAATGCTTTGCTTTCTACAGATGACTACGGCAATAGCAATTGAGGATGTCAGGAGAGAAGTGAAGATCTTGAAAGCCTTGACAGGGCACAACAATCTTGTCCATTTCTATGATGCCTACGAAGATAATGAGAATGTTTACATAATAATGGAGTAAGCTTCAACTACATAAAGAATGCAACTTATTGTTACTATAATGTGTTTTTGGTATGTGGTTATAGTATGCTTTATCTTTCATCAATGTATATTGACAAAACCAATTAATGAACTAATCAATTCTGATTTGTATCTTAAAAGTTATGACCTCTATAAATTTAATATTCTAATTTCTAGTTCCATATAGATTTCTGTTTGGTCTCTTTCATTGTATGCTTGATAGAAGAAAATGCATGTATGCCACCATTTCAAAATTGTAGCAGGAAAATTCATATTGGAAAAACTATATTAGAAAGGATTTCTTTATTAAAGTGAAAGAAATTGTCATCATTAGGCTTCTTTTCAAGTATTATTTTCTTCTCCCTTGAACCTTGTTTACGTAAACTTCATAAAGACTGAATTTCTCATTTGGAGGTCCTCTGAGCAGTAAATTGTTAGTCAACCAATTATGACTCTTTGATTTGGTAATATTTTGTTTCCAGTCATACTTTTTGGTGAAAGACGACATAAAGAACTTATAGTAAATCAAGGAAGTCATTTTTCTTCCATTAAATTGTTTTAATTCATTTGATTAATTGTCTATAAACAACTCGCTATAATAAATAAAACATGAACTACAATAAAGACAAAGTAATACAAGTATATCCACAAAGGTTTCACAAATAGTATCACACAAGAATCTCTTCTTTGCAATAACTTTGTGAGGAAGTGTTCAACAAATCTTTTTGATAATTGTGAGGGGCAAAATACATTTATGAAACTATGAAATAAATCTAATAGAACTTTGAAGTGTTGTTAGTTCTATAATATCATACTGGCATTGCACTTCTTTACTTTATCTTGTGCTCTTTACTGGTCTTATTTACATTGTCGGCTTTTGTTGCATTCCTGATCCGATTTTGATAGGAAAACCCGAGTTGGCTAGGTCTTGGGTCTGGTTTAGGTAAAACCCGACTATTATAAGTCAGGTCAGGTTTTAGTTGTGGGATTTTAGATACCCACCCAGGACCTAAACTCACCCCCATTTACACAAATTACAAAACTACCCCCTAAATTAACTCTAACTCCTCCCCTCCCCACCACTCCACCCTTCCCTCTCCTCCCCTTTTCCTCCTCTTTGTCCCTCCTCCCTGCCACTCCCCCTCTCGGCCTCTCCCTCCCTTGTCCCTACACTTCAGTCCCGCTACCCTCTCCTCCCTCCTCCCCTCCCCTCTCTCTTCACTCCCTCCCCACCCCACCCTCCCTCCCCTCCCCTCCCCTCCCCTCGTGCCGCTCGCAATCGGTGTAGGGTTGAGTTTCCTCTGGGTACCCGAGCCCCATTGGGGTCAGGTGTAGGTGGAGGTGGGTTCGGGTATAGGGTTTGGGAGTTAACGGTCTGGTTTGGCACTAATTGTTGCACAAGAGTCCACTGAAATTTTTTGTAGTGCCATGGTGTACTAATATTGTGGATTTAAATTTTAATTGAATATGATAGGACCAAAAATCTCTATTTAGCTTTTCATAAACCTTGGTTTCTCATTAAACTTTTCTTTTCTCGTATCCTGCACCATATTGGTTATTAGTTTATATATCTGGTTAAAGAAATGTTCATTTTCATGATGTCTTACATTTGTAAATATAATAATTACATGATTAACTAGCTTATCAGCTTCTTGCCTACTTCTTGATCCAGGTTATGTGAAGGAGGGGAGCTTCTAGATCGAATCCTTTCAAGGTACTTACTGAGCTGGTTGTTTGATATAGGTTGCCAAATATTCACATGCTATATGTTGATATATGTACTGGTATTTTATTTTGCCACAATTCCTCACTTAGCTTTTATATGTTTACCTTATTCCTGGAGCAGAGGTGGAAAATACTCGGAGGATGATGCAAAAGCTGTCATGGTGCAAATACTGAACGTAGTTGCATTCTGCCATCTTCAAGGAGTGGTTCATCGTGATCTTAAGCCAGAGGTATGAATTATAGGATAATGCTGATCGTAATCTCATAATTGATACCGAGTAGACATACTCATGATGCAGATATTATTGCTTTGTTTAGAAAAATTGTTTGATTTGTCTTCTTTGTACAGTTTAAGGTGAAGCTGTCCAGCCTATCCTGCTCACTGCAGTGTACTCTATCGATTTAGGGTGACCCTAGTGATCCTGAAGATAACTAGTTAACTAATAATTAGTCATGTAACTTTCTAGTTTGAAGTTTACTTATTCCTTTGTTTTCTCGTGGTGACAACTACTTTTGTCTTTTAGTGAGTGTCCACATAGTTTTGCCTCTACAACTGTAGGTTACTTTTTGCTAGTTTACAGATATGATTTATATATCACTGTTTTCTTTCCAAGTTATCCTGTCATATTTTTGTTTGTTTTGACTGATTAGGCGACTACTTTAACTAATAATGTTTCCATCATTTTATCAGAATTTTCTTTTTACTTCAAAGGAAGAGAACTCCCGGCTAAAGGCTATAGATTTTGGCTTATCAGATTTTGTAAAGCCAGGTTAGTTGATATTTACCTTCCAGTTATACATTTTCATGCTATTCTAGTTGTTCGTGTAAACTGTATATCTTGATTATTCTTAAACAATTGCATTCTGTGCTTTTCAGATGAAAGGCTCAATGATATTGTAGGAAGTGCATATTATGTTGCACCTGAAGTTCTACATAGATCTTACAGCACAGAAGCTGATGTTTGGAGCATTGGTGTAATCGCATATATCCTTCTCTGTGGTAGTCGCCCATTTTGGGCTCGAACGGAATCTGGTATCTTTAGGGCAGTCTTGAAAGCTGATCCAAGTTTTACAGAGCCACCCTGGCCATCTTTGTCTCCTGAGGCCAGAGATTTTGTTAAACGCCTGTTGAGTAAGGATCCACGAAGAAGAATGACTGCTGCACAAGCTTTGTGTGAGTTTTTTTGTCTATAAATCCGATCTAGATATTTTGCTTATTGAAAGAAAAGATGTTGCTAGCTGAAAATAAGAGCTCTTTTTTCTGTAAATCTTTAGTTATTTCCTGTTTGCAGGTCATCCATGGATTAGAAATTACAATGATCTCAAAGTTCCACTTGATATCCTTGTATTCCGACTAATTAAAGCTTATCTACGATCATCGTCTCTGCGGAAGGCTGCTTTAAGGGTAGGTGTTGAAAGATACTACCATCTTGTCCATTTAGACTCCATTTATGTGTGATTCTGCATGTATGGACTTGACTGTGACCTCAATCTCCTTGGTGGACGCAAGTAGAACACCTGATGGACATAGTCTTAAGCACGCTTTAGTATAAGCATATGTAACCTTAATGAAGTTTCTCTTACAAATTTGAAGAATTTTCTAGCTTATACTTTCAGTTCTATGTTATTTTGATGTTAATCGCACAAGTCCTTCAACTGAATAATTTTGTTTCTTCTGTTGTAATTAGGAATGGTTTGTTCATTTCTAACAATTTATGCATTTCCTATTTCTTATTGATTGGATCAAATGAATGTTTTTTTTTTCATTTGCCTGTTGTGGTTCACTTTCCAACACTTGTCCCATGTTATTAGCATCGTCAGGGTCCTAGATTTGCTTCTCATTCGGAGGTTTCGCTTGGGTTGTTCTCTTAGGCTGAGAACAGTCTTTACCAAATTGTTGTCAGATTTGCAAAACCTGTTATCAGGATGATAGCATGATTTCAGTCATCCAGAGCCATTAACCTGGTGGCTTCTGACCATAAATGTGATATCCATTGACAATGGCAGCTCTTTTGTTGAGGGCTCGAGGGAGGCTATTGAATGATTGTAGTAGGCATATTGTTGTTCAGTGGTTGTCTCAATCCGTGAATTCTCAATACCGTGGATTGCCCTGTGTTTTGGTTTTGTTGATGTTGCTGTGGTATCTTCTAGCACTAGCCTTGTTTCAAATAACCGAAACCTTTACTATTTTGAAGTGGTGCAAAAGAGATGCCTTTAAGAACCATCAAAAGTCAGAATTTTTACAATTTTTTGTTACAAAGTAAACATTGGAATCGAATGATGATTGTGCGATTTAAATATAGTTGTAGACTAGCTAGTATTATTATTCTTGATTATTTTAGTCCTGGTTAACGCAAATTGTCTGTTTTTTTTTGTTTCATGGATAGAAATGATTTCTGTTGATTGACTAGAACCTTTCTGAGAACGTTGCAGGCTTTGTCAAAGACCTTGACTGTGGATGAACTGTTTTATCTCAAAGGACAATTTACTCTTTTGGAGCCTAACAAAAATGGGTGTATTACGCTTGAAAATATCAAGATGGTTAGTCATGAATATTTCTTTTATCTTTGGAGAATTTAATAGTAACCGAGGAAGACTCCGGTGATCAGTAGTTTTTTTTTATGATCACAATTTCTTGATCAGGTTTTAATGAAAAATGCAACTGATGCAATGAAGGAGTCACACGTTCAAGATTTTCTTCTTGCGGTATGTGTGGAACCTTTGCATAGCATTTCCTTTTATATAACATTAACCTTACGTCTTGTAAGTACTGCCATAAAAAATCTATATTTTTTATTTACCAGCTCAGTGCTCTACAATACAGAAGAATGGATTTTGATGAGTTTTGTGCAGCTGCATTAAGTGTGCATCAACTTGAAAGTCTAGATAGATGGGAGCAGCATGCACGTTGTGCCTATGAGCTATTTGAGAAAGATGGCAATCGGGCTATTATGATTGAGGAACTTGCTTCGGTATGTAATGCTCATTCTCATTTTATGTGTGCTAGAGGTGTAACTGATAGATGCCTCATATAGCTCTCAGAAATATAAATTCAAACTTGAAAGCTCTTTTAGTTGAAAATTGCTTTAGGATGTTTGCAGGCAAAATTCTTCTCATTTTCTTCTATCAGCTCGCCAGCGTTTGGGTAAAGTCTGTATGAAAAATGCTGAATGTATGTAACATGGTTGTTTTTTATGAGCACTAGGGTAGTCATGAAATTAATTTTTGAAGTCGTCTCCTACGTGTATGTTGCACATATTTTATTGAGCTAAACATTGAGGTGTCGTTTGGTATGGTTTTACTTTATATGGTAATTTAAATCACCATGTTGATCAAATCAACCCTCAAGTGGTCTGATTTAGTCACTATTAGAACGTGTAGGCGTCCAAACTGTTCTCATATATACCATAATTGTTTATGATAAAAATTACCTTAATTAAGAAAGACAATATTTGATATATTCTTTTGACCAATCACACCTTATAGAGGGTGAGATTTCTAAATGGGTCCCCTAGAATTATTTTCACAAACCCTAAAGCATGCTGGGCGCGAGAATCTCACAGTGCCCAAATAACCCTCCTCGCAAAGGTAAAACCTTACGGAGAACCTCACATCGATAAGGGAGAACCTCGATAACATAAAACCTCACTCAGATAACATAGAAACCCTGTTGAAGATTAGGGTGGGCGAGGCACTTCAGGATTCATGTAGAACCTCGCCTAGATAAGATAGAATCTCACTCTTTAAAAAAAAATATATAGAATCTCACTCAAATAAGGTAAGTTCAGATAACGTAGAATCTTTGTTTATAATTAGGGCTGGGCAGGACGCTTAGAAGTTGTGAAAAGCATCATAGGGGGGCCCGCTTAGAAGTTTTTTCCCCTTATGGAGCGAGTTTGAGGTTATGTTAGTTTGGATTTTGCGACAAGTTTGAATAATAAGATAGTTGTTACATGGATTCATGGACACCTGTGGAGATTCAGAAAACCCTCTTTGACGAGTATTATCTTGTAGAATTTATAAATTGAAATTCTTAAAAGTATTTATTGATTTATAATTACAATAATAATCATGTTTGTATCAAAGGAATTTGAATTATAGAATGAGTTGTTGACCTATGGAATCCATACATGTATAGAACCCAAAATAATTTTATGACTTTTTAGTTCTTATCCACTATGGGAAGCTCTTTCAATAATTTATGCCATTAACATATGGGTTTTGAAGTGAATTTATGAGATGAATTAGTAATCAATGCAAGGGCAATCTTGGTTAGAACAACAACTATCTTGTGCATGCTTATAAAATAACAAATAAGTTGATTTAGAATTGTTCATGATTCATAATGTAATAGAAAATCAGTCCTGATTTTTTGAATCATCCAATGATTCTTTCACCTATACCTATCGCCGCCTCATGGAGTATATAAGTTTGTCCACATTGGGTCATTTAACATTTATGTGGCGCCAACCTCCTGAAAGGAAAACAGATGTTGCTTGCTGTATAATTGCTCAATACTGTATTTTAATTTTTTTTGTAGTAAAGATGAGACATGAGGTTGCTAGAGTAATATCCCTTGAACTTAATGTTTATATTTTTTTTAGCAATCTGTGCTAGTCATGTTATTAATTCTTAAAACTTTCTGCAAATTAATTTACGGAAAGCATGTTAATTAGAACTTTCCTTTTTTCAATTACAGGAATTAGGTCTCAGCCCTTCCGTACCTGTGCATGCTGTTCTACATGATTGGGTAAGGCACACAGATGGGAAGCTGAGCTTCCTAGGATTTGTGAAGCTGTTGCATGGTGTGTCTAGTCGGTCAGCCCAGTCCCTTGTGAAGGCACGGTAGCTGCTATTTATTCCGCCTATCTACTCTATTTGATTGATTGACTTCGACGAGTTTGGCTTGGACGGATGACTTCCTAGCTATCGGTGAAACGTTGGTTGGATTTAAAGATCGAGCGACCAAAATGTTCTGGTAGAGTGTTTATTGTGTGCAGATAGCAGATGAATACAATTTATTCAAGAAAGCCCTTACTACAAAAAGCCCCCTCTTGTTGATATCTTCCAATTCAGTAGTTAAGGAGAAAATGGATCCATTTTCGTTGTCGATAAGTTTTATGTCACGATTTGATAGTATTGTCCCACATTGCTGGGGTTGATGTATAACCGGTTTCAACTAGTGGGATCGTAGTACTTGGCTAACTGTTAGGTTTAACAGTTGTATGAATCGTCTCTGTAAAACCGCCCTCTTTTATCTCGCTGAGGATAGGTCAGAGGAGGAAAGGGTTCTGCTGTTCCGAAGACTTGATTGTTTCTGGCTAATCTGAAGTGGTTGAAAATGGTTCCATTGCGTGTTATATTTGTCCAGTCATCGCATCGGTGCTGATCTTGATTGCGTAGCTTTCTATAGTGCCAATAACAAAAATTATTGTCAGAAATAACTGCACCCTTTTCTCGTACTTGATGCGTATACGTAAATTCAAGTTTTGTTGACACCTGAGATTCTGAGAATACTTGCTTTTGAAATCTATACGATGGTTATAGTGCATTCTCTTATTTCTCATAAGAGAATGCTTCTTTAAGTCGGCCCGCGGGCCGATTTAAAAAGAATATAAAATTTTGATTAAAATAAATTTTAAAAATATGTAAATTATTAATTAATTAAAATATATAAAATAAGAAAGAATTAAAAAAAATGAGAAATTAAAAATTATGTATGTTGTAAAAATTTTTAAAAATATATAATTTTAATTTTAATATATTTTATTAAGTTAATATTTATTTATTTATTAACAACACATGACTAAAGTAAAAAATCAACTCGATTAAATTTTATATTAATAAATTATACATTTAATCTTAAATCAATTGTCGACATAATGAGCATACATAATTGACAAGTAGCTAGCGACGCAAGCAGATATTATGGAAGATGTACGAGCGTTGTGTTACATATATTTGCTCTCCATGCTCCATCTTCTTTATGCATATTGCACACTATATGTTTTCAGCTCTACCTCCTTCTTCAACAATAAAAAACCCAAGTGACTCTTGTGCTTGGCTTGTTTCGATATATTGCTCTGGCTCATCGTTGATATTATCACTGTCCTTCTCACTATCATTATTTCAAAGTCCTCCTCTATCTCAATCTCAACCCCAGAAGGGGAGGGAGAAACCAAAAATTCTTGTCTTGCATGATCAGATAAGTGGATAAAGTGTTCTTCGAACCTGAATACATCAATTCCAATGATTTGACTAACACATTAGATAATATTTAAAACAGTGATTCTCCATTGATTAGCATTGAAGAAATTTAAGCTAGATGTAAGGAAGATTGAACGTTGAGAATTTGGCAAAATGATAATTATCTTCACTCTTCTATTATCTGCCATTTTTCTTTATACCTCGTGCTCATCTGCAAGACTACAAACACAATTAACAAAGTAATTGAAACTCACGTGATTAAGAGGAATGTAATAAAAAAATAATTTAAACTAAAATTTTGTGTGTGAAAATGTAAGGAACTATCTCGAATTTATAGAGATGAAATGAGTGTAAATTTATAAATTTATCCTCTATTTTATATTATTAAAAAAGAATAAAATAATAATTTTATTGCTAAAAGACAATTATACCTATAAATTTAAATTTTTTTGATGCTTTAAGGGGGTATAAATGTAAAATAACATAGGTAAAAATAATAAAAAATATTAATTATGCATGCCGTGCCTGGCCCGGCACACTTGAGGGCAGTGCCGGGCACGACCCACGTGCCTGAACTCCTCAGCCCAGCACGGCCCGGGGCGGGCCACGTGCTGCCCACGGCCTGTTGACTTGGTCAACGGGCCGGGCCCAAGCCGTGCCGTGCCGTGTGTGTCGCGGGCACCTCTATGCACAACAGAAAAAAAAGCAGCTAGCTGCTTTGCGTCCTTCCTTTTGATCCGTTGACTTGTAGATAACAATCCCAAACGCACCTAATGGGGTTGGATCTTTTGAATATTTTATGTTGACATCATATTTGGTTGTATTAGTAGTATACTATTTTGTAAATATTAGTTTTGTAAATAATAGCTTGGAAGTAAATATTATATTTTGTTATAAAGTATTTTTTACCCTTTTACCCTTTGTAACCCATACCCGTTTAGGGTTTGTATAAAGGGAAAGGAAAGCTGCTAAGAGAGACAGACTTTTAGGTTCAAATTTGTGACATGATATCAGAGCAAGGTTGCGATTAATTTTGGCAAGCAATTTTTTTTTGCTTTCGTTCTCGTCGCCGCATCAATTTTTGACGATTTCGCTTTCCACCGTTCTTCTTTAGTGGTGTTCTTCTTTGGATTTGTATTTTTTGGTGTTGGCAAATTTTCGACATCAGGTGGAATTTTGTGGAGCGGCGAGCGATTTCTATTCTGCAAATTTTCGGCAGATTTGTGGAGGCGAACGATTTCTCTTCCGCAGGAAGTCGAACACTCGGCAGATTTGTGGAGGAGGCGGACGATTTCTCTTCCGCAGGTAGCCAAACGCAACATCGCGCTTGCAAACGAATTTGGCGGACGTAGCAAATCAGCAAGGCAGACCGGATTTTGGCGGCTGATTTGAGGGCTTTAGTGGCGAACGAAATTGGAACGAAATTTGACGGTGGATTTGAGGATTTCAGTAGTTGTAGCTAAAATTAATTTCGATGGTTGCAATGAAATCAATTTCTTCAGTGGAGGACAGTGGATTTTGGCGTCGATAGTAGGATTGAGGAAGCGGTGAGCGATTTGTCTTTGGCGGCAGTGAGGAGTGGAATCTCGATGAAGATTTTTGATTTCGGTGATTAGACGATGGCTTGTGATGTGTGCAGCGGAAATTGATTTCTTCAGCGGCAGAAATTGATTTTGGAGAAATTGATTTCTTCAGTGGTGAACGCGTGTTATCTTTAGTGGTGGAGAGCGAAAATTGGCAGCAATTTTGAGGCAGCAGTGAAATTTCTTTTCGGTGTGTCTCGACTGTGAATTAGTATTTTGGTGACTTCTACCCTCAAATATTATATTGAAGTAGTGAGTCTTTTCAGATCTTTGATTTTTTTTTAGTTGCTTAATTATTCTTATATCCATGGAGAATTCTTTTGGCAAAGCATCGACAGAAACTATACTGCATGGGAATTTCAATTTAGGATCTTTTTGAAAGGAAAGGGGCTATGCGGTCATATAGATGGATTATCCTCTATTTCTAAAAAAGACAGTGAATCTAGTACATAGGAATTGAATGATGCTAGAATTATCTCTTAGATCCTAGCATCTATTGAACCTCATATGGTGAATAATCTATGCTCCTTTAGTACTGCCAAGGAGATGTGAGATTATTTGAAATGCATATATCCTCAGGACAATACAGCAAGACAATTTCAGTTGGAACTTGAAATTAGTAAATTCACTCATGGTAATATGTCTTTCAAGAATTTTATTCAAGCTTTATGAATCTATGGAGTGAATATACTGGTATTATTTATACTGGTGTTCCTAAAGAAGCATTGGCAAGTCTGTAACAAGTTTATGAAGTCAGTATGCGTGATCAATTTTTAATGAAACTAAGACCTGAATTTGAGGTTGCTCGAGGTGGATTACTTAATTGATATCCTATTCCGTCTTTAGATATTTGTCTTGGTGAGCTTCTGTGAGAAGAGCAATGTCTGGCCACTCAATCAGTCATTGGTGAGACTCATGGGATCTCAGAGGTTGTCAATGTGGCTTATGCAGCACAAGGTAAAAATCAGGGCAAAGGACATATGCAATGTTATAGTTGTAAGGAATTCGGTCATATAGCTAGAAATTATAGCAATAAATTTTATAATTATTGTAAACAAAAAGGACATATTATTAAGGATTGCGCAACACATCCAGAAAACAGAAGGGCGAAGGCTTACAAGACAGTACACGCTACTATGCCAAATTCCACTACTTCTACGACTGTTTCTGAGGCTACTCCTATTGTTGCAGATCAAAATCAAGTGATTATGACTCCTGAGATGGTTCAGCAGATGATTCTTTCTGCTTTCTCTATTCTTGGTCTTCAAGATCGTGGTAAGAAAACTTTATCTACTTGGTTTGTTGATTCTAGTGCATCTAATCATATGACTGACTTTCCGGATTTCTTACAAAATTTGCATCCTTATACTGGTCGACAATATATTCAAGTAGCCAATGGTAGTAGCCTTCCGATTACTGCTATTGGTGACATTGGTCACACTTTTAGTCATGTTTTTGTTGCTCCAAACTTATCAACTAATTTGATATCTGTTAGTCAGCTTGTGGAGAATCACTGTGATGTTCATTTTTTTGTGCTGACTGTGTTGTACAATATCAGGCTTTGGGGAAGGTGATCATGAAGGGGCCTAGAGTGGGCAGATTATTTCTATTGCATTTTTTCATTCCCAGATCTTTAGTCTTATCTTCTGTTATTATTGATAATCAAGTTGAACTTTAGCATAAACGTTTAGGCCATCCGAATCATGTAATTTTGTCTAACTTAATACAATATGGTTTTGTTGGTAACAATTTCAATTTTGCTTTGACATTTAACTGTGCTATATGTAAACTTGGAAAGAGTAAAACTTTGTCTTTTTCCTAATTCTGGTAGTCATGCAAAAGTGTGCTTTGATGTTATACATAATAATGTTTGGCGTATTATTCCTATTGTTTCTCATAATCACTACCGTTATTTTGTAATATTTATTGATGATTATAGTCAGTTTATATGAATATATTTTTTTGCAAATTAAATATGAGGTCTTCCGGGTATTTCAAAGCTTTGTTGCTCTTATTGAGAATCAGTTTTCTACGGGTATTAAGATTTTACGCACTGATAATGGTGGCGAATACATGTCACGTGAATTTCAGACTTATTTGCAAGAAAAAAGCATTATCTCACAAAGGTCATGCCCTTATACTCCTCAGCAAAATGGGATGGTCGAACGCAAGAATCATCATTTTTGGACATGGTTCGTACTCTCCTCTTACAGTCCTCCGTACCATCTAAATTTTGGGTTGAAGCAATAACTACTGCCGTGTACTTGATTAATTGTTTGCCCTCTCAACACTTGGGATTTGATTCTCCATTTTATTATTTTTTTGGCATTTATCCTGACTATGATATACTCCACACATTTAGATGTGTTTGTTTTGTTCATTTACCTCTTCATGAACGACACAAACTTGCTGCTCAAACTGTTCGATGTGCATTTATGGGTTATTGTACCAATCAAAAAGGCTATATCTGTTATGATCCTACTATTAATCGTATGCGTATCTCTAGGAATGTTATGTTCTTTGAGGAAGAATATTATTTTCAGCAGCAAGTTTTCTCTACTTCACCGATTCTTCTTCCTAATTTTGAGAAAACATCACAGTCAACTGATAGCGATCCGCAAGTGCATAGATTTTTATCGAAGTAATAAAAGATTATCGATCCCACGAGGATCAGGCGGTCAAGTACCGATTACACGATTGATCTATATCTAGACGATTCAAATGGTGGTTTTTGTTTTGAAAACTTCTAATGCAAGAAAACAAAAAGGTGGTTTTAGGGTTTTGGCTAAAAATCAATTTGGATAAATTCAGGATTCGGGGTTTCACCACGTTGACAAATATGAATTTAATAAAAATAAATCATTGAACAGAAAAATATAGTTTTGAAAGGGATTTTTCCAAAGGTACAGATTACCTCCTCCCGAAGCGTAATCCGGTATCTATTTATATTAATTCTCTACTCTCGTGACAATTAACATAAATAGACCCATTAAGTTCTATGAAAAACCATGGTAATCCTTCAAGCGAATTTGAACTACTCTCGTGATCGGATTCACATGTTTGAAAAGAATAGTTCCGACGTTGCGATTCACCTCTCGGTCCTTCTCGCAACGTCTAAGACGCAATAAAACTTGGCCAGAGTATTAAAGTGAGAATACGTACAATTCTAATCAAATCAAATCTATAAAATTCATGTAAAAGAATTGAAACAATATATTCAATCCATAAATCGTCAACGGGCTAATCCCTAAATGCCAAAGATATGGTTTACACGTTCATATTCAAAGCAAACATCATGTTCATCGATGAATTACACATGTAATCTCTCTAAAATAATACAAAGAGACACTAAGAAAGTAATTAGAACTCTTCCCCTTGATCTGATGATGATGATGAAGTGATCAAACCCCTCCCTTGCGTGATCTCTCGCCGGATTTCTGCCCTAAAAATTAATTTCCGCCGCCGCCGCTACAACCCTTCGTTTTTGTGCCTAGAAGCCCCCCGAAACCCTTCTAAAATCCTTCCTTTTATAGTCTAATCAGTATAGAACCCATGTGGGAAGGTTTCTAGAGAGTTTGGTTCAATTCCGATTTAATTTGGAGTCGAATCAAGTGAGAAACCGAAAGGGCGGACGTTTTCACGGCCCATAACCTATTCACGGCCGAGGTCGTAAATCCTTCTGTGTGTACAGCACTTAAGTCACAGAAATATTCACGGCCCGTGATGGATTCACGGCCTCGCCCGTGAAAGTTTCTGTAAGCTTTTTAACTTAGCCGTTTTTCACCTTCTGCTCGAACTCAGAATTACGGCCGATCCATAATTACGGCCAAGGCCGTAATTTTTACATTCTTCACTATTTTGACTCCAAATTCAACGTGTAAGCTCGTGATTTTCTCGGGAATCATAATATGGCATCAAAACTCTCGAAATCCATCATTTTTGTGCCTTTTTACCTACATTTTCATAAAAACGAGATAAAGTGAAGATTCTGTGCAAAGTGAAGTAAAAATATTAAAAATTGCATAAAATCATTCAATTAAGCCCAAAATATGATGTAAAATATAGGTAAAAACATGGTGTAAATGCAACTCACCAAAATACCCTAGACTTAAAATTTTGCTTGTCCTCAAGCAATACCTTGATATGTATAAAGAATGTAAAGATAAGGAATACTCATTTGTTTTTGTCCCTAATAATATCTTCAGTTTACAAATTTAGCAATCAATATTTCAAACTTAAGTAATTCAAGAAAAATCATAATAGAGATAAATTCCAAGCGATTACAATCCAAGAAAGATAAAATTCACAATTCATGTCATAACATCCATTCAACACACACAAAATACTAGATACTCTCAGTTTAATAAATCCATTTCACTTAACAGATAAAATTTTTTACTTCAAGAATTTCAGTGATGTTAGAGATAAGAGATTTTTAAAGCAATTTGGTCTTTAAAACTGTTATGTGCTGTTTACTATCAGCATCATAACAAGTTTAAAGTATACCACAAAGTAGTATAATATAACTCATAGTCTCAATCATGAAAGTTAGCGGAGTTGTCTACATAACCTACAGCTTTCTCTTTTTCTCTTTTTTTTTTTTTTCTAGAGACTTCAACTCATGTCTTCGGTACCACTGCCAAATTTAACAGTGCCAAGTAGAGGAGTCTTTTCTCTCTTTTATTTTTTTTAGAGAAAGCCGGTCAGTGGCATGGTACTTAAATATGTCGTTATCGATACTTGATCGCAACAGATTTAAAGTATACCACATTGTGGTATAATATAACTCATGACTTTAGATCACTCAACCAGAGAAGTTGGAGCAAATCTCAATTTAAAGAGATATCACCAAATTCCTATTCATAAAAATTTCCATCAAGCAAAAATAGATTTAAACTTCAAGTAACAAGATACTATGCATGTGTCCTATGAACATATAACAATTCACACAATAACAGAATTGAATTTACTCAACAATTTAGGTCTACATTAAATTTTAAAAATTCCCTAAGTCATCAAATTAAATGCCCAAAATGCTTCCTAAGTCTAGAATTAAGGATAAAATAAATTTGATAACTCCTTAACAATCATAAACATTCAAAATTCATATCTATAAAGTTTTAAAGAATAAGTATATCATGAAGGACACCCTAGACTTAAATTGTTGCATATACATGAACATTAAAATCAATGAATGGTAGATTTCAGAAAAATTTTGCAAAAATTCGCTTTAAAAACATTGGCGAAAACCTATACAATCATATTAAAAGAATGAAAACATGACTTAGAAAAATCTAGAAACTATGTCACATCAAAGATAATCATATTTTACAATGTAAACAAGTTTCAGACATTAAATACCATCATGTTTTACTATCAAAATCATGTTTAAATATACTCACAAAGAAAATGTTGTCATCACGGTTGGTATATGATTCACGGCTGCACCCGTGAACATCTCGTTGAACACTTTTACTTCAAGTAAAAATTTTCCAAAAATTCCTACACATAAAATAACTTATTAAAAGATTTTCCATGAATAAAAATTCATCAAATCATGCTGTCAAAATTTTATTTCAAAGCAAACAAAAGATAAAATAAAACAAAAGAAATAATAAAAGTTAGAAGTTTGGGTTGCCTCCCAAAAAGCGCTTGTTTAAGGTCATTAGCTTAACCAATGCTTCATATCATGGAGGAGTTGGTGAATCTGTGCCATAGTAGAGAGTATATAATCTTCTTCTTTTCCTTCGTCTCAAAAGTGTGCCCACCAAAGTATGTATCCAGTGAAATAGGTGGATCAATGTTGCAGTGTCCAGTACATGCATACAAAAACAGAAGTTAGAGTCATGCAGAGAATACTCAATAATTTTTCTGTATTTATCCAAAAGTAATATCATGCATTCTTCCTTTAGATTTACATTAGCAACCGGAAGAAGATTAGAATTAAAATCAAAGAATTCATACCCTGGATTGATCAAGAAGCTTTCAAACTTCAAATTTGGTTTTTCTCTTACATCAATGTCAATGTGATCAAGAATCTCATGTGTTATTATCTTTTGGGCACCTGTGGTAGCATTTAAATCAAATAATATTTCATCCACCTCATCATCATTATCCTCTCCACCATTTATAATGCAAATCCCTAATGATTTTTCCTGGAGAAAAAGGATTGATGGTTCATATGGAGGTGGTGGTGTAATATGCTCAGGATCCTCTTCTTCTTTTTTCTCAATTTCTTTCTCTTCAATGGTGGCGGTGTAGTAAGAAAATGAAGGGATGTATTCCATCCTAACACTATCAAATTCATCCCCATCAATTTGGTTATTTCTTACTTGAGGATCCATAAATTCTTCATCCTTCTTTTCACAAGACTCCAAAAATTCGAATTTCTCTTCAAACATGTCCCAAGTATTTGTGTTACAAGACACTTCATTATGTGAGAGAGGACTAGATGGCTGGTAAATTGTTGAGGAAGGTAAATCACAATCATCAAAAATTTTAAAATCATCAAAATTTGAAGATGGAAAATCATAATCAGGAGTCATGACTAATGATTGATCCAACTCTACAAAATTCTCAGATTTATTCTGGATTTCTTCCACTATATCATTTTTATCAGTGCCAAAAAACATACTATGAATTTTCTCATTTTGTTTTTCCATAGCAGCTAGAGTCTTTTCAAGCATGGCTTTTTGCAACTGTATATTTTGTTCCAACTCATTTTGTTTTTCCAAAACAGCTGTATATTTTTCAAGCAAGACTACAAAGTTGGATTCTTCAGGTTCACTAAAGTCTGATTGTGGAATAGAGGCTGGGTCATTCTAATAAAGATAATCTTCCTGGTTCTCCCAACTTGGGTTATAGGTACTAGGGCATGAGTTAAGGCATGGAGGAATACCTAATTGACATTCAGTAAAAGTATGCCCATGACATTGATAAGTGATTTTTACACCATGTTTTTGCCTATGTTTTAGATCATATTTTGAGCTTATTTGCATGATTTTGTGCTACTTTTAGTGTTTTTATCTTACTTTGCACAAAATCTTCACTTTTCTTGGTTTTTGTGAAAATGTAGGTAAAATGGCCTAAAAATGATGGATTTTGAGGGTTTTGAAGCCAAAGCATGATTCCTGAGGAGATCAGAGCTCACACGTCCAATTTGGGGCGAAAACGGTGAAGAACGAGACATTTACGGCCTTGGCCGTAATTGCTGATTCGGCCGTAAAAGCGACGATGAACGGAGGACGAATAAACAGAAACTTTCACGGGCAAGGCCGTAATTCCATCACGGGCCGTAAAAGTTTCTGTGACCAAAAGCATTATACACCGAAATAATCATGGTCGAAGCCATAAACTCATCACTGTTGACACAGATTTGTATAGAGTTTCATGTGTCAATTTACTTATGGAATCATGCTTATTTCATGGCTTTAAGCCTTGCAATTGCCTATATTTGGATACATTTATGGAATCTACACCCGTTTCGGTATTTTCACGTTTTCAGGTCAAATTGGCCACATAGATTGTAAATTCTGACACTTTGGTGATAGAAGAGCTCATCCTAACTCAAGATGATCCTAACCAGGAGTTTTCAGATTCATTGAAGCCTTTGTTGTAAATCTAGACCGGGTCCCGATCAGAATCATGACCGTGATCGTCGCTAAGCCTGAAGCTGAAATCGATAAATCACGATCGGGTCACGACCAAATTCTCGCCCGAGATCGCGGACCCGCCTGTTACGAAATTACCGTTTTCTCCCACGTTTCTTTGATCTGATCTAAGGGGAGGCTGAAGGGCACCTAGGACCTTTCTCCCCCATTGACAAAGGAGGCGTGGAGCAGCTTTTAGGGGAGGTTTCCCTCACGAAATCATCATTTTGTGAGGTATGGGCGGCTGAACCTTTGCAGGAAATGAAGGCTGGCAGAAGACTTTCGGCTGAAGCTCTGCAGCGGCTGTAGCAACTTTTGCAGGACATGGGGAAGAAGAGAAAGTCAACCAGGATGAGAGGAGGAGAAGGATAAAAGGTTTCCTCGGTTCCAAAGAAAAAGGGGGGGGGGGATTCGCACGAAGGAACAGGAGGAGTAGAAGAGAAGTGTCGCTGCCAAGGAGAAGAGAGCCACGCATCCATATTTCTTGAAGATCTTCCCCTGTCTGAGCATCTCAGAGCCAAGCTGTAACAAAGACTTAGATCCGCACTTGATTTTCTACCCTATTGTGTAAACGCTTGCAAGATACCTCATGATCTTACGCTTTTATTGCAACTCCTGCGCAAACTTATTGTTACGTGTAATGTTCATGTTTGAGAATATTGTTTATGTTGATACCATGAACATGCTAAGCTAAGCTCCTAATCAGGATGTGGGAGTAGCCATTTTGATGCATTACTAGCTTGGTAGTCTAGATTTGAATGTTATAATCCAACTCGATCCTATGTGCGCGCCTTGCTTGCACATCCCATCTTGGGTGCGCTTGAGCCTCTGCCTCTTGATCTGAGGTTTGTAAATCAGATAATCACAGGGAAACTCGCTGATTGTCTGTACTCAACCAAGGGGTAGTTAGGGTTTTAGACGTGTCGGGGAGACCACAAGTCCGACTGCGCATCCGAAGCATTCGATTGAGGGTTTTATCAAATTTGTTTGATCGCTTTGCCTACGTCTCCTGAAAGGGAGCGTTTGAGTCTGTATTTCCTCGTGTGGGATTTGTAAGGCAGGAATTCTTGGAGGGAATCCACTTGACGAACTGCACTCTCCTTGCGTTAGCTCCTAGATCTTAAACGCATCTGGCAAACTTCTTGCGCACCGGTACGTTAGATTACAAGAACACAATGCCTGCGTAGCCCGAAAGGGCACGCTTGAGCCAGAAGTTACGCGGGAGAGGTTTGTAAGCCAGGAATTCTCATGGAGGACCTCTTTTGTCATCCTGTGCCTATCTTGGAAGTGCTAGGAGCTTAGGCGTATTGGGGAGAAGCATTTTCGACCAAGCGCCAGAACCTAATAGATTTGACCTATAGCAACTGGCTGTAGGAGGGAGCAACTACCTAAGTGAGAAGGAAGCTGAGTCCCTTGAACTAGAAAGGATAAAGGCATTAGAGTCTGGACTATTAAGCTGTAAGAAGTCAAGGCGGTGAACCCACATCGTGATGTTTTATACTATTAAGACTCTCTCGTGCAAATTCCTCTATTTACATTTTCGTGTATTTAATTAGTTAACATTTAGACTTCGTTAATTTTGCATCGTCTAGCTAGCAAATTCAAGATCTGTCGGTATTTGTCCATCAGTCCCTGTGGGATCGATATTTTATTACTTCGATAGACCCGTGCACTTGCGGGTAACGCCTGCCTATATCGGTGGGGCTATCAAGTTTTTGGCGCCGTTGTCGGGGGACTGATTTTGGCAATATTGACTAAATTAAGAAATTATTAGACTAGACATTTTTAGTTTGTTAATATACTTTCTTTTATTTCATTTTACACCTTTCTTGACTTAGCGAAACATCTATTTGTTAGAGTTTTAGTTTATGTGTACAACTCCACGACCGGAACCTGCAGCACCATTTGATTCGGAAATCGAAAGAACGTTCCGGCGTTGCAGAAATATTCAGAAATATCAACCCAAGAAGTGTTCGCAAACAACAATCATGGGCGGTAACAAATCACTTCGTGACTTCGCTGCACCAAATATTCAAGGACTGCATTCTAGCATTGCACGTCCGCCAATAGAGGCAAATAATTTTGAGATAAAACCGTCACTCTTATCAATGTTACAGCAAAACTAATTCGGTGGATCACCAACTGAGGATCCGAACATGCATCTATCTGTTTTTCTTGAATACTGTGACACTCTTAAAATGAATGGTGTAACCACTGACGCTCTGCGGCTACGACTTTTTCCTTTTTCACTTTGAGACAGGGCACGGGCTTGGTTACATTCATTACCATCGGGATCCATTATCACATGGGATTAACTCTCACATGCTTTTCTTGCAAAATACTTTCCTCCGAGCAAAACCGCGCAACTGAGAAACCAGATTACCAATTTCTCTCAAAAAGAAGGCGAATCATTATATGAGGCATGGGATCGCTTCAAGGAATTGCAGCGAATGTGTCCTCACCACAGCATCGAGAAATGAGTACTGATACATACATTTTATAATGGCTTGCTTTATAACACTCGTCTTACTGTTGATGCAGCCGCTGGAGGAGCTTTGATGAACAAAGCTGTCGATGAAGCCTATAATTTGATAGATGAAATGGCGCTCAACCACTACCAATGGTCAGGCGAAAGAGGTACTTCATCTTGACAAACCGGTAAGTATGAACTTGACGCCCTTACTTCTCTAGCTGCAAAAGTAGACTCCTTATCTCACAAGCTAGATTCTATGAATATGCATCCTACTGTGTCTAACCTTGCCATGTGTGAAGTTTGTGGGATAGAAGGTCATCTTCCTGAAACTTGCCAGTTAAGAATTTTGACATCTCAAGATCCTCCACCCGCTCTAGTGAATGCTGTAGGAGACTTTAATGCAAGGGTCCCAAACAACCCCTATTCAAATACCTACAATCCCGGATGGAGGAATCATCCTAATTTTTCCTATAGGAACAACAATGCGACCCAACCATCAAACTATAGGCAACCTCCTGGTTTTCACCCACCCAACACCGGGTTTCAGCCCAAACAATTTGAGCAGTCGTCACATTCAGGTACCAACACAACACCACAGGAGCAAACCTTCGAATCGCGATTCGATAGCTTTGTATCAACGCAAACGAAAGCCATAGATAATATTCTGGAAGCAATCAAAGACTTAACTACTCACCAGAAGATGTTAGAGAACCAAATAGCCCAACAGGCTAGTACATCAACTAGACCGCCGGGCAGATTGCCTAGACAGCCTGAAACAAATCCTAGGGAACATTGCAATGCCATTACCACGCGTAGTGGCAAGCAACTCGAGGAACCGGAAGTACCTAAAGATGACCGTTGTGAGGATGAAGCTAAGACTCCTGAAACTGAGGAACCTGCTGCCATTGAACAAGGACCACAATTGAAAGAGACTGAACCTGTCTATGTTCCACCACCACCCTACAAACCGTCCATTCCATTTCCCCAGAGGTTGGCAAAAGAAAAACTCGATCATCAATTCGGTAAATTCTTGGAAGTTTTAAAGAAACTGTATATCAACATACCATTTACCGATGCTTTATCACAAATGCCATCTTATGCTAAGTTTTTAAAGGAGATCTTATCTAATAAAAGGAAAATGGAAGAACACGGCACGGTGGCATTAACCGAGGAATGCAGCACAATTATTCAAAATAAGCTGCCGCCAAAGCTGAAGGACCCTGGCAGCTTTACTATTAAATGTCTGATCGGAGACACACCTTTCGACCGAGCTATATGCGATCTTGGTGCCAGCGTGAGCCTAATGCCACTCTCTCTTTGCAGGAAACTGGATATGGAGATTTGAAGCCGACAAATATTTCTTTGCAATTGGCCGACCGTTCTGTACGACATCCGGTAGGAATTTTAGAGGACGTGCCAATAAAGGTCAGTAAATTTTATATTCTAGCTGATTTCATTGTGCTTGAGATGGAAGAAGACTCCAAGCTTCCTATTATATTGGGCAGACCATTTTTGGCAACTGCCGGAGCAGCAATCGATGTTAAAAATGGGAAGTTGACACTACGGATAGGTGAAGAAACAGTAGAGTTTGATATAACTGAAAGCCTAAAGAAACTTCTTTTTGCAGATTCTTGCTTTAGCATCGGAGTCATGGACCAAGAGCTTTGTTCGCCCCATGTTCATCAAAAAGACATTGACCCACTCGAGGCATGTCTGGTGAACGAGTATGACGACGAAGGAAAGGAGGAAGCGCAGGCTTATGCCAGTATTCTTGACACAACCACCGAAATTGAGATGGGCACAGAAGAACTCGAGGAGTTACTAGAGCCTAAATCCGAGGTTCACGAACCACTTAACCTAGAACTCAAATCCTTACCGAGCAACCTCAGGTATGAATTTTTGGGTGAAAAATCTACTTATCTTGTTATAGTAGCTGCCCATCTGGACTCAGAACAGACAACCCTTCTTCTTGAAAAGCTTCGGAAATACAAAAAGGTAATCGATTATACTTTAGATGATATAAAAGGTATTAACCCTTCTTTATGCATGCATAGGATACACCTCGAGGAGGACAGTAAATCATCTATCGAATACCAGAGGCATTTGAACCCGAACTTAAAGGAGGTAGTTAAAAAAGAAATTCTGAAACTATTGGATGCTAGGGTCATATACCCTATTTCAGATAGCCAATGGGTAAGCCCGGTACACGTGGTACCAAAGAAAGGAGGAGTAACGGTAGTAAGGAATGAAGATGATGAATTGATCCCGCAAAGAACCATCACCGGGTGGCGCATGTGTATCGATTATCGGAAACTGAATAAGGCCACCCGCAAAGATCATTTTCCTCTCCCTTTTATTGATCAAATGCTTGAAAGATTAGCTACTAATTCTTATTTTTGTTTCTTGGATGGGTACTCAGGATTTTTCCAAATACCGATACATCCAGACGACCAAGAGAAAACCACATTTACATGTCCTTTCGGCATTTTCGCTTATCGACGTATGCCATTCAGCTTGTGTAATGCACCAGCTACATTCCAGTGGTGCATGACGACAATCTTCTCAAATTTCATTGAAGACATCATGGACGTCCTTATGGATGACTTTTTGGTATACGGGTCTAGTTTTGATTCTTGTTTATCTAATCTGACCCGTGTTTTGCAACGTTGTGAAGAGACGAACTTGGTGTTAAATTGGGAGAAATGCCATTTTATGGTAAAAGAAGGGATTGTGCTTGGTCATTTGATATCGGAGTGTGGTATCGATGTCGATAAAGCAAAAATCAGTGTAATAGAGAGAATGCCGCCTCCGAACTCCATCAGAGGAATCAGAAGTTTCTTGGGCCATGTAGGCTTTTATAGACGTTTTATTGAAACTTTTTCCAAAATTTCTAGACCTTTAACATCTTTGCTTGCTAAAGATGCTTCATTTGTTTTCGACCAGGACTGCATGGATGTGTTTCAATAATTGAAAAAGGCATTGATTTCCACCTCGATAATACAACCTCCGGATTGATTGCTGCCTTTCGAAATCATGTGCGATGCGAGCGATTATGCGGTAGGAGCCATGCTAGGACAGCGGAAGGAGCCATGCTAGGACAGCGGAAGGATAACAGAACTCATGCCATTTACTATGCTAGCCGAACGCTTGATGGAGCACAGAGCAACTACGCCACAACGGAAAAAGAACTCTTGGCTGTAGTTTTTGCGTTTGACAAGTTTCGATCATACTTAATTAACTCGCGTGTTATTGTTTATATAGATCATGCGGCAATTAGGTATCTCATGACAAAGAAGGATGCAAAACCGCGCCTAATCAGATGGATACTATTATTGCAAGAATTCGATATTCAGATCAAAGATAAGAAGGGAACTGAAAATCTAGTAGCGGATCATCTGTCGCGCTTGACAACCACTCCTGAGAGCGACTCTGAAGAGGAGATAGATGACACGTTCTTAGACGAGAACCTAGTAGCTGCTACTACAACAAGAACACCCTGGTATGCTGATCTGGTAAATTTCTTGGCGGCCGGTATTATGCCTCCGAATTTAACGTACCAGCAGCGAAAGCGATTTTTGTCAAACGCAAAGTACTACTATTGGGACGATCCACTTTTGTTCAAGCGCTGTGCCGATTGTATTATTCGAAGTTGCTTGCATGAGGAAGAAATCTCAGATGTCCTGTTCCAGTGTCATTCATCTTCCTATGGAGGACATTGCAGCAGCAAGAAAACAGCATTTAAGGTTCTCCAATGTGGATTCTTTTGGCCAACCCAGTTTAAAGATGCGAGGTACTACGTACTATCCTGTGATCGCTGCCAGAGGACAGGAGGAATATCGCAAAGAAATGAGATGCCCCTTAATACCATTCTTGAGATCGAGATCTTTGACGTATGGGGTATCGACTTTATGGGACCGTTTCCACCCTCCTGTGGTAACCGATTCATCTTAGTTGGAGTTGATTATGTTTCCAAATGGATCGAGGCCCTAGCTGCCCCGACGAATGATTCTAAGGTAGTTCACAGATTCTTCAAGAAGTTAATATTTTCGCGATTTGGAATGCCTCGCGTGGTAATCAGTGATGGAGGATCTCATTTTATTGAACGGAGGTTTGAATTACTTCTCAAAAAATATGGAATAATGCACAAGATAGCCACCGCTTACCATCATCAAACTAGCGGACAAGTTGAAATATCAAACCGGGAGATAAAGAACATTCTTGAAAAAACCGTATCACACACACGAACAGATTGGTCGCTCAAACTTGACGATGCTTTATGGCATACCATACAACATTCAAAACTCCTATAGGTATGTCCCCATTCCAGTTGATATACGGTAAATCATGCCACTTACCTGTTGAGATTGAGCACAAAGCCTATTGGGCGATTCAACGACTGAATTTTGATGGGAATCAGGCTAGGAGAGTCAGAAAACTTCAACTTAATGAGCTCGACGAATTTAGGCAAGAAGCCTATGAGAATGCCATGATTTATAAAGAACGCACCAAAAGGTAGCACGATTGAAGAATTATGAAGAGAGAGTTTCGTGAAGGTGAATTGGTACTATTGTTTAACTCCAGGATCAAACTTTTTCCTGGCAAGCTTCGAACCAAATGGACAGGACCGTATGTAGTACAGAAGGTCTACCCTCACGGTGCTGTAGACATTTACCAAGAGTCAACC
This sequence comes from Costus lasius, assembly GCA_027563935.2. NCBI lineage: Eukaryota > Viridiplantae > Streptophyta > Magnoliopsida > Zingiberales > Costaceae > Costus > Costus lasius. The sequence continues at coordinate 121,839,065 of CM050446.2, forward strand.
GGTACATTCAAGGTTAACGGGCAAAGACCTAAACACTATATCTCACATGAACCGATGCCGAGAGGGACTGTTCTAGTCCTCGTGGATGCTCCTTCACCGGAATAACACCAATGATGGTCAAGCTGATGGACCATTAAACCAGCGCTTCTTGGGAGGCAACCCAAGCTTCTTACCTTAGCTAAATTCGTTTTCAGCATTTTTCTTTCATATTTGCATGTTTTGTGTTAGTTCAATTTAGCTTGCACATTTTGACGGGATCCTAGCTTCCTCTACTATAAGTTTGGATTTCATTTCCTAGTTTGCTCTAATGCATGGTTTTGATATCTTATATTGGTGGTAATCTTGCAGGAAATACACATCAAACTCCAAAATACCGGCGCAGGATACCGATATTGAAGTAAGGTGTGAAGATCCTCGATGATAAGCACTCACACGAGAAGGATGCAAGCTAAACTCGCGCCAATCAATTTTAATCCTTGGAATATTGAAAGCCTATACGCAGTCATGGGTTGATCTCATTTATCTTTGGCACTAGCGGTCGATTTTTATAAAAATTGAAAATGATATTTGGGCCTTATTATGCCCTTTCCTTACTTGCATTAGTTGTTGTGTTCCTCTCTATTTTGCTATGAATGCTGATGTTTTTACTTGATTTGGAATGACACAGAGATATCGCAAACTGATGCAGTGAGGGGAGACGTTTTCTATCAGTTTCTCCAAAATCACTGGCGGGTCCTGACCAAAATCTCGACTGTGATTCTCACTCAACTCAAACATCAGAAAATTCACCGAGAACATTATGACAATAAAGACATTAGAGGCACGGCCGTGAAATTCGCGCACAATCGAACAGAGGACAATCAAGGGTGGGTCACGACAAAAATCACGGGCAGGATCTTTAAAAAGACAGAATGCTTACAAATTTGACGAGGACATCACGGCTGCCCCGTGGATGAAATTACCACCATGAAGACAGGAATTTAGAGATCGCGGCAAAATCACGACCGGACCCTGACAGGAATCTCGAGTGAGATAACCAAACTTAACGCCTTAACGGGTCCGCCTGGCCAGCCCGACCGTTTAGCAACCCGTTAAGGGTTTTTACTTAAGCTGCTCGATCGGGATTTCCAACTAGGATTCCTGATTTTCCCCCTTTTTCGTACCACTCACACGGCGACCACAGTACTGTTGGGAAACCCCGGGGACATTTTACAATTTTTCAGAGACACATACATACATTGCACAGCGGAAGAATGTCCCCGAAACAGGCCGGTCCCAAAAACCAGTGAAGATCGCATGCAAGGGGGTCGATACGATGAGTTAGAAAATACCTCAGAGCAAGATGAGGTCGATGTCGTGATAAGCGCCCAAGCGTGCGCCCTATGCAGTCTCACACACACGGATGCCTTGAGTCATCTTCTTCCACACCCGGTGCTAGCCTCGGGAAGAAGATCCAAGCCTTAGGGAGATGCTCCAACCACCTTGCGCCACCAAGAGAGAAAGATGCGCCAAGTGGTAAGGAAGGAGAAGCTTGCGGCCACTTGATGGAAGAGGAAGAGATTGCGCCCTTGCTCCTTGCTCTCGCCCTTTCTTATGTTCACGCCTCCAAGGATGAATCATCATAAGAGAGGGCGGCTAGGGTCACATATATAGGGCAAGAGGCGATTAGGGCAATGGCTAGGATCATGACAAGTGTAGGGCTAGGATGAGGAGGTTTGATGTAAGGAAAGTCTCCAAGACTTTACCATAAACTTCATTCAACCTTTCCAAAATTGCCCAAGTACCATATTAGCCCAAGACATGCCTTAAAGGCATTCATACCATCAAGGGAGAAGGGCTAGGCGCAAATTGCTTCCTTAATGAAGCAATTTTGCCACCCTAACCCCATTATGCCCCTTAGGCGCCAATGGGGTTGGGTTTTTCCCCATTATACCCTTTTAGCCTCTCTTCTCTTCATGAGAGCTTGTTATTGGGCTTCATTGGATAATGAGCTAGCCCAAACTTCATCCTATGGGTTGATTAAGCATTTGGATCCAATCCAATGCAACCCTAATCCAAGTGTGACCTACCATGGTCAAATACGGGTCAACCTGTCATAAATAAAGTTTGGCTCCAATAACATTCTTCCATCTCATCAGGCCCATTGGCGCTGATGAAATCTCCCACTTAGATCCGAGTTATCCAATAACTCGATCATAAGGCTTCCCGATCAATACGAGAACTCAAGTATCAAGGTGTGCGACCCTGTAGGTTCTTCTGACGCTGGCAGTGCTGACCAAAGGTCATCACAAGCAGTGAGTGGCACCTAGCAGTGCATCGCTGCTACCCAGGTCATTGGAATGGATATCGATATCGACATCCCCATCATCGCAACTAGGTACAGATGCATTACAGTCTCTTTGCTGGACTGATATCCGATTGGACAAGTGTGTCACCACTTGTTTTCACCCAATCACATGGCTATGACTAAAACAGGTTTTTACCTGGGTATGGCCATACACTTTCAGTCATAGAACCATAAAGGAGCTCCATGGATATCATGCTTCCTTAGGGAAGGGGCAAATCCTATGTCTGTCCATTGATCTTCTCATATGGGTCGTGACATGCTCAATAACAACCGTTATGACCTCCCAGCTACGGCAAGGTGTTGGGTTGTATCAAAGCAAGTCCCTAACCATATAGAATGATCAATGACCTCAAGTCAAGGGATCAATGCATCTCCTATCACTTATGAGGATAACTCATGACACTAAGTCATAGCCTCATAGCGGGTCTATCCAGTATATCCCCAATGATATACCCATGTGTCTGCGTTAGCACCACGTGCCTAACCAGCCCACATACCAGTCTCACAAGTACCATAGCTGTCCCATATCCACTAAGGTACATCGACTGGGGATTATAATTCGAGCACAGATCCAATCTGTCTCCAGGGACATTATCATGTAAGTACACAATCGCAGGTGTAGTCAAACAATGATAATGACAATGCCAGAATGATATATAAATATCAGTGTTAAGTAGTACATAAGTTGACCAAAACTAGGTCCTAGGGCATATACACCAACAAGTACCTACTGCCGCCGCCGTTCGCCTCATCGCCGACCACCAACCCTCCAGCGACTGCTCCGATCATCTCCGGCGAGCTGTCATTCCAAGATTTCGCTCCTTATTTCACCACAAGGTCTCCAGCAATCAGTTGCCGATTCTTCAGTGTCCGCCTCTGTTCGCTGCTCGAGAAGCCATGCCGCCCCGCAAGAAGAACACTAGGAAGCGACCGGCAGGCACCTCAAGCCCTCGACCGGCAGCGCCACCACAGCAACAACCAGTGCCACTAGAAATCCAGATGAGGGATAATCACCAGGCAGCAAGGTACCAAGTCCTTTCCAATCGCAGAATCGTTAATACTCGTTATATCGATCCACCCACGCTTGCTGCACTCGGAATCTTCGACGATTTACTTTGGGTGTTTCGACAATTTGGCTGGGGGCGATTTCTGCAGTATGCTCATCCCACGTACATCCCTTTCATGCTTGAATTTCTGAGTTCGGTTGAATTGAAAGTCTCTTCGCTAGACACGGATCCAGGGCTGCTATCCTTCAGATTGGCCAACACAGAGTATCGTCTTACCATTGCTGATCTTAACGACATCTTTGGGTTTCCTGCGTATGCTTCCAGCATCGGACCACCGAACTTCAATGAAGACATTTTCTGGAGGTGCATCTCCTCCATGTCCGCTTACTCGCCCCGCAATGCCAGAGCTTCAACGCTCTCCAACCCCTGCATCCGCTATGCGCATAGGTTACTTGCGCATTCGATTTTCGCGAGGGAAGGAGACGGAATTGTACGCCAACCGGACTTACTTTGCCTTTGGGGCCTCTTGCACCATTTCCAGATCAACGCCGGCTATCATCTCGCCCGGCAATTCATGCGTGTGGCTCATGCGCAGAAAGGAGTTATCTGCATAGGCGGGATGATCACGAACATAGCTCTATCCCTGGGCCACAATCCTTATGGACAGCCGGAGGCGGTGGGCAGCAGACGACTGGACCTTGAACACCTACTTTCTATGAAGATGATAGTCCGACGAGGGGACATCTTCCACCTGACTTTCATGGATACCACAGACACCATGCCATTGCCGAACACTACGAGGACAGATATCAGGGACACCGCTAACTGGTGCTTGCGTTCAGATCCAGCAGCACCAGAGGATCAGACCACCCCCCCTTGATGTCGACCCGAGTGCCTCCATCTATGGACAACCGATAACTGCCGCGCGCCCTTCTACGGAAGATTTGCTCCACTTGCTTCGCCAAGATCAGATCCACCAAGGGAAGCCGCTAGCGGCCCTGATGGATACGGTGAACTGCATTGAAGTTTTCCTCCACAGCAACATGGCTCCACCACCACCGCGAGACGAGGATGAAGACGTCGACGACACCATCCATGTCTCTAATTCGTCTGAGCCAGCTGACGACGATGACGATGACGACCCGGCTGAGTGCAGTGAGTAGGGCTGCACTCTAGTAAGTTCTCCCTCACCCCTTTTGATATATACCTATATTATATGCATCTAGATGATGCATCTTTTGCTTAGGGTGAGGGTACTTACACATTTTGATGGGTCGTCTTGACTTCTACTTCTTATGATATGATGTTGTACGAGGGTACTTTTTATGACTATGACGGTAAACTTTTATGCTGTGATGAACTGTCTTTTATGCTGTGCTGTTGTACCAAACTCGCTAACCAGCTCCACTGCTGAACTTCAATGTGCTTCACTTTTATAATGCCTTGACTGCACATGTTTTGATGATGAAATGGTTGTACAAGAAATAGTATTTCAGCTTTCTGATGTTGTGTATATCGTTAGACTGATGCTGCTTGATGTGATGCTTTGATTGCTTTACCATGATTTTAAACCACAACTGCCGAACATGTGTAGAACGTGAGTAACATTTTTTATAACTTGCTTTCTTGAAGTCTTATCATCACACTATGTCATCTCTTAGACACTTTAACTTTGCAAAGACATCTATATTGTAGCACATTTATCACACCCACACCCTTTTGCTACTCTTTTGACATAACTTTATGGATACATTTTGAAACCATGATTGATGGCTACTTCCCAAATACGCAAGGACCTAAGTCGTAGGTCCTAGCCGAGACTTTTTATTTATTACCTGATATTTTCTCATTTGAGATTGATACTTGTTCATTGACCTGATTTACGATTGATTTAGTCCCCCACACTGCATTTAGATCACATTCTTGATTGAACAACTAGTCACTCGATTCCCTATACACTGGAAACTTAGGGATTGAACTTTGATGAGCTTTGAGTCTAGGAAGACATATATATCAACATGAGTACTATTTGCTTGAAAGATTATAGACCAAACCACTCTACACACACACTTACCACCTTGGGAAACTCTTGGTGTTAGTTTTGGTACAAGCTCCTCTAGCTTGGCACCGCACAAAAGAGAGAAAGAAAGAAAGGAATGGAAAACAAGAAACAGTGATACCTAGGTTGCGACTTGGTACTGCCCAATAAAAAGAAAGAAGAAGAAAAAGAAGTGCAGTGGTACCGAAGCCTTGGCTTGGCACTGCCGTCAAAAGTAAAGAAAAAGAAGGAAAGAAGGGCAGTGGTACCGAAGTCGTAACTTGGCACTGAAATTCGAAAGAAGAGAAAGCGGTGGTACCGAAGCTTAGGCTTGGCACTACAGAGAAGAAGAAAGAAAAGTGCGATGGTACCGAAGCCATGAGTAAGACCTTTACTACCACTTTGGAATCTACCCTCTTGGTGCTTTCAAGTGTATTCGTGCCTCATGTGGTAAGGATCTATTTTCATCCAATGCTATTGTACAATTGTTGCACATAGATTTGACCTAGATATTATGCTTTTCATATCGACATCTCTCAAGTCTATAGTGATTTGCGCCTCTTGTGACTAGTTGTGATTCTTTAAGCATTAACAGGTCATTTGGGAATATAACTTTGATTGAACAAGCAAAGGTTTAAGTCGTAGGTATTCTGTTGACACAGATTTGTATAGAGTTTCATGTGTCAATTTACTTATGGAATCATGCTTATTTCACGGCTTTAAGCCTTGCAATTGCCTATATTTGGATACATTTATGAAATCTACAACTGTTTCGGTATTTTCACGTTTTCAGGTCAAATTGGACACATAGAGGATAAATTCTGACACTTTGGTGGCAGAAGAGCTCATCCTAACTCAAGATGATCCTAACTAGGAGTTTTCAGATTCATTAAAGCCTTTGTTGGAAATCACGACCGGGTCCGGATCAGAATCATGACCGTGATCGTCGCTAAGCCTGAAGCTAAAATCGACAAATCACGACCGGGTCACGACCAAATTCTCGCCCGAGATCATGGACCCGCCTGTTATGAAATCACTATTTTCTCTCATGTTTCTTTGATCTGATCTAAGGGGAGGCTGAAGGGCACCTAGGACCTTTCTCCCCCATTGATGAAGGAGGCGTGGAGCAGCATTTAGGGGAGGTTTCCCTCACGAAATCATCATTTCGTGAGGTATGGGTGGCTGAACCTTTGCAGGAAATGAAGGCTGGCAGAAGACTTTCGGTTGAAGCTCTGCAGCGGCTGCAGCAACTTTGGCAGGACATGAGGAAGAAGAGAAAGTCAACCAGGATGAGAGGAGGAGAAGGATAAAAGGTTTCCTCGGTTCCAAAGAAAAAGGGGGGGATTCGCACGAAGGAACAGGAGGAGTAGAAGAGAAGTGTCGCTGCCAAGGAGAAGAGAGCCACGCATCCATATTTCCTGAAGATCTTCCCTTGTGTGAGCATCTCAGAGCCAAGCTGTAACAAAGACTTAGATCTGCACTTGATTTGTTACCCTATTGTGTAAACGCTTGCAAGATACCTCATGATCTTACGCTTTTATTGCAACTCCTGCGCAAACTTGTTGTTACGTGTAATGTTCATGTTTAAGAATATTGTTTATGTTGATACCATGAACATGCTAAGCTAAGCTCCTAATCAGGATGTGGGAGTAGCCCTTTTGATGCCTTACTAGCTTGGTAGTCATGATTTGAATGTTATAATCCAACTCGATCCTATGTGCGCGCCTTGCCTGCGCATCCCATCTTGGGTGCGCTTGAGCCTCTACCTCTTGATCTGAGGTTTGTAAATCAGATAATCACAGGGAAACTCGCTGATTGTCTGTACTCAACCAAGGGGTAGTTAGGGTTTTAGACGTGTCGGGGAGACCACAAGTCCGACCGCGCGTCCGAAGCATTCGATCAAGGGTTTTATCAAATTTGTTTGATCGCTTTGCCTACGTCTCCCGAAAGGGAGCGTTTGAGCCTGTATTTCCTCGTGTGGGATTTGTAATGCAGGAATTTTTGGGGGGAATCCACTTGACGAACTGCACTCTCCTTGCATTAGCTCCTGGATCTTAAACGCATCTGACAAACTTCTTGCGCGCCGGTACGTTAGATTACAAGAACTCTATGCCTGCGTAGCCCGAAAGGGCACGCTTGAGCCAGAAGTTACGCAGGGGAGGTTTGTAAGCTAGGAATTCTCGTGGAGGACCTCTTTTGTCATCCTGTGCCCATCTTGGAAGTGCTAGGAGCTTAGGCGTATTGGGGAGAAGCATTTCCGACCAAGCGCCAGAACCTAATAGATTTGACCTATAGCAACCGGCTGTAGGAGGGAGCAACTACCTAAGTGACAAGGAAGCCGAGTCCCTTGAACTAGAAAGGATAAAGACATTAGAGTCTGGACTATTAAGCTGTAGGAAGTCAAGGCGGTGAACCCACATCCTGATGTTTTATACTATTAAGACTCTCGTGCAAATTCTTCCATTTACATTTTCATGTATTTAATTAGTTAACATTTAGACTTCGTTAATTTCGCATCGTCTAGCTAGCAAATTCAGGATCTGTCGGTATTTGTCTATCAGTCCCTGTGGGATCGATATTTTATTACTTCGATAGACCCGTGCACTTGCGGGTAATGCTTGCCTATATCGGTGGGGGCTATCAGTCACCGACCGTAAAAGTTTCCGCCCCTTCATGTTTCTCACTCGATTCGACTCCAAACTGAACCAAAATTAAACCAAACTCTCCAGAAACCTTCCTAGACCGGTTCTATACTGATTAGACTATAAAAGGAAAGGTTTTGGAAGGGTTTCAGGGGCTTCTAGGCACGAAAACGAGAGGAGACGGCGGCGATGACGAGAATTGATTCCAAGGCAGAAAACGAACAAGAAAGCCACGCAAAGGAAGAAGTAGAGGGTTGATCTTCGTCTCCACGTCGAGGGGAAGCCTTTCTACTATCTTGTCTAGCAATTTCTTGTATTTTTATTGAGTTTCCATGCGATTTTCATCAATGAACATGCTGTTTGTTATGAACATGAACGTGTAAACCCTTATTTCGGGATTTGGGGAATAGCCCGTTGACGATTTATGGATTAAATACATAGTTTTAAATCTTCGACATGATCTTTTATAGATTTGATTTGATTAGAATTGTGCTTATTTCGTGAATTACCCTGATCAAGTAATTTTACGTCTTAGACATTGCGAGAAGGACCGGGAGGTGAATCGCAACGTCAGATCTATTCTTTTCAAACATGTGAATCCGATCACGGGAGTAGTTCGGATTCGCTTGAAGGATTACCATAGTTTTTCACAGAACTTAATGGGTCTATTTATGTTAATTGCTACGGGAGTAGGGAATTAATGTAAATAGATACCGGGTTACGCTTCGGGCGGAGGTAATCTGTACCTTAGGAAAAATCTCTTTTAAAATTATAATTTTCTGATCAAAAGATTTATTTGCAAATTTTATTCATAATCATCAACGTGGTGAAACCCTAGATCCTGAATTTATCCGAATTGATTTTTACCCTTTTTGTACTTAGAAGTTACCAAAACAAAAATCACATATTGATTCGTCTAGATATAGATCAAACGTGTAATCGGTACTTGACCGCCAGATCCTCATTGGGAACGATAATCTTTTTATTACTTCGATAAATTCGTGCACTTGCGGATACCTATCAAGTTTTTGGCGCCGTTGACGGGGATCAGGCTAGTCAATATTGATTTAATCGTGAGATTTATAGACTAGACATTTTTTTATTATTTGTTTGTTTTTATTTTTATTTTTGTTTTTGTTTTTGTTTTTGTTTTTATTTTATTTGTTTTATTTGTTTTTGTTTTCATTTTTTATTATTATTTATTTTTCACATTTTTTTATATAGGTAGTTTTTTTTTTATTTTTCTCTTTTTGGATTAACATGTTGTATGTGCAGGAGAACTGAAAAATCACTTGTCTACATATTTTGCATTTCCTGTTCTACATTATATATTTTTGAATTTATTGCATAAATTGAAAAGAATAATGTTTAACCAATGTCAATGGTCAAATCAGGGATATGTGCCACCTGTAAAGACTAGAGAATATGTTCCGCCAGTTGCATTTCAATCACCTACAGCAAGGGTAAATTCTTTTTCTCAACACACTGAATATTTAAGAATGAAATCTTATGTTACTTGTGATATTTGTGGAAGCTATTATCATTATCCTTCTGAGTGTCAATTTGGAAATCTTGCCAATTCTAATTTATCACGGTACCAAGATGATCAGTATAATTCTAGATGGAAAAATCAGCAAACTTCTTTTAATGAGGATTTCTCAAATAATATTTCAGAACCACACTTTGAGGAATCTGAAGAATCTATGCTAGAATCCATGCTTGAAAAAATTATAATAAATCAGAGTAAGGAACTTGAAGATCTTAGTGAAATGATTGCTCAGCTTACTTCTCAAGTAGAATCTATATGTGTTAATACTAAAATGCTAGAAACACAGATAGCACAACAAAGTTGTATACTTGAGTTTGATTTGGAAAGTGAAGATATTCATAGTATGATTGATGGAACTGATAAAAATGACATAAAGGAAGAAATCCATGATGAATCTAAGAATTTTGTAGAGTTAGATCAATCATTAGTCATGACTCCTGATTGTGATTTACCTTCTGCAAATTTTGATGATTCTTCAAATTTTGATGATTTTAAAAATTTTGATGATTGTGATTTACCTCCTACAAATTTTGATGATTTGGATTATTTTGATTTACCTTCCTCAACATTTTACCAGCCATCTAGTCCCCTCTCACATAATGAAGTGTCTTGCAACACAAATACTTGGGACATGTTTGAAGAGATATATGAATTTTTTGAGTCTTGTGAGAAGAAGGATGATGAATTTAAAGATCCTCAAGAAAGAACTAATGATATAGATGGGGATGAAATTGATAGTGTTAAGATGAAATGCGCCATTGAGGAGAAAGAAATTGAGAAAAATTATGAGGAAGAAGATCTTATGCATATTGTACCATCAATTCTTATTCTCCAGGAAAATCCATTAGAAATTTGAAGTGATTGAAATATTATTTGATCCAAATTTAGCTACAGGTACCCAAGAGAAGATAGCGCATGAGATTCTTGATTTCATTGGCATTGAGGTAAATGAAAAAACAAATTTGAAATTTGAAAACTTTTTTATCAATCCAAGGTATGAATTCTTTGATTTTAATTTTAATCTTCTTCCAATTGCTAATATAAATCTAAAGGAAGAATGCATGATATTACTCTTGGATAAATATAGGAAAATTATTGATTATTCTTTGCATAATTCTAATTCTTATTTTTCTATGCATGTATTGGTCACTGCGACATGGCTCTACCTACTTTACTGGATACATTTGGTGGACATACTCTTGAGATGAAGAAAAAGTAGAAGATTATATGCTCTCTACTATGACACAGATTCACCAACTCCACCATGACAACAAGCTGTGGTCAAGCTAATGACCTTAAACAAGCACTTTTGGGAGGCAGCCCAAAGTTTTTGAATTTTATTAATTTTTGCATTCTTAGTTTTTGGTTTTTGATTTTCTTTAAATTTTAATAAATTTTTGCAGCTTGTATTGATGAATTTTTATCTTTTAATAAGTTGTTTTATGTGCAGGAATTTTTAGAAAATTTTTATATGAAGAAAAGTCCGACGAGACGTTCACAGGCATGGCCGTGAGTCACTCACGACCGTAAATTTAACTTTTGGAGATGGATTTACGTCACAGAAACTTTTACGGCCGCAGCCGTGAACTGCTCACGAACCATGAAAACCCGATTTCTCGTTGATTCCTGATGACATGCATTTATATAGTATTTTTAGCATTCTTTTACCATCAATTATCTCTCTTTTCTATCATGTTTTTACTCATTTGGGCTTAAAATCTTTTGTTTGTTCGGAATCTTCACCTCTCTTCACTTTTGTCATATTTCAGGTAAAAACGACCAAATTTTGATCGATTTTGAAAGATCCGAGTGCACGAATAGATTCCAGACGTCAAGACGAAGCTGCCCATAAAATTTCATGCAAATCGGAGTATGTTTAGAAAAATATGGCCCGCCCATGAAATATTTTACGGCCGTATTTTATGAAATTCCAGATATCAACAGAGAGTTTTACGGCCTGCCTGTGAAAATTTTCATGGCCGTAATTCCTACCCATGAAAATTTTCACGGCCGTATTTTTACCAGGGCAGCCATGTTTATTTTTATGGCCGTAATTTTGTCCGTCGGTTTCGGTTTTGACTTCGTTTCTCATCCGATTTGGCTCGTTTTCGAGCCAAATTTTGGGGAAACCCTAATTAAATAATGGAGAACTATTTAAGAAACATATGGAGCAATTATTGGGGGCTTTTGGCAAGGATTTAAGGCGAAATCGATAAAGGGGCAAAAAGTAGGGCAACCGGCGGTGGGAGGCGTTTCTTCACCGGAAAACCTTCGTTTTTCCAGCCGATTGGCGTCGACCTTCACGAGGGAGCATCATACTACATCTTCCTTGTTGATTTCTATTTTTATTTGCCAATTTTGTAATCAAAACATGGATTTTTATAACATGAACATGAACACCATGCTAGTGTAACTTTTTCTTCAGGATTAAGGGTGTAGCCCTCTTTGTTTTCATGACTTGATCATTTTATACCATCTTATGAAGTTATTTGCTCTTGTTAGATTCAATTATTATTGTAATAATTACATGATAATTACTGGCCATGATTTTCATGTCTTAGACGTCACAAGAAGTACTGAGAAGTGAATTGTGATGTCGGACCTATAATAGTTGGACAAGTTGATTTGAACATGAGAGTAGTTCAAATCGGCTTGAGGGATTTTATTGATTTGTCAAGAACTCATTGGGTTTATCTCGAGTTAATAACTACGAGAGTAGGGGATTAATTCGGATAGACACCGGATTGTACTGCTGAGAGGGGGGAATCTGTACATGCAGATAAATCCCCTTCAACACAGTAAATCTTCTTAAGGTATTTTTTTTAATATAAAAAGTTATAAAACATAGAGTGGTGAGTCCGAAATCCTGAATTTTCATAATTTGATTACAACCCAGTTATGTTTTTATTCTTTCTACAATTTAGTTAAAATTGAATCCAACCCTTTTTCGAATTATTTAGCTAATGATCCTAAGATAAGTCAGTACTTGGTCATTGGTCTCTGTGGGATCGATATTTTTATTACTTCGACGTATCCGTGCACTTGCGGATCACATCAAGTTTTTAGCGCCGTTGCCGGGGAAGAGACTCCTCTACTTCAAAAACTTGATGTGATCCGCAAGTGCACGGATACGTCGAAGTAATAAAAATATCGATCCCACAGAGACCAATGACCAAGTACTGACTTATCTTAGGATCATTAGCTAAATAATTCGAAAAAGGGTTGGATTCAATTTTAACTAAATTGTAGAAAGAATAAAAACATAACTGGGTTGTAATCAAATTATGGAAATTCAGGATTTCGGGCTCACCACTATATGTTTCATGACTTTTTATATTAAAAAAAATACCTTAAGAAGATTTACTGTGTTGAAGGTGATTTATCCGCATGTACAGATTGCCCCCTCTCAGCAGTACAATCCGGTGTCTATCCGAATTAATCCCCTACTCTCGTGGTTATTAACTCGAGATAAACCCAATGAGTTCTTGACAAATCAATAAAATCCCTCAAGCCGATTTGAACTACTCTCGTGTTCAAATCAACTTGTCCAACTATTATAGGTCCGACATCACAATTCACTTCTCAGTACTTCTTGTGACATCTAAGACATGAAAATCATGGCCAGTAATTATCATGTAATTATTACAATAATAATTTAATCTAACAAGAGTAAATAACTTCATAAGATGGTATAAAATGATCAAGTCATGAAAACAAAGAGGGCTACACCCTTAATCCTGAAGAAAAAGTTACACTAGCATGGTGTTCATGTTCATGTTATAAAAGTACATGTTTTGATTACAAAATTGGCAAATAAAAATAGAAATCAACAAGGAGGATGTAGTATGATGCTCCCTCGTGAAGGTCGACGCCAATCGGCTGGAAAAACGAAGGTTTTCCGGTGAAGAAACACCTCCCGCCGCCGGTTGCCCTACTTTTCGCCCCTTTATCGATTTTGCCTTAAATCCTTGCCAAAAGCCCCCCAATAATTGCTCCATATGTTGCTTAAATAGTTCCCCATTATTTAATTAGGGTTTTCCCAAAATTTGGCTCGAAAACGAGCCAAATCGGATGAGAAACGAAGTCAAAACCGAAACTGGCGGACAAAATTACGGCCATAAAAATAAATATGTCCGCCCGTGAAACATTCTGTTTAGTTCTGGAACAAGCCCTGGTAAAAATACGGCCATAAAAATTTTCACCGGTAGGAATTACGGCCGTGAAAATTTTCACAGGCGGGCCGTAAAACTCTCTGTTGATATCTAGAATTTCAGAAAATACAGCCGTAAAATATTTCATGGGCGGGCCATATTTTTCAATACATACTTCGATTTGCATGAAATTTTACGGACAGCTTCGTCTTGACGTCTAGAATCTATTCGTGCACTCGGATCTTTCAAAATCGATCAAAATTTGGTCGTTTTCACCTGAAATATGGCAAAAGTAAAGAGAGGTGAAGATTCCGAACAAACAAAAGATTTTAAGCCCAAATGAGTATAAACATGATAGAAAAGAGAGATAATTGATGGTAAAAGAATGCTAAAAATACTATATAAATGCATATCATCAATTCCTTCCACCTCAGGCGACAGATCTTTGTTCCCGACTTTCCTTCATCATCAGCGGCCCTTTCTGTTGATTCTCTGATGAGATTTTGGTCGGATATCATCAGGAAGCACCGGACGTTTGTAAGAACACGAGTTCGCCACCGAAGCTTGATTGCAGCCTAATTTTTTGCTTAAATTTGTGAGAATCTCTTTACCTAACTGTTACATTTGGTTTCTCCACTTGATGTACATGTTTTTGCACTGATTTGGAACAAAGGTTTTTTTATTCTTGAGTGAGATTTATGCAAAATCGTGGTTGAAGTTTTCTAGAGTTACTGTAGCTTCGCAATATTTGCAAAAACTCTATATATCTGTGTTGGTATTTGATGTCTGTGATACTTATTTGACATACATGATGATTTTTGATGTATTTGGATGCATGATGTTGATCTAGAATGAATTTTGGTATCATACAGAATTTTGATATTAGAGATGGTAAAATGCTTATTTGATTGTTGAAACATGACAATATTTGATGTTTGAAGCTTGTTTACCGTGTCAAGTGTGATTATCTTTGATATGACATAGTTTCTAGATTTTTCTAGGTAATGTTTTCATTTTTTTGATGTAACTGAACAAGTTTTGCTCACATTATAAAGAGAATTCTTGCAACATTTTTTCTGAAATCTATCATTCATTGATTTTAATGTTTATGTATATGCAACAATTTAAGTCTAGGGTGTCCTTCATGATATGCTTATTCTTCAAGAGCTTTATAAATATGTATTTTGAATGTTTATGATTGTTAAAGATGATTAAATTTGTTTTACCCTTGATTTTGGACTTAGGAAACATTTTGAGTGATTGATTTGATAACTTAGGGAATTTTTGAAATTTCATGTAGACTTAAATTGTTGAGTAAATTCAATTCTGGTATTGATAAAATGCATTTGTGAATTGTTATGAGTTCATATGACACGTGCATAATATCTTGTTACTTGAAGTTTAATTTATCTATTTCTACTTGATGGAAATTTTTATGAATAGAAAATTGGTGATATATCTTTAATTTGAGATTTGCTCCAACTCCTCTAGTTGAGAAATCCAAAGTCATGAGTTATTTAATACCACGAGTTGGTATACTTTAAATCTGTTACGATCAAGTATCAACAACGATTTAAGTACCATGCCACTGACCGGCTTTCTCCAGAAAAAGAAAAAAAAAGGAAAAGACTCCTCTACTTGGCACTGTTAAATTTGACAGTGGTACCTAAGACATGAGTTGAAGTCTAATACTACTTTGGCCATGTGGACAACTCCGCTGACTTTCATGATTGAGACTATGAGTTAAATTATACTACTTTGTAGTATACTTTAAACATGTTATGATGCTAACAGTAAATAGCATATAACAGTTTAAAGACCAAATTGCTTTAAAAATCTCTTATCTTTAACATCACTGAAATTCTTGAAGTAGAAATTTTATCTGTTAAGTGAAATGGATTTATTAAGATGAAAGTATTTGATGCTTAGTGTGTGTTGAATGGATGTTATGACATGAATTGTGAATTTTATCTTTCTTGGATTGTAACCTCTTGGGAATTTATTTCTATTATGATTTTTCTTGAATTACTTGAGTTTGAAATATTGATTGTTTAATTTGTAAACTGAGGATATTAATAGGGGCAAAAACAATTGAAAAATCCTTATCTTTATATTCTTTATACATATCAAGGTATTGCTTGAGGACAAGCAAAATTCTAAGTCTAGGGTAATTTGATAAGTGATTTTTACACCATGTTTTTGCCTATGTTTTAGATAATATTTTGGGCTTATTTGCATGATTTTGTGCTACTTTTAGTGTTTTTATCTTACTTTGCACAGAATCTTCACTTTTCTTGATTTTTGTGAAAATATAGGTAAAATGGCCTAAAAATGATGGATTTTGAGGGTTTTGAAGCCAAAGCATGATTCCCGAGGAAATCACGAGCTCACACGTCCAATTTGGGGCGAAAACGGTGAAGCACGAGACATTTACGGCCTTGGCCGTAAAAGCGACGACGAACGGAGGACGAATAAACAGAAACTTTCACGGGCAAGGTCGTAATTCCATCATGGGCCGTAAAAGTTTCTATGACCAAAAGCATTATACACCGAAATAATTACGGCCGAAGCCGTAAACTCATCACCGACCGTAAAAGTTTCTGCCCCTTCGTGTTTCTCACTCGATTCGACTCCAAACTGAACCAAAATTGAACCAAACTCTCCAGAACCTTCCTAGACCGGTTCTATACTGATTAGACTATAAAAGGAAAGGTTTTGGAAGGGTTTCGGGGGCTTCTAGGCATGAAAACGAGAGGAGGCGGCGGCGACGGCGAGAATTGATTCCAGGGCAGAAAACGAACAAGAAAGCCACGCAAAGGAAGAATTAGAGGGTTGATCTTCGTCTCCACGTCGAGGGGAAGCCTTTCTACTATCTTGTCTAGCGATTTCTTGTATTTTTATTAAGTTTCCATGCGATTTTCATCAATGAACATGTTGTTTGTTCTGAACATGAATGTGTAAACCCTTATTTCGGGATTTGGAGAATAGCCCGTTGACGATTTATGGATTAAATACATAGTTTTAAATCTTTGACATGATCTTTTATAGATTTGATTTGATTAGAATTGTGCTTATTTCGTGAATTACCCTGATCAAGTAATTTTACGTCTTAGACGTTGCGAGAAGGACCGGGAGGTGAATCGCAACATCGGATCTATTCTTTTCAAACATGTGAATCCGATCACGGGAGTAGTTTGGATTCGCTTGAAGGATTATCATGGTTTTTCACAGAACTTAATTGGTCTATTTATGTTAATTGCCACGGGAGTAGGGAATTAATGTAAATAGATACCGGGTTATGCTTCGGGAGGAGGTAATCTGTACCTTAGGAAAAATCCCTTTCAAAATTATAATTTTCTGATCAAAAGATTTATTTACAAATTTTATTCATAATCATCAACGTGGTGAAACCCTAGATCCTGAATTTATCCGAATTGATTTTTACCCGAACGCTCGCTTTTGCTTCTTTTTGTACTTAGAAGTTGCCAAAACAAAAACCACATATTGATTCGTCTAGATATAGATCAAACGTGTAATCGGTACTTGATCGCCAGATCCTCGTTGGGAACGATAATCTTTTTATTACTTCGATAAATCCGTGCACTTGCGAATACCTATCAGACATCTACAAATATCACAAATAACATAATTCGACTCATAACATTGCATTCTTGAATATTCAGTGTGTTGAGAAAAAGAATTTACCCTTGCTAAAAGTGATTGTAATGAATCCGTACCATAATCCATACAATATTCTCTTGCCTCCATCGGTGGCACATACGTCTGACCTCACCATTGACATTGGTTAAACATTATTCTTCAATTTATGCAATAAAATTCAAAAAAATATATATATAATGTAGAATAGGAAATGCGAAATATGTAGACAAGTGATTTTTTGAGTTATCCTGTTCATACAATGTATTAATCCAAAAAGAGAAAAATAAAATAAACTACCTATAAAAAAAATGTGCAAAACAAATAAAACAAGAATAACAAAAACAAAAACAAATAAAAAAATAAAAAGAATAACAAAAAAAAATAAAAAAAAATAAATGTCTAGTCTATAAATCTCACGATTAAATCAATATTGACTGGCCTAATCCCCGGCAACGGCGGCTAAAACTTGATAGCGATCTGCAAGTGCACGGATTTTTATCGAAGTAATAAAAGATTATCGATCCCACGAGGATCAGGCGGTCAAGTACCGATTACACTATTGATCTATATCTAGACGATTCAAATGGTGGTTTTTGTTTTGAAAACTTCTAATGCAAGAAAACAAAAAGGTGGTTTTAGGGTTTTGGCTAAAAATCAATTTGGATAAATTCAGGATTCGGGGTTTCACCACGTTGACAAATATGAATTTAATAAAAATAAATCCTTGAACAAAAAAATATAGTTTTGAAAGGGATTTTTCCAAAGGTACAGATTACCTCCTCCCGAAGCGTAATCCGGTATCTATTTATATTAATTCTCTACTCTCGTGACAATTAACATAAATAAACCCATTAAGTTCTATGAAAAACCATGGTAATCCTTCAAGCGAATCTGAACTACTCCCGTGATCGGATTCACAGGTTTGAAAAGAATAGTTCCGACATTGTGATTCACCTCTCGGTCCTTCTCGCAACGTCTAAGAAGCAATAAAACTTGGCCAGAGTATTAAAGCGAGATACGTACAATTCTAATCAAATAAAATCTATAAAATTTATGTAAAAGAATTGAAACAATATATTCAATCCATAAATCGTCAACAGGCTAATCCCTAAATGCCAAAGATATGGTTTACATGTTCATATTCAAAGCAAACATCATGTTCATCGATGAATTACACATGTAATCTCTCTAAAATAATGCAAAGAGACACTAAGAAAGTAATTAGAACTCTTCCCCTTGATTTGGTGATGAAGATGAAGTGATCAAACCCCTCCCTTGCGTAATCTCTCACCGGATTTCTGCCCTAAAATTGATTTCTACCGCCGCCGCTACAGCCCTTCGTTTTTGTGCCTAGAAGCCCCCCGAAACCCTTCCAAAATCCTTCCTTTTATAGTCTAATCAGTATAGAACCCATGTGGGAAGGTTTCTAGAGAGTTTGGTTCAATTCCGATTTAATTTGGAGTCGAATCGAGTGAAAAACCGAAAGGGCAGACGTTTTCACGGCCCATAACCTGTTCACGGCCGAGGCCGTAAATCCTTCTGTGTGTACAACACTTAAGTCACAGAAATATTCACGGCCCGTGATGGATTCACGGCCTCACCCGTGAAAGTTTCTATAAGCTTTTTAACTTAGCCGTTTTTCACCTTCTGCTCGAACTTAGAATTACGGCCGATCCATAATTACGGCCAAGGCCGTAATTTTCGCATTCTTCACTATTTTGACTCCAAATTCAATGTGTAAGCTCGTGATTTCCTTGGGAATCATAATATGGCCTCAAAACTCTCGAAATCTATCATTTTTGTGCCTTTTTACCTACATTTTCATAAAAATGAGAAAAGTGAAGATTCTGTGAAAAGTGAAGTAAAAACATTAAAAGTTGCATAAAATCATTCAATTAAGCCCAAAATATGATGTAAAGTATAGGCAAAAATATGGTGTGAATGTAACTCATCATTTACTGGGCGGTTTATACCTGGTATGGTCTATCAACGACAACGAACTGTCTCTCCTCATACTATTCTTGAAAGTGATCCAGAAGTTCAAGTTCATACTGAGCCTGATATTGTGCATTCTTGGTGTTCCTCTCACACTATTAAGCCTCCTGATAGGTATGATTTTTCAGCTACTTTATCTAATACCGTCATACCCACCTCTTATTCTCAGGCCTCTACACAAGCTTATTGGGTAAATGCTATATGTGAGGAACTTCAAGCTCTTCAGGAGAATCATACTTGGGACATTGTTTCTTGTCCCAGTGATATTAAACGAATTGGTTGTAAGTGGATATATTCTATTAAGCTAAAGGCATATGGTTCTCTTGATTGGTATAAAGCTCGCTAAGTGGCTCTTGGTAATAGGCAGGAATATGACATCAATTATAAGGAGACTTTTGCACCCAGTTGCTAAAATGACAACTGTTCGTCTTGTACTTGTTATTTCTGGATCTCAAGGGTGGCTTGTACATCAGATGGATATTAAAAATGTATTTCTACATAGTGATCTGAAGGAGGAGATATATATATGATTCCTCCCTTGGGACTATTTTCCACATCTTCTTCTAATGTTTGTAGGCTGAAATGGTCTCTCTATGGATTGAAACAAGCGCCCCGTGCATGGTTTGATAAGTTTCGATCTACTTTTCTTGACTTTTCATTTACTCAAAGTCAATATGATTCATCTTTATTTCTTTGCAAGACTTCTATTGGTATTGTTCTTCTTCTAGTATATATTGATGATATTGTTATCACTGGATATGACTAATCTTTAATATCAAAACTTCAAGAACATCTTCAGCAATGTTTTCATATGAAGGATTTGGGATCTTTGCACTATTTCTTGGGTCTTGAAGTTTCTCGTACCTCAAATGACCTTTTTTTTACATCAACATAAATATATTGAGGACTTACTCTTGCTGGTCTTCCAGAGGGTTGGTCAGTAGATACTCCCTTAGAGGTGAATGTTAAATATTGTCAGAATGATGGGACATTTCTTTCTAATTCTTCTTTGTATCGACAACTTGTGCGCAGCCTGAATTATCTAACAATCACACGACTAGATATTTCTTTTGATGTTCAACAAGTGAGCCAATTTATGCAGGCCCCTACACATATCCATTTGGCTACTGTTCGTCGTATTCTGCGCTACTTAAAAGGGACTTCTACCACAGGCCTTCACTTTCCAGCTAACTCTTCGCTTCATTTGGTCGCCTATAGTGATGCTGATTGGGCTGGTTGTTTTGACACATGACGTTCTGTTATCGGTTGGTGTATGTTTCTTGGTGATTCCCTTATTTCTTGGAAAAGTAAGAAGCAAGATCAGGTGTCGAAGTCTTCTACCGAGTCTGAATATCGAGCTATGTCTTCTACATGTTCTGAAATCATTTAGCTATGTGGATTGTTAGGTGAACTTGGGTTTCCTTAACTCGAGCTTACCTCCTTGCATGCTGATAATACTAGTGTCATTCAAATTGTTGTGAATCTTGTATATCATGAGCGTACCAAACACATTGAAGTGTATTGCCACTACATTTGTGAAGCTTATGATTCTCATCTTATTTTTTAATATAATAAAATTAAAATATAATATAATATATTTTATTTTTTAATATATATTTTATATATTAATATATATATCGGTAAATTTGATTTTTTTACCAAACCAAAAAAAAAATCGAACCAAAAATAAATTTTACAAACTTATTACCAAAACCAAAACCGAAATTCTTTTTACCGAACCGAATTTATCAAAAATTTTAATAATCGATAAAAACTGAATTTACCAAATCGAATGCTAACCCCTAGTTAGATCTTTTAAATATTTTATGTTGACATCATATTTAGTTGTTCACGTCCTGAACAAAATTTGTACAGGTCCGCAAACAATTGGACCGGATGAGCTACATTGTTGCTATTATTTTGTGCTTATGTTTAGCCAGCTTAGATTTTGGAACCATTCTTCTTCAATGCAATTGTTCACCTCCTGAAGGGTCAGGTTTTATCATTGGCATCCTTAACCTACAAGTAAATAAACGCACCATATCTTTTCATGCATTGTATCGAATCAAAACAAAATCAATGCTTCAATCACTTGAGTTGCCCCTTCTCCGGCGGGACGAGGAACGATCGAACCCTCTTCTGATACTATCAAGAACCGGGTCGTCGCTAATGCAGCCAAACACACGATTGACGTGGTTCGTCTTCGAATTCTTCGCCACCTTCACCGCACTCCTTCCCTGTGAAGAACCAGCATCCGGGACCGAGAACAAGTCCTTGAGCATCGACTTCCTGCCCCCTCCGCTCCCCGGTGGCGGACTCTGCAACCCTCGAACGGGCAGCTGGAAAGGAGAGGAACCGGGCAGTCCTTGTTGAACCCTATGGTTAATAAGGGGATCGCCAAACAGCCTCGGGGTTGCCGGCGAGCTAGCACGAGGCGAGGGCGCTTTGCAGTCGAACTGGAAGCCCTCAGGCGACGTCAAAGCCTCTAATGCATCAACTTCTTCCATCTCTCTTCGTCCTCTGGCTTGATTTATGATGACCACTCGCACTTTTCAGGGCAGACGCAGAAATCAACAGGGCAAAGAAAAGGAAAACAGAGAACGCGGAATTCCAATCACGAAGAGAGGACATGGGAGGAGGCTTTTATCGACGGAAGGGAAGTTTGAACGGAGAAGATTAGGGCACCAAGAAATTGAACATTTTGCAGCCGCCCGGCTCCAAACAGTAGTATATTTTGAAACAACTCTCTCTTGATCATACGATTACATAATCTTTTTCTCACGCGGTGCTAAACTGAACCTTTACATTTCATGGTCCTCCTTTTTCAATTGGCTAAATTGCATTTATTCATAAAGTCGAGTCAAAGGTTTTCTTTAAGTTGTTTATTTGCTTGGGTTACTCGTGTTTTTAGCTTCGATGACTTTGCAACTTCTCCGAATGGTTAGCTTTGACCAATTCCATTAACTATACAAGTCTAATATGCAAGTATATATATTTTACCAAGTATCGGTCAACCTTTTTGAATTATTAATTACTCAACCTATATTAATCTATAAAAACTCACATACTCATTGTTCAAATCAACCAAAAGAGTTTGGAAGAACAATCTATCTTTTTAACTAGGTCTGAAGAGAAATAATTTGATTCAACAATTAACAATCCATACCCTCGCTCGATTAGTCAAACTAGTTCAATCACTTACAATGGACCAAGATAAGGATTTGATTTATCACTATTGCTTCTAAGTTATCAAGAACCATTTTGGAGAAACATACATTCGATTTAGTATGAAAAAAAAGAACACTGCTTTTACTCTACATTAAATATAAGCACCAGGCTATTGGCCAAATCAAATTAACACAATATTAATAAAAACATACACTTTTTTTTTTTTGCAAAGAGTAAAAGCATGTGTATATGTATAAATTATTCTAAGCACGGTGGGGGCGTGCACAGAGCACGTGACTTGATTAAGGAATAAAATAATTTGGAGCAAAGTGCGTATAATTAACTAAGAAATAGTCGAGGTGGAATCTGAAAGATTGTATGATTCTGTTGGTTCCTCAGGTCGAGGAACTGGACAAGTTGGCCATAAAAAAATCTAATGGAGCAAGTGAGAGCGGCATGCACTCTGAGATCCCGCTGTCTTCTGCATGCGGGGGGCATCAATGTATGATATTATATCTTGCCTACTTATTATATATTAATTAATAAGGCAATTTCAGAAAGATGGGGAATTTTACTTTTAGTTTTAAAATTGATACATGAATTTTTTTTACTTATTTTAAATGCGTGATTTTTAATTTAATTTGAGTTAAACTCATCTACGAAAATTTTTTAAATAGAATATTATTTGAAGTGACTAATAAAGTTTTGATTATAATATTATATTATAATTTCTTTTTTTGTCCCTCCCCACTGTAATATAGGGTTCTAACAGGTGCATATAGTACACATAAAATTGCATCAAGTGAAGAGAAACCCATTTCAAGATTTCACTCATTTGCCCATAGAGGCAATTTCTTTTTTTTCTCCCCTACTCCAACATGCATCTTTTAATACTGTGTTTAGTTGGATGGGCAAAAAATAAAAATAAAAACATAAAAAAAAAAGAAAAAGAAGAGTATTCCTCTTATATGTTTAGTTAGAAGAAAGAGAAATTTAAAAAATTGATATATACCTCCTTGTTTTTTATTTTTATATTATACTGCTCTAACCAAGCCACCCCCTCCTACTCCTTTCTGTCTCTAGCAAGCTCAAGGCTTTCGGCCTTGCTCCAAGCTAGCCGCCACCACTACTCCATTTGGTCTCCAGCGAGCTCGCAAGCTTCACCCAAACCCAAGAGGGCTTCCGGCCTTGCTCCAAGTCAACCGCCATAACCGCTCCAATTGGTCTCCGACGAGCTTGTGAGCTTCATGCCAACCCAAGAGGGCTTTCGGCCCTGCTCCAAGTTAGTCGCTACTCCAGTTGGTCTTGGACGAGCTCAGCGAGCTTGCAGGCTTCACGTCGACCATGTGAAGTAAGCCTTGATAGTACAATATCGTAAAGCAACAGAAAACCCAGTAATCTAGAAAACTAGGCCCACTTGAGCCCCAGCTCCAATTGTCAACGAAGAAACCCAGCCGAAAGTAAAGGAGGAGAGAACTCACCGCCATAATAGAGTGCTCCCGCCCAGTACTCATCCATCGCGGAAGAAAGGGACTTCTCGACCACCATCAAGATGGGAGGGAGAAGCTGATGGTTCTAGCGAGTCAATTGCACCCAGCTGCTCATGCATGCTCGGCCAACAGAATGACCTACGTCGTGGAAAACAAAGCTTTGTCACCTTTCCGATTTGGGTGATTTGAGCAAATCGTCCGCAAGGGGAGCTGATGAAATCGTCCCTGCTTCAAGCCCGCCACTGCTCCAATTGGTATTCGACGAGCACGCAGGCTTCACGCAAACAAGTGTTCTCCATGGGTCGACAAAATCGTCGGTAGCGGCAAAGGTGAGAATACAGAAGAGTAGGTGTAAAAGAGTGTTTCCGCCTGAATCGGGTGGATCCAATTTGAAAGGAAAGTCACTTAATTTTTCTTTCATTTTTTCTTCTTTCACTTTCCATTCATCTTATTAAACACAAATTTTATTTATTTGTCATATTTTTCATTTTCCGTCCGCCCGATTAAATACAGTGTAAAAGTTAATAAAGTTTCTCTCCTCAAATTAATTCTGTGTCATTTTCGTCGCACCACATATAATTAGCTTCCAAAAGATTAAGGGTGTGTTTGGTATAACTGGAGCTTTTAGCTTCTACTGGTTGAGAAAGTGCTGATTAAAAAATAGCTGGCTGGAAAAGCTGAGTGGTGTATTAAATTAGTGCAGAAGTTGATAGCCAAACAAACCAGCTTCTCAAAAATAGCTTTTGCAGCCAGCAAAAGCAGCCCAGAAGCTATACCAAACGCACCCTAAGTCCGTAAAGAATTGATGCAGGAGCATCTTTAGAAGCTTAATTGTGTTTTAAATTAGTGTTTAGTTGTTTTGTTTTTGTTGTAATTAGGATTAGCTTAAGCTTTATTTTCTAAGTATTTTAAATTACTAGTTAATGTAGTAGGTGCATTTAGTTTAGATTTACATTCCTTTTGTTTTAAGTAGGAAGAGTGAAGAATAAAAAAAAAAAAAAAAAGAAATGGTCTTTAAAAGCTGATGTAATTCTCATATTTGATAGTGAAGTTACTAAGAATATTTTTGAAAAAAAAATTTTTTTTTTTTATTCTTCACTCTTCCTACTTAAAACAAAAGGAATGTAAATCTAAACTAAATGCACCTACTACATTAACTAGTAATTTAAAATACTTAGAAAATAAAGCTTAAGCTAATCCTAATTACAACAAAAACAAAACAAGTAAACACTAATTTAAAACACAATTAAGCTTCTAAAGATGCTCCTGCATCACGATATAAATAGTAAAATATCTACATGGATACATTTATTTTTAAAATTAACTCTTCATGTAACTAGAGACGAGACTCTTAAAAACATCTAGACCATGCCTAAATTGTGTGATAAGTTGACTTGCATGTGCACTACACGCGAGCACTAACTCATCGCCGCCGTCAACGTCTACAACACACACAGAGGAGAGATTCCAATATATTAATGAAGTTGACATCCGAAGGAGTCAAAGTTATAAGAACCGTTAGTGTTTGACCACAATATGCCTAGAAACAAATGATTAATCTGATACGTTAAGGGTGCAACTCTATATATAGCAAGCTGCATGCATGCATGAACAGCGCACGTGGACGTGATCTCGAGCACAGAACTGTTAACTAATCTCCAGCTCTGAAATTAAAAAACACGAAAGCTTAATCTCATTAACTAAAGCAAACAGGAACAACAAAGGATGATACATAGAGCAAGGCCAAATCTACGGAATCTAAACCTAATCTAGAACTTAAAGAAAAAGAACAACAACCAAATACGCTTCATGAATACGAACACAGCTGGAACAATCAATGGTGCAACTACGCTACTATGCACAAAAGGATCGATCGTCAATTTGATTTGTTGCCCGATTAAGGGGCTGAATCAATGCCCCACGCCGGGGCTGTGGCCCGGGTTAGTCGGCCGGACGTCGTCATTGCCGCCCACGAACCCGGCGCCG
This sequence comes from Costus lasius, assembly GCA_027563935.2. Taxonomy (NCBI): domain Eukaryota; kingdom Viridiplantae; phylum Streptophyta; class Magnoliopsida; order Zingiberales; family Costaceae; genus Costus; species Costus lasius. The sequence continues at coordinate 121,865,098 of CM050446.2, forward strand.
CTGCCATTCTCCTCCCCCGGTGTAATGCTGCCGACCACCCTTGCATTACCAGCAGCAGCAGCACTGTCAAGTTGTGTTAAGCATCTCTTGCACATTGTTTTGTTCTTGGAGTACTCACTGCTGACTACTTCCTTGAGTGGCCTGGCTTCAGGAGTGACCAACGCCGCCACAAGGATCATGAGCATAATAATAGCAGGAGAGTAGAACTTCTTAGCAGCCATTTCTGGGAGAGAAGGAATTAGAGAGAAAGAGAAAGATGAGATGTATCTTAGCTGAAATGGCTGCTCTCAACTCTTCCTGCATCAATGGAGGACTCAAGAGGTGGCATTTATAGAAATTCTAAAGGTTGTATCAAGTGTAAAATAGTGAAAAAAACAAATGATTCCCCCACTGGTGCTGCATGTGGTTGATGCTCTGTCCTTCCTCTTTGTGTAAGGCCCTGCTGTAGTTTCTGAATTAATTAATAGGGTTCGTCGCAGAATGTTTGTATGAATTATTGTGATATTTTAAAGGATCTGTCAACTAGTAAAATAAGATCGAGATCTCTGCTTTGATGTACAGTTATGTAATAAAATAATGAATCTTCACATGACCAGTTTTTTGCACTTAGATTGGAGGTCTTTATAGAAAAAATTAACTTTGAAGGTTAGAACTAGATTGTTCGACCAAAGTGCATGGTCGATGTGATCAATCTGAACAAATGCATGTTTGGTTTTGCACTTAGATTGGATGTCTTAGATCTGCGCTTGATTTACTTCTTCATAACCCACTAACAAGCATTAAGGATCACTTGGTTAGAGTGAGAGGAAGAGAACATGTATCGTAAGAAAACAAAGATCACTAAAGGAATGCGACTGATACTGATAAGTTTTTTTAAACAACAAACGATTAAAATAACAGAAGAAGACATACAAAGTTGATGGGCGTTGGTTGTCCTCGATCAAGTTCATGCATGAACTCACCCACTCTGTGTTGATCACATGATCGCCAGAAACCTTCTTCCACCTTTGCACCACTAGCCCCTTGGAGCATTGCATACATATACATATCTATCTCTACATCATAAACAGTGTACGAACCCATGAAAACTTATTAATTTATTAAGTTTTTTGTTAGCAAAAGACTGCATTTGACAAAAAAAAAAACATACTTTTTTTCAAGGGATCAGGTATGCAAATGTGCGCATCCTCTGCCTGGGGTAAGAATAGGAATATTCTCCAGTGAAGGTGACCCACTGCATAAATACAGAAATGCAAGCTAGGTTAGCCTCTTTTTTTTAGTACAAACACGTTCATGAATTGTCCCAAAGATTCTCGGGGTAGATTCCCTTTACCAACTGTAAAAGTGTTCCGACAGTCAAAATGGTCGAGATTTTTTCAGAAAAACAAAACTCACGATTGGAAGTGCTGCAAAGGGATGTATTGAATATGCCCCGGGGCTCACAGGAATCTCAATGGAATTTGATGGCGGCGGCAGATTCTGCAGAATCTACTACCTCGAACTGAGCTCGCTCGTGGCCGTCACATGAAGTCCTCGAGTGCGGGCGCAGCCATTCCGCAGCCTTTGGAGCATGCAAGCATGCGTCTTTCCCGCGCGCTCCCATGTGTGCGTTATAAAGAATATATATGTGTGTGTAGTTGGAAAACAGCAATGCATGGCTGTGGCTTTTCCTCTGTCCCGTTAGGTTTTTTGTCTGATACTGATGAAAATTATTATTATAAAAACCATAAAGATGTATAAATACATGCCTGAACTGGTTATTTAACTCAAATTGTACTGGAAGAAACCTTAGCAGTATCCCAAGGGGCAGGAACACAGGAAAGCAGAGACAGGGGTCAGTTTTTGGTGTAAGAACATGCACCGATGCACGTTCGTTTAATATTTCTATATTAATTAATAGACATTAAGGCACGCAAATCGATTGAATTTAAGTTAATCAATTATGTGTTTTACTTAATTTTATGACTGGTAAAATACCAGCGATTAATTCTCATAAAAGAATTGTTTTTTTAGAAAAAAAAAATCAAATATTTATGTTAATCTAGATTGGTGAATTGTAAAAGTGTCTATTCTCTTCGTTTTGTTGACATCTAGGCTATATTCGGTTGGATATAATCCACCGTGGAAAGGATGGATTGTTCAATAAATCTAAATGGCTTTTCATCTAGATTCATTAAACAATCTATTCTTTCCACGGTGGATTCCATTCTACTGAACATACCCTTTAGTAATAATAGAATTGATTGCATGAGAGACTTATATAGAACCTTATTCTAAGTCCGATTATGCTTAATAGAGTCTAGCCGGAAGGTCATTTGACTTGACTGGTTTGGCTCAGTTACATTTGACCTCTCAAGTCTCTTACCTACTTATACGTAGGGCATATTGCTGCTTGTAAACTAATCACTCGGAGAAATTTGTTCATAAGCTTTGAGTGATCTTGCCTAAGTCATTGTTTGGCCCCAAGAAACTCAAAAAATTCTGCAATTATTAGAATTAAAAAAAATCTAAGAATATTTAGATAAACCGTTATTTGAATAAAACCTAAAGATTGTAGACGAACTCTTATTAAACCTAAAATTGTAAGATACATTTAAGACCTACTATGGAAATAAAGATTCTATTAATATACTGTATAGAGGAACTATTATTACATTAAAAATTAAAGAACATTTAATTTAATTATAAATAGCATATTTCTTTAAAAAATAGTTAGACAAGCTATTGTAATAATAAATAAATAAATAAAATTTAGATAGTCTACTACTAGGATTAAACTCTAAGAAAATTTGACGAACTACTGTTACAATAAAAATCTAAACATAATTACATGGATGGACGCAAGATACAACTTGCGCCTACAAACAATAAACATTTGAACTAGATGAAACCAAATATTACAAGGAAATCCGAAAACCAAATAACGAAGGTTTTAATGTAGATTTAAAAGTTCAAAAAGGTCCCTTGTGCACAATTTTCCACAATCAAGGTATGCAATACAAAATTTACTACCAGTGATTCTTTTTTTTTTAATTACTTCGAATCACTTATTCCTCCACTATACTCACTGGAATCGACAAAATAAAAGTAAAAAACAACCAATAAAAGAAATCTATGATTTATACAAACATCGATGGTGGGGACGTGGGAAAAAAAGATTGGTAATGAACACAACATCATCATTGAGATAAATAGAATTATAGTCCTGCAGTTAGTCGGTCAACCGAAGACTCACCCACTTTGAGCAAGGGATCATTGTGTGGGAAGAACATTTAATTCTTCTCTCTTCTTTTCTCCGTAAGAACTCAGCTGCAAGGGTGATTGTGAAATTTTTGAGCAAAAATAAAATAACACAATATAACCGAGAATTTAATACTATAACAAAAATCTTTCACCTGTGCGGTGGGAACCCAGCCATAAGAAGGATCAAGAGCAGAGGCAAAACTTGTTCACACCAAGCAAGCAGATGGTGGCAGTTTGATCATAAATTATAATCTGCATTCAAGAACTTTTCATATTTTGTTCCTTTGAGCGATCTGTAAACCTCATCCCAGTTTTCAACCTGCGCAGGCAGAGGTCTTGTGTGTATTTTAACGTGTCTACTAACTAGCTTTCTGCGAGGTACTCGGAGGAACTCCAGCACATCCATCAGCTTCTGATGAATAAAGCCAATAAAAGAATCAAATCAATGATTTTCAATTGAGAAAAATAAGTAAATGGTTCAACAAGGAGCTGAACTCACAGTGCGATTCCGAATGAGATCCTCATAGTACAAAACAATTTGGGGGATGTTCTTGAAATAATCCGTGGCATCGGTGGCAAACTTTTCAGTGTATTTGAAGTTTGAAATTAATTCTGAGGTGTTAATCCTTGGCTTGTACTTCGCTAGAATGTTGGCCTGCGTGAGCGTGAAGAAGTCAACACTTTGAGCACAAGTTGAATTGGCTTACACCTTTAAAGAAACTGACCTCATCTTCTGAATGTACATGAGCTTTATGAGTGCCATTTAACTGCTTCATGTTTCGATCATGGTCATTTGAAAGTTGTGAAACTAAACGGCGAAGTAAATTTCTCCTGAACAGGAATATCACAGAAACACCTCTTTGCTTGAAGTAATCAACCACTGTTGCACGATTATCCATAAGACCCTAGAACAGCCGTGAATACAGTGGAGTCAGTATCACATTTCTGCCGTAAAGATTTAGTGAAAATACACATAAAAATTAGATAAGACCAAAGAGATCTGCATTCAGAAAAGAGAACAGAGATTTGACAAGAAAACATAAATGCCTAAGATAATTAACGCTTATATTAACACATGAATTATATTAGTCTTGATCTAAATTTAGTTGGACCTAGATTAGTTGGCAAAAATAAATTTCCATCCATCGGAATACCTTATCCAAATAAGGTCTTCAAATTTTACTATCATACAAACCGGTATTTTCATATCAAAGCGCAAATTAATTATAAGGCAAGCATCGAAGACGAAAAAGAAGATTTATAGCAGAAGCGTTGAAAAAGTAACAAACTTTGCAGGTTATAGGCAAGCATCAGCACCTACATAGCATTCAAACCAGGAACCCCCAAAACAGAATTTACTTCAATCTCCCGTCATGTCCAACTTGCACGAATGGTAATTTGAGAGTTTACTCTTTCACTCTGGTACGCTGGAAATTATTGAATATTTAACTTCTATTAGTTCCTGCGGTTGTGCACAGGTGACTAACTTGGGAGTAAACTAACTAAAATGTTTAATAAGGTTTGCATTGCCTGTTGCACTTTCACTGTACGAAAAATGATTTAGCAAAATACTTTTTTCTCAATTCTCTCAGCCTGCATGAGTTAAAGCAGATTTTGTATCTTCTTCTCTTTCATCTGTGCCACATTATTATACACAAACGTCAACCGCTCATTTCTTTATGCATCTTACTAATCACAAGCCACCTCATGTACAGCAAATATTTTCGTCACAGTAGCTTATGATTTATTTTATATATATATATATATATATATATATATATATATATATATATTATTTGCTTTATATTTGGCTCTTGTATTTGATTACCATTACATGCTCCTTTTTGCCCTAGAATCAGACTCTTCTTCCCCATCCTTCAGCGTTGGAATTGGGAAAGAGAAGGGTGGACGAAATTAGAGGCAGGTTGTTCCTAGAGGTGGCCAAAGGGCCGGGCCGGCCCGCGGCCCGCACGGCCCGGCACGACACGGGCCGGCCCGGGCACGGCCCGTTGACCAAGTCAACGGGCCGCGAGCGGCCCGCGGCCCGGCTCGGGCCGTGCTGGGCAAAGGTCCGCGGCCCGCGGGCCGAGCCGGGCACGGCCGGTGGGGGCCGGGCCAGGCACGGCACGGACCCGTGCTCGGCACGGCACGCGGGCCGGCACGGGCACGGCACGGCTGGAATGGGCGGCAACGTTCGAAAATTTGATTTGGGCATGCGTTTTTACCAAAATAGCCCTATAACGGTTTAAAAAAATTTAAAAGTTAGGGATATAATTGTCTTTATGTTATAAAATTACCATTTTAGCCCCTTTTAATAATTAAAAATAGGGGATAAATATGTAAATTTACACCCAATTCATCCCTATAAATTGACCCCCCAACCCTCTCATTTCTTCACACAAGTTTCCAATTAACTTTGGATTACTTTCTCATTCTCTCTTAATACTCTCTTAATCTCTTTTCTAAGTCTTGAGTTTCAATTAGCCATCAAGATTTCAAAGCTCCCTCGGTCTAGTCACGTGGAGAAGATCAAGTAAGTAGTAAATTAATTTACTTTTAGTCTTTTATAATGTAATTGTACTTAAATTTAAATTATTCTAATATAAATTTTTTTCATAATTATGTTTAAATTAAGGTTGTTGAAGGCTGAAACATCAACTTCTTAGTTCTTATTAAGCGATCTTCAAACACGTGATAAGGTAATTTTTTAATGTATAATTTATTATTAGTAAGTATTTAATCTTATTTTATAAATTTTTTTGACTAACTTTAAATATTATATGTAGAATTAATGACGGGATTGAACAATACATGGGATTATTTGCCATGGGAGATTGAGGCATTAGAGCAGGAGCTAATAGGGACAACTAACCCCGTTATGCCCCCCGATCAAGATCAAGATGCCAACCCTCCGCTTTACGACCCAAATCAACAACAGCAAGAGCATGTTGAATTTGAGCCTACTAACACTATGCAGGGAGAGGAGGGATGCAGTGCAAACCCTCACGAGTCTACTGCGTCGGGCTCAAGAAAACGCACGAGCGACGTTTGGAAGAACTTCGATGTGGTGATGATTAACGGCGAAGAAAGAGCCGGCTGCAAGAAATGCAAAAAAGTCCTGACTTGCAAATCATCGGGTGGAACTGGTCATTTGACTCGCCACATCAAAAGCCATCAAACTCAAATCGATCGTGCACAGGCTACTCTCAACCTTTCCTCTAGTTCTTTTGAAGTTTTTAATTATTCTACTGAAGTTCTTAGAAAAGAATTAGCTAAATTTATTGTTTGGGATGAACAACCATTTTCTTTAGCAGAAAATTATAAATTTGAAAAATTTATACATAAATCACTACAACCTAAATATAGAAAAATAAGTAGACAAACCATGCGTAGGGATGCTATAAAAATTTTTGCTGAATATAAAACTAATCTTTTACAAGTTTTAATTACATTAACTTCTTGTCTTTCTTTAACATCTGATATTTGGACCAGTAATCATTCTGATCAGTCATACATGTGTATTACGGCACATTGGATAGATAGTGATTTTTTTATACAAAAAAGAATTATTGCATTTAAAATTTTTGAATTTCCTCATACTGCAAATGCTATAGTTAGACAATTTCATAGCATTTTACATTCATATAATATAAGTAATAAAATTTTTTCAATTAGTTTTGATAATGCAAGTAATAATGATAGTGCAATTGATAAATTAAAAATATTGTTACATCCAATATTTAATGGTGTTTTTTTTCATATACGATGTGCATGTCATATTCTAAACTTATGTGTTCAAGATGGAATAAAAGAAGTAGATGAACATGTAACTAAATTAAGAAATGCTGTTAGATTTGTTACTTCTTCTACTTCTAGAAATCAAGATTTTAGACAAACATGTAAATCTTATGGTTTGTCATATAAAAAATTTAAACTTGATATTAAAACACGATGGAATTCTACTTATGATATGCTAACAACATGTTTACCATTTAAGGATCCTCTTACATTATTTTATAATGAAAGAATTCCTGATGGAAACATTGAAGAAAATGATTGGGATAAAGTAAAATTATTACATAATATTTTAGAAATTTTTTATAATGCTAGCACTCATTTATCTGGTGTTTATTATCCTACATCATGTTTAATTTTAGAACATTTAGTTTTAATTAGTGAAATGTTTTCTCAATATAGACATGATGAAAATGTTTTTCAAGTAATTTTTAAAATGGAAACAAAATTTAAAAAATATTGGAAAAATATATCTCCTTTATATTGTTTAGCTTCAATTATGGATCCTAGATTAAAATTAGAAGGTGTTCATATTTTATTAGATGAATATTATAGAAATATGGAACTTGAAGGAGTAGATGAGAAAAAAAATGAAATTTCTACCTTATTAGATGAAATGTATAATGTTTATAATTTAAAATTTGGACATACAATGAATCCAACATCCTCTCAAACTAATGTATCTACTAGTAGTAAAAATATTACAGGAAGAATACGCTCAATTTTAAATAGAAAAGGAACATCAACAAGTAGATCTAGTAATTTTAATGAATTAACATTTTTTTTAGAAAATAATCATACATCTTACTCACAGAAGAACAAATAGATAATTTTGATATTTTATCATGGTGGAGATCACAAGGAAAATCATATCCTGTGATTTCTGCCATGGCACGTGATCTACTAACTCCTCCGGTGTCTACTGTAGCATCGGAGTCTTGTTTTAGTGCAGGCGGCAGGGTGCTGGACGAGAAGCGAAGCCGAATGAACGAAGAAAGCGTGGAAATGTGTATTTGTCTTAAAGATTGGCTAGATGCTGAAGATCGTCTTCAAGATAAAGGTGGTCATTCAACTTCATCGGATGATGATGAACAAAGTCTTGGAAGTGCAAGCGGAAGCACCAATGGATAAACGTTGTAATAAATAATTATAAAAAAAGTTGTAAAAAAGTTGTAGAAAGAGTTGTAGAAAGAGTTGTAAAAAGAGTTGTAAAAAGAGTTGTAAAAAGAGTTGTACGTAGACCTGATTCCTCCTTTGAGTGGGGTACGTAGGCAGCCTGTAATGGGTCCGGTCTAAAATATATAAAAGTTTAACATTTTTTCAAAAATTTGTGTAATATACATTCTCAATTTTTTTTTATTTTTTCACATTTTATATATTTTAATTAAGTAATTTACTTATTAAAAGATTTTTTTTTAAATTCGGCCCACGGGCCAAAACCGGGCCGGGCCCCACACGGCCCGCGTGCCTAATTGGGCCCGTTGGGCCGTATTGGACCCACGTGCCGCCGTTAGCCCGCGGGCCGTGCCAGGCCCGCGTGCCGGATCTGGCCCGCGGGCCGGACTCATGCCCACGGCCCGGCGGAGCCGTGCCGGCAACGGCACACCTAATCGTGCCGCGTGCCGTGCCGGGCCGAAGTAATTTTCAGCCGTGCCGTGCCCGGCACGGCACGATTACAATCGGGCCGTGCCTGGCACGGCACGATTACAATCGGGCCGTGCCTGGCACGGCCCGATTTCTGGCGGGCCCGGGCCCGGGCCGGCCCGGGCACGGCCCATGGCCTCCTCTAGTTGTTCCCATCCCCATTTCCTTTTTACATGATTTAAATCTTTGATTGAACCGCCTTACAATATAGTATGTTGTTTATAGTACTTATGCCATCTTATTTATTTTACATTTTCCAAAAGTGTGTATTATATTATCAACTTTTATAAAACATAAATTATAGATTATTTTTTCCATAAAATTGTTGCACTATGATTTTTTTTTTTTTCATTTGAACCAGGTTGATATGGCGCAAGATGTGAAATTGGACATAATTAAGTTATTTATTGTCTTTTTAAAAGTTAATAGTATGTTTAGATGTTAAGTTGATCATTCTTCTATTACATTTATTTTATTTCATTTTTTAGGGCATTGTTAGTTGTAAAATCTAGTATTGGTAGATTGATTTATGTTAGATACTGATGCACTATGTGATTTGGAACAAAAAAACGAACAGGTTTTCTAAGTTGATTCAAGTATTGGGTTGTGGCCCACGTAGACAACACTCTCAAGCCCAGCCCATTTGATGGTTGTTGGATGAGTGCAAATGCAACAATTTACTCAAGTGGATGCAACGGTCTACCAGGGGCAGCCACAACAACAAAACACAAACCTAAGACTTTAGCTATGTTTAGTAGGAAAGAAAGAAAGTTGAATCGAAAGGAAAGTAAAATAGAAGAATAAATAAAGAAGAAAGAAAATAATTAAATTTTCCATATTTGTGTTTATTTACAACGTGTTTAATAGAAGGGAAAGGATGAGGGAATAGATGAAAAGTTGAAATGAGAGCTACAAAATCGTGTTTACTAGGACAGATGAAAATTAAGAAAAAAAAATGGGAAGAAAAGTAAGAGGGAAAATAGCCCTATTTACTGTCCACCCAAATCGGATGGAAAAGTGGGATTTGCCCTTTTAGGCCATGTTTCCTACGGCGGATGGGGAGCTCGATAGAAAGGAAGAAGGTATGGAAAAGAGAGGCGTGGAGAGAAAATCGAACACATGCTACTAACGTGAAAATAAAAAAAAACCTATTTGCTCAGCTCGACGCCGCATCTCCTCGTCGGACGCAGGAGAGATGGCCGGGAGCAGCGAGTCAGTGGATGAGAGTAGCACACCGGCGGCGAGCTCGGATGGGCAGGCTAGCGGAGGGGCGGACGGGAGCAGCGAGCCAGTGCTGAGCTTCTCATGCAGATGGGAGCGGACGGGCGAACAGGCGGATAGGAGCTTCAGCTTCGTGCGGACTAGAGCTTCAGGCGGACGGGAGCTTCAAGTGCACAAGCGGACGGGAGCTTCTGCTTCATGCGGACGAGAGCTTCGAGCAGACGGGAGCTTCAAGAAAACGAGAGCTTCGAGCGGACGAGCGGACGAGAGCTTCAGGCGGACGGGAGCTTTGAGCAGACGGGAGCTTCGAGCGGACGAGCGGATGGGAGCTTCTCGTGCGGACAGGAGTGGATGAGCGGACTGGAGGACGGGAGCTTCAAGCAGACGAGCATACGAGAGCTTCTCATGCGAAAGGGAGCGGATGAGCAAACTGGAGGATGGGAGCTTCCGGACGGGAGCTTCGAGCGGACGAGCAGAGTGGAGCTTCGGCTTTGTGCAGCTTTGAGCGGACGAGCAGACGGACTCGAAAACGAGAGCTTCGAGGATGAGCGGACGGCAAGGCGGAGCTCACGACAAGGGGTAGATGAAGATGGGAGAAGCTACGCACACTGCGAGTGACAGCTTTCCGCCCGATTTGGGCGAACTCGAAAACGGCAAAAACGCAGGCGTTTTTTTGTCGTTATTTCCGTTTCTTGCTTTCCATCCGCCCAAAGAAATAAGGGTAAATATCATTTTCCTTTCTATCTGCTGTGGAATCCACCAAAGGAAACACAGCCTTAATGTCTATTTTCACCCTTCTCTTTTTATGCCCACTCTCTCTCTCTCTCTCTCTCTCTCTCTCTCTCTCTCTCTCTCTCTCTCTCTCATGCAACCTTCTTCACCATCGCCGTCGTCATCATTGTTATCGCCATTGCTATTGTCGTCATCGTCGTCATTGTCGCTGCTTTTTCACTGTCGCCTCTCACCTCTCATCGTTGCCTTTTCATCGTTGCCTTTTCATCGTCACCTCTCATCGTCATTGGCGGCATAAAAATAAAAAGATAGAGTGTGTTTATCAATCTTTCTAACTTTCTTTCCCTCTAAATAAATACAAAGAGGAAAATTTTAATTATTTCCTTTTTTTTTATTTTCTCTTTTTTCTTACTTTCCTTTCCTTTCAACTTTCTTTCTTTCCTACTAAACACATCGAATAGAGAAAAAGAAAGTTAGAAAGATTGATAAACACACCCCATTATTTTATTTTTACGCCGATAACGATGATGAGAGGCGATAGAGAAAAGGCGGCGACAACGACAAAGGCGACGGTGAGCCAATGAAGAAGGTGGCAAAAGAAGCATGAGAGGGAGAATAGAGACAGAAAAGAAAATGTTGAACATAGGCATTAGAAAGGTAGATCCAGCTTTCTGAAAAACAAATAGGGCTATTTTCCCTCTCACTTTCCTTTCCTTATTTTCCATTGATCCTACTAAACACGATTTTATAGCTCTCCTTCCAACTTTCTATCCATTCTCTCCTCCTTTCCTTCCTACTAAACACGCTGGAAGCAAGTTAATTGGTGCATGACCTAACCTAGGTGCAACGGACTTTAGTTTAGTTATTTTAAATATTAAAAATTATGTGATTATGTTGCCAATTATTAAAAAACTTGTATTTTATAATAAGTTTAGTATTTTTATTGTTTTTTTTTCGAGTATAAATGTTTGATAAGTTACAACTAAATAATAGTACCCCAATACATTATTTAAATAATTGTACTATACTCATGTATTTATGTTAGTGATCCTTTATGTTGTATTTAGTAGGAAAAAAAGAAAGTTAAAAGGAAAGAAAAGTAAGAAAGAGGGAAAAATAAAGAAAAAAGAAAATAATTAGATTTTTTTTATTTATTTAGAGTAAAAGAAAGTTAGAAAGATTAATAAACACACCCAATCTTTTTATTTTTACATTGATGACGACGATGAGAGGCGATAGTGAAAAGGTGGCAATGGTGAAGAGGTAACGACGACAATGGCAACGTCAAGAAAAGCACGAGAGGGAGACCAGGCATAAAAAAGAGAAATGTGAAAATAGGTATTAAAAGTGCAAATCTAACATTCATTCAGGCGGAAAGCAAATAGAGATATTTTCCTCTCTTATTTTCCATCCATCCTACTAAACACTTTAAGCTCCCCTTCCAACTTTCCATTCATTCTCTTTTCTTTTCCTTCCTATTAAACACGCTGTCAGACTTTTGATTCTAGTATTGTTACTGCATAGTTTTTTTTTGTTTAACCTTACAATATTTATGCTCAATAATAATATCATTAACAACTTAAAAATGCATATTTGTGTTATCTATGTGAAGATATATTATTTGTCTAGTATTGGGAAATGACTCTTTGGAAATTGTTAACTACTAGATGTGACCCTGTGATTTTAATTGGCCACAAAGGAAATATGTCTATCAATTGCATATAACTCTTGAGTGTATGGTGTAATTCGTTTTGCACACATGGTTGTGTGAGTATTATCATGGGAGATGATTATGAAATAATTATGTTTGTTCATTGTTTACTTTCCTGTTAATTTCTTGATAACATTTCTTCGTTACACTTTATTTGCCTCTTAGGAGTCCTATTGAGTGTTGTATTAACTTAAAATTAAAATTTGGCATATTGCCATGGGATTTAGAACCATAGCGATGACATGTGTTGCTATTTCTAGATAAGTACAGGAAGACTAAGCTAGATAATGAAAATATATATTATTGTTATAATTAAATATAATTATTAGAATTTTTAAGTTTTCTCCATATAGTACATATCTGAAGTATTAGCTTACGCATGATTTAGGTCGTAAGACCAAGCATAACAGGATCACATGTAGCACATGAAACAATACTCTCAAGCCCTCAAAAATCTTTATTAAAATATTAATTCAAATGGAAGTACGAATCACTTTCCAATAGCTGGCAGTAGAGCATTTTACTTTCTCAACTTATTTAAATATTAAATCTATTTTGACAAAATATACCTATTAATACACATTAGACCTATAGATCCTTTTAAATGGCCCGTTAAATTTTGTATTAAAGGGCAAAAGGCACTAGTTTCCACATGTAGGTGGAAATGCACAATACAACACATTCTTCTCACGCCCAGCCTAACTTTTGACTTCAATGTGCGTATTAAAGTGGAGCTATCAAGGCAAACTCATTGGGACCAACCTTCAGCATTGATCTTAACCCAAAAAGGAAATGCCTTATCTCCACTTACCCTTGGATTCTTATCAAAGAGATAATAAGTCCTTAAAGAACTTTTATTGGCTGCCTAATCAGAAAGTTTTGTCACCACAAACAAGCTATCTGACAATGTGTTCTTCCAGCTGGACAAAACTATATATATCTATATGAAAGGCCAACTACTTAACCTTTATTGTAGGGAAGCCTGATTATAAAGTTCAATAGATGTATGTAGCTTTATGAAAGGGAGAGTAAGCAACATAAAAAATAGGATTGTAGGAAAGAAGTATTAACACTTTTCCAGCCAAACAGAAAACTCTTTAGGCGACTATTAACTATAAATTGCAAGAAAAAAAGAGAAATAAAAGTAAATAGATAAAGTTTTTGTGCCTTCTATACTCAAATCCAAAATCCTATAATAGTAAAAGCAAAATTTATAAATTAAAGGTTGTGAACCTTATACAGTCAAGTTTTAACAATATTGTCCTTCCACAAGGATGAAATTAGTCAAAATACCTATGGTAAAAAAAATAAAGGTTGTTAATCTTATACAATTAAATTTTGGCAAAAAAAGTTGTCGTTCCATTCAGAAAAAACTTTTGACAAACATCTATGGTAATTCATATCAGCATAGCCCAAGTGCATACTTGAGCCTATGATAAATTTCAGATAAACATGCACAAAGTTGACAAGCAAAATGTTAAGCCTACATCAGACTAATATAAAATACCAAAAGAAAAGACACAGATGAGCCACATAGCTTACCTGATTAAGCATCCACTTTAAGCCAACAGCTGCAGTACATTCATTTTTTGAAGCACTATTGTACCAATCCAGATTGTAAACTTTGTTCAGAGCTGATATAATCGTTGATATGTTAGTCCTCCTTTCGTTGGAAGAGAAAATCTCCCCGTTAGAACTAATGTTAATATGGCTATTTAAGAGAGTCTCGAACCACCCACTTCCAGACCTCTGCATCGATATAATTGAAAAGAATCGAACGGGTGTGCATGCACACTCCTCCCTGAGAATTCAATGATGGCTAAGACAAATGGCTAGCAAAAGCCAAATCAAATCAAATTACCATAAAACTCAAAGGTACCTGCTATAAGTGGTGGGACTTGGATAATGCAGATATGAGAGGTCATAAGGTGGAATGGGAGCTTTCCTGCATGGTGCTACAGTGAAGTCAAACTTCAAAATTCTAGATCCTCCTCGTAACCCTATTTGCTTCGCACATATTGAACAAATATACATGCCACATATCATTATAATGGCTAACATAAACATCTTCAAAGCAATGTGTGATTTCTTTGGTAATCTTTGGACGAACGCATCCTGCAAAGAATGCTATCGATGTCACTGATAGACAAATTGAGAGTATGCATATTAATGGCAACAAGGAAGGGTAAGATGAAATGTGCAGCGCCAAGAGAGGAAACTTGATCAGAAATGAGAAACCACTAAGATTTTATTTTATTTTTTTTAAAAAAAAAAAAAATCAGAACCAAAGCGGAAAGGATAAATGATGAAATAACCTAATGCAGCAAAACAAAAGCGAGTTATTCAATAGAATGCATTCATATTTTGAATGGAAAGTTTCCTAAAAATAAACTTTTATCTACTCAAACAGGAAGCATTGCTCTTGTGGATAGAAAAGATGGTCCGAACGAAACTTGGGGACAAGATCGAGAAAAGGACGGATAAACAAGTAGGTTTACAAGACGAAACACCTGAGGGTGGTTTCTTTTCTCATCAGATCAAACGATGTGGGTTAAAAAGGAACAATGCAGCCCAGAGGCTTTAAGTTCGAGAGAGAAAATACGGATTAAAGAATCTTACAGGTTACAGCAAAAGAAAATGTACAAGATTCAAACGTTTCCATTCATATGATAAGGGGGAAAAACAAAAATAACGTAACTCAGAACAAGGGAAAGAGGGGGGCGATGATAGACACACCTTGTTGAAGAAGGAACGCTCCTCCACCATTTTATCCTCCCTTTTCTTCCGCCCTTTTCTTGATTCCCTTATTCAAAAAGGTGAAGCTTTCAGGTGTGCAGGGTTCCCATCCCCTTCTCTCACTCTCCCCCCTATCTTAACCTAAAAGGAAATTTCCTCTGTTCTAATAAAGGATCAAAAGCTGTTGTTCTTTCCGCCTCCCTAGCTCCCTCGTGACCTCCTTGCAAGCTATCATCCCCATTTCCTCCAGATGCCCTCCCCCCGAAAGCACGGCTCTTCACCTTTCTAATGTATCTCACTGCCAAGTCCGTTGTCGGTCCTCTTTCCCTTCTCCTCCTTCGTCCTCTCTTTCGGTCTCTCTTCCTCCTCCCGACCTCTCCGAACGCGTGGGGCACGACACCTGGCTGCTGGCGCGAAAGTGGATTGGCACAGCGAGGCGGCGAGGCCTTCCAAGGGAGCCGAAAAAAAAGGTTCAGAGAGAGAGAGAGGAAAGAAGGAATAATTTGAGCAGGAGAGAGAGGGAACGAAGGGGAGAGAAAGAGGAAATGGAGTTAGAATCCGTACATCTAAATTTAATATATAAAACTTTTTGAAATAAAAGAAACAAGAAAAAATTACTGATGGATCCAATGTGAGTGAACCCCATGGCTTCTTTTTAGCTTGCATACACTCAAGATTAAAGAACGAATAAAAAGAGTAAATTATTAGGAATATTTTTTTTTTTTGAATAAAGTCTGGGCCCGACCGATTGATCCAATGGGAAAAGTTTGATTAGGGTTGGTAGTTCAATTAATCCGAGGCCTGGGTCAGATTTAGATGCCAATTTAGGATTAAAAGTCAAGATGTTTGACTCACATCTTTGTGTTTGAAGCTTCAACTTCGGAGGGGTTAAGTCTTCCGACACGAAGATCTGGCAACCGTCCGACCAAGATCTGACGGCGCTGCAGATCCGGTCGAGTAGCTTCGGCGTGATAGGAAAACATAGGAAGGACTTGGTAAGGCCCCTTCATGTGTCCGAAGGCCATAATTGGAGCCCTTCAATCACGAATAATTTTGACTAAATTGTTCAATGAAGAGACCTTCATGCTCAGGATTTGAGTGTCCAATGGGTACAAATTGAATCTAATCTGAATCAAACCAATTTAATTAGAATCAGAATTTTTTTCAAAAATTAAAATTAAAACTAAGCTAAAATTACTAAAATCCTAATTTAATAGAAATTCTCGGGTTCCGTTTGCGCAGAAATATTTTTTAATATATTTAAAAAAAATGTTTTATATTATTATGTTTATTACTTTTTAAATAACATAATATAAAATTTAAAAAAATTTAATTTTTTTCAGTTCAATACCAAATTTTAGGTTTGAATAAAAAATTGAACGAATAAATCTTTATAATTTTAAAACTGAAGTAAATTTTGATTTAGTTTAGGAATATATATTTATCACTTGGGTATAGGGCTTTTACGATTATGAGTTGTACCCAATGATATTCCCGCATCAAGCTCTTTATTAAATATTTCTGTCAACAATCCATGCATTCATATAGATTAATAATTAACCATTCTTGACACTGAAATGACAGCTTAGGAGAACCAGATGATTATAGAGGTGTCAATCCTTAAGCCTATTATTGAGCTCATAGCAGCTAAACCCAGAATTGAGAACGCATTAAATTCACAAATAAATAAAACATATTTTGAATTTTTTCTTTTTTGCCAAAAATCATACAAATGCACTTGTGGATGTCAAGTTTCTTCACCAACACACATTTATAACCAACCTCGCAGCTCAGTCATTAAGTTTACATAAATTTACTTGAGAACAAACTCAAACATGTACAACCTAAACGATCTTCACACTAGTAAGAAATCACCACATATGTATATGCACATTAATTCACATGATGGGACTTTTTCCTGGCAAAGAAGAGAGCAATTCGAGGAAACACTGATTTTTTCTTCTTCTTAACTGGCGCACCAAGTCCATTAAGTTCTGGTCCAGAATGGGCAGGAACAACAACTTCCTTACTGATGCTAGTGTCTGCATTCCAAAGTGGACTCCCAACCGGATTTACTGCAGATTTAGATGCTTCAATAGCTCTTCTTCGCTGTTCGAGTTCAGTTCTCAGATTCCTCAGCTCCTGTTCTGCTCCCATTTTTCCTTCCTTGGCCTTCTCGGCCTTCTCAATAGCAACTTTTAATGCTTCCTTTTGTTGTTCGAGCTCCTTATAAGTTTCCTGCAATGCCTCTGAACTGTTCGACTCTGATTTCTTAGCCTCTTCAATCTGTGCAAGGGCTGTTGCCAACCTCGAATGCCCAAGCTCCTCGGATTCATAAGCTTTTTTGCTTAGAGTTAAGTAATCCTCTAAAGGAAGGGTCACAGCCATGGCGGAATCATTGCCCTCCATGCTTTCAGCCTGCTCACTCCCTTGCAACGCTTTAACTGCTTTAATTGCCAGCATCTCTGATACTTTGGCCGCTTCTGTTTCCTTCGTAGCAGCATGGAATTTGATCTCTATAGTCCGTGCAGTGGCTTCTGCTTGCTCTGCTTCCTCCTTAGCCTCCTGAAGTTGTTCATGTGCCATCCGAGCAACTGAGTTAGCTTGATCTGCCTCTTGAGCTGCTTGCTGCAATAACTTGGGCAGCTCCACCATTTTGTCTCCGGTTTTCTTTTCCTTGATCCGGACATCTTCGAGTTCTTGCATTGTCCTATCAAGCTCAGATTCGAGGTTAGTAACTGTGATTGATGCCATACCTTCCATCTGTTTTAAAGCCTCAAGGGCTGCTTTCTCAGCATCAAGCTGGGACTTCAGGGATGAGGCTGCAACTCTAAGACAGTTCACTTCATCATCGGTTTTCTTGATGCTAATTCTCATTTCCTTAAGCGCCTCTCTTGTTGAAACCAACGCCTGAATGGAGCAGGTACTTCCATTTACTTTTTCCGTAGCATAAGGCATTTTATCGTTGCCGTTGCTCTTAGATTCTTGCTCCAACTTTAATTTCATATAGGATGCAAACTCGACTTTGAGTGCGTTTAACAATGTTATAGATGAATCTAGCTTTAGTTTAAGATCCTTTGACAAGTAAAGCTGTTGATCAAGGTACTGCACCTCCTCGTTGGCATGCCTCAGTTCCTCCTCCCATGTGAGACAATCTTCATCCCTTGCCAAGGCTGTATCAATTATACATTCGTCTCTTTGATCAGGCTGTTGCTCGACTGTTTTCTCAATTTCCTTTGCTACAGAAACGGCCTCCCGAGCTTCCCTCATTGGCATGTCTCTTTCATTGACTGCCGCCTGTAAGGTCTTCAGTTCCTCCTTTACTGCCTTCAGTTCATTAACTGCCACTTCAAGTCTTTCTTTGGCAACCTCAAGCATTGTTTTAGCAGCAATGCTGGAGTCACCATTAATACGTTGCTCCATTTCTGTGACCCACAGTTGGGCCAGTTCGGAGTCTTGCTTTGCTTGAGCCTCTTCTTTTTTGGCTTGTTCCAGCTTCATATTTAGTTCCTCTATGATTCTCCCGGTGTTTTCCAGCTCGTTCATAAACTTCATTTTAGCCTCTGCTACAGCTTCTGATTGTCGTTTGCACTCATACACTTGTTCTTGAATCCTCTCAAGTTCAGAATCAACATGCTTGTGTTTCTTCTGCATAGATAAGAAAGCATAGATTTTAGATCGTATCTTTGTTTATTTTCTAAATTTGATTAGCAGAGTAAGAGAAATTACTGTAAAGGATAGTCTAGTATTCAGAGTTAAACAAGTTTCCGACACATCTTACTAGAATGGAGCTCAAATTAAAAGCTTATTTGTGAATTTGTCAACAACTATAATGCTGGCAAATAATGCTTCTTCCCCTCATATTCAAAATGTTCTGAATTCACACATTAGACATCTAAGAGAACAACAATACCTCCAGAATATTCACTTTGTGCTCTTTCCAATCAAGAATCCCTCCAAACTTGGTCACAACTTCTTTAACAGATTCAATAGGTGCAGCAGTGTCAACAAGGCCTCGATTTGCAATCTCATAGTTACTGCAATTAAATGATTTAGCTGACTTCAACGTGTTCTTTTGTGTGTATCCAATTCCTGCCTGGTGAGGGAGTCCAAAAGCCTTAACAGTTGGTCTCTCTTGAGTGGCACTAGATTCTGTGGAGGCAGAAGAGTCGTTGTCAATTCGGGTGGAATCAACTTTCTCTGAAGACTCATATTCATGCTTTGGAATAAGTTCCATCTCTTCTTTTGATGACTCCAAGGAATCAGATTGTGGATAAGCAAAAATTTCAGGCAGCATAACCCTCGCGTCATCAGGACAAGTGCTTGGTAAACTAGAGTTCTTAGTAGTATTCAGCTTATCATTGTCAATTTTTGAGAAATCAGGAATGTCAGTGAAAACTACAGATTCAGGTTCATCCACAACAATCTGTTGCTGGTGATGACTGCCCAAATTTTCAGCTGTAGGCACGGGCACATGTTGAGAAGAAATACCTGGAAGTGTTTGCTGAACTGATGACTTGGAATCGTCCACAGAAGCTTCCTGCTCGAAATTTGGTTTGACATGATCTACTACATGTGTATTGTTGTCGAACGAAGAAGGTGCAGGAAAAATTTGCTCAGTTTTTTCATCAATAGAACCTGCAGTTTCTTTTTGCAAGCAACTAGAATCAAGATCTTTGTCAACAGAAGCAGTTAAAGTTCCTGCAGGAGCTGGGAGATATTCCGATGAAAGAGTTAAGGTCAGAGGTGACTCTCCAGAGTAAACGGTGTCGGTGTCCCTTATTTCGTCCATCCACAAGTAGGTTATGTCCGACACAGCTCCTAGATTCTGCATGTAAAGTAAGCATAAAAGATGGTCTTTCATTTCATGTCAAGTAAAACTCATCGTTAGTCATGACCATCTCTACCCAAAACATGTGAATCAGTAGTAACATTAAAAAATTCAAGATTTTTTAATGTAATACATACAGCATCGTTTATATGAACATATAGCTCAAGTTCTAACGCATCAATCTGAGTAGATTATATTGAATCCAACCACGAGAAGGAAATACCATGGAAGATAGAGACCAACTTGCTGGACTTCAATAGTATTTTGTATCATGAAAGAAATAAACTCCAACCCTACTTAAAAGCAAACCGCATCATCATTATACAAATCATAATCAGAAGTTTAGTGCATGATATTTTGTTGTTTATCAATATTGCTCTTATGTATTTCTATAACAATCGTAGATTTTAACTACCATCTACTCAAAACTCAAAATTCTGTATCAGAAGAACTCAAAAATAATCTTTCTACAAAAAAAAGAAAAAAGAAAAAAGAAAACAGAACTAGGAATATGTAACAGTTCATGCGCATAAAGACGTATATAGAACATAATAATTATTGGACTTCTCCAATAATTTACCCTAAAAACTACTAAATGCAGATATTGTTCACTAATCTGATCCCACAAACATAATAGATTATGCTTGATGTTGACTTCTAGGGAAGGAATATTTGTCGCTGATCGGTGATCCTAGATTTTCAGAAACAGATGAGGCAAAATTAGGCGAGTGATTAATTTAAATATCAAAGTACAACGCATTCTGGAAGTACCAAAAGATTTGTCATTAAACTTTGGTTTCTTCTCAGTTTGTCATCATAACCATCAAATCTGTATCACAGTTACACGGATGAACATACATGATCCAGCGATGAAAGAAAAAAAAAAGAAATATCCAGAGGAAAGGAAACCAACCACGAATCAGAACAAGAATTTACACATATTACTCAATCATGTTCATCAAGTTCTTATAAAGGTTCCATGAAGGTGGCTATGGCGGAGACAATATTCTCCTAGAAAGCAAAACCAAAGAGGCAAGAGTCAATGCAACAATCGAATTACCATCGTCTCCAAACCCCCAAAGTTTCCATTTATGAAATCCGCCATTTACCAAGACCGGAAAAGGAAATATAATCTATGACCAAAATCTCAAGTAAACTTGCCATGAATTAAGATTACCTCGCATTTCTATCTTGCGTAAAGTAAGAAAAAAAAAGACAAAACAAATCGAAGGAAAGAGAAGACTAACTCAATTCTCGGTGTTGGCGAAGAAATCACGGGAGAAGCAGCAAAATCCCGCGATGAAGATTGAAGAAAATAACAACAAGTACTATTCGAACAACAGAGGGCATTCAAGGACAGCGGCGCGAATCACGCACCCGAGGAGCGGAGCATCATTAAATTCTTCGTTTACTTCATTGCCGCCAATGTCCAGCTTTTTATTCTCGATTAAAAATATATGGAGAAGAAAAGTACAGATTAACCCGAACGAAAAACGTCTCCTCCATTTCCTTTGGAAAAGTACAGTTAAGCCCCCAAATTTTGAACGTTTGCTTATTTTGGTAGATCCTAAATTCTTCTTTACCCAAACTAGCCTCTAGATGATAAATTTAAGGTTTCTATGCACTTTTACCTCACCTTTTTTAGTATCAATTTGCTGGTAGAAAAAAAAAATCTAACAATATAAACCTTTTGTTTCTTTATTTGGAAATAGATGTAACAAAAAGACTATGTTATAAGTAATTATTTTATTTTATAAAAAACTTAATTTTATTTCTAAAAATAAAATGTGAATAGAGATAGTTCAAGTAATGAAAATTGGACATGTAAATATATAGTATAACTGTATAAGTTACATAATTAAAAAGATTATATTTTTATCGTGACAGGACAGCTTGACAGCGATTTATTAATGAAATGTCCAGTCTTCTATTATTATTTGAACAGTTCTGTGCGTATAGTTCAGAAGTTATTTTTATAGAATAAATAAGTAAAAGTTTACAGGGTAAAGTGATAAAGGATCGCTGTTTAGTGTTTAAGAACTCGTTTGTTTTTTATTTTTCTTATGAAATTCTTTTAATCTTAGTTATGATTGTTGGCCAATGTTTAGTGGGACGCGCTGGGTGGTGCTCGAATGAGTTGATGACGCGGTGCCACCTCACTGCGGGAATTCCGAAAATAAACGAGCAGCGGGAAGTAGGCCTCGGCGTCCGCATGAATTATGCGTCACACTCGTTTGAAGTAGGGATAGAAAAAAAAAAAAAAAAAGGGCTCGTACTCAGATTTGATGCAATTTGACTCACCTGCATCACTATCATGTTTAGGTATGGGGTATGGGACGGAATTTTTAGGAATTGTGCTTGGGTCAAGTATAAAGGATAGGTGTTGGGGTTGACACTATCCCCTTCAGCCGAACCCATTGCTATTCCTAATTTGAAGGTATGGTGAGGAAAAGACTGGATGTGATGGTACAATATATATACGGTGAATGAATGCGGTGATTTTTTTGCCAAGGAGAGGAAAAGTTACTTTGGGCTATGTGATGACTAACTAGAGCTAAATAAATATTAAAACATGTAATAATAGAAGAGGATGATAACTTTTGCGAAAGAGTAAAAAAAAAACTTTGCAAAAGAGTTATTATGTGCCTAAAAAGGGCGATATATGTGCAATTAGTTCAAGTTACATATATTTAGAAAAGGAATTATGTAGGAAATTAATTATTAAGAGCTAATCTCTCCGTCTTTGGAGTTAGAAATGTAGATGAGTGTCAACGTCAGCATGCACATATCTCTCCGTCTTTGGAGTTAGAAATGTAGATGAGTGTCAACAAATGAAACATATCACATTGAATATTGCCCGATTCCTCACCGAACATATCACATTCAGACGAACACTACATTTTGCCTTCTTATGAGGATAAACAAATAAAGATTAATGGTGGTAGTATTGATTAAATATAACATACAATTACATTCTGAAGACACCATATTTGGTATCCTCGGGCTCGGACTTGATGGAAGCGGAAAGACACAGGCCAATAACCTTTCTAGTGTGAGAGGGGTCGATGATGCCATCATCCCAAAGCCTCGCAGTAGAGAAATAAGGACTTCCTTCTCTATCATAGGCTTCAACAACCTTACTCTTAAATTCCTCCTCTTCCTCCTTGGTCCACTGCATTTAACCTCATAAAAGATTAATCAAACTGGTGAGGTAGTTAAGTTGGTTGGACACTGCGAGTCGGACTAAACTAGTGTTAACAATGCCTCGACCGACCAATACACATGAAGCTAAAAATTCTCAACAGAGATGCAGGTCCAAATATTTGTCACGATGAAGTTAAAACAGCAAGATGCAATATATCAATTATGCTACAACACTGGATTGTGAATTGGAAATTACCTCAATTCCTTGTCTTTTCTTGTTGCTCCTCTCAATTTGAGCAAGGACACCAGCAGCCTGAGAAGATCAAGGATCAATAATAGAGTGAAGTACGGAAGACCAAAGTGCTAAAATCGATCTGGAAAAAGACAAAACTAGTGTTTTTGCTCAAGAGGGTATTCTTCACATTTTCTACACCGGAATGTTTATCCATGTCTAAATTAGCAAGATTGAGTGACAAAAAGGCACATTCATAATTATCTAGATCACATGTTAAGATATAATATTCATGAAACCTCATAAAAAATCAATAGAGACGATTGTGTCATACTTTTCACTTTTCAATTTAGTATATATGACATACAAATAGATGCTTGGCAGCATCTCATGCACTTCATGTTGGAGTCATTATTCTTGTATTAGAGTAGTAGAGGTGTTTTCTCATGTACATGGTTTAACTTACAAGACCATCTAATCCTTTTTTTTTCCATTATTAATTAAGAACTACTCTCAACTTAAAATTTGATAAAATCTAAACCTAGTAGTCTCCACTTCTCTCCCCTCTTGTTGCTACTGCATTCCTCTTTTTTTTAAGTCTCTACCAACCCATCACCTCCCTCCATTCCCCACCCCATTATGCCCCCTATTCTTTCCTCACCTACCTTTATAAAGACTCATTGACTTCTCTAACGTCTGACTTCCTCTTTTTACTCAAGGGCTAGAGTTTCTATCCTGATGGGGCTATAAACCATAAAGTATTTTTTATATTCTTTTGTTTGTGATTGGAGATGGATCTATCTAGTTTACTATTGATCCCAAATCATAATTCCCTCATAGTATAACGGTTAAATTTAATGGTATCGACTATGTTATTTTGGCCCAAGCACATACATTATTTCAAAAATCATACGAAAAGACTTCATCTTCTTGACTATCTTGCTCCCAAAAATGCGTATCCAATATAAGCTTCATGGCAAACTTTGTGGGTTATGTTTGACTATTAGAGGTATTCAAAAAAACCATTAAACTATTGAACCAGCTGTTAATCAACTGAACCAAACCGCATATATAGTTAACTGAACCAAATAGTTCTTCCAATGGTCAAATTTTTATAGGTTGATCGGTTTTCGGCTCGAGACCAGTTTAGCCAACAATCGAACTTGTTATATATTAAAAATTTTAAAAATTAATTTTAGAGTAGACTTGTTGCCCACTACTAGCCACCACCCATAGCCTACTGCCAAGTCAACCGAACCATGAACACACCCTATGAGTATGTGATCAAGGTTCGAACTCTTATAGTCATATTATAATGAGTCAAATTAGATATAGTCATATATTATAGTAAATAATAATTAAAATATTATTACTTTTGTATTCAAGACCTCTCTATATAGAGGTTATATTACCATGTAATTTGTGAAACCTATTTACAATAAAATATCATTACAATTTCTCATCCAGATATCATCTCTCTTTTCTTTTAATATGGTAATAGGGTGAATTCTTTTCTAACAAGCAATAGATAGTATGATGAAGGTATTGGTGCATTGGGGCACATGTGATAAGATGAAGCTATTGGAGTATATGGCACATGGGATGTTTTTACTCTTGATGCCAAACCTATGCTTTGCTCCACTACTAAATAAATAATGATGGGCACTCTAGATATTAGAAAATCATACTTGTTTTTAAAGGCGATACTTAAACATATGATTTTTTTGAAAGATTTCTTCCAATGACAACTTTATTCTGTTAGGTGGTCTTTTTTGTAGTTGATAATTGAGGTTGGGGATGTGAAGTTGCCTTTTTTATGTGGGGATACTGATTAATATGTTGACACAAAGAAACCTTTAGTGTATGTTGCTCAAAGGGAGAATAAAGTTTATATGAACTCAAGAATGATATCAAAAGACTAAAACAAAGCATAGTCTCTCTTGTTGCTACTCCATTCTGCTCTTTTTTTTCTAAAGTCTCCATCAATCAACCCTCACCTCTCTCCTGTCATCTCACCCCACATTTCTCCTTCTCTTCATCCGCCTACCTTTATATAAGGTTCATTGACTTCTCTAGTATGTGGTACTCCTATCTTCCTTTCTTTTCTTTGAATGTTTAGAGCTTCTATCTTGATGGGGTAATACACCCTAAGGTATTTTATCTTCTTTTGTTTGCGATTGATATGGATCTCTTTAGTTTAGTCGCCATCTTAAGTCATCATTCCCTTAATGTCACGCCCCGGTCGGAACGGCCTGAAAACAGCCCTTAACCGCTGTCTCAGGACAATCCGGCGGAACACCGGAACGCAACTCTCTCTAGGGTTTCCGACCCAGAATTGAAAACCCTAGCTCCCCGAATAATTTTTATCCCCAAATTACAAGGTCGCTCAGAAACCCTAACTCTAATTTAGGAAAATCCGAAATCGAACCCTAATTTGGAATATCTCTCTCTGATTTTGACCCAAGTCAAAATCAGACCCTTGCTTACGTTTGCGTGATGTCAGCCCTCGAAATCATCCGCCGTGCGCGTAAATCTTCGTCCGCTGACGTCGTATTGCGTCGGCGTTCGAATTCGATTTCGCCGAATCGAAATCGTCTGCTGACCGTTGACCTCGTCTCGTTTCGAACGCCCGACGCGTTCGAACTCGCGTCGTCTTCCTCGTTCGTCCGAAGCCGAGCGCCGCCTGCGCTCGCGACTGTGTTCGGAGCTCGTCGGAGAGACTGTGCCGGTGGAGAAGGACCGCTGCCCTTCGCCTCAATCTTCCGTCGTCGGCAGCCACTTGCCGTCGGAGCTCGTCGTCGCCGAACAGAGAAGAACACGTGAAACAAGGGAGGGATTCGGGAGGAAGAAAGGAAGCTTTATTCACCCTTAAGTAAAGCTACAGATCTTGCCGTCGACCCCCTGGCCGCCGTCGCCCACGTTCCCTCCCTCGCCGACGATCCCTATCGTCGGTTACAATTTTCTCTCTCTCGACTCACAGCACTCGCCGGTCGCTGCGTTGAGAGCACTCGGGGTCAAAATACCCCGTTGACCTGATTTTCATCTGATTTGGGCTCCGTGGACGTGGGTTTGGACCTTGATTTGGGCTTGGGTCGGACCGGTTGAACCGGGGCCTAACAATTCTCCCCCGCCCAATTTGGACATCGCCCTCGATGTCTCTAACGGGCGGATCCTGCAGAACCATCGCTCCGATTCTCAACGCCCCGATCCGACACTGCTGTGCTCCCGTGGCAGTGTGTGGAACTACCTGCAGTGATCCAATCCGCGGTTGTTCGGTTTCTTCAGCCTCCTCGGCTAGATCCTGCGCCGCTATCGCCATAAGCTTTTGCTTGCTAGGGCAATCCTTTACCCAGTGAGGACCGCCGCACCAAAAGCAACCCTGTGGCTTTTGCTCCCGTCGTCCCGGTGAACCCTTGTTCTGCCGGTGAAAGGGTCTACCCCTCTCTGGAACTCTAGCTCCCGGCGGTGTCCGTGGGGAGCCGCGCTTTGGTGGTGTCCTGGATTTCTTCGGTGGTGCTGGTTTGAAATTTCTGTTATCCACCAGAGATTCAGCCACCGCCGCAGCCGCCCTCCAATCAACCGGCTCGCGACGTCGGACCTCCGTTTCTGCCCATGGCTGAAGGCCCCAAAGGAAGAAATACCTCCTATCGTCCTCTGCCATGCCTGGAAGCTCCAGCATCAAAGTGGGGAAAGTCCTGACGTACTCCTGGATCGAGCCTGTATGCCTCAGCCGATCCAGTTTGCCACGCGCCTGGTCCGCCGAGTTTCCGGGAAGAAACTGCCGCTGCAGTTCCTCACGAAAAGTCTCCCAAGTCTAGCTAGTAGTCCCTGATGTAGAGCCGACTTTGGTTCGCCACCAAAGTTTCGCGTCGCCTGTGAGATAGGCGATGCACACCTGCACCCGATCTCCTGCAAAAATATGTTTAGCTGAAAACAGTTGTTCCATATCCCAGATAAAGTTTTCGACCTCTCTGGACGATCGAGCCCCCCCGAACGTCGCTGGGTCTGGTACGCGCATCCTTGGTCTGGAAGCCTCCTGCTCCACCGGTGCCGCTGCTGAGTGCGACACTTGCGCTAGGGCTAAACGCAGTACCCTTACTTCTGCGTGCATGTCTTCCTTCATGCGAGCCATCTCCCCTGGCAGATGGATCAGACCCTCCACGGTCTGTTGCATGACCTCGATCTGCAACCTCTGTTGGTCGATCTGCAACCTCTGCTGCTCGATTTGCAACCTCTGCTGCTCGATCAGCAATTCCTAATCCTCCACTGTCTTCTGAAGGCTTTCCACCTGTGGAATCATCCCATTGCCTCCACCACTGGCCAGACCGAGTACCTGCTCGATCTGAGCGATGCGATCACCCTGGTTCACCATCTCCTCAGGCTCAGCCGTCTCCTTGGCTTTTCCTCTATCCTACCTGGGCCGGGCGTCCTCTGACGCACCTCTGGCTGTGTGGGTGATCTTCTGGAACTTCAAACCTTTCTTTACCTTCGAGGGTGAAGTTGAAGGTGCCGTGTTTGCTGGAACACGTTTGCCTGCTCTGATACCTGTTGTCACGCCCCGGTCGGAACGGCCTGAAAACAGCCCTTAACCGCTGTCTCAGGACAATCCGGCGGAACACCGGAACGCAACTCTCTCTAGGGTTTCCGACCCAGAATTGAAAACCCTAGCTCCCCGAATAATTTTTATCCCCAAATTACAAGGTCGCTCAGAAACCCTAACCCTAATTTAGGAAAATCCGAAATCGAACCCTAATTTGGAATATCTCTCTCTGATTTTGACCCCCTTGCTTACGTTTGCGTGACGTCAGCCCTCGAATTCGTCCGCTGACGTCGTATTGCGTCGGCGTTCGAATTCGATTTCGCCGAATCGAAATCGTCTGCTGACCGTTGACCTCGTCTCGTTTCGAACGCCCAACGCGTTCGAACTCGCGTCGTCTTCCTCGTTCGTCCGAAGCCGAGCGCCGCCTGCGCTCGCGACTGTGTTCGGAGCTCGTCGGAGAGACTGTGCCGGTGGAGAAGGACCACTGCCCTTCGCCTCAATCTTCCGTCGTCGGCAGCCACTTGCCGTCGGAGCTCGTCGTAGCCGAACAGAGAAGAACCCGTGAAACAGGGGAGGGATTCGGGAGGAAGAAAGGAAGCTTTATTCACCCTTAAGTAAAGCTATAGATCTTGCCGTCGACCCCCTGGCCGCCGTCGCCCACGTTCCCTCCCTCGCCGACGATCCCTATCGTCGGTTACAATTTTCTCTCTCTCGACTCACAGCACTCGCCGGTCGCTGCGTTGAGAGCACTCGGGGTCAAAATACCCCGTTGACCTGATTTTCATTTGATTTGGGCTCCGTGGACGTGGGTTTGGACCTTGATTTGGGCTTGGGTCGGACCGGTTGAACCGGGGCCTAACACTTAAGGTACCAATGCTGAATTTAATAGTATCAACTATGTTATTTGGGCTCAAGCACTTGGATTCTTTCCCATATCATATAAAAAAACTTCATCTTCTCGACTCTTCTTCCTATAATGTGTATGTAACACATGCTTCATGGCAAGCTTTGTGGGTGTTATTGTTGAGCACATGATCAAGGTTGGGAATCTTCCTTGAATTCATTATGCTTAATAAAACAACTTTCCTTTATGTTGTCAGAATAAGTTAGCCTCCATATGTTGCTATAGCTCCTACCTAACTACTACAGAGCCATCAATACATCCAATACCACTATTTTAACCACATAATATAGACTCCTTCAATTATTTAATCCGCTTCTCCTTGTCTTGTGTTAAGGCACTTATGCCGAGTTCTAATATAACTTCCCTGGCATCTTATTTACCTCACACATTATTAATATTTGTGCGTCTTCTCATATGCAAGAATTACACTTTTTCTTATCATTCTTCTCATGACGGACCATGTATTCATTATTGATGGTTCTTTAAAACATATTCATGAGTCAGGATTTGAGCATACATTTTCTATCATTATATTTCATAGTGTATTTTATGTTTTTACATTCCCTAATGTCTTTAAACTATAATGATACTTTTCCTTGCCTATTGTGTTCTTTAAGATCTATGGATGAAGATAATAATTAGGTAGGCATGAGTTTGGTGGGATTTACTATCTTACAAACAAGCCCTCTTTCTATTTCTAAGGTTCAATTCTATTCTTTTGGGGTGGAAATTCAAGTCTTATGGTCGGAGTCCATAATGTATCAAAAATCCATTCAGCAAGCCAGCAGGCAAGTAAGCGAGATATCTCTTGTGTCCATTCATATTTTGTATGAAACTTGTCAATTATACAAGAATCATTGTCATTTTCTCATGCAAATAAATGATGTGCATCCATTTGAATAGTACATTTTGATATTTGGGGTTTGGATCTTCCTCTTTGCTATGGTTACTTTGTAAATTTTATTAACAATTGCTCTCATATGTCTTGATAATTATTGTTAAAGAGCATAATGTAGATCCTTTGATGAATTTAGAATCTTCTTTTTTATGAAAATGAAACTCAATATGGAAATCCTATTAAAATTTTATGATATAATGTTTTTAGTAGTCTACAACATTTTTCTTTGTCAATCTTTGGATATTGTCAGGCTAGGTGCTCCTATGCTTCTTAGGAAAATGGGTTAGCTACACAGGAATAAACTTCTTATATATAGCTCATGTTATAATATTTCATACTTTCATATGCATGTTAGTAAATCTTTTTGGTTGATATTGTTTTACTACCTCTTCATCATTGTGTCATCTTTAGTACATAGGCTAGAATCTATTCTGTTGCTTTTGTCATGTATTACCCCCTTATCTTTACTATTTTATGTCTTCGTCCCTTTGCATTGTTTATGCTCTGTACCCATGTTTCAACAAATAGCACTCACTTTGTATAGTTTATCTTCTTAAGATACTCTTATATTCAAAAGAACTATCACTATTATAATCTACTCTCTCAATAACACTATATAAGTTGATATTAACCCTGTTTGGCATAGCTGATCAATTGCTTTTGGTAGTCAAAAAAATATATTTTTGAAAAGTTGAGGTGCTTGGCAAGCTGATTCTCGATTCCAAACTCAGAAGTAGCATAAGTTTGAAAAAGTTGAGAAAGAATTGCTTTTGGCTGCTTTCTAACTATAGTTAGATTTTTCTTTTTTATATCTTATAACCACACCTACATATGTGCATCCTTTCGATGATAAAATTATTTTTTTAAATTATTATTTTAATAAAAATTATTAAATATTTTTTATTATTATTTAAAATTTTCTAATTTACAAAAAATTTTAGTAAAAATAATATTATTTTAATAAAAATTATTAAAACTATTATTATTAAATTTAATTTTTTATTTAAAATTATTTATTACTATTATTTTAGTTTTACTTTTAAAAAATCTTTTAAATTTTTTATTTTTAAAAATATTATACCTTTTTTAAAAGAAATTAACCTGCATAATAATTTAGCTAAACACCTTTTAACTTTTCCAACCTGCACTTTTTCAACAAGCAAAAGTTAAAAATTTCAGTGCCAAACAGAGCTATTACCTTCTTATAATCAATCCCTTTTGTCCTTACTCATCTCAGTTAATAGCCCTTACCCTCCACTTTCTTCCCATGTTCTAATATCAATTTCCTTTTCATTTGATTTTCCACATAACCCTCCTCACTATGGTCATAGGCCTCTCCCCCTTTTTTAGGTGTAGATGTCCTCAAATACCACCAAATCAGTCACCACTTATGCCAATTTGATTTTAGATATGCCTCTTCTTGTGATACTTGATCTAGATCTTTGTATTGCTTTTCGCAAAGGTGAAAGGTCCACTATTATTTGTCCTCTTTCTCCTTTTTTTTAGCTAAATAATCTGACCTTGCTACTCCTTGGTTGTCAAACATATCGTTTGCATGGCAGTCTCCACCATTAAATACAACAATGGTGGTACGTGGATGTCATCAAGTCATACTTGTTTTTAGATGCCATACTTATACAAGCGATGTTGATTATTTTGAGAGATTTGTAGTTAGATTTTATTCTGTAAGGTGCTCCTTTATTTAGTAGATAATTGAGGTTAGAACATGTTACAAGTTATGTATTTTCATATGGAGATTAGTGAATAGGTTTACATAAAGCAACCATTATGTATATTGCTCAAGGAGAGAATAGAGTTTATATTAAACTCAAGAAAGATATCAAAGGACTAGAACAAATCTCCAGAACTTGGTTTGATAAAATTTCCCAACTAGCTACCTATATATTCCTTCCCTGCATCTTTCATTTGACAAGGTACTTCTTATATTGTTATTTTAGCTGTATGTGTTTTTTTAAGCTGTATGTGTTGAAAGTATCCTTTCCACATGAAATGACACTAAAGTCCTTGTTGTGAAACGGCATCTTCAGAAGAAGTTTATCATTAAAAATCTTTAGAAGCCACAATATATTTGAGATTGAGATTTCATGCAGCAATCCTACTCAGTATCATCATCTTGTTGGCAAAATAATTTCTCTTACCATGTTTACTAGTTGCCCAGTAGTGGGAGTTGTTTGTACTACATTTCTTCAAACAGAGCACCAAAAGACTATTATAAAAGAGTAGACATATTTGAATCTGAGTCTTGAAGTGATGCATACTACAAGGAAAGTTCAAATAATAGAGTATCCATCAATGTTTGAAGTATCAGCTGACCAATTGTCAGTACTACCGGTCTGACTGGTTGTCAGTCCATACTAGTCTGACCAGTTGTCAGTCTGTCAATCTGTACCTGTCTGATCAACGGTACATACTGATCTAGACCAGAACCAGTCTGGCACTGGTGGATCTGGGCAGAGCAAAGAGCGGATCATAGGAAGAAGAAGGAAAAAAGGAAGAGAAAGAGAGAAGAAGAAGAAAAGGAAGAAGAGCGCCAGCATCCGCCATCATCCGCCACGCCAACATCCGTCCGCATATGCCAAATCAGCGTCCACCTCTTCTCACTTCCTTTTCTTTCTTCCTCTCCTTCTCCTTCTCTTTCCTCTTCTCCTTCCTCTTCCGGCAACCGTTTCTGCTGCTCCGCCATCAGTTCCACTACCGATCCTTGTTCGGATCGGTACAAACCGTGAAAACCGGTTTTCAAAACTTTGATATCCATATCTAGTTACTATAAATGTGGGAGAAAATATTGTCACTTAGAAAACTCAATACCATTTAGTCCACATGGCTTAGATAGATAATTAATGTACTATATGTTAGCCTTACAACACTTTATTATCCTTCTCATTATATATATATAATTATATATATATATATATATATATAATGAGAAGGATAATAAAGTGTTGCATGTTTGTCAAACTAGAAAATTATAAGATGAACATGAATATCTAGAGATTTTACTCTACAACTATAAGTTCTAAATCAATACCTCATATATTGTTGATTGTCCAATTATAATTACTATCGAACTATAAACTGAAAAATTGCCACCATATAAGCTGCCACATTGGTTACAATCTTACCATGAACCTTTCTATGAAACATACCATATGTAGAGGTACCAATAGGTCAGTTGCGGTTAGGACAAAAAAAGACGCATAGATTTTTTTCAGGCTAATTTTTCAGGCTAAAAAAGAGAAAGCCAACACCTGAAATCTAACCCGAATTATAGACAATCAGTCAAACTGACTCCGGTAATGGCATCATGTCTGGCCCTGTCATACATAGATTTTTTTTTTCTGTTCCAGTTTTATGGCAAACTGAAACGTAAAAAGAGTTTAGATCTTACCTGAATACCTCCCATCACTGATATCTTTGCAGTAGGCCATAGAAATAGGAAATTGGGACTATATGCTCGTCCACACATTCCATAATTCCCAGCGCCAAAACTTCCACCAACAATAATTGTTATTTTAGGTACCTGCAGGAAATTTTAACAAGACAAGCTATAAGATCAGCAAAACTTATACTCATTACAAAGCAGACAGTTGAACAATGTCTAAATAGTGTAGAGTTGAAAGCATATAACATGATCCATAAACAGTGGTAGATCCGGGACCTAGAGCTAAGTAGGGGCAATATAATAAGTAGATATAAAAAAAAATTTAGATTGTCATTTTGCTTAAAATTTTTCATTTCTACGTTGAAGACTTGAAGCTGTGAAGAATGTGAATAGTTTTTTTCAAAAAATACCGTAGCGAGTTAGCGTGTGCGCAGCGTGTTAAAAAATTATCAGAATTCTTGGGATTAGTAGCCTAGTTGTAGGTTGGTAAGTTTATATGGCTAACCCACAGCCACAGTCCAATTAGAATCAAGTAAATTTCTACTCAATGGGGGCATACGCAACTAGCTAGTGGGGGCAAAATTTATATAATATTATATACATAAGGTATAAAAATTTTAGCTAGTGGGGGCATTTGCCCACACTAGCTCCCGTCACTGTCCATAAACTAAAATGGGAATAGCTCTTCAAACTTCCACATCAAGGACCTTTATCACTTCTCTTTCATATCAAATATTATCTTGTCAACATATGATACAATTTCTGCATATATTTCACTATATATTCTAAACTGCAAGCATCAATATGCATGTAACAAACCATAGTGTTCTATGATGCATAGCCAAGTATTACTTAAGACCTCACGTATAGATAGGTTAAAAAGAATGATATTTTCCTAAGTGTTTGCTTTATTAATAAATGGAAACATCAAATTGGTACCAAACAGCAAGCTCCTGAACTAGCTATATTTCAAAAACTGACTAGGCCAGTCATCCAATAGAACTGTGCGTAAGGTCATTTTTTGTACTTCGATGCATAACTCAACGGCATAGCCAACCAAGAGCCGAGTATGTAATTTAGTCATCCATTGATTATGATACATGTTTAGGATAATGTAATGTATCCAAATGCCAACGCATATTCTCAATGCATATAACTAATTGAAGGTTTGAGTAATGCATATTAAAATTCATTAAAAAAAATTGTTGTTTGCAGCCACAATTACCAACATCTGAAAGCATGCAGGCCCAAAATAGAAAATAATCAAACAGCCTCACCTTCGCACAAGAAACTGCCATAACCATTTTTGCTCCAGCTTTAGCAATGCCACTTGCCTCAGACTTTGAACCAACCTAGACACCAGAAAATCTTCACGATCAACATAGTGTAAATTCATTCACCTTAAATTATGTTGTATAAAACTTAACAACAAATAAAGACAGGAAATATTCACAACAGACAATAACAGGCATAAAAGGACACAAAAGATAGGTAGCCTCAATATCTACAACAAATCGTTGTAAAATGATCGAGGTCCCCATTGAATTTGTCCGTTCAACTTTCACCCACGTTAACATAATCTGAATCACTACTAATTAATTTCATATTACCGACCAAAGCTGTTCCTGATGTACAAAAACATGATTAAGAGGAAGATATGAAGGATATCTTCAGTTAAGAAGTATCTGATATGGCTTTAACCTAATAATAAAACCTGCAGTCAAAAGCAGCTGCATTGTTGGATATTCAAACCCCAAATTTGTTGCATTCACATTTTAGCATGAGATATAGAGGCAATATGCAGGTTGTAAAATATGCATAATGATGATGAGGAGAGAAGTCAATACCATAAATCCAGTGATATTCTGAAGAAATATCAAAGGAATATTCCGTTGTGCACATAACTCGATGAAGTGAGATCCTTTTAAAGCAGATTCAATAAATAATATGCCATTATTTCCTATTATTCCAACTGTTTGTCCATAGATCCTTGCAAAACCTGTCACAAGCGTCTGTACTAAACGCAATTAATAGTCTTGTATTTCCAAAGTTAACAAACAGAAACCAACAATGAAACACAATCTTCTCACCGTGCCATACAACTTTTTGAATTCATCGAACTCACTGCCATCAGTTATACAAGCAATAACTGATCGAATATCAAATGGCTGCTTCTGATCAATGGGTGCAATCAAGTTAAGTTCCTTCTCATCATATAGTGGATCCTCGTAAGCAGTAGCACTACGAGAACTGCTTATCTGTTTCCCAGCCATATGTAAGTTCTTAACAATATTTCTCCCAATAGTCAACCCATGAATCTCATCTAAATTTGCAATAGTGAATATTATCAGAAGTTCATAGCCATTGGAGAAGCAAAACCAAAGGAAAATATATGGCAGATCAATGTAGATAGAAAAGAATAGAAAATCTGTTACAAATATGAACTGGATATTTTGTTCTCTTGGATGAAGTCTCAAGTGTGAAAAGTGTACAAAATATGACAAGTCAGAAGTAATTTCAAATGTAAATGTGTAATATGTTGAGTATATAATATGATCTCTCTTAAATGCTACAATAATCAAGCAAATAATTATCTTATAGTTATTTGAATGAATAATACAACCTGTTAATGGGCGTAAGGTTAGATGCATTCAGCCTCCCTAGACTTCATGTTGACAAAAGCTTCTTTGAACAAGAATGCCCAAATTTTCATTCAATAAGGCAGTTGAATAACTACAGGGATGTTAGTGAAAGCCTAGGACAGCTTATTTTTTAGCAAGTAAACCACGATGATGGAAAAGACATTAACCAACGCAATGGAAAAGGAAATAAGGCAGCTTCCAGGAAATTATTCCTAACAAACAAATCAATATATATATTGTGTAGCCATTTGAGAGATCTAAATAGTTGATTACACACAACTCGAGGACTTGTGTCCTTTGATGGGTTCTCCAATTGGACTTAACTCATGCAGCACAGCAGTAGAGATACGTGTAAAGTAGTAATATAAATTTATACAGATAAATAGGCCATGCTATTTGGTAAAAATAATCCGGTGAGGCACTTCTAGCATATGTGGTTAACATGCCAGCAGATATCCTAGAAAAGATGTGATCATGACCATCCCAGCTATCACACTATGCATACCATTTGGTTTTGACTGGTGTATAACAATACAAACAATTTAATCATTGTTATCGGTTTACCATTAGTAACTAAACTATCATCGCTCTGCACAAGATAAGTCTTTAATTACAAACTTCATTGAAAACATTAACTACCAACTATTCAGGGAAGGGTTTTCATTACAAACTTCATTGAAAACATAAAGTCTACTAAATTCTTCTTTTTCCATTTTCGTATACAGTATTGATTTGATAAGTTGTGAGAAGCTTTCACGCCTAATACTGACAACATTCATGGCAGAACAACATATAACTTATGATGCACGAATGATAGCATAAACTATACCATAAATTATTTTTTAACATGAGTAATATGATGCGACAGCTATGCTATAGAAGATATTGGCAGTTAAAGTGACAAAAATAGAAGAGTACCTTCTGCAAAATGATCTGATACGCCTGATATCTTACAATGCATGGATGCACCTCCCAAATCCTCAGCAGATACCTCTTCCCCTGTAGCGGCCTATGAAAATTGGTCCTTCAGAATCAACCAATAATTTTGAGATGTACTTTAAGACTTGCAGTATCATCAAAATAGCAAAGTTTCTGCAATGAGACAAGCCATAATTCTGACAGAATGCAGAATAAATTTTGCATTCTTAATTACCTTCACAAGAGGAGGGCCAGCAAGAAATATTGTTCCATTGTTTTTGACAATGACACTTTCATCAGCCATTGCAGGTATATAAGCTCCACCAGCGGTACAAGAACCTAAAACTAGAGCAATCTGGGGTATACCTTCACTAGACATTTTTGCTTGGTTATAAAATATCCTACCAAAGTTGTCCCGATCAGGAAACACATCAGCTTGTCTTGGAAGATTAGCACCTCCACTGTCAACAATATATATGCATGGCAACCTGCACTCTGACGCAATTTCTTGCGCTCTGAGATGCTTCTTTACAGTAATGGGGTAATATGTCCCACCCTTAACAGTGGGATCATTGGCCACAAACATGCACAATCGCCCATGAACAGGTCCTATTCCACAAATGACCCCTCCGGATGGCAATGCATCTTCGTAGAGATCAAAACCTGCAAGCTTCATAAATACACATAACATTTAGAAAGAAGAAATTAGGAGGCATGTTTCAAAGAGGCAGCATGCATAACTCATTTATGGATTGTAAGTAACAAGTACAGAATTGGGTTCTAATTTTAACAGAGAAAGAAAGGGGCAACAAGGTTGTTACCAAGATCATAGAGCAATCAATAACAAATTCTAAAAACTTGGTTTCTGCTTTTTGAGGGATTCATGTTACACACTTGATTGAGTATCCTCTTCCCCCTTGACATGCTTCATAATCTCTTTATACTATATTAAATAATAGATATATAAATTAAGATTTATCCTAATGAATTATACTTTTCTATGAATCACAATCACAAAATCTTAGATTGCAAACCCTAAGTCACCCCTTTCTTCTCTATCCCCGAGTTTGCTGGCCTAGTATGGTCCAGTTCGTGCAAAGCCCCCATTCCAAAGATGCAAAAGCACAAATATATAAAGTGACGTTTAATATGCGAAAATGATTTACCCAGTCAAATCTTAATGCACTTTGTGGTCAGTGTGTAGGTCAGAGAATTCTACTAGAACATTTTTCAGAGTTTCCTATTCACAAACAAACTTAATTGGCGAGCGTCAGTCTCTGGTTTTTAAGATTAGGTTGCATCAAAACTTCAAAATGATGATTCCATAAACGAAGAAGGGTTAAGTATCTCATGCATGTCAATAAGGATCTCAAATCACTGAAATTCCAACAAACAAACAAAAAAGACATTTGAAATCCAAAAAAGAGGGGTACGAACCTGTGAGAGCTCAAGAAACGAAGACCCAGGATCAATCATCCGGTCGATCCGCTCCCTCGGAAGCATCTTATTCCGGATCCTGTTCCTCTCCACGGCTCGGGGGCCTCCGCCTCCGAGAACCTGAAAGAGACAACAAAGAACCACATTGAGAAGGGGAAAATCACAAAGACAGTCGGCAGAGGAGAGCGAGGCATAAGTACGACCTTGTCGATGTTGGTTTGGAGTTGGGAGATGAGGTCTCTGACCGCGGCGGAGTTGCGGGCAAAGGCGTCGGAGCTCCGGTCGATGCCATCGGGGAGAGCAGACGAGGAGAAGAGCATCGCCGCCGTCTTGCGGAATCCACTCCATGACCTCTTTGCAACGACTCGGAGCATGTTCCTCCACCCACGATTAACGAAAGAAGGTCGACAGGATTTCAAGCAATATAGCGCCGAGTGATCGTCCCTCTTCGATTTATGTATATATAGGTAACGATTAAGGATTTATTTCACTGTTATTATTCTCATTAGTTACTTGTGCTATTTGTTACTTTTTATTATTAGTATATGAGGAATATAATTATTCTTATTATTATTTATCTAGTGTTTTCTTTTTCTTTTTGTTTATTAAATATTATGGATAAGGACGTGCGGTTTGGATGCTGAGTAGGCCTGTGTGATAAGAAGGACAGCCGTACACGCATGCAGCATTCATTTTCTTTTTAAAATTTTACACAAAATTTAGTTTTGATCAGACATGACAACAGGGGGGGTTGGCTAAATTTGGCATATAGTAGGAGCCTGAAATTTTTCTAGGCGGGGTCGCTGCCTAGAAATGCTAGGCAGGAATAAATTGAATTATAGATAATGTTTTAAAATATTATATCTGATTTGTCTTTACTGTGCACACCTAGGTGGAGTCTCCGCCTATAAAAATTTTTCATAAGAGCTCCATCTGACGCTTCTCATAATTTCATCTCATCATAAACTCCATATAAATTGATACGAGGAATTTTTCTCGCTACAGCTTACCTAATAATTTCATATATATAGAAAATTATGAATATAAATAATTCAACCTCAACATAAGATTACATAATATTGTGAGGCGTATTAATTATCGAGCGTGAGAAAATTTGTTATATAAATTGTTGATTTCCATGTACGCTAGCGTAAATATTGATTTTATACTAGTGTCCTTAAATTTATAAAAAAATCTCTTAAATCATGATTATAAGAGAGATTGGTGAGACAAAGAGGTGATTTACAAGGTGTAGGGCTTATGTCGAGAATCAAGTCACAAGCCATAATCAAAATGTAAAATTAGGGTGGGTTTATTAACAATCTACATAAACGATTATAAGTGATATGATTGAAGAATATAATGGCTAAGTCTAGGTTGATCATCTTGAAGGCTTAGCCACAACTCAAGCCCAAACAATGAGACTTGGACAAATTTTATGAGCCGATTTGATTTTTTTGGGCCAAGCTTGGAGATTGATGAGAAGCCCAACTACGCTCAATTTTGATACATGTTGCGGGCATTTGTACTCTGCACTTGGTAAAGTACAGAAGATCATAGTAAGCCGCTAGTGATTTGTTAATTTCACTTTATTCACTCATGATGTAGGAAAATTATTTTTTGCTCACTAATAATTTACTCCATTACCGAATTACCCCTTCCAATCTCCATCGCACAGTAATAATTCTAGATCATTTAGAATTCAATTAATTGGCCAACGAATTAAATATTGGAAGAAAAGTAATAAGCATACAATAAAATAAAAGAAAATAAGTGTTCTTGTAAGTGACGGTTTTCTTTGGAAAGTA
The DNA here is from genome assembly GCA_027563935.2 of Costus lasius. Classification (NCBI taxonomy): domain Eukaryota; kingdom Viridiplantae; phylum Streptophyta; class Magnoliopsida; order Zingiberales; family Costaceae; genus Costus; species Costus lasius. The sequence goes on from CM050446.2 coordinate 121,904,937, forward strand.
TTTTTCTTATGCAGGAATTTTTTTTTATTTTTTGAAACAAAGGGAGCCTAAGATACAACCACTTGTCATTTTGTACAGGCAATCATTGAAAGAGATAGATGACCACAGGCTTAATCACACCCCAAAATAATGCCATATTCTATTAGATTCAGTCTCCATATGGGATAAGCTTCCAATGGAAGACAGTTATCCACAAGTTGACTACGGAGGGTTTATCTTAAGGGTGTTGTTCTTATCCAATGCAACTGGACTTAATTGTAAAACAAGTGCTTTATCTTTTATTTTCGTTTAATTTCTGTACTTTAATAAGTGTACGTTCTTTCTAATTTGGTTTAAAATTGGTCCATAAATGCCAATACAGAAAGCATAGTTCATAGGAAATTTTGATGTTGAACACTGTCCACAGCAAGTGCAAACACGTTGTTGGTTCCGAATTGATCAGATCCTAGTCGGCTAGAAATGAGTACGAACCATTCCAGCCCCACTTAAAACCTGTCCATTTCTTAAATTTTTATCTGTTGACTTGAATGTTGGATTGGAATGAAAATTACCTCAGTGAACCAGCGGTCAGATAGGCTCAGTCAGCGGCTCAAATGTAAGAGAGCATTTGGATCTTGGAATTGTGTTATCATTACAATAGTTAGGATGGATTATATTTGATTCCTATTAAGTGCATATTTTTAAACAAGACTGTGTGTGGCATGTAGCCCCTAAAAAGGGAAAAGAGGAAACAAAAATAATATACATGGACCACTTAAGAAAGAGAACTGAGGAAAGAACTCTGGTTCACTAGCAGATTAAAAGAAATCTTGGACTTGAATGCTCGTTCATTTGCAGTTTTATCTATTCAAACTGCCTTTGAATTGCTTGTAGGAGTTCACCTTTCTAGACGAAAGCATTTCTACTTCATAGAGACAACAAGGCTACTTTAAACAGGCCAAGCGTCACCAAACACCTCTGGATCATGGTTACTAAGTCTCGGGTCCAAGTAATCAATAGCAACAGCATATTGACTAACCAACTTAAACCTATTGCACTATTTCCAATCCAATCAATGGATATAATAGCCACATAGACTTCAAGCAAAAGGATAAGAGTTACCAAGAATAGCTCTCCAAAAGTTGCTTTCAACAGAAACATCCAAACAGAAAAGATTAGCTGAAGAATCTTCACATGGTTTGAACATAGACACTAATATCTTATGGCAGTGAAGCAATTGTTTCAATTTTGTGCCAGTGTTCAAACTTTGAATTCAAAAGGGGGCTATATACACATGTAGTCAGATCGAATTGGTAAAAGTTGGTCCACTCTAATTGCGTGGTAATTATAAAATGGAGATCCTTTTGAACACCTAAACATTCAACGCAATCAAAAGCATCGCGTCCTATTATCAATTATCTACAAGTTACAGGTGGGAGTAGTTGAACTGGTAGACAGGGGCTATGAGTACTGCAACAGATGCATGTTACTCTAATACTCTCCATAGCCAAGTAAAAAGTGGTGTGAATCCAAGAAAGTTTTAGGGGAGGAGAAGCCCTCGAGGTAAGTCCTAAGAATTAAATCAATAGAACAGTTACTATAACAAATGAACATTTAGCTATTGTAGAAACATAGTCGGTTCTTTCCATGTGCGCACAATGACAAGCAGCACATGGTATCATTATCTTCCACAATTATTTGAGCAGAAGAATTATTTTTCATCCTCTTTTCTTTCTTTTGTTTAGTGGATGCTGCAGAGGATGTCGAGAACAAGAGGAGACATGGAGAGCAAAACCAGCTCTGCAAATCTTTAACAATGAAATCATCTACATGTGGGCCTTATTTCTACATGTTACAGTCATGGGAGCGTTGTAGTTTTGTCAACAAGATTTCGAGCATTTGCTTTCAGTTTCATGCATAGCTCTCATTCACATCCTTCTATCGAGATCAAGCAGGCATTTGCCTACCGATCAACGGATGATGGCTCTACTATATGATTATAGTTGACCGGCAAAAAGTTACAATTGCAGGGTGTAGAACTTACACATGTATGTCACAGAATTTGCCTTCCTTCTGGTTCTGAACAGCTCTGACTGCAGCCACTCGAGCAGCTGTGGCAGCTTTATTTGCAGCTGAAACAGCCTTTCTAATTGGCTCCTCCACCTGGGGGACAAGGGCAGCATTCTCTCCAGCCTTCCTTGCAGCCTGAAGCAATGAAAAGAGTTGAACTTTAATAGCATCAATATAACGGACATCTGTTTGAGATGCATGGTGGTTTAAGATGGATGTACCTCGGCTGCTCGGACGACGAGAGGATCTGATGGAAGGAGACTGTTCTTTAAAATGCCAGAGTCCCATTCACCAGATCTTGCTTCACCGTTTCGGAATTTATATGTTCCGAAACCCTGCCTCCTTCCCTCGTGCCATGAACCCTCGTAGCTGTGGCCATTAGCAAAGTTATATACTCCAAAGCCATGAATTTTATCCCCAAAATATTCACCATTATAATTGTCACCATTCCTGCAACGACCCAAGTTCAGTTATCGATCCAACTGTGCGCAATTGCATGTGAAGCAATAAAAGCAATAGAGAAGGGAATTAAGTAAAGTTATCACAACAACTCAAACCAATCTGTCATGATAATTCAATAGTGATAAGATTCAATTTGCGATTCATGAATTAAAGAAGGCAACAACAATTGGCCAGTGATTTCATCTAAAAATAATATCAAACGCATTCATCCGGAGGGGAAGTCGCGATCAGCTCCGCATACAAAACGCAACAATTTTAAAGATCTCACAAATTTACTGGAATCGAGGACGATTAGAGCAAGACGGTTCAAGAAGATTAATTAATTCTCACCGGAAGCGGTACCGGCCAAGGCCATGCTTGACGCCGCCGTTGAACTCTCCAGTGTAGCTGCTGGCGTCACAGCAGGTCTGCACTCCGCAACCGTGGCTCTGCCCTCCGACCCACTCTCCGGAATAGCTATCGCCGTTGTAGAACCGGTAAACCCCGAATCCGTGCCGCATCCCCTGCCGGTACTGTCCCCGGTAGCGGCTCCCCCGCGCCCAACTCTCGATCCCGTGCCCATCGTACTTGCCATCTACCCAATCCCCCTCGTATCTCCCCTTGGAAGAGAAGCAATACACCCCGCTCCCACTACAAAGCCCCTTGTACAACTCCCCTTCGTACACATCCCCATTGCTGAAGAGCACCACGCCTTCCCGGGCGACCTTGCTGCACTTGATTGCAGTCCTTCCTCCGGAGGATGCCTCGTCTCCGATGAACCAACGGACGGAAACACCCTTCCGGGCGTATCGGAACCTGAGGAGGCGCGATCGGGCGAGGAGAGCGGAGACGACGGCAAAGCCGGCGGAGGCAAGGAGGAGGTGGTGGTGGTTGACGACGGCGAGGGCTTCGCTGAAGTAGAAGAGGATGGAGGAGAGGAGGAGGAGGAAGACGAAGGAGGCGCACTGGAGGAGAGGGAGGCGGGCACCTTCCATGGTTCGCTTGGTTCGAGTGAGGGAGAAGAGGGTGGGTGGAAGAAGACGGGTGTATTCATATAGGGGGAGAAGTGTTGGATTGGAAGCGACTAAGCGAGTCGATGATGCTGACGTGGCAATTATTGTAGACCTTGGACGGTAGAGGAAGCACGTGAGGACGAGGTGGATAGGAGGAGGTATGGGCCCAAAGTTTAGTTAGAGGATCGAATTGGGGAAAACTCAGGCCCATTTGCATGTGAAGTGGCGGATGCTGTTGAGGACGAGATCGGTGACGTTGGACGATGTGTAGGGTCGCAAGTGGGATTGACATGTCACTAATGGATCTTGCTTTTCACAATATGTGACCCACTATAGATGCTATGAAGATGATCAATCACAATTCCTATATGAATGAATTGATCAAACACTCAAATAACCTCCATGCCTTGTCTCAACTATTAGTTCAATTAGTAAAGATTTTAATTATTAATAATAAAATTTTTAAATCGAATCTCATTTTTTATTTTTTTTTTAAATCTTGTATATTAGTAAAGATTTTAATTATTAATAATAAAATTTTAAAATCGAGTCTCATTTTTATTTTTTTTTTAAATCATGTATAATAGTCAAGTTATGTAACAACTACTATAGTCAAACTCTAGTTGGTACAAAATTCAACAAGAAGCTTCTTGGAACAAGGCTAATACAATAGTAATAATAGCTATAGTTTGATTTTCGGAGTCTTCTTAACCACAAAGTGCTAAGGGAGTAAAGTAAATGCATGGCAACATCAAGAACCACTCTGTGTGGTGTGGTTGTATCCTCGAAGTTGCAAGATCATAGCCATTGACTAATTATACTTGGAAATTAAAAAATAATATGATGATGTATGAAGAGAAAGAGAAACATAAAAACTTTTTACGGAGAGTGGATTCTTGTTGTTAACTATTTAGGGCAAGTTTGATTATATTGTGCTATTATAGCTATGTTTTGATAGCTATGTTTTGATTGTAGAATCTATTATTATAGATTTATAAGAATATTTTTTTAGAACTGTTGTGTTGTTATTTTGTTTTAGTGTAATTTTATATTTTAAATATAATAATTAAATAATAGTGACATGTAAAAGTGTATACATATTTTTTATACATAAATAAATTTTAATTTTATAAAAATAATTTAATTTATAAAATTATTCAATAAAATATATAATTAATTAATTAATTAAATTTTAATATATAATATAATTAGCAAAATATATTAAAGTTAAATTGGCACACAGTGTTTGCTTCTGCTGATCGTCTTAGTGCAGCAAAAAGCACAACCTCAAATGGGGCCTAATGGCTATGCTGAATTGTATTGTACTGTATTATATTATGCTATTAAATTTTCTAAGTTGTTTGGTAAATAAAATTTTAATTAATATCAAAATTTAAAATATTAAATAAATATATTATATTATTAAAATTTTAAATTATTTAAAAACTAACATTTAAATTTTTAATTAAAATGAATTGAATTTTTTTTAAACGCAAAAGTATTAAATTATAAATTTTTTTATTTTTTTTTACTTTTCATTACTAAATATCTTTTTAGTTATTTTTTATTCAAAAATTACTTAAAATAGCTTAAAAGCAAGGCTAAATAGGTCCTCAGCACCAACCAATAACATTATTACTCTTTCATATGAAAATAGAAAAAAAAAAAAAAACTTGTATCAACACTTTAAAGACCCACACTTTGGTCCTCTAATCTCTATCACAATCATATTATTCTATCATAATATTCTTTTTCTTGAAAAAAGGAATTTCAATAAATATGATAATTGCCTCTATAACAATCATAATACTCTACTAGATAAAAGGAAACTCTCTTTAGTTCTGAAGTATGGGTGAAGCAAAAAAGTAGTGATTATGAAAGACTTTGAGTTGCACAGATGATTCCATTAGTTGCAACTACAATGAATAGCTTCACAAATAATCATATGCCTCAGGCTCCACACTCATCTAGGTCAGTTGTTATTAGTATAACCAACTAGAGCCGCATTCCAAGATACTAGATTCCACACTGGCATACTATCGAACAGCTGCTGGGCTTTAACTACATTTCCAGTAACCATAGACCTGGGGATCATCATCGTCCACAAGAGTGCCTTTTGTGAGGCCCGGCCCCCTGAGTGGTCAAAATGGAGTCAACCTCCGCCCCACGTCAGCGCCCCCTAATTCATTTTTCTTCGTCATCATCGTAGCGCGTCCGCCGCGCTCGCTCCGTCCGCTCGTCCGCCGAGCTCGCGCGTCCACCGCGCCGGACCGGATGGCCTCCGGCAGGGAAGGGCAGCCTGCCCTTCCCCTCAGCCTCATCGGCGTCCACGCCTGGACGCCGGCCTCCGACGAAGCCCCGCCGCCATCTCTCTCGTCCGCCGACTCCAGCCGCCTCTTCGTCCCAGCAAGCTGCCGCCGGAAACTCGTCGACGGAGCCGCCGCCCGAGGGGGAGGAGGGAGGGGCGGTCCGCCGTCCGCCGGGCGCACCTGCTGCCCGCCTGAGCACCTGCTGCGAGGGCCCTCCGAGAGTGGGGGTGGGAACCAAGAGAGCGGGAGCACCCGCTCCTCTCACAGCTTCTTAAGCTGCTCCGACCGCCTATAGCTTCTGCAGGGAAGGACGCCGCCCACGCAGCCGTCCCATCACCCCGGATCCGTGCGGGATCCCGCCGCTCCATCAATCGACGTCGCGTGTAGCGCCGTCGCTTCCATCGCGTCGCCCCGGATCCGCGCGGGATCCTCCTCTCGCAGCTTCTTAAGCTGCTCCGACCGCCGACAGCTTCTACAGGGAAGGACGCCGCCCACGCAGCCGTCCCATCACCCCGGATCCGTGCCGGATCCCGCCGCTCCATCAATCGACGTCGCGTGTAGCGCCGTCGCTTCCATCGCGTCGCCCCGGATCCGCGCGGGATCCTCCGTCCGAGCCGTCCACGCCGCTTGGGCCTCCGCCCGAGTCCGTCGTCGAGCGGCCCGCTGGCCCAGGCCCAAGACCCGCCGGTCTTGGTCGTGACACTTGTCCTTCTTAGGAGCGCAAAGGAAGTACTCCTCCAAGGCCACATCATCAGAACCAGAGATCCCCGATATAATGGCATTCCATTACACAAGATTCCTCGATATCTCGAAGAAGAGCTTCCAGGCCTCATGCAAGGTGTCAGGCCCGTGGAACTTGGCCTGACCCAAGCCCGCGGACGAAGCCAAGCCCACGCAATGAGCGCCCGAACGGAGCACGTTGTTCGCCTCCAGCTCGTCACTCGGAGGCGGCGGAGACGTCGTCCTCTCTGCGAAGCTCGGACGCGGAGGAGGATGCAGCGGATTTCTAGGCGAGCTTTGGCGGCAAAACGACGGGGTCTTCGGCGGCAGACCCGGACGTAGAAGCGGGCGGCGAACGCCCTAATTCGGAAAAGGGCGGACATTTCTCCTCCCCATAAAGCTGATGGCGAGCAAGGGGAGAAGGACGAACGAGCGATCAGGCGATGCAACCAAGCTTGGGGAAGCTTGAGGGAGCAGTCGGCGACGAGTGAGGTTTTGAGCAAGAGATTGTAGCCGGCGTCGGGGAGACGATCAGCGAGGGAGGGACGGGGGCGTCGGTGACGGCAAGAGAGGATTTTGTAACCGATTTTTGAAGAGGAATAAAAACCGGTGAAGCTTTCCCTCTCACGCATCATTCTCCCCTGTTTTTGTGTTCATCTCCCTTGTTTCCGGCGACAGCGGCGACAACAGCTTCCAACGGCGGCGCAGCTGAGGGCGAAGACGAGGGCACTTCTCCCCGCCGGCCCACTCTTCGCCGGCGACGAGGGTGACGGCGAACGAATGCAGCAGCATGCGTTCGAACGCCGAAGAAGACGAGTTCGAACGCATCGAGCGTTCGAAAGGAGGAGGAGTCAACGCGGCGGACGCAGTCAACGTCCAATTCGTGAAATCAGTTTTGTGTAGCTGACATGAGCGCGACGTCAGCGGAGACGGTGATTTCGGCACGCGGTGAATTTTGGTGGCTGACGAAGGGCTGACGTCAGAAAACACGATTTTGAACTCGGCACTGACTTTTGGGTTGATCGGGTCAAAATGTAAATTAGGGTTTTATTGATTTAGGGATGATTTCATATCCGGAAACTAAGATTCGGTGCGATACGAAAGTCTGTCGAAAAACCCTAAGGTCGAGGCGTGACACAAGGGCTTACTCTCATATTGCCCGACAAAATGTGAAGAAGACCACATAGTATAAATTTTGTATAGTATGCACAAGTAATTTATTCTTCATATCACTTGTCGACAATGATTTCAATTCTTAACACTATTCCTTAAGTTAGGAATATATGTTAATGGTTTTTAACTTGCTTAGAACTTGAAATAGTGTCTTACTTAATAGTTTGGTGAAAATGTCTAATGATTCGCATTAAGGTACTCATTCACAAATTCTCGTCCTATGATCATATCTGAGTAATTAAAAGTTTATGCTTTGCATCATCACACCATCAAACTTGCTCAAAGTTTGATTCGTCAGCTATAAAATGCTTCTTTTTGAGCTATCCATATTCAGGATATAAGGTCATGGACTTATCCAACAATTGCATATTCATCTCATATGATGTCATTTTTCATGAGGATTTATTTCCCTTTGCAACTACAAGTGTAGAAACCATTCAGTGACCATTGTAAGAAAAAAATATAACACTAGAGAAACTATCTCAATTCTAAACCATGAAATGTTTCTACCTAAAGAAGATGGAGGCATCACAATTGACAAATAAACTATTTTAAGTAGAGAACCTCAGCCTGTTAACAACAATGTACAAAATCAACAGTTTGAGATGTAAAATACATCACACTGCCTCATCCGTGACACCAAAACACCAAGTTTTTTAAGTGAATATAATGTTGAATTTCTCTTCTATCAAGAAATGCCTCTCCATCAACCTCAGCCACAGTCAAAACATCAGATGTTAGGCATCCCTTAACCACTATTTCTTCATAAAATAGACTTGCACCAAAGTATCGGATCTTCAACAGTTCCATCTCGACCAATTGAGAGTCATCTTCATTTGAACAAGCAACAACTAATCCAAATTAGTGTGAACACTGAAAGAACTTGATGCTCTCTAAATGAATGGCACTTGGTTATTGTAGACCCTACTTGTTTGAATAGACCAATAGGGGCAAGTGGGTTTACGAAATTAAATACAAAATATGTGCCATTTTCTAGCAAGCTGTTGCTAGTGAAGCATATATCCACCTTCTACTAGCAACAGTTTAGCCTTATTGTCCTATATGGAACATCCATATGAGATTAGCATCATCTAAGATGAAAAATTATGACAAGACAATAAATATGTGCCATTTTCTATTAAAGCTACGTTTGAGGCTGTATAATGATTTGTGAAGCTTACAAACTAGTGTCTTCCCTTTCATCCAAGATCAGGAGTTGAAGCCATGTAGACTTCTTCATGAAGATCGCCATTTAAGAACACATTTGTTGAATCAAGTTAGTGTAAGTCTTATTTCCTACTTGAAGTTATTGCTAGCATAAAACCAATTGTGACATGCTTAGTTATAAGCGTAAAAATTTCATAACTTTCCAAATTCATCTACTAGGTAGAGAAGGGAGAGAAAGAAAGTGAAGCGCTTATCCTTGAGCGTACCAAAAAAGAGAAGACAGGAGGAAAAAAAACTTCAATGCGGTGCCAGGTGACACCATCCACCCTTCCTTTACCTTTTTAAAGTGTTGGGATTCGTGTATTTACGTATCTCAACACTTCATTGATGGTAAATGGTGACAGTGACATCGCATTGGAGTTTTTTCCAAGACAGGAGACCATCCTCTATAGGATCGATTAAAGGTTATGATTAAATCATAACATGATAAACATATGTTAAAGCATTGAAAAAACGGGAGCATACTTGAAGTCTATAATATTTTTGAAGATCTTAGTTTCTACACATAATAATATTTCTTACAAATTTGAGATAATTAAGTTATAATAATTAATTACTTAATTGATTATCTTAGCACGACTAAAATATTTAAAATAGTCATATATAATTATTAATTAATATATGTGTGATTCATATTAATTGATTTAACACGTCAATCACCAAGACGATGACTCCTACAAATAAGAGTAAGTTGCCATAGAAAACCAAAGAAAAATCATAAAAAAAAATAAAAAGAAAGAAATTACATGCAGATCAAAGGGTTCGAAAAGTTGTCTAGAAGATGTTGTAAGGGAGAAATCTCCAATCCTCCTCTTCTATCAATTCTTGCGCAACCTTCACTACCTAAATTCAGTATATCAGTATCTTTGCAAGTTAGATTTCACACTCAATTAATGGGACAGAAAAAAAAAAGATAAGCCCGGAAGCAGCGAGGAGAATCGAAACAGGGGATGGCTCAAGGAAACAGAGCAACATCTCGGAGCAGTTGAGCGCCGCATGCGGTGCTGTTCCTTCCTCGCCGATTTGCACAATTTATTCTAGGAGGCAACATCTCTCAGCGGCAATGCGTCGAAGAGGTGGAGGGAGCCGCAAAGATCGGTGGAGAGGTGGCGTGCCTCGGAATAGTCATCGAGAAGGAAGTTCTAAGACAATCTAGAAACACCTCAAAGACGGAGCTATTATTATGGCAGCTACGATAAAAAAAATAGTTGTCTTTGTACTATTGATTTGTTGTTAGTGTTAATTTAAATTTTAAAAATTATAAATTAAAATATAATTTTTACCTCAAATTATTTATTAATATTCGTATTTAAATATTAATTATATAAATTATTAATTACTATATGCTAAAAAGGTAAATCCAAAACTAATGACATTATAACTCTAATAATCCAAACGTTGAGTTACTTGATATTTATAAAATTTCGAAACGAAAGGAAAAAATATTTTTAGAAGGTCTTTTTTTTTCATTCAAAATATTGAATCTTACAAAAGAAAATTGATTTTTTTTTAAAAAAAGTATTACCTTTTATTATTATTATTATTATTATAATATATATATATCTTGGATACCGTTTCTGCTGGTTGCGGGGCTATAAGTAGAGTAGCAACTGTGCTCTGGATTAAATATTTATTATATTTATCTACTAATGTAATATAAATAGTATTAATAAATAGTTAATAGCCCTACTTAATAAGATGTTAGAATTGCGTCATTATCTTTTCCGTTATTTCTAGTTGGTACTTGGTAGCAGGCACCACCCAATATCTTTTATGAAAAACCGTACCTAATATCACGTGTACCCAAACTATCAGAAAACTTCAAAAAGGACTATATATAACAGCATTAATGATTCAATAAAAAGTAAATAAAACAAAGCCATTATCTTCATTCATAAGGCCATGAGCATATGATTCTACTTCAGGTAACTCAACATTACACACACAAACCAGATATATATAGTACACTACATGGAAAGATTTGTAGAGAGCAAAAACCCTATCAACATAGCACGACTAAACTACAGCGAGAGAGAGCAGAAGCTTCACTATGCTCGCTCCAGCAGAGTCAGTGGTTTGTCTTAGAAAGCAAAGCCGTCCATGCTTTGGTTTATAGAGGGATCAGAAAAAACGCCTTCTGAAGCGTCTGGTGGTTGCCTGGTACGAGTTCAAGAGGAGGCCAACACCAATTCCTATGCCAACACACATTCCCAAGCCAATGCCAATGCCAACTCTGACACCAGAATTAAACCATGATAGTTGGCCATCCTCCTCTGAATACCAATCTTCAGGATAATAGCTATGAATGATATTCATATCTGGATCATATCCATCCATTTCTTCACCTGCAGCCTATGAAGGTTTCCGTTGATCAAATATAACACTCGTGATTGATATCAAGAAGTAAATTTTTGAAGGAATTAAACAGGAAAAACTGAAATTACCAACTCCCAACATTCTTGGATGTCTTTTTTGAAGTAGCATTCCACTCGATAAATTTTTCTTTAGTATTCAGTACACATATGGCAGAAAAAGCATACAGGACAAAAGCAAACCACGTGCAAACGGTTGGCGGTTATCCAATTAACATTAAAAACTCAAACCGACCAGGAAATATCAATGGTTGCCTTTGAAAGAGTGCATTATTTGTATTGTGTTGTATAAACTACATGGCATTATTTTAAATTATAAAGAATCAGACATGTTAATGAACAACCGATAGTATTTGTCAGTGAAGTGTAGTCAGTAGCTTCTGCAGAATGATATGCAGCTAAAGGCAAATGGATCTACTGAAAAAGGAGCAACAAAATCTAGCGAATTAGAAGAAATATGTTCAAGAAAACTTAAATATTAAATTCATTATATTGCCAAATTGTATTAAAGCTAGAGTCAAGCATAGGCATGGCATTAGAATATCCAACTAATCAACCACAGATAAATGAAAAGAAATAAATAACCCATATGTCTCGATTCCAGCTGACTGATTTATCAGTATTTAAATAAATTCTAAAATGAGCAATTAATAAGAAACTGCATATCGAAATGCACCAGGGCAGATTACAGGATTAAAAGATACTCAGAAATGCAACCAGATAACCCATAGACAAGTTAGCTTAAATCTTCATGCTTTCGTTACTGAAGGCATTGTTGGGATATGCCCTTAAGGCTAATGTTTGAGGCCTTGGGCTATTATCAGTATCATGTATAAACTATGTATATGTTTATAAAGGCAATTGTTGTTATTCAGATTGTTGCATTATCTGCTGCTGTATGTATACCTCTGAGTAATGTCTCAATGATGTTCAGCTTTGCTGACATTCAGAGTTGTCCTTAGTCGAGATATCTTGGTGAACATGAGACAGCCTTGATATGATTGAGACTAATATGTGTTCTGATCTTATAGGGTGCTTCGAGCATGGAATAAGATTTAGACACATAGGTGCATTGGATGTACTGGACTGACCCTACTTAGGATATTTAATTGTTTGTCACAATGTGAATAAATCCTTATAAGCAAGCAAGTGGTATATTCCCTTTGACTTGAGATCACTTGTGTTTCTAAGTGATGATTGACATTGTCTTGAGGTAGTTCAATATTATTTGAAAGATAATGGTTAAGGATTATCTTGGATAGTGGGCATGAATCATGTTAGGACACTAGTGATAGATATAGGATTGCCTCTCCTAGTTGGAGTGTGATGTTCTAAAGGGGCCCCCTGGATGAGATGGTTGAGAAAGTGTATGGCCATACCCAGATGACTATGTTCATCTGATCTAACCATTCTCATCATGTTGGAATTACAGGCTTGACATGCTTGTCCAACGAAAACATCCAGTGGCAAAGGGAACATGTATACTGAGTGAATTGGATACACACTTGTGCTGTGGTTTGGGAGTAGTCTTGGAAGACTCTTTCCTTCATATCGGGAGACAGTGATGTGTTGCTAGATACCCCTCTCTGATCGTGATAACGTAAGTTATCGTTACCGACATTGAAGGAAACCCTCAGGGTCGCACAATTTGATGATATTGCTTACTTATGTCAGATCGTGTGGACTGGAATTATTCTAGTTCAGTTTAAAGCAATTTAAACTCTGATCGGAAGTAAGATCTAGTCTGATCATGTTTGATTGATTAGGACATATGATCAGTAAGCTTCGATCGGGAAAATTGATGCTTGATCGTAGAGATCAAGAGGTTCATTGAGATGTGTGATTAGATCTTGAACCATGAGGTTCAAAGAGATCAAGACCATGGCTGGTTCGATTTGGTCCTTGAACCAAATGGAATTGAACCGGTTCACTTAAGTGAACGCATGGTTCAAAGGGGAGAGGAGTTTCGATGGCTTCATGGGGAGTTAAACACTTACTATATTTGGAAGCCAATTTTTCTCTTGAGAAACGTCCCACGTTTTCGAACGTATGAACGCCCCTCTCGCCCCTTGCTCCTCTCGGGTTTTTGGTTCGTCTTCACGCCAAGAGAGGGAGTAGTGCGGCCAGCAAGAAGAGGACATCTCCTCACACGATCATAGACTCTTTGGATCTTTGCTAGCACAAGGATTACAAGGAAGAAGCGAAAATCCATCTTGTGTGTGATTCCTTTGGAGAAGAGCCGCTCGCCCTTTTTCTTCCAAGCCGCCTCTCATGGCCATGGTAACATCCTCACTTGTTCTATACAAGTCTTCATATGTTGATCATATGTTTAAGTCATTCGATTTTGGACCTAGTCATGCGAAAAATTTTATATGCGTATGTGACCTAGGGTTACTTTCAATTGGTATCAGAGCGTGGTTTTGGCTTGATACATATGATTGCTTTCTTGTGATCCATGTTTGTTTTATGATTTGGTAGATCTACTAGATGCGCATGCTTTAGTTATCATGCGCAAATTCATTTCATGTGTTAGATCTACATGTGTTTTGTTTTCAACTAAGCTTGCGCATGTGTGATGTTTGTTTGCGCTTATAATAAAAGTTTTCAATCAAAACTTATTATCATGCGCGACCCTCACTAGATCTATCTAAGCGCCTACTTCAAATACTTAGACGGGTTAATAGGGTTGAAGTCGTTAGTCAAGTCTGGACCCAATAGCCTAATCAGACCATCTGACAACCTAGATGGGTCGGCCGGATAGCACCTGTGCGCAAGCTATACAGGTGGCTATAGGTCGACTGCAGAAGGGCGTGTAGCGATGTCTGATTGAGGCGCCTTGTGAACGATCATGATTTAGGCCCGGGGTCACACCCGCTTGCCAGAAATCATGTGGGACGTTCAGCCCTTAAGGCATGCATAGTTGACCATCAGGTCGACGCAAGTCAGTTATGACTGGGTGCATGCAAGGGCAGTGGGTCTGACTTGGTCTGATGAGTGGATGCCTGTTAATGGACCGTTGTAAGGTAGCAGGGCATATAAGGAAATAAAATTGATGCCATGGGAATTTCAAAAATTTTATTTTCTGTTTGGATCACATGTATACATGTTTGACATGTTCATTGGGTGTTTATTTAATCTTATGTGGGCTGCCCTTATTTTTGGTGTGCTGTGCTGGGGCCTGCGTGCCTGGAATTTAATATAAATTTTGCTGTGATCTGCGAATCACACTTTAATTTATGAAAATGTATATTTGACCTGCGAGTCAAACCATGTCTAGATAGATTAAAATGTAATTTGATCAGACATGAGCTCACAGCACACATGGATGAGGCGCTTGATGTCAGTGGCTTCACCAGGTGGGAGGTCTAGAGTTCGACTCTAGAGCAGGCGCATACTGCCTGGAGGGCATTTGGGCCCGGGTTGGGCCAGATGAAGTACAAGAGTCCCATAAAAGAGCTCAAGTGAAGACTTTTGTAAAACTAGGGTTTTACTTAGGCTTTTATGGGCGTTTACCACATAAGATAATTGTGCTTTCTACTTATTGTTTTAAGTAATATTAGCACAAGCATATTTATTCTTCTACTATCACCATAGATTTTGCATGATAGTAAGAAGATAAAAGGACCGTTAAAATCCAACGACCATATCAAGCTTGATTGCCTTCTGACGCGAAACCTCACTGTTCTGACTATCGTTGGGGCCGTGTTGTACCCACTCAGTGGGCACGCCCAGCTATCTTCAGACGGTGCAGGATTACACCTACATGCTACAGAGAAGGGATTTATCGCTTCTCGTTGCTCAGCATAGCACGTGGTGGTCCAGGAAGTAGGTCAGGTCAGCTTGACCATATAGGCTACATATTGAGCATATGATAGCTATATGGAGGCAGCCATCTAAGGAATCAGAAACTGTGTTGTACCAACTCAGTTGGCACGGTCTTCTGGATTGCCTAGATGAAGGGGAATCGCACGGGTTGGCGATTGGCATGGATAGCCTACCAGTGACTAGTGCTTGAACTCTCTGTGCATCTTATCTCGCCTGAGCGGGACGCGGAGATCAAGTGTGAAATCTGGATCCCATCTCACTAAAAGAGTTTCACTCTTTCGGGCTGTTTTATTGGATTTTTCAGTCAGACAAAATAGTGAGAAAAGAATCATTCTTAAGTCCTGGAATGATTTTAACATGGATACTGACCTTGTTGTTCTTGCCATGTTGTAGATTCCTGCAGCAACGAACACCACAGGGCTCAATTTGCGATCCATATTGGAAAAGGAGAAGTTTGCTGGGCCAAACTTCTCAGACTGGTACAGACAGCTTAAGATTGTGCTTAAAGCTGAGAGGAAGCTGTATGTCCTTGAGTCGGCAATACCGGCTCAACCCGCTGCGAACGCCGCAAGGGCGGTTCGGGATGCTTATGAGAAGCACGTCAGTGATAGTACTGATGTCGCTTGCCTTATGCTTGCGTCAATGACGCCCGAGCTCCAGCGTCAGCATGAGGATTTGTCTGCTATTGATATTATAGCAAATCTCAAAATGCTGTATGCTGCACAGGCAAGGACAGAACGCTATAACTTGACAAAACTTTTCTTTCATAGCAAACTGACTGAAGGGAGTCCAGTGGGAGCTCATGTGCTCAAGATGATTGGGTACAAAGAGGCCCTAGAGAAACTGAGACATACCATCAATTCAGAACTTGTTGTTGATATTATCTTGCAGTCTCTCCCGGCTTCTTTCGATTCGTTCATTATTAATTTTAATATGAATAAAATCGACTGTACTCCGGCAGAGTTACTGAACATGCTCTGCACCACAGAGCAGACTCTTGAGAAGGGAAAGCCTTCATCCTCTGTCTTAATGGTTCCTTCTAGGAATAAAAAGAAGGGGAAGAAGGGCAAAACCCCTTTCAAGAGCTACAACAAGGCTTTGAAACAAAAGATGAGGTGGTCAAAGGACAACAGATGCTTCCATTGTGGCCAGCTGGGTCATTGGAAGAAAGACTGTAGAGCGCTCCAAGGAGAGAAGAAGGGAAGCAAGCCTTTCACTTCTGGCTCAGGTATTTACGTGACTGAAGTCATGCTAGCTTCTTCTATTTCATGGGTGTTGGACACTGCATGTGGAGTTCACATTTGTTCAAATGTGCAGGAACTCAAGAGAAGAAGACAGGTGGGACAGCATGAGGTGGACCTACGAGTTGGAAACGGGGCACGGGTTGCTGCTGTTGCTGTAGGAGAATATAACATCTCTTTACCATCTGGTTTTGTATTAGAACTTGACAATTGTTATTTCGTACCAAGCATAACTAAGAATATTATCTCTATTCCTGCTCTTGTCAGGAAAGGTTTTTCTTTTGAATGCAAAACTTCACAGTGTTGTATTTCATATGATAATATTGTTTATGCAACTGGGTCGATTAACAATGGGTTATACATGTTGGACATGGAATGTTTTGTACAACAAATTGATAACAAGAAAGCCAAGTATGCTGATGACAGCACCTTGTTATGGCATAGTCGTTTAGGCCATATTAACAAGAAGCGCATTAAGCGGTTGCATGATCATGGACTGCTGGGATCATTCTCGTATGAGGAGCTTGATACATGCAAAGCTTGTTTAATGGGTAAAATGACGAAGACTCCTTTTTCTAATAAAGGTGAAAGGGCTTCAGGTTTACTTGACCTTATTCACAGTGATGTGTGTGGGCCTTTTAGTAAACATGCCAGAGGTGGCTATTCATACTTCATTACTTTTACTGATGATTTCAGTAGGTATGGTTATGTCTATCTAATGAGACATAAGAGTGAATCTTTTGACAAGTTCAAAGAATTCAAAAATGAAGTACAAAATCAGTTAGGCCGAAATATCAAGGCACTTCGTTCAGATCGAGGTGGCGAATACTTGAGTCATGAGTTTACTGACTATCTGAAGGAGTGTGGGATCATCTCACAGCTCACTCCGCCAGGAACACCACAATGAAATGGTGTGTCCGAGAGGAGAAATAGAACCTTATTGGATATGGTTCGTTCTATGATGAGTCAGGCTACTCTACCTTACTTCTTTTGGGGATTTGCACTGGAAACAGCTGCAAATGTGCTAAACCGAGTGCCATCCAAGGCAGTTTCAAAGACACCATATGAGTTATGGTATGGGAAACAGCCGAGCTTGACATTTATCAAAATCTGGGGTTGCGAGGCTTATGTCAAAAAGCTCGCCTCTGGGAAACTGGAGAGCAGATCAGATAAATGTATCTTTGTCGGTTACCCTAAAGAAACTAAGGGTTATTATTTCTACTATCCCAAAGAGAACAAAGTATTTGTTGCTCGAACGGCTATTTTTCTTGAGAAGGAATTTCTTCTGCAAGAGGCCAGTGGGAGAGAAATAATGCTGGATGAAATTCCAGAAGAGGGACAAAGTAGTCAAGCACAGTTGGATGAGCCTGAGCCAATAGATCAGGTTAATGTTCAACCTGAGGCTCAGATATCACGGGAACAGCATAGATCGGGAAGGATTCGTCGTCAGCCTGAGCGCTATGACGGAATCTACATCATTAATGATGAACCCCTCACTTATGCGGATGCGGTCAGTGGACCGGAATCAGCAAGATGGCTTGAAGCTATGCGAGCCGAGATGGACTCCATGTCCGACAACCAAGTCTGGGATTTGGTTGATCCGCCTCCGGGAGTAATCCCTATAGGCTGTAAGTGGATCTCCAGAAGAAGAAAGACATGGATGGTAACGTGGTTACCTATAAGGGCAGGCTAGTTGCGAAAGGTTTTAAACAAATCTACGGGATAGATTATGATGAAACTTTCTCTCCTGTAGCCATGTTCAAGTCCATTCGAATTATTCTCGCGATAGCAGCATATTATGATTATGAGATCTGGCAAATGGATGTGAAGACCGCTTTCCTTAATGGAAAACTAGAAGAGGATGTGTATATGACACAGCCTGAAGGTTTCATCAATCCATCAGAACGTCATAAAATATGCAAATTAGAGAAGTCCATTTATGGACTAAAACAAGCATCGAGGAGCTGGAATATTCGTTTTGATGAATCAGTTTGTGAATTTGGTTTCATCAAAAATGAAGATGACCCGTGTGTATATAAGAGGTTTAGTGGGAGCGTGATTACTTTCCTAGTCCTCTACGTCGATGATATCTTAATCATTGGAAACGATATTCTTGAACTGCATGCAGTCAAAGCATGGTTAAGAAAATGTTTCCAGATGAAAGATTTGGGAGAAGCAGCCTATGTATTAGGTGTGAAGATCTATAGAGATAGATCTAATAGGCTTCTAGGGCTATGCCAGAGTACTTACATCGATAAGGTCCTGGAGAGATTCCATTTAGAAAATTCTAAAAGAGGATATCTTCCGGTCAGACATGGTCTGAATCTTTCAAAGAGCCAGTGTCCTCAAACACAGTCTGAGAAAGATGAGATGGACAATACGCCTTATGCTTCGGCTATTGGGTCTATCATGTATGCAATGTTATGTACTCGCCCAGACGTCGCTTACGGGTTAAGCGTGACCAGTCGGTTCCAAAGTAATCCAGGGAAGGCACACTGGATTGCAGTCAAGAACATTTTGAAATATCTTCGGAGAACCAAAGATATGTTCTTGATTTATGGAGGTCAGGAAGAACTCAGTATTGAAGGATATACTGACGCTTCGTTCCAATCTGACCAAGACGATTTCCGATCGCAGTCAGGCTATGTTTTTAGCTTGAATGGAGGAGCAGTGGTGTGGAAGAGTTTCAAACAATCAATTGTTGCTGATTCCACAACAGAAGCCGAGTATGTTGCAGCCTCAGAAGCATCAAAGGAGGCAGTGTGGATTCGTAAGTTCATTCAAGAACTTGGTGTTGTTCCTTCGAGTGCAGATCCATTGGTTATCTTCTGTGATAACACTGGAGCGATTGCACAAGCAAAGGAACCACGGTCACACCAGAAGTCCAAGCACATACAGAGAAGGTTTCATTTGATCCGTGAGATCATAGATCGAGGAGAGATCAAGATCTGCAAGGTACATAAGATGACAATCTAGCTGACCCGCTTACAAAGCCTCTGGCGCAGCAGAAGCATGAAAAAACACTGTAATAATATGGGTTTGAGATTTCTCAACCATTAGTTTAAGTGCAAGTGGGAGATTGTTGGGGTATGCCCTTAAGGCTAATGTTTGAGGCCTTGGGCTATTATCAGTATCATGTATAAACTATGTATATGTTTATAAAGGCAATTGTTGTTATTCAGATTGTTGCATTATCTGCTGCTGTATGTATACCTCTGAGTAATGTCTCAATGATGTTCAGCTTTGCTGACATTCAGAGTTGTCCTTAGTCGAGATATCTTGGTGAACATGAGACAGCCTTGATATGATTGAGACTAATATGTGTTCTGATCTTATAGGGTGCTTCGAGCATGGAATAAGATTTAGACACATAGGTGCATTGGATGTACTGGACTGACCCTACTTAGGATATTCAATTGTTTGTCACAATGTGAATAAATCCTTATAAGCAAGCAAGTGGTATATTTCCTTTGACTTGAGATCACTTGTGTTTCTAAGTGATGATTGACATTGTCTTGAGGTAGTTCAATATTATTTGAAAGATAATGGTTAAGGATTATCTTGGATAGTAGGCATGAATCATGTTAGGACACTAGTGATAGATATAGGATTGCCTCTCCTAGTTGGAGTGTGATGTTCTAAAGGGGCCCCCTGGATGAGATGGTTGAGAAAGTGTATGGCCATACCCAGATGACTATGTTCATCTGATCTAACCATTCTCATCATGTTGGAATTACAGGCTTGACATGCTTGTCCAACGAGAACATCCAGTGGCAAAGGGAACATGTATACTGAGTGAATTGGATTCACACTTGTGCTGTGGTTTGGGAGTAGTCTTGGAAGACTCTTTCCTTCATATCGGGAGACAGTGATGTGTTGCTAGATACCCCTCTCTGATCATGATAACGTAAGTTGTCGTTACCGACATTGAAGGAAACCCTCAGGGTCACACAATTTGATGATATTGCTTACTTATGTCAGATCGTGTGGACTGGAATTATTCTAGTTCAGTTTAAAGCAATTTAAACTCTGATCGGAAGTAAGATCTAGTCTGATCATGTTTGATTGATTAGGACATATGATCAGTAAGCTTCGATCGGGAAAATTGATGCTTGATCGTAGAGATCAAGAGGTTCATTGAGATGTGTGGTTAGATCTTGAACCATGAGGTTCAAAGAGATCAAGACCATGGCTGGTTCGATTTGGTCCTTGAACCAAATGGAATTGAACCGGTTCACTTAAGTGAACGCATGGTTCAAAGGGGAGAGGAGTTTCGATCGCTTCATGGGGAGTTAAACACTTACTATATTTGGAAGCCGATTTTTCTCTTGAGAAACGTCCCACGTTTTCGAACGTATGAACGCCCCTCTCGCCCCTTGCTCCTCTCGAGTTTTTGGTTCGTCTTCACGCCAAGAGAGGGAGTAGTGCGGCCAGCAAGAAGATGACATCTCCTCACACGATCATAGACTCTTTGGATCTTTGCTAGCACAAGGATTACAAGGAAGAAGCGAAAATCCATCTTGTGTGTGATTCCTTTGGAGAAGAGCCGCTCGCCCTTTTTCTTCCAAGCCGCCTCTCATGGCCATGGTAACATCCTCACTTGTTCTATACAAGTCTTCATATGTTGATCATATGTTTAAGTCATTCGATTTTGGACCTAGTCATGCGAAAAATTTTATATGCGTATGTTACCTAGGGTTACTTTCAGGCATAACGTAGATTGCACAGGTAAATGTACTTTAAACCAACATAAGAATAGTGAATCATAAGCAAAAGGCCAACACAATTGAGGCATTATTCCAATCTATCGAAGAATGATGGATGATTATAACCATAAGCATAAAGCCACCACAATGGAAGCAAAGGAAGCAAAAAACTTGTCAATTGTAGTCAAAATAGACGGACAAGGAAAAAAAAACAAGCAGTAGTATAAACCTCAAGCAGGTAGCATAATTGAAAATCAAGACAGAAAAATAAGCATAAAAAAAAATTAGTCTTCAACAAATTCTGGCAGCATCTATGTTATGATAGAAAGCCTATTAAATTACATAGATCTGCAATTGAAAGACTATTAAATGATTTAAATCTGAAATATCAAGAGAGAAGCTCATCCAAAACAAAAAATTATGATAGAGACCTTTTTGAATCAAATTAGACCATACATGAGCATTATTTTTTCTTGACAAGAGGACAGTCATGGTGAAAGGTGAAGCTGAGACCCATCTGAGGACGTCCAAGAAAAAGAGGGTGAACCCAGAGAAGAAAAACATCTATAAGCTTGACTCCACTTAGCATGTCAATGCCATGTTCTACGATAATGATCACTCCTCAATGTTTCATATATATTGTCATCTTATATTTTGCAATCAAACATATTATCAATATCCTGTCCATAACATCTATTCATATAACGCATTAGTCCCCCACAAAATCATATGAAGATAAAGTATCATTTATGGTTCTCTATTTCCACATAGACATTCATCGTTCTAGTATTTCTATTCTATGCTTGCACCGCCACATCCCAGCTTGAAAGCACACTCCAATGTATTTAGGATCAACCAAAATCATGCCATTGAGGAACCAAAATACAAGATTGTTCACCTTACTCAAATAAAGAAAAGTTCCAAGTGATGTTGCCAAACTAACTCATGCATCTGAGATAGGAAAATGACAATTTTCTAATAAATGTAAATAAAAGGAAATCCAAAAAAATATTGTCAGTATGTTATATCTCCAATATAACTTATATTGTAATTTGGTTACTGTACCTAGTAAAAATTTTAAATCTTCATTCTAGCTGCAAATGAAAAATGGTGCCTTCTGCATATCTAATTTACCCAAAAGAAAGGGTAGAACATAGTATTTCGTATCTAAACTGATAATGACAAATGGATTTCAAATTGAATGAGTTGTATGGTTCATGAATACATGATAATTTGACAAAGGATGATCATGATTCTGCAATCAAACATGAGACGAAAAGCAGATCAAACTTAGTACGCATGAATGAAATCTGAAATCATTTTCAAGCAAAATTGAATTCCAAAATTTTTTTAAATCTATATACCAAAAGAGAATCTGCAACAAATAGCAAGCTAAAGTGAACTCAAACTTGTGCTTACCGTTGGAGTTGGTGAAACCGTGCGACGAACCAGGCCGTCGTTCTTCAATTGTTCTCCTCCTGTGGTTTCTTCGTCCTCGGGAATCGAATCCAGTGCTGCTAGCCTAACAGCCCTCCGCCTGGGACTAAGCCGAACAGTCCGTATAAGGATCAAAGGGATTCCGACGAAGCAGCCGGCCACACAGACCTCAATTGAAGGAGATGAAGAGAATCGAAACTTAGGCGGTTGCATGAAATCGCAAGAAGTGATTGAGGCGGCTAAACAACAATCCATAGTCCATCCAGTCTTGTCATCTTTCACGGATGACGACAACTGATGGAGGTCTAATCCAATCCCCCCGTTGATCCACGGCGTCTCCATCCTCTCCAGCGAGCCGCAGAGCATGAGGTTGCCCCGATTATCGCATACCTCGAAATCGACCGCTACGTTGATCCGAATGCCGTCGGTGCAGAGGTAGGTGACCCCCGCAGCGCCTCGATCCACGCGGTCACGGCGGAGGGTGATGGCGGTGGACTCGGACGCGGGGATTCGCGCGCCGTTGATCTCGAGCGAGGCGCCCATCTCGCGACGGAGATGGGAGAGAGTGAGGAAGGGCGGGGCGGCATCGAGCGCGCAGGGGAAGATGCGGACGTAGAAAAGGCGTATCTCGAGCCACGACGAGGCGGAGGGAAGAGGAAGAGGATGGGGAACGGGATTCCAGCGGAGTGAGGGGATGACCTGGAGACCGCTCCGGTCCTCGGAGCCCACCGGAGGCAGCGGTACCGTCATCGCCTGGACAAACTGGGAGCTAAGATTATGGATCGGAGAGCACGCCGAGCATCGGAATTGGATTACAGTTACTGGGATTGAAGGGCGGTCCTTGAAGACGGAGAAAACGAAGCCAGGAGGGGTGGATGGAGAGGACAGAGATTATATTATAGACATTTGTCATTTTTATCTATGACTTGGAGCACATTCCGGCAAGGCCGCATAGAATAATTCTGGGAAATTATGTATGCAACAGTTGAATCAATACGAAATATCTTCAGGGATTTCTGGTTACAAATTCTATGCAACTGCTCTCGCTATCGTTCATCGAAGCCTCATAGGCCATGGCCCATAGCCCATGCCTACAAAATAATCCCAATCAAGAACTTTATAAAATTATTAATAATTTAATTAAAAATATATTATTATACCTACCAATTAAAAAATCTAGGAAGAAGTCAAATTTTGACTTGGTCAAGATAATGAAATCAACGAATTGGACCATATTAAGTCATTTACAACGTAAGACTGATCAATAATTGGCCACACATACACGTCAGATTCTTATGGCTAATATTTTAACTAAAATAGAAAAAGATGCCACTAGGGTTTAAATAGTTTTATATGAATAATTCATGGACATCTATAATTAATCAACATAAATATTAATATTTAAAATAAAATGAACAGAGGCATTATCTTAAATATATCTTAGCAAAACATATAGTAAAAATTGATTTTGAATATTTATTTAATCTCTAAATTATTTTACTATAAAATAATTTCAGTTCATTTTAAATCATTTATTAATGTTTTTGCTAGTATGCATAATTAGAAGCGTGTAGTACTCAACTTTAAAGATTGAAAAGTATTTTACCTAGTTTTAAATGATTTTATTTTAAATAGCAAAATATTTTAGGCAATGAATATGTAAGTTAACATAAAATATATTAGATTTTTAAGTGTTATAATAATATTTAATTCCCTTACAAGCTATTATCTAAATATCTTCCTTATAATATTTAAGTACCTTCTTATCTAATACCTAACACCTATAAAATTAATCCAATTACAATTTGACCTTTGGTCAGAGTTAGAAATGATAATTTAAATTGATAAATTAGAAGAAAGATGATTCATAATTAATTTAAGTTAAACCCAAACTCAATCTATTTAATAATCAAGTCAATCTTGAATCTTACATAACTTAAATTGATTTATTTATAAATAAGATGACCCAACATGACCCATTTATATCTATATGTATTAGAAATACATAAGCAAATAAGTATATGTTATAATACATAGAGAGAGACTATATATTAGTATAATTTATTATAGTTTATAGAGAGAGAAAAAACATATATTTAACCATATATAGAAATGTTACGCCCCAAAAAATCCACCCGGAACTTGCGCCGGGAATCCCGGACCTCGGGACGCACAACACTGTATCTGTCAAATCAAACCTGACAACCGAAAGGTACAGACTCAAAAAAAATAACATAACCAGAGGCCAGCCCGGCCTTAAATATCCATAAAACAATAATACCGACACAAGACCGGCGCAGTGGTCAACAGAAATAACAGCAACAGGACCGACGCAGCGGTCGACAAACCAACAGATAACATGACCGGCGCAGCAGTCAACAGAATCCAACATAACAAAATATAATAAACAACCGACCGACAGATGCAAAACTAAACCGGACTGGTGGTCACCAAGCTATCTATCTAATCTGCCCCCGAAGGAGCCGCGCCTGAACCTGGAGGCAAAGCAAAGGGGGTTAGCCGGAGGCTAAGTAGGGATAACACAATGTATATGGTGCATGATCAGATATAAGGAATTACCAGAATACAACCAAGACTCTATATGACTATATAGAGTATAATCAAATCTCAAATACGTATCAATATATATGACCTCAAACACAGATAAAAACTGGGAGCTGGTACAGCAGTGGTCCACGACCCGCAACTCTATAAAATAGAGTGGTCCCTATTGATGGCTCCCCGAACAGTAGAGACAACTATCCGTCGACAGCCCGCTAGTGTAGCGTCCTACACTCAGTACAACCCCTCATTGGGCTGATAACAGACCTCAAGCCCATAAAATCGGACTCTCTCGGTCAGAGACGATCACACAACGTCTCAACAGAAATCTCACAGACAGTATCTGAGGTATACTGACATGTCTATTGCTAGACAGTCAATCCTCAATGTACATATACAGAACTCATACCACCTACCAACTACCAATAAACATGCAAGAACAAAATACTCATACCGTGTTTCATGCAACAGTTTATGTCAACAGGAATGTACTCAGAGCAGAACAGGAGTTAGAACAGTAATCAACAGTGATAATCAGCAATAAGGGGGTGTCGCTAACTACACATGCGGTTGGCACCGTAACAAAGAACGGAGGTAGAATCCCTACCTCAGATGCAGATGTACAGAAATAGAACCAACCAGGTAATCACGTATCAACCAACAGTTCCTAGCAGGGTAATCAAGGTATAAGTCCACGTATTATATTTTAATCCATTTTAAATCATATTTATTTATTATCATGCTAATTCGGGTTTATTAGGTTAAACAGATCAGGTCAAGTTCTGGTTTGGTCACATGCATTCGCATACGTACGTAGAGCCAGGTCCGAGCACTAACCTAGTTCACAGCCTTGTGTGAACGAACAATCACCACCGGAAGTCGGGATACGCGAGAACCAACCACGCGCGCGTAACCGAGTCGTCAGCACGGAAATCGATGTTCGCCGGAAAATAGTAGCGCCGCCGCTACAGTACTGCCAGAACAGTATTTCCGGTGGCGGATCAAAGCTCTCCGGTGACCAAAATGAACTTGATGGCAAGGGAGTTCTGGTCGTACGGTCGGTGTTGCAAACGGAGGTCGGGATCGCCGGAGATCTGGGAAAAACCGGTCGGCGGCGGCGTTCGCAATCTCGCCGGAGCCGAGGAAGGAGACGCCGAAAATGGGCTAGGAGGCGGCAGAAATGTCAGTCGCAGGTGGGGAAGACCACCAGGGTCGCCGGAGACGAGGATCGCGTCGACTTTAGGGTTTCCCGGCCACACCCGTCGCCGCACGCGTGAAAGAGGGAAAGGAGCTTCGTCACCGGTTCAGGTCTCGTCGTTGCCTGCGAAGGAGCTCGTCGGGGCAGTGGTCGGAGCAACAGGTCGGCGCCGGAAAGGAGGGAAAATGTCGCCGGCGCAAGGAGAGCAGCCAGGTGCCGCCGGAGAGAAGCTCACGCAAGGAGAAGGAGCAACGTCGGAAATCTGCTCGCAGGAAGTAGATCTTGGTCTCGCCGACACCGGATCTCGCCGGAGCTCGTCGGGACACACCGGACGAAGGTGGAGGCGCGAACAAAGGAGGAGGGCGAGCGCAGTTCAAATGAAGAAAGCTTGTTCGTTCGTTCGGTGAAGAAGACGAGTGGCAACGGGAAAGAAATAAAGGGAAAAGGGGCACGTGCGACAACGAGTGATGGGTGAAAGGATGGGTTTGACCACCGTTTACAGCAATGTCCCATCACTCGATTAATTTAATATTATTTTATTTTAAAAATTTGTTCTCATTTGTCCGTTTTTATCACGGACGTAACAAGAAAGGCACATGTTTCTACACGATCTAAGTCAATAAAGTCTAGATCACAATGAATCTAGTATCCAATTTCTATGCAATACGAATTCAATTCAATTATAAAAACCCAAAATTTAATAAAAACTAACCTGCCATTTCAGACTCGTTCTATTTAACGAATCGGAATCTGCCATAAACAAATTGGGTGGGTTGGCTACCCAACTAGGTAATGTCAAATTGTCGCACCTAAACCCTCGAGTGGATGATCAAATAGTAAACACATAACTAATGTGTTTATTGGGAGGAAAAAGTGAAAAAAAAGGAAAATCATTTTTCTTTGTTTTTTTGGAGGAAAAAGTAAAAGTAAAGAAAAAATAAAAAAAATAAAGATGACATATATATATTTTTTTTCATTTTGTCTTCCATCCAAATCAAGCAAAAAACATGAAAAAAAAAATAAAATTTGTTTTTCCTAGCATCCACATAACTCGTCTATTGTCACATCCATGCTCGATCGCCGTCGTCATTCACGTTGCTGACCTTCGCCACCCAGCCCGCCATCATTATCATTACCATTCACCCTCGCCCTCTAGCCTGTCATCACCATACACATCATCCCTCGTTGCCGTTGCCCTCCACCCGTCAAGCCCGTTGTCATCGTCAAGCCACAACCCACTCGCCAACCGATTGCAGCCCACTTGCCTTTTTTTTTATAAAAGAAATTAATCAAGTGAAACTCGGTTAATTTTTCTTTCCCCTTTCACTTTTTATTCACTATTCTATGTTTTTTTTCTATCTGTTTTTATTTCCCTCCAAGAAATACAGTATTAAAGTGGCTACAAAAGCAAAGTCATGGTGGGAGTCATTATGCCTAGTGTTATGGGCAAATTTATTTTTTTAATAATAAATTTAACCACAACCGGCAGATCCCCTCGCGGAGATCTCAGCACTACACTAGAGTGGCCCGCGACCGGTTAGGATCGCATTGCGGAAGCTGGCCCAGCACTTTACAAGTCCTCACACCACGTGTGCGAAGGGTTCGGTATGAATACCGCCCCTCGGACACGAATACAAATCTCTCAACTGTGTCAAAGTGATGGAGACTCTCCAAAACACTTTGCACTCACAGAAATTCCCTCAACCCGCGCTCCTTTCTCTACACAGCCGAGATAGGCACCGGCGCGGCCTCAATCAATCACAAGGGGACGGTGGCGAACACCTTCAAGGGTGCCGGTACACACGTCCAAGACTTTGCAGTGAGCAAACAAGCAAGCACCTGCAAACAGTCACAAATCCGCACTACACATATGCGGACACAGATAACGCAAAGAACCGTCCGGACGAAAAGCCACACGAAGTCCGGACGGCGGTAAAGTCTCTATCCACTACACACGAGGAAACCGTCCTACTACCACTACACACAATAGATCCGGGGAGGGTTTACCCTTGTAGCGTGCCACCACTCCACGAGCCGAGCCCACCGAGATCCTCCGAGAAGCTGCGTCGGAAAGTCCGGTCGGAGACGAAGCGAGACGCACGTACAAACCCGCGCGACAAACCTTCTCTCTCCTCCCTTCTCCCTTCTCGCGGCTCGTGTGCGAACAGAGCCGAACCTTCGGCTGAAACAGGGGAAGAGAATCCTCCTCCGTCCGTCACCGTCCGGCCACCGGAGTCACGCCAGAGGGTCGGGATCTGGTCGCCGGCGTTAGGCGAAGTCGCTGCCGGAGTATTGTCGCCGGAGAAGCCGCCGTCGACACGAATTTGGACCCAATGGACGCATTGCTCCCGTGGAACCGAGGATCGGAAAATCCGATCCCACTCCCTCGTCTGGCTGCCGGCGCCGGAGGGGATGAGTCCCTCCTTACCTCAGGGCACCGGTGATCGATCTGGAAGCTTCGCGCCGATGAGTCCACGGCCGAAACCTCGTCGCCGACGGAAGATACGAAGCTCGGTTCTCAGATCCGCAAAATCGCCGTCGCCAGACCTGCCCGAGCTCTCAGAATGCTCGATAGGCAGCCTCCCCTCGACGAGGATGGAAAACCACCCTCGCCGCCACGCTAGCGTCGATCTCCGCCGCCGAATCGCCGGAGATCTCGCGTCCACCGGGGTGAGATTAAATCTCAACCCTGGGCTCGTCCAAGTGGATTCCACGCCCTAATTCGCCGCCAAGTTCGCCGCCAAGCTGTCACGCACCGTCGGCCACCTTCCATCTTCGGCGCACCTCCTCCAGCTGGCCGGAATCAACGCCGGCGGCAACGCATCCAACGCGAACGGAAACAGGGGAAATTCCCCCTTTCGCGTGCGTGAATACGTGAACCGGTATGAACCGGCTGAACCGGTTCGGTTCAGCCCGGAAGGACGGTTCAGTGCTGGTTCGGGGTCGATTAGACCTCAGAATCGCCCCACGGTTGACCCTCTTCGATGCACACGCTCGCAAGCTCGTGCGAGAGGGTCCGGGGTCCATGGGTCGAGTCAGAAGCCCACATCCACGTGTGAACCCACACTCCGTAGTTTGACTCAACCCTCGCCCTATGGACTTGTGTCAGCCTCAGTGACACAATCGCACACTCGAGTCGTCCAACACGGCTGATGACGAGGGGTCCCGTCATCGCTCCATCTCGGTGTGCTTTGGGATTTGTGCTAAATCCCGGGAGCATCACATACTCCCCCACCCAAGTTCGTCGTCGCCCTCGACGACAGGCTGTCCATGTAGATCTTCAACTCCTCTTCAAACTGCCACAAATCAAAAGCTTTTTCCCACTTAGCTTCTTCTATGGGTGTTCCTTCCCACTGCACCAGAAATTCCATCCGCCTGTTCCTCCTATACTGTCCGAGTGTTTTGTGATTCAAAATCTTTTCAATCTTTTTATCGAACTCTGCTCGAACACTAGGAGGAGCCCGACGCCCCTGAGAGCGACTAGGGTCGGTCTCGTCGGTATGAAACTTTTTCAAAAAGCTTACATGAAAGGTCGGATGAAGCTTTAATATGTCGGGAAGCTTCAGCCTGTAGGCTACAGCACCAACCCGTCTCAAGACCTCGAAAGGTCCCTCATATCTCTGAATAAGGCTGCGATGCGCAGTCTTGGCTGAGATCTTTCTCCACATCTGAGGTGTCAACTTTAATAGCATAAGATCTCCAACTTCGAACTGTTCATCGCGTCTACTCTGATTGGCATAATGCTGCATCCTTCTTGCAGCGTGCTCTAAGCTATCACGAGCCTCCTGGAGCACCTCGGCATGATCTCTCGCAACCCGATAGGCTGCTGGGCACTCACCATCGGTGTGCTGCACAACATCAGCGGGGGTGAGAGGCTGTCGTCCTAACACCAACTCAAATGGTGTCTTGCCGGTCGCTGAAGACTGCTGCAAGTTGTAGGCAAACTGCGCCGTGTCGAGGAGAGACACCCAGTTGCGCTGGCTTGCCGACACGAAGTGACGAAGGTATTCTTCAAGTAGTGCATTTATCCTCTCCGTCTGGCCATCGGTCTGAGGATGGTTCGCTGTAGAAAACTTTAGCTCGGAACCAAGAGTCTTGAACAAGGACGTCCAGAAGTTACTAGTGAACCTGGCATCTCTGT
Source organism: Costus lasius (assembly GCA_027563935.2). NCBI lineage: Eukaryota > Viridiplantae > Streptophyta > Magnoliopsida > Zingiberales > Costaceae > Costus > Costus lasius. Next base: position 121,935,351 of record CM050446.2, read on the forward strand.
CAGAAACAATGTCCAGAGGAAGCCCAAAAAGCTTCACTACATGCTTGAAGAATAGGTCAGCCGTCTCCTTGGCTGAACAAGGCTCAGGTGCTGCGATGAACAAAGAGTACTTAGAGAACCTGTCCACCACAACAAAGATAGAAGCCTTCCCTTCGACCTTCGGTAACCCAGTAATAAAATCCATGGAAACTGAAGTTCATGGTCGTTCCGGAATGGGAAGAGGCTGTAACAATCCAGCTTCGCGCCTCCTATCGACTTTATCCTGCTGGCAGATCAAGCAGGTGCGGACATAATGATCGACATCAGCTCGCATGGAGGGCCAATAACAAGATCGGGATAATAGAACCAGCATCCTGCGCTGTCCCGGATGTCCACTCCATGCCGTGTCGTGAAGCTCTCGCAATAACTCGCGTCGAAGTCCGCTAGTCGCCGGAACAAGTGGCCGACCGCCCTCGGCCATCAAAAGGTCGTCGCCCTGAAGATAGTAACGACGAACCTTGCCTTCTCGCACGTCGGCGATCAGCTGCTGGTATTTGGCGTCGAGAGCAGCAGCTTGCCGAATGCGATCGAGGAGGTCACCCTCAATCCTCGATATAGAAGCAAGCACCACAGTGCACATCCTGCTGAGAGCATCTGGAACCACATTGGAGCGCCCCAGTCTGTGCTCCCAGGTGAAGTCAAATTCAGCGAGGAACTCCTGCCATCTCGCTTGTTTAGGTGAAAGCTTTTTCTGCGTAGCGAAGTATGTGTTGGCGACATTATCCGTCTTCACTACGAAAGCGCTACCGAGAAGATAGATGCGCCAAACTTGAAGGCAATGGATCACGGCGACCATCTCCTTCTCGTGAGCTGAGTAACGCTGCTCCACCGGACTTAACTTCCGGCTCTCAAATGCCACTGGGTGCCCCTCCTGTAAGAGCACTCCGCCGATCGCTCTGTCAGAGGCATCGGTATGGACCTCAAAGGGCCGACTGAAGTCCGGCATACGAAGAACCGGCTCACTGGCGATCCTGCGTTTCAACTCTGCAAACGCAGTCTGATGCCGTTCTTGCCATAGCCATGGAGTCTCCTTCCTCAGGAGGTCAGAAAGTGGAGCTGCGATCTTGGAGTAATCCTGGATAAATTTCCTGTAGAAATTCGCCACTCCCAGGAAAGATCGGAGCTTAGTAGGGGAAGTAGGTGCGGTCCACTCGACGATGGCACGCACCTTCTCAGGATCCATCTGGACAGTGCCATGGCCTACCACATGGCCCAGAAACTGGATCTCAGAAGCAGCAAAGGAGCATTTCTCCCTCTTCACATACAGCTGGTGTTCCCTCAGTCTCTGAAATACCAATCTCAGATGCTGCAAATGCTCCTCCATCGTGGCCGAGTACACCACGATATCATCAAGGTAGACGACCACAAAATCGTCTAGCAACTGTGTCAGAACATTATTCATCAGGTGGGAGAAGGTAGCCGGCGCATTGGTTAAGCCGAATGGCATCACCAAGAACTCGAAGGCGCCGTACCGGGTGACACAGGCTGTCTTCGCCTCATCTCCCTCAGCTATGCGGACCTGCCAATAGCCTGATCTCAAATCAAGCTTGGTGAAGATAGTAGCGCCCGCTAGTCTGTCAATGAGGTCCTGGATATGTGGGATCGGGTATCTGTTCCTAATGGTGATCTTATTTAAGGCACGGTAGTCAACACAGAAGCGAAGACTACCGTCCTTTTTCTTTTGAAACAGCACAGGAGCACCAAATGGAGACTTGGAGGGTTGGATGAACCCAGCTGCCAAGAGTTCATCCAACTGCTTCCTCAGCTCTACGAGCTCTGCAGGAGGCATGCGGTATGGGGGTCGGAAAGAAGGAGCTGCCCCAGGAACCAACTCAATGCGGTGATCAATCGCACGTCTGGGAGGAAGCTCCTTAGGTAGCTCAGGCGAAAGAAGATCCTGGAACTCCTCAAGTAAATTCTTCACTTCCGCTGGTACGTCGTCTGGACCTTCTACAAGGGCCGTCACCCATGTAGCCAGAAAGGTCCGCTCGCCCCGACGTAAGCCTGTCTCAAGAGTAGCAGCCGATATGTATGTACTCTGAGCCTTCCCTGGTCGTACTGACTTATCCGACCCAGCCAACTGTAGGCAACGAACAAAACAAGGGTATCTCTCATCCATCACCTGGACACCCTTTAGATGAGGGACTATAGCAGCCTTCATCTTCTGTATCAACTCCAAGCCGACGATAACATCATAATCGTCCATCTGAACCACGCGTACATGGTTCTTACCCTTCCACTCCCCGAAGACAAGAGGAACATCATAGGATATTCCTGCGATCTGCCGCTCCTCAGCGTTGATCGTCTTGAAGCGGTCCTGAGCAGGGCACATGCTCAGCCCTAGCCGCGTCGCCATACCATGAGCCACAAAAACATGAGATGCACCACTATCGATCATGGCATGAACTCGATGTGAGTTCACCCTCATCTCCACGTACATCAACTTGGTCTTCATTGTGGTGGAAGTGGCAATGGCGTTGATCACCAAAGGATTCACAGTGATCAGAGGATCTTCAGATTGGGCAGCCTCCCGCTGAACAATAGCTGCAAGTGTATCTCCCCGAGGACAATCACGCATGCGATGAGGACCTCGGCAAAGAAAACACTTGAGCTACTGCTTGGGAGCGCCCCTAGGAGGAGAACCGGCTGATGTGGCTTTCTTCTGGCCGGTTCCTGAAGAGGTAGCTCCTCCCTTTCCTTGCTTCTTCTTATACCCACCCTTGGGTCCTGGAGCTGGACGCTTCCCATTATTCCTCTGAGGGGAACGTGACTTAGATGGACCAGAGGAGATAGGAGCAGATTGCTTCCTATCCCTCAAATCCACTAAGGAATCAGCTACGGCCATAGCCTCTTTGAGAGTTAATGGGCTATGTCTCCTAACTTCCAACTGTGCCCATGTCTGCATCCTCTCTAAGAAGAAGTACAAGCGATCATCTTCTTCCATTCGTGGTATTTCGAGCATGGCGGCAGAGTAAGCTCGAACATACTCACGAACTATCCCCGTGTGTCTGATCTTATGCAGAGAGTCTCTAGCAGTCTTAGAAGTGTGTGTCGGCAGGAACTGGTTCTTCAGTTCAGCTTTCAACTCATCCCATGAGATGTCACGTGGCACCTCTTCTCCCGGAGGGGTCACTAAGGTACGCCACCAGAGCTTGGCGTCACCTGTCAGATATGCCGAACACAACAGCGCTCTCTCATAATCAGGCACCTGAGCAGTTCTGAAATACTGCTCCATATCCCAAAGGAAATTCTCTAGTTCCTTTGCACTGCGTACCCCACTGAAAGTAGAGGGATCGGGAACACGCACTCTAGTGGTCTGCGGCTGGGAACTCCCAGCGCCTGCGGCTGAAGTAGAAGCATGGGCAGCAACCTGCCCCTTCAAACCAGCCACCTCCAATGCAAGTCCACCAAGGGCACTGGAGAGACGTGCCAACTCAGAATCCAGGCGGGTCCCAACGGACTCGACCGCCGACCGAAGTGCCTCGAGACGCTCCATGATCGTAGCGTCTCCATCGAAGTTCCCTATCGCAGTCTCCAAGTGGGAGATGCGCTCTGCAGCTGTAACCATTGTGATTGTGAGAAGTAACTCTGAAGTTCTGCTGGTGGAATGAGATCTGATGGTCTGACCTCTGGGTGCACTGAAAAGAGCTAAGTAGTGCTCGGTCTGTGTCGGAACTGAGCGATCAGTGAAGAGGCCGAGAGACTACGCCCCGGCGCTAGGCACCGACGTACGCACCCTCCAAACAGCGTACACCGACGTCGATATCCCTGACAATAGACTTACACAAACTTAAGCTCTGATACCGGTTTGTTATGGGCAAATTTATTTTTTTAATAATAAATTTAACCACAACCGGCAGATCCCCTCGCGGAGATCTCAGCCCTACACTAGAGTGGCCCGCGACCGGTTAGGATCGCGTTGCGGAAGCTGGCCCAGCACTTTACAAGTCCTCACACCACGTGTGCGAAGGGTTCGGCATGAATACCGCCCCTCGGACACGAATACAAATCTCTCAACTATGTCAAAGTGATGGAGACTCTCCAAAACACTTTGCACTCACAGAAATTCCCTCAACCCGCGCTCCTTTCTCTACACAGCCGAGATAGGCACCGGCGCGGCCTCAATCAATCACAAGGGGACGGTGGCGAACACCTTCAAGGGTCCCGGTACACATGTCCAAGACTTTGCAGTGAGCAAACAAGCAAGCATCTGCAAACAGTCACAAATCTGCACTACAAATATGGGGACACAGATAACGCAAAGAACCGTCCGGACGAAAAGCCACACGAAGTCCGGACGGCGGTAAAGTCTCTATCCACTACACACGAGGAAACCGTCCAACTACCACTACACACGATAGATCCAGGGAGGGTTTATCCTTGTAGTGTGCCACCACTCCACGAGCCGAGCCCACCGAGATCCTCCGAGAAGCTGCGTCGGAAAGTCCGGTCGGAGACGAAGCGAGACGCGCGTATGAACCCGCGCGACGAACCTTCTCTCTCCTCCCTTCTCCCTTCTCGCGGCTCGCGTGCGAACAGAGCCGAACCTTCAGCTGAAACAGGGGAGGAGAATCCTCCTCCGTCCGTCACCGTCCGGCCATCGGAGTCACGCCGGAGGGTCGGGATCTGGTCGCCGGAGTATTGTCGCCGGAGAAGCCGCCGTCGACACGAATTTGGACCCAATGGACGCGTTGCTCGCGTGGAACCGAGAGTCGGAAAATTCGATCCCACTCCCTCGTCTGGCTGCCGGCGCCGGAGGGGATGAGTCCCTCCTTACCTCAGGGCACCGGTGATCGATCTGGAAGCTTCGCGCCGACGAGTCCACGGCCGAAACCTCGTCGCCGACGGAAGATACGAAGCTCTGTTCTCAGATCCGCAAAATCGCCGTTGCCAGACCTGCCTGAGCTCTCAGAATGCTCGATAGGCAGCCTCCCCTCAACGAGGATGGAAAACCACCCTCGCCGCCACGCTAGCGTCGATCTCCGCCGCCGAATCGCCGGAGATCTCGCGTCCACCGGGGTGAGATTAAATCTCAACCCTGGGCTCGTCCAAGTGGATTCCACGCCCTAATTCGCCGCCAAGTTCGCCGCCAAGCTGTCACGCACCGTCGGCCACCTTCCATCTTCGGCGCGCCTCCTCCAGCTGGCCGGAATCAACGCCGGCGGCAACGCATCCAACGCGAACGGAAACATGGGAAATTCCCCCTTTCGCGTGCGTGAATACGTGAACCGGCTGAACCGGTTCGGTTCAGCCCAAAAGGACGGTTCAGTGCTGGTTCGGGGTCGATTAGACCTCAGAATCGCCCCATGGTTGACCCTCTTCGATGCACACGCTCGCAAGCTCGTGCGAGAGGGTCCGGGGTCCATGGGTCGAGTCAGAAACCCACATCCACGTGTGAACCCACACTCCGTTGTTCGACTCAACCCTCGCCCTATGGACTTTTGTCAGCCTCAGTGACACAATCGCACACTCGAGTCGTCCAACACGGCTGATGACGAGGGGTCCCGTCATCGCTCCATCTCGGTGTGCTTTGGGATTTATATAAAAATATTAATATTATATTTAAATTTTGATTTGTTCCGAATTGAACCAAATCGAATTGCACCAAATCGAAAACTGAACCACATCAAACCGAATCGAATTTAACTTGAATCGAATCGAACCGAACCAAATTTAACTTCGAACCATTTTTTGGACACCCCTAGTGTTAGGGCCCGGTTCAGGCGGTCCGGCCCAGGCCCGAACACAAGCCCCAAACCCAAAGCCCGGTCAACATTCGACTTTGACTGGGATTCGAGATTGCGGAACCCGTCCGCGAGGAGAGCAGCTTCGTTACCGCAGCAGTCGGACGCGGCGGCTGATCACGCGGACAACGACAGATCCGAAAGCTTCGGACGCGAGCTCGCCACCGCGTGCGACGACGCGAGCCGCGGGCTTCTTCGGCGTCTTCACACGGAGCATCTTCCGAGAGACTCGGACGGGACGCACGACACGGAGATAGCGTCGCTAAGAGAAGCAGACGCGGGCGACGTTCGCGGCGGACGCGGTCGGAGGCGTCGAGCGGTTTCCGCGGCACGGACGGAATCTTCAGATGGAGACGCGGAGCTGGAAACGACGCGAGCGGATCGCGCGGAAACCAAGGGGGTTGCACAGGTTTATGGAGAAACTCAATTTGTTTATTTGAAGAACATTCTTCAATATGTTCATTATAATCTGCATGTTCATATAACATCAGATTGGTTAAACAAGTATGTTTGTTTTGTTTCTCAACTTCGTCAAGCCGTTGGCTTAGTTTGTATATTTCATTTTCAAGTTGAAGTATCCGTAGTTCAATTATCTCAGTTCTTGTCGGTCCTGAAGACTCAGGTTGACTAGTACTGGGTAATGCAACTTGTTGTTTTTCTAAACAATATCTACATGCTTCAATAGAGTAGATAATACATTGAAATCGAAGTATCATACTTGGGTATTTGAAACAATACACACAAGGGTGATCTTGACTTCCTCGTTTAGGACTCCACTGATGCTCATGCTTTGGCATGGTTTTTGGAGTCATAATTGTGTACGGCATTTGCTCCGTCATTCTAAATGGTCCAGATATGGTTTTAACATATCTAGCTGTTTTAGCATTGGTTCTGCTAGATATTCAGATCCGTAAGGGGATTGCAATTGGTCTGATTTTGATAATAAATCAGAGGTGAATTCATCTAATTCACTATCCGAATCATTTGTATATGTAATATCAGGAATTGAGACAATACTGTATATTGACTCTGTATCTGATATGTATTCATCTATATGAAGTAAATCTTCTTGTACACAATCAACCAAAATTGACTGTTTACTATAAAGATTTTGCCTTTTAGTGCAATCTCTTGCGAGATGGTTTTGACTTCCACATGTAAAACATGAAAGTTTATTTTTATAATCTCGTCTTGGATTATATTTTCTAACATGTTTTTCTTTTGCAAGATAAGGTTTTCTTGCAGATGATTTTCTAAGAAAATATCTTTTAGAAGGTTTACCTTTACCTTTTTTAGAAGAGGTCTTCTTTTTAAACCTTTTCTGTTCTGTATCATAAGTTTGGGGTGTGTAGATTTCATTGCAGAAACTAAACTCCCCTTTGAGATGATGATCGCCTTTTAGGCGGGTGCATCTTTCGACCAATTTATCTATGATAAATTGCACTCTTGTGGTTATGTTATTTAATGCTAAGGAAAGTTGAGCCTTTTCAGGATCATTATTCCATGCTTGATGTATTTCATGACCTATCGGAGCTGGTAATTTTAGAAATAACCTTTCTCCTAATGCTTGGTCATGATAACCACCAGCCTTACAAGCGTAATATAAGAAATCTTGTAAGAATGGTTTAATATATTTCCAGTTTTTAATCTGGATTATTTCAAGCTTTCTTATAGCCTCTTTTTGTTGAGCATTAAAGCCCATGTTAGGGTTAGACCCTAAAATCATGATTTTCATTCGGTTAGTAAAATTATAAGGATTTACACCTAATGAAATATCTTGTTGAAAGTCAGTGGGGCAATTTAATTTATATGATTCCCATATTGCCCGTGCTGTTTCTCCTAAGAAATTTTCCAAATAGGAATACATTTCTTCTGCGGTGAAATTTCCGCTAATTTTTGTTACTTCCATAGAAACCATGGAAGCCCAATTGTCAAGAACAGTGCTCCAGGTCTGTGGATCATGAGCTGCAAGATTAAGGATTCTTCCTTCATCTAAAAGCTTTCGTTTATCTATTGTTTCTAAGGGTTGTCTCCTTCCCTTAGTCCTATAACCTTCTCTTTCTTCATATTGAGTAGATTGTGTATAGGATTCTCTTGGAGGTTGTCCTATAGGGTAACTTCTAAAATGAGAAGTACTTGGTTGCGCTGTGCTTGTAGAAGCAACAGCTGGATTGTTATAGACAGGAGCATTGCTAGCCTCCTGACCAGTCATTATAGTATCCATTAAGTTTTGAGGGATACTTTGTAGACTTTGGCAGTCTTCTTTATCAGAAGCCTCATATGGTATTTCTTCTTCATTAGAAATTCCATATTCGGACAGGAAAGTTTCTATTATTTCCTCTTCTTGACTAAATATGTCTTTAAGGAAATTTGGTTGTGTTCCATAATACACTCTTATATTTCCTTCCTGATCATAATCAAGTTTATGGGAAGGTAATAATCGTCCTTTATTAATAAGGGCTATTTCTAGACTTATCATTTCTTCGAATGTAAAGTCTAAATCTTTTGATACTATTAGACTGTTTTCTTCTAGTATCATTGTTCTAAGAACTTTTCTAACCCTGATGTTGATGCTTCATCATCATGGGTTTGTTTCTTTTTATAACTTGAGAATCTCAAGTTATATGTGTCATCGGAGTTTTTGAACATTATACTTTCTTCAGGAATAAGCATTTGTTCATGTTCTAGATTTTTAGATATATTCCAATCTAAACCACCTAGGTCATCTGGAGAGATGGTCATTGGTTTAATCATTTTTATACCTTTACTGGCTAAAGCGTCTATTACAGATGATATGTAGAGCTTATATCCAGTGTTTGAATTATTTGTTAATTTTCCTAAGAATCCTAATCCTATAAGAAGATTAGAATCACCAGAAAAATCTTCGTATCCACGTGTTTGGATACCAATTTCTAATTCTCCTAAGTCTTTTATACTTATGAGAAAATCTGGGGCACAATAAAATATACCCTTATTTTCCGTCATGTCAACTTCCATCCAGGCAATAAGTGCTTTTCTTGCATCCGATTTCCATCGTTTATCAAGAATTGCAATTAAAACCTTTGTTCCTAGCTTTTTGCGTGCTAGTCCTTTAATTGAAACTACAATCATTCCTATATGGGCTAATGTTTTTCCAGATAGGCGTAGTTTATTTAAAGAATCCCGAGAAATAATTTTCAGGTTTCTTGGTTCTGTTGTGACAGACAGATGTTCTTCACGTGTTATTCGTAGAAGTTGGGTTCTAAGATTTAAAGGCCCAGTTCTGTATAAGAGTTGTGGGCGTAATATTTGTAGGCGATTATTTTGGTACGCCTCAAATTGTTGGTCTATGTCGACGACTTCTTCTAAGACTTGAGCTGGAATCCCTTGGCCATCAAAAATCCTATTAAGGATGTTTGGGATGGGATTACTAATTGATAACCTCTCATTCTGGTTATTTTCTCTGACTGTTGTTGTTCCAGTTAGAGTATTGGATGTCCCTGTAAAAGGTCTTGTACTCATTTCCAAATAAACTGAGTACTTCTTGGTGGTCTTTTAGACACTGATGTTTGAGAATTAGTAGAAGTTGTCATAGGTTGTGTTGACGATACTTGTACTATTCTCTGTAGGTTAGAGGCAAGCTCATTAAAAGAATTTTGATATTGTTGAGCTTGTAATCCCAACATATTTTCAACTACTTCATGTTGTCTGAGAAGAAGTTCAGAAGTAGATTTTAGGATTGCTTGTTGTGCTACAAGCGTATCCGTATTTAATTTTACATGTGTAGCAATGAAGTCTAATTTTTTATTTAAATGCATAAGATATGCAATTATAAAATTGTTTTGTCTAACAAAACGTTTATCTGATGCTCCTTGTGGATCATCAGTAATAAGGCCTAGAGGATTATCCAAGTAGTTCCCTGTTTCGACTAAAGTCTTTTGATAGTCTTCATCATGGCCTAAGGAGTCGAGCCATTCTGGGACTGTTACGTTAGGCGTTAGATTAGCCATTCCAATTCGTTGTGGTGAATTTGGATTTACCATTCTTCTGAGTTTTTCTGTAACTTTTCAAGAAGAGCGGCTGTTTTCGTAGTTTGGGCGTCAAAAATGTTTGACTGCCTCTGTAATTTTACTAAGATTTCTTTCAGCTCTGTAGTGAGCTTTTGTTGTAGTAATATAAAAATACCCCCCCTTCTATTTGGTATCAGAGCCTTGTACGGTTCATATTAGATCGAACGGGAAAATGTATATTGGTTTTTAATATACTCTTGGTTTTCATGGATGTTTCTTAACAAAATATTTTTTGTTAACATTTCTGTGTGTACAGTTTTCCATAAATCTGTACATATATGGTTAAATTCTCGAAGACTTTCAGCCTGAGAAATTTGTAGATCAATTATCGTGTTTAACTGAGCATTCTCAGTATGTAATTGATGATTAAATCTGCCATTTTCTTTTGGAAAATAGCATTTATGTTTAATTGCCTGGGCAGTAGATTGTACTTCCCAGTAATTTTTTGCTAATTTTAAAGAAAGATAATTTATATCCATCTTTATTGCTTCTTAGGTTTGTATTGTCCTAACAAGCTTAGTGACATTTTTAAGTTTTTAACCGTAAGATAAGACCTTATGGTTATTTTATGCTTAATAGCATAAGTTTTGATAAAGCCTTTCGGCTTTGATAGATAAATTCTTTTCATCCTGACTATGTCTAATACACAGTATATAAAAGCAAGTAATCAGTTATGCAGATCTACTAGGTACTCATGTAGACATGTATGGGACTTTGTTTTATTGTAGAAAGATGGTGCTCTAAAGAGTAAGAATACTTGTTAATTATAGATTCCTGGCCATTCTTATGTTTTTGTTTTCCTCTAATATCAACTGCTTTACCCTTAGATTAGATAAGTATACTAACATCATGCTATATGGTCGTTAGTAAGCCTGTTGTCCCTGGCGACCCTCTTGGTCTTCGGACATTACTTACCAAGCCATTGGCCCTTTAGTTAATATCTTTATCTAAACTAGGGTGGCTTAGGCAGCCCCAGTATCTTTAGATTTGTGTAAAAAACTAAACATAAGACGGCCTATCTGAGTTAACAAGCATAATACATCTGTTTAGAGGCAGGCTTTATACCAACAAAGGCTTATTCCATACGTCTACATTTTCCCGTTCGATCTAATATGAACCGTACAAGGCTCTGATACCAAATAGAAGGGGGGGTATTTTTACGCAAAAATACTTAAAAAGAAGAGGTGCTAACTATTTATTAATACAAGTAAGAACTATACATAAAGGCAGGACTTACAAGACTTTTGGAGAACTTAGCACACACTAGCTGAAGGCTCGGAACGATTTCCGGATACCTTCTTACAACACACTAGCTCTTCTTATATAGCCATGAGAACATGGCTCTTCAGAAAAGTAAAGGTTACATGACTCTTCGGAAAAGCAAACATTACATGACTCTTCAGAAAAGCAAACATTACATGACCTTTCAAAAAATTACATGACTCTTCAGAAAAGCAAACATTACATGACCTTTCAAAAAAGTAAATAGTACATGACCCTTAGAAAAAGGAAAAGACATCTTGACTTTTTAAATAGTAAGTGACTCTTGAGGAAAGAGCCTGACCCTTCGAAAGATTCTCCGGGTAGAGACCGCCTTGTAATTGAACAGGCATCGCAACACGTGAACCTTTATGTCGTTTCAGATGGTTGTTTTAATCTTCTTCTGGAATTTCTTCAAGGATATCATCACCACCTGCAATTATTCTTCCGTAATCTCTATATCTTTTGACGTAAGCTTCTCCTTTTACTTGGGTGAAATGTTCATAGTGCCCAGCATGGGTACAAAAGTGTGAAGTAAAGGGAGTAAAAAACACGTCGTGTTCATCTTCAACATAGATTTTTGTGTTCTTGTCTTCAGAGATCAAAGTTGCTCGATAAAATTCCAGAGAGGCTTCTGAGATGACATAGTCTCTCCATAGGCAAACTTGAACTTCTAAAGGAACGGTTGCTGTTTTGTTGATGTCATCAACAAAAGATGAATACCAAAAATCTGGAAGATAATCATTCTGGATTTTGATCAAAACTTGATGTTTTGAATCATTCGGATACCCCAAAAACCATGGCGGGCAAGAGGTGATATTCAAGTCTAGATAGCCTGAGAATTCATGAAGTTTGTAAAAACTGTCTATGCAGTAGCGGAATTTCCATGGAAAATTGGAAATTTTATCTAAGTGCATTGCATGAACTACTAGACGGTCTAGTAATCCATATTGAAAGAGATCTACTAGAGAAACCTCTATATCCAGAATCCTGCAATCTCTCCATTGCGTTAGGTCAATGGAGGCTTTGATGATGGTAAAACCCTGATGACATTTGCAATGTGGTTCATCGGGATGGGCTGTATCTCTTTTCATTGAGATCATGGTCAGATGGAGGCCTGGAGGTTTTGTGATCTCATTTAAGGCCATCTTTTTAAGATAAGAGATAACCTTTAACAACTTTTGGTGCTGAGTCCGTTTAACCAGTTCATAAATGTGTTGTTTGACTGGATAAAGACTTGGCGGTATTTTGGATCGTGAATTTGTCCATTCAGATTCCAATTCTTGGTTCCAGGTTTGAGTCATCTCCTGGACTTGTTGTTCTAACATAGTTTTCTGAGTTTGTAGTTCCTCAATCTGAACTTTCAATGTACTGAGTTCTTTTTCTAGAGCCGTAATTTTAAACTCTTTAGCGATGTATGCTTCGAGAGTTTGTGGTTCTAGTTTTGGTGTTGCTATAGTACTTGGTGGTAATGTTTTCATGTATCTGATAGCTTGCAGGTGTCCCGCAAGGGTATTCATTGCTGTTAGAAATCCAACCCCATGATGATCTTTCCATAAGAGGTCTAGAATCATATGATCATGTCCAGTTAAAGCCGTAAAGTGCTTAGGGGTTCTGAACAGATATAGTTGCTCTTTTGGTGGAGCATCTTTAAGTGTTTGAGCATACGTTGCTCCATCAGTATCCATAGGTTCAACCAATAAAGGTTGTAGAACCTTTTTTCCTGTCTTTTTAGAACTTTGGGCAATTGCCATTATAACATTTTCAGTTATCATTTTGGTCCTTTTAGAAAAGACATTTATATATCAAGTTTTGATATTACATAACCTTATAGGTTATCGTATATAGCCAAAAAGGCTGATGTTTTTGCATAACCTTATAGGTTATCATATAAGCTTAAAAGCTTAATCTGGCCTTTGTAAAAGACGTGATAATATGTCAGAAATGATATTATTTTTGCCTTTGATATGTTCAAAGGTGATTCTGTATGCATTATTAATGCAATGGTCTATAAATGATAGCCATCTCTTTTGGGAGATGCGCTTCTCATTTTTTGTATTAAAGAACTTAACAATTGCTTCGCAATCAGTTCTTATTAGTATTTCTTTTTTATTTAAAAGAAATAGTCTAAAAGCATCTAAACCATAACATACGGCCAGAAGCTCTTGATCTATGCTGCTAGTGACATTTTTCTCACGAAATTTGCCAGAAGCATATCTACAGATCGTTTCTGGTTCTGTAGTATATTTGTGAGGTTTACGAAGAAGGATGGCTCCCCATCCATGTTCGCATCCATCAGTTTGGACAATGAGATAATCACTGTCTAATGGTAATTTAAGCAAAGGTAATGTTTCAACCAATTGCCTAATTTTGTCGATTTGCTTATAGTCCTCGGTGTTAAATTTCTTTACACCAGTTAGACTTAATTTTGAGTAGAGAGGCCCACTTAATTTATGGAGATCTTTTAGAAACGGTCTCGCATAGTTTATTAATCCCAAGAATTGTTGAAGACTCTTGGTGTCTGTGACTTCAAATGTTTTGATTTTTGAAGCAATATGTGGTTGGAGTGTAATAGCTCCATATCTAATTTCTACACCAAGATAGGCTATATTTTTTCTATAAAACTGGGATTTTTGTCCTGAGACAATAATTCCATTAGTATAGAATTTCTGTAATACAAGTTTTAAATGACTCGTATGTTCTTTTTCTGACTTGCTGTGTACAAGAATATCATCTATATACACGCAAACGAAGTCTTGGTAAGGTTTAAATACCTCATCCATTTTTCTTTGAAATACTGCAGGTGCAGTTTTTAGCCCAAAAGGCATAACAAGCCATTCAAAGCTTCCTAATGGACATGTAAAAGCTGTCCATGGTATGGATTCTTCTGCCATCCTGATTTGCCAGAAACCAGACTTGCAGTCGAATTTTGAGAAGAATATACTTCCCTGTATAGAGTTTATCAACTCTGTTTTATCTGGAATATCATAACTATCATCTTCTATATTATCATTAAGGCGACGATAGTCAATTACCATCCGTGATTTTCCCCGTACTTGTTCACTGTGTTTATTTACAATGAAAGCAGGAGATCTGTGTGGAGATGTACTCCTTCTTATGACATTGAGGTTTAAGAGTTCCTCAATATGCATTTTAAAGTCAGCAATATTTTCATTTGTTGCTGTAATCTTTTTGTTTGTTATGCGAAAACCAGGGTCTTTGATTTTCAGTGTACAAACAAGTTTATTTTTATCCCAATGTTGTTGGGGGTTTGTCCCGAAAATTTGATCTTTTTCTAGAAGCCTGATGAGATTATCTACCTCAGGGTTTCCAGATTCAATCTTTTCTAGATGGATAGGACCATCTTCCTCTTGTATTTTATTTAGGGGATTTTTGAGGATCCAAAAGGTATCTGGATCATCATAAGTGATAAAATCATCTTCTCCATTGTCCTCAGTGTCATGAGAACTAGGGGAAAAATCTAGTGTCTTCTGCTGTGGAGGCGAAGAGCAGGTACACCCACCATGCTTCGCAGGCGCAGTGGTATATGGAATTAACGTATGAGGGAAAAAGGCCAAGCCCTCAGTCGTCAAGGTAACCCCTTTAAAGGAGTTGAGAAGTAAATTTAACCCAATAATAAACTTGGTTTTAACCAGGCTGAGAGGACGAAGGCAAATACGTCCCATATAGGCCGGCGGAGTGTAATGAGCATTTCCTAAAGCAAAGGAAAGCTTATGTTTGACGAGGATGTATTCGTACAGAAATAACTGGCCATCCATTTGTTCTGCATGAAAGCGATCTGCAGGGGCTAGCTTGGCATGGTATTTTTGAGGTACTAAATCCATGTCAAGTATGGTATTACTACAGCCTGTATCAATTAAGGCTGGAATTTCTAAGTTCCAATCAGAAATTTGGATACGAGTATTAATTTTGATCGAATACAACCAAGGGGGTTGCACAGGTTTATGGAGAAACTCAATTTGTTTATTTGAAGAACATTCTTCAATATGTTCATTATAATCTGCATGTTCATATAACATCAGATTGGTTAAACAAGTATGTTTGTTTTGTTTCTCAACTTCGTCAAGCCGTTGGCTTAGTTTGTATATTTCATTTTCAAGTTGAAGTATCCGTAGTTCAATTATCTCAGTTCTTGTCGGTCCTGAAGACTCAGGTTGACTAGTACTGGGTAATGCAACTTGTTGTTTTTCTAAACAATATCTACATGCTTCAATAGAGCAGATAATACATTGAAATCGAAGTATCATACTTGGGTATTTGAAACAATACACACAAGGGTGATCTTGACTTCCTCGTTTAGGACTCCACTGATGCTCATGCTTTGGCATGGTTTTTGGAGTCATAATTGTGTATGGCATTTGCTCCGTCATTCTAAATGGTCCAGATATGGTTTTAACATATCTAGTTGTTTTAGCATTGGTTCTGCTAGATATTCAGATCCGTAAGGGGATTGCAATTGGTCTGATTTTGATAATAAATCAGAGGTGAATTCATCTAATTCACTATCCGAATCATTTGTATATGTAATATCAGGAATTGAGACAATACTGTATATTGACTCTGTATCTGATATGTATTCATCTATATGAAGTAAATCTTCTTGTACACAATCAACCAAAATTGACTGTTTACTATAAAGATTTTGCCTTTTAGTGCAATCTCTTGCGAGATGGTTTTGACTTCCACATGTAAAACATGAAAGTTTATTTTTATAATCTCGTCTTGGATTATATTTTCTAACATGTTTTTCTTTTGCAAGATAAGGTTTTCTTGCAGATGATTTTCTAAGAAAATATCTTTTAGAAGGTTTACCTTTACCTTTTTTAGAAGAGGTCTTCTTTTTAAACCTTTTCTGTTCTGTATCATAAGTTTGGGGTGTGTAGATTTCATTGCAGAAACTAAACTCCCCTTTGAGATGATGATCGCCTTTTAGGCGGGTGCATCTTTCGACCAATTTATCTATGATAAATTGCACTCTTGTGGTTATGTTATTTAATGCTAAGGAAAGTTGAGCCTTTTCAGGATCATTATTCCATGCTTGATGTATTTCATGACCTATCGGAGCTGGTAATTTCAGAAATAACCTTTCTCCTAATGCTTGGTCATGATAACCACCAGCCTTACAAGCGTAATATAAGAAATCTTGTAAGAATGGTTTAATATATTTCCAGTTTTTAATCTGGATTATTTCAAGCTTTCTTATAGCCTCTTTTTGTTGAGCATTAAAGCCCATGTTAGGGTTAGACCCTAAAATCATGATTTTCATTCGGTTAGTAAAATTATAAGGATTTACACCTAATGAAATATCTTGTTGAAAGTCAGTGGGGCAATTTAATTTATATGATTCCCATATTGCCCGTGCTGTTTCTCCTAAGAAATTTTCCAAATAGGAATACATTTCTTCTGCGGTGAAATTTCCGCTAATTTTTGTTACTTCCATAGAAACCATGGAAGCCCAATTGTCAAGAACAGTGCTCCAGGTCTGTGGATCATGAGCTGCAAGATTAAGGATTCTTCCTTCATCTAAAAGCTTTCGTTTATCTATTGTTTCTAAGGGTTGTCTCCTTCCCTTAGTCCTATAACCTTCTCTTTCTTCATATTGAGTAGATTGTGTATAGGATTCTCTTGGAGGTTGTCCTATAGGGTAACTTCTAAAATGAGAAGTACTTGGTTGCGCTGTGCTTGTAGAAGCAACAGCTGGATTGTTATAGACAGGAGCATTGCTAGCCTCCTGACCAGTCATTATAGTATCCATTAAGTTTTGAGGGATACTTTGTAGACTTTGGCAGTCTTCTTTATCAGAAGCCTCATATGGTATTTCTTCTTCATTAGAAATTCCATATTCGGACAGGAAAGTTTCTATTATTTCCTCTTCTTGACTAAATATGTCTTTAAGGAAATTTGGTTGTGTTCCATAATACACTCTTATATTTCCTTCCTGTTCCATATCAAGATACCACGTTCCTGTGGTAAACAGGGATGCCAAGTTCGCCGCCAAGCTGTCACGCACCGTCGGCCACCTTCGATCTTCGGCGCGCCTCCTCCAGCTGGCCGGAATCAACGCCGGCGGCAACGCATCCAACGCGAACGGAAACATGGGAAATTCCCCCTTTCGCGTGCGTGAATACGTGAACCGGCTGAACCGGTTCGGTTCAGCCCAAAAGGACGGTTCAGTGCTGGTTCGGGGTCGATTAGACCTCAGAATCGCCCCATGGTTGACCCTCTTCGATGCACACGCTCGCAAGCTCGTGCGAGAGGGTCCGGGGTCCATGGGTCGAGTCAGAAACCCACATCCACGTGTGAACCCACACTCTGTGGTTCGACTCAACCCTCGCCCTATGGACTTTTGTCAGCCTCAGTGACACAATCGCACACTCGAGTCGTCCAACACGGCTGATGACGAGGGTTCCGTCATCGCTCCATCTCGGTGTGCATTGGGATTTATATAAAAATATTAATATTATATTTAAATTTTGATTTGTTCCGAATTGAACCAAATCGAATTGCACCAAATCGAAAACTGAACCACATCAAACCGAATCGAATTTAACTTGAATCGAATCGAACCGAACCAAATTTAACGTCGAACCATTTTTTGGACACCCCTAGTGTTAGGGCCCGGTTCAGGCGGTCCGGCCCAGGCCCGAACACAAGCCCCAAACCCAAAGCCCGGTCAACATTCGACTTTGATTGGGATTCGAGATTGCGGAACCCGTCCGCGAGGAGAGCAGCTTCGTTACCGCAGCAGTCGGACGCGGCGGCTGATCACGCGGACAACGACAGATCCGAAAGCTTCGTACGCGAGCGCGTGCGACGACGCGAGCTGCGGGCTTCTTCGGCGTCTTCACACGGAGCATCTTCCGAGAGACTCGGACGGGACACACGACACGGAGATAGCGTCACCAAGAGAAGCAAACGCGGGCGACGTTCGCGGCGGACGCGGTCGAAGGAGTCGAGCGGTTTCCGCGGCACGGACGGAATCTTCAGATGGAGACGCGGAGCTGGAAACGACGCGAGCGGATCGTACGGACGCGGAGCTCGCGGAGGCGAGATCTGCGGGCGACGAGGTCCACGCGACCAGACGGGAACGAGCGGCGGCACTTCTCTTTAAAAGCGTCCGAGCGGCGGACGAAAGGGGGGGGGTGCGCAGAGGCGTCACCACACCATAACAGCGAGCGCCGCGGAGCGACTCCACCGACGACGGCGAGGGCGCCGTCGCCTCTTCCAGAGCTAGGCTCTGATGTCGCCAGGGGGCTAAGGTCGGCGCGGAGGTGCCGGCGAGAGAGTGAAGTCAAGGAGAGCTTGTAACCGGCGATGACCGGCGAGGGAGGGATGGGGGCACCGGCGACGGTGATCGTCGGCAAAGAGAGGAGTTTTGTAACGTTTTAAGAGGAATAAAACGAAGCTTTCCCTCTCACTACTCCTTCCCCTGTTTCGGCGTTTCCGGCAACAGCCCTCAGCAGCAGGCGGCTGCTAGGTCCTCGGCGACGAGGCGAGACGCAGGCGGCGTCCTCCCCTTGTCGTCGGTCTTCTCCGGCGTCGGCTCGAACGCAGGCGACGAGGCGAGACGCAGGCGGCGTCCTCCCCTTGTCGTCGGTCTTCTCCGGCGTCGGCTCGAACGCAGGCGGCGTTCGAGCGTTACGAGCACTCGCGGCGTCGCGAGGAAGACGATGACCCGCACTATGAGGCGAGTCAAAATTGAGTCGGTCAACGCTCAATTTTGCATCAGAGATTTCGATTCGAAAACGAAATCGAAAATCGGCTGACACAAGCAAAACGTCACCCGAAAACCGAGTTCGCGGCGAACGAATTAATCGGCGGCTGACGTCAGCGTGACGTCAGCAAGGGCGATTCGGCGACCGAGTTTGCACAGTGAAAATCCAATTAAAACGATATTGATTTTGACTTTCGGTCAAAATCAGAGGAGGTAAATTGATTTAGGATTTGATTTCGGATTTCTAAATTAGGGTTAGGGTTTCTCCGTGCGAACTGTATTTTGGGGATAAAAATTATCCGGGGAGATTAGGGTTTCTAATTTTGGGTCGGAAACCCTAGGGAGAGTTACGTTCTGGTGTTCCGCCGGACGGTCCTGAGACAGCGTTTAAGGGCTGTTTTCAGATCGATCCGACCGGGGCGTGACAACAGGTATCAGAGCTTGAATTCAACCATGATGGTGAATCAGAAAGATCCGAGAGGCAGCAACATCACTACCGGCGACAAGGAGTGTCGTCCTTCCAGGGCAGGGGTCCTGATGCCAACACCAGGGTGTGTTGATGCCAATGTCTAAGAGCATTGATGCCGATGTCAGGGACGTCGATGCCGATGTCAGGGGACATCGAAGGAGACTCTATAAGAGCTCAGTGATTGCAAGATCACTTCCCGGAGCAGGAGGCTCTGATGCCATCACCAGGAGGGTGATGAAGAGGGGTCAGCAGATCCTTTACCAAAGCAGGGGGCTTTGTTGCCAACACCATGGCATGTTGATGCCAACACCAGAGCGTGTTGATGCCAACACCAGGGCGTGTTGATGCCAACACCAGGGCGTGTTGATGCCAATGCATAGCATTGATGCCAACACCAGGGGGCGTTGATGCCGGTGCCAGGGGCGTCGATGCCGGTGTCAGGAGACATCGAGGTTCAGCTGAGTTCAGCAAATATGGTGAAGCAAGATTATCCTTGACAAGTTTCTTGATGCAGGTTGCTATAAGCATGGTGCAGCAAACATTTATCAGCAGAGGATGGAGGACTTTGAACATTGGAGGGCCAGTGTTCAACTTGCATGGAACATCGAGGGCGATGTTCAAATCAGGTGGGGGAGAATTGTTAGGGCCCGGTTCAGGCGGTCCGGCCCAGGCCCGAACACAAGCCCCAAACCCAAAGCCCGGTCAACATTCGACTTTGACTGGGATTCGAGATTGCGGAACCCGTCCGCGAGGAGAGCAGCTTCGTTACCGCAGCAGTCGGACGCGGCGGCTGATCACGCGGACAACGACAGATCCGAAAGCTTCGGACGCGAGCGCGTGCGACGACGCGAGCCGCGGGCTTCTTCGGCGTCTTCACACGGAGCATCTTCCGAGAGACTCGGACGGGACGCACGACACGGAGATAGCGTCGCCAAGAGAAGCAAACGCGGGCGACGTTCGCGGCGGACGCGGTCGAAGGCGTCGAGCGGTTTCCGCGGCACGGACGGAATCTTCAGATGCTGGAAACGACGCGAGCGGATCGCGCGGACGCGGAGCTCGCGGAGGCGAGATCTGCGGGCGACGAGGTCCACGCGACCAGACGGGAACGAGCGGCGGCACTTCTCTTTAAAAGCGTCCGAGCGGCGGACGAAAGGGGGGGGGGGTGCGCAGAGGCGTCACCACACCATAACAGCGAGCGCCGCGGAGCGACTCCACCGGCGACGGCGAGGGCGCCGTCGCCTCTTCCAGAGCTGGGCTCTGATGTCGCCAGGGGGCTAAGGTCGGCGCGGAGGTGCCGGCGAGAGAGTGAAGTCAAGGAGAGCTTGTAACCGGCGATGACCGGCGAGGGAGGGATGGGGGCACCGGCGACGGTGATCGTCGGCAAAGAGAGGAGTTTTGTAACGTTTTAAGAGGAATAAAACGAAGCTTTCCCTCTCACTACTCCTTCCCCTGTTTCGGCGTTTCCGGCGACAGCCCTCAGCAGCAGGCGGCTGCTAGGTCCTCGGCGACGAGGCGAGACGCAGGCGGCGTCCTCCCCTTGTCGTCGGTCTTCTCCGGCGTCGGCTCGAACGCAGGCGGCGTTCGAGCATTACGAGCACTCGCGGCGTCGCGAGGAAGACGATGACCCGCACTACGAGGCGAGTCAAAATTGAGCCGGTCAACGCTCAATTTTGCATCAGAGATTTCGATTCGAAAACGAAATCGAAAATCGGCTGACGCAAGCAAAACGTCACCCAAAAACCGAGTTCACGGCGAACGAATTAATCGGCGGTTGACGTCAGTGTGACGTCAGCAAGGGCGATTCGGCGACCGAGTTTGCACAGTGAAAATCCAATTAAAACGATATTGATTTTGACTTTCGGTTAAAATCAGAGGAGGTAAATTGATTTAGGGTTTGATTTCGGATTTCTAAATTAGGGTTAGGGTTTCTCCGTGCGAACTGTATTTTGGGGATAAAAATTATCCGGGGAGATTAGGGTTTCTAATTTTGGGTCGGAAACCCTAGGGAGAGTTACGTTCTGGTGTTCCGCCGGACGGTCCTAAGACAGCGTTTAAGGGCTGTTTTCAGATCGATCCGACCGGGGCGTGACACCTAGTGTCACGCCCTGGCTTAAAGGTACTCCGACGGACCTCTAGATCGGCGTGAAACCCTAGGTTTTCGAGCATGAATCACCCCAAATTGGCAACCCTAATTGCCGTTTAGAATTTATCCCCAAATTAGAAAAATCACCGGAAACCCTAATTGGATTTTACCTCAATTTTGACTGAAGTCAACCATCACTCGATTTATTCGGATATCGACGTCAGCCCTTGTGTCAGCCGCTCCAAAATTCCGCCGCGCGCGTCTCAGATTTTTGCCCATGTTGACGCCACATCAATGTCAGCCGCCAAATCGAATTCGTCGTTCGAATTTGGTTTTGCCGACATCGCCTCGACGTCAGCCGCCCGAAATCAATTCACGAAATCAACGTTGACCGGCTGATTTCGTTGACTTTCACCTCATTTCGAACGCTCGACACGTTCGAAACTCGTCTTCGCCTCTCGCCGTTCACAGCCTTCATCGTCCTCCTCACGGAGAGCCGCTGCATTCGTCTGCCTGGCCCGCTATCGTCTCCGGAGATAGGCGTGCCGGCAGGGAGGACAGGCTCGCCTCACCAATAGCCTATCGTTGCTGACGACCGACAACCTTCTACTGCCGAGAATCATTGCCGGAATACTCTGCCGCCGTGGAAGACTTCAAAAATAGGGGAAGATGGAAGGAGAAGAAAGTGACTTGTTTTCTTTCCCAAAAGAACTATAGAAACTTCTCCTCATGCCGTCGGCCCCCTGGCTGACGACCCCTCCCTCGCCAGTCGTCTCCCCAGACGCCGATTACAACTCTCAGAACTCACGTCTCTCAAAGTGCCTCGCACGCTGGTGTTGACCCCCCTAGATGCCGAGCTTCACTCGATGATGGTGTCCCCCACTCCTGTCGACGCCTTTTAACGTGAAGGAGAGCATTCGCCGCCTCTTGTGTCCAATTTTGCCGTTGACGACCTCGTCGTATTGCCGCCCCTGTCCGCGTCTAATTCACGCGGTGAAGACGCCGCTTCTTTATCCGCTTCGCTGCGTCCCTCTCCGCATTGCCTGCAACCGCCGGCGACGTCCGCTTCTCTTGGCGAGCTCGCGCCCTGCGCTTCGCGAAGATGACGCGACTGAAGCCGCTCCGCTCGATGCATGGTCAACAATTGCAATTGACCGCCGAATTTGAGTTTTCGTTCGTGGATTGTGATATGGGCTTGGGTTTGGAGTTGGGCCAGGCTTGGCCCATTGTGCCAAGGTCCTGAGACCTAGTGCCCATATATCATTTCCATAATCGGTGTCCATATATCATTCCCATGTAGCAATATATCTAGTTCTGGTGCCCGACAAGATCAACATTGTTGGAATAATCAAAGGGTATCTCTATTCCGCATCACTAAATCACTTGTATAATCACATTTAATTTTTTCTTTCTTCGCCCGGCAATATACAGCTAACCCATAATCACAGCAACAAGATGGCTATACTGATCAAAATACAAACCTACGCTCCTCTTATTTGTTTTGGCTTTTACAGACAATTCACCTGGCTCCTGGCCAGGAGGTCAGTCAAAGCAGATTTTAGAAAATTGGTTGAAAACACTAATTTTGGTCTCGCAACTTCAAACGTCACCCTGTTTTAAAACAAATATTTATCAACAGTAAGGCAATTTCATTCCAAAACATGATTATTTTGCAAAAATTTACGGTTGATTTTGACCAGTAAACTTTAGCTTCTCCAATGTAATATGAAATCCATCCACCATTCTGCCTACGCGGAGATGCTCGTAAAAATAGAGGGTCCAACAAAGAATACAGAAAATTGCAAAGTCTACTCCAAACCAAACAATGCATAAATTTCTAGGAGCAACTTCATACCAAGGCATTATCTACATACATCATACTGTTATTTTTCACTCTTTTTGACAGTACAAGGAACTACTTGATAAATGCTATTTCAATGCGGTCCTAGTTGGACCTCAATATTTTGAAGTGCTTATCAACATCATATGATAGCCATCAACAATGCCATGAAAAGAACCCAACCCAGGCCAAACTTAGCATTTTGTATCTTTTCCAGCGTTGAAACGGATTTCATTGATACCATCACCAACCGTATAGGTAAATACAATAGTTCACCCACAGGATGTACATGACAGTAAAGAACAAGTTATTTGACTCTAAAAGCGGTACGTAATTTAAAGATCAAAGTACTATGTACAGTTAATGAATCAATGATTCTAAAGAACCTTCATGACGAATTTGGCGGATGCACCGACTCCCTTCGCAGCAGCTTTCACAATCGCCCTGTGCCTATATAACCTGAAATCCATCGAAGCGTCGAATTGAGAACCTTTAGTACAGCCAGCTAAACAACTGATCATAATGCTGAGAAAAGTTTCATTAACTGGAATGCAATATCATGCAGAATACTTATCATCCAAAATGTCTACCTCCTCGTTACTGCCAACTAAGCATCCCTGTTTACCACAGGAACGTGGTATCTTGATATGGAAGTAAATAGTATTTTATTAGTACGTTGAGGTGATCCATCATAAAGGGTAATCAATGGCAATTTTGCTTTATGAACTTATAGACTTATAGTGAGAATCCAAATCAACAACCAACTTCCTCCATTTTGGAGATGGCACCGTCACATGGCTTTGCTATCTATACTCTAGTAGGAACCGAGGGAAAAGAAGTAAACTAAAAATATCATATTTGAAATTCACCCGAAAATTAGTTATTATGTGGCATAAGGTGGGAAGAACATCTTTCTCCCCTGTAACATCCTTATTAACGCCATAAGGTGATTCTATATCATGTAAGATAATGAAAAATCTCTTATATGATTGATATAAATAGGCAAATATCACCTTACCCGTGCAGTGCAGCAAATTTTCATTTCACTCTCTCGTGACCTAGTCGCAAGATCAAACAACACCGATATGAATTAGTTTTGTTTGAACAGATCAGGAACATCTGATTCATTCTTCACGATTTCTAATAGACCTTAGCCGTCACCAGCGAGAAATTATACAAAGCACACCCTAGAAAATAATAACAAAATACTTAGACACCCGACGTCTATTTATAAGACTTTCTTACTTAGCGAACCGGTCATAACACACCAACCTGAATCCGTTTTATTACTTAATCTACTAATAGTATTGGGCCTATAACAATTGCCCTCCTTTCAAACTACAATCTTATCCTCAAAGCTGTTTTACAATTCAGAAACTAAGTTAATATAATTAAACCTCATCATGTGTCTTCTCCATGTTCTCATGTCACTCGTTCTTCCCCTTCCACATCTTCATCATGTGAAAGTAGCATCAAACAAAAATTCTTATTTTCACATCGGTGCATCAGATGATATGGTTGATCACAACATAAGCATAACCTCGTTTCTCATTTGTTGACATATTCTTGGTGGGACATAGCTCGACTCCACCTTGTGCGGTCATAAGTACTTGATGATACACGTTGACTTTCCACCTCTTTGAGGCCATTATGAGATGGCGCACGTCCTCTCCCCTCAGCATGCAATATAGTGCTAGAGTTGATGTTCATGCTTCTACTTGGCTATTGGACACTATAGGCCAAAGCAGCTTTCGAAGGTGAATCTAGCAAAGCTGGATTAGAAGGAAGGTTTCCTCCCCAAGAATAATTTTTATTACCCGGTTGGCTTTTGCTTATTACCCCTTCGGCTCCTGTCCGCCCTTTCAATGTTGACCCCCCTATCAGCTCCCTCTCAATGACTCGAGTGAGTGTCATGGCTCACATAACCTTAGCGGATAAGAAAGCTTGTACCTTCTCTAATATTACTATTTAAACTTTTCAAGAAAAAACACATGTACTGTTCTTAAGGAAGATCAAGTATTTGTGAAACTATCACTTCATAAACCCCTATATGCTCTGTCACAGTTATAAGATCTTGTTCTAGGGCCACCAGACGCTCATATGCAAAAATAGCTGAAAACTCACTATAGCGCTGTATCATTTCTTCCTTCAATCTTTCCCATGTAAGATTGAAAATTCTTCTTTTCATCCATCGAAGCCAGTGACATGTCTGGCCTTCCATGGTCACGAAAGTCATCGGAACTTTATATTCATCAGTTGTCCTCTAAATATCAAAATATTGCTCTACCCATGCAATCTATCATACTGGATCAGTTCTATCAAATCCTAGAAGCTCTATGCGCTTGTGAATCCACCGTATGTCCTCCCTTGAAGTCATCCCCCTAATTGGGTCTCCTATATGTACTCCGCCTCCCCGTTTGTCTTCATCAATGATTTCTAATCTGTTTAGCCTCATGCTTAACTCTAGTGGAGACTAATGCTCACGTGGTGGTGGGCCCATAACAATTTCATAAATACACCAAAACAGTAATAGGAAATTGGCGGGTAGTATTTCTAGGATTGGGTGATCCAAATGATCAATCCTAGAAACCTATAATAATATTTAAAAAACAACTTATTGAAAGAACGGATGAGAAAACTTAACTCTCCAAATACTTGTTAGATTCTTTTTTAAACATAGTTTTCCTTTCTTAACTCTTCAAATTAATTAAAAATTTAACATTATTTTGTTATTAGATTAATATTTAATCATTAACAATTCAGTGTAAAATTATTAGTTAGTAACATATATCTTAGATTAAAATTATTCAGAAGTTAAATTTATATTTAACTGTTAATTATATAAAACTAATAGCAGTTAATTTTATTGTAAAAAGAAAAATTGCTATATACTTAACATATTTATCATTATTATACAATGATAAGCAAAAATAAATAAATATTTGAAATATATACTTAATTATACTTAACTATATGTTGAGTAATTAATGTCAAAAGGAGTAAATATATAATTTATACATAAACTAAGCTTGTTTTATTTTAACACCTGAACTTTAATTTTTTTTGCCACTTAAATACGTCCGTTAGTTTTCACTAATGAAATGTCACTAGGTAAAAGTCAATGTCACAATCCACTAAAAAAATGACGGTATAATTACACATGACAGATCATACCGACTGCCTCACGGCAGTTCTGTTTATTGCCATTCTCGTTAATGGCACTAGCGACATCCAAGTGGTAATGACACAAGCACTAAGGTGCGATACAGAAATGTCAGTGCAAGTAAAAAATCGCCACATGGACTAAATATCAAAGCAACAAAAACCACGTGAATTATAGTTTGTGACAAATTACCACATGGATGACCACATACATTTGGTTTTTAAAAAATTTTTGCATTTGCATAATTATCTTGGACAAGTTGACCACAAACAACATAAGCTGAAGTCAAGTTGATGTATTTCTCCGTTTTTGTTGTTTCATGTTCACTGTGAAGTAACTACCCCCATTTTTTACCAAGTCTCATGGTCACATGCATGTGACAGCACCTCTTTTTTTTTCTTTTTACCTTCCCACGTCTCATGGTTTTGATCACGCCAATCTAAATTAAGGATTTGCACGACCAGACTGAGTTGCTGCTTTAATCCACAATTGGAGCAACATTAGGGTTCAAGAGGCGTAGCTCATGTGGTTCTTGTGCAACAACAGTAGGATCCTGCCATTGACTTGGGATGATCGAGGATGACTGACATGTAACGCCTCAAATATTTTAAATAAAATACATTTTATTATCTCTTTTCGTAGGTATAGTCCTCTACCATTCAGTTAATTATCATGTTTCTCTAACCGTGCATTCTTTATTTAAAATCCTACCATTTAGAATATCATTTCTCTTTTTCTTTATCTTCATTTCATCCATTCTTTACCTGCGACCATAACAGATTTTGGGGAAAATAAGAAGTGGAAGTATTCTTAAGGCAGACAATTTCCCTTATACTCGTATGTTTTTGTAATTAAATATTTATATACGATAATTCTCATGTCATGATATAAAACTAGAATAGTTACTTTTAACATACTTGTGTTATCCTATGATTAACCTTGTATTAGTGATTTAGTAAAAAACTCAAGTATGTATATTAAGCATTAAAATTTTATCCACCTATTTTTATAATATAATTATGATTATCTTTGTTTTAATTGACTCCACCTATGATACGCTATGCACTGGACACTAAGGTTGTCAAAAATGGTTATGGGTCTTAAAATCTTCCAAAGACCCAAATTAAGAAAACTGTCCAAGAACAAATATAAAATATGAAATGTGATAGGATTTTACGATCTCACGATCGAGTCCATCGTGGGTCTTAAGATCAAATAGGACTTTATAATCCCACTAACCCATGATCCTAAGTTAATAGGCAGAATAAGTTCAGATTTGATTACTAGTATACCAAAAACTAATAATCTATTAGGCAAAAAGCCTTAAATTGATATGTGATGCAATTTTTCGTCTTGTCTTCATTTTTTCTTTCTTTGACAAACATTCATCAATTTAAAACTCATTATCATCTACAACTATATTAGTCAACTTTGACTATTTATCAAAATCAACTTTGTAATTGTTGTAATCTTTGTCTTATTTATTTAGTACCTTCATTGTCATTTTTATCATTTTTGTCACTTTTATTATCATTAGCATATATACCTTTACCTTCTTCATTTTCTATGCTTTTGTCTCGTTATTTTCATTTTATGCTTTGTTCTTGTTGTCTTCGTTTCTATGCAAGTTTTTGTTGTATACACTTTTGTCATATTCATCTTTTATTATCTTGTCTCCACTATCATCACCTTACAAATATTCAAGTTCATAGTTTTACACTATACAACTAATACATTTGAATAATAGTATAAAATATTGGATATATGTATATATATATATATATATATATATATATATATATATATATATATATATATATATATTAACCTTAATGCATGATGATATATATTAATTTTTTATTGTTTATTACTTATTAGAATATTTATCTTACTCTTAAGTCTAATTAGACGAATATATTTTAAAAAATATATATATATATATATATATATATATATATATATATATATATATATATATATATATATATATATATATTAGGTTATTTGGGATTTTACGATCCAATCCTATGTTCCGACCGTATAAAGTCTTTATTGTTCTTAGGTAATATCTCGATCCTGACAAACTTGCGTGATACAACTAAAATCATTCAAGTACGAAGGATGATCTTGTTGTTTATCTACTGTTATATTTGTTTTTTTTATTATATACATAAATGAAAAAGGGAATTACTGATTTAAGTTAATAAATAGTAATATATTGATATTTGATTAATTTTACGTTAATGATTTAGGTTAAAGTAAATTATTTTAATAGATAAAATTATTTACTTATTTTCCATTTGGATTATGTTTATCTTTATCTTCATAATTTGTGCTCAAGGAATAGTTAGCGTATAATTATCATACTATAGTAAAAGTTTTGTTGTTCACTGTAAAGTTTGGAACGTAATATTTATTAAGTATTTATAAATATTCAATTCATTCAATATATGTGTAGTGATATTGCTGCAGTATATGCATCCAACAATTTAGCCATATTATTAAGATTTTGTGTTCATTAAATATATATTTACTTATGATGTGATATATTAATTTATTATATTATTGTATTTATTTTTACTGATAAATTGATTTACATATATGTTATAGTTTTAATTAATAGAATACATGATTTCAGGCTTTTAGTTAAAATTATTTAAAATTTTATTTGGGTGTGTAAAGGAATTGCACTCGGTGCTCTAGTTCAATCCACTAAGGGAGAGGGAGAACATGTTGAGACTCCCCGAGTTTATAATTACTTAATATTATAATTTGTGATTTTTATTTCGATTTATTTGATTTTTTTTAGTATGATGAACCCTTTGTTGGCGTTTTGCATATTTTGTCTAGCCCATGAGGAAGGGAGACGGAGAAAATCTAAACAAATATCAGCCACAAATTTAAGACAAACACTAACCATAACCTAATTAATTGACCTAATAAACCCACTAAGTCACAAACTAAAATAATTAAAATTTCAAGTACCTTTTTGTTGATAACAAAATCTAGGAATTGAATCCCGCTAAAAATAATAATTAAAATTCATCACCAACAATTAATTTTTTCTAAATTTTGCACAGCATCATATTGTGCACTATGCTTACAAAGATGTTGTCACTGCCAGGTGTTAGGTAGACCATAAAGCTACGGTGAAGAGTTTGGATAACAAAAGCTAATCTCACGAGATCATCCCCACAATGGATGGAGTTCAACTTCATTTCCATCATCTAGCCTCCCACAAGGCGAGGGGATAATGATTTGATGAAAGTTGAAATCATTAAAATGCAAAATTGGAGACAACTCAAAGGCCATCGCCAATTAGAGCTAAAAGAAGTGGGCTCAAATGACAATACAACAACTGGATCAGGGTTCGAGGAGATGCAAGTTTACGTTTTGGACTTTTTGGTTGGTAAAGAGATAAAATTTGGAGGTGGACTGGGATCAATGAGTAAGAGGGAAATGGAGAGGGAATGGGATGGAGTTAAATAGAAACTGATATATAAGAGAGAGAGATAGAGAGGAATGTGGTGGGTTGGGTTATGGTAAGAGAGAAGGGGGGATGGAAAAGGTAGACTAAAAAACAAGAATTAAAATTTAACTTCTGCAAAGTCCCATGACAACAATTATCAAGGGGAGTAAATGATGAACTTTAAACCACGTGCGGAAGGTGAAACAAGGCCATACCAAAGGGGATAAACTGAATTTGAGCCTTAAAAGTTATTGACAAGAGGTTAACTTTACTACCAAGAGTGTCATTTCAAATAATAGCATGAAGTATGTGCAGTCACATTTTTCTTTAATATAATCATTAGAAGCGCAAGGTACAAGAGCAAAGTAATTTAATTTGCAAGAGCATATGATATAGCACTATTCACAATGACTATGTTACCCAATATTGAGGAAAGTGCATGTCAAGTGATGCATGGTAATAGAAATAGATGGAGATGTGTCACAGAATATGAGAGAGTTGATAAATGAGAACTCCTCTGTGCATAAACTTCAAAAAAGTAGATGCAATAGAATACATACCCTGCTAAAGCAATACCCCAGGTTGACAAGGTATAAATTACTTTTCCAGCCTCCCAAATTTCTTTCCACTTTCTCCTATCTTTAACTCCACCCAAGGCATCTGTCATTACTGAAAGATCAATTTTCATGCTTTAGAAACATTTTTTCCATGTAAGGAATTTATTAAATTAATGAAAGGAAAATTGTTAAAGTGATGTTTTTCTAACAAATAACATCCTAATTGACATATGGTTTATGCTGGTCAAAGGACAGGCACACCTCAATTTTCTTTGTTCATCTTGATAGAAAAAGCATCAGTATTCTCAATGTTGAACAATGTCATATTTAATCTATAGATTCCACCCAAAGCATGACCACTAAGAATGAAGAGTATTTTTTTTATGTGAGTGTACACTCTGAATTGAAGGTCTATGTTTAGGAAGTTTGAGACTTTGAGGTCATTCATTTGAAACTGAAAAGGATTTCAATCTATATAATGAAGCTATAGAATGCTACTACCAAAATGATATGAGAAGAAAATGAACATACAAAGATTTTTTTAACAGAAAACATCTGACCATTATGAGTTTACAACCCTATCCACGTGCAAAGCTAATTCTTACTGATCTTAGAATAATACGAGGTATTCCAGAAAACATTCTTTACAAGTTTTTCAACCATGCAAGTTGTAAAGAAGCAAAATAACAAACTCCAATTATACTAATGATATGGCAAACACCAAGCAACTATATTTGAAGTCAAGACAGAAACATCAAGGAATCATCTGATATTGAATTTGCAAAAACGTCCTAACCCTAGTGGTCTACCATAATCGGAAGGTTTGGGGTATTATCTCACCTTTTCGCAATTCCTCTGGGTTCAATATCTGGGATTATGGGACGAACATTAGATCAAAAAAAATATATCAAACAAAATTGAAGCATCTATGATTATCAAGATCATATACCTTAGACTTTGGGTGTTCCATGATGCATCTCGCAATAAAGTTTGATATCCCGTCAACTACATTTTCCTCACTGATGATAACATAGTTTTCATTGTCAATACCACTAACTTCTTCCAAACAATCTGGAGTGAGTTCATGAGCTACCCAGACCCACCAACTAGGTTCCCCATCATCAAACGTGATTGAGACTTCCGTACCGCTTGGACAAGAATCTGATGTATAAGGTTCACAAATTGAGAAATAAAATTTGGTATTAAGGATTTTATAGCTTCAATGAGAAAAAGATTAGGAAATCCAAGGACGAACCTGTTGATTCAGTGCAAGGAAATTCACAATTTGGTACAGATTTTAACTCTTGATGACGTGGTTCAAGTTTTTCAAGGAAGTCTGGATTCTCAACTGCAGCTACAATGCGTAAATGAAGCTGCAAATTTTCAATATATTAGAAACCAAAAGGATACAATCACAATAAATGGGACTTAATGCTATCTATCATCATCTCATTTTCTTTAAGAAAGTTCAGTTATTTACCAAACTCTGTGCAGGGAAATTGTTTTCACTTTTTTACCTACTAATTGACTGATAATCTTATTTCTTCCAATCTATTTGATCGAACAAGAAGGCCTTAATAAACTGTAAGAAAATATGAGCATAAGAGCGTAACTTTCACTTGACATACTATAAAGTATCGGGACTAGAACAGGAATATTTGGCCATATATTAGCAGCATGCGTACCAAGATACTCTAGGCATTGGTTCATTCGTTTTAATTGTTTCTTTATCAGAAATGTAGGAATAATCAAATTTAGATAGTAAGAGAGATTAGCAACAGAAATTAAATCCTAATTCAAAAGTTTTTCTTCCGTTCAAGAATATCTCAGATTTGATACGAAAATAGGGTTAGATTCATAATTGAGCTTGGTCAAACGGCCAAAAACAAATGAACAAAAAGCACATATAAAAGTTCCATCTTTCCGACAAATAAAGATAAAAGAACCAAATTTCATCTTCAAAATTCTTGAGGTAGGTCAAGCGTAGCTCACATCGGGAGGGCAATCCTGGGAGACAGCCGGCGAATCATAGATATTCTGCAGGAGGGCGAGATTGTCGGCGAGTATGCGCCGAAGACGAAGGTTCTCGGCCCGGAGCAGCGCGGCTTCGTCTTCCTCTAGAGACCCGGATTTGCTTTCATGGCGGTGCTCGAGGGCGTGCCATGCCATGTCCGCCATCTCGAGCATCGTTCCTACCGCCTCCAACGATAACCCGTGTCCGTGCCTCACCATTCTGCCTCCCTTGCTTATGCGCACAACTAGATGACTCGATCGAACGAGGTAAATAAAGAGGGAGGAAGAAAGGTGGAGAAGAAAGAGAAGGGGAAACCGTAACCTAGCTCGGCTTTGATTTGAAGGAAACGTTCTTCGATTGGGAGGAAATGGGGAAGGAGGGGGTGACGTGAGGAGCGTACAATTTTTTTTTTTGGCAATTTGTAAAAGGAGGCTCCTCGTTTTCTTTATTTACAAATTAGAACTTATGTGTTGACAAATAAAAGTAAGGTAGGACTTTATCAATTTTTTTCTAAAAAGGGACTTTGCCAAATTTGTTTACAAAATATTCTTATGATATGAAAAACACTTTCCCGGTTTTAAAAATATATTATATAACTCTCTAAACGCATTATATATTTAAAAACATTTTTCTGTATTATTAAGGTGTATTATATAATATTCTAAGATATCTTTAAAACACTATAGGGTACCTAAATAATTATGCAAAGTATTTAATCATATTTATAAAGAAAACGGGTCGACTTCCGAGCATGTGGGGTACATACATAACGAGTATTTGTATTTAAAATTAATTTATATTCAAAAATGGTATCTTTATTAATTATGTTAATAAAGACATAGTCACCCCTATCTATAACTGTTCTTGGAAAAAGAGTAAAATTGATATATAAAACAAAATTTAAAAATTTAACGACTATTTAAAACCCTTGATTATTCAATCCCACGACAATCATATCCTTTGGCGCCACTAAAAACTACACACCGCGTGAGGTTCTAGGATGAAGAATTACAGTAAATTTAAGGTCACCAAATACGATGTATCAAATAATCTGAATTTGTTATTCTCAAAAATAGCATGGATCCTGAATTTATCAGCGCGGGCATTGGATACCTATTTATTTGGAGAGAATCTATATTAAAAAGAAAAAAAAATACAATGAATCTGGTGACTTTTGCATTCATATTTATTATATTTTTTTTCTTTTTCCCTATGGATTCTCTCCAAAGAAATACCCCTAAATCTTATCAAAGAGACAATAGAGGTGTTAGGAAAACAAAATATACCCCTAAATCTTATCAAAGAGACAATAGAGGTGTTAGGAAAACAAAATATCGCACTTGTAAAGCAAAATAAGTTGCAGAAACCTCAAACTCACTACATTAACTGATTGCACATCAACATAATTCAGGTAGTATGGATCCATTTCTCTCGGTGCCAAATGAACTACTTAACACAATAAAAACTGAAGAGTAAATGAAAACCTAAAATCTAAGAAAGATGTTTGAATAGTCAAAACCATACCTACTAACTAAATTTCGTTTTTGCTGCATCACTACAGCTATTGTTCAATTGCCATTACTGAAATCAGGCATCTTTGCTTGATCACCATCAATCCTCTCATGGACCTCAAGGACTTCATCAAGAAGCTCGTCTTCTGCACCTATGTCCTCCACGTCCTCTTCTTCGTCATTGCCGCCAGGGATCCTCCGTGTCTTGGGGCCATGTTCCAACTTGTGAGTCTCCAATTCCTTGTCCATTGTCTCCTGCAGATTGACCTGATTGTCAGCTCTTCTGGCGTTCCTAGCATTTTGCCACCTCTCGATCTGCCTTTCAACATTGGAGAGATACTGCTCCTCGATCTGCCTCTGGTACTCTGACAACTCGGTCCTCCTTTTGGTCTTCCATTCGAGAAAAGCCTGCAAACAACATGCGGTAGACTTGAAATTCCCTGAATTGCTAGTTGATAGACATCAAAACCGCACTTAAAGGTGAGATAGGGGGAGCACTTTTTCTAAAGAATAGCCCTCTTTAGTATCACAAAAGGTTTCCAAAATAAACAGATTGGTTTTAGTTCAATGGATACAGAAAGCAGAGCCCATGTTCTAAAATAAGAACCATGAAGATAGTATGCATGTACATCCAGAAAATGTTAAATTGTCTTTGACCTCGGACACATCCTGACATCCCCTTCTCCCAGGACCAAATTGATCCTGTTCCATGTGCATACAACTCTTATAACGTCACCTTCAACACCTTGTTTGCGTCCTTCTAGCGTCCACCCTCTAGCTGTGTCCCGGATTGCACCTTCTGACTTCTGTTTGTACCACTTTTGAGCTCAATGTGGACGTAATGATACCACACTACACACCTTATGTCTCTGTTCAGGCAGATCACATCCTTTCATTCATCCAGCACAATCATTGTTATCTCTTGTTATTTCCTCTTCACTAATGCCCACTCGTTTCCGCACATCACCGTCGTTTGCATCTTCTGAAGCTTTTTGCAATCACGACACATAATCAACCCAAATGTCTCTTTGAGCCCAACATGGAGAACACCCTAGACCCACCCCCAATTGCGCATAGCTTTCCCCCAAATGCAATTTTGTAACCACAACCACACTCGTAGTGTGAACACTACGAATCAATACCATCACTTCTATCTATCAAAGCATTAAACAAACTCTGAAATGGCAGCAATATTGTTCGTGCTGATTTGGTTTTCTTGAAGCTAGTGTGTACAACAAACGTATATTCGTTAATGAAAACTGAGAAATAGTATTTGCAATATCTCATTTCATGGTAGGCTAAAAAATCAAATAGTAAGTTGATGATATTATACTTGTCAAAGTGACCACGATATGAAATTATCAAACAAGAAGCTCTCAAATCAAAGTTTGAGGTGCCAAATTAGATGCCCTTAATTAGATAATCATCATGGATCATCATCAATGAAATTATGTTGTGATATGAGCAATTTTGACAAAGTTCAAGTACCCGCAAGCTGGGTTCGCAAGGGGCCTAATCACTCTGAAGATATATGAACACGCCTAAGTAACTAAGTCCCTCAGCAGCTTAGCCCCCGAATAAACCCTAGATAGTCCTAAAACATTTTGTACTCAACAGTGCCAGTGATGGTTTCGACCATCCTAGTTCACGCCAAGCAACATCATTGCATTAAAAGGGACCTGCAGGGAGTCGTGTCTCTCATACAAGTACGATGGACTCACTCAAATTTCCACTTCTACAATTACCTCATTCACCATTCAGCAATTTCATTGCAACATAGGAATAAGAAAATGAATGTTCCAAAAAACCCCTGTCTACATGTACGGACTCTAAAGATCTATAAACATGCCTAAGTAATTAACTCCCTCAACAACTTAGTCCCCAAATAAACGACCCCCAGTTAGTCCTAAAACATTTTGTATTCAACAGTGTCAATGGTAGGTTTCAACCATTCTAGTTCACGCCAAGCCACAACGTTGTATTAAAAGGGGCCTATAGGGAGTTGTGTCTCCCATGCAAGTATGATGGACTCAAATTTCCACTTCTGCTATTACCTCAGTCCAAGGATTGGAATACCGGTCCGGTATACCATTCCGATATGGAGCTGGACCGATACGACACCAATACCGTACCATAGGTACCGGACAATAGCAACAACGGCGGAGCAGCGGGCAAGTAGGAGGCGAGCGGAAAGATGTCGGAAGCTTCAATAGCACCGCCTGAAGCTTCAATCTACAATTGAAGTTTCCACTTCCCGCTAGCCGACCGCCGCCGCTGCCTCCCTTCGTGTTCGCCCCGAGCCGAAGCCGCGTTCTGCTCACCGTTCCAGGGCCACTCGCTGGCTGTACGGTACGGTTCTACAATCACTGCCTCAGTCACCATTCAGTAATTTCATTGCAGCATAGGAATAAGAAAGTGAATGATCAAAAAAACCAGTCAAGTTTACTGAGCGTATAGTACTCTCAAGCAAGGTACAACTTAGCCCCCCCCCCCCCCCCCCCCCACCCAAAATAAACGAACCCCCCGAGAGTCTTAAAACATTTTATACTCCTCAGTATCAATAGTAGGTTTCGACCATTCTAGTTCAGGCCAAGCCAATGTTGTATTAAAAGGGGCCTACAGTGTCTCCCATGCAAGTACGGTAGACTTAAATTTCCACTTCTGCTGTTAACTCATTCAACATTCAGCAATTTCATCGCAACATAGGAATAAAAAAGTGAATGTTAAAAAAAACTCAGTCAAACTTCCAGAGCATATAATAAAGGCATGACAAGCCTTCCATATCTTGGATCCATCTCAGCCAAAAGAACTAGTCAGCTTCGAATCCCTCAATTCAAACAACATCAATTTGATCTACATCATGCCAACTTTCTTCATACACAATTGTATAAATATGACAACCATTAGATTTATCCTTTATAGCAATCAAATCCCTCAGCATGAATGTTCAGAATGTGTTAAGACAACAATTGTCCTCAATATATTGATAGGTTTGTTTTCATTGTCTGAACAAGACTTACAAGACAAAAACGTATTCTTGAATAAAATTTACTCAGGATTCCTCATGCTTATTTCTTTTTAGACGAAATATAACTTAATATTTTATAATCCACACGTAAAATGAATTCAATAAGCAAAAAACTATATTTCCAGTGCTTTAAATTTGGAACAATTGTGAGAAACTCTTCATAATATGTACAGTAGTATTGTTTAATTTCATTTAGATTTTTACTAAACCGTTAACTTAAAACTCCTCTTATTAGTATCTCTAAAATGTTAAATAATATTTCAAAATTCGTAAAACAAAGATAAGATATCCGTATCTAAGGATAATTATATCAGCTATCACATTTATAGGTAGAGCAAGCCTCCAGAGGTCAGTTTCAGCGTTGAACAAGATGACAAGAATGAGTTTCATCTATTACTGCATTGCAGAAAGGTACTGTGGGTATGATAAAAAGGCTGG
Organism: Costus lasius; assembly: GCA_027563935.2. Lineage (NCBI taxonomy): Eukaryota > Viridiplantae > Streptophyta > Magnoliopsida > Zingiberales > Costaceae > Costus > Costus lasius. Next base: position 121,972,750 of record CM050446.2, read on the forward strand.
TGCAGATGCAAGCACTGAGATTTCGAACCTTGATTTAGTATGTCGTTAGTACTAAAATATAATTCTTAACATGTAAAAAAATGTTCAGTTAGGAGGTAGTAATGGTACAATACCTGTTCCCTTTGTTGCTCCACTAGCAAAGGATCTTCAACCAAGGGTTTCGAAGGCATATAGTATATTGGAGGTTCTGCTTTGGTTCTGTTAGTGACCGAAAAAGATGATGTTAAATTAGTAAAACAAATTGGAGAATGGTATGATATGCATAATAGAAGCTTCCAGTCTCATTGAACACTAACACTATGCATACAATCAGAAACTTATCTGTCTGAATTAAATTGTCAATATGCACACTTGGACCAGAAATAATAATAACCTACAGAGAAACACGAAAATTTTGACTAAATTGAAATGAGTAATGCATGAAAATCAAGCAAATATACAGAAAAATAAAAGGTGAAAAAAATTGACTAGCAGATGGATTATCAAATGTTACCTTAAAAAATTGGAAAGCTTCTTATGATGCTCAGACCAAGACAGAAACAGCAACTCCAATTTCTTCTCTTGTGCCTTAGCAGCAACTCTTGCTCGAAGAGTCTGTAATATACATATAACCACAGAGGACAAGTATAAGATCTCCATATTCATGCCTTGAGTTGGACATTAATATTGTGCAAAGGGAATTACCAGATCACGTTTCCTCTTCTCTGTCATCTGCTCCCTCTCTTGTTGCCTTAGTTTCTCACTTTCTTCTCGAGCTTTTTCTTCAGCCTGTTTGCAGCAAAAAACTATTAATACTACAATAAGCAACGAAAGAAATAGAGACAAATAACACAATAAAGGATCAACAAGACACACAATAAAATAGAATAAACATGTTTCCTATGAATATAGTGATAATGCTTACACCCCATGTAAAAAGACAGCATAAAAATTTTCACATTAAAAGTTCCTACTGAAACGTAATTGTTTAAAAAAACACCCATCAGCCAGCAAAAAAAAAAAAAAATTCACTTCATAAGACTACCAGCATTGACTGATTACAATGCCTAATATTTAAGTAGTTTGAATATAATGCATGGCTTCTCAATATTCTCAATGTTTCAATAACCAAAGTTCATAAAATCAATTAAAATATAGCTTAATAAACTCCCCCACCCGGCACCCCTACCGCAATATGTGTATATATACATATGTATGTGTGCATAACAAAAGCAGTCCCTTCATTTTTACTATATACACACACAGACAAAAGTTTGGAGAAGTCAATCTTTTTCAGAAAACAAATATAGAAAATCATCTTTTCTAGAATAATTGGGTAAAGGAAAAAACATGGTTTGATGAATAAAATAAAAATTGAATCAAAACATAATCTTCCTCTGCATGCTATAAAGCTCGCAATGGATGTTGTGTATCGCAATTAACCTATTTGATAAAAGCAAACTGATGAATTCCAGCATAATTGGAGATGAACGTTACCCACCCGTTTCATTGAGTCTGACCTACGCATGTATGCCTCTGTAGACGATAACTTCTCATCTTCTTCACGAAATTTCTGCATTTGGAACAAAAACATAATATTATGTAATGAGGATATATACCTTCCTAAACAAGTTATCAGCTGCAATTATGTTATAAATTCTATTTATTATTTAAATCCCATCTGCAACCAAGTAAGTGTGTAGTTTTGACATATACAACCAGTGTTATTAAATAGCGCTATAGTATTTTTTATAGTGGTTTCTAATCAATCCGCTATAAAACGCTATAGCACAGATAAGGCAGATGACACCGCCATTATTATGTTTTGAAATATGAAAAATTAAAATTATGAGTAAATTGAGTTAGTAATATGTTATCTTTTTTTATATAGTTTATTTTATTTTTATGCAACTTAATTTATTAGGTATATAACATATATTTAGATTGTTATGCTTAAATTTTTATGTATATAATATATATTTCAAATGCTATATGACTTCCACTATTTGCCACAAAATTTTCTGCTATTTTTAGTGATCAGTATACAACTAAAACATGAGAAAAGTCATAATCTCCACATTTCTTTCTTTTTTCTCCATAGAGATAAAAAATTGTGATGTTGATACATTAAACGCAAAACATTACCTCCAATGTACCCAGCAGCTGACCAAGCATTCTTTTGTTCCTCTTGACCAAGCTGGCGTCCTGAACTAATTTGGGTTCTCTTGGTGTTGGCTCAGGCAGCGCCATATCCAGATCCTAGGATGTTTCCCGGATACGATTTTTAAGAGTTCAAACAACACTGATAACTTTAAAAAGAATAAAAGGTTTTTAGAGCTCACTGTCTTTCGCATCCTTGAGCTTCCATCCCTTCTAAAACCAGCAATGTTGCTCTGAAGATGCGATCCCTTCTGCTGGTTCCTATCCCCACTAGCAACACCCATCTTCCCCGGAAGACCCTCCAGATTGGAATCATTTGCAGTACCGGCATCTTCTTTGATTTCTCCATCCTCCAACTCCGTTAAACAAATTAGTCAAACCGAACAAATAAAACATATCAACTTTTCTGCAGATGTGAGCATAAATTGAAAGAGATGCTGAGTGGGCAAAAGATACTTTCACCACCGCTGAAGACAGGCGTCGTTTAGGTGGGGGCTGGTCCACGGCGTCAATCGCCTGAAAACGATCAAGCAAGATTTTTAACCGATAGAAATCAGCCAAAATCAGAGAAGAAAAGTGCGGCGGTATCGTACAGGTCGAACTACGCCACGGTTGCGGGGTCCTACGGCGCCAGTGGCGGGGGCAGGACCGGGGCCTGGGCCTCCCCGTCGGATGCCTCTGGGGTCTCGAAGCCTCTCGGTGATCTGTGGGTAAAGAGGAGCTAGGGTTTTAGACGCGTCGAAAGAGATAGACAAGGGATGCGGGATATCAGAGAGATGGAAGGAGGGAGAAAGAGGGGAGATAGAAGGATGGAACAAACCTCACGTTGCTGGCGATGGAGTTCTTGGATCTCCTTGCGAAGTTCTTCGGCCGTCTTCTCGGCGGCGGCAGCGGTCCCCATGCTGCTCGTGCCTCCGTCGCTCCCTGCTAGGCCTTCTTTTTGCTGGGCTTTCGTGTTATATACATGGTGGTCATTGGTCAATCCAATGCCCTACTAAAAATTGTGAACTTTTATAATTACATTTTATCATATTATGCCGTTTGGATTTTGTGCCATGGTATTTATATTATTATTAGGTAAATTGATTTTCATGTACTATTTTTAAAATATAATTTATTAGCATGTAAATGCTTTTTTTTGTCATTTTATCATGTAAATTGAAGGGTTTAAGTGAGAAAGGCCTTTAATATGTTTGGATATATTATTATATTTTGTTAATCTTTGGCAAATTCACCCTGAACAATAACTAAAATAAAATACTATCGCATATCTTTTATATACCAATTGTCGTTAGTAAATTAGAAAATTGACCTGTTTTAAGATACTCTACTATGCAATTAATTATATGTACATTGATTATCACATCTCATCCATTTGTTAATTTATAATTTTACAATTATTTCAAAAAAGTTCCAGCAGAAGAATATGAATAGTTTGTTTTCTTATAGGCACAATACAATAAACCGAAAACAATAGTGAAAAGCATCTGATAAATTTTTTTTTTTGAAGAGTTATATTTAATTGAGGAATAAAAGAGAAACAAAAGTTGGTAGTACAGTTAAATCAAAACTTGGTTTAATATTCAAAAGATAAATAATGCTAGTTTGGTATAATTAAAATTTTTAATTTTTAAAAGCTGAAAAAAAATAGCTAGAAAAATTTTAAATTATTTGATAAAATTAACTTTTTGATTAATCAACAGTTTTGACTAACTAAAACACACTAACTATAAAAAATCCTATCATTTAACTTCTAAATCCTACATAAAACCTAATTTTTTTTGAAAGTATATTTTGGAACAGATTTACAAGATTTTGTATGTTTCACAAAAGATGGTAATGAATAATTTAATTTTACAACTATGTAATAACCTTGCTAAACACATCAATGCATAATTCAATAAATTAACACGAGTTATCTACATATAATATATATCACGTGTGATATCAACGAGCTATGCATCACCGGCCATGCCACTTTAGGACAAACTTGAGAAAAACAAATACCATGCCACTTTAATTTGCAATTTGAGATATCAAATTAAAATTTTCCCTTTCGACTAAAACCAATATCACGATGATCCAATCTCAAATATGAAAACTTGGCACATGATGTATCACTTTGTAGTCGTTGTGAAGAACAAACTACAAATAATCCAATTAAGCACCTCACATGTTGAAATAGTAAACATGGAAAAAAAAATTTGAGCAAGGGGCTGCTCAAGGTACCTGAGCGTACCTTGAGCATAACCCCTACGATTCGAGAAACAAATCTTAAAGCGTGTCAGATCGTGCGAATCTCAATGCCTCATCGCTTTCGTTAACATCCCATTACCCAGCACTATAGCTAACCACGGTTACTTTTCCGAATGCATTAACCCCCGCCCCGCTCTCTCTCTCTCTCTCCCACGCCACTGTCGACCCTGAACCTGCAAAATAAATTTTCAAAATTTTCAGCCGACGCCGAGAACCCTAGCCGACCTCTTGCCCGACGCCGAGAACCCTAGTCGACCTCTCGCACGACGCCCTGAACCCTAGCCTTCTCCCTTATGCGTAGATACCACGAGGGCACACTTCTCCTGATCGCACCTTTTATCCCGGTGATCTCCTTGCTCTCGTCTGAATCCCTAACCAAGACAGAATCTGTCCTCGATCCTCTCCTTCTCTCTCTTTAGCCCACTTGCCTGCCTAAAACCTTGGCTCTTATCTGTTTAGGGTTTCACTGTCGTCTCCCCAGCCAATCGTAACCCTAAACTGCTCCGTTTGTCCGGTCGATTCAGGTGAGATGTAATTTTTATTTAATATTTTTGTACATTTGATATTTACTGCTTAATGGTTTTAATTATTAATGATTGATGCATTTTTCCACTCTGACAAGTTCCTGCGCAAGTAAATAGCAGTAAGCTGAGAAGAACAAGGTCACTCAAGCAGTCAGGCTCAGTTCATAACATCCTCTGCAAATTTCTTGGTAAGTAAAGTCATTTAAAATTATCGTGGATGTAAATTCAAATTATCGTGGATTTAAAATAAACTATCATGGATACACACTGTTAAGCTTGGTTTCCACATCATGGACACGGTGTCCATCATCGTGGATACCAGTAATTTAACCTTAATTCTGATGAAATTAGGGTTCAGCCTTGGATTCCACATCGTGGACAAGGCGTTTATCATCGTGGATACCAGCAATCTTAACCCTGTTTATGATGAAATTACGGTTCAGCCTTGGTTTCCACATCATGGACACGGTGTCCATCATCGTGGATACCAGCAATTTAACCCTAATTCTGATGAAATTAGGGTTTAGCCTTGGTTTCCACATCGTGGACACGGTGTCCATCATCATGGATACCAGCAATTTAACCCTAATTTTGATGAAATTAGGGTTCAGCCTTGGTTTCTACATCGTGGACACGGTGTCCATCATCATGGATACCAGCAATTTAACCCTAATTCTGATGAAATTAGGGTTCAGCCTTGGTTTTCACATCATGGACACGGTGTCCATCATCGTGGATACCAGTAATTTAACCCTAATTATGATGAAATTAGGGTTTAGCCTTGGTATCCACATCGTGGACACGGTGTCCATCATCGTGGATACCAGTAATTTAACCCTAATTTTGATGAAATTAGGGTTCAGCCTTGGTTTCCACATCATGGACACGATGTCCATCATCGTGGAAACCAGCAATTTAACCCTAATTCTAATGAAATTAGGGTTCAGCCTTGGTTTCCACATCGTGGACACGGTGTCCATCATTGTGGATACCAGCAATTTAACCCTAATTCTGATGAAATTAGGGTTCAGCCTTGGTTTCCACATTGTGGACACAGTGTCCATCATCGTGGATACCAGCAATTTAACTCTGTTTCTACATAATACATAACCTAATACAGTTTGCTTTTCATAGTTTCCAGATATTTTCAACAATATGAGCTCCCAAAGTGAGAGTTCCAATGGTAGTTCAAGTGATAGTAGTGGTAGCACAAGATCTGACACACGTGCTGACACAAGTAGGAGTAGGGTTAGATACAAGACATGTGTTAGAAAGCCAGCTAAGTCCCCAAAGAAGAAGGAAGTACCTCGACCGCCGCATGAGTAGGTGCCCAATGCACCGAATGAATACATTTTTATCTGGATTACCACAATGGCCAAGGATTAAGGAATTACTGTCTGCAACTCCCTTTGGCCATTTGGTTCAAGGGCTAGCAATTCATATGGATTTTGTTGCAGTAGAGTATTTGGTATCCAACTGGGACAAGGAAATGAAGAGATTTACTGTGAATGGTAATTTTGTGGAATTCATAGTAAAGGATGTTGTAGTCATCCTAGGACTGCCAAGAAGAAGGGAATTGGTAGACGTGAGTCCCCCTTCTACAATGAGGAATTTAAAGGGAAGAGAAGAACATGTTTGCTGTTGGAAAGTAAGCTAAAAATGGCCATTGAGGAGGAGGATGAACTAAATAAAGGTTATCTTGAAGATAGAACTGGGGTTTTGACATTGTGCTCTGTGTAAGTTTTCTTCAATTGAACATATTATTTATTTATGGTAATTTGAAATTTGTAATTACATTTAACATAATGTCCCCCTTGCAGGTTTGGTTGTATGAGCATTGTACGTTGTACAATGAGTATAGGGAAGATGGATTTTAAGGTATATACCCTCGCCTACTCAGATGGTCCAAAGTGAAAATGGGCCGAAGACTGACTTATCATAAACTTACTCAGCAAATGACAGTTGGCACAGTATGTTTGCTACTTATATGAGATAATTGTTTGTTACTTCGTTGGCTAATCAAGATGTTAATATGCGCAGATCATTTTTTACCTGGTTCCCGATGCACATGAGATGGTTTTTTCTCATTTAGCACCATCTCATTCTGAAGAGGCAGAACAGCATGCTGAAGAGCTGGAAGCAACCACACCATTGTATAGAGACACAGTAAGTTATTGACATGTTAATTTCCTATCCAGGCTCTTATGGTAATGTATGCAACTAACAATGCTTAATGGAATTGTTTGTTAGATAAATAAGATGGAGGCCAGAATTGATGAGCTTCTTAAAGAGAATGAGTCACTAAAAGCATAGTTGCATTCGCATGTAAATGTTAGTCCTCCTTTGTCATGTTATATTTTATGGTTACCTGATTGTCTTATATATTGAAGGGTCTAAATGATATATATTTTGGTAGGTAAATAATCCTTCTACACATATAGATGAGCTATTTCAGGAGACTAATACCCTGAAGGCTCGCGTGTATGAGCTGCTTTAGGAAAACTATGACCTGAAGGAGTTGGTAAGTTTGTCTATTTAATAACTTTGTTTGTAATAATAATATAATGTGTGATAAGTTCATCTGTGACATTGTTAGGTGAATAAGTCGGAAGCACGTATTGCTAAACAGATTGTTGAGAATAATAATATGAAAGAAGCTGCAGAATTGCAGAGTTATGAGTTTGCTGCAAAGCTGCAGAGTCTTTCGGCCGAGAATAAGGGTCTGAAGGAGTTGTCAAACCTAGCCAGTCTGCTGATGAAAGCTGACCATGAAACACAAATAAACCAACTACTTGAAGAAATCAGTAGTGGTAAAGAGGCTGCAGTAATGCAGCATGAAGAATTGAATAAAAGAATTATGGAATTAGTCGAAGAGAACAATAAGCTTAAATCACAGGGGAAATATGGTGAGGAGGGGCAGGAGGAGGAGGATGATGAATCAGTTAATTGGGAAGAGGATTCAGGCAGCTAGGGCGACGTTCCTACTACATCAGAGGCGCATATTTCTTCCGCTAGCCAAGTGCAAGGCAAGAGCCAAATAAAAGGGAAGAGATCTAGGAAACTTTCAAGGGCACTATCAAGGCCATATACACAAGGAAGGAAAAAGGCCAAAGTAGTTGCGCCAGTGGTCGTGGACGAGAATGCACCTGATTCTATCTACGAAGATAAGGTAACTCTCAAGATTAACCACATTTCTATTTGTTATTTTAGGTGATTAGTTATGTTCACACATGAGTTTTATGTCTTCAGTACATACACAGGAAAGATTATGATGGACGCGACCTATTAACACTGGCAATGAAAGAAGAAATTGAAACCTTCTTGTCATGGGACTTACGGCTTTTTAATGAATCATATCCATGGAAATTATAGAAAGTGTCAATTTGCCTGGTATTGTTCAATGAACTAGTGAGCAATTCGGTAGGTATCATTTCACTCTTGTTGCATTTTGTAAGTATCACAAGCAATATAGCTAATTCTTGTCTATGTAGGTTATGGATGCATATGCATCCCTTCTGATAGCATAGTTCAATACATACAAAATTAGAAGAAAGCAAGCAATTTGTGGTTTTGGTTATATTTCCCCATTGTGTTGCTATTATAAGGCAAAGAAAATGTAGGCCGCATCTGCAGGCGAACTGGAGCATTTGCTAGGAAGCTGGATGAGATTCTTGAAGCGATTATCCTGCCCCGTAATTAACAACGATCACTAGTTCCTAATATATTTTGATTTCACGTAGAAACAAATGTGAGTGTTCAATTCATTAGGCACCACTCATTCTGACAAACAATTAATTAGTAAATATGTACGTATCAATTTTGGTTTTTTACTTGGTGTTAGATACATTGATGCTCTTGAAATCAATTTTGTTCCCCTTTGCAGTCACTCTGATCATTTTGCCCAGGAGACAAATGGAAAGCTGGACATGCGACGTTGGGGAGTAGAGTGGCAGCAAGACTACCCGATCTAGGAACCATACCACCCTGATTGTGCACTGTTTGTATTAAAGTGTATAGAATGTTTAATATATGATTGTCCCTTTAATCACTCCCAGTCTCAAATGCAAAAAATTCGGGATATAGTAAACCTAGAACTTTTTAAGGGTGCTTTAAAGTCTGACTGGGTAGAGAACAATAATTATTGTATGGACAAATTGAATAAAAAGCTGTACAATTTGATTATGCTATCAATGGTAAATATTCAATGAGCTGCTGGTTGGATTGTACACTTTATTCAAGGTTTATCCATTGTATTATGTCTAATCCATAACACGTTTGCAGTTTTTTCCATGTTATTACAGGCGTATCCACATTGTCCACGATATTTATGACTTATCCACGATGTTTCATAAATATTCACGATGTTTCATAAAAATCCATGATGTTCATAAAAATCCATGATGTTTCATAAAAAATCCACGATGTTTCATAAAAATCCACGATGTTTCATAAAAATCCACGATATTCATAAAAATCCATGATGTTTCATAAAAATCCACGATGTTTCATAAATATCCAGATGTTTCATAACAATCCACGATATTCATAAAAATCCATGATATTCATAAAAATCCACGATATTCATGAAAATCCACGATATTCATGAAAATCCACGATATTCATGAAAATCCACGATATTCATGAAAATCCACGATATTCATGAAAATCCACGATATTCATAAAAATCCATGATGTTTCATAAATATCCACGATGTTTCATAAAAATCCACGATGTTTCATAAATATCCATGATGCTTCATAAAAATCCACAATATTCATAAATATGCACGATATTCATAAAAATCCACGATGTTTCATTAATATCCACGATGTTTCATAAAAATCCACGATATTCATAAATATCCACGATGTTTCATAAAAATCCCGATATTTCATAAATATCCACGATGTTACAGCCTTATCCACAATGATACAGCCTTATCTTATACCATCAATGAAAATCCATTCAAATTAAAAATATCATATATACAAGTTACATACAAATGAATATCCTTTTTTACATACAATTTTTCGTTGCAATTACCACTATGGATAGTTGGGACAAATATACATTACACATTATTCAGTTATATATACACTTGACTAATCCATTCAATTTGTCCTCCTGATCCTGGACATGTGAATATGCATCTGAGCAACAATAGAACATGAAGATAAGTTAACACTAACATAAAAAGATGTAGTAGTGTCCATCATCATAGCATTGTATGACATAGCAGGGTGGGAACTAGAGGCTGGCTGCGAAGGGATCATATACATTACTTGAGAGTCCTACAAGCAAAATTCTACAAAGATAAGTGAAAATAGCCAATAAGAGTGTGATAGAAAAACATACAAACTATTTGATTTCACCTGTGTTGGCATGGACACAAACTCAACAAAAGCAGTAGTAGGAGTTGGATTTTTTTTCTTTTTACCCTTCTTTCTAGCATACTCTTCTTTCTCTTCTCTTTTGGTCCTTTCTTAGACATCAGATTTTTTATAGTAATATTGTGTGGGGATATATAGTTGCTATCATCTTTGTCTTCTTCAACTATCTCTTCATTTTGCAATATCTCATCAACTTCTAATGTTAGTCCATCCAACACCTGTTCTATCTTTTCAAGTTCTTTTCTGGATAATAAACTCTTATTTCCAATGCTGAAAGCCTTCTGACAGATGCGAGTGTATATGGAGATCATGCTTTCCTATCCATCTGCAACTAAATTGGAATGACAAATAGTTGAATCATATCCGTTCCGTGCATATAAATACTCGTCCAAAATATGCATCACATTGTGAGCCGCAAACACTTTCAAGGAATGCATATATAGGATTCCACTGCATTCAAACTTCTTGCATGTGCAAGTAACAACTCCAGTTGATGGATTGTGTGTGACCACTTCATCTTTGCCTCCAGCTGGACTTATGATGTAATTCACCTTTATCTCATCAGCACTTTTCAGCACAATACAACAATCTAATTGCACCAGAAACTTTTTCTCAAACTCTTTGTACATGGTAGTCGTGTATTGTCCAATGTCCACTTGCATGTTTCAGCATACGGAAATGAGAGGCTTGTCCAGCTGGAGTAGTGTTCCTAGACTTAAAATCTATCTTTGTCTCTTTCTCACGGAAGAAGCTAGTGGCTTTATCATATTGTTCCAAAAAATCAAACAAGGATAATTTTCTCTTAAAAGACTGTTTAAAGTGACAGTTCATGCTCTCACTTCTTTGTGTTGTTGTCATATCTACACAGAAAGTCTCAGTTCGGTAACAAGCAGCCCATTTAGAACGCAATTTGTAGAAGTTTACCATCCAAACATGTTTATGCAAATTATACTTATTCAATAGGTCATGCCATAACCTTTCAAAAGTTTCCACACTGCACTGCTCATAAATACAATGTCTGAAATCACAGGCAAATTATGGGAAATTATGAAGGACTTGGGATAGATGTGTAGAGGCATTCTAGAAAATATGCCACACACAGAGTCAATGTGCGCTACTTAGCAAAACAATTTATATGGCTTTGGCAATAGCTGCAGACTGATCAGTAAAAAATAGTTCCAGACTGCTTCCCAGACATTGCTTGTAAAAATGTTGAGAATAACTAAGTAAATGATTCTGCTGACTCATCATACAATAGGGCAGCCCCAAAAATAATAGTCTGCTTGTGGTGATTCACCCCAACAATAGGAGCAAAGGGCATGTCATACTCGTTGGTTTGGACTGTAATATCAAAACAAATAACATCCCCAAAATAGGCATAGTCTGTAATAGCTTTACCACTTGCCCAAAAGAAATTTGCTATTTCTCTGGTTTCCTAAATTTCTATCGCATAGAAAAAGGATGGATCAACAGCTCGCTTCTCCTGCAGGAAGTTCATAATACCTTGAGCTTCTTTATCATCCAATAATTTTCTTCTACATTTCTGGATATAGTTAACGTTATCTTCTCTTATGAAACCTACTTCATTATTGCTTATCCCTGACCGGAAAAAATCATAGATATTATGTGCTTTCATCCCGGCATCTGTTATTGTGTCAATTAGAGCTTGTTGAAATGATAAAATTTTTCTGTGAGATCTCAGCATGTAGACCTTATTTAGACTTGTCATTGTATGATTATGGTTTAACTCAACTCTACTTAATGTCCAAACTTTATCGAGGTCAATCTTAAACTCCCACCGGGCCATGCAGTTTGTTCTTGTCTCTAGTTGTGGTTTTTTTGTGATATCTCCTTTAGGTACATTTCTGACCCCTTGCTTATTACAGGTAAACCTTTTCATTTTCAAACCGTCATCTTTTTTCCTATTAACCTGAAACTTCTTTATACTGAAACCTGAAAGTTCCCCTAAACAAGGGGAGGGCGAAACCCTAATTGGCGCATATGAAGGTTTTGATGCAGCGGAAGGGGTTTCTAGGATCTTTGCATTTTCTATGATCAACATAAATTGATTTCAAATATCAGAGAAGAAATCATACCGATGCCATTGTATGGATGGCGACTTGGAAGCAGAGAGTGAAGTCGCTCTCCTCCAGAGAAGACGCACACAAGATGTGATCGCCTACTCCCTTAGTGCTCCTTGTGCTAGCAAGGTTCTAAGGAGTCCTTGTCGTATGGAAGGGAAGAGAATCCTTTGCTTGGCGATTTCTTCCTTCTCCTTTTTCCGTCAACCTCTTCACCACACGAGAGAGAGCCTGTTGGCGACGAGAGAGGAGGAGAAGCGAGAGAGTAGAGAGTCTTTTGCGTGAACGTGAGTGATGGTCACGTATGTGATCATGCTTTCTAAAAATAGAAAGCCACTTACTCACATGCGATCATGGGTTTACCCCAATCGCAAACTCCTCTCCATTTGAACCACACGCTCACTCAATGAGCTGGTTCAATTTGGTTTGGTCCAAAGACCAATTAACCCAAGCGATATGGTCTAGATCACAATTAAACCCTAAGGTTCCAGATCTAACCGTTGATCTCTTGATGCTGCTGATCTCACTGATCTAGCATCCATTCTCTCAATCGAAGCTTACCGATCTCAAGCCCTAATCAATCAAACATGATCAGACCAGATCTCACTTACAATCAGAGATTAAATCCCTTTAAACTGAACCCAGACAATTCAGTCCATACGATCTGACTTAAGTAAGCCATATCATCAAATTGTGCGACCCTAAGGGTTTCCTTTAAATGTCGGTAACGATAACTCACGTTATCACGATCAGTGAGGGGTATCTAGCAACACATCACTGTCTCCCGATATAAAGAAAAGAGTCTTCCAAGACTACACCCAAACCACAGCACAAGTGTGAATCAACTCACTAGGCATACATGATTCCTTTGCCACTGGATGTTCTTATTGGACAAGCGTGTCAAGCCTGTAACTCCAATATGATGAGCATGATTAGATCAGATGAACATAGTCACCTGGGTATGGCCATACACTTTCTCAATCATCTCATCCAGGGGGGCCCCTTTAGAACATCACACTCCAATTAAGGAGACGGCAATCCTTTATCTATCACTAGTGCCATAACCTGACTCAAGCTCACCATCCAAGATAGTCTATAACCATTATGTTTCAAATGATATTGAACTACCTCAAAACAATGACAATCATCATTTAGAAACACAAGTGATCTCAAGTCAGAGGAAATGTGCCACTTGTTGCAATCAAGGATTATTCACATTGTGACAAGCAATTGAATATCCTAGTAGGGTCTGTCCAGTACATCCAATGTACCCATGAGTCTACATCTTATTCCATGCTCGAAGCATCCTATAAGATTAGAACACATATTAGTCTCAATCATATCAAGGCTGTCTCATGTTCACCAAGATATCTCGACTAAGGACATTACAGCATGTCAGCCTAGCTGAACAGCTTTGAGACATTATTCAGAAGTATAATTATTGCAGCAGACAATGTAACCAACTGAATAACAACCATTGCCTTTATAAACATAAGAGTTTATACATGATACTGTTACAATCCCAAGGCCTCAAACATTAGCCTTAAGGGCATACCCCAACAAAACCTACCCTTTTAGCATAATCATTATAAAATTTGTAGACGTCATCCTCACTACTAAAGGTCATACCAACCACGGGAATTGCAGATGAGCAGGAAGGTTGCACTTTATTAATATCTACTGCACCAAGGTCGTCTTCTTCTTGTACTACTGAAAAATGATTAATTTCCTCTAATCCCTCTTCCACATTAACATTTAGGGGATCATTTTTCGATTCAAGTTCAAGCTCTTGCTCAAGCTCTTCACTGAATGCCCACTCAATATCTTCACTGCATGCTTGCTCGATTTTTGTTTTATCCATGATGTCAAAAGTACTTGTTTATTTTCAATAACAGATTGGCAAATATAAAGAAATATGGACTATCTATATTCAGCCCTAATTTTATTAGAGTTGAAGTGTCTATATCCACAATGATGGACACCTTGCCCACGATGTGGATACCAAGGATGAACCCTAATTTCATCAGAAACAGGGTTAACGTGACTATATCCACGATAATGGACACCCTGTCCACGATGTGGATACCAAGGCTGAACCCCAATTTCATAAGAAACAGGGTTAAAGTTCCAGGTGTCCACGATGATGGATACCAAGGATGAACCCTAAATTCATCAGAAACAGGGCTAAATTGCTGGTATCCATGATAATGAACAATGTGTCCACGATGTGGATACCAAGGCTGAACCCTAAATTCATCAGAATTAGGCTTACATTGCTGGTGTCCACGATGATGGACACCGTGTCCATGATGTGGATACCAAGGTTGAACCCTAATTTCATCAAAAATAGGGTTACATTGCTGGTGTCCATGATGATGGACACCGTGTCCACGATGTGGATACGAAAGCTGAACTATATATTCAGCCCTAATTTTATCATAAACAGTGTTAAGATTGCTGATATCCACGATGATGGACACCTTGTTCACGATGTGAATACCAAGGTTGAACCTTAATTTCATTAGAAACAGGGTTAAAGTGTCTGTATCCATGATGATGGACACCCTGTCCACGATGTGGATACCAAGGCTAAACCCTAGTTTCCTCAGAAATAGGGCTATATTACTGGTATCCACGATGATGGACAGCGTGTCCACGATATGGATACCAAGGCTGAACCCTAATTTCAGCAGAAACAGGGTTAAAGTGCCTGTATCCATGATGATGGACACCTTGTCCACGATGTGGATACCAAGGTTGAACCCTAATTTCATCAGAAACAGGGTTAAAGTGCCTGTATCCACGATGTGGATACCAAGGTTGAATCCTAATTTCATCAGAAATAGGGTCCACAGTAAGGAAAGACTATGGCTCCGTTTGGCCTAGTTTCTGCTTCTAGCTTTTGCTAGTTGAAGAAGTGCTGGCTGAAGAAGTTTAAGAGTGTTTGGATGCATAGCTTATGGCTAGGTTATTCTATTTATAATAAATAAGTTTTTATTAAAAAAATTATTAAGATAAAAATTATATGATTAAATTTATAGTTAACTATAATTAAAATATTTATTAAAAATATTATAAGTTGTACTATTAAAAAATTATTATTACATATAAGGGTTATTGAGCATAAGTAGGTGGAAGGCCAGAGAAGCAGCTTCACCCTTACTTCTCAGAGAAACAGCTATTTGTGGGTTGGAACAGAGAAGCTAAAGGGCCAAACACCTCAGGTTCTTGATTTTTGCTTGTCGCAGCACCATAAGCAGCCCAAAAGCTAGGCCAAACGGGGCCTATGACTTTGGTTTGGTCATCCATGATAGCTTAAGCTTTATCCACAATAAAAATATAACACGGTATATGAGTTTGGCCATACCACTATATAATTTCTTCGATATTAACTTAGAATATCTTCTTAATAGACTACACCCTTTGGCTTCAACTGCAAAATGGAAAGGAGACGTGGTTAACTTTTTGTAACCAACTAACGAAGAGCTGCACATAAGTCATCAACCTGTTACCTGCTATGACGCAATGAAGAAGAATGCCCTCATTGTAGATGAAAGACGAGCTAGGGTTCAGGGCGTCGGACGAGAGGTCAGCGTCGGCGGGAAAATTTTTCGCAGGTTCTTTCGTGAGGAGGGGCGAGAGAGGGATCTAATCACGTCGACAGTGGCGTGGGAGAGAGAGAGCGCGCAGGCGAGGGTTAATGCATTCGAAAAAGTAACCCAGATTAGCTGTAGCGCCGGGTAACAGAACGTTAACGGGAATGGGAAGGCATTGAGATTCGTGCGATCTGACGTGCTTTAAGATTCGTTTCTCGAATCGTAGGGGGCTGTACTCACGTATCTTGAGCAGTCCCCTTGCTCAAAATTTTTTTTTCGTAAAGATAAATCACTCAATCTGAGAGATAATAAAGGAGCTGAAGATGATAGAGCCCCAAATTCCGGCTGCGTTTTTGCGGCGGAGGAGTGGTGCAGGATTCAAAGCACAAATCTTGAAGCCCGATTCGCTCGAATCTTCAAGCTTTGTTTAGTTAAGCGCGGCGTTATACGATCCCCTCTCCTTGTTATACGAAAACCCGATATATTGGCGGACTGTTATAGCAGTCCATTACGAACTAATTAACCAGGGTTAACTCCGAAAATTTTCGCATCCCGCCCAACCCAACCCGCCCTTTCTCTTTACTCTCCTAATCTATTCCCTAACCCTAACTTTGTTGCTATGACGAAAGTTGTCGCCCGATCTTCTCCGACGACCTCCGACTCTGTGTTTACGACCTCCGACTCCTCCGAGTTCCTGCTCGGGTCGACCCCTAACTTTGTGTTTTTTGTGCAGTCGACCTCTGACGTCCTGCGACGAACTCCGACGACCTTCGATGACCTCCGCAAACATCCCATTGTAGTGCGACGACCTCGGCAA
The DNA here is from genome assembly GCA_027563935.2 of Costus lasius. NCBI lineage: Eukaryota > Viridiplantae > Streptophyta > Magnoliopsida > Zingiberales > Costaceae > Costus > Costus lasius. The sequence goes on from CM050446.2 coordinate 121,989,554, forward strand.
ACGTCCCATTGTTGCTTGACGGCCTGCGACGGTATACAACTTGTTCTTGTTTGGGCTAGGGTTCCTCCGACGACTCCAATCTTCCTTTCAGGTATAATGTTGGAATTTGTCATCTTAATACGTTAAAATTTTTGTATGAATTTCATACTTTACATGACTCAAATATGTGTTTATCCTGTATATTAAAAGACAGCACCCCATTATGGCATAATATGACCCTTCATTTCGTATAACACTGCACCGCACAGACATGGTATAATAGCATCCCAGACACGGTATAACACTTTACAGACATGGTATAACACTACACATACATGGTATAACAAGAACTAAATTTCGTATAACACTTGACAGACATGGTATAACACTGCACATACATGGTATGACAAGACCTAAATTTCGTATAACACCGCATAGACATAGTATAATACTTCACAGACATGGTATAACACTGGACATACATGGTATAACAAGACCTAGATTTCGTATAACATTGCACAGACATGGTATAACACTTCACAGACATGGTATAACACTACACATACATAGTATAACAAGACCTAAATTTCATTTACTACTGCATAGACATGGTATAACACTTTAGACATGGTATAACAGCATCCCATTTTGGTAAAATAGCCTCTTAACGTAGTATAACAGCATCACTACAACGTATAACTTGTCAAAGTTTTTGTCATTTATTGAATCGTAGAATTTGAGATGGAGAAAGATAAGAAGGCGACTTGTTATGAGATATTGGGGTGGTCATCGTCAGATGACGAAGGGTTTGTATTACCAAACAGCGAAGGGGACGAAGATATATTAGGAACATCTGGAATGACACAAATTGGTATGGAATGTATGGAACATGTCAAATCAGAAGCTAAATCCCAAGTCCCTACAGTCGGTATGACATTTACTAGTGATGATGCAGCATACAAGTTTTATAATGAGTGTGCTAGAGTAATGGGGTTCAGTATAAAGAAATCTCATCTTGAACGTCGAAAGGATGGTAGCATGAAACAGCGTACATATTGTTGTAGCAAACAAGGGATGAGAGAAGTTGAGGGATGAGAGAAGTTGACCGTAGACGTACTGCTAAAAAACCACATGCAGAGACCCGCAGAAACTGCATGGCTCGGTTAGAGTTCAAGGTTGACAAGAATGAATTATACACATTGTCGAAAGTTGAATTAAACCATAATCATCCCATGACAAGTCCAAATAAGGTGCACATGTTTAGATCTAATAGGAAAATATTGTCATATCAACGTGCACTTATACACCAGATGACAGAGTCGGGTATGAAGGCCCATCATATATATAATTATTTGAGTCTGGTGGAGGCAATAATGAGGTTGGTTTCATAAGAGAAGATAATAGCAACTATATTCAAAGAAGTAGAAGAAAAGCTTTGGATGGCAAAGAAAATAAGGGTATTCTTAGGTACCTTAAGGAAAGATTGGCGAATGATCCTTCCTTTTTTTTATGCTATTGAAGCTTGCGACAAATCAGGGGAGATGAAGAATTTTTTTTGGGTTGATGGCCAATCTATAATAGATTATGCATATTTTGGAGATGTAGTCTGTTTCGATACAACTTTCCAAACAAATGAATACAATATGCCGTTTGCACCAATCGTGGGTTTGAATCACCACAAACAGGCTATTATATTAGGAGCTGCATTACTATATGATGAGTCTACTGAATCATTCATTTGGTTGTTTGAGACTTTTTTGGAAGCCATGCATGGTAAGCATCCAGTTACTATTTTCACGGATTAATCAGCTGCGATAGCTAGAGCAATACAGACGATGCTGCCAAATACAGCACATCGGCTATGTTTATGGCATATATTTCAAAATGCAGCATTACATCTATCTCACGTGATTCATAATAACAGTATATTTGCAAGAGATTTTAAACATTGCATATATGAGCGGTGCACAGTTGATACTTTTGAGAGGCTATGGTAGGATCTTTTACTTAAGTATAATCTGATTGAACATCTGTGGTTGGTAAATATGTGGAAACTACGGTCTAAGTGGGCTGAATGCTATCGAATAGAGACTTTTTCGGCTGATATGACCACAACCCAACACAGTGAAAGTATGAACCACCATTTTAAAATGTTTTTTAAAAAGAAATTGGGTTTATTTGAATTTTTAGAACAATATGACAAGACACTTAGCTTCTTCCGAGAAAAGGAAATAAAGGCTGGTTTCAAGTCTCGAAATAGTACATCAGCCACTGTAGTTGGAAACATGTGTAAAGAAGCAGCCCTCAACTACACTAGGGTCATGTATAACGAGTTTGAGGCATGCTATAGGAGTAGTGTAGATTGCCTTATGTTCTACATTTGGGCCGAACCACAAGGTATTACATATAAGGTAACCAACGCAGCTTGTGGTAGAGATGAAATGGTCATTTTCAGCCATTCTCCTGTCCAAGTTACTTGCACATGTAAAATGTTTGAGAGCAATGGGATCTTGTGTATGCATGCATTAAAGGTTTTGGCATCGAGCAATGTGATTTCTATACCGAAGTAGTACATACTTAAAAGATGGACAAAGTACGCTAGGGAGGGTGATGTATCCATTATCTGTCCGCAGAGCTTTGATTCTTCTGGGAAAGAAAGTTTGAGGTCTATTTATAATCGAGTATGTCAAAACCATTACTATATAGCGACCATGAGTTTGCAGTCCAAGACAACACTAGAATACATAGAAAATACAATGAATCAATTACGTATAAATGTTGAGGATATATTGCGCACTAACAATAAAGGTATTGAGGCAAATGATGCTGACAGTGGATCAGAACCTAATACATGTCAAACCATCTCCAGTGAAAAAGGGGCGGAAAGAGAAACGTAAGAAAGGAGTGCTGGAGCGAAGACATAAAAAAAGCACTACCACATCCAAAGGATTCAATTCTAATCCACCTACTGATGCCCAAATGCCACGCATGACAGGGCCATCTATGGGTGAATGGACAAGCACACAGGTATGACTGACAAAATGCAGTGTTTTTAATTTTGAAGGACATACTTACAAGTTATATTTATAGCAGGTGACCACGTTCCACCAATCTATGCCAACAGCCTCCCCATTCTACTCTTACACAGCTTTAATGGTGGGAGCATCTACTTTTCATGGAAGTTGTGTATTTATAATTTTTCTGCACTTGCAAAGTTTGATTATGTTATCTGACCTATTGCACTATATTATGACAGTACTCAGATGAGGTATCCCAAGCAGTGCCATCGCAGATTGGTTCTCAGGAAGAAGCTACAAATTTTTCTCTGAATATGTGTAATACGTCTCAGCCAACAAATGAAAAATGATTTGTTATATACTAAGGAGATGAGAGGCTACTATCCCACCATTTTGATTGATTATGTAACCGTTTGTGAGGAATTGTGTATGGTAGCATTGTTTTTATGTACTTTTAATCTTACATTGTATATCAAGTTGAGGTCGTCAAACAATGTGTTATTTGCATTGGACAATGTCTTAAAAGTTGAGTTCGTGATGACTGATAGGAAACTGCAACACGTAGGTGGTTTGACATGTGTTATTTGCATTGGACAATGTCTTAAATTCGTATAACAGTGCACAGAGTTGGTACAACATGACCAGAATTTCGTATAACACTGAAGAGACATGGTATAACACTACACAACGTGGTATAACAAGACCAGAATTTCGTATAACACTGCACAGATATGGTATAACAAGACCAGAATTTCGTATAACACTAAAGAGACATGGTATAACACTGCACAACATAGTATAACAAGACCAGAATTTCGCATAACACTAAAGAGACATGGTATGACACTGCACAACATGGTATAACAAGACCAGAATTTTGTATAACACTAAAGAGACATAGTATAACACTGCACAACATGGTATAACAAGACCAGAATTTCGTATAACACTGAAGAGACATGGTATAACACTGCATAGACATGGTATAACAAGACCAGAATTTTGTATAACACTAAAGAGACATGGTATAACACTGCACAATATGGTATAACAAGACCAGAATTTCGTATAACACTGAAGAGACATGGTATAATCCTGCACAGACATGGTATAACATGACCTCTATTTCGTATAACACTGAAGAGACATGGTATAACACTACACAACATTGCATATTATACCAAGAACATGGTATAACAAGACCGACGTTTACATATATTGCATATACATGAGTATGAATGTACAGTGTCTTTTAATATACAGCCAGTAACTTTCCTTTGAATAGTTCTAAACTAACCAGGGCCCTCAATCTTGGCATGTCTTGACATGTGAAATCAAACGGTACCCCTCTAGATATGTAGTCCATAAATTTGAGGACAAATACCCCACAGTCTACACTCTCGCCATCTTGTTGCGGGCAGACCCCCCATTTCAATGGCCAGGAAGCAATTTCCTTCTTTCCACCAGATTGGAAGGAGAGATGAAACTGCAGTATCTCAAGCTGTTTAACAGAACAATGCACAAAATAATTTCAGCATCCTTCTCAGCAGCTAAAACCGGCCACCTCCAAGCTAAAACCGGCCTTGATGCTGCAAATCTCAGTATCCTTCTCAGCAGCTTCATCTTTAAGCAAGTATTTTTCATTCTCTAGTTGAATGATTTCATTCTTCAATTTATTAATTTCCTCTATAACTATACACAATTCCGATTTCAAGTTCAAAATTTCTTCATGGCTCTACACACAAAATTAACACAAAACCGTCAGTATCGTATAACACATGATCTAACAGCAGTATGAATATAATGAGATGCTGTTATACTAAGTTTCAGTCATGTTATACCAAGTTTCGGCCATGTTATACCAAGTTCAGAAGGCTATTATACTAAGTTTCAGTCATGTTATACCAAGTTTCGGCCATGTTATACCAAGTTCAGAAGGCTGTTATACTAAGTTTCAGTCATGTTATACCAAGTTCAAAAGGCTGTTATACTAAGTTTCAGTCATGTTATACCAAGTTTCGGCCATGTTATACCAAGTTCAGAAAGCATGTTCAGAAAGCATGTTATCATATTACATACTTACAGTGCCAAGAATAGAGGGGATGTCTGTTTGACTATGGGATGGGCCCGCAACACCAGCTTCTTCAGGGGCTGGTTCTAATGTAAGTAGACTATGTACAACCTCATGCTCCACTTCACCTCCTTCCTCAAGTTCAAAAATAATATGCAATTGTAATCAGTATTAGAAACTCTAACTTCAACTAACTTAAACACTTACAAATAAACATCTTACTGCATCTTCATTTAATTTGGCACAATTTTTGAAATATGTTGTCCGTCGAGGTAGTTTCACATTAGGCCAACGGAACAACCGAGGGTGTACTCCCTCCACCTTACTATCTATATACAAGTTGGTATGCTCATAAAACCAAATCTACAAAAAAGAAGAAATAAATTAATAACTTATCATTAACTTAACTATGTTTGAAATACAAGTTCAGATATTGAGAATACTTACACCAAGAACTATGGCACAACCAGCAAATCCACGTCCCTTCTTCTTTGAGCTGGAGGTCAATTCCGTGCACAGAAAATTATGTACAGCCTCTGCCCAATTGTACTCAGCCAATTTTGAGAGGTCTTCTACAAAACATACAAGTCCCGCATCCAAGTTGTATGTCGGGCGACTGAATAAAAAACAACAAAAGAGATACAAGATGGCCAATCTTGTGAGCCTCTCCTCGTTTCCCGCCAGGCCTTGTGAACAGATAACTTTCAATTTTCCTTCAATGACTTTTGTGTTTGGTAACTTCCCATCAAATTCTTCCTTATAATATGTGGTAGATGGTCGGTCAGTGTCCCATCTAACTAGCTCCCCAACCCATGGGAGACCAAGGATGATTGATACATCCTTCACCGAGAAGGGCACAAAATTGCCATTAATGTTGAATCCTCTTCTGTTACCATCCCATATAGACTGCAAATATTCCACAGCAATCATATCTAGGGAAACAGATGGTGTTTGTAGCAAATGTCCAAAGCGGGTCTGTAGGAGCAGTCGTTTAATAGCCTCACCCCCTTCCACTATGTTGACAAATGTATGAATCCGGCTCAAGGAGCATCTACTCAGTACCCGACGAGGTTTGGCCCGCTTATAGTGATACTCCTTTTCGTCTGAAGAGCTATCAGATGGGCTTTCATGAGTAGCCGTCATTGTACACATGAATCTACTGTTAAAAAAGTTAGAACTATATTAACATGATGAACTCAAAAGGTGAAGCTATTAAATGAAATTGAGATGCTGTTATACCATGTTTGTGAAGTGTTATACCATGCCTGTGCAGTGTTATACCGTGTCTAGGATGGTGTTATACCATGTCTGTGAAGTGTTATACCATGTCTGTGCAGTGTTATACCATGTCTGTGCAGTGTTATAGCATGTCTGTGAAGTGTTATAGCATGTCTGTGCAGTGTTATACCATGTCTGTGCAGTGTTATAACATGTCTGTCAAGTGTTATACCATGTCTGTCAAGTGTTATACCATGTCTGTGCAGTGTTATACGAAATTTAGGTCTTCTTGTACAATGTATGTGCAGCCCTCATTGTATAGAACCTACTGTTAAATATGTTATAACTAAGTTTCAGGCATGTTATGCGTACAATTGATACTATTAGAAGAATTAGCAACTAACAGCTTCCTATTAAGACTATTTCCCAAACAGATTCACGCACAATATAAATTATGCAAATATCATGAAAGTGGTTTGCTATTATACCAATTTTCCACGCATGTTATACCAAAAATAGGTCATTAAGACAACAATGTACGTATTAATAAGATAAATTCCGACATTATACCTTAAAGGAACATTGGAGTCGTCGGAGGAGCTCGCCATGAGATCCTGCAAAAAAAAATAAAGAAGATTAGGAAACCCTAGCCCAAACAAGAACAAGTCGTATACCGTTGCAGGTCGTCAAGCAGCAATAGGACGTTTGCGGAGGTCATCGCACTACGTCGGAGGTCATCGGAGGTCGTCGGAGTTCGTCGCAGGATGTCGGAGGTCGACTGCACAAAAAACACAAAGTTAGGGGTTGACCCGAGCAGGAACTCGGAGGCCTCGGAAGTCGTAAACACAGAGTCGGAGGTAGTCGGAGGGCGTCGGAGGGCGTCAGAGGTCATCGGAGGTCGTCGGAGGGCGTTGGAGAAGATCGGGCGACAACTTTCGTCACAGCAGTAAAGTTAGGGTTAGGGAATAGATTAGGAGAGTAAATAGAAAAGGCGGGTTGGGTTGGGCGGGTTGGGCGGGATGTGAAAATTTTCGGAGTTAACCCTGATTAGTTAGTTCGTAACGGACTGCTATAACGGTCCGCCAATATATTGGGTTTTCATATAACAAGGAGAGGGCATCGTATAACGCCGTGCTTAACTAAACAAAGCTTGAAGATTCGTGCGAATCGGGCTTCAAGATTTGTGCTTTGAATCCGGCACCACTCCTCCGCAAATTTTGCGGAGGGGCGCCTCTCCGCGAAAACGCAGCCCCAAATTACAGCTGCGTTTTTGCGGAGGAGTGGGCTGAGATGCGAAGCATCAATCTTGAAGCACCCAGCACACAAATCTCCAAGCAACTCATACTTAAGTGCGGATAGCGCCGATACAAACAAAGCGTTATACCAAATCCTGATATAACGTAGCCCGTAACGCCCGTTCCCGTTACAGCCGAACTAACCAGGGTTAACTCTGAAAATTTTCGCATCCCGCCCAACCCGTCCTTACTCTTTACTCTCCTAATATGTTCCCTAACCCTAACTTTGCTGCTGTGACGATAGTTGTCGCCCGATCTTCTCCGACGACCTCCGACGACCTTCTACTCTGTGTTTACGACTTCCGATGCCTCCGAGTGCCTGCTCGGGTCGACCCATAACTTTGTGTTTTTTATGCAGTCCACCTCCGACGTCCTGCTACCAACTCCGACGACATCCCACGACCTCCGACGAAGTGCGACGACCTCCGCAAACGTCCCATTGTTGCTTGACGACCTGCGACGGCATACGACTTGTTCTTGTTTGGGCTAGGGTTTCCTAATCTTCTTTATTTTTTTTGCAGGATCTCATGGCGAGCTCCTCCGACGACTCCAATGTTCCTTTAAGGTATAATGTCAGAATTTATCTTATTAATACGTACATTATTGTATTAATGACCTATTTTTGGTATAACGTGCGTGGAAAATTAGTATAATGTTGCACGAATCTGCAAGCGCACGGCTTACCGATGTAGTACGTAAGATATCGTTTCCACAGGGACGGATCGTCAAGTACTGAATCTTCTGATCCTTGTTAGCTAAGTGATTAAAGTTGTCGATTTGTTGCAGCTAATCAAACTTAAGAAAGCGTAGTAAAATGAAAGTTGTAATGATGAAAGACATATCGGGATGCCGGGTTTCACCACGTCATTGAACCTATAAGTGTTTTGAAATGTATTGCTTTGATAATCTTAGAAAACCAAGGAAGTGTCCTCTTGAGCCGTGCCCCTCTCAGGTGCGCGACTCAATAACTGAGTTCGTCTCCTACTCTCGCAGTGGACAACTCAACAATCCACTTAGTTAGTCTCCTACTCTCGCGGTGGACTAAGCAGCGGTAGATTGTGTGAAACAGGACACCAAGATTCCCCAAGTGTGCTCTATGACTCTCGCAATAGAGCACATAAGATCGATCGAGGAGAATGCGTCGATTGTAATTCACCTCTCAGTTATTACCACAAACGACTAAGGTGAGAATCGTTTTGGCCAAGAAACGATAATCACAATTGAGATAAACAAGATTAAATGATTTCGAAAGATTTCTCACAAAGCGATTCTTAACATAGATACTTATAATTCAAAAGACGGGCTACGCCCGAATCCTGATAGAGGTTTTAAGCTATGACACACATGATTATGACAAGAGCAAGATTACAATGCAGGATGTAAAGGAAACCGAACAAATCAAGAAGGGAAAAGAAATTAAGACAAACTCCTTCTCTTCTTCTTTGATGTCGCCTCCTCTTCTTGGAATGGTGCACTTCTTGCCTTTGAACCAAGCGTTGAGCACTTAAGCGCAATCTTCTTCTCACCGTCCACAACCCACCCCCTTCTCAAGAGAGAACTCTTCTTCTTATAGTCTCCAAGGTGCCTCTTCATGGTGTCTCTTGAAGGGGGCGCCTTTTCATGAAGTCTCTTCAAGATGGTGCCTCTTCGAGGTGGCTTTTCAAGGAGGTACCTCTTCATGGTGTCTCTTGGAAGTGTCTCTTCAAGGTGTCCACTTTCATGAATTTCTTTCATTAAATCCACATTCATGAATGTGTTTCATTAATTTCTCATTCATGAATGTCTCATTAAATCCACATTCATGAATGTGTTTCATTAATTCCTCATTCATGAATGTCTCATTAAATCTACATTCATGAATGTGTTTCATTAATGCTTATTCATGAATGTTCCCTTGATGGCGTGTGTCCCTCGATAGTTGATGGCGTGTGTTCTCTTAGTGGCGTGTGTCCTCTTTAGCTGATGTATCCTCTTTAGCTGGCAATAAATATTGAATGCGGGTGAACTCTAATTCTCATCTGAAGCTAAATTTCTTGTCATGAGTCCAGATTCACTCGGATATGTGATCGTACATCCATATAGCTCTGGAGACAAGTGAATTGTCCTGTATTTAACAAATATGACAAGTAGTGAAGCTTCTGAAGATATTAAGTGGATTAAGCTGGAAAGAGATGTAAAAGCATGAAAATATGTCTTGATTCACGAGGAAACATTAGTCAAAAAGACTACATAAATACGAGACATCAAAAATCTCCCAGACTTAGACTAATGCTTGTCCTCAAGCATAGAAGAATAAAGAAAAGTGGTGATCAGATGTAGATGAAATCATGTCAAGCTTGTAGAATATTTTATCTCTGGAATATATCATTACGAGCAAATCTCGGTGAGTTAGGAAATTCAAAGTAATCATCTATCGTCATGAATAAAGGTGTGAAGATCAAAACACAAAATCAGATGAGACTTACCTTCATGAGCTGCAATAATCCTCTGTTTGGAGAATACACTCTATTTAGATTTGATTCAACCAAAGATATTAGTTGGAAAGACACCAATGCACTCTTATTTATATTTTCATCCCCTCAAAAATCTTTATTTTGCTTTGACTTCAACTCAATTCTTAGGTACCACTGCCAATTTTACGCAGTGCCAAGTTGAGGAGTCTTTATTATTTCTTCCCTCTTTGGGGATTTTTTTTTTCAAACATATTTTGGGGAGATTATGACCATAGACAAGTGCATTGATTATTTCCAACAAGTAACGAGGAGAATCAAGCTGACAGAGTTGTATACTTCTACAGAAAGATTGTATGCATGCTTTAGAAAGGAAAGACCTTGGTCAAAAATTGGATCTATCACTCCACATCCTTTTTTCAATCAGATAAGATAGTCAAATGAAATTCCACACCACAAGATTCTGAACATAATGATAATATCCAAAGGGGTCAATATAAAACATCAAGCTATCATGATCTTCATCAAAATAATATCATTAAAAATAATATCACCACTTATCTTTATCGTATCATCAGAGTGTAGCATATAAAATGCATCATCAAAGCACAAATCATAAGTATTGAGTTACTGCATATCATATTTTGAAAATGAACCAAACCCACAATCTCCCAGACTTAAATTATGCATAGTCCCTATGCAGAGCATGTAATGAAAACAAAATTTGGAGAAATGGGATGCAATACTCACAAGATTAGTTAGAGTCATCATTCTCAGCACCTTCATCCTAAGGATCATCCTTGTCGTTCGGCTAACTTGCAAGAGTTATTGAAATGGATAACTATCATCAGATAAGAGAAACATTTAACTAAAACTGAAATAAAACATTTAAGAAAAGACAAAACAAAACACTTGGGTTGCCTCCCAAGAAGCGCTTGTTTAGGGTCATTAGCTCGACCGCAGTGTTATTCAGAGTGCGCAATGCAGGTGTCAGCACCAAGGAATTCAGCTGAGTCCATTAGTTTCGCATATGCTTGGGCTTCTTCATTCTCTTCAGGATCTGGACTCTCTAAGAGATTGACCTCTAGTGGGTCTGTGTTCATCCCATCAGCTCTGGGGTTTTCATCTTTGATCTCATCACTCACATCTAGGCCCCAACATGAGTTTGCGATAGAAGGGTGTTTCATACCTCTCGCTAAATCATATTCAATAGCCTCTTCACCAATGTTTAAGGCTAATTTTCCCTTTTTTACGTCAATAACCACTCCGGCAGTTGCGAGGAATGGTCTTCCTAGAATTATCGGCAATTTCGTGTCCTCCTCCATCTCTCGTACAACAAAGTCGACTGGGATGAAGAAGTTGCCGATCTTGATCGGTACATCTTCTAGGATTCCTACTGGCTTGCGCAGTGAGCGGTCAGCAAGTTGTAATGAGATCGGCGTTTCCTTCACATCGCCAATGTCCAGTTTCTTACATATAGAAAAAGGTATTAAACTGACACTGGCCCCCAAATCACATAACGCGTGTTCGAAAGATAAATCCCCAATTTTGTAGGGTATCGAAAAGCTGCCCGGATCCTTCAGTTTCTCCGGAAGCTTGTTTTGAATAATGGCGCTACACTCCTCAGTTAGCGCCACTGTGCCTGGCTCCTCTAGCTTCCGTCGATTTGAAAGAATATCTTTCAAAAACTTAGCGTATGTGGGCATTGTTAGGGAATACCGGGTGTAATTTAAAATTTTGCAGTCCCAGGACGCAGCGGAAGAATCATTACACCCGAAACATATTCCAGTCCCAAGGATCCATGCGAGAGAGAAGACACAAGGATGTGTTAGAGATGTACCTCTTTTGCTTGTCTAGTTGCCGAAGCCATGTTGAAGGCGCCCAAGTGTTCGCCCTCCACAAGTATCCACGCGTCGACTCCTTGATCGTTGCTCCCTTCCACGCTTGGTGCTAGCCCCGGGAAGAGAATCAAGCCTTAGGGTTCCTTCACTACTCTTGCGCCACCTCCAAGGATCATGCGCCAAGTGCAAGGAAGATGCCGCCAACTCCTTATCCTCTTCACTCCAAGAGAAGAGGGAGGAGAAGAGTTTCGGCCCTTAGGAAGAATAAGAGGAAGTGGCGCCACCAAGTCCTTCTCCAAGTCACGCCAAGAGGAGAGGAAGGAGAAGACTTGCGGCCACTAGTAGGAAGAAGGGTTGCGCCACCTTGATGTTGTCGCCCTTTGCCTTTGCTCTCACCCCTCTATGTGTGTTCACGCCTCCAAGTATTCGAACCCATGAGAGGGGGCAGCTAGGGTCCCTTTTATAAGCCAAGAGGCGGTTTAGGGAGGGCCAAGATCATGCCAAGTGGGCGGCTAGGATGATAGGGGTTTGTGGTAAGGAAAGTCTCCAAGACTTTGCCATAAACCTCATTCAACCTATCCTTATTTGCCCAATAGCCATATCAACCCAAGACATGCCTTAAAGGCATTCTTTCCATCCAAGGAGAAGGGCTAGGCGCAACAAGCAAGTGGAATTCGTCTAGGGTGGTGTCTTGGGAGAAATTAGGGTTTGAGGTAAGGTAAGTCTCCAAGACTTTACCATATACTTCTTCCCAACATCCATATGCGCCTAGGAACTTCCCATAAAAGTTCTCAAGCCATATTAGCCCCAAGACTTGCCTTAGAGGCAAGGTTTCCATCAAGGGAGAAAGGGCAAGGCGCCTTTTACTTCCTTAATGAAGCAAAACCGCCCACTTCACCCCATTATGCCCCTAGGCGCTAATGGGTGAAGACTTCTCCCCATTATACCCTTTTAAGCCAATTCTCTCTTCATGACAACTAATTATTGGGCCTCAATGGACAATGAGCTAGCCCAAACTTCATGGCATAGGTTGATTAAGCCATTGGATCCAATCCAATGCAACCCTAATCCAAATGTGATGAATCTAGGTCAATTTCGGGTCAACCTGCCAAAAATGAAGTTTGGCTCCAATAACTTTCTTCCAACTCATCAGGCCCATTGGTGCTGATGAAATCTTCCAAATTGATCCAAGTTATCCAATAACTTGATCCTAAGGCTTCTGATTAAAGGAACGTCAAGAGTCTATTGCGTGTGACCCCATAGGATCCATATGACGATGGCAATGATGTAAACATCATAAGTAGTGAGAGGTATCTAGCAACACATCACTACTACCCATATCACAGGACTTAAGTCATTATGGCAATAACTCCTAACAAGCAATGAGGATTCCCATTGCATTATAGATCCCTTTGCCTAAGCTGATATCCTGCCATTGGATTAGTCTCAAGTTTATCAATCCAATGCATTGGTCATGACTCAACAAGTGTGGCCACACATTCCTGTCATGCACCAATAAGGTGGGGCGCCCCGAGTGGATATCATGCTTCCAATAAGGAAGGGGCAAATCCTACTATTGGTCACCCATGTCTCTACGTGACTTATGACATGCCCAATGACAGTCGTTTTGATCTCCCAATTACGGAGAGACGTAAGACTGTATCAAAGCATACCCATCATCAAATCTAGACATGAATACCTAAAGTCTAAGGATCAATGCAAACCTCTTGCATGTGCGATTGACTTGTTGACTAGACAAGTCAATCTTCACGGTGGATCACTCCAGTGCATCCAATGCACCTGTATGTCTGCGTTACTGCGCCTCGTACTTAACCAGCCCATACACCAGTCTCACATGTACCAAAGCTGTCCCATATCTGCTAAGGTACCTTGTCTGGGGATTTCTTATGAGAATGGATCCAATCCAAACTCCTGGTATATTATATATGCAACTCAATACATCAACGCAGGTAGAGAAGTCTGCATAATAACGACCATGCCTCTATATATAGAATAATAATTCTATCAAAGTACATTCAAACAATGCCTGACCATGTCCATATATTGGTCTTCAGGGCATATACACCAACAATCTCCCACTTGCACTAAGACCAAGGACAACTGATGTTCAGCCAGTTCCAATGTCTCTAGTATGACCCATTTAGCTTCCGCTGCGCCAGAGGCTAGGTCAGTGGGTTTTTCCAGATTGCTATCTATGGTTATTTTAACAAATTTGATCATCATCCTTATTCATGATCTCTAAGATCAGATGATATGCTGCAGTACATACTTGAGCACTAAGTTCCTTCACTTATGCTATGGCCCTAGTAAGAACTATATTGGACCATCAAGCATCATGAACTAAATCAAGTTCAAATGAATGAAGCTGCTTCCTTGGCTGCCACAAGAAGCTGCAATGTACTCAGCCTTATTTGTAGAATCTTGCCACTTTAGTTTGCATAATGCTCTTTCAGCACACAACACCACAATAAGGCAAAGCGCAAATCCTGGCTGTGATCAATAGTCACTAGACTGGAACGAAGTGTCAGTGTACCCCTGTACACAAAATTCTTTCCTGTCTATCATAGACTATACTTCAATCCTTTATACTTCCCAAGTATATATATAAGGATTGCTTTCACAGCTATCTAGTTTTAAACACTAAGATCTGATTGAAACTTGCTGGCCATGTTCCAAGCATTTGCCACAAATGGTCTTGTGTATATTATTCAAAACATGATCCATCCTATACACCATGTATCAGGATTTTAGACCCATGTTATTACTCTCCAGCTGTGTCACAGAACACAACATCCTTGAGAGAGTCATACCATATCTTCCTGGAAGGTATTAATATTTGGAATCATCCAATATAAACCTCTCCAGAAACTCTTGGATGAACATAGATTGACTAAAGGGCAATGACTTTCTTGGATCTCTATCTATAGATCCTCATGCCTAGGATGTAGGCATCATTCCCTAGATCATTCTTCTCGAAATACATCTCAAGCCTTTTCTTCACCATGTGAAGAGAAGAGATGTCATTCCATGTGAGGAGAATATCATCAATCATCTAGAACAATAAATACTATTAAGGTGCTCCCACTGATCTTCTTGTAAACACAGGCTATTTCAAACATGCTTGCATAACACCATGCATATCTTCATGGCCTTGATATGAAAACCTTCTGGCTATTTCCTTATAGATATCTTTTCAGACGTCCATGCAAGAAAGGCAGTTTTCATAACAATATGCCATAATTGATCATGCAATTATAACAAGCAGATCCCTAATGGACTTAATACTCAGCTATTGGTGAAAAATTTCATCATTATCCACCCAGTGGATTTGCCTGAAATTTCTGTTCACTAGCTTGCCTTTTAAGGTAACAATGTTACCTTCCATGTCTATCTTCCTAGAAGATTTATTTATAGCCTGTGGGAATTACCCCTTTGGCAGCTCATCCAAATCCCAGACTTGATTAGCAGACATGGAGTCCATTACGGTTCTCATGGCCTTTAGCCATTTTTTGGAATCTAGTCCATCGACTACTTCCATTTCCTCATAAGTCTTAGGTTCATCCTTGATGAAAAATTCGTCATGCCCAGCATATGAATCGATCCAGACTTATGTGGTTCCTGTGTTACTTGAACCTCAGGTTGACTTTCAACCTGTATGTGAGATTTTTCTCTCCATCTGTGTCTAATTGTATTGTGGTTGATTCTGGACCTTGTCCAAATCAAATCTACTCCCACTAGCTTCTTTCAAAAGAAATACTTTCTCAAGAGAGACAGCAGTTTGAGCAACAAATATTTTGTTCTTTTTGGGATAGAATTAGCACTCTACAGTGCACCACAAACACATACTTTTGAATCACTGCATATTACATTCCAATTCCATTGAAGAAATGAGATATTTGCAGTTCGCAACTCAAAAGCTATCTTAGACATTTTCTTATGGAGTGGCAGTACACCTGTTTGCATGGCATCATAGTAGTATATTTGCATGACTATTCAAAGATGGAACCGCATCCAATGTGTTCCTTTTCTTTCTTTGAAATTCACCACACAGTGGTGTACTAAGTAAGCTGTGAGATAACTCCACACTTCTTAGGACAGTCATCAAATTCTCCACTAATCACCTTGATCTAATCAAAGTGCTTTAATAGATCCTTCAATTTGACTCAATACTTCATTTGTGAACTTCTTGGATTTTTCAAAGTTCTTAGGTTGGATAAGACATACCCACACCTGATAAAGCACGTAACACCTCTTAGTGCTTGTTTATATGGGTCCACATACATTGTTATGTAATAGATCCAACAAGCTAATAGTCCTTCCTCCCTTTATGGTGAAGGTAGCATCTGTCATATTGTTCCTTTGAACTAGGCTCACATGTATCATAATCCTGAAAGGACAATGATCCCAATAGTCCATAGACCTTTGGATGTGACCATTGTTCTATGGTTCAAGAGACAATGCTATAAGAGGATGTTTATCGAATCATTAGATCTGATCTTGTGTTACATATAGAACCACAAACTATTGTCAACTGTATCACTTCAATAGAACATCTCAGAAAATATCATATATTATTTCAAACTGAAATCCTTTCTAAAAGGAATGATGTTCTAATACATAAGCTGATACATAATAGCAAAGTTCTATATAAAGTCTTCAAGGCAGTGAGATGATATCAATAGCAGCATCCAATGCTCCGTCCATGACCCGAGAGTCGATCCCATCAAGCCTCTTCGTCCTACTTCCTTTGAGCTCCTGCACATGTAAAACATATGTGAGCCTCACATACGGTACCCAGTACCCATGAATAAGAAGTAGACAAAAGACCTCGGTAACACAATACCTGAAGCGGATGGATTACATCCCTTCTTCTTTGACATGCACTTCTTGGCCATTAATCCTCTTCGAAATACCCATGCATTCCCAGTCTTCCGAAGTATTAGCTTCGAAGATACAGAACCATGGTCATTCTCAGATTCAGGCATACACTCTGAAGATCCAACAGAACTCTCCTGATCATTGTCTATAGAGCATGGTGTGAAGAGACCTTTGAGATGTATGATAAGATCATAAATCCCCATCTCATCACATTCAACCTTGACCTCTGGGGTCATGCACTCTAAGACAAGAGCAGTGTACTGTTCGTTATCTTCACAATGTTCAAGATAGACATTCCACTCCCACTCATTAGTGAAATACACACTGGGCTGGGATGGAGGTCTTTCAAGAAGATGCACCTTATTTTCTTGTTCGAGTATCTTGGACAAAATCTTGAACCACTTTGTCCAATTTGTCCCATCCAATTTGTTTTTATAGAGTTTCAATCTTAGATCAGGAGATGCCATCTACAATAAGCAAATAAGTAAAATAAGTACAATGATAAAGCATTTAACAAGGACTTTAAATTAAATGTTATGCTCCCACTACTTCCAAAACAAGTTGAGAACTCTCAAACTCAACATGGAAATAAGTGAGTAGGATCCTAATTTCACATATGGTTTCCGCGACTCACGAGGGTGAGTTGGGATGCACAGAGAGTCTCATGCTTCCTTAGGTAGGCATACCAGCCAATTGTGCCATGCATAATTCCTCTTAGTCAAGACAGACTAGGCGCCCTGTGTCCAGCGAGGGCTGGATACAACACAGAACCCTATCTTCTCAACAGTTGCCTCTAGTGATTCATCATGTCAGTGTCATATGAAAAACTAGTCAACTCTGGTCCTAATCGTTATGCCCAGGGTCAACGAATTTCCTTGCGAAGGCACGCCCAGGTTAAAACTGGACTGGGGAAATCATTGTCACCACACACCTTCTAAAGATAAGTGGGTGTGTCCCACGAGGGTGGGAAACAGTTCACAACACCACCGATCGATAGTTTGATGAGGGCTACGCGTTAGAAGGCTATCGACTTGATATTGTATTGAGAGTTTTTGCATGTTTGTTTTATTCTTTTCTAGCATGCAGTTTTCCTATGATTATGGCAGCAAAGGAAAAACATCATAGGCATGCTATGGACAAAATAATAAACCATCACAGGCATGCTAGTTTGGTCGATATGGTCATAGCCCATTTCATACACATAACTTGTCACGAGCCATGTGACATGTTATCGTGCATCCAAGGGTTGCGAGTCCCTAAAGCAGATCAGCCCATGCCAGAAGCCGAAAGCATGTGTCCTTCCTTCAGCCGCAAGTCCATCACCGCGCTTCCAAAGCTGGCGCCACTTCTGACTCCGATTGAAGAAGACTCCTTGTTGTGAAGATGAAGCCTTAACCTATCACATAATTCTACATCTATTCTAAACAAGATGAAAAATTCTTTACAACAAGATAGGGAGAGAACCACACGCAGGTGGAAAGAGATTTTACAAGCATTCATCACAAGTGGAAACATGCTTCCACATCACAACACAGGAGGGCACTCGCTATGACCATATCAACCCAATCAAGTGGCGCATGTAAAATTTGAAAATCCGGAAAAATCAAATTTTAACACCTTATGCGCCAACATCATCCAAAGCACTCTCTTAACTAAATTTATGCCAAAATTTAGATCAAGTTTCATGATGATTTCATAGACCCTATCGGCTGGCAGTTTTGTCAGATCAAGAGACCCGGCCAGTCCGAAGACACAATGCCCATCCTACTTGACAAAACCACGTGCGCCTTTAGTCTTAAATCAATCATAAACAAAATTCAAGTTTCGGCCAAAAAGATAAGAAGAGAGGTCTAGATGAAAACGCTTTCTACGTGAAACGCGCATGGATAGAAGAAAAATTTTCAAGAATTTTTCACACAAGCAAACGTACACCTTGTGTTTCTCGCAAGTAGCTCTGATACCACTGTTAGGGAATACCGGGTGTAATTTAAAATTTTGCAGTCCCAGGACGCATCGGAAGAATCATTACACCCGAAACATATTCCGGTCCCAAGGATCCATGCGAGAGAGAAGACACAAGGATGTGTTAGAGATGTACCTCTTTTGCTTGTCTAGTTGCCGAAGCCATGTTGAAGGCGCCCAAGTGTTCGCCCTCCACAAGTATCCACACGTCGACTCCTTGATCGTTGCTCCCTTCCACGCTTGGTGCTAGCCTCGGGAGGAGAATCAAGCCTTAGGGTTCCTTCACTACTCTTGCGCCACCTCCAAGGATCATGCGCCAAGTGCAAGGAAGATGCCGCCAACTCCTTATCCTCTTCACTCCAAGAGAAGAGAGAGGAGAAGAGTTTCGGCCCTTAGGAAGAATAAGAGGAAGTGGCGCCACCAAGTCCTTCTCCAAGTCACGCCAAGAGGAGAGGAAGGAGAAGACTTGCGGCCACTAGTAGGAAGAAGGGTTGCGCCACCTTGATGTTGTCGCCCTTTGCCTTTGCTCTCGCCCCTCTATGTGTGTTCACGCCTCCAAGTATTTGAACCCATGAGAGGGGGCAGCTAGGGTCCCTTTTATAAGCCAAGAGGCGGTTTAGGGAGGGCCAAGATCATGCCAAGTGGGCGGCTAGGATGATAGGGGTTTGTGGTAAGGAAAGTCTCCAAGACTTTGCCATAAACCTCATTCAACCTATCCTTATTTGCCCAATAGCCATATCAACCCAAGACATGCCTTAAAGGCATTCTTTCCATCCAAGGAGAAGGGCTAGGCGCAACAAGCAAGTGGAATTCGGCTAGGGTGGTGTCTTGGGAGAAATTAGGGTTTGAGGTAAGGTAAGTCTCCAAGACTTTACCATATACTTCTTCCCAACATCCATATGCGCCTAGGAACTTCTCATAAAAGTTCTCAAGCCATATTAGCCCCAAGACTTGCCTTAGAGGCAAGGTTTTCATAAAGGGAGAAAGGGCAAGGCGCCTTTTACTTCCTTAATGAAGCAAAACCGCCCACTTCACCCCCATTATGCCCCTAGGCGCTAATGGGTGAAGACTTCTCCCCATTATACCCTTTTAAGCCAATTCTCTCTTCATGACAACTAATTATTGGGCCTCATTGGACAATGAGCTAGCCCAAACTTCATGGCATAGGTTGATTAAGCCATTGGATCCAATCCAATGCAACCCTAATCCAAATGTGATGAATCTAGGTCAATTTCGGGTCAACCTGCCAAAAATGAAGTTTGGCTCCAATAACTTTCTTCCAACTCATCAGGCCCATTGGCGCTGATAAAATCTTCCAAATTGATCCAAGTTATCCAATAACTTGATCCTAAGGCTTCTGATTAAAGCAACGTCAAGAGTCTATTGTGTGTGACCCCGTAGGATCCATATGACGATGGCAATGATGTAAACATCATAAGTAGTGAGGGGTATCTAGCAACACATCACTACTACCCTTATCATAGGACTTAAGTCATTATGGCAACAACTCCTAACAAGCAACGAGGATTCCCATTGCATTATAGATCCCTTTGCCTAAGCTGATATCCTGCCATTGGATTAGTCTCAAGTTTATCAATCCAATGCATTGGTCATGACTCAACAAGTGTGGCCACACATTCCTGTCATGCACCAATAAGGTGGGGCGCCCCGAGTGGATATCATGCTTCCAATAAGGAAGGGGCAAATCCTACTATTGGTCACCCATGTCTCTACGTGACTTATGACATGCCCAATGACAGTCGTTTTGATCTCCCAATTATGGAGAGACGTAAGACTGTATCAAAGCATACCCATCATCAAATCTAGACATGAATACCTAAAGTCTAAGGATCAATGCAAACCTCTTGCATGTGAGATTGACTTGTTGACTAGACAAGTCAATCCTCACGGTGGATCACTCCAGTGCATCCAATGCACCTGTATGTCTGCGTTACTGTGCCTCGCACTTAACCAGCCCATACACCAGTCTCACATGTACCAAAGCTGTCCCATATCTGCTAAGGTACCTTGTCTGGGGATTTCTTATGAGAATGGATCCAATCCAAACTCCTGGGACATTATATATGCAACTCAATACATCAACGCAGGTAGAGAAGTCTGCATAATAACGACCATGCCTCTATATATAGAATAATAATTCTATCGAAGTACATTCAAACAATGCCTGACCATGTCCATATATTGGTCTTCAGGGCATATACACCAACAGGCATCTGTGTTAAAGCTTCTGTGAAGGGGATGTTAACATACAATTTTTTCAAAATCTCCAAGAATTTTTTGAATTGATTACCCATCTTCGCCTTCGCCAGTCTCTGAGGGAATGGAACCGGTGACTTATAGGGTGGCGGTGGCACGTAAGCTGGTTCATCCACACAATCTCCTTTCTCTTCATTGTTTTTCTCGAGTCCGGGCGTGTTGCTGGTGGATGCGTCAGGGCTCAGATTCTGGTCAGGTACTCTAGGTTCTTCCAATTGTTTGCCACTGCGAGTTGTAATTGCACTGCAGTTCTCTCGTGGGTTCTGTTCGGGCTGGGAAGGTAACCTACCTGCGGGTCTAGACAGACTGGTGGCTAGGTTTGCCAATTGAGCATCTATTTGCTTGTTTTGAGCTTCAATCGAGTCTAGTCTTGTCGTCACATGACGCAGCACATCACTTATGTTCTCGTTGTTCTTGGCTTGTGATGCGAGAAAAGTTTCCATGGCTGTTTCAAGTGATGATTTCTGGGGCTGAGGTTGAGCGTATGGCTTTGTCGCTGGGTAGCTTGGTTGGAATCCAGGGGGTGATCTATAGTTTTGCTGAGGAACAGGATTTGTGTTGTTTCTGTAAGAAAAGTTGGGGTGATTCGTCCAACCTGGGTTGTAAGTGCTTGAAAATGGGTCTAGTTGCGGTTTAGGGTTGGAACTCCCTATAGCATGAACTTGTTCATTAGTCGCATTATGAGAAATACCCAACTGACATTCAGTAAAAGCGTGTCCTGTCAAACCACATATCTCACAAGAGGAAACAGTTGCGCCAACAGGGTTCGTGTGGATATAATCTAATTTGCGGGAGAGAAGATCTACCTTTGCCGCCAAAGAGCTCAGAGCATCCAGTTCATACTTGCCTGGTGTGTTTGTTCTTGCGGTGCTAACCCTCTCGCCGGACCATTGGTTGTGGTTGAGCGCCATGTCTTCAAGTAGATGCATTGCCTCATCCATGGTCTTGTTCATGAGGGCTCCTCCAGCGGCCGCGTCTACAGTGAGTCGTGTGTTATAATTCAAACCGTTGTAGAAGGTATGAATTATTACCCATTTCTCGAGTCCATGGTGCGGACATAGCCTCTGGAGTTCTTTGTAGCGTTCCCAGGCTTCGTAGAGAGATTCCCCTTCCCTTTGAGTAAAGCTTATGATTTGGTTTCGTAGCTGCACTATCTTACTCAGGGGAAAGTATTTAGATAAAAATGCCTGGGAAACTTGCGCCCAAGTTGTCAGCGATTCTTGCGGAAGTTGTTGGTGTATATGCCCTGCAAACCAATGTATGGACATGGTCAGACATTGTTTGAATGTACTTTGATAGAATTATTATAGAGGCATGGTCGTTATTATGCAGACTTCTCTACCTGCGTTGATGTATTGAGTTGCATAAATAATGTCCCTGGAGTTTGGTGGGATCCATTCTCATAAGCTATCCTCAGTCAAGGTACCTTAGTAGATATGGGACAGCTTTGGTACATGTGAGACTGGTGTATGGGCTGGTTAGGTGCGGGGCACAGTAACACAGACATACAGGTGCATTAGATGCACTGGAGTGATCCACCGTGAGGATTGACTTGTCCAGTCAACAAGTCAATCTCACATGCAAGAGGTTTGCATTAATCCTTAGACTTGAGGTATTCATGTCTAGATTTGATGATGGGTATGTTTTGATGCAGTCTTACGTCTCTCCGTAATTGGGAGACTAAAAGGACTGTCATTGGGCATGTCATAAGTCAGGTAAAGACATGGATGACCAACAGAAGGATTTGCCCCTTCCTTCAGAGGAAGCATGATATCCACTCGTGGCGCCCCACCTCATTGGTGCATGACAGGAATGTGTGGTCACACTGATTGAGTCATGACCAATAGATTGGATTAATAAACTTAAGACTAATCCAATGGCAGGATATCAGTTTAGGCAAAGGGATCTATAATGCATAGGAATCCTCGTTGCTTGTTAGGGAGTTGTTGCCATATGACTTAGTCCTGTGACATGAGTAGTAGTGATGTGTTGCTAGATACCCCTCACTACTTATGATGATCTGTCATCATTGTCATCGTCATTTGGATCCTACGGGGTCATACGCAATAGACTCTTGACATTGTTTTATGATATGGAAATCTTGGAATATATTTGTGTTCATTATTCTGAGTCGAAGACAGATTCATGGTTGAATCTGAGTCCAATTGGGATTCATGGGTTTATACCGTGTTGGAATCCTAATTCCATTAGGAGTTGGAATCCTAATCTAATTAGGAGTTGGAATCCTAATCCAATTAGGATTCAAATCCTAATAAGAATTTGGAATTGGATAAGGCCCACAAGGGTTGGGCGCAAATCCTAATCCAACTAGGATTCAAATCCCATTAGGAATTGGATATAGATGAGGCTCATAGTGTTGGGCGCAAATCCGAATCCAATTAGGGATTTTATTCATAAGCCTAAATTAGTGATGAGATTCAAATTCAATTAGGAATTGTGGATCAAATCTAATTAAGGCAAGTTTGAATCCTAATGGGAATTGCAATTGGACTTGGCGCATGGGATAATTCCACTTATGGAATTTGCGCCAATGAGGGATAAGAATCCTTGTAGGATTCGGTTTCCTAAATTTGGAAACCCTCTTGGACGTGTGGACTGATTTGTGGGCAAATATGATTTGATTAATTCAAGTCATATATGCAATAATCAAATATGGAAAGTCCTAGTATGATTAGAATTCAAGTATCCCCTCTTAATTAGGCAAGATGCAAGATTAATTCAAAGCTTCTATATGCGCTAATTAGAGGGAAGTGGCGGCTGAATTATTAGGCTAATTCCTTGGAGGAATTGAGCCATAAATGTAGAAGGAAAGTATGGAGGCGGTTAGGGGCAGCATGGTTATAAAAGGAGGGGCATGCGCCCTTCTCTCTCAATGCATCTTCTCAAGCCGAGAGCAAGAGAACTTCCACTTGGAGTGACGCAATTTCTCAAGCCCTAGCCGCCATCTTTCCTTAGAGTTGAGCCATCATCCTTCATCCTCTTCTCTTTGGCCGAAAGTTTCCTTGGAGGAAACTTGTTGGCGTGAAGAGCAAAGGAAGAAGCACCACCACCCTTTTCTTCCTCCTCTTTGGCCGAGAGTTTCCTTGGAGGAAATTTATAGGCGTGAAGAACAAAGGAGAGAGAGAAAGGAGATTCCAAGAGGTGATCTTCTCTTCCCGAGGCTAGCACCAAGCGTGGAAGGGAGCAACGTTGAGGAGTCGACACGTGGATACTTGTAGAGGACAAACACTTGGGCGTCTTCAACATGGCTTCAATATCTCGACAAGCAAAAGAGGTACATCTCTAACACATCCTTGTGTTTTCTCTCTCACATGGATCCTTGGGACCGGAATATGTTTCGGGTGTAATAATTCTTCCGCTGCGTCTTGGCACTGCAATTTTAAAATTACACCCGGTATTCCCTAACAGAAGTGTGTACAGCCAGCTTCGAGCTCTATCCCGAATAGAGAAGGGGAAGAGTCTTAGTTGTAGCGCATCACTGGACACTCCATTCATCTTTGCTGTATCGCAAAATTCCAAGAATATTGATAAGTGCATGTTCGGGTCCTCATGTGGCATGCCTCCAAACTGATTATTCTGGATCATTGATAACAAGGTAGGCTTAATCTCGAAATTGTTCGCTTCCACTAGTTGGCGAGCGATACTTGTATGAAGCCCTTGTACATTTGGAGCTACGTAATCCCTCAAGGAGCAATTGTTTTCTGCCATCGTTAATTCAGATAAAGGGATTGGATCAATGTTACCTGTTTGTTCTCGTTCCCTCAATTCCCTGAGTTTCCTTCTCCGATGGAATGTTCTCTCGATTTCCTGGTCGAGATCATATAAATCCTCAAGTCCTCCTGACCGAAGACTTCTGTGCATAAACAAAACTAAAAAAAAAATGAAAGTGAATGACGAAAGAAGTAAACGAAAACTTAGTCTATCAATTTTCAGATTATCTCAATATTGACAAAATGCCGTCCACGGCAACAATGCCAAAAACTTGTTGCACGAATCCGCAAGCGCACGGCTTACCGATGTAGTACGTAAGATATCGTTTCCACAGGGACAGATCGTCAAGTACTGAATCTTCTTATCCTTGTTAGCTAAGTGATTAAAGTTGTCGGTTTGTTGCAGCTAATCAAACTTAAGAAAGCGTAGTAAAATGAAAGTTGTAATGATGAAAGAGATATCGGGATGCCGGGTTTCACCACGTCATTGAACCTATAAGTGTTTTGAAATGTATTGCTTTGATAATCTTAGAAAACCAAGGAAGTGTCCTCTTGAGCCGTGCCCCTCTCAGGTGCGCGACTCAATAACTGAGTTCGTCTCCTACTCTCGCGGTGGACAACTCCACAATCCACTTAGTTAGTCTCCTACTCTCGTGGTGGACTAAGCAGCGGTAGATTGTGTGAAACAGGACACCAAGATTCCCCAAGTGTGCTCTACGACTCTCGTAATAGAGCACACAAGATTGATCGAGGAGAATGCGTCGATTGTAATTCACCTCTCAGTTATTACCACAAACGACTAAGGTGAGAATCGTTTTGGCCAATAAATGATAATCACAATTGAGATAAACAAGATCAAATGATTTCGAAAGATTTCTCACAAAGCGATTCTTAACATAGATACTTATAATTCAAAAGACGGGCTACGCCCGAATCCCGATAGAGGTTTTAAGCTACGACACACATGATTATGACAAGAGCAAGATTACAATGCAGGATGTAAAGGAAACCAAACAAATCAAGAAGGGAAAAGAAATTAAGACAAACTCCTTCTCTTCTTCTTTGATGTCGCCTCCTCTTCTTGGAATGGTGCACTTCTTGCCTTTGAACCAAGCGTTGAGCACTTAAGCGCAATCTTCTTCTCACCGTCCACAACCCACCCCCTTCTCAAGAGAGAACTCTTCTTCTTATAGTCTCCAAGGTGCCTCTTCATGGTGTCTCTTGAAGGGGGCGCCTTTTCATGAAGTCTCTTCAAGATGGTGCCTCTTCGAGGTGGCTTTTCAAGGAGGTACCTCTTCATGGTGTCTCTTGGAAGTGTCTCTTCAAGGCGTCCACATTCATGAATTTCTTTCATTAAATCCACATTCATGAATGTGTTTCATTAATTTCTCATTCATGAATGTCTCATTAAATCCACATTCATGAATGTGTTTCATTAATTCCTCATTCATGAATGTCTCATTAAATCTACATTCATGAATGTGTTTCATTAATGCTTATTCATGAATGTTCCCTTGATGGCGTGTGTCCCTCGATAGTTGATGGCGTGTGTTCTCTTAGTGGCATGTGTCCTCTTTAGCTGCATGTATCCTCTTTAGCTGGCAATAAATATTGAATGCGGGTGAACTTTAATTCTCATCTGAAGCTAAATTTCTTGTCATGAGTCCAGATTCACTCGGATATGTGATCGTACATCCATATAGCTCTGGAGACTAGTGAATTGTCCTGTATTTAACAAATATGACAAGTAGTGAAGCTTCTGAAGATATTAAGTGGATTAAGCTGGAAAGAGATGTAAAAACATAAAAATATGTCTCGATTCACGAGGAAACATTAGTAAAAAAGACTACATAAATACGAGACATCATATAACAGCAACCCAATTTGATGATATTTGCATAATTTGTATTGTGCGTGAATCTGTTTGGGAAATAGTCTTAAAAGGAAGCTGTTAGTTGCTAATTCTTCTGATAGTATCAATTGTATGCATAACATGCCTGAAACTTAGTATAACAGCGCCTCATTATGGTATAACATGCCTCAAAATTGGTATAACAGAACCTCATTTTGGTATATTAGCTTCGGCGGTTTTGAGTTCTTCATGTTAATATAGTTCTAACATATTTAACAGTAGGTTACAATGAGGGCTGCACATACATGGTATAACAAGACCTAAATTTCGTATAACACTGCACAGTCATGGTATAATACTTCACAGACATGGTATAACACTGCACAGACACGGTATAACACTTGACAGACATAGTATAACACTTCACATACATGGTATAAGAAGACCTAAATTTCGCATAACAGCTGGTCATTTTGGTATAACATGCCTGAAACATGGTATAACAGCCCATTTTGGTATAACATGTTTCTAATTTGGTATCAAACTTGGTATCACTTCAAACTTAGTATAACAACATCCCATTTTGGTATAACATGTCTCTAATTTGGTATCAAACTTGGTATCACTTCAAACTTGGTATAACAACATCCCATTTTGGTATAACATGCCTCAAACTTGTTATAACAGCATCCCATTTAGGTATAACATGCCTCTGACATTGTATAACACATTCCATTTTGGTATAACATGCCTCTAATTTGGTATAACATGCTTCAAACTTGGTATAATAGCATCCCATTTAGTTATAACATGTCTCTAATTTGGTATAACAGCATCCCATTTTGGTATAACATGCCTCAAACTTGGTATAACACATCCCATTTTGGTATAACATGACTCTATTTTGGTATAACAGCTGGTCATTTTGGTATAACATGCCTCAAACATAGTATAACACATCCCATTTTGGTATAACAAGTCTCTAATTTAGTATAACAGCATCCCATTTTGGTATACATGCCTCAAACTTGGTATAACTGCATCACATTTTGGTATAATAGCTTCAACTCACCTTTTGAGTTCTTCATGTTAATTTAGTTATAACATATTTAATAGTAGGTTTTATACAAAGAGGATGAGGGCTACAGATGAAAGCACAGCTAGTACCTCTTTAGATGAAAGAGAATATCATGACAAGGTCAGCAAACGTCGGCGAGTTCTCAGTAGATGCTCATTAAGCCGGATTCATACGTTTGTGAACACGGAGCAAGGGGGTGAGGCTATTAAAGTACAGCTTCTAGAGACCCCCTTTAGACATTTGATGCAAAGGGCATCCGTTGCCTTGGATATGATAGCAGTAGAATTTATGCAGTCCATATGGGAACCTGAAAGGAAGGGATTCAACATAAATGATAATTTTGTGCCATTCTTGGTTAAGGATGTATCCATCATCCTTAGTCTCCCACGGGTTGGGGAGTTAGTAAGATGGGAAAATAAGCGACCAAGTACTAGATTCTTTTCTGAAGAATTTGAGGGGAAGTTACCTAATAGAAATATAATTGAAGAAAAATTGAGAATCACATGCTCACAAGGCCTTGAAGGAAATGAGGAGAGGATAAGAAGATTAGCCATTTTGTATTTCTTTTGCTGTTTTCTATTCAGCTGCCTAACATACAACTTGGATGCGGGTCTTGTATGCTTCGTAGAAGACCTCTCAAGATTGGGTGATTACAATTGGGCAGAAGCTGTGCACAACTTTTTGTGCACGGAATTGACGTCCAATTCAAAGAAGAAGGGACGTGGATTTGCTGGTTGTGCCATTGTTCTTGGTGTAAGTCTTTTGCATTATCTGAACTTGTATTTCAAATTAATTACGTTAATTACAAGCTAACTGTTTGTATTCTTCTTTGTTGTAGATTTGGTTTTATAAGCATACCACCTTGTATATAGATAGAAAGGTGGAAGGAATATACCCTCGGTTGTTCCGTTGGGCAAATGTGAATTGTACTCGACGGACAACGTATTTCAAAAAATGTTCTAAATTAAATAAAGATTCGGTAAGTATTTCAAAAAATGAGCATACCCCTACTCGTGTGCGGGGTTTAGGGGTTTAGGGGTTTAGGGGTTTTATAGGAAAAATTTAGAGAGAATTTAGGGCAAAATAATTAGGGTTTAGGGAGGGATTTTAGGACTACTTAGACCAGGATTCCGAATTTTAAAAATTTAGAATTTAAATAAATAATTAAATAGCAAAATTTAATTCAAGGTATAACATTATCTACCCCTTAAAAGAATTTGGTCCCTCAAATTCACTTACCTTGCTAGAACAAATGGGGGTACTGAGCCTTTACATCCTCTTCACGCTCCCACGTAGCCTCGCTATCTGAATGATGCTGCCAACCGACTTTAACCATCTTGATGATCTTGTTTCTTAACTGGTGTTCTTTTCTTTCCAATATCCGAACAGGATGTTCAACAAAGGAAGTATCGGACTGAATTGGCACTGACAATTTCTCTAACACATGTGATGGATCAGATATGTATTTCCGTAGCATAGAGACATGAAAAACATTGTGCACTCCTGATAGAGAGGGTGGTAATGCCAACCGGTAGGCTACTGCACCTATTCGTTCCAGAATTTCAAAAGGTCCAATGTATCTTGGAGCGAGTTTTCCTTTCTTTCCAAATCTCATCACACCTTTCAATAGAGATACCTTCAAAAATACATGGTCGCCGACCATAAATTCCAAATCTCTTCTTCTCCTGTCAGCATAACTCTTTTGCCTGCTCTGAGCTGTCAACAACCTTTGCTTGATCCCTTGCACTATTTCCACATCCTGCTGTAGCATCTGAGGAGCGGACAATAGCCTTTCACCCACTTCATCCCAAAGCACAGGGGACTTGCATCTCCTTCCATATAGGGCTTCAAACGGTGCCATTTTTATTGATGAATGCTAACTGTTATTATATGAGAATTCTGCCCAATGTAAATAACTTTCCCAATTGCCACCAAAATCAAGTACACATGCTCTCAATAAATCTTCCAAAGTTTGTATAGTTCTTTCTGATTGGCCATCTGTCTGGGGATGAAATGCTGTACTAAAATGTAATCGTGTACCCAAAGCTTTCTGTAAACTACCCCAGAATCTAGAAGTAAACCTCGGATCTCTGTCTGAAATAATACTAGTAGGTACACCATGCAGTCTGACAATCTCATTGCAATATAGGGTGGCTAACTTATCTAGGGTGTCAGTTTTCTTAACAGGTAGAAAATGTGCTGACTTAGTCAATCTATCAACAATTACCCAGATTGAGTCATATCCCCTTTGAGATCTAGGAAGCCCTGAAACAAAATCCATTGTAATATGCTCCCACTTCCATTCAGGTATAGGGATATTTTGCAACTTCCCTGCTGGTCTCATATGCTCAGCCTTTACCTGCTGACATGTTAGGCAACATGATACAAACTTTGCTATGTCCCTTTTCATATTGTTCCACCAATAATATTCCTTAAGGTCCTTGTACATCTTTGTACTCCCTGGATGAATGGTAAGCTTAGATCGGTGTGCTTCATTTAGTAACTCTTCTTTCACAGGATGATTTTCTGGTACACACAGTCTTCCTCTAAATCTCAGCACTCCTTCTGAATCCTTTGTGAAATCGGGTAATAACCCTTGTTCTACTTTCTTACTTAAAGATAATAGATTCTCATCTCCCAATTGAGTCTCCTTAATTTTCTGCACAAGCTGAGACTGAGCTCTCATCACAGCCAAGTAACTCCTTTCTGATTCATTTATTACTTCGACACCCAATTCCACAAGCTGTTTAATTAACTCGGTTGGTGTAGTCCTCAGACGAGCAAGTGTTCCTTCTGATTTCCGACTCAGAGCATCGGCTACCACATTTGCCTTGCCAGGATGATACTTAATTTGGCAATCATAATCCTTCAAATATTCCATCCATCTGCGTTGCCTCATATTCAGCTCCTTCTGACTAAACAGATATTTTAAACTTTTATGGTCAGTGAATATTTCAAAAGTGGTGCCATATAAATAATGTCTCCATAACTTCAGCACAAAAATGATGGCTGCTAGTTCCAAGTCATGCACTGGATAATTCTTCTCGTGAGTCTTGAGTTGCCGAGATGCATAGGCAACTACTCTCTCATTTTGCATCAAAACTCCACCCAGACCTTGACCAGAAGCATCAGTGTACACAATATAACCATCTTCTCCGGAAGGGATCACCAACACTGGAGCAGTAATTAATCTCTTTTTCAGTTCTAAGAAGCTATTCTCACATGTATCCTTCCAATCAAATTTCACACCCTTTCTAGTCAGATAGGTTAAAGGAGCAGCCAGCTTAGAAAATCCCTTCACAAATCGTCTATAATACCCTGCTAAACCAAGAAAGCTTCGAATTTCTTGCACTGATTTTGGCCTCCCCCACTCAGAGATAGCAGAAATCTTCTGGGGATCCACGGCTATCCCATCACCAGAAATAACATGGGTGCGGCTCCTGAGAGAGAATTGTGGCCAAGCTTGATGATTTACACGACAACCTTCTGTTCACTTATTTTGTTGTATTATCAGTTCATGACATGTAGTGTAGTTTTGTTATTGCAAATTTCATATAAATTGAACATGCATCATCTCTCTTGGTTCCTACTTAGCATTTTCGCTAACTCCCCTTGTTTCTCCTCCAGGTACCGAGTTTGCGTCTGGGAGGGATAGAGTAGATAGTTAGTTACCACCGGAGACAGAGTATCATCAAATGTCCTTGATGAACACTTTTCTGATTTATTCTAGTGTTACAGTTAAATTAGTTGCATCGTTGTTAGAGTTTCTTTATAAACTTTAGTTAATGAATTTTGTAATGGAGTTAGTTGATTATGTTACACAGTACTGATGTTGAATTATTTGATTATTTGATTTTATGGTAATCATGTTCCTTTGTTCCTATCAATATTGTCATCTCCCTGGGGAACCCTGAGCTAGGAATAGCCGGCTTCCGCCGGGGCGTGACAATTACAAGGAAGGGTAAATGAGCTTACAAATGATGATACAGATATAGCACAGCTCAAAGCTCAAGTACTGAAGCTCACTGAAGAGAAGGAAGGCATTGTTGAGCGTTACAACAAAAAGGAAATTGATATGAAGAAAGACCTAGATTACTATAGATATGGATTTGTTTCGGAAAATAAGAAACTGAAATCAGCTGTGACTGAACTTTCAGGCAGAGTAGAGAAATTGATCGACGAGAAATATAGCATGTCTACAGCATTTCAGAGCCAAATAGATGAGTTACAAGAGATAATTCACTCCCAAAATGTTGAGAAAGAAAACCAAATAGAAGCTTCAAAATTACTAGTTGAGGAGTATGAAAACAAAATAAAGGAGATGGTAGCTGAAAGGGAGCAGCTATCTGATGAAGAAACCGATTGGTCAGATGATGAAGAGGACACAAATGCAAAAGACCCCAGCACATCTGGTGTAGTGGATATGCAAGGGAAAAGACAGAGAAAGAGAAAATGGGGCCTACTGTGCCATTATTCACAAGAGGAATTGAACAAGAAGTACCCACTTCCTCCCACTGCATTTGATGAGTCCAAGATCTATATGAATATTGATGATGTATCAATTATTATCTACTGTACCAATTCTTTATATACGGTCAATTATTCATTTGCTGATTTTAGTGATTGACATCTATATGTCCATATTATATTTTCAGTATGTGGATCGAACAGATTATTGTGGATATGGGGCATTGTCTGCTGAAGAAAGAAATTATATGACATTATATATGAAGTTCTCAGAGAAGTTTTTGCACATGGGTACCGAATGGAGAGTTGACAAGGTGAAAGTTATTCAGCTGATGTTTGGGATGGACGTTAGTGATGATGTATGTATAAATACCTAATTATTTTACTATTTTATACTATTTGTTTAGCATATGCTTATGCTGACTGTATTAACTGTAGGTTGTAGATGCTTATGCTGGTCTTTTGGTCGCTAGAGGTCAGAATAATCCCAAGAAGACGAAGTTGTTAGCTTTTGATTATATATCTCCAACCTATATGGGTTTGTATTTAGATAATAAATTCGGATTTAGTGCTGCTTGTTTGGAACATATGGTAGCTGAAAACCTTCGTTACACTACAATAATACTTGTGCCAATTTGCGATAAAAACCATTGGATTTTGATGTATATAATTAGAAGGCAGAGGCAGATTATTTTTTATAATTCATTGAAAGCCCGTAAGAGTGATGTGGAAGTTGTGAATGCATATGTGAGTGTTTAGTATATTTGTTATGCATGACTAGTTTTCCTATGTTGAAGTTTTATAATCTATTGTGCCATTATTTATGCAGATAAAACTTTTAGACACCCATTTGAGTGTGTAGACTAAAGGAAAATTTTCTATAGTAGATTATAAACGGATATGGGATGCTGATTGCCCAAAGCAAGATAATCTAGTTGATTGTGGAGTTTTTGTGGTGAAGTTCATGGAATGTCTCGTTTCCAGTAAAAAAGTTTAACTTCTCCCAAAAGCAGATCCCAGCTATGAGGGCACAAATTAGTCTTGAGCTATTTAGAGGTTGTTTAATGTCGGAATATGGTCGTATGTAGATTGTAAATGACAATCATTTGTTTGTTATACCATGTAAATAGTATTCTCCTATACATTGTGTTATATGTATCTACTTATACCATGTGAAATAGTATTTTCCTATACAGTGTGTTATATGTATCTACGTTAAACGATATGTGAGTATCTTCCATGTTTGTCACGTGTTATACGATGTTTGTCTCATGTTATACGAATATCAGTTCTTGTTATACCATGTTTGTAGTGTGTTATACAATGTTTGTCGTGTGGTATAACATGGTATGACAAGAATTGAAAAATGGTATGACAAGACAGACATCGTATAACACGGGACAAACATGGTATAACAGGATCTGAAATTCGTATAACATGGCATAGACATCGTATAACACGGCACAGACATTGTATAACACGGGACGAACATGGTCTAACACGACCTGAAATTCATATAACATGACACAGACATCGTATAATACGGGACGAACATGGTATAACAGGATCTAAAATTCGTATAACATGGCACAGACATCGTATAACACGGGACAAACATAGTATAACACGACCTGAAATTCATATAACATGACACAGACATCGTATAACACGGGACGAACATGGTATAACACGACCTGAAATTCATATAACATGGCACAGACATCGTATAACACGGGACGAACATGGTATAACACGATCTGAAATTCATATAACATGGCACAGACATCGTATAACACGGGACGAACATGGTATAACACGATCTGAAATTACATGTAACATTCAATTTCAATATTCAATAGCGAAGTTCATAAAATTACATGTAACACAAGCACAATATTATTAACCAGCGTGCAGTCTGACGGTATAATTTTTTGAGAAAATGTACGTACTATGGCAAGCTTATAATCAAAATATTGTCATATCCCAGTGCGGTCATGCAATATTTAGATCATATTCCTCAAAAAACTATACCGTGAGGCTGCACTTACTAGAGTCTGTTGGAGGGCATCGCCAGAGACTGTTGTATCCTGCCCTCCAACTTTCTCATTGGGCATGCTCTCGATGCTTATAAGCTTGCCATATCACATCAATTTTGTAAACCCGTCTGGCTTGCCCAAACTCGTGGTAGACAAATCGGGTCCATCCCTTGATTTTGGTGTTCATCCAATGGCCTAGGACTTCGGTAGAACTGGAAGGGATTTTTGGCCATGGACAATTTATAATCTTGCCATAATACATCCGAGTAGAACCCACGGATCTGCCTGTAAAACCAACCATATGAGAAGAGCATTGGAGTAACATTTCGGAACTCCACTCACTTCACTACGAATGAGAAGATTATGTTGTTGGGATTTATTGTGAAGCTTCACCATAAAATCTCCAGTTGTAAACACGTCAGATGCGTTAACTTCTATGGTCATATTGAATTTATAGGCATGTCAGCCGGGTCATATAGGTGGTCGTCTTGTTTATATCACAACCCATGAATCTTGACAGATGGTCGTCTAGTCAAATTTCATCCCAACCCGTGAGCGTACAGGAGACATACAATGCATAACTATATTTGTAGGCATGTCAGTCGATCTTATCCTATTTGCATAACTATGTAATAGGATAAGATCGACTTTATCTCATTCATGTAACATGGTATAACAAGACTTGTCATTCGTGTAACATGGCACAGACATCGTATAACACGAGACCATGTAACACGGGACAAACATGGTATAACATGGTCTTTTTATTCCATGTTCGTCCCGTGTTATATGATGTGCCATGTTATACGAATTTCAGATCTTGTTATACCATTTTTGTCCCGTGTTGTACAATGTCTATGTCATGTTATACGATTCCGTATAATATGGCATAGACATCGTACAACACGGGACAAACAATGGTATAACAGGACATGTTATATGAATTTCAGGTCGTGTTATACCATGTTCGTCCCGTGTTATACGATGTATGTGTCATGTTATATGAATTTCAGGTCATGTTATACCATATTCGTCCCGTGTTATACGATGTTTGTGCCATGTTATATGAATTTTAGGTCGTGTTATACCATGTTCGTCCCGTGTTATATGATGTTTGTGCCATGTTATATGAAATTTAGGCCGTGTTATACCATGTTCGTCCCGTGTTATACGATGTCTGTGCCATGTTATAACACTATAGCCTACAATGGTATAACACTTCACATAAATGGTATAACAAGACACAGAACAATGCACAACATTGCATATTCAAATATATAGGTGTATGTAAATACAGATATTGAATATACATGCGTATGTATGTACATGTGTTTTAATTACAATGTCTTTTAATTCCCTGCCAGTAACTTTCCTTCAAATAGTTCTAAACTAACCAGGGCCCTCAATCTTGGCATGTCTTGAAGTGTGAAATCAAACGGCACCCCTCTAGATAGGTAGTCCATAAATTTCATGACAAATATCCCATAATCTACACTTTCGCCATCTTGCTGCGGGTAGACCTCCCATGTCAATGGCCAACAAGAACATTCCTTGGGATTGCCAGATTGGAAGGAGAGATAAAAGTGCAGTATTTCAAGCTGTCCAACAGAACAATGCACAAGATAATGTTACAAGAAATGAAAAATAACAATAGAAATGATACGGTATGAAGCCATATCAGATGATAGATACTCACATATCTTTTAACATAGCCCTCAGCTACCCTGGAAGGGGACAATGAATTATAGCACTGTACGCGTTTCCCACGTAGTTCCACTACCATCAGAAACCAATGCAGCTTGTGGCATACGGGGGCAAATATTGTGCAAACATATCTTATTGTCTGATTATTCAAATGCTCTAAGCCTTTGAAGGCCGCCCCACCTAGGCCACCCATATAAAATTGTAGGACATGTGGTGGGATGTAAGCAAAAGCCTTAAACTTTTTCCTATTAGCCATTACTCTACGGATGAGGAGTGATGCATACAAATCTATAGCCTACAATGGTATAACAAGTTCATTAGCAAAAAGGAAGCAAATATACATAGATAGTATATTCCATACATGCTTACCTCATCAACAACTAAGCCTCCGAAGAGAATGCTACAGACATTGGCTTTCGCAATGTTCTGAATAATGGAATGATCTTGCAAGGAGATATAAAATTCCAGTTGCGATTTAATATTGTCCGGTAGTACATCCCGACCACAATAGTTCTGTCTATTTAGATACTAAAGATGCAAGAAAAATCTATCAGAATACTCACATATGTCAATGCTACCAGATATATACAATTGTGGTAAATACTATTTATACCACCATACCATATCAACCTGGGGTGCAGATTCTGCATTTTCATCTACCTCCACTGGCTGAAAGAAAATTAGAAACACAAACATGTTAAAATTAAGGCTCAAGCCTATGTTTACAATGATGTATGATACTTTTGTGTTAATGGTCTTACCTCTGATTCCATAGCCTTCTTCTTCTTCTTCTTTTGTTGTGTGTAAGGGGTGAGAAGAAAACATGAAGCCTTTTTTACTATTTTCTTTTTGAGTACCTCACTCATTGGGGCAGACGTCTCAGCTTCCTCACCCCCCGAGGCCGACTTGTCATCTTCCTCACTCCAGCTCAACTCTGCCACATTCTTATTTTGTAGCATCTCAATGTCTGCTCTCAGTTTTTTATTTTCCTCCACTAGCTCCTCAATTTTTTTTTTCAATTCGGCCACCTCTAAGCTAAAACCGGCCTTGATGCTGCAAATCTCAGCATCCTTCTCAGCAGCTTCATCTTTAAGCAAGCATTTATCATTCTCCAATTGAATGATTTCATTCTTCAATTTATTATTTTCCTCTATAACTATACACAATTCCGAATTCAAGTTCAAAACTTCTTCATGGCTCTACGCACAAAATTAACACAAAACCGTCAGTATCGTACAACACATGAATATAATGGGATACTGTTATACCGGCAATTGATACATTTTATACCAAGTTTCGGTCATGTTATACTAAATTCTGAAGGCTGTTATACTAAGTTTGAGCCATATTATACTAAGTTTAGAAAGCTGTTATACTAAGTTTGAGCCATGGTATACCATGTTTCGGCCATGTTATACCAAGTTCAAGAGGCTGTTATACTAAGTTTCAGTCATGTTATACCAAGTTCAGAAGGCTGTTATACTAAGTTTGAGCCATATTACACTAAGTTCAGAAGGCTATTATACTAAGTTCCACCAAGGATAAGACATGTTATCATATTACATACTTATAGGGCCAAGAATAAAGGGGATGTCTGTTTGACTATGGGATGGGCCCGCAACACCAGCTTCCTCAGGGGCTGCATCTAATGCAAGGAAACTATGTACAACTTCAATAGGCTCCACTTCACCTCCTTCCTCAAGTTCAAAAATAATCTACAATTGTAATCATTATTAGAAACTCTAACTACTTCAACTGACTTAGTACACTTACACATAAATATCTTACTGCATCTTCATTTAATTTGGCACAATTTTTGAAATATGTTGTCCGTCGACGTAATTTCACATTGGGCCAACGGAACAACCGAGGGTGTACTCCCTCCACCTTACTATCTATATACAAGTTGGTATGCTCATAAAACCAAATCTACAAAAAATAAGAAATAAATCAATAACTTATCATAAAATTAACTATGTTTGAAATACAGGTTCAGATATTGAGAATACTTACACCAAGGACTATGGCACAACCAGCCAATCCACGTCCCTTCTTCTTTGAGCTGGAGGTCAATTCGACGCAAAGAAAATTATGTACAGCCTCTGCCCAATTGTAATGAACCAATGTTGAGAGGTCTTCTACAAAAAATACAAGTCCCGCATCCAGGTTGTATGTCAGTCGGCTGAATAAAAAACAACAAAAGAGATACAAAATGGCCAATCTTGTGAGCCTCTCCTCATTTCCCGCCATGCCTTGTGAGAAGATAACTTTCAATTTTCCTTCAATGGCTTTGGTGTTTGGTAACTTCCCATCAAATTCTTCCTTGTAATATTTGGTAGATGGTCGGTTAGTGTCCCATCTAACTAGCTCCCCTACCCGTGGGAGACCAAGGATGATTGATACATCCTTTACTGAGAAGGGCACGAAATTACCATTAATGTTGAATCTTCTTTTGTTACCATCCCATATAGACTGCAAATATTCCACAGCAATCATATCCAGGGAAATGGCTGGCTTTTGCAGCAAATGCCCAAAGGGGGTCTGTAGGAGCACTCGTTTAATATCCTCACCCCTTCCACTGTGTTGACAAACTTGTGAATCCAGCTCAAGGAGCATCTACTCAGTACCCGATAAGGTTTGGCCCCCTTGCAGTGATACTCCTTTTCATCTGAAGACCTATCAGATGGGCTTTCATGTGGGTGGCTTTCTTGAGTAGCCCTCATTGTACACATGAACCTACTGTTAATAAAGTTAGAACTATATTAACATGACGAACTCAAAAGGTGAAGCCATTAAACGAAAATGAGATGCTGTTATACCATGTCTGTGCAGTGTTATACCGTGTCTGTGTAGTGTTATATCATGTCTGTGTAGTGTTATACCATGTCTGTGCAGTGTTATATCATGTGTGTGTAGTGTTATACCATGTATGTGCAGTGTTATACCATCTCTGTGAAGTGTTATACCATGTCTGTGCAGTGTTATACCATGTGTGTGTAGTGTTATACCATATATGTGCAGTGTTATACCATCTCTGTGAAGTGTTATACCATGTCTATGTAGCGTTATACCATGTCTGTGCAGTGTTATACCATGTCTGTGTAGTGTTATACCATGTCTGTGCAGTGTTATACCATGTCTATGCAGTCTTATATCATGTCTGTCAAGTGTTATACCATGTCTGTCAAGTGTTATATCAAGTTTGGGGCATGTTATACGTGATGCAAGGCTTCTTTATACTAAGTTTGGGGCATGTTACACGAAATTTAGGTTTCTCTATTCACTTCCAAGAGACTGAATTCAAAAGGAAGTAGGAATGGTTTTCTAAAATGCAAGCTTCAAATGACGCACTTGCGGCAATTGTACTATCAGCAGATTTAGCAACTAACATGTTCCTTTTAAGACTATTTCCCAAACAGCTTCAAGGACAATACAAATTATGCAAATATCATGAAAGTGGGTATACCAATTTTCCAAACATGTTATACCAAAAATAGGTCATTAATACATCAATGTACGTATTCATAAGATAAATTACGACATTATACCTTAAAGGAACATTGGAGTCGAAGGAGGAGCTCGCCATGAGATCCTGCAAAAAAAAAAAAAAACAAGATTAGGAAACCCTAGCCGAAACAAGAACAAGTCTTATACCGTAGCAGGTCGTCAAGCAACAATAGGACGTTTGCGGAGGTCGTCGCACTTCGCCGGAGGTCGTCGGAGGTATACGCAGTTCAAAGGAGGTCGTCAAAGGTCGTCGGAGGTATACGCAGTTCAAAGGAGGTCATCGGAGGCCGTCGGAGAGGCTTGGAGAGCGTGGGCGACAATCGGGCGAAAATATCGTCATAGCAAATTTAGGGTTTAGAGGTTACAGAGTGAGGGTTTAGAGTTACAGAGTGAGAGTCGAGCGGGTTGGGCGGGTAGGGAAATTTTGAGCGTTAACCAGGGTTAGCTCCGCGCCTGGTTAGTTCGTAACGGACTGCTATAACAGGCGGGTGTTATATCGGAGAGGAGATGGTATAACACAGGGATGAGATGTTATAACGGACTTTAGTTAAGGGTGCTTGGAGATTCGTGCGCTGGGTGCTTCAAGATTGATACTTCGTATCTCAGCCCACTCCTCCGTAAAATTTGCGAAGGGGTGCCATTTCGCAAAAACGCAGCCCCAAATTCCGGGGAAATTTTTGCGGAGGGACACCCCTCCACAAAACTTGCGGAGGGGTCCCTCATTTTTAATTAAAAAATATTTTTTAAATTTTTTTTTAAAAAAAATATAGTATATATCAAGACTTATCCAATGGTATATATATTAGGGTATTTTAGATCTTGTATATATCTAAAATACCCTATACAAGATCACATATAAGACAAAAGTACTATTCACTTTTGTCTTATATGTAATCTTGTATAACGTATTTTAGACATATACAAGATCTAAAATACCCCAATATATATACCATTAGATAGATCTTAATGTATACTATATTTCTAAAAAAAAATTAAAAAAAATATTTTTTAATAAAAATGAGGGACCCCTCCGCAAAACTTGCGGAGGGGCACCCCTCAGCAAAAATCTAGCCCCAAATTTCAAGGAAATTTTTGCGGAGGGGTGCTTAATTTTGCATTTTAAAAGTTTTTTTTTAATTTTTTTTTTAGAAATGTTGTAGTCATCAAGAGCTATCCAATGGTATATATATTGGGGTATTTTAGATCTTGTATACGTCTAAAATACCCTATACAAGATTACATATAAAATAAAAATACTATTCACTTTTGTCTTATATGTGATCTTGTATAGGGTATTTTAGACGTATACAAGATCTAAAATACTCCAATATATATACCATTGGATAATTCTTGATGTCTACAACATTTTAAAAAAAAAATTAAAAAAAAACTTTTAAAATAAAAAATTAAGCACCCCTCCACAACATTTGCGGAGCGGAGGGGCACCAAATATTTCTCCTGTTGCGGAGGGCACCAAATATTTCTCCCCAAATTCCAGTCTGAAAACTACCAACTGACCAACTTTTTTTCCGAGCACCCGGTACCAAAGTTATAAAAGAAATAAGGAGCAGGCAGCAGGTTGCTTCCTGCAAAAAAAAAAACAAAAACAGAGAATGTTTCACCCAAATGAATGCAGCAGGCAACTCAACGTTGCGATGGATTTACAGGTTTGCTTTACATTTTCACCTCCCTTTTACTGCAGTGCTTCTTTCTCTGAACGTTCCCGCATTTCTAGCCCCAAAGAGGCCAACTCCCATTTCGTTTCTTAAAAAAAAAAGATTGTTTTTCTCACTTAATTTTGCTTCCATCCGCGAATTAAAAGTTTAGTCCATCGACTCCGCACCGCTTGTAACTGAGCGATTGCTTCCTGGGACTAATCAAAATCGCACAATCCACCGATGCCTGTTTATTTTAACAAAATAAAACAACAAAATTGTGGAAATTTTTTCATGGATATTCGTGGACTTTTTTGGAAAAAAAATGGGGGAGAATGAGGGAGAAATAGGGATGGAACCTGAACCCTAGGCGTGGAGATGCTGTGGACGAGGATCCTGGCGGCGACGTCGCCGGTGAGGCGGAGATCGACGCGGTCGTTGAGCGCGGCGTCACGGACGAGGTCGAGGGCGTCCGCCTGGAGTACGTTGAAGCGGTCGACGACGACGCGTGTTTGGATGAGGCGACGGCTGTGTGCCGGCTGCTCGAAACCCGGCACGGTCGCCACCCCGAGCGGCACGCCCCGGTACATCACGTCCAGCGACACCGCATCGTAGCGGATCCCCACCTTGTTGGGGTTGTCCGCCAGGAAGATCAAAGTGATGTTGAGCGAGAGGTAAGCCGCCGGCGGCGTCGGGGCAGCCATACCAACGACCGCGCCGCCGAAGACGGCGGCGGGGGGAGCGGTGGCGGTGGGAGCGACGAGGAGGTACTGCACGCCTACTTGCTGGAGGTCGAACTGGGGTTTCTTGGGCTTGAGGACGAGGACGACGATGAGGGCGACGGCAACCGCGAGGAGTGCGAGGAAGGTGAGGAGAAGGAAGAGGCAGCAGCAGCAGCCTTTGAAGGAAGCGGACGAGTAGGAGGAGAAGGGTGTGCCGATGTAATGTCGCTGCCGGCGGGGATCGGGCGGAGTAGGGTACGATCGATAGTGGCCGTGGTGGTCGCCGTTAGCAAGGGGGTTGATGGTGGTAGTCATCGCCGCCGCTGGCATCGGCCACCGTTCTTGCTTCTCAACAACTCCTACCGCTTCTTACCGCTGCGTTTATTATTATTATTAATTTATTATTGCTTTCGTTTGAAGCGATGTCCTGGATCGAGCTCTTCTTGTCAACAATTTGGCCTTTTGGTTATTAAAGTGACGAGGCGGTGCGTTTTGGATCGGGGCTTTGATGTTGGCTTTTTCTCTGTGCTCCGTAGAGCGTATCGGCATCAAA
The DNA here is from genome assembly GCA_027563935.2 of Costus lasius. Lineage (NCBI taxonomy): Eukaryota > Viridiplantae > Streptophyta > Magnoliopsida > Zingiberales > Costaceae > Costus > Costus lasius. Next base: position 122,031,868 of record CM050446.2, read on the forward strand.
GTATTGTATTAATTTTTTTGATATTTGGTATTGGTATCAAATTTTAAAATAAAATATAATACCAGTATCAATACCAAATATTATTTTATCTAACTTTTTGAATTCTTGAAATATCCAAATATTATTTTATACTTAAATAGTTAAGTTAACTAGTTAAGTTTGATCTAAGTACTATCTAACTTAATACAAATGATTACACTCTGAGTAAACTAATGGTTGTGTGCAATATTTAGGGTTAAGCATAAATCGGTAAATACTTATTTTTACCAAATTTAAAAGTAAAATCGGTTCGATAAATTCGGTAGCGGTAACGATAACGGTAATGAAATTAAGGATATTCGGTAATCGGTAATCGGTACGGTAAAAAAATTTTCGGTTCGATAAATTTACCAATTTTACCGAATATATATATTTTTAATTTTTTAAAAAAATTGTTTTAAGCCGAGGCGTGACTCGTGAGATGTGAGTGTCGTCCGATTTTGACTTTTGAGATGTGAGGCGGGTGCCGGTGCCGCCATCGCGGCCGTTCCTTGACACCTTCAGGACCAACCTGAAGGGACCTTCCCGGATGACCCGCTCCGGCAATTCTGGAACTAAAGCGGCCCGCAGAGACTCGTCCTCGGACTCAAATACTTCCTGCCCATCCTTGACTGGGCGCCCACCTACAACTTCGGCCACTTCAAGGCCGACCTCATCGCCGGCATCACCATTGCCAGCCTCGCCATCCCGCAGGGCATCAGTTACGCCAAGCTCGCCAACCTGCCGCCCATCCTCGGCCTATGTGAGCGCCGCCATATATTCCACTAATATCGTATACCTTAACTTCCTTTCTCTTTTTTCCCAAGTGGATGATTGATTTAACGCTCGTAGATTCGAGCTTCGTGCCGCCGTTGGTGTGCGCCATGATGGGGAGCTCGCGGGACCTGGCGGTGGGGACGGTGGCCGTGGCCTCGCTTCTGATCAGGTCGATACTGAGCAACCAAGTGTCGCCGACGGAAGAGCCAGCATTGTACTTGCACTTGGCCTTCACCACAACTTTCTTCACCGGCCTCTTCCAAGCCGCCTTAGGATTGCTCAGGTAAACTACTGAATTTTGACATATATATTCAGATCAAAATGTTCAGCTTCACATAACCAAATCTAATCTTGCAGGCTCGGATTCATAGTAGATTTCTTATCCCATGCAACCATCGTAGGATTCATGGGCGGCGCCGCCACGGTGGTGTGCCTCCAGCAGCTGAAGGGGATGCTCGGCCTCCAGCACTTCACCACTGCCGCTGACCTCGTCTCTGTCATGAAATCTGTCTTCACACAAGTTCATCAGTTTCATTAAATTCATAATCACTCAATTCCTTCTCTTTTAATTACAAATTATTCAAATAATTAATAATCACTCTGTGCTTACGTGACATTTTCTCTCTTTTTTTCATGCAATGGAGGTGGGAGAGCGCTGTTCTTGGCTGCGGCTTCCTCTTCTTCCTAATTGATAAAAAAATTAATCACCTGCGGTTAACTTTGAAGAGTTTCCACGGCACTAATTGATTATTGATACTTGTAAAATCGGTAATTTATCCCATTTTACCGATCGGTAAATCGGTAAATTCGGTAATTTACCGATCGGTAATTTAATGTTCGGTAACGGTAACGGTAAAGAAAAAAAAAATTCGGTAAAGTCAGTAATCGGTAATTAGATAATCGGTAATCTGTAAATTACCGAATGCTCAGCCCTAGCAATATTTAAGATCAGTGTATTTTAGTGATGTTTGTAATTTGAGATATTATACTTTGATAAATATGTACAAAAATAGTTATATTTTTTTTATAAATTATTTTATAGGATGATTGTATTTTATAATTATATTGTTCTATAATGTATAACCTTTATAGAATAAGCTAAAACTGGTTTCAAATAAGATATAACATGTCTATTATAAGGTAGAACTTGTTTGTTATAATGTAGAGTCCCTTTGTTTAAGGTAGAATTTTTATGACATAAGGTAAAACTTTTATATTAAGATATAACCTCTATGGAATCAAGTAGGACCTCCCCAGAATAATATATACAACATATATGTTTAAAGCACCACAATTAATTACCACTTATATAAACCAGACAAATTACAAAATATATCACTGCTTATCAAAGTACCATAATTGTACCACAATCATAAACCAAAACAATTATATAAACCATGTCAATAAATAATAATTGTAATTGTTCCCACAACTATCAAACAGTACAATCATTCAAGATATTTGCAGTCCGATGAGCAAGTCCAAGCAAGACAAGAATGTGAGGCAAGCATAAATTCCCAATCTTTTTAGAATGAGCAAGCGAGGAGATAAGAGTGCGTCCAGCGAGCGCATCCGATGAGCTCTAAGTGTAACGGGTAATTTTTCTTTTAACTAGAAATCTTGCACCGAGACCGGCAGAACTTCTTTCGAAGCCCCCAAGCCCTAATCTAAAGTGAAGTGTTCGGCTATGGACACTTAAGTGGAAGCACAAGGACACTCAATCACCCGCGTCCGAGAGGGATTCGGTGGCTCACCGCCCCTACAAGTACGCTCACAGAAGTCACACTACTAAAATCCCTCAGCCTGCACTCTTCACTCATCGTAATACCCAAATCGGGCCGACGAACAATTAACTGGACCTGTTCGCAAGAGCAAGCAAGGCCGACCCTTCGAGGGGCCAAGCCGAATAATAGCAGTTATTAAAGCCACTAGCCCTATATGGGCTCACACAATAATTAGAAGAGACCGATCGAGTAGAAAGCCCAGAAAGAGCTCAATCGACGATGCAGGTACGATAGTTAATTTCTAAGTTCAAGAAGGTTAGATGTTACCCTTGTAGCGTGCATCGCTCCTCGTGCCTCGAACTGTTGAAAAATCCTCCGTACACCAGCCAACGTATGCAAACAGTCCATACGAACTAGTCACGCGTGCCAAAAGCCCCACACGTGAGTCCCTCTTCCAACCGCACGAGGAAGCCACGCGCGTGGAAGGAAATCACACGTCTTTGCTTGCAAATCTCCCCTTCTTCCTCACACGTTCACCTTCCTACTCACGCCTGCCGCCTAGAGATCGCCACCGGCCACTGTTAGTCGCCTAGCCGACCACCAACGGGTTTGCCGAAACCCTAGCGCTGCGCTGCCGCCGAAATCGGAACCCTAATTGGATTGCCGAGTCGCCACTGCTTGGAGTCGAGTCCGCCTCAAAGTTCGTCCACAGGGTCCGACGAAGGAGATGGAGCTTTCGCCGGGTGATTGGGAAGATGGAGGACACGTTGCAGGTCGTCGAGGGAGCCGCCGCCGCCGCCTATACGCTACCAGATCCCGTCTGCTGACGCGACCAGAAGGAGTCGCCGCCTCTGTTCACTGAGCGCAAGGGATCCAACCGCCTGGGAGTGAGTCACCGCATGTCGCCCTTGCTGGACATCACATTGCCGGCGCTAGACGCCTCTGCCTCTACTACCACCAAGGAGGGACACCGCCAATGGCAGCGTCGCCCACCAAGGAAGGAGACGAGATGCTGCCGCTTGTTGCCTGTGTTGTGTTGACGTTCATGTGCGTGAGCCCAAATGAACGCCCTCGTCACTATCGTACGACACCCCGATGGCGCATTGTGGAATCGGAGAAGCGCACCGCGCTTCCCTCTCCCTCGTCTAGGTCTCCGACTGTAAGCTTAGTTCGCTCTGGGAAAACCTAGACTCGTCAATAGTTGATGCCACCCCGCAACCCCTAAGGTTTATTTAAAACCTAGGGCGCCACCCACGCACACACCACGTGTCGCCACGTGTGCGCCACCAGGGCCCGACATAAGTCGGTCCATGGGCTCGCCAATGGTTCAATATGAACGTTGAGTCTAGTCTCATAATTACGTGCACACCCTTCACACGTGTTAGGGCGAGCGTCCGCGTCTCCTTTACGCGTCCTTCACTCAAACCCCCAAATTAGGGTGACCAATCGGGTTGACCCTTGGAGGACTCGAGCTCAGGCAATCTCAGAGTCTGCCCACCGTGCCAGATGACCCAGGATCAACATCATCCGTCACGCTTGATGTGCTTCGAGATTCGTGCTAAATCCCGGGGGCATCACATTCTCCCCCACCTATGTTTGTTGTCGCACTCGACGATAGGCCATCCAGATAATCTTGTATCTACTCCTCAAACTACCATAAGTTAGAAGCTTTTTCCCATCGTGCTTCTTCCTCAAGTGTGTCTTCCCATTGGATCAGAAACTCCATTCTTCGATTTCTGCCTGTGTAGCCAAGTGTTTTATGATTTAAAATTTTTTCTATATTTTTGTCAAATTCCACTCTAATGCTTAGTGGAGCCCAACGTCCTTGAGCTCTACTGGGTTCTCCTTCATTTGTAAAAAATTTCTTCAGAAAACTCACGTGGAACGTCGGATGCAGTTTCAACCGATCTAGGAGTTTCAATCTGTAAGCAACTGCACCAATCCATTGTAAGACCTCAAAAGGTCCATCATATCTCTGTATCAAACTCTTGTGCGCCGATTTAGCAGATATTTTCTTCCATATTTGAGGTGTTAATTTCAACAAAACTAGATCCCCAACCTCAAAATTTTCATCTCTCTAGCTTTGATTAGCGTAGTGCTGCATCCTTCTTACAGCATGTTTTAAGCTATCATGAGCCTCCTGGAGCACCTCGGCACGCTCCTTAGCCACCCGAAACGTTGCTGGGCACTTGCCCTCTGTCTGCTGAATTATGTCCACTGGTGTAATGGGCTGCCGTCCTAAGACAATCTCAAAAGGGGTCTTCCCTGTAGATGAAGACCGCTGCAAGTTATAAGCAAGTTGCGCTGTGTTGAGGAGAGACACCCAATTGCACTGTGTCGAGGAGAGACACCCAATTGTGCTGGCTTGCTGTAATGAAATGTCGAAGATACTCCTCCAGCAACGTATTCACCCTCTCTGTTTGACGATCAGTCTGAGGATGATTTGTTGTTGAAAACTTCAACTCCGAGTTAAGTGTTTTAAACAATGATGTCCAAAAGTTCCCTGTGAATTTGGCATCTCTGTCGAAGATGATGTCAAGTTGAAGCCCAAATTGCTTCACCACATATTTGAAGAAGAGTTCAACCGTGTCCTTGGCTGAACAAAGCTCTGGTGCTGCGATGAACATTGAATATTTCGAAAATCTGTCCACCACCACTAACACTAAGGCTTTACCATCGACGTTCGGCAATCCTGTGATAAAGTCCATGGAAATTGAAGTCCATGGGTGTTCCGGTACTGGTAGAGGCTGAAGTAGTCCTGCTTCACGCCGTCGGTCAACTTTATCTTGCTAGCAGATCAAGTAAGTGTGGATGTAATGATCAATATTGGCTTGCATGGAAGGCCAATAGTATGATCTGGACATAAGTGCTAACATCCTACGCTGTCCTAGATGACCACTCCATGTAGTGTCGTGGAGCTCCCTCATAAGCTCCGATGTAGTCCGCCAGTTGCCGGAACAAAGGGTTATTGCCTTGCATTTTAGTAGTAATATTCATAGCTATTTCATGTTAAATTTAGGCTTGTTTTGACACTTTTATACACTTTTAAGGCTTATTTACTTATATGCTTCGGAATCTTCACTTTTTCGTGCTTTTGTGGAATTTCAGGTAAAATCACTCATTTTCGACATATTTTGAACATTCTGAGACCATAGGGTGATTTCTTATACGAAGACAAAGCTACACGTCAAATTTGGGCTTAAACGGAGTTAACCTGAAAAATACGGCCTTCACCAGCCTAGTCGCCAGCCAGCAGAACCTCACAGAGAGCTACACGGCCGTGTGAACCTCGCGGGGTTCACCAGTATTCCTTTAGGCCGAGAACTGCACAGAACAAAGCACAGTCAGGTGAACCCGGTGGGGTTCACCGTGCTTCTTTTAGCCAAAATGCACAGAATGAATCACGGCCAGATGAACCCGGCGGGGTTCACACATGATTCTGACCCAGGCGACAACGAGTCTGAGTTTCATTCGGATTTTCCATGATTTCCAACCCATTTGAAGTCCAAATTTGGCAATTAAGGACTCTATGGAAAGCTCTTTCGAAGGAGAACACATAGAATATAAAAGCCCCAATTTTCATGCCCTAAACATCGAGTAATCACGCGACGAAGCGGCTAGAGCGGAAGAACCCGGCGAGAAGAGGAGTTCGAGGCGATTTTTGGAGATTTGATCATCGGAGCACTTCGATTCTTCAAGATTTGTTTTGGTTTATTTTCTCATATCCCTTATAAACTCTTCCTTGTGATTTTCCCATGTTAAAAGAGAGATTTTTGAACGTTTCAATGATGATTGTAGCGTAAACCCTATTTCGGGGCTCGGTCGAAGCCCGTTGACGATTCTTATTCGCAAACTTTATTTTAATTCTATTATTTGGATTGATTTGTGAGCATATTTTATTTTGATGCACTTATATCATGATTTTACCTTGGCCGAATATTTTCATGTATTAGCCATTACGATTTATACCAAGAGGAGGATCGTAAGGGTTGAAACTTTTAGTAAAACTTGCGAGACCTCGACACGAGAGTGCTTGGTCTTCGCTTGAGGGTTTCATAATCTGCCATAGAACTCATTGGGTTCGTCTAAAACGATCCACCGCAAGAGTAGGAGATCGTCTTAGTCAAACACCAGGGTGTACACTCAAGAGATGACATCTTGTACCCTAGGGTTAGATTCCTTGTGCAAAACCAATAATCCAAATAACTAATATCTTTCTTGTGCGATTAAGATCGTCATTGTGGTAGAAACCGTAGCCCTGATATCTCTCTCATATCTACTCTCTACCGTCGTAATTTCGATTGCTTGTTTTCAGTTTTAGTTTTCAAAACCACGTTTCGATTCGTCTAGCTATTAAAACTTAGATTTTTTGGTATTCAACCTTGTTCCCTATGGGATTCGACATCTTTTATATTACTTTGACATAACCGTGCACTTGTGGGACGTGTCAAGTTTTTGGCGCCGTTGCCGGGGAACAACAATTGATATTAGTATACTTCTGAGAATTGGTAGACTAGGCTTCATGTTAGTTTTTCTTTACTGCACTACTATTTTCTTTTTTTCTTTATTTACTCGCTGTCTTAGAACTTTATAATTTTTGACTGACCATTTTATGCAAAGAAGTTCTAGGGCTGGTACATTCTTTGACATTGATCCAGAGATCGAGCGCACCTTCAGGACAAGAAGGAAGCAAAATCAAATTCAGAAAAAGGAAAACATGAACCATCTAGGAGGAGAAAATCAAATGGAGCACATTCAGCTTGATGTGAACAATGACCAAGTACCATAACCAATGGGGAACAACTATAACAACAGAACGTTGAAGGATTACTCTGCTCCCTATGCTCATGGTTTTCAATCAGGAATTGCTAGGCCCGCCGTTGAGGCCAATAACTTTGAAATAAAATATGCTCTTCTTTCTATGGTGCAACAAAACCAATTTGGCGGTTCTCCTCTTGAGGACCCCAACATGCACCTCTCTATTTTTCTAGAATATTGTGATATGCTGAAAATTAACGGTGTGTCTACTGATGCTATCAGGTTGCGATTGTTTCCCTTATCTTTGAGGGACAGAGCGAGACCTTTGCTGCACATACTACCTTCTGCTTCAATAAGAACATGGGCAGAGCTTTCTCAAGCCTTTCTCTCCAAGTACTTTCCTCCATCCAAGACAATTCAGTTGCGGAATCAGATAACGAGTTTCATGCAGAAAGATGGAGAATCCTTATATGAAGCTTGGGAGAGGTTTAAAAAGCTCCAAAGGATGTGTCCACATCACGGAATTGAGACTTGGGTCTTAATCCAAACGTTCTATAGCGGTTTGGATTATAACACAAGACTTACAATGGACGGTGCAGCAGGAGGCGCCTTGATGAATAGGAGAGTTGAAGATGCAATGAACCTTCTCGAGGACATGGCGATTAATCATCACCAATGCACATCTGAGAGAGGTACCTCTACCAAGAAGTCAGGTAAGTATGACCTTGACTCCCTTACTACTCTCATGGCTAAGGTGGATAATCTGACTAGAAAGATTGATTCTTGGTCTGTTAATTCAATGCTTGTTAACGCTATTTCTTGTGAGGTCTGTGGAGTTGCAGGTCATGCAGGGGCAAATTGTCAAGCAGGAGACGGACAGATGGCTGCAATTCACTCTGAGCAATTGAATGCTGTTAGAAATTTCAATCCCAACAACAATCCATACTCCAGCACATTCAATCCAGGATGACGCAACCACCCAAATTTCTCATACCGAACAACTCAGCCAATGCAGCCTGGACAAGTTCTACCACAACAAACCCAGCCCCCACAAGGAAATTTCAAGCAGCCCCAACAGAACAATTTCAGACCACCAGGATTTCAGGCTAGGAACTACAATGCACCACCACCATAGCCGAGGCCGAACAATGATTCAAATTTGAGCAAGCAACTTGAAGGACTGACAGACATGATGAAGCTGATGATGACAAGGATGGACTCCCTCGAGACACACAATAAAATGCTGGAGAGTCAGCTAGCCCAGCAAGCTAGCTCATCCTCTAGAGCACCAGGCAAGCTTCCATCCCAACTAGAGGTAAACCGGAGAGAGCATTGCAATGTAATCTCCACTCGGAGCGGCAAACAACTTGAGGATCCAAAGATGCCGACCGATGACAGGATAGATGAGTTGACTACCGAACCTGTGGTACCACAGTCAAATGCAACACCGGTGGCACCTGAACCAGCTGAAGAGGAGCGACCCTACATGGGACCGCTTGCATATAAGCCATCGATTCCTTTTCCACAGAGGCTTGTCAAGGCTAAATTAGACAAGCAGTTCGGTAAGTTTTTAGAAGTATTGAAGAAACTATATATTAACATCCCTTTCGTTGATGCTCTTTCATGGATGCCGACTTATGCAAAATTCCTGAAAGACATCTTATCAAACAAGAGGAAGCTAGAGGATCAAGGGACCATTGCACTCACTGAGGAGTGCAGCACCATTATTCTGAACAATCTCCCTCAGAAGCTTAAAGACCCAGGCAGTTTCTCCATACCCTGCCAGATTGGGGAGATGTCCTTTCAGAGAGCTCTGTGCGATCTAGGAGCAAGCATTAGCCTCATACCATTATCACTTTGTAAAAGGCTAGACTTAGGGGATTTGCAACCGACTAATATTTCTATACAGCTTGCAGACAGATCTGTGCATCACCCAGTTGGTATTTTAGAGGACGTAATTGTTAAAGTAGGAAATTACTTTATTCCTACTGATTTTATTGTTTTGGAGATTGATGAGGATGACAGGCTCCCTCTCATTCTAGGGAGACCTTTTCTTGCTACTGCAGGCACTATCATAGATGTCAAGCATGGGAAACTATCTTTGAATATCTGTAGCAATATTATTCAATTTGATCTAACTGACACCTTGAAATAACCTTCTCTTGCAGGTACATGCTGCAGCGTGGACATTATGGAGAAAGTTATTCAGCATGCTGAGCCCTACAGAAAAGAAGTGGACCCCTTGGAACTTGACCTGATAAACTCTATCAAGAACACCAGTAGAATGGAGAAAGCCAAGAGCTACAAAGCACGCACAAAGTTCTGGCATGACAAGCGCATAGCAAAGAAAGAATTTCGTGAAGGAGATAAAGTACTTCTGTTCAATTCAAGACTTCGGCTATTTCCAGGAAAGCTCCGCACGAGATGGTCCGGTCCTTTTACAATTCAGAAAGTTCAACCATATGGTGCCATCACAATTTGGACAGAACGAACTGGCAGCTTCACAGTTAACGGGCACCATCTCAAGCACTACTTCAAAGATGAGCGGGTCGAAAGAGAGGAAGCTCTGGCTCTCTCAGACCCTACAAATTTGCAACTCTGAAAACTCTCATGGTCGAGCTACCGACCTTAAACTAGCGCTCTTGGCAACCCAAGTTTTTGATTACTTTTTAGTCTTCATGCATTGATTTAGACCTTGTTTTACACTATTGATTTATTTTTTATTTAATTTTTGGTTTTCTAGAGGGGATTGCTACTAATATGATGTCTCTTTATGTTGTAGGAGGAAGATGTAGCACATGAAATTTTTCCAGATTTTTTCAGAATTTTTCGAGTTGATCAGTGCACTTCACGGGCAGGTGAACCCCACGGGGTTCACCAGTATTTCTCTCTGCGTAGGAACTCTCCAGTAAGCTTCACAGGCAGGTGAACCCCACGGGGTTCACCATTTTTTCTGCACACAAAGAAAGCCACCAGAATACATCACGGGATGGTGAACCCCAGTGGGTTCACCCGTGCTTTTGTAGCAACGACCCGACACCAGTAAACATCACGGGCTGGTGAACCCGAGCGGGTTCACCCGTGTTTCATCCCGCATCCACTCAAACTCAGCACCACGCGACTAGGGTTTCGCTCGTCCGCCGTCGCCCTCAAATCTCACCAGATCCCGCAAATCGTGCATATCTCTCCTCTTTCCAAACACGTACGCGATCTCTCCAGTCCGGATCAGAGTTTCCTTACAAGCAGGACATGTTTCTTTTCTATTTCGTCCCGGATTTTTGTGTTGCCTGTTCTCCGAATGTTCTATTCGCCGATCTGCCGCCGCCTTCGTTTCTCCTCGCGCTTCCAGCCAGATCTTCTCGCCAAAGCTTGCTTATTGCTTTCCGATCATCTCTAGCCACCATGTCTCCAAGAACAAAGGCCATGGCTTCCAAGAGGACCGCGCGACCGACGCAAACCTTCTCCGACTCATCCGCCACCGATGACGACAAGTATGAGCCATCACTGACTCCTCCATCCTTCCGGCCATCTTCAACCACACCTGGTTCTTCATCATCTAGGCATGGACGCACGCGTACCAACCGACCTCAGCCCTACGTCCCTCCCCCGAACGAGTTCGGGATCATCTTTCGCAACGTCGGGCAAGAAGAGCGTTATCAGACGCTGCGTCAACGTCGAGTGCTCAACACGAGATACCTTGACAGAGGCACGTTGCAGATGCTTGGGCTAAGAGAAGACGTTGACATGATGTATGCAGCAGTTGGGTGGGAACATTTCTAGCACTTATTCTCTCCCACTTACGTTGGCGTCACACTGGAATTTCTGAGTTCCTTAGAAGTAAAGGCAGATCCGATTCTTGAGCATGATCCAGGCCATTTGACATTTCGTCTGGGTAACATTGAACATACTCTTACTCTTTCCCAGTTACGCAGCATTTATGGTTTTCCTGAGTCTTGTGTACGCATGGTCCCCACAGAGTACAGTGAGCAGGGCTTCTAGAGCGCGATCACCAACGAACACAATTACTCTGCTCGCGAGGCCCGTGCATCCAGCCTTTGCAACCCTGTGATCAAGTATGTCCACCGCGCATTGGCCCATACCCTCTTTGGCCATGGTGAGAGCGACGACATGGTCCGACAGACAAAGTTATTCTATCTTTGGTGCATGCTCCATAGTTTCCATGTGGACTCTGGGTACTATTTGGCAAAACAGTTCAGCCGCGTCGCCCATTCTTTGAATAGGGCAATTGTGATTGGCGGCTTGATCACCCCTTTGGCAGTTTCATTGGGCGTCATTCCTTACGGCACACTGGAGGCTACTGGCAACAATAGACTTGAGATCGAGTCTTGCGTCGCCATGAAGCTAATCATACGCAAAGGCGACTCATACTGCATGACATTCAAGGGGAGCCTATTTTGCCTGCCCTTACCGAACCCAGAACGCACCACTGTGCATGTGCGAGGGAACTGGCGTATCTAGCCAGTCGAGGATCCACAGCCTGACCCTGTCGACACCGCACCACCTGCACCGGGTGCCTTTTCTTTTGGTGGCACTTCCACTCATGATTCTATGATGTATGTGTTGCAGGAAATTAGGGAGGAGCAGCTCCATCAACGGGAGGTGATTGATCACCTGGATACCACCGTTACCTATATTCAGCAAGATCATTTTTTGCATTTGGAATCTATGGAAACACATATGCAAGGCGGCACAAGATGATGGGGTCCGTTTAGGAGAAGCTAACAAGCATGGATGAGAGGCTTGTCTTCATCAATGAAGAGAACAGGGCACGCATGGAAATTTCTTTAGACGAGGAGGTCGAGCTAGACTACAGCGCACGCGGGAAGAGCAAGAGCTCACGAGCTTCTGGCTCTCGCTCGTGCAAGTGGAGATAGCTTCCCAGAGCATCAACATCATCATCCATTCCTCTCACATCATGGTATTGCATAGAGGACTATGCAAACTTTTAGAGTGGGTGAGCTGTCTTTACTCCAATTTCTGCTTATTGTCTTCATGTGCTGTGGTTTGCTGTGTTTGGATTGAGACTGTTATTCTGTGATGGATAGTATTTTGGCATTGTATCTTATATGCCATTATATTCGTGGGCCTAGTCCCACATCTTCAGGCACCACCTTGTGACTGTATGACATCACTTTCTTGTTTATGCCTATACTCTATTATGATGATTATGCTTTTCATATATGCTGTGTGAAATTTTTCCATAAGTATGTGCATGTGAATTGTCCTATGATAGCCATTTCATAATTTTTAAGGTTGAATGCATGATTAGTTAGGAATAATCAAAGATTGTTAAGAATACCTCCTTGTTAGAGATACTTTTTGATCATGCCCATATGTTCTATGACTCAGAAATTTTGTAATGTGGATTGACTTTGAGTTGTTCATTAGTGGGTCAAACATTTCTATGATTGTTAAATCAACTCGAGCTTGCAACTTACATGAGAATCGTATTGAGATACATATTCACTTAGTTATTCTTTGAATTCCTTTCTATTGTTGGGGAGACACTGCATCTGTCAAAAAGATATGTTATCAACTGCTGAGTATGAAAAAAAAAATCACCCTTAGATTCCTCTACTTGGCACTGCGAAAAATTGGCAGTGGTACCAAAGGACATGAGTTGAAATCTAAGGGATGTAAAGTTGAAATCAATAAAGAAACTCTTATACTTGGCATTGCGAAAAATTGGCAATGGTACCTAAGGTTATGAGTTGAAGTCTAATGCAATAATCAGTGTATCATACCCTAAATGAAACATTTGAGTTAACCCCAACGATTTGTTTAGGAAGGATTGGAATTGCATGAGTGTTGTGTGTAAACTTGATTGAATCCTATGTCTGCTGCTTACTAGGTTGTTTGGCATCTAGTTATTGTGGGATCAAACTGTTGAACACTTGAAACAACCATTTACTTGATTTCTCCTGATTAGATCTTGGATTGTTATTGAATGTTTTTCTAACTTGGATATATACCTCAACACAAAAGATTACTCTTACACCCATCTTGTATTTCATCTTATTTTTTTGCTTGAGGACAAGCAAAGATTTAAGTTTAGAGTATTTTGATGCCTTGTATTTTAGTAGTAATATTCATAGCTATTTCATGTTAAATCTAGGCTTGTTTTGACACTTTTATACTCTTTTAAGGCTTATTTACTTGAATGCTTCGGAATCTTCACTTTTTCGTGCTTTTGTGGAATTTCAGGTAAAATCACTCATTTTCGACATATTTTGAAGATTCTGAGGCCATATGGTGATTTCTTATACGAAGACGAAGCTACACGTCAAATTTGGGCTTAAACGGAGTTAGCCTGAAAAATACGGCCAAGTGAACCCCACAGGGTTCACCAGCCCAGTCGCCAGCCAGCAGAACCTCACAGAGAGCTTCACGGCCGGGTGAACCCCATGGGGTTCACTAGTATTCCTTTAGGCCGAGAACTGCACAGAACAAAGCACAGCCAGATGAACCCGGCGGGGTTCACCCGTGATTCTGACCCAGGCGACTACGAGTCTGAGTTTCATTCGGATTTTCCATTATTTCCAACCCGTTTAGAGTCCAAATTTAGCAATTAAGGACTCTATGGAAACTCTTTCGAAGGAGAACACATAGAATATAAAAGCCCCAATTTTCATGCCCTAAACATCGAGTAATCACGCGACGAAGCGGCTAGGGCAGAAGAACACAGCGGAAAGAGGAGTTCGAGGCGATTTTTGGAGATCTGATCATCGGAGCGCCTTGATTCTTCAGGATTTGTTTCGTTTTATCTTCTTCTATCCCTTAGAAACTCTTCCTTGTGATTTTCCCATGTTAAAAGAGAGATTTTTGAATGTTTCAGTGATGATTGTAACTTAAACCCTATTTCGGGGCTCGGTCGAAGCCCGTTGACGATTCTTATTCGCAAACTTTATTTTAATTCTATTTTTTGGATTGATTTGTGAGCATATTTTACTTTGACGCACTTATATCATGATTTTACCTTGGCCGAGTATTTTCATGTATTAGCCATTACGATTCATACCGAGAGGAGGATCGTAAGGGTGGAATCTTTTAGTAAAACTTGCGAGACCTCGACACGAGAGTGCTTAGTCTTCGCTCGAGGGTTTCATAATCTGCCATAGAACTCATTGGGTTCGTCTAAAACGATCCACCGTGAGAGTAGAAGATCGTCTTATTCGAACACCGGGGTGTACACTCGAGAGAAGGCACCTTGTACCCTAGGGTTAGATTCCTTGTGCAAAACCAATAATCCAAATAACTAATATCTTTCTTGTACGATTAAGATCGTTATCGTGGTGGAAACCGTAGCCCTGATATCTCTCTCATATCTACTCTCTACCGTCGTAATTGCGATTGTTTGTTTTCGGTTTTAGTTTTCAAAATCACGTTTTGATTCGCCTAGCTGTTAAAACTTAGATTTTCTGGTACTCAACCTTGTTTCCTGTGGGATTCGACATCTTTTATATTACTTCGACATAACCGTGCACTTGCGGGACGTGTCAAGGGCCGACCGCCTTCGGCCATAAGTAGGTCTTCGCCTTCAACAAAGAATCAACGAACCTTGCCTTTTTTTTCGCATCGGCTAACAACCACTGATATCTAGTGTCGAGTCATGCGGCTTGCCGAATACGCTCGAGAAGATCACCCTCAATCCTCATGAGAGTCACTAATGTTTCCATAAGTGCACGGTTACGTCGAAGTAATAAAAATATCGATCCCACAGGGACCAATGACCAAGTACTGACTTATCTTGGGATCGTTAGCTAGATAGTTTGAAAGAGGGTTAATTTTTGTAAAAGAGAAAATAAAAATACGAATGAGTTGTAATCAAATTATGGATAATCAGGACTTCAGGTTCACCACACTATGTTTCATGACTTGTTATAATTAAAATATCTTAAGAAGGATTTACTGTATTGAAGGGGATTTATTCGAATATACAGATTGCCTCTTCTCCGCAGTACAATCCGGTGTTTATCTGAATTAACCCATGCTCTCGTGGTTGTCAACTCAAGATAAACCCAATGGGCTCTTGATAAATCTAAGAAATCCCTCAAGCCGATTCGAACTACTCTCGTGTTCAAATCAACTTGTCCAAAAACTGTAGATCCGACGTCGCAATTCACTTCTCAGTACTTCTTGCGACATCTCTAAGCATGCAAACTATGGCCAGTAATTAACATGTAATATGTACAACAATAATTGAATCGAACACAAGTAAAATACTTCTAAAGATGATAAAAAATAATTAAGTCATGAAAACATAAAGGGCTACGCCCTAAATCCTGAAGAAAAGTTACGCTAGCATGGTGTTCATATTCATGTTGTAAGAATCCATGTTTTGATTACAAAATTGGCAAATAAAAATATAAATCAATAAAGAGGATGTAGTATGATGTTCCCTAGTTAAGGTCGACGCTGATCGGTCGGAAAAATAGAGTTTTTCCGGTGAAGAAATGCCTTCCGCCGCTGTTCGTCCTTGATTTCGCCCCTTTATCGATTTTGCCTTGAATCCTTGCCAAAAGCCTCCGATAATTGCTCCATATGTTGCTTAAATAGTTCATCATCACTTAATTAGGGTTTCCCCAAAATTTGGCTCGAAAACGGATCAAATCAGACAAGAAACAGAGTCAAAATCGAAACTGGCAGACGAAATTACGGCCATAAATATTTTCACGGGCAACCGTGAAACACTCTGTTCAATTCTGGATTATAGAATTATAACCGTGAAATATTTCATGGCCGGCTGTGAAATATTTCATGGCCGGCCGTGAAATATTTCATGGCCGTGAAATATTTCACACCTGGGCCGTGAAACTTTATGTAGGATATCTGATATGGCCTTGATGAAAATTACGGGTAGGCTATAATTTCTTCTGTACGTTCAGAAAATTTGGTCGTAAAATATTTCATTGGGGGGGCCATATTTTCCTAAACAAGCTCCGATTTGCATGAAATTTTATTGGCAGCTTTATCTTGACTTGTAGAATTCATCTATATGCTTGGATTCATCAAAATCAACCAATTTGTGGGCGTTTTCACCTAAAATATGTCAAAAGGGAAGAAAGGTGAAGATTCCGAACAAACAAAGAGATTTAAGCCAAAATATGTGAAAACATGATAGAAAAGAGAAATAATTGATGGTAAAATTATACTAAAAATACTATATAAATGCATGTCATCAGTCGCAAGCACCAATGTACACATGCGACTAAGAGAATCAGGAACAATATTGGCTCGCCCTAGTTTATGTTCACACTGGAAAGCAAACTCGGCGAGGAATTCTTGCCATCTCGCCTGCTTCGGTGAGAGCTTCTTCTGTGTGGTGAAGTACATGTTGGAATTGTTGTCGGTCTTCACCATAAAAATGCTACCAAGAAGGTAGACGCACCAAGTGTGGAGACAATGAATAACGGCGACCATCTCCTTCTCGTGAGCTAAGTAGTGCTGCTCTACCGGACTCAACTTCCTACTCTCAAATGCTACAGCATGTCCCTCCTGTAGTAAGACTCCTCCAATTGCTTTATCTGAAGCATCTGTATGGACTTCGTATTGGCACCCAAAGTCTGGCATGCGAAGAACTGACTCAGAGGGATTCTACTTTTTAACTTGTCCATAGCAGTCTGATGTTGTTCATTCCAATGCCACTGAGTATCTTTCTTCAGGAGGTTTAATAGTGGAGCTGCAATCTTAGAGTATCCTTAGATGAACTTCCTATAGAAGTTCCCTACTCCAAGGGAAGATCTGAGCTCTGTGGGAGAGAAAGGTGTAGGCCACTCGACAATAGCTTTAACCTTCTGAGGATCCATCTGGACAGTGCCATGACCAACAACATAGCCCAAAAACTAGAACTCACAGGCAACAAAAGAGCACTTCTCCCGCTTCAAGTACGGCTGATGGTCCCTCAGTCGCTGGAAGACTGTCCTCAAGTGTAGGCCACTCGACAATAGCTAGAGTGTCTCCTCTTGGACAATTACGCATGCTATGGGGCTCCTTACAAAGGAACCATCTGATCTGTCTTCTTGTGTCTCTGGGCAAAGATCTGGAAACCTATGGTCGTGAAGGTTCAGCACCTGAATTATTCCTCTCCATCCAAGTCTTCTTCTGACCCTGTCTTGCTTTGTTCGGCTTAGGCCGAGAGGTAGAGGCTGGTTGCTTCCCCAAAGTCCTACGAGGGGAGCGGGACTTGGATGCGCTAGTAGGAGTAGGGGCGGATGCCACCCTACTCCGTAAATCCACAAGTCCATCTGCAATAGTCATAGCCTCTTTTAGGTTCCTGAGGCGAGTGTCGCCTGACCTCAAGCTCTGCCCATGTCTGCAATCGATCTAGGAACCAATATATTCTGTCCTCCTCGGACATATCTAGAATCTCCAGCATCGCCGCCGAATAGGCCTTGACGTATTCGCGGATAGTCCCTGTATGCCTGATGCGCTGAAGAGCGTCGCGTGCTGCCTTCGTCGGATCAATAGGCCGGAATTGAGTCTTGAGTTCTGCCTTTAATTCTTCCCAAGAAATGTCTCGTGGTACCTCTTCTCCTGCAGGTGCCACTAAGGTCGCCACCAAAGCTTGGCGTCACCAATGAGATAGGCAGCACACACCTGCGCATGCTCAGTATCAGCAACCTGAACAGATCTGAAATACTACTTGATGTCCCAAAGGAAGTTTTCCAACTCCTTTGCACTGCGTGTCCCACTGAAAGGTGTGGGCTGGTATCTTCAAACGAACCATGGATGACCGGGTCTCCCCTGTTGATGACATGCAAAAATATGATATTTCGTGACATAATTTTATTATTATTTTGGAGTAAAATGCATGTTTTATCTCATTTATGTACTTAAATGCTTCATATTCTTCAGAGTCTTCACTTTTCCCTTGTTTTATGAAAATGTAAGTTTTTAGCCTCAAAATTGATGGAATTTGGAGAATCTGAAGGTATGAGACGATTTCTCATGACGAGACGGAGCTACACGCCAAATTTCAGCTCAAATAGAGCCTTCTACAGAGTGCACGGTCATGGGTGTGCATCCATGCACGACCATGTATTGTAAGTCATCAGAATCGTCCTAACCGAGCCGTGCATGGGCGTGCTCGTGCACCGATACACGGTCGTGCATCGCCTCGTCCAGCTTCGATAGGCCCTCGGTATTTCGACCATAACTTTCTATTCCTGGCTCAGAATTGAACAAAATTTCAGGGAGACCTTCCCAACTGGGATACACACGTTTTAGGACCGAAATTATGAGATTTGATCAAGCGGTTGGAGAGAACAAGGTGAAAGGGTGAGACCTTAGGGTTTGGGGCGATTTTCTGGGCGACAACACTGTTCCGGCTTGATTTCTTCGTCGTTCCGGCGTGGATCTGCGTGTTGGACCTTCTTCCATCAAGGATCTACCCTTTATTTTGGTTTGAATCAACTTTTATGAGAGATTTTATGTATTAACGATGAATCTTGTAGCTTAACTCTATTTTCAGGGTTTGGGCGTAGCCCACTGTAAGAATGCTTAATATTAATGTTTGACCTACTTATTTCTCATATTTATCTTTGTTCTTATTCATGTTTAGGATGTTTTATCTTGTGTTTATGTACTGGTCATACGTATGCATGTCTTAGATGTCAAGGGAAGGACTGAGAGGTGAACCTTGATCATCGGAACCCCTTAGACTGGACTGGTGATTTCGTGTTGCGAGAGCACTCGAAATCACCCGAGGAACCCTAATCCTTCACAGATCCCATTGGATCCGACTTAACCCGGTAAGCCACGAGAGTAGGAGACTTGGGTTTAGTCGGATACCGGACCGTGTCCTGAGAGAGAGCGCGTCTGTACCCTAGGAAGGATTACCTTGAGAATTTAGATAAAAGTCAATTTAAAATATCAAACCTTAATATTTCTGTATGCTTCAGTGTGGTGAAACCTAAAACCCCGAATATCTCTCATAGATCTAAAACCCTGTTTGCTTTGCTCTTTGCTTTGCTTGATTTAAGTCAGTTTTAGTTTAATTACTTGCACAGGATTTTAGCTATTTCTCCCTTAATCATTTACCTAGCTACGAGTTGACCGATCAGTTAGTACTTGACCCTAGTCCCTATGGGTTCGATCTTATTTATTACGCGATAGACCGTGCACTTGCGGTAGTAGCCGTCTAGGCCCTATTAAGTTTTTAGCGCCGTTGCCGGGGACTAGGTTGCCAATATTAACACGATCAGAAAATTTGTAGACTAGGTTTAGTTCGATTTCATTTTCTTTTTATTCGGTTTGTTTACCTATTGTTTCTTTACTCTTTGTTTTTAGTTGTAATTTTTGTTTGGTGCAGTGCTACTAATCTCTTTTGTCTAGATACTTATTTATGCCTAGGAATACTGCGCGAACAGGGGAACTTGTACCTGGAGACCCGGAGATAAAATGTACTTTCCGTTTGGTCAGAGGAAATTTGAAGAGATTGAAGCTTGAAGGACATTTTTCTGACAACAAAACAATGGAAGCCAATGCCAACCGCTCTTTGAAAGACTTGGCAACACCCACCATCTCTGGTGTGCACTCGAGCATATCTCGGCCTGCTATCGAAGCTAACAACTTCGAGATCAAGCCATCACTTGTACAGATGGTGCAACAGAATCAATTCAGTGGAGTAGCCACTGATGATCCTAACCTTCATTTATCCAATTTTCTAGAATGCTGTGACACTTTAAAGATTAATGGTGTTCATCCTGATGCTATCAAACTAAAACTCTTCCCTTTTTCTCTCAGGGATCGAGCTAGGGCGTGGTTGCAGTCTTTACCACAGGCATCAATCACAAC
Organism: Costus lasius; assembly: GCA_027563935.2. NCBI lineage: Eukaryota > Viridiplantae > Streptophyta > Magnoliopsida > Zingiberales > Costaceae > Costus > Costus lasius. Next base: position 122,051,961 of record CM050446.2, read on the forward strand.
GTAGGAACAACTATCGCAAGCTTTTCGGTCAAAGTATTTCCCACCAAGCAAAACCGCCCAGCTCAGGAATCAGATAACCAACTTTGCCCAACGAGAAGGAGAGTCCCTGTATGAAGCATGAGATAGGTTCAAAGAACTGTTGAGAATGTGCCCACATCATGGTCTACAGAAGTGGGTGATCATCCAGACCTTCTACAATGGATTGCTATACCAAACTAGACTTTCTGTAGATGCTGCTACTGATGGGGCACTAATGAACAAAAATTATGATGATGCGATGGAGTTGATTGAGGACATGACCCTCAACCATTATCAGTGGTCAGGAGAGAGGAGCCAACCAGTTAAAAGTTCAGGGAAGTTTGACATGAATATGATTAATTCCCTAGTAGCAAAAGTTGATTTACTTTCTAATAAACTTGACTCTATCAATGTTTCTACTTCTAACTCTATGACTTGTGATGTTTGTGGAGTGACAGGACATTCCTCTGGTGATTGCCACATCTTGAGTGCTTCCTCTGAACAAGTCAATGCTATTGGGAATTTCAGGAATCAGAACAACCCCTACTCGAACACATACAATCCGGGATGGAGAAATCACCTGAATTTCTCCTATAGGTTGAATCAAGGGCAAATTCCTCCTGCTAATTTTTCTAATCAGAACTTCTCTTCTAATTTCAGGCCTCCCCTTGGAATACAACATCCATCTGCCAATCAAAGACAACAAGATCCTCCTCAGAAGTCTAGGTTAGAGTCAATGTTGAAAAATTTCATGGCAACTCAAATGAAGCACAATGACTCTGTGAGTGAGCAGATTCGCCAGTTGAACATGAAGGTGGACTCTGTCTCCACTCACTCTAAAATGATGGAAAGCCGGATCACAGAGCTGGACCAATGAACTAGTGCATTGTCTAGACACCCAAGAATGCTCCCAGCACAGCCTGAAGCAAATCTAAGAGATCAGTGCAATGCCGTCATTGGAAGTGGCGTTGAGCAATTGGAGAAATCTGAAGCTGAACATATGGGGGATGAAGAAGGAAAATATGAAAATCAGGAAGAGGAGCCTCATCATAAGACTCCTGACGCGTGCAATGCTGAAACGGTAATAGTGGCTGCTGAGAACTCTAAGGATTCCACATGCAAGCAGCTACCTCTCAAAGTTGAAGACCCTGGTAGTTTTGATATACCATGCAAGATCGGGAACACCGCATTCAATAAGGCACTATTGGATTTAGGCTCTGGAGTCAGCATAATGTCTGTCATAACCTATGAAAAGCTAAACTTGGAAACTCTCACATCAACATCTCAAATACTGTAGTTTGGAAACGGCTCTAGACTTCACCACTGGGGATCACCAAGAATATACCACTGCAATTTAAAGGAATATTTATCCCGGTAGACTTTGTAATTCTGGACATAGCCGAGAACCCACTTTTCCCTCTTATATTGGGCAGACCATTCTTTAACGCGATCAGAGCTATAATCGATATCCCACACAGAATGATGACTTTTCGCATTAATGGAAATAATATGTCATTTGATTTTCCTGCTACTGATGACCAATTCTGTTTTTCAGGTTCCAGGGAGAACAGAGAGGTGTTGAAGGAAAGTACCGGACAATCAAGAAGCAAGATGAAGCTCTTCCCAAAGACCTTTCCTGAACATTTTGGAGACAGACCCGACGAACCGATTGGTCTAGAAAGAGACAAGATGGTGGCGAATATAACACATACTAGAGATGCCACGGGAGCCCATTTGAAGAAGAAATTGGGATTGCTCAAGAATGAAATTCTAGTTAAGGACAGCCTATATGTTTTGCTCTATTGTTTCATGTTCTGTTAAGACAGTTAGAGATAAACTATTATATCTTATGCTCACTTTAATAGGTGTACTTCGTAGGCAACAACAAAAGCAGAGGCTCCATGCCACCTACTTAGCCTCTCCACCTCCAGACCCACCATGAGCATCATGATGGTCAAGCTACTGACCCTAAAGAAGCGCTTGTTGGGAGGCAACCCAACCTCTTGTTTGCCATTTTCGCTTTCTCATTTATTTTCATCATTTAGACTTTATTGTTTTCTAGTTTTTATTTCATATTTATGCTCTTTAAGCTGTACCATGCTGATGAAAATTTTTCTGGATTTTTCAAGAATCACCGAGCCATGCACGGTCGCACCCATGCATCCATGCATGGCCGTGCACGGCTCGGTTAACTCTTTTGCACAAGAGACAGAGAGCTGCATGGGCGTGGGCGTGAAGGCATGCACGGGGGTGACGCGTAACAAGTTTCGCACCTGCGCTTGACCGAGCCATGCACGGGCGTGCCCGTGCACCGATGCACGGCCGTGCATCGTAAGTGGACTCCGTTGGAAACTTCAGACCGAAAGCTGCACAGGCCTGGCTGTGTACGTGTGCATGGTTGTGCACGATTTTATTATAAGGGCCGCCGCCTGCACACTCGCGTACACACCCGTGTACGCAACCCTAGCGTCGTCGCCGCCGTCTAGATCCGCCGCCTACGGTGCTCGATCGACTACCGACGGCCTTCCATCGTCTTCCCCATCCTTCGGCGATTCTTTCCCCTAAGTTTTCAGCGTCGATCCGTGCCTCACGACACCGTCCGCCGCTGCCCTAGCTTCTTCCGCCGCCCGCGATTCCGCTGCCGCCGACCGTCTTTCTTCATCGTCGACGCCTCCAAAGCTCCTTCCACAGCATCAGCTAACTTCCTGTCACAATCCTATACCTCCAGAATGTCTCAACGCAAGCAGACTACTTCCAAGCACCGTGCGCCCACTTCACAGGCCGCCGCCGATCCTCTTCCACCGCCAGCCTTGCCGCCTACGCCATATGGGATCATCTGTCGAAATCCTGAACATCTTGCCAGGCTCACCGCACTCTCACGCCGATCGGTGGTGATGACACGATTCCTCGATCATTCGACGCTGAACACTCTAGGCTACTACGAAGACGTGCAATGACTCTTTCAACGTGTGAGGTGGGATCAATTTTACACTATCAACTACGCCACCTACATCCCCATTGTACTGGAGTTCCTCTCATCCATGGAATTTCATGCCAGCATCCACTCCGACGACGATGATGATAGTCTTTCCTTTCTACTCAACAACACTGAGTTCGTGCTTACACTAATAGAGCTGAACTCTATTTATGGTTTTTCTACTGATGGGACGCGCCTCACACCAACTGAGTTTAAAGCAAGTAACTTCTGGGCCGACCTAACTGGCTTCTGACCCTTTGACACCAGGACAGCTAGAGCCACCTACCTGAGGAACCCTGTGGTGAAATATGTGCACCGTGTCCTAGCACATACTATTTTCGGTCGAGGGGAGTCTGATGGTCTTGTCCGAGCTTCTGAGCTCAGTTTCTTTGGGCTATGCTGCATGGGGTTCGCCTCAACACTCCTTTTCATTTTGCCCGACAACTCCAGAAGGTATCAAGGGCACCGAAGGGTGCAATAGCTCTCGGGGGACTTCTTACCCTTCTTGCTTATGCAGTAGGGATTCATCCCTACCAGATGGAGCAGGCGCGAGGCAACAGCCGACTCGATCTTGATTCTTGCATCTCGATGCAGATGATAGTGAAGGAAGGTGAACTTTACAGCTTGGTCTTCGCCGGGAGCGATGTGAAGTTACCGCTGCCAAATCCTGCACGTACTACTGTTCGAGAGCAGCGGAACTAGAGAGTGGAAGCAGTTGAGGATGAGGATGTGCCTCTTGCAACTAAACTACCACAACCTTCTCAGCAGCACCCTTCTACCCAGCTCGACCGCATTGAGACTATAATCCGGTTTGTCCGCGACGCCCAGCAAGAGACTCACCTATCTGTCGATGCGGGCAATGACCGGATTCAACAGCTCGAGACTGAGGTTGAGCGCAAAGGATGAGTACAGTCCTCTATTTTAGAGTCTGTGCATGACCTTCAGGCGAGGCTGTGTCGGCGTTGAGGATGAGCTTCTTTGGTTTCACCCGTCACTTGGTCAGCTTTTTGTTTTTCTAGTAGTTTTCTTTATTCTAGTTGTTTGTTTTCTTTAGTCACTTCTTGGTAGTTTTAAGTTTTTCGCTTTTATTTCTTGTATGGTTTGTTAGTTAGTTATGCCAACATCTTTAGTGTCTTGCCCAAACTCTACTTTTCTCTATACTGTTTGCTTTGTCTTCTAGTATTGCGTTATTCTATGACTACTTGATTGCTTGGGATGAGATTCTTGACTTTTATCTGCCAATGGTCTATAATGGTTATGGTTTGCACATATGATTCTTTGGTTTACTGTAGTTGATTGATGTAATTAACCCGATTCATTATTGGTAGAATCCTGAAGAGTATGCTTGTTACCTTACCTTAGCCTTGATATGCATCTCATGTGTAGAAAGTGATTATATCTGGTTTCTATCTCTACTTTATTTGTGCACTTTGTCATGGGGGTTAGAAATAATAATGGTGATACCGAAGTGTTCTTGTACATTGCACATTGTACATCCACTTGGCATTATTCTTTGCATCACAATGAAAAAAATGGTTAGTGGTACCTAAGTTCCTTGTCAGTTATGCTTGGCACTGACCCCATGGTTTTCATCAATGATAGTGGTACCGAAGCAAAGCTTGGCACTTGGCACTGTCATGTTCTAAAAAAAAATGCACCACATCTCATGACTTAGTACACAGTGTTATGCTTTTTTAAAGCTTGATCAATCATATCATTGCTGTGAGATGCACTGTAAAGGTTTTTGGTAATGTAACTTTGCATGCTATATAGATTGTATCCATGATAATTAGTTTAATTTGCTTTCCATACTGCATTATAACCTGAAGACCTATTGTGTTTAACCAATAACCTTATTAGACCTAGATGAGCTATTGGAGATTCTCTATTCCATGTCATCATTGTATTCTAGACAATTCAATTGCTTGAGGACAAGGAAAACTTTAAGTCCGATGTATTTGATGACATGCAAAAATATGATATTTCGTGACATAATTTTATTATTATTTTGGAGTAAAATGCATGCATTGTCTCATTTATGTACTTAAATGCATCATATTCTTCAAAGTCTTCGTTTTTCCCTTGTTTTATGAAAATGTAGGTTTTTGGCCTCAAAATTGATGGAATTTGGAGAATCTGAAGGTATGGAACGATTTCTCATGATGAGACGGAGCTACACGTCAAATTTCAGCTCAAACAGAGCCTTCTACAGAGTGCACGGTCATGGGTGTGCATCCATGCACGGCCGTGCATCGTAAGTCATCAGAATCGTCCTAACCGAGTCGTGCACCCATACACAGCCTGCATCGCCTCGCGCAGCTTCGACAGGCCCTCGGTATTTCGATCATAACTTTCTATTCCTGGTTCGGAATTGAACGAAATTTCAGGGAGACCTTCCCAACTGGGATACGCACGTTTTGGGACTGAAATTACAAGATTTGATCAAGCGGTTGGAGAGAACGAGGCGAAAAGGCGAGACCTTAGGGTTTGGGGCGATTTTCTGGGCGACAACACTATTCCGGCTTGATTTCTTCGTCGTTCCGGCGTGGATCTGCGTGCTGGACCTTCTTCCATCAAGGATCTACCCTTTCCTTTGGTTTGAATCAAATTTTATGAGAGATTTTATATATTTAACGATGAATCTTGCAGCTTAACTCTATTTTCGGGGTTTGGGCGTAGCCCACTATAAGAATGCTTGATATTAATGTTTGACCTACTTATTTCTCATATTTATCTTTGTTCTTATTCATGTTTATGTACTGGCCATACGTATGCACGTCTTAGATGTCAAGGGAAGGACTGAGAGGTGAACCTTGATCATCGGAACCCCTTAGACTGGACTGGTGATTTCGTGTTGCGAGAGCACTCGAAATCACCCGAGGAACCCTAATACTTCACAGATCCCATTGGATCCGACTTAACCCAGTAAGCCACGAGAGTAGGAGACTTGGGTTTAGTCGGATACCGGACCGTGTCCTGAGAGGGAGCGCGTTTGTACCCTAGGAAGGATTACCTTGAGAATTTAGATAAAACTCAATTTAAAATATCAAACATTAATATTTATGTATGCTTCAGTGTGGTGAAACCTAAAACCCCGAATATCTCTCATAGATCTAAAACCCTGTTTGCTTTGCTCTTTGCTTTGCTTGATTTAAGTCTGTTTTAGTTTAATTACTTGCACTGGATTTTAGCTATTTCTCCCTTAATCATTTACCTAGCTACGAGTTGACCGATCAGTTAGTACTTGACCCTAGTCCATGTGGGTTTGATCTTATTTATTACGTGATAGACCGTGCACTTGTGGTAGCAGCCGTCTATGCCCTATCACCTGTGCCTGTGGCTGACGAAGAGGAAGGTAGAACGGCTACCCTTCTCTTAAGATCAGTCACCTCCAATGCAATTGCTCCAAGTGTTGAGGAGAGACGTGCCAACTCACTATCAAGGTGGGTGCCTAAGGACTCTATCATCCTGTGGAGAGCCTCAAGGCGTTCCACCACTATGGAATCTCTATCATGATTCCCGATCACAGCTTCAAGACGGGAGATGCATTCAGCTGCGGAAACCATAGCTATTTTGTGCTCTGAAGGTCTGAGAGGTGATATGTGATCTGAAGGTCTGACCTCTGGGTGCACTGAGAAAGAGCGACATAAGCACTCGGTCTAGGCTGAAACTAATCGATTAGTGAAGAGACCGAGGGATTACGCCCCAGCACTAAGCACCGACGTACGCAACCCCCAAACAGTATCCACTAACGTCTATATCTCGGGTATCCAAACTCTGCACAAACAATGCTCTGATACCGGTTTGTCATGGGAAATTTTTATTTTAACTAGAAATCTTACATCGAGACCGACATAACTTCTTTCGAAGCCCCCAAACCCTAATCTAGAGTGAAGTGTCTAGCTATGGACACTTAAGCGAAAGCACAAGGAAACTCAATCACCCGCATCCAAGAGGGGTTCGGTGACTCACCGCCCCAACAAGTACGCTCACAGAAGTTACACTACTAAAATCTCTCAGCCCGCACTCCTCACTCGTCGTAATACCCAAATCGGGCCGATGGACAATTTACTGGACCTATGAGCAAGAGCAAGCAAGGCCGGCCTTTCGAGGGGCTAATAGGCCCCACAAGTGCATGGTTTCTATTGAAGTAGTAAAAGATCGTCCCAAGAGAGTAGAGTGTCAAGTACCGACTTTAAGTGTCATTGAAAGCTAGACAATCAAAAATAGAATTAAGAAAATGAACTAATCTAAGTTTAAAATATCAAATCTAAGAGTCAACAACTAGATGAGGTTTACAGTTTTGAAGAAGTTTCGGGACTTTAGGTTTCATCATGTTGAATGCTAAAACATAAAAAAATTAATGAGTCGAATTTAGAAGCGGAGTACATTCTCTCAAAGCATAATCCGACAGTAATTTATTCAAGGCGATTAGTCCTATTATACCGCTTACCTTCTCTCGAAGCGTAAACCGGTGCCAACTTAAGCTAATTTCCTACTCCCGTAGCAAAACTAACTTAAGAAAGACCCAATGGGCTCGATGACAATCGTTAACCCTCGAGTGATATAATTCATATCACAAGTCTAAGTTGGAAAGTCGAGTGTTACGATTCACCTCTCGGTATTTTTCGTAACACTTAACACATATAAAATGTTTGGCCAAAACATATTTACGCAAGTAAGCACATCAAAATTAGATAAACAAATTACTTGAAAATATCACTGAAATTCACATGAGAGTTTTACATTTGAAGAATTGTTCAACGGGATACGCCCGAGTCCCGAAATAGGGTTTACTCTAGAGCATATATTGTTTCATACAAAAAACCCAAGAAATTGAATTCGAAAGTAAGGGAAATTACAAATCAAGCGTAGGAGACGATGAATCTTCAGTCTTTTTTTGAAAATCCCAAAGAAATCCGGTCAAACAAGCCCTTGAACGCTGGTTTTCGCCCTGTCTTCGCCCTAGTCAAATTCTCCAAGGATTCGAACCTTGTAACCGCCCAAAATCGCTACTTTTATACCTTAATTGAAGCCTTGAGTGGTTAGGAAGGTTAATTGGGAGTTTTCCCCAATTTCTAGGCTCTTGGATTAACGGATTTAGTGAAGAAACGGTTAAAGGTTGTGATCTGTGGACGCCGTCACGGGCATGATGACGATCACGGCCAGGCCGTGATGAATTCTGGATGCTGCGACGTTGTAAGCACGGCCGTGATGATGGACACGGGTAAGCCGTGATTAGTGTGAAAAATTCCTAGATGGAGATCACGCTCGTGCGCACACCGGTGATGACTTCGGCTGATTTTGTGTCGGAACTCGTCACGGCCGTGTCGGGTTCGTAAGGGGCTGATCACACCCATTCTCCAGGGCATGATGGCTGTGCTGAATTTCTGGATTTTGGCGGTCATGGCCGTGATAACCATCACGGCCATGCCATGTCAGCTTCGCCGAACAAGATATGGACACCTATCTGATCACGGCCGTGATCAGCATAGATAACTCTAAAAATTCCCAAAATTTTCCTGTGTGATGCTTGTAATGTACTGAACCTTTCCATAACTTCAAATCTTCAAAATATTGTCAAAAATATAGGAAAATAACCTGCATTTCACAAACAATCCAAAAATAGTGAAGATTCTGAACTTAATAGAAAAAGATTCAAAATAATAGGATAAAAGCAAGACTTAAGCCTCAAAAGAGCACATAAATAAGACTTTAAATTCATTAAAAATAGCGCTTACCAGGGGCCGGGCCGAATAATAGCAGTTATCAAAGCAGCTAGCCCTATATGGGCTCACACAATAATTAGAAGAGGCCGATCGAGCAAAAAGCTCAGAAAGAGCTCGACCGACGATGCAGGTACAACAGTTAATTTCTAAGTACGAGGAAGTTAGATGTTACCCTTGTACCGTGCCTCGGACTGTTGAAGAATCCTCCGTACACCAACCAACGTACGCAAATAGTCCGTACAAATTAGTCATGCGTGCCAAAAGCCCCACACGTGAGTCCCTCTACCAACTGTATAAGGAAGCCACGCTTGTGGAAGGAAATCACGCGTCTTCGCATGCAAATCTCCCCTTCTTCTTCACGCGTTCACCTTCCTGCTCACGCCTACCACCCAGAGATCGCCGTCGGCCGTTGCTGGTCACCCAGCCGACCACTCACTGGTTTGCCGGAACCCTAGCACCCCACCACCACTGAAATCGGAACCCTAATCGGATCGCCGAGTCGCCGCTGCTTGCAATCGAGTCTGCCTCAAAGTTCATCCGCAAGGTGCGACGAAGGAGACGGAGCTTTCGCCGGACGATTGAGAAGATGGAGGACGCGTCGTAGGTCATCAAGGGAGCCGCCGCTGCCTGGACGCTACCAGATCCCGTATGCCGATGCAAGCAGAAGGAGTCGCCGCCTCTGTTCGCTGAGCGCAAGGGATCTGACTGCCTGGGAGTCGCCACCTGTTGCCCTTGCCGAACAGCACACTGCCGGCGCTAGATGCCACCGCCTCTGCTACCACCAAGGAGGGACGCCGCCAATGGCAGCGTCGCCGACCAAGGAAGGAAATGAGATGCTGCCGCCTGTTGCCTGTGTTGTGTTGACGTTCACGTGCGTGAGCACGAACGAATGCCATCGTTACTATTGAACGACACCCCAATGGCGCGTGTGTGTGTGGAACCGGAGAAGCGCACCGCGCTTCCCTCTCCCTCGTCTAGGTCTCCCGCCGTAAGCTCAGGTCGCTTTGGGAAAACCTAGACTCGTCAATAGTTGACACCACCCCACGACCCCTGAGGATTATTTAAAGTCTCAGGCGCCGCCCACACACACACCATGTCTGCGCCATCAGGGCCCAACATACGTCGGCCATGGGCTCGCCAATGGTTCAATATGAACGTTGGGTCCAGACCTATAACTACGTGCACACCCTTCGCATGTGTATCTGACCTGTCCACGTCAGCCTCCATGCGTGGGTTTGTGCGCCCGATGAAAACCAAAATCAAAATGCAATTTTGAAATTGTTTCGGCCGCGTTCATTGACCCGGTCAACTCATCGAAACGAACACCGAACGAACGCGTCAAAGTTTCGTTCCTATGCATCGTCCTCTCGCGCGGCGTCGAACGCCGCCAGCATTCGTCGCCAGCCGCTGATGCCAGAAGAGGAAGGTGGGCGGGTTCAGGGATGTGCGGTAGGCTCGGTTCCATCATCCAAGCCTTAGCCTCTCGTTGCGGAAGTCGTCATTGCCGGAATGGTGTAGGAGGGGCTCGGCGAAGGTTTCTGCCACCGGAAAACACCGAAAGACCCTCGCCAGAGCTGGAGAAAACAACGCAAGAGTAAGGGAAAAGTTCTGTTCGATTTGATCAGGATCGAACCTACATAAAACCCTTACAAGCTCGCTCAGATCCGCCCAATGGATCTTCCCTCTTCTCGTCGACGGCGAGGGGTCGCCTCTCTATGCTCGCATGGGGGAGGCGGAGAGCTCACCGCCGGCTCAGGTGCCGCCTCCCCCTCCTCTTGCCTGACGTCGGAGCTAGAAGAAGATCTGCCGCTCGCTTTCTTGGAACAGGGGAAGTCGCTCCCTGTTCATCCCTGTCCTCCTCATCCGCTCGCCCGGGCGTTAAGGAGGAAGGACGCCTCCTCCCTTTAGGAAGCCAGTCGTCGCGCACTGGAGCTTCCATTTCAAGGCGTCCGTGATTTCCTCTACCAGCCAAGCTTGCCTTCTTCGCTCGCCAGTCGCAGCCTCCGCCGAAACCGTTGATTCCGCCTTCACGTCCGCTTCCCACCTTGATGCTGCCGGAGACGTCGCCAAAGTCCTCGCCATAGACGACGCTGGATATGGCACCGTCATTAGCTCCGTGGAAGCCGACGAAGTTGCTGCCGAAGATGCGTCTCGTCCGCCTGAAGCTATCCGCGTTGATGGGACTTGGGCCTCGTGAGCTTCAGCGCCGAGGTCTTGGGAGGGTATTGGGCTTCCGCCCAAGCCTAGTTGTCTCAAACCCAATCCAAGGGAGATTAGGCATCATATTCTCCTCGGCCAAACTTGGACTTCGTCCTCGATGTCCTCTTCAAGGTCCTACGTCGGAGCACTGCCTGTGCTCAATCTGGTGATGTATGCTGGTGAACCAACCTAATAAGGCTTTGGCACTCCATCTGACTTAACGCAACCAGGTTCACGTACTAGCGCACCATCCTCTGGTACTCCGCCCAACCTCCTGTGATCCAGCCAACGTCCTATCATGCCCTAGTGCTCCGCACAACTCAATGCTATCAGGGTCACGTCCATAATGCATCATCCTCAGATGCTCCGCTCAACCTATAGTGATTGAGTTCACGTCCTATCGCACTGAATCTCCATATCGTCAGCAACCTGTATCACCAAACTCGTAGCCCTGGAAAGAGTCTCGCAGACCCCCATCGACGTCCCGCCTGATGTCGAATCCCTTGTCGCCCGCCTGGCAACGGCATCGGAGCCTGCTGCTTTGTGAAGAAGCCTCGCAGACTTCTCATCGTCGCCCTCTGGGCGACGGCATTAGAGCTCCCCTGCTCTGGAAAGGGCCTCGCAGACTCTTCATCGGCATACCCCCTACACCGGAATCCTCGTCACCTGCCTGGTGACGGCATCGGAACCCACTGTCCCGAGAAGAGATCTCGCAGACCTCTCTTCGTCGCCCACCTCGCGACGGCATCAGAGCCTCCTGCTCTAGAACAGGGGGTGCGCTCGCCACCACCCTGTTGGTGCCCCACCTGTGCACCGCCATCTCCTTGCATCACCATGTCCGCCGACTGAACCTTAGCTCTGATACCACTGTCACGCCCAGCCCATCTGACCCATCCACGTTAGCATCCATGCGTGGGTTTGTGCGCTGGATGAAAACCAAAATCGAAATCCAATTTTGAAATTGTTTCAGCCGCGTTCATTGACCCGGTCAACTCATCGAAACGAATGCGTCAAAGTTTCGTTCCTGTGCATCGTCCTCTCGCGCGGCGTCGAACGCCACCTGCGTTTGTCACCAACCACCGACGCCAAAATAGGAAGGTGGACGGGTTCAGGGACAGTGTCTCTAAGCTCGCATGGGGGAGGCGGAGAGCTCACCCCCGGCTCAGGTGCCGCCTCCCCCTCCTCTTGCCTGACGTCGGAGCTGGAAGAAGATCCGCCGCTCGCTTTCTTGGAATAAGGGAAGTCGCTCCCTGTTCCTCCCTGTCTTCCTCGTCCGCTCGCCGGGGCTTTAAGGAGGAAGGACGCCTCCTCCCTTTAGGAAGCCAGCCGTCGTGCACTGGAGCTTCCATTTCGAGGCGTCCGTGATTTCCTCTGCCAGCCGAGCTTGCCTTCTTCGCTAGCCAGCCGCAGCCTCCGCCGAATCCGTTGATTCCGCCTTTGCGTCTACTTCCCGCCGTTGATGCTGCCGGAGACGTCGCCGAAGTCCTCGCCACAGACGATGCTGGATATGGCACCGTCATTAGCTCCATGGAAGCCGACGAAGTTGCTGCCGAAGACGCGTCTCGTTCGCCTGAAGCTATCCACGTTGATGGGGCTTGGGCCTCGTGAGCTTTAGCGACGAGGTCTTGGGAGGGTATTGGGCTTCCGCCCAAGCCCAGTTGTCTCGAACCCAATCCTAGGGAGATTAGGCATCACATTCTCCCCCGCCAAACCTAGACGTTGCCCTCGACGTCCTCTTCAGGGTCCTATGTCGGGAGCACCGCCTGTGCTCCAATCTGGTGATGTATGCTGCTGAACCAACCTCGCATGGCTTTGGCACTCCGTCCGACTTAACGCAACCAGGTTCACATACTAGTGCACCACCCTCTGGTACTCCGCCCAACCTGCTGTGATCTAGCCGACGTCCTATCGTGCCCTAGTGCTCCGCCCAACACAATGCTATTAGGGTCACGTCCATAATGCACCATCCTCAAATGCTCCGCTCAACCTGTTGTGATTGAGTTCACGTCCTATCGCACTGAATCTCCATATCGTTAGCAACCTATATCACTAAACTCGTAGCCCTGGAAAGAGTCTCGTAGACCCTCATCGACGTCCTGCCTGACGTCGGAATCCCTCGCCCTCGCCGCCCGCATGGCAACGGCATCGGAGCCCGCTGCTTCGGGAAGAAGTCTCGCATACTTCTCATCATCGCCCTCCTGATGACGGCATCAGAGCTCCCCTGCTCTGGAAAGGGCCTCGCAGACCCTTCATTGGCATACCCCCTACACCGAAATCCTCATCACCCGCCTCGTGACGGCATCGGAACCCATTGTCCCAGGAAGAGATCTCGCAAACCTCTCTTCGTCGCCCACCTCGCGATGGCATCAGAGCCTCTGATAGCGATCCGCAAGTGCACGAATTTATCGAAGTAATAAAGAAAGATATCGTTTCCAACGAGGATCTGGCGGTCAAGTACCGATTACACGATTGATCTATATCTAGATAAATCAAATATGTGGTTTTTGTTTTGGACACTTCTAAGTACAAATAAAAGAAACAGAGGCAACGTTTTTGGTAAAAATCAGTTCGGATAAAATCGGTATTTAGGGTTTCACCACACTGACGATTATGAATTTAATAAGAATAAATCTTTGATCAGAAAATTATAATTTTGAAAGAGATTTTTCTTAAGGTACAGATTACCTCCTCTCGAAGCGTAATCCGGTATCTAACTACGCTAACTCCCTAGTCTCGTGATAGTTAATGTAATTAGACCCATTAAGTTCTATGAAAAGCCATGTGAATCCTTCAAACGAATTCGAACTACTCTCGTGATCGGATTCGTAGGTTTGAAAAGAATAGTTCCGACGTTGCGATTCACCTCTTGGTCCTTCTCGTAACGTCTAAGACGCAATAAAACTTGGCCAGAGTATTAAAGCGAGATACGTACAATTCTAATCAAATCAAATCTATAAAATTCATGAAAAAGATTTGAAACAATATATTTAATCCATAAATCGTCAACGGGCAAATCCCCAAATCCCGAAAATAGGGTTTACATGTTCATGTTCAAAGCAAACAGCAAGTTCATCAATGAATTACACATGTAATCTCTCTAAAATAATGCAAAGAGACACTAAGAAAGTAATTAGAACTCTTCCCCTTGATCTGGTGATGAAGATGAAGCGTCAAATACCCTCCTTTGCATGATCTCTCGCCGGAATTTTGCCCTAAAACTGATTTCCACCGCCGCCGCTACAGCCCTTCGTTTTCGTGCCTAGAAGCCCCCAAAACCCTTCCTTTATAGTCTAACCAGTATAGAACCCATCTAGGAAGGTTTCTGGAGAGTTTGGTTCAATTTCGGTTTAATTTGGAGTCGAATCGAGCGAAAAACCGAAAGGGCGGACGTTTTCACGGTCCGTGATGAGTTTACGGCCACGGCCGTAAATGTCTCTGTGTGTACAACACTCAAGTGACAGAAATATTCACGGCCAGTGATGGATTCACGGCTTCACCAGTGAAAGTTTATGTGGACTTCTTTACTTAGCCGTTTTACGCCCGTTCGAACGCCAGAATTACGGCCGGCCACATAATTATGACCAAGGCCGTGAATGTTGATTTCTTCACCGTTTTCGCTCCAAATTTGATGTGTAAGCTCGTGATCTCCTCGGGAATCATGCTTTGGCTTTAAAACTCATGAAATATATCATTTTTGAGTTATGTTACCTACATTTTCATAAAAACCAAGAAAAGTGAAGATTCCGTGCAAAGTAGAGTAAAAGCACTAAAATAGCACAAAATCATTCAATTAAGCCCAAAATATCATGTAAAATATAGGCAAAAACATGGTGTAAATGCAACGCATCAGCCTCCTGCGCTGGAACGGGGGGTACACTCGCCACCACCCTGTTGGTGCACCACCTGTGCACCGCCATCTCCTTGCATCACCATGTCCGCCGGCAGAACCTTAGCTCTGATACCACTATCACGCCCAGCCCATCTGACCCATCCACGCCAGCCTCCATGCGTGGGTTTGTGCGCCGGACGAAAACCAAAATCAAAATCCAATTTTGAAATCGTTTCGGCCGCGTTCATTGACCCGGTCAACTCATCGAAACGAACGCTGAACGAACATGTCGAAGTTTCGTTCCTGTGCATCGTCCCTCTCGCGCGGCGAAGGTGGACGGCCGCCTGCGTTCGTCACCAAACGAACGCTGAACGCTGAACGCTGAACGAACACATCGAACGCCGCCTGCGTTCGTCGCCGGCCACTGACGCCATAAGAGGAAGGTGGACGGATTCAGGGACGTGCGGCAGGCTCGGTTCCATCATCCGAGCCTCAGCCTCTCGTTGCGGAAGTCGTCGTTGCCGGAATGGTATAGGAGGGGCTCGGCGAAGGTTTCCGCCGCCGAAAAACACCGAAAGACCCTCGCCGGAGTCGGAGAAGACAACGCAAGAGTAAGGGAAAATTTTCGTTCGATTTGATCAGGGTCAAACCTACATAAAACCCTTACAAGCTCGCTCAGATCCGCCCAACGGATCTTCCCTCTTCTCGTCGACGGCGACCCCTTGCCGTCG
This sequence comes from Costus lasius, assembly GCA_027563935.2. Lineage (NCBI taxonomy): Eukaryota > Viridiplantae > Streptophyta > Magnoliopsida > Zingiberales > Costaceae > Costus > Costus lasius. The sequence goes on from CM050446.2 coordinate 122,067,444, forward strand.
ACTCACAGTCTCTCTATGCTCGCATGGGGGAGGCGGAGAGCTCACCGTCGGCTCAGGTGCCGCCTCCCCCTCCTCTTGCCTGACGTCGGAGCTGGAAGAAGATCTACCGCTCGCTTTCTTGGAACAGGGGAAGTTGCTCCCTGTCCTCCTCGTCCGCTCGCCGGGGCTTTAAGGAGGAAGGACGCCTCCTCCCTTTAGGAAGCCAACCGTCGTGAGCTGGAGCTTCCATTTCGAGGCTTCCGTGATTTCCTCTGCTAGCCGAGCTTGCCTTCTTTGCTCGCCAGCCGCAGCCTCCGCCGAATCCATTGATTTCTCCTTCGCGTCCGCTTCCCACCGTTGATGCTGCCGGAGAAGTCGCCGAAGTCCTCACCACAGACGACGCTGGATATGGCACCGTCATCAGCTCCGAGGAAGCCGACGAAGTTGCTGTCAAAGATACATCTCGTCCTCCTGAAGCTATCCGCGCTGATGGGGCTTGGGCCTCGTGAGCTTCAGCGATGAGGTCTTGGGAGGGTATTGGGCTTCCACACAAGCCCAGTTGTCTCGAACCCAATCCAAGGGAGATTAGGCATCATACTAAGCATGATGAGAATGTGAGACGAGGTGAGCCTGAATCCCCAATCTTTTTAGAAGGAGCGAGCAGGGAGTGAAGAGTGCATCTAGCGAGCATAAAGCATGCCTAGAATGCAAGGTGAGGCAAGCCTAAATTCCCAAACTTTTTAAAAGGAGCAACCATGGAGGGAAGTGTTACACCCTGAAAATTTCAATACCAAGAAGTAACAACTAGACCTGAAATCCAAAATTTGAATAAATAAAACTTATTGTTCTAAGTCACAAGACAATTAAGTTTACAATAATTTTCATCAAAATTTATAATTAAACTTTAAGACCAAAACAAATTCCATAAAATATATTAGTGATTCCACTCACATGTTCAACAACTAACTAGAAATCCAACAAAAATATGTTCTTGACATTGACCCGATCTCCTTAGTCCTAACCAATATATGTAATATCAACCCATCATAGTAACAATGTTGAGCAAGCCTTTCTATATAGAAAGGATAGTCCCTTTAGGTTAAAGGAGTGAAAGCTAACAACATTTCTAAATTATAGGGGATATCAAAGCTAAAGAAGAATACATGAGCAGTGAAATATATAATAGACAATAACTAATCAATAAGACTTTATCAGTACTAATAAGCTGGATCAAATATTGATAGTAAAAGTAAAGCTTAGACTTATAACTCAATAACAAATGACAAACTTGAAGAACAAATCCAAAAATCAAGTAATAGTAGTTAAAAAATCTGAAATTTCAACTTAATCACTTGTAACCGTGAACTATAACTGCAACAACTATAACTGGAAATATACTAACATAGTAAGAGTTGATGCTAAATACAATCATGATATAGATATACAAAACTAGTTAGCTGTTTGACTTGTAGGTAGTCACTTGAAATCGGCGCCTAACCCAACCCAATCAAGCTAGTTTAATTCCAAATTCAACCCACTACACTGGTTAAATGCTGGTTTTATCCCAGCCACAATGCCGCTTGAGGGTTGCCAATGCCCCGTTTGCCTCCTAAACTCTATCGTCGAGTTTTGGAAGGGAATGATAGCTACAAGGCTCCTCGCGGCGAACCCCAAACAACGTCCACAATTTTCTATCGAGGTATGACAAGGTCAAATAGCGGTGCCACCATAGTTGAACCGATAAAACTCAATGGAAGTACCGGAAAGAAGAAGAAAATACCTCCAAGTAGTGATGATAGAAACTTCAGGCAGAGGAAATCATTTGTCGACCCCACTTGGAAGAGGAACCGTCATTTGGCGGTGTAGCAACTCCAGCAACCCTCTCCGAACCAATTCGGCTACGTCTCCTCTTGTCTCAGGCGACTCACGATGTCAGATGAAGCTTAGGGAGACGACACATAGTTGCCTCTGGAGAGAAAACTCCTCTAGCCGCGTTCAATTGAGCCCTAAAACTCGGCTCGCTCGAGAATGCGAAGACATGGGTGAACCGTTCGTCACTGTTGTAGTTGAACTTGAGTCTAACAAACAATTGACCCAATTAATTCATGAATGCTCAACCCATTGGTCAGCTGTGTTTGCTAAATTCACGATAGAAGGTGTGCACATCTGAATTGATTTTTTTCTTCTTTTTATAAATATAATTTACTAATTAGAAAAGCCTTAAAAATTTAATAAATTCTCTAAAAATTCCTAAATATTAATTGAAACCTTTTAAAAATATTTTGGTGCATTACAAGAAGTAAAGGAGCGAAGAGAGACAACAGCGACACAAGAGTGATGTAGCAGAGCGAGAAGAGTAGGGGACAAGGAACTTTAGGGTTCGGATAAAAATTAGAAGCCTTCATACTTGTCAGGCCCAGGGAACATTGGGTCGAATCAAATCCGAGTCCGCGCCTCAAGCCCTAGTCCGGAGCCCAAAACCGCTGGTCAAAAGGGGATTTTGACCCCAAATCAAGAGGCAGACGTGGCAGATCGACAACACCGTCTCCGCACCCAGCGAAACTCAGGCGCGGGTGCAAAGTCGCGGCAACGTCTTCCTCGCCGTGTCCTTCGGATGCAGCGACGCCGGACGGCGCCGACGACAGGGGCGCGGTCGGCTCCAGTAGAGAAATCGGAAGGTCAACGCCCTAATCGGGGGCAGAGACGCGGTCGACACGGAAGCCCTAAATAGGAAAGAAGCAGCGGCCCTCTTCCTTTAAGATGGGCGACGGGCGACGGGGAAAGGATCGAGCATCTAGTGCGCGGCGACTTTACAAAAGCTTAGAGGAGCTTCGGCGAGTATTCCGGTGTCTGGAGGAGGGGACGACCGGCGAGAGATTTTTGTGCGAGGTTTGAGTGAACTGTAACAGGCGACAAGGGTCGCCGGCGAGGGAGGGGAAGGGGCAGTCGGCAGTCGGGAAGCTGACGGCGAGGAAGAAGGCTTTGTAGTCTTTGTGAGGAATAAAACAAGCTTCCCTTCTCGTTTACCCATCTTCCCCTATTTCTCGAGTTCCTCCATCGTGGCGACAACGATACACGGCGGCGGTGGTCCCAGGCAGTGGCGGAAAGGACTGAGGTAAGGAGCGAGTTCCTTCCTTGTCACCACCTTCCTTCCTCCGGCGGCTGTGTTCCGTGGCGGCGATCGACGAACGAACGAGCAGGTTTCGCTTGTTCGCGTGGAGGAGAACAACTACGCAAGCTTCAAGGAGAAAGTCAACAAATGCGGTCAAAGGTGAAATCGAAATTCGATTTGGCGTGCTGATGTCGGCGTGAGATCAGCAGGAACAGGTTTCTGGTTTCGCGCGGCGAGTCTAGACGGCTGATGCACAGCTGACGTCAATGAGCAAAATTCAAAATTCGAAACCGAATTTCGGCGAGCAACATGACGAGTTCGATTTTGACTTCGGTCAAAATCAGAGGAGAGGAATCAGAGGTAAAATTAATTTAGGATTCCCGATTCTTTTCTGAATTAGTGTTAGGGTTTCCAATTTTGGGGGTGATTTTACACCAGGGGAATTAGGGTTTCCAAATAGGGGTGAAATCACACCCGGAAATCCTAGGGTTTCACGCCGGTCTAAAGGTCTGTCGGACTACCTTTGGCCAGGGTGTGACAATTAGTATCAAAGCCAGACTGTGGGCCCATAACCCACAGATCTTGGAGGAGACAACATGGCTGCTTCACCCGCGAAGGTGAAGATCAGTCGGAAGTTTCAGAAGATCACGCACATAGCCAGAGGGTCATCAGAGGACGTTTGGCCCCAGGGTGGTAAAGCCAAGGCGACGGCTAAACTACCCGACGACATGGTGAACTAGGGTGAGTGCATAGCATAGATCGAGAAGGTGCTCGGTCTGACTGGTGATGGGGAAAACATTGTGGTTCCCTGAGTTGAACATCTTCAGAGGACAGTAGAGCAATAGAGGTTGCAGATTACTGCTCTGCAGCAGACTCTAGAGAGTCTGATTGACTTGCCATAGCAGATGGCACGCATGTGAGAGAAGATGTAGGCAGAGATCGTTGTACTACGTTTGACTCTAACGCAAGTATCACGATCGGTAGCGAGGGCGGAGCAGGAGGCTCCTAAGCTGAAGGTATGTGTACCTAAGCCAGCGACGTTCGGGGGGGGGGGGGGTGGCGGGCCTGATCGTCCAGAAAGGTGGAAAATTTCATATGGGACATGGAGCAGTTGTTCTCTGTGAGCCGTGTTCCAGAAGAAGATCGAGTGCGGGTATGCATCGCATATCTCATAGCCGACGCAAAGCTTTGGTTGCGGACCAAAGTTAGCTTGACGTCGGGGGTTTCTAGTTGGCCTTGGGAGACCTTCTATGAAGAACTACAGCGGCAGTTTCTTCCCGAAAACTCGGCGGATCAGGCTGTGGCAAAGTGGATTGGCTGAGGCACACCAGATCGATCCAAGAGTACGTCAGGGCATTCTCTACACTGATGTTGGTGCTACCAGACATGGTGGAGGCAGACAGGAGGTACTTCTTCCTCTGGAACCTTCAACTGTGGGTAGAGACGGAGGTCCGGCGACACTCACCACCAAGATTGGAGGACAATTGCGGTGGTGGGTAAGTACTTGGTGGATAATCAGAAATTCAAATCAACACCACCAAGGAAATCGCGGTCATCACCAAAGCGCGGCTCCCCGCCGAGGGCTAGAGTTCCAGAGAAGGGCAGACCCTTTCCCCGACAAGACAGAGGTTCACCGGGACGGCGAGTGTCACATCGTTCTACGGGAAGGACGCATGCAGAATGTTGGTGTATATGCCCTAGGACCTAGTTTAAGTCCACTTATGTACTACTTGACTTTGATATTTATATATCATTCTAGCATTGTCGTTATCTATGTTTGTTTACATCTGCGCATATGTACTAACATGATAATGTCCCTGGAGATAGATTGGATCTGAGCTCGAACTATAGTCCCCAGTCGATGTACATTAGTGGATATGGGACAGCTATGGTACTTGTGAGACTGGTATGAATGCCTCTAAGGCATGTCTTGGGCTGATATGGTACTTGGGCAATTATGGATAGGTTGAATGGAGTTTATGGTAAAGTCTTGGAGACTTTCCTTGTCTCAAACCTCCTCATCCTAGCCCTACACTTGTCATGATCTTGGCCCTTCCCTTAACCGCCTCTTGCCCTATATATATGTGACCCTCTCGCCCCCTCTTATGATTATTAATCCTTGGAGGCGTGAACACAAGAAGAGGGGCGAGAACTAGGAGCAAGGGTGCATCTTCCTTCCTCCATAGCCGCAAGCTACTCCCTCCTTTCCTCTTGGCGCAAGGAGTTTTGGTGCTTGGCGGCTTGGCTTGTTTCCTTCTTCTCTTGGCGCATCCTTTCCTCTTGGTGGCGCAAGTGAAGTGGAGCATCTCCCTAAGGCTTTGATCTTCTTCCCGAGGCTAGCACCGGGTGTGGAAGAAGAGAACTCAAGAGATCCGTGTGTGTGAGACTGCAGAGGACGCACACTTGGGCGCCTACATCGGCATCACTCCAAATCGCTCTTAAGGTATTTCTTAACTCATCGTGTCGACTCTCTTGCTTGCGATCTTCACTAGGTTTTTGGGACCGGCTTGTTTCGGGGACATTCTTCCGCTGTGCAATGTATGTATGTATGTCTATGACTCTGAAAAATTATAAAATATCCCCGGGGTTTCCCAACAGTGGTATCAGAGCGACTTGCAAGACTCGAACGATGTTTTATGCTTTTCTTTCATGCTCACATGCCATATCTCTATTTTCGTAAATAGCATGATGCATGGCAAATGATTTTTTTAAGTAGGAAAAATTAGGGTTTCTTGTTTCTATCATCCTCTCAATCTCTTTTGGATTTTTGGACTATTTTTCTTGTTTGATTTAAAGATTAAAGGCGCACGTAACTTTGTCAAGTAGGACGGGCATTGTGTCTTCGGACTGGCCAAGTCTCTTGATCTGACAAAATTGCCAGCCGAAAGGATCTCAGAAATCATCATGAAAAATAAATCGCAATTAACCAAAAGATTTGTGAGAAGAAGATGAGAAAAAGAGACTAGTTTTATGAAAAAGTAAAATTTCAGATTTTATGTTTTTCATGAGCATGTAGAATTGCATGAGTAAATACCTTGATTGTGCATGATGTTGTGATCATTAGTCAAGCCCCCTTTGCATGCCTGTGATGTGCCCTCGTGAGGCCTGCGTGCCACTTTTCTTTTTGCTTTTAACTAAGAAGAAGATTAGGATGGCGCATGTACTTGGAACTTGGCGCATGCATACCTTGGATGGTGGCGCAACAAGCATCAAAGAAAGAGGCGCAAGCCTGCTTAGTGGCACAAGTTAGGCATGGCCGAACCCTTGGGTTTGAGAGCTAGCTAACTTGGCTTCTTGCATTGTGGCGCATCCTCATTGGAGGAAGACCATGGCATTGGCCGAACCCTTGGGGTCCACCCTTAAGGTTTGAGAGCTAGCTAACTTGGCTTCTTGCATTGTGGCGCATCCTCATTGGAGGAAGACCATGGCATTGGCCGAACCCTTGGGGTCCACCCTTAAGGTTTGAGAGCTAAACCATGTGAGAAGGACCTTGGAGCCAACCTTGAAGACCAAGATAGAGGGCGGCTAGGATAGGTCTTTCTTAGGGGCTTGAGTCCTATGTCAAGAGTTGAACCTCCTTTTGGCATGGGTTGGTTCAATGTCTTGAAAGGGCTTTGATCACATCATGTTTTACTGCTTTCCTTATCTGCTAAAAGCATGCCTGTAATGTTATCACTATAGGATTGCATGCCTGTATTGTTAGACATAAGATAAAACTGATGAGGCCTTAAAAACCCTCATAATAAAATATCAAGTCTAGTAGCCTTCTAACGCGTAGCCCTCACTAAGCTATCGATCAGTGGAGTTGTGAACTGGTTCCCACCCTCGTGGGACACACCCACTTATCTTTAGGAAGTGTGTGGTGACAATGGTTTCCCCAGTCCAGTTTTAACCTGGACGTGCCTTCGCAAGGAAACTCGTTGGCCCTGGGCATAACGGTTAGGAATGGACTTGACTAGAAGTTCGCATGTGCTGGGCACATGGTGAAAGTCTAGAGGCATCGTTGAGAGGTAAGGGTTTCATGTTGTATCCAGCCCTGGCTAGACATGAAATGCCTAGACTGTCTCAACAAGGGGAGTTGCTTGGAGCAACCGGCCGGCGTGCCCACCTTAGGAAACATGGGTTACTTTGTGCATCTCATCCCACCCTCGTGGGACGCGAAGCCTCATGTGAAATAAGGATCTCATCTCACTAGGAAGTCTTAAACTTCCCGATTGACTTTGTGGGTTGTCAATTCGAATTTAAAATAGTGGGAGCAGTAATCATTTAAAACAAGTCCAGTTTTAATGATTCGAAGTAGTACTAATCTGTTCTTCTTGGGTGTTGTAGAACAATGGCTACGAACACTGGCGGATTATCACTGCGATCACTCCTTGATAAGGATAAGTTAGTTGGAACTAACTTTATGGACTGGCATCGGAACTTGAGGATAGTCCTCAAGCTCGAGAACAAGCTGTATGTCCTTGAACAGGCTCTTCTTGCGGCTCCTCCGCCTAATGCCCGAACGGCAGACAGAGATGCTTATAGAAAGCATCAGGGTGACTCTTTGGAGGTTGCATGTCTTATGCTAGCCAGCATGGCACCTGAACTGCAGGTGCAATATAAGGAGCAGAACGCTTTTCAGATGATCACTCATCTGAAACAGATGTTCGAGGCTCAGGCTAGAACTGAGAGATTTGACACCGCCAAAGCAGTCTTTCGGTGTAAGTTGTCTGAGGGTGCACCAGTGAGACCCCATGTTCTCAAACTCATTGGGAATGTGGATCATCTCAGGAGACTGGGACATACCATAGACAACGAGCTGGTTGTGGATCTTATTCTGCATTCCCTGCCCCCTAGCTTCAGTCCTTTTATTATTAATTTCAACATGAACCGGATTGAGTGCACACGGGAGGAATTGATGAATATGCTCCAAACAGCCGAGCGAGAGATGGGTAAGACCAAACCCAATTATGTTCTTTTGGTCCCTGCGACCAAGAAGATAAAGAAGAAGGGTAAGGCACGTGCTAAGAGCAGTGCCAGAGGTCCTACCAAAGCACTGAAGAAAAAGGCGAAGAAGTCAAAGGACCAGAGGTGTTTTCACTGTGGCGAGCAGGGTCACTGGAGAAGGGACTGCAAGCAGCTTCAGAATGAGGAGAAGAAAGGCTTGGCCTTAACTTCTAGCTCAGGTATCTATGTTACAGAAGTCAATCTTTCTACTTCTATGTCATGGGTATTGGATACCGCATGTGGAGCTCATATTTGTACAAATATGCAGGGGCTCAAGAAAAGTAGATCGGTACGGCCTGGAGAGATTGACCTACGCGTTGGAAACGGGGCACAGGTTGCTGCTATTGCTGTAGGCGTTTTGACTCTCTCCTTGCCTTCTGGACTTCAATTAGAACTAGATAATTGCTTTGGTGTACCTTCACTTACTAAGAACATTGTATCCATTCCTTGCTTAGCAAAGAAAGGATTTAAATTTGAAATAAATAAAAACTCTTGTTCTTTTTCATTTGCAAATATGTTCTATGGGAAGGGTACTTTGTGCAATAGTCTATATATCTTGGATATGGAAAGTTCTATTTGTAACATAAGTAATAAAAGGACGAAACTGAGTGGTTCAGTTGGTGCTTTCCTATGGCACTGTCGATTAGCCCATATAAACAAGAATCGCATCCAACAACTCCATGCAAATGGATTGTTAGATTCAAGTTCCTTGGAGGAATTTGATACTTGTGAACCTTGTTTATTAGGGAAAATGACAAAGGCGCTCTTCACCAAGATTGGTGAGAGGGCAGAAGGTTTATTAGATCTCATACATACTGATGTGTGTGGGCCCTTCAATAAACAAGCCAGAGGAGGGTACAACTACTTCATTACCTTCACTGATGACTTCAGTAGGTATGGCTATGTCTACTTAATGAGACATAAATCTGAGTCCTTTGAGAAATTCAAGGAGTTCAAGAATGAAGTAGAGAACCAGCTTGGAAGATCCATTAAAGCTCTTCGATCAGATTGAGGTGGAGAATACCTGAGCGGTGAGTTCTTTAACTATCTGAGAGAGTGTGAGATCATATCCCAACTCACTCCTCCTGGAACACCTCAATGGAATGGTGTGTCTGAAAGGAGAAATTGAACTTTATTGGATATGGTTCGATCTATGATGAGTCATGCAACTTTACCTCCATCATTCTGGGGGCATGCACTAGAAACAGCTTCTCTGATACTGAATAATGTTCTATCTAAGAGTGTCTCCAAAATACCATACGAGATGTGGAGTGGGAGACGCCCTAATCTCACTTTTATCAAGATCTGGGGATGTGAGGCTTATGTCAAACGTCAGGATTCTAGCAAGCTAGAACCTAGATCTGATAAATGTGTGTTTGTGGGGTATCCTAAGGAAACTAAAGGATACTACTTCTATGTCCCAACTGAGAACAAAGTTTTTGTTGCTCGGGGTGCTGTCTTTCTAGAGAAAGAATTTCTTATGAAAGAAGTTAGTGGGAGGAAGTTTGACTTGGATGAGGTCCAAGTGCAAGCACAAGACAAAGAGATGGAATCTGAGCCACTTGCACCGGTTGCTAGCCAACCTGAGGCTCAGACACAGGTCCCGCGTAGGTCTGGGAGAATTCGTCGTGCACCTGAAAGGTATGGGTCGCTGCCGACCCAACACGATGGGATATTCATCATTGAGGATGAACCCAGAACCTATGATGAGGCGTTTAGTGGACCGGACTCCGAGAGATGGCTTGACGCCATGCGATCCGAGATGGATTCCATGTCAGCTAACCAAGTCTGGGATTTGGTTGAGCTGCCTGATGGGGTAAAACCCATAGGGTGTAAATGGGTTTTCAAGAGGAAGACAGACATGGATGGCAATATAGTTACCTATAAGGGTAGACTAGTGGCTAAAGGATTTAAACAAGTCCACGGGGTGGACTATGATGAAACCTTCTCGCCAGTTGCCATGTTCAAATCCATTCGGATTCTACTTGCTATAGCTGCATATCATGACTATGAGATATGGCAGATGGATGTGAAGACAGCGTTCCTTAACGGGAAGCTGACTGAGGATGTGTATATGTCACAACTTGATGGCTTCATCCATCCTGTAGAGGCTAACAAGGTCTGCAGGCTAAAGAGGTCCATTTATGGATTAAAGCAAGCATCTCGAAGTTGGAATCTTCGATTTGATGAAGCCGTTAGAGATTATGGCTTTATCAAAAGCGAGGATGACGCCTATGTATACAGAAAATTCAGTGGGAGCTTGGTGATTTTTCTGGTCTTGTATGTTGATGACATACTGCTCATCGGAAACGACATCCCTAGTCTTCAAGCTGTGAAGACATGGTTGGGGAAGTGTTTCGAGATGAAAGACTTAGGGGAGGCCGCTTATATTCTAGGCGTAAGGATCTACCGGGATAGATCCAAGAGGCTCCTGGCCCTTAGTCAGAGTACCTACATTGATAAGGTCCTGGAAACGTTCAACTTGGAGCAATCCAAGAAAGGATACCTTCCAGTAAGACATGACCTTACTCTCTCAAAGAGTCAGTGTCCTACAACACAGGCTGAGAGGGATGACATGAGTCGAGTTCCTTATGCTTCGGCAGTAGGATCAATCATGTATGCAATATTGTGTACTAGACCAGATGTGGCATATGCTGTAAGCATAACCAGCCGATACCAATCCAATCCAGGTCTGCAGCACTGGGTGGCTGTAAAGAACATCCTAAAGTATCTGAGAAGAACTAAGGATTTGTTCTTGGTCTATGGGGGACAGGAAGAGCTCAGTATGCAGGGCTATACTGATGCATCGTTCCAGTCTGACCCTGACGACTTTAGATCGCAGGTCGGCTATGTGTTCAAGATAAATGGAGGCGTTGTATGCTGGAAGAGCTTCAAGCAATCCACCATAGCAGATTCTACAATCGAGGCTGAGTATGTGGCCGCTTCTAAGGCAGCCAAGGAAGCCGTTTGGATAAGGAAGTTCTTATGTGATCTTCAGGTGGTCCCTAGTGCAATGGATCCCATTGAACTCTACTGTGACAACAATGGAGCAATTGCACAAGCAAAGGAACCACGGTCTCATCAAAGATCCAAACACATACTCAGAAGATTTCACCTGATCAGAGAGATCATTGACAGAGGTGATGTCAAGATTAGCAGAGTTGACACAGAGAACAATCTGGCAGACCCATTGACCAAGGCTTTGGCGCAGCAGAAGCATGATGGTCACGCTAGAGATATGGGGTTGAGATTCCTCAACTTCTAGGTCTTAGTGCAAGTGGGAGATTGTTGGTGTATATGCCCTAGGACCTAGTTTAAGTCCACTTATGTACTACTTGACTTTGATATTTATATATCATTCTGGCATTGTCGTTATCTATGTTTGTTTACATCTGCGCATATGTACTAACATGATAATGTCCCTGGAGACAGATTGGATCTGAGCTCGAACTATAGTCCCCAGTCGATGTACATTAGTGGATATGGGACAGCTATGGTACTTGTGAGACTGGTATGTGGGCTGGTTAGGACGCAGACACATGGGTATATCATTGGAGGATATACTGGATAGACCCGCTGTGAGGCTATGACTTAGTGTCATGAGTTATCCTCACAAGTGACAGGAGATGCATTGATCCCTTGACTTGAGGTCATTGATCATTCTATATGGTTAGGGACTTGCTTTGATACAACCTAACACCTCGCCGTAGTTGGGAGGTCATAACGGTTGTCATTGAGCATGTCACAACCCATATGAGAAGGTCAATGGACAGACAAAGGATTTGCCCCTTCCTTAGGGAAGTATGATATCCATGGAGCTCCTCTATGGTTCTATGACTGAGAGTGTATGGCCATACCCAGGTGAGAACCTGTTTTAGTCATAGCCATGTGATTGGGTGAAAACAAGTGGTGACACACTTGTCCAATCGGATATCAGTTCGGTAAAGAGACTGTAATGCATCTGTACCTAGTTGCGATGATGGGGATGTCGATGTCGATATCCATTCCAATGACCTGGGTAGCAGCGATGCACTGCTAGGTGCCACTCACTGCTTGTGATGACCTTTGGTCAGCACTACCAGCGTCAGAGGAACCTACAGGGTCGCACACCTTGATACTTGAGTTCTCGTAATGATCGGGAAGCCTTATGATCGAGTTATTGGATAACTCGGATCTAATTGGGAGATTTCATCAGCGCCAATGGGCCTGATGAGATGGAAGAATGTTATTGGAGCCAAACTTCATTTTTGGCAGGTTGACCCGTATTTGACCATGGTTGGTCACATTTGGATTAGGGTTGCATTGGATTGGATCCAAGTGCTTAATCAACCCATGTAATGGAGTTTGAGCTAGCTCATTATCCAATGAGGCCCAATAACAAGTTCTCATGAAGAGATAAGAGGCTAAAAGGGTATAATGGGGAGAAACCCAACCTCATTGGCGCCTAAGGGGTATAATGGGGTTTGGGTGGCAAAATTGCTTCATTAAGGAAGCAATTGGCCCCTAGCCCTTCTCCCTTGATGGTATGAATGCCTCTAAGGCATGTCTTGGGCTGATATGGTACTTGGGCAATTATGGATAGGTTGAATGGAGTTTATGGTAAAGTCTTGGAGACTTTCCTTGTCTCAAACCTCCTCATCCTAGCCCTACACTTGTCATGATCTTGGCCCTTCCCTTAACCGCCTCTTGCCCTATATATATGTGACCCTCTCGCCCCCTCTTATGATTATAATCCTTGGAGGCGTGAACACAAGAAGAGGGGCGAGAACTAGGAGCAAGGGCGCATCTTCCTTCCTCAATAGCCGCAAGCTACTCCCTCCTTCCCTCTTGGCGCAAGGAGCTTTGGTGCTTGGCGGCTTGGCTTGTTTCCTTCTTCTCTTGGCGCATCCTTTCCTCTTGGTGGCGCAAGTGAAGTGGAGCATCTCCCTAAGGCTTTGATCTTCTTCCCGAGGCTAGCACCGGGCGTGGAAGAAGAGAACTCAAGAGATCCGTGTGTGTGAGACTGCAGAGGGCGCACACTTGGGCGCCTACATCGGCATCACTCCAAATCGCTCTTAAGGTATTTCTTAACTCATCGTGTCGACTCTCTTGCTTGCGATCTTCACTGGGTTTTTGGGACCGGCCTGTTTCGGGGACATTCTTCCGCTGTGCAATGTATGTATGTATGTCTATGACTCTGAAAAATTGTAAAATGTCCCCGGGGTTTCCCAACACAGAATCGAACCCACAGGGTTGCTTTGTGTTCGGCGGTCCTCACTGGATGAAAGATTGCCTCACGAGACAGAAGATCATGGCTATCATGACGTAGGAACTAGCAGAGGAGATTGAAGTCAACACCGAGGAGGTGAGGTTCGATGTGATCCAAATAGCTCCGAACACTGCCATGGGGGCGCAGTAGTGTCGGATCGGGGTTATGGTTGCAAGAGAGACGCCTGTATCAGACATCGAGGGCGATGTCCAATTTGGGCAGGGGAGAATGGTCAGGCCCAGGGAACATTGGGCCGAATCAAATTTGAGTCCGCGCCTCAAGCCCCAGTCCGGAGCCCAAAACCGTTGGTCAAAAGGGGATTTTGACCCCAAATCAAGAGGCGGACGTGGTAGATCGACAACATCGTCTCCGCACGCAGTGGAACTCAGGCGTTGGTGCAAAGATGCAGCGACGTCTTCCTCACCGCATCCTTCGAATGCAGCGACGCCGGACGACAGGGGCGCGGTCGGCTCTAGCAGAGAAATAAGAAGGTCAACGCCCTAATCGGGGGCGGAGACGCGGTCGATGCGGACGCCCTAAACAGGAAAGAGGCGGCGGCCCTCTTCCTTTAAGATGGGCGACGAGCGGCGGGGAGAGGATCGAGCATCGAGTGCGCGGCGACTTTACAGAAGCTTAGGGGAGCTTCGGCGAGTATTCCGGCGTCTGAAGGAGGGGACGACCGGCGAGAGATTTCTGTGCGAGGTTTGAGTGAACTGAAACCAGCGATGGGGTTGCCGGCGAGGGAGGGGAAGGGGCAGTCGGCGGTCGGGAAGCCGACGACGAGGAAGAAGGCTTTGTAGTCTTTTTGAGGAATAAAACAAGCTTCCCTTTTTGTTTACCCATCTTCCCCTATTTCCTGAGTTCCTCCACCGTAGTGACAACGATACACGGCAGCAGCGGTCCCAGGCAATGGCGGAAAGGACTGAGGTAAGGAGCGAGTTCCTCCCTTGTCACCACCTTCCTTCCTCCGGCGGCTGTGTTCTGTGGCGGCGAACGACGAACGAACAAGCAGGTGGCGGTCGTTCGCGTGGAGGAGAACGACTACGCGAGGAATGAACGCGTTTAGCATTCGCTTCAAGGAGAAAGTCGACAAACGCGGTCAAAGGCGAAATCGGAAATCGATTTGGTGTGCTGACGTTGGCGTGACATAAGTAGGAACGGGTTTCTGGTTTTGCGCGGCGAGTTTGGATGGCTGACGCACAGCTGACGTCAGCGAGCAGAATAAATCAAATTTCGGCGAGCGGCACGACGAGTTCGATTTTGACTTTGGTCAAAATTAGGTCAAAATCAAAGGTAAAATTAATTTAGGATTCCTGATTCTTTTCTGAATTAGAATTAGAATTTCTAATTTATGGATAATTTTATACCTAGGAAATTAGGATTTCAAATAGGGATAAAATCACACTCGAAAATTCAGGATTTCACGCTAACCTGAAAGTCCGTCGGACTATCTGAGGTCAGCGTGATAATATGTGTGCCTCAACTTGAGGATTCGTGAAACACATCTTAAGCGAGTTCGGCGGGCCCTCCGCTTATAAGTTAGCTCCCGTTCGATGTCGAACGTTACGATACGATTGCTGTGGTAACCCCATGGGGAAACTAAAATCTTCGGAGGAGGTCGAGGTCACGCCGTCGCCCCCCGAGGCGAAGCAGAGGCGAAGATGCGTCCAATCCAAGCTTTGCTGGGGCCGACCGTCGGAAGGTGGTGGCGTGGCGGCTGTGCAGGCGGCAGAGGTCGTGGAGATCAGGGAGGAGGAAACCAGCGAGGGGAAGAGCGAAAAGAAGGGTGGAACCAAGACGAGAGCACCGAAAAAGGTATTTGTTTATTTTTTCTGAATGATGCTTCCGGTTCGGTGGGGGGGGGGGGGGGGTGATAATTCTTTGGTTTTATTGTGATGCATTGTTTTATTTTTTTCGTATGATTTTTCATGCTTCCCCACATTGTGTCCTCAAATCCCTTTAGAAAAACTTTCGAACAGGCACCATTGGATATCAAAATTTCTTTTTTAGCCACTGCCTATGCTCCATTTCTATCCGAATTGCATGTTTTTTCCCTTTCATTTCGTCTAACATTTGTTGAAACTCTTTTTTCTGCAGTCACCAGTTAACAGAACAAGAAGCAAGAGCTCTTTGAGATCAACAGGTAGGTTTATATATATATCAATAATTTTATGCGTTCCTGCCAACTATCATTACTGAATACAAATACCTACAGTATTGTTGGGTACTGATGTGTCTAATCTCGGTGAAATATAATAGGAAATTCATAGAGTTCTGTTGCTTCTATTTTGAGACTTGGGATTTTAGATCATAATTGGTTTTCCATAGCTTGGAATGATGTTGTGGTTGTAATTTTTGGCTTCGACTGTGGTGCGGATAGCATTTAACTGGTCTGGTTGGAACTGGTTGTTCATGACTCAAAATCTTGTTTCCTAGTGAGTCCATCCTATTCTAATATCCTTGTTACTTTTTAAACTGCATTTTTGTTGAATGAGTAATGTTCAAAAAGTTATGAACCGTGACATGACTGAGGATAATTTATAATATTACATGAAAATGAATTGAAAGGAAAAGGAAGCCACAGCACTAATAAGTGCGATAAATTATATAGGAGTGATGAATTGAACTGATCAGCTAGTACGCCAGGTAATATGCATATGTAAGATTCAGAATTCATTTATGCACAACTAAATGCACAACATTCTTATTTTTGCTTCAGATGAATTTTATACTGCATAAAATATTGCTACATTATGATAATAATATTTTATCAGCCATGTGGAGTAAATAATGACCATCAAAGAATTCACACCATGTGTTATTTGAAAAGAGGGAAAGTAGATTGAATGTGAGATTCAATCCCATGACTTTGATATCAATTATCATAACTAAGGAATTTATCTGTTTTGCTAAATCATATACAGTTTTTGTAGCAGAAACTGAATTGCGAGCTTTGATCTTTTTTGTCCACCTAAGCTGTTGCTTATCTTATTCAAGATGAATGGTGTGTACTCTCCACAGTTTAGATTGATGTTATTGTTTTTAGGAGAGTCAGGTTGAAAACTTTGGTTAATCTCTTACGGGTTTGGAGATGGTTGGAAAATCAAGATTAAACAGATCACAAATCTTACTTCTATGTATATTTGGTTGGTCCATCAGATATATGCAAGCTACCTGCTTGCAGTTTCGCACTTGTATTTCATTCTTAATATACTATAAAGTAACTGCATTTGTTCAAAAAGATTTTTTTTATGTTTATCATGGATAGTAACTCAATTTCAGTGCTGATCACTTTTTATGCTATTTTGAGTTGATTACTGTCCGTTTGAAGTTAAACTATAGAAGGAATATCAGTTAAAGCCCATAGTTTCAAATTTACAAAAAACCTGTCATAGTTTCTTTGGATGCCGCTAATGTGTAATTTTCTTCAAAACGGACAATAACCTGGCTTCTGGTTATACTGATTAACGATGTTACTGATTCTCTAGTGTTTTTTACTTGGATTCATTCATGTACTAATATGTTGCATCTGTATTACTACAAAGTAGAAGTGTAGCTCTTTCCTTACTCTTTCTGGATATCACATGAAAGTCTTTGATTCCTATTTCCTAGAATCATTTTTGAAGGTTATGATGGCTGCAAAAACTTAAAAAATGATCAGAATGGTGACTCTAATAAATCTGATGCCATGAAGACTGTAGATAATATGGCTCTGATTGTGAAAAGGCCTACCTGCGATCTCTGGTTGGAAGCAAAGCTAGCAAGCGAGGTACTCAGCATTTTTTTTGCTTGTGCATACTGGTAACTCCATGAAATATCGCCAGCATTCAGTGTACTGTCCTCAGTGTAACTGCATTCAAGCTCATGAAATGTTTCTTCTGCACCTTTCTTTCATAGTAGCAAATAACTTCCTATATACTAGTTAATGTTTACCCTCATTACCTGTCTAATATTAAGTATCAATCAATTGACAATTCAATTATTTTGATATGTTGTTTTTTTACATTGCACTAATGGAATTGATGTTGACATATTGTAGTCTAGCCATGAATTATACTAGCTCCAATGGTTCTTATGAGGCTGGGATCCATCCAAGGAGCCAACAACATTATTTTATCCTGCAGTTTTGATGTTTTTCTCTGGACATTATTACGCCTTTTTCTGTTCCCTATTTTTCATCTTAGAATTTTCTGTTCAGCAAGTTATGGATAATGATAATTAACGTCTTTTTTTCAGTGTTCTCTAATATTGTTTTCTACTGAGGCTTGGAATTTTGAATTCTCTTACTAATACAGTTTTATAAAATTTATTTTTTAAAGTATATATATATTTTTCTGAAAATAAGTAATGTTTTCTATTAACAGGAAAACATGCGGTTATCTGCAACGAAGCAGATCCACCCATTTTTTGCTTGCAGGAAAGAAGCCAAGGCGCAAGATACTAAGAAGTTAAAAGAGCTTGCGCAGCAGCCTGGATATGTTAGAGATGATATTAATTCTTATCCATCGTTTCATATACTTGATGCGCAGGTAGATAGTTATAACAGTTGCATTTCTTTAACAGTTATCAGCATGCAATTTTTCCAAATATGCCTATTTTGATACTATATTTTGTCCTGTTTCATTTAGGTTGATTTCATTTCATTAGATTGGAGTTGTTGGAAGTTTATGGAGCAAGCTCTCAACTTGCATGATTGCTGTGCATTGGAAAATACATTAGTAGATTACGGAAGTTCAGTTGAGCCTCTTAGTTTTGATACCATTTCCCTTGGGGAGATGCATGTTGATCAAGTATCAGTTGCAGCAGAAAAGAACCACATAATAGCGGAATCTAATGGGAAATACCAGAAGCAGCAATTATCATCCTACATGGAGGTAAAACTTTTATTACCATTACTTGCTAAACAAAATTATTATGTTTTTGTAAGGGCATCATTGATCTTGTTCTTCCGCATCATTCTACTGATTAAATTTTTTGCAGTTACCTATAAGGAGCAACTTGTCCTTATTATCAAGATGTGGTAGTTTGACAGAAAACCAGGGAAACAACCATCAGGATAGACTTTGTAATGAAAGGTCAGAAATACGAGAGAATTTTCTTGTACACTGCTCTTTAATGCTTGAGGATTATGATGGTTTCTGAATTAGATTAATTTGCAACCTTTTTTGTGCCTTGAACTTTTTTTTTTATTTTACTGCAAAATTACTTTTGACTCTAAGTTGGTATCATTCTGTAGACGTTCTAGTAATTCGCCTGAATATAGCCTGTGGACAGCCAAATACCAGCCTGAAAAAGCTTCAGAGGTATTCAAGTTTCCTTTCTCTTAGCACTGAATATAATTTCTTTTGATTGAAGCAAGCATGCACCGAGTGTTGTGCCTTAGTATAGGCACACTACCATTTCAATTTGCTTTCTTGGCCTCTGTCAATCAAGAGCATGGCATACATGCTAACATGGTGATAGTATAGCACATCAATGCTGCCAAAAGGGCAATCATTGGGAATCCTGCGGCCATTTTTGTGTGAATTGAATTGTATAGTTAATCACTGTCTCTTATTTGGTAGGTTAACTATCTGTTTCGTTCTGCAGGTCTGTGGAAATTGTCATTCAGTCAGACAGCTTAGTGAATGGCTCAAGTCTTGGCATGACAAAGGTCAAAAACTTAGCAAGTGCAACGTTGAGGTGAATAGCATAGTTGAAGATGCTGATGATAGCTTGTATGAAACTGAATTTGATACGGATGACCAAGAAGATGCTTCCAATCTTAAAACTGTGCTTTTAGTTACTGGACCAGTTGGGGTGTGTATTCACTCACGAGAAAAGTGATCTGATTGTTTTTATGTTCTTTCTTGATGAAAGTTGATTTTGATATATAGAAATAACCCTTAGATAAACAGAAGTTTAGTTCCAGCAATAAGTTCAATTTGTATAAAGCTTAGTACGACTGAATTTTGGTTCACTATTGTGTAGGATTATTTGTGAGGTCCTTTATCTTATTTTGGAGGAATCCTGAATTCCTGACATATTTTCAGGGTGATCCAATGATTCTTGTAGTTGATTTTCACATTGATTTAAATTGCTTAGTTAGACATGCTAGCGTATGCTTGAGACATTTTGCTTTAAGTATTTTTTTTGACATAGGCTTTAAGTATTTTCACAAATCACAAGTGAGTGGTTTTGACTCACTATTAATCTATTTTTAGTTATAGTTTATCTGAAGAGGAAACTTAGCTAGATGGAACTGAAGGAAATAGATCTTTAGGTTATTTTCCTTAACTTTAGGTCTGTTCAATACATTGGGATATGGCCTAATTTTCACTCTTCACATGATTTGCTCTTCTTGTTTGCATTTTCTTTATTACTCATACAATCAATTTTGATTTTCTTTGAAAACTTCATTTATAAGTATTACAATTGGTATCCAAAAGAAAATCATTTTATCTTGGGTTTGTTACTTGAATATGTAAACCCAATAGTAATTGGATAGACTTATTAAGATATAAACAAATTCAATAAGATAACTTATAAATTATAACATGTAGTCTCACTTTCTTAGCATTCTCAACAATAAATATATCATTAGTCTCGACGAATTTTCATTTCACATGCTGTAAATAACCCTGATATGCTGGAAATTTCATTTCGGTTTCTCAAATTGTAGAGATGTACTTTGAGTCACAATTTTCTATTTATCCGATGAAAACATGAGATTTCTCTTCAAGATTTATCATATACTTGGAATGAGAACCATGGTATAGTTCAATTATAAATCAATGGCTTCTCCGTTTCTTTTGTATGTTAGTGGTGGTTCTCAAGGATGATCAGATAGACCCAGTACACTGATACTAGACCAAGTTGTTCTCGCTGGCGTAATAAAGTTATAATAACAATACAATATGTTACCAATAATAATGAACCATCTCCTTAGATGCATATTATTCTTATCCTTGGTTTGGCTTTCTGTTTTCAACGTATATTTCATCAACTTCGAGTGGTTAAATAGGATCAATGAGTTCAGTTTATGTCCTTAATGCAGAGTGGCAAATCTGCTGCAATATATGCCTGTGCAAAAGAGCAAGGCTTTCAAGTAATTGAGGTACTGTTAATTTATTACAGACATTAGTGGGCCTGTTGCAAATTCAATGTTTATGTTGAATTATTTTCATGTCATTCAAATTAGTTATTTTTAGCTTATGCCACTTGCAATTATGAGAATATTGAATGTAAGTATTGTTAAAGAGTTTATAATTAAGAATATTTGTGCACAAATTTGGTTCTTACTCGAGAAATATCATGATCTGAAGATTGCATTAAGGATGTTTGAAACAATATGTTATTTGCTTTCAAGACTGTATGTTATTTATTCCTTATATGTATATTGATTGTTGCAAGTTAATGATATTGTAAAGTTGATAGCTTTTCTTTGAAGTGTTTCTCAAGGATCATTCATGATTTCAAAGAGGAATAAATGATTCACATTTATTCTCGATGTTGAGATAAGAAATAGCCATATTAAGCTAGATACCTTTTAGTATAGGCTGAATGCACGTTGGTTATGAATTGCAATCACCCACAACATTCCAATCTGTTCTACATGCAGATCTGTGTATAGGTTTCTGAAGCCCATGAATTATTTGTTGGTCAGTATTCTGTTTTTGTCAGGCTCCATGATGACTTGATTTTGAGAGCAAACATGGAATATTCAAGCTGTTATCATATGATGTCATCTTTGAGTTTCCTTTTGAATCAATTCCAAATTCAATACAATATTTGCTACAGTCAATACTTAACATTCATTATGTTGCTTGACTACAATATTAGCTAAAATATGCTTCCACTCATCAACATTTTTAGAAAATGGTGAAACGCTAATTTGCTTTGCTATGTTAATAATTGAATTATCTCTTACCCTAAAACTAAGATTCTAAGAAAAATGCCCTCCCCTCCATCTCACCATCAGACCACAAACTTGAATTGTGATGGAATGGAAGCCAGTGGCTTTGCGCAAACATGACTCTACTTGGGAAATCATTGAATAATAACTAGGTTGGTGAGCTAGGATTCTTTAATAAAAGACAAGGAATAGCCACCGTTTACTTTTCCAACCCTGTTGTTTATTTTCCCAATCCACGTCCTTGGGATAATGTTGGTTTTGAAAACGTAGAGCTCTCAGGTTTCATTTTGTCTTTGGATTTTAGGTTTAGCTACGGGAGTTTGTTAGGGTGCGGGAACCTCAGATCATTGACACCGTGTAAAGTCAATATGAGTTTAACAATTATCTCGATAGTGTTGGGATCTTGCCCCCACCTCAAGTCCCTTAGCCTCCTGCAATGGAGCAATGTGCTCACCATGCATGGTGAGCTAGGATTCAGTCCTGACATATTTTCTTATAAGATTGATTAGGTGATACTGATTGTAAAAGTTTAGGATGTGCTTCGTGGGTGTCTCATTTAGTAGCTTTAGATAAAACTAAATTATTAAAAATTATTTTTTAGTTTTCACCTTTCAATTTTACGAAACTTATTTGATATATCTATATAAAAGTTTTAAGAATATTTGCCACGGGTGAGAGAAGAGTTATGTGGGCGAATGTTTATTATCATTATAAGAATCCTATTGCATTTTCAAGTTTTTAGTTTCTACCGACATGTTTTCCTATACATGTTGTTATAATCTATTATAGCATTTTCAAAATTGTCTACTAAACATAGCTTTAGATTTTATAAAAAATCCAATTAAAATATCTGTGGTCTATAATAGATTACATGGCCATAGTTAAAAGGAGTCTAGATTATTGTTTGAAATAAGCATAAATGATGTAAGGTTTGTCTTCTGATCACACAATACCTCCTTTCTCTTAGTAGAAGTTTGATTACCTTGTTGCTAATTAAATGGCATTTACGTCTGCTGAATGATGTCTCACACTTGATTTGTCTAACAAGATGACTGGGACAGCTTGTATCATCAAATACAAGCACCTGTATGAATATTTATCTTTCATAGTGTTATGTTGTTAGCTTTTTACATCCTATCAGCAGGCCCATAAATGCTTGCAACCCAGATTCTTCAATGCATTGAGTATATTGAGTGTATCTTGACCATCAAATGCTATATTCCAGAGTGAAACTTGAAATTTATGAAGCAAATAAGCTTACGCATAGGTTTCAATCTTGATTACCAACTACCTCTTGTTATTTGGTTTCAGGATCAGATATTATTGAAGCGGCTAGAAAATTTTAGTTGCTTTACTTTTTATTCTAATATTGTGTACGCTTAACTCATAACCTCTTCATATAATTTTCTTTTATAGGTTAGTGCATCTGATTTGAGAAATGGTGCAAATATTATGAACAAATTTCAGGAGGCAACAAAATCACGTAGCATCAACAGAGGGTTAGTTTACGATTCTTTTCCATAATGCATTTTATAGTTCTTGTCAAGGTTCGAAAGACAAGTTTGACCAAATGTACCGGTTTGATAGCGAACCGGTACATCGGTCTAGGAATCAGTGGTATTGATACATGAGCTTTCAAGCTTACACGGAGCTTTCTCCCCGTGCTTGAGCCAAGCTCTAGGCAAAACTTCCGTTACTCTGCAACTTGGTCCAGTTCAAACATCCATAAGGCCAACCAGAAAAACTAGCGAGTTGGGACTAGTTTTTAAAACTTTGGTTCTTGTAACTAGAACCATCCGTCAACCATTTGATTTGTCTTGCTAACTTCTAGCTAATGTAAAATTACCACATCATTTATTTAACTCTGTGGCACAAGCCTTTTCTCGGCATCTAGGCTTCTTCTTATAGATCTTTTCGTACTAACATGCTTCTGTCACATGGAAGCAGAAGCAATTGTTTATAATCAAATTATTTCAGTTGAGTGGAAAAGTGTATTTTCATCAAAGCCAATTAATGATGCATAAAGATTCATATAAAGAACGGTCAATTATCCATTAAACCTTGACCAACGTGGGACTAAAACAAGGAAACTAACAAAAAGTCTTAAAAATTTGTCTAGAGAAGCATTTTTTGGTTGTTGGAACTTGGAACGCTTGATAGATAATGTAGCTGTGGGTAGGGTGAATTGTTTTTGTGGGTAATGGACTAATGGTTAACTACTTGACTGTATATGATTAAGCTTGTTATTGGTTAATTTTGAAGCCATAGGCTTTGGAAGATGGATAATTAATTATTGTTGGTTTACATTCTGATCTTGCTAGCAAGGGTAGGTTTTATACATTGTTTAGCATCAGTTGATGTTTTCTTGGATTTTAGAAAATAGGTAGATCAAATAATAGAGGAGATTGTAGGTGGAAATAGAATGAAATGTGTTAATTTTGGTTTTCCTTTAGTGGTATGGAATAGATCCATACCAAGCTTTTCACTTGATAAATGTAGGCCCCCTTTAGTACTAAGACCAAGCCGTTACCTAGGGGTGTTTATGGTTTGGTTAATTGAATGTGACCCCTTTTTTGAACCGAACCTATCGGTTTAGAAAATTTCAAACTAAAACCAAACAAATAAAAAAAATGGATTAATTGGTTTTTCAGTTTAGTTAACAACCAACTTCCAGTTAACTGGAAATCATATATATATAATTTTCTAACTGGTAGTTAATAATATTTTTTATAAAACTATTAGTCCATAAAATTATTATTCTATAAAAGTATTAATCTATAAAATTATTAATTTATAAAATTATTTATTTATATATGTTATTAGTTTATATGTTATTTAATATATATAATAAATAATTGTATGTACATGTATAGTATGGTGGTAAAGAAAAAGGAAAAAGTATGGGACAAGGTTTGAATCTCTCCTTTTACATAAATTTTTACACATTATCTTTTATAACCGGTTAGGGCAGTTAACTGGTCTTTCAGTTATTTTTTAAAAAAATCGCCCGATGATCGAACCAATCAATTTGGTTAACCCGTTCGGTTTGGTTCGGTCAATTAAACGCTGTTCTGGGCTTTTTAAACACTTCTATTAGCTAACTAGTATATATGTGTATTGGTATATTGGCATGGTCAGTAGATGTGTGAATATGTATTGGACTAAAATATTAGTACACCAAGATGGACCTTTTTTAAAAACCTTGGTTTAGTGGACTTTCATTTCTATATCATTTGGTTTAAATGTATCATTGCATAACCCACCTATGGCACTTTCCGTTATCACACTGCATATTCCATCATTTTATTGTTTAAAAAATACTTCAGCAATCCAAATTTATCATATGAAGTCCTAACTTCAATCTTGTTTTGTCAGCACCCTATTTGATAAACCCTTCCAATCTTACGAGGCTGCCAAATCTCTTTTCTTAGCTATCACTAAGTGAGTTAAACTTTCATCATTAAATTTTCCATCAACCTCCATATGCCTTCCCTGTTACTTTGAGCATAACTGTTTTGCATGCGTCTATGAATGCCTCCTTTGATAGCTAACTCTTCATAATACATGCTTTGCCATTACTTTGTTTCAAAATTGAACTAGCTAATTATAATTTGTTTAATTATATATGGAGATATTTTTTTCTCTCCCTATTTATTATCATATTTTGCTTCCTTGTGAGCCTTTAGTTCATAAAAAATTCAACTAGCATTCGGCTCCTCCTCTAAGGTTGTCGGTGGCACACCCACCTTCGTGATCCTCAACAATCTTCATCGCTTCTTACACAAGCACTAATGTTGTTTATCAAAAGAAATTAATGAATTTAGGGCATTTAGATCATTTTCATTGTATTGGGATCCTACTTAGGACTAGTGTCTTACTATAGGATTAGAAAGTAGAATCACAATATCCTACAACTTCAATAAACATGTAATATTTTATATATTAGTAATATTGATATTTGCAATGCAATTATTCAATTCATATATATATATATATATATATATACTTATGTATGGAGCAATATTGCTATGCCTCTATCTCTACTAGGCAAATTTTCTTTTAATTAGAAACCTTGCACGAGATTGATAGGACCACTAACGTGATCTCAAAAGAGTTAGGTAATATGTTACGATGGCCTTTAATGCGGAAGCACTAAGACCACTATTGCTTACTTTGCATTCACAAAGTTCGATGACTAATCACGCCCACGGCTGTGTTGAGGAGGGGAGACTCTCCACCCTTCTTGCACTCACAAATAGACATCCCAACCTGCACTCCTCCAAGCCATAATTACTTTCTTACGATGAGGTTGGCGTACAAGCGAGCAGTAGCAATAGAACAAGACTGACCCTTCGAGGGGACAACGTGTAGGTAATAATAATATTATTATTAAACACTAAACCATTAAGTATGATCCAAGAGGAATAGTGGTTCGACGTTGAGGAGGGAAGAGGTGTAGATCCCTTGACTCCATGCACAGTGTTGCCGACATTTGACTTGGTTGGAGCTATATCATCAGGAGTCATCGTCGAGCCTGGATCCTGCCGCATGCTGCACATGAGCATCGCCGCGAATCGGGAAAGGGAAGGGAGAGTTCGATGCCACGATGTGCGAGCGCCACTACCGCGACTAGGGTTTTGTCCTTGGTCTAGTTCGCAAGTAGCACCACCACCAAGACAAGGGAAGAGGGGAAGGACAATGCTTGCGCTCCCGTTTTGTTCGCTACTGAGTCCACACACAAGTGCTGCTGCTAGGGACAAGAAAAGAAGTTGTCATCTAGGGTTTAGCAACCTAGAGTGTATGAACATCGCCACCGCCTAGGAAGGAAGGGGAGGGTTGCTGCACGCTCAAATGCCACCGAACACTGCTTGGTATGTGTGAGTGCCGCCACCGCCTATGAAGGAGAGGGAAGAGAAGAGAACACTCATCTCTATCGCCGATCCTCCTCACTGATGGACGATGTAGTTGTGCAGGTGCAAGATTGACATATCGATCCTCACCTGCCTAGGGTTCTCGCCACCGACGAGGAATGCTTATGGGTGAAGAAGAGAACTCTTACTGACAACATTGAAGCTCAAGGTCATTCATTGCTTGTTGTCGCCACCCCATGGCCAGAGTTTATTTAAAAACTCTTGCCCTGTGCCACTGTTGGTTTTCCGAATCATTGCCATGTGGCTCCATCAAGAACTGGTTGAACTAGACCACTTGGGCTCACATGGTTTTTAAACCTAGTCACATGCCTGCTTGCTTAAGGCTACTTGGGCCTAAGTTTGCATGCTTCTTAAGAAGTCATTATGTGTCTTGATCCATTGATCCCTTGGCCCATGGCTCATGCACCATTTTGATCATTGAGATCAATGCCCTCGGGTCCTCCATGGACAGTCTCATGTAGGGTTGTCTATTCGGTTTGAACTAAACCAAACCGAACTGATTAAGGGAAAACCAAACCGATTTCATTCCAATGGTAACAACCCGAACCCGAACCGAATTACTCTCAAACCGAATAAGAACCGAACCGACTAGCTCTGTTCGGTTCAAACCGATTAAAACCGAATATGCTTTATTTTATAAATTTAATTTTTTTCTACCCTCATCGTCGACTGATTTCCACCCCGCTACCGTCACCCGCCTCAACTCGTGTCTATTCGGTTTGAACCGAACCGAACCGATTAAGGGTAAACCGAAATCGAACCGAATTGAGATTGATTTCACCCACAACGAACCGAACTGACTTAGATTAATCAAAAATCGAACCGAACCGAACCGACCAATTCGGTTCGGTTTATCGGGTTAAACCGATTAACGGTCAGCCCTAGTCTCGTGTCATCCCCTGACACATGCACTATCAAGCTTTGGCCACCTTAGGGCCTGTCCAACTGTCAAATGATGAGGATCAAGTTATCTGTCATGCTTGGTGTGCAAAGGAACTTATGGTTTAAGTTCGGAGAGCATCACACCTACATTGCTATGAAGCTTGATGAAGACATGCATGTTTGATGGGAGAAACACTAGCACTGTGCAGGTTTTGAAGTGTTCTAGTATTGTGTAGTCTAGGGAGGCACTATATAGTGTTGGTGAGGCTTGAAAAAAATGACATGGAGTTTTCGCTTGTCCTATGAGGTTTGAGGTTTGACAATAAAGTGACGGTGAGAAGGTGAGGCTTGTGCAAGTCTCATGTGAGAGGTGAGCTTATTCTATTCACTGTAGGTGATGTCATAGTTTTAAATATTGGTCTATCAATCTACGGGTCCGGTGCGAGATTGGTACATACCATCACCATTGATATTAATTGGTTTAATTTAATATTAAACATTATGCATTATATATGTACATACATATATTAGTATTGGTAGAGTCACTTATCTGGACCACTTCTCTTGTACAGATGAGAGGTGTGCTCCTGTGCAGGAGAGAGATAGGAAAGTTGAAGCATTTGTTTCGGGGATTACAGAGAGTAGACAAGTAGTAAGCTTGCTTGATACTATGGTAGACGATGGATGTGGTGATTGGTAAAACTACATACAACATTGGGTTTAAGTGATACATTTTAAATCACATGTGGTAAAAATGAAATTAACCCAAATTATATATTATATACTCAAAAGAGCTAGGATGCCCTTTAAATGCCACACACCACAAACAAATTTATATCATTAATTTTTTTTATATTCACATCGTTAACATGAAAAAAAATTCAATCCCCAAGAATGTGAAAATAATCAGTAGTCAACTTCTATGTGTTTGTTAATTCTGTTTATCTAGCCTTGAGTTGGGGTATCTTAGTTTGATTACATCATCTCCAAAAGAAAAAATAACACTACAGCATAGTAATAGGTTTTTCAAGACTCAGGGCCTTTTTTTTGGGGAGAAAAGTAAGGAGGAGGGAAAGAAATGATACTTTTCTCCTGATTTATTGGAGAAATTGATTTGGAGGGAAAGAAAAATGGGTCAATTTTGTCTCCTTTTACATTTTCTCCAATCAAGGAGAAAACACTTTTCTCCCCCTCCTCATTGTTCCTCACAGCCCGCTCGCCTCCCACACCTCGTCGCCACCGCCCCTCGTCCATCTTCCCCCGCCATGCGAGCTTGACCCTCTGCAGCCCACGCTGCAAGCTCTACTCACCACTGTTGTCGCATCGCCCTCCTCGCCTCGTCGACATCCCCCTCCCAGCCTACCTCACCAACCTTTGGTCGCCCTCGTCGCCATTCACGCCAACCATCCTCACGTTGCCCTCCTTGCCTCATCGCCATCCTCCTCCCAGCCAGCCTCCCTCCGGTTGCCCTCGTCGTCATCCTCGCCAGCCATCCTTGCATCGCCCTCCAGCAAGCGACGGATGAGACGCAAGGGGGGAAGAGGGAATCAATCCCTCCGTTTTAAGAACTTGGCGTGCGAACGAAGGGGGGGAAGAGACGAGACCTTTTCCTCCTTCCTCGGGCGGAAAGTCCTCCGGCGAGCGACAGACGAGACACAAGCTCCTCCTGACAGCAGCGTTGACGTCGTCTCCATGAGTCGGTGACGATGTGAGTGGACAAAGGCGACGGCGAGAGTGCGTCTTCTTCCTTTCCGAGTTGTGAACGACAAGAGGCGAGAGAGTGCTTGCCGATGGACGAGCTTGCCCCGTCGCTGCCGCCTCCCGCCGCCTCGCCACCTCGCCACCTCGCCGCCAACTGCCTCTAGTTTCCCTGCCACCTCCAGCTTTCCTACCGCCACCTCCAGTTTCCCTGCCGCCGCCTGCAGCTTTCCCCCATTCCTCCAAAGTTGCTTCACGGGATTATCACGTGATTCTAATTTCTTCTCCCTTGTATTTCTTTCTTCCTTTCTTTTTCTCCCCTCCTATTTTTCTTCTCCTCCAATAAAACACAGCCTCAAGCTTGAGAAGAGGGCAAGAGGCCCTCTTTTAGTCTCTCTTCCTTGGATTTGATTTCATGAATCAAATTTGATGTACTTCATCTTCAAGTTTTGCCTATTTAAATGTGATATTTAGTACATATAAACAATACAATAATTGAATATATCCTGTTCCTTAATGCGTAGATGAAATATTTAAAATAAATGAATCAAGATTTCTTATCTTTAGGTGAATTAGTTCTTCCATTTATGCTTCAAGATGTTTCTTTGGCTGCTTAATTCAATATGTTTAATACAGTTTGTTTTGCAGCAGTCTTCACCTGCAGATTAGACCTATCTGTCATTTCTCATGTCTATATCCACTCATCATTTATTGTGTAGTGGGTCTAAGGATTTTATATATTCATCACTTTCCATAGTGCCTCATCCTTGAGCTTGGACTGACATTTTCAGTGGATAAAACCAATTCATATGAAGTTTGAGGAGGATCAATGTTTATATCTTGGCCCTTAGATACTTAGATGAAAAGGATTGAATCAAGGAGGCTGTTTACGTTTTTCAAACCAAGCCAATCTGGTGGGAAAGCAGCACATCTTTAATGTTGCTTGATGGCTTGGCTTATTAAGATATTTTAGCAAGCTCCAACAAGAAAATCCTTGCAGTTACGGAATTTAATAGGCAAGAAGTGGTTTGAATTCTAAGTTTTAGCCGTGAGAAATACTATTGTAGTACACTATGTCCTACATTACTATTGTTGTAAACTTTTGTCGTCATTTTGCTGTAACTGCAATATGATTTGAATGATGACAATAATTTTAAATTTTTAATATATATGTTGCTTTGTTTAATCCTTTGTATTATCAGTGGCCACACTATTGTAGTGCACTATGTCCTACTTTACTATTGTTGTAAACTTTTGTCGCCATTTTGCTGTAACTGCAATATGATTTGAATGATGACAATAATTTTAAATTTTTAATATATATGTTGCTTTGTTTAATCCTTTGTATTATCAGTGGCCACACTATTGTAGTACACTATGTCCTACTTTACTATTTTGTAAACTTTTGTGGATACTCTGTTGTAACTGCAATATGATTTGAGTGATGATAATAATGTTGGGCTGGTCCTTTTG
The DNA here is from genome assembly GCA_027563935.2 of Costus lasius. Taxonomy (NCBI): domain Eukaryota; kingdom Viridiplantae; phylum Streptophyta; class Magnoliopsida; order Zingiberales; family Costaceae; genus Costus; species Costus lasius. Next base: position 122,097,650 of record CM050446.2, read on the forward strand.
TATTAACAGTATTCATGTTACTGTTCTCAGGTCCTTGTATAATTACACAAGTTCAAGAAATGAAAATCATGATGTGCTTCCAGGCGCACCAAACAATATAAAAAATGTTGAATTTGAGAATTTTGAAATTACAGCTTCTACCGATATGCAAGATAATGGTAATGGTGGATGCTCCTCGATCACCGGGAGTAGAGTTGCAAATCAGTCACTTATCCTCTTTGAGGATGTGGATATTGTTTTCGAGGAAGACCATGGTTTTATTTCTGCTATACTCCAATTGGGAGAAGCTTCAAAACGGCCTATAGTCCTTACAAGCAATAGTGAGTTTTTAGCTGTAAACCTGTAACCTTGTAGAGTTTCTTTATCATTCTATAATTATGCTTTACTAGTTTTGTCCCATTCGTCATGCAGGAAAGAATCCTGTTTTTTCTCCACTATTAGATCGGCTGGTTTTAGATTTTGAGGCTCCATCAGTTGAAGAGTTGTTTAGGCATGTGAACATGGTTAGCCATATGTTTCTAGTGTTGCATATTCAGTTTTTAGAAAATTTGGTAGAAAACAAAATCTTTCTAAGGTGTATAATTGATATCTTTCTACAGATTTGTGCTTACGAAGAGGCTCAAATTTCTACCTGCTTACTGCAGCAGTTAATCAAGTCTTGTGTAGGTGATATACGAAAGGTCATCATGCTACTTCAGTTTTGGTGCCAGGGCAAAAGTCATGGCACAGGTAAGCAATCATTAAATGTAATACGATTATCTTTATACATGGAGCAAGTTATACCATCTTTAAAGGTATCATCTTGCACAAAGTATGACTGTTTATCCAATTGAATTTATTGGTCTGGTTTTCTTAGCTTAATTCTCTCTCTTATGCATTCTAAAGGTTTTTTTTAATGAGATTTAGGTTGATGAGCTTGCTGATGGTATCGGTACCGCACTATATCTTCTGATTTCTTGGTCAACTTTATCCTGATCATACTGTCAAATGTGTTTCTTCTCGGCGTGTATAGTTTTTGGTTCCCGTTATGCAGGATTTTGGGACATTTAGTGGGGATGGATTCTATTGTCATAATTGCTTTTTTCTAGAGCAAGTGGGCCAAATAAAGTGATGAAAATATGTTTGTTTTTTTATAATAAGTGAACATATACATTTGCAGGTTTGGTGATGTGGCATAATTTCGGTTTGCCTGTAATTCTGATATTTCTGAATTTAATTATATTTTTCAGTACTAGTTTAATATGTATTATGTAACTTATTTGATTCACTATTACTGTACTGTTTTGTTTCAAATCCATGGTTTGAGCTCCATTTTCTCTATCCAGTCAGGAACATGCACACCTATAGTCCCCTCCGCTTTGACATCGATGCCGCACATCGCGTACTACCAAAAGTAATTCTTGGGAAATTTCGGTGTGAATTGTCAGAAAAGATAGTCGATGAGATCAACAGAACAATCTCTTCAATAGAAGACAACTTAAAGTCAGTAGTGTCTACTCCAATAGAAGAGGATTGTTTTTCAAAAGTGGAGAAGTTAATCAAGAAGAGGAGATTGAGGAAGACATTAGATCAAAATCCCACAGAATTACCAACTCATGACATAGAACTTGATGATTTCTCTGATGCTTCGGAGTCCCTTTTAAGATTGGATCAAAGAAGACCTAAGAAACCCCGTGTTGTACTGTCACCCAAATCTGACGATAAGACAGACGCAGATGAATGTGCAGAAATTATGTCAGCTGGTTTGAATGGTTTTTCATTGTTAGACACGCCTATAGTGCCTAGCTTGGAAGATCCATGTCTACTGTTATCATTAGCTGATACAAAATATATTTCTCAAAGGGACAATGGCGTTCAGCATCCATTTGAAAATTTTGATACAGTATCTGTCTCACATATCTGCGATACATTCATGTTACAAGATGTATCATGTGTTCCAGAATCTTCCTTTGTTGCTGGTTCTCAGATCGACGTGAGAGATAATGCCATATCTATGGCAGTGTCACCGAATAACACAACTGTTATTTTATCTGATTTTGTTAAGTCCATCCATGCCTCACGAGAAGCTAACAATCTTAGTGGAACCATGACTCAGATAAATTCATTCTCTAGCAACAACGTTGACCTTGGATCCGTTTTGATTAGTGAGGAGCTAGGTGATTCCCATAATGTAGATGAAGAATTTCCCTCTGGTGGATTACAGTTCATGGATGAATGCAGCCGAGCTGATTTTTCAAATTACTTGGTCTCTAGGAGATGTCGAGAAAGTTCTGGCATTCTTTCAGTTCAGGAAACATGGAAAAAACTACGAAACCAGCATGAAGAACTAAAATCATATTTAAGTAAAAATCAAAGAGAGCCCTCACTTGTAAATCTTGTTTCTGGACTAACTGACTTAATCTCAGAAACCGATATCTTGTTCAGTGGCTGTAATCCCCTTACAAGCGTAAGTTGCAATATGATTTTCCAAATTCTGGGCATATGGAAACTTTTATTTTGTCATACATGAGAATAATCTGCCTTTTTAATCATATATATACAGGATGTTCTGGAGCCATCATTAACACCAGCTGTTGAGCCAGCTGATGTCTCTTGGTATGATGAACAATATGAAATCGGATCCACATATTCCCAGCATGGTCTATGTCTTTACTTAAAAAATTGTGCCAAGATATGCCAAGATACAGGCTTTATAGAAACGGGGGATCTAGTGCAGGAGATGCTGTCTTCCAGCACTAATGCTATGGCTCTGGGAAAGCTGCTTAGGCTAGAAAATGCCAACACACACAATATTCCTGATGCTGGTCTGCAGATGAAGGAAACACGATATGATACTTACGTAGGAAGGTTTGTTCGTACCCCTTATGAATCAACAACGAATAATTGCACGTTATCTCTTTTCTTTTTCGGACAAAAATGTCATCTTGTTTTATGAGCCATAGTTATGAGCAAAATTCTGTTGATTTGCATTTCCCCTGATCCAGCTTCTTATTACTGTTCTTAATAAATTCAAGAATTCATAATAAGTTAACTATAATGCAACTGCATTCACGATGTAAATGTTGGCATCATATGCAGGCACTGCAGCATCATTGAAATTTTTATGATTTCTGTAAACGTTAAATTACAATCCTTGAGATGCCATCCCGATATTATCATGAAAGATTAAGAGTTAGCATTTTGATTAATGAACTAGGATATAGTAGAATGAAATCACTAAGTGCAAGTTTATCAAATTCGATGTTCCTTCTGTTATTCCTTATTGAGATTGAAAATTTGAATCACCTTTTGTATAAACTTATACGAAGGGGAGTCAGTGAAGGTTTTCTTCGCTATGAAGATGTAGAAACCTTACATGGAGGGAAGCTAAGGTTTCCACGGGTAGGAAGATTTAAAATTTGGATTTCCTCCTAGTTGTGAACATTTGAGCCAGTGTTTTGTGTAGGAAGCCCCTTATGTGAGCACGCACTTGTTTATTTATAAGCATTTTATATAAAATTATATAAACAGCCACAACGTTAGTCATACTCATTTAGATAATTTGGTTTTGGTTTCTTCTTAGCTTTTCAGAAGTCTTATAATTCCAAATGTGACACTTGTATAAACAGTGTTTTGTGCAGGAAGCTCCTTATGAGCATGTACTTTTTTTTTATTTATAAGCATTTTATTCAAAATTGTATAAATAGCCAGATCGTTAGTTCAAATCATTTGGATAATTTGGTTTTGGATTTTGCTTAGCTTCTCAGAAGGCTAACTTGTAGCCTCATAAGGTGTCATTTAAAATGGAAATTCTTATATTATTCTGAATTTGCCCTTATCATGAATATTTTTATATGAGAAAATATATTTCTAAACGTGCTTATTGTAAGATGCTACCACAAAGAAGATTTTTTCTTGCAGAACTTCGTAAGTGCACAAAAATTAGTTTGCTTACTGTGGAAATTTTGGAAGATATGGCATTTTAAGGATGATGTTTTGACTTGCTAGAGAGACCCTAGCACAAATTTTTGGACAGCTACCTAGTTGGTTCTTAGTGTTCATATATTTTTTAAAATAATTGCTTCTGTATATCTACTCTTATCTCCGATTTAATCTTTTTTATTAAATTAAATTTCAGTATATAATTTTTTATAACCTGGCAAGAAAATTGATAATTGGCTTGATGAGTCTAAAAGGCTAAAACATGGCCTAATTGAAAATCCTTGAGACAAGTTAATAATAGTAAGTTTATTAGGTCTTATATATTGTTATAACTCTCCTCTCACTTCTCAGGAGGTGTCCCCGGCATAAGTTTTAATCTCCTCATCAAGTCTAATATTTATAAATCAGTACCATTTCTGATTGGTACCATGTGAAGTTAGTTTAATGGAGGCTCCATCGTCCATAAAGACCTTTCCTATTAGACCCTCACATTCTTAGGACTATATCTACTTTGATGTGATTTCTTGTGACCTATCTAATGAAAAAAACTTGATCCATTAAGATGATGAGCCTAAAATAAAATGATATGATCTAAAATACTTAAGCCCTAGTGCTGGGTAAACCATAACTCACCTCTGGGACTAAAATTGGAAAACCACAATCTTTCCATTTTCAACTTGACGTCCTAGTCAAGTTTTAGGCTTAACTCATAACCTAAAACCATTTTAATTGGAAACATGTGAGGTAGTTCAGTGATGACTCTATTCATAATGTCTTAGGCTATGCTTATTTTAATATCAATGACCCACCTAATGAGAAATTGACTCATTAATTTGATGAGTCGAAAACAATGTAATCTAATTAAAAATGCTTTAGCCAAGTTAATAATATTAAACTTATTATTATATGTCATAATAATTCTCCACTCATTTCTTATGCACGACTAGGGTATCAAATAATTTTTCACCTCAAATTATTTACGATGAAAATGAATTATGTTTATCTTATTCATCTTGTTAAAAGAACTTGAATTTAGTGCTTCAGATGTTAGTTGCTTGTTTTGTTATGATTTTAGTGAGTTCTCAAGAAATTTATTTTTTAGCATTTATATTTCAATACTAGTATATATTAGGAGTTACTCGTTTCTATCTTCTGTTGAATCTTTAGTCAATAAATTACTTAATGAACCGATGTTTTGTTTTAGATTACGTTAGCTAATAACTTCATAAACATTTATTGCTAAACATTTTGACTACTCGACCACTTCTAGCAGGAAGCCACAATCTGTTCTTTTGGATGCCATGCTTCCTATAGTTCCCGCAAGACTGTCAATGACCGTGAGGAGCTCTGGATTCCACGACTACTTGTGCTTTACAAGTCACATATCCAAACTGGAAAATGCACGTATCTCAGGCAGCATGAAAGAAAACTGTAAAAGAAGGTATGTTTTCTTTTGAGATATCTCTCCTTGTGAAACCTCCAGCTGATAATTGAAATCCTGTTAGAGGAACTTTTCTGTTTAGGAGTCATTAGACATTAGTTTGTTATCACGAGCAGCTAACTAAGCTTATTTTGATCGATTGGGTGGCACAACCAAGGCTGGAAAACTATGCGAAACTTTGAACGGCAACCCCCTTGGTAATACTGCTTGTTTAACTGGGTCTAGATTGTTTGACTAGAGTCTAATTTTGCTCAAATGTCATCTAAGCTCAATCAATTTTATTATGGCTAAAATATCTATATTGTGTAATCGCATTAGGTGCCATCACTAGGAAACTGTTTGAGCGCTTGATCATTGCTGTTGTCACCCAAAGTTGTGGGTTTGTCGGCTTGAATTAGCTTTTGTATGAAGGCAGTGACCTAGGTTGAATGTGCAGACCGATGATGGCATCATGCTGATGCCTGTCTAGAGCCGTAGATGTCATTTCTGTTTTTCATTGGGAGGCAGCCAAGGAGAAATGAACAAATAATTCTTTTTCCATCTTTCGTTTATTTTATTTATCCGATTTATTAAATGAATGTTTCTTCTGAGATATCTTTCCTTGGGAAATCTTTAGCTGCTAATTGAAGCCTGCAAGAGGAACTCTTATTTTGGAGTAGTTATCCGTTATGATTAACTGGGTGCAATCAATTAAGGCTGGAAAACTATGAGAGATTTTGAACATCAAACCCCTCTAGTTTTAGATACTGGTTCTTTGACAGGATCTCGATTGTTTGAATAAGCAAGTTTGCTCAAATGTCAATTGAGCTCAGTCAATTTCATAATGATAACATTTTCTTTATTGCACAGGTCTCGATCACTGCGACACTATTTGAGCACCGGCTCACTGTCATTGTCACCCATGGCTGTGGAGTTGTTGTCTCGAACCAGCTGCTTCAAGGAGGTAGTGCCTTAGGCTGACTGAGCAAGCAGATGGATACTGCATGGATGCTGTTGCCAGTCGACAGCCGTATATGTCAATTCTGTTTCTGATTAGGGGATGGCTAGGGAGAAATGAAGCACTCGCAAATTTCGAATTTTAGGCATCACCAGTAGTTTCAATTCAATCCTTGAATTATTCTATTTATCCGATTTATTAGGTAAAAAGGCTTCTCTAGTATGTTTTTTTATTTTTTTGCAGAATGTACAGTACATACTCCTACTAATGCCAAGAGTCAGTACATTCTCCGAGTTATTAGGTAAAAAGCCTTCTCTAGTATGTTTTTTTTTACTTTTTGCATAATGTACAGTACATTCTCCTACTAATGCTAAGAGTCAGTATAAGTCAACCAACTTCATCTCATAATTTGTGTACTTGATACAGGGTCAATTCTTTTTCATGTTTGACTTGGTTCTCAGTTCTGACATGAATGTCTTCAAGATGTTGAACTACTTTCTTGAGATCGTCAAGGATTAGTCAAAGTGTTAACGGCGTAATATATTATAGCGCAGTACACGAGAAGGACCTTTTCTGCGTGACTTATGAACAGTGGAAAGCTTATGTAGCATTCATGGAATGTTTTGTTTTGCTCGCTTGCCACGCTAAGCATGATGAATTAGGTCGAGTGATGCTTGATGTAAAAATTGTCAATTTTATATGTATTCGTGTTTGTGTTTCTTGCCCAGTACATTCGCTCACTGCTTGCATTAGTTAACACAACAGTCCCCATTATTATTTATGGGCCAACCAAACCTACCGTAGCACTATTGTTAGGCTCAAGCAGTTTTGGATCGGGCTATGAGACAGATGGGCTTGGGCGGAGGCCCAAGGCCCAGCCAGCTTCCACTTGAGCGGGCCTGTGGAGGCGGATTCGGGCGATGATCATGCGGAGGCGAGACCCGACTCGGCCTCCAGTGAGAAGCGCGTGGAGGCAAGAAAGGGGCGGCGACTTCTCAAGGCATGTGTCCCATCCGGAAAGGGGCGGTTGGTGCAGAGAAAAGGGGCGCGAACAGGGAAGCTTCGGAGGCCACCTTCATCTCCAGGCGAGCAACGAGCGGAGGCAGTAGGATGAGCGAGCTTCTCTCCACGAACGGCGGACGGAGTTCCGTCGCCTTCCCTTCACTCGGGCGTGGACCAGCGACTGTGCCGACGAGGGTTCCGGCGACGACGGGGTCGGGTGTAGGGGCGAGGTTCTGTGCGTGTACAGAGAGGAGGAGAGGAGGTTGAGGGGTTTTAAGGTGGCTGTACTTGGAGATAAATAATAGGCAAGCTTTCCACTCCGATTCCGGCGTCTCTCGTGCTTTTCCGGCGTGTTTTCCGTTTCTTCCCTGGCGAGTATTTTCCCACCTCCGATCGATCCATCCCAGTGTCCAAAGGCGGTGCCGATGTGCGAGGCCGAGGGGTAGAGGGGCGCGAGGAGTCCTCTTTCCCTCCGGTCCTCCTTCCCAGTTCCCGGCGCTGGTGACGCTCGCGGCGGCGAGCAGGCGTGGCGTGATTGGCGTGCGAGACGTGAGCGAGTGGACGACGAAGTTGCGTTCGTCCCGAGGTGCTCGGTCAGAGTCAACGCGCAGGGGAAATTTCGATTTCGGGCGTCGAGTTGGCTGACGTGGACGCATTGATCGGGATTAAGGCTAATTAAGCACGCTTGGCTTAACTTGAGCCTAACATTTTGTATTAGAGCTAAGGTGGAGGTGGATTCAGGTCATCGGGTTGTGAGTCTAGCAGCGGCGGGAGCTCTCCGACGATCACAACGGCTGAGGGAGAGACACGAGAAGAGTTCCTTAGCCTATCGGGTGGCGCGGTTGGAGGAGCTGATCAGCGTCACTGGCGAGGAGGAGACCGCACTGGCTCCTCAGGTGGAGGACCTACAGTTGCGGGCGGAGGAGCAGAGGCTCCAGATCATCGCACTGCAAGAGGCGATGGCGGGCATGGCGACGCTCCATGACCAGGTGGCCGGATTCTCGGCTCTACTGTAGCAGGCGCAGGCGGCGCTTCAACAAATGCAGGCCGAGATCGTGGTGTTGCGCATGGCGCTTACGCAGACACAGGGAGGGAGTCCCACTTCGGCGATGGCGCAGGCGGCCCCTAAACCAAAGCTGCGGATTCCCGAGCCGTCGACGTTTGGAGGAGGACGATCGGCGAGGGAGCTGGAGAACTTCATATGGGATATGGAATCGTTCTTCACCTCCAGCCGCATCCCCGACCATGAGCGAGTGCAGGTGTACACCGCCTACTTGACGGCTGACGTGAAACTGTGGTGGTGGACCATAGCTGGATTGACGTCGGGAGCAGCGGCATGGACTTGGGACGTGTTCCTGGAGGAGTTGCAGTGGCATTTCCTTTCGGGGAACTCGGTGGACCAAACGAGAGATGCGGTGGACGAGCTCTGGCACACCGGCACCATCCAGGAGTACGTGCGGGCATACTCGGCGCTGATGCTGGAGATCCTGGATATGTCAGAGGCGCACCGACGGCACACATTCCTCTGGCACTTGCAGCCGTGGGCCGAGGCGGAGGTTCGGCGACACTCCCCGCGGGACTGGCGAGAGGCTGCGTCGGTGGCCGAGGGGTTGGTGGACACGAGGGCATCGTGGCCGACTTCACTGAGGGCTTCGACGTCGCCTCCGAATGGCGGCTCTCCGACGAGGACGAGAGCACCACCTCGGGCGCGGCACCCTCCACGACAGGGTGGAGGCCAGCCGGCGCGTCCCCAGTCACGACTGTTGTGCCGTTTATTTCAAGTAATGTTAGTACATCAATCAGAAACAGAAAGCTAAGTCTAATAACACACTGTTCTCCAACCTTTCCTCTCAAAGAAATCTTGCTGACTCAGAGCAATGGTTTCTTCAAAATTCTTTGCGATCAAATAGGTAAGGATCCAGTGATCATCCGAATACATGGACTGCAGCTAGAGAATGAGGCGAGGAGGAGCGATGTCCGTCTCCTTCAGCCAAAGATAATTTTAAAGTCGATGACTTGGAGCAATGCACTGTCATGATGGACACAGACCAGATTATCACCATGACTAATGAAACCTATAATTTTACAACAAAGTCCAACATTCAAAAGAGGGCGCCAAAAAAAGCTAGAAGATACTTTCCATTTAGACGAAGACATCTTGCCACTGCTACTATCAGGATAGGATTGGAGGGAATTCAGATGGATGTTGACGGGAAGCACATGACTTCATTCGCAAACCGACAAGGCTTGGAGCCATGGCTCGCGAATGAAGTAAGAGTATCAGGAAATGTAAAATTGATATCTGTCCTTGCCAATGGTTTACCCACTTCAGAGGATGCTGAACATGTCATGGATTTGAAGATATTGAAGTCAGCTCCAGTAACCATTGTGATTAGGATAAAACTCTAAGGCATCTGTGCTGCAATTGGCGTCATTAATAAATCAGCAGAGTAAGTAACAGGTAGAGAAAAATTAAGCCAAACCATTCCCGCTCTATTGGGTGGCGTGTACTGGGTTTTACAGGCAAAGGGGATACAGCAACTCGTTTTGGAAAGGTATAGCCGCAGAAAGCCACTGCCCAAAGAAGGAAATGGAAAGAGGGTTGGCAGTGGCCAATAATGAAAGAAAAGACAAAGGCGAGGTTCCAAGTAAGGGGCGTTCAGGGTCGACAACCAAAAAGGGGGGAAAGAGCAAAGCAGCAATCCATAAAAAATGTGATAAAAATAAATAGATAAAAGAAAAAAAAACTGGCGGTCTATAAAAAGGGAGCAAGAAGCTCGGAAGAAGGGGGCTGGAAAGCGAGAAGGAAGATCGCAAGAAACAGGAGAGGAGGGGAGAACGCAAGAGCGGAAGAAGGTAAAAAGAAACGGAAAAGATTTTTTTTTTATCTGAGTTTCTTAGGCTTCATGGGCACACTAAGTGCCCTGGCATCACAGAGAATACACACACCATTTTTTTTTTGATCGCCAGGATTTCTTAGGCTTCATGGGCACACTAAGTGCCCTGGCATCAGACATACATACCACCCCTCGTCTCTTTCGCTTTGAGGCCCAAGATGCATTGAGCATCATATGACGTTATAGGAAGGGAGAAGGCGATTGCTAAAAGAAACTGAGATGTTTTGGAGGTAGGAGAAGCCGTTTAAAATGGGATAGAATAGGGTAAAACCAAAAAGGGGAAATAAAGTAAGAATGGGCTGAGAAAACACCAGCAAGATTCACTGAAATCTACACAATAAAAAGAAGGCAAAAAAAAAGGAAAAGAACGAGGGGGGGAGGAGAAAAGAAAAGACCAGAAGCCTTGCTAGAACGAAAATGCAGAAATAAAAAATGAGTACCTGTTCGGTTCCTTCTAACTTCTTGAGCGCACAGAAAGGGAACAAACGTTCTCCTCAGCGATGATCGTTGCCGCTTGGAATCCTTCCAAGAGATTTTCGCTAAAAAAAAAAGGGAAAATAACGGATAAGCTTCATATCTGGAATCCACTAAGGCAAAGAAAGAAGTAATTACTCGAACGAAATATAGCTGATGAGTGCTCACCAGCCAAATTTCCTAATAGTTTTTTTTTTCTTTTTTTCTTTTAACGGAAACACTGCACCAGACCTTGGAGATGATTTCACTTCGAAGCACCACTGCAAAAGGAGAGAGAGGAAGAATGGTAGTAAAAGGGATACGGCAGGGGAGGTAAAGAGAGAAAGCAAAGGAAGATGAAGTCGCCTGGTTGATAGCTGGTGGCAGAAATAAATCTTACCCAGGAAGTCGCCGATCGCCCTCTCACACCGGAAGTTTCACCGGCGCCCAAGTTCGAGCCCAAAAGACTTGCCAAAGCAGGAATAGAGCCGTTGTGAGGAAAAGCGAAAGGGATGAAGTGATCGGGAGACGCGCAGATCTTTGACAAAAGGCTATGTTCGCTCTGCTGCTAACACCTCGAAACGGGTTCATCGTAGGACCCGGCCCGAATGCAGTTGTTATCGGACTCGGGTGTGAGGTAGATCCAACCCTACAGTTGCCGCCGGGAATCAAGAAGCAGTCGCCGCCTCTAATAGTCGATGAAGAGCTCCCTCGGTCCGCTGGAAGGAACCCTGAGAGCAATCAGTCCAAATCACACGGAGGGCACAATAAGGATGCAAACGAACAAACGAGTGAAGACGTAATAGCTTATACGCATATCCAAACGCGCTGGGAATGCCGATCCTAGCTCTCTACTCCACGGAGCTCAGATTCAGTGTGGAGGTGCCGCCACCGTAACATGGTCCGCCGGTGGTCGCCCATCTTCTCGCTTGGCCACCGACGCCGTGTCCTCAATAATCGCCGACGCACGGAACCCTAATCCCACTACTGTCGCCGCCGGAGAAGGGTGAACATTCTCCGCCTTTGCTGCTCTTCAGGGGATCGGTGTTGCCCCCTCGCCCGGAAGCCGCTCCTCCTAGATGAATTGTTCGCGGTCTGCTCGTCGCCCGAGCAACGAAAGAAATGCCTCTGCTTTTGAATAATCCGCATTATTCTCCAGTCGTAAATCGCGGGTGTGGAAACAAAGACCTGCACACCATGATTCCACCCTCTCTAATTTCAACTTAAAGGAAAAGGCTAGATCGACGATAGCATTGAGTTGAGAAAAGAAAGAAATTCTGCTTTTCAGTCGAAGCCACGAGGCTAAGCCACTCCTCAACCGAAAGTTACGAAGCCAGTATAGAGCTACCTGGCACGACTAAGTTCTCCCGTCAAATTCTAACCCGGACAATGTGACTGGGAGTCAATGGCGTTACGCGTTATTGCAATTTAAATAATATATTTAGATAGGATTTGAATGAACGCGACGGAATATCGTTTGGGAGGTGCGTACGTCGACGTCCGACGTCGGGGCGCAGCTCCTCGATATAACGTTTCGTTCGGTAAAGACAAATTTCCAAATTAAATTATCCGTTGCGCCGTAAGGCCGGATAAATCCCAAATTAATTTATCCATCACGCCGTAAGGCCGGGTAAATTCCAAATTAAATTATCCGTTGCGCCGTAAGGCCGGATAAATCCCAAATTAATTTATCCATCACGCCGTAAGGCCGGGTAAATTCAAAATTAAATTATCCATCAACGCCGCAAGGCCGGATAAATCCCAAATTAATTTATCCATCACGCCGTAAGGCCGGGTAAATTCAAAATTAAATTATCCATCAAGGCCGCAAGGCCGGATAAATCCCAAATTAATTTATCCATCACGCCGTAAGGCCGGGTAAATTCAAAATTAAATTATCCATCAACGCCGCAAGGCCGGATAAATCCCAAATTAATTTATCCATCACGCCGTAAGGCCGGGTAAATTTCAAATTAATCTGTCCATCACGTCGCAAGGCCAGATAAATTCAAAATTAAAATTATCCGATACGTCGTAAACCTGAATGACCCTCCAAGCCAAATATCCAATATGTCTAAACGCAATTACGGTGGAATATTGTTTGGGAGGTGCGTACGTCGATGTTTATCATCGGGGCGTAGCTCCTCAATACGACATCGGGTTGCCTAGACCGGGTATCACTCAATGAGCCGCTTCAAAGCTGAATCTCCGACGGACACACAATATTCAAAATTGATGAAAAGCCCATTTCTCTCACCATTTAAATACTGCGTCAAATTTTGTATTTCATTACGCTTATGAATGATATTGTCCGGTCTATTTCTCTTATGTCGTTGCGTATTATAGATCTCTTAATCAAAGGTTCCCTATTTTTAGGGGTAATTAACGATGAACGCTTGCGCTCATCGGAAGTCAGAACCCGCTAAACAAAAAGCCTTATTAATTTAAGGTGGATTTGAAACGGTCATGATACATTCCTAATGTAACAATTTTGACCCCATAAATTCTGGCACGCCCGGTGGGACCGGCTTCTCCTTTCATCTTCGAGATCTATGTTACGCAACACCAAATTCCATGCCCTTGTTCTTACACTTCTCTCGTTCTACGCAGCAATGGCGAAGAAGCTGAACATCTTTGTTGAGGATGCATCGATCATCGTGCATGGCGTCCAGTTTGGTTCCATTTCGGAGGAGGACGTTGAGTTCATCTACCTACCCTTCGTAGACTCTGAGAACATTAAAGGAAGGAATGCTCCGGTTATCAAGAATAAGACCTCCTTGAAGAAGAAGGAGACTACCACGAAAAAGAAAGAGCTATCAAACGCAAATAATGGGGGCATATTCAACGAAAAGGAGGAGGAACCGTCTTTCACTATTAACGGGGGCAAGATCCACCAGATTATGTTCTCAAACCCTGAGAAGACAAGGAAGCAGGAACGACAAGCCTTGAGGAAGAAGGAGGCTAGGCTTTACAAACAAGGTCGCTTAATCCCGGTGAAGCATAACCATTCCGCTGCTAAGACAGAAACCGCCGTAACAAACAAATTTGCACCACTTCTGTCAGTTGTGAGAAACTCTAACCTGATAGAGGGGCTGCGGCTGCAAACCCACGTACAGAGCAGGCCTCACCCAAAACCTAAGAATATCGCTATTCAAAAGACAACATCTCAAAGGATTTATGAGACATACAAAAGGGCTCAAAAGAATATGAAAAGAAAAGAAAGACGTTCCAAGATCAGCCACGAGGAAACAGAGGGTCATATAATCCACACGGTGCGGATGGTGGAACACGCACGAGAGACCGGTTCTAATTCTGAGGAGGATACCCTTCGGACCATGACAAGGAAAGCCAAGAGTAAAAAGTTGGCCTCTATCGTAATTCAGGAGCCTGTTCAACGATACGAACTAGGAGCGACCCCTCTACATCAAGGAACTTTTGAAGAGGAAGAGGAAGAGGAAGAACCCGTTATGACCACTAATCATGACCATAGAGATGAGGCTATCGCCGATCTTAAGAGACAACTCAAGAAGAGGGACAACGACATGAGCATCCTCATGGCAAAGTTCGAGGAGGTGACTAATGCTCTTGCAAAGACGCAAGAGATGATGCTGCGCCAAGAACAAACATCGCGAGAACAAAATAACGCTCTGGCGACATCTTCTTTACCAGCACAATCAAATGACGAGGCCATCACCTTGACCAGAAAGGAAGTACAAGAGATGGTGATGGACCAGCTGAAGCAAATGGAGGGAACCAAAATCGCTCTGCGAAGGAGGCGCGGGAGACCTTACCCAGCTGTATACGATAATATTCCTTACCCCAAAGGATACATTGTACCGCACTTTAAGATGTTTAGTGGAGTAGGAAACCCTGACCAACACTTGGCCCATTTTGTCGCGACTTGTGGGAACACTGGCGGCAACGACGCCTTATTGCTCCGGCAGTTTCCACAAAGCCTCTCAGGGGTTGCCTTTGAGTGGTATTACTCTCTGGAGAACGAAGCTATCGGAACTTGGGCCGACATGGAGGAAACCTTCAGGATGAAGTTTGCTTCGATAAGCGATAAGATTACAATCGCAGATCTGGCCGATACAAAGAGGAAAAAGGACGAGACCGTCCTCAATTATATTACAAGATGGAGAAATTTGAGTATCAAATGCGAAAAGCCACTAGAGCAAACCGAGGCCGTGGATTTGTTGGTCCGCAACATCGATAGCTGGATGGCCCCCTTTCTTTGCGGTAATAACATCTCTACGTTTCAAGAATTGATCACCCAAGTGGCAAAACTGGAACGAACGAACCATCAGCCTTATGTAAATACGCAAAACCCAAAATTCAGAAGGGAAGAACCAAGAAGAAATGAACCCAAGGTCGCCTATACAAACGTTGTTAACAGGGGCAAAAGAGTGGAAGTTCACAACGCAAACGTACCTCAAATAGAAAGAGCGCCAACGCTCGGCGAAAATAGCCGGGGCAAGCCATTGACCCTTGAAGAGAGAAAGAATAAAATCTATTCATTCAAAAGAGAAAAGACGATGAAAATTTTTAGGGATGCCCTGAAGAATGGCTTACAACTACCAGAGCCGAAGCGTCCTGAAGAAAGCAATAAGACCAACGATCCCAACTTTTGCCCTTACCATCGCGTACTGGGGCACACGATAGAAGATTGTTATATTTTCAAAGATTGGGTGGAGAAACAATATAAGACGGGGAAGATAACTCTATCGAAGCAGGTATTGAACGAAGCCCAAACCGAGGAGGTTGACGTCGTCCAAGTCAGAATAGATCCGACGCATGTAGAAGACCAAGAGTGGAATACCGTGGTGCCAAAAAAGACACTGCGACTCCTCCGAAAATTACAACAAATACCGGGCATAGTATGGAAAGACTCCCTGTCCCCACGATACGTACCGCCAAGACCTCGTCCACCAACAAGAGAAAGTCAAAAGAAAAGGGAAAAGAACCCTCGATCGAAGAACAAAAATAAGAAAGCAGCTTCTTTGACTAAAGCGCAAGAAAAGAGTGCTCTCAAAAAATACATCGACTCGCTTGAGGAGTATGTGCAAGAAATGCCTAAACCTGTAAAACTTCACCACTGCATCACGGAAGAAGTATGGGAAAGACTCCTAGAAGATGATTCAGAGGATGAAGAGTACGAGGTGGAGTCCTGCAGAATGATATCGGTGGTCCCAGAGCCCTTAGAGGAAGATAAAACTGACAACGTTAGAGGCGTCACCACTGCAAGGATGGGTACCTGTAGCGCGATCAACTTGGGAAGTGACTCCGAAGTTGAAATCTTACCTGCCTACCTATATGAGGAAGTACCTGCCGCTAGAAGCAGTAAGCAAACAAACGAATCCTGCCAAATGAATCTTAGGAGCGGCAAGGTCGTAATAGGACGTACGATAGACAAAGAAAAGGAAAAACTCAAAGGAAAGCAAATTGAAATGCAGGAAGTGGGCGACGATGCAGTACCCCCGTTAAAGCTATCCTCTTCTGAATATAATATACTATCACATTTGAGAAAGGTTCCCGCACTCCTCAGCGTATATGACGCCTTGATGATGTCACAAGAACTGAGAGATGTTCTTATTTGCGCCCTGCAAAACCCTCAAAAATTTCAAGCATTCTTCGTGGAGGCTGACATAAAGGAGGCATTGAGTACGTATACCACATCGTCCATTACTTTCAACGACGATGATATGCTATTGGGAACGTCGCAGCATAATCGACCGCTTTATGTGACCGGGGACGTGGAAGGAATGAAGATAAGTAGAATCCTAGTTGATCCAGGGTCATCAGTTAACCTCATAACCTTACGGACCTTAAAAAGCCTTTCTTTAGGCGTCCATAACTTAACGGCCGAAAAAGTCGTCATCCAAGGGTTCAATAAAAATAGCCAGAAGGCTTTAGGCTCTATATGTTTACCATTGCAGCTCGACGATCTAAAGACCGAAGTTAAATTCCATGTCATCGACACTGATACCTCATACAAGGCGTTACTCGGGAGACCTTGGCTGCACGAGAATCACATAGTCCCCTCTACCTTACACCAATGCCTGAAATACCTAAGAGAAGGTAGGGAGGAGCGTATCGATGGGGATATCCAACCCTTCTCAGTGCATGAAGTTAAATACGAAGACGCGCACTATTTCATCGGATCGACGACGCAGCCTGCGAAATCGACACTACAGAGCTCGATCATCTCCAAGCTAAAGAAAACAACTCTGTCAGCATGTCCCCATTTCGGAAGTGACTCCGAGTCAGAAGCGAGTGACTGCTCGGCCTCTACATGCGACGTGGTTGAAACCCATGAAAAGGAAGGTTGGTCACAAAGGCTGACGACACGACGAAACATGGCGGAATACGAGATAGGAGTATTGAGAGTTCCTCAAGGCTACCTTAAGGGTTTCACTCCCCTGAATGCATCGCAAGTTGTAGAGATGAAGACTTTTATTGTCCCTAGCAAGAGGGAATGCACGAGAGGAAGGCTCTTTGTCCATAAACCAATACACTTCTATCAGTCGGATGAAATTCATCACGTCATGATAGACAAAGAGAATGACCCAGAGTCAACGCAACTCATCAAAGTCCCCCCATTTGCTTATTACCCTCCGAGCTTAAGAAATCTCGTAGAAAAGTACGGTTGCTTGAACCCTCGTTTAAAGAGTGAGTTACGCCAATTTGAGAAGTTGTGGAACCCAGGTTCACGGAATATCACATTACCAAATGGGAAGATCTCCAATACTCGGGGTTTAGGGTACACAGAACCAAGTGAAGAGGCTCTTATGTTTCACCCATGTACTTGCAATATGGTGACAATAGGCGAAACATACGAAATGGAGCAAGAAAATGAAGAATTCAAAAGGGCACCGAAAGAACTGGAAGATGGGGGGCAGACCACCTGCGATGAGTTGATTGAGGTCAATCTTGGGTCAGAAGAAGATGTCAAGCCCACTTATATAAGTGCACAACTCTCTCAGCATGAAAAGGACCAGCTGGAGGCACTCCTCCACGAGTTTAGTGACTGCTTTGCGTGGACATATAAAGAGATGCCGGGCCTTAGTCCGGAGGTCGCCGTCCATAATTTGTCGATCAGTCCTGATGCTACCCCGGTAAAGCAGGCACCAAGAAGAATGAGGATAGAACTTGAAGGGCAGATCACCCTTGAAATAAAGAAATTAATCGAGGCAGGCTTTATAAGAGAGGAGAAATACGCAGACTGGATAGCAAGTATCGTCCCTGTAAAGAAGAAAAATGGGCAAATCCGGATCTGCGTAGACTTCAGAGACTTGAATAACGCATGTCCCAAAGACGATTTTCCACTCCCTGTGACAGAAGTAATGATCGACTCGGTATCAAACTTTGAAGTGTTTTCATTTATGGACGGGTCATCTGGTTACAATCAAATTAAGATGGCGCCTGAAGACGAGAAGCACACTGCGTTTCGCATGCCTATCAGCATCTTTTGCTATACTGTTATGCCGTTTGGATTAAAGAACGCTGGGGCAACATACCAACGCGCGATGACTAAGATCTTCGACGATTTAATCCACAAACTCGTCGAGTGTTATGTGGACGATTTGGTGGTTAAGTCACGATCTAAAGCAGAGCACTGCCAGGACTTGAGGACCGTGTTCACTCGGATCCGCAAGTACAACCTCAAAATGAACCCATTCAAATGCGCGTTCGGAGTATCATCTGAAAAATTCCTGGGTTTCGTGGTCAGACACAAAAAGGTTGAAATTGATCCCGCGAAAATAAGCTCAATCAAAGACATGCCACCCCCAAAGAATCTTAGGGAGCTTAGATCCTTTCAAGGGCGACTGGCTTATATTAGGAGGTTCATTTCCAATTTATCCGGGCGAATCCATCCCTTTTCCAAACTGACAAAGAAAAATGCTCCGTTCATTTGGGATAGTACGTGTCAAAACGCTTTCGAAAATATCAAAGAATACCTTTCATGCCCTCCAGTCCTTGGGGCACCTATCACTGGAAAGCCACTCATCTTATATACCACGGCATTGGAAGCATCCTTGGGAGCACTGTTGGCTCAGAATAATGACGAGGGAAAGGAGACCGCGTTGTATTACCTTAGCCGAATGTTCGTAGGGGCAGAGCATTCCTATTCTCCAATCGAAAAACAATGTTTGGCGTTGATATTTGCCATTAAGAAATTAAGACATTATCTCCTTGAACATGAAGTTCGTCTCATATCAAGAGTCGACCCCTTAAGATACCTGATGACAAGGCCTACCTTAACAGGACGATTGGCCAAATGGGCCGTCCTGCTTCAGGAATTCGACATCACATATGTGTCGCAGAAGCAGTAAAAGGGCAAGTTCTCGCTGATTTTTTAGCAGCTCATCCCATCCCCGATGACTCTCCCCTAAGCTATGACTTCCCAGACGAGGAGATATTAAATACCGAAGTCGACCACGGATATTGGGAGCTCTACTTCGATGGGGTGTCTTCAATTCAACCAGCCATCCCCCCAAATATCCCGAAAGTAAAGTCAGGGATCGGCCTGGTATTCATCACCCCGGAAAGGGGGATATTACATTACTCCTTAGCCCTCACTGGTCCCTGTACCAACAACAAAGCTGAATACGAAGCTTTAATCGCCGGGCTCGAGCTCGCGCTGGAGATGAAAATCGAAACAGTGCATATATACGGCGACTCCCAGCTCATTGTCAAGCAGGTGACGGGTAAGTACCAAGTCAAGAAAATGGAATTGCACAAATATCATACGAAGGCTGTGGAACTCATGGAAAAAATACCGTACGTCACTCTGACTTGCGTCGCTAGGGCTGCTAATGGTAAAGCGGACGCACTGGCAAAGTTTGCCAAAGAGCTAGCTGGGCCATCCATTGACCAAGTCAATATCGTGATCAGAGACAGGAAGCTGATCGCACCGGCCGAAAATGATCGCGTCGACAAGAAAGAAGTAACAGATGCTATGACAATCTCCCTCACGCAAGAACATGACTGGAGAGAGCCATTCGTCAACTATCTCAAAAGTGGCATCCTACCCGAGGATAAGACTCAAAGAGTACAATTGAAAAAACGGGCCCTTCGGTATACATTTGTGAATGACACACTGTATCGTCGATCGTATGAACAACTTTGGCTCAGGTGCATCGCAATGGATGAGATCGCCCACGTATTACATGAGGTCCATTCCGGTCTTTGTGGTGCCCACCAATCAGGACCCAAAATGTATCTTAAGATTAAGAGGCTAGGGTACTACTGGCCAAGCATGGTGCGAGACTGCATAAACTGCACAAAGACCTGCCATTTGTGCCAGGTGCACGGAGATTTAATTCATAAGCACCCTAACCCTCTTCATCCGACGGTTTCGTCGTGGCCATTCGAGGTGTGGGGGACGGATATAGTGGGGCCAATAGAACCTCCTTCTTATCTGGGGCATCGATTTATACTCGCGGCAACAGACTACTTTTCCAAATAGGCGGAGGCCATCCCATTAAGAGAAGTCAAGGCCGCCAATGTCGCCAATTTCTTTCGCGGGAACATATTGAGTCGTTTTGGAACCCCCAGACGGATCATATCCGATAATGGCTTGGCCTTCAAAAATGCCTTGATCTACAAATTTGCGGAGCGTCACAAAATTGATTGGCAGTACTCCTCGATATACAATCCAAGAGCGAATGGACTAGTTGAAGCATTCAATAAAACTTTATGCAAGCTGCTCAAGAAGAGCGTTTCAAAGAACAAGAAAGAGTGGCATCAGAAGCTAGTGGAAGCATTATGGGCTTATCGAACCACGTATCGCACGCCCACACAATCGACGCCTTATTCCTTAGTCTTCGGTGTCGAAGCAGTGCTTCCACTCGAGGTGGAAATACCTTCGCTGAGGATGGCAATGCAATGTGACATGACAATGGATGAAAATGCCCAGTTACGTCTTGATGAGCTGGACACACTTGATGAGCAAAGACTGATTGCACAGCAAAACCTGGAGCTATACCAAGCGCAAATGGCAAGGGCGTATGACAAGTTAGCCAGAGAACGCACTTTCAAGAAAGGAGATCTTGTCCTAGCAGTAAGGCGGCCCATCATATCCAATAAGATAGCAAAAGGGAAGTTCAACCCTAATTGGGAAGGACCCTACGTGATAGGAAAAGTCTACGAGGGGGGAGCCTACCAACTGACAGATCAAGATGGGGCGCACCCGATGCCGCCCATCAACGGCCGTTTCCTAAAGAAATACCACGCTTAAAACGCGAATCTGATCCTGACCAAGCGACACTAGGCTCGAGAATATCAAAGCCATTGCCAGCTGACTGTTTGCTAGACCTGTGTAAGTTCCTCATATGAGCGTTCACCAGGTTGGATGATGGAAGCATAAATTCTTCCCTATTTCTCTTTAAAAAAAAAAAAAAAAAAAAAAAACTGGCGAGCCGTGCTGTTGCCGCGCTTCGGCGGCCCCGAAGTCCTCAAGGTGCGCCCGGACGTCAGCGTCCCCAATCTGAAGCCTCGCGACGTGCTTGTCCGTGCCCATGCCGTCTCAATCAATCCCTTGGACATACGGATTCGATCTGGTTACGGTCGCTCTATTTTTGAACCACTCCTGCCACATAAGCATCTTCAAAGAGAGCTCCACACAATGAAAGAAATTTTAGTGACATTGATTTGATTCTGTTCTACTGTTTTCCTTTTCTTTTTGGGGATTACAATTCTTGTATGCAAGTATTGATGGAAGAATAGAGTTAAGCGCTCACTCGCAAGATAAACTTAAGCTCTTGCTGCTCGAGCAAGATAAAAAAGAATAGATATGCAAGATTAAAATTAAGAAGTGCAGAAGTAATCGAATTTGAGGCTGGGTCTTGAGTACTATGTTGTCAGTATTTTAGAGGCCACTGCAGCGTTGGCTGCCTCTGTGTAGTGAATTCCATCCCAGCTAATATACTTGGAACCGATAGGGCAGACTTGGCGGCCGTCAGCGCCACGCGGGATGTTTTGATTGTAGTTGTATGGAGGTCCGCCATAGCCACAGCATGCCGTTAGTGCAGTCCCAAAGCCTGCAAAAGAGAACAATGTCATAGCCATAGTTACACAGGAACACTAGTTAGAATCGACATGTTTATGCCGACTTGGCATTCATTCATCTACCTCAAGATGATCATGACCTTTTAGAGCATGCATATCACTAAGTGCATCAAGAGCTACACAGATTTCTAGCTTCCATGAAAAGGAGCAAGATGAATTTCAGAGTTCAAAGAAAGAAAAATGTTTTGTGATCCTTACACCATCTATTACTGAATTATATTCTTCCAAGTCTCAATTATGCAATCTAATCAAAATAGAAAATGGTAAAAATACTCACTGAGGAAATGGGGTGGCATTCTTTAACTTACCATATTTGGTGTAGTTGGCGATTTGACAATACAAGCATGACACTATATCAGTTATAAGTGAGCAACGGTTTTAACAATACAAGCATGACATTACACCAGTTACAAGTGGACATCGGTTTTGACAATACAAGTATGACACCATACCAGTTTTAACAATTTGCTGAAAGGAAGCCATCATTACATCAATCACAACCAATCAAGAACAAAATGATCCTGAATAGGTAAATGATACGTCAAAGAGCACAAGACATCCCAAATGTTAAAGTCCAAACACATGGTATAGGAAGAGATACGTCAAGGAGCACAAGACATCCCAAAT
Source organism: Costus lasius (assembly GCA_027563935.2). Taxonomy (NCBI): domain Eukaryota; kingdom Viridiplantae; phylum Streptophyta; class Magnoliopsida; order Zingiberales; family Costaceae; genus Costus; species Costus lasius. The sequence goes on from CM050446.2 coordinate 122,119,998, forward strand.
GTTAAAGTCCAAACACATGATACAGGAAGAGATACATCGAAATACAGAGACACCCTAAAATACAAAAATCCAAGCGCATAACACAAAAGAAACATATCAAAATTCTTTGATTATGTTCTGGAGAACGTGCCTTCGTTCTTTAATGACAGAAGCAAGTCTGCTGCGCTCAACTTCCTTCATCTCACGCTGAGTCTCTAATGAAGCCTGGTGGACTTCAGTTGCATCAATTAGCTTTGAGTTCTGTGCCTTGGCGGTTTCAATATTCTCCAAATTGTCGTCACAATCTTGCATGTCAGAAATTGCCGCACGTCTTTCCGATAGGAGCCTCTCCCTTTCTTCGTCAATTTGTTCCATGCGCGCGTCAATCCGCCTCACTTTGGCCCTGGTTAAATCACAAGACATCATTATGGCGTTCTTCTCAATAATCAGACTACTTTGAAGGGATCATAAATCCTCTAGAACGGTTGCCTCTTTGCTGATCTGGGAATCAAGAGCGGCAGTACCCAAACTGATCAATGAGTCCTGCTCAACCTCAAGTTGCTTCAAGACTTCTATTATCTCCCGACTCAGTCTTTCCCAAGTAGCCTCCAGAGCTTTGAAACTGGTCAAGGTTTGCGAAATGCTATATGAGGAAGCCAAAAACTCTTCTACTGTGGGAAGCGAGTCCTCGTCACGAAGCGTGCCAACGTAGTCGGAAATAAGGAAACGGGCTGCTCTCTCCTGCGATCGCCGGACTATATCTGAAACCCGAGAGGTAGACGGCCCGGGAGGTGGCGGCATAGTAGTCTCCCGAACCCCGCTCACAGTCCCTGAAATGACAACATGAAGCAGACTATTAAAGAAAATAGCGGTACATAGCTGGTGTATGATAAACCATGCAGACATGACGAGTTTACCTTTGCCGGAGGATCCATCACGTTGGAATCCACCATCGCCGAAAGAGTGACCATCCTCAACACTTGCCTCCCCCATACCTGCCGCCAACAAAGCAGGAATGCCAAAGTGATCCAGTAATACTAAGATCAGCCATCCAGTACACGGTATAAACCCAATTGTCATTGCAAAAAGAAATGACTCGCAATCAAGTGCATCAGACTACATATTAGCAGAAAGAATAGGGAAAACATACCTTCATTGTGCACATTCGCCACCCCTGCAACAACCAACTTGACGCAAGATACCAGATCGGTTGAAGACCCTCCTGCCATCATAACAAATTGCGTATAGTCAAGAAGAGACAAAGATCATGCGCAGCTAAAGAGGCAATATTGGCAATGAAAACTGATTGGAAAGCAAAGCGATAATAAGTCACAAGTATAAAAGATGAAATTCTTTTCCCACTATCATGGTAATACAATGCAGCTAAGAAATAAAATGACGGGTGACGAAAATTACCGTCCTCCGTGGCCCCCTCATTCCCTGCGACGGCGTCCATACCTTCCGACACAGGCACTAAAAATGTCACAAAGTGGTAACAATAATAAGAACAAAATCCGGCTAAGTGACACAGTCACTAGGACATATGGAAAGGGACTCATGTCCCTGCTGTTTCTTGAAACATTCTGCCAGTATAAGGAGGAATAAGAAATTACTATTATGCGAGGAAGATACCCCTTCTACCTCGATCCCCAACGTACTTGGCGCATGCTTTAGACCTACAAGCAGATCTGACACTAATCAAACATGAAATTGTCGTTGGAAGCGCTATTCAAAAGATTTACCATGTGTAACCCAAACTACAGCATCAAGATGGCAAGAATGATAGATAGAAGGATATAATTCGAGGACTTTAGGCCTTACTCGTCTCTGAGTTGATCAAGGAATTCCTCGCACTTGCGCCGGTATCAGCCTCCCTCGTCGATTCTACCGGCACGTGAACAACTGCACCAAGATCAGATTGTAAGTCAAACGTAAGGAATTCTGCAGTCTACATAACCTGGACAAGCCATACTTCCTTTCAAAGCCCAAATCACATCGTCAGACGAGTCACTCGGATAATGTTTTAACAGCTCGGCGGTATCAATATCATCCATGTCCACCGCATCATCAGGGGGGTGAGCGTGTGCATGCTCAGCAATTTTGGTTGCAGACCGAACCTCTAAAGAACACAGAACATATCAGAAATAATCGCATGAGTCAAAGATAATCGTATATATATCAGAGATAATTGCTGTATCAAACAAACAAGTGCATAAAAGGGAAATACACGGAGTGTCCAATGAAGAAAATAGCACCTGTGATGGTCAACTCGTCCTTGCTCGCTCGCTGCGGAGTTGTGTCCTCGCCCGGACACCCTTCAACGCTAAGAACAGAATTGGATCCTCGTACATGTCCTATATCCTGCACCCCAAGTAAAAGTGTCAGATCAATGATACCGCATACTATAAGAAAAAAGGAAAAGGTAGATGTTACCTCAGACAAGCTAGGCGATGCCACCCCTAGGCCCAAGATCTTTGGCCGCTTGAGGGATGAAGACCAAAAGAGGTCAAACTCAAAGCCGTATGACGATCGACTAGTTGTCCTCTTCAAGAATTTCCGCGGATGGGACTTCTCGGTGAAACCAAACGTGTCCTTGATGTCATAACTGAAAAGCGCCTTCAAATGCATGGAATGCCATCTCAGGTATCCGTAACTGCATCTAGGAACCCGGCCACGAGCCGGGATGGCAAATGACGAATGGGTCCCACGCCGGAGCAGCAAACACCAACAAGAGGCCATTGTCGCAAGGTCGCCTGATAATCTCCCATAATCCAGGACACTTTGAGGAATAACCTGATCAAAACCAAATTGGCGAGCGCATCTATGAGGATTGTACATTTCTAAAGATGCGAGATTTCCACTCCTAAAAGGTAGCCAGCCTACCCGAATGCTCACGAGGAATTCGGTAGCAAGCCACCCATCCTCGGTCAATACGTCAACAGGGTTATCCTGAACATCAGCCTGCTCGCCTAGGCATCCTACCTTGTTTGGGAATATGACCCGATGATGCCCAAAGATCTTGTCCTTGCGAAAGAGTAAACGTGCCTCAAGATCTCTAAAGCGAACCGGATGGGCCCCAGCAATGCATACCATGAGGGGTAACTTACGCTTCATAGCCTCAGAAGCCGCAGTGGTGTATAGCCCTTGAAACTGTAGATTGAACCATCCAAATAGATAATGAAGGGGAATCAGCGTGTCTTGTGAACCCGGGAAATCAGCGGTGCACGCCTCTCTCAAAGACCGAAATAAATTCGACAGCGCCGCCGGGGCCAAGGAAAGGCGAACTCCTCGCGCCAGTCTATCAGCCATAATAAAAACCTCCGGCCTAATGCGATTCGGGTACTTGTAGGGGATGGCAAAGTAGCACAGCCAGCAAGCTAAAAAGGCCGTAAGGAATGTAACCCGGTCCATTTCCTTTGCCGCGATAGGAGGCCGAAGGGGTTTATCATAGTCCTGCACCAGAGTGTTTTCTGAACCGACACCAAAGGGATCACTCGGCGAGGGGAAGCCGGTCTCGTATGCGGTGCCTAGGTCGACAAAATGTAAAATCCACTGAGTAATAGAAACAGCCCCAGAATACCGATGAAGTAGCTCATAGAAGTGGTGGAACACAGCCTTGAGGGAAGGAGAACATCTAAACTCGCCGGGTGCAGTCTCACCAAAGAGTGCCTTTTCATCAGGCACATATTCATCATAGCGGGCACCTAGTATAGGAAGCCCGCAGACATATCGCATGTCCCAGAGACTCGGGACAATCTCCTCTTCACAAAGATAACACGTATTGGTGACCGGACTCCAATGTTCTAAGATGCTTTTTAGTAAAGTAACATCATACTCATAACTAAATAATGACAACATGATGGCCTCTTGAATCCCGACCTTCTTAAGAACCTTCCTCTCGCTGCGCAAGATGTATCGTGCCCACTCCGTGTAGCCGGGATGGTGTGTGACACTACCACAAATGTTAAAACGCGAGGCCCACCTCGGTATGCGCTTAGAAGCCATCTCCAAACCTAAAAAGAAGTTTGACTCCTGGCTGGATGTTCTGGTGTGGGGCTCAAGGCATAAGCATAAGTCAGGACCTTGGTCAAAGATGCGAGACTTGTTCATCACTCCGGTCACATTACGCTCTAGAGGCGTCCAATTTCCACTCTCAAAATGGGGGTGAGGCTTGTGCTCCGCTGGCAATGGAGGCATGGGTAAGTGGCGTGGTATTTTGTTATGGAATATGTCTCTGCCCTCCAACATTACGTCACGCCACTCATGCCATATTCCCCGAAAGTAACCAAGGGAATCATATTTCTTAATATACTCCATGATTGTCTCATCCCTGGGTTCATCCAATGGCATGGAAGCGCGGCGGGACCACAAGAAACCCATGAATGATATCAAAAGAATAGAGACGGAAGAGCCAGAATACCAAATCAACACCTGGAGCAACAATGAGAAATAGTAAGAAAAATGAAATTGCTATCTTCCCAACGGCTTTGTATACGCTTTTGGCTCATGCAAACCCATTGGGAGGGGCAATTTGTTGTGCCATTTATTTCAAGTAATGTTAGTACATCAATCAGAAATAGAAAGCTAAGTCTAATAACACACTGTTCTCCAACCTTTCCTCTCAAAGAAATCTTGCTGACTCAGAGCAATGGTTTCTTCAAAATTCTTTGCGATCAAATAGGTAAGGATCCAGTGATCATCCGAATACATGGACTGCAGCTAGAGAATGAGGCGAGGAGGAGCGATGTCCGTCTCCTTCAGCCAAAGATAATTTTAAAGTCGATGACTTGGAGCAATGCACTGTCATGATGGACACAGACCAGATTATCACCATGACTAATGAAACCTATAATTTTACAACAAAGTCCAACATTCAAAAGAGGGCGCCAAAAAAAGCTAGAAGATACTTTCCATTTAGACGAAGACATCTTGCCACTGCTACTATCAGGATAGGATTGGAGGGAATTCAGATGGATGTTGACGGGAAGCACATGACTTCATTCGCAAACCGACAAGGCTTGGAGCCATGGCTCGCGAATGAAGTAAGAGTATCAGGAAATGTAAAATTGATATCTGTCCTTGCCAATGGTTTACCCACTTCAGAGGATGCTGAACATGTCATGGATTTGAAGATATTGAAGTCAGCTCCAGTAACCATTGTGATTAGGATAAAACTCTAAGGCATCTATGCTGCAATTGGCGTCATTAATAAATCAGCAGAGTAAGTAACAGGTAGAGAAAAATTAAGCCAAACCATTCCCGCTCTATTGGGTGGCGTGTACTGGGTTTTACAGGCAAAGGGGATACAGCAACTCGTTTTGGAAAGGTATAGCCGCAGAAAGCCACTGCCCAAAGAAGGAAATGGAAAGAGGGTTGGCAGTGGCCAATAATGAAAGAAAAGACAAAGGGGAGGTTCCAAGTAAGGGGCGTTCAGGGTCGACAACCAAAAAGGGGGGAAAGAGCAAAAGCAGCAATCCATAAAAAATGTGATAAAAATAAATAGATAAAAGAAAAAAAACTGGCGGTCTATAAAAAGGGAGCAAGAAGCTCGGAAGAAGGGGGCTGGAAAGCGAGAAGGAAGATCGCAAGAAACAGGAGAGGAGGGGAGAACGCAAGAGCGGAAGAAGGTAAAAAGAAATGGAAAAGATTTTTTTTTTTATCTGAGTTTCTTAGGCTTCATGGGCACACTAAGTGCCCTGGCATCACAGAGAATACACACACCATTTTTTTTTGATCGCCAGGATTTCTTAGGCTTCATGGGCACACTAAGTGCCCTGGCATCAGACATACATACCACCCCTCGTCTCTTTCGCTTTGAGGCCCAAGATGCATTGAGCATCATATGACGTTATAGGAAGGGAGAAGGCGATTGCTAAAAGAAACTGAGATGTTCTGGAGGTAGGAGAAGCCGTTTAAAATGGGATAGAATAGGGTAAAACCAAAAAGGGGAAATAAAGTAAGAATGGGCTGAGAAAACACCAGCAAGATTCACTGAAATCTACACAATAAAAAGAAGGCAAAAAAAAAGGAAAAGAACGAGGGGGGGAGGAGAAAAGAAAAGACCAGAAGCCTTGCTAGAACGAAAATGCAGAAATAAAAAATGAGTACCTGTTCGGTTCCTTCTAACTTCTTGAGCGCACATAAAGGGAACAAACGTTCTCCTCAGCGATGATCGTCGCCGCTTGGAATCCTTCCAAGAGATTTTCGCTAAAAAAAAAAAAGGGAAAATAACGGATAAGCTTCATATCTGGAATCCACCAAGGCAAAGAAAGAAGTAATTACTCGAACGAAATATAGCTGATGAGTGCTCACCAGCCAAATTTCCTAAAAGTTTTTTTTTTCTTTTTTTCTTTTAACGGAAACACTGCACCAGACCTTGGAGATGATTTCACTTCGAAGCACCACTGCAAAAGGAGAGAGAGGAAGAATGGTAGTAAAAGGGATACGGCAGGGGAGGTAAAGAGAGAAAGCAAAGGAAGATGAAGTCGCCTGGTTGATAGCTGGTGGCAGAAATAAATCTTACCCAGGAAGTCGCCGATCGCCCTCTCACACCGGAAGTTTCACCGGCGCCCAAGTTCGAGCCCAAAAGACTTGCCAAAGCAGGAATAGAGCCGTTGTGAGGAAAAGCGAAAGGGATGAAGTGATCGGGAGACGCGCAGATCTTTGACAAAAGGCTATGTTCGCTCTGCTGCTAACACCTCGAAACGGGTTCATCGTAGGACCCGGCCCGAATGCAGTTGTTGTCGGACTCGGGTGTGAGGTAGATCCAACCCTACAGTTGCCGCCGGGAATCAAGAAGCAGTCGCCGCCTCTAATAGTCGATGAAGAGCTCCCTCGGTCCGCTGGAAGGAACCCTGAGAGCAATCAGTCCAAATCACACGGAGGGCACAATAAGGATGCAAACGAACAAATGAGTGAAGACGTAATAGCTTATACGCAGATCCAAACGCGCTGGGAATGCCGATCCTGGCTCTCTACTCCACGGAGCTCAGATTCAGTGTGGAGGTGCCGCCACCGTAACATGGTCCGCCGGTGGTCGCCCATCTTCTCGCTTGGCCACCGACGCCGTGTCCTCAATAATCGCCGACGCACGGAACCCTAATCCCACTACTGTCGCCGCCGGAGAAGGGTGAACATTCTCCGCCTTTGCTGCTCTTCAGGGGATCGGTGTTTCCCCCTCGCCCGGAAGCCGCTCCTCCTAGATGAATTGTTTGCGGTCTGCTCGTCGCCCGAGCAACGAAAGAAATGCCTCTGCTTTTGAATAATCCGCATTATTCTCCAGTCGTAAATCGCGGGTGTGGAAACAAAGACCTGCACACCATGATTCCACCCTCTCTAATTTCAACTTAAAGGAAAAGGCTAGATCGACGATAGCATTGAGTTGAGAAAAGAAAGAAATTCTGCTTTTCGGTCGAAGCCACGAGGCTAAGCCACTCCTCAACCGAAAGTTACGAAGCCAGTATAGAGCTACCTGGCACGACTAAGTTCTCCCGTCAAATTCTAACCCGGACAATGTGACTGGGAGTCAATGGCGTTACGCGTTATTGAAATTTAAATAATATATTTAGATAGGATTTGAATGAACGCGACGGAATATCGTTTGGGAGGTGCGTACGTCGACGTCCGACGTCGGGGCGCAGCTCCTCGGTATAACGTTTCGTTCGGTAAAGACAAATTTCCAAATTAAATTATCCGTTGCGCCGTAAGGCCGGATAAATCCCAAATTAATTTATCCATCACGCCGTAAGGCCGGGTAAATTCCAAATTAAATTATCCGTTGCGCCGTAAGGCCGGATAAATCCCAAATTAATTTATCCATCACGCCGTAAGGCCGGGTAAATTCAAAATTAAATTATCCATCAACGCCGCAAGGCCGGATAAATCCCAAATTAATTTATCCATCACGCCGTAAGGCCGGGTAAATTTCAAATTAATCTGTCCATCACGCCGCAAGGCCAGATAAATTCAAAATTAAAATTATCCGATACGTCGTAAACCTGAATGACCCTCCAAGCCAAATATCCAATATGTCTAAACGCAATTACGGTGGAATATTGTTTGGGAGGTGCGTACGTCGATGTTTATCATCGGGGCGTAGCTCCTCAATACGACATCGGGTTGCCTAGACCGGGTATCACTCAATGAGCCGCTTCAAAGATGAATCTCCGACGGACACACAATATTCAAAATTGATGAAAAGCCCATTTCTCTCACCGTTTAAATACTGCGTCAAATTTTGTATTTCATTACGCTTATGAATGATATTGTCCGGTCTATTTCTCTTATGTCGTTGCGTATTATAGATCTCTTAATCAAAGGTTCCCTATTTTTAGGGGTAATTAACGATGAACGCTTGCGCTCATCGGAAGTCAGAACCCGCTAAACAAAAAGCCTTATTAATTTAAGGTGGATTTGAAACGGTCATGATACATTCCTAATGTAACAATTTTGACCCCACAACGACAGGAGCCTCCCCGACCCGTAGAGAGAGGGCCGGAGCGGCCCCAGCCACTGGCGTGCTTCTTGTGCCAGGGTCCACACCGGATGCGGGATTGTCCAACCCGGGAGCGGATCACTGCGATGGCGGTACAGGAATCGGCCGACGACACCAGCGGCACCCTGGCGTGGATCGGATCGATGAGGATCGGCGCGATGGTGGCGACGAACTCAGCTTCCGGCACGCAGGAGACGCAGCAGGCAATGGATCCCGCGCGGGCGCAGGCGAGTTCCTCTACCTCCCCAGTGCGATCACCCACTGCCGGTGGATGGCGAGAGGGGACGGTGCGCATGGTGGAGATGATGCTGAGGGAAGCAGAGTCCCGGATCAGCCGTGGGAGAGGTGGCAGACACAGGGGATGGCGGATGGCAAGCACGTCGAGGGCGACGTCCAGCTCGGCCGGGGGAGGATTGTTAGGCCTGAGCAGTTCTAGATCGGGCAACGAGACAGATGGGCCTCGGCGGTGGCCCAAGGCCTAGCTAGCTTCCACTTGAGTAGGCCCGTGGAGGCGGATTCGGGCGATGATCTCGCGGAGGCGAGACCCGACCCGGCCTCCAGTGAGAAGCACGCGGAGGCGCGAAAGGGGCGGCGACTTCCCGAAGCGTGCGTCCCATCCGGAAAGGGGCGGCTGGTACAGAGAAAAGGTGCGCGAACAGGGAGAGATTCGGACGCCACCTTCTCCTCCAGGCGAGCAATGAGCGGAGGCAGCAGGACGAGCGAGCTTCTCTCCACGAACGGCGGATGGAGTTCCGTCGCCTTCCATTCACTCGGGCGTGGACCAGTGACCATGCCGACGAGGGTTCCGGCGACGGCGGGGTAGGGCATAGAGGCGAGGTTCTGTGTGTGTACAGAGAGGAGGAGAGGAGGTTGAGGGGATTTAAGGCTGTTGTACTTGGAGATAAATAATAGGCAAACTTTCCCTCCCGATTCCGGCGTCTCTTGTGCTTTTCCGGCGTCTCTTGTGCTTTCCCTTCCCGGCGCCGGTGACGCTCGCGGTGGCGAGCAGGCGCGGCGTGATTGGCATGCGAGACGCGAGCGAGCGGACGACGAAGCTGCATTCGTCCCGAGGCGCTCGGTCAGAGTCAACGCGCATGGGAAATTTTGATTTCGGGCGTCGAGTTGGCTGACGTGGATGCGTTGATCGGGATTAAGGCTAATTAAGCACGCTTAGCTTAACTTGAGCCCAACAACTATACTTTAAGATAAAGTAATCATCTTAAATTATGGAATAACTATATGATTAGAACAGAAGCTGCTGCGTTGCTTGAATAGATCCATCAGGAATCCCCGAGTAAAACAGTAAGAGTAATTGGGATCATGATATGATTCAAACTCAAATATGCTTTGCTACTATATTAAAATTTGATCAAGTGATGGTTTAAAGCCTTGTGTCTTCAACTGGGTACTCAAAATGAAAATTATCTGATTGAATAACTTGTGAGATGCCGTGCATAATGGTGAGTCTTTTTCTCTTCTTTATTGCCTATAGAACAATTGTTGTTCTCCTCATCTAATAATTTTTATCTCCCTTTCTCGTATTGTCTGGCTTTTTTAGTCACTATGCACGTGCCTGTGCTCATATTTCACCCGACAAGACCTAAAAAAACAAAGAGGGTCGATAAGGTTGGGCCCTTTGTGATTCCTATTTGCTACCAAAACTAGCATAAATTACGCGATATGCACCGAGTGATCGGAATCAACCATTTATGGTGAGGATCGATGACCCGTTTCTAATTCATTAATGCATGCCTTGCAAACTGCCTAGTTTTCATAGGATGAGACCAAAAATACTCGCATCCTGTTACCTCCTCGAGCACTCTTTTAAAATATCCTTCACCGGACGATAAAGTAATAAACATGAAATGTTTGGCTGCCTCAACTTTTTAATTTGTCCTCACCAGAAACATAATTGAGTTCTAATTAGTAACGACGTGGTCAAATTTTAAATGTTGGAAGCCACTAAATATTTGATACGCTTAGTTCCACTAGTAATTAACTTAGTTGCCGTTAGGTCATCTTAGTTGCTTTGTTTATCTATTGTCAATGCACAAGAGGTCTCTTAAAACTCTAATGCTAGCATCAGATATGAATCGAACCGTACAACCCTTGGTGGCTGGCAGCCTGGCACACCCCGAACTTAAAGGTTCTCCGGCGGACTTTCGTATTACGCCAAATCCCTAGTTTTTGGGCGTGAAATCACCCCTAAACCCTCAAACCCTAATCCTAATTTTGACCACAGTCAATTTTATCCACTATCGACGTCACGCCTGCGCCGCGCGAATTTGGTTTCACTGACGTCAAGTTGCGTCAGCCGCCAAATCTCATTTCCATCACTGACTCGTTCGATCCATTGACCAATCCTCGCCTCGAAGTGAACGTTGGAAGCGTTCGTCTTTTTTGCCTTGCAACAATCGATACGAGCTTCGTCGTCCTCCTCGCCGAGCACCACCTGCACTCGGGACTTGCTGGAAAAGAAACATGTCGGTAGGGAAAGCTGATCACCTCCTTCCACATCCGATTCTGCTGCCGATGACTCCATTGCACCACCGCCCCTGTCTGCGTCTGGACCACGCAGTAAAGATGAAGCCGATGCAGACGACAATCGTGTGCTGCAGTCAAAATCGAGACACACGGCTTGCGTTGACCGACTAGAACGGGCTTCACTTTCTTGTTTCTAGATTGGGCTTGAGCTGCCTTTTGGTCCAACAGGTTTCAATCCAGCCTGATGATCCATGGGCCAAACCCATTGGTCCAAGGGCCTAACGATGGCGAAGAGATAATATCGAGGTTGCCAAACCTTATCCTCGATGTGTACTCATCAAGATGATTATCTCTAAAGTAAATATTTATCATTTTTTACTCTTTCTTTCAAGTGACCTGAGTTATGTTAAACATAAAAGAATTATATCTTTATTTAATTTATAAATACTCGTCAAAAAGGTTATGTTGTTTTGCTCCTAATCTCAAAAACTTGTATCTCAAAAAGTTACAAATATATCAATTTTCATAACTGAACCCGTACAACAAATCATTTAATGAAAAACACGATTCATTCAGTTGGCCTCTAACTTGATTGATTTGGAAAGATAAGCACAACCCGAAAAAAGTGCTATAAATAAAATTGTTCATAGTGATGATAATTAATTAACATTTAGTGCCTTTTCAAACGGTGATATCAAAATTCACAAAACAATACCTAATTAAGATGATTTAAATTTTAAGCAACGGTTGCGAGTGGAGAAGGAGAGGTGGACAGGACAGCCATGGCCCGTCCCCGCTGCGGTCATTCATGTTGCTAAACTTCACATGGCCTCGTCGGGCCGCCGATGCCACTGCTACCTGCTCTCTGCTTGGTGGGAGAGGTGGGCCCCTTTGCCGGCGGCTCCTCAGGGATTACAGACTCCAGTCGCACAGCGGCAGTGTGATATATAAACCCGAGGCAAACAGCGGCGGTGTCAGGAGTGACGTTACAGATGCGATCATACGGCGCGTCCGACATATTCGCCCGCGACGGCGAGCCGGTACCGTCTTGAGGGCGTCCGGACTCCGGTCGGGCGTTGCATGTATGACCGGTGACGTGTCGGTTGCTCGTTAGAAAGGCCGCGGCGCTGGTGGCTGGTGCTTTCACATGGCGCGGCCCACATGCTGTGAGCTGGGCCTTGTCGGCGCTGTGAGCTCCGACTTTTTCCACCCAAGCAGTGTACCTATTTTTGTGCAGACGTATTGGTCCACGCGGGTCCCGGTGTCACTTCCTATGATATAGAAGGTATCGTTTGTTCGAGTAAATGGTGCAGATTTCTTTCACGTCTTTTCCGAGATGAGGCACGGAATAATTTTATTGCGTCACTCACGTGGCACGGTGACAGGGAAGGAAAGGGCGTCGCCGATCCTGGTCCCGCGCCAAGCCAAACTTTAAAACTTGTGCGGAATTGCAGATCACATCGAGACCTGCCAATCCGACCCGCGAACCCAACTCGATCGATCGGACACGAAACGTTGGTACTTGGTGAAGTTGGCATAAAATTTTTGAGCTCAGGCGTACAAACTTTGCCCTCTGCCCATTTTTTTTAATGTATAAGTGGCTAATTCTGTGCGATATGATACTTTTACCTTTTACCCCTTATATTTCCAGTACGCCTGTTAACTTTATCTAAAAATCCTAGGACGAGAAAATTTCCAAATTTCCTAAGCAAAATGTCTTACATCAGAATTTTTCTCTGCGTCTTTACCTTGTGTTTTTATTTTAAACTGAATATTTTTGAGTTATTTAAATAATTTATTGGATAAACGATGGTATTTTGTTTTATTTTTCTTGTCGATATTGGATTTGCTAATTTATCTCAAAAGTCTGAGGTGAGCAGATGTTTTCTACTGGGTGGCTACAGTGGCGGTGAAGAGGAAAGCAACAAAGTAGATGGAATGCCTGAAGACAGATGCTACTCTTTTCTTCTTTCATCTTCTCTATTCCTCGATCACAACTCCTGCCTGCTGAATTCCTCGCCTAACACAAGCACAGAAGAAGAGCGAATAGATTGGTAGATATAGAGAAAAGACCATCTTTTGCTTTGCAATTCGTCAGCTGCCACAGGAATCGCTCGAAAACCAAGTGGCGTATAATGAAGCGCGAGCATCAAGACACCGGAGGAGCAGGAAGAGGAGGTGTTTACAAGGCTGCGAAAGAGGCAGACATGGTTAAGGGGAAGGTGATGATGGCGGACGACGATTGCGGCGTTGACGAGCTGCTGGCGGCGCTCGGCTACAAGGTGCGGGCGACGGACATGATGGACGTCGCCCAGAAGCTGGAGCAGCTGGAGATGGCGATGGCCAGTACCTCAGATGCGGCAAACGATGACGCCTCTCTTCTTCCCCACATCGCCTCTGACACCGTCCATTATGATCCCGCCGACCTCTCAACCTGGCTCGACAGCATGCTCTCCGAGCTGAACACGCCGCCTCCCCCGCTTCCCGCACCGCCACCACCCGTTCCCCCGGCCGCCGTCCACAATAACCATCGCCAAAGCATGAACGTCTCCTCCATTGCGGCTCCGCTGCGCCAAATTGGTGCTTACGATATGAAGCCCATTGCTTCCCCGACGGCCCCTTCTGGTTGCCGGCTTGTTTATGGCTCGGATTCCCAATCTGAGATGATTGTGTCTCCGAGAGAGCCGAAACGGATGAGAACTTGCTCTTCTTCCTCTTCGTCTTACCCAAGCGGAGTGACGGGATCAACAACGGAGATCGATTCGTCGGAGAAAACGTCTCCGGCGCTTCCGGTCGTGGTGATGGACACGCAGGAGACGGGGATCCGCCTCGTGCACACCCTTTTGGCTTGTGCAGAGGCAGTGCAGCAAGAGAATCTTAACGCGGCGGACACCCTGGTAAAGCGGATCTCGGTGCTCGCCGCCTCCCAGAGCGGCCCGATGAGGAAGGTGGCAGGGTACTTCGCCGAGGCCCTCGCCCGACGGATCTACCGCCACCGCGCGAGCCCCCTTGCCGACCGCGCCGCCCTCGACCTTCTCCACGCGCACTTCTACGAGAGTTGCCCCTACCTCAAGTTCGCCCACTTCACAGCGAACCAGGCCATCCTCGAGGCCTTTGGCGACTGCCGCCGCGTGCACGTCATCGACTTGGGGCTGAGGCAGGGGATGCAGTGGCCTGCGTTGCTCCAGGCGCTCGCCCTCCGCCCGGGGGGGCCGCCATCGTTCCGCCTCACGGGGATCGGTCCGCCGCAGCCAGATCAGTCCGACGCCCTGCAGCAGGTGGGCTGGAAGCTCGCGATGCTGGCGGAGAGCATCGGGGTCAAATTCCACTTCCGCGGCTTCGTTGCTTCGAGCCTTGCGGACCTCGATTCACGGATGCTGCTCGAGACGGAGGGCAAGGAATGCGATCGGGATGGTGACGTGGAAGAAGCGGTGGCGGTGAACTCGGTGCTGGAACTTCATCAGCTGCTGGCGCGGCCGGGGGCAGTGGAGAGAGTGCTGGGGACGCTGCGGGCGCTGAGGCCGCGGATCGTGACAGTGGTGGAGGAGGAGGCGAACCATAACAGGACAACGTTCCTGGAGCGGTTCACGGAGGCGCTGCACTACTACTCGAGCATGTTCGACTCGCTGGAAAGCGGCGGGGAGCAGAGAGAGGGGGAGGCAGAGGCCACGGAGGAGGAGGATGTACGGCGGAGGAACCGAGCAATGACGGAGGTATACTTAGGGCGGCAGATCAGCAACGTGGTCGCGTGCGAGGGGGCGGAGCGGACGGAGCGGCACGAGACGCTGGAACGGTGGCGTGGGCGGATGGTGCGCGCGGGTTTCGAGCCCGTCCATCTCGGATCAAACGCTTTCAAGCAGGCGAGCATGCTTCTAGCCCTGTACGCCGGCGGCGACGGGTTCCGGGTGGAGGAGGCGGACGGCTGCCTCACCCTTGGCTGGCATACGAGGCCGCTCATCGCCACCTCCGCCTGGCGCGTCGCCGGTGCCGCGGCGGCATCGTCCCTGTCCCACTGAGCTAGACGTCTATCCAAGTGGTGACCGCCGCCTAGTCTCGTCTCATCTCTGGCCGGCCCCAGCGCGCCTGGGCAGGTCTGTTAAGGTGGGGCCACGCCGCCCTTTTATTGACGACCAAGCAATGGTGGCGCATCGAGGTGTATTTTTCATCTTCTATCTTGTTTGTTATTTAAATAAATCTTTCTTTTTTGGCGTGTGCTTAAACCTAATGCTTGTTAAGCTAGTTCTTAAATAAGACGACGAAGTATTTTTCTTTTTCTTTTTCTTTTTCTTTTTCTTTTTCTTTTTACAAAGGAAGCCTAGAATATCCACTCAAACATGAAAAAAAAAATTTAATCTGATTTCCGTAGGGGTACTAGATCCAAGTTGACTCAGATTCAAATGCTTGATTATCATTATGAAATTAATTCTTATGCAATGAATTCAGACTCTGTGGCAAATTTAAGACTCTGTATATCTAATGAGCCCACTTTCATTCCTGGCTACGCACGAGCCTCACGATGAGCTTCCCATGTCTCGATTAAATTATGAGCAGACTTTGCTGGCATACTCAGCAGCTCCAACACAACGTGCATGCACCGTCCCCATGGGCGACCTACCGCAGCATGCATCCTGATCTTCAATGTCCCTGTCGCAACGATGCTTCTTTCTACGGTGATGCCCGACTTCTTCTCACATCTTAGAATATGAACGACTCGCTGTTGAGAATGCTCATCAGATTATGCTGGCTATCAGTCATATTTATTCTACTAAGCATCAAGTTGGCTCATAGTGGTGGACCAAGACAATGATAGGTGGAGAAAAAAAGATGATGCTTCTCAACTAAGCCGGTAAATTATCATTAACAATAAGACTTTGCACCCCAAAAATGATGCTCACCCACTTGGGCCACGATTTCCCATTCATTGTGAAAACCCACGTAAGTTGACCTCTTTAATTCCAGCTGCAGTCTTGTGATACCAATGCCATACACATGAGACACTGACTCAACACAAACTTCATCGGTTCAACCATGACCTAACTTATGCGGAGCTGTAGTTATTGACATTAAATCCATATTGCATTCGATTAAATTGTAAAGACTCAGATTAAAGATACTAACATATCCACACAAGAACTGAACAGAGTCATTACTCTAGTTTAGTTTGGGGCCTGATGACCTTTTTGAACATAAAAGCAAAGATGATGCTCGCCCATAACTCCAAGTCCACTAGCTCCATCACTTTCAATAAAACCGTGGTCTATGTTCCTTCCGACTGAAAGTGAGATCGATTCGCAGCAGCCTAATCGTGCAGCAAGGCATGAATATCCAACCCTCCCTCTCCCCTCATCCCGTGAAAGCAACAGATCCAGTTTGAAGTGCGTTCATGAGGCCAGACAAAAGTAGACGGTGAAAGCGCTTGTTCTAGACTTCCACCATCCAAAAACAACGGTGGTGTCTTTGAATAACAGAAACTGGATTCTCACCCACTTTTACTTAGTTGGACTGTTGTCAATGTCAAGGACAGTTCAATTGCATCATTGCCGAGAATAGATGCATAGCGAATTGCGCTAGATTGGGCCGTCTAGCCTTCCAATCTGACTCCAGCTTAAAATTCAACATGTGAATTAAGAGAACAGTGATTTTATCTGAGGCTTTTTGCAGGTCCAGAAGAAGAAAATTTTAGCACAAGTCGTCACCGTCAAACAAGCCAAAACCATTTCCCTTCAACTAAAAGAGCTATAAAACATCTCTAAATCTCGATTGTATGTATGCAATGGGCTCCAGGTAGGTCGGCTATGATGGTAACCAATGAACCACCACTACCAGCAAAGCCTAGCCACTCAGGAAAACGTCCATCGGTTGTTCTGCATCAGTAAAAACCAGATTAGTGAACATACGAGTATGATTAATTGCAACTGAACAAGTTATGTCACGTACGCCGCAAGTAATCTGGATTAGTTGACAAGGCATGGAAGGTGCTCGAAGATTTTTGCATAACTTTGGTACAGCTGCTCTCCTTTTACAGGGTTTTGATTCAATATTTCAGGAAATTTCTTGCGCCAATAGACAGCATCACAAAGCCCAGATTCAAGGCTTTTACTTTCAGCCTTGTGGCGCCAACATATTGAGACAAATGATACAATTGGGACTTTGAGTAGCGAAAAAAGATCCAATTGTGTGCTGTCATACCCCGCAATAAGTATATAACACAATTTTAATTTCCCAAGCTATTTGTCGACTAGTGTTCAAAGCCCTTTCTTGAAATAGAGCTTAAAATTCTACAGAATAAAAGTTTGGTTTTACAGTAAAGCAATTTGAAGAACATAATTCAATACCAGAAAAAAATGTCAAAACTATTGCCAAGATTATTCAGCTATAGTGCCCCATGTTCCAGCAGCAAAAAAATGACACTATTCTAATAGTTCAATAAACAAAGAGAACTAGGCAACGAGACAGGATAACGTGAATAGAAATGTTTGTTATTTGGCATGCGCCGTACAAGAAAACTGAGGCACTTTTAAAAGCACCAGGATCACAGATCGATCACCATCTCAGATTTAATCTAGTATTTAGTGCTCCACGTGCATAAAGTAATTTCTATTTGGGATTCCTGGAAGCCGCACGGCTGGCGCGATTCGATGTCGCAATCACAAATATCAAAACTTTCGGCGAATATAAATCCTTCAAATTAGTGTAGCCCAATATCTATTGAAATAGCTTCTTCAGTCTATTGGAAGCTTGATTTGCAGTCTTGTTTGTTGGCTCCAGAACAAGAGCATACTTGAAATCTGCAAATTTGATGGACAAAAATCAGACAAAAAATAGAAACTGGAACTTTATGGTTAACTATATTAACCTCATTAGAATTCTTTAGTAACAAAGGGAAAAGACAAGAACGGATTGTAGCTATCTTAATGGCCTTAGCTAACAGTAAAGGATTTTGTCAAAACAGAGGAACAAAGTGGAATAGAATTGGAGATGAGAGTTATAATGCTGTATTGAACTAATAATAAATAATAATTCCATCCGCAAAACACAAGTACCTTCAATTGCCTCTTTGTAATAACCCATCATTTCCCTTGCAGTTCCTCTTCGCAAATATGCTTTAACATTCTGAGAAAAAAATAGTAAAGGTTTAATCCTTCAAAAGCATCGCAAAAATTGCCAAAAATTTCACGGGAAGAATAATAAAAGATCAGGCAACTAAATAATTGCCAGAATTATGGAAATTACAATAGCTGATCTTAGTGTTGCTCATGTAGATTAAATGGTATTCCATGTATAGAACAATGTCAAGAAACGAACGAAATGTTGAAACTTCAAACTGATAAGAACCTCCTTCACACAATGGCATGGAGAAGTAGCATCTCACGTACAGGTGAAATGGCATTCTTTGAATTCAAATCAACAAAATTCATGCACAACGAAATATTAAAAGTTTAAATAGTCAGTGGATGGTAGTAGATAGTAGCTTTACTAAATAATTAAGTAAATGTCGATAAAGAAAGAAACATACTAGAAACCTCGTGGAATTAGGACTGGCCTAGAAATTGCGTCACCCCACAGGTTAAGCATGTTTAGCCAATAAGGCCCAACTGATTGGCCAAATGAGGGTCCATCCAGTCGTTGTGATCATCAGCTTCGTTGTAACCATTATTTTCTCAATTTAAATTTCATTATTATTTTATTCCCTGTGCCTAAATATATATACATATATTTGTTATGTCACATATTATGAAGTCTTATGAATATCGAAAAAAACTTCAAATTATTACCTCACTGGATTTCACACTTACCAAAGAACCAGCATTCGATTCAGGAGTAAAGAAATTAAACCGTGTCTAAATTGTAACCAAGCAGATAGAGAAAAGTGAACAATAGCTATCAAAAACAAAAAAAAAGAATCAATAATCTGGAGAAATTAGGTGATCAAGAAAATGTCAACCCAGCATCTGGAACTGACTTAAACTATTGAAATTTGGATATACCAAGAAGCTTTGAAATAGAATAACAAACAAAAAAATTGTCAGCTGATCAACGAAAATTATTGGATATGCATATCAAACTTATGTGATCTGCAAGAATCATTTATCACTAAGACTGTTTACTACAGCCAGATGCTACTCGTCAAATAATATGTACAATGAGATGGTCATAAGGGCAGAAGACCACATGCCACTAGAACCATAATAGTTGCATCACAACAACTAATGCCAAAGAAAAACATAATAACCAAGGGGAAAAGGAAGTCCACACGAGTATAAATTAACCTCATCCTAAATTCAAAGATGGTTTATAAAACTCATACCTTTTTGTCCAGGTTGATGGCAGTAGTGCAATCAGATTCAGCTTGAAGATAACTGATTGGAAAATAAACAAAAAATCTTGCTTTAAAAAATGTGATAATTAAGATAATATAACCCAAAAACAACAAATACCTTCCCGTTTCCAGATAAGCAGCAGCCCGGTTACTGTAGTAAGTTGCACAGTTTCCATTCAGTTTGATTGCTTCTGTGTACAGATTTATAGCCTTTTGCCATTGTTTGTCTTTGAAAGCAACATTACCCTGCAACATGTTGTGGAAAATTCTTAAATCATGTTGTACTTGATTAGGTGCTTAATTAAATCTTTAAGAAATAAGCCAATTTATATAATTATGATCTCAGAAGCTGAGATTATCATATAACGCTCCTCATGTACAAGGTGGATCAAGCTTGTCCGTTAACAAAGTGCAAGAGAGAATTGACCCACAGGCTTCATTAACCGTTCATGAAGCTTGATGAGACAACAAGAGATTGCACGTTGGGGATTTCAAACTCTGGACTTCTAACACGGGTACAATGTTATATTTCACTGGATAACCAATTTATCTTAAAATCTTAAGCAGATAAAAAATGATTTAATTTATATTTTTACGATTTAACATTACCATTCATAATCAAGACACCAAACATTGAATTGTGAATACGTCATATATCGGTCAAGACTTCACCCAATTCATATAGTGATAGTCATAGGTTAAGGACTCAGTTTGTACAACCTGTTCTGGGCAATACAGCTGGTTCAACTTTCTAATAGTATACAGGATTCGGATATATATATATATAGTTTCAGGTAAGTACCAACCAGTAAAATATGTTTGTATGTGCTGCTCTAATATTAGACCGATACAACCTTATGGATCGAAATTTAAAAGCCTCGGTAATAATCCCATAAATCTGGTCTAAGATCAAACAAATAGTGCTCATTAAGATAGATAAGCGATATTTAACAAAATTATGATTTAAAATAGTCTATATAAAATTTACAAGAGTTAGTGGCATGAAAGTACGATACAATCTACATAAAACTAAGGTTGCAATTTTCTTAATTTTTTTACTTCTTTTTCTTTTTTTTTTTTAAAAAAATGTTTATTTCCTCCCTCCTATTTCTCTTCTAGGATACTCGGCCTGATAGAACTTGATAAAATAGTACTTAGAAAATGGAAGTAGGTAGCATCATAAGGACAGCCAAATATCCATAGCAGCTCACAATGTAAAATCATAAGACATGTGGCTGACCTTTTCTTTTGCAATCTCCGCAGATTCTTCCTTGCTAATGCTGTTTTTCGAAAAATTGGACTTGGATGCTATTTCAGCTTCTTCTTGAAGAATGGCATACATTGCCTGGACAGTGTCAAGCAAGAGGCAGTCACCGCCATACTTGGCAATAAAGGAAAGTGAGACTGGGCATTTTTCATGGATTCCTATAGGTACTGTGACCTGTAGTAAGGAATAAAAACATAGAAACGATCAATGTGGTTAGGATGACAGAACTGTTGGATCCTGAGTAACACAAGGTCAAGCCCAATGACAATTTCAATGAGTTGCCGCAGAAAACACCATACCTGACAACAACCCGACATGCTAGAAATAGCAGATAGGCAAAATGTATGACTCAGATATTCTGCAGATGCTAGTTCTTTCCCACTAAGCTTTGGCGGAAGCCCTAATACAGTAGGAAGAACAAGTATTCCATCATCCTGCAGGTAGGCATCATTATTTCAGCCAGCTTGAAATATTATGGAATCGGATTCAGTGGCAAATAAAATTATTACATGGCTGTATATGCCTTCAATATGTCTGTGCATAGGTAAAGTTCATGTTGGAAATAAAAATTTCAGGTTATGTATCTTCCTATTCCAATGTTCACAAAAAAAATGGGTGAGATCAATATGAAGTAATTTATATAAAACATTTAAAAGGAGAAAAATAAAAAGATGTGGAGATTTGATTTAATCTTGCCATCAGACTTGCCCTTTCGTATTGTTGTATCTTCAACAATCAAACATCTTTCTTTATGCAGGATGCTGAGGTAGGTTGTGAGAATGAGAACAGTGAGAGTTATAAAATGTGTAATTGGGAAAAAAATGTTCCTTCAAACCCTAGTCCCCCTACATCCTTTCACCTCAAGTTTCTAATTGCAATCCTCTTCCCTATGGAACTCCCAAAGTGGCATCACAGTCTCACCGTCAACAATCTTGTCTATGGCAATAGGCTACCATCTCTCACTCTCTCTCATTCAATCCTCCTCGAGTCCTCGTACTGCCACTACTGCATCAAGTACTCTAGCTAGTTACCTATAATTATCACTCATACTGCCAAGTCCATGCTCTTCTGCTACAACTTTCTATGCTCTTCATCGCCCCAAACCATGCCAACATAATTTTGATGCTCTGTCCTATTGCTTGCCTGCAGCCCTCCCTAAAAAAATTATAGCCATCAACCCCCTATAGCCAACCTCCTTCCCTTAGTTGACTAAGGACAATTCTATGCTCAATTTCAATTACTTTAATTGCTTCTTAGGTTGTTGAAGTAGATGACACAGGAAGAATGGTAGGCCTATAACCTAGAGACTTCCTCTTCAACTCTAGTGGTTTCATCTCTCCTTCCAACAACTTATTTTCTCCGGAAGATGCCTGAGTGTACCAAACAACACCTCTCATTCGTTCCTACGAGTTTTGTGTAGCAATGACACAAATCAACTCAATATTAGAACTAATTTCAAAGTTAACACGAGCTACCTCATGAGTTAACTGGTAAAATTGATTGATTCAAACAACTATAACCAAGCTCATTGTCTATACAAGCAAAGCTTTTTAACAAGCATTTCGTCTCCAACCCACGCGTTTCTACTCTTGCCTTTGCCAACTAAGAACTTCACCATGTCCTTTCTATTGATTAGCTCCATTCCCTCTATGCAAAAGAGGCACTGCCCCAAATCCTCATCCTCAACGAGCACTCCGACGATTGCAGTCATAGCTGCAATGTGGGCCTCAAAGAGGCACCCCCTTTACATCAAGGTAGACCATGATGGACTAAGGCCAATTGCGACACTCCAACTCTCACTCAACAAAGAGGGTGATGGGCTCTTCAAGGAAAATAAGTTAGGCTTGGAGAACAACATTATTGGTACGGACTGACTTGCCTTAAGCACAATGCAGTCACAATAGGTATTGATGGAGGCGATCTTCGTAGCACGAACAAGAGTGACGTGGATGTGAGTCGTGGCAATAGTGCAAGGAGGAGGAAAATTAAGGGAATATACAACGAGGGGTTGTGGCCGAAGCAAAGGGGCTCTAGTCAATGTTTAGGAGTTGTTATCCTTTGTGACTGCTACTTGTGGAAGTAGCAAGAGCTTTTAGCATCAGCAGGAAGTGAGGTTTAATTGTTTTGCGCTTGACCCTGAACACATCTCACCTACATTGCTCTACATGTAGCACACATTTTTCCTTTGATTTTGTCGTTATACAAGAGAAGCACACATCTCACCTACATTGCTCTACATGCGCACAACTCGCTTACACAAAGGAAGCACAGCGTTGCATTGCACATCAGAAGTAAATAAGACACCTACAAGACACTTGCATAATGCATGGGACTTGTTAAATTCAACCCAATAATCATTTCCTACAGAACCTCCATTTTTTATAGATACGATCTCAATCCAAACACCATCGCTCATATGCATGAACTAGTGTTGTTATCATGTTGTAGATTGGCATAGCCTGCCTCTACTATGCGTCCATGGACATGCAACATTTTCTACTTACATGCCTCTCTCACAAAATAGCAACACTCTTGACACAAACTATGTATGTATGGATATATGACACTAAACTACTTATTGACTCAACTTATTGCATGCAAAAGCAATGCTCTTATCATCAAATATGGACCGACACATACTATGCAAGCATAAACGACATAACTTAGCTACATGCGTACTTTTTTCTCACATGAATAAATAGACAAGGGTTTTTCTATATATTTGCAACATACGAGAAAGAATTGAACTCAAAATTGTATCAATTTCATTACCTTGAGCTTATGGAGTATTAAGAGCTATGATATATATGACTATCAGACTATGTATTTAAAATATCCTCCTCTTTCATTAGCAAGAAGCGTAACCAAAACAAGTACTAGCAAGTAGAAATCAACATGATGTCACTATCTCCCTAGAACTAATGGCACTATCTGCTTACAGTTTCTCTGTGCATTCATAGAGTTTTGGTTATTATGACAAATAATGATTAACAGTAATCAAACGGTTCTAAAATATTCCATGATCTAAACATTTTTGGATAACTTGAAGATAGATAACTTGAAGATAGATAACTTGAAGATAGGGATCATAGTTTCATATCATGGATTTTTCTCCATTCATCAGAAGCCAGAAAGGAAACAACCAAAATCAAATTGCTAGGCATCAAATGAAAAAAGAAAGTAAAGGAATCATTGAAGGAAGAAATAAACAATACTCAAAGAAACTATAATACTTCAGTTATCTCAATTTTAAATCTGACAATGTAATTTCTTAAATCATCCATTGACAGATAGTGTGACAAATAGGTTAGAGAACAATGAGATATAACTACCTTTAGAAGAGCATTTAGGGCCATGCGTGCTTCTTCTCTTGCACAATGCCAACCATAAAGTGCAAGGCTATCGTCAGCTGACTTATTCATTTGTGCTGATATAAATGAATCTATGACAGGCTTATTTGAGCTAATCCACTCCTCATGGTTAGTTCTGAATTCATGGCTGTAAATATAAGACAAAATGATTGGTTAACTAAGTTTAACCAATTCACAAACAAATATGCAAACGAGTCCCATCATGTGTTGCTAAGCAATATGTGTGAAAGTACCCACTAACAATCTGCTAGAGACCAGTTACGTATTGAATTGAAATTTTTCATTCACTTAATCACGCCAAGCTTCATCTAAATGAAAAACATAAGATGTTCATACGAAAATCCCAACATTCTTCTCAGAAAAGATTTAGTTTTCAATGGTGATTTCTGGTGCACATCAATCAGCAAGTGACTTGCACTGGTGTACCAAAGATTTTTTTCATCACATAGAGGTCTAAAAAGGATTTTGTGATCATGATTCTTGATACTGATACCAGAGATATTGAATTTACAGCACCGATATTGATACTGTTAAGTAGTATACTTAATTTAAAATAAATATCCACAATATGCTTGATCATATATGATTTTATGTATCCTTCAGACACGAATAATAGGAAAACAAATAACTGAACAATAGATACTGTAGATAAAATTCTTCCTGACGATTTAATCAATTTATCTTTTCCATCTATAGTTGTTTCCTATTTCTTGTCATCCATACAAGCTTCATAATATTCTGAAACTAAACATCAAGTCGCAGAAAATTATGATCACGGGAATCAGAAATGATTTGCCATGTATCAGAAAATGTAGAACCTTTGTATCTCTTCTTTTGACAAAGATAAATTCACTTCAAGTAACCAGATGATTTTTTTAAGAAATGAATTTTCTATAAATAGACCCTTATATTATCAAATTTAGGAAATATGCAATTAAAAATTAATGATAGATATGAGTTTGTCGACCAAAACGCAAAGGTTGCACAACTACCGATTTTAGTACATACTTGAAAAGTGATAGCATAGCATTTGCAAGTGATGACAGTACATTCTTTGAATCATCATCCGTCTTTCCATTTGCCAGTTGCTGCAAGCTAAGAAGTTTTGGAGACAAATAATCTCCAAGATTTAGATGCTTTAGAAGTCGCCCTGCAGCCATGACTTAACATGTTACTGTCAAAGCAAAGTCAAGAATATAAAAAAGTTCTAATGCGTGAAAGATCATCTCCTTGGATAGAAAAGACTCAACACTAGACACGTACTTCCAAACTGCTTTTCTACTGCTTTGACCAGCACCTGGTTTACTCTATTTGCTGGTATCTTCAATAATTCAAAACAGTCATCTGCTATAGTTATATTTCTAGGCTGGCGCCGATCAGCAGTTGGGAGCTGGAGCAGTAAATTAGCCACTCGGCGCAAGACACTAGGATCCTTAGCAAACAATCCTGCGAACCAGAAAAGAAGGCTAATGAGACAGTAGCTAATTTATATGCAAAATCAAACACAATGAGGTCAAATGAAAAATGAACTAAAATTAAAATTTGTGCCCTCAAATTTCATTTGTTGTTGCACTATGTACATGCAGAACTCTTATCCCACTTCAATGACATGACATACGCACCTTTTGCTAGTAGTTCAGAGAATCAAGCAGAAACTTTACATGGAAAATAATTCAGAGCGTACCAATTGTATCAAGACTTGGGGATACAGGAATAGTGCCATTATTTGGAATAGCAGCATACGAAGGGCGGTAAGCTAAAACACCGCAATATCCCCCTGGTATTCTCACTCCACCAACTGTGTCTACACCTGCAAAGTGAACAGCATTAGATATTTTACATTAAACTTGTAAATTGTCCCAGTTTTCCAGAAAAGACAAATTAAAACAAGAGGGGTCAATGGAGCTTCAGCATTAATTGATGAAAAAGTATGGTTCAATTACATTATGCAATTTAAACTTCTTTCAGACAAAAATTGTACGATACAAGTCTTCATCAATTACATAGAAGACAAGGATGAAAAATTTGGCAGAGTCACCACTAAAAAATCATACATGACTTTGCAAAAGACTCGTAAATAGTTCAATATCAACCTTATCACTGAGGTTATAACTTGGTGGCAGTGATCAAGAAGAGAATACACAAACAGATGAAGCAGCAGGTGATAACATAAGAAATTATGTATGATTGGATTGTTGAGCAGAAGTACCACATCTATAAAAAAAGAGTGATGTCCCATCAAATAAGATTTTCCAGTCTTCATGCACATTATTGTGCCACATTTTAAAATCTAAGAATGGTAAATACTAGCTAGTTAAAATCCACATTGCAGAATCAATATTTCAAACTAGCAAATTTAGCCTAAATTACCATAAATAAATAAAAAATCAACTAAGATGTTTTTTAAGCATTGATGCAAAAATCTACTTCCAAAATAAGCTAATAACCCAATAGAGGATGCCAAATGAGGGCCTAATGCTCAAGTAACCAAAACATAACAAGTCTGGGAAACTATCGTCTGTCCTTACTCTATAAGGAAATGACATCAACATTCCACTCTCATTTTCATGTTGCACTTAGAAGTTGTATTCCTACAAATACATTTCCTTAGCCAAATGCAACTTAGTTAATAGTCCTACTAGATATTATAATTGCTCAATTGAAGAAAACATAGAACAATCTCTATGACAACTGTAGTTCTGCAAAGCAAGTCGTACTCAATAGACCTTTTAATTGTCATCCATGTGAGGTATTTTGTTATTGGCACAAAACGTGGCCTGACCCATCAGTTGTATAAGGGTTAGGGTTGAGGGAAAAAAGTTTCTTTTTTATTGTGTGTTTTGTTTTTCTGGTGTTGTAAGTGCTTCTTAGGAAAGCTCCAACAATGTACC
Organism: Costus lasius; assembly: GCA_027563935.2. NCBI lineage: Eukaryota > Viridiplantae > Streptophyta > Magnoliopsida > Zingiberales > Costaceae > Costus > Costus lasius. The sequence continues at coordinate 122,146,804 of CM050446.2, forward strand.
AATTGGTTCCTAGTTGTCGAAGCACGGGTGGTCTAGCAACAGGCAAAGGTAGAAGGTGTTGTGCATGGAAACGTTGTGTCGTCAGGTGAAGTGAGAAGATCTTATCAAATGCGCGGAAGAAAGGCCTTAGGGAGACATTGTGAGAAGATCCATTTTGAATCTAATCTATGAGACAGTAAGCGCAGAGATATCACATTGTCCGAAGCATGTTTCAAAGAGGTAAAATGACGAGGAGAACAAGGAGACAGCAAGACCAGAAAGCACCGTGATAGTGGTATAAGTGTGGCCACCGTCTAGGGAGAACTTCAACCGATGGGGAGGATAGGAGATTAGAGCCATTAGTAGCAATAGAAAAGCAACAACAAATTCGCGACGAACTTTCAAAGATCAACTTATGCCAAGCGGAGATGGACCAACAGCTTGAAGCCAAGGATGAAATAAGAGGGATGTTGGCAGAGCTTATGAAGAAGAGACGAATCGATCTTCAATAGGTTGCTCTACTGCAAGAGATTTAGTGAAAGGAGGAAGATCAAAAGAAGAGCTAGCAAATCTAGATCCATGTAATAAACTTTATCATCCACCAATGTGTGAGGAGCGCTGGTCATTCCAAGAATCATAATTGGGATTGCATATGGCAGACCCTAGGAGAGATTTTTTAACAAGGAAAGAGAGCCGGGCGAGGACATTCTCTAGATTCTCACATGCATGGAACTATTAGACTTTAACGAAGTTGACCCGATAGAGTACATAACAAAGGTAGAATAGTACTTTGATATTCATGGGATGACTAAGGAGTATAAGATTTCAATACCCTTTATGAGCATAGGGGGTCAGATAGGCCACTAGTTTAGATGGCTAGAGAGGAGAATGCTCGAGTGAGAAGGATTAAAGGAGGAAATGATACGGAGGTATAGTAATTTCCCTATATCCACTATACAAGCCATAGAATAGGGTCACATGACAATAACAAGTTACATAACAACAAAAGATTTTGCAGATCCCATATCTTCTTGAGCACCGGTATGTGTGAGTTTTTCTTGAAAGGGTTAATTCTGAAATTAGAGAAAGGGTGCAAGCCTTCTTCCCATCAACATTATGAGGATCATGATACTTGCTCGCATCATTGCGAGGGCAATGACAAGAGGAGGAGAACTGAAGGAGCAAGCTGGTATAGGAAGACTAGCAGGCATAATCTTTCCAAGCTCTAGAAGATATTTATTGAGTAGGAGCTCACCATCACATCAAGTAGCATTTGACACATCTTTAGAGGTTTTTGCTTTGAGCATTCCTCAGCCAAGTGGTAGTACCCACGCCATGACTTAGGGAGGATCAAAAGGGGCACCACCCCTCACACAGGCGCCAAAGAAGGGAGAACAATCGGGCCTTCTCAGGTGGGCTTAATTCAGGCGATCATACAAAGGGGGGACATGGACTAAATTAACGAAAGAGAAAAGGAATTGTGATTCTACTATAATCAACCCTACCACCCAATGCACCAACGTGGAAATAAATCTTTACTTGATTTTGCACATAGAGGATGATGACAGGGAAAGAACTGAAGAAGAGTAGGAGGAAATAGTTTCAGGTTTTAAACAATGGGATCCTAGAACATTTTGAGAAGAAACCAACCTGTGGACCAATAGTTAGCCGTTTGACCATGAAGAAATAAGAGTTGTTTTGCCTAGTTGTGTTTTGGTATTCCTCACTAGATGCCAACAAAGTATGACAAAGGGGTCTAATAAAAGAGAAGAAGCCACTTGGGAGGATGTCACAATCATGCTGGAGTTATTTCATGAGGGAAAGTTGTATTAGGGGTAGGGTTGACGCAAAGGAGTTTCTTTTTTATCGTATGTGTAGTTTCCTAAGGAAAAGCTGGAATACACATATCATATTTCCATAAAACAAAAAGAAAAGAAAATAAAGAACATTGTTGAAAAAGAAGCAAAATGTGGAACAAAAGCCTATAATAGTCCGGGAAGGTTTAATCAAACAGCTCATAAAAAAAACTTTGATGTAAAAACTCACCCAAGGAGAAGTCTACCAAGCCACTAGCAACAGCTACAGCTGATCCACTTGAGCATCCTCCAGGTACTCGCTCAGGTGCTGAAGGATTTACAGGCATACCATAATGTTTGTTTTCACCAGTTATGCTGGGAAATGATTACTGAGTCACTTTACAATATAATGAAAGGTGAAAGATTACAGAGTATGAAACAGATAGATTACAAGTCTTCAATTGAATCAGTATGAGCAAAGTAGTCAGAAATAATTTCAAGTAGCTAAGAATGAATATACTGATTTTTCATTAACTGAGCCACAATACCATGTAAAATACATGAATTAAAAACTAAGGATGTCAAAGCCCTACAATTCTTACCCATATGCCAACTCGTCAATGACAGTTTTGCCAACACAAGTGGCACCACCATCAACAAGCGTCAAAATTGCTGGAGATGTTCTTTCTGCTGGTTCATGTGTCCTTTCCCAGTCTGGATTTCCAAACCCAGTCACGCATCCCTCAATATGAAATCTGTTAGGCAAACAGTTAGAATCTCCCCAAGGTTTTAGTTAAATAAACTTATGGAGCAACAGCCAGCAGATGATAAAATCTAACACATTAGATGCCTCGGAATGGATATGTGCAGCCAACACCAGTTTTACAGATACATATCCATCTTGTTTGGAATCAATTTCTCATAAGAACTATAATTGCATAGTACAATTGATTTCTTTAAGAAATTTTTTAGCATATGAAACAAAAACCATAAATAGGACAGTAGCTCTGCTCTTATATACTTTTTACCACCTTGCACGAAATGACTTCTCGTCTAAAACTCTCCTACATAATCTTCTATCCTAAATCCTCCTAAAAATCATTTTGCATATCATGATACAACTAGTTTTGTCTAATATAAGAATTGATATCTACTAACATCGTAGAACGAGTGCACGGCTCCAAAAAACCATACGATTCACTCATTGCCGCATAAACCCTAAAAGGCACATGGAGATATTCCTCTCGATCTACAAGGCTACGAGTCGATATTGATGATGAAACAAAAATAATAAAAAAAAAAGGATGGGGGGATTTGATAGCGCACATATCGGCAACGGCAAAGGTAAGGCCGGTGAGGGGGTGCGGAGCTTTCGGGGGCGGGGGCGGAGGCGCAGGGAGGATCTCGAGGCGTTCAGTGAAGGCGCCGAAATCCTCCTTTATGACTCGCCGTCGGAGACGCTGCGCCATGAAGATTATGCCGGCGACGCCCAACCCGAGGAGAACCCACAGGTTGGTCGCAGGCCCGGTGGAGGAGGAAGAAGGCATGGTTCCTCCTCTTCTTCTCTCGGTGCAGCCGCCTCTTCCAGTAGCAACTTGGTTAGGCGTAGCGTTGGGGATTGGGAGGGCGGGGGCGGTAGGGGCAGCACGGGGAGGATAACACCTCGGGTTTTCGCCTATTTCTCTCGATAGACGGTAACTTATAAACTGATGAAAAAAACAAGGTATCGAGGAATTTTATAGTTAATTAATACAAGTATTCTTGCATTAACTCCTAGGTTATGATATCGTTATTCTTTTGAAAAACACCTCCTTTTTTTCGTATTTTTACGCGAAATTATAATAAAAATTTAATCCATGGATGATAGTTTATAAAAAAAAAAAAACTTAAATCAATTTACCCAAATAAACAGCTATACATTGGCATTCAAAAATTAAGTACGCGTGCATTGAATTACATAATTATACCATATTTAATTATAATATGCTAATTATTTATGGAACTAGACATGCACGGGCATCACAATATTTGATGATAGTCTTAATCAACTAAAGAAAACATTTTTTTTGTGCGCAATAAAGTGCAAGAATTATTTGAAGCATAATCTAAATTAATAAACATTTAAAATTCCCTAGAAGCTACTATTTGTTTTTGATTTAGAATGAATAAACTAAATCACAAATTAGCACTTGATTTAATTGAGCAAGATTGAGATGATTGATTGGAGGTGAGATGTCTTGGAACAAGACAAGATTGGGGTCGATGGAGGATGTCACTAAGAATATAAGGGTAATACTAATAGAAAATAAGGGATTGAAAGGTCATGCATCGATGAACACTCAATTGAAGGAGATGAATGACGACGAAAGTCATGATGGTGGTAGAAGGGAGATATCATAGTGGATAAGAGAACTTCAATTGTAGTTTTTAGAGAAGGTGTTGAGCGAAGCTACATGACTACTAGGTTGTGGTTAGAGCAAGAGGCTTCAACCTGGTGTAAAAATAGATAGTGCAAAGGAAAAGTTTGTCTACGGTGACCGCTTAACCAACTTAGGTCAAACCAATTGAGTTAAAGGTTACCTATGATGAAGTCATGGTTTTGTCTGAATTAACTCTCATGATTCAAATATTCTTTTGATAGACTTTTGGCCTATCTTGCTATTTTGCTCCTGACTCGTGTTTGTGGTTTAGGAACGGCAATGGGTTAGGTACTCGTGTTTGCATCTCAAATTTGAACCTGACCCAATTACAAAAAACGCTATCCAAACTCAACTTGAACCCAAGTCAGATATTTAAACAGGTACCTGATTAAATAAAAAATAAATTATTTATTATTTTTATTTATAAAATATATTTTAAAAATTTAAAATTAAAATAAATATATTTATATAATAACTATTTATTATTATTATTACATTTTTAATAGTAATAAATATTTATATAATAGTTATTTTATTATTATTTATTTTTTAATAAAAAATATATTTATATTTTGTTATTAAAATTAAGTATGGATGTTGGTACCATGTTCCTAAATCCGAATCCGATAAAAACCTAATCCATTAAATTCAAACTCAGCTCATCTAGCTAATTGGCTATTTTAATATGTCAAGTTGGGTACCCAAAGCCAATGGATGAAATTGCCACTCTTGCGGCTCGCTTGGAGCCATTAAGGCCCCGTTTGGAGGGGCTTCCTGAGCACGTTTGCGTTGGTGTGCAGCTGAAAAAGGGGAAGCTAATTTGTTTGGCTAGCAGCTTCTCAGTTTCATATGAAGCCGCACTGTAGAGGGGAAGCGATGAAGATTAGCTTTTCGAGATCAGTTGCAACTGCCTATGAATAGTGTTCGTCGCCTTTGCCAAAAGCTCTTCAACATCGTTGTCCATCACTGGCATTCGATGCGGTCTCCGCTCATCCTCGCCGCCTCCTCTCTCGTCACCGCTGCCTCCTGTCGCCTCTTCTCTCGTCTCCAGTCACTGCCTCCTCTCCCGTCGTTGTTCCCTCCTGTCGCCGTCTCCTCTCCCATCGCCTCTCCCCCCTCTCGCCGCCTCCTCTCCCGTCGCCTCTCCCCCCTCTCGCTGCCCCCCCTCTCCCATCGCCGCTGCCTCCTGTCGCCTCCTCTCCCGTCTCCGATCATTGCCTCCTCTCCCGTCGTCGTTCCCTCCTGTCGCCGCCTCCTCTCCCATCGCCTCTCCCCCCCTCTCGCCACCTCCTCTCCCATCGCCTCTCTTGTCGCTGCCTCCACCTGTAGCCGCCTCCACCTGTCGCCGACTACACCCGTCGTCTATGCTTGTCCATCGCCCCTTCTCTCCCAATCCCTCGTGACGATGACGAGGGATTTGGGATTTTTATTTTATTTTTTTAATTTTTATTTTTATTTTTTTACCAGTATAGGTATAGGGTATAAATAAAAAAAAATTAAATATAAAATTAGATATATTAATCAATATAAATTTTTAAAATCAAAATAATAAATAAATGTAAAAAATAAATTATATATATATATATATATTATATATATATATATATATATATATATATATATATATATATATGAATATAAGATTGTTAGCATTTATAATTATTTTTATTTAAATTAATAATATATAATAAAAATTAAATTATATAGTTTAAGATAAAATTATAGAGATTTATTAGCATTATATATATATATATTTATTATTATATTAAATAATTTTAATTTATATATATATATATATATATATGGATATTAGAAAAGTTTATTTCTATAGCTAATTATAAAATTTTATATGTATTTATAAATTTTTTATTTAATGAAACCAAACACACAGTACAACAGTGAGAAGCTGCTATCCAGATCAGTTGTTTTACCCAAACAGCCTCAGCTTTTCCAATCAGCCTCCAGTCAAACCAGCTCTGGTCAAATAAGCTAAAAGCCAGAACCTTCAGTTTTACCAAACTGCTCTAACTTACTAGATTTGACGCGATGGGAAACCCATGCAATCGCACCACCACCGCACCGAGCTGCGAAGAAATTTCCTAACCTGGGTACCCAGGTTAGGATTTCTAAGTTGGGTACCCTATTTTAGGGTTAAAAAGATTTTTTTAAAATTTTTTTTAGAAATAATGTATACATTCTAAGCTTTCTAATGGTACCAATATTAAGATATTTTAGATCATATATACTCATAAAATACTCTAAACATTATCACAGATAAAATATTATTTACTATATAAAAATATTTAAGATATTTAATGAGTATACATGATCTAAAATAACCATTAGAAAGCTCAGAATATATATATTATTTCTAAACTTTTTTTTTAAAAAAATACTTTTGGTTAAAAAATAAGGTACCGGTACCCAGGAAATTTTTCGCGAGTTGCCCTCTCCCCTGCTCCCATGTCGTTCCACTGCCACATCCTCCTATCCTGCTCCCCCTCGCCCCACCACCACCCAATCAGTACGGCCGCCGCCGCCGGAGTTCCCCTCTACCATCCTCCATCCCTTTCCACGCCTTCCACCCTCTTCCCTTCCATCCGATTAAAGCACTCAAGAAACTTACCTTCCATCGGAAGCCTCCGCTCATACTCTCCGGCAGCAGCCTCCGCTGCCGTCTCCCAAACCGCCGAAGCGCCTGCGCCCATCAAGCTCACGCATCTGGAGGTTCTCCTTCACCCCCTCTCGTTTCCCCCCTTTGATGTGCGTCCGATGATTTATCAACGAAAGCATTTTCTCTTTAGAGTAACAGCTGGCTGTGGGATGTGGCTGGGGTCAATATCTTGGTCGACCCGATCTTGATCGGAAACTTGGATTTTGGGCTCCCTTGGCTCTACGATGGAGCGAAGAAGTACCTGAGGAACTTTAAGGTAGTCGAAGAATAATTTCTCCTTTTCACAGAGTGAAGTCCAATTGGTTTACCCGAGTTGATTTCCAAGTGTAGCTGGAGGATCTTCCCGAGCTCGACTTGTTGCTCATTACACAGAGCCTCGACGACCACTGCCACATCAAGACCCTGACTCCTCTCTCAAAAATGCGCTCAGATTTGCGCGTCATCGCCACTCCTAATGCGGAGGCGATTTTGAGCACGCTTTTTAAGAATGTAAGTGCTCTGCTTCTTTCTTGGACAAACTAATTACTGATTTGATTCAATAACATCGCTATCTGTGGAATTATTGATAAAAATCTTTTGATTCTAAGTTGTGATAGTGATTAAGATCATGATTCGAGTGGGTTCATCATTCATGTCAAAAGATCATATTATGAATTTGGCATGGCGTATGTGTACGTGGTATATGATTAATTTAAATTTTGTATTTTTATGTTGTATTGTGAGTGACTAATTCATTTTATTAGATCACATGCTGTGTTAGTATTAGAGTAAATAAGTCAAGTAATGTTTAAAAGTGTTTAAGTTAGTCACCAAATGTGGGGCATGCTTATTGATTTTCTCTTATGTACTTAATATAAATCAATTATTATATTGAATTATTCGTTCACCTTCTCCTCTTTAGTTATTCTTTAAACTTGCGAGTGCTCATCAAGAGGTCTCCTTTCTACATATTTTGACACAAAAAAAGATCCATCGGGAAGATCAATCAGTGACCTTAAAGACAAATTTGCAAGAATGGATCTCTTCCTCACAATCAGTGTATCATCAAGCTTTTGGATCTGGTGTGTTAGATTTTATCATATAGGTTGTGATTAGAGCAAACTTAGCTACCTTTGATCTTGAATGGGTTCAATGGTGAAGTCCACCATTGATGCTTCTTCTTTGAGCACTCTGAACTTATACCAAGAGAGGATATGGGGTACCTCCTAGGCATCCTCTCTCTAATGTTTAATCAACACAGGTTTTGACAGATGGTAAACATGAAAGTGGAATGAGAAATGTAAGTGTTAGGCCTGAGATTTTTGTTGTGCCATGATGATGCGTTTACAGGAAACTACTAATAAAAGTATTTGTAGTGCATACTTGACACAATTATTTGATGGTGGTGTGCTTGTTTTATATACTGTCTTGCCTTGATGCGCTGTAAGTTAGTTCTAAATGTAATTACTATTACTGCAATATGTGAGGCATAATACTTACACTGAGTAAATGCCATGAGTTTATAATTTGAGATGTGTTTGAGTGATGGGAGCCCTTAAGAATTAAAGGATCAATCAAATTGTGCCTTGTCTCTCTAATGTTTGATTTTATAATTTGATATGTGTTTGAGTGACTCAGGCTAAGTTAGTTCTCCTCCTAGGAAGATCTAGCATGCTTGAGGTAAATTGTGCCTTGGCCTATTTAGAACACGCTTAGTCCATAGAGCTATGCTTAACTTTGCCTATATCTCCTCACATGATAATTATCAACATGAGTATGCCCTATGTGAGTTTGGATTGTTCGAGTGATTTTCTTGAAGCAAATAATGAGATTCAACCTCCTTTTCAAGGAACCTAGATTGCATTTATGCAATGTTAGAGTTGGTGGCCTCGGTCGTTGTTACCATGAGTCATTGACATGGGTGCAAGGTTTTGTCAATCGAGAATAACCTATAACCTAGCCACATGATTAGCAAATTTTGGAACTTAGACAATTTACTGTAGTTAATTCATGTGATTTAATTGTGTATTTGTGAGACATGCCAATTCTAAGGTTTGTAGCTATTCTTATGTGTGATTTGTGTGCTCATATGCTTAGTTGTGTCATCCTTAATGACTGTGGTTGTAGTTTTTAAGTGACATATAATTGTTGATTATATAATGTTTGAACCATTGTTTGAGCATGTTGCCATTTTGATTGATTTGAGTCATATAGCCATTCAAGCATATAGCTATTTTGGTTGATTTGAGTTGTGTAGACAGACATGTAGTCAAAGATATCATGATGAATGATCCAAACCATAATCATAAAAGAATCTTTCGTAAGCATATTTTTTGTTATTAATAAATTACACATATAGTGCACATATCTTAGTAACTTTACAGCATTTCAATTGGATTTGGCCCAAGGTTTTAGTCATAACACAATCTTTTCACATGGTTGGGCAGTGAAGGTGAGGGTTTGAACTGATGAGGTGTCCACAATGGTTGTTGCTTGGCTTGAATCTTTGTTGGCAAATCCCTATTCAGTTCGGGCCTCAATGGTTGGACTTTATAGAAAATTTGCACAGTTCAAGTGTGTATGCCCTTTTGTGCATGAAATGCTTCTCTTTGAAATGAATTACAGTGTCCTCTATTGAGCCCCCTTTGATTCTTTGATAAAAAAGAACAAACTACCTCTCTTAAATTATTAAATTTATATTTTAATATATACTAAAAACGTCAACTTTAAATTGCAAAAAGTTATAAAAATACCATGATACAGTTCCTAAGATGAATTTGTGTTTGATAAAATTAAAATAGACACTCTCAGGAATTATGTAACATGTTTCATCTTGTCAAAATTGGGTCAGATCAACACGCTTTTTTTATTGCAATTCAGATGTGCTCGATTGGTAAGCATCCGGTACCTTGGTTTTCCATTCTGACTGACCAGTTCAATCCCGTTTTAGTAATTATTTCGTGTGCCTTGATTCCTTGAATGAAGTTGGTATTGCTTTTGTAATTATCAAAACGGAGTAAAAGCGTTCATATCTAATACATGTCACTGTACTTGGCTGAACAAGCACCCTGCGATACATCTTTAAACTATCTGGTGGCTCTTTCGTTTGAACAAACAGCTCTATTCCAACATATTTCTTTGGCTGATTCTAGTACAGGTTGCTTATTTAGAACCTGGTCAAAAACTTGATGTGGAAGGGAAAACTGGGAGTAGGATCAATGTCTGCGCAACTGCAGGTCCAATATTAGGGCCTCCTTGGCAAAGGCCAGAGAATGGGTTAGTTGATTATATCATAAGTTGCAACAGAAATCATATGTAGCTGCTAAGATTACTTGTTCATATTTCCTGAAATTTCATGCATCTTTGAATTTCATTTGAAAAGAGTTTGACTGCCAGGGTTGTCACTTTTGATCTATGGACAGGTACATAGTTGAATCTGGGCAAAATCGTTTAAGATTATACTACGAGCCACATTGTGCGTACAACCAATCCCTCCTACAAAATCACGAGGCTGATATAGTGATCACTCCAGTCATTAAACAGCTGCTTCCTGCTTTCACTTTAGTCTCCGGACAAGAGGATGCAGTGCAGCTTGCGAAGTTATTGAAAGCCAAGTAAATAACTATCTGTCTTAAATCATTTAATGTAGCCTACCTTATGATGACTAACTGGTATTTATGGTTATTACCCTTTTAGGTACATTGTTCCAATGAAAAACGGTGACTTGGATGCTAAAGGAATCCTCTCAGGCATCCTTTACGCTGTGGGTACAACAGAATCATTCAAAGTAAGTGAACCTAGCAAGTTATATCCTGCAGTGACCATGTTAGTCTCCATTTCCAATTATTACTTTTAATGTTTGTGAAAGATGGAACTAAAAAGTGAAGAAAAATGAAAAACACCACATTCGTACAACTAAACTCTATGATGCTATGTCAGGTTTCTCCTGGAAAATTTCATTAATCCATTATGTTTGAGGACAACATTGATATTTGAGACTTAAAATCTATTTAGTACTAAGCTCTATTGGGGACTCAGACAGCAACATTGCCTTAGGTTTTGTACATTCATGAAGGATGACCAAATTGTTAACTGCAACGTGTTACTATTAAATGTTAATGAGCAATCTTACAGTCATCTGGCAGAAAAACAATTCGCTTAATTTGCTGCATTTGATGCTTCATCAATTGGCACTATCTGAGATAAAGTTAGAATATGATTCATGTGAATGGAACTTTTAGGGACAAAAACTGCTCCTCAATTTGTACAATTTCGTCTTAGGTTGGAGCATTTTATTCCCAAAAACAAGCATAGAGTGCTGCTCTATGATAAGTCATGTCGTAAGGGTCTAACTGAAGCTTTATTTGCAAGTCAATTAATTTAAATCTCTGAGTTTTTTTGACCGTAACATCTGTGTCAATACTCATAAGATGAATCTGTCTGTTATGATGTGTCTTTGAAGACTAATCTTGGGCTAATGTATTGCATGAAAGATTGCTATAGGTTACTTCAAGTTGAAACTTACATCAATAAGAAAAATTGATAAATAAAATTATTAATCAGAATAATTTATATAAATGAAATCTAAACATTGCATGCAATTTTAATCTGCTATCCAAATTATCATTATTGTTTTAAACTCTCTCTGTCGTTATTCTGTTATTTTTCAGTCAAAGATACTATAATTTTATTCTTATAAGTTTTCAGATATGTTATTGTGTTTTAAATTATTTTTTCTCTCTCTCACCTTCACGCCCTCACTCCCTCGCTTTCTCCCATTTTTTCTCACTACCTGTACTTGTTCGATGGCTACCATCCATCACGTGGTAGTCATAGACTCCAATTTGTAGTTGCAATTGTCGAGTGACAATTAGTGAGGAGGACGATGGTAAAGCGTAGGTGGGGAAGAACTATTTTAAAATAAAAATGCTATTTCAGGTACCAAATTATAGTGAATGAAAGTTTAGCTAAGAAATTAAATTTATAGGTATAGTTTATAACTCTGTGTAATATAATCTAATGCTCATGTTTTCAAATAAGGGTAGCATTTTGGTTGGCATAGTCATAATAAGTTGTCTACATGACCGACAATATGATGCTGTGCAAAATTTAGAAAAAAATAATTATTTATAAAGGGGTCATTTCTAACCTATTTATAAGGGGGATAAATTGACATGACCTGCGTAAATTATTTACTATATAACTGAATAAGTAATAAATAAAATATATTATTGTGGATCAAATTTGAGTTGAAACTTGGACTCAAAGCTATTTAATTTGCTTGGTTAGGAAGGCTTCACAATTTTTTGTTGTTCGTCGCTCCCTTTGGCAAACTAATGCGCTTCCTTTTTGGCACAACAATTGGACGCACCCAAAAAGAGGGCCCAGGTTTAATTTGGGCATCCTCTCTTCATTAAATGTAGTATAAAAGATTATTTGTTTCTATTGAGAAAAAAACGTTATTGGTTTTGGGGCTAAATTTGGATGATATATTGCATGATTTGATAGTATACAAGTAATTATGTTTCTTAAATGAAGATTTGCTGACTTGGTAATAAAAATATATGAAAAATATTAATAGTTATACTAGTAAATTAGATAGCTAAATAATCGGCGTTTATGAGGTTCGATAAAGCTATCTTGGTTGGGTGGCATATATACTATGCTAACAATGTTTACCGTATCAAAAAGATCAAAGATATTAGTGTTGCGAGTTACTTTTGGGTAATGTAGCGTATATCAATGCAGGAATTGCTGGCAAAGGAGCTGCCAAATGCCATGGTGTTGGAGCCTACGCCAGGAGTTCCGCTGGAAATACCCATGGCTCCAGTTGTCTCATAAAAAACTATTATAAAGTGTCGGTGCAGCTACTATAACATGGAGGTAAAGATGGAGATTCTTGTTTCGGGTTTTACTCCTGAAGTTATATTGTGATAGAAAAAAATTCTCTTTATCAATTGCGGATTAACTTCTTTTTGAAGCAAATCGTATAGCAAAATTGTGAATTCTACATACAAATAATGTGGGCATGGCGAATCCTTTTTCTTCGAGTTTATAACATCTAACCATCTGTTCTCGTCTCGTTCTTAGTGTCTTTGCTCCTGTTTGTTAAAGTTTTATACCAGCATTCTTTTGTGTTGACACCATAGAGTTAATGTTTATTGGTGAAGTCCTAAAAGTTTGTCGAACCAATTGGGACAATTTAACTGTAATCTTTGTGTTTGTTTAAACTTGGGGTCAAAGCAGGTGCAAAATATTGAGTTTTGCCCGTTCAGTTAAGATGATCAGCTGAGTTTCCTATTCAAACTAGATATATGTTTACAGGATTAAATTATGCGCATTTAATCTAATGTAAATTTGATATGCAATTTTTTTTTTGTTCCTTCGTGACTAAGTTTTTCAATTAGTTTCAAATAATTCATCTGTTAAGGAAAGTTAAGAAAGAAATGTATCCCTCACACCCTCTTTTCTCACTCGCTCTAACGCAATAGGTTTCCCTTTCTCCTCTCCTGTTACCGTTGGTGGTTGGATGGGGTCACCCCCGTATATTAGTATTTTTTCCTCGCAGCGCCCTTTCCCCTCTCCTATTTTAATTTAAACTTTTCTATAGTTGCATTATTTCCTGTTTTCTTCCCCTTTTATCTAGGCAATTAAAAAATCGGTGGTCAGTGGACCTTGAAGTCGTATTTGCATTATTATCTAGCCGTGTGGGGGTTCGAATTAGTTTTTAAGCTATTGAATGTACATCTCACCTGATTGATGTCTCAAAAGATAGCGATTGCCCGATGTGCATTGATTTATTTTTACATGATCAAGCTGCGAGACTTTGATACAAATATCAAACTGTGTTTTTTCAAAAAAAAAAATTACTTAAAAAAAAACACGTTAAACCTAGTCGTATTTTACTATTAAATTCAATATATTTTTATCCCTTTCTTTTTAGTTTTCTGTTGGAGGAAATACAATCTAAAATTATGCTAAAAATGTGTAGCAGCGGATTTGATCACTGAAATCTAGGAGCCAGGTAACTTTTGTCTCAAGTGGCGCTATCATAAAAAATATTTTTCTTTAGTCTTCGGCTCAAGATTTCATTGATCCACAGTTCTGAGGCACAAATCAGCTGATCAGACGGCTTTTGAAGGCCTCTGTATATAGTTGTTCTACACAAGGTACATGGTAAGATTTTCTCTAAGAGGTCTGACTCAAAAATACAGATTATTCGATATATTTAACTTAAATTTTAGACTGTTAAATTTTATGCTTAATTGACAACGACAATTGTAAAATGTCTAGATTCGATATTTCAAAGATTTGACTCACTCTTTTTTCCCCCCGCAAACAGGCATGTGGGTTGGTGAACATGGTCACACCAATCAGTGATATATAACCTTATTATTTGAATGGCATGTCATCGAATCACTGATAACTCGGTCAATTATATCGTTTTGAACAATTTATTTGTGAGATTATAGTCACTTTGGTAATTTTACAAATATTCAGTGAAAAAAACTATACCATGCAATTGTAGTTGATTTTTGTCATATGCATTGTGTTATTTTAGAATGCGGTTAATTCATATTATATCAATACTATATTTTGAAAGATGATAACGTGACAGCGAATTATTTTTCTTACTGTATTTTGAAAGATGATAACGTGACACCAAGTCCATCTATTTAAAATATTTCCTAGGAATTAGGCCATTTGACTTTGATGCTTACGATGGATAAGATTTTCTTGTTTCCAACTAATGAATGCTTCCAACTAATGAATGCTTACGATGGATAAGATTTCATACAGTCGTATGGATTGCATGCTGTGGCCTTTCATAAGAGCATATTTTGTAAGCGGACGAGGGCGCTAAGCGGGGCGGCTGCCTTCTCTATCGATTTTTATCAGGATTCATGCATATTTGCACAACATGAATTATGGTGTGATTTTAAAGGGTAAAAATTATCTCGTTTTTCTTATTCTAAGTGACCCCTCGTGCCGAAAAAAATTTGGCAGCGGGATGGGGTGCTGCACTTTTTGCATCGTGAAATCCTCTATCATGAAATCATGAAATATTATAAAATTTCACGATACTATGAGATTTCACGATAATCGATTTCACGATCATCGTAAAATCCCTCTCACATTGCTGCAAAAGTTGCAGCACCCCTAGAATTTGAGATGGAGATGGATCAGAAGAAGGCGACTTATTCTGAGATGTTGGGGTGGTCATCGTCAGATGACAAAAGATATTTATTACCAAACAGCGAAGGTGATGAAGATATAATAGGAACATCTGGAAAGATAGATGAAATGACATATATGGAACATGACAAATCAGAAGCTACATCCCAAGTCCCTATAGTTGGTATGACATTTATTAGTGATGATGCAGCATACAAGTTTTATAATGATTATGCTAGAGTAATGAGGTTCAATATAAAGAAATCTCATCTTGAACGTCGAAAGGATGTTAGCTTGAAACAACGTACATATTGTTGTAGCAAACAAGGGATGAGACAAGTTGACCATAGACATACTGTTAAGAAACCATATCCAGAGACCCGCACAAATTGCATAATTCGGTTAGAGTTCAAGATTGACAAGAATGAATTATACACGTTGTCAAAAGCTGAATTAAACCATAATCATTTTATGACAAGTCTAAATAAGATGCACATACTTAGATCTCATATAAAAATATTACCATTTCAATATGCACTTAAAAACCAGATGCAAAAACGCAACCCCCTCCCCTCTTTTACCACCCCCATTTTATTAATTCTGTCCTTTTATAAGGAACCCCACCCCCCACCCCCCACATGAATTTTTGTCCCCCCTCTCTTCTTTTATTAATTCTGTCTGTCTTTTATAATTAAACCCCCCCCCCCCCCTCATTAATTTTTGTCCCCCTCTCCCCCCTATGAATTTTTCTCTCCCCTCTTATGATGAATTTCTGTCCTTTTATAAGGGAATAAAAAAGAGAAAACCTAATAGCACAACTATCTATCACGAATTTCTGTCCTTTTATAAGGAAAAAAAAAAAGAAAACGGAAAAAAAACACAACTATCACGGGAACAACGGCGGTGGCAGCGGCAGCAACAGCGATGCAGGCAGCAGTAGCAACCAAGCTTCTTTCATGGCTTACCAGCGCCTTTCCTCCGCATATCCTCTTCCTACTGCTCCTCGTCCCCTGCCTCTTACTCCTGCGCCGAGCGCAGCCCAAGAAGCACGGCCAACTACTGCCTGGGCCATGCAGGCTTCCCCTCCTCGGCAACCTCCACCAATTGGGCTCGCTCCCCCACCGCTCGCTGCGAGCGCTGTCCCGGAAGCACGGTCCCGTCATGCTCCTCCACCTTGGCCGCGTCCCTACGGTTGTCGCCTCCTCCGCCGCCGCCGCTGAGGAGATCTTGAGGACCCACGACCTTGCCTTCGCCACCCGCCCGGACTCCTCCATGGCCGATCGGCTGCTGTACGGCTCCCGCGACATCACCTTTTCCAAGTACGGCGATGACTGGCGCCAGATGAGGCGCCTGTGCGCCGTCCACTTGCTCAGCCTCCGCCGACTGCAGTCGTACTGCTCGGTCAGGGAAGAGGAGGTGTGATCGTTTTCATTTTATTCCTTATCTTTTATTATATTTCCATTTTAGCCCTTTATATGAGTGGTCTTTACTTCTTTTGGATCAAGGTGGCCCTTCTCGTCGACACGATCCGCGCCGCAGCCGGTACTCGGGTGAACCTCAGTGTGTTGATCGTGGCCCTCACCAGTGGCATCACTTGCAGGGTTGTTTTCGGTAACAAGTACACCGACGACGGGAGGAGATTCCAGATGCTGATGTCGGAGTGGATGTCGCTGCTGGGGTCGTTCCCGATGCGCGATTACATCCCACCGTTGGGCTGGGTCGATCGGCTCATCGGCCTAGATGAGCGGACGAGGAAGACCGCAGCCGATCTGGATTCTTTCATGGTGGAGGTCGTAGAGTGGCACGCGAATAAAGAAGGAAGGACCGACACCGCCGCCGAGGCCTTCGTCGACGTCTTGCTCTCTTTGGGTGACCGCGCAGATGACATCACTCTCACTACGGATGGGGTAAAGGCTATCCTTTTGGTGAGCTTCCCTCTTCTTCGATCCCTTGCTAATTTTTTTGCTGCACGATCGCTGGATATTGTTAATCTACGAGAACGCTCCTCCCTAGGATCTATTTGGTGGAGGGACGGACACAACGTTCTCGACGATCGAGTGGGCCATGGCGGAGCTGCTGAGGCAGCCAACAAAGATGGATAGGGCGAAGAGGGAGATCGCAAACGTTGTTGGATCCGCAGGGGAAATCACAGAGGAGATGGTGCAGGGGATGGCCTACCTGCGGGCGGTGATAAAGGAGACTTTCCGGCTCCACCCTCCTATTCCTCTGCTGATCCCTCGAGAAGCGATGAAGGACACGCCGGTGCACGGCTACATCATTCCCGCCGGCGCGAGAGTGATGGTCAACGCTTGGGCTATCGGAAGGGACCCTACTTCGTGGGGAGAGAAGCCCGAGGAGTTTCGGCCCGAAAGGTTCTTGGACGACAACGAGGGCGACGCCTGCGTTGATTTCAGGGGCAACCACTTCCAGTTCCTGCCATTTGGAGGAGGGCGGCGGCGCTGCCCCGGCGTGGACTTCGCCCTGCCCGTTATTGAGGTTGCTCTTGCCAATTTGCTCTATCATTTTGATTGGGAGCTGCCGGTAGGGACGAGAGCGGAGGAGATGGACATGACCGAATTCTTCGGAATCGTGGTGCGGAAGAAGGAAAGTTTGATTCTTGTGCCAAAAACTCGGCCCTAACTGTCCAACTTCATTTTATTGGACTACGTGTTTTATTTGTATTATGTTAGTACTTACGCAAAAAACTGATTACGTAAAAACACTGTTGGTTGGCTGATAAACACGGTACGTGTGGTTTTTTTTTTCCTAAAAATTTTTAATTTGAGTCAAATGTTTTTCGGGGCAGTAGTCAGAATATTTTTATGTTTTCACCGACTCTTCTATTGTACATTTGTACGTGGGAAAAAAATTTAAAGCAACGATCAGATTAAAGGTAACAATCTTGTATTACTTAGATGCTTTTTACGAATTTTAAAGCAAAAAAAACTGATTACGTAAAAACACTGTTGTTTATTTTTTATGTTGATGATTTAATTGTTAAAGGTAACAATCTTGTATTATTTAACGAATTTAAGAGAGAGGAGGATGCTGAATTTGAAATGACATATATTGAGCTGATGTCATATTATCTCAACATTAAAGCAACAATTTGTGTGACAAAGCATAACTAAATTTCCACTATAGTATTAAATTTCTCTGATATTACAATATATGTAAAAAATTCATGAAAATAACAAACAAATGAAAGATAATTTATACAATATTTTATTTCCTCACTACTAAGTTAGTTACCATAACTAACTTAGGTTTAAAAAAAATTTCAACTAAATTTTTACGATATTACAATAAATATAAAAATTTATAAAAAATACGTACAAATAAAAGATAGCAGGGTCGTGCCCAAAAAACGCACCCAGGTTAAGATGGGGTTGAGGTAGTTAGACCAGTTTTGCCGACAAGTCAAGCGTAAATTATATGAAATGTGATGCATGTGAGATCATTATAAATTAAATTAGTCATTTCGAAGAAAACACCAAACAATGTCCATGTCGGGATGTGATGCAATTTGAAATTGATGCGAAATAAAATAATCCAAATAAACGTTTTAAAAAAATAAAATAGATAAAGTAACCAGACAAATTCACGTGCTCAATACTTCTAGTATTATTTGGAACCATTTTTTTTTATATTAGGTGGCACGAGCAGAATTCCTTTATTATGTTTAAGCATTAGAAAAAGTTAATGAAAGAAGTCCAAATCCATCCATCTCAATGAAGACGTCGTACGTCACATTCAATAATAATAATAATAATAATTTTAATTTTAATTAAATTATTATGCAGCGATTCTATATCGGATTTTTTATTAAAAAATTATTGTTTGATTTAAAAAATATTTATTTTAAATTAGAGCAATTGAAAACAATAAGTATAATTGAAGCATTTGAGATGAAAGATGTCGACACACACAGCTGAGCGCTTTTTCTATATACGAACCCTACCCAGGAATTTCTATATAAGGGGCATCATTTTTATAGTAAATATATTTTTTTAAAAAATAAATTATATATTCTTAATCTACACACTTTAACCTATCCAATGGTATCAATATTATCATGAAAAAAATTACGCACGATAAAAAATTATGCAAAATATTATCATAAGAAAAATTATACATAATTTAGGTAATTTCTTCTATGATAATGTTTTGCATAATTTTTTATCGTGCGTAATTTTTTTCATGATAATATTAGTACCATTAGATAAGTTAAAGTATGTAGATTAAGAATATATAATTTTTTTTTAAAAAATTATTTGCTATAAAAACGAAGCCCTTACATAGGAATTCCTTGGTAGAGTCCCTATATAGAAAAAGCGCTCCACAAAGCTGGAGTAAGGCCCCATTTGGTGCTCTGTCGCTTCCTGTGGTGAGGTGACGGGCCGCTGCGGTGGCCATTTTTTTAGCGTTTGGCTAGTTGATTATGTGGCAGAACAGTATTTTTTTTTCTACTGTAGCCGGAAGCTGGAATATCCAGCTTTTGCAATTGCCGAGTGCTGCTGCCTTGAAAAAATTTTGGCAGCTGGGTACCCAACTGCCGCATCTGCAGTTGGGTACCTTAATCTTTCAGGCACAAATCTAAAAGCCGCAACACGAAAATTAATGCCAAGTCAATTTTACGATATGGCGGTCAATATTCACGATCCATTAACTCTTATCTAACTCTGGTTTAAGGTCAACTTTCACACTTTCTGGTCAACTTACACGAAACCAAAGTAACTTAAGGCAACTGAAGCTCAAGGCCGCCTTGGTCGTGTCCGGATACTCCGACCTAGCTAACTGGGGCGCTGATGCCGCAGACCACTGCTTCTCCGGCGTCACCTGCGGCGCCGGGGTGGCGTCATTGCCATCAACATCTCTTTCGCTGTACTCAACGGTATACTCCCGCCGGAGGTCAGTCTCCTCCGAGACCTTGTCAATCTCAGTCTCTCTAGCTCCAGCCTTAGTAAACAACTACCTGTGGAGTTGGCCACCCTTCCTTTACTCCGCTTACTCAACATCTCGTACAACTACTCAACATCAAAGAAGGACATGGAACTCCTCTTCAATGACGCAAAATCCAGCGCCTTCCACCTGCAATTTGGGGATTTTTTTTTGAAATGAAATCGAGCAGAACAATACAAATTTGGTTGATACTAAACCCTAGATCAAGCAAGATGACGAACCAGAGCTCTTGGACCCCGACCGCACAATCCGCGTGATTCCTCCTCGTCCTGTAGCTCTTGTACACATTTTGCAGCTTGATCGCCGCCGCGTCGAGCTCGCTCAACGGCCGAGGGGAAGCGAACAGTAGAAGATCCATAGGGAGCTTCAGCTGCGGCGCAACGAAGTTCGCCGGGATCTTGAGGGAAGGTGGCTGCAGAGTGACGTCATCTGAGGCGGGGTGGTCTTCTTTTCTCTCGGCTGCTGCTGCTGCCTCTGGCTCTGCCGCCAGCAGCTCCCAGTTCTTGAAGCTGAGCGATCTCTCCAAGGTCGCATCGGTGGGTGCTTCGGACACTATCTTGTTCGAGGAGTTGCTTCTCTTGAGACTGATCGATCTCAAGCCCCTGCCGGCCCCTCTCTCGCCGAAGCTGAACGATCGGGGAGCCACAACCGCTTTCGTTCCAGTTAACCCGATGGTGCTATTTCTCATGCCTACACAAATCTCAATCAACACTCGATTAACCACAGCGGCAGGTTGCGGAGCGAGAGCATGAATTGTAACAATTAGCACCCAAAAGAAAAAATTTTGGCAGCTTCGAAACTAATCGGAGACCGGAGGCTTCCATGGTCGGCGGTCGGCGGCGAAAGGAATCATAAGAAATCTCTAACTGTTCTTTGGTTTCGTATAAGTTGACCAGAAAGTGTGAAAGTTGACCCTAAACCAAGGTTAGATAAGAGTTAATGAATTGTGAAGGTTGACCGCCACATTGTAAAATTGACTTGACATTAATTTTCGCACTGCAACTTTTAGATTTGTGCCTGAAGGATTAAGGTACCCAACTGCAGATGCGGTAGTTGGGTACCCAGTTGCCAAAAATTTTTCTGCTACCCTTGCCTCCTCAACGTGCGTGCACGCTGGGTGAGAGGGCATGGTTCGAATCCTCTCACCCAATTTTTTTTCACCTCTCTTCTTTTACTTTCTATTAATAATATTATGTATTTTAATAATTATAAAAATTAATTATATCTATTTTATAGCTCGGGCAACGCCTTATTCCGGCTCAGCTCACCCAATATATGATTAGTTTTTAATGATATTATATTATATCATAAAAATTAAATAATTAGTTATACATATATTTTTTAAAAAATAATATTCGATTACAAATTTATAATTTTAAGTATACTATACTTTGTTATTTATATTATATATATTAAAATATATTAATTAATATTTTTAATAAAAATTATAATAATTTTAAATTAACTATTTTAAAATATAATAATTTTATATTTAATTAATTATCTCATCAAATTAATTTTTTTAAATTTATTTAATTATAAAAATATATACACTTAATAAATATTATTATTTAATTATAATGTTTAAAACTTATAATAATATTAATAAAAATTTTATTAATAATTTTATTAAAATAATTATTTTAGATTAAAAAAAATCATTTTATTGTAAAATATATATAATTTTAATTTTTTACTATAAAATTAAAATTAATAATTTGATTTTAATATATTAAAATTAATTATTTGATCTTATAAAATTTAATAATTTTATTAAAATAATTATTTTAATTTTTAAAAATAAATTTTATTTTATTATAAAATATATAACTTTAATTTTAATATAGTTTATTAAATTAATATTTATTTATTTATTAACAATATTAACATATCTACTAAATTTTTTTTAATAATAGTTATTACAGTGACAACACAGTTGAATCTACGAAATACCTTTAACAACATGTGCTACAGTGATAATGCAGCTATCATAGCGCACCTGTTCTCCTCCTCGGCGCAGCCCAAGAAGCACAACCAATTGCCCGGCCCACGCCGGCTTCCTCTTATCGGCAACCTCCACCTACTCGGCTCGCTCCCCCATCACTCCATGCGAGCGCTGTCCAGGAAATACGGCCCCGTCATGCTCCTCCACTTGGGCCGCGTCCCCAGTCGTCTATCTCCACCCCGCGGCCGCCGAGGAGATTTTGAAGACTCATGACCTCGCATTCGCGACCAGACTGAGCTCAAGCATGGCCGCCTCCTTTATGGCTCTCAGGACATCGCCTTCGCCAAGTACGGCGACAGATGGCGGCAGCTGAAGCGCCTGTGCACCATTCACCTACTCAGCTCCCGGCGAGTGAGCTCTTTCCGCTCTATCCGCGAGGAGGAGATGGCCTTTCTCGTGGACACGATCCGTGCCGCCGCTGGCACTCCGGTGAACGTGGCCCAGATGATCGTGTCCCTCACGAGCAGCACTATTTGCAGAGTTGCTTTCGGTATCAAGTACGCCGACGGAGGGAGCAAGTTCCAGGCGTTGATGGCGGAGTGGATGAACCTGATCGGGTCGTTTCCGCTGCGAGACCGCGTACCGACGCTCGGGTGGCTCGATTGGCTCAGCGGGCTGGACGAGAAGGTGAGGAGGACTGCAGCAAATCTTGACGCCTTTGTCGAGGAGGTCATGGGGGCGCACAGTAGGAATAAAGTGGAAAAAAGAACCGATTCGGAGGACTTGCTCGATAGATTGCTCTCTTTGGGTAAAGGAGGAGACGGCTCCCAAGATATTTTCCTCAGCCGCGATTGCCAAAAGGCTGTCACTTTGGTACTTAACCTTGGTTATTATTTGAATCTTACATAAGTGTCAAAAATTCTGACCATCAATCATATGCAGGAAATTTTTGCAGGCCGAACAGATACATCCTTTACTACAATGGAGTGGGCAATGGCAGAGCTCGTCAAGCAGCCAAAAAAAATGGAGAAGGTGCAGGAGGAGATAAGAAGGGAACAGAAGAAGACGATGACATTAGAGAGGATATGGTGAAGGAGATAGTGTATCTCAAGGCAGTGATCAAGGAGGTTCTCCGACTGCACCGTCCCATCCCGCTACTAGTTCCACGAGAGTGCATCAAGGACACGGAGGTGCTGGGCTACGTCATCCCCCAAGGTGCGAGGGTTTTGGTCAATGTGTGGGCTATCGGAAGGGATCCGGCGTTTTAGGGGCGGGAGGCCGAGGAGTTTCAGCCGGAGAGATTTCTCGACGACACCGCCGGCGGCGGCGTCGATCTCAGAGGGCAGCGCTTCCAGTACTTACCGTTTGGAGCAGGCCGCAGGATCTGCCCTGGACACGATTATGCTATGAGCGTCATGGAGCTTGCTCTCGCTAACTTGCTGTTCCATTTTGATTGGGAATTGCCTCAAGGGGCGACGAGGGAGGAGATGGACATGGTCGAAAGCTCTGGGATTGTGCTGCACAAAAAATCGAATTTGATTCGTGTGCCCAAGATTCCATCCCACAAGCTCGTGGTATGTATCTATTTTTTTTCTTAATTTGTTATCAATCACTGATCATGTTTTATGAACTTGAACTTAATTTCTTCTTCTTCTTCTGTTTTTTTTACGGATTCAACGGAAAGTCGAGAAGGAAGGAGCAGTTGCACTTTAAATGAAGAGTTATATCAGCTCCTCACCAGGCCAAAGAAGTTCAATTCCTATTGCGGCTTTGTTCTGGTTTATTTATGCTTAATTATGTGCGCGTAATTAAAATATTTTATTAGTGTGAAATAATTTTTTTATCTTAAGCTATTTATTAAGTATAATACACATGACGCGTGCAAGGTTTATGAGCATTTATACATACGATATGAAGGATTGTTACGTCGAATTATGTCATCCTAAACTATTTACACCCTTTTAACATGATCTACACGTGGGGCTAACATGTACGTTTGACTGGTTAGCCATTGACCACAAATTGAGAAACTTAGCTACTACAACTAAGTTGGATAATGTAAATTAACCTTCAACGAAGGATGTGTTTCGCAATGTTATTGCTAGTGTTATGTTTTTGAAACTATTGTCTAATTTGAACTATAAAAATGATGTAAACATAGTATATAAAAGTCAAATAGTATACATACTTTACAACTAAACTCATCCACCTTTGTCAAAACTAAGTTGACACCAACCATGGGTGGTTAACAATCATGATTTATAAGTACAACTAAGGATGCATTTAGTATGAGAATACTTAAGTTTTACAAGGCCTCTCTCTTGCTTTTGGAGCAAAGCTAATGTAAGGGTAAATGGTAAAAGTCATAATTCATCATGCTATAAGGAAATCTCCATTCGACACTAGGGGTCACGCCTCGGTCGGATATGCCTTAAACTGGTCCTAAACTGATGTCTTAGGGTTGTCCGGTGGAACACCAGAGAGTGAACTCCCTAGGGTTTCCGGGTAAATTTTTCCCCAAATCAAAAACCCTGACTCCCCGAATAATATTTATCCCCAAATTACTGGGTCGCTCAGAAAACCCTAACCCTAATTAGAAATCGAATCTCTAATTTTAAAATACCTCAGATTTTGACCAGAGTCAAAATCAATGTCGCCGTCTGAATATTACGCCCTTGCTGACGTCGTCCCTACGTCAGCATCCAAAATCAAAACACCGAATCAATCTCGCCTTTGCTGACGAAAGCCTCGCGTCAGCCACCCAAAGTTTCTCCACCTGCGAAGTTGCGACGTCGATTTTGACCCGGTCAAAATCGACGCTTCGCCCACTCCTTCGTCCTTGCGCGTCATCTTACCAGAGCACCGCCTGTGCTCAGGTATTTTGCTGGAGGAGGAAGGCTCGTCACCGGAACTGCCGGAACACGTCGCCGCTGTGTTGAAGGACATGGGAGGAAGAGATGAGGAAGATGAAGCTATTTTTATTCTTCCAAAATTATTACAACTCCATCTCCCCTCGTCGTCGGTAACCCTCTCCCCTCCCTCGCCGACGATTCCCCAATCGTCGATTACAATCACTCAGATTCCTCGCTAATCACGCTCATCGACGTCGCCGGAAAAACCCCTCCTCTCAAGCTCCCCAGCTCGATGATGGTTTTCTTCCTCTAGGTGGTCGATCCCCTGTCGACTTTTATAGAGGCGTCGCCTCTTGCTTCAAGCCGCCTCCGACCTTCCCGCTATGCCAAGCTCCGATGTCGCCTGCGTTCAAGTCATGCGGAGAAGAAGACGATGTCGCTGCCGTGTCTGCGTCCGAACTCCGCGATGATGACGCGGACAAAAATCGCATGCCGTTGCCTTCCAATTTGGGTGTTGACCCTGGTTTTAGGGCTCCGCTGCCCTCTTTGCTGCTTGGGTCTGGGCCTCCTCTTGGCCCGGTGGGCTTTGGGCTGAACCGGCCTGACACTAGGTGTCAGGCCTGGGTCAGCCCGGTTCGGCCCAAGCCCCCGTGGGCCAAACACATGCCCAAACCCATGCGGCATGCGAACAGATGAAGCCCAACGAGTTTGGTCAACATCTGGCATTGACTCGAACTCGTCTACTCCGCGAGTTTCGGGAGCAGGCTCTGAAAACGCGGACGGGCGGCGCGGCGACCACATCTCGGCACCTTTCTCGGACGCGGTAGCTGGCGAGGGCAGCGGCGGGACGAGGTCTTCACGCGACTGGGCGGATTCCTCGGTGACATTTGCTCCGCAGAAGGTCGGCTCCAGCGGCGGAAGACTCGGGCGGCGGACGCCCTAAGTCAGGATGAAGGTGGCTGGAAAGAGCGGCGGCTCTTCCTCTATAAAGCCATCAAAGGAGAGCGATAGGAGGGATCTTCTACCAGAGAGGTGCATCGAGTAATTGGGAGCAGCTTCCGCCATTGGAGAGTGAGTGCTTCGATAGAGTTACGGTGAGATTTCCGTCGCCGGGGGGCGACGACGACAGAGTTTTGTAACCGGCGGCGAGGGCGCCACCGGCGAGGGAGGGTAAGAGGGCGACGACAGGGGTCGTCGAAGAGAAGTCTTTGTAAGTTTTGATTGGGAAATAAAACTTCTGTTTCTCTCATCCTCTTTCCCTGTCTTGAGTATTTCCGCGGCGGCGGCATCTTTGAGCATCTCCGGTGACGACGACTGCTTCGGCTGGCTGGAGGCTGTCCGGACGAGAGTCAGAGGGAGGCAGGCGGTCATCCCTCTCCCTTCTGGCAAGATCACAAGCGCGGCGGCGCTCGGTAGAAGCAACGATGCTGGCGGCGTCGCGAAGAGAAGAGGAAGAAAGATTTCGATATCACGGATCGAATTCTGGGTGGCTGACGTCAGGCAGACGTCAGCGATACGAATTAAACGAGCGGCATGGTGATTTGAGACTTCGGTGTGATTTTGACTTTCTGGTCAAAATTGACTAGAGATAATTTAAAATTTAGGGTTTGAAATTCTAAATTAGGGTTAGGGTTTCTCCGTGCGAACTGTAATTTGGGGATAAAATTAAATCGGGGAAGTTAGGGTTTATATTTGTGGTGTGATTTTGACCGTAAACCATAGGAAGTTCACGCTCTGGTGTCCAGTGTCACGGCCCGGTCGGATCAGCCCTAAATTGGTCCTAAACTGATGTCTTAGGGTTGTCCGTCGGAACACCAGAGCGTGAACTCCCTTGGGTTTCCGGGCAAATCTCACCCCCAAATTAGAAACCTCAATTCCCCGCTCGAATTCTATCCCAAATTACAATTCTCACGGAGGAAACCCTAACCCTAATTTAGAAATCAAACCCTAAGATTAGAATTATACCTCCGCTTGCTGAATTAATTTGGGTTGCTGACGTCAGCGTGATGTCAGCCCTAGATTCTCGTCCGCCCGCTCTCGACTTTGATTGTCTTACGTCAACGTCGCCTTGCTGACGTCAGCCCCAAAATCGATTTCGAAATCATTTTCTAATTTTGATCACTGACCGGTATCTCCGTTGACCGCACCTGCTGACTCAGCTTCGCGGTGCCTCGAATCGAACGCTGCTGCGTTCGTCGTCTCACCCGTGACACGACGTCGTCTTCTTCGCAGCGCTCGCTCGCTACTTGCCAGAGGAGGTTGATGAGATGGCAGGGAAAGCCGCCCGCTTTCCTTCCGTCTCGTATCGCCGGAGTCTACCGGGTCGTACGTCGCCGGAGTCGACGAGAATCGTCGCCGCAATACCCAAAACCGAGGAAAGAGGAAAAGGTGGAAGAAGCTTCGTTTGTTCACCCGAAGAAAACTTACAAAACTCTTCCCAGTCGTCGCCTGCTCCCTGGCAGTCGACCCCTCATCCCCTCCCTCGCCGGCGATCCCCGATTATCGGCTATAGTTTACTCCTTTACCTCACAAATCAACCCGGCACTCGAAGTTCTCTGAAGCTTGGAACAGTTGTTTGCTGATAGCCCCCTCCCTTTCCCCGTGGCCCATCGATGGGTTTTATAGGGAAGGAGGGCGCCGCTGCACCCTGCTTCCGCCTCTCTCGCGATTAGGGCGTTGAGTGCCCGTGTTTTCCGCAGTGTCCAGCCGCGTCCGGGTTTGCTGATGAAGACCTCATCCCGCCGAGATCTTCGGGTCGCCCATTCCAGCCGACATCTCCGTCTGATCCACACGCGTCCGTGTCCGACGCATGCGGAGACGACGAAGCTTTTGCTTCATTAGTTTTTGACACGGTCAACCTCCGTTCGCGTCCGTGTTCATTCGCATCCGTGTCTGGGATGAGATTTGGGCCAGGGTTTGGGCTTGGGCCGAACCGGCCTGAACCAGGCCTGACACTAGGTGTCAGGCCCGGAATTCTCCGGTTCAGCCCACGGACTCTTGGGCCAGGCCAAGACTAAATCCACACCGCAATCGACAGAGAGAAGCCCAATTTCAGAGATGCAGTTGGTCAAAATCAAATGTTGACCAAGCCAAGCGAGGGGCTACAGCGCCATCGTCTCCAGCGGACGACGAGGGCGCGAGACGCAGGCATCCAACGTCTTCATCGCGTGCGACGAGCTCTTCCACGGAGGCTTCAGAGCGAGGTGCGATGTCTTCGGAGCGGTGGTGGCGGATGAAGTCTCCACAGGAAGACGCGGACGGGTGGCCTCTTCGGACTTCGAAAGATCCGGACGTGGCTTGCGCAGGGGAGCTCCGAGCCGGGGACACGGACGCGAGAGACGTGGGCAACGATCATCAAGCTCACGACAAAGACGTCTTCTTCAGCAGACAAAGAGGGGACGCGGGCGAGATCTTCGGCAGTGTAGAGCAAGGCGACTATGTCCAGGTGTTGGCGGGGATCTCGGCAAGACGACGGAGTCTTCGGCGGAAGACTCGATGAGGGGCGGATTTGAGTAGCAGAGAGGCGGCGATCCTCTCCTATAAGTCCAACGCAGAGATCCATAGCAAACAGGCAGCGTTGGGGAGCGACTCCACCGGCAATGGTGAGGGCGAAGATTCCGGCGCCAGGGGCGCCGACGACGAGAGAAATCGTGGGAGATTTCGAGAGCGAGTTGGAGTGATCGAGAGATTGTAACCGGCACCGCCGACGAGGGAGGGACAGAGGGGCATCGCTGGTGGGGCCGTCGATGGCAAGAGAAAGTTTTGTACCGGTTTTTGGAAGGGAAATAAGATCGGCGGTAGCTTTCTCCTACATCTCTGTTTCTGGGTTCCTCCTCTTCAGCAATGACTTTCCGGCAGCAGGCAGTTGCCGACGTCGAGGGGGAAGGAAGGCAGGTGGCCTTCCCTCCCATCTCCCTACCTTTTCCGGCGAGGTTCCGAGCACGGGAGGTGCTCGGCAGAAGATACGATGTAGCGGCGTCGAGGCGGAGACGAAGGCAAAACACCGCTTCCGATTTTGACCAAGTCAAAATCGGAAGGCGGGCGACGACGCGCGGAGCAGAAATCAAGTTGCATAGCTGACGTCAGCGGGACGTCAGCGAGGGGAGATTTCGGTCGACGCGGGCGGCGTTGACTCAAAGATAATTTTGACTTGGGTCAAAATTATGGACTGAGGTCAAAATCCGATTGAGGTATTCTCAATTTAACGTTTTCCAGACTTTCCTGATTTGGGGAAAGAAATTGGCCGGAAACCCTAGGGAGTTCATGCATCCGATGTTCCGCCGGACGGCCCTAAGACAACGGTTAGGCGCTGTTTTTAGGCCCATCCGACCGGGGCGTGACAATAGGTATCAGAGCAGGTTACGACCAAGCATGGAGGTGCAAGTTCCAGCTAAGTTCAACAGAGATGATGAGACAAGATTATTGTGGGCCCATGACCCACAGGTCCGAGATTATCCTTGACAAAGTTTGGTGATGCAGGTTGCTGTAAACATGATGACTCAGTGCATTAGATCGTGAACTCAGCGATTGCAGGTTGAGCGGAGCATCTGGGGAGATGTGTTATGGACGTGACCCTGCTCGTATTGAGTTGGGCGGAGCACTATGACGGAAGATGACTGGGACATAGGAGGTCAGACAGAGTACCAGAGGGTGCGATAGTATGCAGCTTGGTTGTGTCAAGTCAAGGGCGTGCCAATCCTATGCAACGTGGTTCAGTAACATTCATCATCGAACTGGAGATAGGAGATGGAGGACATGAATATTGGAGAGCCAGTGTTCAACACGTATCGAACATCTAGGACGATGTTCAAATCAGGTGGGGGAGAATTGTCAGGCCCGGAATTCTCCGGCTCAGCCCATGGACTCTTGGGCCAGACCAAGACCAAATCCACACCGCAATCAACAGAGAGAAGCCCAATTTCAGAGATGCAGCTGGTCAAAATCAAATGTTGACCAAGCCGAGCGAGGGTCTACAACGCCATCGTCTCCAGCGGACGACGCGGGCGCGAGACGCAGGCATCCAACGTCTTCATCGCATGCGACGAGCTCTTCCACGGAGGCTTCAGAGCTAGGCGCGATGTCTTCGGAGCGGTGGTGGCGGACGAAGTCTCCAGAGGAAGACGCGGACGGGCGGCCTCTTCGGACTTCGAAAGATCCGGACGCGGCTTGCTCAGGGGAGCTCCGAGCCGGGGACACGGACGCGAGAGACGCGGGCAACGATCGTCAGGCTCGTGGCAAAGATGTCTTCTTCAGCAGACAAAGAGGGGACGCGGGCAAGATCTTCGGCAGCGTAGAGCAAGGCGACTGTGTCCAGGTGTTGGCGGGGATCTCGGCAAGACGACGGAGTCTTCGGCGGAAGACTCGATGAGGGGCGGATTTGAGTAGCAGAGAGGCAGCGATCCTCTCCTATAAATCCAACGCGGAGATCCACAACAAACAAGCAGCACTGGGGAGTGACTCCACCGGCGACGGCGAGGGCGCCATCGCTCCTTCTAGAGCGGAGGCTCTGATGCTGCTAGAGGGTGAAGATTCCGGCACCAGGGGTGTCGACGACGAGAGAAATCGTGGGAGATTTCGAGAGCGAGTTGGAGTGATCGAGAGATTGTAACCGGCATCGCCGGCGAGAGAGGGATAGAGGGGCGTCGGCGGCGGGGCCATCGATGGCAAGAGAAAGTTTTGTACCGGTTTTTGGAAGGGAAATAAGATCGGCGGTAGCTTTCTCCTACATCTCTGTTTCTGGGTTCCTCCTCTTCGGCGACGACTTTTCGGCAGCAGGCGGTTGCCGACGTCGAGGGGGAAGGAAGGCAGGTGGCCTTCCCTCCCATCTCCCTACCTTTTTCGGCGAGGTTCCGAGCACGGGCAGTGCTCGACAGAAGATATGACGCAGCGGCGTCGAGGTGGAGACGAAGGCAAAACACCGCTTCCGATTTTGACCAGGTCAAAATCGGAAGGCGGGCGACGAAGCGCGGAGCGGAAATCAAATTGCACGGCTGACGTCAGCGAGGGGAGATTTCGGTCGACGCGGGCGGCGTTGACTCAAAGATAATTTTGACTTGGGTCAAAATTGCGGACTGAGGTCAAAATCCGATTGAGGTATTCTCAATTTAGGGTTTTCCGGACTTTCCTGATTTGGGGTAAGAAATTGGCCGGAAACCCTAGGGAGTTCACGCATCCGGTGTTCCGCCGGACGGCCCTAAGACAACGGTTAGGCGCTGTTTTTAGGCCGATCCGACCGGGGCATGACACTAGGTGTCACGCCCCGGTTGGATCAGCCCTGAACCGGTGCTTATCTGTTATCTCAGGATTATCCGGCGGAACACCAGAGCGCGAATTACCTAGGGTTTCCGACCGAAAATTGAAAACCCTAATTCCCTGAACAAATTTTATCTCCCAAATTACAGTTCACATGAAAAAGATCAGAAAACCCTAACCCTAATTTGGAAAATCGGAACCCCAAATCAATTTTGACCGAAGTCCAAGTTATCACACTGCTCGAATTTCCGCTGTGTTGACGTTACGCTGACGTCAGCCCTTCCAAAACTGCCGTGCCGCTCGAATTTCGTTCACTGACGCTATGCTTGCGTCAGCCGTCAAAATCGTTCGCCGTGTGAAATGACACTTTGCGATTTTGTCAAAATCAAAATCGTCTCCTCGATTCGAATGCTGAAGGCGTCGTCGTCTCCTTCGCGAACCGAACGCACGCCACAGCGTTCGTCCTTCCTCCGTTACTCCGCCGGAGCTCTGACAGGGTGGAGATGCCTCTCCACCCTCACCCTCGTCGATGACGACCAGATGGCAGCCGCCTGCTGCTAGAATCCGTGGCCAGAACGCAAAGAGAAGAAGCTGCGCGGAACAGAGGAAACAGGGGATTGAAGAAGAAGAACTCCTGTATTATTCCCTTGAAAGCTTACAGAACTCTACTCTTCTTGTTGTCGACCCCCTGGTCGGTGGCGCCTGCTTCCCCTCCCTCGTTGTCGACCCCTGTTGACGACTACAAATCTCTCCAAGCACTTGAACCCTCACCTAACTCAACCATGGTTGATGGTGGAGGATCGCTCTCCTTGAGCTCTCTCTCTCTCTCTTTCGCCCTGAAGACACTCTCTCTGGTGGTGAAGATGGAGTTGAAGGCTGATGATCTCCCTTCCTCTCTTTTGTCGGCCAGATTTATAGAGGACGAGCGCCGTCCATGTCTTCCGCGCTCGACCTCGTCCGCCTCCCACTTAGGGCAGCTTCCCTCCGAGATCCTCGCGCCGCCTCTCCTTCCCGCCGTGTACGAATCTCTTGCCGATCTCGCCGTCCTCCGCATCGTTCGGAGCACGCGGGGAAGATGCCGTCTCCGTGCGTGAAGAGGACGCGTGCGCGGATGCCACGCTCACTCGTTCGGGGTGAACGCCCCAATTTTGACATTGCATTCCACAATTCCGCCGCTGTGTGTTGGGTTTTTGACGTGGGCTTAGGCTGGTTTTTGGCCCACTGGACTTTGGGCTGAATCGGCCTGAACTAGGCGTGACACTAGGTGTCAGGGCCCGGTTCAGGCGGTCCGGGCCAGGCCCGAACACAAGCCCCAAACCCAAAGCCCGGGGCAAGAGGAGGAAGTGGATTGGGCAGAAGCCCACATCCACGCATCAACCAGCAAACGGAGCCGATTTGGGTCAACGCGCGGTCAATGCCCAAATCGGGATGCTTCGACGCGAGCCGCGTTCAGGCACGCGCGAACGAAGCGGGATGCGGCTTCGTCAACACACGGATGCCGAGCGAAAGCTTCGGACGAAAGCGGCGCAGGCGTCGTCTTCTCCGGACGGAAGATGCGGACCACATGGAGGACGGCGCGAGCGGAAGAATCGGGCTGGCCTCCCGATTTGGATGACGGCTTCGGCGACGTCGAGAGAAGCTGGAGACGATGCGAGCGGATCGCGCGGACAGGCGGGCGAAGCTTCTCCTATAAGAACCGTTGCAGGGGCGACGAGAAAGGGGTGGCAGAGGCGTCACCACACCACAACAGCGAGCGCCGGGGAGCGACTCCACCGGCGACGGCGCCATCGCCTCTTCCAGAGCTGGGCTCTGATGCCGCCAGGGGGCGAAGGTCGGCGCGGAGGTGCCGATGAGAGAGTGAGGTCAAGGAGAGCTTGTAACCGGCGATGACCGGCGAGGGAGGGATGGGGGCACCGGCGACGGTGATCGTCGGCAAATAGAGGAGTTTTGTAACATTTTAAGAGGAATAAAACGAAGCTTTCCCTCTCCCTACTCCTTCCCCTGTTTCGGCATTTCCGGCGATAGTTCCCAGCAGCAGGCGGTTGCTAGGTCGTCGGCGACGAGGCGAGACGCTGGCGGCGTCCTCCCCTTGTCGTCAGTCTTCTCGGCGTCGGCTCGAACGCAGGCGGCGTTCGAGCGCTGCGAACGTTCGCGGCGTCGTGAGGAAGAAGACGACCCGCGCTTCGAGGCGAGTCAACGCAGCGGCGGGAGTCAATGCTCGAATTCGATTTCGAAATCGAATTCAGACGCTGACGTCAGGCGGACGTCAGCGTGCAAAATCGACGCGGCAAAAGCGATTTCGGACGGCTGACGCGAGCTTACGTCAGCGACGGAGATTTACGGGCGGCAGCAAGATTTCGATGAGGGCTGACGTCACGCCGACGTTACGTTCGGGTCGGAAATCGGGGAACCTTGTAATTTGGGGATTTGAGCGACCTTGTAATTTGGGGATAAAAATTAATCGGGGAACTAGGGTTTCTAATTTCGGGTCAGAAATCCTAGGGCGAGTTACGTTCCGGTGTTCCGCCGGACGGCCCTGAGACAACGGATAAGCGCTGTTTTCAGGCCGATCCGACCGGGGCGTGACAACAGGTATCAGAGCTTGGATTCAACCATGATGGTGAATCAGAAAGATCCGAGAGGCAACACCATCACCACCGGCGACGAGGAGCGTCGTTCTTCCAGGGCAGGGGCCCTGATGCCAACACTAGGGTGTGTTGATGCCAATGTCTAAGAGCATTGATGCCGATGTCAGGGACGTCGATGCCGATGTCAGGGGACATCGAAGGAGAAATCTATAAGAGCTCAGTGATTGCAAGATCACTTCCCGGAGCAGGAGGCTCTGATGCCATCACCAGGAGGGTGATGAAGAGGGGTCAGCAGATCCTTTACCAAAGCAGGGGGCTTTGATGCCAACACCAGGGCGTGTTGATGCCAACACCAGGGCGTGTTGATGCCAACACCAGGGCGTGTTGATGCCAATGCATAGCATTGATGCCAACACCAGGGGGCGTTGATGCCGGCGCGAGGGGCGTCGATGCCGGTGTCAGGGACATCGAGGTTTAGCTGAGTTCAGCAAATATGGTGAAGCAGGATTATTGTGGGCCCATGACCCACAGGTCCGACATTATCCTTGACAAGTTTGTTGATGCAGGTTGCCATACAGCATGGTGCAGCAAACATTCATCATCAGATTGGAGATGGAAGATGGAGGACTTTGAACATTGGAGGGCCAGTGTTCAACTTGCATCGAACATTGAGGGCGATGTTTAAATCAGGTGGGGGAGAATTGTCAGGGCCCGGTTCAGGCGGTCCGGCCCAGGCCCGAACACAAGCCCCAAACCCAAAGCCCGGGGCAAGAGGAGGAAGTGGATTGGGCAGAAGCCCACATCCACGCATCAACCAGCAAACGGAGCTGATTTGGGTGAACGCGTGGTCAATGCCCAAATCGGGATGCTTCGACGCGAGCCGCGTGCAGGCACGCGCGAACGAAGCGGGATGCGGCTTCATCAACACACGGATGCCGAGCGAAAGCTTCGGACGAAAGCGGCGCAGGCATCGTCTTCTCCGGACGGAAGACGCGGACCACACGGAGGACGGCGCGAGCGGAAGAATCGGACTGGCCTCCCTATTTGGACGACGGCTTCGGCGACGTCGAGAGAAGCTGGAGACGACGCGAGCGGATCGCGCGGACAGGCGGGCGAAGCTTCTCCTATAAGAACCGTTGCAGGGGCGACGAGAAAGGGGTGTGCAGAGGTGTCACCACACCACAACAGCGAGCGCCGGGGAGCGACTCCACCGGCGACGGCGAGTGCGCCGTCGCCTCTTCCAGAGCTGGGCTCTGATGCCGCCAGGGGGCGAAGGTCGGCGCGGAGGTGCCGACGAGAGAGTGAGGTCAAGGAGAGCTTGTAACCGGCGATGACCGGCGAGGGAGGGATGGGGGCACCGGCGACGGTGATCGTCGGCAAAGAGAGGAGTTTTGTAACGTTTTAAGAGGAATAAAACGAAGCTTTCCCTCTCCCTACTCCTTCCCCTGTTTCGGCATTTCCGGCGATAGTTCCCAGCAGCAGGCGGCTGCTAGGTCGTCGGCGACGAGGCGAGACACTGGCGGCGTCCTCCCCTTGTCGTCAGCCTTCTTCGGCGTCGGCTCGAACGCAGGCGGCGTTCGAGCGCTGCGAACGTTCGTGGCGTCGTGAGGAAGAAGACGACCCGCGCTTCGAGGCGAGTCAACGCAGCGGCGAGATTTCGATGAGGGCTGACGTCACGCTGACGTCAGCAAGGAGATGATTTTGACTTGGGTCAAAATCAGAGGGAAGAGGTATTTCCTAAATTAGGGTTGGGATTTGAGCGACCTTGTAATTTGGGGATAAAAATTAATCGGGGAACTAGGGTTTCTAATTTCGGGTCGGAAATCCTAGGGCGAGTTACGTTCCGGTGTTCCGCCGGACGGCCCTGAGACAACGGATAAGCGCTGTTTTGAGGCCGATCCGACCGGGGCGTGACACTAGGTGTCACGCCCCGGTCGGATCGGCCTAGGATTGGCGCTTATCCGCTTCCTAGAGCCGTCCGGCGGAATACCAGAACGTAACTCTCCCTAGGGTTCCCGGCCTTAAATTGGAAACCCTAATCTCCCCAAAGAATTTTTATCCCCAAAATACAATTCGCACGGAGAAAACCCTAACCCTAATTTAGAAATCCGAAAAGAAACGGAACCCTAAATTAAATACCTCTTCTGATTTTGACCAAAGTCAAAATCAATACCTCTTCGAAATCGCGCCGCCTTACGTCAGCGTCGCCCCACTGACGTCAGCCTGAAATCGAAATCCAATTTCGATTTCGTTCGATTCGAGCGTTGACTGCTCGTTTCGTTGACTCGCACCTCGAACGCCGAGTCGTCGTCTTCCTCGCGACACCGCGAGCGATCGAAGCCGAGCGCCGCCTGCGCTCGCGACTCTCCTCCGTCCGAAGCCGATTGACAGCCGCCTGCTGTCGTCGCCGAATCACCACAGAGAACACGAAGGGAAGAAGGAGATAAAACGAAGCTCTGTTTTATTTCCCAGAAGTTACAGAACTCCACCGATCCCGTCGGCGCCCATTTCCCCTCCCTCGCCGGTCGTCTCCTCGACGCCGGTTACAATCTCTCACTCTCGTCGAAGCTTCACCAAGCTTCGTTGTAGTCGTTAATGGCGGATCTCCTCGAGCTCTCCCCGCGTCGCTGCCCTCAGCTCGCTTCCCTCGTATCAGAGTTGAAGATCCCCTGGCTCTGCTCCTCTCGGCGGTCTTTATAGAAGAGATAGCCGCCGCCGTCCGAGTCTTCCGCCGAAGACTCTGTTGCCGCGCCAGCCATCCGAGCCTCGCGGAGAGGACGCCGCCAGCGTCCGTTTCCTTCGCCGAAATTTTTTTGATGCCGTCGTCGTGGGGTCCGCGTCGCACGCGAGCTCCGCGGTTCCGTCGAGCTCCGCGCATACGCGTTCGGGAGAGCAGTGCTCTCCATGGGCCACTGCCCATTTCATACCTCCGTTGGGCTTGGGCCGGACCGGGTAGACCGGGCCCTGACACTAGGTTTTAGGCCCTGGGTATCCGGTTCGGCCCAGGCCCGGAAACAGGCCCAAAGACACGCGACTTCAGCAAAGCAAACGCAGCGAAGCGGCGACGGAGCGAGCAAGCAGCGCGATTCGTCCGGACGTGGACGACGGCGCATGCGGGAAAGGCGGCAGGCGACTTACGGAGTTGGCGTATTACCCGGACGAAGCGGAAGGCTGGCGACGAGGTCGTCTCGGACCCAGCTGCTGGCTGGAGCGTGGCAAAAGACGCGGGCGGACGGTGCGAAATCTGCGGGAGACGCGAACACGCGAGAGAGGCGGACGCGGCAGCTTGGCAAGCGGCATCTGCGAGCGATACGGGCGCGAACGACGACGCCGAACGAAGCGGACGCAGGCTCGTGCGGCGTCGTCTCCGCGAGAACCGGACGTGGAGCGACGGGCTTTAAAAGGGAGCGGCGGCTCGTTTCGAGGAGAAGGATCGGCACCGTGAGCGAACGAAAGGAACCACGAACGGCGATCGAGAACTGAGAGGGACCGGCGAGTGTTGTGAGGAGAGAGAGCGAACTGTCGGTCGGCGGCGAGCAAGGCCGTTGATAACTGGAGAGGTCAGAGGAGGAGTTTTGTAGCTTCATACGATCGAATAAAAGCTTTCTTCTCCTAATCCCTGCTTCCCCTACTTCCGGTGGTTCGGCGACGCGTCCGGTGGCAGGTGGCTACCGGGCGACGTCGTAGCGGTTCGGGCAAAGCGCAGGCCGCGCGTCGGTCCGTTTCTCTTCGGCGAACTAGCGAACGCGGCAGCGTTCGCGTGAAGACGACACAGGCGGCGCTCTGCTCCGTTCGCGCTGCGGAGACGAAGGTTGAAGACGACACAGGCGGCTGACGCAAGCGAACGTAAGCAGAGAAAGTCAAAATCGGCGGCGGAAATCGAATTCGAATTCAATTTCGGCACGCTGACGCAAGCAGACGTCAGCCAGGAAACCGAGTTCGCGGCGACGGAATTAATCGTCGGCTGACGTCAGCAAGAATGATTCGGCGGCGAGTTTGAACAGTAAAGTTCGATTAATTTGGTGTTAATTTTGACTTCGGTCAAAATTAGAAAAGAGGTATTTTGATTTAGGGTTTTGGTTTTAATCGGTTCATTCTGGATTTCTCGAATTAGGGTTAGGGTTTTCCACCCCTTTTCTGTGAGAATTGTAATTTGAGGGATAAAAGTGAGCGGGAACTAGGGTTTTAAATTTGGAGACGAAATTCAGTCCGGAAACCCTAGCGCAGTCCCGTTCCGGTGTTCCGCCGGACGGCTCTGAGACAACGGATAAGCGTTGTTTTTAGACCGTTCCGACCGGGGCGTGACACTAGGGGTGGCCATCGGCCGAGCCGGAATGACTCAATCGGGCCCGACACGATAGAAATTTCTCCAGGCCCAACATGGCATGTGGCCCGATTGAGTCGTGTCGGGCCACGAGCCATGCCGGCCCAAGCACGACTCAATTAAAACTCGGCCCAGATCCGGCACATGGGCACGACTAAAGTGATTGACCTATGGGTCGTGCCAAGCCCGTGGGCCAAGCCTAACCCGACCAAAGAACTCGGCCCGTGGGCTGAGCCTGACCCCTGACCCCTGACCCGTGGGCCTGACACAACCATAAATCCATAATAAAATTCTTCTATCAGGATTTGACTTATGCACTATTGTTATATAAACCTTGAGTTATGCTCAACTAACCAAAAAAACACAATTGCATTTCTTATATAAAATACTAAAATAAAATAAAAAATTTATAAAAATATTAATTCATTAAAATTTTATTTATATAATAATAATAATATAAATTATATAATAATAATATAAAAATTTATAAATTTTTTATTTAGATAATAATAATATAAAATTTTAGGAAAATAAAAAATAAGAAAATAAGAAAATTGTTAATTTATTAAAATTAAAAAGTCTATAAAATAAGAAAAATTAAGAAAATGGGAATTATTTCTATTGCATAAATTTTTGAAAAAAATATTAAAATATTATTTATTTTAGACCGGACCAAAATATTATTTATTTTAAACTGGACCTACCGACGAATACTAGTCAAATGAGGAATCAAGTCTATGTAGTTCTCTTTTTACAACTCTTTTTACAATTTTTTTTTAAATTTAGACCGCAAGAGCTACTTACGTACCCTCCATAATATTTATAAAAGGATCAGGTCTATGTAGTTCTATTTTTGCAACGCTTATCCATAATTGTTTTCGCTTGCACTTTCAAGACTTTATTCATCATCATGTCATAAAGTTGAATGACCACCTGTATCTTGAAAACGATCTTCAGCATTTAACCAATCCTTAAGACAAATGCATATTTCTACGCTTTCTTCGTTCATACAACTTCGCTTCTCATCCAGCACCCTGCCGCCTGTACTAAAATAAGGCTTTGATGCTACTGTAGACACTGGAGGAGTTAGTAGATCATGTGTCATAGCAGAAACCACATGATATAATTTTCCTTGTGATCTCTACCATGATAAAATATCAAAATTATCAATTTGTTCATATGTAAGTAAAGATGTATGACTATTTTCTAAAAAAAAATTAATTATATTTTTATAATATTCATCTAATAAAATATGAGCACCTTCTAATTTAAATCTAGGATCCATAATTGAAGCTAAACAATATAAAGGAGATATATTTTTCTAATATTTTTTAAATTTTATTTCTATTTTTAAAATTACTTGAAAAATATTTTCATCATTTCTATATTGGGAAAAAAATTTCACTAATTAAAACTAAATGTCCTAAAATTAAAGTTGATGTAGGATAATAAACACTAGATAAATGAGTACTAGCATTAAAAAAAAATTTCTAAAATATTATGTAATAATTTTGCTTTCTCTCAATATTTTTGTTCAATATTTCCATGAGACATTCTTTCATTATAAAGTAATGTAAGAGGATCTTTAAATAAAAAACATGTTGTTAGCATATCATATGTAGAATTCCATCTTGTTTTAATATCAAGTTTAAATTTTTTATAGGATAAACTATAAGATTTACATATTTGTCTAAAATCTTGATTTCTAGATGTAGAAGAAGTAACAAATATAATAACATTTTTTTAATTTATTTACATGTTTATTTACTTCTCTTATTCCATCTTGAACACTTAAGTTAAGAATATGATATGCACATCGTATATGAAAAAAAGATCTATTAAATATTGGATTCATCATTCCTTTTAATTTTTTAATTACACTAACATTATTACTTGCATTATCAAAACTAATTAAAAAAAATTATTAATTATAGTATATAAATATAAAATGCTATAAAATTATCTAACTATAACATTTGCAAAAATTTTAAATGCAATAATTCTTTTTTGTATAAGAAAATTACTATTTATCCAATGTGTGGTAATACATATGTAGGAATGATCAGGATGATTGCTAGTCCAAATATCAGATGTTAAAGAAATACTAGAAGTTAATGCAGTTAAAGTTTCTAAAAGATTATTTCTATACTCAGAAAAAATTTTAAAGCATCCCTATACTTGGTTTGTCTATTTACTCTTTTATATTTAGGTTGTAGTGATTTATTTATAAATTTTTAAAATTTTTGATTTTCTGCTAAAGAAAATAGTTGTTCATCTCAAATAGTAAATTTATCTAATTGTTTTCTAAGAATTTAGTAGAATAATTAAAAATTTCAAATGAAATAAAGGAAAGGTTGAGAGTAGCCTGTGCACGAGTGATTTGAGTTTGGTGGCTTTTGACGTGGCGAGCCAAATGACCTATTCCATTGGTTGATTTGCAACTTATTACTTTTTTGCACTTCTTCCAGCAAGCTTTTTCTTGGCCGTCGATTATCACCAGATTAAAACTCTTCCAACATCACTCGTGTGTTTTTTTGCACCAGAAGTAGTGGATTTGTGAGGGTCTGCAATGCTGGGATTTTTATCTTGATAATAATAAAATCTCTAAATCTCACTTGTGTAATCACGACAATATATATGATACAAATAATGAAACTCGAACAATAACAATCCATAAAATAAGAACACCAAGATTTAACATGGAAAACCTCTAAAAAATAGGGTAAAAAATCACGGGAGCCGGCCACAAAAATTCTACTATGAATCTAATAATATAATGTCTCTTCACAACAATAATTTTATTAACAACAAGATGAAAAATCATGTAAGGGAAAAACTATCCCAAAATTCACCACTATATCAGAAACAGTATCTAGAAGAGACCAATAAAAATTCTGACTGTTGGATATGTAATAAATTACCCCAGGAGCAACTCTGTAAAGTTTCACGCTGATCAAAAGGTAGATGACTCCAAGATCGCACCCAGAAGTTTTCATCCAAAACTT
Source organism: Costus lasius (assembly GCA_027563935.2). Classification (NCBI taxonomy): domain Eukaryota; kingdom Viridiplantae; phylum Streptophyta; class Magnoliopsida; order Zingiberales; family Costaceae; genus Costus; species Costus lasius. The sequence goes on from CM050446.2 coordinate 122,187,755, forward strand.
ATCTCCTCTATTCTCTCTCCTACCGCCGCTCTTGTCGAAATTGAGAGAAAACCAATTTCACTTCTCAATCCCCCAATTGCCCACATTCACGTGGGTTGATTTTCATTAAAAACTTTTTTACAAAAAAGTCCAAGTCTTTTTTCTATTTGCAAGTGGGTCCCTGCATGATGTAGAACCCACATATAACAATCTCCCCCTCCTGCATCATGTAGGGATGACCAAGCCAGTTATTTTCTTATAAACCTCAGTATTCTCTTTTGTTATAACCTTCTTCACTTGATAGCACTGTGGCTTTCTTCTATCTCTGATCATGACAAAACCATTGTCATATTGCCTTGAAGGTTTTCTTCCTCTAAAAGACTTTCTCAACTGAGTTTTCAACTGAGATTTCATCTAAGATTGCTAGGATATCTGTCTTTTCTGTGCACTGCTTGCATCATTTGACTAGTGCTCAGCCAGGACTCATCTTGGAACTCTTTCCCTGGCTGAGAAACTGACTCACTTTGTACTTTAGGAGAAATGACATTCTTTAATATAATCTTCACACCCTTCTGATTCAAGGCTTCAATCCTCTTATGACATAACTCTGAAGTAGGTGCTGAAGCAGTACTAATTTTTCCTATGAGAACCTCAATATCAGTGTGATAAAAAACATGTTGCTTGCTTCCTCTAGTACATATAAGTGATCATTTTGTTAGCTTCCACTTTTCATTACCAAATGTGCACACTAAGCTCTCATCATCAAGAACAACAGGTGAAATCAAACTGAATCTCAAGTTAGAAATATACTTTACATCTCTGAGAATCATCTTATGTCCAAGGTTAGTCTTGATAATGATATCCCCTTTTCCTCTGATAACTATAGTATTCTTATTTCCCATCTTTACAACGCCTAAGTCACAATGATGCAATGATGAAAAATAATCAATATGAGGGGTAGCATGAAAAAAAGCACCTGTGTCAATGATTCAACTGTCGTTTTTATTAACTGCTAATATATTTTCTGTGTCACTTGCTGCTAGAATGCCAACATCACTATCCACTGTAACAATAGTACTCTCTTTATCTTTTCCCTTTTCACTGCTTTCTCCTTTCTGAGCCTTCTTGAATGACCAATAATATTTCTTAATATGTCCCTTCTTATGACAATAAAAGTACTCAACATCTTTTTTGGTAGATGAACTGTTCCTAGAATTCCCATGCTGATATGGAGATCTATTTGTGCTTCTACCACGATTTTCAGTCACCAATACTTGAGATCTATTTGTATGCACAGACATTCTTCTAGTTTCTTCATTCAACAAGCTTGAAGTTACCAGGCTCATGGATAACTTACCATCTGGTGCTGCATTACTGAGAGATAGAACCAAAGTCTCCTAACTCTTTGGTAGAGAACTCAATAACAAAAGTGCCTGTAATTCATCTTCATTTACCATCTTTATAAAAGCCAACTGATTGATGATGTTTTTCATGTCATTCAAATGCTCAATAATTTTTTCATCTTTCATATACTTCAGATTCACTAGTTTTCTAATAAAAAAAGCCTTGTTACTAGCAGTCTTTCTCTCATATAAGTCTTCTAATTTTTTTTCACAACTTATATGCTTCTTTTTCATCATACTCACAATAGGATGAAAAATACTATCTTCCACCCACTGCCAAGTATAACTGATGGCTTTTCTATTCAACTTGTTTTAATCATCATCTGCTATTTTTTCTGGTTTGGTTTCATTCTTAACAACATCAAATAAATCTTTGCAATATAGGTAGTCTTCTATCTTGGCTTTCCAAATAAGTCAATTTTCTCTATTAAGAATAACTATCCTATTGCCAAATTCCATGATTAACACAAATAAATAATCAACCTCGGCTCTGATGCCACTGTTGGGATTTTTATCTCGACAATAATAAAATCTCTAAATCTCACTTGTGTAATCATGACAATATATATGATGCAAATAATGAAACCAGAACAATAATAAGCTAGAAAATAAGAATACTATGATTTAACGTGAAAAATCCTTAGAAAATAGGTTAAAAAACCACGGGAGTCGGCCACCAAAATTCCACTATGAATCCAACAATATAATGTCTCTTCACAACAACAATTTCATTAACAACAAGATGAAAAATCTCTTTAGGAAAAACTATCCCAAAATTCACCACTCTATCAGAAACAATATCTAGAATATACCAATAAAAAAATCTGACAGTTGGATATGTAAGGAATTACCCTAGGAGCAACTCTATAAAATTGTGCGCCGATGTTGGACCCATATATAACATGCGCTTAGGGATGACATCGGGTCAGGGCGGGGGCAGGTAGTGCCAAACCCGACCCCGACCCCGACCCGGCCAGGTTTGAGAAAACTAATCCCAAACCCGACCCCGTCGGGGATCGGGTACCCGCGGGGAAAACCCGACCCCGTTGGGGAATTGGGTACCCACAAAAAACCCGACCCTGTGGGGAAAAAAACCCGAAAAATCAAATATTATAATTTACATAGCAAATTAGCAATTTATTAATCAGCTCAATCTAATATAAACAATGAACATTCAACAAAATAAATAATACCCCATATTAAGTTACCCAATGTTCAACAAAATAAATATGTACCCAACATATTTATTAGGGATAGTTTTATAAATTTATTAGTCGAGGTGGGTTCGGGGTCGGGGTTGGGGCGGGTAGTAGAAATCCCATGCTAGACCCCGACCCAACCTATATAAGTCAGGTTTTCCCCGAACCTGACCCGACCCCGAGTCAACTCGGGTTTTCCCCGTTGACTTCGGGTCGGGTTGGGTCGGGGATGGGTTATATTGCCATCACTACATGAACTGTATCCCTCCTCTCCTGCATAGTATTAGTAAATTCATTATGATATTATTGCTATTGGTTTGGGTCGTTGGGCAGCGGGTTGTGATCGTGAACTGGTGGCATCGCGGGGTTATTTAATCCCATTAGTTCATTTTATAATTCGTTGTTAAATTCGGCCATTAATTCTATATATAATATTAAAAGTTAGTTAAAAAATTTTGTGAAACAAAATTAAATAATACTAATACAATATAAAAAGTTACCTTATCACAGATTGAAGTGAGCTTAATAAGAAGTAGAGGATTCAATCTTCAACAACTTGAACTTAAACATAATTAGGAACAAATATAGATTAGAATAATTTAAATTGAACAAAAATTATATTATAAGAGTAAATTAATTTAATACTTACTTGATCTTAATCACGTGACTAAACCGAGGGAGCTTTGAAGTCTTGATGGCTCGAAAGAAGTCTTGATGACTCGAAAGAGGCTTAAGTTTGAGTTCAATTAAAAAACTAATTAAAACTCAAGACTTAAAAAGAGATTAAGAGAGTATATTAAGAGAGAAAGAGAAATTGTTCCAAAGCTAGTTGGAGACTTGTGTGAAGAAGTGAGAGGGGGGGGGGGGGGGGGGGGGTTGGGGGCCAATTTATAAGGTTGAAGTGGGTGTAAATTTCTATATTTATCATCTATTTTTTATTACTAAAAGGGGGTAAAATAGTAAATTTACACCTAAAAGACAATTATACTCCTAAATTTAAATTTTTTAGATACTTTATGAGGGCATTAAGGTAAAATCACATTGATAGAATTTGAATTCTTGTCATAATGGCACACATACCTAGGCCGGCCCACGCTATCGCGTCATGCCCAGCCCGCCCCGACCTGTGGGCCTTAAGGGTCTAACTCGGTTGGCACAGGCTACGTCGTGCCCAGCCCATGTCGTGCCGGGCCATGCGGGCCGCAGGTCGGCTGGCCCGTTGGCCACCTCTATTTGACACTAACATGCTAGATTTGTTAACAATATCACTAAGCAAATCATATCTAAGATTGGTCCTATTGCAACAATCTAAGGTTGGGTCTAAAAATCCTTAACACTGTGTTTAGCTGGGCGGACAGAAACTGAGATGGATAGGAAAATAGGAAAGAAAGGAAAATAAGAAGGAAAGAAAAATCAAAAATATTTCTTTCTTATGTTTAGCAAGAGGGAAAGAAATTAAAAGGATTGTTATAATTATCCATTGTTTTTCTTTTTATACTTATACTATATAAATATTCTTAAATAACATATAAAATAACTATTTATTATTATATATTATAAAATTAGTAAAAAAATATTAAATATTATAAAATGAGTTAAAAAATATTTTAAAATATTAAATATTTTTAAAAAATATTAAAAAATATTATATATTGGCTACAAGTCACTCAACCCATATAAGTATCCTAACCAAAATACACATGTCCACACCATCAAAATATAGTGGAACAAAATACAATATACAAGTTAACCAAAATACACATTGCGAAAAGAGGACAATGTAGCATCCTGAAAATATAGTTAACCAAAATACACATGTCTACACCATCAAAATAACATTACAACATACAAATAACATAGTTCACAACAAAATGTCCACACCATTGAAACAGTACACACACACAAGTAACATCACAAGGTAACCAAAATAAGAAGGAAAGGTCCACAACATCAAAATAACATCAAATGTCCACAATATCAAATTAACATCAATCCTCCATTAGTTCATTTAGTACTGATAAACGAGCATGTGGTGGTGCAGAGAAAAAGAGTCTGGCTGCCTCTTTATCACATCCCAACATCACATAAGCATGCACTAGCCTATGCTGTGGCACCCCAATCTTTTCCAGCTCTTCATATAAGTTTGAAAGGTCCATCGTCTTCTCATGCTCTTTCTTTTTGTGTCTTTGACTAGGCTCTTACCTCTTAGAATCTCACATAAGTTTATGAAGGCATTCTTATGCATTCTTAAAATGTTATAACATGTTTGATCTGAACTAGTTAATGATCTCAAAAGTTCAGCTCGCATACTATCCTTATAATCATTACTCTCTGATACTGGCTTGTCTACATATGATTCTTTATCTCGGTGAAGTCGTTGCAATCGAGCAACTAAAAATCCAGTCATAGATGCTATTATCACAGCAACCCTAATTTGGTTGTTATGTATTTGGACAATTGTCTTCCATTTCTTACTTGTTGGAGCCATTAAATTCAAACCTATAAAGTCGCACCAAAGGGGCACAAAACCAACACAATTGGTTAGATCATGAGGATTATAGTTGCAAAATTTCATTACTGCTCTCTGTTGTGATATTATGTTCAATGCCTAAAACTTTTTTGCTTCTCAAATTTGCTGGTGTTTAACTGCGATCTTTTTATGGAAATTATGGATCAATTAGAGAAGAAGAATGAGCAAGTAATGTCTAGTGTTAACAATACAAAGAATCTATCATCTTCTTCATCAACAGAATCGGACACTACAGTAGCCTGAAATGTAAGAACCGAGCCCTTTAATTACCAGGACACTACAATTGCAGATTTTGCGCAAGAAGAACATGTAAACACATTCAATCATGCCAGGAATTTCCAGGTACACTCTTCAATATCGAAATTGAGAAGGTGAAGGCAACTTTTTTAGGTCAAAAACCCTTACCTGATGAAGGCGGAGGCAAAGAAGATCAGAGGCGGCAACGAAGAAGGCGGTGGCACTGAAGATCGGTGGGCGACGAAGAAGGCGACAGCAATGAAGAATGGCGGCGGCGACAAAGAAAGTGGCTGCAACGAAGAATGGCGGCGGCGACGAAGAAGGCGGCGGCAACGAAGAAGGATGGCGGCGACGAAGAAGCCAGCAATGATGAAGGGCGGTAGCGACGAATGTTCAGAAGAGCGTAGGTTTTTTAGTGCGGTTCGTGCGGCTAGCGGGTGAGAATATGAGGCAACTTATTCGTGTATCCGTCCAAAATAGAACAGATCAAATTTGGAAGGGAAGATGGATAAGTTTCCTTCCAGTTTTCCTTTTATTAATTTCCATCCGCCCTGTTAAACACAAAAATGTTTAATTTTCCATCCGCCCTGCTAAACACTATGTAATTGATGAACTTAGGTGGTGATCCATCCATCCTAACGAAAGGCCTAAGGTTATCTCTACTCTTTTCTATATTATATATGATGAAAAATTCTAGACTCTATAATGATCGGACACGATGTGAAGAGATTGTCATAAGCTCTATATTCTAATTAACACAGTTTATGCGTTATTTGTCCTTTTTAAACAAGAGATACCTAAGGTGAGCAAAAGTTTGATAATAATTAAATTTATTAGCAAAATTGATAACACAAATTCTATAAATTTGATATCAATATCAATATCATTACCGATAACTATGTTTTTTTATGAGTGTTAGTGTTAGTAATTTTTTAGTTTAGTGAATTACCAAATTTACAAATATAAGTTATGGACAAATTTAGTTTGATGATTATAATTTATGTGAGAATTAAAATAAAGTAGATAGGGTATTAAAAGGTCGAGAGCAAATTTAATATATTTATATAGGTAAAATAATTTAAAACAGTAAATTTGTAAATAGGCAATTTATTATATTATTGATATTCAAATTGGCAAGTAATGATGGTAGCAGAAAACACCAAAGAAAAATGCCCAAGCAAGGATCTAGGTCGGGTCCTTGCATCAACTAAAAACACATTTTAAAGTAATTGATAGGGCTCGAATCACAAAGCACTCTGTAAGTGAAATTTCACATAATTTGATTGAATTTCTTTGAATTTTTCAAAAATTTTATAGATTTGAACCAAAATGTAAAGCACAATCTTCTAAAAGTCAAAGAGGAATAAGTGAAAATGGAATAAGAAAAAACACGTAAGGAACTCAAAGGTTGAAGAGAAAGCAAATATGGATGATTATTTTTAAATCAAGAAATGCTAAAAGAATTTAAAGAAATCTCTTAAGAACAATACAAAGACATCAGAAATATGCATGCATTGAGTTTGTATTTTTTGAAATTTCAGATTTAAGGGGATGATGGAAAATAAACCTAAAATTAATCAGGTTATTAATTCTTTTTGTGAATGTGAATCGAGAGATGCCTCGGGTGAAGTTTGATGTTTCGTTTCTAGTAATTATGTTTAATTCGGAGAGATAAAGAGGTGCTTATCATCCCTATAAAAATTTATAATCCTATTTTTAGTATAGAACAAGTTAGTTTATGCTTAACTCAATTTTCCCGTATTCTCATATGGCATTGCCTTCGCCAATTTTGGTGAAAATTGGCGGCAACTCAAGCACCTATGCACCATTCACCTACTAAACTCTAAGCTCCCAGCAAGTGAGCTCATTCCATTCTATCCGTGAGGAGGAGACGATCTTGTTAGATCGATCTTAATATCTTGCTAGTAAATTGAATGGAAAAATACTGTAATAAAACATACCGGATTTCATGATGCTGTGAATTTGACCGACTGGTCTTCCAATTGATTGTGTCGTTGATCTGAGAGGCGGGGCGGCCGATGGGAATCAAACTGAAAACCTCTCGACAACCGTACACCTCAATCAGGGACCACACCTATATATAGGAAAGACGTAATGGGCATAATTACTTATCAGCCTATCAGAGATAAGACAATTATGCCCCCAGGGATTCTACACAATTAAAAGCCCCTTTCCACACTATAATTAATAGATGACAATTAAATAAATTAGAGATTATGTTATACACAATTATTGCAATGCATGTACGTCTACATGCCCAAATGCAATTTATTATGCATGTATATGGTGCTTAGTCCATAGATTCTAATAATCTTCCACTTTGACGAGGCAACCATGTATTTATATAATAAAACCTTAAATCGCATATAAATCTCTAAAATAATCTTTATGCGCATATAACTTAAGATGTCATCCAAAACAATTTCATCCATTAGTCTTATTAACACAAGGACCAAAGGGGCGGTCATTGACATATTATCGCAATTAGACCTACAGTGATCACATGTATTAACTCAACCAAATGACATAGATCTAGTATGGATGTGTAGCATGGAAATAACATAATGTGATAGCATCACTTTTTATTTCCAACTGGTCTTACTTTAATCAAATGAGATCAAAGAGCAGAGCAAATAATGAAAACTGAAAATTTTCATTAATGTCATGACAATAAATATAGTAATAACCAAATGGAACAAAATGTACACTCTCACTAAATCAAATGGCATAAAAAACAGTAATGCCCATGTTTTCAAGATGTTCATGAAAAACTTTTGGAGCTAATGCCTTAGTGAGTGAATCTGCAATCATAAAATTTGTTCTTATGAACTCAATAGAAATTAAGTCACTTTGAACTCTTTCTTTTACAACAAGGAACTTGATGTCTATATGCTTTGATTTAGAAGAGCTCCTATTGTTGTTGGAATACAAGACTGCAACTCTATTGTCACAAAATAACTTGAGTGATCTTTCAATACCATTAATAATCTACAGTCTTGAAATAAAATTACGCAGCCATATAGCATGAATGGATGCCTCATAACATACAACAAATTCTGCTTTCATAGTAAAAAATGCAGCAAGTATCTGCTTAGCACTTTTCCAAGATATTGCATCTCTAGCTAATAGAAAAACATATCCAGATGTCGATTTACGACTGTCTTGGCATCCAGCAAAGTCAGAATCAGAATACCCAATGATCTCAAGTCTGTCTGACTTTCTGTAAGTGAGCATATAATCTTTTGTGTTTTGCAAATATCTGAAAACTCTTTTAGCTGCAACCCAATGTTCTCTACCTAGATTACTTTGATATCTGCCAAGCATTCCAACAATGTATGTAAGGTCAGGATGAGTGCATACCTGTGCATACATCAAACTCCGTACTGCAGAAGCATAAGAGATGTTTTCCATAAATTTAGAATCTATTTCACCTTTTGGACACTGTTTGAGACTGAATTTATCTCCTTTAGCCACAGGAGTTTCAAGTGGTCTACTATTTTGCATGCCAAAACGTTGCAATAACTTTTCAATATAACTCTTTTGTGATAATCCTAAGATTCCTTGTGATCGATCACGATGAATCTAGATCCCTAATACAAAAGATGCTTCACCAAGATCTTTCATTTCAAATTGCTTTGAAAGAAATTTCTTAGTGTCATGAAGTAGTTGCATATCGCTACTAGCAAGCAAAATGTCATCCACATACAGAACTAGAAAAATAAATTTACTCTCACTGAACTTATGTTACACACAATCTTCAACAGTATTCACCTCAAAACCAAATGAGAGAATTACCTGTTGAAATTTTTGGTACCATTGATGGGAAGCTTGCTTAAGCCCATAAATGGATTTCTTCAATTTACAAACCAATTGAGTAGATCCGTTTGAATCTAATCTTTCTGGTTGTAACATATAAATTGTTTCCTTAATGTCACCATTGAGAAAAACTGTCTTAACATCTATTTAATTAAGCTCAACGTCAAAGTATGCTACCAGAGCCATAATTATTGTAAAAGAGTCTTTCGATGAAAGCGGAGAGAAAGTCTCTTTATAGTCAATGCCTTCCCTTTGGGTGAATCCCTTAGCGATAAGACGCGATTTAAATCTTTCCACATTGCCTTGTGAATCCCATTTGGTTTTAAAAATCCATTTGCAACCAATAGGTCTCACTCCTTCAGGCAATGGTATAAGATCCCAAACGTCATTGTCTTTCATAGATTGAATTTCTTCACCCATGACATTGATCCACTTTTGAGCATTAGAATAACTAATTGCTTCATGGAACGTGAGAGAATCAACTCCCACTGAATCAATATTATCCTGACGTTCTTAGAGAAATATAACATAATCACTGGAAATTGCACTTCTCCTGTTTCTTGTGGATCTCCTTAAAGGCTCTGGTTCAGATTGAGATTGAGTTTGTTGAGTTTGATCCTCATGCTCCTCATAAACACTGGATTGAGGAACAGTTGGATATTCTGGATGGGTAGGAAGCTCAACATTGTCTTCTAAATGCTGTTGTTGAATAACATTTGGAATGAAAACTTGATCATGGTCAACAACAGCTATAGGAGGAATATCAACTGATTCCTCTTCTAAGACAAAGTCATTAGCCTTATCTTTCCCCCCAAACTCAACATCCTCAAAAAATCTAGCATTTCCCGTCTCAAAAAAAGTTATAGTTTTGGGATCATAGAATTTGAAACCCCTTGACTTTTCAGGATATCCTATAAAATAGCTAATAACAGTTCTTGCATCCAGTTTCTTTTCATATGGCCTAAAAGGCCTAGCCTCAGTTGGACATCCTCAAACACGAAGATGCTTTATGACAGGTTTCTTACCCGTCCATAATTCGTAAGGGGTTTTGTTTGTAGCTTTTGTAGGAACTCTATTGAGAATATAGACTGCAGTTTTCAATTCATCTCCCATAATGAATGTGGTAAAGTAGTACAACAAATCATACTCCGTAACATATCCTTAAGTGTTCTGTTCCTTCTTTCTGATACACCATTCATTTTTGGAGAACCAGACATGGTATACTGAGGAACAATCCCACACTCACTAAGAAATCTAGCAAATGGACCTAGACATTGTTCACCTGATCCGTCATACCTGCCGTAGTATTCACCACCACGATCGGATTGTATGGCCTTAATTGATTTTCCAAATTAATTTTCAACTTCGGCCTTATACAACTTAAAAATGTCCAATGCCTGTGATTTCTCATGCATTAAGTACAAATAGCCATATCGAGAATAATCGTCTATGAATGTGATAAAATATTATTGACCATTCCATAAAGACGTAGGGAAAGGTCCATAAATATTTATATGTATCAATTCTAAGACATCCTTAGTTCACTCGGCTATAAATTTTCTCTTGTTAGTGGTTTTTCCCTTAATGCACTCAACACAAATATCATTACTCGAATCCTCATGTTTTTCAAGAATTCCTTCTTACATAAGTCTATCAATTCTCTTTTTAGAGATATGACCCAAACGCCTATGCCATATAGAGAAAGAATTTTCTGTTGATAATTTGCATTTAGTGCCTCTAGTTTTAGTATTATGGGACTCATCACCTAAATTTACCATATCAAGTAAATAAAGGTTGATAATGTTAGATAAATAACTGGTTCCAACAAGCTTAGAATTGAGATAAATGCTACATTTTCTGGTACCAAATGAACAAACATAACCTTCTTTGTCCAATACAGAAACTGAAACCAAATTCCGTCTAAAAGACGGTACAATAAATGTGTTTTCTAATTTTATAAATGAACCAGTATTTAACAACAACCTAAATGTCCATATGCCTAAAACTTCCACTGGATTTCCAGTCCCCATATAGATGGAATTTTGTTCACCACTAGGCTTTCTAAAGTTTAGGCAGCCTTGCATAGAAACACTAATGTGGGTTGTTGCACCAGAATCCAACCACCAAGTGTTTCTAGGAACTGAAACTAGATTAACTTCAGAACTAACAAGACCAAAAGGTGAGTTATTCAAAGAAGGAATGTTATTTAAAGTGGCAGTGACAGCGGAAGCATTAATCATGTTAACTACAAAGAGAACTAATTACAAAACACAGTAAGCTCATAGAAGCATGTGATAAAAACAAGTAGTGAATAATCATAACACTAATAAAATCCCATCTCAAGATAACCAGAGTAACATCAGGTCTAGTCTTTGGACAGAGAGTTGATTTACCATTTGGTTGTCTTGCGTAGTAATCGAGCATTGATGATAAGATCCTCCTGTCGAGTACTTAGCCTTCCTTTGGGCCGACTAAGCACCTACAATGGACACATAATAATCATCACACACTCATTACCACATGTGCATGTAATCCTTTGGCCAAACAACACTCATTCTTTGGGTCGATATGTTGCCTGCATAAAGAAAAACACACACCTTGCCTTAATAATTCACAGCTCAAAAGATTTTACAGCAGAGGTCACTTTGGTGACTATATTGAGAAATCAGTTGAAATGAAAAAGTAAGTATACCTTAACTTAATATTTTATTATCAAAGAGTTTTAACAATAGAGGTCACTTTAGTGACTATACTATTAAAACAAATTGAAATAAAAATTAAGCTGAGTTATAATTAATCACTACTCATAAGCAGATTAAATCTTAAATATGTATGAATTGAGCATGATCCAAATAAATAAAAACATAGTAAACATGATTGTGCATTTATTTTTAACTGAATATGCTCAAAAATATGAAAATGTTCTAATAACATGCATGAACATTAAAACATATTTAACCATACATAAAAAATTCTACTAGCATGAATGAGTATAAAGATTTTACTAACATGGATAAATAACAACAAAAATTTATCAATGTACAGTAAAATTTAATAATGCACAGTAGAATTTATAACTAATTAGGCATAATAAAACCAAATGAATAAACATAACACTATATTTATTCCTAATAAATTATGCCTTTAAATTTTGAAAACAAAATTTTAATAATAAATAGCAAACTGCACAGCAGACCCAAGCCCAGCAGAGCAATACCCAAACTGCTGGCCCAAAAAAACATGTTTTGAATTCAGCCCAATAGCCAGACCCAACCCGAACCAGAAAATTAAATCTGAAATTTCTAATTGGATATGAAAACCGAAATTTGGATATGGAATTGGGACCTAATTGAATCCAAAATCAGAAAACAAAACCAAATGAAATTTGCCCTAATTTATCTTCATGTGCCGCACGTTGCACGTTGCACGTTGCACGTGTCATCGCCGAAAACACGCCGCACGCGAACGCTGCTTGACGCCGGACGCCGCACACGAACGCTGCTGGATTGGGACCTAACGTTGTAGTTTGACGCGTTGCCGAGGAGCCGCCTGATGATGACGACACACTCCAATGATTTCGCCAACACCGAACGACAAAATCGTCAGAGGATCATCAACGCTAGACGCCACTTTCGTCCGCCTTCACCGGATGGCGGAAGAAGCTGCTCAGCTTGAAAGGGTGGAGCTCGTCGTTGCACGCGCACTCGCAGACGCCAGACGCCGCGAAGCCCTTCTTAGATTTCGTCGACGAGGCATACGACATACGGTCGAGAAGGATGAGCGACGATGGGCGCGGCTACGAAAGCCGATCCTTTTCCCTTTGTCGCTTGGTGTAGCTGGCTTGCCTGGACTGAATGGCAAGCACTACTCACCCTGTTTTCCTTCTTCCCATCGACTAACAGCGGAAGTACCGCCGCCACCTAACCACAGTCTCCTATACCGAATGGCGATTATGAGAAAACCCAAATACAGTGAGCGCCGATCCCCTGTCCTTCTCCGAATGGTGACGTGCAAGCATAGATGCGTCATTCGTCGCCAATTAGGGTAGGGTCACCAACTTGCCAACGACGGCATTTCCAACAGAACAACGCAGAAGCCTCAATAATGTTGTCTCCTCTCTCGGCCGCATGTCGCACGTTCTCACCAAAACCGAATGGCACAGAACGGTGACGCATTCGATGGAGAAAACGAACATCAACAGCAAAATAAAAAACAATCGTATATAAAATTGAAATTTGATTTTGCTCTTAAACCTAATCATCAATCACAGCTGGAAAAATTTTTTCAAACAAAATAAAGCAAGACTAGCCTCGCTCTGATACCAATTGTTAGATCGATCCTAATATCTTGCTGGTAAATTGAATGGAAAAATACTGTAATAAAACATACCGGATTTCATGATGCTGTGAATTCGATTGAAGTGGTCTTCCAATTGATTGTGTCAATGATTTGAGAGGCGGGGCGGCTGATGGGAACCAAACTGCAAACCTCTCGACAATCGTACACCTCAATCAGGGACCACACCTATATATAGGAAAGACTTAATGGACATAATTACTTATCAGCCCATTAGAGATAAGACAATTATGCCCCGAGGGTTCTATACAATTAAAAGCCCATTTCCACACTATAATTAATAGATGACAATTAAATGAATTAGAGATTATATTATACACGATTATTGCAAATGCATGTACGTCTATATGCCCAAATGCAATTTATTATGCATGTACATGGTGCTTAGTCCATAAATTATAACAGACCTCTCTTGTGGAGACGATCTGCGCCGCTGCTGGCACTCGGGTGAACGTGGCCAAGATGATCGTGTCCCCCATAGGCTGCATTACTTGCAGAGCTGCTGTCAGCAAGAAGTACACTAACGGAGGCAGCAAAATGCAGGCGTTGATGGCAAAGTGGATGGAGCTGATTGGGTCGTTTCCACTGCGAGATCACATAATGATGCTCGGATTGCTCAATTGGCTTAGCAGGCTGGACGAGAAGGTGAGGATTGTAGCAAATCTTGATGCCTTTGTGGAGGAGGTCATGCATGTTAGAAAGATAAGCCTGAATTAAATAAGGGTTATTAAGGGATTTAGAAGATTAACCGAGGAGCATTTTGGATCTGATATAGGCCCTGTTTGGCATAGCTGATCAGCTGCTTTTGTTGGTCAAAATAGTTGATTTTGTAAAGCTGGAGTGTTTGGCAAGTTGCTTCTAGGTTCCAAACCTAGAAGTAGTATGAGTTTGGAAAAGCTAGGAGGGAGCTGCTTTTGGCTACTTTCTAACTATTTTTCTTATTGCATCTTATGTCTACACCTATATTCGTATGTCTTTAAGATAACAAAATTATTATTTTAATAAAAAATATTAAATTTAAAATTATTTTTAAATATTTTTTTTTTAAAAAATTGACCAGTATAACAGTTTAGCCAAATACCTTTTAGCTTTTCCAACTAGCTACTTTTCAACCAGCACTTTTTCAACCCGCAAAAGCTAAAAGTTTCAGCTACGCCAAACACAGCCATAGTGCTTTTGATTTTAGCAACATATAGTTATTAGGGGAACTTTAAAGATTGCATCTCTATATAAGACTTGTAAATACATTTTCTTAAAAAGAACAAGATAGATTTATGCTTCACTCGCTAATTCTTTGTTCTTGGATGGAGTCCAAAATTTCCAACAAATCAGTATCAAAGCTAGGGGCAACACCATTTTAGAAAGTAAAAGTAGAGTGAGTTCGAGAAAGGAAAAGGCGACAATCGCCGACTATCTACTATTGTTGTGCGTGGAGTAGCTGAAGCACAGACATGCTACAGTGGGCTTGTGCGTGAAGCAGCTGCAGCACAAACAAGTTGCATTGAGCTTGGAGGAAATCCGATCAAGGATAAATCGGGACGTGGAGAAGTCCAGTTAGAAAGAAACCATGATGAGGCAACCGAGAATTGGATTTCAAAATTTACTAAGAAGAAAACTACTGCCAAATAGCATCGAGACAAAGGGATCGACGAGGTAAGAATCACTCTACTCTAACATACTTGTTGACGAGAATCACACCGTTGACGATGAGCCACCACTGCTGGAGAGGCTAGTTGGAGTCATCACCATCAACAAGGAAGAAAAGACGATGTCGACTTGTTGCTACTTAGGGGTGTGCAAGAAAACCGTTGAAACCGTTGAACCGCAGTTAACCGAACAGAACCGAACCGGTTTTCCGGTTAACCGAATCGACGGTTCCTTAACCAATCGGTTTTTCGATGATTCCAACGGTTACCGGTTCGGTTACGGTTCGGGACTTGGCTGAACCGCCGGTTAACCGACCAAACCAATATATAATATATTTTATATAAAATATTTATTTATATATAAAAATAAATATTTTATATTAAAATAATTATATTTATATAATTAATCGAACCGGTTAACCGGCGGTTAACCGAATCGGTTAATCGAAAACTAGTGGTTAACCGGCGATTAACCGGTCAAATGAGATAATTTAAGAAAAAAAATTTATGACTGGTTAACCGGCCACCGACCGGTTAACCGGTTGACTGGTTAACCGACCGGTTGACTGGTTAACCGTTTGACCGGTTAACCGGTCAAACCGGTTCGGGAATGATTTACAATTTTTACTGAAAAGAAAAACTTGGAGTCGCTTTGTTAAAAATTAAATACTTTGATATTATCATTGAAGCATCATGGAAAAAGAGAATGCTAAAATAAAAAATTAAAACTGATTTTGTGACTGCCTAGTATGAATAAAGAATTTTTTAAAAAATAAAGAGAAAGAAATTTGCAAGTATAACAGAAGAAGTCAACAAAGCAAGACAGGACCATTTCAATACTAAAAAAAGAAGAAGTTGAAATGTAGCGAGAAAAGATGCGTCAACAACTTGTTAAGATCGAAAATAAGATAAAAATTTATGATTATTTTCAAGTCAAAGTAAAGTTGGAAGAATTCAAGAACACTCTTGAAGCTCAAGTATTTGACAGTAATTACTACGACTGTGCAATCGGTAAAAACCGATACCGAATATACCGATTTAATATTTACTAAAAATTGTAGCAGCATCCTCTCTGAGTACTCCGAGAACTAGAGCATGTTTTAAAAGAAAGATGAAGAAATGATAACTGACGGGCTGAGATTCAAATCATTCTAAGAAAGGAAAAAAACTCGTTCTAAGATATGATAAGCAATGAAATAGACTCTAGCGATTCTGTAAAAAAAGAAAGAAAGAAAAAACTGTGGCAGAAATATACATAACCTAACGAGAAGTATTGATCACCTAGCTGTAACTGTAAGAATCCTTAACCCAACTACAAAGTTTTAAAGCAATATTTTGGCTTATGATTCAAGGGAGGAAAATATTTTCAATCGGAAGCAGTGGATACAGCTCTTTGGGGAATGGTTCCAAAAAAAAAATAGGAGCATAAGATTCCTAACATGAAATGTTGATATCTTTTATTCTCTTCAATATCAGTTAACTTCTTTTAAAAAAAACTGTATAAATTAAATTTAAACATGTGATCAGTGATCAAGTATCAATTTATAATCATGCCCTAATCTACTAATTTTCATTTGACCCTAAAAATTTCCCCTAAACATAAATAATAATAGAACTTGGGTTTTTAGTAATTTTCGTTGTAGAAAAAAAATAATAAATTAAAATAAAATAAAAACAAATGAAACGTACCTCTGTCGCTAACCTCGACACGGACGAAGCGACGAAAGCTGAAGAAATGGCCTAACTTGGGTACCCAGTAGCAATTTTTAAGCTGAGTACCCTAATCACCGTCCGATCCAAATCAGGATAGACACGGATCTCATAGCAAACATTCTTGTTAGCTGCCCCGTTACCGCCGCTTGCATAACCCAGGTTAAGGTTTTTTTACTATTGCTTTTTCATTTCCCCCAAAACCCTATTCTATTTCAACTAAATCCTATTCTCTTTCAGCCAAACTTAACCTGACGTCTCCCGCGATTCGTTTCTCTGAAGCTCTCCGGTGGGTTCGTGTCCCTTCCCTCCATCGAAGATTTGTGGGGTGCCCTCCGGTTGACTCCCAAACAACAAGTAAATCTCTGATAGTGATAGTGCTTTCTTCTTTCTGTATTACTTTTCTTCATAAATTATCTTGTTGTCTCAAGAGAGCCTGCCCATCTCTAGAAAAGCTCTTTTCTCCACTTGGTAATTTCTAACAGCCTACCATTTGTGAATGAGAAAGCATAAATTGTGTTGCATTGTGCTAGGTTCATTTTTTCATAATATTTACTGTATTATAAGCATCCATTCTTGTCTATGAAAGTATTAAGACAGTAATATACTTCTACATCAAAACATTTGTTGCTAAAATTTGATGCACATAAACATTAGGGTTGATGCACATGAACATTAGGGTTGATGCACTGAGTTTACTTTGCGTTGATGTGCATAGAAATTATTCATTGAATTTGATATTTTCCTAGTTCATACTCATTGATACACATAGAAATTACATAGATATAATTAAATTTGACATGTTAGAGATTAAATTAGGGTTGAGACAAAAGAATTTAGGGTTGATGCACATGAACATTAGGGTTGATGAACATAAACATTAGGGTTGATGTGCATAGACATTAGGGTTGATGTGCATAGACATTAGGGTTGATGAACATAGACCGTAGGGATGTGCTGATCATAGACATTAGGGTTGATGAACATAGACATTAGGGTTGATGTGCATAGACATTAGGGTTGATGTGCATAGACATTAGGGTTGATGAACATAAACATTAGGGTTGATGTGCATAGACATTAGAGTTGATGAACATAGACATTAGGGTTGATGAACTGAGTTTACTCAGCGTGTACATAGAAATTGTTCATTGATTTTTATATTTTCTTAGTTCATACTCATTGATACACATATAAATTACTTTGATACAATTAAATTCACATGTTAGAGATTAAATTAGGGTTGAGACATAAGGAATTTGGGTTGATGCACATGAACATTAGGGTTGATGCACATGAACATCAGGGTTGATGAACTGAGTTTAGTCAGCGTTGATGTGCATAGGAATTATTCATTGATTTTTTTATTTTCCTAGATCATACTCGTTGATACAATTAAATTTGACATGTTAGAGATTAAATTAGGGTTGAGAGACAAGAATTTAGGGTTGATGCACATGAAGTAGAATTTAAATTAGTGCATAAAAAGTTTAGGGTTGATGCACATGAACATTAGGGTTGATGCACATGAAGTAGAATTTAAATTAGCATATAGAAAGTTTAAGGTTGATGCACATGAACATTAGGGTTGATGCACATGAACATTATATTTGATGCACATGAATTTTGGGTTGATGCACATACCCATTAGGGTTGATGCACTGAGTTTACTCTGTGTTGATGTGCATAAAAATTATTCATTGAATTTGATATTTTCCTAGTTCATACTCATTGATACACATAGGAATTACCTAGATACAATTAAATTTGACATATTAGAGATTAAATTAGGGTTGAGACACAAGAATTTAGGGTTGATACACATGAACATTATGGTTGATGCACATGAAGTAGAATTTAAATTAGCGCATAGATAAATCTTATGTAGATGGTTTTGTAATTCTTTATAATTCTTTATTACAACCAACAGCCGCAAATAAATCTTATATAGATGGTTTTGTAACTAACTTAATACACTTACCTCTTGTATTGTTTATTCAATTAAATTTCAATGCTATTAAACTTATGTCATACCTGGTTTTGTTGATGCAGATAGGACTACTAAATTCTCATTTCAACAGACAGACTGAAGGGTTGAAATGTGAGGCCGATTGGGATCTCATGCAGTACCAAAAAATATGGGATCTTAAATGCCCTAAACAATATGACTCCAAGGATTGTGGAGTTTTTGTAATGATGTATATGGATTGTCTATTTAAGAAGACCAAGTTTGATTTCTCACAGGCAGATATGCCAAGATTAAGAGCTATTACCAGTTTGGAAATATTTAGAGTATGCTTAGAAAGTGAATACAAGTACACTGAGCAGTATTAGAAAGTAATTTCTTGTATATATATTAGAAAGTGAATTTTTGTAAATGGACAACACAGTATTACAAAATGTATGTATCAACCAGATTTTCATAACTATGTATTAGAAAGTGAATACATGAATACATTGATCAGTATTAGAAAGTGATTTCTTGTGTATGTATTAAAAAGTAATATTCTGATATGTTCATGTGTTAGCGTTGATGTGCTATACAAATAGCGTTGATGTACACATATAATTTACTGCACATCAACGCTATTTATACAGCACATCAACCAATTTGAATTTATTAGCAACCTGTGACATTTATACACATGCACACCAACCCATTTACACACATGCACATCAACCAATTTGAATTTATTAGCAACCCGTGACATTTATACATATGCACATCAACCCATTTACACACATGCACATCAACCAATTTGAATTTATTAGCAACCTGTGACATTTATACACATGCACATCAACCCATTTACACACATGCACATTAACCAATTTGAATTTATTAGCAACATGTGACATTTTATCATGTACATCAACACTAATACATGTACATCAACGCATTTTATCATGTACATCAACACTAATACATGTATATCAACGCATTTTATCATGTACATCAAAGCATTTTATCATTTATATCAACACATTTTATCATGTACATCAACGCTATTACAACACAGGAACATGTCTATATCAACACAATTTATTAGGTACATCAACGCTAATACAACATATTCACATGTCTATCAACACATTTTTAAGATGTACAACAACACTAATACCACACAGGAACATGTACATCAACGCTATTGTTCATTTACATCAACACTTTTTATCATTTACATCAACACTAAATATCATATCACTCAACTTGGCTCGTTTGCCTGTGATAATAGTTGTGGCTGAGCAACCTGTGAGGCTTCGTCTGAAAACTGTATTGCAATTATTGTTAATTAGTATAAATTATCACATATTATCGCATAACTTATACAACATATGATAATCTCTAACATGACAAATTTAATTGTATCTAGATAATTTCTATGTGTATCAATGAGTATGAACTAGGAAAATATCAAATTCAATGAATAATTTCTATGTACATCAACGCAGAGTAAACTCAGTGCATCAACCCTAATGTGTATGTGCATCAACCCTAATGTTCATGTGCATCAACCTTAAATTCTTGTGTCTCAACCTTAATTTAAACTCTAATATGTCAAATTTAATTGTATCTAGGTAATTTCTATGTGTATCAATGAGTATGAACAAGGAAAATATCAAATTCAATGAATAATTTCTATGCACATCAACGCAGAGTAAACTCAGTGCATCAACCCTAATGTGTATGTGCATCAACCCAAAATTCATGTGCATCAACCATAATGTTCATGTGCATTAACCCTAATGTTCATGTGCATCAACCTTAAATTTTCTATATGCTAATTTAAATTCTATTTTATGTGCATCAACCCTAATGTTCATGTGCATCAACCCTAAACTTTTTATGCGCTAATTTAAATTCTACTTCATGTGCATCAACCCTAATCTTCATGTACATCAACCCTAAATTCTTGTGTCTCAACCCTAATTTAATCTCTAATATGTGAATTTAATCGTTTCAAAGTAATTTGTATGTGTATCAATGAGTATGAACTAAGAAAATATAAAAATCAATGAATAATTTCTATGCACACGCTGAGTAAACTCAGTTCATCAACCCTAATGTCTATGTTCATCAACCCTAATGTCTATGCACATTAACCATAATGTTTATGTTCATCAACCCTAATGTCTATGCACATCAACCCGAATGTCTATGCACATCAACCCTAATGTTTATGTTCATCAACCCTAATGTCTATAATCAGCACATCCCTTCGGTCTATGTTCATCAACCCTAATGTCTATGCACATCAACTCTAATGTTTATGTTCATCAACCCTAATGTTCATATGCATCAACCCTAAATTCTTTTGTCTCAACCCTAATTTAATCTCTAACATGTCAAATTTAATTATATCTAGGTAATTTCTATGTGTATCAATGAGTATGAACTAGGAAAATATCAAATTCAATGAATAATTTTTATGCACATCAACGCAGAGTAAACTCAGTGCATCAACCCTAATGTTCATGTGCATCAACCCTAATGTTTATGTGCATCAAATTTTAGCAACAAATGTTTTGATGTAGAAGTATATTACTGTCTTAATACTTTCATAGACAAGAATGGATGCTTATAATACAATAAATATTATGAAAAAAATGAACCTAGCACAATGCAACACAATTTATGCTTTCTCATTCACAAATGATAGGCTGTTAGAAATTATCAAGTGGAGAAAAGAGCTTTTCTAGAGATGGGCAGGCTCTCTTGAGACAACAAGATAATTTATGAAGAAAAGTAATACAGAAAGAAGAAAGCACTATCACTATCAGAGATTTACTTGTTGTTTGAGAGTTAACCGGAGGGCACCCCGCAAATCTTCGATGGAGGGAAGGGACACGAACCCACCGGAGAGCTTCAGAGAAACGAATCGCCGGAGACGTCAGGTTAAGTTTGGCTGAAAGAGAATAGAATTTAGTTGAAATAGAATAGGGTTTTTGGGAGAAATGAAAAAACAACAGTAAAAAAAACCTTAACCTGGGTTATGCAAGCGGCGGTAACGGGGCAGCTAATGGGAATGTTTGCAGTGAGATCCGTGTCTATCCTGATTTGGATCGGACGATGATTAAGGTACCTAGCTTAAAAATTGCTACCGGTACCCAGGTTAGGCCATTTCTTCATGGGGAAAAATTACTAGCGCTTGCCGCTGGAACCTTCGCCGCTGACGAGAGAGGAGGGAAGGGTCGCCGTCCAAGGGGAAGAGGGAGATGGAGGCGGCATTCGCCACAATTACGCGCACAGAGGACTCGCGTTGGAATCACGCTAGACAGGCGATGCCACACCGAGCAGTCGACGCCTGTTTCCGACGCTGCTGGACGCACAAGCCAGCCGCCGACGAGATGGAGACGACGCCCGATACAGGAAACTCGCCGCTGAAAGCCAAGAGCCGGAAGATGAATCGTCGCCGTCCGCCGAGACACTTGTAATATCAGGTTAGTCCAACAGTCAAAGTGAACGAACTCCTCGATTGAAGTGCGTGTAAGTGCTCATTCCTCTGTTTTTGTGTGTGTAAGTGCTGCAATCCCAGTATGTGGTTGGTGTTCTTATCGCCGCTTTCTAGAGCCATGTTTAAGCTGGTTTGTATCACTTGATCTATGTCTTTTGCTGTTATTGTGGGGTTCAGCGTGTGGCTGAACCATGGTGCTAGTTGTACAGTTGTTTTGTGAGGTTTTTGTTAGTGTTTTCCTACTGCACTGAGTTCAGCATGTGGATGAACTGTCTTGTTGTTTACCTGGGTTTTTGGTTGAGTTGTGTTGCTGCATTGTCCTGGAGTCTTGGTGATGTTGCTTGCTATGGTTTTCCCCTTTTGTTAGTGTTTTCGTGATCTTGGCTAATTGGGCACAAAGGCTGGATGCTTGAATACCCAAGGTGCTGCCTTATGTAGAGCGTGTAGGGAAGAGACTTAGGTGAGGAATAAGGTAATGTACGATGGTGTACTCATGCAAAAGTAGGGGGAATAAAAAGGAGAGTAAGAAAAGATCAAAATAAGGTTTGGGGCTTAGTTTGGGTGAGGATTTGTCTTTTCTCTTTTGGACTTTTAGTTGCTCATTGCCGGCCGATCTTAGAGTTTTATGCAATGGGGTGTAACAACACTGCTCACATCCGAAACTCCCTGAAAGAGGACGCTACACTAAAGAAAGACGAGGACCTTGCCGGCGAGCCTTTCTGTCAACGTCAAACACACGGACTCACCGTCGACGGAGAAGACACGAACGAAGCGGAGGCGGGCGACACAGCGTTGGCAGGGGAAGAAGAAATAAAAAAAATAGAGGGGGCTGCGGGGTTGGACTCAAAGCTATTTAATTTGCTTGGTTAGGAAGGCTTCACAATTTTTTTGTTGTTCATGGCTCCTTCTGGCAAACTAATGCGCTTCCTGTTTGTCACAACAATTGGACCCATCCAAAAAGAGGGCCCAAGTAATTATGTTTATATTGCATGATTTGGGCATCCTCTCTTCATTAAATGTAGTATAAAAGATTATTAGTTTCTATTGAGAAGAAGCGTTATTGGTTTTGGCGCTAAATTTGGATGTTTATATTGCATGATTTGATAGTATACAAGTAATTATGTTTCTTAAATGAAGATTTTCTTACTTGATAATAAAAATATATGAAAAATATTAATAGTTATACTAGTAATTAGATAAGCTAAATAATCGGCGTTTGTGAGGTTTGATAAAGCTGTCTTGGTTGGGAGGCATATATACTATGCTAACAATGTTTACCGTATCAAAAAGATCAAAGAGACGAGTGTTGCGAGTACTTTTGGGTAATGTAGCTTATATCAATGCAGGAATTGCTGGCAAAGGAGCTGCCAAATGTCATGGTATTGGAGCCTACGCCAGGAGTTCCGCTGGAAATACCCATGGCTCCAGTTGTCTCATAAATAAACTATTTTAAAGTGTCGGTGCAGCTACTATAACATAGAGGTAAAGATGGAGATGCTATCTTCTTTCGGGTTTTACTCCTGAAGTTACAATGTGATAAAAAATTTCTCTTTATCAATTGCGGATTAACTTCTTGTTGAAGAAAATCGTATAGCAAAATTGTAAATTCTACATACAAATAATGTGGGCATGGCGAATCCTTTTTCTTCGAGTTTATAACTTCGAACCATCTGTTCTCGTCTCGTTCTTGTTGTCTTTGCTCCTGTTTATTAAGTGTCATACCAGCATTCTTTTGTATTGACACCATGGAGTTAATGTTTATTGGTCAAGTCCTAAAAGTTTGTCGAACCAATTGGGACAATTTAACTGTAATCTTTGTGTTAAAATGTTTAAACTTTGGGTCAAAGCAGGTGCCAAATATTGAGTTTTGCCCAGTTTGGTTAAATGATCAGCTGAGTTTCCTATTCAAACTAGATATATGTTTACAGGATTAAATTTTGCGCATTTAATCTAATGTTAAACTGATGCAATTTTTGTTGTTCCTTCGTGACTAAGCTTTTCAATTAGTTTCAAATAAGTTATCTGCGCTTCCTTTCCTTTGAGGGAAGGAAAACCAGACAGGCCGAAAAACATGACGGGGAAGGGAATCACGAGGGGAGGAAAAAAAATTATCATGTGAGAAGTACGTGATCTTTCAGCCCATATTGCATGGCGGCACTAGAGGCACACGCTGGCAAGGAGCTCGGTGGGAGGCCAAATGAGGTCGGCAAGGCGAACAATGTCGACGGTATGCGGGAGGCGAGGTGAGAGCCAAAAGAAACTGAGCCACCATCACCGATGGCAAACCTCTCTTCCGCCACCACTTCTTGTACTTTGAGATCGCCGCCGTAATGCCCGCCGACATCCCTTGATCTTCATATTTGTTGCCTCCTCCACTGCCGTTGTTAGCAGGCAAGTCAGCGGCAGGCAAGAGGGCTTGCGGGTGACGAGCGGGTAAGTTAGAGGTGAGTCGACGGCGAGCAGAAATCGAGCAGGCGAGTGTTGAGAGCATCGAGCAAGCGTCAAGAGTTTTTGCCATCACTTTTCCACCCAAATCGGAAGGAATGATTTGGGTGGAAATATTATACTCTTTTTCTCTATTTTTTTTTAATTTTTTTGAGAGACAGCGGAAAACTCTTTTTTTTTTTCATTCACTCTAGTTTTTCTTAAGGGTTTGTTTTATTGGGAGGCAAGAAAAAAAGAGAGAAGAGTAAAAAAGAAAGAATGAAAAATAAGTGGAAAGAAAAGTAATCCCATTTTGGAGAGAAATATTTTCTCTCTCTTTTGGAGAGAACAAACCCTTCAAATCATCCTCTTCAATAAATCAAGAGAAAGAAAAATTTTCTTTCTAGTTTTCTTTTCTTGCTCCCAATAAAACAGATCCTAAAAGAAACACCATGAGTTAAGAAAGAAATGTATCCCTCACACCTTCTTTTCTCACTGGTGGTAACGCAATAAGTTCCCCTTTTTCCTCTCCTGTTACCGTTGGTGGTTGGCTGGCTGCTACAGTGCCCCTTCCCCTCTCCTATTTTAATTTAAAAGATGGGGCTCCCTTCTGCTCGCAGCGCCCCTTCTTTTCTCACTGGCTGGCTCGCAGCGCCCCATCCCCAAGCTAATTATTCTTGGTTAGCACAATTAAAAGAGTGTTGAACGTAATGTATGTGCTTATTTCATTTACTATTTTTGCACTGCATTAATATGTAATCAATATATTAGAAAGCTTAACCATATTTATGTATGCATCGCATGCAATCTTATTATGTTTTACTGAACTGTTTATGCAAATTAAAATAAAATTTATAATGATGTGAGGTAAACATAAAATAAAATATTAAAGAAAATTATTTTATTAAATGATAAATAATATACCTCATAATCAAAACTAAATGTGAATATTTGAATTTTCAGATATTTATAAAGTGCTTAAATTTTAGAATTAAATAATGATAAATTTGTTAATCACCAAAGTGGTCACATTTTGACTTGATTCCAAATTATATAATTATATATCAAAACTCTTATTATTGATGCTATAAGTGATATAATGATTATTCATCGTATCATAGTTCATTATTATAGGATAGTTGAGAAATGCCCAAAGGTTGATTATCTATCCTTATAATTAATGAATATAAGTGCTGGTAATGAATGCAATATTAATGACATTTACATATTCAAAGATAGTAAATGTTTAATGTCATTGCATGTATTATTACCAAATCAATTAAAGTTTATTAGCATCTTTATGTAGAATGTGATATATTAATGGATTGCCCAAAGGTAAACATTAATATATATTATAAGATATATTGATGGATTGCCCAAAGGTGAACATCAATATATATTATATGAAATGTAATGTATGATATATTGGTGGATTACCCAAAGGTGAACATCAATATATTATTTAAATTTATATTGCATGTTGATATATAATTCAAGGCACTAATGTTTCTAAAATTTTATTCTTTGCAGTACATGTTCCTATGCATTCGCATATCTCAACTGTTCTAATTTTTAATGGACTTAACTTTTCTGAATAGAATGAGCAAATCCAATTTTACCTTGGGGTAATGGATTTGGATTTAGCTCTTCGAGTAGAGAAGCCAGATGCTATTACTGCTTTAAGCACTGAAGAAGAAAAGGTTCATTATAAAAATTGGGAAAGATCAAATAGATTGAGTCTGATGTATATACGAATGAGCATAGCTAACAATATTAAGTCAGCTCTTCCTAAGACTGAAAATGCTAAAGAAATGATGAAATTACTGGAAGAGCGCTCCCAAACTGCTGATAAGTCTCTTGTTGGGACTCTAATGAGTACTTTGACCACCATGAAATTTGATGGTTCTAGTACTATGCATGAACATGTCATTGAAATGACAAATATTGCAGC
Organism: Costus lasius; assembly: GCA_027563935.2. Taxonomy (NCBI): domain Eukaryota; kingdom Viridiplantae; phylum Streptophyta; class Magnoliopsida; order Zingiberales; family Costaceae; genus Costus; species Costus lasius. Next base: position 122,214,483 of record CM050446.2, read on the forward strand.
AAGACTTAAGTCATTGGGAATGGATGTGGATGAAAATTTTCTTGTGCAATTTATTCTAAATTCGTTACTATCTGAGTATGATCCCTTCCAAATGAACTATAATACTATGTAAGATAAATGGAATGTGCATGAGTTGCACAGTATGTTGGTTCAGGAGGAAACTAGACCTAAGAATCAAGGAAATCATTCCATCAATTACATTAATCATCAAGAGGCTAGAAAGAAGTTTGGTAAGAAATATGATAAGAAAGGACAGAGACCCCTGAAAATTAATGAAGTCTCTTCTTCTCAAGTCCACAAGAAGGAACCACAAGGAAACAGATATCATTTCTGTAGAAAGTTTGGACATTTCCAAAAGGATTGTTCAAAGCGTAAGGCATAGTTCAAAAAGAAAGGGATTCCTTACAATCCAAACAATAAGCCCAAATGAGAAGTTTGTCTTCATGGGAAATACAGTGAAAGTTCCAGTGGAAGCTATTGGGACTTATTGTTTAATCCAAGACACTGGACATCATTTAGATTTATTTGAAACACTTTATGTACCTAGTATTTCTAGGAATTTAATTTCACTATCTAAAGTTGATGTTGCTGGATACTCATTTAAATTTGGTAATGAATGTTTCAGTTTGTATAAACATATATGTATGATTGGATCTGGTATACTTTGTGATGGTTTATATAAATTAAAACTTGATAGTTTGTATGCTGAAACACTTATGACCTTGCATCATAATGTTGGTACTAAATGTAGTTTAGTTAATGAACGTTCTGCTTACTTGTGACATAAACGTTTAGGTCACATTTCTATAGAAAGAATTAAAGGTTTAGTGAATAATGAAATCTTTCCCGAATTGGATTTCATTGACCTTAATGTTTGTATAGATTGTATTAAAGGAAAACAAATAAAACACACTAAGAAAGGTGCCACAAGAAGCACTAAGCTTCTTGAAATTATACGCACTGATATTTGTGGACTCTTTGATGTTAGTTCTTTCAATAAAGAAAAATATTTTATTACATTTATTGATGATTATTCACGTTATGGATTTGTCTATCTATTACATGAAAAATCTCAAGCTGTAAATGCATTAGAGATTTTCATTGAAGAAGTAGAAAGACAATTAGATAAAAAGGTAAAAATCATTAGATCTGATAAAGGTGGAGAGTATTATGGAAGATATGATAAGAATGGACAACACCCTAGTCCATTTGCTAAATTCCTTGAGAAGCGTGGTATTTGTGCTCAATATACAATGCCAGGTACACCACAACAAAATGGTGTATCATAAAGGCGCAATAGAACCTTATTGGATATGGTTATAAGTATGTTAAGTAATTGTTCTTTACCTAATTCATTGTGGACTTATGCTTTAAAGACTGCTATGTATTTATTGAATAGGGTTCCTAGTTTGGTAGTTCCAAAAACACCTTATGAACTATGGACTAGCAGGAAACCTAGTTTGAGGCACCTACATGTTTGGGGATGCGAAGCAGAAATAAAATTTTATAATCCACATGAAAAGAAATTAGATACAAGAACAATTAGTGGTTATTTTATTGGTTATCCTGAAAAATCAAAAGGATATAGATTTTATTATCCTAACCATAATACAAGAATTATTGACACTGGGAATGCTAGGTTCATTGAAAATGGTGATAATAGTGGGAGTCAAACTCCACGTAAAGTGGAAATTCAAGAAATAAGAGTGCAAGTCTCATTGACTTGTACATCTAGTAAGTGATGCATTGCATTTACACCATATTTTTGCTTATGTTTTAGATCATATTTTGGGCTTAATTGCATGATTTTGTGTGTTTTTACTTCACTTGGCACAGAATCTTCACTTTTCTTGGTTTTAATGAAAATGTAGGTAAAAATACTAAAAAAATGATGGATTTTGGGAGATTTGAAGCTATAATATGATTCCCGAGGAAATTACGAGCTTACACATCAAATTTGGAGCGAAAATAGTGAAGAACGCGACTTTCACGGCCTTGGCCGTAATTTTGAAGTTCGAAGGGCGATGAAATCGGCTAAGTTAAAAAGTTCATAGAAACTTTCACAGGTAAATCCGTGAATACATCACGGTCCGTGAAACTTTTTGTGTACAAAGGCGTTGTACACACAGAAGGATTTACGGCTGAAGCCGTAAACTCATCACGGATGGTGAAAGTTTCCGCCCCTTTGCATATCTCACTCGATTTGACTCCAAACCGAACTAGAATTGAACCAAACTCTCCAGAAACCTTCCTAAATGGGTTCTATACTGATTAGACTATAAAAGAAAGGATTTTTAAAGGATTTCGGGGGCTTCTACGAACGAAAACAAGAGGAGGTGGCGGCAACGGCGAGATTCAATTCTAGGGCAGAAATCAATGCAAAGGAGGGGTTTGATCACGTCATCTTCATCACCAGATCAAGGGGAAGAGTTCTAATTGCTTTCCTAGTGCTTCTTTGCATTATTTTATAGAGATTACATGTTTAATTCATCGATGAACATGCTGTTTGCTTTGAACATGAATGTGTAAACCTATTTTTGGGATTTGGGGAATAACCCATTGACGATTCATGGATTAAATATATTGTTTTTAATCTTTTACATGAATTTTATAGATTTGATTTGATTAGAATTGTGTTATTCCGTAATTTACCTTGGCCACATAATTTTATGTCTTAGACCTTGCGAGAAGGATCGAGAGGTGAATCGCAACGTCATATCTATTCTTTTCAAACCTACGAATCCAATCACGAGAGTAGTTTGGATTTGTTTGAAGGATCTCATGGTTTTTCATAGAACTTAATGGGTCTATTTATGTTAATTGTCACAAGAGTAGGGAATTAATATAAATAGATACTGGATTATGCTTCGAGAGGAGGTAATCTATACCTTAGGAAAAATCCCTTTTATAACTATAATTTTCTGATCAAATATTTATTTTTATTAAATTCATAATCGTCAATATGGTGAAACCCTGAGTCCTGATTTTATATGGATTGATTTTTAGCCAAAACCCTAAAACCACCTTTTTGTTTTCTTGCATTATAAGTTTTCAAAACAAAAACTACATTTTGAATCGTCTAGATATAGATCGATCGTGTAATTGGTACTTGACCGCCAGATCCTCGTTGGGAACGATATTTTTTGTTACTTCGATAAATCTGTGCCTTGCGGAAGCCTATTAGTAAGTTTGTTATTCCTCAAGTTGTTGATCTCATTATCCATAATGAGAATGAAATAAATGAGCCTTTAGTAGAAGAACCACACAAATGGCATTAAGAAGATCTCAAAGATGAAGGAGATCAACCATTTCTAATGATTGTGTGGTATATCTACAAGAGTCTAAAGTAGACTTAGGAAATGAAAATGACCCAGTTACATTTTCACAAGCCATGAATAGTGATAATGCTGAAAATTGGTTAAATGCTATGAAAGATGAGTTAAAATCTATGGAACAAAATGAAATTTGGGACCTAGTTGAGTTGCCAGAAGGTTGTAAGAGAGTTGGTTGCAAGTGGGTCTTTAAGACCAAACATGACTCTCATGGTAACTTAGAACGTTACAAGGCCAGATTAGTTTCAAAAGGATTTAGTCAGAAAGATGGTATTGACTATAAAGAAACATTTTCACCGGTCTCTAAAAAGGATTCACTTAGAATTATTATGGTATTGGTGGCTCATTATGATTTAGAGTTACACCAAATGGATGTTAAAACAGCCTTTCTAAATGAGAATTTAGATGAAGAAGTTTATATAGATCAACCAATTGGGTTCATAGAAAAGAATAAAGAACACATGGTGTGTAAACTTAAGAAGTCAATATACAGACTTAAACAGGCTCCCCGACAATGGTACCTTAAGTTTAATGATACAGTTGTTTCCTTTGGATTTAAGGAAAATACTGTTGATCGATGTATACATCTTAAGGTCAGTGGGAGTAAGTTTATCTTTTTAGTTCTATATGTTGATGATATCTTTCTTGCAACTAACAATCTTGGTCTATTAAGTGAGACTAAGAAGTTTATCTCTAATAACTTTGAAATGAAGGATTATGGGCGAGGCAAGCTATGTGATAGGAATAGAAATATTCTGAGATAGATCACAAGGAATGTTAGGCTTGTCTAGAAAGCATATATTAATAGAGTTTTAGAGAGATTCAAAATGGATAAGTGTTCGCCATCTCCTGCACCAATTCAAAAAGGAAATAAATTAGTCTTATGCAAAGTCCTAAGAATGATATTGAACGCAAACAGATCGAAAACAATTCTTTATGCATCTGTTGTTGGGAGTTTAATGTATGCTCAGACTTGTACTCGACCAGTTATTAGTTTTGGCAGTTGGAATGTTAGGAAGATGCCAGAGTAATCTTGGTATAGATCATTGGAAAGTTGTAAAGAAAGTTTTGAGATATCTTCAAGGGACAAAGGATCACATGCTTACATATAAAAAAATCTGATTATCTTGAGGTGATTGGATATTCAGATTCAGACTTTGCTGGTTGTATGGATACAAGAAATTCTACTTTTGGTTATCTATTTCTTTTAGCTGGAGGTGCTATCTCAATGGAAGAGTGCGAAACAGTCAATTATTGCTGCATCCACTGTGGAAACTGAATTTGTGGCTTGCTTTGAGGCCATGATTCAGGCTAAATGGCTGCAGAATTTTATTCAGGACTTGGAATAGTCGATAATATTTAGGGGTGGGCAATCAGTTTTTACCGAAATCGAATATACCGATTAAAAATTTATCGATTTTTTAAAAACCGATCCCGAACTAATTAAATAAATTACCGAACCTATACCGAATCGAATTTACCCGAATTATTTTGATAAATTCGGTAAATTATAGAATATTAAAAATATTTTTTTTATATATTTTACTTTGATTTATTAATTTTTTAATATTATCTTAATTTTTTAATCTTTCTTGTCCATAGAAAAAAAAATTACATCATATATCTTAAATTTCATATACTTAATATTAATTTCATTACACTACATATAAATCCAACCCCTTAATATTAATTTCATTACAATACATATTAATCCATCCCTCCAGTCATTACAATACATATTAATCCACAACGTATACAGCTAATCCAAACACCAAGAGTCAATACTTGTGCACCTAATCCAATCAATGGCCATCTTGTACAAAATTGTTCGGACGCCTCCGGAATTCGAACCCGTGGGTTTGCCCGGAAAAAAGTTGTATACGATGGCATCGCATAACGTTATATGCGATGAAACCATTAAGATTCTGACATGTAATTATCTTGGCATGTGTGCAGTGAACTTCCAAAATATCATTCGCATTTGCTAGGTTCCGCTCGTCCTATCGTCCTCACCGTTCCCTCGCTGCTCCGCCCTTGCGCTCTCTCTTGGGATGTGGTCGCCGGTTTCCGACAACCGTCTCCCATCTCCAGCGACCAACTCCTGGCTCCGCAATCGCTCTATGCCCCGCCCTCCGCCCTCTGCCCTAGCCATCTCTCGCGGTCTGCTCGAGATTAAAAGTCGACACTCTCCCAACTGCCTTCTCCCAAATCACCAACTCCTTTCAATCCGAACCAGCGATCCAACTCTTCTACCAGTGGCGGTAGACTAGATCGGCCCGTCGAAGCACCATGGACATCGCCTCTTTTGGCATGGAAGCATTTGGAGGAGAAGCAACCTACTGTGTCATCATCGCGTGGCTCTCCATCGTCTCCTGGATCATATTCACCAACGTTGACGAAGCGGACAAACCCCGGAAGCGTCGGCGGAGTGGCCGTGGCAGCCCGGTCTTCATCGAAGCGGTCGGCTTCTGCGACGGCATAGGCAGTGACTGCGATGGCGGGTATGGGGTTTGCAGTACATGTTCTTGAGCAAAGTTGAAAATCGAGTCCTTTATGCTTTCTGTGCTTAAGGCTTTCTCTGTTCTTCAATGGTCTAAAGAACAGAGCCCTCATTTGTACGGCGAGGAAGTGTTAATAAGAGGGTGCGATAGAAAGCATGGTGTACATAACACTTTTATATATACAATTTATCTATATATCACGCTAAGTGACAAACCAACTCTTATGTGATTTTTTTTCTTCTGAAAGCTAATTATTTGGTGCAATTTCTCTTGTTAATTTGTGTATTTCATTGGGACTTTGTTGATGTACTCTGTTCAGTATACACATGATAAACCAGAAGCACAATATCAATCAGCTTTTCTGGAACTAAATTCGTTTTAGGAATCAGAATTTGAATTCTAATTCTATTTTTTGCTGCATTCCTGTGTTTGAAACAAGATAAGAAGGGCCAGAGAATTTACTCAGCTACAGAAATTCAGGATTTGATAGATGTAAGGTGGTAACTCGTTATCAAGTTAAAGTAAGTTCACAACTCCACCAGAAAGGTAGCATTTGTTGAATACTACTAAATTCAAGGCCTTAAAGTTCATTATTTCCTAAAGGTAGTGTGTGTTCAATTTTGCAATCGTAGTGTGTTGAATTTTGCTATGTGGAGAGAAAGGTTTATGGACCAGATTTGGCTTTCCATTGGTACAAACTTTGAAACTGCAGTATTCAAGTTTGGCCTTTTATGCTGCGCGTGGGAGTCAGAACAACTACTTTTGTTCAAGTACTTAAAAGTATTATCTTTGTCATTTGCTCGCTAAACACAAATCTGGCTCATTCCTTATGGAAGCTTGGCAGAAACAAAACATCAGCAACAAGGAATGGCTTATCAGATTGCATTCATAAGCTTTATCATTTTGAGCAGCAACAGGTGGAAAAGTTGAATGAACAAAGATGATCATCACTATAAGCAAAACAGAGCGATGATCATCACTATAAACAAAAATTCTATAAGAAAACATCAGCAACAAGGAAGAGTGCAGAGAACCCTCTTTCACAGGAGGCTCTTCGCAGGAGGAGTGCCACCGGAGCCGGGAGCCTGTCGCTGAAGCTTGCCGCGGAGCCGGGAGCAGAGAACCCTTTGCCCGCGAGAGATGGCTAGGGCAAAGGGCGGAGGGCGGGGCATAGAACGATTGCGGAAGCCAGGAGTTGGTCGCCGGAGATGGGAGACGGTCATCGGAAGCCGACGACCACATCCCAAGAGAGAGCGCGAGGGCGGAGCAGCGAGGAACGGTGAGGACGACAGACGAGAAGGCAGGATGAGCGGAACCCAAGCAAATGCGAATGATATTTTGGAAGTTCACTGCACATATCCCAAGATAATTACATGTCAGGATCTTAATGGTTCATCGCATACAACGTTATGCGATGCCTATACAACTTTTTTCCGGTTTGCCCCTTTCACGACTCTGTTATACATTTTGTTTTTAATCTCCTGGATTGAGTTCTAATGCAAATGGTCAAAGATCTGTGAGCAGTTCTTCCACAGTAAAAAATCCCTCCCAAACACAAACTTCGCCGAAACCCCGCATGAATCGCAATAACTGAGTCCTCAAGTTGTACGTGCCCCGCCCCCCCCCCCCCCCCCCCCCCCCCCCCCCCATTTCAAGTCAATGCTTGAGAAATCAATGCTCGAGTTCTAGTTCCTGATATCAAAAGTGTGGCTGTGGATCGGTTTCTCAGTGCCATGGATGGAATCGGAATGGAGCTGAAATGAGGGCGGAGAAGGAAATCATGCTTCGAATCCTACACAGCCCGCCGCCGTCTTCTCTTCCCCTTCTTTTTTTCCTCTGCAATTTGGCCGCCGGCATGGAGAGCTGCAGCGAGCACACGGCGCCGTACCCCTTCGGGTTCTCTGCCGACCTGTGGCGTGTACACGGCGTGGAAGAGCCCATATCAGGTATGAATCTAGAAAAAGCTGGCATTTCTCCCTGCCAACGTGGCGACGAGTATATATAGCAGTATTGCTCACCTTGTAAATCGGTAAGTGGTTAACTAAAATGTGAACTAATATATATGTATCAGTAAAATTGGTTTTTTATCGAACCAAAAAATTTTACCAATACAGAAATCAACTACCGATTATATAAAATATATATATTGATACTGATACCCATACCGATTTTACCAAACCGAATTTACCGAAAATTTTGGTAAATCGATAAAATACTGAATATACCGAACCGATTATGCACCCCTAATAGTATTGCTAAGCCGTTGAAAATTTATTGTGATAATTCTGCAGCAGTCTTCTTTTCTAAAAATGGCAGGTATTCTAAAGGTGCTAAACATATAGAATTAAAATACCTTTTTGTTAAAGAAGAAGTTTAGAAACAAAGAATGTCAATTGAGCATATTAGCATTGATGTTATGATTGCAGACCCCTTGACAAAAGGGTTACCACCTACAATATTTATTGCCATGTTAAATGTATGGGTATCATGTCTATTAATGAATGTTAAGAATGATGTGATTATTTAGTCTTAATGTATATTTGACACTCTGAGCTCATTAATGTATAAGTTTCTGATTGTTGGTTTTCATGATTAGTGAGTACATGTATGAATGAAAATATTAAAAACCAAAATTTTATTTTAAGAAAGAAATGTTGTTGTTAGATGTATTATGAACTCCCATTGAAGTGTCATATTAAGAAGAAAAACTAATATAGTGGTACATGGAAGGAAATATATTGGTTTGCTGACATATAACCGCCATGACCCTTATTAGTTCTTATTCTTAGTTATGACTTATGATGCAACAAATATATGTTGCTTTTATTTAAGCGCACTATGATTGATACTTTATAAAATTATGAATAACATCAACATATGAGCAGTGGGAGAATGTAAGAAATATCTCATGTGTATTATGAATAGATGTGTATTATAAAAAGACACGTCTATTTAAGTTTCGTAACTGCTTGATGAGAGCAGTTATTAAAGATAGTAAGAAGGTGAAAAACCAGCCCCCTCCTCTCTTTGCCAACGATCGCTTTCAAAAATACTCATCAAAATTGAAAGCATAAAGAATTAAAGCAAAGGGAGAAAAAATCGATTAAAAGAAAAGATTACAAGTTCAAGATAGATAAGTATTTTATTTTATTTATTTGTAAGAATAGTAAATTCCAACATTATATTGTTTATGCTCTTAATTAAGAATATTTATAAAGCATGAATTATTATAAGGCACATATTAGCCAGGTAACTTGAGACTAAGGCACATATTAGCCTGGTAACTTTTGTCTCAAGTGGTGCTATCATAAAAAAAGAATTCTTTAAACTTCGGCTCAAGATTTTATTCTTTTGTGTGATTGATCGAACAATTCTGAGGCACAAATCAGCTGATCAGATGGCTTTTGAAGGCCTCTGTATATAGTTGTTCTACACAAGATACAAGGTAAGATTTTTTCTCTCAGAGGTTTGGCTTAAAAATTGCAGATTATTCGATATATTTAACTGGAATTTTAGACTGTTAAATTTTATGCTTAATTGACAATGACAATTGTAAAGTGTCTAGGTTCGATATCTCAAAAGGTAGGCCTTCACAAGAAATAGGCGGGGGCATTTGCAGATTTGACTTACTCTTTTTTTCCCGCAAACAAGCATAATCAATGATATATAACCTTATTATTTGAATGGCATGTCATCGAATCACTGATAACTCGGTCATTTATATCGTTTTGAACAATTTATTTGTGAGATTATAGTCACTTTGGTAATTTTACAAATATTCAGTGAAAAAAACTATACCATGCAATTGTAGTTGATTTTTGTCCTATGCATTGTGTTATTTTAGAATGCAGTTAATTCATATTATATCAATATTATATTTTGAAAGATGATAACGTGACAGCGAAATATTTTTCTTACTATGTTGATGATGTTGATGCAGGCAGAAACCAAGTCCATCTATTTAAAATATTTCCTAGGAATTAGGCTATTTGACTTTGTTTGCAATAGTGTTAGAAAATAAATTTTCTTGTTTCCAAGTTCCAACTATTGAATGCTTACGATGGATAAGATTTCATACAGTCGTATGGATTGCATCATGTGGCCGTCCCTTTCATGAGAGCACATTTTGTAAGCGGTCGGGGCGCTAGCGGGGCGGCGGCCTCCTCCATCGATTTTTATCTGGATTCATGCATATTTGCACAACATGAATTTTGGTGTGACTTTTAAGGGTAAAAATTATCTCGTTTTTCTTATTCTAAGTGTCACGCCCCGGTCGGATCGGTCTAAGATTGGCACTTATCCGCTTCCTAGAGCCGTCCGGCGGAATACCAGAACGCAACTCTCCCTAGGGTTTCCGGCCCCAAATTAGAAACCCTAATCTCCCCGGATAATTTTTATCCCCAAATACAAGATTGCACGGAGAAAACCCTAACCTTAATTTAGAAATCGATCTCAATCTCTAAATCAAAATTACCCTCCTCTGATTTTGACTTCGGTCAAAATCACATTCGCCGAATAAATTCTTCGCTTACGTCAGCCGCTCGTCTGCTGACGTCACCTTCGATTTCGTTCGCCGCTCGCGAATTCGAAATCGCCTCGCTGACGTTCGCCTACGTCAGCCGCCTCGAAGCGAACGCCTTTCGCTTCGTCTTCGTCCGCGAGCTCGCCTGCGCTCGCGTTTGCGATTGCCGCCGGAGAGGAGGAGTACATCGTCGCACCTCGCCTCCGCCCCTTCGTCGCCGACCCGGACCCACCTCGCCGGTCGGAAGCCCTAGCAGCCGCCTGCCGCCAGAGAGTAGCGGAAACCTCCGCCGGGAACAGGGGATGAACGTCGAGGAAGGAGAAGCTTTATTTCACCAGAAAAACTTACAACCTTCACTACGCCGACGACCCTACGCCGGTGCCCTCATCCCCTCCCTCACCGGAACCCCTGGTTCTGGTTACAATCGCTCACCTCTCGTCGAAGCTTCACCAAGCTTCGTTGCAGTCGCTAATGGCGGATGGAGTCCCTCCCGCTCCTCGCTCGTCCCGCTCCCCTTTATAGAGGACGGCCGCCTCTTCCGATTTAGGGCTTCCAACGCCCGCTTCTCCCGCCGACGTCCGCGTCTTCGGCGCATGCGGAGACATCGTCCGCTGCTCTGCTCCTCGCGCGTCCGAGTCTCGCGTTCGGCGCGTGGGACGATGACGAAGCAACAGCTTCGTTTGCCTTCGATTTGGAGTCAATGCCCTCGTTTGACCACGTTTTTCCCTTATTTGGGCTGGATCCCGGGCTTGGGCCTAACCGGGTAGACCGGGCCCTGACAATACTCCCCCGCCCAATTTGGACATCGCCCTCGATGTCTCTAGCGGGCGGATCCTGCAGAACCATCGCTCCAATCCTCATCGCCCCGATCCGACACTGCTGCGCTCCCATGGCAGTGTGTGGAACTACCTGTAGTGATCCAATCCGCGGTTGCTCGATTTCCTCAGCTTCCTCGGCTGGATGCTGTGCCGCTATCGCCATAAGCTTTTGTTTGCCTAGGACAATCCTTTACCCAGTGAGGACCGCCGCACCAAAAGCAACCCTGTGGCTTTTGCTCCCGTCGTCCTGGTGAACCCTTGTTCTGCCGGTAGAATGGTCTACCTCTCTCTGGAACTCTAGCCCCCGGTGGTGTGCGTGGGGAGCCGCGCTGAGGTCCGCGCTTTGGTGGTGTCTTGGATTTCTTTGGTGGTGCTGGTTTGAAATTTCTGTTATCCACCAAAGATTCAGCCACTGCCGCCGCCGCCCTCCAGTCAACCGGCTCGCGACGTCGGACCTCTGTTTCTGCCCATGGCTAAAGGCCCGGAGGAAGAAGTATCGCCTATCGTCCTCCGCCATGCCTGGAAGCTCCAGCATCAAAGTAGAGAAAGCCCGGACGTACTCCTGGATCGAGCCTGTATGCCTCAGTCGATCCAGTTTGCCACGCGCCTGGTCCGCCGAGTTTCCGGGAAGAAACTGCCGCCACAGTTCCTCACGGAAAGTCTCCCAAGTCCAGCTAGCAGTCCCTGAGGTAGAGCCGACTTTGGTTCGCCACCAAAGTTTCGCGTCGCCTGTAAGATAGGCGATGCACACCTGCACCCGATCTCCTACAGAAATATGGTTAGCTGAAAATAGTTGTTCCATATCCCAGATAAAGTTTTCGACCTCTCTGGACGATCGAGCCCCCCCAAACGTCGCTGGGTCTGGCACGCGCACCCTCGGTTTGGGAGCCTCCTGCTCCACCGGTGCTGGTTTCGATACTTGCGCTAGGGCTAAACACAGTACCCTTACTTCAGCGTGCATGTCCTCCTTCATGCGAGCCATCTCTCCTGGTAGATGGATCAGACCCTCCATGGTCTGTTGCATGATCTCGATCTGTAACCTCTGTTGCTCGATCTGCAACCCTTGTTGCTCGATTTGCAGCCTCTGCTGCTCAATCAGCAATTCCTGATCCCCCATAGTCTTTTGGAGGTTTTCCACCTGTGGAATCATCCCATTGCCTCCACCACTGGCCAAACCGAGCATCTGCTCGATCTGAGCAATGCGCTCACCCTGGTTCACCATCTCCTCAGGATCAGCCGTCTCCTTGGCCTTTCCTTTATCCTGCCTGGGTCGGGCGTCCTCTGACGCTCCCCTAGCAGTATGGGTGATCTTCTGGAATTTCAGGCCTTTCCTCACCTTCGAGGGTGAGGCTGAAGGTGCCGTGTTTGCTGGAACACGTTAGCCGGCTCTGATACCTGTTGTCACGCCCCGGTCGGATCGGCCTAGGATTGGCGCATATCCGCTTCCTAGAGCCGTCCGGCGGAATACCAGAACGCAACTCTCCCTAGGGTTTCCGGCCCCAAATTAGAAACCCTAATCTCCCCGGATAATTTTTATCCCCAAATACAAGATCGCACGGAGAAAACCCTAACCTTAATTTAGAAATCCGATCTCAATCTCTAAATCAAAATTACCTCCTCTGATTTTGACTTCGGTCAAAATCACATTCGCCGAATAAATTCTTCGCTTACGTCAGCCGCTCGTCTGCTGACGTCACCTTCCGATTTCGTTCGCCGCTCGCGAATTCGAAATCGCCTCGCTGACGTTCGCCTACGTCAGCCGCCTCGAAGCGAATGCCTTTCGCTTCGTCTTCGTCCGCGAGCTCGCCTGCGCTCGCGTTTGCGATTGCCGCCGGAGAGGAGGAGTACGTCGTCGCACCTCGCCTCCGCCCCTTCGTCGCCGACCCGGACCCACCTCGCCGGTCGGAAGCCCTAGCAGCCGCCTGCCGCCAGAGAGTAGCGGAAACCTCCGCCGGGAACAGGGGATGAACGTCGAGGAAGGAGAAGCTTTATTTCACCAGAAAAACTTACAACCTTCACTACGCCGACGACCCTACGCCGGTGCCCTCGTCCCCTCCCTCACCGGAACCCCTGGTTCTAGTTACAATCGCTCACTCTCGTCGAAACTTCACCAAGCTTCGTTGCAGTCGCTAATGGCGGATGGAGTCCCTCCCGCTCCTCGCTCGTCCGCTCCCCTTTATAGAGGACGGCCGCCTCTTCCGATTTAGGGCTTCCAACGCCCGCTTCTCCCGCCGACGTCCGCGTCTTCGGCGCATGCGGAGACGTCGTCAGCTGCTCTGCTCCTCGCGCGTCCGAGTCTCGTGTTCGGCGCGTGGGACGATGACGAAGCAACAGCTTCGTTTGCCTTCGATTTGGAGTCAACGCCCTCGTTTGACCACGTTTTTCCCTTATTTGGGCTGGATCCCGGGCTTGGGCCGAACCGGGTAGACCGGGCCCTGACACTAAGTGACCCCCCGTGCCGGCTCCGTTTTTGCGGAGGGTGCCTCTCTTGGGCCGAGATTTGAAGCACAAATCTTGATGTAGCGCCCGCACGAATCCTACAGTAATCTCTATTTTAAGTGCGGCGTTATACGATGCACACGATGTGTTATACGAAATCTTGATATAAACGCGGCCCGTTATAGCCATCCGAACTAACCATAGTTAACGCTCGAATTTTCACTACCCGCCCAACCCGCTCAAATACTCTCTAACCCTAATCTTTTCTCTAACCCTAACTTTGCTGTGACGAAAGTTTGCTCGCCCGATCCTCTCCGACGATCTCCGAGACTCTCCAACGACCTCCGACGACCTCTAACGACCTTCAATACATTGTTGTATATAGCTCTCTTTATACGACTTATTATACCATAAAAATTTACCAAAAGTTAAGGTAAGGTCTCCCTGTTCTCTCTATATTTGCTCACGTGTATTACGTGCCATTTAGGGTATAATGTCATCATTTGTCTTCTTAATACGTACATTGTTGTATTAATGACATAATTTGTTATATGCAGCATCACATTTTGGTATAATAGCCCCTTAACATAGTATAACAGTATCCCATTTTGGTATAACTGCCTCTTTACATAGTATAACAGCATCCCATTTTGGTATAACAACCCTTAACATAGTTTAACATCATCATATTATGGTATAACATGCCTCAAACATAACATAACAACATCCCATTTTGGTATAACAAGATCTGAAATTCGTATAACAGCATTACATTATGGTATAACATGCCTCAAACATAATATTACAGTATCTCATTTTGGTATAACATGTCTCAAACATAGTATAACAGCATCACTACAACGTATAACTTGTCAAACTTTTTGTCATTTATTGAATCCTAGAATTTGAGATGGAGAAGGATCAGAAGAAGGCGACTTATTCTGAGATGTTTGGGTGGTCATCGTCAGATGACGAAGGGTATTTATTACCAAACAGCGAAGGTGATGAAGATATAATAGGAACATCTGGAAAGGCAGATGAAATGGCATGTATGGAACATGACAAATCAGAAGCTACATCCCAAGTCTCTATAGTTGGTATGACATTTATTAGTGATGATGCAGCATACAAGTTTTATAATGACTATGCTAGAGTAATGAGGTTCAGTATAAAGAAATCTCATCTTGAACGTCGAAAGGATGGTAGCTTGAAACAGCGTACATATTATTGTAGCAAACAAGGGATGAGACAAGTTGACCGTAGACATACTGCTAAGAAACCACATCCAGAGACCCGCACAAATTGCATGGCTTGGTTAGAGTTCAAGATTGACAAGAATGAATTATACACGTTGTCGAAAGCTGAATTAAACCATAATCATCCCATAACAAGTCCAAATAAGGTGCACATGCTTAGATCTCATAGAAAAATATTGTCATTTCAATGTGCACTTATAGACCAGATGACAGAGTCGGGTATGAAGGCCCATCATATATATAATTATTTTGAGTCTGGTGTAAACAATAATAATTTTGGTTTCATAAGAGAAGATAATAGCAACTATATTCAAAGAAGTAGAAGAAAAGCTTTGGATGACAAGGAAAGCAAGGGTATTCTTAGGTACCTAAAGGAAAGATTGGCCAAAGATCCTTCATTTTTTTATGCTATTGAAGCTTGTGAGGAATCAGGGGAGGTGAAGAACTTTTTTTGGGTTGATGGTCAATCTATAACAAACTATGCATACTTTGGAGATGTAGTATGTTTCGATACAACCTTCCAAACAAATGAATACAATATGCCGTTTGCACTAACTGTGGGCGTAAATCACCATAAACAAACAATTATATTATGAGCTGCATTACTATATGATAAGTCTACTGAATCATTTATTTGGTTATTCAAGACCTTTTTGGAAGCCATGCATGGTAAGCATCCAGTTACTATTTTTACGGATCAATCAGTTGTGATAGTCAGAGCAATACAGACGGTGCTGCCAAATACAACGCATCGTCTATGTTTATGGCATATATTTCAAAATGCAGCATTACATCTATCTCACGTGATTCATAATAACAGTACATTTGGTAAAGATTTTAAACATTGCATATACGAGTGGTGTATAGTTGATACTTTTGAGAAGCTATGGTAGTATCTTTTACTGAAGTATAATCTTGTTGAACATCTATGAATGGTAAATATGTGGAAACTATGGTCAAAGTGGGCTGCATGCTATCGAACAGAGACTTTTTCGGCTGATATGACCATAACCCAACACAGTGAAAGTATGAACCACCATTTTAAAAGGTTTTTTAGAAAGAAATTGAGTTTATTTGAATTTTTAAAACAGTATGACAAGGCACTTAGCTTCTTTCGAGAAAAGGAAATAAAGGCTGATTTCAAGTCTCGAAATAGTACACCAGCCAATGTAGTTGAAAACATATGTAAACAAGCAGCCTCGATCTACACTAGGGTCATGTATAACGAGTTTGAGGCATGCTATCAAAGTAGTTTAGATTGCCTTATGTTCTTCATTGGGGCCGAACCACAAGGTATTACATATAAGGTAACCAACGCAGCTTGTGGTAGAGATAAAATTATCATTTTCAGCCATTTTCCTGTACAAGTTACTTGCTCATGTAAAATGTTTGAGAGCAATGGGATCTTGTGTATGCATGCAATAAAGGTTTTTGCAGCGAACAATGTGATTTCTATACCGAAGCAGTGCATAATGAAAAGATGGACAAAGTACGCTAGAGAAGGTGATGTATCCGTTGTCAGTCCGCATAGCTTTGATTCTTCCGAACATGAAAGTTTGAGGTCTATTTATAATCGAGTATGTCAAAACCATTACTGTATGGCAACTATGAGTTTGTAGTCCAGGAGAGCACTAAAATACATAGAAAAGACAATGAAGGATTTATGTATAAATGTTGAGGACATCTTGCGCACTGACAATAAAAGTATTGATATTAATGATGCTGACAGTGGATCGAAACCAACTATACAGGTAAAAGCACCTCCAGTGAAAAAGGGGCGAAAAGAGAAATGTAAGAAAGGAGTGCTAGAGCGAAGACATAAAAAAAGCACTACTACATTCAAAGGATCCAATTCTAATCCACCTACTGATGTCCAAATGCCGCGCATGATAGGGCTACCTATGGGTGAATATACAAGCACACAGGTATGTCTAACAAGGCCATATCTTTAATTCTAAAGGACATGCTTACTTAAAAGTTAAATTTATAGCAGGTGCCTATGTTCCACCAATCAGTGCCAACAGCCCTATTCTACTCTTACACAGCTTTAATGGTGGGAGCATCCTCTTTTCATGTAAGTTGCGTAGTTATGCATTTTCTGCACTTGCTACATTGACTATGTTACCAGATTAATTACACTATATTATGACAGTACTCAGATGAGGCTTCCCAAGCAATGACATCGCAGATTGGTTCTTAGGAAGAAGCTGCAAATTTTTCTCAGGATATGTGTAATAGGTCTCAGCTAACAAATGAAAAATAATTTTTTATATTATGAGGAGATCAGAAACTACAATCTTTTTTATTATGTAACAATTTGTGATGACTGATGTATGAACCATTCTTTTTAAGTACTTTTAATCTTACATTGTATAACAAGGAGCAAAGAGTTCATCTAACACAGAGACATATTTCGTATAACAATGTCTTAAATTCGTATAACAGTGCACAGACATCGTATAACATTATCTGACATTCGTATAACACTGCACAGAGTTGGTATAACAAGACCTAAAATTCGTATAACATGGCACAAACATCGTATAACAAGACCTGATCACATTTCGTATAACATGGCACAAACATCGTATAACACGGCACAAACATGGTATAACAAGACCTGATCATTATATAACAAGGCACATACATCGTATAACACGACACAAACATGGTATAATATTGCATATACAAATATACAGGTGTATGAATATACAGGAGAACAAATATATAGGAGTATGAATATACACGTGTTTGAATTACAATGTCTTTTAGTCAACTGTCAGTAAATTTCCTTTGAAGAGTACCAAACTAACAAGGGCCCTCAATCTTGGCATGTCTTGTATTGTGAAATCAAACGGTACATTTCTAGAGAGGTAGTCCATAAATTTCAAGACAATTACCCCACAATCTACACTTTTACCATTTTGTTGCAGGCAGACCTCCCATGTCAATGGCCAGGAAGCAATTTCCTTCCTTCCACCAGATTGGAAGGAGAGATGAAACTGCAGTATCTCAAGCTGTTTAACAGAACAATGCACAAAATAATGTTATAACTCGTGAGAGATAACAACAAAATAGCAAAAGAATACGATATGAAGCCTTATCAGATGATAGATACTCACATATCATTTAACTACGTCCTCAACTACCTTCGAAGGGGACAATGAATTAGCACAATACGTGTTTCCCATGTATATCCAATACAATCAGAAACCAGTGATTTGGGTGGCATATGGGGGCGAATATTGTGCGAACATATCTTATTGACTTATTATTCAAATGCTCTAAGCTTCTGAAAGCCGCCTCACCTAGGCCACCCACATAATAAGGAAGGGCATGTGGTGGAATGTAAGCAAAAGCCTTAAACTTTTTCTTATTAGCCATGCATCTACGGATGAGGAGTGATGCATACAAATCTATAGTCTACAATTGAATTATACAAGTTTATTAGGAAAAAGGAACCAAATATACAAAGATGGTGTATTCCATATATGCTTACCTCATCACCAACTAGGTTGCCGAAGAGAATGTCACATACATGGGCTTTCGCAATGTTCTGGATAATGGAATGATCTTCCAAGGACAAATAAAACTCCAGTTGCGATTTAATATTGTCAGGTATTACATCTTGACCACAATAGTCCCGTCTATTTAGATCCTAAAGATGCAACAAAAATCTATCAGAATCTTGTATATGTCAACGCTATCAGATATTCTTATGTTAAAAACTATTTATGCCACCATACCTTATCAACCCGGGGTGTAGATTCTACTTTCTCATCTACCTCTACTGGCTGAAAGAAAATTAGAAATTCTTATGTTGAAAATAATGTATAGGCGTATGTTTACAATTATGTATCCCTAAGTTTAATAGTCTTACCTCTGATTCTATAGCCTTCTTCTTCTTCTTTTGTTGTGTGTATGGGCTAAGAAGAAGACATGAAGCCTTTTTTAATCTTTTCTTTTTCAGTTCCTCAATCTTCGGGGCAGACTTCTCATCTTCCTCACTCCTCAGGGCCGACTTATCATCTTCCTCACTCCAGCTTAATTCTTCCTCATTCTTATTTTGTAGCATCTCGATCTCTACTTTCAGTCTTTTATTTTCCTTGACTAGCTCATCAATTCTATTTTGCAATTTAGCCACCTCTAAGCTGAAACCGGCCTTGATGCTATTAATCTCAGCATCATTCGCAGCACTTTCATCTTTAAGCAAATATTTTTCATTCTCCAATTGAATTATTTTATTCTTCAATTTATTATTTTCCTCTATAACTATGCACAATTCCAAGTTCAAGTTCAAAATTTCTTCATGGCTCTACGCACAAAATTAACATAAAACCTTCAGTATCGTATAACACTTGACTAACATCGTATAACACATGCATATTTTCATATAACATACTTACATGACCAAGTAAATGGATGTCTGTTTGACTATGTGATGGGCTCACATCACCAGCTTCCTCAAGGGCTGCATCTAATGCAAGTGGACTATTTATAACATCACGCTCCATTTCACCACCTTCCTCAAGTTGAAAAATAATATGTAATTGTAAATAGTATTACAAACCCTAACTACCACCAGCTTACTACATTTACAAATAAACATCTTACCGCATCTTCATTTAATTTGGCATAATTTTTGAAATACGTTGTCCGTCGAGGTGGTTTCACATTGGCCCAACGGAACAACCGAGGGTGTACTCCCTCCACCTTACTATCTATATACAATTTCGTATGCTCATATAATCAAATCTATAAAAAAATAAGAAATAAAACAATAACTTATCATTAACTTAACTATGTTTGAAATACAAGTTCAGATATTGAGAATACTTACACCAAGAATTATGGCACAACCGGCAAATCCACGTCCCTTCTTCTTTGAGCTGGAGGTCGACTCCACGCAAAGAAAATTATGTACAGCCTCTGCCCAATTGTACTCAGCCAATTTTGAGAGGTCTTCTACAAAAAATACAAGTTCCACATCCAAGTTGTATGTTAGGCGGTTGAATAAAAAATAACAAAAGAGATACAAAATGGCCAATCTTGTGAGCCTCTCCTCATTTCCCGCCAGGCCTTGTGAGCAGATAACTCTCAATTTTCCTTCAATTACATTTCTAATTGGTAACTTCCCATCAAATTCTTCATTGTAATATGTGGTAGATAGTTGGTCAGTGTCCCATCTAACTAACTCCCCAACCCGTGGGAGACCCAGCAAATGTCTAAAGGGGGTCTGTAGGAGCTGTCCTTTAATAGCCTCACCCCCTTGCACTATGTTGACAAAAGTGTGAATCCAGCTCAATGAGCATCTGCTGAGTACTCGACGAGGTTTGATGCCCTTGCAGTGATATTCCTTTTCATCTGAAGAGCTACTAGATGAGCTTTCATTCGTAGCCCTCATTGTATAAAACCTACTGTTAAATATGTTATAACTAAATTAACATGAAAAACTCAAAAGGTGAAGCTATTATACCAAAATGGGATGCTGTTATACTATGTTTGAGGCATGTTATATCAAAATGGGATGCTGTTATACCAAGTTTGAGGCATGTTATACAAAAATGGAATGCTGTTATACCAAGTTTGAAGCATGTTATACCAAAATGGGATGTTGTTATACTTTGTTTGAGGTATGTTATACCAAAATGGGATGCTGTTATACCAAGTTTGAGGCATGTTATACCAAAATGGGATGCTGTTATACTAAAGTTGAGGCAAGTTATACCAAAATGGGATGCTGATATACCAAGTTTGAGGCATGTTATACCAAAATGTGATGTGTTATACTATGTTTGAGGCATGTTCTACCAAAATGGGATGCTGATATATTAAGGTTGAGGCATGTTATACCAAAATGGGATGTTGATATACCAAGTTTGAGGCATGTTATACAAAAATTATGTCATTAATACAACAATGTACGTATTAAGAAGACAAATTACGACATTATACCTTAAAGGAACATTGGAGTCGTCGGAGGAACTCGCCATGAGATCTTGCAAAAAAGAAAATAAGATTAGGAAACCCTAAGCCAACCAAGAACAAGTCATATACCGTCGTAGGTCGTCATCACAAAATGGGACGTCGTCGGAGGTCGTCGCAGTTCGCCGTAGGATATCAGAGGTCGACTGCATAAAAAATACAAAATTAGGGGTCGATCCGACTAGGAACTCGGAGGCCGTCGGAAGTTGTAAACACAGAATAGAAGGCCGTCAAAGGTCGTCGGAGGTCGTCGGAGGCTGTCGGAGGTTATCGGAGGTCGTCGGAGAGTCTCAGAGATCATCGGAGAGGATCGGGCGAGCAAACTTTCGTCACAGCAAAGTTAGAGTTAGAGAAAAGATTAGGGTTATAGAGTATTCGAGCGGGTCGGTAGAGAAAAGATTAGGGTTAGAGAGTATTCAAGCGGGTCGAGCGGGTAGTGAAAATTTGAGCGTAAATCATGGTTAATTCGGATGGCTATAACGGGCCGCGTTTATATCAAGATTTCATATAGCATGTCGTGTGTATCGTATAACACCGCACCTAAGTAGAGATTACTGCAGGATTCATACGATACGGGCGCTGCATCAAGATTTATGTTTTTTTTTTTAAAAAAAAAAAAAAAAAAAAAAACGGGAGGAGATTCCATTTATAAGGAGTGCCTCCCCGCAAAACGACCACTCATATAAAGCACTACTACATTCAAATTTACGAAAGGGTGCCTCTCCGCAAAAACGCAAACCCCGTCCCGGCCCGCCCGCCGCTTATGAATTCTGTCCACCCGCCGCTTATGAATTCTGTCCTTTTATAAGGAGTTAGCATATATATTATAAAAAAATAATAATAATAATAGCACCACTATTACGGGAACAACGGCGGTGGCAGCGATGCAGGCAGCAGTAGCAACCAAGCTTCTTTCATGGCTTACCAGCGCCTTTCCTCTGCATATCCTCTTCCTACTGCTCGTCGTCCCCTGCCTCTTACTCCTGCGCCGAGCGCAGCCCAAGAAGCACGGCCAACTACTGCCTGGGCCACGCAGGCTTCCCCTCGCCGGCAACCTCCACTAATTGGGCCCGCTCCCCCACCGCTCGCTGCGAGCGCTGTCCCGGAAGCACGGTCCCTTCATGCTCCTCCACCTTGGCTGCGTCCCTACGGTCGTCGCCTCCTCCGCCGCCGCTGAGGAGATCTTGAGGACCCACGACCTTGCCTTCGCCACCCGCCCGGACTCCTCCATGGCCGATCGGCTGATGTACGGCTCCCGCGACATCGCCTTTGCCAAGTACGGCAATGACTGGCGCCAGATGAGGCGCCTGTGCGCCGTCCACTTGTTCAGCCTCCGTCGACTGCAGTCGTACTGCTCGCTCAGGGAAGAGGAGGTGTGATCGTTTTCATTTTATTCCTCATCTTTTATTACATTTCCATTTTAGCCCTTTATATGAGTGGTCTTTGCTTCTTTTGGATCAAGGTGGCCCTTCTCGTCGACACGATCCGCGCCGCAGCCGGTACTCCGGTGAACCTCAGCCTGTTGATCGTTGCCCTCACCAGTGGCATCACTTGCAGGGTTGTTTTCGGTAACAAGTACACCGACGACGGGAGGAGATTCCAGATGCTGATGTCGGAGTGGATGACGCTGCTGGGTTGGTTCCCGATGCGCTTATTACATCCCACCGTTGGGCTGGGTCGACCGGCTCATCGGCCTAGATGAGCGGACGAGGAAGACCGCAGCCGATCTGGATTCTTTCATGGAGGAGGTCATAGAGTGGCACGCGAATAAGGAAGGAAGGACCGACGCTGCCGCCGAGGACTTCGTCGACGTCTTGCGCTCTATGGGTGACGGCGCAGATGACATCACTCTCACTAGGGATGGGGTAAAAGCTATCCTTTTGGTGAGCTTCCCTCTTCTTCGATCCCTTGCTAATTTTTTTGCTGCACGATCGCTGGATATTGTTAATCTTCAAGAACGCTTCTCCCTAGGATCTATTTGGTGGAGGGACGGACACAACGTTCTCGACGATCGAGTGGGCCATGGCGGAGCTGCTGAGGCAGCCAACAAAGATGGATAGGGCGAAGAGGTAGATCGCAAACGTTGTTGGATCCGCAGGGGAAATCACAGAGGAGATGGTGCAGGGGATGGCCTACCTGCGGGCGGTGATAAAGGAGACTTTCCGGTTCCACCCTCCTATTCCTCTGCTGATCCCTCGAGAAGCGATGAAGGACACGCCGGTGCACGGGTACATCATTCCCGCCGGCGCGAGAGTGATGGTCAACGCTTGGGCTATCGGGAGGGACCCTACTTCGTGGGGAGAGAAGCCCGAGGAGTTTCGGCCCGAAAGGTTCTTGGACGACAACGAGGGCGACGCCTGCGTTGATTTCAGGGGCAACCACTTCCAGTTCCTGCCATTTGGAGGAGGGCGGCGGCGCTGCCCGGGCGTGGACTTCGCCCTGCCCGTTAATGAGCTTGCTGTTGCCAATTTGCTCTATCATTTTGATTGGGAGCTGCCGGAAGGGACGAGAGCGGAGGAGATGGACATGGCCGAATTCTTCGGAATCGTGATGCGCAAGAAGGAAAGTTTGATTCTTGTGCCAAAAAACTCGACCCTAATTGTCAGGTTATAAACTTCATTTTGTTTGACAAGTGTTTTATTTGTATTATGTTAGTACTTAAGGAAAAGCTGATTACGTAAAAACACTGTTGGTTGCCTGATAAACACAGTACGTGTGTTTTTTTTTTCTTCTAAAAATTTCTACTTTGAGTCAAATTTTTTTCGTTCACTCGTACTTTGAGATTTGAGATCTGTGCAGAAAGTAATCATCAGATTAAGATATATTTTTTACTTTAAAATTTTTAAAAAATATTAAAAAAGTTAAGCACCTTATCTCACTTAAAAAATACACCACCCCCTCTCATTTTTGCCTGTTGCAATTTTATCTTTTTTTCCTCTGCTTGTTTATTCCGCAATTTTAAAAAATACACCACCTTATCTCACTTTTTTTTTTCTCTTTTCATGCTTGTTTATTCCGCAATTTCTCTATTCTATTTTGCTTTTGAAGACAATAAATTGGTATGAGAGTCTTCTCTAAATAAACATAATGAGTGGCAATATATTTCCCTTCCAATTTATAAAATTTACAAAAAAAAAATTATGACAAGTGGTGTATTTAAATGATAACCTTATTTAGATCATAAGATGTGTAAGAAATTATTAGGTGTTGAGCAACCTAGAGAATTATTGACCCAAGGTAGAATAAGATGTTAAAAAAAACTAAAACAAGAAGAGATCAGCATGCATTAACCCTAATTTATGTGTTTAGATTAACAATATTTTAGAAAGTCTACGTGCAGAAGCCGCTAAATAGGCATGATAAAATTTGCAAAATTCCTTTTAAGGTTATTCACAAAGTTGTGTGGGTGCGTCTTCAATACGAGCAAAATTTGAATATCTTAGTATAAAAACTTTTGAATCAGTTTTAGATTATTTTAGTCAATCAATTAAGGCGATATGGTAGAAGACTATAAGATCTCCTGATAGTAGAAAATTTTATTCACTTACTTGATCCAAAATTTAATTGCATTGTTGTGGCTATTGAATAGTCCAATGATTTGTCGATTTTTGCGATTGGCTGTTCAGATGCATTGATTGTCGGGCAGGGATGGTGAGGATAGGTTCGCCAGAAGTTTGACAAAGATTCGTCAGTCGGATCATGGTTAGTGCGGTAGGTGGAAGATGCTGGGCCCTGGCGGGTCATGCTAGGCACGGCCCGTTTATAATCGTGTCGTGCTGGGCCCGGCACGATGGGAAAATCTCTGGGCCCGGCACGGCTCACGACACAATTAGGCGTGCTGGCCCAGGCACAGCTCAAGCGTTCACTCAGCCCGAATCCGGCATACGGGCTGGAGTCGGCACGCGGGTTTAATCCAGCCCAACGGCCAACGGGTCAAGATTCGGCACGCAGGCCAGCCATGCTTAGCCCGACCCGAATTTGGTCCACGGACTGACTTTGGCCCGCATGCCGAATATAAAAATAATATAAAATTTTGATTAAAATAAATTTTAAAAATAGGCAAATTATTAATTAATTAAAATATTTAAAATAAGAAAAAAATTAAAAAAAAGAGAAATTGAGAATTATGTATGTTGCATAAATTTTTTAAAAATATATAATTTTAATTTTAATATACTTTATTAAATTAATATTTATTTATTTATTAACAACACTAACAACACATGACTAAAGTAAAAAACCAACTCGATTAAATTTCATATTCATAAATTATACATTTAAGCTTAAATCAATTGCCGACATAATGGGCATAAACAATTGACCAGTAGCCAGCGACGCAAGCAGTTACTATGGAAGATGTGCGAGCATTGTGTTAAGCATACTTGCTCTCCGTGCTCCATCTTCTCTATGCATATTGCGCACACCATGTTTTCAGCTCTACCTCCTTCTTCAACAATAAAAAACTCAAGTAACTCTTGTGCTCGGTTTGTTTCGATATATTGCTCCGGCTCATCGTTGATATTATCAATATCCTCCTTACTATCATTTATTTCAAAGTTCTCAACCTCGGAAGGGGAGGGAGAAGCCAAAAATTCTTGTCTTGCATGATCAATTCGTATGATTTGAGCAACAAGCTCGATAACACTTAAAATAATGATTTTCCATTGTTCAGCATTAAAGAAATTTAAGGTTGACGTAAGGAAGATCAAACGTTGAGAATTTGACATAATGATAATTATCTTCACTCTTCTATTATCTGCCATTTTTCTCTATGTCTCGTCCTCACCTGCAAGATTGCAAACACAATTAATAAAGTAATTGAAACTCACGTGATTAAGAGGAATGTAATAAAAAAATAATTCAAACTAAAATTTTGTATGTGAAAATGTAAGGAACTATCTAGAATTTATAGAGATGAAATGAGTGTAAATTTACAAATTTATCCTCTATTTTATATTATTAAAAGAGAATAAAATAATAATTTTATAGCTAAAAGACAATTATACCTATAAATTTAAATTTTTAGATACTTTAAGGGGGTATAAATGTAAAATAACATAGGTAAAAATTTAAATTTTGGCGCCAAATAATAAAAAAATATTAATTATGCATGTCATGCCTGGCCTAGCCTGCGTGCCATGCTCGGCCCGGCCCTCGTGTCGTGCCCGGCCCGGCCCACGTGCCATGATCCTTCGGCCCAGCACGACCCGAGCCGGGCTACGGGCTGCCCGCGGCACGTTGACTTGGTCAACGGGCTATGCCGTGCCGGGCCGTGCGGACCACGGGCCGGCCCGGCCCGTTGGCCACCTCTAGTGGTAGCCACATTGAATATGGATGAAAAATGCTACTAGGTTCAATATATTTTTTATTCTTTTCTTCCAATTTTTCGTAAAAAAACATAGCCTAATGGGTTGGAACTATGTATCACATAATTAGGAGAGACAAGCTTACACTTGTCTAGAAAATTTTTATTCAATAATCTTGGTTCTCCCCGGCTCTCTTATGTGTATGCAAAGTATTTAAAGAAAATTAATAATTTAGATGATATCTATCATTTATTGGCGTACTACAAATATTAAAAAACTTTAATTGTATAAAAAATTAATTATTCATCAAGTCATCATATAACAATTGGGCTTAATGTCAAGTCTTATGTAAATGTTTAGTCTAACATTTTTTTTATCCAGCATTAGTATAATTTATAACAACACTGAAGGTGTGGTATTATTGGATTCACGATTATTTGAAGCAAAAGGAAATTTTTAAAGCTAATTGTTTATTTTTTTTATGTTGATGATTTAATTATTAAAGGTAACAATCTTGTATTATTTAATGAATTTAAGAGGGAGGTGAATGCTAAATTTGAAATGACATATATTAGGCGGATGTCATATTATCTTGACATTGAAGTAAAATAATCCAATGAAGATACTTTTGCATCTCAAAAAATTATGCACTGAAGCTTTAAAAAGAGTTCAATATGAAAAATTATCAATATATTTCTATACTTGTTGATTATGAAATCAAGCTATCAAGATATGATATTGCTAAAAAAATTGACAAACAAATTACCTAGTGTTGGTATTATAAGTCGCTATAGGGAGTTCAAATAAACACATAATAACACTCTTAACTTGTGAAACTAAATGTTATTACTATTATTTGTGTTTGTTATACTATTTGGCTTAGAAATTCCTTGAAAATGATACAAATGTCTCAAGATGAAGCTATTGAAATTTTAATGAATAATTCTTTAGCTATTTTATTAGGTAATTTTTTTTAATGATAGAAGCAAACAAATTAAATTGCTAATATCCTAATTATATTAAATTTCTTAACTACAGACATGTTAGTCAGAGACAAGTACAATAGAAGATTTTGCCTATCAGACAGTGGACCTAAGTTGACATTCATAAGTTGGAGATCAGTAAGCGGATGAGCATTCAGGCTCTTTCAATCTTTGTTGGCAAGTTAAATGAGCGGAATTGATCCAAACAACCACCTTGTTACAAATTGAAATTTTTATTTAGTTTGTGTACGTAACTACGCCATTATTCTCATAAAATTTTAAAGGTCGAATCTTGTTTCCGCACTTACTTTTTGTTGACTCTACTAGTTATTTAGCATAAATTAGTTAAAAAAAAGTTTAGTGTTAAACACTACAGGTAAAAAAAATAATTTTGAAAAGTTATATTTTTGCCTTTTCAAAAATATAAATCCTTCGATTTTAATTAAAATTTTAAATATTATTATTTTAAATTAATAATATACATTATATAAACTAACGCATGATAATATATCTTTTGTCATGTGATCCTACAATGCGATCAGGTTAAGTGGGCACATTTTTTCAACACGAACTATCATCGGCATGGTCTTTTAATCACCGTATATTCTATCATAAGCAGCAACAATTTCTCTAATAAAGAAGAATTAAATTTTCACTATGTAGTATTAAATTTTCACTATATTATAATATATGTAAAAAACTCATAAAAATAAAGAACAAATGAAAGATAATTTATATAATATTTTATATTATTTAAATTTTTACTATGTACTATTAAATTATTACGACTTTATATAATATTTCACCATGTACTATTAAATTTCCGTGACATAGGTGATTAATAGATAGCAGGGTCCGTGCCAAAAAATGCACCTAGGTTAAGGTGGGGTAGAGTTAGTTCAGGAGTTCACTAGTTTTTCCCGACAAGTAGGGATGGCAAGAAAGTCCATCCCTAGCCTGACCCAAAGTCAATGGGAAAAACTCAAGTTGACTGGGTCTCGAGTCGGGTTCAGGAAAAACCCGAGTAGATAAAGTCAGGTTAGTGTTGTGTATGAGAATTCAAGTATCGCATTGAACTCGACCCGATTATTAAAATTATAAATTTACCTATTCTAAATTATAAATCTAGTTACTAAATTTATATTAATTTGATATTTTATTAATTATTTTTCTTATTATTTTATGTAGAAATAATTGTATAATTTATATAAAATATTTTTTATTTATATATTATGAATATGCAATGAAAATTAGTTTTAAAATATTATTTATAACATATATTTATTTTTTAGGTTACTCGGGTTTGAGTTCCCGTGGGGTCGGGTATTCTAAATCCATCGGATTCGGGGTTGTGGTCGAGATGAGTTTGAGAAAGTTAAGATCGGGTTGAGGATGACAAAATCTGACCCCGACTCGCCCCATCACAATCATTACTGACAAGTCAGGCGTAAATTATTTGAAATGTGATGCATGTGAGATCATTGTAAATTAAATTAGTCATTGTGAGGAAAACTCCAAACAATGTTCAAGTCGGTATGTGATGCAATTTGAAACTGATGCCAAATAAAATAATCCAAATAAACGTTTAAAAATTTTAAAATAGTTAGGTAACCAGGGAAATTCACGTGCTCAATACTTCTAGTATTATTTGGACCATTTTTTTTTAATATTAGGTGACACGAGCAAAATTCCTTTATTATGTTTAAGCATTAGAAAATAGGAAGGAAGTATTAATTATTTCTATTTGAGCAGATCGATAAGGAAGAAAAAGTTACTGTAGGAAGTCCAAATCCATCCATCTCAATGGACAATGAAAACGTGGTACGTCACATTCAATAATAATAATAATAATAATTTTAATTTTAATTAAATTATTATGAAGAGATTCTATATCGGATTTCTTATTAAAAAATTATTGTCTGATTAAAAAATAATAGATTTATTATCTGATTAAAAAATATTTATGTTAAATTAGAGCAATTCAAAAGATGAGTATAACTGAAACATTTGGGATCAAAGATGCCCACACACACAAAGCTGGAGTAACTCTTTCCAACTTGCATAGACGGCGCTATATTGAGCGATTTGCTTCTCCTCCTATTCGTCGTCTCTGTTCTCCTCCTCCTGCGCCGAGCGCAGCCCAAGAAGCACAACCAACTGCCCGGACCACGCCGGCTTCCTCTTATCGACAACCTCCACCTACTCGGGTCGCTCCCCCATCACTCCATGCGTGCGCTGTCCAGGAAATACGGCCCCGTCATGCTCCTCCACTTGGGCCGCGTCCCCACGGTGGTCATCTCCACCCCCGCGGCCGCCGAGGAGATTTTGAAGACTCATGACCTCGCATTCGCGACCAGACCGAGCTCAAGCATGGTTGACCGCCTCCTTTACGGCTCTCAGGACATCGCCTTCACCAAGTACGGCGACAGATGGCGGCAGCTGAAGCGCCTGTGCACCATTCACCTACTCAGCTCCCGGCGAATGAGCTCTTTCCTCTCTATCTGCGAAGAGGAGACTGCCTTTCTCGTGGACACGATCCGTGCCGCCGCTGGCACTCCGGTGAACGTGGCCCAGATGATCGTGTCCCTCACGAGCAGCACTATTTGCAGAGCTGCTTTCGGTATCAAGTACACCGACGGAGGGAGAGCAAATTCCAGGCGTTGATGGCGGAGTGGATGGACCTGATCGGGTCGTTTCCGCTACGAGACCACATACTGATGCTCGGGTGGCTCGATTGGCTCAGCGGGCTGGACGAGAAGGTGAGGAGGACTGCAGCAAATTTTGACGCCTTTGTCGAGGAGGTCATGGGGGCGCATAGTAGGAATAAAGTGGAAAGAAGAACCGATTCAGCGGACTTGCTCGATAGATTGCTCTCTTTGGGTGAAGGAGGAGACGACTGCCAAGATATTTTCCTCAGCCGCGATTGCCAAAAGGCTGTCACTTTGGTACTTAACCTTCGTTATTATTTGAATCTTACATAAGTGTCAAAAATTCTGACCATCAATCATATGCAGGACATTTTTGCAGGCCGAACAAATGGGTGCGTTTTCTCATAAAGTTTATTTCCGAGCAAATTTCAGAAAGTCCCTTATCTCTGTCCATTTGAAATAATGACACGAATGTCGATATAACCAAATATACTCGTTTTTACCCGTTTTCGCCATCTCTTCCCTTTTTTGCACCGTTCACGCCGTCAGGAGAACTAACCCTGGTTTGTTAGAAGCGTTTTCCCCCTAAAACCCTTACACGCTTCCATCTCTCTCTCCTAACTTCTCCAATACCCCCGAAGGTCACCCCAAATTTGCCGGACCTGACCTCCTCTACAGCCTAGCTTCGATGAACCTGCTCCTTTCTGGCCTCCTTTATGAGCTCTTAAGTGGGTCCTCTCCAAGCTCTTAATTGCCGGGAGTGAGCGAGCCATAACCCCTAATTTCGGACTCCTCCTCTTTCCGACTTCCTTTGAGTAAGGCTCCTCTCGCCATACACACCAAACTGCTTCAAGGTAACCTACTCCTCCTCCTCCTTCTCCATGATTCATTTTTTCGTCCGATTCTTCCAAGCATTGACTAATTTTGTTGGAACTCTCACACCCGTCCTCTGAACTTACTTCTGCCAGAAGGAGGACTTCTCATGGCGAGCCGACTCCTCTTTGTTGATAGATTACACCTACTGATGTTTTTACTAGACGTGTACCAAATATGTAATTTTTGCTGATGTGCATCAGTTAATTTGTAAATGGTATTGCTGCTGATCCAGTCCTGTTATTCTATGAATTCTTATGTTCCAATTGTTTGTAGATGTTTGTAATTTTATTGAACCACTACCTGTTTGTAACCATGTCATGGTATTTTCCTCTGATTTGGATGGAATTTGGTTAGAGAATTGATAATGCTTCTTTGCAAGAATTTACATTTGGTTCACTTGTTAACCATGTCATGGTATTTTCCTCTGATTTGGATGGAATTTGGTTACAGAATTGATAATGCTTCTTTGCAAA
This sequence comes from Costus lasius, assembly GCA_027563935.2. NCBI lineage: Eukaryota > Viridiplantae > Streptophyta > Magnoliopsida > Zingiberales > Costaceae > Costus > Costus lasius. Next base: position 122,245,622 of record CM050446.2, read on the forward strand.
AATTTACATTTGGTTCAGTTGTTGTATGTGTAAATATCTCAATTTCCACCTTGTTGAGTGGATATAATTGTTGTATGAGTGTGAATGTAGGAATAGATATAATTGTTGTATGAGTGTGAATGTAGAAAATTTTTCATTATGTTCTCTTATTTTCCACGATATGGGATGGATATAATGTTGTATGAGTGTGACTGTAGGAAATTTTCCACTATGTTCTCTTATTTTTCCATGATTAGGAATTTATACAATTGTTATATGAGTGTGAATATAGGAAATTTTCTACTATGTTCTCTTATTTTTCCACAATCTGGAATGGATATAATTGTTGTATCTGTGTGAATGTAGGAAATTTTCCACTATGTTCTCTTATTTTTCTACAATCTGGAATGGATATAATGGTTGTATGAGTGTGAATGTAGGAAAGTTTCCACTATGTTCTGATTCATGCTATAAAATGATCAAGATCGTGGAAAAATACATCAACATGATGGAAAATTCTTATATTCACATTTATACAACAAATTAATGAAATTTAAGATCGTGGAAAAATACATCAACATAGTGAAAAATTCTTGTATTCACATTCATACAACAAGTTAACTAAATTCCAGATCGTGAAAAAATATATCAACATGGTGGAAAATTCACATTCATACAGCAAATTAATCAAATTCAAAATCATAGAAAAATACATTAACACCGTCGAAAATTCCTGTATTCACATTCATACAGCAAGTTAACTAAATTCCAGAGTGTGGAAAAAAAGATCAACATGGTGGAAAATTCCTGTATTCACATTTATACAGCAAATTAATCAAATTCAAGATCGTGGAAAAATACATCAACATAGTGGAAAATTCCTGTATTCACATTCATACAACAAGTTAACTAAATTCCAGATTGTAGAAAAATACATCAACATGGTAGAAAATTCCTGTATTCACATGCATACAGCAAATTATTCAAATTCAAGATCGTGGAAAAATACATCAACATGGTAGAAAATTTCTGTATTCATATTCATACAGCAAGTTAACCAAATTCCAGATTGTTGAAAAATACATCAACATGATGGAAATTTAGTAAATTCACATTCATATAGTAAATTAACCAAAATTCCAAATAGTGGAAAAATATATCGACATGGTGGAAAATTTTTGTATTCACATTCATATAGCAAGTTAACCAAATTCCAAATCATGGAAAAATATGTCAACATGGTGAAAAATTTCTGTATTCACATTTATACAGCAAGTTAACCAAATTCCATATCATAAAAAAATACATCAACATGGTGGAAATTTCATGTTTTTACATTCATACAATAAGTTAACCAAATTCCGGATCGTAGAAAAATACATTAACAGGGTGGAAAATTTCTGTATTCACAATCATACAACAAGTTAATAAAATTTCAGATCGTGGAAAAATACATCAACATGGTGGAATTCTATATAGTTTCCATGACTTCTTCAATACATAATGTTCTGATTTGGATACAAAATAATCTAGTTATGTTATGATTCAAATACATGAATTCTATTTCCGCTTTTATATAATAATCATCACATCCTCAAATGATCAGCTTCAATTGTTTGGGTTTTGCTGTAAAAAATCTGGAAATATCAATGCCTGTAATAAGAACAGTTGTTTAGAGTTAATTTCCACAACCGATTTATTAGCATCTTCTGATTGAACCAAAAAAACATAAATCAAAATATATCATTAGTATTGAATTTAAAGCACATTTTGTTGTTACTGATGAAATAGCAAATAAAATGATCTCCAGCATGTGATACATTTATCACCATGAATGTATATCCCATTGCTAATTATGAATGTATAGTGTATCAGATGATCCCAGTGTGTAAAAGGTATACCACAACAATGAATGTACATCCCAGATCACACATTAAATGTCTTTATGTAAAATATATTCCATATGCTTGTGTTCCTAATTCAAGTTCTTTTGCAATTCACAAGGCAACTAGAATGGTATATCAAAAACTTATCTAGTACTGTATTGAAAGGGATAAATGATTTGATTAAGTAATATCCCATGCCTGATATGCAGAGGCCCTAATCCTAACAAGGTTTCAGCCAAACAAAAGTTAATGAGAAATAATTAATAATATTATTAAAATTTCAATCACCAAAAGGAAAATGACAAGGAAAGCAAATGAGAGAAACTTTTTAGTTACCTGAAAATAATAAGGTTCCATCTTTTCCGATACCTGCAAGCAGTAAGAAGAATTTTGTTTGAGAATCTATTTCTCTCAACTACAAACTTAACAAATGATCAAATTTTGTCAACCAACTAGCTTAAAGGACCAATGTGTAAAATTAGCCAAAAACATGCAAAGAAATCAAGAGTAGACAGAGTAAAATCAACTAAAAACATGCAAAGAAAATCAAGAGGAGCCGTGCTTTGAGATGGAATCGGGTGAAGTTAGTGCAAAGAACATGAATCACGGAGAAGAAGGGGGAGGAGTAGGTTACCTTGAAACAGCTTGGCGATTAAGAGGAGGAAGTCGGGAAGAGGAGGATTCCAAAGTTAGGGGTTAGGGCTCCCTCTCTTTCAGTGATTAAGAGCTTCGAGAGGAGGACCCACTTAATAGCTCACAAAGGAGGCCGGAAAGGAGTAGGTTTGTCGGAGTTATGCCGCAGACGAAGTTTGGCCAGTGGAGTATAGTTTTGGCGAAATTGGGGCGAGCTTCGGGAGTATCGGAGAAGTCAGGAGAGAAGGAAAGTTGCGTGTGAGGGGTTTTGGGATGAAAAAACTAACCCGGGTTAGTTACCTTAGGTAGATGGCGTAAACGGGAAAAAAAGGGGAAGAAAATGACAGCCAGAGGTAAAAACGGGTGCATTTGGTCTCATTGAGATTCGTGCCAAATTATTTCGAATGAACGGGGATTAAGGGACTTTATGAAGTTTGCTCGGAAAGAAACTTTCTGAGAAAATGTGCCCCAGAAGGTAACATGTGCACAAAAGATCAACATCTTATTAATGTATCAAAAATATATCCATGACTAAAGTAACTAACACATAATGAAATATATAAAATTAAAATTACAAAGTAGAAAAACTCTCACTAATTAAAGCATCAAAAGATTTAATGATATCCGTGCTAACAACATGGTTCACAAAAACAAAGGGAGCCTGATAGCGATCCGCAAGTGCATGGATTTTTATCGAAGTAATAAAAGATTATCGATCCCACGAGGATCAGGTGGTCAAGTACCGATTACACGATTGATCTATCTAGACGATTCAAATAGGGTTTTTGTTTTGGAAACTTCTAATGCAAGAAAACAAAAAGGTGGTTTTAGGGTTTTGGCTAAAAATCAATTCAGATAAAATCAGGACTTAGGGTTTCACCACGCTGACGATTATGAATTTAGTAAAAATAAATCTTTAATCAAAAAATTATAGTTTTGAAAGAGATTTTTCCTAAGGTACAGACTACCTCCTCCCGGAGTGTAATCCGGTATCTATTTACATTAATTCCCTACTCCCGTGACAATTAACATAAATAGATCCATTAAGTTCTATGAAAAACCATGGTAATCCTTCAAGTGAATCCGAACTACTCCCATGATCAGATTCACAGGTTTGAAAAGAATAGATCCGACGTTGCGATTCACCTCCCGGTCCTTCTCGCAACGTCTAAGACGTAAAATACTTGATAAGGGTAATTAACGAAATAAGCACAATTCTAATCAAATCAAATCTATAAAAGATCATGTCAAAGATTTAAACAACAAATTCAATCCATAAATCGTCAACGGGCTATTCCCCAAATCCCAAAATTAAGGTTACACGTTCATGTTCAAAGCAAACAACATGTTTATCGATGAATTCAACATGTAAACTCTCAAAAATCGTGCAAAAAGTCACTAGGATAGTAATTAGAACTCTTTCCCTTGATCTGGTGATGAAGATGAAGCGATCAAACCCCTCCTTTGCGTGATCTCTCGCCGGAATTTTGCCCTAAAACTAATTTCCGCCACCGTCGTTACAGCCCTTTGTTTTCATGCCCGGAAGCCCCCGAAACCCTTCCAAAATCATTCCTTTTATAGTCTAATCAGTATAGAATCCATCTATGAAGGTTTTCGGAGAGTTTGGTTCAGTTCTGGTTCAAATCGGGTTCAAATAGAGTGAAAAACCGAAAAGGCGGACATTTTTATGGTCCGTGATGAGTTTACGGCCACAGCCGTAATTCCTTCTGTGTGTACAGCACATAAGTCACAGAAACTTTTACGGCCCGTGATGGATTCACGGGTTCGGCCGTGAAAGTCTCTGTTTATTCCAACACTAAGCCGTTTTCATCCTCTGCTCGAACGCGTAATTACGCCCGACCCAAAATTACGGCCAAAGCCGTGAAAGTCTCATTTTTCACCCTTTTCGCCCCAAATTTGACGTGAAGGCTCGTGATCTCCTTGGAAAGCATGCTTTGGCTTTAAAACTCTCAAAATCCATCATTTTTGTCCCTTTTTACCTACATTTTCATAAAAACCAGAAAAAGTGAAGATTCCGTGCAAAGTAACGCAAAAGCTCTAAAAATAGCACAAAATCATGCAAATAAACCCAAAATATGATCTAAAACATAGGCAAAAACACTATATAAATGCAACGCATCAGAGCCAAACCTTTGGTTAAAGGATCTGCAATCATCTTGCTAGACTTAATATATTCAATCTCTATGTCTCTTTTTCTTTACATTATCTCTGACGGTAAGATATTTAACCTTAATCTATTTTATTGCATTTGACCTTTTATTGTTATTTGTGAAGAAAACTGCCAAGGAATTATTACAAAATATTTTAAGCGGTTTTGAAATAGTGTCAATAACCAATAAACCTAAGATAAAGTTTTTAAGCCAAACAGCTTGAGTAGTAGCTTTATAACAAGATATGAATTCAACATGCATGGTAGAACATACAATTATGGTTTATTTTGCACTTTTCCATGAAATGGCACCTCTTGCCAACATAAAGATATAACCAGATGTTGATTTTATATCATCAGGACAAACAGCAAAATCAGAATCAGAATACGCTTGAATTTCAAGATTATCAACATGTTTATAAGACAACATATATCCTTTTGTCTTTTGTAAGTACCTTATTACTTTCTTAACAGCAACTCAATGAGCATTCCCAGGATTAGATAAATATCCACCTAGCAAATTAACATTGAAAGCAATATCAGGTTTGGTATAGACTTATGCATACATGAGACTACCAACATCACTAGAATAGGGAATTGAGTTCATAAAATTTTTATCAAAATCATATTTAGGGCAATGAGATAAACTTAACTTATCACCCCTTACAAACAAGAGCATTTTTAGGTTTACAATCTTGCATATGAAATATGTTCAATACCCTCTCAATATAAGATTTTTGGGATAAACCTAATAATCTTTGAGTCCTGTCTCTGTAAATCTCAATTCCTAAGACAAGGGAAGCTTCACCAAGATCCTTCATGTCAAAAGTCTTAGAGAGGAAAGATTTGTAATCTTGACGAAAATCAATATCCTTACTTGCCAGTAATATGTCATCGACATAGAGAACAAGAAAAATAAATTTTCTTCCGCTAGATTTGAGATATATGCATTGGTCTACCTTATTTTCAATAAAACTAAAAAGAGAAATCATCTTATTAAATTTCAAATACCAATGTCTTGAAGCTTGTTTTAATCCATATATTGACCTTTTTAATCTGCAAACCATTTGTTTTTTTTTTTTCTAACTTCAACAAAACCCTCAGGTTGAGTTATATAAACTTCTTCATTAAGAGTACCATTGAGAAAAACTATTTTCACATCCATTTGTTGTAGTTGTAAATCAAAGTGAGCAACAATAGCCATAATGATGCGAAAAGAATCTTTAGAGGAAACTGGAGAAAAAGTTTCACTATAATCAATACCTTCTTTCTAAGTGAAACCCTTAGCAACAAGTCTTGCCTTGAACCTTTCTATTTTGCCATTAGCATCTTTCTTGGTTTTAAAAACCCACTTACATCCTATTGGTTTGCAACCACTAGGAAGTTCCACCAGTTCCTTTACAGAATTGCGGAACATTGACATTATTTCATCTTCTATGGTAATTCTCCACATATGAGATAGGGGATAATAAATAGCCTCTGAATAATTAATAGGATCATTTGAGCTTCCTAAATTAAAATCATGTTCACCAAGGAAAAAAAATAATCATCAGAGATAGCATATTTTCTCTGCCTAGAGGATCTTCTTATAGGATTTAAAGAAGTAGATGACAATTCATAAGTACTGATAATAGGAACATTATCAAAATTAGATTTCCCAGCAGGAGCAACTGCACGATCAGAATCTTCATGAGAGATAGGCAATGGTATAACAACATGTGTGACAGGATCACTTTCAGAAGGAAAAACCTTAGAAGACTTGTTTTTAGAATCATATTCCAGAAATTTAACAGTTTAAGAATCAACAATTTTAGTACCTTGAGAAGGGCAATAAAACATGTAGCTTTTAGAGTGAGGAGGATATCTAATAAAGAAACAGCATGTCGACCTCAAATCAGGTTTTTTTTTTCATTTGGGTTATAAATTCTGACTTCAGCATGACAGCCCCAAATGCGAACATGTTTTAAGCTAGGTTTCCTTCGAACCCAAATTTCAAAAGGAGTTTTGGGAACAAATTTAGAGGGAACACAGTTCAGAATACACATTGCAGTTTTAATAGCTTCACCCTAAAGAAAAATAGGAAGATTTAAATCAGACATCATACATCGCATCATATCTTTAAGAGTGCAATTTCTCCTTTCAGCTGCCCCATTTTGCTCAGGACTAGCTGACATAGTGTATTGTGCCATAATATCACAATCCTGAAGGTATTTGGCAAATGGTCCAATCTATTGCCCTGTAGAAGTATGACAACCATAATATTCACCACCACGGTCAGATCTCATAATTTTAATGGCCTTTCCTAACTGCTTTTCAACTTCAGTCTTGAAAACTTTAAACTTTTCTAAAGAATTAGATTTTTTCCTTTTTGAGATAAAGAAAACCATAGTGAGAAAAGTCATCAATGAAAGTGATGAAGAACCTACAACCACATAAGGTCGGAAATAGAGGGCGAGAGATATCAGTGTGAAGAATCTCAAGAAGACCATGACTGTGCATAGCTATTTTTGATTTAGATGTAGTCAATTTTCCTCTTATGCAATCTACACAAGTACCCAAAAGATGAAGGTCCAATTGAGGCAAAGAGTTATCTTTTATAGGCCTTTTAATTCTTGCTTTAGAGATATGACTCAATCTCTCATGTCATAAAACAGACAAATTTAGATTCACTTCAACATTATAGGCTTGGTCAAAAGCTGAGTTTAAACATACTTTGTATAGATTATCAACCAATATTCATTTACCAACAACTTGAGAATTAAGAATCAACTCAGCCATGCCATTTCCGAACTTAAATTGAAAACCAAGCTTTTCTAGAACAGAAACTGATATTAAATTTCGTAAGAAGGAAGGTACATAAAATGTCCTTTCTAAAATAAGACTAAACCCCGAATCTAGAACTAAACTAACAAATCCAATATATTCTACTTCAACATTTGCATCATTTTCACTTTAAGAATGACTTCCTCCTTGTTTGGTTTCTATTTTCTTATGAACCCCTGTAAACTCATAGAGACATTAATTGTTGCACCACTGTCAAGCCACCAAGTATTGGGTGGTGCACTTATAAGATTGGATTCATGACAGACATAAGATTGAACCACCTTCATAATAACTTCAGATTTATCATAAGTTGAATACCTTTGACCAACAATTTCAATAAAGAATTTTGCATTTTGAATCTCAGGAAGTTCACTAAGTGTTCAGAAATAGACTTTCTTATTCCATGCAAACTTAGTCTGTTAGATCTATGCCACTTAGTATATAAATCTTTTACTTCCTGAGTACTATCATTAGTAGGCTTAGGAGGTTTAGACACTCTAAGTGCAAAGTCCATATCAGTCATCCCAAGGGAAAAAAGAACATCTTCTTTCCATCTTTTAAAATTTGAACCAATCAAGATTTCAATAGTGGCTTGGTTGTTATTGACAGAGGAGACTGAATGCATCAACAAAATAGGAGTTAACACAAAAAATGAATACAAAGTTAAGATTAATGTATGAGCAATTATGAAAATATTGAGCTCTAGCAAGAATAACATTAAAATGGGAAAAAATTTCTCATTTTGCACATGACCTTAATTATATCAGTTAACCACCCCATCTGGGCAGGTAAATTAACTAACATAATATTAAAAAAATTTTATCATCACAAATTTTGAATATATTATAATTAATTATAAATGAGTCACTTTCATAGCCAAACATTTATAATAATTATAATACAATGATAATCATAAAAGATTGAACCCGATTTATCTTAAATTATATCAATTAATTACCCTATTTGGGCAAGTAAATTAACCAAAATAATAGAGATAAAACCACCATCACATAAAAATATTATAACATATTATAATTAATTATAAATGAGCTACTTTAGTAGCCAAATATTTATAATAATTATAATATAAATTTTATGCAATGTTAAAATATTTTTGAAAATTAAATCCATTTACATCCTCACTATAATTATTAATCATCGCAAGTTATATTAATTAATAATTGGGCAAGTTAAATAACTAATATAATTAGGATGACAAATAATTTAATATGACAAATATTATATTAAAACTATGAATAAATCACTTTGGTGATAAATATTTATAATAAATTATAATAATTGTCAATATTATAATTAAGATGTGATATAACTCACATGATTCCAAAATAGGCAAATTAAGCCCGTTGGTAATTTTATTAGAATTTAATTCAATAAAAAATAAAAAAGATTATAATCATAATTATAATTAAAATCAGAACTGTCGAAAACGAAAAAAACAAATTCACGCCGACGCTCGCATCTCCCTCCACGTGTTAATCGACGCGTTCACACGCGTGCACCGCAGCCACGCGCGACCGCAACCACGGACGCACGCTGCACCCGCGACGCAGCCACGCCACCACGCGCATCGTCGTTTCCAGCCGAGGACAAGCACGCATCGCCGTCGACGGCGCGCGATGCTGGAAACGAGCCGAGGACGTGCGTCATCGAAGCCAAAATCTAAGCTCGAAGCCTCACGGCGCATGCAGCCGCGCCGCTCGCAGAAATCGCTGAAATCCAGCGGAAATCCACGGCGAAATCGCAGGTGAGGATCCGCCGAAAAATTGCTCGACGATGGGTTCAACGACCAACAAAAGTAGTTGACGACGAAAACCACGGCTCCTATCTGGAGCAGCAGCAGCTGAAAACACGTCCACAATTTCGACGACAAGAGATCTTACAGGCGAGGATCCGTCAAAATCCACTCGAGATCCGACCAAAACCGACGAAAACGCTGAAAACCTCCAGAAATCTAATGAAATCCAGCGACATCCGTTGAAATCTACTGGCGTCCGCTGACAACGAATGCAGCGGCCAAAACTCTAGCCGCTGACCGAAAACCTTAATCGCCGTCAGAGATCACCGCTTCCTCCTAGTCACCGACGACAGAGAAGAAGAACCGCGGATGCCTAAGACTGCCCTGCCTCGCACAAGCGACTGACGTGATCCCTTTACGATCGGCGAAGGAAAATTTTCGATTAGGGCAAGCCGACAACGACGACGGCGACGGCAAGGAGAAGGCACTGAGAAGGCTTCCCATAGCCACCGACGCCGACAATGACGATTGCTAGTCGCTGTTGCACGAGAAGAAAAAACAGGAGAAATATTCCTAGGCGGAGACCCCGCATAGGAATACTCGGCAGAGGCGATCTCAACCGTAAATAATGCTTTAAAAGTGTGCACACTTGCACAATACATAATGGGTGAGTGATATACGATTTTTAAAGTATTATGTAAGGTTGAATTTGCCTCCGCCTCCGCCTAAAATTTTTTTTCGAAAAACAGGACAGTCTGAAAAACAAAAAACGAAAATAGGTTTTTGTTTTCGTTCGCATTTCCAGATTGAAAAAGAGAGATAGTGCTTCAAAAATCATGGAAAAATTTCAATGATAATTTTAAAAAATAATGGCAAATATCATGCATCCTAATTCATCTCATATCAAATATTGGATTAAAACATGTAATATTCATATATAATTAGTCTATTTGAAATTAATCAACTGCATGGGCGAAGATCTTCCACTTGCTATCTTTCTCTATGAAAGCTCTCAATGGATAGAAAAGTGGGGACCTACCCACAGATTTGGTTAATGGTTAAGGATTCATTACCTGTGAGGGTAATGGCAAGGGGTTGAATCTTGCTACAGACGAAATATGTCTAGGAGAAATTGGGCCGAGATTTAGGCTCCCCGAGGCCTGGTTTAGTTATGGCATGGGTCATAACAAAAAAGGTTGCTGCTGTCGCAGGTGAAGGAGAAGCTCGGAGGAGGAAACAGGGAAATAGAGAAGAATGTCAAAGTCGTCAGCCAGATGGTCGGAGAAGACGCCGAAAAGTCAGGGAAAACCCTTTCATTTATTCACGTGAACGAAACACCTAAACCCATATACAAGATTCACTCAAATCTCTCGGAATCTCACTATTCACTACTCAATTGGGACGACGGAAACTCTTGCCGTTGTCTGTGTTCTCACTCGTCATCGCCATCTGTTGCTCGAGGTAGCCGACGCTGCCACCGCATGGAGCAGGGTTCTCGCAGCTCGTCTCTCAAAACTCGCCTTCGAAGGAGATCTCTGCTCACTACTCCTTCTGTCTGCCTATGCCTCAGGCTTTAAAAGGGATGGGGACGCTCGCCTCTGCCGCTTGTGCTACGTCCTCTTTTCCAAATCGGGCTCGCTGAAGACCTCGCTCGTGCTGCCGATCCCGCTCACGACTGTGCCTGCGCCGCTACTGGAATCCCAGAGTTGCCGCTGCCACTCCCATTCGCAATGTCGCCGAAGAAGCCATTGAAGACTTCCTCACCGTTGCGCTGAAATCGTTTAAGCTGCATGTTGATTTCGTCCCCAGCATGGATTTGGGCCCATGACTAGATTTTGTTGCTTCAACATTGTGGACTTGGGCCGTCATCCAAGCCTCTTTGTCTCGTAGCCAAATTCGGATGTTACAGTAGCAACGACCCTCATGGCCGATCTAACCCTAATGGGTTGGATCTATGTATCACACAATTAGGAGAGACAAGCTTACACTTGTCTAGAAAATTTTCATGCAATAATCTTGGTTCTCCCTCGCTGTGTATGATTGTATGTGTATGCAAAGTATTTAAAGAAAATCAATAATTTAGATAATCATTTATTGGTGTATTACAAATATTAAAAATGCTTTATTGTATAAAAAATTTAATAAAATTAATTATTCATCAAGTCATCTTATAACAATTGGGCTTAATGCCAAGTCTTATGTGAATGTTTAGTTTAACATTTTTTTATCCTACATCAGTATAATTTAAAACTGAAGGTGTGCTACTATCGGATTGACGATTATTTGAAGCAAAAGGAATTTTTTAAAGATAATTGTTTATTTTTTATGTTGATGATTTAATTGTTAAAGGGAACAATCTTGTATTATTTAATAAATTTAAGAGGGAGGTGGATGCTGAATTTGAAATGACATATATTGGGCTGATGTCATATTATCTTCACATTGAAGTAAAATAATTCGATGGAGTTATTTTTGCATCTCAAAAGAATTATACACTCAAGATTTAAAAAGAGTTCAATATGAAAAATTATCAATTTATTTCTATACTTGTTGATCGTGGAATCAAGCTATCAAGATATGATGTTCCTAAAAAGATTGGCAAACAAATGACCTAGAATTGGTATTATAAGTCACTTTACGGAGTTCAAAGAAATACATCATAACACTCTTGTGAAACTGAATTTTATTGCTACTATTTGTGTTTGTTATACTGTTTGACTTAGAAACTCTTTGAAAATAATACAAATGTCTCAAAATGAAACTACTAAAATTTTAATGAATAATAAATTAGCTATTGTATTAGGTAAAAATTCTTTTTTTATAGAAGTAAACAAATTAATACAAAATTTCATTTCATAAGCGAATGCATCAAGGAGGTAGAGCTAAAATATTGATATCTAAGATTAAATTGTTGATATACTAATTGCATCAATTTTCTAATTGTAAATATCATTTTTCTAATTGTATCAATAACTACACACATATTAGTAAGAGATAAGTACAATAAAAGCTTTTGCCTATCAATGGACCTAAGGCTGTGTTTCTTTAGACAAAAACCATAGTATTAAATTTTCACGTTATTATGATAAATATAAAAATTTATAAAAATTATGCATAATTAAAAGGTTACTTGTACAATATTTTATTTTCTCGGTACTAAGCTAATTATAATAGCTAACTTTGGTTTTAAAAAAATTTTAACTGAATTTTCTTTATATAATATTAAATTTTCATAATATTATAATATATGAAAAAAATTTGTAAAAATATGCACAAATAAAAAAAACTTGTACAATGTTTTATTTCTTTAGTATTAAACTAATTATCACAACTAACTTAAGTTTTAAAAAAATTTCATCTAAATTGTTACTATATATTATTAAATTTTTACGATATTAAAAAATATTTCATCATGTACTATTAAATTTTTATGATATTAAAAATATTTAATAATAATTTTTGTGATTAAAAGATAACTGGTTGGTGCCAAAAAAACGCACCGAGGTTAAGTTGGGGTTGAGCTAGTTCAGTAGTTAGACTAGCTTTGCCGACAAGTCAGGCGTAAATTATTTGAAATGTGATGCATGTGAGATGATTGCAAATTAAATTTGTCATTTCGAAGAAAACACCTAACAATGTCCATGTCGGGATGTGATGCAATTTGAAATTGATGCGAAATAAAATAATCCAAATAAACGTTTAAAAAAAATAAAATAGATAAAGTAACCAGACAAATTCACGTGCTCAATACTTCTAGTATTATTTGGAACCATTTTTTTATATTAGGTGGCACGAGCAGAATTCCTTTATTATGTTTAAGCATTAGAAAATAGAAAATTTCTATTTGAGCATATCGATAATGAAAAAATTCATTTGTTAGGACCTAACATAGGAAAAAAAAAACCCTATGTTAGGTTATTCGTTTTTATAAAAAAATATTTTTTTTAGAAAAAAATATAAAAAAATGATCTACACATTTTAAACTTTTTAATGGTACCAATATTGTTATAAAAAATATATGCATGATAAAAAATTAACAAAAATATTTTTATAAAAATTTCTATCTAATCAAAAATTTCTACGATAATATTAGTACCATTGAAAAGCATAAAATGGGTAGATCATTTCTTTATAATTTTTTTTTAAAAAAATATTTTTGATATAAAAATGAAGGACCCAACAAAGATTTTCCTATGTTGGTCCGAACATAGAAAATTTTCAAAAAGTAATGTAAGAAGTCCAAATCCATCCATTTCAATGAAGCCTAGTACGTCACATTCAATAGTAGTAGTAATAATAATAATTTTAATTAAATTATTATGCAGAGATTCTATATCAGATTTTTTATTAAAAAATAATTCTGATTAAAAAATATTTATTTTAAATTTGATCAATTCAAAACTATGAGTATAATCGAAGCATTTGAGACCAAGATGCCCACATGGCCACACACAAAGCTAGAGTAAGTCTTTCCAAGTTGCATAGACTATGCTATGTTGAGCGATTTACTTCTCCTCCTCCTATTCATCGTCTCTGTTCTCCACCTCCTGTGCCCAGCACAGCCCAAGAAGCACAATCAACTGCCTGGGCCACGCCGGCTTCCTCTTATCGGCAACCTCCACCTGCTTAGGTCGCTCCCCCATCACTGCATGCGAGCGCTGTCCAGGAAATACGGCCCCGTTATGCTCCTCCACTTGGGCCGCGTCCCCATGGTAGTCATCTCCTCCCCCGCGGCCGCCGCGGAGATTTTGAAGACTCATGACCTCGCATTCGCGACCAGACCGAGCTCGAGCATGGTTGATTGCCTCGTTTACGACTCTCAGGACATCGCCTTTGCCAAGTACGGCGATAGATGGCGGCAGCTGAAGCGCCTGTGCACCATTCACCTACTCAGCTCCCGGCGAGTGAGCTCTTTCCGCTCTATCCACGAGGAGGAGATGGCCTTTCTCGTGGACACGATCCGTGCCACCACTGGCACTCCAGTGAACGTGGCCCAGATGATCGTGTCCCTCACGAGCAGCACTATTTGCAGAGCTGCTTTCGGTATCAAGTACGCCTACGGAGGGAGCAAATTCCTGGCATTGATGGCGGAGTGGATGGTACTGGTCGGGTCCTTTCCGCTGCGAGACCACATACCGACTCTCGGATGGCTCGATTGGATCAGACGAGAAGGTGAGTAATGACAGCAAAGACTAATAAACTCAATGCAGCCGTGTACCATCGCACCTTTCCAAATCACTCTTTGGCAAGTTTGATTTAATTACAATTTCTATTCATTAATGAGATTAATTGTAATAGGGTTGTCGAAAGGACATCTGTCAAAGGATGTGTCCTGTACATTGTGTATATAATTGTACACCGAATACTCTGTAAGGAATAGAGAAAAGATATACAGATAATTTACACTTCTCTCATCTCTCTGTTACTCTGTCTCGCTTCCTCACACCTTAACCTCTTTCATCATCATTCTATCATGGTATCAGAGGAAAAGATTCTTTTCTCTTAATTCTGCACATCGGAGTGTTATTCCTGCCATGTCTCTCACTCCACCTCTACTCTCAACATTTGGCGAGACACCTGTTCCGCCTTCCTTCAAAACTCTCCGCGCATCTCCCGTGAGTCAGTTTTCGCAGGTCTTCTGCTTTCCTTTATCATGTCTGAAGTTAATTCCTCTGCACGTAATGAAACACTATCAGACAACATGCAAATTTCATCCATTCCTCCGGGAGGAATTTCCTTTCAACCAATTAAATTAACCCGTGATAACTATCTGCTTTGGAAGACTCAGTTGATGCCCATGTTGCTTTTACATGATTGCCTGAATATTCTTGACGGGACTCCCCTATGTCCTGATCCTTCGGATCCCAATTATCTCAACTGGATCAAGAAGGATCAAATTACTTTAACCTAGATTATGTCCACATTATCTGAACAGGTCCTTCCATTAGTCGTTGGACTTCATTCCTTACACGCAGTATGGGATACTCTTGCGCGTGCCTTTGCTTCACACTCTCGCACACGTGTTCTGCAACTAAAGAGACAACTACAAGTGATACAAAAAGGTGATAGCTCCATTGATGATTACATTCAAAACATTAGAAATATTGTCAATGATCTTGCAGCCATCGGATCTCCTATCTCGGATCCAGACCTTCTAATGCAAATTTTGATGGGACTTGGTCCATCCTATGACAACTTGTTGCCAGCCATTACTACACGTATTGAAAATTTTACCATTGAAGAAGCACACGCTATGCTCTCATCTCATGAACGTTTACTGCAAATGCAATCTATGTGATCTTTAGACACATCTTTACTAACAGTTCATGTTGCGAACATGAGTAAGTCTTCAGCTCAGCATGGTACTTTTCAACAACAAGGCGGTCGGGGTGGTCATTTTCATGGTGGTCGTGGTCGTGGAAGAGGTCGCCGTCAAGCTAAATGTCAAATCTATTTCACTTATGGTCACTACGCTCATGAATGCCATAAGCGCTTTGACAACTCGTATGTTGGCGGCTTTTCTTCACAAAGGCAACAACATTCTGTCAACGCCATCATGTATCATACCCCTCCTCCATCATCCTCCACCAGTTGGTTTCCTGACTCTGGCGCCACTCACCATGTCACTCCGGATTATCATGCTCTCTTTGACGCAATTCCATACCATGGACCGGACACCATACATATAGGCAACGGTACATGTTTACAGATTTCTAACCCTAGACAAACACATTTACCTTCCTCTACTCGTCCCTTACACATGTGCAACATTCTTCATGTTCCTGCAATTACCAAAAACTTGCTTTCCGTACGTCAATTTACTTCTGATAACAACGTATATTTTGAATTTCATCCTCATGAATGCTTTATAAAGGATCGAGCGACGGGATCAATACTGCTCCGGGGGGGGGGGGGGGGGGACTCAAAAATGATCTTTATCATATACAATCATCACCTACCATCTACTTTGGAGAACGCACCAGTACCACCTCCTGGCATTGTCGACTTGGCCATCCCTCTTTACGCATTGCCAAGCAAATAATAGCTCGTCATGGTCTTCCTACTGTTTCGCATAATGTGTCTCATCGTTGTCAGGCTTGTTTACAAGCCAAGAGTCATAAACTTCCTTTCTCTATTTCTAACAATAAAGCTACTGTTCCTTTAGCACTTATTCACTCTGATGTTTGGGGCCCTGCTCCTGTTTTATCAAGTACTGGTCATTCATATTATGTTTCCTTTATTGATGATTTTAGCAATTATACTTGGCTTTTTCTCATGCGTAGAAAATCTGAAGTCACCGAACTCTTTCGGCATTTCCAAAAACATATTGAACGTTTCTTTGGACGCAGTATTTTAGTTGTTCAATCTGACTGGGGTGGTGAGTTTCATGGCTTGCACCAACATCTCAAAACCTCCGGTATCCATCATCGCGTATCTAGTCCCCACACTCCAAAGCAAAACGGATCCGCCGAATGTAAACACAGGCATATTGTCGAAACCGCCTTAGCCCTCCTCCAACATGCCTCCGTACCTACCAATTATTGGGATGAGGCGGTCTCCACTACGGTATACCTAATCAATCGACTTCCCACTCCTACCTTAGCAAATCAAAGCCCTCTCGAAAAGCTTTATGCTCGTTCTCCCAATTATGCTTTTCTCCGTGTTTTCGGCTGCGCATGCTACCCCTGGCTAAAACCTTACAATCGTCACAAACTACAACCACGTTCATTCTTATGTGTCTTTCTTCGTTACAGTTCTCTGCATCACGGCTATCATTGCCTACATGTACCGATCGGACGGATTTATATTTCTCGGCATGTTGTCTTTGATGAGTCTCTCTTTCCTTTGCAGCACATAACAATCCAGGTCCGCATCCTCCACGCCGCTCTCCACCATCCACTACCATCTATCAAGGACTTTTGGGCACGGGACCAACTCCACCTCCTCTGCCGGCGTCCTCATCTTCTATCACTCTGCCAGCTTCACCTAGTTCAGCGCCATCTGACTCCCTTTCTTCTTCAGACGCCATGCCATCTGCTCCAGAACTACACCCCTTGCATGATGCCATGCCCTCGTCCTGTGCAATACCGGACCTGGAGCCACCAACTTTCGTTCACACGCCTTCATCACCAGCGGACTCTACTCATCATCCCCAAACTCGATCTCTCAAAGATATCTATGCCAGCACGGAGCCTATCAGTCTTCCGGGTCCTTCTAAGCATGCTTTGCCTCATGCTTTAATCGCCTCCTCATCACCTTCGGAACCAACCTGCTTTACTCAAGCGACAAAAGATCCTTCTTGGCGTGCAGCTATGGCATCTAAATTTGATGCCCTTCTCCGCAATGGCACTTGGACTCTTGTTCCCAAGCTCCCTTCCATGAATATCATTGAATGCAAATGGGTCTTTCGGCTCAAATACAAGGCTGATGGCACTCTTGAACGCCATAAAGCCCATCTTGTTGCGAAAGGATTCCGTCAACAACCCAGCATTGATTTCACAGAAATGTTCAGCCCGATCGTCAAAATAACCACGGTTCGTCTATTACTATCGATTGCTATTAGCTCCGGTTGGCACATTCAACAATTGGATGTATTAAATGCCTTTCTCCATGGTCAGTTAGATGAGACAATTTACATGGAGCAGCCCCTTGGTTTTCACCATCCAGACTTTCCACATCATGTATGTCATCTCAAAAAGTCTATCTATGGTCTTCGCCAGGCTCATCGTGCTTGGTTTCATCGTCTAAGTGGATGGCTGCAAACTCAAGGTTTCATAGGTTCCAAAATAGATACATCTTTATTCTACCATTGCACCTCCCACGCTCAACTTTACATTCTTATATACGTGGATGACATCTTGGTCACTGGCACCGATATTTCTCGCATACATCAATTAATTCACTCACTCGGCTAGGAATTTGCCATTCGCGATTTGGGCTCTGCTAACTTCTTCTTAGGCATTGAACTATTGCCACATCCACGTGGCTGTTTATTATCTCAGATCAAATATATATTGGGCATCTTGCAATGATCCAAAATGGATGGTGCTCGACCGATCTCCACACCCATAACCGCAACTCCTCCCTCATCTTCATCCACATTGTTGAAGGATCCCACTCAATATCGAAGCATCGTTGGAGCCTTACAGTATGTCACTATCACTCGGCTTGATATCGCTTATGCGGTTAATCGTACTTGTCAATTCATGCACGCCCCTACGTCTCATCATTGGGAGATGGTCAAGCGCATACTTCGCTATTTGAAGGGCACTATTCTTCACGGACTTCTACTCCATCCCACCTTCTCTCGCGCCCTATGCATCTACAGCGATGCTGATTGGGCCGGTTCTCCTAAAGATCGTCGGTCCACAGGCGGCTTCGCAATTTTTCTTGATAACAATCTCATCTCTTGGACCTCCAAGAAGCAATCCACTGTCTCTCATTCCAGCACTGAAGCGGAATATAAATCAATCGCCAACGCCACAGCTGAAGTCATTTGGATTCAATCTCTCCTTCAGGAGCTTCACCTTGCTTCGGCACAAATTCCCAAACTTCTATGTGACAATATTGGAGCTACATATTTGGCGGCCAACCCAATTTTTCATGCTTGCACAAAACATGTGGAAATCGACTTTCATTTTGTACGAGAACGTGTGGCCATGCATCAACTCATTGTTTCCTACATTTCCACCAACGATCAACTGGCCGATATCTTTACCAAGCCTCTATCTCGTGTCAATTTCAAAGTCTACTATCCAAACTCAATGTCTGTCCATCCACATTGAGATTGCGGGGGAGTAATGACAGCAAAGACTAATGAACTCAATGCAGTCATGTGCCATCGCACCTTTCTAGCCGTGTACCATTGCACCTTTCCAAATCACTCTTTGACAAGTTTGATTTGATTACAATCTCTATCCATTAATGAGATTAATTATAATAGGGCTGTCGAAAGGACGTCTGTCAAAGGATGTATCCTGTACATTGTGCATATAATTGTACACCGAATACTCTGTAAGGAATAGAGAAAAGATACACAGATAATTTACACTTCTCTCATCTCTCTGTTACTCTGTCTCGCTTCCTCACACCTTAACCTCTTTCATCATCATTCTATCAAGGAGGACTGCAGCAAATCTTGACGCCTTTGTCAAGGAGGTCATGGGGGCGCACAGTACAAATAAAGTGGAAAGAAGAATCGATTCGGAGGACTTGCTGGGATGTCAACGGGTCGGGTACCGGTGTTTTCCCACACTACCCAAACCCGACCCAATTGATACCACCCGCTACTCGAACCCGACCCGAACCCGGGTTGGGTGTCATCTCTCACAACCCGACCCCGCCGCGGGTACATAAACGGGTACCCGAATAAACATATATGTATAATATTAAACTCAATATCCACGGGTACCCGTCTAGCCTCATGGGTTTTTACGGGTACCTGACCCGATGGTGAAATGGTACCCGGCCCGAAGATAAAATTATTCAATTAAAAGTTCAAAACAATTAAATATTCAAACATTTCAAATATCTAATAAATATTCAAAAACAATCAAATGTCTAACGTGATATTCAAACACAATAAAATATCTAACATGATGTTCAAATATTTCAAATATCTAACAAACCTGATTATCACTAAGTCTAGCCATTATCAATAATTTGATACAGATAACAATAGGAGAATGATAAACCTGGTCATTATCAATAATTTGAAACATAGAGCATCTGATCATCACTAATTCTCAAATTTAATCATCTTGAAGGATACTAGGAAGTAGGAAAGGGCAATTAAAATTGAAGTAGGGAATATTACCAATTACTGTGAGCAATCTTAGGAACGAACATACCCAACAGATATGCTCATATGCCACCATGATTCCAATTATCACGGAAAGTTGCAAGATTATGAAGATACTAATATAGTTTTAAAATGACCATCAAATTTATAGGCGCATCTTGGATAGACAAATTTCAGGAAGCATGAAGAAACCTGATTCACCGACTCGAGTGCCCCTCTCAGATCCTGTGGAGCTATTTCCACTATATAAACAGGCACCTAATAGCAATAACAGGAAACAGATCATCATTTTGTTCAAGCAAAATTCAACCGAAGTACCAACCGTGTATGAGATCACACCAACCCCAAAGCCTTCCAGCAATCGACCCATGTATAAAAACGGCGGACACCAACCCCAATCTCGCCAATGATCGACGGAGGCTGGGCAGCACGAGCGGCGAGCCGGCGACAGAGATTTAGCTACAGGTCGACAGCGGATAAGTCGGCGACAAGGTGGATTCACGATAGCGGTCGGCGATGGGTGAAGAGCAATCGACGGCGAGTCAAGAGCGGTGGAGTGGAGGTGATGCAACGAGACAACGGTGGCGGCAAAGGCGATGCGTCGAGGGCGGCTAGGGTTTTTTGTTTCGTGAAGCTGTGAAGGACAGAAGGTGAGTTAATAACTTATAAGTTAATAGTTTATACGTTTATAAGTTTATAAGTTAATAACTTAAATATAAGTTTATAAGTTATAACTTAAATACTTAATCTATTATAATAATTTATTTATTTATTTATACTAATCGGGTTTGGGTATCGGGTACCTGCAGGTGTAAACCCAAACCCGACTCGAACCCGACACAGGTTATAAATCTTCAACCCAACCCTGCCCCGTTTATAAAAACGGGTACCCGAACCCGCCCTAAACGGGTCGGGTCCGACAGGTTCAATTGACATCCCTAAACTTAATGCAGTCGTGCATCATCGCACCTTTCCAACCGTGTACCATCGCACCTTTTCAAATCACTCTTTGACAAGTTTGATTTGATTACAATCTCTATTTATTAATGAGATTAATTGTAATAGGGCTGTGGAAAGGATGTCTGTCAACGGATGTATCATGTACATTGTGTATATAATTGTACACCGAATACTCTATAAGGAATAGAGAAAAGATACACAAATAATTTATGCTTCTCTCATCTCTCTGATACTTCTCGCTTCCTCACACCTTAACCTCTTTCATCATCATTCTATCAAGGAGGACTGCAGCACATCTTGACGCCTTTGTCGAAGAAGTCATGGGGGTGCACAGTATGAATAAAGTGGAAAGAATAACCGATTAGGAGGACTTGCTCGATAGATTGCTCTCTTTGGGTGAAGGAGGAGACGGCTCCCAAGATATTTTCCTCAGCCGCGATTGCCAAAAGGCTGTCACTTTGGACCTTGGTTATTATTTGAATCTTACATAAGTGTCCAAAATTCTGACCATCAATCATATGCAGGAAATTTTTGCAGGCGGAACTGATACATCCTATACTACAATGGAGTGGGCGATGGCAGAGCTCGTCAAGCAGCCAAAAAAAATGGAGAAGGTGCAGGAGGAGATAAGAAGGGTCGCCGGAACAGAAGAAGAAGAAGATAACATTAGAGAGGATATGGTGAAGGAGATGGTGTATCTCAAGGCAGTCATCAAGGAGGTTCTCCGACTTCACCCTCCCATCCCGCTACTGGTTCCACGAGAGTGCATCAAGGACACGGAGGTGCAGGGCTACGTCATCCCCCAAGGTGCGAGGGTTTTGGTCAATGTGTGGGCTATCGGAAGGGATCCGGCGTTTTGGGGGCAGGAGGCCGAGGAGTTTCAGCCGGAGAGATTTCTCGACGACACCGCCGGCGGCGGCGTCGATCTCAGAGGGCAGCACTTCCAGTACTTACCATTTGGAGCAGGCCGCAGGATCTGCCCTGGACACGATTATGGTATGAGCGTCATGGAGCTTGCTCTCGCTAACTTGCTGTTCCATTTTGATTGGGAATTGCCTCAAGGGGCGACGAGGGAGGAGATGGACATGGTCGAAAGCTCTGGGAGTGCGCAAAAGATCGAATTTGATTCTTGTGCCCAAGATTCCATCCCACAAGCTCGTGGTTTGTATCTATTTTTTTTTCTTAATTTCTTATCAATCACTGATCATGTTTTATGAACTTGAACTTAATTTCTTCTTCTTCTTCTGTTTTTTTTTATGGATTCAGCGGAAAGTCGAGAAGGAAGGAGCAGTTGCACTTTAAATGAAGAGTATCAGCTCCTCACCAGGCCAAAGAAGTTCAATTCCTATTGCGGCTTTGTTCTGGTTTATTTGTGCTTAATTATGTGCGCGTAATTAAAATATTTTATTAGTGTGAAATAATTTCCTATCTTAAGCTATTTATTAATATGTTGGGGGTCTATAATTTATCACTCAACTATAATTGTGATATTCACAAAATAAAATGATCTTAATGTGTGCACAAAGCACGTTAATAGTTCCTTCCTTTAGTTCTTGTATAATGTTCGTGTCAACTAGGAGTATAATACACATGACGCGTGTAAGGTTTATGAGCATTTATACATACGATACGAAGGATTGTTAAGTTGAGTGGTGTCGAATTATGTCATCCTAAACGATTTACACCCTTTTAAGTTTTAACATGATCTACACGTGGGGCTAACATGTATGCTTGACTAGGTTAGCCATTGACCACAAATTGAGAAACTTAGCTACTACAACTAAGTTGGATAACGTAAATTAACCTTCAACCAAGGATGTGTTTCGCAATGTTATTGCTAGTGTTATGTTTTAGAAACTATTGTCTAATTTGAATTATAAAAATGATGTAAAAATTGTATATAAAATTCAAATAGTATACATACTTTACAACTAAACTCATCCACCTTTGTCAAAACTAATAAGTTGGCACCATGGGTGGTTAACAATCCTGATTTATAAGTACTACTAAGGATGCATTTAGTTTGAGAATACTTAAGTTTTACAAGGCCTCTTTCTTGCATTTGGAGCAAAGCTAATGTAAGGGTAAATGGTAAAAGTCATAATTGATCATGCTGTAAGTTAATCTCCATTCAACACTAGTGGTGGCCATCACAAAAATTTCTCCAGGCATAACACAATCCATGGCCTAGGATTCAATTAAAACTTGGCCCAGATCCGGCACGTGGGCACGACCTAAGCGCTCGGCCCATAGGTCGTGCCTAACCCGTGGGCCTTATCGAACACAATCATAAATTTATAATAAAATTATTCCATATGTAAACTCTGAATTATACTCTAACTAACAAAAAAAACACAAACGCATTTCTTACATATTATAAATAATTATACAAATATAATAACTTCAAGAAAAATATATAAAATACTTTAAAAAATAATAAATTTATAAAAATATTAATTCGTTAAAATTTTATTTATATACTAATAATAATATAAATCAGATAATAATAATATAAAAATTTTACAAAATTTTTTATTTCGATAATAACATTATAAAAATTTTAGGGAAATATAAAAAAAATAAGGTAGCATGTGCACAAAAGATCAGCATCTTATTAATGTATCAAAAATATATCCATGACTAAAGTAACTAATACATGAATGAAATATACAAAATTAAAATTACAAAGCAGAAAAACTCTCACTAATCAAAGCATCAAAACATTCAATGATAACCATGCTAACAACATGGTTCACAAAAAACAGAGGGAGCCAAACCTTTGGTTAAAGGATCTGCAATCAACTTGCTAGACTCAATATCTCTATGTCTCTTTTCTTTACATGATCTCTGACGACTGTAAGATATTTAACCTCAATATGTTTTGTTGCATTTGACTTTTTATTGTTCTTTGTGAAGAAAACTACCGAGGAATTATCACAAAATATTTTAAGAGGTTTTGAATTAAAGTCAACAACCAATAAACTTGAGATAAAGTTTTTAAGCTAAACAGTTTGAGTAGTAGCTTCATAATAAGATATGAATTCAACATGTATGGTAGAACTTGCAGTTATGGTTTGTTTTGCACTTTTCCATGAACAGACACCTCCTGCCAACATAAAGATATAACTAGATGTTGATTTCATATTATCACGACAAACAGCAAAATCAGAATCAGAATACCCTTGAATTTCAAGATTATCAACATGTTTATAAGACAACATATATCCTTTTGTCTTTTGTAAGTACCTCATTACTTTCTTAACAGCAACCCAATGAGCATTCCCAGGATTAGATAAATAATCTTGCATATGAAATTTGTTCAATACCCTCTCAATATAAGATTTCTGGAATAAACCTAATAATCTTTGAGTCATGTCTTTGTAAATCTCAATTCCTAAGACAAAGGCAGCTTCACCAAGATCCTTCATGTCAAAAGTCTTAGAGAGGAAAGATTTGCAATCTTGAAGAAAATCAATATCATTACTTGCCAGTAATATGTCATCGACATAGAGAACAAGAAAAATAAATTTTCTTCCGCTAGATTTGAGATATGTACATTGGTCTACCTTATTTTCAATAAAACCAAAAAGAGAAATCATCTCATCAAATTTCAAATACCACTGTTTTGAAGCTTGTTTTAATCCATATATAGACCTTTTCAATTTGCAAACCATTTGTTTTTTTCAACTTCAACAAAACCCTCAGAGTGAGTCATATAAACTTCTTCATTAAGAGTACCATTGTGAAAACTATTTTCACATCCATTTGATGTAGTTCTAAATCAAAGTGAGCAACAATAGCCATAATGATGCGAAAAGAATCTTTAGAGGAAACAGGAGAAAAAGTTTCACTATAATCAATACCTTATTTCTAAGTGAAACCCTTAGCAACAAGTCTTGCCTTGAACCTTTCTATTTTGCCATTAGCATCTTTCTTGGTTTTAAAAATCCACTTACATCCTACTGGTTTGCAACCACTAGGAAGTTCCTCTAGTTCCTATACAAATTTATGGAACATTGACATTATTTCATCTTCTATTGTAATTCTCCACATATGAGATATGGGATAAGAAATAGCCTTTGAATAATTAATAGGATCATTTGAGTATCCTAAATTAAAATCATGTTCACCAAGGAAAATAAAATAATCATCTGAAATAGCATATTTCCTTTGCCTAGAGGATCTCCTTATAGGATTTAAAGAAGGAGATGACAATTCAGAAGTACTGATAACAGGAATATTATCAGAATCAGAGTTGCTAGCAGGAGCAACTACACAATCAAAATCTTCATGAGAGATAGGCAAAGGTATAGCAACATGAGTGACAGGATTACTTTCAGAAGGAAAAACCCCAGAAGATTTGTTTTCAGAATCATATTCCAGAAATTTAACAGTTTGAGAATCAACAATCTTAGTACCTTGAGAAGGGCAATAAAACATGTAGCCTTCAGAGTGAGGAGGATATCTAATAAAGAAACAGCATGTCGACCTCAAATCAGTTTTTTTTTTTTCATTTGGGTTATAAATTTTGACTTCAGCATGACAGCCCCAAATGCGAACATGTTTCAAACTAGGTTTCCTTCCAACCCAAGTTTCAAAAGGAGTTTTGGGAACAAATTTAGAGGGAACACAGTTCAAAATATACATTTTAGTTTTAATAGCTTCACCCCAAGGAAAAACAGGAAGATTTAAATTAGACATCATACATCGCATCATATCTTTAAGAGTGCGATTTCTCCTTTCAGCTACACCATTTTGCTCAGGACTACCTGGCATAGTGTATTGTGCCATAATACCACAATCCTGAAGGTATTTGGCAAAATGGTCCAATGTATTGCCCTGTAGAAGTATGACAACTATAATATTCACCACCACGGTCAGATCTCACAATTTTAATGACCTTTCCTAACTGCTTTTCAACTTCAATCTTGAAAACTTTAAACTTTTCTAAAGAATCAGATTTTTCCTTTATGAGATAAAGAAAACCATAGTGAGAAAAGTCATCAATGAAAGTGATGAAGAACCTACAACCACATAAGGTCGAAAATAGAGGGTGAGAGATATCAGTGTGAATAATCTCAAGAAGACAATGACTGTGCATAGCTATTTTTTATTTAGATTTAGTCAATCTCCCTCTTATGCAATCTACACAAGTACCCAAAAGATTAAGGTCCAATTGAGGCAAGGAGTTATCTTTTACAGGCCTTTCAATTCTTGCTTTAGAGATAGACTCAATTTTTTATGTCATAAAACAGACAAATTTATATTCACTTCAAAATTATAGGCTTGCTCAAAAGCTGAGTTTAAACATACTTTGTATAGATTATCAACCAATATGCATTTACTAATAACTTGAGAAGAATTAAGAATCAACTCAGCCATGCCATTTCCAAACTTAAATTGAAAACCAAGCTTTTCTAGAATAGAAACTGATATTAAATTCTGTATGAAAGAAGGTACATAAAATGTCTTTTCTAAAATAAGATTAAACCCCGAATCTAGAATTAAACTAACAGATCTAATATATTCTACTTCAACATTTGCATCATTTCCACTTTAAGAATGACTTCCTCCTTTTTTTGGTTTCTATTTTCTTATGAACCCCTGTAAAGTCATAGAGACATTAATTGTTGCACCACTGTCAAGCCACCAAGTATTGGGTGGTGCACTTATAAGATCATATTCATGATAGACATAAGATTGAACCACCTTCATAATGACTTCAGATTTATCATAAGTTGAATACCTTTGACCAACCATTTCAATAAAGGATTTTGCATTCTGAATCTTAGGAAGTTCACTAAGTAAGTGTTTAGAAATAGACTTTCTCATTGCATGCAAACTTAGCCTGTTAGATCTATCTCATTTAGTATATAAATCTTTTACTTCCTGAGTATTATCATTAGTAGGCTTAGGAGATTTAGACTCTCTGAGTGCCATCCCAAGAGAAAAAAGAACATCTTCTTTCCATCTTTTAAAATTTGAACCAATCAAGATTTCAATAGTGGCTTGGTTGTAATTGATAGAGAAGGAGACGGAATGCATCAACAAAATAGGAGTTAACACAAAAAATGAATACAAAGTTAATATTAATGTATGAGCAATTATGAAAAAATTGAGCTCTAACAAGAATAACATTAAAATGGGAAAAAATTTCTCATTTTGCATATGACCTCAATTATATTAGTTAACCATCCCCCTTTGGGCAGGTAAATTAACTAACATAATATTAAAAAAAATTTATCATCACAAATTTTGAATATACAAATTAATTATAAATGAGCCACTTTGGTGGCCAAACATTTATAATAATTATAATACAATGATAATCATAAAAGATTGAACTTGATTTATCTTAAATTATATCAATTAATTACCCTATTTGGACAAGTAAATTAACCAAAATAATAGAGATAAAACCACCATCACATAAAAATATTATAACATATTATAATTAATTATAAATGAGCTACTTTATAGCCAAACATTTATAATAATTATAATATAAATTTTATACAATGTTAAAATATTTTTGGAGATTAAATCCATTTACATTCTCACTAGAATTATTAATCATCGCAAATTATATTAATTGATAACTCCCGTTGGGCAAGTTAAATAACTAATATAATTAGGATGACAAATAATTCAATATGACAAATATTATATTAAAGCTATGAATAAATCACTTTGTGATAAATATTCATAATAAATTATAATAATTGTCAATATTATAATTAAGATGTGATATAACTAGGGATGGCAACGGGGCGGGTCGGAGTCGGGTTTTGTCATCCCCGACTCGACCCCGACTTCCCCACACCCGTCCCCGAACCCGACGGGTTTAGAAAACCCTACCCCACACCCGACCCCGCAGGGAAACCCGACCCCGCCCGACCTAAAATATAAATATATATTATAAATAATATTTTAAAATTAATTTGCATTCTTTATTCATAATATATAAATAAAAAAATATTTTACATAAACTATATCATCATTTATACATAAATTATTAAAATTTAGTAACTAGGTTATAACTTATAAGGGGTAAATTTGTTATTTTAATAGTCGGGGCGGGTTCGGGGTCAGGTTCGGGGCGGGTACCTAAATTCCCATACCTAACCTTGACCCGACCCCCGGTCAACTCGGGCTTTCCCCGTTGACTTCGGGTCGGGTCGGGTCCGGTTGGGGATGAGGTTTTTTGTCATCCCTAGATATAACTCACATGATTCTAAAATAGGCAAATTAAGCCCGTTGGTAATTTTATTAGAATTTAATTCAATAAAAAAATAAAAAAGATTATAATCATAATTATAATTAAAATCAGAACCGTCGAAAACGAAAAAAAACAAATTCACGCCGACGCTCGCATCTCCCTTCACGTGTCAATTGACGCGTGCACACGCGTGCACACGCAGCCACGCGCGACCGCAACCACGGACGCACGCTGCACACGCGACGCAGCCACGCCACCACGCGCATCGTCGTTTCCAGCCGAGGACAAGCACGCATCGCCGTCGACGGCGCGCAATGCTGGAAACGAGCCGAGGACGTGCGTCATCGAAGCCAAAATCTAAGCTCGAAGCCTCACGGCGCATGCAGCCGCGCCGCTCGCAGAAATCGCCGAAATCCAGCGGAAATCTCCGAAATCCCACCGACATCCGATGAGAACCGCCAACATCTGGCGAAATCCGCCGCAATCCGCCAAAATTTGCTGAAATCTGACGAAATCCGCCGACGATGAGACCAGCAGCCAAGATAACTCGCCGAGGACGCGTCGCCATTGTCGACGACGAAAACGTTCTCGCAGGTGAGGATCCGCCGAAAAATTGCTCAACGACGGGTCCAACGACCAACAAAAGTAGTCGACGACGAAATCCACCGCTCCTATCTGGAGCATCAGCAGCTGAAAACACGTCCACAATTTCGACAACAAGAGATCTTACAGGCGAGGATCCGTCAAAATCCGCTCGAGATCCGACCAAAACCGACGAAAACGCTGAAAACCTCCAGAAATCTAATGAAATCCAGCGACATCCGTTGAAATCTACTGGCGTCCGCTGACGACGAATGCAGCGGCCAAAACTCTAGCCGCTGACCGAAAACCCTAATCGCCGTCGGATATCACCGCTTCCTCCTAGTCACCGACGACAGAGAAGAAGAACCGCGGATGCCTAAGACTGCCCTGCCTCGCACAAGCGACTGACGTGATCCCTTTACGATCGGCGAAAGAAAATTTTCGATTAGGGCAAGCCGACAACGACGACGGCGACGGCAAGGAGAAGGCACCGAGAAGGCTTCTCATAGGGTAATTTTTTTTATGATAATGTTTTGCATAATTTTTTATCGTGCGTAATTTTTTTCTTAATAATATTGATACCATTGGATAGATTAGAATGTATAGATTAAGAATATATAATTTTTTTTTTAAAAAAATATATTTACTATAAAAACGAAGCCTCTTACATAAGAATTCCTGGGTAGGCTACATAGAAAAAGCGCTCGACGATAGCTGCCGCTGTTGCATGAGAAGAAAAAACAGGGCAGTTCGAAAAACAAAAGACAAAAATAGGTTGTTTTTCACTCGGATTTCCAGATTGGACACACAGAGATAGTGCTTCAAAAATCATGGAAAAATTTCAATGATAATTTTCAAAAACAATGGTAAATATCATGCATCCTAATTCATACAAGAATAACTCTGATACCAAATGTTCGATAAAAATATGTAATATTCATATGTAATTAGTCTATCTAAAATTGATCAACTGCATGGGTGAAGATTTTTCATTTATTATTAGAAACCAAAACGATCAAGATGTAAGTGGGGACATATCCCATATATATAGTAATAGAAAAACCCTAGACTACTCCATTAAGTAAAATGGGAATTGCTGCTACTGGAGGTGAAGGAGAAGCTCGGAGGAGGAAATAGGGGAAATAGAGAAGAATGTCAAAGTTGTCAGCTGAATGGTCGGAGAAGATGCCGAAAAGTCAGGGAAAACCCTTTCGTTTATTCACGTGAACGAAACACCTAAACCCATATACAAGATTCACTCAAATCTCTCAGAATCTCACTGTTCACCGCTCAAATGGGACGACGACAACTCTCGCCGTTGTCTGTGTTCTCACTCGTCGTCGTCATTCGCTACTCGAGGAAGCCAACGCTGCCACCACATGGAGTAGGATTCTCGCAGCTTGTCTCTCAAAACTCGCCTTCGAAGGAGATCTCTGTTCACTACTCCTTATGTCCGCCTCTACCTCCGCCTCTGCCTCGCAGCTTGTCTCTGCCGCTTGCGCTGCATCCTCTTTTCCAAATCGGGCTCGCTGAAGACCTTGCCCGTGCTGCCGATCCCGCTCACGACTGTGTCTGCGCTGCTACTAGAATCCCGGAGTTGACACTGCCACTCCCATCCGCAATGTTGCCGAAGAAGCCATTGAAGATGACTTCCTCACCGTTGCGCTGAAATCGTTTAAGCTGCATCTTGAGACGGAAAAATGTCCTAGGCACGGGGCCCGTGCCTAATTCTTATGCACGGTCGTTAATCAACCTTTAATGTTCACGTATCTCGAAAAAAGAAATGGAAGTAAACTTTTCATGAACTACTATTAAGTGTTAAAAAGTTCGATAATGAATATTACAGTTCGACAATAAGCATAAATTAAAAAATTACTATAAATAATAAGAAAATTAAAATAAATTTACTACAATTCATACCAAAATATTCTACACTTTTTCTATTAGTTTATGTAAGTTTTATGCAAGTTTTAGTCAAGTTTCGACAATATATGACAAAGTTCGACGAAATATATACAAAGTTCGACGATATATATACGAAGTTCGACGATAATTATACAAAGTTCGATGATAATTATTGTCGAACTTGTACATCTATTGTCGAACTTTTTCAAACATAACCAAGTTTGACAATATATATACAAAGTTTGACGAAAACTATTGCCGAACTTGTACATCTATTGTCGAACTTTTTCAAACATAACAGCAGGTTGCTTCCGTTAGCTTCTAGTTTTTTGCTTTGGGATACGCACTCTCTAAACGGTAGATTAGTTCTTTTTTGGGGATACGTAAATACTGAACGGTGGATTAACTACTGTGCGTAAGAATTAGGCATGGGGCCCATGCCTAGGACATTTTTCCTTGATTTTTGCCCTAGCGTGGATTTGGGCCAATGACTAGGTTTTGTTGCTTCAACATTGTGGACTTGGGCTATCGCCCAAGCCTCTTTGTCTCGTAGCCTGGCTCGATGAGATTCGAGTGTTACAATAGCCACGACCCTCATGGCCGATCTAACCCTAATGGGTTTGAGCTATGTATCACACAATTAGGAGAGACAAGCTTACAATTGTCTAGAAAATTTTCATTCAATAATCTTGGTTCTCCCTTGTTGTGTACTGTATGTGTATGCAAAGTATTTAAACAAAATCAATAATTTAGATAGTCATTTATAGGCGTATTACAAATATTAAAAAAAACTTTATTGTATAAAAAATTTAATAAAACTAATTATTCATCAAGTCATCTTATAACAATTGGGCTTAATGTCAAGTCTTATGTGAATGTTTAGTTTAACATTTTTTTATCCTACATCAGTATAATTTAAAACTGAAGGTGTGGTACTATCGGATTGACGATTATTTGAAGCAAAGGAATTTTTTAAAGCTAATTGTTTATTTTTTATGTTGATGATTTAATTGTTAAAGGAACAATCTTGTATTATTTAATAAATTTAAGAGGGAGGTGGATGCTGAATTTGAAATGACATATATTGGGCTGATGTCATATTATCTTGACATTGAAGAAAAATAATCCAATGAAGTAATCTTTGCATCTTAAAAGAATTATACACTCAAGATTTAAAAGGAGTTCGATATGAAGAATTATCAATCTATTTCTATACTTGTTGATCATGGAATCAAGCTATCAAGATATGATCTTGCTAAAAAGATTGGCAAACAAATGACCTAGAGTTGGTATTATAAATCGCTTTACGGAGTTCAAAGAAACACATGATAACACTCTCAACTTGTGAAATTGAATTTTATTGCTACTATTTGTGTTTGTTATTTGGCTTAGAAACTCCTTAAAAATGATACAAATGTGTCAAAATGAAATTACTGAAATTTTAATGAATAATACTTTAGCTATTTTATTAGGTAAAAATTCTTTTTATAATGGTAGAAGTAAACAAATTAATACAAAATTTGATTTCATAAGCGAAAGCATCAAGGAGGTAGAGCTAAAATATTGATATCTCAAGATTAAATTGTTGATATACTAATTGCATCAAATCTCTAACTGGAAATATCATTTTTTTCTAATTGCATCAATAACTATACATATTAGTTAGAGATAAGTACAATAAAAGCTTTTGCCTGTCAATGGACCTAAGGTTGCGTTTCTTTGGATGGAATCCATAGTGAAAAAAAAAAATACATTGAATCTAGTAGCAAAATCTACTAAATTCGTTTTACACTCCCTTTCGCTGTAGATTCCGTCCAAAAAAAGACAACCTAAGTTGTCATTCATAAGTTGGAGATCAGTGAGAGGATGAGCAATTTAGGGTGTGTTTGGTATAGCTGGAACTTTTAGCTTCTACTGGTTAAGAAAGTGCTGATTGAAAAATAGCTGATTAGAAAAGCTAGATGATGTGTTAAATTAGTGTAGAAATTGATAGCCAAACAGACTAGCTTCTCAAAAATAGCTTTTGCAGCCAACAAAAGCAGCTCAGAAGCTGTGCCAAACGCAATCTTTGTTGGCTAGAGAATGAAGTTAAATGAGTGGAATTGATGCAAACAACAACCTTGTTACAATTGAAACATTTTATTTAGTTTGTGTAAGTAACCACACCATTATTCTCATAAAATTTTAAAGGTCGAATCTTGTTTCGGCACTTACTTTGTTGACTCTACTGGTTATTCAGCATAAAGTAGTTAAAAAGAAGTTTAGTGATAAATTGTAGAGGTAAAAAAAATATAATTTTTAAAAGTTATATTTTTTGCTTTTTCAAAAAAATAAATCCTTCGATTTTACTTATAATTTTAAATATTATTATTTTAAATTAATGGTGTACATTATATAAATTGACGAATGATAAATATCTCTTATCACATGATCCTACAATAAGATTAGGTTAAGGGGGCATATTTTCTCAACCCAGACTCTGCCGAACTATCATTGGCAGGGTCTTTTAATCACCGTATATTCTATCATCAGCAGCACAAATCTCAAGGCAATGGTTTATGTGACAAACTAGAACTAAATTTCCACTATGTAGTATTAAATTTCTACGAAATTACAATATATGTAAAAATTCATGAAAAATAACAAACAAATGAAAGATAATTTGTACAATATTTTATTTTCTTACTACTAAGTTAGTTATGTTGTTAGTTACCATAACTAACTTAGGTTTAAAATAAATATCAACTAAATTTTCACTATGTAGTATTAAATTTCTAGGATATTACAATAAATATAAAAATTTATAAAAAATATGCATAAATAAAAGATAACTTGTACAATATTTTATTTTCTCGGTACTAAGCTAGTTATAATAGCTAACTTAGATTTAAAAGAAAATTTAATTGAATTTTCATTATATAATATTAAATTTTTATAATATTATAATATATGAAACAAAATTTATAAAAAATATGCACAAATAAAAAAAAACTTGTACAATGTTTTATTTCTTTAGTACTAAACTAATTATCACATAACTTAAGTTTTAAAAAAATGAATCTAAATTTTTACTATATATTATTAAATTTCTACGATATTATAAAATATTTTATCATGTACTATTAAATTTTTATGATATTAAAAAATATTTAATAATATTTTTTGTGATTAAAAGATAGTTGGGTGGTGCCGAAAAAACGCACCAAGGTTAAGTTGGGGTTGAGCTAGTTCAGTAGTTAGACTAGTTTTGCCGACAAGTGAGGCGTAAATTTTTTGAAATGTGGTGCATGTGAGATCATTGTAAATTAAATTTGTCATTGAGAAGAAAACTCCAAACAATGTCCATGTCGAGATGTGATGCAATTTGAAATTGATGCGAAATAAAATAATCCAAATAAACATTTAAAAAAATTAAAATACTTAAGTAACTAGACAAAGGCAGCTATTGGAAATCTCAAGCGGCTTTCAGGGAACAGTAATGTAAGCCTTACGCATCTCGCCGCTCGTACGCGTCTCGAGCTACGCCCGTCGTCGCCTCCAGCCATCGCCGCCTCTGCCGTCGTCGCCTCCTCTGTCGTCGTCGTCGCCTCCAGCCGTTGTCGCCTCGGGTCGTCGCCGTCACTGCCTTCGGTCGTCGCTGCACCATCCATCGCCGATTGCCCATCGCCACACCTTCCAGATCCCGTCGGCAAGGCGCCGAACGCAGAGATGATTCCCCCAAATCCTGTCGCCCTTCGCGTGGAGACGACGGGATTTGGGATTTTATTTTATTTTTTTTTTAATTTTTTACTAAGTATTAATAAATAAGAATTTTTAAAATTAAAATAATAAAATATATATATAAGAGAATAAATATTTCTATTTAAAATTAAATTAAAGAAAATAAAAAATTAGGGAATTCTTAAAAAAAAAATTATCTATTTTAAGCTTAAATTCTAGTTAAAAAATATTTAGTGTTGTGTTAGGTAATTTTAAGATTAGTCATCTAAAATTCATATATATACATATATAAATATAAATATAATAATTAAAAAATATTTATTATTATATTAAATAGTTATAAATTATATATATATATGAGAAAATTTTATTTATATAATAGTTTAAAAATTAAATTTATTGTTGTGTAAAGTACTTTTAAATTTTAAGAATAAATTAAAAAAATTTTCTTAATAGAACTGAACAGCACAGCACAGCAGCTCACAGTTATTTATCAGACCAGCTAATACATCCAAACAGCCTCAACTTTTCAGATCAGCTCAACTCAGATCAGCCACTAGGCAGAAGCTCCCGCCAAAAGCTCCAGCCACCCTAAACTGAGCCAAATTCACGTGCTCAATACTTCTAGTATTATTTGGAACCATTTTTTTTATATATATTAGGTGACACGAGCAATAGAAAATAGAAAATTTCTATTGGAGCATATAGATAAGGAAGAAAAAGTTAATGTAAGAAGTCCAAATCCATCCATTTCAATGAAGACGTGGTATCTCACATTCAATAGTAGTAATAATAATAATAAATTTTAATTAAATTATTATGCAGAGATTCTATATCAGATTTCTTATTAAAAATTGATTGTCTGATTAAAAAATATTTATTTTAAATTAGAGCAATTCAAAACTATGAGTATAATTGAAGCATTAGAGATCAAAGATGCCCACACACACAAAGCTGGAGTAAGTCTTTCCAAATTGCATAGACTGCGCTATGTTGAGAGATTTGCTTCTCCTCCTCCTATTCGTCGTCTCTGTTCTCCACCTCCTGCGCCCAGCGCAGCCCAAGAAGCACAACCAACTGCCTGGGCCACGCCGGCTTCCTCTTATCGGCAACCTCCACCAGCTCGGGTCGCTCCCCCATCACTGCATGCGAGCGCTGTCCAGGAAATACGGCCCCGTTATGCTCCTCCACTTGGGCCGCGTTCCCACGGTAGTCATCTCCTCCCCCGCGGCCGCCGAGGAGATTTTGAAGACTCATGACCTCGCATTCGCGACCAGACCGAGCTCGAGCATGGTTGACCGCCTCGTTTACGGGTCTCAGGACATCGCCTTCGCCAAGTACGGCGACAGATGGCGGCAGCTGAAGCGCCTGTGCATCATTCACCTACTCAGCTCCCGGCGAGTGAGCTCTTTCCGCTCTATCCGTGAGGAGGAGACGGCCTTTCTCGTGGACACGATCCGTGCCGCCGCTGGCACTCCGGTGAACGTGGCCCAGATGATCGTGTCCCTCACGAGCAGCACTATTTGCAGAGCTGCTTTCGGTATCAAGTACGCCGACGGAGGGAGCAAATTCCAGGCGTTGATCGAGGAGTGGATGGTACTGGTCGGGTCCTTTCCGCTGCGAGACCACATACCGACGCTCGGATGGCTCGATTGGCTCAGCGGGCTGGACGAGAAGGTGAGGGGGACTGCAGCAAATCTTGACGCCTTTATCGAGGAGGTCATGGGGGCGCACAGTAGGAATAAAGTGGAAAGAAGAACCGATTCGGAGGACTTGCTCGATAGATTGCTCTCTTTGGGTGAAGGAGGAGACGGCTCCCAAGATATTTTCCTCAGCCGCGATTGCCAAAAGGCTGTCACTTTGGTACTTGGACCTTGTTTATTATTTGAATCTTACATAAGTGTCCAAAATTCTGACCATCAATCATATGCAGGAAATTTTTGCAGGCGGAACTGATACATCCTACACTACAATGGAGTGGGCGATGGCAGAGCTCGTCAAGCAGCCAAAAAAAATGGAGAAGGTGCAGGAGGAGATAAGAAGGGTCGCCGGAACAGAAGAAGAAGACATTAGAGAGGATATGGTGAAGGAGATGGTGTATCTCAAGGCAGTCATCAAGGAGGTTCTCCGACTGCACCCTCCCATCCCGCTACTGGTTCCACGAGAATGCATCAAGGACACGGAGGTGCAGGGCTACGTCATCCCCCAAGGTGCGAGGGTTTTGGTCAATGTGTGGGCTATCGGAAGGGATCCGGCGTTTTGGGGGCAGGAGGCCGAGGAGTTTCAGCCGGAGAGATTTCTTGACGACACCGCCGGCGGCGGCGTCGATCTCAGAGGGCAGCACTTCCAGTTCTTACCGTTTGGAGCAGGCCGCAGGATCTGCCCTGGACACGATTATTCTATGAGCGTCGTGGAGCTTGCTCTCGCTAACTTGCTGTTCCATTTTGATTGGGAATTGCCTCAAGGGGCGACGAGGGAGGAGATGGACATGGTCGAAAGCTCTGGGATTATGGTGCGCAAAAGATCGAATTTGATTCTTGTGCCCAAGATTCCTTCCCACAAGCTCGTGGTTTGTATCTATTTTTTTTTCTTAATTTCTTATCAATCACTGATCATGTTTTATGAACTTGAACTTAATTTCTTCTTCTTCTTCTGTTTTTTTTTATGGATTCAGCGGAAAGTCGAGAAGGAAGGAGCAGTTGCACTTTAAATGAAGAGTATCAGCTCCTCACCAGGCCAAAGAAGTTCAATTCCTATTGCGGCTTTGTTCTGGTTTATTTGTGCTTAATTATGTGCGCGTAATTAAAATATTTTATTAGTGTGAAATAATTTCTTATCTTAAGCTATTTATTAATATGTTGGGGGTCTACAATTTATCACTCAACTATAATTGTGATATTTACAAAATAAAATGATCTTAATGTGTGAAGAAAGCACGTTAATAGTGCCTTCCTTTAGTTCTTGTATAATGTTCGTGTCAACTAGGAGTATAATACACATGACGCGTGTAAGGTTTATGAGCATTTATACATACGATACGTAGGATTGTTAAGTTGAGTGGCGTCGAATTATGTCATCCTAAACTATTTAGACCCTTTTAACATGATCTACACATGGGGCTAACATGTATGCATGACAAGGTTAGGTGGTGATCCATCCATCCTAACAAAATTCTATGCTGTATATAATCAAAATTCTAGACTCCATAATGTTTGGGTACAGTGTGAAGAGGTTGTCATAAGTTCCATGTCCTTTTTTTATAAATAAGAGATACCTAGAGGTGAGCAAAAGTTTGATAATAATTAAATTTATTGGCAAAATTGATAAGAAAAATTCTATAAATTTGGTATCAACTATCAATGTCGTTAACGATAACTATGTTTTTTTTATGAGTGTTAGTGTTAGTAATTTTTTAGTTTAGTGAATTACTAAATTTACAAATATAAGTTATGGGCAAATTTAGTTTGATAATTATAATTTATGTGAGAATTAAAATAAAGTAGATTGGGTAATAAATAGGTTGAGAGCAAATTTAATATATTTATATAGGAAAAATAATTTAAAACAGTAAATTTGCAAATAGATAATTTACTATATTATTGATATTCAAATTGGCAACTGATGGTGGTAGACACACCAAAGAAAAATGCCCAAGCAAGGATCTAGATAGTGTGCTTGCATCAACTAAAATTTAATATATTCTAAAGTAATTGATAAGGCGCGGATCACAAAGCACTAGTAAGTAAAATTTTATAGATTTAAACCAATTTTATAAAATACTAACCAATTGCATAAAATATTGGTTAAAATATATAAATTGATTAATATTCTAAGAAATTGGTCCAAATTAATAAAATTTTATTTAAATTCTATGAAAATTTATGGAATCCAACAAAATTTATTTATATTTTGAGATTTCAACCCCCATTAATTACTTTTAAGATGCGTGTATATGTGATTTATGACCTTGCCTAAGATGCTTGGGCAAATCTATACTATAAATTTCTCAAAATGAGAAACACAAGACTCAATAGAAAAATGCATGATTGAGAACCCAACACAAACAACGAAATCAAGCATGAGATAGATAACACCAAAAATACTTGGCCCATATGATGAAATAAAGGTTTTAAGCGGGCCACTGTTTGGAACGGTGGCCCCATATGTGAATGGTGCGTGGCCTGTGAATGGTGGGTGGGGCCACCGTTCCAAGTGATGGCTCCACTTTCAACTTTTTTCTAACATGATAGGGTGAGATCAGATACAACACGACACAAGGCATGACCTATGTCTTATAGTACACCAATCCCGATATGGCTCAACTTTTTAAATGAGAAAAATAAAAAAGTAATAAAAATTTAAGAATATTAAAAATAATTTTTTTAAAAAATTGAAAAACTTTTAAAACACAATTATACCCATATTTTTGAGAATTTAGGATATTTTAGTAGGGAAATAGGTAATAGAACTTATTTGAAATTCAAATTTGGACATCTAAATTTAAAATTAAAAAATATTTTAAAACGCAAGTCATGTGATATTGACTAGTCTATAGGACATGCAATGCTTAGCCTAGATCGTCCCATGCCAGTGCGGATTGCGATTTCCTCAGCTTGTTTATTGAAGAGTATTAAAAATCACTATATAATAAAGTGTTACACAAAATGATAGAATAATATTTACAGGTATCACAAGTCAAATATCTATTTTTTTTATGTAACATTAGAACCTTGGGATGTTTAAACGTTACCTAATTAAATATAAAATTTTATGTTAATTTTAAATTAGTTTATAAAATGTATTTTAATTAATAATAAGAAATATATTATATAATGATTATATTATTATTAGTTTAATAAATAATAATAAATATATTTTTTTATTTTAAAATTAAAAAACATACATATAAACTCGGATCTACTGATTAAAACTCAATGCATTTAACACAAATCCATTTTGTTTTGCTAGTGGCCGATAATCTAATTAAATTGTCAGTCTCTAAATTATAGAATTTGTACTCTTAAGCTCGAGGGTGGTCTTAAGGTTTGATCTAACCAAGAAAATTCACCATTTGAATATTATGCTAAAGCTATAAATTATTTATATGATCTTAAATAGACTAATTTTATACATTTTATGTCACACTCGATGAAACTTTATTGCTTAGTATAATAAATTTTATAGCTTGGTATAATCCACAACACAATGTTATATATAGACGAGATAGCATAGTCAGTTATAATAAATTATAACAAATATCTCACATTATTTCACTACAAGTTAAGGTCAGGTAGGCTCCGACCAAGATTAGCTTAAATTATCTGAAATCACAATGAATTAAATTAATGCTTGCGAAAAAATTCCAAAAGAAAAGAGGTGGGTTGTTCACTTCATCATAATTTACTTCAAATTATGCCATCACATGATGCACAATGGACTTTCAAATTGATGAGAAATAAAATAATATAAATAAATTTAAAAATTATAAAAAATAATTAAATAACCCGGCAAGTTTCACACCCTCAAAACTTTAGTATTTTTTTATACCATCTAATTTCTTTAGCATTAAGTGCATCGTAATGCAGCCAAAGTTGGTGAGACATCATTTAAAGACGATCGATGTATTAAATATGAAAAATGGCCTACCACAAAATGCAATAGTATCTATTTTGTCATTTTAAATAATTGAAGGGATTCCTGAACAAATAATCAAAATTGTAACTTACAAAAAAGTACTTACGTTTTTACAAATTATTTATCTAATAAAAAAATCTTATGGAGAGATTCTACATAAGATTTCTTGTACAAAACATACATTTTTTTATTCTCTGATTAAAATGTTTATTTATCTTTTAATTAGAGCAATTCAAAACAAATCTATTCAGAATAAAACATCTGGAAGATCGAAGATGTCAACAGATTGCGCTATTTTGAACGATATGCTTCTCTTGATCCTCCTGTTCGCCGTCTCCGTTCTCCTCCTCCTGCGCCGAACGCAGCAGAAGAAGCAGGGCAGCCTGCCGGGGCCACGCCGGGTTCCACTCATCGGAAACCTCCACCTACTCGGCCAACTCCCCCACCACTCAATACGAGACCTGTCCAGGAAATACGGCCCCATCATGCTCCTCCATTTGGGCTGCGTGGCCACGGTGGTCGTCTCCTCCGCCACGGCCGCTGAGGAGATTTTGAAGGCTCACGACCTCGCATTCGCGAGCCGCCCCAGCTCGACCATGACCGACCGCCTCTTTTACGGTACTAAGGATATCGCCTTCGCCAAGTACGGGGATAGATGGCGGAAGCTGAGGCGCGTATGCACAATTCATCTTCTCAGCTCCCGGCGAGTGAGCTCTTTCCGCTCTATCCGTGAGGAGGAGATGGCCCTTCTGGTGGAGACGATCCGCGCCGCCGCTGGCACTCGGGTGAATGTGGCCGAGACGATCATCTCCCTCACTAGCAGCATTATTTGCAGAGCGGCTTTCTCGAACAAGTACGCCAACTAGGGAGCAGATTCCAGGTGTTGATTGCGGCGTGGATGGAGCTGCTGGGGTCGTTTCCGCTGCGAGACCACATACCGTCGCTGGGATGGCTCGATTGGCTCAGCGGGCTGGACGAGAAGGTGAGGAGAACTACAGCAAATCTTGATGCCTTTGTGGAGGAGGTCATGGGGTCGAACAGAATAAATAAAGCGGAAGGAACAACTCATGCGGAGGATTTGCTCGATAGATTGCTGTCTTTGGGTGAAGAAGGAGATGGCTCCCATGATATTTTCCTCAGCCGGGATTGTCAAAAGGCTCTAACTTTGGTACTTACACTCTGTTTATAAATTAATTTGTTTCAAAATTTGATCGTATCAATATACGATCCCTACCTTGGCACGTACGTGATTGAATACAAACACCATTAATTATGTGCAGCAAATGTTTGCTGCCGGAACAGATACATCCTTTGTTGAATTATAAACTTGAAGGCGACCTTGGATGATGCAGCCATCGCCTCGGACACTGCAAGCGACGCCTCGGAAGCTAGCCGGACGCGTCGATCACGACGAACGCGTCGATTCTCTGTTTTCCATTTTGTTTCTGTATTTAATTTTCCCTATATAAACACTTGTAATGCAACATTTTCAATATACCGAGTTCAAGTTCTTCATACCTGTCTCTTCCTGAGTTCTTTCAAAACTCGGTTAAATCTAGCACTTTGTTTGTGAGTGCCTTCTGATCGCAACAAAGTGGTATCAGAGCCCGGTGGGAGAAGGAAGCCGTCGTTAAAACCAGGAGGAGAGTATAGTGTTCGGTGTTGAGGAGGGAAGAAGGGAATCGAATTGCCGACGAGAGAGTCTCGCCGAGATTGCAAACAGCACAACAGGTTGCTGCAGAAGCGTCCGGTCACACACAGGGACCGTGACAAGGAGGAGAGTCCGGCAAGAGAAGCCGTGACAGGAAGATCGTCGGATCACACACAGTGATCGCGACGAGGTGGCCGAGAGAGAGATCTCGTGCACACTGAAAAAAAAACCACTCACATCGCCACATACCTTCTCGCTGGAAAGATCCACCGCTGCAAGAAAAACCATTGCTGAAGAAATTGACGAAGAAGGAAGAAATTTGAAAAAAATCACGTCGTCGCGAGGAAGAAGACGCCTCGGAAAGGTAAGAGAAATAAAATAAGGGAAGAAATAGCTGTGAGAATAGAAAGCTTTTGAAAGAAAAGAGAGAGGCGTTAAATCGGTGTCAGAGAGAAAAAGGAAAGATTGAGAGAGGAAAAGAGAGGGACGAACAGCTGGCATAGAGATTGAGAAAAAGCAATTTTTGGAAAAGAAGAGTAGAAAATTTGAGTGAAAAAGATGGTAAATAATTTTGTTATGTCCCTAAATTATCAAAAGAAAGATTTGATAATTGGTGTATTTGTATGAAAGCTATTTTGGGTGCACATGACGTTTGGGAGATTGTAGAAATTGGATATGTGACTCCAGAAAATCCTGCGGTGCTTACACAAGCCCAAAGAGATCTTAAGAGGAAAGATCAGAAGGCAATCTCGCTCATCCACCAAGCACTGGATGAAGACATGTTTGAGAAGGTATCAAATGCTACTACCGCCAAGCAAGCATGGGACATGCTTCAGACGACGTGCAAGGGTAGCAACAAAGCGAAGAAGGTACGACTTCAAAACCTTCGAAAAGAATTTGAAGCGGTAAATATGAAGGAATACGAGAAGGTATCGGATTACATCTTCAAAGTCACAGCGATTGCGAACCAGATGAAAAGGCTGGGTGAAGACATAGAGGATCTAAAGGTAATAGAGAAAATACTTAGATCCTTAACTGAAAAATATGATTACATAGTGACTGCCATAGAAGAGGCAAAAGATCTAGACGAGATGACCATTGAAGAGCTGACTGGGTCACTGGAAGCACATGAAGAGAAGCTCAACAGAAGAAAGAAGGAGCCTGTAGAACAAGTTCTACAGTCAAAATTGAACATACAAGAAGGAAGTATTCAAAACTTCAGAGGCAGAGGAAGAGGTCGCTACCAAAATACTGGTAGAGGAGGACGAGGTCCATATACGGCACCTCAGAATAAAACACCTCAAGCCAACTCAACAGGAGGACACGGTCGAGGAAGAGGTGGAAAGCAACAGTATGTGCAAAGGTATGATAAATCAAAAATCCAATGTTATAATTGCCAAAAATATGGACATATGGCAAAGGATTGCAGAAGTAGAAGTAATGCTACAACCAACCTTGCACAAGAAGAAAGCAGTGAAAAGGTAGATTCTACTGTCCTGATTGCATACAAAGATACGAATCAGAGACAAGACGAAAGAACCTCATGGTACCTGGACACTGGGGCTAGCAATCACATATGCGGAGACAGATCACTATTCATCGAGATGGATGAAAACATCAATGGAGCTATCACTTTCGGTGATTCCTCCAAAATCCCAATCAAGGGAAAAGGTAAAATTCTCATTAGATTGAAAGATAAATCTCATCAGTATATCTCAAATGTCTATTATGCTCCTGACATGAAGAACAATATTTTGAGTATGGGACAACTCTTAGAAAAGGGTTATGTTTTCTACACCATTGGTCGTACTTTGTGTCTGAAGAACAATGCAGGGAATATGATAGCCAAAGTACCAATGTCGCAGAACAGGCTGTTCATGCTGCCTATACAGACGGGAATGACAAAATGCCTTAAAGCATGCTACAAGGACGTATCATGGCTATGGCATCTGAGATATGGACATGCCAACTTCGCTGGACTGCAAAGGATGGCAAGAGAAAGAATGGTGAGAGGATTACCTGAGATTGGTAACCAAGACAGCATTTGTGAAGGATGCTTGTTAGGAAAGCAGTCCCGGAAAAGCTTTCCGAACGAATCAGAATCTAGAGCCACAAGACCATTACAGTTGGTGCACACAGATCTCTGCGGACCGATCACCCCAGAATCTTTTGGTAAGAATAAGTATTTTCTACTATTCATTGACGATTTCAGTAGAAAGACTTGGGTTTATTTCCTCAAAGAAAAATTAGAGGTTTTTAAATATTTTCAAATATTTAAAGCACTTGTGGAGAGAGAAAGTGGATGCAGGATCCAGGCTCTTAGATCTGACAGAGGAGGAGAGTTTACCTCCAGAAACTTTCAAACATACTGTGATCAGCATGGGATACGACGGTTCCTAACCGCACCATGATCGCCTCAACAAAATGGAGTAGTTGAGCGAAAGAATCGAACAGTGCTGAACATGGCTAGAAGCATGATGAAAACCAAAGGTATGCCAAAAGAATTTTGGGCATACGCTGTGGATTGTGCTGTCTACCTCCAAAATCGATGTGAGACGAAAGCTCTCAACCGGAAGACTCCGATTGAAGCATGGGGAGGAAGGAAACCATCTGCTATTCACTTGAAGGTATTTGGTAGCATAGCCTATGCTCGTATTCATGATGAACATAGAACCAAATTGGATGATAAAAGTAAAAAATGCATATTTGTTGGCTATGACTTGAGAACAAAGGGGTATAAATTGTATGACCCCACTAACAAAAAGGGATTTGTTAGTAGAGATGTAGACTTCGATGAGGAAGCTACATGGAGTTGGAATACTCCAGAAAGTCAATATGACTACAACCTTCTTCCGGAGCTTGAAGAAGAGAATGTCGAAGAAAGAGTTACACCTATCACACCACCAGCATCACCCGCACAGAACAGCTCAGAAGCTAGTACAAGTCAAGTGCAGACACGCACAAGGAGACTTGAGGATATATACAGAGATACAGAAAGAATAGATGATGTATCACTAATGTGTTTTTTTGCAGATACTGAGCCTATCAGTTTTGACGATGCAATCAAAGAAGAGAA
The DNA here is from genome assembly GCA_027563935.2 of Costus lasius. Lineage (NCBI taxonomy): Eukaryota > Viridiplantae > Streptophyta > Magnoliopsida > Zingiberales > Costaceae > Costus > Costus lasius. The sequence continues at coordinate 122,290,417 of CM050446.2, forward strand.
ATGGAGAATGGCTATGGATGATGAAATCAAAGCCATAGAGAAGAACAACACATGGGAGCTGACAAATCTACCAGAAGGGCATAAACCCATAGGAGTCAAGTGGGTTTACAAAACCAAGAAGAATGGTAAAGGAAAAATTGAACGGCATAAGGCAAGACTGGTAGTAAAAGGCTACAAGCAGAAGCAAGGTATCGACTATGATGAGGTATTCGCTCCTGTTGCTCGACTCGAAACTATCAGATTAATTATTTCCCTTGCTGCTCAACAAAAATGGAATATTTCTCAAATGGACGTTAAGTCAGCATTTTTAAATGGATATCTTGAGGAGGAGGTCTACGTGGAACAACCTCCAGGATACAAAATGCAAGAAGGGCAAGGAAAGGTCCTACGATTGAAAAAAGCTTTATATGGACTAAAGCAAGCCCCCAGATCCTGGAACCAGAGAATAGACAGATACTTCCAGGAAAATGGATTCAAGAAGTGTCCATATGAGCATGCCCTGTACTTAAAGAAGAATGCTGATAGTTTACTAATCATTTGCTTGTATGTAGATGACTTAATCTTTACAGGCAACAATTTAAAGATGATTGAAGACTTCAAGAATGTCATGCACAAGGAGTTTGAGATGACGGATCTAGGACTTATGTCCTACTACCTGGGGATGGAAGTAAAGCAGACAAGAGAAGGCATATTCATCTCTCAGGAGAATTATGCAAAAGAGACGTTGAAGAAATTCAACATGAGTAGCTGTAATCCAGTAAACACCCCAGTGGAGCACAATGAGAAGTTGTCTCGGCATGACAAAAACAGGAAAGTGGATCCAACTCTTTATAGAAGCTTAGTAGGAAGCTTAAGGTACTTGACATGTACCAGACCAGACATATGCTATGGAGTTGGAATTGTGAGCAGGTACTTAGAGGAACCAACTCAGACTCACATGAATGCTGCCAAAAGAATATTGCGCTATCTCAAAGGTACACTAAGCTATGGTATATATTATCGTGCTACTGACGAATTCAAACTTGAAGGATTCTGCGATAGCGATTGGGCTGGAGACACTGACGATCGGAAGAGTACAACAGGATATGTATTCTATATGAATAGTGCTGCTTTCACATGGAGCTCGAAGAAGCAACCGATCGTGACGTTGTCAACTTGCGAAGCAGAGTACGTCGCACTCAACTCATGTGTGACTCAAGCAATATGGCTGAGAAATCTGCTGGAAGAATTACACTTCGCACCAAAGGAGCCAACGCAAGTGAATGTGGATAACAAATCAGCAATCGCACTGGCGAAGAACCCCCTGTTCCATGAAAGAAGCAAGCACATCGACACGCGATTTCACTATGTCCGGGAATGTGTCGAAAAGAAGCAAATACAACTGAAGTATGTGAAGACTGAAGATCAGATTGCAGACATCTTCACAAAGGCACTCAAGATCAAAGAATTCAAAGAATTAAGAGACAAGCTAGGAGTGCAAGAGCTTCAAGTTTAAGGGGGGATGTTGAATTATAAACTTGAAGGCGACCTTGGATGATGCAGCCATCGCCTCGGACACTGCAAGCGACGCCTCGGAAGCTAGCCGGACGCGTCGATCACGACGAACGCGTCGATTCTCTGTTTTCCATTTTGTTTCTGTATTTAATTTTCCCTATATAAACACTTGTAATGCAACATTTTCAATATACCGAGTTCAAGTTCTTCATACCTGTCTCTTCCTGAGTTCTTTCAAAACCCGGTTAAATCTAGCACTTTGTTTGTGAGTGTCTTCTGATCGCAACATCCTTTACTGCTATGGAGTGGGCCATGGCAGAGCTCGTCAAGCACCCAAGAAAGATGGAGAAGTTGCAGAAGGAGATAAGAAGGGTCGCCGGAACAGAAGAACGCATTAGAGAGGATATGGTGAAGGAGATGGTGTACCTCAAGGCTGTCATCAAGGAGGTTCTCCGGTTGCACCCTCCTGTCCCGCTCCTGGTTCCACGAGAGTGCATCAAGGACACGGAGGTGCTGGGCTACGTCATCCCCCAAGGTGCGAGGGTTTTGGTCAATGTGTGGGCCATCGGGAGGGATCCGGCGTTGTGGGGGGGAGGAGTCCGAGGAGTTTCTGCCGGAGAGGTTTCTGGACGATGCCGCCGCCGCCGGAGTCGATCTCAGAGGGCAGCACTTCCGGTATTTACCGTTTGGGGCGGGCCGCAGGATCTGCCCTGGAATCGAGTATGCCATGTGCGTCATGGAGCTCGCTCTCGCCAACTTGCTGTTCCATTTTGATTGGGAATTGCCTGACGGGGCGAGGAGGGAGGAGATGGACATGGTCGAACGCTCTGGGATTGTGCTGCGCAGAAGGTCGAGTTTAGTTCTCGTGCCCAAGATTCCATCCCTCAATCTCACTCACGGTATGTAGTAATTATTATTATTATTTTCTTAGACAAACGACTGCAAAAATGAAAAGAAAATATGATCAAAGTGTTGGACTCAATTTCTTCTTTGTTGTTTATTGTTTTTATTAACTTGTTTTTACAGATTAAACAAAAAGTCGAGAAAGAGGGAGCAGTTGCATTGTAAAGGAGGAGTACATTGATTCCTCGCCTTCCCAAAGAACTTCAATTCTTACTGCAATAATGTGTACTTAGATTTATTTATGCTTTCTTAAAATTGGAATCCTGCTTAATTATGTGCACGTAATTATGATATTTACTTAATGTGAAATAATTTCTTATCTTAATCTATTTATTAATATGTCGGGGGTCTACAATTTATCACTCAACTATTATTGTGATGTTCTTACAATAAAATGATCTTAATGTGAAATTATACATTTAGTCTATGGCACTGAGTTGATTCTACAATGCAAGGTTTGAATATTTGGATAATATTGAATGAAAGCAGAACCGGGCTGAGAAGCTGATTGGACTAAAATATCTGAATCGGGCCGAGCCCAACTGTAAAAATATCACAAGCAATCAATATTTAATCCCCAGCTCAGGTCTTCACCAACAATCGAAACTAAGCGCTCAGCACGCCGCCGCCATGTTTGTGGCTTCCCAATTATCCACCTCTTGCCTTGGCCTCATTTTGCTTCTCCCCCTTCTCGCTGCCGTCTATTCCTTTGTCGTGACTCCGGCGAGGAGAAGGAACCGCCTCCCCTCGCCGCCCAAGCTTCCCCTGATTGGCAACCTCCACCAGCTCAGCTCCCTCGCCCACCGCTCGCTGCAGGCGTTGTCGGCAAAGCATGGGCCTGTCATGCTCCTCCATTTCGGCTGCGTCCCCACCGTCGTAGTCTCCTCGGCGGCGGCGGTAAAAGAGATGGTGCAGGCACGGGACATCGCCTTCTCCAGCCGGCCCACCTCGAGCATAGGTGACAGGCTCTTCTACGGCTCCGGCGACGTTGCCTTGGCCAAGTACGGCGAGGTCTGGCGCCAGATCAGGCGGATCTGCGTCGTCCACCTGCTTAGCCACACGAGGGTCCGCTCGTTCCAGTCCGTCAGAGCAGAGGAGGCGGCCCACCTCGTCAACGGCATCCGCGCCGTAGCCGGGCGCCCGGTGAAGCTGAGCGAGATGGTCGTGACCACCACGTGCGACATGATCTGCCGCGTGGCGTTCGGGAAGAAGTACCCGGTTGAGGAGACCGGCGGCTGCAGGGCGGTGCTCGCTCTGCTAAGCGAGATCTCTGCGGAGATGACGTCGCTCTCGGTGCGGGACTACGTGCCTTGGCTGGGCTGGATTGATTGGCTGAGCGGGTTGGACGCCAGGGTTAGGAATACCTCTGTCAAAATTGACAAGTTGCTGGAGAAAGTACTCGAGGAGCACGAGAGTGGAACAAGCGGCGACTGTAGCACCAACAATATTCTCGATATCTTGCTCTCTTTGGGCGGCAGCCAAGACGACGGTGGTTTTTCCCTCAGCCGGGACAGGATCAAAGCAGTCACTTGGGTACTTGTTCCTTCTTCCCTCCCTATGATTGAATCCATGCTTTGATTAAAGTACATGCAAATCTAAGCTTAGATATGACTCAACACCTGTAGGACATGTTTGGCGGAGGCACAGACACAACTTATGTGACGATAGATTGGGCAATGTCAGAGCTTATAAAAAACCCAAGAGCCAAGAAGAAAGCGCAGGAGGAGATACGGAGGGCGGTTGGGCTGGAAAAGGTGATTTCAGAAGAGGCGCTGGAAAGGATGGAGTACTTGAAGGCCGTGATCAAGGAGACGCTCAGGCTGCACCCTCCTTTCCCATTACTGCTTCCAAGAGAGACGGTGGAAGACACCCAGTTGCTGGGGTATGACATTCCCAAAGGCACGAGGGTGATGGTTAATGCTTGGGCAATCGGAAGGGATCCCGTTTCATGGGAGAAGGCGGCGGAGTTCTGGCCGGAGAGGTTCTTAAACAGCGGCGGCGGCCTCGATTCCATGGGGATGGACACGCAGTTCGTACCGTTCGGAGCAGGGCGCAGGAGTTGCCCTGCAGTGGAATTTGCGATGAGCGTGACCTCGATTCTTCTTGCTAATTTGCTGTTCCATTTCGATTGGGAGCTGCCCGAGGGGATGAATGAGGACGACGTGGATATGCAAGAGGCGCCGGGACTGGTGCTGGAGAGGCGATCGAGCTTGATTCTTGTGGCGAGATCTATCAACAAGACGGCGAAATCTTGATGCGATCGCTGCGTTGTATTATCGTTCTCCGTCCGATTTCTTGTCTTGTCTCGAACTGGCGCTTAATAAATACATCTTTACATAATTTATCATAACTCCGATGATACGACTGGGCAACCCAACCAGCCGTCAAGTATAATAGCTCCGAGTAAGTCAACAAATCAAGCTTGATCACTCAGGTTGTCACACCCAAGTCCAAAGTCGCGTTGACTTCGAACCACGTCAGCCTTGCGAGAGAATTGACCAAAGCGGACGCGACTCGTTTGACCTGGATTTGACACGGCAGGAAGCGTGCACACACGCCTCCTCAGCCTTCTCCGGCGGAAGACGGTAACGCAAGCTTAATCAACCTTCGAAGACGCTCACACAATTCGGCACAGGTTCAAGGAAATTAAGGAAGGGAAATTTTCACTTCATTCCTTTTCCTCTTACACCGCATGTAGTTACCTAAAACCCTCCTTCTCCCTTTATACAACTCACAGCTCTACAACCCTCTGGCACTCCTGCCTTTTGGTTGTCCTTACGCCTCCTTCCGACGTCTCTTTTCAGCTGAAGCCGCCCGCAGCTTCTGTTCGGATGAGACACGCCGCCCACATCTCTGCGGCTCGCCAGCACACGCCGCCCACATCTCTGCGACTTGCCAGCTTCCGGTCTTCCTGCGGCCACCACCGCCGCACGCCTCGGGAAGCTTCAGCACGTCCGCCCGCCTTCCTTGAGTTGCGGATCGGGTTGCACTGGTTTTCCGGATACGGGCGTCCCGCCCGTCTATGCGATTCGGTCCATCTTGACCTCCAGTCGCATTCTTGTCCGCCGTGGCTTCCTTGCCACCGGGTTGGGGACCACCGGGTCCCCCCTCCCCTTCCGGGGCATCACAATTCTCCCCCGGCAGAGATGGGCGCTGACCTCGGCGCTCTGCTTGCCATGAAGTCCGTTAGGAAGGTTTCGAATTGCCATAAGTCCTGCGCCTTCTCCCACGTTGGCTTCTTTGCCCCCTGCCATCGCACAAGGAATTCGGTGGAGCGATTGCCGGCATGGGTCCCCTGGGTGCGATAATCAAGCACCTGATCGAGTCCTTGGTCGAACTGCACTTGGACCGTCGGAGGCGCCCGAATCGGTTGTACCCGGCCTTCGTCTGGATCCTCATGGAAGCGCTTGAGGAACGAAACGTGAAAAACTGGGTGCATTTTGAGGCGCTCCGGCAGCTTGAGTCGGTAGGCCACCATGCCTACTCGGCTGACAACCCGAAAGGGCCCGTCGTAGCGGGGAACCAAGCTGCGAAGGACCCGCCGGGCAGGAATAGACTTCCACATGTTCGGAGTGATCTTCAATAGGACCAAATCCCCTGGGTGGAATTCTTCCTCCCGTCGGCTCCGGTTGGCGAAGTACTGCATGCGGCGGGCTGCTTCTTCCAAGCTGTCCCGTGCCTCCTCCAAGATTTCAGAGCGCTCCTTCGCCAAACGATGTGCTGCCGGGCAAACCCCATCATCATCGCGCCAGGTTATGTCGATGGGAGTGAGTGGTTGCCGCCCTAGCACCACTTCAAACGGGCTTTTTCCGGTGGCGGAGGAACGATGAAGATTATGCGCAAACTGGGCCGCGTCCAACAGCTCCACCCAGTTTCGTTGACTCGCGGTTACGTAATGGCGGAGGAATTCTTCGAGCATCGCGTTCACCCGCTCGGTTTGGCCGTCCGTTTGCGGGTGATACGCCGTTGACAAGTTCAGCTTTGATCTCATTCGCCGGAACAGCGTCCGCCAGAAGCGGCCTGTGAATCGGGGATCGCGGTCACTTACTATGTCGGTGGGGAGGCCGAATGCTTTCACCACCCTGCTCCAGAAAAGGGTGGCCGCCTCCTCCGCCGGACAGTGGGGTGTCGCCGCCATAAACACGGCGTACTTTGAGAAGCGGTCGACGACCACAAATACCGATCCCCGACCGTCAACTACAGGGAATCCCGTAATAAAATCCATGGAGACCGAGATCCATGGATTCTCCGGCCTTGGTAGAGGCTGTAGTAACCCCGCCTCCCGTTGATGCTCTGCTTTGTCTTTTTGACAGATTGCGCATGTCCGCACGTAATGCACAAGGTCGACCCTCATCGAGGGCCAGTAACATACCCTTTCCATCAATGCTTGCATGCGTTGTTGCCCTGGGTGACCTGCCCATGGCGCGTCATGGAGCTCCATCATCAAGTCGCGGCGTAGGGTGCCTCCGGCCGGGATAAGGGGTCTCACCCCCTTTGCCATCAAGAGCCCGCGTGCCCCTACCGTGAAACGGCGTATGGTGCCATCCCGAACGCGTTTCAGGAGGGTCTGGTAGTGTGCGTCCCCAGCCGCCGCCCTTTCCACTCTAGCGAGGAGATCTCCCTCCACTGCAGTCGTTGCGCAACATACCACGGCTGATAATCGGCTCAAAGCATCCGGGACGACATTCGCTCGACCCGGCTTATGCTGCCAAGAAATGTCAAACTCGGCGAGCTGCTCCTGCCATCGAGCTTGCCGAGCTGACAGCTTTGGTTGCGTAGCGAAGAACGTATTAGCGACGTTGTCGGTACGCACCACAAAAGCCGCTCCTAGCACGTAAACGCGTCATGCTCTTAGGCAGTGGAGGACTGCCAGCATCTCCTTCTCGTGGGTAGTGTAGCGTTGCTCGGCTGGGTTGATCTTCCGACTTTCCTACGCCACCGGGTGGCCGTCTTGCACCAGGACGCCCCCTATGGCTCGGTCAGAGGCGTCCGTGTGGATCTCGAAGGGACGCCGGAAGTCGGGAAGGGAGAGGACGGGCTCCGTCATTAGTCACTGCTTGAGCTCGCGGAAAGCCGACTGTTGCTCTACGCCCCACTTCCATGGCTCTGTTTTCCGAAGGAGATCGGAGAGTGGCGCTGCGATCTTTGAATACCTGGCTATGAATCATCAGTAAAAGTTCGCAACTCCAAGGAACGAACGTAGCTCCGTCGGTGTCTGGGGAGCCGCCCATTCTGCAACCGCGCGAACTTTGGCCGGATCCATACGTACGTGACCGCCGCCCACCAAGTGGCCGAGAAACGAAATCTCTTCCGTCGCGAACTCGCACTTCGCCGGGTGGAGATATAAACGGTTCTCTCTCAACCTTTGGAGTACTAGCCGTAGGTGCCGACGATGTTCTCCTATTGATGCGGAGTAGACGACGATGTCGTCCAAGTAAACCACTACGAACTCGTCGATGAAGGAGCCCAATACCTGGTTCATCAATCGGCAGAAAGTTGCCGGTGCGTTGGTCAAGCCAAAAGGCATGACCAGAAATTCGGAAGCGCCGTAGCGCGTGGAGCACGCCGTTTTTCTTTCTTCCCCCTCTGCGATCCGGACTTGCCAGTATCCGGATCGGAGGTCCAGCTTTGAGAAGATGATCGCTTCGCCCAGTCAGTCCAGGAGATCAGAGATTAGGGGAACAGGGTATCTATCTCTCACCGTGATCCGGTTTAGTGCGCGATAATCGACGCACATTCGCATGGTTCCATCTTTCTTGCGTTGAAACAACACCGGAGCACCGTATGGGGATGTTGAGGGACGAATGAAGCCCGACTCCAGCAGTTGATCAAGTTGCTGGCGTAGCTCCCTTAGTTCGCTCGGCGCCATTCGATAGGGGGCTCTCGCCGGAGGTGCCTTACCCGATAAGAGCTCGATCCGGTGATCAACTTCCCGTCTTGGAGGGAGTTCCCTAGGTAATTCGTCCACCAGTAAATCCTGGAACTCGTCGAGAATGTCTTCCACCCCCGTCGGGGCGACTACTTTCGCCGCGCCTGGGTTTGTCGACTTTGCTTCCACCACGACAATGTACGTGGGCTCTCCCCTCCGGATTCCAGTAGCGAGGGCCGCCGCCGAAAGCGGGAGCGGTCCAGAGGCTTGCCTCCGATTTGTCGCGGAGGAGCTGACGTTCGTATCCACCCAGGCCGGAACCCAGCAAGGTCCGCTTTCATGCAAGACCTGGACGCCATTCTGGTGGGGAAACACGGCTATCTTTGCACGTCGGAGGAACTCGATGCCGACGACGACCTCGTAGTCGTCGATCCGCACCACCCTGGCGTGGTGCCGGACGGCCCACAATCCCAAGGCGATCGGTACGTCATATGCAATACCAATCATCCTCTGTTCAGCGGTATTCACCGTTTTCATCACGTCTGTTGTCGGCGAGATGCGCAGCTCCAAACGCCTTGCTGCTGCCTCCGATATGAAGAGGTCCGTAGCACCCGTATCGATCATGGCCCGCATCTCCACGCCATTCACTGATAGTGGCACATAAATTACCCGAGCGGCAGTTGATGCGGACACAGCCGCCATGGCCGCTATGGACATTGCTCCCAGCGTCGCGGGGCCAGCTTCCGGAGCCTCTCTCGCTGCCATTGCCGCCAACCTTTCTCTGGTAGGGCAATCCCTCATGCGATGAGGTCCCTGACACAGGAAGCACGCTAGCGGACGAGGCCTGTCGGTCGTCCTGTCAGCCGCCCTGGGCAGCTCCTCGTGTGGTGGTAGGGGACGCGCATCGCCTCAACCTCGCCGGGGAGGTGCCCTGCCTCTGCCCGCGCCTCGGGTCTTAGGAGTAGGAGCACGCCTCACCGGCGGGGAGCGAGGTCGTAGCGGAGAGGCCCGAGGACCCCTTGTATCCACCAGTGCTTCGGCCATCGTGGCCGCCTCGCGCCAGTCGGCGGGGTTCTGCCGACGCACTTCCTGCTGTGCCCACCCTTGGAGATACTTCCGGAACATGAACCTTCGATCGACCTCCGCCATGTCCGGGATCTCGAGCATCAACGCCGAGAATGCCCGCACATATTCCCCTACGGTGCCGGTGTGGCGTAACCGCAGCAGCGCCTCCCGCGCCTGCTCCACACTATTGCCAGGGAGGAATTGTCGTCGCAACTCCTCTTTGAATTGCTCCCAAGTCATTTCCGCTGTCTCGGCTGCTGACGAAGCTCTGGTTCGCCACCAGAGCTTCGCATCCCCTGCAAGGTAGGCAGATCCTACCTTCGCTTTTTCTGCCTCGGAGACGTGACCGGCACCAAAGAATTGCTCGACATCCCATAGGAAATTCTCGAGCTCTTTGGCGCTCCGGACGCCTGTGAACGCCGTAGGCTCCGGTACGCGAATCTTGGTCTGGGCGGAAGAAGGCAACACTTCGGCAGGCTCTGTTGTGGGGGAGAGGGCCCAAGCCAGCACCCGTCGCATCACCGCCATCTCGGTGACGTTCTGCTCTTGCGCCGCCGTCAGCGTCGCCATCGTTTCCTGAAGCAGGGCTATTTGCTGCTGCTGTACTTCGACTCGCCGGACTAGATCTTCGACCCGCGAGACCAGTGCCTGGCCTTCAGCATCGCCGGTCAACCCCAACAATAGCTCTATTCGATTTAGCCGATCCGCCGCTGAGACCATGTCGTCGTTCAGCAAAACCAAATTCCTCTGATACCAAACTTGTCACACCCAAGTCCAAAGTCGCGTTGACTTCGAACCACGTCAGCCTCGCGAGAGAATTGACCAAAGCGGACGCGACTCGTTTGACCTGGATTTGACACGGCAGGAAGCGTGCACACACGCCTCCTCAGCGAAGACGGTAACGCAAGCTTAATCAACCTTCGAAGACGCTCCCACAATTCGGCACAGGTTCAAGGAAATTAAGGAAGGGAAACTTTCACTTCATTCCTTTTCCTCTTACACCGCATGAAATTACCTAAAACCCTCCTTCTCCCTTTATACAATTCCCCAAACTCACAGCTCTACAACCCTCTGGCACTCCTGCCTTTTGGTTGTCCTTACGCCTCCTTCCGACGTCTCTTTTCAGCTGAAGCCGCCCGCAGCTTCTGTTCGGATGAGACACGCCGCCAGCTTCCGGTCTTCCTGCGGCCACCACCGCCGCACGAATCGGGAAGCTTCAGCACGTCCGCCCGCCTTCCTTGAGTTGCAGATCGGGTTGCACCTGTTTGCCGGATACGGGCCTATGCGATTCGGCCCATCTTGACCTCCAGTCGCATTCTTGTCCACCGTGGCTTCCCTGCCACCGGGTTGGGGACCACCGGTTCCCCCCCCCCCCCCCCCTTCCGGGGCATCATGCAGGTCCTCTGACCTGAATGATTAATACCGCAGACAAATTCACGAGTAACTTGAAGGGTTGACCTGACTGATTTTTTTATCTGTTTCATCACCTTTACTTAATATAAACCTTCTGCTAGAGACCCGAGGTATTCTCTTGTTTATCTTATTAATACATCATTAATTACATGAATTAAGTTCAGGTTTAATTTTTAATATCCCATAAACCTGAATTTTATATATTCAAAATGAGGGCGTTGATTTGATTTTTATTCATAGTTCTCTCGACTTTTTATTCAGCATCTTTATCTTCCTAATTGATCACCATCATTTCTTCAAAATCCAGGACAAGTAGGTATTTGCATCATCTGAGGCAACTTTATGATTGTTTCCATGTTCTGTTCTTTTTCGCCCTCCTCGGATCGTCTTCTTTGCTTGCATCGGGTTCTAACTTTCTTTCGTTGCGTTAATGCAACTCATAATTACATGTTAATACAGGATGACTAATAATAATTATAATAACTGTAATATCTAACATATTAACCCTTATAATTAAGTTTATAAATTTTAAAATTTTCTCAAACACAAAGAAAATATATTCTTTAAGAAGAAAGATTTCAAAGTAAATAGCCCACACACAAACATTTTTTCTTCTTGTTAGCTAGGAAGAAAAAGAAGGAAGATTTCAAAATTCAAGAATGATCATATAATTCCCTCTATGTACCTACAATACCCCCGTATAGATGGTTGAAATGTAAATCTGACTTGAGGGATGTCTCGGATAGAGTCCAATGCTTCGTTTCTAGTGATTAAGATTAATTAAGGAATATTTACATGTGTTTATCCACTATATAAAGCTTATAAACTTATTATCGTAATAGAAGAAGTTGCATTCAGAAATCCTATGCATATAATCCTCTTATTCTTTGGTGTTTGTTCTGGTATCAGAGCTAGGAGGCAACACCATTTGATAAAGAGAGAATAGAGTGAGTTAAAAAAAAGGCAGACAATTGAAAAAATTTTCTTAGCATTGAGGCTGCCAATGAATCCTATGCAGTGCCCTTATAATTTGAGAATCGAATCTTAAAGTGCCATAGATTGCACGAATCTTAAAGTCTTTCCGCTCTTGTTAACGCTCCGTTACCCCCGACACTATAGCTAACCATTGATTACTTTTCAGAATGTATTAACCCCTGCCATCTCTCTCTCTCTCTCTCTCTCTCTCTCTCTCTCTCTCTCTCTCTCTCTCTCTCCCCCCCCCCCTCTCCCACGCGACTGTCGTCCGTATTGAAATCTCTCTCACCAGTCCTCTCTCGCCGAACCTGTGAAATAATTTTCCCGCAGATGCCGTGAACCCTAGCCGACCTCTCGCCCGACGCCCTGAACCGTATCCATCTCCCTTGTGCTTAGATACCACGGGGGCATACTTCTCCGGATCGCACCTTCTCCATCCCAGCGAATTCCTTGTTCTCGGCTGAATCCCTAACCTAAGTGAGAATATGTCCTCGAACCTCTCATTCTCCCTCGTTCTCCCACTTGCCTGCCTAAAACCTTATTCCTATTTGTTTAGGGTTTTGCTGTCGTCTCTCTCAGCCAACCGTAACCCTAAACTGCTCTGTCCGTCTCATTGATTCAGGTGAGATGTAATTTTTTTTTTAATATTTCTGCACATTTGGTATTTCCTACTTAATGGTTTTAGTTATCAATGATTGTTGCATTCTCCGCTCTAATAAGGTCCTGCACAAGTAAATAGCTGTAAGCTGAGAAGAACAAGATCACTCAGGCAGTCAGGCTCAGTTCATAACATCCTCTGCAAATTTCTTGGTAAGTAAAGTCATTTAAAATTATCATGGATGCAAATTCAAATTATCATGTATAAGTATTTCGAATTATCGTGGATTTAAAATAAACTATCATGAATATACACTGTTAAGCTTGGTATTCCCATCGTGGACAGGGTGTCCATCATTGTGGATACCAGAAATTTAACCCTAATTCTGATGAAATTAGGGTTCTCACTTAGTATCCCCATCGTGGACAGAGTGTCCATCATTGTGGATACTGACAATTTAACCCTAATTCTGATGAAATTAGGGTTCCCACTTGTATCCCCATCGTGGACAGAGTGTCCATCATTGTGGATACTAACAATTTAACCCTAATTCTGATGAAATTAGGGTTCTCCTTGGTATCCTCATCGTGAACAGAGTATCCATCATCGTGGATACTAGTAATTTAACCCAAATTCTAATGAAATTAGGGTTCCCCCTTGGTATCCCCATCGTGGACAGGGTGTCCATCATCGTGTATACAGGCAATGTAGCCCTGTTTCTTTTGAAATTAGGGTTTTCCCTTGGTATCCTATCATGGACAAGGTGTCCATCATCGTGGATACAGTCAATGTAGCCCTGTTTCTTTTGATAATAGGGTTCCCTCTTAGTATCCTATCATGGACAAGATGTCCATCATCGTGGATATAGGCAATATAACCCTATTTTTGAAGAAATTAGGGTACAGCCTTGGTATCCCCATGGTGGACAAGTTGTCCATCATCGTAAATACAGGCAATGTAGCCATGTTTCTGAGGAAATTAGGGTTCCCTCTTGCTATCCCCATCGTGGACTAGATATCCCTCATCGTGGCTATAGGCAATATAGCTCTGTTTCTGAGGAAATTAGGGTTCAGCTTTAGTATCCCCATCGTGGACAAGGTGTCCATCATCGTGAATACAGGCAATGTAGCCCTATTTTTGAGGAAATTAGGGTTCAGCCTTTGTACCCTCATCGTGGACAAGGTGTCCATCATCGTAGATATAGGTAATGCGGGCCTGTTTCTTTTGAAATTAGGGTTCCCCCTTGGTATCCTATCGTGGACAAGGTGTCTATCATCGTGGATACAGGGCAATGTAGCCCTGTTTCTTTTGAAATTAGGGTTTTCCCTGGTATCCCCATCGTGGACAGAGTGTCCATTATCATGGATACCAGCAATGTAACCCAAATTCTGATGAAATTAGGGTTCTCCCTTGGTATCCCATCGTGGACAGAGTGTCCATTATCGTTGATATCAGCAATATAACCCTGTTTCTACTTAATACATAACCTAATACAGTTTACTTTTTATAGTTTTCAAATATTTTCAACAATATAAGCTCCTAAAATACGAGTTCCAATGAAAGTTCAAGTGATGGTAGTAGTAGCACAAGCTCTGACGCACGTGCTGACACAAGTAGATGTTAGGTTAAATACAATACATGTGTTAGAAAGCCAGCTAAGTCCCCAAAGAAGAAGGAAGAACCTCGACGGCGCATGCCTAGGTTCTCAATGCATCGAATGAATAAATTTTTATCTGGATTACCACAAGGGACAAGGATTAAGGACATTCTGTCTACAACTCCTTTTGGCCATTTGGTTCAAGAGCTAGCAATTCAACTGGATTCTATTGCAGTAGAGTATTTGGTATCCAACTGGGACAAGGATAGGAAGGGATTTAATGTGAATGATAATTTTATAGAATTCACAGTTTCAGATATCGCAGTCATCCTAGGACTACCAAGAGGAGGGGAATTGATAGACTTTGATTAGTTTAGTGCGTCCCTCTTTTACACTAAGGAATTTAAAGGGAAGAGAATAACGTGCTTAATATTGGAAAGTAAGCTACGGAGGACCTTTGAAGAGGAAGATAAAATAAATAAAGGTTACCTTGAAAAGAGAGCAGTTGTTCTAGATCTACTGTAGATATTCTGTACATTTTTATTTAGTAGAATAAGTTATAGCTTAGACAGCTTTTTAGTAGATGTTATTGAAAACCTATCCAAGGTCGCACAATATGATTGGGCTGAAGCAATATAATGTTATATGACCGACGAGGTGACAAAGTGTAAAGAGAAGGAAAAGCCCAGTGGATTCTCTAGGTGCGCCATTGTGCTCTGTGTAAGTTTTCTTCAATTGAAAATATATAGAATTTATGGTAATTTGAATAATATAATTATATTTAACATAATGTCCCCCTTGCAAGTTTGGTTGTATGAGCACTGTACGTTGTACAATGAGTATAGGGAAGATGGGTTTGAGGGTATATACCCTCGCCTATTCCGATGGTCCAAAGTGAAAATGGGTCAAAGGGGGACTTATCATAAACATACTCAGCAAATGAAATTTAACATGGTATGCTTGCTAATTGTATGAGATAATTGTTTGTTACTTCGTTGACTAATCATGTTGTTAATATGCGCATATCATTTTTGACTTGATTCCCGATGCACATGAGATGGTGGCTTATCATTTAGCACTAGCACATGGGGATGATGTAGATGTGCTTCTGACTCATGCTGAAGAGGCAGAATAGTATGCTGAAGAGTAGGAAGCAATCACGTCATTCTATAGAGACACTGTAAGTTATTGACATGTTAATTTCCTATTCATACTTATATTGTAATTTATGGAACTAAAAGTGCTTAATGGCCTTATTTATTAGGTAAATAAGATGGAAGCTAGAATTGATGAGCTTCTTAAAGAGAATGAGACACTAAAAGCAGAATTGCATAAGAATCTAAAGGTAAGTCCCCCCTTTGTTATGTTATATTTAATGGTTACCTGATTGTCTTATATGTTGAAGGGTCTGAATGATATATTTTGGTTACTCGATTGTTAGGTAAATAACCTTTCTACACATGTAGAGGAGCTTATTCAGGAGATTAATACCCTGAGGGCCCGCATTTATGAGCTACTTCAGGAAAACCATGATCTGAAGGAGTTAGTAAGTTTGTTTATATTTAAGATCTTGCATTTAATAACTTTGTTTGTGACAATGATACAATGTGTGATAAGTTCATCTGTTACATTGTTAGGTGAATAAGTTGGAAACACGCATTGCTGAACAGCTTGCCGAGAATAATAATCTGAAGCAGGCTGCACAATTGCAGAGTTTTGAGTTTGCTGTAAAGCTGCAGAGTCTTTCGGCAGAGAATAAGGGTCAGAAGGATTCTTCAGACCTAGCTAGTCAGCTGACCAAAGCTTACTATGAAACACAGATAAACCAACTATTTGAAGAAATAAGTAGTTTGAAAGAGGCTACAGTACTGCAGCATGATAAATTCAATAAAAGAATTATGGAGATAGTCGAAGAGAACAATAAGCTTAAAGAACAAGTGAAAGTTGTCTTAGAGGGGCAGGAGGAGAAGGATGATGCAGGCAGTTGGGGTGACAATGATGTCACACCAAGGCCAGATATTTTCTCCACTAGCCAAGTGCAAGGTAAGAGCCAAGTGCAAGGCATGAGCCAATTTAAAGGGAAGAGACATAGGAAAATGTCAAGGGCACTATCAAGCCCATATACACAAGGGAGAAAAAAGCCCAAAGTAATTGCGCTAGTGGTCATGGACGAGAATGCACCTGATCTTATCCACGAAGATAAGGTAACTCTCACGAATTGACCACATTTTTATTTATTATTTTAGGTGGTTAGTTATGTTCACACACAAGTTTTTTCTCTTCAGTACATGCATAGGAAAGATTATATTGGACGCGATTATGTGTCCGCAAGTGCACGAATTTATCGAAGTAATAAATAGATTATCGTTCCCAATGAGGATCTGGCGGTCAAGTACCGATCATACGATCGATCTATAGCTAGATGATTCAAATGGTGTTTTTGTTTGGAAGCTTCTAGTATGAGAAAACAAAAAGGTAGTTTTTAGGGTTTAAATCAATATGCAAAAGGTTAGGACTTGGGGTTTCACCACACTGACAATTATGAATTATAGTAAAATAAAATCTTTAAAAAGAAAATTATAGTGTTGAAAGGGATTTTTCCTAAGGTACAGATTACCTCCTCCCAAAGCGTAATCTAGTATCTATTCATATCAATCCCCCACTCTCGTGACAATTAATATGAATAGACCCATTAAGTTCTGTATTGGATTCGTAAGTTTGAAAAAAATAGTTCCGTCATTGCAAGAAGGACCGGGTTGCGATTCACCTCCCGGTCCTTCTCGTAGCGTCTAAGACGTAAACATACCTGATCAGAGTAAATCACGTAAAACATAATTCTAATCAAATCAACTCTGTAATAATCATGACAAGAGTAAAAATATAAAGTTTAATTCATGAATGTCAATGGGCTACACTCCTAATCCCAAAAATAAGTTTACACACTCATGTTCAAAGCAAACAGCATGTTCATCGATGAAAATTTCATGAAAACTCAATAAGATTACAAGAAAACACTAGAAAGGTAATTGGAAATCCTTATCCTTGATCTAGAGATGAAGATGCAATATCCAATTCCTCCTTTGCGTGATCTTCTTGCTAGAATTTTGCCCATAAAGTTGATTTTTGCCCCAGCCGCCGCCTCTGTTCATGTTCGTGCGTAGAAGCCCCCCTTAAACCCTCCAAAATCATTCCTTTTATAGTTTAATCAGTGTAGAACTCATCTAGGAAGGTTTCTGCAAAGTTTGGTTCAATTCCGACTCGATTCGGGGTTGAATTGAGTGAAAAACGTGAAGGGGCGGAAAAACTCACGGGCGGTGAACTATTTACAGCCACGAGTGTGAATTTTTCTGTTTTTGCACATAAGTGTTTTCACAGCCCGTGAATATATTCACGGCCACGGGTGTGAAAGTTGCGTTTGACCTCCGTTTTGCTCCAAATTTGATGTACGACCTCATCTTTTCATCACGAATCACCCCATGGTATTAAAACTCATAAAATCCATCATTTTGAGTCATATTCACGGCCCATGAAAAATTCACAGGTACAATTGTGAATATTGCGTCTGGCCTCCGTTCCACTCCAAATTTGATGTGTGACCTCTCAATTTTCTCAGAAACTATGCTATGGCCTTAAAACTCACAAAATCTATCATTTTTATGCCATTTTACCTGGATTTTTAAAAAAACCAAAAAAAGTAAAGATTTTATATAAATTGAAGTAAAAACACTAAAAATTAATATAAAATCATAAAATAAGTCCAAAATATCATATAAAATACAGACAAAAATATGATGTAAATGTAACTCATCGAAATACCCTAGACTTAAAGTTTTACTTGTCCTCAAGCAATATTCTGATATGTATGGCGAATGTAAAGATAAGGGGGCACTCATTTTTTATTTTCTCCTTAATAATGTCCTTAGTCCACAATTTAAGCAATCAATTTATCATAACTTAAGTAATTTAAGAAAAATCAAAATAGAAATTAATTCTCAAGAGTTCTCAATCCAAGAAGTATAAAATTCATGATTCATGTCATAACATTCAATCTTCACGTACGAAGTATCAACTACTCTCATCTTAATAAATCCACTTCACTTAACAGATAAAATTTTTACTTCAAGAATTTCAATGATGTTAAAGATAAGAGACTTTTAATGCAATTTGGTCTTTAAACGGTTATGCGCACTTTCCTATTAGCATCATAACATTGTTTAAAGTATACCACAGAGCAGTATAATTTAACTCATAGTTTCAATCTTAAAGTAGCGGAGTTGTCCACTTAACCTACAACTCCCTCTTTTTCTATGCTTTTTATTCTTTTCTCCTTTTTTATTCTTCAATTTTTTTATTTTTGGAGAGAGCCAGTCATGGATATGGTACTTAAATCGTTATCGATCTTTCCACATAAGGGATAAATATTTAGTTTTAAGATTTTCCCTTTATTACTTGATCGCAACATACTTAAAGTATGCCAATTCATAGTACAACATAACTCATGACTTTAGATTCCTCAACCAAAGGAGTTCGAGTAAGTCTCTGTTAAAGAAATATCACTAATTTTCTATTCATAAAAAGTTTTCCATCAAGCAAAGTTAGATAAATTAAATTTCAAGAATAAAAATACGATGCAGTGGCTCATGAATGTATAACAATTCACATATGTATTTTATCAATACCAGAATTGAATTTACTCAACAATTTAAGACTACATAAAATTTTAAAAATTCCCTAAGTCATCAAATCAAATACTCAAAATGTTTCCTAAGTTCAGAATTAAGGATAAAACAAATTTAATTATCCTTAACAATCATAAACATTCAAAATATATACATATAAAGCTCGAATACAATCAAAATACATGAAGACACCCTAGACTTAAATTGTTGCATATACTATATCAATTAATTCACAATTATCAATGAAAACCAAACATGCATCATCCCACAAAGAAAAGTATGCATCGTCCTTGATGTATAAAATACTCACAGAGATTAATCGATTCCTCGATGTATAAAATATTCACAGAGATTAATCGATTTCAGTATCTTCAGAATCCTCCTCCTCATCTCTAGTCCGCTATGTAGAAGGTCCCAGAAGATGCTACTGCAAAAGATCCTCTATCGCGCAAAGAGTCTCGAATGTCCTCGTCTGGTCTCGCTTCAGGCGCGATATATGATCACGCATCCTTTGCTGCTCCGCTCGCATCTAATGTAATGTTGCCTCAATCGAGGCGGCAATGGAAGGTCTAGCTGTTGCAGACGGTCCAGCAGAAGTAAATGGCTCGACTGGAGGCACAATCTCTGAAGTCTATCTAAAACGCAAATGAACAGTAGCTGCAAGAGAAAACTTGTCCAAGAATCGAGAGAAATCCACTCATTGTCAACAAAATCCAAAGCAAATCGATGGTAGAAATTCTCCAGACTGATAAGGAAACTAAAGATTTCACTAGCAAGGAGTTTACTCATAGATTTGGATGGATTTCCGGCTGGAATCAAGCGTCGGCGGCAAAACTGCATTCTTGAAGTCGTTCGGCACTTCTCCATAAAATCTAGCTGAAAGCTCATCGGAGAATCAACGGAAAGGCCCGCCACTGATGGAGGAAGGTTTAGAAGAGATGATTCGTCACCTAAGGTGGAGAGAATAGACGAGAAATCGGGTTTTCATGGTCTGTAAGCTATTCACGACTACGGCCGTGAATGTTTATGTGACTTAAATCCCTTTTGCAAAATAAAACTCACAGCCCGTGAGTGACTCACGACCGTGACCATGAAACTTTCTATGAACTTTTAGCCTTCTCGTGTTTTCTTCAGACGTAGCATTCACTGCCCGTGAGGGACTCACGGCCACACCCGTGAATGTCTCGTATGGCACCTGTTCTTTATGTAAAAATTTTCAAAAATTTCCTGCACATAAAATAACTTATTAAAAGATTTTCCATCAATAAAAATTTAAAGAAAATCAAAAACCAAAACTAAGAGTAGTAAAAGTCACAAATTTAGGTTGTTTAAGGTCATTAACATGACCATAGCTTCATGTCATGTGGAGTTAGTGAATCAATGGCATAGTAGAGAGCATATAGTCTTTTGCTTTTCCTCCGTCTTAAGAGTGTGCCCACCAAAGTATATATCCAGTAAAACAGGTGAATCCATGTCGTAGTGGCCAGTACATACATACAAAAATGAAAATTAAAGTCATACAAAGAATACCTAATAATTTTTCTGCATTTATCCAAGAATAATATCATGTGTTCTTCCTTTAGATTTATATCAGCAGTTGGAAGAAAATTGGAATTAAAATCAAAGAGTTCATACCTTGGATTTATCAAGA
Organism: Costus lasius; assembly: GCA_027563935.2. Classification (NCBI taxonomy): domain Eukaryota; kingdom Viridiplantae; phylum Streptophyta; class Magnoliopsida; order Zingiberales; family Costaceae; genus Costus; species Costus lasius. Next base: position 122,310,661 of record CM050446.2, read on the forward strand.
AGTTTTCAAATTTTATTTTGGATTTTTCACTTACCGCAATGTCAATATGATTATGTATCTCATGTGTTATCATCTTTTGGGTACCTGTAGTTGGATTTGAATCAAATAATATTTCAGCTACCTCATCATCATTATCTTCTTTATCATCTCTTATATCATCTATCATGCAAATTTCTAATGATTTTTTTTGGAGAAAAGAATTGATGGTTCGTATAGTGGTGGTGGTGTAATATACACAGTATCCTCTTCCATATCTTTCTCCTCAATTAGGTATTCCATCCTCACACTATCAAATTCATCCCCATCTATCATGCTAGTTCTTACATGGGGATCCTTAAATTCATCATCCTTCTTCTCACAAGACTCCAAAAGTTCAAATTTCTTTTCAAATATGTCCCAAGTATTTGTGTTGCAATGCACTATGTTATGTGAGAGGGGACTAGATGGCTGATAAAGTGCTAAGGAGGGGTTAATGGGGGGTAATTAGAATTTTTAAAATCATCAAAATTTGAAGAAGTTAAATCATAATCCGTGACTGGAGTTATAACTAATGATTATTCCAACTCAGTAAAATTCTCAAATTCATCCTAGATTCCTTCCTCTATGTTATTTTTATTAGTGCCATAAATCATACTATGAAATTCCTCACTTTGTTTGGTCATATCAGCTATAGAGTTTTCAAGCATGGTTTCTAAGTTGGATTGTTGAGGTTTACTAAAGTTTGATTGTGGAATAAATGTTGGGTCGTTCTGATAAAGCAAGTTTTGATGGTTTTCCCAACTTGGATTATAAGTACTAGGGCATGTGTTAAAGGATGCAGGAATCCCTAATTGATATTCAGTATAATGATGCCCATGATATCCACAAATATTACAAGTAATAGATTTCAACATGGAATATTGCATGCTTAAATAATCACTTTGTTGAGTAAAGGAATTTACCTTTGCTGCAAGTGATTGTAATGCATCCGTGCCATATCCTCTTGTCATTATCGGTGGCACATACCTCTGATTTGACCATTGACATTGGTTAAACATCATATTTGCAATAAAATTCAGAAAAACAAAGTGTAAAATAAGAAATGCAAAACAAAGCTTAAAATATCTAGTCTAGTGATTTCTGACATGAGTTCTCCTGTTCATACATTGTTTTAATCCAAAAAGAGAAAAATAGCTTAAACTAACTATAAAGAAAAAGAATGCAAAAAAGAAATAAAAATAAAAATAAAAATAAAAAAATAAAAATAAAATAAAATGTCTAGTCTATAAATCTCACGATTAAATCGATATTGGCTGGCCTAATCTCTGGCAACGGAACTAAAAACTTAATGTGTTTGCAAGTGTACGAATTTATCGAAGTAATAAATAGATTATCGTTCCCAACGAGGATCTGGCGGTCAAGTACCGATTACACGATCGATCTATAGCTAGACAATTCAAATTGTGTTTTTGTTTGGAAGCTTCTAGTATAAGAAAACAAAAAGGTAGTTTTTAGCATTTAAATCATTATGCAAAAGGTCAGGACTCAGGGTTTCACCACACTACAATTATGAATTATAGAAAAATAAATTCTTTAAAAAGAAAATTATAGCGTTGAAAGGGATTTTTCCTAAGGTACAGATTACCTCCTCTCGAAGCGTAATCCGGTATCTATTCATATCAATCCCCTACTCTCGTGACAATTAACATGAATAGACCCATTAAGTTCCATGAAAAATTATGAAATCCTTCAAACGAATCCAATGTGCTCTCATGATTAGATTCGTAGGTTTGAAAACAATAGTTCCGACATTGTGATTCACCTCCCGGTCCTTCTCGCAATGTCTAAGATGTAAACATACTTGATCAGAGTAAATCATGTAAATAAACACAATTCTAATCAAATCAACTCTATAATAAACATGACAAGAGTAAAAATATAAAGTTTAATTCATGAATGTTAGTGGGCTACACCCCTAATCCCGAAAATAAGTTTACACGCTCATATTCTAAGCAAATAGCATGTTCATCGATAAAAAGTATATGAAAACTCAATAAGATTACAAGAAAACACTAGAAAGGTAATTAAAAATCCTTATCCTCGATCTGGAGATGAAGATGAAATATCCAATTCCTCCTTGTGTGATCTTCTTGCTCAAATTTTGCCCAGAAAGTTGATTTTCGCCTTAGTCGTCGTCTCTTTTCGTGTTCATGCATAAAAGCCCCCTTAAACCGTCCAAAATCCTTCTTTTTATAGTTTAATCAGTGTAGAACCCATCTAGGAAGGCTTCTGCAAAGTTTGGTTCAATTCTGACTCGATTCAAAGTCGAATCGAGTGAAAGACATGAAGGGGCAGAAAAACTCACGGGCGGTGAACTGTTTACGGCCACGGGTGTGAATTTTTCTGTTTCTACACATAAGTGTTTTCACAGCCCGTGAATATATTCACGGCCATGGGTGTGAAAGTTGCATTTGACCTCCGTTTTGCTCCAAATTTGACGTATGGCCTCGTCTTTTCATCACGAATCACCCCGTGACATCAAAACTTGTAAAATCCATCGTTTTGAGTCATATTCACGGCCCATGAAAGATTCACGGGTACAACCATGAATATTGTGTCTAGCCTCCATTCCACTCCAAATTTAATGTACGACCTCGTAATTTTCTCGAGAACTGTTCTATGGCCTTAAAACTCACAAAATCCATTATTTTTATGTTATTTTACTTGTATTTTTATAAAAATCAAGAAAAGTAAAGACTCCATACAAAGTGAAGTAAAAACACTAAAAATTGGTATAAAATCATAAAATAAGCCCAAAATATTATAAAAAATACAGGTAAAATATGATATAAATGCAACTCATCACACGACCTATTAACACCGATAATGAAAGAAGTTATTGAAACGTTCTTGTCATGGGATTTGAAGCTTTTTCATCAACCAGATCCATGGAAAGTACACAAAGTGTCTATTTGCCAAGTGTTGTTCAATGAGCTAGTAAGCGATGAGGTAAGTACCATTACAGGCGGAATGCAATTTGTAGAACCCATTTAGGATGAGCTAATTCCTATCTTTATAGGTCATCGATGCCTATGCATCCCTTCTAATATCCAAGGCCAGTAAGAAAAAGTTTGAGGTTTTGGTTATATTTCCCTATTATGCTGCAATTATAAGGCACGGAAAATGCACGCCGCGGTTGCACACGAACTAGAACATTTGCCAGCAACCCGAATAAGATGTTGGGAAACCTCGGGGATATTTACAAATTTTACATACAATACAATTACACAGCCGAAGTATATCCCCGAAACAAACCAGTCCCAAAAACCCAGTGAAGATCATCTTGCGAGGGGGTCGACATGATGAGAGGAGAAAGTACCTAGAACAAGAGGAGACTGATGTCGAGGTAGGCTCCCAAGCATGCACCCTCTACAGTCTCACACACACGGATGCCTCGAATCCTCTTCTTCCACGCCCGGTGCTAGCCTCGGGAAGAAGATCCAAGACGTTGGTGCCCTTCTACAACACTTCCGCCACTTTTAAGGAGTGTTGCACCAATGGTAGAGAAGGAAGAAAGAGACGCCACCAAGTCCAAGCACTCCTTGTGCCAAGAAGAGATGGAGAAGAAAAAGATGACTTGCGGCCACTTGATGGAAGAGGAGTTGCGCCTCTTGACTTGCACTCGCCCCTTTATTTGCTTACGCCAATTGATGTTGTATCTTGGGCTCTCGCATGCATGCTAATATATAGATGCAAGAGAGGGGCGGCAACACAAGGGGTGGAGGCGCAAAATACCATGAAGGATGCGACTAGGGTTAGGGTATGGGAACAATTAGGGTTAGGATTATGGCAAGACTCCAAGCGTATACCATAAACCCCTTTTAATCGCCTAAGACTTGCTAAATAAGTCTATCATACCTCATACACCCCAAGCATTACCATAGAGGCAAGCTTACCATCCAAGGAACAAAGGGTTAGGCGTCTTTTACTTCCTAATGAAGCATTAGGCGCCAAGACTTCCCCATTATACCCATAGGCGCTCAATGAGGTTGACTTCTCTCTATTATACTCTTGTGGGCTCTTATCCCTTCATGACAGCTTGTTCTTGGATCTCATTGGGTAATAAGCTAGCCCAAATTTCTTTGCACAAATTGACTAATCCAATGCAACCCTAATTCAAATGTGACCAACCATGATCAATTTCGAGTCAACCTGCCAAAAATAAAGTTTGGCTACAATAACTCTCTTCCATCTCATCAGGCCCATTGGCGCTAATGAAATCACTCAAATAGATCCGAGCTATCCAATAATTCGATCATAAGGCTTCTCGATCAATATGAGAAATAGAGTATCAAGGTGTGCGGCCCTGTAGGTTCCTCTAACGTTGGCAGTGATGAACTAAGGTCATCACAAGCAGTGCGTCGCTGCTACCCAAGTCATCGGAATAGATATCGACATCAACATCCCCATCATCGCAACTAGGTACCGATGCATTATAGTCTCTTTGCCAAACTGATATCCGATTGGACAAGTGTGTCACCACTTGTTTTCATCCAATCATATGTTCATGACTAAATCAGGTTCTCACTTGGGTATGACCATACACTTTTAGTCATAGAACCATTAGGGGGCCCTGTGGATTTCAAGTTTCCATCAGGAAGGGGCAAATCCTCTATCTGTCCATTGACCTTCTTATAGAAAAAACTTCCTGAGCAACCCTCGTTGCTCAAGAATCCTGAGCAACCTCCCTCTAAAAAATTCTGCGATGGTGAAAAAATTCTAAAAAAATTCCACGATGTAGTCCACGATGAGAGCTAACCATTGACACCAAGATCATAGATTTTGGATGTATCATCGATACAAACATTGTGGACAAAACACTATTCATGATGCATTCCGTATCCACGATATTTGTATCCATGATATCTCATCGTGGATACATCCAAAATCCATGATTTTGGTGTCCCATAGATAGCTCTCATCATGGAATTTTTTCAGAATTTTTTTACTATCGTGGAATTTTTTAGAGGGGTGTTGCTCAACTTTTCCTGAGCAGCCCCCCTGCTCAGGAAATTTTTTTCTTTTTATATGGGTCGTGACATACACAATAACAACCATTATTACTTCCCAACTACGGAGAGGTATTAGGTTGTATCAAAGCATGTCCCTAAGCATATAGAATAGTCAATGACCTCAAGTCAAAGGATCAATGCATCTCCTGTCACTTGTGAGGATGACTCATGACACCAAGTCATCGCATCACATCAGGTCGTTCTAGTATATCTACCACTGATATACCCATATGTCTGTGTTAACACCTCGTGCCTAACCTGCTCATATACCAGTCTCATATGTACTAGAGCTGTCTCATATCCACTCAGGTATTTGACTGGGGACAAGAGCTTGAGTACATATCCAATCTGTCTCCAGGGACATTATCATGTAGAACACAATCGCAGATGTAAACTAAGCATGATAACGATAATGCCAGAATGATATATAAGAAATATCAATGTCAAGTAGAATAAAAGATAGACCAAAACTAGGTATCAGGGCATAAACACCAACATGAGATACTTCAAGAGATTATTCTGCCCTATCAACAACAACAATTACTTGTTCCTAATGTATTTTGATTTCACAGAGAAATAGATGTTCTTGTTCAATTCATTAGGCACCACCCTTTCTGACAAAAAACTAGTTTGTAAATATGTAAGTATCAATTTTGGCTTTTTACTTTGTGTTAGATACATGGATTCTCTTGTATTCAATTTTATTCCCTTTTGCAAGCAACCTATTTAGGGGATCATTTTGCCTCTAAGACAAATGGGAAGCTGGACATGCAGCCCTGGGATGTAGAGTGGCAGCAAGATTGCCAAATCCAGGATCCAGAGCACCCAGACAATACACTGTTTGTGTTAAAATGTATGGAATGTTTAATATACAATCATCCATTTGATTACTCCCAATTTGATATGCAAAATTTTAGGGCTTTAGTGAGCCTGAAACTTTTTAAGGGGGCTTTACAAGTGAACTGGTAATGTAAATGTAAATATTGTATGTAAGTTGTATTTAATAAGAAGTAGCATGTTTGGTTATATATATTAATGGTTAATGTTGTCATTTAAATAAATTGAAGCATATCTGATTGGATTATACATGATGTTACAGGTTGAATCCACGATATTTATGGTTTATCCACACTAAAAGGAATATCCACGATATTACAAGCTTATCCATGATATTACAAGCTAAATCCACAATATTATAGGCTTATCCACGATATTAAACTTTTATCCATGATATGGTTTAGGTAGATCCGCCATATTACTTGGTTGAATCCATGATTTTACAAGTTTATCCACGATATGGTTCAGGCAGATCCACCATATAACTTGGCTGAATCCACGATTTTACAACATTATCCACGATAATACACTTTTATCCACGATATTACAGGCTTATCGACGATATGGTTCAGGCAGATCCACCATATAACTTGCTTGAATCCATGATTTTACAAGCTTATCTACCATAATACACTTTTATCCATGATATTACAGTTTTATCCACGATATTACAGGCTTATCCATAATATTGTTGGCCAATCCATTGCTAACAGGCAAATGAAAATCCTTTGGGTCATTCAAATACCATACACACAAATGAAAATCCTTTTACATATAACTGATCATTGCAATTACCCTATACAGTGCAAACAAATACACATTACAAATAAATAGTTATATGTACAATTGACTTATCCATTCAAATTGACGGTGCAGACAAATATACATTACAAACAAACAGTTATATGTACAATTGACTTATATATTCAAATTATCCTCCTTGTTAGCAACTTGTGAATATGCATCCGAGCGCTGCATCATATAATGTAACTTAGTGCACAATATTATTGATATTACAATACAAGAAGCTGGTTTATTTAACACTAACATAAAAGGATGTAGTAGTATCCATCATCATAGTAGTGTCCATCGTCGTGATGCAAACGGTGAAAACGAGCGATTATTTTACTGCAGCGGAGGTCGTGTGCTGCAGTTTCTGAAGTCGCGCAGAGGAGGAGCTTGGCTTAAGAAAGGATCCTCTCAGCATCTAGCAATGAAATCGCGGACGGAAGCATTGCCTTCAATGCAATCGGCGGATGGATCTCAGGGGTCGGCGATAGTTGCAGAAGTTTAAGCGGCGGCGGCGTGTATATGCTACACGAGAGAAGAAGTCGGCGCCAGAAATTGATGTCACCGATTTCAGAGAAGATGATGGTGTAGACAATTAAGCGGTGGTGGCGTGTTTATTAAGGAGTCGGCGACGAATTTCAGTTGAAGAAAACTGGCGGCCAGTGGAGTAATGGCAGGGGGAATCGGCAGCTGATTTTTAGCTTTGATTGGGAACAGTGAGCGTTTTCCATGTGGGCTGAAAAAGGTGGCGCACGATTGGAAGTCGGTGTTGCTTGAAGAACAGCACCGATTTGGGTTGCGGAAGATGAAGAGCGGCGCTTTTGCAGCTTAGATTGAAGGATAATTGAGGGCGCTCGTAAACTGGAAAGATACGGCTGCCCCATTTTTTTTTAGCTGGTTATGGCTGTAATGGATATTACAGCCGTGCCTGTAATCTATTTTTTTTTTAAATTTACCATGAACCTAAATAAACCTGCAAGAAACGTGAAATAAGACTTGTCAGAAATAACAAATTAAAATTGGAAAAATAAAGTACTTGGGTTGCCTCCTAAGAAGCGCTTGTTTAGGGTCTTTAGCTCGACCGTAATGTCATTCAGAGTCCGTATTGTAAATGTCAGCACCAACTAATTCAGCCGAGTCCATCAGTTTTGCATATGCTTGGGCTTCTTCATTCTTTTCATCATCTAGACTCTCCAAGAGATAGACCTCTAGTGGGTCCATGTTCATCCTATCGGTCATGGGATTTTCATCTTTGATCTCATCATCATTAACATCTAGGCTATAACATGAATCTGCAATAGAAGGGTGTTTTAGACTTCGTGATAAATCAAATTCAATAGCCTCCTCACCGATGTTCAAGTCTAGTTTCCCATTCTTAACGTCAATGACTGCTCCGGCAATTGCAAGAAATGGTCTTCCCAAGATTATCGGTAATTTCGTGTCCTCCACCATCTCAAGCACGATAAAGTCGACTGGAATGAAGAAATTTCTGACCTTGATCGGGACGTCCTCCAAGGTTCCTGCCAGCTTGCGCACTGAGTGGTCAGCCAGTTGTAATGAGATCGGTGTTGTCTTCATCTCGCCAATGTCCAATTTCCTATAGATAGAAAAAGGCATTAAACTGACACTAGCGCCTAAATCACATAATGCGTGTTCAAAAGTCAAATCCCCAATTTTGCATGGTATTGAAAAGCTGCCCGGATCTTTCAATTTTTCTAGAAGCTTATTTTGAATAATGGTGCTGCACTCTTCAGTTAGCGCCATTGTGCCTGGTTCCTCTAGCTTCCGTCGATTTGAAAGAATGTCCTTTAAAATTTTTGCATATGTGGGCATCTGCGTTAAAGCTTCAGTAAAGGGGATATTAATATACAATTTCTTCAAAATATCTAAAAATTTTCCAAATTATTTATCCAGCTTCACCCTAGCCAGTTTTTTAGGGAATAAAATTGGTGGCTTGTATGGCAGTGGTGGAATATAAGCTGGTTCAGTCACATCATCATTTTTCTCGTCACTTGTTCTCTCGGGTTCAGATATATTACTTGTAGATGCGTCAGGACTCAGGTTAGAATCAGGTACTCTCGGTTCCTCCAATTGCTTACCACTACGAGTAATAACTACAGTACAATTCTCTCATGGGTTCTGTTCAAGTTGGGAAGGTAACCTACCTGAGGGTCTTGCTAGATTGATGACTAAGTTTGTCAATTGTATGTCTAGTTGTCACATGACGCAGCATATCATTTACGCTCTCGTTGGTCTTGGTCTGAGAGGAATAATTTCAAGTGAGGTTTTCTGAGGTTGTGATACATATGGTCGAGGTTGAAAACCAGGTGGTGGTCTATAATTTGATTGTGGAGCAGGGTTGGGGTTGTTCTTGTAAGAGAAGTTAGGATGGTTTCTCCAACCATGATTGTATATATTTGAGTAGGGATCAAGTTGAGGTCTAGGATTTTGGTTCCCTACATCATTGACATATTCTCGGTGTTGTTCAGAGGGTTGGGAAACAACTAACTGGAAATTAGCATGGCTGTGGCCAAAAATACCACCAATCTCACATACAGCAGAATTAGAACTTGAATCAATAGAATTGACATGCATCGAATCCAGCTTACGAGAAAATGAGTCAACTTTGGCTGCTAAAGAACTCAAGGCATCTAATTCATACTTACCTGGTGCAATGGCCCTAGATGATGTACCTCATTGGTCTCCAGCCCATTGGTTGTGATTCAGTGCCATGTCTTCTAGTAAATTCATTGCATCATCGATGTTTTTCTTCATGATTGCTCCACCGGCGGCTGCATCTACAGTAAGACGCGTATTATAGTTAAGACCATGGTAAAATGTATGAACAATTACCCATTTTTCTAAGCTGTGGTGTGGACATAAGCATTGGAGTTCCTTGAATCGCTCTCATGCTTCATATAGAGATTCCCCTTCTTTTTGGGTGAAACTGGTGATCTGGTTTCGCAGTTGAACAGTTTTGCTTGGGGGAATGTATTTCAAGAGAAATGCTTGGGAAAGTTGTTCCCAAATCGTAAGCGATTCCGGTTAGAGTGAATATAGCCAATTCCGAGCTCTATCCTGAAGAGAGAATGGGAAGAGTCGTAGTCGTAGCGCGTCGCTAGAAACTACGTTCATTTTTGTCGTGTCGCAGAACTCCAAGAATATAGACAAGTGCATATTCGGGTCTTCAGATGGTAGGCCTCCGAATTGGTTCTGCAGAATCATCGATAAGAGGGAGGGCTTTATCTCAAAATTGTTAGCTTCCACTAGAGGTCTAGAAATACTTGAGTGAACACCCTGCGCATTTGAAGTGGCGAAATCTTTCAGAGTCCTATTGTTGTTCGCCATCGGTAGATCGATAGGAATAGGTTTAATAATCCTCGATGCTTCTCTAGCATTCAATTCCTTTAATCGCCTTCTACGATGGAATGTCCTTTCAATCTCTTGATCAAGCTAGTATAGATCTTCAATTTCACCTGATTGTAAACCTCTACGTATATAACAGTTAAGCGCAAATAACAAAGATTGAGAGAAAAAACTAAATCACTATAATAAAGAATGAAATAAGAACAAACAATACAAAGAAACGAAAACAAAGAAATAAAAGCAATAGCAAAAGAAACAAAACGTCTAGTCTACTAATTGTTAAATCACTTTGATATTGATTGTTTGTCCCTGGCAACTGCGCCAAAACTTGGTGTGTGCTGTACTATCGCACAACTAACTGCAAGCGTGATGGTTTTGTCGTGATAGTAATAAAGTGTCGATCCCACAGGGACAGTGATCAATTACCAAGTGATTATGAATCGATATCTAGACAATCGATTAAGTGGTTTGAAATTATGAAAAGTAAAGCAAATATAACTAAAAGTAAACCGAATCTGGTAAGAGAAAGTTTTTGGTAGAAAATAGGGGTTAGAGATATCGGAACTTCGGGTTCATCTCGTTGATGGATCTCAGATTCAAATGAGTTAAAGTTATAGCAAAGCAATTTTAAAAGTGCTCAAAGAAATACCAAAAGATACAGATTACCCTCTTTCGGTAGTGTAATCCGGTATCAATCTAGATCGGCATCCTACTTTCGTGGCAAACAGAATCTAGATTGATCCATTGGGTTCAGAGATACTATAAAATTCCTCATACAAATCCTGCCCCATTTCTTGACGGCTCAGAGTATGTTCAAACTAGCAGATCTACCGTCGCAATTCACCTTTCGGTCCTTCTTGCAATGCCTGAGAAAAGAAATTACGTGATCAAGGTAATTCTAGCTATAAAATGGCATAGAACGAATAAGCACAAAGTAAAATTAGCATTTGCTTTGAAATAACAAGTTTGAGAATGAGATACAAACAACAAGACTACACCCTTAGTTCTGATAAAAGGATTACGCTATCATAGCGTCGTTTAAGTACAAATCTCTACAAGAAGAAGAAAATATATGAAAGAATTGAAGATAGAAAATCACAAACTCTTCAAAAGGGGTTGCAATCTTCTTCTTCCATGCCTTCACGAATAGAAGCACAAGAGATCTTCTTCTCCCAAAATTTTCTCCAAGAACTTCACACCAAGCCAAGACTCATCGCCAATTAAAGAGGATTTTCACCCATTTTATAGACCCAAAACCCATTTCTGATAGCTCTCTTAATTAGCTGCGTTTTGACACCAAGAACGTTCAAAACGGAGCTATAATGAGAGAGTTATGGCTCATTTAAGTTTAGGATGTGCAAGTGAGATTATGGGTGTAATGAAGATTACGAGCATGGATGTAATGTTGACATCGATTCCCTTCGGCTCCAGAAACATTCACACACTTATGGGCCATTAAAAGCTCGTTGTAATGACACCAAAAATGCTGAAATCGGAGTTGTAATGGAAAAGTTATGACTGATTTAATACAGCCCTTCAACACACTAAATGCTCTTAACACTATTATGGGTGTAATGAGATTATGGGCATACTTGTAATTTCTGTAGCAAACTCCGTTTCGTTTGTTTTGCGGGTGAGTTGACTTTTGATGACACCAAAATTTATAGTAAATTTTGTGCCCTTTGATAGATATTTTTGTGTCATATTCATACCTCTTTGCTTATTTTCATGCATTTTTTTATCGAATATTGCGGAATCTACACTCTTTTTGGTTTTTGATGAATTTCAGGTAAAAAGGTATGATTTTTAGGCGTTTTCAAGCAATTCCAGATGCATGGATGAATTCCCACCATCAAGAGGAGATTACATATCAAAATTCAAGAAAATTGGAGCTCACACCCAAATTACAGCACTACCGTAATCTAAATTACGACACTATCGTAATCTAAATTACTGTACCATGGTTTCACTGCACTTACAGAAGAAACCACGATACTGCCGTAATCTCCGAGTGCTGCCGTATTTTGGGATGATTTTGAACAAAAAGTTTCACAGAAAATACGGCACTACCGTAATGGAATTCACGGGCCGTATTTCGAGTCAATTTTTCACCCGAGAGATTTGAAGAAAATACGGCACTACCATAATGGATTTCATGGTACAGTAATTCCAGATGATTTCTCTACCGAGAACTTTGCTGAAAATACGGTACTGCCGTAATCATTTTTACGGTCATAATTCTAACCTGCAAATGCGATTTTCATGGACCTTTTGAAGCCCGATTTTTGTGCGATCGATTTCGAATAATCTAGGCCATAATTTGAAGATCTATAAGAAGCAAAAAAGGGAGCTTTCGACGAGACGAAGAGGGAGACACCAAAAGCCCTAATTTTCATCCACTAACAAAGGAGAAATCGAGTTTCACGCCGCCGCCCTAGGTTTTGCTGCCGGGAAGTGTACAACGCATCTCTAGTTGTGAAATTTGAAGGGAAGCTTCGCCTGGAGTAGGAGAACATACCCCAGAAGTTTTAGAGTGAAAGGATCTCGATCGGAGGATAAATCAACCGAACACTCACCGCCGACACTATTCACACGCATAATTACGGCTATAATTTCCATTATAGCCGTGTGGTTATTTGTTTTTCCCTCTCTTTCTTAATTTCCTACACTTTGATACTATGGATTATTGTAATCTTTCATTCATGCTAGCTTAAACCTTTTATGGGATATGGGGGAGTAATTCCCTTTTGATTTCTTAATGACTAGATAAATTTTTCATTACTTCGTCACGTATATTTTTAGCATGATAATTCTACTTATGTGATAATTGCTCTTTAATTCTCCATAGATTCATGTTATTAATCATGTTTTAGAGTTTTCGCAATAAGGACCGAAAGGTGACTTGCTTGAGAACTTGGAACCCTAGAATTGAATGTTATGAACTTACTGTAAGAAATTAGGTTAGTTCTTGTTTCTTGATTTTAGAAGAATAATTGCCATGATAATAATATGAATCTAAGATTGAGTTAATTTATCAAACGTAGAGATCTTGTGCGAAAGTGAGGATCAGAACGTTGGAGAGCCATAAGTAGAACTTGTGTTGAGACTCGGATGCACGAAAGTGATCCTTGAGATTCCACTTGAGATCATCAACTTAGAATTCGGATACATGAAAGTGATCCTTGAGTTCCTTGATTGATGATTTACTTATTTTCAGCTTGGGATAGATCTTGCGCGAAAGCGAAGATCGGTCCCTACATGATTGTCTACACGAAAGTGAGATGATCTTTTTATGAAGTAAATTATATCTTTATCATGATAAAATTAAACTGACGAATTACTATTCATATCTAGTCATAGAAATTAAAGAGGATGAAACCCTAGTCCCAATTTCTCTCTCTGATATTTTCGTTAGCTTTCATTAGTTCACTTGTATAGTTTTGATTGCCTAGATAGTAAGAACTCAATTATTTGGTACTTGACAATGAAGTCTCTATGGTTCGATATCTTTCTTTATTACTTCGAGTATCCGTGCACTTGCGGACTATAACAACCTTTGACTTGACTTGAATTTCAGCCATAGTATGATATCAAAGGTCGTCGATGTGAAGATTACGGGTAGGGTGAAATTACGGCTATACATGTAACGTCTTCTGTTAAAGTTTTCATCTTTCGAAAGGCTTCTATTGAGAAAATTAAGGGCACGCCTTTGGAATATGATTATACTTGGATGAAAATGGGCTTCTTGAGAATTCAAACTAGAAATTACGGCCATAATGCAGATTATGGCCTCGGCCGTAATTATGAAAATTAGCTCCGTTTGAAGCCAAACTTCTCGTCAAGGTTCTTGATTCATTCGAGGATATAAATATACCTCCAAATAGCTCTAAAAATGAGTGAATTATCCTGTATTTATCAAACATGACAAGAAGTGAAACTTCTAAAGAAAATCAATGAAATAAGCTAGAAAGAGATGTAAAAATATGAAAATAGGTCTCGATTCACCGATAAATATAGGTCTAAAAGACTATGAAAATATGAGACATCATGTAGTTGTCATATCTGCACAAAAAGTCTCAATTCAATAACAAGCAGCCTATTTAGAATGCAATTTGTAGAAGTTTACTATCCAAGAATGTTCACGCAAATTATACTTATTCAATAGGTTCTGTCAAGCCCTTTCAAAAGTATCCACACTGCACCGCTCATAAATACAAACTCTGAAATCACGGGCAAATAGTGGGAAGTTATGAAGGACATGGGATAGATGTGTGGCGGCATTCTGAAAAATATGCTACAAACAGAGTCGATGTGTGCTACTTGGCAAAACAATTTGTATGGCTTTGGCAATAGCAGCAGACTGATCAGTGAAAATAGTTACAGGCTGCTTTCTAGACATTACTTGTAAAAATATTGAAAATAACCAAGTAAATGATTTTGCTGACTCGTCATACAATAGTGCAGCCCCAAAAATAATAGTTTGCTTGTGGTGATTCACCCCAATAATGGGAGCAAAGGGCATGTCATACTCGTTGGTTTGGAATGTGGTATCAAAATAAATAGCATCCCCAAAATAGGCATAGTCTGTAATAGCATTACCATCTGCCCAAAAGAAATTAGTTATTTCTCCTGTTTCCTGAACTTCGATCGCAGAAAAAAAAGGATGGATGAACAGCTCGCTTGTCCTGCAAGAACTTTATAGTACCCCGAGCTTCTTTACCATCTAATATTTTTCTTCTGCGTTTTTTGGATATAGTTAATGCTATCATCTCTTATGAAACCTACTTAATTATTGCTTATCCCTAATTGAAAAAAATTATAAATATTATGTGCTTTCATCCCGGCATCTGTCATTGTGTCAATTAGAGCTCATTGAAATAGTCAAATTTTCCTGTGAGATCTAAGCATGTGGACCTTATTTGGACTTGTCATTGGATAATTATAGTTTAACTCAACTCTACTTAATGTCCAAACTTTATGGAGGTCAATCTTCAATTCCACCCGGGCCATGCAGTTTATTCTTGTCTCTGGTTGTGGTTTCATTGTGATATGACCTTTATGAACTTATCTTAACCCTTGCTTACTACAGGTAACTTTTTTATTTTCAAACTGCAATCTTTTCTCCTATCAACCTAAAACTTCTTTATACCAAAACCTACCCTTTTAGCATAATCATTATAAAATTTGTAGGCCTCATCCTCACTATTAAGGGTCATACTAACCATGGGAATTGCATATGAGCATGACAGTGGCTCTTTATTAATATCTGATGCACGAAGGTCGTCTTCCTCTTGTATAGGTGAAAAATGATTAATTTCCTCTAATTCCTCTTCTACATTCACATCATTTGGATCATGCTCTGGTTCAACATCAAGCTCAAACTCTTCACTGAAAGCCCACTCGATATCTTCATTGCATATTTGCCCATTTTTTGTTTTATCCATGATGTCAAAAGTAGTTGTCTATTTTCAATAAAAGTTTAGTAAATATAAGGAAATTTAAATTCTATCCACGCTCAAATATGACCTATCTATGTTCAATGAAGATAATAGTGAATAGAATAGACTATAGCAGTAGTCTATCCACACTAGCTTATCCATGAAGATTTAGCTATATCCACGATGATGGACACCTTGTCCATGATACGGATACCAAGGCTGAACCCTAATTTCATTAGAAACAGGGCTACGTTGCCTATATCCATGATGATGGACACCTTGTCCACGATGGGGATACCAAGGGGTAATCCTAGTTTCATCAGAATTAGGGTTAAATTGCCAGTATCCATGATGTAGGACACCTTGTCCATGATGGGGATACCAAGGCTGAACCCTAATTTCCTCATAAACAAGGGTACATTACCTATATCCACGATGATGGACACCCTGTTCACAATGGGGATACCAAAGGGTAACCCTAGTTTCATCATAATTAGGGTTAAATTGTTGGTATCCACGATGATAGACACATTATCCATGATAGGGATACTAAGGCTGAACCCTAATTTCCTCGAAAACAAGGCTACATTGCCTATATCCATGATGATGGATACCTTGTCCACGATGGAGATACCAAGGTTGAACCCTAATTTAATCAGCAATAGGGCTACATTGCTTGTATCCACGATGATGGATATCTTGTCCACGATGGGGATATCAAGGCTGAACCCTAATTTCATCTGAAACGGGGCTACAATGTCTGTATCCATGATAATGGACACTTTGTCCACGATGGGGATATCAAGGCGGAATCCTAATTTCATAAGAGAGCCTATCCACAGTAAGGATAGACTATCTTCTGTGAAATAGAGTCTATCCACAATAGGGATGGACTCCATCTCATGTAAAACAGCGTCTATCCATCCATGATAGCTTAAGCTTTATCCAAGATAAAAATATTACACACAGTATATGAGTTTGTCCATACCACTATGTAATTTCTTCAATAATAACTTATAAGACCTTCTTAATTAGACTGCGTCCTCTGGCTTCAACTGCAAAGCAGAAAGGAGACGTGATTAACTTTCTGTAAGCAACTAACGAAGAGCTGCACATAGGTCATCTATCTGTTACCTACTATGATGCCACGGAGAAGAATGCCCTTGTTGTATCTAAGCACAAGGGACTAAGGGGAAGATGAATTAGAAGAAATAGCTAGGGTTCCGGGCGGATGGCGAGAGGTCGGCGTAGGCAGGAAATTTTTTTCACATGTTCAAAGGGAAGGGGCAAGAGAAAGATCAAATCACGTCAACAGTCGCGTGGGAGAGAAAGAGAGCACATGCCGGGGTTAAATGGTTAATACATTCGAAAAGTAACCAGGGTTAGCTGTAGCGCTGGGTAACGGGGCGTTAACGGGAGCCGGGAGGCTTTGAGATTTGCGCAATTTGAGGCGTTTTAAGATTCGATTCTTGAATCGTAGGGGGCTGTGCACAAGAATCTTAGGCAACGATACTGCTTAGGAAATTTTTTCCATATAATTGTCAATGATCTATTATCTTCGTGCATGAAGCAACTGTAGCACAACTGCAGTGGGCTTGGAAGAAGTTCAGTAAAAAACAAGACCATGACGAGGAGAAGTCCGATTAGAGTGAAACCATGACGAGACAGAAACTATTGGCAAATAATCTCAAGACAAGAGGATTGACAAGGTAAGAATCACTCTACTGCACTTATTGACGAGAACCATTTTTCGCCGTTCTACTATTTTTTATAATTGCCGATTGATTAAGAATCTCTACGCCACCGACGAACAGAAATAAGCTACCAAGTCTATTAGAGAAAGACAAATTGATAGAGTAAAGAGGCCAAACAGTAAAGAGAGAAAAAGTAAAGGTGAAAAGGTATTTGGTTACCACTACAGAGGTAACTTTACCACCTTCCATCTCTATTCAAAAAGAGTGATTTATATCAAAGCGACATTGGAAAAAACTTATAAGCGGTACCCGCAAGAGGTAAAAAGGAAATCTCAGCCCCTTAAATGTATCTCGGGATTTGTGTAAAATTTAAAGTTTGCAGATGGTGAAACCTACCCAACAGGTCCCGAGGTGCTAATTAAGGGGTAAGGTCTCTCCTTTTTCCTCCGTAAGCGGTTACCCCGCTTATAAGTTTTTTCCAAGCAACATTAGCCATTTGGAAAAACAAGTCTACTCAAAATAATCAAAATTGGATTTGAAAAGTTAACTAGATTTGAGATTTGATTTACGTGTGCAAAATAAAAAAAGAGAGATAACAAGAGATATTGAAGAAATGGAGAGAGAAAGAAAAATAAATTGAAAATACATATCTCCAGCAAAATAAGCAAAATAGAATTAGAGTCAAAGTCAAAATAAATGTCAAAGTTAAAATTTGCCGATCAAAATATAAGTTCTCGCTAAAAAAAACTCATAGCAGCTTTATTAAAAATTAAATATTTTAATATTATCATTAAAGTATCACGAAAAAAGAAAGTATTGAAGCATAAAAATAAAATTAATTTTGTGACTACCTAATATAAACAAAGAATTTTTAAAATAGAGAGAGAGAAAATTTACGAGCATAACAAAATAAGTTAACAAAGCAAGACATGACTATCTCAATGCTAAAAAAGATAAAGTCGAACTGGAGCATGAAAAAACTCGTCAACAACTTATCAAGATAAAAAACGAGGCAAACATCAATGATTCTTTTAAGTTAGAGTAAAGCTACAAGAATTCAATAACACTTCTGAAGCATAAATATTTGATAGTAATTACACGTTATCAAATCTAATAGGATGCAATCAGAAGAAAAAACTCACCTTGAGAAGTTCAGGTTGATTATGAAGAAAAAAGAAGACATATAGAATGGATATATAATTTTGTATGGAATTCCGAGTCTTAGGGGATGTTGAAATGTAAATCTGAATTAATCCGGTTAATAATTATTTTGGTGAATGTGTATCATGGGATATTAAGAGTCCAATGCTTTATTTTTAATAATTAGGATTAATTAGGAAATATTAACATCTAGTAATCTTATTTACTAGGATAAAAAATAGGAGGGAAAGGATGAAAAACAATGTAAGAGATGGTTATCAAGTCTATAAAAATTTATGAACTTATTATCCTAATATAACAAGTTATATTTTGAAATCCTACACCTATAATCCTCTTGCTTTCGGGCGTTCACCCGTTTCCAACATAGATAGCCTGTCAAGAGTAGAGAGGCGATTATTGTGTAGAGCCAAAAAGTGAAAGAAAAGCGGAGGACATTGCTTGAAAACTAGACAAGATTGCTCCAATCAATGCCAGAAGCTTGGTTTGAGTGTTAGAAAATGATTAGAAATCATAGTACATTGGAGTGAAAAATTAAAACTCGTTGATTTTAAATGAAATAGATTATACATATTTATAGGGATTATATGTCCTTTGAAATACTTGATAATTAAATGCATAAAGATAACTAACAGACTAAATATATTTGTTTATAATAATGTCCAAAAAAATA
This sequence comes from Costus lasius, assembly GCA_027563935.2. Taxonomy (NCBI): domain Eukaryota; kingdom Viridiplantae; phylum Streptophyta; class Magnoliopsida; order Zingiberales; family Costaceae; genus Costus; species Costus lasius. The sequence continues at coordinate 122,329,667 of CM050446.2, forward strand.
AAGTATCTAAATATATCTTCTTGAAGTTATCGCACTTTGACTTAGTAAAATTCATTTAACTTTTCAGCATTGAGGCATGACACCTTTGACTTAGTAAAATTCGTTTTACTTTTCAACATTGAGGCATGAAAGGCAGATTTTATGGTAAAATTGCTAGAGTTTCCAACATATTTCATCTCTATTGCGGTTACGGTGAATTTGGATAAGTAGATTTTGTTAAAAGATTATGCAGTTTCTCATATTTTAGAGTGGATAACCTCATTCTCCATTAGATATCCATGTGTAGACCAACATCTTTGGCATGGAGGTTCTCAGATTCGTTAGCTTCCACCTTAGAGTATAATGTTTGTGATTTGAACCAAGGTTCGAGCTATAATTTGATGGAGGTAATAGCAGATATAGTGTTGACATTTTAATCTAATTCCAAGCAGACTTTGCAGCTTCCATGAACAAAGCGTCGGTACAAGAATTGACCATATGGGGGTGGATCCATCGGACCCAGAGCGATTTCTTTTCAGTTGCTATATCTGAGTAGTGCAGAATTTAGGAATTTACTGTTCCAATGCCTAGATCTACGCTAGATTTTGGCTTCGTGAATAGTTTCCGTTAGACTTTTTAGATATCTCTAGTGGATTCTTAAGGCTATATTCTATTGAATAGAATTCACATGAAAAGGATAAAAAATATCATAATTTTTATCTTTTCCACCGTGAATTCCATTCAACATAGCATTAACTTAAATTTGCAGAAGTTGAGAAGCAGTATACCAAAACAGAATGCTACCGTAGCATAATATTTTATAAATTTCATTCTATAAGAATAGGACAAAGATTTATTTTTCCACTTTTAATAAACAATTCTACTTTCTCCAGCAAAGGCATGCAATGTTTCAGAGAAGGCTTCTTGCTTGTAATTGGCTAATTTGTTTACTTTTGCTCTTCATTACACTAGTTTGGAGCTTTTTTGCTTACTTCTTCTGTGTTTTCCCCACACAAGTAGGAAAAAAACAATCAAAGGAAGTGTTTCCCCACTTTTTCCTGTGTCTTCTTTGGGTGTTTTCTTCATTTGAGTGTTATAAATGTGAATAAGGAATGCGGAATAAGAATTTTCGAAACAGAACTTGCTCCTCAAGCAAATCCATAAAGCAAAAGTTCAGCAATGAAACAAGAACAGAGCTTACATTTCCATCTCTCTGTGGATTTCGTTGTTATAAATTGAGTGTTTGATTAAGAATTCAAGTTACTGGAGCTGCATTAGCGCAGAGCCTCTACGCTGCTTCTTGTGGCATAGGGCAGGGCAACAGAAGCAGTGCAGTGTTGAAATTTTAGGGCGTGTTTGGCGGAAAAATTTCTCTCCAGCATACTGCTGCCGAGGGAACTTAGGCAGCATGCTTAAGTTTCCTTTAAAATTTTAATTTTTTTAAAATTCATCTATGCAACCTAAGCTATCTAATAATATTAATATTAGGATATTTTAGATCAACTATGCTTATTAAATACCCTAAATAAAATTACATAAAAGACAAAAAATAAATAGTGTTTTCAAATTTTATATAATTTTGTTTAGGATATTTAGTGAGTATACATGATCTAAAATACCCTAATATTAATATTATTGGATAGCTTAGATTGTATAGATTATTTCTAAAAAAAATTAAAAAAAAAACTTTTTCCTATAAAAATTAAACATGCTGGATAAGTTTCCAAAAATTTTTCCGCTTGTAAACCACTGTAGCTTCACACCCCCTCGCCGAGAAAATTTTCTCTTCAGCGGGATTTTTGTTAAATATTGATTTTGTTTTAAAAGTTGTGTATATCTACACAACACTTAACACTGGGGTGGTGGATAAATATTATACAAAGTTTAAAACAAAATCAATAATTAACTTTTCTTCCGAGACTCTATGTAGGAAAAATTTTCTCCTCTTTCTCCTCTCTTTTTTATTAAAACATATTATATATTTATATTTAAAATAAATTTTATTTAATTATTAAAATATATAATTTTAATTTTAATATTTTTTCTAATTATATTTATTAATATAATATATATAATAATTTTAATTACATTTCTTTAAATATAAAATTAATCATTAAATTTTATATTAAAATTAATTATTTGATATTATAAAAATTAATAATTTTATAAAAATAATTATTTTAAATTTTAAAAATAAGTTTTGTTTAGTTATAAAAAATATGTAATTTTAAAATTGCATAAAGTGGCTGAGTAGTAGTTATCGATTATCACTTGTAAGAATTATGCTAGTTAACGTATGGACATGGTCATAGTGCTAATTATCCGCCTTTTTTTTTACTATGCTCTGGAACGTGATAAATGCTCTGAACAATGCAATGCCAACTACACTCACATAATACGGCTGGCCATGGGCCAGCCTTTATACAACTCAGACGTCCCACCATTCTTGACGTTCATTACGGATTTTAGCGATTTTCATGTGCAAGAATATCGCAAGAAATTTTGATCGTTCCTAAGGTTGACAAGTCCAAAAAAACCTCTATAAAAAAGAAATTAATTAATAGATGAAAATATCGCAAGAAATCAATATATAGGCAGTTCCCTGCTCACGAGCAAAATTTCTGGGTATGGATCATACTTAAGATTTTTAAGTAGGGTGCTTCGTTTTTATAGTAAAAAATTATTTTTTAATAAAAAATTATGAAAAAATAATTTACACAATCTAAGCTATCCAATGATATTAAAATTATCATATAAAAAATTACACATCGTATAAAATTATGCAAAATATTATCATATAAAAAATTATATATATTTATATATAATTTCTTATACGATAATTTTATATGATGCGTAATTTTTTTATATGATAATTTTGATACCATTGGATAATTTAGAATGTCTAAATTATTTTTTTATAATTATTTTATTAAAAAATAATTTTTTACTATAACAGAAGCACCCAACTTAAGAAATCCTGGTAAGCCATACCTTTGCTCCCCTGCTCAATACTTCACCAAGACACGAAACTAAGCAAGCGCACAGCACGCCGGGGCCAATATGGCAACCACCGCTATGCTTGTGGCTTCCCAGTTCTCCACCTCATGGCTTGGCCTCATTTTGCTTCTCCCCCTTCTCGCCGCCGTCTATTCCTTCGTCGTCACTCCGGCCAGGAGAAGGAACCGCCTCCCCTCGCCCCTCAAGCTTCCCCTGATCGGTAACCTCCACCAGCTCAGCTCCCTCACCCACCGCTCGCTGCAGGCGCTGTCGGAAAAGCACGGGCCCGTCATGCTCCTCCATTTCGGCTGCGTTCCCACCGTGGTAGTCTCCTCGGCGGCGGCGGTAAAGGAGATGGTCCAGGCACGGGACATCGCCTTCTCCAGCCGCCCCACCTTGAGCATAGGCGACCGGCTCTTCTATGGCTCCAGGGACGTCGCCTTGAGCAAGTATGGGGAAGACTGGCGCCAGCTGAGGCGGATCAGCGTCGTCCACTTGCTCAGCCACGCGAGGGTGCGCTCGTTTCAGTCCGTCAGAGCACAGGAGGTGGCCCACCTCGTCGATGGCATCCGCGCCGTGGCCGGGCGCCCGGTGAACCTGAGCGAGATGGTCGTGGCTACCACGTGCAACGTGATCTGCCGCGTGGCGTTTGGGAAGAAGTACCCGATCGAGGAGACCGGCGGCTGCAGGGCGGTGCTCAGTCTGCTCGGCGAGGTCTCTGCGGAGATGACGTCGCTCTCGGTGCGGGACTACGTGCCTTGGCTGGGCTGGATTGATTGGTTGAGCGGGTTGGACGCCAGGGTTAGGAATACCTTTGTCAAAATTGATAAGTTGCTAGAGAAAGTACTCGAGGAGCACGAGAGTAGAACAAGTGGCAACTGCAGCACCAACAATATTCTCGATATCTTGCTCTCTTTAGGCGGCGGCCAAGATGACGGTGGTTTTTCCCTTAGCCGGGACAGTATAAAAGCAGTCGTTTGGGTATTTGTTCCTTCTTCCCTCCCTATGATTGAATCCATGCTTTGATTCAAGTACACGCGAATCTAAGCTTAGATATGACTCAACACCTGCAGGACATGTTTGGCGGCGGCACAGAAACGACTTATGTGACGACAGATTGGGCGATGGCGGAGCTGATAAAGAACCCACGAGCCATGAAGAAAGCGCAGGAGGAGATACGGAGGGCGGTTGGGCTGGACGAGGAGATTTCAGAAGAGGCGCTGGAACGGATGGAGTACTTGAAGGCCGTGATCAAGGAGACGCTCAGGCTGCGCCCTCCTTTCCCTTTACTGCTTCCAAGAGAGACGGTGGAAGACACCCAGTTGCTGGGGTATGACATTCCCAAAGGCACGAGGGTGATGATTAATGCTTGGGCAATCGGAAGGGATCCCGTTTCATGGGAGAAGGCGGCGGAGTTCTGGCCGGAGAGGTTCTTGAACAGCGGCGGCGGTCTCGATTTCATGGGGATGGACACGAATTTCGTACCGTTCGGCGCAGGGCGCAGGAGTTGCCCTGGAGTGGAATTTGCGATGAGCGTGACCATGCTTGTTCTTGCTAATTTACTGTTCCATTTCGACTGGAAGCTGCCCGAGGGGATGAATGAGGACGACGTGGTTATGGAAGAGAAGCCGGGAATCGCGCTGGAGAGGAGATCGAGCTTGATGTTTGTGGCAACATCTTTCATCAAGACGGTGAAATCTTGATGCGATCGCTGCGCTGGAGCTGTGTGTTATCCGTATTATGTTGAATTGCTGTTTGTCTCTAACTGGCGTTTAATAAATGCTGCTCCTCTTTTCATATTTGTTCAAATCTTAATTTTTACCATTATAATTTATTCCGACTCCAACAAATGCATGTAATGTTCATATATCGTCTCCACAAGTAAGCCAACAAACTCGAGCTTGATCAACTTGTGACCTGAATGACTAAAAGCCCACACAAATTCTACTAATTTTACGTGTTAAACGGATTAGATGTTACAGTTATCATATATTACTGTTACTACACTGTTTAAAATTATTGAGCATGATGGGTGACTAATCAAAATTTATGTGCTGAAAATAGTATAATTGTAACGTTTAGAAAATTTTACAAAAGTTGATAGAACAGGACAGCCACTTCTCATCCCACTCCTTCTTGCTCCCCAAGAGTTCCCCATTTTCCTCTCCTTTCCCCTATTCTCCCCGTGAACCACCCGACCCCATCTCCTCTTCCTCTCCTTATCTTCCCCTCCTCTCCCGCTGCTTCACCATCGTCAAACTCCTCTTCCTCCCTTCCTCATGCGTTCTTCCTTCCAGCATTATCTTCCGTCTCCGATCGCAGCTCCGGCGACCAGAACTGGCGAGTGGAAGCTCTTTCCTCTTCCTTTGCGTGTCCGGCGACGAGAAGCGACCGGAACCCTAGATCCGGCGCGTCCTTCGTCTCCGGTGGCACCGGCGAGCTTCCCCACCTTCGGCGGACGTTTCCTCCCCGTTCCGGCGCATTTTCCGGCGTCGTCTTCCCCAGCTCCGGCGACATCCGCGAACGACGCCGCCGGCGGTTTTTCCTTCGATCCCGACGACCCCGACCTCCTCTCGCGAAACCGGTGGTACGGCTGAACTCCTCTCGCCGGCGGCTACCTCGTGACACTTCCAAAATTTCGACCGGCCGCCGAAGTTACTATTCCGGCGGAGGCGCCACTGTTCCGGCGAGCTTTTCCGGTGAACTCCGACGACCGCGACTGCGACTCTAGACTGCGCGCATGAGGTTATATTGGGCATATTGGTTGGATCTTGCTTAGACCTACAAGAACCAGGTAGGATTCTTACCTCCCTACCCTTGTTCGGTGCCAAACCGCATGCATAGATAGGGCATCATCTTCTTGCTGACTGAATCTGATTATTACCTTCGTAAATCCATTGAAATCTGTCTCTTTCCATTGAGTCACGTGGATGCTTGCATGTTATCTGATTTTTATGTTTCGGTGCATGATATTGTTGGTGGTGGATTTATATGCAGTACATATATATTTTGGCTGTCTCTATAGCCAGCTTGTGTTGATATTTGGGATGGACGGATAGGTCTGACTGGGATAGTCCACCTTCCAAGAACTTGTGATTTTGGCCATTGGTAGTAGTCATGGATGCAGTCTGTGTGAGCCCATGAACTACAGGCCTCCGGATGGATCACAGTCGGATGTCGTGGGACTCGGCATTCCGGGGTGATCTGGGTGTAGGACGCTACACCGGCGGACTGTCGACGGACAGCCGTTTCTACCGTTAGCTGGCGGTAGGAACCACTCTTTGAGTGCGCGTCCTACGAGACATTGGCACAGCTGGATTTCCACCTGCATGCTGTACTTTTCGTACTTACTTAGTCGGGTTATATTTACTTACAGTGCACTTCTGTTTATTAATTATTGTTGGATTCTCCTTACTCTTATATGCACCATCTACTTATTAAACTCTACTTAGCCTCCCGGCTAACTCCCCTTGCCTTGCCTCCAGGTTCAGGATCGGCTCCCTCTAGTGCGCAATAGATAGATAGGTAGATTATCTTCCCCATCATGTGTTGTATTTTTCTTATGTGTCGCACGTGTTATTTGTTATTGTCGTATTTCGAGGATTATATCTGATGAGATTGTATTTATCTGGTCATGGACCAGTGTGAATTTGTGGGCTAGGACTGTTCGGCCCTGTGTGTATTGTTGACTTTGACCGCTGCGTCGGTCTGATGTGTATGTTATCTATATGGATTTTGTCGTTTATATTATTTGTCGTATTGTGTGGTATGCTGGATCTGTATGGTCTTGTAGGTCCATTGTTTGCCACGTCCTGAGGCTGGGAGAGTCTTGGGGCGTGACAATAATGCTATTTTCTATTTCAATTTAAACCCGTTACCTATCCGAGTTCAAGATAATAGCCAAACAGGATGAACCATTCATTTGGTTGTTAAAATTTATCACGCAACTTATAAATATACATTAATAACATATTGTACACAACTTTTAATTTTGATTTATACTTGTAATCAGAAATTGCATGAGTAGAATATTCTATTGTTGTTTATTACTTGTCATAAACTCATTGAACAATTTCAGCATAATCTATAGAATAATTATTTCAATAATATTTAAAATAATTTTCAAGAACATTATGCAAAAGATAAGCATTATGCACTTATTGGACATAAGAAAAATAATATATATAATAATGTACATAATTTAATAATGAACCTCGTGATCATAATTAACATAATATGTAAATTAATCATTTTAACAATATTGAAATTAATCTTTATGCACATTATGCTAAACTTGAATTCCATGTACAATATGTACTTAATAATTATATTAAATATAATTAATATATTAGACATAAAATACTTAGAGAACATAATGTGCATTAAAATTATAATGTACATAATAAACATAATGTACATGATGATTATAATATATATGCTAATTCTTTTAACTAAGATAAAAATTAGTCTTAATAAAATTGTTTAGGTAAATAATATATTACCTTTAATCCTTAGGTAAGCTTTGCTAGTCTCTAACTCTCTTAGCGGGTCAACCTCGATCTTACTAATGAGATATTAGCAATAGCGGAAGAAACTAATGCTAACCCCGTTAAAAGTGCTTTTGATTTGAAGTGTCTCTTAGCTTAATTTTCAACTTGTCAAGCGCTACATGACGAAAGTTGCCTTGTGGATAAGGGAAAGCATCCCTCTAACGCTAATCACTCGTTTGCATACCCAAGTTGTTTGTGTTGATTAGGATTGGAGAATTGTACCTATCTTATCCAAATATTAGATTCAACTCCCGCAACACTAGCTGTCACATATTCGACTAACTATAGTATGTCCATTGATAGATATTTTAGGTTTTAATGTCCACAAATATCTTTAAAAAAATTGAAATTAAATAGAATAAATTTTAGATTTTTTTAGATATTTTTGAAAGATTTTGTAGATTTCTTTTTTTTTTTTAAAAAAAAAAAAGGAAAAACAAATCCAAGCACCAATGCAGCTCAAACCCATGGCGCTCGCCTCACTGACTGACTGACGCCGGGGAGTAAGCAATTTTGTTTACCTTTTCTTAGCTTTCAATGCTGCGGACTATTGTACCATCAGATACACTCATTCTACAGAATTTATGTTAAATTAATTATTTTAAAGATATATTAAATCAATTAATATTATATATAATTATTTTATATTAATTACCTTTAAAATAAAATTAATTTATTTAATTTATATTAAATGTAATTATTTGATTTTATAAAAATAATTATTTTTAATAATTCTTATTATATTTAATCATTAAATATATATTAATTTTTATATAAATTAAAATTTTTATAAACATAATTAAATATAATATGAATATTAATAATAGCACTATAACTGTTGTATCAAATATCCTAACAGGCGACAGGTGCTACAATACTGGCACTACAAAGGTAGTTGATTGGGAAAAATATCCTAGGCACGTGCTGTGCCTAAAATATCATAAGCACGGGATTAATCCACCGTTCAATGAGCGCTCGTCTTAATGCCGCTCACGAAGTTTGTTGCCTGCAAAGTTTTGTTAAGTTTCAAAATAATTCAACAATAAAGGCCAAAGTTCGACAATAAGCATAAATATAAAAATTAACAAAAATAATAAAAAAAAACTTCACAAATTTACTAGAATTCACACCAAAATATTTTACACTATTTCTATTGGTTTATGCAAGTTTAAGTCAAGTTTCAAACAAGTTTAATGATATATAATAAAATTTGACGATAAAATCAATAATTTAAGATAAGTTCAACGATAAAATAGTATGTTTCAGAAAAAGTTCGACGATATATGTTAAAGTTTGACAATAAAATCATAAGTTACAAAAAAGTTCGACGATAAATTATATGTTTTAGAAAAAGTTCGACGATATATGACAAAGTTCAATAATAAAATCATAAGTTTTAAAAAAGTTTAACGATATATGACAAAGCTCAACGATAAAATTATAAGTTTTAAATAAGTTCAACGATTTATAATAAAATTCGACAATAAAATCATAAGTTTCAAGAAAAGTTCGAACAAAGTTCGACGATAAAATTATAAGTTTTAAATAAGTTTAATGATATGTGACAAAGTTTAACAATATATTATCGAATTTTGTTATTTATTGTCAAACTTTATTACCTATTGAACTTATTTATTGTCGAATTTTGACATCTATTATTAAATTGATGCTAAGATCCCAATGTGATATGCTTGCGAACTAACTCACCTAGTATATCGAATCTAATATAGCACATCAACAAGTAATGTTTCAAATCATGTCACAAATAAATATACATCTCATATGTATCATCTTATATTAATATGACAATGCAATAGTGTATGAATCAAATATCTACTATGCAATAATAATTATAATGCAAGGAATATAAAATAGATTTCAAGTTAATAACAAGAAGTTAGGATCATAAAGTCTAAACCTATGTTAGACGTCATGTTAGAGATAAATCTCTACTTCAAAATTGGGCTCTATGTTCAATACCAATTATATTTTATTATCTTCTATCTCTTCTTTTTTGCCTCTACAATTATATAATTATACATAATATTAATAATTCATTTATATAATTTTTCTTAACCAACAATATTTACTATTCAATTCAATTGTTGCATATATGCATATCTTAACTGGATTTCTATTTAACCACACTTATTAATTTTCATAATTTACTTAAATTCATTACATATTCTCTCAAATTTATTTATTTAATTAATTTTATCTAAATAATCAAAATTAACTTATAATTACTAGCATAGCTCACACATAAGATTCATGAATCTTTGATCTAAGTTATGATAACACCAATTGAAACCAGAAACAATTTTTTTTTTTTTTTTTTTTTTTTTTTTTTTTTTTTTTGCGTTGTTGCTACTTACTGGAAGAAAACGACACTACACAGTGCTAGCTACAAGTAAAGAATAAGAGAGAGAGAATGAGAAAAGCTGTCTTGGATCGAGAAAAAGAAAGAAATTCAACAAGCAATGAATTCCGGCGAAGGAAAAGAAGATCGAGTGAAGAAGTTTTCGGCCACACGAGTGAGAAAAAGAAAAATAAAATAAAATAATACAACATAAGAAGACACGACAGAGAAGTCTTTGGGTAAAAAAAATATATTGCAAATTATTCTTAAAAGTTTCCATATTTACTAGCATGCCCTCACTCGACTTTCTTTTTTTTACACGCGTAAAAAAATTTGGTCATAGCAAGTGTTTCCCGGGTCCCACAAGATATAAGCCGCCAAACATAGATCTCCTTTTTGTTTCCTGTACGCATTTGGTCAGTCAATAACAAGGATTTTCTACAACAAGTCTTTAATTGATTGTTTGATCATACATTCTTGGTAATTGGATGTCCCAATTTACCTTTGATTAGATTACTAAGATCAATAAGGATTCGTTTTTAGGATTATGATCTTTGGGATTTAACAAAGCATCTATGACCTAAATAAAACTAGGTATTCACCATCCCACACATATTATGTTGTGTGTTGAATTTTATGAGAAAATAAAGCTAAAAAAATGCTAATTTAAGTGGACTAAATCTACAAAACTAGTAGCTAGATAATACTTTTATTGGCATTAAAATTATGATTAGACAAAAGTTGGGGAAGAAAAAGAAGAAGAAAACGAGTAATTACAATAACAGAACTTTCCAGTGACATCTTGATCTCTTTGTCGGCTTGTTCTCCATAAATATGAAATAAAAATCTTATGGAGGACCGGACTGCACTTTTACTCGTCCGATGGAACCAGCAGAATTGATACTGCATTCATAGCGGGCTGTACTGCCTGCATAGTACGATTTCTGTTCATAAATACCATCACATCAAAAAGAAATGGCCCAATTGGATAAATAAAGAAGAAGCTAAGAAAAAGGGCGGTGAACAGGAAGATCCAAAGGCTCCCAATTGCAGCAGCAGCAACTTTTGCACCAAGGGGGATGTACTTAATTAATACCCACTTGGATTACTCCATTTGATACAACTTGCACACTGTGGGTCCCCCTGTCTTGAGCCACATCCAGTGCCCTACTCTCTCTTTCTCTCTCACACACGCACATGCACATGAACCCTAAGCTGCTAGGGTTGGAGTTAAAAGAAGAATCACCTGCGGGCTGCGACCTGCCCTTTCCTTGAATCTTCTCCGCTCCATTTGATTCCCTCATCCACAGGAGTTGACCACACCATCCACCCACATACCAACAGCCGCCAGGAGTGAACACGTCGCACAACCACAAAGAAAACTCATGCTCCCTCAAGATTTGACTGACCTCCTAATTAAGCCCAATATTCTCTATATAAGTCCTTCTTCACCTTGCCTCCCGGAAGATCACCCCATACACACGCCTCAATCTCTTGATCTGGTTTTTCATACAGCTCGGGGAAGCTACATGTTCATGGATTATTGTCGGCCACCGACACCGGCGCCGGAACAGCTGCGGCGGATGGGCAGCGGCGCTAGCGTCGTGCTCGACCCCACGCCGGAGGCCGAGGTGGAAGTGGAGTCGTCGCTTTCTTCGTCGTCGTTGTCATCCCGGCGGCTGCCTTGCTCCCGGTACAAGGGCGTCGTCCCGCAGCCCAACGGGCGGTGGGGCGCACAGATCTACGAGCGACATCAGCGGGTCTGGCTCGGAACCTACGGTGACCAGGCCTCGGCCGCTCGCGCCTACGACGTCGCCGCGCAGCGCTTCCGCGGCCGGGACGCCGCCACCAACTTCGCCCCCCTCTCGGACGCCTCCGACGACGGCGCCCTCGCGCTCGCCTTCCTCGCCGCGCACTCCAAGGCCGAGATCGTTGACATGCTCCGAAAGCACACCTACTACGACGAGCTCCAGCAGGGCAAGAAGCGGGGGTATGCGACCGGCGGCGTCAGGAGGCGTCAGCCGGGGTGCTGCGGGTCGGCGCCCCGCGAGATTCTGTTCGACAAGGTGGTCACGCCGAGCGACGTGGGGAAGCTGAACCGGCTTGTGATCCCGAAGCAGCACGCGGAGAAGCACTTCCCGTTGAGGAGGAGCGGCGGCGTGGGGGCGGACGACAAGGGGGTGCTTCTGGGCTTTGAAGACGCGGAGGGGAGGTTGTGGCGGTTCCGGTACTCGTACTGGAACAGCAGCCAGAGCTACGTGCTGACCAAGGGATGGATCCGGTTCGTGAAGGAGAAGAGGCTCCGGGCCGGGGACGTGATCTGCTTCTGGCAGTCCACGGGGCCAGAGAAGCAGCTGTACATCGACCGGAAGGCAGCGGGGTTGACTACGGCGCCTGAGATTAGTTGCATCATGCAGGCGGCGAATAATGTTAGGCTGTTTGGCGTCAACATATCGGAGTTGCCGCCCCGTGCAAGCAACGGGAAGAGGGCGGCTGCGGACATGGAACTGCTTCCGCCGCCATTGTCCTCTAAAAAGCTTAATCAGTGCTGCGTTAAGGATGATGATTTGTAACGATACATGCTCCCTCGATCTGATCCTTGACATTCTAATTGTCCTTTTTCGAAATTTTCTCTTCTTGCATATTCCATGCAAGTAGAATGGCAAGTAGTGTACATCGTTTTCATTCATAAACCATGCACGGAATGAATTAAGCATGATCACATAAATAACACGAAGCACTTGAATGCTTCTTTCAGGTTACGATAAATTTGCCTTGTTTGTTCACTCTCTCTTTGCCTTGAACGAAAATTTCTTCACTTGATTATCATGTTTAATTTGTTCGAATCAAAATAACAAATAGTAGAAACTGTGTAGAAGACTAGAATAGCAACCAACTAATAGACAAGGCTAATCTACCAGGAGATGAATTGAGCAAACTAGTTGATCAAATTTATGTGATATTGCACATTTCTTTTGATCATCCTGTAGGGTTTTCATTATAAAACAACATTATATTTGTTCTTTTGATCTTGTTTATTGATAACTTACTTCTTATTTTCCCCTTACATTGGAGGCTTTCTAATCTAAGAATATCACTCCCATAGTTTCGTAATAATCATTATATTAAGTTATACATAATTGAGAACTTGATGATTTAAACTAGATAAGAAGTCATTAAATTTGTTTTGGTTTGGAATGATGAATAAGTCAAAGGGAACACAAAATTTTAAACCCGGCCATCCAAACCAATAAATTTCAACACAAGTGGCATCGACATGTCAAGATTTATGTAAATGAACTAGTTTATGTAAAAGTATATTAAAGTTTTTTTATTCCAATCTAAACTAACAACATTAATTTAATTTTGGACTGGTAATTATCGAGTGCAATGTCCCTATACTACAGTCCTGTTTGGCTGCCCCCCCGTTCATCAAAAGTTTATTCGAATATTGTTCGAAATGTGAACAACATGGCATTTAATTTCTTGATACTCTCTAGCTTGCACCAAAACAAAGACCACATCGCCATGTACAAGACTTCAATTTTTGGAACCTCTGACGCACATTCGTATTTTCAATTAATTATATTATTACACTTTACACATTATTAAACAATCTGATTTGGTGCGCCGTTTTCCACGACCAGACAACCTTATTGGCTCGTCGGACCATGTTGAAAGACTCCATCTTTAATATAGTCAATTTAATTTTGCGCTTAGATCAACATTTCTCGTTTTTACTAACAACTAATTCAATTTTAATGCACATTATACATTAGGCTAACTTAGTTATTGTGCTTGTGAATGAAAGTACATTTCTCGTTTTTACTAACAACTAATTCAATTTTAATTCTCGAAAGCTGCGTCCGGTTTCGTGCAAGTTGCAGAAACCACGAGCCGATCGTCCAGCTTTCCGCCCTGGTTTTGGCGCCGCGTTTTCTCGGTGCACACACGGCTCACGACTCTCCTCCAACTTGCCCACTTGCGTGCCTGGCTGCAGTTCATTCATGCTTGCTCACCGATTTTCAGCCTCCATTTAACTCACACCGCCTCGACCAGTTCACGCATAAAAATCCTAGACACCCATCCGCATAGCAAGACAACAGGTACAATATAAACCACACTATAACCGCATGCTTAAACCACGCACTGCGACAAAAACATTTATCATGAAGGCCATTATGACCACGTGCTTACACTGCAGACCGCATAAAAACATTCATCTGATTGTTAAGAGTAGTCGATTAACACTGGCTATATTTACGAATGATATATAATTTATATTTTAAAAAGGAAATCGTATGGAACGTAATTTGAATTTCATAAATTATATAAATTAGTCAATTAAGTATATGTCAACATGTACGCGCACGTTGACCCTATCAGCCAGCTCCAAATTAAGAAAGGAAAGGGACAAGGAAGAATTGGGGCTTGCGTTGAACCACGTCAGTACATGCATTATGACATGGGTATAAGGTTTATTTGCAACCTGGGATGCTTTAATTTCTACGTGGCAGCAGCTGCGCCTCTAACATAACCCCCATCACACTGCTCTAAAGATGTCAAGTTGGAATTATGCGCTTAGTTTATATTTCAATGTTCTTGCATACGTAGACCCTGGTGATCATGTTAGGTGTGATGCTTCCGGAATTTAGCACAAATCCCAAAGCACACCGAGATGGAGCGATGGCGAGACCCCTCGTCATCAGCCGTGTTGGACGACTCGGGTGTGCGATCGTGTCACTGAGGCTGACACAAGTCCATAGGGCGAGGGTCGAGTCAAACCACGGAGTTTGGGTTCACACGTGGATGTGGGCTTCTGACTCGACCCATGGACCCCAGACCCCCTCGCACGAGCTTGCGAGCGCGTGCATCGAGGAGGGTCGACCGCGGGGCGATTCTGAGGTTAAATCGACCCCGAACCAGACCTGAACCATCTTCCAGGCTGAACCGAACCGGTTCAGCCGGTTCAGACCGGCTACTGTGCACGCGTACGTGAAACAGGGGGAAAAATCCCCTGTTCGTCTCCTTGCGTCGCGAGCGACGCCGGCGCCGTTGATTTCGCCACCTGGAAGAGCGCCCGCCGGATTTGGAAGGTGGCCGGAGGTGTGTGCTGGCGTGGCGACGAAGACGACGGTGATTTGGGCGTGGACTCCTACGTGGACGAGCCCAGGGCGGATTTCGAAATCTGCCCCGGTGGAAGCGTGATTTCCGGCGATTCTTCGCCGGAGATCAGGGCTTGCGTGGCGGCGTGGGTGGATTTCCATCCGCGTCGAGGGGTGGCTGCCTTATCGAGCAATTACAAGCTCGGGCAGAGGTCTGGCGACGGCGATTTTCGGATCTGAGAATAGAGCATTCGGTTTCGACGTCGGCGATGAGGCTCCGGCCGTGGACCCGTCGGCGTACGCTCTCAGATCGACTCACCGGTGCCCTGAGGTAAGGAGGAGACCATATCCTCCGGTGCCGGCAGCCAGACGCGGGAGTGCGATCGGATTTTCCGATCGCCGGTTCCACGCAAGCCAAGCTTCCATTGGGTAGAAATTCTCGTCGACGGCGGCTTCTCCGGCGACAATACTCCGGCGGCGACTTCTCCGTTCAGGGACGACCAGATCCCGACCCGCCGGTGCAGCTCCGGTGGCCGGACGGTGATGGACGGGAGAGGGGATAATTCCCGTGTTTCAGCCGAAGTCTCGGCGCTGGTTCGGACGCGAGCGGGAAGAGGGAGAGAAGGTTTTGCGCGCGTGTTCGCGCGCGCGTTTCGTTTCGTCTCCGATCGGACTTTCCGACGCAGCTTCTCGGAGGATCTCGGTGGGCTCGGCTCGTGGAGTGGTGGCACGCTACAAGGGTAAACTCTCCCCGGATCTATCGTGTGTAGTGGTAGTAGGACGGTTTTCTCGTGTGTAGTGAATAGAGACTTTACCGCCGTCCGGATTTCGTGTGGCTTTTCGTCCGGACGGTTCTTTGCGTTATCTGCGCCCGCATATGTGTAGTGCGGGTTGTGCTTATTTGTAGGTACTGCTTGCTTGCCTGCAAAGTCTTGGACGTGTGTGCCGGCACCCTTGAAGGTGTTCGCCACCGTCCCCTTGTGATTGATTGAGGCCGCGCCGGTGTCTATCTCGGCTGTGTAGAGAAAGGAGCGCGGGTTGAGGGAATTTCTGTGAGTGCAAAGTGTTTTGGAGAGTCTCCATCACTTTGACACAGTTGAGAGATTTGTATTCGTGTCCGAGGAGCGGTATTCATACCGAACCCTTCGCGCACGTGGTGCGAGGACTTGTAGAGTGCTGGGCCAGCTTCTGCAACGCGATCCTAACCGGTCGCGGGCCACTCTAGTGTAGGGCTGAGATCTCCGCGAGGGGATCTGCCGGTTGTGGTTAAGTTTATTATTAAAAAAATAAATTTGCCCATAACATTAGGTGTGATCATGATCTCAGATTTGCTCATTCATATTGAATTATTTAATACAAATTGATCTTTTCTATGACAAAAATCAACACAAATTTAATGAATGAAATGACTTAGAAAAGAATGCCGTCAAAAGTAATCTAATTGTAATAATTAAGCGAATGAGGTGAGGCTGTAGTGGTCTGCGAGGAACAAGAGTTGGCAGGATCACCGTCATTATTCTTGGAGCTATTATTTTCTGCACTGCTGCATCCATCCACCGAGTGCATCCGCAGTGGTGGTCGGTCAGGAACAAGTGCTGCAGGAGGAGCAATACTGTAAACTCTAACTGGAGATGCAAAGGAAAGGCCATTAGGTTGAGGTGGAACCCATATGTCTCCTACTACCACAAACTGTGGAGCTGGATGGCCGTTGTTGCTCGTGCTCTGGATCGCCGGACTTAGCCGCTGGCGGTTGTGCAGCCGATACTTCTGCGGCGTTGAATTGAAATCGAAAACATGTTATAATCGAATGACATGGAGAAACTGAAAAGAGTAAGGAGAAGAAATTAGCGTCGTACTGAACAAGTAGAACATTGTTTTGGGTTTCATTCATGAAATGAGGTGTGAAGGAGAACTTGTTTCGATCAAACACTACTTCTTATGCATAATCTAGGTCGTGATCTCAGTAGAAATGTAATAATTGATTCAGGTCGTTCAACTGTTATTGATCTACATCTAGTGCTTGTGCATCTTGATCATAAGTTTCTTACCTGTAAATGACTCTTGATCTCATCGCTGGTGAGGCCATCCTCCTCCATGAACTCCTTGATCTTCTTCGGCGTTGCTCCTGTAATGTAATTAGGTTTTATTTCAACTTGTAATTTGGTTGTGTTCAACAAGAATCAAATGAACCATTAATTCCTTCACGAGAAACGAAGTGAATTGTAATTCAAATTTCAAAAATGAATAAATAGTAACATGAAATTTAAATACATTTATATTGACTCTTGCGAGAAAAAAATCCTACCAAGTGATCTTTTATAGAATTTCCTATGGAGGAAATGAAGTCAAGTAAGTCTTTTACTTGGTTTGTTTATAGTTAAAACTTAGCCGGCCCAATTTAGGAGGGGCCTTTATTGATGGAAAATCCTATGAAAGGCACTTTGCGTTCCCAAAAGACCCCTCAAGAGATATACATGTACAAGAAAAAAACAAATGAATGCCCTTGAAGACATAACCCTCAACTCATTTTTTTTTAAAGTGTAAAACGATACACTTCTTTCAACTTACGATTTCTGCTGAGTTGAAAGACCTAACATATGATGACAAGTCCCTATAAAAGGTCCTTGTAGCCGTAGAAATTTTGATTGAACACTCAACATAATAGGATTTTAATTCATGAAGTATAGCCATTAATTTGTAAATTATTCCCCTTTAGCTAAATACTAATGAACAAGAGAGACTACACCCACCATTGATGCCGCCCAGCTGCTCGAGAGCGTGCAAGAATCGGCGATGGAGCTCCGGCGTCCAGCACCGCCTTGTCTTCCTACAACAAGGCTGAGGCTGCCCTTCCTTCTCCTTGTCTTCGCTCATATTTGCGTCCGTTAGTGCCAGCCCATTATGCTTTTCTCCCTCCAACGTGCGGTTTGCTTCTCCGAGCTTCTTAGCCTTCCCGACGATCGGCTCGACCGGACAAGGCCGGTTCTAGCAACGTGAAAAGTTCCCAATTCAGACCAAGAACGTAAATTTAACAGCGCAAAGCTAATGTTAATGGCAGCAGACTATTCACACTTCTTCTCAAGAACATATAACAAAGCCTCTGCAATTCTCACCGCCTCTGCTGCTCCCGTATTGGCCTCCTGGATCCAGAGCTGGGCGGACCGTAGCCAGTCCGGTTTCCCGTCGATCGACACGCTCTTCTCGGCTTCGCCACCGGCGACTAATCGCTCCCCCGAGCTCGGCTTCAGCGGGATGAACTCCTTCAAAACCCGCCCGTCAATAAAATTGTTCCTCGACGCCTTCTGTCCGGAGACACTTTCGATGGCTGCGCGCAGCAAACGCCGCCGACATTAACTAACTCGCCCGCTACAGAAATGCTTAGATCCAATTGATGATGTATTTACCTTGATTGACGAGCAGCATACAGAGAGGGAGCTCTCTCTGAAACACCTCTATCTTCTTCCGCTCTTCCTGGAGAGCACGGATGTAGTCGCTGCAAGGCAAATCCATGGCTGATCGCCTTGAGATTCATGTACACGGAATATTAAAGATAGTAGGAAAGAGATAAGAAACCACGGACGGGGCGTAGCGCACACCGTGCACGTCACCGAATCTTTTTGACAATACTTAACTCTGTAAATTGAGATAAATTTTCGAGTAAAAAAGGCAAACAATGGGAGAAAAACGTACAAGAGGACTAGTGTGATGCCTGGCCCGGAGTCGTTGGTCAACACCCACGCCATGTAGATTTTTGTATTTGATTTCTAGTCATCATCTTCGCTAGTCCGCCGAGCTCTCCCGCACGCAATCGTCGTTGCTGCTCACGATGACGCCGGACCGGAGTCACCGACAGTGAAGGGCCGCCTGCCCTTCACCTGAGCCTCATCGGCGTCCACGCCTAGACGCCGGCCTCGTCGGAGCGTCTCACGCTTCCGCTTGACTCCGCCAGACTCCCCTCGTCGGCCGTCGTCTCGCCGCCCTCTCTTGTGTGACTGGGCGCTCGTGGGCCCTTCCCAGATCACCGCCCGCGACGCCGACGCCGGCCCTCTCGCCGAAGGGGAGGAGGAAGGGACGGCGGACCTCCGTCCGCCGCTGTGCTCATGCCCACTGCCGAGTCTTCCTGCCTCGAGAGGGAGCTGCCGCTCCCTTTTAATCTCCTTCCATCCGCTGACTGCACCAGACGGGACGCACGCCTGCCGCAGATGGGACACCGGCCACGCCGCAGTAGCTCACCGGCTCCCGACTGCTCCCCTCATCCAGCTGCTCCCGTCGCGTCGGAGCAGTGTACGCGCTTCGGTGCGCTTCAATGGAAGGCGGGCCTCCGCGCCAACCCACTCCGCTTGGCCCAAGCCCAGAACCCGCTGGTCCTTGGTCCTGACACTCTCCCCCGGCCGATCTAGATGCTGCCCTCAGCGTGCGGCTCCTCCGGCCTCGTCGGCGCCCCGTCGGACACCGAAGTCTCCGCCGGGACTCGCTGGGTGCTCGAGCACCCTCTGAAGCTTGCGCGCCCGTCGCTCCTCCCTCTGCGTTCCACCCGCCGCCTGCCGGAATCTCCGTTGGCTTCGGCTTCTTCGGCTCCCGCCTGAGGGGAGGAGGAGAGACGGCGGACCTCCGTCCGTCGGGGAGCACCTCTGCTCACCGCTCCACTTCCGCTCCAAAAGCGTCCCCAGGAGCCCGTTGGAAAAGGGGAGGCGGCAGACCACCGTCCGCCGCGACTCTACTCGTCCCCCTCCGGGCGCCCTCGTCGTCCCGGCAAGCTGCCACCGGAAAACTCCATCGGTGGAGCTGCCGCCAGAGGGGGAGGAGGCGCAACGCATCGGAGACCCAGGCTTCGCGTCCGTCGCCCGCACCGAGCGCGTCCTCGTTTCTCGTCGAGGAAGATGCGGTCGCGGTCTGTCACCGCCGTTCTGCCGTCTTCATCTCCAGCACGGCATCTGGCACTCGGGAAGGCGAGACTTGCGTCCGCCTGCGTCGTCGCCAAGCTCGGGAGACGACGCCGCTGCTACTGTCCTCGTGAGGGTGGCGCCTCCGCGTCCTCAACTCACCTCTCGACCGCCTCCGCGAGAGAGCTCACTCCGACGCCTGCCGACGCCGGCCGGCCGCCCGTGTGCGCACTGTGCCATGCGCGACGCTGGGCGCTCAGTGGGCCCTTCCCAGGTCTGGCTCCTCTCTCCCAGCTTGGCTCGCGTCCGGTGCCCGGGGAACTCCACGGCTGCTCATCGACCGTCGATGGGAGTCCCGCGCGTGGAGGGGATGGCCACCGCCATCCGTCGCCTGCTTCATCTCGGGAAGAGGGACTCCGCTCGCAACCGTGCTCCGCGGCTTCGCCTTCGCGCACACACGCCGACGACGCCCGAACCTGGATCCTCCGTCGGCTCGTCTCTCCCGTCGTCGGGAAGGAGAGGGCGCTCCGTCTTCTCCTTCGGTCGGCTGGCTCGCCGGCTTCTCTCTGCGCACCGGCAAGGTCGCCGGATCTTCTGCGCCTCTAATATCAGTGTGATGCCCGGCCCGGAGTCGTTGGTCAACACCCACGCCACGTAGATTTTTTTTATTTGATTTCTCGTCATCATCTTCGCTCGTCCGTCAACCTCCCCCGCACGCGACCGTCGTCGCTGCTCTCGATGACGCCGGCAGTGAAGGGCCGCCTGCCCTTCACCTGAGCCTCATCGGCGTCCACGCCTGGACGCCGGCCTCGTCGGAGCGTCTCACGCTTCCGCTTGACTCCGCCGGACTCCCCTCGTCAGCCGTCGTCTCGCCGCCCTCTCGTGTGTGACTGGGCGCTCGTGGGCCCTTCCCAGATCACCGCCCGTGACGTCGACGCCGGCCCTCTCGCCGGAGGGGAGGAGGAAGGGACGGCGGACCTCCGTCCGCCGCTGTGCTCGTGCCCACTGCCGAGTCTTCCTGCCTCGAGAGGGAGCTGCCGCTCCCTTTTAATCTCCTTCCATCTGTTGACTGCACCAGACGGGACGCACGCCTGCCGCAGATGGGACACCGGCCATGCCGCAGCAGCTCACCGGCTCCTGACTGCTCCCCTCAGCCAGCTGCTCTCATTGCGTCGGAGCAGTGTTCGCACCTCCGTGCGCTTCAATGGAAGGCGGGCCTCCACGACAGCCCACTCCGCTTGGCCCAGGCCCAGGACCCACCGGTCCTTGGTCCTGACAACTAGACTATAACGCAATCTGGAGACATTTAAAATCATCAGGGGCGGCTGTACTCTGAATATTCGCGCATGCGATTCCGCTACGACACGTAATCGATGCGCTGGCGCCGACGCCAGCTGCTGGCGAGGAGATAAGATCTAAGGAACCGGGACGGCGCCGACTTCTCCGCCAGCAGCCGGATGCCTGACGCGTGCCATCGGACGGTCTTGATGAATTTGTGGTGGAAGGAATCATCTCAGAATCTAGTAATCGCCGGCATCTGCGGCGAAGACATTGATGGAGAAGCAAATATTAATCTCGCATGTCCAAGAGCCGCCAATTAGCCAAAAAGTCAAGGTATTGCAGAGAAAATCCTTTGTGTGGCATAGATCCCCCTGTAATAAGTGTGCCAGCCGATGCCTTTATGATGCTTCCTTGTTAGATTTGGGGATTAAATTAGTTCAGTTATAGGAAGAGCTGATTAATTTTAAGGAGAGATAAAGGTCATCATTTTTCTAGAAGAAAGTCAACAGTTTATTTATTCCGTCAGCTTCTTTGACATCACACGGCAAGAATAAAAGAATTGTTGACGTTTGACTTTTAGTACGTAACAGAATCTAGTACAACGTGAGATCCTGTGCCAGACTTGAGCAGGTGGATGTAGTAAATAAACTCCTGCCAAATAGTAGAGAGGAAAAGGGTAACTTGTATAGTTGTCTGCAAACAAATATTAAAAATATTCTTTGGTTGGAATACCATCTAGTGCAATAGTGAAATGATATTCTTGGGAAAAAAACAATAATAAAAGCATAAAATCTCGTTTGATGCAACTTTTAAACTGTTTTTGCTCATCACAAAAATAAGATTTTAAAAATTTTAATATTTGACTGTTAGTTTCTCGGTTTGGACTTTCTCTGTGAAGCTGTCACTCTATAACCTTTTGACTAGTCAAAACTGATGATTAGTCTAAAAACTTATTTTATTTAAATACTTTTTAAACTTTTTCAAACAACTATTCTTCTACCCACACTTTTTTAAGTTAGCAAAAGTAAAAAACTTTATCTATACCAAACAGGCCATAGTTACATAAAGCTAGTTTTTTCTTTAAGGAAAATTTGTATAGTCTACCACTTTACTTTTATAACAATAGTAGATATTATAAATTAGAATAAATAGTAAAATTAGTATAATATTTTAGTTTAATCTCACGTAGAAGTGAAAGAATAGATAATATTATTTTCATTATAATAAAACTTAGCGAACTCACTAATATTATTTTTATTAGCCTATTTGCTTATTAAAACTCAAATTTATCATATAGAAATAATATATAATTATTTTGAACTAATAAATAATAACTATATTTTGAAAAAAAAAACACACACACACAAACAAGAGCTGCATGAGGAGGGGCAATTAATCTTGTGCATCCTGCAAACATAGGAGTAATTGGTCCAGGAGTTTCGCAGAATGAGTCAATCTGACTTTAGAATCAGAAGGTGTCTTAATGATAGATTTCCAATTAGGGATCTAACGGCATGCCTCCAGCTCCGAAGATAGTTTCTATTCCTCCACACTGCATAGCTATAGTTTTGCAGAAACGCGCACCAAACAAATTAGTAATTCATAAGGATGAGAGAATGGATGATGCAGCAGCAGGACCTGGAAGGACTGGGCAGCTCTGCTGGAGCACGGCTGATAGTCAAAAGAGAACCAGTTGGTTGACAAACTCCGAAAGAGATAATAGAAGATAAGCTAAGAGATTGGGCCATGTTGGGGTTGATGGGGCCATCTAGGAGCTGAGAGCATCAGGTCAGGAGGGTTAAGTTGACCCAGAGTTTGAGTGTTGGTCCTGGTAGCAGGGAAATTGAAGAATAATAAGAAAGTCAACATGTCTGCTGGCTTGATTAAAGAAGACAAATAATTTTACCACATCTCTCATCTTCAAAAGTGAATGTCAAAACAAACATATACAGGATTCGTACAAATCTAAGTGTGAAAAAAGAATCTACACATGCATTCCTCTTGAGGATCTATAACAAAAGTAATTACAATATAAAATTGGACATATCGATGAGAGTGAATATGAACATTTTATTCTCAGGTCTTTATGTACTAATTGCGTAAATCTTGGTTCTTGACACTGTTGAAGATATCACCGCCCACTCTAGAATCTTCTTTGAAGTAACCTTTTGTATGTTGGTATTGTCAAAGTTTTTTTTTGTCTCTTCGTGAAAGTGTCCTTTCATTCCTCTAGATGTAATTGTTACTATGTATCTAGACATATCTTTTCAAATACCCTGGGTATGTCAAGAGTCGTTACTATGTATCTAAACATGCCTTTTCAAATACCCTAAGTATGTCAACAGTCATGAGTAGAGTCTATATAAGAGCAAGTCTTGTAAATACTTTATAATACATATAGAGTGGAGTTGTCAGTTTATTTCCTACCTTATAATCTTTTCATTTGGTATTAGAGCCAGGTTATCAGGGACTTGAGTCGTTCATAGCACGGTTATCTAAGTCCGTGAAGACGGTGGTCTGGGACCATTGTTCGTGCGCAGGCGGTTGAGGACCGACGTACGTCGAAGTTCTGCCAAAATACAGTCTGGGACTGTGATCGATTGGTCTGGGACCAAGCTTGCTTTAAGTAGCACTGTACACTATTTCCAGTCAGATGGCGGATGTCTCAAGTTCGACGAATGGAATCGAGAAACTCAACAACTCCAACTATAATAACTGGAGTACCCGGATGCAGTTCTATTTGCTGGGCGAAGATCTGTGGGATATTGTTGGAGGCAGCAACACCACGGCACCCAGAGATGATGATGAACAGAGGAGATGGAAGATAAAAGCGGGTAAGGCTCTTTACGCTCTTGATGTAACTATTGAAGATGACCTTTTGCAGCACATAAAGAGCTCACAGACTCCCAAGGAGGCATGGGATAACTTGGCAGCGCTATTCGCAAGGTCAAATGATGCCAAGTTGCAAAGGTTAGAGAACGAGCTTTTGTCTATGTCACAACAGGACATGAAAGTGAGTCAGTACTTCTCTAAAGTAAAATATCTTTGTGAGGAGATTTCGAGACTGGATCCAAACAATGCTATTTCAGAGACAAGAATGAGAAGAATCATTATACACGGGTTAAAACCTGAGTATAATGGCATTGTTACGGCTACTCGTGGGTGGGCCACTCAACCAACGTTGACCGATCTAGAAAATATCCTGGTCAACCAAGAGACTTTAGATAATCAAATGTCTAAAGTTTCGACAAAGGAAGACGAGAGTGCCCTCTTCAGTAATAAGAGAGGGTTTAAAAGTCAGAGGAGATTCGGTGAAGATGGTACGTCGGAGAAAAGCCATGACAAATGGCAAAAACGACCAGCTTGTGAAGAATGGCACAAGCGTCCAGGAGAAACAAGTCTACGACCAGGGGGAGCCTGGCGAAATCATGATAGTCAAAGACGTATTGGACGATGCTTCGTCTGCGGCAAGGAGGGCCATTTTGCTAGATATTGTCGAGCAAAGAAAGTTGAAGGAAATGCTGCAGCATCATCAAAGAGAAATGATTTCGATGACAATGAAGAATGGGATTTCCACACCTCTGTTGCCATGGTAGTACCAGACGAGCTCACTGCCTTTTCCATGGTCGAGTTAAACGATGCGACGACACTAATTCATGTAAGTGAAAAGACGGTTAACTACGATATTGACTGGATTGTTGATTCAGGATGTTCGAATCATATGACTGGAGATCGAAGCAAGCTGTCGAATATGCTTGAATATTATGGGGGACGTGTGGTTATTACTGCAGATGGCTCGAGGTTGCCAATTTCTCATGTTGGCGAGATGATGATAATTCCTCGATTAGATTCACAACAAGTCGAATTGAAGAAAGTGTATCATGTGCCGGGAATGAAGAAAAATTTATTATCTGTGTCCCAGCTCACAGACTCAGGTAACTATGTGGTGTTCGGTCCACAAGATGTTAAGGTGTACCGAAGTGGGGAGACCATGAGCCATCCAATCATGGAGGGACGTCGAATGGAGTCCATTTACGTGATGTCTGCTCAAACGGCATACGTAAACAAAACCCGAAGGAATGATACACCTGATTTGTGGCATGCACGGCTTGGGCATGTAAGTTATCACAAGTTGAAGGTGATAATACAGAAAAATATGCTAAGGGGTCTTCCCTAACTGGAGGTGCAGGAAGACGTAGTTTATGCCGGGTGCCAGTACGGGAAGGCACATCAGCTTCCATATGAGGAATCGTCATTCAAAGCTCGTGTTCCTCTCGAGCTTATCCACTCGGATGTATTTGGACCAGTGAAGCAGCCGTCTGTCAGCGGCTTCAAGTATATGATCACTTTCATCGACGACTTCTCCAGGTATGTCTGGGTTGATTTCATGAAGGATAAATCTGAGACATTTATCAAGTTTAGAGAGTTTAAGGAGAAGGTTGAAAGTGAAGTAGATATGAAGATTCGTTGTCTTCGGACTGATAATGGGGGAGAGTATACTTCATACGAATTCATGAAGTATCTGCAAGAGTGTAAGATACGTCGACAATATACTTGTCCGTATACACCACAGCAAAACGGCGTTGCCGAAAGAAAGAATCGGCATCTAGCGGAGACCTGCAGGAGCTTGCTGCACTCGAAAAATGTTCCACCGAGATTTTGGGCAGAGTGTATGAAGACCACAGCTTATGTGATTAATAGATTACCACAAGCAAGGCTTGAATCTATGTCACCCTACGAAAAGCTTTGGAGTCGCAAGCCGATGGTAAGTCACTTTAGAGTTTTCGGATGCATATGTTATGCATTTGTGCCTGATCATCTTCGCAGCAAATTCGACAAGAAGTCAATTCGATGTATTTTGTGGGCTATGATGATCAGCGAAAGGGATGGAAGTGTTGTGATCCTACAACAGGGAAGTCGTATATTTCAAGGAATGTGGTGTTCGATGAATTGTCATCATGGTGGTCACCACAAGCTGTCGAATTGCCAAATTCACTGTATTTCGATGAAGAGGTCGAAGAAAGGCTGAAGGAATTCGAAAAGAATGAGCCCGTCAAAGAAGATGACAAAGCACAGTCACCAGGTTCGACGAGTTCATCTGGTGAGCAACCAATTTCGATAGAAGAATGTCGACCAAGTCAGGTCGAAGAACTCGAAGAGGAGGAACCTCGACTTCGGAGACCGAGGAGACAAAGGAAGCTAAATCCTAAGTATGCCAATGCAGCATTGATTAAAGATATTGGTCCGGTCGAACCTTCGACATATGAGGAAGCGTCAAAAGGTGTAGAATGGAGGAAGGCCATGGAAGAAGAAATCCTCGCACTAAAAAAAAATGAGACATGGGACTTGGTGCCAAAACCTGAAGAGGTACGTCTTATATCTTGCAAATGGGTTTATAAACTGAAAACTCAACCAGACGGATCAATAGAAAGATATAAAGCACGTCTAGTGGCTCGAGGCTTTTTCCAAAAGTATGGTGTCGATTATGAAGAAATCTTTAGCCCGATGGCAAAGGTTACCACAGTTCGAGTCTTATTAGCACTTGCTGCAAGATAGTCATGGAATTTATGGCAGATGGATGTGAAAAATGCTTTCTTGCACGGAGAGCTCGATCGAGAAATATACATGGAATAGCCGAATGGTTTCTAGAACAAAACTCACCCGGAGTATGTTTGCAAGTTGAAGAAAGCGTTGTATGGCCTGAAGCAAGCATCGAGAGCTTGGTATGGAAAGATTGCGGAATTCTTGTTGAAAAGCGGATATACTGTAACTCCAGTAGACTCGAGTCTGTTCGTAAAAGCAAAAGATGGAAAGATTATAGCTGTGCTGGTTTATGTGGATGATCTCATCATAACCGGAGATGGTGAAAATGAGATACGACAAATCAGAGCCAACCTCTCTGTACGATTCCAGATGAAGGACCTTGGAGAGCTGAAACACTTTTTGGGGCTCGAGATTGACAGGACAAAGGAAGGTTTATTCCTATGTCAACAAAAATATATACGAGATCTCTTGGAGAAGTCAGGGATGCTCGACTGCAAACCTATATCTACTCCTCTAGATGGGAATGCAAAGTTGTATGCTGATGAAGGTCAAGAGCTAGAAAATTCGACCATGTACAGGCAACTGGTGGGTAGTCTAATATATCTTACCATAACTCGACCTGACATCGCGTTTGCAGTAGGAGTAGTAAGCAGATTCATGGAGAAGCCAAGGAAGCCTCACTTGGATGTAGCCAAGCGTATCCTGGGGGTATATAAAGAAAACTTTTGATTTTGGGCTTCTGTATAAGAGAGGATCATCGGGTGAGTTGGTCGGTCATTGCGATGCCGACTATGCTGGAGATCAGTATACATGAAGATCAACTACTGGATACTTGTTTAATCTTGGGTCAGCAGTAGTATCTTGGTGTAGTAAGAGACAACCAACTGTGTCCTTGTCAACAACAGAAGCTGAGTATAGAGCAGCAGCAATGGCAGCTCAAGAAAGCACATGGCTCGTACAGCTATTGGAAGATCTTCATCAACCGATAGATTATTCAACAATATTGTACTATGATAATCTATCCACAATACGCTTGGCAGAAAATCCAGTCTTCCATGCTAGGACTAAGCATGTTGAAGTTCATTATCACTTTTTAGAAGAGAAAGTGCTGGAGGGTGAAATCAAGATGAAATATACCAAAACAGATGATCAAGTCGCTGATATTTTCACCAAGGGTCTTGGAACGGCAAAATTCGATGAGTTTAGAACTCAGCTTGGCATGGTCGCAAGGACTACCCTTAGAGAGAGTAGTCGGTGAAGGGGAGTATTGAAGATATCACCGCCCACTCTAGAATCTTCTTTGAAGTAACCTTTCGTATGTTGGTATTGTCTTAGTTTTTTTTTGTCTCTTCGTGAAAGTGTCCTTTCATTCCTCAAGATGTAATTGTTACTATGTATCTAGTCATGCCTTTTCAAATACCCTGGGTATGTCAAGAGTCGTTACTATGTATCTAGACATGCCTTTTCAAATACCCTGGGTATGTCAAGAGTCATGAGTAGAGTCTATATAAGAGCAAGTGTTGTAAACACTTTATAATACATATAGAGTGGAGTTGTCAGTTTATTTCCTACCTTATAATCTTTTCAGACACTCCCCCTCAAATTAGAATATATGTTAATTATTCCCAACTTGCTCATCAATATTTGAAACTGTGTGGTGTTCAATGGTTTAGTGATGAACACATCAGCTCTTTGGTTTTGTGTAGCCACATGATGCAATTTGATCATCCCTTTTTGGATTCTCTCACGGACAAAATGACAATCTAGTTCTATGTGTTTCATCCGCTCGTGATAAACCAGATTTGTGGCTATATGAATAGCAGTTTGGTTGTCACAATATAAATCAACTGGATGTCTTTGTGTTGTAGTCCACAAGTGCACGGATACTCGAAGTAATAAAGAAAGATATCGAACCACAGAGACCTCGTTGTCAAGTACCGAATAATTGAGTTCTTACTATATAAGCAATCGAATAATAGCGAAGAAATGATCGAAAACACACGAAAAAGACAATCGGAGAGAAATTGGGACGAGAGTTTCATTCACTTAAATTTCCATGACTAGATATGAAAAGATGTTCGTTAGTCTAATTTCATTATGATAAAGATATAATTCACTCAATAAGGAAATCATCTCGCTTTCGTGTAGATAATTTCCAAGAACCAATCCTCACTTTCATGTAGGATCTATTCAATTGTTAAATAAAAGTGAATCATCAACAAAGAACTCAAGGATCACTTTCGTGCATCTAAATTCTAAGTTAATAATATCAAGTGGAAACTCAAAGATCACTTTCGTGCATCCGAATCTCAACACAGGTTCTGCTAAAGGTTCTCCAATAATCTAATATTCAATTTCTTGCAATATCGTCATATTTGTTTCATTAACTCAATCCTAGATCGTATTATCAATCATGGCATTAAAATACTAAAATTAAAAAAATAAGAACAAACTTAATTTCTTACGGTGAGTTCATAACATTCAATTTTAGGGTTCCAAGTTCTCAAGCAAATCACTTTTCGGTCCTTATTGCAAAAACTCTAAAGCATGCTTGATAATATGAATCTATGGAGAATTAAAGAGCAATCATCACAGAAGCAGAATTATCATACTAAAATTACACTTGACAAAATAAAAGTTATCTAGTCATTAAGAAAGCAAAGCGAATTACTTCCCCATATCCCAAAAGAAGTTTAAGCTAGCATGGTAGAAAGATTACAATAATCAATGGTTCAGAGGGATCAAAAATCGAAGAGAAGGATGAAATTACTAAACACAACACGGCTGTAATGAAATTACAGCCGTAATTTTCGTGTGAACAGTAGTCGGCAGCGTGATTTCGTCGATTTCTCCTCCGATCGACCTCCTTTCACTCAGAAACTTCTGGGGTATCTTCTCCTCATCTATGCGCAGCTTCCCTACAAATTTTACGGCCGGAGATGCGTTGTACGCTTCCTGGCGACGAAACCTAGGGCGACGGTGAAAATCTCGATTTCTCTCTATGTGGTGGATCAAAATTAGGGCTTTTGGGTTCTCTGTCTTCTTCTCCGTGTAAACTCTCTTTTTCCTTCTTACAGATCTGAATTTAGTGGTCTGTATAGTCTACAATCGATCGTGCAAAAATTGGGCTTTAAAGTTGACCGTGGAAGTCGGGCGTTAATGATAGAATTACGGCCGTGTTATTGGTTACAGCACTGCCGTAATTTCAGTCGAATACTCTGGTTGAAACTATCTGGCAATTACGGCATCATAAAATAGGTTATAGCAGTGCCGTAATTTCAGCTAAAATTTTTGGTCGGAAATCACTCCAAATCACGGCCCATGAAACACATTACGGTGGTGCTGTAATTTCAGCAAAATTCTCGGTATAGAAATCATCTGGAATTACGGTACCGTGAAATCCATTACGGCAGTGCCGTATTTTCGTCAAATCTCTCAGGTGAAAAATCAACTCAAAATACGGCCCGTGAAATCCATTACGACAGTGTCGTAATTCGTCCAAAATCTTCTGTTCAAAATTGTCCCAAAATACGGCAACCCTTGGAAATTATGGTAGTGTCGTGGTTTCTTCTGTAAGTGCAGTGAAACCACTGTACCGTAATTTGGATTACGGTAGTGCCGTAATTTTATCTGAAGTTCTAATTTGCATGAAATTTGACATGTAATCTTCTCTTGATGGTGAGAATTCATTCATGCATCTGAATTGCTTGAAAACGCTTAAAAATAATGTCTTTTACCTGAAAATCATCAAAAACTAGGAAATGTGTAGATTCCGCAATAATTGATAAAAACGTAAAAACAAGCAATTGAACATGAATATGACACGAGAATACTTATGAAATGGCATAAAATATACTATAGATTTTCGTGTCATCAAACACATAAGGCTCAAACTTTGCTTGTCCTCAAGAAAAATCAAAATTTGATCAAAGGAATAGACTTTCTTATGAAGAATAAATTTCTAAAATACAATTACCAATGAAAAATTCTCACCAATTGTTTCATAAAATTCTAAATAAACATATCATCCTTTGAATTCAATTCTCAAGATCTACAACTTAATCAAATAAAACTTTGCAACTTGTACAATAAGTAGAATTTCAATCTCAAGATTCCATCCAGTTTCAATTCAAAACTATCATACTTTTGTTTACAGGAATAGGATTCCAAGATCTTTTTCCACTCAAATCTTTCTTTTTCTTTTTATTCCCTTTTTTTATTTTTGATAGCATGTACCCACATAGATACAGACTTTTTATTGGGACTTCAACTCTTATCTTCGGTACCACTGTCAATTTTACACAGTGCCAAGTAGAGGAGTCATTTTCTTTTTCTCTCTCTTTATTACAGACTTCAACCCATGTCTTTGGTACCACTGCCAATTTTGTGTAGTGTCAAGTGAGGGAGTCATCACTCTCTTTATTTGGATCACGGAATCTTTCTTCCCAACAAATAGTAAATAGTATGAACATTAACTAAATTAATCAATCAATATCAATTCAGAAATCATACTCATATGCTAATTTTATTTAAAGAAGTAGCTTCACTTTTAAATCAAATTCATCCAATAACATATCTACCCAAATTTTTTTTCATCAATCAATGAAAAACTCCATCAGGCAGATATATATCAGAGAAATAAATTCAACATAATAGGTCTAGTCCTAATCACATTCATGAACAAATTATCCATCAAGAAAATCATACTATCAACAAGAATTTTATTCAAAAATAGACTAAGCTACAAAATAATAATATCAACACGAATAGCATATACTCATTCAAAATTCAAAGCATACAAGTCGTCATGCAACAATATGCACCTCCACAAGGTGCCCAAAGTCAAAAGTATCATCAAATGTTATACATCCCAATCGAAATCAATATCAACATCAAATTATGATATAACCATATCGAATCATAAAACAGTCAGGTAAAATAGAGCGAGGTAGCAATGGCGGACACAATGAGTTTGGAAGAATCATCCTTCCCTATAAAACATCAAGTATCAATAAGATAAGGAAAATCAAGATAGCAAAGAAGTAAGGGAAAGAGATACTCACAAAACTCTACTCGTCATCGTTTGATCTAATCTCCTCAGTGTTCTCTGGTTCGGGCCACAATTTTTTTTTTTTGGCGAAACTTGATTTTACCTACAAAAAGAGAAGAAAAATTAGTTTTAAAAGCAAAAAAAATAAAAAATAAAAACAGAGTAAAAGAAAATGAACTAAAGTAAGAGTGCTTGGGTTGCCTCACAAGAAGCGCTAATTTAAAAGTCGTTAGTTTGACCGTTTTGCACTCAGATTTGATTGTGGTTCATCAAGATAATATTTCTCTTTTTCTTCAATCAGTTCTTCTTGATAATAATGCTTCAATCTTTGACCATTAACCTTAAACTCTTATGTTTCCTCACTCCATATGTCTACAGCTCCGTAGGGGTAAGTCTTCTTTACCTGAAAAGGCCCATACCATCTAGACATAAGTTTTCCAGGAAAAAGTCTCAATCTAGAATTAAACAAAAGAACAAAGTCACCTGGTTGGAAATCCCTTCTAGAAATATGTCGATCATGCCATCTCTTAGTCCTTTCCTTATAAATTCTTGCATTTTCATAAGTGAAGAGTCTAATCTCATCTAGCTAATTCAATTATAACTTCTGTTTTTCACCCGCGTTCTTTAAGTCAAAGTTTAGTGCTTTGATTGCCCAGAACGTCTTATGCTCAAGCTCTACAGGTAGATGACAAGATTTACCATAAACCAATTGAAAGGGAGACATACCTATTGGTGTTTTAAAAACAGTCCGGTAGGCCCACAGTGCATCATCAAGTTTGAATGTCCAATCTTTCCTTGTGCGTGACACTATCTTTTCCAAAATTCTCTTTATTTCTCTGTTTGATATCTCAACTTGTCCACTTGTTTGGGGGTAATAAGGTGCTGCAACTCTATGATTTACCCCATACTTTCTGAGCAAGGCTGAGAACTTGTGTTCTATGAAATGTGAGCCTCCATCACTAATCACTAATCGTGGTGTCCCAAACCTTGGAAAGATAATCTTTTTGAACAGTTTAACAACAACTCTGGAATCATTAGTAGGAGAAGCAAGAGCTTCAACCCACTTTGAAACATAATCTACTGCCACAAGTATGTATTTGTTACCTCCAGAAGATGGAAAGGGTCCCATAAAATCAATCCCCCAGATATCAAATATCTCAACCTCAGGAATGGT
Source organism: Costus lasius (assembly GCA_027563935.2). Taxonomy (NCBI): domain Eukaryota; kingdom Viridiplantae; phylum Streptophyta; class Magnoliopsida; order Zingiberales; family Costaceae; genus Costus; species Costus lasius. The sequence goes on from CM050446.2 coordinate 122,362,589, forward strand.
GGACAATAGCATCTCATGTCTTCTATTAATGTTACCTGTCTTTTGACGTCTATCACAAGATAAGATAAAGTTTCTAGCATCTTTAAAAATTGAAGGCCAGTAAAATCCTGATTGCAAAACTTTGAAAGCAGTTTTCTCAGTACTAACGTGCCCGCCATAAGAAGATCCATGACACTGAAACAATATATCTGTGATTTCCTCTACTGGTATACATCTTCTAAAAACACCATCTGCACATCTTCTAAACACATAAGGCTCATCCCAAAAATAGTGCTTTACCTCAGCTAAGAATCTCTTCTTTCTTTGGTAATTTAATTCAGGAGGAAGAACATTAGCTACTAGGTAATTCACTATGTCAGCATACCATGGGGCTCTAATTTGTTCAATGGCCAAGAGTTGTTCTTCAGGGAATGAATCATTGATTATATCATTCTTTTTAGTATCCACCATTATCTTCGAAAGATGATTTGCAACAAAGTTTTCTGATCCTTTTTTGTCTTTAATTTCCAAATCAAACTCCTGCAAGAGCAAAATCCATCTGAGCAAGCGTGGTTTATTATCCTTCTTCTGCATTAAGTACCTCACAGCTGCATGATCAGTATACACCACCACTTTGGAGTTAATCAAGTATGATCTAAATTTATCAAAGGCAAATACTATAGCTAATAGTTCTTTTTCAGTGGTTGTGTAATTTCTCTGTGTTTCATCCAAAATCCTACTAGCATAATGAATAACATAAGGCCTTTTCTCCTTTCTCTGTCCCAAAACTGCTCCTATTGCATAATCTAGCATCGTACATAAGCTCGAAGGGCAAGTCCCAATCTGGGGGCTGAATGATAGGTGCTGAAATCAAAGCTTTCTTTAGTTCCTGAAAAGCAGATGAACAATCTTCATCAAAAGAAAATTTAACATCTTTACAAAGTAATTTGTAAGAAGTCTAGCAAGTTTAGAGAAATCCTTAATGAATCGCCGGTAGAATCCTGCATGTCCTAGAAAGCTTCGGACCTCCTTCACTGTAGTGGGTGGCTCTAATTTTTCTATCACCTCAACTTTGGCTCTATCAACTTCAATCCCTCTTTCTGAAATCAAGTGCCCCAAAACTATCCTTTGCTTAACCATAAAATGACATTTTTTCCAATTAAGCACAAGGTTAGTTTCTTCACACCGCTGCAAAACTTGAGATAAATTAGCCAAACAATCATCAAAAGAAGAACCATATACTGAGAAATCATCCATAAAGTCCTCAATAAAATCAGAAAAAATAGTCATCATGCATCTCTGAAAAATAGCAGGTGCGTTACATAGACCAAAAGACATTCTCCTATATGCAAAAGTATCATACGGGTAAGTGAAAGTGGTCTTATCTTGGTCATCAGGATGTATAGGAATTTGTAAAAATCCAGAGTATCCATCTAAGAGACAAAAATGTGAGTGGTTTGCAAGCCTTTCAACCATCTGATCAATAAAAGGTAAGGGAAAATAATCTTTCCTAGTATCAGCATTCAATTTTCTATAATCTATGCGCATGCGCCAACTAGTAACAGTTCTAACAGGAATTAATTCATTGTCTTTGTTTTTCATGACAATCACCCCTCCTTTCTTAGGAACACAATGTACAGGACTTACCCATTTACTATCAGAGATAGGATAGATAATACCTGCATCAAATAATTTCATAACTTTCTTTTTCACAACTTTCATAGAGGGGTTAAGTCTCCTTTGAAAATCTGCATGTGGCTTGTGTTCCTCTTCCATCAAAATCCTGTGCATACAAAAAGAATGGTTAATTCCCTTTAAGTCGTCAATCGTGTACCCAATTACCTTTCTATGAATTCTTAATACTTTGAGAAGCAAATTTGTTTCTCTTTTTCCAAGCTATGTATCAACAATAACAGGGTAAGTGGAATCAAGACCAAGAAATTCATAACGAAAGTTATCAGGTAAAGCTTTAAGTTCTACTTTTGGAGCTTTCCTTTCTTCACTCTTTTCATTATCACAAGCACTACAGTCTAATAATTCATCAATTTCAGAATTGGTCTCTACCTTAGAATCAAGAGTAGAATCTAAATCAGAATCATATTCAGAGGTTTCAACAAACAAATCATTAAGATCATAGATAGTGTCATCTATAGCATGTATACTACAACAAGATCCAGAATTCGATGGGCTTTTCATGGCCTCATTCAAGTCATACTCAATTCTTTTATCCCCAATGTTAAGTGTAAGTTTACCGTTCTTTACATCAATAAGTGCTCCTACTGTGGCTAAGAATGGTCTACCAAGTATGATAGGGATTCTTGCATCTTCCTCCATTTCAAGGACTACAAAGTCTGCTGGAATAAAATATTTACCTACTTGGATAGGCACATCTTTAAGAATCTCTACAGGATACTTAACTGAATGATCGGCGAGCTGCAAAGATATCGTAGTTGGTTTAAGCTCTCCCATGTCCAATTTTCTGCAAATAGACAACGACATTAGACTCACACTAGCACCCAAATCACATAAGGCTCGATCAAAAGCCATGCTCCCAATAAAACAATGTATAGAGAAGCTACCTGGATCTTTTAATTTCGGTGGCAACTTATTTTGGATAATAGCACTACTTTCTTCAGTAAGAGCCAAGTACCATAGTCCTCTATCTTTCTTTTATTAGACAAAATTTCTTTCAAAAATTTAGCATATTTGGGCATTTGAGATAAAGCTTCAGTAAAGAGAATGTTAATGTAAAGCTTTTTCAAAACATCAAGAAATTTCCCAAATTGCTTATCTAATTTTGCTTGCACTAACCTTTGGGGAAAGGGTATAGGTGACCAATAAGGTGTAGGAGAATTAGGTTTAGAAATATCTGTCTGACATGGCCCATCTCCTTTAGGTTCATCACTTTGTTGATGTGGCAAACTAGTTTGGGACTTCTCATGCTCAGAAGATTTTTCCAAATCTAACTCTTGATCATGTTCATTACTAGGCTCTGTTTCATTATTCACAACTCTCCCTTTGGGTTCCTCTAATTATCTCCCACTTCTAGTGACGATAGCATTATAGTGCTCTCTAGCATTTGGTTCTGGTTATTGATCTTCTAGGGTTTTTTTGTAAGCTGCTAAGGATCCTATTTGAGAGGTAAGATGACTGACCAACCCCTTAAGATCTTCAATCTCTTTATTTTGATTTATCATTAATTGATTTTGATTAGCCATAAACTTTTTAAGCATGGATTCTACACTAAAAGAATTTACCTCTTCAGTCAAGGTTTGTCATTCTTCATTCTCATTCTTACCATGTTGATGACAATATAGCATTCTTTCTTCGGGAGCCCACTGGTTAAGATTCAAGGCCATCTCCTCAAGCAGGGTAGAAGCATCTTCAATTGTTTTGCTCATGAGGGCTACTCCTACAGCAGCATCAACAGTCAGACGGGTATTATAAAGTAAGCCATTATAAAATGTATGAATTAAAATCCAATTTTCAAGGCCATGGTGAGGACACTTCCGTTGTAATTTGTTGAACTGCTCCCATGCCTCACTGAATGGTTCGCCATCCCTCTGTGCAAAGCTTGTAATTTGGTTTCTCAACTGGATGGTTTTGCCAGGTGGAAAGTACTTCATTAAGAAAGCCTTGGATAGTTGTTCCCATGTGGTGAAGGTACTAGTAGGTCGAGAATGTAGTCAAGAACACGCTCGGTCCCTGAGAGAAAAAGGAAACAATTTTAGTTTTAATGCATCATCAGAAACTCCATTAATTTTGATAGTGTCACAATATTCAAAAAAAAGATATAAATGTTGATAAGGATCTTCAATTGGTGACCCTCCAAACTGATTCTACTGGATCATAGACAAAAAAGCAGGATTGATCTCGAAATTATTAGCCTCAATAGCTAGTCTGGCGATGCTAAAGTGCATCTCCTGTGGTTTAGGGGCTGCATAGTCCTTAAGTGATTTTTGTTCTGCCATGGTCACTTCTTCTTCTTCTTGTTGACTCTCTTCAAATCTAAGCTTCCTACGCAATCTAAGAGTTTTATTTATCTCAGGATCAAAAGGTACAAGAGGTCCTGATCTAATATTCCTGCGCATGCAAAGTAAATAGATCAAATAATTTCAAGAGAACAGAAAACAAAACCTAGTCTAGCAATACTTTCAATATTGACAAAACCAAGGTCCCCGACAATGGCGCCAAAAACTTGTTGTAGTCCGCAAGTGCACGGATACTCGAAGTAATAAAGAAAGATATCGAACCACAGAGACCTCGTTATCAAGTACTGAATAATTGAGTTCTTACTATCTAAGCAATCGAATAATAGCGAAGCAATGATCGAAAACACACGAAAAAGACAATTAGAGAGAAATTGGGACTAGGGTTTCATTCACTTAAATTTTCATGACTAGATATGAAAAAATGTTTATCAGTCTAATTTCATTATGATAAAGATATAATTCACTTAATAAGGAAATCATCTCACTTTCGCGCAGACAATTTCCAAGAACCAATCCTCACTTTCATGCAAAATCTATTTGATTATTAAATAAAAGTGAATCATCAACAAAGAACTCAAGGATCACTTTCGTGCATCCAAATTCTAAGCTAATAATCTCAAGTGGAAACTCAAGGATCACTTTCGTGCATCCAAATCTCAACACAGGTTCTGCTAAAAGTTCTCCAATAATCTAATATTCAATTTCTTACAATATCATCATTTTTGTTTCATTAACTCAATCCTAGATCGTATTATCAATCATGGCATTAAAATACTAAAAATTAAGAAATAAGAACAAACCTAATTTCTTACGGTGAGTTCCTAACATTCGATTTTAGGGTTTCAAGTTCTCAAGTAAATCACCTTTCGGTCCTTATTGTGAAAACTCTAAAGCATGCTTGATAATATGAATCTATAGAGAATTAAAGAGCAATCATCACAGAAGCAGAATTATCATACTAAAATTATACTTGACGAAATAAAAGTTATCTAGTCATTAAGAAATCAAAGGGAATTACTTCCCCATATCCCAAAAGAAGTTAAAGCTAGCATGGTAGAAAGATTACAATAATCCAGGGTTCAGAGGGATCAAAAATCAAAGAGAAGGATGAAATTACTAAACACAGCACGGCTGTAATGGAAATTACAGCTGTAATGGAAATTACAGCCGTAATTTCCGCGTGAACAATAGTCGGCAGCGTGCTTTCGTCGATTTCTCCTCCAATCGACCTCCTTTCACTCTGAAACTTCTGGGGTATCTTCTCCTCCTCTATGCGCAGCTTCCTTACAAATTTCACGGCCGGAGATGCATTGTACGCTTCCCGGCGGTGAAACCTAGGGCGATGGTGAAAATCTCGATTTCTCTCTATGTGGTGGATCAAAATTAGGGCTTTTGTGTTCTCTGTCTTCTCCTCCTTGTAAACTCCCTTTTTCCTTCTTACAGATCTGAATTTAGTAGTCTGGATCGTCCGCAATCGATCGCGCAAAAATCGGGCTTCAAAGTTGACCGTGGAAGTCAGGCGTTAACGATAGAATTACGGCCGTGTTATTAGTTACGGTACTGCCGTAATTTCAATCGAATACTCTGGTTGAAACTATTTGGTAATTACGACATCGTAAAATAGGTTACGACAGTGCCGTAATTTCAGCTAAAATTTATGGTCGGAAATTACTCCAAATGACGGCCCGTGAAATGCCTTACGGTGGTGCCGTAATTTTAGCAAAATTCTCAGTACAGAAATCATCCGGAATTACGGTACCATGAAATCCATTACAGCAGTGTCGTATTTTCGTCAAATCTCTTGGGTGAAAAATCGACTCGAAATACGACTAGTGAAATCCATTACGACAGTGCCGTAATTCGTCCGAAATATTCTATTCAAAATCGTCCCAAAATACGACAGCCCTTGGAAATTACGGTGGTGCTGTGGTTTCTTTTGTAAGTGCAGTGAAACCACGGTACCGTAATTTGGATTACGGTAGTATCGTAATTTTGTTTGAAGCTCTAATTTGCATGAAATTTGACATATAATCTTCTCTTGATGGTGAGAATTCATTCATGCATCTGAATTGCTTGAAAACGCTCAAAAATAATGCCTTTTTACTTGAAAATCATCAAAATCTAGGAAATGTGTAGATTCCGCAATAATTGATAAAAAAAAAACGTAAAAACAAGCAATTGAACATGAATATGACACGAAAATACTCATGAAATAGCATAAAATATACTATAGATTTTCGTGTCATCACTTTGCTCAATATTTAATTCGCACATGATAGTTTTCAGCCAAGTGATCTCACTACATGCAACAGCCATGGATCTATACTCAGCCTCAGCACTCGATCGTGATACAGTAGCTTGCTTCTTAGTTTTCCATGAAATGAGAGACTTCCCAAGGAATACACAATATCAAGTTATTGAACGTCGTGTGTCTCGACATCGTCCCCAATCTGTGTCGCAGAAAGCTTCCAATTGTGTAGAGTTCATTGAGGGAAAGAAGAGACCTTGTCCAGGAGTTTGTTTAAGATATCTCAAAACTTGTTGTGCGGCTTTCAAATGGGGCACCCTTGGCTTGTCCATAAATTGACTTAATGTGTGCACAACATATGCTAAATCTGGACGAGTTACAGTTAAATATATTAGTCTTCCAACAAGATTTCTATAGGATGATGGATCGCTAAGTTGGTCTCCTTCAACATGACTAAGAGACAAATTTTGTTCCATTGGTGAGGTTGTTGGCTTCATTGCTAGATAGCTGACATCTTTTAATATTTCCAACGCATATTTCCTCTGAGAGATTGTAATTCCTTCATTGGACCTTACTACTTCAATTCCAAGGAAGTATTTTAGTTGTCCGTGATCCTTCAATTTAAATTGTTTATCTAGAATTGCTTTGATGTCTTCGATTTCCTTTAGATCATTTCCAGCAATTATAACATCATCAACATAAATGAGGAGAATTGTTGATGTACCTTCATGGGAACGGACGAACATAGAATAATCACTCTTTGATTATATGAAATTTGCTTGTTTGAGTGCTTCAGCAATTTTGATGAACCATTGGCGAGAGCTTTGCTTGAGGCCGTATATTGATTTTGTGGAGTTTATAAACACACGTCTCCCCCTTTCATCCAAAAGCAGGAGGCAAGGACATATAAACTTCTTCATAAAGGTCACCATTCAGGAATGCATTATTGACATCTAGCTGATGAAGATGCCATCCTTTGGCTCCTGCAATTGCTAGAAGTAATCTAATAGTTACATGCTTAGCAACTGGTGCGAAGGTTTCGTTATAATCAATCCTTTTCACTTGATTGTAGCTCTTAGCCACCAACCTAGCTTTATATCGCTCAATTGTACCATCTGGTCTATACTTAATTTTGTATATCCACTTACATCCAATCGATCTTTTGCCATGAGTTAAAGGTTGTAATGTCCAAGTGCCATTTTTTTCAAGTGCATCAAGTTCGTCCTTCATGACGGTGCACCATTTTGGATCCATTGTTGCATCTCTAAATGAGGTGGGTTCTCGATGTGCAGAAATTGAAGTAGTGAATGCCCAATGTTGTGCCCCAAGCTTGTTATATGAAAGCGTGTCTCCTAGTGGGTACTTCACATTCATTATCTTGGCACTTGTTGATGTAGATAGAAGGTTGTCACTATTGTTAAGTGTATTATTTGTGTCATCATGAACTCTTCTTGATGGTACAGGATGATCCATGTGATATTCACTCAAGTATCTTGGAATCCTGGTGTTGTGAACAGGACGTTGTGTGTTGGCTTGCATGTTGGTCTGAGCATTTTCATAGTTTGATTCAACTTGTTCACTTCTGGTTCTTTGTTGGTTCATCATGTGTTGCTCCTCTACTATATGCTAGAATGCTTCTAAATTGAGAGCTGATGTGGTAGCATTTTTTTTATTCTTTTCTTCTGATTGGTTTTGTATAGAATCTGCACAAACAAATGGGAAAATATCTTCATAGAAAACAACATCACATGAGACAAAAATGTGATTCTTAGATAAGTTTAAAACTTTATATCCCTTTTGTGTGGCAGGATATCCAAAGAAGACACATCTTATGGCTCTTGGATCAAACTTGGTATGATTTTGATTTTGTGATGATGCATAACATAGACTTCCAAAAACATGGAGATGGTCATACTTGGGTCCTTTGCCGGTGAGAACTTCAATTGGTGTTCTTCCTTGTAGAAGATGTGTAGGGGTTCTATTGATTAGATAAGTTGCAGTTAAGATGGCTTCTCCCCAGAATTGTTTGGGCACCTCGGCTTGGAACAAGAGTGCACGAGCGACATTAAATAGGTGGCGATGCTTTCTTTCGGCCACTCCGTTTTGTTGTGGTGTGGAAACACAGCTTGTTTGGTGAATTATGACTATGTCTGAATAGAATTTATTCATAAGAAATTCTGGTCCATTATCACTTCTAATAGTTTTGATCTTTGATGCAAATTGCGTTTCTACAAGATTCACAAAATGGATAATGTATTGATGTGTCTCAGATTTGCTATGCATGAGATAAATCCAGGTACAACGAGTATGATCATCAACTATGGTGAGAAAATACTTTGCCCCGGTGATGGTTGGAATGTGATAAACTCCCCAGATATCAACATGAACTAATTCAAAAGCATTCTTTGTTTGAATAGTACTTATTAGAAAAGGCAATCTAGTTTGTTTCACAAGAGGGCAGATTAGACAAACAGAATTATGCTGAATGTCAAGATTACCAATATTCTTCATAAGCGAGTTGAAGATCTTATTTAATGGGTGACCTAGTCGTTGATGCCAGGTCTTTGTGGCTGTATTTGATGTCGCTTGCGTAATGTTGCTTCTAGCTATTCCAGTGGTATCAAGATAATATAGACCTTCATGTTCAGTTCCTATGCCAATCGTCCTACCCAATCGGTCCTGTAATGTGCAAACTTTATTTGTGAATGATGCCCTGTATGATGAATCACGTAGCAGCTTGCTGATAGAAATTAAGTTCAGCTTGAATGAGGGAATGCAAAGAACGTTATGTAATGTGAAATTAGCAAATTGAACGCTTCCTTGTGCGTGACTATTGCATATCACCATTAGGTAAGTGCACCAGAGTGTTATTGACTATGCATTTTGTTGTCAATAAACTAGTTGAATGCGCCATGTGATCAACTATTGCATATCACCATTAGGTAAGTGCACCAGAGTGTTATTGACTATGCATTTTGTTGTCAATAAACTAGTTGAATGCACCATGTGATCAGTAGCACCACTGTCCAATATCCAATTTGATTTCCCTTTAACAATAGAGGTGTGAGAAATAGTACTTAAGAATCCATGAATATGAGAACTGCTGGCGTTGTTGTTGTGCTCAGCTAATAGCACCATAAGATTTTTGTACTGCTCCTCTATAAGAGTTAATGAATTCTTGGTTTCAACGTGATAGGCTTTGGAAGTCATGCTCATCTTATCCGGTGTCGGGCTAGTTTTCTGCAACTTCCTACAAGCATCCATTGTGTGGCCTTGTAGTTCGTAATAATCACATTTATTGCAATTTATGTGGAAGTTTCTGGCTGATTGATCAGAATAATGGAGGTAGAGTGGATTATTGGGGTTGATGATGTTGACTGAGTTACCTCCCTTTTCAAGTGGAGTGGTAAATTGAATCCACTGGTGTTGGTCGGCCGGTGATCAGAAATTGTAAATCGAATCCATGGACATCAAAACACTCTTCTAATTAATGAATTGGAGAGAAGAAGAGAAAGTGATGGAGATAGACTAAGAGATGAGCAGCAAGGATTTGGCTTGCTTCTTCCGGACCGAAAGCGTACCACTCTGATACCATAAAGTCTCTCGTCCTCAAAAGTGAATGTCAAAACAAACATATACAAGACTCATACAAATCTAAATGTGAAAAAGGAATCTACACATGCATTCCTTTAATAGGAGCTATAACAAAAGTAATTACAATATAAAATTGGACGTATCAATGAGAATGAATATGATAATTTTATTCTCCGGTCTTTATGTACTAATTACGTAAATCTTGGTTCTAGACAGATGTTAGGCCTACGGGCCAATTTTTTGGGCGCAGCCCAAAAATTCAACCCAGCCCAGCCTTCTTGTTGGTTACATGGCGGGTTAGATCGGGCAGTGCCCCGAATCCGCATTCGGGAAGTCGCCCAACAGGCGTCGCATGGCATGGTCGTGTGCGTTGGACACTGATGCGACAGGACGGCTCGGGCGGTGTGGGCGATGGAGACATCGGGTGCCGCGTTGCCTTGGGCGGCACGGATGAAAAATGAGGTGTCGTCCTCGTTCAAAGCCAGGAGCTTTTCAAACGAAAAACTCACCGGCTGTCCATTCACGATCTCTCCCTTCTCCGTTCGTCGGGCTCTCCGTCCACGCCGACCGTTGGTGGTGGCTCCTCTGTGTTCCGGTGGTGTGGGAGGGAGGTGGAACGCCGTGGCCATCCCCCCCTTTAGTCTTCTCCTTCGCGTCCGATTCGACACCGCCTCTGTCGTCGCCGGTGCCCCACTGTCAGACCGCCTTGGAAGGCGCATCCGGCCTTCAACGTCGTCGACGGGAAGGAGCCGGTGGCTAGGTGTCCAATGAGGTACATTCATCCTACCTTACTCTCATTACCAGCCGCGTCCTCGACGACGTTGAAGGAGCCGGCGGCTAGGTGTCCGCTGAGGTACATTCATCCTACCTTACTCTCATTCCCAGCAGCGTCCTCGACGACGTTGAAGGAGCCGGCGGCTAGGTGTCCGCTGAGGTACATTCATCCTACCTTACTCTCGTTCCTGGCCGCGTCCTCGACTCCGGCGAACCCTCCGCCTCCTGCCTGTCGTGGCCGAAACTTTCTCATCTTCTCCTTGTCCATTGTCGGCCGCCTATGTGCGTGAAGTCCCGGCGCGGACCCACCTGCGTGCGGACGTTGCGCTGCTCGTCAGACGAGCCCTCCGCCTGCGTGCGGCTTCTCCGTTCCTCTCCTCCGGCCGCCTGCGCGCGTGCTTCTTCTCCAGCCCCGTTCCCCTCACGGTTCCTATGGAGTTTGGAGCTACGTCAACCCTATCGAGTCTTGTGGTAGTGTGGAGCGGTCGGTCAGGCGACGCCCTTCTTTACTTCCGCTTTTCCCCTTCGCATGTGCGGACGCTTGTCCTGTTGGCGTGCTCTCCATCGGCTTCGTCCACCCGCCGTAGCAACTCGCGGCCCCAAGGCTCTGTGGGGACCCCTCCCCAGGTTGTAGGACTCGCCTTCGTGCGAGTGTGTTCCTCCGTCTTGCTTTGTTGCCCTCTCGCAAACTCTTCTTCCTTCGTCACCGGCGTGCGACGCCGAGTGGACAATCGTCCGAGATGGCCGGGCGCCAGCTTGATCTTCGGGCTAGTGTGTGAGTCCATAGTCGGGCTGGGAGTCAGTTCAAGGAATCGACTCCGCCAGTCGTGCCCGATCCGGCGGTTTCGACCATCGCGATAGTAGCGTTGACGTATTCAGACTCAAGTCAAGCGTTGACTCACATGGAAAAATCACGAAAAAATATTAGCATAATTCAGGGGCGTGACATCTTGGTATCAGAGCCCAGGTTACACACGTTCCAACCTGTACGAGCGTCGTACATGCATTTAGATCGACCCACTACTTGCGTGCAGATGGAACTTGATCGTCTCGTAGCTCAGGTGGCTCGACTCACCAAGGAGCTAGAGGCATCTCAGGTAGAGGTCGCTATGTTGAAGCGCGCTACGGTGGCTTCAATAGAATCAACCACGACCGATTCCGATCAATAGACTGTAGTGCGACGTTCCACAAACTATTCGAATGCTCCTGGTATTCGGGTTGGGGTACGGGATCGGGTGGCGCCGCCTGAATCCGGATCCGACTCCGTTAACCAATGGGGTGCGCGTGCGTCATGGAAATGGGCATAGGATCAGGAGGCGCTCCTGAATCCCATGGTATTGGGAACTGCCTCCACCAGTAGTGAGCAACCTATGTTGCTCTATGTGGCTGCGTCCATATGCTCTCAGTCAGTGAACGCTATGATTGATACGGGTGCGACCCATCTCTTCATAAGCGAAGCCACGGCTAAGAAAATCGAACTTAGGACGTCCCCAGCACATGACCGAGTAAGGTCAGTCGGTGCAGTAGACCCCGAGATTTTAGGGGTGTCGTACAACATGGATATCGTGATTGGCAGTTGGCGGGGTCGCTGCCATGCAAAGATTTTGAGTTTACCAGACTATGAGGCTATCTTCGGCCTCGAGCTCTTGGTCAAGGCAAAGATAGCCGTGATACCATATCTGTATGGGATACAGATACATAAGGAGGACTCCTGTTGTCTCGTGCCATGCATTGGAAGCACGGAGCCGAGAAAAGGGAAAAAGAGGGACTCCAGGGGAGTGCCCTTGTCGGTAGGGGAGAGCAATCGGGATTTCAGTACCGGTACCGGGTACCGAACTCCCGAACCTCAAATTATAGGTATCGGTACCGGTACCGAATTCTACTTCGGGAGTTCGGTACCGATTTCCCGAAATAAAATCGGTACCGGTACCGATTTCCCGAAATCCCGAATATTTTTAATTCTAATTTACGTATTTCGGTATTTATATTCGGTATTTACGTATTTCGGTATTTGTATTAAAAAATACCGAATATTAATATATAAATATTATTTTTTAATTAAATAATACATGAAAAATCGGGACTTCAGTACTTCGGGATTTCCCGAAATAGTTTTTAGGTACCGGTACCGGTACCGATTTCTCGAATAAAATTTCGGTACCGGTACCGAAGTACCGAAGTACCGAAATACCGGTACCGAAGTACTGAAAAGTTCAGTACGGTACTTCAGTACCAGTACCGTTTGCTCACCCTAGTCTCACTAAATGACAAATTTCTAGTAATTTGTTGAACTCGTTTGTTCTTTATCTTGAAAATCTGTGTCACTTCTTTCTATCGAGTGTCCTTATTTGAATTTTGATGAGGCATCGAAAGGTTCTTTTGAAATTTTAACATGATATTTTAGTTATAGTACTTTTTGTTTAATTTTGAATTTTAAGATTTGCACATTTTTGTGTAGATGACGATTTATGATTATCATATATGTCAATTGATGGAGGAGCTTATCCATTCATCCTAGAATGGTTATTCTTGGAACTGATGAAACCATAGTTTGATATGACTGAAAAAAACAAAATAAAGATGCAAGAAATTCAAGAAATGAAGTAAAATGGAAAGTAATTATATTATATCGTCCAATTCTCTTGTCATTCTAAAATTTTCGGATATGTTGTATAAAATATTGAATTATAATAAAATTAACTCAATTATCCATGAGCGAGCACCTACCCTCTCACTAATTCAAGAGGGATCTCATCTCACTGGTGGCTATAGTAGATAAGTTGAAATCAGAAATCTTTTCTTTAGGGGGCATTGCCTTTTTAGATTAGCAACAAACTGCTCAAGTTCCTTGGGATACAATCGTATAGATTATCCATGTCATCAACTTCATCACTTAAGCAGAATATGGAAATAGAGAGAAAAAAAAAATTGCACTCCGTTGCATTATTAAATCATAATGGAGATGAAACATTCCTTGTCCATAAGTTCCAGCTAAGGTACCCTGAAGACCTTTAGCATATTCAACCAAACATCTCTTTTTATCTAAAATGTTGGTAAAAGTCACATTAGTCCTCGTTATTCTAGGCAACATCTAATATGACCTTAAAACCTAGATGAGGTAACGAAACAGTAAAGATAGAAAACTTATCAAAGGGATGATAGTACAAGGAGCACGATCAAAGCTCTCTAATCATTTCAGATAATTTGAGGAGAGTGGAGGCCAAACTAGAGAATCAAATCAAGAATAACATAATAAATAGGACATCTTAAAGTTCATTTGGAGTATTCTAAATAAAGGTCACAATCCCAGAAAAGACTTTTTAGCCCAGATGTGATGATGGAAAAGTAAATATTGTTAGGGATGGAAAAGGTAAGTGAATGCTGTTAAGTTGAGATTTAGAAATACGGATTAGAAGGAAAAGAACTTCAATTTATGAGTGTCTTAATCATTACTAGGGTTAGAAGAGGAAAGCATGGTTACTTGGATGTAGTGAGTGAGGATGGAAAAAGAAAGGTCACTTGGAAACACAACGGAGGTGGTGTTTTTTTTAAAAAAAAAAGAAAAGAAAAGAAAATTAAGTGCTATAAATTGTGACTATAACCATACAAAAAATTGAAATTTTGTTTTAAAATAAAATTACAAAATTAAGTGCTGTCGTGCCTGAGATTTGAAGTCAAAGGCACTAGAAAATTAATCTAGAGTAAAGATCCAACATTGCGTATGTTAAATTGAGTCTTCTATTCAGGATAAAACTAAAGTCACCTTTTGTTGTAAGTGGTGATGTGAAAAAGCGTAAGATGATCTCTTTTAACACTGAGTAGAAAAAAATATATTTAAAAGAAAATACTTCAACTTAAGAGAAAAATGTAAAGAATGAGAAAAATAATGAGTTGATACTTTCTCTATATTTAGAGTGTATCGAATGTTAAATGAGTGTCTTTATTCATACAGTGGAGGTACCCTTCTCAATAACTCTTTAAATTAAATTAAATCAATAAATTAAAAAGACATAGCTCTTGAAAAGGGAACAAAATATAAAACTTTAATATTACTATTATAACCATACAAGAAACTAAAGACCTTATTTCTTTGGGGCCGTGAGGAGTAGACAGACATAGGAACCATTTTTGAAGGAAGAGTGCTCTCAATTTTCTTTTCTTTTCTTTTTTTTTTCCTTTCAAGGATACATAGAAATAGTATACTGACTTTTTAGTTCAAGAAGGAAATATACAAAGAAGTCATTTTTTTTAGTTCAATTGCTTAGGAGTTTATATAGTTTAATTTTAAAAAAATAAAAAGATTTCAACTCATCATGAGATAATGTTTCCAATGAGTTGAGTTGAGATAGTTCAGTTTTACTAAAATGTGATTAGAATTTAGCCTGTGTGGTTAGGATTAAACTCAACTCAACTTTCACTGCACGTCTCAAAGAGCGGGTCTGGTTTGAGCACGGACTTGAGTGCAATTGTAGATATAGGTCGAGTTTTATTCGTCAAGGCAATACAAAAGTCCAGTATAACTAAGAAAAGAAATGATTTATAGGAACTATATTAATGATTTAGAATAAAGCTAATTCAGATATTACTATCATTTGAAATTACAATCACATTAACCAGCCCAGCCCAGCCCATTGAGAATTATTCCTAAAACGGTATAACCAAGCCCGATTGACTCAACCAGCAGCTGGTGATAGGGGAGAGCAATCGGAATTTTGATACAAGTACCGGTACCAAACTCTCGGTACTGAACTCTCGAACCTCAAATTATAGGTATCGGTACCGGTACCGAATTCTACTTCGGGAGTTCGGTATCGGTACCGATTTCCCGAAATCCCGAATATTTTTAATTCTAATTTATATATTTCGATATTTGTATTCGGTATTTACATATTTTGGTATTTGTATTAAAAAATATCGAATAATTAATATATAAATATTATTTTTTAATTAAATAATACATAAAAAATCGGGACTTCGGTACTTTAGGATTTTCCCGAAATAGTTTTTAGGTACCGGTATCGGTACCGATTTCCCGAATAAAATTTCGATATCAGTATCAAAAAGTTCGGTATAATATTTTGATATCGATATCGTTTACTCACCCCTAGCTGGTGATGTGAATTGTGAAGGGCTCTTTCTTACTTAAAAATCCCTTGAAATTTTAAAATATTCTTTTAGTTTAACTTGCTCAAATCCTGTCGCAATAAACGCCCACGACATCATTCTTTATCTCAGACCACGTGAAACACAACATGGGCCATCCCTGCATCTTATCCCATTATTTTAGCTGAAACGTGACGCACCGACCCTGTCATAACGTTATGATAATTAATGCACTGGCCATTCTCCGATTCCCCCTCCAGTGCGTTTCCCGCACACAATTCCCCCTCGTCCTCAGTTATCCGTTTCCCCTCGAATACGTTTCCCGCACGCGATTTCATCTTTTCCTCGGCGATTAGTTTGGCGTGCAGGTTTTTCAAGTTGAGCGCGAGGCCAATCGCGGGGCTTCAGGCAGTAGTCTTACGTGCCAGGGTGGCGATCCAGGCCAATCGCTCTCACAAGCATCTGCATCTGACACGTGTCCCGATCATCAGCTCGGTGTCGCCTCGTCCTTTGAAGCCTCCTCGCCGTGCACCACGGCGCTCTATATTTAATAACAAAATAAAATAGTAAATTGGCTATATTTTTTTGACAACAGCGCATCCGGGTCGAACTTATCGCAAACCCAATCTCCCCCCACACGAATCTATGTACCCTACAGCGTTTACCCGCATTTTTATTCATCGATACTAAACGGTATCCACTTTACTCTAATTATAGACTGAGTACGTGCTTGGGTAAGGATAGAGGGTATAGGTGTTCGCCGTAGGTTGTAGTCCCTTCGTCGTCTTTTTAAGCCCCTTCCCGTCCGCTCATCTTTCTTCTTTCTGTCGTCGTCTTGTTTCTATTCTGCGTCAGTTTGAGTCGTCGGCCAATAACTCGCCTTGCATCTTTGCGATATTGTCTCTTTCTTTGTACGACTGGTTTTGGCCGTCGGTTGGAGTCCTTCGGATTTGATTTCATCCCAAATCGCTGCGTTTCAGCTGCTGATTTGGGAATTTAGGGTTCTCAGGGGCGAAATCACTTCTCCTTCAAGTTCTACGTTCGCTGGAAATGTCGGGGGCGGCCTTGCATGTTGGGCGCCGGAACGGGGAACATCGTTTATATGACGCCTCCAAGGCCCGCAGGAATCGACACGGTCAGCAACGGCAGTACCAGCAGAGATCGCCTGGAACTTTCCTCACTGGAATTTCGCCCCCGAATCTGACCTCTTCGAGGGGCAAGGACGCGATGGCTGTATCCTGCACTCCTGAGCTGGAAAACCGGGTGGAAACCGAGGATGATTCTTTTAAAACCGGGGTCGTGACCTCTATGAGTCCTGTTACGCATTCGTGCAACTTGGAACGATTCTTGGAATCTACCACTCCGTCCGTTCCGGCGCAGTTCCCTTCCAAGGTTCAGTCTTTAACAAGTTTTCTCATCTGATGGTTCTTTCTTTTCGTTCAAAGGATCAATCTGTATTTTCTTGCCATACAGATGAAGTTGGGATCTCGAAGGGCTTCCGATGACGAGTGCCGTCCGTACTTTGTTCTTGCGGACCTGTGGGAGTCGTTCGTGGAGTGGAGCGCCTACGGCGCTGGCGTTCCTCTGGTTCTCAATGGCAGGGATAGCGTGATTCAGTACTATGTGCCTTTCTTATCTGGTATCCAGTTATATGGTGCATCAAACAGGCCGTCCACTGATTTTAGGTAGGGAAAATCACCGGCTGTAGTTTTAAACCTTTAATAATATTTAGCGGTCCTAATAATTTAACATGAATTAACGTGAACGGCAGCTATTTTTTTTCCCTAAGAAAGTCTGTTCGATTGTCTTTAATTCTGAGCGCTTCGCTTCTTTAAGGTTTCTACGTTACTCAAATGCCTCTTAGCTTATATAGGTTGGCAAGAGACACTTTATGCGGCGTGTCATGCCATATTGGCATCATTGTGAACAATGCAGGATGTGAATGCGCCTTTTGATGAAAACGAGTTTTGTTTGTGCATGATAGTTTCAGCCTTGCCAGAATTGTTCTGAAGAATAGCTTCAAGGGTATTCCGTGTCAACCCTATACTTTTATATTAAGAGACTTATTGCTCTAATGAGCAGTATCATTTGGTTAGTTGCATTACGAAAATTAGAAAGTTATCTTTAGTTTCTTCTGAAAGAATATATTCTTTTTTTATTCAACAAGTAATCTCATAATGATAATTAAACCTTAATACAATCTCTGCCATGTTTTTGTTTCTTCCTAAAATAAACGTATAGTTGTTTTTTTACTAAAAAGCTATTCTTTATGCCTCTGCATCTGGAAGGATGGAAACTTTTATTGGGAGTATACATTTTTGAGGAGCCTACAGCACTACATAGTTTTCTAGAACCAATGGAAGACGCGATACATTTGAAGCCGATTGGTCACTGAATAGTCTCAGCAGCTGCCTCGCTGAGCATGACCTACAATAATCAACACGGACGTTGTTGACCTACATACTTATAATACCTTAAATCTAGAATTTTATGGAGACATGTAGTGTCAACCTAATATTCTGTCCTGAGATACTGATGACAAACGTTATTGTGGGAGAGTAGGCTTCGGACATGTTTCAGTTTAAAACTCCGGAGCTAACTCATGGCTCCTACTAATACTGAATACTATTTATTAAAGTAGTTTTCTTTTTCAGGACTGGACGTCCTGTATCTAAAATGAAAACAGTTTTCCGTTTGCCTCTTATACTTGTGCTGATATTTTAATTTTAATTGGACTACATTTATATCAAGTTGGAATAAACGTTTTGAGTTTCTCAATTATATGTTTTTTTCTCTCCTCTTTGGTGCTTGAACATTTCTATTTACTTGATACTTGCTGTTAATTGACATGTTTCTTTCTTGTTATTCCTCTAATAGGCGATCTGCAGAGGAGAGTGAAAGTGACAGTTATAGGGATTCAAGTAGTGACGGAAGTAGTGATTATGAATATGAAAGGGGCCTGAAGTATTCAAAGGCATGGGATTCAAATCATATTACAGGAAACGTAAATCTAAGGATTGATAGGTTATGTTTGAGAGAGAAACATGGTCACATGCAAGAGGTATCTTCAATTGATGATGGAGAATTTAGACATTCACATGCTCACTTGTTGTTTGAGTTTCTTGAACATGATCCACCATTCATTCGAGAACCTTTATCTGACAAGGTAAGCACATCTTTTACATTTCCAGTGCATATTTGCTTTGCTGATCTTAGGTGATGATGAGTTAAATTTTTCCTTCAGATTTCTGATCTTGCTCGGCGTTTTCCTCCATTGAGATCTCTAAGAAGTTGTGATCTTTTGCCATCCAGTTGGGTTTCAGTTGCATGGTGAGATTTCATTGATTCAAAATCTCATGTGTTTTTCAGACATCAATATTGTTTTTTTTTCTAATATTTGAATGTATTCAAGGTACCCTATATATAGAATACCAACTGGCCATACATTGAAGGACCTGGATGCCTGCTTTTTGACATTTCATTCTCTATCTACACCAACAAAAGGTAACTTGTTATCTTTGGCATATCTTATAATTGTTTGGAAATTTTCAGTAAATTATACTTGATGTAATCATTGAATGTTTGAGTTTGAGTTCTGGTTTGCTGTTTAAAATTGTTTACCGAGGGATTTGAAACTGATAAAAATTCAATCAGAAAATGTTATTTTAATTTGCTTTATAGTTTTGTTCTAATTTATTTTTCTAGCTTTTTTCCACTGATTTTCAATAAAAAAAAAATCTCACTACTGAGTTTCCCCCCTGAACTCTGTTTATTATTTGCTGATAATGTCTGACTAGCATGAACATGAGAAATATCGCTTTGCTTCATTGAAATGATCTTGATTCAAGCTTGTCTGACTCACTCCTACCTCAAACTGTCTCTCCCAATCCTTTTGTTTTTTAATATGAATGAGTCAATAGTTGGTTTCATGCTTTGATCAAAGCTCATGATTTGTTACAGAATGGTTATAAACTTATTAACTCGTAATTAAATCTTACTGTATAGCCAAGTGATGGGCTGAATTTTTTATGTTCAGTAGATGCCTCTAAGCTGAACAATAACATGTATCGAGAACTATGTTACATAAAATCCTTTTAATAAAATATAATATTTCTCCCAAATTTGTCTCTAGAATCTGTAAGAATAAAATTTCCTCCATCGAGATTCATTGGTCTTATTTGAGAAGTAAGAACACTTTCGTTGTAGATTTTTTTTTTAATGTTAGCCGTGAATTTTTCTTTCGTTGTTACAGAATATGGTTATATACTTATAACTAGTTTATATTATGCTGTTGATTAATAAAGATACAAATTATTATTAATATTACTCAGCCTTGTCTTAGCGAATTAATGGTTATTAAATCATGTGTTAATGATAGGGTTACACATAATGAATGTAATAAATCATTTTGTCGTGTAAAAGGGTTTGTTGAAGTTTTAAGTGTTTCTAATAGGTTGAGTTTATTATCTATTCTATCTATTAGTTTACATTTAGTTTACTGAATTATTATCTTCAAACCTCTCTCCCTCCTTTCTCCTTCCTTTCCTCTCTCTAGGTGTGGGCTCATTCCTTTTGTTTTTTTTTCCTTTCGGAAGGTTTTCTTCTCTCCCTCTCTTTTTTTCTCTCTCCCAACCCTCTATCTTCTCTGCTCTTTTTTCTCTTTGTTGCTTTTTCTATACTCCCTCCTTTGTTCTTCTAGCCTCTCGTCTTCTGTTCCCCTCATCTCAATTTATCATTTCCTTCGTCATTTCACTATCACATCAGAGCCACAATTCCCTTATTGCCAATTGCTTGCAATCATCTTCTCTTCAATGCAGTCATTGACTATCTTCACCTACCATCATGCACCATATCAATTTCGTGACTGAAAGTTTTGAACAACTACCTTTGTTTGGGGTTGCTTGTTGGAGTTTAGGTTTTTCCAAGCTGGAGACAATAATGTGGCGCTAGTTATTATTATATTGTTGGTTATTAAAAAAGATACTATTGTGAATATTACAAAGTCTTGTGTTAATGAGAATTAGATCATAGTATAATTGAATATTTGTCAATATTATGTTATTTAAAGGATTCTGTTAGTCCAAAATTTTGGTTCCTAATAACGTATAAGAAATTCCTTCTCCCATGCAGTATACAATCTGAATCTGAGCTCATCGTTTCTACGCTCTTATTTTGAATATGTTGTTTATCTTGTTTACTTATTTTATCTGTTTTCTATTTCAACACAGATGGTCCTGTTGCTTACTTGCCACAAGAAAACGGTGTTCCTATGCTCTCCCTTCCCATATTTGGACTCTCGTCCTATAAGTTTAGAGGATCAATTTGGACTCCGAATGGTGGAACTGAGATGCAACTCGTTAGTTCGCTGCTGCATGCTGCAGAAAACTGGTTGCGACATGTGAATGTCCATCATCCAGATTACCAGTTCTTTGCTACACATGGTGCATACCGGAGGTAGAACTTTTGATGACTTTGATTCCTCCATTCTAATCGCATCTTGGACAATAAATTGGAACAGAAGTATTACTAAGAAGCCAGAAAAGAAGCCGCCTATCCGGTGTGAGGAGGAATGAAAGATGAGAAAGTCGTTCAAAAAGCAAAGCAAAGATGAGATGTATCCTTTTTTAAAGAAGAAACAGGACTGGTCTGGCTGAGTGCAGCAGTCGACAGTGAAATGAGATCCGACTCTGCAGATGAAGAATCTGGTGGATGTTGCTGTGTTATTTTTTTTGTGTGCTTTCTTTACACAGTTACTGAAAGGACATAGCTATTTTTTTTCATGTCCTTATCAGCCGTGTAACTTAACCTTGTCCAGCTGAATACATTTGTAGTACTTTGGCACATGTTAATTGTACACATTCAAAAAACTATATAAGAACACAGATCTAGAAAAAATAATGTGGATCATGTAAAGAAGCCCTTGCTCTCTAATCTGTCTTACGTTCAATGGTCACTGATAGGTATAAATGTAGTTTTACTTTTAAAATTCTAATATTTATTGTTGGTATGAAACAATGCAATGTTGTTTAAAAAGTTAAGAGTTGACCATGATGCCAAGATTAAGGTTGTGTTTGGTCGAGTTGTGCTAGTAGATGCCTTTAACGGGTGTTTGGTAGAGTTATTGTTGATAATATTATGGTTGCCTTTAACAATTGCCTTTAACTGGTGTTTGGTTAACAATTAGCTTTAATAGTAAGAATTATATATGGAATAAAAAAAAATCTCCTTTATTATAAAATCTATCGTTCTCTAATTTTAGGTGAATATTGAAAGCCCAAATATAAAAATGATAACTAGAAGTTGAATAGGCATGCCTAGACAATTTTCGTAATTATATATTGTATGAGAAAAATGCATACTTAGGAGTAATCTAGAGAATTACATGATAAAAAAATATAAATAAATAATTTTGTTCTCTTATTTCTAATCACTTGAATGAGATACAAGACATAATAAATTAATTAATATTTATAAAAATCATTCTAATGATAAAGAGAAGGCATTATGCCTTTTAGATATTAATGATGTGGAATATGAGAAATTGATTGCAACTGCTACACTATAATATATCATGAGAAAGGTGCAAGAGGCCAATCATTCTAATGATAAAGAGAAGGCATTATGCCTTTTAGATATTAATGATATGGAATATGAGAAATTGATTGCAACTGCTACACTATAATATATAGTGAGAAAGGTGCAAGAGGCCTTTGGGAGATAATCCTTTGAAATAAAATTCTAAAAGATAATCCTTTGAATAAAGCCCTTAGAAAAGAAAAGAAAAACTATCAAAGATAACTCTCATGATAAAACCTTAAAGCCTTAAGAGAAAACCTTTACGAGGGAGGTTTTAATAAAAAAGATCTAAGGAGATAAGCACTATGATAGACTAAGTCTTGCTTAACCATAAGATTCTGAATCACTTGAAGAATTAATCCAATAAGCATAAGCACTATTGCGAACATATTCTCAATAGCATAAACTAGCTAATCTATAGCTAAGCGAAATAATTAAGAGTTGATTTTCTAGAAGTTCCATAAAAGAATATAACTATGCGGCATAAATGGTTTAAGGGTATGTGATCAAGAATCGCAAAATAGAGAATGACATATTCACTTATAAGCTTATATTTTTCACATTTATATACAGTCATCATTATATTTATATTTTAGCAATTATTTGTGTAATAAAATAAATAAGACCAATTTATATAACAAATAGATGAAGGAAATGTAAATAATTACAGACGTTACCGACGTGCTAACTAATAAGGATTATTATTTAATAATAATATTAGAATATAAGGTGTAACCAATGTCTCAAATATTTTATTATTAAAAAAATAAAATATTATTAAATAATTAGAATATGGGGTATAATCGATATCACTCATATCTCTAATAATATTATTTAATAATTAAAATATGAGTTAGTGGTCTACTTAAATTAGATCCGAATTGTCTATAAATTGAGGTTGTATTATAATATTTTTAATGGCAAGAATATCAAGTGATTAAGTAACCTAGTGTGAGTGAGGTCATGTGCTTGGCAAACATTAAGGCAACACTATCTGAGCAGTTTGCTAGAGCCCAGCGATTCTTGCACGACGCGAAGCAAAAGATAAGTGTTGTGCATGATAAATCAGCAATGGCTGGAGTTATGTCGATCTAATATTATGCTTCCACATTTTTATTTAATTATTAGACATGTATTTTATTTTTACATGTCTTACTCATAAGTTGGTATCAGAGAGATTATTTGCATTTGTCTTGTTGATAAAAAAAAAATTGAGATTAATTTCTCATTTTTCAATTATTTACGCTTTAAGGAGATTATTTACACTACTATGCTTGTGTTTTGGGGTAGATGCTACCTAATGAAATTATTTTAGATGTGCGTGATCGGTGTTGCCTGAATCTATTTTGGACATACGCATAATGTGTTACCCGAAATAATATTTGGACGTGCCCGATTATCGATACCTAAAACTTTTTTCTTGAACATGTGCCATCCCTAAAGCATTATTGAGTGTTTGCAATAATCTAGAATAAACATATTTATGTCATTTTCTCTCATCGCATATTTAAGATTTATTATGCGTTCTTTGATAGATGTTCTGATTTAATGACATACAATAATTGAACTATGCAATTTTTCAATTTAAATTTTCGTCATACATTTTAGAAATTTGATATGTATTTTATTCAATTTATGGATAATTTATTTATGCAAAAATCTAGTGCAATATCATGTGTATAATTGTTGCTAGAATTTCTTTTTGCTACTTGCATAATTTACTATTCATATAATTTTAATTAATTAAAGAGTAGCCACAGCCTCTTTAATTATGATAAATTATACATGGGTCTAGGATCACATCTAATAGGATGAGATCAATGGTGATTAATTATATCTAATATAATAAGAATTATACCACATGAATTTTTATTATATTTTGTATGATTAATTAGGATGAAATATTAAATTATTTTTCTTAATTTACCCACAGGGATTAGGAAAAGGAATATAATTTGATATGTTTATTGATGTCTTACATTTTAGTAGTAATTTTTACTGATATTCCATGATAAATTTGGGCCTATTTGAATATTTTTACACTCCTTTAAGGCTTATTTAGTTAAAAACTTCAGAATATTTACTTTTCATCTGTCTTATTGAATTTCAGGTAAAATCACCCAATTTTGAAGTCATTTGAAGAATCTGAGAGCATGGGGAGATTCCTTATGAGAAGACGAAACTGCCCGTAAAATTTGGGCTCAATCGGAGCTTTTTCTAGACTTCACGGTCAGGTGAACCCCACGGGAGGGGGGGGGGGGGATTCACCGGTGATTTTGCCGAATGACGAAACTCACCACGCGTTTCACTGGTAAGTGAACCTGGCGGGGTTCACTGATGATGTCAGGGTATCTGAAAGTCGCCGCACACTTCACTAGCAAGTGAACCCCATGGGGTTCACCCGTGATTCCGGCTGATAAAACATGCGCAAAAATATACCGTGGACTTCACTGGTAGGTGAACCCGGCGGGGTTTACCTGTGATTATTTCGCAACAGAACTGCACAGAACACTTCACTGGTAAGTGAACCCGGCGGGATTCACCGGTGATACTATCGTAGCAGCCCGACCTTCACTCGATTTTTCGTCGATTTCAGGCCGGATTTAAGTCCAAATTTAGCAAGTGAGGATTTTTTTGGAAAGCTTACTTGGAGACGAAGAGGAAAAATATAAAATGCCCAATTTCCGTGACTTAATCATCGAGCAATTTGGCGACGAAGCGGCTAGGGCGGACGGACACGGCGAACAGGCGACTTTGGGGTGATTTTTGGAAATTCGAGCGTCGGAACTCAGCAATCCTTGGTTATTTCATTCGGTTCATCATCTCCTCCCTCTTAGAAAACTTTTCCTGTGATTTTCCTATGTACAAAGAGAGATCTTTTAACGTTTCGACGATGGTTGTAGCGTAAACTTTATTTCAGGGCTAGGTTGAAGCCCTCTGACGATTTCTATTTGCAATTCATGTATTAGCTTTGTTATTTAGATCATATTCTCAGCATATTTCACTTGAAGTATTTATTTCTTGATATTTACTTTGGCCAAGTATTATCATGTCATAGTTATTATAGTTCATAACGAAAGTAGGATAGTAACGATGGAACCTCTTTGTGAATCTTGCGAAGGCTCGATACGAAAGTGCTTGTTCTTCGCTCGAGGGTCCATAATCTACCACGGAACCCATTGGGTTTGTCTAGAGCGATCTACCGCGAAAGTAGGAGACGTTCTGGATAAATACCGGGGTGTACACTCGAAAGAGGGCACCTTGTACTATAGGGTAGATTCCTTATACATATTTGTAAATCCATGTGACTGATATTTATTTCTTAGTGCAATTAGAAATCGTCAGAGTGGTGAAAACCAAAGCCCTGATATTTTCTTTCATATACTTTCCCTACCATAGTTGTTTGATTTCTTGCTTACGATTTCGCTTAGTTTTAGTTTTTAAGTTCCAAAAACCACGATTTGATCAGCTTAGATTCCAAGAATTAGATTTTCTGGTACTCACCTTGTTCCCTGTGGGATTCGATATCTTTTGTATTACTTCGACATTTCCGTGCACTTGCGATAGTGTCATGTTTTTGGCGCCGTTGCCGGGGAACAACGGTTGATATCAGTATACTTCTAAGGACTGGTAGACTAAGTTTTAGTTAGTTTTCTTTTCTTTCTTTATTTTGTTTCACGCTGCTTTCTACTTGTGTTAATTGCTTTGAACTTCTTAATTGAGTCTGACAAATTTTTATGCAAAGAAGTTCCAGGGCACGAACACTCTTGGAAATCGATCTCGAAATAGAACGAACCTTCAGACAAATAAGGAAGCTTAAGCAAGATCTGAAAAAGGAGAATCAAAAACAGACGGAACACCTTCACATTGACATGGAGAACGAACCAGCGCCTCAACCTGTGAACAACAATAATGCCAGAACACTGCGAGAATATGCAGCACCTTTTTCACACGAGTTTCAATTAGTCATCGTTAGCTAGTGTCGAGGCCAATAATTTCAAAATTAAACCTGCTCTACTTTCCATGATACAACAAAATCAATTTGGTGGTTCTCCTCTTGAGGACCCCAATATGCATTTGTCTGTATTTTTAGAATATTGCGATATGTTAAAAATTAATGGAGCTACTTCTGACGCTATCAGCTTGCGTTTGTTTCCCTTCTCCTTAAGGGACAGAGCAAGGGCATGGCTCCACACGATCCCCTCAGCTTCAATACGGACATGGGATGAACTGTCTCAAGCTTTCCTCTCGAAGTATTTCCCTCCTTCGAAGTCAATCCACCTCAGAAACCAGATAACGAGCTTCATGCAAAAGGATGGAGAGTCTTTGTATGAAGCTTGGGAAAGATTTAAAGAGCTTCAAAGATTATGTCCGCACCATGGGATTGAGACTTGGGTCCTAGTACACACATTCTACATGGGATTGGAATACAACACTAGGCTCATAGTCGATGCAGCTACTGGAGGATCGAGCTTAATGAGTAAAGTACCTGAAGATGCTATAAGCCTCCTGGAGGACATGACACTGAACTACCATCAATGGAATCCAGAGTAAGGTACACCTTCCAGGAAAGTAGGTAAATTCGATCTTGATTCATTAACTGCTCTCACTGCAAAGGTAGACAATCTGACTAAGAAATTTGATTCATGGTCTGTTAATTCTTTAGACACTAATTCATTATCTTGTGAGTTGTGTGACATTGTAGGACATGCAGGTGCTGAGTGCCGAGTGGGAGATGGACAAGTGATCCAAGGTCAGCCTGAACATCTAAATGCAGTTGGAAATGCAAACCCCATAAACAACCCCTATTCCAACTATTACAAACCTGGCTGGCGCAACCACCCGAACTTCTCCTACCGGACCACACAGCCTATACAACCAGGGTAAGCACCACCACAAGTTCAACCTCAGCAAGGGAACTTCAGGCCTCCACAATAGAAAAATTACAGGCAGCCTCCTGGGTTCCAAAAGAGAAACTACAATCCTCCACCTCAACAAGCAAATTACAATCCACCTCCAAGACCGGCCCAAGACTCTCAACTGAGTAAGCAAATAGAAGGGCTGACCGACATGATGAAACTGATGATGACAAGAATGGACTCCTTGGAAACGCATAATAAAATGTTGGAGAGCCAGCTTGCCTAGCAAGCTAGCTCATCCTCAAGAGCGCCAGGGAAGCTTCCATCACAACCAGAAGTTAACCCGAGGGAGCATTGCAATGCAATCTCCACTCGGAGCGGCAAACAACTCGAAGACCCTAAGATGCCGACTGATGAAACAAGGGATGAAGTTACACCGAATCCTGAGGAGCCACACGCAGATTCAACACCGGCGGAACCTGAGCGAACAAAGGAAGAGCGACCCTATGTTGGGCCGCCAGCCTACAAGCCGCTGATACCTTTCCCTCAGAGGCTTGTCAAAGCCAAGCTAGACAAGCAATTTAGTAAGTTTTTGGAAATATTGAAAAAACTATATATTAACATTCCCTTTGTTGATGCCCTTTCGTAGATGCCAACCTATGAAAAGTTCTTGAAGGACATCCTCTCAAATAAACGGAAGCTAGAAGGCCAAGGGACCGTGGCACTACTGAGGAGTGCAGTGCGATCTTGCAGAACAAGCTTCCACAAAAACTCAAGGACCCTGGCAGGTTTTCCATACCGTGCCAAATAGGAGAGATGACCTTTCAGAGAGCTCTGTGCGATTTAGGAGCGAGTGTCAGCATCATGTCGTTATCATTGTGTAAATAGCTGGATTTGGGTGACTTAAAATCGACTAGTATTTCTTTGCAGCTTGCTGATAGATCGGTTCGAAGTCCAGTGGGTATTTTAGAGGATGTACCTATTAAAGTAGGGGATTATTTTATTCCTGCTGACTTTGTTATGTTAGACATTGATGAGGATGACAGACTTCCTATTATCTTAGGAAGACCTTTTCTTGCTACAGCTGGTGTTGTCATCGATGTTAAAAACGAGAAACTGGATCTAAACATCGGTGGCAATGTTATTCAATTTGATCTGTCTAATTCTCTCAAAAAACCTTCTCTTGCAGGTATATGTTACAGCGTGGGTGTACTTAAGCGCGCTAGAAGTTTGGAAAATAATGGACACCGCCTCGAACACCGTTTTGAAGATGGACTAGTCAAGCAAAGGGAAGTTCTCGCCTCTTTTGACCCCCCCTTGATTTGTTGACCTGATGACTCTACGGTCGAGCTATTGACCTAAAACAAGCGCTCTTGGGAGGCAACCCAAGTTTTCTCATTGTCTTTTTTTTATTATTATTATTTTATTTGAATTGGTTGTCATTTAGTTTTTAGTTTATCATCGTTGAGTACTCTACTCTCTAGCTTAGCGAGTTTATTATAGGAAATCTTGATCTTGATATACACTGACTGGAGTTTTATTCTTGTGATGCAGATGCGCTATGCGGACAGGAGATTTTTGCTTGATTTTGACTGCAGCTTAGTGCATTTCACGGCCAGGTGAACCCGGCGGGGTTTACCCGTGAAGTACACTTAACATCTTGATGAGCAATTTTTTGAAGGATATTTTTGTTAAATAAAGATGGAGCCGGCACTATTAAGCTGTACATATTATTTCTGGATTTTCAGCAACTTACCGAGCACTTCACGGCTAAGTGAACCCCACGGGGTTCACCCGTGAAGACAACTAAATCTAACCAGATGTATCCCTAAAATGTGCTTCATGGTTAGGTGAACCCGGCTGGGTTCACCCGTGTTTCTTTTGGAGCATTGCTCGTGTTCGCCCTAAACCACGGGTAGGGTTTTCTCGATTCCACGCCGCCGCTGCTCCCTCTACTCCGGATCTCCGGTCAAGTCGGCGAGCTCTCGCCCTCAGATCTTCAGGGACCTTCAGTCTTCACGATCTACACCTCCGGTGAGGTTCGCAACAACCCGATCCGCTCCCCATTGTTAGTGTTATGGTTTTCCCTACTCGCCGATTTCTCTGCTTTCGCCTCCTCGATCAGCTGCTATCTTGTTTTCGTGCAAATCTCTACGGGTTTTTGGATCTTCTCTTGCAATCTGACCTAATGGCACCAAGGCGCAAGGTGCTTGCCTTCTGTTGCCGTGACCCGCAACCTGTATCTGAATCTTCTACTGACGATGATGACTTCATCTCGCATGGACAACCTCCGCCGCCACAAGCCACTCCTGCTAGTCAGATGGCACGACCCTCCTCTTCTAGGAACCCAGCACGCTCATCTGCTCGGCAGCCCCAAGCTTATGCATCTCCGCCAAACGAGTTTGGCATCATCTTCAGAAATGCAGAGCATGAACAAAACTACGAGCAGCTTCTCCATCGTCAAATGACCAACACCAGATACTTGGATCGGCACACCCTTACTATGCTAGGGCTTTTGGATAATGTTGAATGGATGTACTCAAATATTGGATGGGAGCAGTTCCTATGGCTCACCTCCCCCACGTACGTTGGAGTAACATTGGAGTTCCTCAGCTTGTTGGATGTGAAAGCTGCAACCATTGTTGATGAAGATCCAGGACGCATATCCTTTCGTATGGGGAATACTGAGCACTGTTTATCTCTTTCTTAGCTTCGCCAGATTTATGGTTTCCCGGAACCTTGCACGCGTAAAGTCCCGGTGGAGTTCAACCAGCAGGCTTTTTGGGCGTCAATTACTAATGAGCACTTCTATTCAGCTAGAGTGGCCAGAGCTTCAAGCATATGCAATCCAACCATCAGATATGTCCATCGCGTACTCGCCCATACCATCTTTGGGCATGGGGAGAGTGACGACATGGTACGTCAGTCAGAGTTATTTTACTTATGGTGCATGCTTCACTCTTTCAGGGTCAATTCTGGATTCTACTTGGCAAAGCAATTCAGCCGCATCGCGCATTGCCGCAAGGGCGCGATAGTCATCGGCGGCCTTGTCACCCCACTCGCAGTCTCTCTTGGGGTCATTCCCTACGGTACGGCTGAAGCCAATGGAAACAATCGGCTCGAGATCGAGTCGTGCGTTTCCATGAAACTCATCGTCCGCCGGGGTGATGCTTACTGTATGACGTTTAAAGATAGCCAGTTCTGCATGCCGTTGCCTAATCCGGAGCGCACCACTGTGCGTGTTCGAGAGAACTGGCGCATCAAGGCAACTGCTGACCCTCAATCAGACCCTGTGGACACTGCACCACCAGCCCCAGGCGCGTTCTTCTTCGGCGGCTCCTCCTCCGATTCTATGTTGAGCATTCTTCAGGAGATGAGAGAGGAGTAGCTTCAGTAGCGCGAGCTTATTGATCAGATGGATTCCTCCATCTCCTTCATACGCCAGGAGCATGCTTCCCGTTGGGAAGCTAATGAGGTTGGGATGCAGCGACAGCACAAGATGCTGGGTTCGATTTGGAAGAAACTATGTGTTATGGATGACCGGTTCGCCTTGCTTAATGAAGAAAACATAAGGAATATACCGGTCTCTTCAGATGAGGAGGAAGCGTCCGGTCACACTTCGCGCGGTAAGGGCAAGAGCTCCCGAGCTTCTGGCTCCCATTCGCGCAAGAGGCGCTAATTCCATCCAGACCCGACATTGCCACCTTCTCCTCTCACATATACGACATTGCATAGAGGACTACGCAATATT
This sequence comes from Costus lasius, assembly GCA_027563935.2. NCBI lineage: Eukaryota > Viridiplantae > Streptophyta > Magnoliopsida > Zingiberales > Costaceae > Costus > Costus lasius. The sequence goes on from CM050446.2 coordinate 122,393,465, forward strand.
TTAGAACAGGTGAGCTGTCTTTACTCCAGCTTCTGTTTGGTTGTGGTTGTCCTGATTTTCTGCTTTTCTCTTCATAGTTTTGTTATGATACTTTTTGATGGATATTGTTTTGATATTGGCATTGTATCTTATATGCCACTATTCCTGGGTCTGGTCCACATCTACAGGCCCTATTCTCTGTAGTGTATAACACATATTTGAACCGCTTGTTTTTCAGCTTTGGTATTATGCTATAACCCTCTTTACATGTTACATGATGTGTGGATCTATGTGTTTTCATGAAGCTGTTTTAAGGTATATATCGCTAGTCTTGTTTAATGATAGCTTTGCAAAACGCTTAAAGTTAAATGCATGATTGGTTGGAATTTATCAAGACATGTTGAATATAGTACTTGTTGGAAATTTACTCAATAGTCATATCCATATATTCTATGAATTAGAAATTCTCTAAGTAGATTGATTTTAGGTTGTTCATTTAGTGGGTCAAGCGTTTTCATGATTCTTCAATTGATTTTGGTTTGCAATTTACATTCGATACATATCAGGATGCATATTCTCTTTTCAAACTTTGAATTCATTTCTAGTATTGGGGAAACACTATATTTGTTAAAAGCCAGGATATGTTGATTTCTGTTATTTCAAAAAAAAATCAAAAAAAAAATCACACTTAGATTCCTCTACTAGGCACTGTGAAAAATGGGCAGTGGTATCGAAGGATATGAGTTGAAATCTAAGAAATGTGAATTGAAATAAAAAGACTCCTCTACTTGGCATTGCGAAAAATTGGCAATGGTACATAAGGATATGAGTTGAAGTCTAATGCAATGATCAGTGTTTCATATCCCGAATAAAACATTTGAGTTAACCCCAACATTATGAATTGGAAGGATAGGAATGAGATGAGTGTTGTGTATGCTTTGATTGAATTCCATGTTTACTACTTTCTGAATCGGTTGACATCTAGATACTGTGGGACCAAACTGGTGAATGCTTAAGACACTCCTTTTACTTGATTTCTTCTAATTAGATCTTGGATTGCTAAAGAGTATTTTTCTGAACATGGGTGCGAACTTCAACACAAAAGATTATTCTTATACCAAGCATGTATTTCAACTTATTTTATTGCTTAAGGACACGCAAAGATTTAAGTTGAGGAGTATTTGATGCCTTACATTTTAGTAGTAATTTTTACTGATATTCCATGATGAATTTGGGCCTATTTGAATATTTTTACACTCCTTTAAGGCTTATTTAGTTAAAAACTTCAGAATCTTCACTTTTCGTCTGTCTTATTGAATTTCAAGTAAAATCACCTAATTTTGAAGTCATTTTGAAGAATCTGAGAGCATGGGGTGATTCCTTATGAGAAGACGAAGCTGCCCGTAAAATTTGGGCTCAATCGGAGCTTTTTCTGGACTTCACGACCAGGTGAACCCTACGGGGTTCACCGGTGATCTTGCCGAAGGACGAAACTCACCACGCGTTTCACTGGTATGTGAACCCGGCGGGGTTCACCGATGATGTCAGGGTATCTGAAGTCGCCGCACACTTCACTGGTAAGTGAACCCCATGGGGTTCACCCATGATTCCGGCTGATAAAACCTGCGCAAAAATATACCGTGGACTTCACTGGTAGGTGAACCCGACGGGGTTCACCTGTGATTATTTCGCAACAGAATTGCACAGAACACTTCACTGGTAGGTGAACCCGGCGGGGTTCACCCGTGATATTATCGCAGCAGCCCGACCTTCACTCGATTTTTCGTCGATTTCGAGCCCGATTTAAGTCCAAATTTAGCAAGTGAGGATTTTTTTTTGGAAAGCTTACTTGGAGACGAAGAGGAAAAATATAAAAGCCCCAATTTCCGTGACTTAATCATCAAGAAATTTGGCGACGAAGCGGCTAGGGCGGACGGACACGGCGAACAGGCGACTTTGGGGTGATTTTTGGAGATTCGAGCGTCGGAACTCAGCAATTCTTGGTTATTTCATTCGGTTCATCGTCTCCTCCCTCTTAGAGACCTTTTCCTGTGATTTTCCTATGTACAAAGAGAGATCTTTTAACGTTTCGACGATGGTTGTAGCGTAAACTTTATTTCAGGGCTAGGTTGAAGCCCTCTGACGATTTCTATTTGCAATTCATGTATTAGCTTTGTTATTTGGATCATATTCTCAGCATATTTCACTTGAAGTATTTATTTCTTGATATTTACTCTGGCCAAGTATTATCATGTCATAGTTATTACAGTTCATAACGAAAGTAGGATTGTAACGACGGAACCTCTTTGTGAATCTTGCGAAGGCTCGATACGAAAGTGCTTGTTCTTCGCTCGAGGGTCCATAATCTACCACGGAACCCATTGGGTTTGTCTAGAGCGATCCACCGCGAAAGTAGGAGACATTCTGGATAAATACCGGGGTGTACACTCGAAAGAGGGCACCTTGTACCATAAGGTAGATTCCTTATGCATATTTGTAAATCCATGTGACTGATATTTATTTCTTAGCACAATTAGAAATCGTGAGAATGGTGGAATCCAAAGCCCTGATATTCTCTTTCATATACTTTCTCTGCCATAGTTGTTTGATTTCTTGCTTACGATTTCGCTTAGTTTTAGTTTTTAAGTTCCAAAAACCACGATTTGATCAGCTTAGATTCCAAGAATTAGATTTTCTGGTACTCACCTTGTTCCTGTGGGATTCGATATCTTTTGTATTACTTCAACATTTTCGTGCACTTGCGGATAGTGTCATTTATCATTAATAACATGTGTTATTTTGATTAAAACTTAGCCAACAGGCAATTTTAATTGTTATTTAATTCATGTAGTAAAAATATGTAACATGTTTTTACATTGGTAAATACGTGTATTTATGTCTTTTCCTCAAATCATTTTTAATATGGCATGTGTATTTTAATTGATGCAGTTATACAACCTGTGAATATTTCTGATATCCAATGTGAAATTCCTGAACTCAACAGCGATAGCTGTAAAATTTGAAGAGAAAGAATTCTTCTCCAATTAAGATGGATGGACATTGATTATGCAATTGTAAAAATGAATCACCTGCACTTTCTAATACTAGCACTCAGGTTGAAATTATTCTTTATGAACATTAGGAGCGATCAAATCGCGTCAGCATGATGTGCATAAAGACAAAAATAAATGTTAGTATACGTGGTTCTATTGGAGAGTGTAATTATATTAGAGACTTATTGAAGGCTATAAATGAACAATTTGAGTCTTTTGACAAAGCTCAATGACAAAGTTGTCATCAATGAAGCTCACAAGTGTTAAAGGTGTGCGTGAGCACGTCATGCAAATGATGGACATTGCGGCTCAATTAAAGCCTCTAGAAGTTGAGATGTCTAAGTCTTTCTTTGTGCATTTTATACTCAATTCTCTTCCACCTCAGTATGGACCTTTCAAAATCTCTTATAACACACATAAATATAAATGGTCAATTAATGAACTTTTAACCATGTGTGTTCAAGAGGAAGGGAGGTTGGTGATGAAATTGGGTGAAAGTGCACATATGACAGTAAAAGGAAAAAATATTCAAGTAAAACAAAAGAAGAAAAGTGTGGTACCTGTGCAATCTAATGCTAAAAAGGAAATCAAATATTTTTTTTGTAAAAAGAAGGGACATGTACAGAAGGACTATATCAAACACAAAGTTTGACTTGAAAAGAAAGGTAATTACATCTCATTTGTTTGTTATGAATCTAATATGGTAGATGTATATTATAACAGTTGGTGGATTGATTCTGGTTCTACAATCCATGTCTCCAATACCTTGCAAGGCTTCCTAAGCCATAGGAAGCCAATCGGCAGTGAGCAGTGTATCTATTCAGACAATAAGATACAATCACATGTAGAAGCAGATGGAACATGCCAATTAGTTCTAAATTCTAGTTTTGAATTAAATTTGGAAAAGACATTTTATATTCCGAGTTTCTCTAGAAACTTAATTTCGGTTTCAATACTTGTACCATTTGGATATTCCTTTAAATTTTTAGATACATGTTTCAGTTTACATTATGGATCTGATCTTATTGGGAATGGTACAATGATTGATGGTTTTTTTTTAAATTAACTTACAAAACAATGCTTCTCACAATGTGATGCATGCTAATGTTGGTATTAAAAGATGTGTTATAAATGAGAATTCCTCTATGTTATGACACCGAAGATTAGGGAATATTTCTATCGATAAAATTAAAAGATTGATAAATAATAAAATACTTAATGCTCTAGATTTTAGTAATCTTGATACTTGTGTGGACTGCATAAGGGGAAAGCAGACCAACAAGAAAAAAAAGGTGCCAAGAGCAGTTCAGATATATTAGAAATCATACATACTTACATTTGTAGTCCTGAAATAGATTCTTGTGGTAAAAAAATACTTTATCACCTTCATAGATGATTACTCATAATACATGTATCTCTACTTGCTTTATAACAAAAGTGAAGCATTAGATGCTTTTAAAGTATTTAAAGCAGAAGTAGAGAAATAATGTGGTAAGCAAATAAAAATCGTGAGATCAGATAGAGGTGGAGAATATTATGGTAGATACACTGAGAATGAACAAGCATCTGGTCCATTTGCTAAGTTTTTCAAGAGCATGGGATAGTGGCCCAATACACTATGCCAGGTTCACCTGATCAAAATGGTGTGGCAGAAAGAATGAACAAAATATTATTGGATATGGTGCGAAGTATGCTTTGTAGCTTCAAACTTCCTAAATCATTATGGACTGAAGCTCTTAAAACGGTAGTGTATATATTAAACCGAGTTCCAACCAAAGTTGTTTCAAATACACCATTTGAATTATGGAAAGGTTGGAAATCAAGTTTGAGACATATACGCGTTTGGGGATGCCCCTTCTGAAACAATAGTTTATAATCCAAATGAGAAGAAGTTGGACCCAAGGACTATGGGCCAGTTTGGGGTTGCCGCCCGCCCTGCTTTTGCTGGGGCGGGCAGCAGAAGCAGCATGAATATCTTGGTTTGGAGCTGCTTCTGCAGCTGGCGCCAGCAGAATACAGCTGCCGCTGGGAAGCTGGAAAATACCTGCTTCCCCAGGACAGCTACCGCTTCTCCTCCTCGTCTTCCGAAAAAAAATCACTCGTTCTTCGCACGCTGCTCTCCTCGTAGACTGTTCACCTCCTGCGACCCCAACCAGCAGCCGGCCGCCTCCCCCTCACTCGCGACCAGCAGCCGGCCGCCTCCCCCTCGCTCGCAACCAGCAGCCGGCACCTCCAGCCTGCCGTCCGCCACTACTCGTCGCCTCAGCCGCTGCACTCGATTTCTTCCCCGTCCACCTCCTGTGACACCGACCAGTAGCCGGCCTCCTCCCCTCGCTCACGACCAGCTCACCGTCCGCCGCTGCTCGTCACCTCAGCCACTGCGCTTGTCGCCTCAGCCACTGCTCATCGCCGCTCCGCTCGAGTTCTTCCCTGTCCGCCTCCTGCGACCCCAACCAGGAGCCGGCCGCCTCCCCGACGTCGAGGCCCCTTCGGCTCCCTTCGCCTCGACCAGAATCCAGCCAACCGGTTCCCCGGTGTTAAGGCCCCTTCGGCTCCCTTCACCTCGACTAGAATCCATCCGGCCGCTTCCCCGGTGTCGAGGCCCCTTCGGCTCCCTTCGCCTCGACCAGAATCCAGCCGTCTACTTCCCCGCCACCTTCCCCTCCATTCGGCTCCCTTCCCCGACATCGAGACCTGGTGGCGAGAACGAACGCAGGCGGCATCGTTCTCGCGAGCAGACAAAGAAATCGAATGCGCGGAGGCGTTCGATTCAAGGCATAGCAGCGATCGTCAAAATCAATTTCGGCCGAGGAAAATAGTAATGCCAAACAGCTGGATACTATACCGGATAGTAGAAGCAAAAATTAGATTTTCCCTTCTAGCAGAAGCAGACAGCAGAAGTAATGCCAAACTGGCCCTATAAGAGGGTATTTCATTGGATATGCCAAAAAATCTAAGGAATATAGGTTTTATTGTCCATCAAATATCATTAGGTTTGTGGAATCAAGAAATGCTAAATTTCTTGAGTGTGACTTGATTAGTGGGAGTAATATTACTCATGACTAAGTCCATGAGAAAGATATTTTTGATAATCAAGCTCCTACTACAAGTGATAGTTTGATTATTATTCATACCACCCCTCAATGTCAAATGGGTATTGAATAATCAACTAATGAAACTCCACAATCATGCTGATGATAGTCTAGTAGATCCAGTAGTTCCACAATTATCAGAAAATATGGAGCAACCAATTGAGCAACATTCTCCTCAAGAAACTCCTCAGGAAAATGTTAGCACAACATTTAGAAGATTAACTAGAGAGAAAAGATTAGCGATACCTAATGATTATATTGTGTATATACAAGAATCTGATTTTAATGTTGGAGTTGAAAATAATGATGAAACGTTTTCACAAGCTATGAGTTATAATAAATCTCTATTGTGGTATGATGTCATGCAGGATGAGATGAATTCAATAGCAACTAACATTGTCTGGGATCTTGTCACATTGCCAAATGGTGCAAAAGCCATTGATTGTAAATGAGTCTTTAAAACAAAAAGGACTCATTAGGCAATGTTGAGAGATATGAGGCTAGACTTATAGCCAAAGGATTTACTTAACGAGAAGGAATTGACTATACATAGATTTTTTATCTTGTACCTAGAAAAGATTCCTTTCAAATTATTATGGCATTAGTTGCACATTTTGATTTAGAATTACATTAAATGGATGTGAAAATGGCATTTTTGATTGGTGATTTAAAGGAGATTGTTTATATGAAACAACCAGAAGGATTCTCCTCTAGTGAAGGTGAGCATTTGGTGTGCAAGCTTAAAAACTCTATATATGGATTGAAACAAGCCTCCCGCCAATGGTATATAAAATTTCATGATATTATCTCTTCATTTGGTTTTATAGAAAATGTCATAGATCAATGTATATACCATAAGGTTAGTGGGAGTAAAATTTGTTTTCTTGTTCTATATGTATATGATATTTTACTTGCCACTAATGATAAGAGAATGTTATATGAGGTGAAACAATTTCTTTCTAAGAATTTAGACATGAAGGATATGGGTGAAGCTTCTTATGTCAATAGCATTAAGATTCACAGAGATACATCTCGATGTATTTTGGGATTATCACAAGAAACCTACATCAATAAAGTCTTAGAAAGATTTTGAATGAAAGATTGTTCACCAAGTGTAGCACCTATTGTGAAGGGTGACAGATTCAATTTGAATTAATGTCCGAAAAATGAGTTTAAAAAGGAACAAATGAAAAACATCCCATATATTTTTATTGTGGGAAACCTTATGTATGCTCAGGTTTATGATAAGTGTTATTTTTATATGATTTAAAGTCTCATTCATACGATCTTTCGAGGCTCAAGTTTTGTTTTATGTCTTAATTTAGTATCTTTTCTCGTAAAGTATAGAATCTTCACTATTTTTTGCTTGTTTTATGAAATGCATGCCATTTTCCTATATTTTCATGAAGATTTTGAAGATTTGAAGTTACAAGAAGTTTCGTCACAGTTCAACGAGGTCACAGGTTAAATTTGGGAAGTTTTGGAGTTTTCCTTAGACATCACAGTCGTGATCATCTCGGCATTCTAGTGCAGCATGATACGAAGTCATCACGGCTTGGAGCACGGGCATGATCTTCATCCGAACTTTTTATGAACTCATCACGGCATGCCCGTAATGGTTATCATGGCTGTGAAGGACCTCAGCACAAATTTTGTCGAGGTGAACACGGGCATCGTGCACGGGCATGATCTCCTTCCAAAATTTTTATGCGCTCTTCACGGCCTGCCCATGATCGTCATCACAGCCGTGAAGACCCATTTCTAGACTGATGAACTCGTTACGGCTAGACCATGACCACCTTCACGCCCGTGACAGTGCTCGCAAATCTCGACCTTCAAGCGATTTCTCGCCAAATCTAATGGTCCTGGAGCCTAAAAATTGGGGAAATGTTCCATGAAACCTTCCTAACCGCCTAAGGGTTCGATTGAGGTATAAAAAAAAAGAATTTTAGGTGGTTATAAGGGTTGAATCTTCAAAGAAGGCGACTAGGGCGAAAAGATGGCGATTTTCTATGTTCAAGGGTTTGTTTGATTGAGTTTCTTTGGGGCTATCGAGAGAAGACCAAAGATTTGACGTCTCCTAACCTCGAATATAATTTTCCCTCCTTTTGGATATAACTTCTTGGGTTTTTATTATTAAACGATGTATGTTCTAGAGTAAAACCTATTTTGGGACTCAGGCGTAGCCCGTTGAACAAATCTCTATTTGTAAAACATTTTTATGAATCCTAGTGATATTTTCTAGTAAAATGCTTATTTAATTTGGAAGTACTTATTGGATATATGTGTTTTGGCCAAACATTGTATATGTGTTAAGTGTTACGAGAAGAGCTGAGAGGTGAATCGTAACACTCGACTGTCTAATTTAAGCTTGTGACTTGAATTATGAGAGTCATTCAAAATCACTCGAGGATTGACGATTGTCATAGAGCCCATTGGGTCTTTCCTAAGCTAATAAGCCACTAGAGTAGGAGATTAGCTTAGGTAGACACCAGATTACACTTTGAGAGAAGGTAATCTGTACCATAGGATTGATTACCTTAAGTGGTTTACTGTCGGATTACGCTTCGAGAGAATGTAATCTCTTTCCTAAATTCGATTTGCTTAATGTTTTACTTTAAATCCTTCAACGAGGTGAAATCTGAAGTTGCGAAGCTTTCTTAAACTGTAATTCTCATTAAGTCGTTGATTTCTAGATTCGATAGTTTAGACTAGAGTAGTTTGTCAATTCTTATTTTGAACTGTATAGCTATCAATAAAATGATATATTGGTACTTGACACCTAGTTCTCTTAGGACGATATTATTACTACTTCGATAGAAATCGTGCACTTGCGGTGAGTCTATCAGTTTGTATGAGACTTGACATTGAATTTGTCATGGAAATGATAGGAAGATATCAGAGTAATCCAGGTATGGACCATTGGAGAGCTACTAAGAAAGTATTGAGATACCTTAAAGGAACAAAAGACTACATGCTAATGTATAGACGAACTGACCATTTGGAGGTAGTTGGCTATTCTGATTCAGATTTTTCTGGCTATGTGGATTCAAGAAAGTCCATATCTGGATATGTATTTATGTTTGCTGGCAGTGTTGTATCTTGGAGGAGTTCAACGTGTTGGTCTAAAATTTTATCTAGACCTTTTTTATTTAAACAGAAAATATAAACATGAATTATAAGACAATAAACTTATAAAAGATAATTAAAAAAAAAGGAGTTAGAATGATAAAACCCGGAGGCGCGATACGCTGTCCTTAGGTGAAAATCCGAGCTCTCGTGCGAGTTAAATCCGGACTGAACACCCAGGATACAACTGGTACTCCTCTTCTGCGGGCACGACCGTGAGAGGTTGATCAGACGCCCTTTCAGCGATGAGCAGCCAAAATAGAAAAACCCAAGAAGATAAAAATGAAAAGAAGAAGAAAGAAAAAGGGGAGAGGAAAAAACCAATAGAGAATGGAATTCCACATTCCATCCTCTCGGCGCATTTTATCAAGCCTTCATTGGCTTTGATACAACGCCACATGTTAGCAAGTTAATGCTAACATTAAATAATTAGTAACGTTGACAATACATACCAACGTTTGGGAGATTTTATTTTAATTTGATTCCAACAATCCCCCACAAAATTAAAATAAAATCTGAATATAATTAAACTTAACAAGGTGATTAAATGAATTTAATTTGCTACTCATGCTTATATTATGCGGTCAGTAAAGTGTACTTAAAGGCATAACCTTTACTTAGTAAAAATATTTTCATCTGAAGGAAAGATAGTGAACTAGTCTTGAACTACTTTCCTTTGACCCAGACTTCAACAAATCCACACACAATGTAGGGTTTGTCCAATCGCGGGGTTGCGCATTATTGGCCATGCGCGTGTATCTTCATGAGAGCTTCTGAGGATTGTCTATGTCCTCAGCCGCGGCCGTATACGGACTCTCTCATATAGGAAGTTCCCTACAAGGGATGAGTGTAGAGGCTCATCTCATGGTAATTAACCACTTCGGGAAGTTTTCCTTACCTCTACAATAAGAAGCACAAAAATGTATCCTCAGGAATGAGAGTGTAAAGTATCAACTCTATCACATAAATATTTTTATCCACCATAGTGTTTTATAATTTTTATTTTTCAAAGTGCTTCCCGGCCAATCAATCAGCTTGTTATTACCATATTGAACCTCCTTCAAGGGATCTCCTATCATAGAGGTTGGGTTCCCACCGCTAAAAGGCCTATTTTCAGACTAATTTCATTCCTATCGATACTTCCAAGATTATAATCTTGGGCAAGCTTTTGGTCATGCCAATAGCTTTGTTGTGCTCAATCTTTATAAAAGAAAGAGCTGTAACTTTTTATGAGTCAAGCCATTTATAGACTTATGTCTAATCTATTTTTTTTACGTAGGTCTATTGCTGCTTTAGAATTTTAATTATTTTATTTTAACTTTGAATCCTTTACTTTTAGTCCAAATATATTATTTTTGAATTTAGAGAAAGAAAGGATTTTTTTTTTTAAATGCAGCAATTAGACCTAATTATTTAAATAGGCTTTTAGTTGCTCTTATCATAAAGTGAAACCAATTCTAAGAATTTTTTTTCTAACTTAAATAATTTTTCAAAGCCATTTTAATTTTAAGGAAATTATTTTTTATTAAACTAATTTTCCTCCATGAGAATTATTTTAATTATAATCCTCATATATATATTTAATTCCTTATAAACATAGTTTTCGTGATGTTCATTTTGACAAATATGGACATTATTTTCATTAAGCATACTATGATTATTATTTATATTATGAATATCATGATCACCATTTGCATGTTATATTATGTTTATATTTTGCATAATGTTTATTAGTTTAAATATTTAGATTACACATGATGTTCGTTCTAATCTGGCCCAAGCCAAATTATGTTGAATCAGATGATCAAATCTGATATAATTATAAGTTATACTATAAACTAGGCCAACCCCCATATTTAGGATCATTAGCCTAATTTATAAATGACATTATTATTTATCCAATATGTTCAAAATATTATCCCATAAATTTTGCATAATTATTTATAAAAATAAACTACAATTCTACTCATGCAATTTTACTTCCTTGCAAAATAATTAAATAAACAATAAATATTATAGCAGTTAACGAATTAATTAAGATATTGCAGGAAACTAAATAAAGCAATATTATAACAGTTAACCAATTAAAGATATATAAGTAAATAGATGGAGAAATTTGGGAACTTTTCCTTCTTATTATCACAAGAGTTACTTCTTGCATCGGTTACAATTTTTAATGCAAGCTGAGAGTTTTAATTATTAATTGAAACAGCATACGATATAGTTTCTTTGTATAAATAGAAACTATAATTTAAAACAATAATGTAACAATGACAATATTTAAATAGTAACATAATAAATAAAATATGTTACATTGCTTGAAATAAAATCCATCACGCTGAAATATATCTAAGAAAGTTGAGTGGAAATCGATCAGTCTAATCCATTATTATTATTTAATTAAATTAAACCACACATTAAATAAATAAAGAATGTTGAAAGAAATTATTGTAAATTTCGGCAATGAAATCAATTCATGTCTGTAATAGTACGGGTCAATATGTAACAATGTAAAACAGTATTTAACATTAACAAGTAACATTAGTAGCAAATTTGATACCTATAAAAAATAATACATAATGTTATGCACAACATTATAAATTAACTTATTTAAAATATTAAACGAAGAGAGGCTGAAGAACAGTATAAAAAAAAAATAATTTTAAAAGTTACAAATATTAAAATTATTATTAACAGTTTATTAATTTAGCAACCGAATTTACCCAAAAACGTGCTAGGTTAAAAACCCAATATAAACATATTCTGCATGCAAATTGCCGAGGGCTAAACTATTGATTTTTAATAATATACAGCCATATAATACTTATTTATCAAGCATTACAAGAAAAACATCTCGTCTAAGTGAGATGCAAGAAATTGTAATGAGAATGCTTATTTTATTATAACTGTAAAAATAATATCTTAATCCACACATTGAAATTTCCATAAATGCGCAATAAGAAGATTAAGGTAAATAGCTGTACAATGCGGCAAAAAAAAAAGAAAAAGGCAACTACCGCACACTTAAGAATAATATTTTATGTATTGCAAATTTTGGTCTTTACCAATTTTGCTTATGTCCAAATAAGGGTACAGATCCAAATAAAGAAGATTAACAAAGATTCTAATATGAATTTTCTTTTTAGCCGGCATACTTAATGTTAGGCACTGAATCTAGTGCGGCCTAGATCCAGGCCCAACTTGGACAAGCCCACCCGATTTCTGCAGCGGAAGCGGGTCGGGCGGTGGTGGAATCGGGTCGGACGACCCGTTCGCGTGGCGAAGCTCCGCTTGGCTGGGGAAAAACGCGAAAACGCGTTAGGGCTACAGTGCCCTCGGTACGGACGCGTTCGTTCGTTCGAACACAGCGGCGGCAGCGGCTGCCTCCTCCTCTCCTTCTTCGATCTCCTCCTCTCCCAACCGTAGAGCGGGTCCGGCGAACGGGGTTCCCGGTGGCAACGGTTTCCTGTGGTCCCGGTGGGTAGGGGGCGGCGGTACGGGACACAACAGGACGGCGTCGCCCTTCCTTCCTCCTCCAATCTTTTCGGCGTCGCCGGTGGTGGCTCCGGCGGCAGTCACTCGCCGAAGGTACGTCCTTCACTCCTCCCGCTCCGACTCCGTCTGGCAGGCGGTTTTCCGTCGGCGAAGGGCTCGCCGACAGTTCCTCTTTGCCTTTCGCCACGTCTCTCTCTTTCCCTCCTTTCCGGTGAGGACAGGGACGGCTGGCGAGGCTGGGGCCTCTGCTCCTCTTCCTGGTGACGTTCGGCGGCCGTGGGTTGGTCGGCCGGCGTCTCCGGCTGCTGTGTGGGTGGCGGCTCCGCCCTCTCTCTTTGGTGGACGTCTGGTGAACTGGTGGAGTTCGCCGGCGTTTCTCCGGCTTCCGGCGGGGCTGGGCTCGGCCGGATAGAGTTCCGGCGAGCCTCGGGCGGTTTCCGACGATTCTCCGGTTGTTGGTCCGCTACCTCAGTTTGCGTGCATGTGCTTTGGTTGGCATGCATGTGCCTCGTTTTCTGTGTGTGCACCTTTAGTGGGTTCCGGACGTGGTTCTCGTTCCCGGCCGATCAGTTGTCCTCGGCCAGCGTCTTCCTTTCTCTGGTTCCCCGAGCCTCGTGCTCCCGGCCGAGTTGTCCTTCTCGGTCGGTGACTCCTCGTCCCTCTCCGCGTTCCGGTCATGTGCACCGGCCATGTGTGGTGTTGCCCGGCGTTCACCGGTTTGTTCGTGCCGGACGTCTGCGAGACGTCCCTTTCTGGGTGATGCCGGACGTCTGCGAGACGTCCCTTTCTGGGCGAGTGGGTGTATTCCGCCGCCTGCGTGCGGTCTGGTCGGAGTTAGGGCGTGTGCCCGGCGTCGTCTTCTTGCGCGTGTGTGCGCCACCGCCTGTGTGCAGTTTGTCTATTTTCCGGTGTACCAGACTCGTACGCGCGCTGCGCCGGCGTCGAGTCTCGGGTTATGTATTTTTGGTGGACCTTGGAGCTGGTTCGTGCAGCGGTCCGTGGCAGACGTGGCGGTTGATGACTCGTCGAGACGAGAGTTGAGGTGGTCGCCTGGGATAGGCTGAGGAACACGTCGAGGACGTGCTCCTGCCGGTCGCGCTTGGATCAGCGGTTCAGCCGCTTAGCCCCTGCGTGGGCGTGCTTGGGTGCGAGTCAAAGTGTGACTCAAGTGTATTTTAATTAAAAATTTATTACCCTAATTCTGGGCGTGACAGACTGGTATCAGAGCCCAAGTTCTGCACGTTCCAACTTGTACACCGGCATTGTACGTGTTGGCAGCAGTGATCATTCTGACGATCACAAGTGTCCACAGCATTGAGTTGCTGGTGGAAACTGTCGGATATGGGGGAGCTTCGCTCCAAAGATACCGACAGGGTTGGCTGTGTCCAACTAGAGCCTCACGGCTCAGTTTTCTTGTGTCCTTCGCGGAGACATATCTCTTGGGGGTCGGGTAGCTGAAGCGCGTTACCGCAGCTTCTATAGCACCGACCAAGGCCAGAGGAGGCCATAGGGACTGTCGTGCGACGACCTGTCCCGAAGGTAGTTTATTGCGCCTATGGGGATCATCGTGCGACGATGTATCCCGAGGCATCAATCATTGATGCCAAGGGACAGTCATGCGATGACTTGTCCTGGAGAGCAGTTGGTGGTGGTCTAGGGGACAATTGTGTGACAATGTGCCCCGAACACCAGCCAATGTCTCCATGGAATTGTCGTGCGATGATGTATCCCAGAGTTCAGCCGATGGCGACTAAATAAGTGTTGTGTGACGACATGTTGTAGGAATTGAGGCCTTCGTAGCCAATGGAATGTCGTGCGACGACATCTTTGGGACTTTGGCCAAGAGTGGCCCTGTGACCGCCGTGCGACGGCGTGCTCACGAGTTAGCACCCATTTCAGGGGTTTGCTACGTTGAGGAAATTGAGGACTTCCTATGGGGTATTGGAATTCTATTTCCAAAATATCCAAGTTCCTGCTGAGGAGCAGGTACACACTGGTATCGCTTATCTCTGTGGTGACGGACTCAGGTCGCACACTAACCTTTTTGGGGTCTAAACCGACCATTTAACTCTCGTGAGGAGATCTCAATAAAAGATGAGATCAAGAACTAGTTTCTACTTGTGAAACTTATCGTGGGTTGCGCGAGACATCCTAAATCGACTAAGGCATACTGGGCCACGCGGGACTATGTCCGGCGATATGCCCAGGTGATGCTTGAGATAGAGGGTTTCCTCTGTCAGCAACTCCCTACAAGTAGGGAAGGGCCATAGAGAGACATGGATTGATGACTCTCCTTGCGAAGGAAAGGTTACCTCGATGGTGAAGGTTTGGTTGGAAGAGTTCTCCGACGAGTTATCCTCGGAGATTCCTAAATACCTTCCCCAGAGGAGAGGGATCAATCACAAGTTGAGCTTGTGACAGGATCCACTCCTCCACTAAAGGCTTCATATCGTATTTCTCCAATAGAGTTGGTCGAGCTTCATTAGCAATTGAGTGGATTGCTCGAAGTCGGGTTCATTCGGCCTACGGTATCGCCTTAAGGAGCCTCGGTCTTCTTCTAAAAGAAGAAGGACAGGTCGCTAAGGTTCTGGGTAGGCTATATAACCTTGAATAAAATAACAGTGAGAGACTGTTGTCTTATACTGCTTATCCCTGATCTGAGAGATCTACTAGGGAAAGCATTGGTTTTCTCTGAGCTAGACCTGAGGGTAGGTCGCTAACAAATTCGTTATGCCGAGGGCAACGAATAGGAAAACCATATGGGTAATCCGATATGAGTCCTTAAGTTCAAAGTGATGCCCTTTGAACTTCTAAAGCCCCTTCTACGTTTTGTCTTCTGAAGAATAAGTGTTGACCCCTTTTCTTAGATGACTATGTAGTTGTGTATTTAGACTATATCGTGGTATTCTCCTCAAGCGTTGAGGAGCACCCAAGTCATATATGACTGTTCTTGAGGGTAAAATCAACTCTATTTGGAGTTGGAGAAATGCTCATTTATGGTGGATGAGATTTCTTTCTTTGGTCTTGGGATAGACTACAGACAAGCGTGCATGGACAAGGTAAAGGTCCAAGCCATTGCGGAATGGTGCGCCCCCTCAAATCAAACCGAGTATGGAGTTTCCTCGGTGTGGTAAACTTCAACGTAAGTTCATCACCGGCTGTTAGAGAATAGCCGCACCCCTCAGTAATCTGCTGAAGAAGAACTCGAAATGGGAGTGGCATGATTGGTATCAGTTGGCCTTCCGATAGTGAAAGTTCGTATTGCCTCTGAACCGATCCTGAAGTTACCCGACTTCAGTATGCCTTTTGAGTTTCACACCGATGCTTCGGACCAAGCTATCGGTGGTATAAGTCATAGCGTGGGCAACCCTTAGCTTTTGGGACTTGAAAGCTAACCGGGCTGAGCGACGTTATTTTGACCATGAGAAGGGAAAAGGTGGTGGGAGTCCACTATCTCTGGACGCGGAGAACCTTCTTGAGGTTATGAAGACCGACAACATTACACCACATAAAAGAAGTTGTCGGCAAAATAAGCACGTTGGCCGGAATTCTTGGGTGAATTCCAGTTCCAGAGGGAACATAAGTCGGGTAAAGGCAACGTGTTTCGTTATAAGCTCAGTAGACTAAATACCCTTATGTGCTGTACCCTCTCCCAAGTGGACGGGGATCTGCTAAGCAGAATAAAGGCAGCCTCAGCTTTTGATAGAGAGAATCAAAAGCTAAGTTCAACAGATTATGTCGGGCATAATCCGACACTACTATTTGGGTCCAGATGATATATCGTGGCCAGAGGCGATAGGCCACTAGTCCCATCGATGGGCAGACTGCGCCGGGAGCTACTGAGGGAGCTCCATGACAGAATTTGGGCAAGGCATCTAGGACAAGAGGGGATAGTTGTCCTGTTAGCACAATCGTGCTATTGGCCCAATGCGTGCGCAAACATGGGGATGTAGGTCTGCACTTACCAAAATTGCCAGGAATGTAAAATCGATTGGAGACTATGGGCAGGGTTGTTACAACCACTGCCTGTTCCCGAGATGTCCTGGACAGGGGTGTCCAAGGATTTTATTGGTGGGGTCCTAAAGTTGACGGGATAAGATCAGTGCCGGTAGTCGTGAAATGATTTTCCATGGGTGGATTGTTTATTCCAGCATTTGAGCAGTGTATAGCAAGGGTTGCTATAGACCTATTCTTCCAAAATGTGGTGAAACATTTTGGCATCCAAGTGGATATCGAGAGCGATATGGATGCCCTTTTGGCTGGACACTTTTGAACCGTGTTGTTCAATAGATTTTGTCCAAGGTAAGTTTCTCCATAGCCAATCATCCTCAGGAGGATAGGCAAATTGAGCGGGTGAATGCTCTTGTGGAAGAATTCCTCCGTCACTATGTGATCGCCAGTCAAGGTGACTAGGTGAAGTGGATCGATGTGGTATGGAATGCCTACACCTTGCAAAGGTTGTCATCCACAAGTCCCACCTCATTTGAGCTTTGAGTTAGTGTTAGGGAGTCAGCCCCTAACCCTCGTTGATGTGGTACAAAAGGATTCCTGCGGGAAGTGCCCTATGACTCAACGGAATGCTCAGGAACGAATCTATTCACTCGGAGAGGCTAAAAGTAGCTAGGAGTTGGCTGTACAATGGATGCAAAGGTATGCATACAGTCATTGTTGGAACGAAGAATTAGTCGTGGGCGACTTAATTCTTTTCCGACTTACCTCACAGATCGGTAGGAAAATCTCTGTGAGGGAGGCTCACCGAGGTCTTATTCGAAGATACGACGGTTCGTGTGAGATATTGAGTCAAGTGGGCTCAGTAGCATATCATTTGAAACTCCAATAGAGAATGTAGATGTACCCTGCATTCCATGTGAACTTAAGGAAGTTTCACAAGGATCCGGATGATCCTTCTCGGTCATTGTCTTACCAAGCCACACCGATGGTTCGAATGGAATTCGACCGAGGGATAGGTGATATTTTATATCACTGGGTGTTGGGGCAAAGTAAGCTAGACCGATATACGGAGTTTCACATCCAATGGGACGAATCCCATATGGAGGAAGCAACCTGGCACAAAGTTTCCGAACAATACTTCTCCGATGGTTCGGATGAGGTTCGATCCAAGGATTATCGAGATTCGAGGTTATCGACTCTTGGGTCGTTGTTGGATGAGTAAACAGTGAGTGTTTCTCATTCATGGGGAGAGATATGCCTGAGGACGAAGCCTCTGGTGAGAGGCTTCAAAGTTTGGTGTACGAGGTGAGCTGAGTAGCTACCTCGAGTCGCCGAGGACGGCGACCACCTCAGGTGGGGGAGAATGTTAGGCACTGAATTTGGTGCGTCCCAGATCCAGGACCAACTTGGACAAGCCCACCCGATTTCTGCAGCGGAAGCGGGTCGGGCGGTGGTGGAATCAGGTCGGACGACCCGTTCGCGTGGCGAAGCTCCGCTTGGCTAGGGAAAAACGCGAAAACGCATTAGGGCTACAGTGCCCTCGGTACGGACGCGTTCGTTCGTTCGAACGTAGCGGCGGCAGCAGCCGCCACCTCCTCTCCTTCTCCGATCTCCTCCTCTCCCAACCGTCGAGCGGGTCCGACGAACGGGGTTCCTGGCGGCGACGGTTTCCTGTGGTCCCGGTGGGTAGGGGGCGGCGGTACGGGACACAACGGGGCGGCGTCCCCCTTCCTTCCTCCTCCCATCTCTTCGGCGTCGCCGGTGGTGGATCCGGTGGCAGTCGCCCGCCGAAGGTACGTCCTTCACTCCTCAAGCTTCGGCTTCGTCCGGCGGGCGGTTTTCCGTCGGCGAAGGGCTCGCCGACAGTTCCTCTTTGCCTTTCGCCGCGTCTCTCTCTTTCCCTCGTTTCCGGCGAGGACAGGGACGGCCGGCGAGGCTGGGGCCTCTGCTCCTCTTCCTGGTGACGTCCGGCGGCCGTGGGTTGGTCGGCCGGCATCTCCGGCTGCTGTGTGGGTGGCGGCTCCGCCCCCTCTCTTTGGTGGACATCTGGTGGACTGGTGGAGTTCGTCGGCGTTTCTCCGGCTTCCGGCGGGGTTGGGCTCGGCCGGACAGAGTTCCGGCGAGCCTCGGGCGATTTTCGATGATTCTCCGGTTGTTGGTCCGTTGCCTCGGTTTGTGTGCATGTGTTTTGGTTACCATGCATGTGCCTCGTTTTCTGTGTGCGCGCCTCTAGCGGGTTCCGGACGTGGTTCCCGTTCCCGGCCGATCAGTTGTCCTCGGCCGGCGTCTTTCTCTCTCCGGCTCCTCCAGCCTCGTGCTCCCGGCCGAGTTGTCCTTCTCGGTCGGCGACTCCCCGTCCCTCTCCGCATTCCGGTCATGTGCGCCGGCCATGTGTGTTTTTGCCCGGCGTTCGCCGGTTTGTTTGTGCCAGACGTCTGCGAGACGTCCCTTTCTAGAGGCGAGTGGGTGTATTCGGCTGCCTGCATGCGGTCTGGTCAGAGTTAGGGCGTGTGCCTGGCGTCCTGCATGGCGTCGTCTTCTTGCACGTGTGTGCGCCACCGCCTGTGTGCGGTTTGTCTATTTTCCGGTGTACCGGACTCGTACGCGCGCTGCACCGGCGTCGAGTCTCGGGTTATGTATTTTTGGTGGACCTTGGAGCTGGTTCGTGCAGCGGTCCGTGGTAGACGTGGCGGTCGATGACTCGTCGAGACGAGAGTTGAGGTGGCCGCCTGGGATAGGCTGAGGAACACGTCATGGACGTGCTCCTGCCGGTCGTGCTTGGATCAGCGGTTCAGTCGCTTAGCCCCTGTGTGGGCGTGCTTGGGTGCGAGTCAAAGTGTTAACTCAAGTGTATTTTAATTAAAAATTTATTACCCTAATTCTGGGCATGACACTTAGCATGACAGAAAAATTAATATTAATTTTTTTTCCTTTATGTAGCCGCTTATTCTTTGGAGCTAATTTATATTATTTTATTAAGCATTATACTTGCTCGGAACATCGATTAAACGTATACACATTCATTATTCAATTATGGATGTTTGAAACAGTAATCATGAACGTTAAGCATAAAACAGAAACAAATTAATCTATAAAATTTTGTTCCTTTAAATAACATGGAGCAACAAACAACATGCTATATAATTATTTTTATAAATCTAATTTTTCTTTTATCTTCAACCATGGCAACATGCGGCTTTACTTTATTTTTATTTTTTTTACATACGAGAAAAATTAATAAAAACAAAAAATATATTATCCCATATTTTCATCTAAGATTGTTGATCTAAAATTTTATCTATACCTTTTTATTTAAATAGAAAATATAAACATGAATTATAAGACAATAAACTTATAAAAGATAATTAAAAAAAATGAGTTAGAATGATAAAACCCAGAGACGCGATACGATGTCCTTAGGTAAAAATCCGAGCTCTCGTGCGAGTTAAATTCGGACTGAACACCCAGGATACAACCGGTACTCCTCTTCTACGGGCACGACCGTGGAGAGGTTGATCAGACGCCCTTTCAGCAATGAGCGGCCAAAATAGAAAAACCCAAGAAGATAAAAATGAAAAGAAGAAAAAGAAAAAGGGGGAGAGGAAAAAACCAATAGAGAATGGAATTCCACATTCCATCCTCTCGACGCATTTTATCAAGCCTTCACTGGCTTTGATACAACGCCACATGTTAGCAAGTTAATGCTAACATTAAATAATTAGTAACGTTGACAATAAATGCCAATGTTTGGGAGATTTTATTTTAATTTTATTCCAACACAAAGCAGACTTTGACTGCTACTTCTACCATGGAAGCTGAGTTCGTTTCTTGTTTTGAGGTAACCTCATATGGTATATGGTTGAAGAGTTTCTTACATGGACTTAGAATTGTAGATTTAATTTCTAAGCCTCTAAAGATGTACTACGATGGAATTTTCTTAGCTAAAAACAATAAGAGTGGAAGTCTAAGTAAGCATAGTGACATCAAGTATTTAACCATAAGGGAACGGGTTAAAGAAAAGCATTGCCACAAAAAGGTTTTAAGGATCATGTAGTACAAATGGGACTTGGTTCTATTATGTAATTTTTTGTAATATGAAATATTACTAAGACTCTTATAGTACAGTATTGTTTATTCATTTTATATACACATTTTTTTATGTTGAGTACAACAAAATATTGAGGACCTAGAATAAACATAAAGTTTATTCATCTTGTTGCAACTAAAAAATTAAATGCAATGTGATACATAAAAGATAATACTTATTATTAAAGGTCCTATCACCATGATCAATGCAATTATTTTTTTAATAAAGTTTTGATATCTATAATTAATTTTGGTCGGACCAAGTGTGGGAATGTAAATAGTTACTAACGTGGTAACTAATAAGGATTATTA
This sequence comes from Costus lasius, assembly GCA_027563935.2. Lineage (NCBI taxonomy): Eukaryota > Viridiplantae > Streptophyta > Magnoliopsida > Zingiberales > Costaceae > Costus > Costus lasius. The sequence goes on from CM050446.2 coordinate 122,414,562, forward strand.
TTTATTTAATAATAATATTAGAACGCGTAACCCATGTCTCTAATATTTTATTATTAAATAAATAAAATATTATTAAATAATTAGAACATGGGGTGTAATGGATGTCACTCATGTCTCTAATAATATTATTTAATAATTATAATATGGGTTAGTGGTCTGCTAAAATTAGATCTGGATTGTTTATAAATTGAGGTTATGTTACGATATTTTTTTATAGCAAAAACATCAGATGATTAAGCAACCTAGTGTAGGAGAGGTCCTACGCTAGGCAAAGACAATACCATTTTAGCAGTTTGTTAGAGCCCAGCATTCTTTATTAGTTACTATGTTTCCATATTTTACATGTCTGTAAAGATGCGACTACAATTATTACATTAGTTTTTCATAATTTATTAGTTTTTATACGTAAATCACATCATAATCATAAATTGTAAGCTCACATATTGATTATAGGGTTACAAAAGAAAGCTGATCACTTATTGAACTTATTAATTTCTCAATGTATGATTACAAAAACAAATACCTTCTAAATTAGATCTCTACCGTAAGTACATCATACTACCGTAATAGTATATTTTATTCCATTAAGATTTTTTTAAAGCAATATTAGTTGATTAAATTATCATGTACTCATAAATATCATATAAATATTTGAAATAATTTCATGTGCTACTAATTCCTATTCATAACTTAGATTTAGTAATGATACATTCATAACAAATAAATTATTTCATAATTCACATGACAACTTTAGAAATAATTAGCTAATACTAATCAATAAATATGGCATATATTAGATAGTGTTTATCTTATCATATTAACACAATACTTTAATTTAAACATATTCAAATTTTAACATAAACCATATACTATAGAAATTTGTATATGATACAACTTATCTGCAAAGCATATATTTATAAGTTATCACATGTTTAGAATAATATGCATTCCCTTTGAAATCATTCTTTTTTAAGTTAATTAAAAGTATCTACTCTAACAACCTTTTTATTTGATATAATATACACATATTACCATAGGGATTTTCTTTTAACATTTAAGAAAACTAAATTACTTTTCAAAGGTTTATAAATCATTCTCTTAATTTCTAATAATTCATTGCATATAAAAAATTAAGTCACGCTTGCAAATATAAATGTTTATAACAATTCAATTTACAACTTAAATAAGTTTACAAAGATTTATTAACAATAAATTATTTATTCCATTTCATAAATTTCATACTTATATAAACCTCCATATCATAAATGTTTGAACATTTTATCATCTTACATGACATACAAAACAATAGGCATGTATTAGATAGACTTCGATAATTTTATAAATTCACGAGTTAGAGTGCACCTATTTTTTTTTTTAGGAAAAAGGGGAAGGGAGGAAAGGAATATTTTTTTTTTTGATTTCTTTGGAGGGAAAAATAAAGAGAAGAGAAAAGTGGAGTGAAACTTTTATTCTTTTTTTCTCGTTTTGTCTTCTGCTTGATTCGTGCGGAAAACTCAAAGGAACAAAAATGACGCTTTTCCCTATGTCCATGCTGCTTACCCACCGTCACCTTCCATCCTGCTTACCATCATGCTCGCCCGCCCGCCCGCACTTGCCGTCCTCATCCAGCCCGCCCGCTCGCTCTTGCCATCGTTGTCCACACTCACCCGCTCTCACCATCCAACCAACTCGCCCTTGCCATCCAACCAACTTGCGTCGCCATCCACGTCGCTCATCCTCATCGTCCACCTCGCTCGCCCTCATCGAGTAGAGGAGTCCCTTTTTTTTTGGATTTTGGATTCTTTCTTCCCAACAAATAACACAATAGACCAAACATATACAAGGCTAATCAATCAATATCAATTCAGGAAAATTATACTCATCTACTCACCTTATTTGAAAAGGATGTTTCACTCTTGAATCTAATTCCTCAAACATTCTATTTACCAGAATCTTATTATCAATAGTAGAATATCAAATATGAGGATATATATCAAGAAAATAAATTCAACACATAGAGTAATTAATTCATTCAAGCATTGGTATACGACCATCTACAGTATAAATCATTAATATAAAATCACACATTATCATCAAAGATATTGTGCATCAGAAAGTACATATAATCTGAGTATGATTCAAAATTCATTTAGACATTCACATGACATCATATCATAAATCAAAGAGTCAAGACAAATACAATATCCATGAAATAAAATATCAAATAAAATATCCTCTCCTACATAAAGAATGTATCGTCCTCGATGCAATTAATAAGGAATAAGAGCGTAGGAGAAGGGATACTCACAATGCAGTAGTCGTTCGTACTATCACCCGAACTGCTCTCCTCGCTAGAGCTATCGTTCTCCTGGTAAATGTATCATAAAGCTCCTGCACAAAATATAGATAGTGATCAAAGGGGAAAACCATTCTAAAAGCATCATATAAAATTCATAACATGACCCCCAAAAGCAAATAACTAACTATACTATTGAGAAGTAAAATTATTCAAAAATAAAAAAAAATTGAGAATGAAAAATAGAGATAGTGCTTGGGTTGCCTCCCAAGAAGCGCTAATTTTAAGGTCACTAGCTCGACCGGAAACTATCATCATGGTGTCGACGGTGAATCAGTGCCACAGTATAGAGCTTGTAATTTCTTGCATTTTCGCCTTTTAGAAAGTGTGTCCACCCAAGTAAATATCCAAAGTAGTAGGTGGTTCATTGTCATCTTGAACAATCTGTGTATACAAAAATAAAAGTTAATACCCACAATATCATCAAAAGAATACCCTATAGCCTTTCTAAACTTATCTATTATGGAACTTGTTTGTTTTTCATGCTCCTCTGCCTCATCAATTATAGAAAAAAAAAAGTCTAGGCCCAGAAATTCATACCTCACATTATTTGGAAGAATTCTGATTTCAATTTTTGGATTTTTACTTACCTCAAGAGCAGCGTGGTATGAATTTTCGGGTTCTACCTTATGCATGTCAATGGCAGGAATTGAATCAAGTGGTTGAGAGTAAGCCTTGACACTATCTTCAGTCACCTTGTCATCATCATCATCATCCATTATACAAATTTCCAAATGGCTTTCACTAGTTTGGGTGACATTAGTTTCCTTAACCATTTTATCCTAGATGTTTGCATCACTACATGACCCAAATTGCTTATCAACTATTACCTTTACTAACCTTTGGGGAAAATGAATCGGTGGTTTATATGGTGGAGGTGGAATATACATCGGTTCTTGTTCCCTACTTTGTTGATCTGACTCATCATTACATGGATGCTCAATGGTTTCTGAAATTTGCACCTCTTGGTCTAGCATTGCTGATGGAGGCAGTAGCCCTGCTCTGAGGAGATCTGATCGGGCTCGTAGGAAACCTCTTCGATATGGGTTCCCTTAGAGTCCCCTTTTCTTGCATTGCATTTAGGGTAATTTACTTTTAATAAAGCCATGCATCATGTAGTCATTTATGGCAAGTCCACCTGTAGTAGGTTGTGCATTGTAAGTCATGAAACTTTTGTATTCTTGCATCATGGTAGGGTAGTGCATACATGCATTAGGACACATATTTGGCAGGTTACTCAAGCTAGGAATCAGCTCAAGCTTCACTCAAGGCTAGCTCAAGACCCACTCATCAAGTTCAGCTCAAGAAAGGAAAGAAGACTTCAAAGCCAAGTTCACTTTAACCCATGGATCAACTTACTTGCAAGCTCAACTTCTATCTTTGTTGAGCACCCCTTTAATAAGGAAATCAACCAACTCAGCCCTCATCCATTCTAGAGATGCGCCAGCCCAAGAGGAGAAAGGATTCGAATTCATCCATCAAGATCCAAAATCAAAGGAAAGCTCAATCAAGATCCAAAATCAAATGAAGACATGTTGCCATCTTTTGTTGCCGCCCAAGCTCTTATGGAAGGGATTCGAATTTCATATCCCTCATCCATGCGCCAAGCAACCAGCAAAGGAAGGAGCTCTTCGCCCACACAAGAAGCGCCAGCCCACCCATTCAATGCCTTGCCAAATGAAGCTCACCAAAGAAGGAAGTTCTCCAAGCAAATTTGCGCCAGCCCCCTTTATCTTCAATCTTCAGCCCAAATCACCCTCGTCGTCCTGCCGTCGCTATCGCTATAGTCGTTCCGCCCAAATCACCGCTTGTCATTGCTGTCGCCATCCTTCACCACTGTTGCTATCACTGTCACCCTCACGCCTCACGTGCTCACCCGCTCACCTGCGTTGCTCGAAGAAACGAGAAAGATTAATCACGTGCAACCTCTTATTTTCTCCCCTCCAATGAAATAGGCTGTAAGATTCTTATATCTTGTTACTAGTTTACCTTTTTTTATCTTGTCATCATAAATGTTATATCTATAATGAATTTCGAGTCATTTTATTATCTAAAATTTTGTTATGATAACTACATACTAATACTCAAATTATTATATAAAATGATTAATTTTTATATTTCAAAAATGTATATAGTAAATTTTCATAAGTATTAAGTTGTCATATGATTTTTTAAAAATCCATATATTTTAAAATAAGCATATAAGATAATCCATGAAAATATGATAGTTATTTTTTAAAAAAATTGGTAAAACTAATGTATCATCAATATATTTCGTTACTTTGATTATAACTTACAATATGCTCTAATTTAGTAATAAATCAAAATCATATTATTTTTTAGGTTAAATTCATATTATGAATTAATAGCATGGCAACATGATTTTAAAAACTAAATAATAATAAAATATGAGCCTAATTAATCAACATCCCATTAGAATAGGGGTAAACAGGCCCTGAAAGCTTAATTAAGATCTTCCATACAAAATTTCTAAACCGGTCTGCTCCCACATCCAGTCTGGGTCTTGTCTCGTCTGGTCCCAAGTCCAAGAAGCAGAATGGGTTGGGCCAAATACTGGGTCAGCAGTAGAGCGGATACAGACCATAGTTTAGGCCAGCGTTCAAACCAGGTCCATACAGTACTGGTCTGATCAAATTAAATACCTCACTACAGACCTGGGCTCGACATATACAGCCTAATTGGGCTTCCCTATGTACAGCCCAAGTAAACTATACATTGATCAATCCAATCTGCACTAGCTTCATTATGTACTGCCATAATTATTTTTTATAAATATTTTAATAGCATATCAACTGAGAAAATCTAATTAAATATAAAATTTGGTATATTTTTCATGAAGGGCGGAATGGAGAAAATTCCTCTTTTCCCCTATGTAAGAATTTTATTTCCCATGCAAAAGTGGCCTAGAACGGTGGAATGAGAAATGAAGAGACTTTTTCATTAAAACCATATAAAATATTTACTATTTCATTTCAATTTATTTAATTAAAAATAGCATTACACTAACCATAAGATAGTTCATATATGTATTTTTAGTGCTCGAGTTATGGGGATTCCTGAAACCCATTATAGTGCATAACCTTACCTGCACTCATATTATTATTTTAGAGTGGTTCTCTCCATTCGTAATTATTTTGTAATTTAGCTTTAGGATTATAGATTTGGTGAAACCCGTTAATGTAACGATCGAGAATTTTTTAGCTGCACATCTTCCATATTAGCATTTGGAATATGCAAACAGATCACCTGATGGGAATGGAAACTAATATATTAACTTCACGCGTTAGTGTTTGTTCATCTGTAAATTTTTAAACTCTTATCAAGTCTGTCTGAACATTGCTTACTAGCCCAGGACTTAAATTTAGATAACTACATTTCAAGCTCCCGGGTTTCCTGAGATTTGACGATAGCAATGGAGAGGTATTGACATTTAACAAAAAAATCGAAAAGTTGCAATCATGCCATATCATAGACCAGTTAGAGAAGTGGACTAGTTTCAAGCGGCGTTCAGCTTCTTCTCCAATACATCGGAGCAGATCTGCCCTAGCATATGATAGAAAGAGAGCAACTCAGATAACTGCTCTATTGACATTTTCTGCATCACCGCCCTCGCCATCACATCCCTCTCCTCGTTCATCTTTAGCTTTTGCAAGTACGAAGACGCGTTCCTCACTGTAGCACCCATCTGCTTGAGCCTCTTCTCTTGTTGCAAGCTCAATGCCGCATTTGACTGATGACACAACAAGAATGAATGAAGAGTTAGCTCATGATCATCACTTAGTTTTGCAATAGTGGGTGAATTGTATCTTCTTATTATGAGCAAGAGCTAGCACATGATCATCAGTAACTTAGTTTTGCAATAGTGGGAGAAATTTATCTTCTTATTATGACCAGCAACAACATTAGGGCAGTTCATGCTTCACACATAGAAATGAGTTCTATTTGAGGTGGAAAAGTACCTCAAGGAATTCTGCTCCTGCTTCAAGATCTTGTTCTTTTGACCGCAGTGGCATGTCAAGCCTAGAATCGTACAAGTTCTTGGCGATTGAGAAACTCCTGACAATGATCTTCCTTTTCTTCTCCAATTCTTGATCAATCTTGGGGGCATGATTCAGATTTGCAGAGCTATTGACCTTCTTTTGATATGCAATCACCGCCTTGACAAATTCCTGCACAAGTCTAAAACGTATCAAATGATGCCGCTCTGAAAAGATGCACTTTATTATCGTTACAACATTGCAGATCTATCTATAATTATCGCTCTAATGAATTCCTAACTAGCAATTCCAGCATTGGAATTTCTTATATTTTATGCACCGGACAAGAGAACAGCAGCATACATAATGAGATAACTCTTGACATAATCATTCCGCTCAAAGTTGAATGGTAAAGAAACTATACAAGAGCAATGCCAATCGAAGGACCGATAAATATAAAATGGAAAAGTTATCCAATAATTCAAAGCATCACAAAAAGTGTAGCTACTATTAAATCTCAATCTTGAAAAGCAACAACTATCGTAGGATTCAAATCTATCATAAAACGGTATTTGAAATTTTCTATTTTAGTTAGTAGCATCACATAATTGAACAAATGCAATGCAAAGCAAGGATAGATAAATTTGAATTAGTATCACAAATAATTGCTTCTCCATGCATTAGGATGTAAAGAATGCTAGGATCAAGAAGAAGTCTATTATCGGAACTCCATCTCCATATGGGCGCCCATTCAAGTCAAGAGTTGTGATTTACATATCGATACCCCCATGTTGAATGAAAACCCAAATTAAATATTGGAGCATTGAAATTTCTAGTAACACACAAATATATCAAAACGTTAGGGTAGGGAAAGCAGAATGATTAGCAAGAGGATTCAAACTTCCCCTGCTAGGCTGCTATACCAAGAGAAATGCAATGTAATCCCCTCTTCCATTTGGGATGCATTATCTTACGAATACGATCAAGAAGAAGAAGAGTGCTTAATTGAAGTACCTGATAAGCCTTGGGGCACCCTGGGTAATCGAATTCGTCGGATCCCGATCGCCTCATTCGCTCCGGATGGAATTGCAACCCCATAATGAACTTGCCCTCTTGCGGGTTGTATGCATCGGGATCGTAGAACCCTTCCACCAATCCGTCAGGCGCGAACGCCATCGGGACGAATCGCTCCGCCAACCGCCGCACCCCTTGATGGTGGTAACTGTTCACATCCAGCTCCATCGCACCCTTCGCTGCCAGCGACTCGTGGAACCACTCGTGCAGCGGCGTCTGATCGACCACCCGCACCGGGTGCCGGTGGCCGTCGTAATCCCCGTAGTTGATATGAATCGTGCGGGCGCCAGCGTCGGCGTTGTGCTTTGAGATTTCACTTTCGACGTCTTGGAATAGGGTTCCGCCACAGGCGACGTTGAGGATTTGGGATCCGCGGCAGATGCCGAGGAAGGGGATGTTGCGCTCAAGGCAGAGCTTGGCGAGGCGGAGCTCGATGGAGTCCTTCTCGCGATCGATGGAGGTATCGCTGACGTGGAGGAGGCGGATCTGGTCGAGTTCCTCCGGCGATAAGCCGGTGATCTCGCCTTCGTAGTGCGAGGGATCGATGTCCTCGCCCTCGCATAGCAAAACGCCGTGGATCGGCTCGAAGCTCTCCAACAGCATGTGCACCCCCGCAACGCGTGGCACGATCACAGGCACCGCCCCGTACCCAACGATCAGGTCCAGATGGTATTCCCCTGCAATTTTTTTTACACACAGCAAATGGCATCAACGTCCCCGTTTCTAGCAACGAATCATCAGCCGGTGATAGAAGAGCGGGTGATTACCGACGAAGTCGACGAACTTGTTCTTTCGAACGCAGCGGCGGGAGACGATGAGGACGCGCGGGAGGAGCATGGAGAGGTCGGAGGATGGCGCCATGGATCTGTTCGGGATGTGGATGCGCGTTTGTGTGTGTGATTAGGGTTGCGAGTCCTGTGACTTTGGGAGGGGGATGCCTTTTATAGTTGTGGGGGATGGTCGGCATAGCTATACAACCGTCATTCTAAATCTAAATTTCCTCCTTATCTCCAAAAGTTGTTCTATTACTTAATTTGACTTTTTCTCCGCCTGTGATACATGGCATGCATGTTTGTTACAATGCCAAGACGCCGCGTTACAGTCAGTAGTTGGCTAATTGTGTATCATTGACGGTGTTTGCTTACATCAGCGATGACTCTGAGAAAGAAGTCAAATCCGGCAGCAACACCGACGCCAACCCCACGGGGCATGGGTCCTTTGATTGATTTAATTTTGCTGGTCGGCCCCACCCGAGTGGTTCAACCGAACCTCCAAGGAAGGAGAGGGAGAGAGGCAGGCCACGTGGTTAGTGGTTATCCGGAGGGAGGTTAGTGTGCTGACGTGGAAATTATAGCTATATCCGGTTTGGTGGAGCCCATGGTGTTGATTTGGCACCAACATCGAATGAGAAGCTGCTAGTATGGAACTAGTTAATGGGCCCAAGGATCATGATTTATGATTCATGCCCTCGCCGGAAGAAGCCCGTCGTGCAGCGGCGGCCCTGGCGGCTGCGAAAAGAAGAGACCAAGTGGACACGGCAGTGCACAAGGTTAGGAAACATTCGGGCGAGATAAGAAAAAATAATCAAGGATTACTAAATGATTGACAAATCCTTTTTCTTTTAAATTTGGCATAGTTTGTGGAGGGTTGGTGGCGAGGAACATCATCATGATAAACACGAGGAAAAGTAGAAATTAATGCGTGGTTGATGACTATAATTTTGTTTAGCTAATTTACTACTGACAAGCATACGCATGTGCACTAAAGAATTTAATATTCGCTAATTTCCGGATGGGAAATGGAATCCACGTAAGTTAAGAGCTGTAAAAACAGTGTTTAATATTCGTTCAAAAAAAGTTTAATCTGATCCTAGCGCTATATCTATTTTTTGGTCAGAACATGTTCATTTCGTAGATTTAATCCCTAAATTGTAGCTAAAACATTGTTAGGGAAATTGGGTGAATGCAATAGGCTCACACATGAACAAATGCAACATTTCAATATGTCTATAGTTTCACTAGTTAGAAGACAACTTGGGTTAAAAAAATTATAATTGAAACCTAAAGTGAAACTTTTAGGATTTATTTCTTTTTTTAAAAAAAAATAGTGAAATGTATGTGATCAAAGTAGAAAATTGCAAGTGCCGAATGATCAAAATGAAATTTCTCAACCTCATTAAATTCAGAAAAAAAAAAAAAGTATTTGGATAAAATCAACCAAACTATAAAGATCCCGCAGTGCAGTCATTGGTTGAATGGATAATCACATGACCGAGAGTCACGTCAAAACATTAGCTGTAATTTTCGGAAACAGATAAGCTCATAAGCCTAGTTGATTGAATACACACAAGGCTGGCTAAGCACAAAAGTAGATCCTACACACCGACTTTATTATTAAAATTGAATTATTGCAAAGAACATGCTTGGATAAAATTTGACAGGGAAAGCATATGCTTATAAACCATGGAACGTTTAGTTATAGGGGTGAGCATTCGGTGCGGTAAAATCGGTTTTTATCGATTATCGAATATTTCAGTAAATTCGGTTCGGTAAAAATAAATTCGGTTTCGGTTTCGGTTTTAAGTTTTATTAAATTTCGGTTTTCGGTTTTCGGTTCGGTTTTTTTTTTTCGGTTCGGTAAAAAACCGAATTTACCGATATATATATTAAAATATATAAAATATACAATATACATTAAAAAATAAAATATATTATATTATATTTTTATTTTATTATATTATAATTAGTTACTAAAAGTATAAAATCTATTATCTAATACTTAATAACCTAATTACTAATCATATAATTAACTAAATCTTTAATAATTAAACTTTTCGGTAATTTACCGAATTTACCGAATTTTTTCGGTAAATTCGGTTCGGTAAAATTTCGGTTTTTACAAAATTCGGTTCGGTTTCGGTTTTTGAAAATTCGGTAAAAAAAATTTTGGTTAATTAATTTCGGTAAATTCGGTTTCGGTTGTCATCGAATGCTCACCCCTATTTAGTTGCTTCGCAGAATATAAGCAAATGAGCCGACAGTGACTACAGTACTACAAAATTTGACCAACTATAGCAGATTAGAGTTCCACATCAAAAAAATGCTTCTGCGCTTATCATTTAACAACAAAGGGTTCAATTATATAAAAATAATACCTTCCAAAGTCAGATCCAGCGAATTAGTCAGTCAAAACTTCTGATCTGAGCATTCCGGAGCATTGCTTCAGCCTTCAGCCTCCCGCAAGTCAGCTTATTCTGTCATATAAAAATAATAATACCTTTCAAAGTTGGATCCGGCAACTAGTCCAATTACTGATCTGCGCATTCCAAAGTATTGCTTCAGCCTCCTGTTAGGTCTCCGTCTATATCTTAGCAGCTGCTAAGTCATCTTTATATGAAAAAAGTACTGAATAAAGAATCCCAGAGCCCTTGCTTCTCACATTCTCCGTTACAAAATCTCTTTCGGCCCCAGCTATTCAGTTACTGGATTCCCGATTTTCGGCTGAAGAAATCACTAAAATCATCAACATGGCCAATATCTCAAAAGCCCCTGGTGTAGATGGTTTCAACGCTGCTTTCTTTAAATCCTTCTGGGAGATTATCAAAGAGGATGTCCTTCGGGCCATTCTTGACTTCTTGGATACTGGTCATATGCTTCTCAGGGTGAATGCTACATCCCTTACTCTTATTCCAAAGGTTCATAATCCTTCTTCTTTTGCAGAATTCAGGCCTATTTCCATATGTAATATGACCTACCGCTTCCTAGCTAAAGCTCTAGCTCTCAGGCTTCGTCAAGTGCTTCCAGAGCTTATTGACCTTAACCAGCATGCTTTTATCCCGGGTAGATCTATACAAGAAAACATCATGCTTTGCCAGGAGATTCTTAGTGGTTTTCACAACAAGCGGGGGCCTTCCAGTATGGCGATTAAACTAGACTTACACAAGGCTTTTGATTCGGTACGATGGGAGGCCATTGGGTACCTTCTCTCGATTTACAAGTTCCCAGAAACTTTCGCCGCCAGGATTATGACTTGCGTTACTACTCCTTCTTACACTATAAACCTTAATGGGGAGGACGTGGGTTATTTCCGGGGTACCCGTGGTTTGCGCCAGGGTTGCCCTTTATCCCCGTATCTCTTCATTCTCATCATGCAGCACCTCTCGGATCTCCTATCCACTCAACTCGAGCAAGGGACTCTATCTCCTCTTAAGAAATGCAAACAGTTGGGCATCACCAACCTTCTTTTCGCGGATGATATTATTATCTTCTGTGAGGCCACACTTAGTTCTGTCACCGCTATAAACAATGCTTTAGAGGTCTTCTCTCAACACACCGGGCTGCAAATAAATCTTCTGAAATCTCAAGTGTTTTTCTCAGCCTCTACGGCATCTGATACACAATCCATACTTATATCCACTCTGGGGATTCAAAAGGGGTCGTTGCCTTTTCGCTACCTCGGGATTCCATTAACCAGCAAATCCATTACAAGTTGGGACTGTTTGCCTCTTCTCGAAAAAATCACCGGCTATTTATCGCATTGGAAGGCTAAGAGCCTCTCTTATGCTGGCAGGGTAGAGCTTATCAAATCAATATGCTATGGGAACATAAATTTTTGGTGTAGCACTATAAGTCTCCCCATGGGAGTCATTGATAAACTGAACTCTGCACTTTCGCTTTTCCTTTGGTCCCGGGGACATAAAAACGGTGTTGCGAAGGTGGCATGGATTAATATCACACAACCTATTGCTTATGGTGGCTTAGGCATTCGGGACATCCGGAAGCTCAATCGGGCCTTCCTATCAAGACATATTTGGAACATTGCCCAAGGGAAAAATACCCTCTGGGTGAAATGGATCCACGAGCTGTATCTCAAATCGGATACAATCTGGTCGGTCCAGCTGTCCAACTATTACCCGTGGCCCATTCGAAACCTTTTAAAGATCCGTGATACCTGTATCAAGATGGTGGGCTACAGGATCGCGAATGGGCAGTCCATCCGTTTATGGCTGGACCCATGGTTTAAGCCTTATTTACTTATGACTCTTGTGAAGGATTTCAGTTTTGTTACTCCTCCTGGAAGAAACATTTACCTCAGCTCCCTTATTCAGAACCATCATTGGGCTATACCATGTCCACGCTCTTCCAGTCTCACTGAATTATACGCAGCCATATCTCGGGTTCCAATCTACCCTAATCTCCAATCCGATCTTCTATTCTGGAATCGCACTCCTCATGGAAAGTTCTCAGTCAAATCCGCTTACGAAGGTCAGGTTCTTGGCTCGGAGGTACCTTGGAAAAGTCTGGTGTGGTTTAAAGGGCGGATCCCTCGTCATTCCTTTTTTCTCTGGCTTCTCTGTCATGGCCGTCTTTGCACCAGGGCGCGGCTTCATGACTGGGGATTGGTGCCCCACCCTACATGTTTGCTTTGTCAGTCTTCCCCTGAAACCATAGATCATTTGTTCTTTAATTGTCCTGCGCTAGATGAATTCAGGAACTTGGTTTCAAGGAGATGCGATCTGCCACTAAACACAACCACTTGTGAGGAAGCTTTACTGAAGCATACCCGCAACCAGAGTGGACATGGCGATCCGGTCCGGCTTTATATCAATAACCTTATGTTCGCTGGATATCTTTACTACATTTGGAAATACCGCAATAGCCAAATCATGGCTACTCATGGAAACAAAAAAAGCCCCCCAGATTTTCTTATTTCCCTCATCCTTGATGTCAGTGCAAAGCTTCGAAGTTATATTCCAAACGCTAACATTGATGCCTCCGTTCAATCTTTTACAACATTATGGGCAGACATGGTGGCCACTTCATGAGCTCTCGGACTCTCGTTCATCGTGACCTGACTTTCTGCGTTTTTTTTTTCCTCTCTAGTGCAATCGGGTCTTTCTCTTGCCGGACTCTTCAGATTACCTCTGGCCTCCTAATGTTACAGGCAGACAGCGCTCGGATGCTTGTGCAGCGTTATCCCCCTCCTGATTACGTCCTCCTTCGGCAAGCCATGCTAGCTGCTAGACGGAGTCATATATGCCGTGGGAAGAATTAGTGCCCTGCGATGCAATGAATGTATAGTTGATGATTCGCATGTATTTCTCTTGTTCTTTGTGTGTGGCTTCTTCGATGGATATTGCAGTTTGCACTTTTGAATCGTTGTTTTGTGGGATTCCTCCTGGTGTTTAAATTTTCTTTTCTTTGAGGGGAAGATGTATTCTGTAGCAGGTATCTTTGCGCTAGAAAAGACAGTGGAGACTCTGTCAAATTTTCTAAGAGGGTGTGAAGGAGGAAAGGGGTGTGAGTGATTGTATAAACCTGTATATACTCTTTTTGGAATATAGCATCAAACTTCTTGCCTTCGGCAAAAAAAAAAAAAATAAAAAAAAAAAAAGAATCCCAGAGAAAGACCTTACATAAAATTCATAGGCAAAGTATATCATGTTCTACGTTAGTAAAACTACATTCTACTTTAATAAAACCATATTCTGCCTTAACAAAGTTCATATTCTACCTTAATAAATATTTTAATGTTCGTGGTTAAGGTTTCTTTTTTCCTCAATGTTGCACAAACTTCAGTTAAAATGACAATCAAACGTCGGATAACGGGAATCCGTCGCTTGCAAACCTTTAAAATTTGTAAAATCACACAGAAGACAAACTTACGTTATAGAACTCTTCTATTGCTTTTACAACTCACTGTAACAGTATTCCTTACTTACAATATAAAATTAAAGACCAAAATACACAAAGAGCACGAACAATAGAGATGGAAACCTTCAAGCGTTTGTATTTGCCAACCTACTCTTCTCTGGACCAAATTCTTCCATTCCCACACCATCGTTCCGGTGCTTCATCCAGCCATCAGTGTTGGCCTTGGAGTAGCTCCAGTAGTAAAGGATTGATGCAATCATGTTAAGTAGCACAAATGTAGCTCCCGCCGCAAATACACCCTTGCGGAGTGCTGCGCAAGACACCAAATCCTTCCTGACAAAGTAGCCCACATATTTTGTGTGGTATGCATTTCGTGCCGATCCAGCCAAGAGACAAATTTCTGCCACCAGAAAACTTAACCTAGAAGCCAAAAGAAAGCATAAAATTACCATGGATCTACATAATGTCCATGGACCTGTAGGAAATTTGCTAACCATATTAGTTCATGTAGTACAGTTGCTATTCACGATTAACTCATGATGCAGTGGCAGCAGAGATGTCACAGCTATCATAGCACGTGATTACGCAAATAATACGTTGAATTCATGTTCAGTACAACAAAATATATTATGCTCACTCATTTTCAATCAACATCAACACGATAACTTGAATGATTTGAAGAGACAATATAGTAAGAGATTAAATCACTTTCCCTCCACGAATTATAAATTCACCTTCATGAAGTTGATGGCAAGCTATAACCAAATCAACCTCAAGCCACAAATTTTCAAGCGTATATGTCTACCTTGTTTGATCAAGTGCCATATATCCTTATGTCGTCAACTTTAGAAAAGGTCCAAGAGAAAACTTGGACTTATCTCAAAACTAACGGCCAGCCTACTTTGGCCATGATTCTCGTATAAGTTTGAACCAATCATCCTTTGACAATTTACGCGATACAATTTTCAAATGAAATAAATGGAGCAGATTCAGGAATAAGTTATGTACAGTGTAACAAGTTTCTAAACACTATTTTTAGATGAACAGAGTGAATATTTGATTAATACAAAATGGTGTGCCTCTAGATAAAATAGTAAAACTTAGCTAATAGGCTAATGAGTCTGCGGACCAATAAACTGTCTTAATCCCCACGGCATTTGAAATCATGAGGTTATATGTTCTTAACCTTTGATTTTAAGAAGTCGCCAGCTAATTCAACCAGTAAAGACCTTAGTGAATAATAATAAGATTTTTGAAATCAAATCCTGCCTTCACCACTCAATATCACTTGCTTTTCTGAGAAAAACCTTCGAGTTCAGCTGATTATTCAATGTATAAAATTTGTTGGGAAACATTCACCCAAGACTAGAAGAAAAAAATTGCTAAAACCAAAATGAAAGCACAAGTACACATGAGAATTTACAGGATTCAGCCATTAAGTAGGCATATCACTTTAGTCAAATTTCTCAAGCACTAACTGCTCCACCACCAATCATCCTTCTATATCCAACTAAGCCATATATTTATAGGTTTTAGACACTAACTCAAAATGGCAAACACCACAAACACAAAATTAATAACTAGCCACTATCTTTATTGACTTGGAAAACAAGACTTAGGAAATCGCACTAAGGCAAGATTCAAGAACAACCACTAACTAATACCTACATTAATCATACTCCCTCAACAAAACTGAAAAAAATTGACGTTAACAACATAATATAAAGATATCACAACTTTAGAACAATCTGGTCCAGAGTAGGATGTATTTTCAAATTGTTCTTGTTCGTAAATTTCAAGATATTTTTCATGTGGTAGATCATGAAGATTGTATGAAGAAATCCCTGTATGATCTAGATTTGATAGTACTGAAAGAAACCATGTGGCATGAGGACCATTATAAATCTAATATTTTTTGAATTGATGGATTATGGTGCCACCAAAAGGAGTGCTATTTCTAGAGTATTAAATTGAATATAATTGAATTTATGTGAGCACCTCCTACAGTTGAAAATTGCACAACTCATTACTCCACATTCTACTCACCGGCAGGATCCCAATGCGTTTGAACTGAAGAAATTTTTTTTTTCTATATTTCAAATTATGGTTTTCCCATTTCCCACATTGCTTTTTTTTTGGCATTGCTATTTTCTTTCAGTCACATGAGACTTCATCTCTTTTGCGGTTTTGCCCCTTCTTTTATGCGGTAAAGCACCCAATCCATAGTGCTCAGTGGACTCGAGATAAGTTACAGTTACTGCCTGGAACAAGATAACAGGAACTACACCAATGGTCGGCAATGGAGTTGATGTGGCATGTGGTTCATCAGCAAGATAATTGAAGGGGTTTCCTCTTCCTAGAATTGTACAACAGCGAACAGCAATGCAATGGAGATAACAACGAGAGGTGAAGGGATTCTTTTATCTACCAGTAGCAAAATCCATGCTAGAAATACTTAATGACAATGCTTTGCTTAAGGAGACAATAGAGATGCAAAAGGCGTAATGGTAGAGTAATTTATGCAGTGTGACCTTACACCAAAAATGGAGGATCAGGCAGCAACAGGAAACGACTGTTGACGGTGGAGAGGTAATGATGGTTATTGGAAGTCACAAATATGTCTCCCTAAAGAAATGGATAGGTAAGCAGGGTGACAGCTCGATGACTTACGGTAGGTGCATGTTTGGGATGAAGATGAGGTTGCAGTGCAAATGCTGTAGGGGTGTAATGATTTGATGACTGTGTTGCTACCAGAGGAAGAGAACAAAAGAAGGAGATTAGCAGTAGAAAAGCAGAGAAACAACCAGCTTTGATATAAATTGGCACAAAACAAAAAGAGGAGACAGAGAGAGAGAGAGAGAGAGAGAGAGAGAGAGAGAGAGAGAGAGAGAAATCAGAGGAGAAATTTAAGAATTCATTCAAGTTAAAGATACTTCTACATCCAATAAACCATATATTAAAGGTTTAAGACACTAACATGGAATGCTCACAGTGACAAACATAAACTTAATAGAACTTTGGTAAATAGAACTTAATGAACTTCACCTACAGACGACTCAACGAAAACTACTAAATTAATACCCTATTTGTCTTGATCATAAAGGAAAGAGAGGGGAAACAAGAAGAAAGAAAGATTTTCAAGAGATGTTCAAAGAGAATTTCTTTTTGATTCAACTAAGTCCGATATCTATAGTCTTTAGATGCTTACACGAACAATAACAACCCCGAACACAAACCTAGTAACTATCCACTATTTTGCCTGGAGGGCAAGAAATAATATCTATCACAAACATAACACTTAGTAAATAATTACTACCCACCAATACATAGGGAGTATTAATTAGATAAAAAGAAGTTATACATCATTCTCTCCTACTGAAAAAAGACATGATTTCAAAAAGTTATTAATGCATGACTAGAAGAATGATGACGCATATAGCAACAAAGATATCATGTAATTTCAAGAGGATCTAAAGTAGAGCATAATATATTTATTTTTGTTGTTCTTGGAATCCAATATATTTTTTAAGTGCTAAATTATGAAGTTCATTCATGTAAAGCTATACACCATTTAGGTTTAATTGCTCGCTCCATCAAACAAGATCAAATTGAGAGCCACCATGTGATAGAGGACCATCTACGGGTCCAATATTTCTTTAATAAATGGAGCTAGTAGTGCCACCGAAGAGTGTGTTAGTACTAGAGTGAGAGACAAGGAGAGAATGTACTCAATAACGTAGCAAATTCTCAATATTAAAAAGTGAGTTAAAATTTAAGTTTGTTCGAAAATCAAGAGCATGAACATTTTTGCTTAATTTTCTCAGTATGCAGAGTAGACCAAATGCACAAGCATGAATTTCTAAAAGAGATTTTGGAATGTGCTCATGGCTGATGTGAAAAAAAATACAATTACTTTCATTACACACTTTCTATATATGATGTAAATCAACATGCAATTTTCAATAATCATTACTTAGTGCAACTTTTTATTGAGCATCAACATGAATCTCATAAATGAACTCTACAAAACTCCAGGCTAGTTTAGATGTATGAGATGATATAGAAAGAGAATTAATATTTAAAGGTTGTTGAGGTGAGCAACCGTAAGCAAGTTCGAACTTCAAAAGGTAACTTGCCAATGAACCTAGTGATAAAATTTTTAAAGGCAAATTAACTCATAAAAGTTCCAATTCGATCCTTTTTATGAATGCTATATCCAAGGATATTACCTAGTCACTTCACAAGTTCAATTTGATTATCCTTAGAAGAAAAAGGCAAATGAAAAAATTTATGGTGCACAGAGAAGCTTTCCAAAGGAATTATAGAAGTAGTTTACAAAATTAATATCTCAGTCTGATATAATGGTCGATGACAATGCATGCTACCATATTTACAATCAAACCTTAGGCACATGATAGGCATGTGCCATATTTGACAACCTATCAACTGCAACTAAGATCAAATCATGTCCATGAGTAGTTTATGATAACTCTAAATTTATAATAATTTTTTTTTATAGTTCATGTGGGATAGGCAATGTTGTACAGATTTACGTTCTATTTTGCAGCATAAATTGATTGACAATGATTTTAGAGAATTTGTTAACACCTTCCTACTTCATAAACGGCCAAAAGAATAAATCGATAACTAGGACAATAGTCTTATGTCAATTAACTTATCAACAAAACCTCTAGTACATAATCCAAACCATGGTTTAAGGAACTGGTCCGATTGGTACATACCACTCAAACTGACAAAATCTTGGTGAAACGGAGTGGAGCAACTCCTGCTGCCGCTCATGTCCGCTGCCACTTCTACGTTCGCTGCCTGCATTCTCTCGCCCCCGCTGGCGGAAGCTTCTTCCGCTGCTGAGGAAGCCGAAGCTTTTTCCGCTAGCAACGGAAGCTTCCGCTGTGCCGCCCTGTGCTCCGGTGCCGGTTCTTCATCGGACCGGTACAAACCGGAGGAACCGACCGATAATCCTTGAGCCAAACTAGGAAGTCCCTAACTTAGTTTAGGAAATGCACACAATTAGATCACCATCTTGGATCATAAATTCAATAAAATCATATGGCTTCACCTGTATAGCTGAAAGTTCATCCTAAAGTCCAGACAAATAATGTACTCATCTTTTAAGACATCAAATCCCTTAAAATACTCATTATATATGGTGTGACAATTCTACATAATAAATCAATAAACTTGTTACCATTTTTAGAGTTGTGTTTAAAAACAAAAGTATATTCTTCAAGAAACTCTAACCACTATAACATAGTTGGGATAAATTTCTTTTAGTTGTATATCTTCTAATCAAAGTGCAAAATGAATCCATTAGGCAATATATAAAACCTCTAGTACCTCAAGGTACAAGCAATTCTATAGAACTTTTTTGTCATACCTTAAGTAGAGTTATTTGGCTTCATTGAGTTTTTCAATAAAGAACATGTTGAGAGTTGTTAAGAAAGCAAGTATACAAGTTATAACTTATAAGTTATGTTATCGGGTTTATTTATATGTTAGTGTATCTATTCAATTACTATTGGGTTTGTATATTTAAGTAACAAACCTAGTGAGATTAATGAATTATGTTCTTTTTGGATTCCAATTCTCTCAGAGCGAGTTGCCCTAACTAACCTCTCTCGTTGCCACTACTATCCATTGGCACTATTCACGTTCACCAATTACTAATCTCACCCGTAGCAAAGATTATATTGAGTGCTCTCTTGATGTCTTGAAGCCTTAGAATTTAAGGGTTTTTCTATTAGAAGTAGTACTATTATAATCTTCTATTTTTTATTTGGGTCTTTTTGTGATCTTTTCTCTACTAGCCACCATGGAGAATAGTCATAAACTTAAACCCATAAGAAGTTTTGGATCATTAGTAACACCACAAGTTACAAGTCAAAACATAGGTTCAAATACAAATAATGGATAGAGTTTTCCACCAGTGTACTTATTGTAATCGAACTAACCATATTGAAAAGCCCTTTTATACTAAGGTAACCATTAATTCTTCTATTACTCTATCTAACTCACTACAAACGCCTGCAACATCTCTTTAATGATCAATCTTAGACTATGGTTACTATCTCCTCTAACTATGAAAGACTTCTTTGGTTGGCATCTCATTTGGTAGATCTTTCTACAACTCTTGTGATATCCTCCACCTCAATATTTGATATAGCTTCACTTACCTCTTCTAGCAACACTTGGATTCTTCGTTTAGCAACACTTGGATTCTTCGTTTTGGTGCATTTTCTCACGTGACAACTAATAAGACATTATTTACATATCTATCACTTAACCGTCATCATCAACTAGTGTGGCAGTGTCTATAGCAAATGGATCCTTTATTCTACATTGACACTATCTACACTGATGCTCATATTGTCCTTTATGATGTTCTCTAGAATGACACTTTCCTACTAACCTTTTTCCATAAGTGCCATTATGAAAACCTCCGGCTGTCTTGTAATATTTTTTTGCTTGTCTATTTTAGGACCTCAAGACAAAGATGACAATTGGTAGGGGGCTTAAGATTGAAGGACTATATGTAATCCATCTTCTATTTCTCATCAAGAACTTACCTCATCCAACCCATCTCTGTATCAATGACATTGTAACTTAAGTCATATCTCCAACTAAGGTCCAACAATATTTATCTTTGAAGTTGTGCCCAATATTTCACGAAGGCATGTCAACTAAGCAAACATCATAGAACTTCATTTTCATCTAGTTATAGCAAGAGTATTTCTCCATTTCATCTAGTTCATTCAAATATATAAGGATGGTCACTAATTCTTTACCACTTTTATTGATGATCATTGTGCTGGGTCTTCGTGTTAAAGAATCATTTTGAAGTCTTTGTTATATTTTAAACCTTTTATGAAGAAAATAAAACACTATTTGATATTTCCTTGCAAATACTTTGTACAGATAATGCTTTAGAATATACTCATTTAGGCTTTAATGTCTTTTGCGCATCAAGAGGTATCACCCACTAAACAACTTGTCAATATACATCTCAGCAAAATGGCATTGTCAAGCATAAAAACCATCACTGGCTTGATGTTGCTTGCACACCTTTTTTCATATGCATATTTTATTCCACTTTTGGAAGATAAATTTCTTGTAACTATATTTTTGATAAACCGAGTCTCAATGTCCATATTACAAGAAAAGTCTTCATTTTCTAGTGTTTCTGTCACAATTAGCAATATACTCACCCCTAAAATTTTTGAGTGTCTCTATTATTCTCATATTCTTGGTCAAGGCTTTGACAAACTTAGTCCTCATGCAATTTGGTGTATTTATCATGAGTACTTTAAGACTCAAAAGGATAACATTGTAACTTACATTTTTATTTTTTAAAATATATAAAATAATAATAAAATAACCATTGATAAATATATTTAGTATTATAATAACTTATAATTTTATATTTTATATAATAATTTAAATATAATATTTTTATTTAATCGGGTACTAGTAGATACCCATTTAAATATCCTGACTCAATATCAGGTTGTGTAATAGGGTACCGGACTTGGATTTGGGTCTGGTTTAGGTA
The DNA here is from genome assembly GCA_027563935.2 of Costus lasius. Taxonomy (NCBI): domain Eukaryota; kingdom Viridiplantae; phylum Streptophyta; class Magnoliopsida; order Zingiberales; family Costaceae; genus Costus; species Costus lasius. The sequence goes on from CM050446.2 coordinate 122,436,213, forward strand.
TAGGATAAACAGCAGGAAACTGACCCATTGCTATCTCTATAATGAGATCTAACCATTACATTAAGCATTTCATCCAGTTGAGTCTTGGTTTGTAAGAAAGGGCACTTTTTCATATTAAAAAAAGAATTTTCACCTCAAAAGGCCGTAAGGATTAATTGCAAGTGGTAAAATCAATCAGTTTTTTTCTGTGTTTTTAGTTCAATATATTTTCTTTTTAATTTGGTTTGGTAACAATTCATATATATTTTTTTAATGAGGTATAGATTCGGTAAAATTGGTGATTTATTGATATTACCGATTTACAGATTGATAAATTCAGTTTCATAACTTTTAGTAATTTTCTAATTCATATTGGTAATAGTAATAAGCGTTTTGGTAAATGAAAACTAGTAAATTGGTTATCAATAATTATTCATTACTTACCCCTAACAAACACAGTGAATATTAAATTTTCCACTAATGCCAAGACCACGAACAAGTCAGATTTTGCAACCTATTGATGATATAAAACAAATAAAGGCATTTGAGATCCTACCAAATAGTTAAGTACATTCACAAAACAACTTCCATTGACGTCATAAGCATGTATGGATTCAAGGTCGTCAAAACAACTTCCTACTACAACATTGAATATTCCATGGGATTTGATCATAAGATCAAAGTGTAGGATCACAAGATCCTACCAAATAGTTAAAGATATTTTTAAATAATCTAAATGCAAACATACTAGCATACTAATATAAGAACAATTTAATTGTTTTGAATCTTGTGTATGTTAACAAATTCACATGTATAATTTTTTAAATAGTAAAATAAATAAATTACTAACAAAAAATATCAAGTAAAATATAATAATTATAACACTAAAGAAGATTATGAGTGGTTTTAGTTTTCAGTAATAATTAGGGCCAGTAACAATTAGGGCTAGCAAAATTACCCGTGTACTCGACCCCACCCGACCCATTTACACCAGGTTCGGGTACCCATTTATCTAGACGGGATGGGTTCGGGTTTGATAAGTTGGGTTTTAATCGGATTCGGGTTGGGTTTTAATTGGACTGGGGTTGGATTTGGGTTTAGTGATAAGTACCCAGTACCCGATACCCGATTTCAATAATAAATAAATAAATATATATTTATATTAAAATATAAATAATAATAAAATAACTATTATATAAATATTTTTTATTAGTAAAAATATAAAAATAATAATAAATAGTTATTATATAAATATATTTATTATTATTTTAATTTTTAAATTATATTTTATAAAATATAAATAATAAATAATTATTATTTTATTTAATCGGGTACCCGCCCGGGTTTGGGTTGTACAATAAGATATTCAACCCGGGTTCGGGTATTGAGTTTTGAATTCGAGTCGAGTTTAGGGATGGCATCGGGTCGGGGCGGGAGCGGGTAGTGCCAACCCCGACCCCGAACCCAACCCCCGTACCTAATACCCGACCCTGACCCCGCCGGGGATCGGGTACCCGCGGGGAAAACCCGACCCCGTTGGGGAATCGGGTACCCGCAAAAAACCCAGCCCCGTGGGGAAAAAAACCCGACCTATTTCAAATAGTCAAATTAAATATTACAATTTACATAGCAATATATATTAATCAACTCAATCTAATATAAACAATCAACATTCAACAAAATAAATAATTTAACAAAATAGATATGTACCTAATATTAAACAAAATAGATAACTCCCAACATTAAGTTACAAAAATATTGTCAATACAATGAATGACATCCATGATAAAGTTTGTACATCGGTGCATCACATCCAGCAACACCAATGACCTAACATTACAAGTTCAAAATACAGCAACACCAATAATCCAACGTAATAAAGCTTGTACATCACATCCAGAGAGAGAAATTATCCTAGACTCCTAGTGTTGGTTAGCAGCAACATAAATACTTGAATTTTGTAGCAGTTCTTGATCCTGTTTCAACGCATGGGAGTTGGGGGTGCAATATTTTTTACTTGTAATCATTCTAATAAGATTAAAGAACAACATAACATTTTATGATTTCAGAAACTAAGAAGCAACATTTCGATCGGCGACATTTTAAAAGTAAACTCAACTGAAGAAGAACAACATTTCGCAGGCTTGACATTTTAGAAGTAAACTCAACTGAAGAAGAACATTACTGAGGAACAAGTAATTTCAGAAGTAAACTCAACTGCAGTCGGCGTCTTGGCGAGATTGGAGGGCCGGAGGCGACGAGATTGGAGGGCCGGAGGCGACGAGATTGGAGGCGACGAAGACGATGAGAAGATCAGAAGAGGCGGCGACTACAAGTGATGAATGGAGGCAGCATAGCAGCGGCGCGTAGGGAGTTAGGGTAACTTAGGGCAGCAGAGTGAGTCACGACTCACGAGTGATGCTTGGAGGCACGAGCGGCTCAGATTGAACTTGGGGTTTAGGGATTAAGAGATTATTCATGGCTGACTTAGTGACTTAGGGTTTAGGAATAATTTGGTAAATTAATTAGGTGGGGCGGGTTCGGGGTCGGGGGCGGGGCGGGTAGTAGTAATCCCATACCCGACCCCAACCCGACCTATACAGGTCGGGTTTTCCCCGAACCCGACCCGACCCCGAGTCAACTCGGGTTTTCCCTGTTGACTTCGGGTCGGGTCGGGTCGGGTCGGCGATGAGATATTTTGCCAAGCCTAGTCGGGTTCGAGTTTTGGGTGGCAATGTGGGTACCCGAGCCGTTGCCACCCCTACTAACAATAAAGTCGGCAACATAATGCTAGAAAAGAGACAATGAGTTTGGGGATGTAAGTGGATTTGACATATAGTCATATATTTTGTAGAATCAAAACAAAACACAAATCCTTTAAACCTTGGATGGAGGATTGGAGATTCAATTGTTCCTACACTCGGTAAGTTCTGGTCCACATTTCAAATTGCTTGAGCTAAATAAAATCATAGGATCATAAGATCCTAAAATCCAAAATAAGTTTCCAATAGTCTTGGATGCATAAACATAATACCACTTTGATATGAAAAAAAAAAAGCGAAAAAAGAGTTAGGAATTTGCACTACATAGCTAAACTTACAAAAAAAAATTAAGTATTGAAACATTGCATGTGGTGAGAACATTAATCTAGCACAAAAGCTTGATGTTCAAGCATGGAAGAAAGGTTTTCCTTTTCCCTTTTCCATCTTTGATCAAAACAACGAGTTAATTTCTCTTGCAAACAGGAATTTCATATGCAAATGAGATGTACTTCAAAAATAGAAATTAATGAGTTTTTTTGTTCAGCACTCTTACTATGGAGTAAATTAATTTATCAGATAGTCCACAAAAATATTATGCAAGAATATCAGGTCACTGTCAGTGGAACTGGTATTTCCATGTGTATAGTATTGCTACAAGTTTGAAGGCTCGCTTTGGGAACAAGTCTCTGCAAATTTCTTTAGGAAGCAAATAAATTACACATCATAATCAATTAGTTATATGAAGTGACAGCTGATCAGGAACTACCAGATGGGATCTCACGTCTTAACACATCAAACAAAACAAATCAACCCATGGCCACGAAAGATCTAGGTTGTTGGGAAAAAAATTTTGCAGAAGGGTGGGGGTGGTGTGGGAAAAAATTGTACGATAATTCATTACACGAAAAAAAGTCAACATTATATTCGTGTAATGCACTTTTTTTTTCTCTCACACCACCCCCACCCTGCTGCATCATGCTGCGTGATGCAGGAGGGTACACCCTTCTGCAAAAAAAATTTCGGTTGTTGGTATCAGTGGTATGTAAAAGAACATCTAATGGATGCTCTGCGCACGATGTGTTTGTGAGTAGGTTCTTGCGCCTTTTTCTTGTAGAAACTTGGCTGACATGTTCTTCTCTTTAGCCTCCGCATTACTCTTTACCACAAACAAGCGGCAGGCATAAAAGAGGTAAAATTTACGCCCGATGAGGAGGAAAGGGGCAACTCACCAGGAGAGGACACAGGAGGTGATAGCGCAGGCCCTGGAGCCACCGGCGGCGAGTCCCCGGCCACAGCAGAGGCATCGGGTGGCGGCGCTCACCACCGCCTGGCTCAGCAGCAGGAGGCCGAACGCGGACAGGCCGTAGGCCGTGGACGCGTCCGAGTCGTAGACGCAGTACGTCCGCTCGTCGTACTCATCCGGCACCACCTTGCCCTAGATCACGGCAATCGGCATCGCCATCAGCGCCACCAAACAAGAAAAAAGAAGAGAGGGGAGCAAGAAGGGGGGCAGCATACGGTGCTCCGGCGCATCTCGGCTCCGATGGCGAGGACGAAAGCAAGGGTGTAGATAAAAAAGACGGCGGCGGCCACCGCAATGGACGTCGCAGCCATGACTACTCGCACCGCTAGATCGATCACCAGAGACGGGATTGGCTTGGCTTCAGGTTGTTTTATGCTGAAAGGAAACCTTTAACATTTAACAACGGGGTGATCCGTTGGATTATCTTCGTTTTACGGTCATGTAATTTGAACAGAAACGACAGGTCGAATTATTCGCCATAAAGGAGAGAAGATAAAGACGAATTAGTTGACATAATTCACCTTCTACAGTGCTGTGGAGTGGAATCGAGTCCCCAGTCCGACTGTCCGAGTGCTGGTTGGAGTTGGGGAGTGAGAAAGCGAAGGAAATAAATATATTTAAGGAAAAAAGAAAAGCAATGACAGCTGTGACGAAGAAAGGAAGGTTACGGCCACGTCAATTATTAAATAAAATGTTGACCACTTTGGACCGGTTTCTACGGGTCACGGTCCTATTCGTGTTGAATTATAAAATAAATTAATCATATGTATATGTTTAGCTTAATATTCCACTGCTATGCAAGTGATTTGATGAAGTAATGGAAAGGGCGCTCGAGCAAGAACGTATCGATTTGGTTCTCACCTCCACGGATTTCTTTATCAATTGCACATGGATGATGTCATGTCCTAGTTTAGTAAGTTCCATTCAAGTTGAGTATTGGGGGGCAGCCTGAAAAATTTTTGGCAGCGGCCATTACCAGTTGAGTACCTCAATTGTGCAGGCACGAATCTAAACGTAGTAGTGATAATTTTGATGCGGAATCAATTTCACCAAAGGCGGTCCACTTTCACAAAATCCTAACCAGCATTTAACTCAAGGTTTAAGTCAAAATCTACGAAAAACTAGTCAACTTCACGAAACCTAAATCTTGGAAAGTGGGTTTGGGGGGAAGGTATCGCCGTTCTCCGCCCTCGACATTCTTCGTCGTTCTTCGCCAGAGGCTCACCGGCGACCGGCCATCCTCGACACTCAGATTCCTCCCCCCCTCATCTGTCGGTCAGTCCTCGTAGTGCGAAATCTCCTTTCTCCGCTCACCTTGTGACATCTCCATGCACCTATGGACATTTCTCCTGTTTCCTTGTGGCCGGCGAACTGTGTCTCAGTTGCGGCCAAGGTGAACGGCGGCATCACGACATGGAATCAAAGCCACCTTTTTAGGGTTTACGAGAATCTCATTTTAGTTTGTGTTCTATTTTTTTTTCCAGATTGCGGCCGGCGACCTGTAACTTAGTTGCGTCAAACGTTGCTTGAACACCGAAGACCACCCGCTTCAATCACCGGCGACCATCCGCTTCAATCGCTAACGACCATCCGCCACGACCACCCGCATCTCACCGTCTAACCGAAAAGACTAAATAACATGTATGTGCTTTTCAATTTTTTTCTTGTTGCGGGATGAGATGTGAAATCTAGTATCATGCTGAATGAGAGCTTTTTATTCTTGTTGCACTTGTTCTATCCATTGCTTATTTTGCATTGTCTATGATTTGTATACTTGGTAGCAATCATATGGTTGAATATCTCCACATTGCGCATGTGTTATGTTTTAGGTATATAAACCAAATGGATGTTTGACATGCATGCTTAAGAAAAGTGTTTATATGTCTCTTAATTACCAATTCATGGACACAAGAGATCAAATTGACTATTATGAACAAAAACCAAAATGACCATGTATAGGATATTTGTTTATATGTTTACATGTAGTATATAATGATTGTGTTGATTGATTTTGAGGTTTAATGAGCTTATAGTGAAGCTAGATTATTATGTTCCAGTTACTGTAAAAAAAACATCTCACTAATCTTAATTCCCTTCTTCTGAGAAAACTCCCCTTTTCCATTTCAATGTGTAAATGGATATATCTAACAAAATACATGAGATAGGTATTATGTTAAGTAAAGAAGACAATAAGTTTACGAAAACTAACATATTACCTGATCTTAGCCTCCAAAAGAATTCGCCGGATAACCCTAACTTAGGTTTCCGATTTTGAGGTTTGAAGAAGACAACGTTCGTTGAACAGGTGCCGATTCAAAGAATGACTAATAAAGAAGATGATCAATTCCTAATTAGGACCCGACAAAGAGACAAAGAAACCTAATTAGGGTTTTCGAACCAACAGCGCATCAAAGAATTCAATGTGGAGATTCAGATATTAGATTTAAATACAAGCTATGAAAACTTACAAGAAAGCGTTGATGAGGGATGATCACCCGTGGAAAAAACTTTGATGGAAAATAGTCGACGACTTGCCGAGGATCGCTGAAGAGAGTGGACGACCAGCCGAGTACCGTTGAAGAGAGTCGACGACCGGCAGAACATCAGAGAGCGAGCGGGAGACAATCGCCAGAGGCTGCCGGTGAATATTTTCTGGTCAAGAAGTCCCGCTTGCATTTTCCAAAACGCGTTTTCCCCCGCCCTAACAAGATTTAGGTTTCGTGAAGTTGACTAGTTTTTCATAGATATTGACTTAAACCTTGGGTTAAATGCTAATTAGGGTTTCGTGAAAGTGGACCGCCTTTCGTGAAATTGACTTTGCATCAAAATTACCGCTGCTACATTTAAATTCGTGCCTACACGATCGGAGTACCCAACTGCTGATGCGTCAGCAGGGTACTGCCAAAATTTTTGGGGGCAGCCTTGCATCTCGTGCAATCATGTTGATTGAGTCTACTAGTTTGACCTAGCGTGACCATTAATTGTCGTTAGTATGAATCTGTACATTCTTCCTTTATTTTCTTTCCTTTGATTAAGGCTTTCATATAGATGTGTCACATGAAAACACCATTAATGCTCTGAAGACTGTCTAATAGCTGATATTTGAAAAACACCAGCGCACAAATAAGTATCTCTTTTTCCTGCACAATTAAAGAAACAAAGCTGCTGGCCCATTGACGTGCTTTGTGCCCGTCGCTCGTCAAAAGGAGGAAAGTGGTCACATCGACCTGCACTACTGGAGGCTCCTTCACTTCCGTTTCTTTGAAGAAACCTGCGTTATTCCAACTGTAGCGTTGACTTGGAAAAAAAAGCAGAGCCTGAAAACGAATGAGCGATTCCACAGTTGCCCCAGAAAAAGTCGCATTCAAATTGGCCCTCTAGGTTGTGCTTGGCCATCAGGATATTTTTTGCCTGCTTTATCTTTGTATAAAGTCACTTGCTCGATGATGAGAATGGAAGCGGCTGAATATGGAAGGAGGAGGAGGAGGAGGTGGTGGTGTCGGCGGCGGCGGTGGATTACTGCTATTTGCTTTTGCTCTTGCGACTCTGGGTGTTATCTCAGCCGCAATCTTTACATGTGCTGATGGGTTCTCCAAGGACAAAGCTTCCGGCGTGGCGGCGAATACTCACATATACGGCCCCGGCGACGGCGGAGGCTCGGCTGAGTGCGGTGCAGCGTGCGGTGGCGGCTGCGGCGCCTGATGAGTCTCTGTGAAAACTGTGGCTTTTGCTTACTCTTTCTCCACAGTGTATGCGCAATTTGTGGCGTTTCGGTTCATGATTTGCACCTTGGCTTTTTCCAATGCTTGCTATTGCTTTTGACAATTTTAGTCTCGCAGCTCTCAATATTCTTTGGTTCTATCTTCTCCGGTAATCTAGAGATATGTTATTTTATAATCTGTAAGATTTTTTTTCCACTAGAGATACCTTGAATTATTTATAAATATTTAATAATTTTATTCAATGATCTAATTCATGAAATTGAAAGAATGGAAGTAGGAGATGTATCATAGAAACTTGTAATTAATCATGGCAATTCCACCGCTTTGGAATGCATTCAACGATCTTGGTTGCCGCGCTTCATTCCCCGCCTGCCGACATTATTCTTAAAACCCGTGCTGCTCTTGTTCATTGAGGTAAGTGATAAAATGTGGTGAGAGCACGTACCGAGGCAGTGGTGGATTATAGAGTCTTCGCCAGTTCAACGCAACTAGTTTAATAGACCCGATCCGATCTAAAAACAACGAGATAGATCGTTCTTGGATTCACTAAATGATTGCATCCAATGATCCAAATGGATCCGCAATGCACAGTAAAATGTCTCCAAATCTAAAACATTTTTGTTTTTTTTAGTGGGAAAAGATAACAGAGACCAATCTAGATTTTGACTAAAAAGTTGACATAATCCAATAGTCATTAGAGACGGCCGTTAGACTCAGTTATCTATTTTGACCGGTTGGATCGATCCTGCTTCCAAAACACAGCTTGGTGTAAATCGATCCTTTATTAAAATCTTTTGCTGCTTTAGTTGGGCCCCGCACAGCACACGTGACGCCTCCTCCCTGATCGCTAACAAGTAACACCCTTCCGCATCCAATGCGATTGGGCCCGCCCCACAAACTTCGTCCAGTGATACATCAAAATTAATTAATGTACACAACGAAGATCATTCTGAACACACTACAAAAGCCAACCTCGCCTCTTTCCCCCTCCCACGTTCTATCATGGAAGCAGCGACCGCCGCCGGCGTGCTCCCCCATTCCGAATCCATCCAGGCAGGCAAGTCCTGGGACGAGCCATCCTTTCCCTCCTCCGCAAGTCGCCTCCGCTTGATGTGCAGCTATGGCGGCCGCATCGTAACTCGGCCCTCAGAGATGTCCCTCTGCTACATCGGCGGAGATACCCGCTTGGTGGTGGTCGACCGCCACTCCTCTCTCGCAGACGTCTACGCCAAGCTATCCCGGACTCTGCTCGGCGGCCGCGCCTTTTCGCTCAAATACCAGCTCCCCAACGAGGACCTCGACTCCCTCATCTCGGTCGCCACAGACGAGGACCTCGACAACATGGTCGAAGAGTACGACCGCATCGCGGCCGTTCCCAGCAGCTCTCGCCTCCGGTTATTTCTATTCCCCTCCAAGCCGGACATGTCGCCGGCTTCCTCGATCGGATCCCTGCTGGGTGACTCCAAGTCGGAGACTTGGTTCGTGGACGCGCTCAATAGCGTGATGAATGGGATGGGGATCGACGCCCCCCCGCGAGGCCTCTCCTCCGGATCCGCCACAGTCAATTGCCTCCTCGGCCTCGAGGATGACTCCTCCGTCCTCCCTCAAGGCGGTACCGGAATCGCCACCGCGCACTTAGAGCGAGCCGAGCAGCTCGACCTTCCGGGTCCGGATTCTTCCGATAAGTTCGCCCGGCAGGGCCAGGAAGTCCACTCCATCACGGACTCACAGATGCTGGATACAACTTCCTCCTTCGGATCGGCCTCTTCGTCTCCTTCTCTCGCGAATCTAGCCCCTGTCCGCATCCGGCCTGATGACCGCCCGTCCGATCTCCGGATCGCCGGCCTAAAGGACAACTTTTCCTGCACGAACTACCCCAATGTCGCACCCGGAGGTGTTCAGAAACCGGACTACGATTTCAAGGAACCATTACAGAATTCCCAGCCCCAACGCCTTCATTCGACGCCTCTCTCCGCTTCCTCTGCCTCTACCTTGACCATCTCTCCACCCGAAAACCCTAGCAAATCTTTCTCCTCACCCAACGAGATGTCCGACTTCGGCAGCACCAGTACTCCACCGCAGCAACCTCTGAAACCAGCCAAGACTGAAGCACTCATTCCAGATCCTAGCTCAAGGTAGCGTTCTTTTCCTTACTACTGTGCCCAAAAAGTTGCAATTTTTGACAAGGCATTTGCATAAATTGTTGCTCTGAAATCTGTACCCAGAATTACGTACTCGAATGCCACCACTGATCCAAAAGGAGATCAACCTGTTTCGGCGGATCCGAGCTATCGCGTTCCAGTTCCGGCCACCAGTTCTTCTGGTTACCAGTTGCCGCCAATGTCACCAGAGCAGTTCGAGCAGCAACAGCTCCATCATCAACAGCAGCACTACATTCCGGTGAATCCTCATCACATGAACACTGCCACCGGCGGAGTCATCCATGTTCCGTCTTATTTCCCAATTTGCACCCATGCAATCCAGCAACCGCCGCAAGCCCACCCATACGATCCCCACATTCACATGTACTACTATTCCGACTTGATATCTCCAGCTGCAAAACCTGCAGCGCCGGTCCCTCGACTCCCCGTGAAGACTGAACTGCCGGCGAGTCTGTTTCGGTCTGCCGCCCAACCGCTGCCGCATCTGTTTCACGTAGAGGTCGATCAAACCCATCTGCACACTGGAATGGAGTATCATGCGGTGCCGCAGCGCCACCTTTCTCAGTCACCTGCATCATTGGTTAACTACAGATATGAACTTGCTGCCGAGCACGCCCGCCCTGAGATATATTACTCTCAGTCTCAGGCGACTTCATCGCCTGCACCGGCTCCCCTGTGTCAGCCGGGGAGCTCTGGCATGGTGCTTTCAGCCACTCCTTCACAAGCTGATGCCAAGGTAACCAGAACAACGTAGCCTCAGTAATGGCGAATTTATTTACGATAATAGTCGATAAAAAGAGTATTCGCTGCGAGTGTAAAATTAGTAATTACTGGGAGTTGTATTAATTGAGCTATATATGGGATTGATAATTCTAATATATTGTAAATGATTATGGAATGTCTTTCCTTGTTGTAGGAAATAAATCGAACGAGTGTTAGGAACAGTCTGTTCCCAGAGTATTGACTACATTAAGGACAATTTGTCTTGTTTTTCTATATATCAATGAATTAGAGTTTTGATCATTAGAGGCCACAACGTATCCCTGTTGGCAAATTGGAGGAACTTTGACTATTAGTATCAAAGTACTTGAAGAATAGTGTTCGATAACTTTATTTTATAACAAAGACTTCGAGGGAAGATGAGCGTAGTTGGTATAGAAGAAATTCACTTCAGTTCATGCCATTGCGGATATTGGTAATATTTATGAAAAATGTCTAATGGCTCATTAGTCTGAAATGATTTCTGCTCTGACCTTTGTGTAATGTGTCGCTTAGGAGGAGATTATTGAGCACTATTGGCATCTGTTATCACGCCTTGAATTATGCTAATATTTTTTCATGATTTTTCCACGTGAGTCAACGCTTGACTCGAGTCCTAATACGTCAACGCTACTATCGCGACGGTCGAAACCGCCGGATTGGGCGCGACTGGCGGAGTCGATTCCTCGAACCAACTCCCAGCCCGACTATAGACTCACACACTAGCCCGAAGATCAAGCCGGCGCCCGGCGATCTCAGACGATTGTCCACTCGGCGTCGCACACCGGTGACGGAGGAAGAAGAGTTTGCCCGAGGGCAACAAAGCAAGACGGAGGAACACACTCGCACGAAGGCGAGTCCTACAACCTGGGGAGGGGTCCCCACAGAGCCTTGGGGCTGCGAGCTGCTACAGCAGGTGGACGAAGCCGATGGAGAGCACGCCCACAGGACAAGCGTCCGCACAGGCGAAGGGGAAAAGCGGAAGTAGAGAAGGGCGTTGCCTGACCGACCGCTCCACACTGCCACAAGACTCGGTAGGGTTGACGCAGCTCCAAACTCCATAGGAACAGAGAGGGGAACGAGGCCGTCGCTAGCCACACACAGGCGACAAACGGCGCCGGAGAAAAAGCACGCGCGCAGGCGGCCGGAGGAGAGGAACGGAGAAGCCGCACGCAGGCGGAGGGCTCGTCTGACGAGTAGCGCAACGTCCGCACGCAGGCGGGTCTGCGCCGGGACTTCACGCACGCAGGCGGCGGGCAACGGACAGGGAGAAGACGAGAAAGTTTCGGCCACGACAGGGAGGAGGCGGAGGGTTCATCGGAGCCGAGGACGCGGCCGGGAACGAGAGTAAGGTAGGATGAATGTACCTCGGCGGACACCTGGCCGCCGGCTCCTTCCCGTCGACGATGTTGAAGGCCGGATGCGCCTTCCAAGGCGGTCTGACAGTGGGGCACCAGCGACGACAGAGGCGGTGTCGGATCGGACGCAAAGGAGAAGACTAAGGGGGGGGGGGGATGGCCGCGACGTTCCACCTCCCTCCCACACCACCGGAACGCACAGGATCCACCACTAATGGTCGGCATGGACGGAGAGCCCGACGAATGGAGAAGGGAGAGATCGTGAGCGGACGGCCGGTGAGTTTTGTCGTTTGAAAAGCTCCTGGCTTCGAACGAGGACGACACCTCATTTTTCATTCGTGCCGCTCGATGTCTCCATCGCCCACACCGCCCGAGCCATCCTGTCGCGTCAGCGTCCAACGCATGCAACCATGCCATGCGATGCCCGTTGGGCGACTTCCCGGATGCGGATTCGGGGCACCGCCCGATCTGACCCACCATGTAACCAACAAGAAGGCTGGGCTGGGCTGGGCTGAATTTTTGGGCTACGCCCAAAAATTTGGCCCGTAGGCCTAACATTCTCCCCCTCCGGAACGAGTCGCCGCCCTCGGTGACTCAAAGTAACGTCGGATCTCATCCTCGAACTGCCACAGTTCAGATGCCTTATACCATGTAGCTTCTTCCACTGGAGAACCTTCCACCGAACCAGGAACTCTGTTCGTCGGTTTATCCTGCTATGTCCGAAAACTCGATGATCTAGGATCTCCCCGATCCTTTGGTCGAACTCCGTTCGAACCGTAGGAGGCGCGCGAAGCGACTGTGACCGAGACGGATCCCCTGGATCCTTATGGAACCTCTTTAGGAAGCTCACATGGAATGTCGGATGCAGCTTCATCCTATCGGGGAGCTTTAGACGATACGCGATTGAACCAACCCGGTTCAACACCTCGAAAGGTCCATCGTATCTTTGTATAAGCCCCGATGCGCTGTCTTCGCAGATATCTTCCTCCATATCTGCGGAGTGAGTCGGAGAAGCACTAAGTCGCCCATGACGAACTCTTCATCCCGACGTCGACGATTTGCATAATGTTGCATTCGTCTAGCTACTAGCTCGAGGCTGTCTCTAGCCTCCTGGAGCGACTCCGCTCGCTCACGAGCTGCCCGTTGAGCCGCAATACATCTCCCATCGGAGGTCCTCATTGCGATGTCAACCGGGGTTAGGGGTTATCTCCCTAACACAAGCTCAAAGGGGCTATGCCTCGTAGACGATGATTTGTGGAGATTGTAGGCAAACTGTGCCGAATCAATCCACTTCACCCAATCTCTTTGACTCGCAGTCACAAAATGACGGAGGTAGTCCTCCACGAGGGTATTCACCCGCTCCGTCTGCCCGTCCGTCTGGGGATGGTTTGTTGTGGAGAAGTTTAACTTCGTTCCTAGCTTGTCGAACAATGTCGACCAGAAACGTCCAGTGAACCGGGCATCCCTATCGCTCACGATATCCGTCGGGAGCCCAAAATGTTTCACCACATTTTAAAGGAACAAGTCAGCACCTACCACCGCTGAACATGTTTTGGGTGCTGGCATAAAAACTCCATACTTTGAGAATCTATCCACAACCACGAATATGGATATTTTCCCCTCGACCTTGGGAAACCCACCAATAAAATCCATGGACACACTAGTCCAGGGGGTCTCGGGTATAGGCAAGGGTTGCAACAACCCAGCCGGTAACCTCCGACCGACCTTGTCTTGTTGACAAACAAGACATGTGCGAACATACATCTCAATGTCGGCACGCATACTTGGCCAATAACATGACCTGGACAACAAGGCGAACATACGCCTTTGTCCTGGATGACCCGACCACGGGGTATCATGGAGCTCCCTAAGTAGCTCACACCGCAACCCACCGGATGCGGGGACTAGTGGCCTCTCGCCACGCGCCATGACAACGTCATCAGCATCCAAATAATATCGTCGGGTCATACCCGACTTGATCTGATCAACGATCTTTCGATATTCCTCATCGAAAATAGATGCTGCTTTTATCCTCGCAAGGAGATCTCCTTCCACTCTAGAGATCGCAAAGCAACATAAGGCGTTAAGCCTACTCAGTGCATTAGGCACTACGTTAGCCCTTCAGGCATATATTCCCATTGGAACAGGAATTCTGCTAGGAATTCCTGCCATCTGGCTTGTTTGGCCGATAATTTCTTCTGAGTGGTGAAATATGTATTCGCCACATTATCGGTCTTCACCACGAAGACATTACCCAGGAGATAAACTCTCCACGTTCGGAGACAGTGCACCACTGCTACCATCTCCTTTTCGTGAGCAAAGTACCTCTGCTCCGTCTCATTTAGCTTTCGACTCTCGAAAGCTACAGGATGCCCATCCTGTATCAACACACCACCGATTGCTTGATCCGAAGCGTCGGTGTGAACCTCGAAAGGTTTACTGAAATCTGGCAATTTCAGGATCGGTTCAGAAACTATGCGCTCTTTCAAATCTTGAAAGGCCAGCTGACACCGATCATCCCAACCCCAGTTAGTATTCTTTTTCAGCAAATTGCTGAGAGGTGTTGTTACTCTCGAACAGCCCCAGATGAACTTACGATAGAAGTTCACAACACCAAGAAAACTCCTCAACTCGGTCTGATTTGAGGGAATCGGCCATCCCACAATGGCTCGGACCTTGTCCTTATCCATTTGCACCTGGCCGTGGCCAACCACATGTCCAAGGAAGGATATCTCTTCCGAAATGAATGTGCACTTTTCCAACTTCAAATAAAGTTGGTTTTCCCTCAAAACTTGAAGAACTCTCTTCAAGTGCCCCAAGTGTTCCTCAACGCTTGAGGAGTACACCACTATATCATCTAGATATACCATAACAAAGTCATCCCAGAACGGTGCTAAAACCTGGTTCATAAGATGACAAAATGTTGCTGGAGCATTGGTTAGCCCAAAGGGTATGAACAGAAACTCAAAAGCTCCATAACGGGTTACGCATGCTGTCTTTCGTTCGTCGCCCTCGGTGATACGGACCTGCCAATAGCCTGATCTCAAGTCAAGCTTGGAGAATATCCTAGCTTTTCCCAGCCTATCCAGTAGATCTGGGATCAATGGAATCGGATAGCAGTCCCGGACTGTTATCTTGTTTAGGGCTCTGTAATCCACACAGAACCTTAAAGACCCCTCCTTCTTTTTGAAATAGGACCGGGGCTCCATATGGTGACATGGTTGGCCGGACGAACCCTGCTTCCAACAACTCGTCGAGTTGTTTGCGGAGTTCGGCCAACTCTACCGGTGGCATCCTATAAGGAGCCTTGGATGGGGGAGTGGATCTTGCCACAAGCTCTATCCTGTGGTCGATCCCCCTCCTAGGAGGGAGGTGCTTCGGCAATTCCGAAGGCATCACATCGGCAAACTCCTCTAACACTCTTTTGACCGCCAAAGGAGTCTCACTCTTTGTCAGGTGGGGGCCCTCCACCCAAACGGCCATAAATGTCGGCTCTTCTTAGCGCAAGCCTGCAGCCAAGGCGGTTGCCGACAAGTAGGGGTGAGCAAACGGTACTGGACTTTTCAGTACTTCGGTACCGGTATTTCGGTACTTTAGTACCGGTACCAAAATTTTATTCGGGAAATCGGTACCGGTACCGGTACCTAAAAACTATTTCGGGAAATCCCGAAGTACCGAAGTCCCGATTTTTCATGTATTATTTAATTAAAAAATAATATTTATATATTAATATTCGGTATTTTTTAATACAAATACCGAAATACGTAAATACCGAATATAAATACCGAAATACGTAAATTAGAATTAAAAATATTCAGAATTTTGGGAATTCGGTACCGGTACCGATTTTATTTCGGGAAATCGGTACCGGTACCGAACTCCCCAAGTAGAATTCGGTACCGGTACCGGTACCTATAATTTGAGGTTCGGGAGTTCGATACCGGTATCGGTACCGAAATCTCGATTGCTCTCCCCTAATTGAGACAAATTACGAACATACAGGCAGCCATGAGATTAGTAGATGTGTCCGCCAATTATATGTATAAAAGAAAGAGACAGAGAATTAGACACATGAACAAAAGGTAGAAATATCAAAAACGGAACAACTTTATTCAATAGCCAAATCTACCGTTCTGTTTAGACATCGAAGTCGTCAAAGCTCAGCAATGCACAACAAAAAGACGATATACGGACAACGGATACGAACATCGCAAAAAAAACTATTTAGGCTGCAATTTCATATACTCAAGCTTGCGGTTCAGGGTAGAGATCTCGATCGACTTCACCTCCGGCTTCTTTAGAGGAAATTCTCCATCATCTCCACATTCGAATCCAGAAGCTCGTAATCGGGCTCGTAATCGGATAGACTTTCAACTCTATAGTGGAAGAGTATGGAAAGTCCACCGATTATAACCAATGCACATTTTAAAATCACCAACATAACAAGAACAGGTGGAAAGTTATCGGTCATTCGGTGAAAGAAAAAAAGATTAAGTGCGACAGAGAAACCCCATAATACGCCTTTCATTATATTGATTGCGGCGTCACTTCCGGGAACTCCTCGGATGAACAGCCAGTAGCAACCCGAGAAGGCAAGAATCTCGCAAAGACTCCACACAGCAAAGAACAAACCCGGCGGCATCTTTTCCCCCGAGAACCTGACTAACCACAAGGTCGAAAGGGAGCCGACGATACATATCAGTACCTTGTAGCGCTCATGTAACAGCTGCATCCCGTGGCTAACAATAGCCGCTGGCATGCCACAGGTGCGTGGAGTTGAGTTTCGAATAGCAAGGACGCTGGATCGTTCTTGATGATGCGCGTCCTTGCTGCTCTGCTCGCTATTAATAGGGATTTAATCACACTGAAGTCCAGATCCCAACGGCTCATACCCATTTTTATACCCCATTACACAGACACCACAGAACACCATATACACAAACAGACAAACGACGTTCTTGTAAATATTGTTAATAAAATATATTAATTTTAATATAAAATGTATTGTTAATAAATAAATAAATATTAATTTAATAAAATATATTAAAATTAAAATTATATATTTTTATAATAAAATAAAATAACTAATTAAATAATTAATTTTAATATAAAATTTAATTATTATTTTATAATAAAAAAATAATTATTTTAATAAAATTATTAAATGCGCTATATGATCAAATAATTAATTTTACTATAAAATTTAATTATTAATTTTATTTTTAAAGTAAAAAATTAATATTATATATTTAATAATAAAATAAAAAATAATTATTTTAATAAATTTATAATAAAATAAAATTTATTTTTGAAATTTAAAATAATTATTTTAATAAATTTGTTAATTTTATAAGATGAAATAAATAATTTTAATATAACATTTAATTATTAATTTTATGTTGAAAGTAATTAATTTAAAATTAATATATACTATATTATTAATATACATTAATATATAACACAAGTGTCACGTCCTGAATTATAGTAATATATTTTTTAAATTATTTTGCCCGTGAGTCAATTCCGCCCACGTAGGAGCACAACGATCGTAACCGTTAGATTGAGTGCGACTGGTGGAGTCGATCCCTCGAATCTTTGAGGGCTTTGATCGTGCTCCTTGTACTATCATCCCTTTGATAACTTTTTCTATCTTTACTGTTTCCTTCTCCAACCTCATCTAGGTTTTAAGGTCATATTAGATGTTGCCTAGAATAACGAGGACGAATGTGACTTTTACCAACATTTTAGATAAAAAAAGAGATGTTAGGTTGAATATGCTAAATAAAGAGATGTCAGGTACCTGTAGCTGGAACTCATGGACAAGGAATGTCTCATCTCCATTATGATTTAATAATACAACGGAGTGCAATTTTATTTTTTTTTTCTCTTTCTATTTCAATATTCTGCTTAACTCTAGTCCGATTGTTTGTTTTGTTTTTAATTGATGAGATTGATGACATGGATAATCTATACGATTGCATCCCAAGGAACTTGAGCAGTTTGTTGCTAACCTAAGAAAGCAATGCCGCTTAAAGAAAAGATTTCAACTTATCTACTGCGAGTCAACAGTGAGCTGAGATCCCTCTTGCATTAGTGAGAGGGTACTCTCTCATGGATAATTGAGTTAATTTTATTATAATTCAATTTTTTATAAACATATCCGAAAATTTTAGAATGATTAGACGATAATAATATAATTACTTTGCATTTTACTTCATTTCTTGAATTTCTTGCATCTTTATTTTGTTTTTTTTCAGTCATATCAAACTATGGTTTCATGAGTTACAAGAATAACCATTCTAGGATGAATGGATAAGCTCCTCCATCAATTGACATATATGATAATCATAAATCATCATCTACACAAAACTGTGCAAATCTTAAAAGTTCAAAATTAAACAAAAAGTACTATAACTAAAATATCATGTTAAAATTTCAAAAGAACCTTTCGATGCCTCAGAAAAATTCCGATAAGGACACTCGATAGAAGAAGTGATAGAGATTTTCGAGTTAGAGAACAAACGAGTTCAACAAATTACTAAAGATGTGTCATTTATTGAGACAAATTACGAACATACCTGCAACCATGAAATTAGTGCATGTGTCCGCCAATTATATATATAAAAAGAAAGAGAGAGAATTAGACACATAAACAAAAGGTAGAAATATTAAAAACGGAACAACTTTATTCAATATTCGGATTTACAATTCAGGCTAGACATCCAAGTCGTCAAAGCTCAGCAATGCACAACAAAAAGACGATATACAGACAACGGATACGAACATTGCGAAAAAATCTATTTAGGCTGTAATTTCATGTACTCAAGCTTGGGGTTCGGGGGTAGGGGTGAGCATTCGGGTCGGTAAAATTGATTTTTATCGATTACCGAAAAATTCGATAAAAACAGTTCAATTAAAATTATTTCGGTTTCGGTAATGGTAAATGATTTAGTGAATATCAGTTTTCGATTTTCGGTTCGATTTTTCAAAATCAGTTCGGTAAAAAATCGATTTACCGATAAATTATATTAATTATGACCAGTTCAAATATAATCAGTTCAACAATATATATAGCAAGTTCGACAATAATTATTATCGAACTTGCTATATATATCGTCGAACTTGATTATGTTTGAACCAGTTCAACAATATATATAGCAAGTTCGATAATAATTATTGTCGAATTTGCTATATATTTCGACTATTGTCGAACTTGCTATATATATCGTCAAACTTGGTTATGTTTGAATCAGTTTAACAATATATATAGCAAGTTCGACAATAATTATTGTCGAACTTGCTATATATATTATTGAACTAGTTCAAACATAACTAAGTTCGGCGATATATATAGCAAGTTCGACAATAATTATTGTTGAACTTGCTTTATATATCGTCAAACTTGGTTAAGAAAATAAAAACTAAATAATAAAATATTTTAAAATATATATAATCGGGTTCGGTCATCCCTAAAAATAATTTATATTATATTTTTGGTAATTTACCGAATTTACTAAAATTTTTTCGGTAAATTTGGTTCGGTAGTAATTCGGTATTTTCATAATTTAGTTCGGTTTCGGTTTTTAAAAATTCAATATAAAAAATTTCGATAATTTTAATTTGATAAATTGCTCACCCCTATTCGGCTTCACCTCGTCCGCTTTGGCGTTCTCCGGCAGTCGGAAACGGCGGAGGAATTTACCGCTGCTCCGCTCCACGCGGTGCCATTTGTCTTTCTTCTCCTCCTTCTCTTTGATACGCTCGCCGCTGATCCGGAGAATTCTGCCTTCCACGACCTCGACCTTCACCTCCTCCTTCTCCACCCTGGGGAGATCGGCCTTGAACACGTGCGCCTCTGGCGTCTCTTTCCAATCGATAAGCGCTTTAGCGAAGACGGAGGTCTCGGCGTCGAAAGCGGCGGCAGGGGAGCGGAAGGCGCCGAAGGGGAAGACTGCGAAGGGATCCCACGCATCGAGGGAGAAGGAATCGAAGATGTTGCTGCGCCTGGCGATCGACATGGATACTTGTAGGTACGAATAGAAGCTCTCCTTCTCAAGGATTTGGGGGCAGATCGCAGAATTGATTATGGTTGTGGAGATCGTTAGGATCTCATCGGGCATTTATAGTCTCCGGTGGAAGGTTCTCGATTTCTCCAGGCTCACATCAGGAAAATTACTAGGCATGTGTCTGGACTCTGGATAATTCCAGAAGCTGCTCGGTGCCTCCAGTTCCTTCTTATACATGCCGGTGCCGCGGTGCGCGTTCTTATTGATTGTCATGTAGATCATCACCATTCCCCAAAAAAACTCATACATTGATAATAATCATGAAAAGAATCTTCACTTTCGACATTTGTATAACTTTTAAAATGGATATCTTTTAAAAGAGATTTATACCACAAAAACATCATAATAATATAATTGTGAATTTTATTCAACTAGGATCTAAATAGTATTAGATGATTTTATTAATTTGGCGACAACTTGTTTAAGTATTATATAAATTAATATGAACATTAAAATCAATTTCACGTCCAAAATATATGATCATAGCATGTGCCTCTAATGTTGCCCATAACTCAAAATCAATAATGATTTATTTATCATATGTAAATTATTCAATAATTCATATAAAACTTTGTAAATATTTAGTTCATACTAATCAATAGAATAAACACTATAAAATTTTTTTAGTTCGTGCAATAGCAATATTCGTCTTTACCGTATACTCAAAATGCATTTAATTTGAACACAATTATGCCTTCACATAGGTCATATATTCTAGAAATTTAGGAGTATATTTTTTAAGTAGGAAATTATCCATTTGTTTATCATTGAATCAGTTTGAAAATATGAATTCTATTGGATCGATTAAAAATACTGATTTTAAAATAAAATCACATTAGTACAATTTTAATATTCATATTTTTAACCAATTCAACGGTAAATTAGTACTATTTTAATTTTCATATGGTAAACAAGATCACTCCTACTTAAAAAATTTACTCAAAATTTAGATATGATGATGCATTTTACAAAATATCACAGACACACATTTTAGATTATAGCACATTTAGAAATAATATATATTCACTTTGAAATCCCATTCGAAGGATCATATTCAATTAATAAAAATCATCTATTTTTTTTTTTAAAAAAAATATTAAACATGCATTACCATAAGAAATTCTTTCTAGATTTGAGAAACTTAAATTGATTTCTAAATGAGTTCACTCTTTTCATCTTGCCATTCCAAATCTTATAAATATGGGTAAAAAATATATATTTTAAGTTATCTAACACCCTAAATATATTCCAAGTCCAGCCCAATGTACTACTGGGCCAATGCAGTTACATGTCCAGTCCACCGGCTGCACAAAATTTCTCCGCCCGTTCTGATCTAGCCGCAAGCAATAAAACAGGGTGGGATATAGCCCGATCACGCCCAGCCTTCTCGAGCCCGGAGGCCCTGGACCTGGTCTTCATGAGGCTGCATCAATGTTCACATGTTGTTTGTCAGCTTAGCTCGATCTGAACTGCTGAAGGACTGGCCCGATCCGCTTCCAAATTGGGCTAACTATACACAGGTACCAGATCAGGCGGCACTCACTCATGGGCCGACCTGCACATATGCAGTACGTGGCTACGTGGGTAACAGTCTTAACAGAGCAAAGCCTCCTGTCCAGTCACACTGCAACAACAAATTTCTTCACCGAGTGGGCTAGGCCGGCAAACATTTGAATCATCATCTATTTTCTTAGCTTCCATAAGGACATGCATGGTGGATACCAAACGGAAGTGGCTTAACCATGCTCACATATCGGAAGCACAAGAAGACAATTAAAAATTGATGAGATTATAAAAGTATGACAAGTAATCGTAAGAAATAAGCAGTAAAATTACTTGAAATTGGAAAACAGAGCAACTTTATTCAGCAGCCGAATTAGCAATGCTGGCTGGCTTCACACTTCACACTTCACACTTCACACTTCACACTTCACACTTCACACAGTAGTTGTCAAAGCATGGGAATCCACACAATAAAAAGACGATATATGTAACGACACAAACATGGCAAGTGGCAACCACACTATTTAGCTTGTATGTCGATGTACTCAAGCTTGGGGATCGGAACTGGAGATCTCAATCGATTTCACCTCCGACTTTTTCACCTCCACCTTTGGAACCGTTACAGTCAGCACGCCGTTCTCCATAGCAGCCTTCACCTCATCCGCCTTGGCATTCTCCGGCAGCCGGAACCGACGGAGGAACTTGCCGCTGCTCCGCTCCACGCGGTGCATCTTTTCGTTCTTCTCTTCCTTCTCTTTGCTGCGCTCGCCGCTGATCTGCAGGATCCTGCCTTCCTCAACCTCGACCTTCACCTCCTCCTTCTTCACCCCGGGAAGATCGGCCTTGAACACGTGCGCATCCGGCGTCTCCTTCCAATCGATGCGCGCGTTGGCGAAAGCGGAGGTCTCGGCGTCGGAGGTAACGGCGGGGCGCGTCTCGGCGAGGGAGCGGAATGGGCTGAAAGGGAAGCCTTCAAAGGGATCCCAGACATCAAGGGAGAATGGGTCGAAGATGTTGCTGCGCCTCACGATCGACATGATGGCTGTAGATGCGAATAGAAGCTCTAATTCGAATGATTTGGGGGCAGATTGCAAAATATGCTATGGCTGTGGAGATGGTGAAGGATCAGATCGAGCATTTATAATCTCCGGTAGGAGGCTCTCGATTTCTCTGGGCACCCATCTGGAACATTACTGCGGAAATGTCTGGATAATTCTGTAAACTGCTCGGGGCCTTTAATTGGTTCTTCTACATTCCTCCTTTTTTTTTAAAAAAAAAAATAATAATAATATTCTCTAGATTATTCTGTGATATAGATAATTTTACTTTATGAGGCCCGCCACTTTTTACATCAATAGTAAATTTTCATATTTATCGATCAAATATTTTTGAGCTATTAAAATTATACAGAATGATAAAAAAAATACTTATAATTTTTTTTTAAAAAAAATAAAAACTGTGATAGTATGGGTTATAAAATATCTTTGCACTCAACGCAAAGATTTGGATTTTTGAGTATAGATGTTTAAGGGCGGCTTATGATATGATCTAGTCATACTAGAGTTTAGCAGGAATAAGCTGTGTGTAAAAGCATGTAGAATTTGACGTCGATAGACTCATGTGGGTGAAGAGAACCGAAGGACTTTGAGCTAGCCTTGGGACCTATAGGACGTAAATAGCCAAAAGGGCTTTTATCTAGATTTTAAGGCTTACAAAATAGAATTAGGCGAAAGGTTGATCGCCAAAAAAAATGGGTTATATATCAAAATTAACTTGTTGGTTTTGAGTTGATCTTGAGAATGACATAATTGATTAAAGGACTTATAACTAACCTTTGGAGATCACTAATTAGGATTAGCTACAAGATGATTGCCTCAAAGAGGCATACAAGTTGGGATTAATTTGAGGTTTTTGGGCTGGCCTCAAATAACTTATGAGAAAGAATCAATTAGGAATTTGAGTTAAATTGGACCATGTGATCCAATTTTGACCTAACAACATAATGATAGCCTTTATGGTTTATGGAGTAGTTTATGACAAAAATAATTGACTTAAAGGATTTTATGTCATTGTCACTAAACGTTATAAGATAAAACTAACACAGAGACTTAAAGTTCAATTTTAGGGCTTATGGAGTATAATCGACACATTAGATGTGGATGATGAATTGGGCTGGAATGGTTTATTGAGCAAAATCTCCATAACTTTAAAAAGTTTACAAGGTAGAACCAAATCAAAGACTCAAAACAATCATTTGCTACTTAGTAGGTAGAATTGACTCAAAGGGTATTGTCTTAAATGGCTCATGAGGCAAATTAGTATGAGTTATGTCTATATTTTTGTCAATATATTTTTTTTACAAAAGAGGGGTATGTCTTAAAAATAAAATCAAGTGCATAACGTGTGGCTAAAGTGGATCTAGAGTTAGATTGAGCTAAATAAAATTGAATCCAAAACATTCTTAATCAAAGCTAGTGACATGAGAGTAGCCTTAGCCCTTACGCTTTTAGTGGGCTAGGTTAGAGGTCTTAGCTATTGTTGCTGCTCCTCAGCTCGGTTGACATAAATTGACCTCAGATGGTTATCCCTTGGGCATTTTCACGGGAGTTAATTAACTTTTCTAGCACACTAAGAATCTTCCTCCTGAGATCAAGTGAATTTTGGTACCACATATAGGGTCATTTAGTCATACATTTTCTCTCCTAGGTAAAAGGTGATAGTGGAGCATATGTTCTTATAAAGTTTGTGATAGGATTATCTTGGAAGACTCTGCACTGGAAGAAGGAGAATTCACTAGGAGATTTTTGTGGCTTCCTGGATCTCTTTACAGAATTCAACAAAACACATCAAGGCTCGAAGAATTCACTAGGTGATTTACATCTCAACTAATCTTAGAAATTCATAAATAAATACACTAGATAAATCCGATCGAACAAGTTAGGTTAGTAGAAGCACCAGTGGATTATAAAATATGAAAATTAAATAAAAAATTAAACGTAAGAACAAGCAGAAGCAGAACTCAGTTCTAAAAACAGAGCAACTTAAATTAACATTTCTGGTTTTACACGGGAGTCGTCAAAACAGAAGAATACAAACTCCTAAAATACGAGATAGACATAGCGGATACAAACATCTCAAACATACAATTTAGGTTGTTTTTTTATAAACTCAAGCCTGGGAGTCGGAGGTAGAGATCTCGATCGACTTCGCTTCCGGCTTCTCCACCTCCGCCTTGGGAACCGTCACAATCAGCACGCCATTCTCCATGGCTGCCTTCACCTCATCTACCTTGGCGTTCTCGGGCAGCTGGAACCGGCGAAGGAACTTGCCGCTGCTCCGCTCCACTCGATGCCACTTGTCGTTCTTCTCCTCCTTCTCTTTGCTGCGCTCGCCGCTGATCTGGAGGATTCTTCCTTCCTCCACCTCGACCTTCACCTCCTCCTTCTTCACCCCGGGAAGGTCGGCCTTGAACACATGTGCCTACTGCGTTTCCTTCCAATCGATGCGTGCGTTGGCGAAGGCGGAGGTCTCGGCGTCAAAAGCGGCGGCGGGTCGCCTCTCGGCGAGGGAGCGGAAGGCGGTGAAGGGGAAGCCTTCAAATGGATCCCAGACATCGAGGGAGAAGGGATCGTAGATGTTGCTGCGCCTCACGATCGACATGATTGGCTGTAGGTACGAACAGACTCTAATTTGCGAGGAATTAGGGAAAATTTCAAAATATGCTGAGGTTGAGGAAATCGTGAAGAGTTACATGGAGAATTTATAGTCTCTGGTGGGAGGATCTTGATTTCTCCAGGCGCACATCTGGAACATTACCATGCATGCGTCTCCATAATTCTAGAGGGTGCTCGGTGCATCCAATTCCTCCTTTTTCATTCCCATGCGCGTGCTTATTGGCTATTATTCGGCCCAGCCCAATTCCACGGCCCAACCCAATTAAGAAGTTGATCGGGTCAAAATTAACCTAAAACTTTGAGAAATCGGGAGAGCCCGATTTGGGAAATTTTGATGGGCGGAATTGATTTCACCCGATCGATCGAAGACAATGGCTTCAATGGCGCCGGCGGCCGGAGGCCTTGGCCGACCCAACCGGAAGGGTCGCTGGACTTGGTCACATTGCAGGGTGGTGGTCTCCCAGCCGACGAGGCAACGGCAGCACGCGCAATCGACGAGGCGGACACAACTGGACGCTGGTGGATCGATGGGAAAAGACAACACAAAGTCATCTCGTTCTCGTCCGGCGTCAGGCGGTGACGATGGCGAGCGGCCGGAAGGATGATGGGAGAGGCATGAGTTCGTCAGGCATCAAGCAACAAAGTCATCGCCCGAACATGGCCAGGCTTGACCAAACAAGGGAACAATACTAGAACCGGCGGACTAAAGTGGCGGCGATGTCTGGACCAGTAGACCAACGCGCGGCGGCTCATCCACCTGGCGGGCCAAAGGAAGAAGACGGTCAACTAGAGGCGTGCGGCATGGGAAAACATCTGAGCAGCATGGGGAGGTTGCCGTCGGGTCGTTGTCTCGCAAGCGTGCGTCCAGACGAACTGTTGGAACAGGCGAGGTTGATTGCCTATAAAGAGGAGCCAGCTAGTTCGAGAGAGGGATGGGCGGTAGAGGTAATGTTACACACCGAATTTTCCCCGTTGACTGCATAGTCAACATTTACACAAAACGACAAAACCAAATCAAATTTGGTTTCAAAACTTGATTTTGTTGCCAGCATGTGAGTCCTTTCCCTCTCTCTCCCCTTTTAACGGCCTGTTTCAGAGGAGAGAAACAAAGAGGGAAAGGAAAGAAACATAATTTTTTCCTTCTATTTCCTTGGTTTCAGAGGAAGGAAATAAACAAAGGAAACGAAAAAAAGCCTTTCCTTTCTCTCCAAAACTGTTCCCTCAAAAAGAGACGGAAATCAATTTCCATTCTCTCGTTCTCTCGCCCGACTCTCACGATCTCCCATGCGCCTCCTTCCTCCTCTCTCGCCGCATCGTTCCTCCCATTTCGCCGCATCCTCCCCGACTAGACATCCTCGTCTCTCGTCTTTGTCTCTCGCCGGACCAAACGTCCTTGTCTCTCGCCCAAGGAAGAGGGTGAGGTGGCGAGAGACAGGAGGGGAGCACGAGGTGGAGGAAGCGGGCGGAGCAGAGGGCCCGGTGGAGGAGCTTCTGGTTAGAGAGAAGTACCAGCAAGGATCGTTGCTCGAGGTGGAGGTCGCGAAAGGAGTCGGAGAAGGCAGAGACAAGGTCCACGGGGCGGAGGAAAGGGTCGACGGGGGGCTGAATATGACAAGCAGGGATCCAAGCCTCTCTCCCCTCTTGCCGCGTTGCTCTCGACCGACGAGGAGGATGATACGTGAGTGGATGAGAAGATGGATGAGAAGAAGGTGCCTAGGGTTTCGAAGGAGGAGAAGACGAATCGGTGAAGCCATGGCTTTGGCGAAGTAGGCGACGACTCTCTCATCACTGAGTCCGGTCGGTGAGCACAGAGACGAGAAGCGACAGATTTTGCTGGACCAACCTACTTCAGGGTTGTTCAGCGGACGAAGTCGGAGGAGAGGATGGGAGCTGGCGCTGCCGGAGGGCACGCACGCCGCGCGCAAGGGGAAGCGGAAGAAGGGGAAAGACTTGATTTTGACTCGGTCAACTGGTCAAAATAATTCCTTTCTTTCCATTGAAACACGAGGCCTAAAAGAGAAAGGAATTATTTCCTTTCTTCCTTATTTCCTTTCCCTTATTGTTTCTTTTCTTTTCTGATTTCTTTCCCTTCTCCGAAACGCAGCATTAATTCCTCTGCTCAGCCGCTCTATTTCTTCACCCACGCACGCAAAATCTCAATCTCTGCGCCCGCTCATTTTCTCCCTCACGCACGCCTGCTTCCTCTTCACATCTTCTCCTTGCGATCGGCGGACGAAGCCGCTGCTCCCACCTGTGCACACCGCCCTCCTCACTCTCCCCTCCAGCCAGTGAGCTTCCCCATCTTCTCCCTCTGCTCCGGTGGCCAGACCTAGCGCCGCTCCACCCTCTTTCCTTCAAGCGAATGTGAACAGCGACGGATGAATAGAAACTTTAGATCCGGCACCCAACTCACCTCCGGCGGCTTCGACTACCTTTGTCCACCTCTGGCGGACGTTTCCGCCGCCTGCCGACCCCTTTCCGGTGCATCGTCTTCCTCAGCTCCGACGAACGGTGGTGGCGGCGCTGCTGACTTCTCCAAGCTATTTCCGATGATTCCGGTGGCCATTCACAGAAGCAACTGTATGGTCAAACTCCCCTCAACGTCAGCTTTCCGCGGTGCTCTGGCGCGCTTCGATCCGACACCAACGAACACTGTTCCGGTGAACTCCAAGATCTGTGCTGACGCGTTGATCTAAATAATTGGGTTGGTTCTTAGCGCAGACCTACAGATTCGAGGTAGGGTCTTCTTCTTACCTTTGTTACGGTGCCAAATGCATGCCTAGATTAGTGGCTCTTACCTTAAGATTAATCCATTGATTAGTATCTCATTTCCATTGCATTCTGATCCTGCCTATTGAGCATACATGTGACTGCATGATTTCTAGTTTCATTATGCTGTTTATTTGTTCGGATGATATGTTGTTATTATTATTATTTGTGGCTGTATATCAGCATTTGTTGAGCTGCATTGCTTGTGGATTGGTATGTTTATATTTGTAACCATAGCTTGGTGCGGGCGTGGGCTACCCGTTTTGGTATATGGGCCTTTGGGTTATAGTCGTGGTCTGTGGACCATTGGTACTATTTGTGGTCGACATTTGGAGTAGCCTCGATAGATCGTATAGTGATTTCGGGATGATGGTGTTGGACGCTACACCAGCGGACTGCCGACGGGCAGCCGTCCCCTTGTTCAGAGCTGACATTGGGGACCACTCCTCCAGGAGTGCGTGTCCAACGGGACGATTGGCCTAGCTCGATTTACTTGGTGCTTGCTGCTTTACTTTTCATATGCTGTTTAGTTATGTTATACATTTATGGTTATAATTGCACGTAGGACTCTGGTAGACTTTAGAAACTAAACTTATCTGTTGTACATGAATCATATCTTGTATATCCCTACTTAGCCCTTCTAGCTAACTTCCCCTACTCTCCCTCTCTCTTCCAGGTTCTGGTGTTGCTCCTCCTGGAGCTGATTTAGATAGTTAGTTGTAGTGGCCACCACGGGGTGATGCACTTGATGTATTATTTTTTATTTTTCTGCCAGACTCTGTATTTGATATAGTGATGTATTTGGATACATATTTGGTATGCCCGGTCGTGGACCGGATGGTGTTGTATTATATGATAGTATGTTGAGTTGTATTATGGGTTGTATTATTTTATTTGTTGCATTAGGTTTTGGTTACTGACTCATCACGCAGGTTAACCTTGTCGAGCCTTGACTTATGACTCTTGGGGCGTGGGCCCGGATCTTGCGTCGGGGCGTGACAATTTATGGTATCAGAGCCGAATGATCCTAATTTAACCTTAGGATTGCCCTTAAGGACTTAGGATTTACTTTAAGGACTTAGGATGCTACTCTAAAGATAACTGTTTCATATTACTCTAATCTTTCTTTAATGACCTTCTTGTTAAATTTGGGGACCAAATTTTTTTTTAAGTGCTAGTAATTGTTACACACCGAATTTTCCCCGTTGACTGCATTGTCAACATTTGCACAAAACGACAAAACCAAATCAAATTTGGTTTCAAAACTTGATTTCGGTGCCAGCATGTGAGTCCTTTCCCTCTCTCTCCCCCCTTTTAATTCCTCTGCTCCGCCGCTCTATTTCTTCACCCACGCACGCAAAATCTCAATCTCTGCGCCCGCCCATTTTCTCCCTCACTCACGTGACCTTCATCACGCACGCCTGCTTCCTCTTCACATCTTCTCCTTGTGATCGGCGGACGAAGCCGTTGCTCCCACTTGTGCACACCGCCCTCCTCACTCTCCCCTCCGGCCAGCGAGCTTCCCCATCTTCTCCCTCTGCTCCGGCGGCCAGACCTGGCGCTGCTCCACCCTCTTTCCTTCAAGCGAATGTGAATAGCGACGGATGAACAAAAACTTTAGATCCGGCGCCCAACTCACCTCCGGCGCCTTCGACTACCTTTGTCCACCTCCGGCGGACGTTTCCGCCACCTGCCACCCCTTTCCGGCGCGTCGTCTTCCTCAACTCCGGCGAACGGTGGTGGCGGCGCTGCCGACTTCTCCAAGCGATTCCGGTGGCCAATCGCAGAAGCAACTGTACGGTCAAACTCCCCTCAATGTCAGCTTTCCGCGGTGCTCCGGCGCGCTTCGATCCGACACCGACGAACACTGTTCCGGCGGCCGGAGTTACTGTTTCGGTGAACTTTGAGATCTGTGCTGACGCGTTGATCTAAATAATTGGGTTGGTTCTTAGTGCAGACCTACAGATTCGAGGTAGGGTCTTCTTCTTACCTTTGTTACGGTGCCAAATGCATGCCTAGATTAGTGGCACCTTACCTAAAGTTTAATCCATTGATTAGTATCTCATTTCCGTTGTATTCTGATCCTGCCTATTGAGCATACATGTGACTGCATGATTTCTGGTTTCGTTATGCTGTTTATTTGTTCGGATGATATGTTGTTATTATTATTATTTGTGGCCGTATATCAGCATTTGTTGAGCTGCATTGCTTGTGGATTGGTATGTTTAAACTTTGTTGTCGGTCGGACAAAGGTGGGGGATATTGTTCCAATCGACCGATGATTTGTAACCGTAGGTTTGCATTGGGTTTTGGTTACTGACTCATCACGCAGGTTGACCTTGTCGCGCCTTGATGTATGACTCTTGGTGCGTTGATGCATTGCATTTATATAGTGTTTTTGCTTATGTTTTAGATCATATTTTAAGCTTATTTGCATGATTTTGTGTTACTTTAAGTGTTTTTAACTTACTTTGCACAGAATCTTCACTTTTCTTGGTTTTATTGAAAATGTAGGTAAAATGGCCCAAAAATGATGGATTTTGGGAGATTTGAAGCCATATCATGATTCCCGAGAAGATCACGAGCTTACACGTCAAATTTGGAGCGAAAACGGTGAAGAACGCAACTTTCACGGCCTTGGCCGTAATTATGGATCGGTCGTAATTCTGAGTTCGAGCAGAAGGCGAAAAGCGGCTAAGTTAAAAAACTCACATAAACTTTCATGGGTGAGGCCGTGAATCCATCACGGGCCGTGAATATTTCGGTGACTTAAGTGTTATACACACAGAGGCTTTTACGGCCGTGGCCGTGAATGTGTTACGGACCGTGAAAACGTCCGCCCCTTCGTGTTTCTCACTCGATTCGACTCTAAACTGAACCAAAATTGAACCAAACTCTCCATAAACCTTCATAGACCGGTTCTATACTGATTAGACTATAAAAGGAAGGGTTTTGGTAGGGTTTCGGGGGCTTCGAGGCATGAAAACAGACGGCTGTAGCGGGCGGCGGCGGAAATCAGTTTTAGGGCAAAATTCCGGCGAGAGATCACGCAAATGAGGGGATTTGACGCTTCATCTTCATCACCAGATCAAGGGGAAGAGTTCTAATTACCTTTCTAGTGTCTCTTTGCACTACTTTTAAGAGATTACATGTTGAATTCATCGATGAACATGCTGTTTACTTTGAATATGAACGTGTAAACCATATTTTTGGGATTTAGGGATTAGCCCGTTGACGATTTATGGATTGAATATATTGTTTCAAATCTTTTACATGAATTTTATAGATTTGATTTGATTAGAATTGTACGTATCCCGCTTTAATTCTCTGGCTAAGTTTTATTGCGTTTGAGACGTCGCGAGAAGGACCGGGAGGTGAATCGCAACGTCGGATCTATTCTTTTCAAACCTGTGAATCCGATCACGGGAGTAGTTCGGATTCACTTGAAGGATTACCATGGTTTTTCACAGAACTTAATGGGTCTATTTATGTTAATTGTCACTGGAGTAGGGAATTAATGTAAATAGATACCGGATTACACTCCGGGAGGAGGTAGTCTGTACCTTAGGAAAAATCCCTTTCAAAACTATAAATTTTCTGATTAAAGATTTATTTTTTTTTACTAAATTCATAATCGTCAGCGTGGTGAAACCCTGAGTCCTGATTTTATCCAAATTGATTTTTGCCAAAACACTATATCTGTTTCTTTTTATCGTACTTAGAAGTTCTCAAAAACAAAAACCCTATTTGAATCGTCTAGATATAGATCAATCGTGTAATCGGTACTTGACCGCCTGATCCTCATGGGATCGATAATCTTTTATTACTTCGATAAAAATTAGTGCACTTGCAGATCGCTATCAAGTTTTTGGTGCCGTTGCCGGGTTCAGGCCAGTCAATATTGATTTAATCGTGAGATTTATAGACTAGACATTTTTTTTTAATTTTTGTTTTTGTTTTTGTTTTTATTTTTTTATTTGTTTGTTTTTGTTTCCATTTTTTTTCTTGTTTTAGTTGTTTTTCGCAATTTTTTTATAGGTAGTTTGTTTTATTTTTCTCTTTTTGGATTAACACGTTGTATGAACAGGAGAACTCAAAAATCATTTGACTAGATATTTTATACTTTATTTTGCATCTCCTGTTTTACATTTTATATTTCTGAATTTATTTGCTTAAATTAAAAAAATAATGTTTAATCAATGTCAATGGTCAGGTCAGAAGTATGTGCCACCGGTGATGCTGACAAGAGAATATGGCACAGTTGCATTTCAATCACCTGCAGTAAGGGTAAATTCTTTTTCTCAACACACTGAATATATGAGAATGAAATCTTATGTCACTTGTGATATTTGTGGAAGTTATTATCATTATCCTTCTGAGTGTCAATTTGGAAATCCTACCAATTCTAATTTATCATGGCACCAAGATGATCAGTATAATTCTAGATGGAAAAATCAGCAAACTTCTTTTGATGAGGATTTCTCAAATAATATTTCAGAACCACACTTTGAGGAATCTGAAGAATCCATGCTAGAATCCATGCTTGAAAAAATTATAATAAATCAGAGTAAGGAACTTGAAGATCTTAGTGAGATGATTGTTCAGCTTACTTCTCAAGTAGAATCTATATGTGCTAATACTAAAATGCTAGAAACACAAATAGCACAACAAATTTGTATACTTGAGTTTGATTTTGAAAGTGAAGATATTCATAGTATGATTGATGGCACTGATAAAAATGACATAAAGGAAGAAATCCATGATGAATCTAAGAATTTTGTAGAGTTAGATCAATCATTAGTCATGACTCCTGATTGTGATTTACCTTCTGCAAATTTTGATGATTCTACAAATTTTGATGATTTTAAAAATTTGGATGATTGTGATTTACCTTCCTCAAAATTTGATAATTTGGATGATTGTGATTTATTTTCTTCAACAATTCACCAGCCATCTAGTCCCTTCTCACATAATGAAGTGTCTTGCAACACAAATACTTGGGACATGTTTGAAGAGATATATGAATTTTTTGAGTTTTGTGAGAAGGAGGATGATGAATTTAAGGATCCTCAAGAAAGAATTAGCGAGATAGATGAGGATGAGTTTGACAGTGTTAAGATGGAGTACCCCTGTGAAGAGAAAGAAACTAAGTAAAAAGATGAGGAAGAGGATCTTATGCATATTGTACCATCAATTCTTATTCTCCAAGAAAATTCATTGAAAATTTGCATGACAGATGATAAAGGAGATGATTTTAATGATAAAGCTGATGAGGTGATTGAAATAATTTTTGAATCAAATTCAAGCACAGGTGGTACTGAAAAGATGGTAACACATGAAATTATTGATCACATTGGCATTGAGGTAACTGAAAAACCAAAAATAAAATTTGAAAACTTCTTGATAAATCCAGGGTATGAGATTTTTTATTTTAATTCCAATTTTCTTCCAATTGCTTATACAAATCTAAAGGAAGAATGCATGATTTTACCCTTGGATAAATACAGAAAAATTATTGATTATTCATTGCATGACTCTAATTTTTATTTTTCTATGCATGTACTGATCACTGGAACATGGATCCACCCATTTCACTGGAGATATACTTTGGTGGACACACTCTAGAGACGAAGAAAAAGGAAAAGACTACATGCTTTCTACTATGGCACAGACTCACCAACTTTACCATGACATGAAGCTATGGTCAAGCTAATGACCTTAAACAAACGCTTTTTGGGAGGCAACCCAAATTTCTGACTTTTGTGATTCTTAGTTTCAGTTTTTGATTTTCTTTATATTTTAATAAATTTTTGCAGCATGATTTGATGAATTTTTATTGATAATTTTTTTTAATAAGTTGTTTTTGCTTGTAGGAATTTCTGGGAAATTTTTACTTGAAGGAAAAGTGTTCAACGAGATGTTCACGGGTGCATCTGTGAAACAATTATAAAACGTGATGACGACATTTTCTTTGTGAGTATGGTTAATATGAATTTGATAGTGAAACATGATTGTATTTAATGTTTGAAACCTTGTTTACATTGTAAAACATGATTATCTTTAATGTGATATAGTTTCTAAATCTTTTTGGTTCATGTTTCCATATTTTGATATAATTGCATAGGGAATTACTATATATTTTAAAGGGAACTCTTGAAAAAAATTTTCTGAAATTCATCATGACTTGATTTAATCTTTATGTATGTGCAAACAATTTAAGTCTAGGGTGTCATTCATGAAGTGTTTATCCTTCAAGGCTTTATGAGATGTATCTTGAATGTTTATGATTGTTAAGGATGATCAAATTGTTTTACCCTTGATTTTGGACTTAAGAAACATTTTGAGTGATTGATTTGATAACTTAGGGAATTTTTGAATTTCATGTAGACTTAAATTGTTGAGTAAATTCAATTCTGGTATTGATAAAATACATTTATGAATTGTTATATGTTCATTTGACACATGCATAGTATCTTTGTTACTTGATGTTTAATTTATCTATTTCTACTTAATGGAAATTTTTATGAAGAGTAAATTGGTGATATATTTTTAATTTGAGATTTGCTCCAACTCTATGGTTGAGAAATCTTAAGTCATGAGTTATATTATACAATTGTTTGGTATACTTTAAATCTGTTGCGATCAAGTATCAACAACGATTTAAGTACCATGCACTGACTGACTTTCTCCAGAAAAAGAAAAGAAAAAAAAAAAGGGGAAAAGACTCCTCTACTTGACACTGTTAAATTTGCCAGTGGTACCTAAGACATGAGTTGAAGTCTAATAATAAAAAAAAGAGAGGAAGAAA
This sequence comes from Costus lasius, assembly GCA_027563935.2. NCBI lineage: Eukaryota > Viridiplantae > Streptophyta > Magnoliopsida > Zingiberales > Costaceae > Costus > Costus lasius. The sequence continues at coordinate 122,471,078 of CM050446.2, forward strand.
ATAGAGAAAAAGAGAAAGTTGTAAGCCATGTGCACAACTCCGCTGACTTTCATGATTAAGACTATGAGTTAAATTATACTACTTTGTAGTATACTTTAAACATGTTATGATGCTAACAGTAAATAGCATATAACAGTTTAAAGACCAAATTACTTTAAAAAATCTCTTATCTTTAACATCACCAAATTCTTGCAATAAATTTTTGTCTATTGAGTAAGATAGATTTATTAAGTTGAAAGTATGTGATACTTAGTGTGTGTTGAATGGATGTTATGACATAAATTGTGAATTTTATCTTTCTTGGATTGTAACCTCTTGGAATTTATCTCTATGATGATTTTTCTTAGATTACTTGAGTTTGAAGGATGATTGCTTAATTTGTGGACTAAGAAATATTATTAGGAGCAAAAACAAATAAGTGTTCCCTTATCCTTACATTCTTTATACATATTAAGGTATTGCTTGAGAACAAGCAAAATTCTAAGTCTAGGGTATTTTGATGCATTGCATTTATATAGTGTTTTTGCCTATGTTTTAGATCATATTTTGAGCTTATTTGCGTGATTTTGTGTTACTTTTAGTGTTTTTTATCTTACTTTACACAGAATCTTCACTTTTCTTGGTTTTATTGAAAATGTAGGTAAAATGGCCCAAAAATGATGGATTTTGGGAGATTTGAAGCCATATCATGATTCCGAAAAGATCACGAGCTTACACGTCAATTTGGAGCGAAAATGGTGAAGAACGCAACTTTCATGGCCTTGGCCGTAATTATGGATCGGTCGTAATTCTGAGTTCGAGCAGAAGGCGAAAAGCGGCTAAGTTAAAAAACTCACAGAAACTTTCACGGGTGAGGCTGTGAATCCATCACGGGCCGTGAATATTTCTGTGACTTAAGTGTTATACACACAGAGGCTTTTACGGCCGTGGCCGTGAACGTGTTACGGACCGTGAAAACGTCCGCCCCTTCGTGTTTCTCACTCGATTCGACTCTATCGACTCTAAACTGAACCAAAATTGAACCAAACTCTCCATAAACCTTCCTAGACCGGTTCTATACTGATTAGACTATAAAAGGAAGGGTTTTGGTAGGGTTTCGGGGGGCTTTCGAGGCATGAAAACAGACGGCTGTAGCGGCGGCGGCGGAAATCAGTTTTAGGGCAAAATTCCGGCGAGAGATCACGCAAAGGAGGGGATTTGACGCTTCATCTTCATCACCAGATCAAGGGGAAGAGCTCTAATTACCTTTCTAGTGTCTCTTTGCACTACTTTTAAGAGATTACATGTTGAATTCATCGATGAACATGCTGTTTACTTTGAATATGAACGTGTAAATCATATTTTTGGGATTTAGGGATTAGCCCATTGACGATTTATGGATTGAATATATTGTTTCAAATCTTTTACATGAATTTTATAGATTTGATTTTGATTAGAATTGTACGTATCCCGCTTTAATTCTCTGGCTAAGTTTTTATTGCGTTTGAGACGTCGCGAGAAGGACCGGGAGGTGAATCGCAACGTCGGATCTATTCTTTTCAAACCTGTGAATCCGATCACGGGAGTAGTTCAGATTCACTTGAAGGATTACCATGGTTTTTCACAGAACTTAATGGGTCTATTTATGTTAATTGTCAGCGGAGTAAGGAATTAAGGTAAATAGATACCGGATTACACTCCGAGAGGAGGTAGTCTGTACCTTAGGAAAAATCCCTTTCAAAACTATAAATTTTCTGATTAAAGATTTATTTTTTTTACTAAATTCATAATCGTCAACGTGGTGAAACCCTGAGTCCTGATTTTATCCGAATTGATTTTCAGCCAACCCTAAAACCACCTTTATGTTTTCTTGCATTAGAAGTTTTCAAAACAAAAACCATAGATTTGATTCGTCTAGATATAGATCGACCGTGTAACCAGTACTTGACCGCCTGATCCTCGTGGGATCGATAACTTTTTATTACTTCGATAAATCCGTGCACTTGCAAAGGCTATCATGCGTGGGCTCGGGTTTTGCGCCGGGGCGTTACAGGTAAAACTCGTATCCGGTGAGGAATAACACTGAACTGAGGGAGGTGGACAGCCGGACCTTAGAGCGGCGACGGGAACGCGGTAAGAACAGGCGGCGAGGTTGAGAACAAACCTCATCCACCCCTTTTCCCGTTCGCCACTCCTCCCGTCGACGACGTGGCGACTCCGGCGAAGGCCAGCGGTGGCCCTCGCCCAACATGCTTTGGTGGTGAGGGCGGGATGTATGAAGCACACCCGACGCCTGCTTCCCCCTCTCCTTTCTCTGCCTCCGTCCCTTCCTTCGCTCGTTTCGAACGAGCTTGGGGGCGGCGACTCCAGTTGAACAGCATTCTCCGGCAAGCCGACGAACGCCGCAGGAAGAAGGCGGCGAAGTCCCTTCGTTTCACGCGAACCCAGAACGTGGTGATGGTGCGTTCGACGAAAGGGGCACGGCGCCTTTCCCAGTTCCGACGTGAACCCGTGGAACACACGCGATTGGGCGTTCACTGCTTCGAACGCAGCCGCTGACGTGGACGTCAGCGTTGATGTGTTGACCCAAAACCAAGGGTGGTCGAAATTCAGGCGGAGGCCAAATTTTGGATTGTACGCAAGGAATTCGAGCGCCGACTTCGAGTTGTGGGCACGACTGGATTTCGCGATCGGATTCGGGCGTAAATCCGAATAAGGTAAAATCTCATTATTTAATTCATTTTCAGTTGCTGACATGGCTTTCCTCTCTCTCTCCTTCCTAAACCAAATGAAGGTCAGAACCCTTCATGGAGGTTGAGGGGCGCGCACGGGTGCACCCCTACCGGTCACGCTGAACCTGGACGAATCAAACAATTAGTCCTGTGTGGCATTCGAACATTGTAATAATTAAATTAAAATTGATTCGTGTAATTTGTATAATACAGGGTGTGACAGCTATCATGCTTTACCGTCTATGCACCCAGAATTCATATATTGATAATAATCACAAAAGGCATATTCACATTTATAATTATTTATACATAAATTTCTATATTTATATTTCACACATATATGTATTTTAGTATTTATGTCTATACTCATTATTTGATATTCACATATATTTTTATATTTACTCACATCCATAACTATGTTCACACTTTTGTATTTATTTACACAATAAAATAAATAATATCAAATTAAAGAGCAAATAGAGAGAAAATGACCTAGGCTGGTACCCAACAGAGAATTTCTAGCCTGGGTACTTTAATCTTCCGTTCACGTATTTTAAAATAAATCTCAGTACGAATCTCGACGCAATCACTTACCCAGCCCAAGCAGCTTTGTTTTCCCTCGACGTCGCCTTCACCGTTTGCAAACGCTGTTTTTACCTCACCTTAACCTCAAAGTTTTAACCTTGGTTACTTGGTTATGAGATAATTTTGTTTCCCTCCTATCAAACCTCTCACTGTGTTATTTTCTCCTACGACAAAAACCAGTAATTTTCATTTGAAAAAGCCTTCGGCAAAGGATCCGTTCTAATTTTTGTGTTTCGGCCTTCACGTTGCCTTCGAGTCATCTCCGGCATCTCTCCCCTTCGGGTCATCTCCAGTATCAATTTCGTCAAGGAGCATCTTCCTTTTCTTCGTCTTCGGCATCTTCCCCATTCTTATTCTTCATCTCCTACATCTTCCCCACTTAACATCTCCCCTATTTTCACATGATGCTTTATCTTAGTGCAATTTTGGAGGTTGAGATTCATTGTTCTACTGTGATATTCATGTTGTTTAGTTCTTGATATGATTTTGGTCGTTGGTGATGATATAGATATGTTGTTTTGTTGAGTTTTGCTAACGTTGAGAGAGTTCTGCACCCCTATTTGTGCTTTGACAAGTTTGTTGTCCAAATCTCGTCATTCCTCAGTTTTTCTTTATTTTAGTGTTTGATTATAGAGCTGAGCTCTTTTTGTAAGCTAGTTTTGTATAGGATTTTGGTATTATTTATTCATGGTTATGTTGGGATGTGTTAGTTGTTGATATAATCTTATGTGAGTGAGTTTTGGAACAACAATATTACTATATTGTTATAATATTCTACTAGAATTTCATGCTGAAACTTTGATGTTATAAATTTTTTTCTTATTCCTTACTTGCAATGTATGGACTATTGATGGAATGCTTAGATATGTGACTAACAGTATTTGATAGTTGACCGGAGATATTTTATAGTTAATAGCAACTATTTATAGTTGTCATCAATTACAAAATTTAATCTGTCAACTATAAAATATGGTTGACAAATTAAATTTTATAGTTGATGACAATTATAAATAATTAATATCAACTATAAAATATCTTTTTTCAACTATAAAATACTGTTAGTCACCTATCTAAGCATTCCAATAATAGTCCATATATTGCAAGTAAGGAATAAGAAAATTTTTTGTAACATTACAGTTTCAACATCAAACTCTAGCAGAATATCATAACAATCTAGCAATATAGCCGTTTCAAAACTCACTCATACAAGATTATATCAACATCTAACACATCCCAACATAACCGGATAAATAACACCAAAATCCTATATAAAACCAGTCAACAAAAAGAGCTCAGCTCAATAATCAAACACTAAAATAGGGGAAAATTAAGGAATGATGAGACATGGATAACAAACTCGTCAAAGCACAAATAGAGGCGTAGAACTTCCTCAACCCTAGCAAAAATGACCAAAATCATATCAGGAACTAAACAACATGAATATCACAACAAAATAATGAATCTCAGCTCCAAAATCGCACTATGATAAAGCATCACGTGAAAATAAGGGAGCTGCTAGAGGCGAAGATGCTAGAGATGAAGAATAAGAATGGGGAAGATGCCGAAGATGAAGAAAAGGAAAATGCTCCTCAACGAAATTGATGCTGGAGATGACCCAAAGCAAACGTGAAGGTCGAAATACAAAGGTCAGAACGGATCCTTTGCCGAAGGCTTTTTCAAATGAAAATCACTGGTTTTCGTCGTTGGAGAAAATGGCACGGTGAGAGGTTTGACAAGAAGGAAACAAAAGTATCTTGTAACCCAGGGTTAAAACTTTAAGATTAAGGTGAGTAAATGGCATTTACAAACGGAAGGCGAGGGAAAATAGAGTTATTTGGGGCGGGTAAGTGACTGCATTAAGATTCGCACCCAAATTTGCTTTAGGATACCTACATGGAAGATTAAAGTACCTAGGCTAGAAATTTTCTACTGTATACTCAGCCTAGGCCATTTTCTCACAATAGACCAAGAAAATACAACATAAATTATTTAATATATTATATTTTCATCATTTATATTTTTAAATGTAAACAGGAAACTTGTTAGTAATATTTAAAATCGTAATTTGTTATTATTGAGTATTATAGAAACTTAAGGCAGATGTGTGAAAGATACATTGAAAATGCGGTAAAATGAAAACCATCATGAATCTTGTACTTCATTCTTCTCTCCAAACTGAATGCATAGAAGCATGAACACCTTAAACTAAAGCATAATTTTAAAAAGTGTTAAGAGGGATTTAATCTAATTGGAACAATTTTTTAAAAAAAGAATAAGAGTGGGTAAGGAATATTTATAGGAATGAATTAGGTTTATTTATAAATTTATCTTTTATTTTACTATTATAATATTTTTTAAAGACTAGTTGCCTTGGTCATCTCAAATTTTATTAGTATTATTTATTTAATTAGTACAGTAAGAATATATTATTATGTTTCACTAATTAACTTATTACTTTTTACAAGTTTTACTCTTTTCATCTTGTCATGCCAAATCTTATAAATATATAGAAAATATATATATTCTAAATTATGTGTCACACTTACGTTATGTTTCTTTGGACGAATTCCACAGCCGATGAAAAGGAAATTGATACTTTTCCTCGTTTCTTTCGACAGATGGAAAGCAGAGAAAATAATTCATTCCTCCGTTTTGACTTCCACCCAAATCGGACAGAAACAAAAAAATCACGCATTGCCAGACGCCCATTGTCCTTTCCTCTCCCCATTGCTAGCCCCACCCATTGTCCTTCCCTCTCCCTCGTCACCAGCACTACCCCTCGTCCTTCCATCATCGCCGACACCACCCTCCTCCTAGCGCCGATGAACTCTATAATGCCCTCAAAAAGAAAAAAAATGTTCATTGTAATTTTGTATATATTTGTATAGTAAATCTTATGAAATATGATTTCCATGTGGTAGTTCTTTACATTGTGGAAAATAATATGTGTTGAAAAGAGAAGAGATTTATGAAGTTGAGTGGATAGTAATATGTGATGAAAGTGGGTGAGAATATTAAGTTAGGTGGAAAAAAAAAAAACAAAATAGCACAAGAGACAAAACCATGCCACTTCATAGTGCATGCCTTACCACCTCCTTACACCTCACCCTCCCTCATGATTACTTGAGACACCTCATCTCCCTTCTTTATTTTTTTATTTTGTGGGATAAGAATGAGGAAAAAAAATTTAAAATTGTTATTTGAGTGGTTTGAGTTGTTGTTACCTCCTAAATAATAGTTGAATAGGTTATCAAATATAGATCCTAGATACATATTGCCAATTTTTTGAATTGTATTACCATCATTTAGGGATGTGACAAACTTGCCACCTCCCACCTCTCGCGGAGCAGGCAAATGTCTCGTGTGGCTGGATTCCGCATCGTCCGCGTCAAAGCAGGACGACGTCCATTGCGCGGAGCGCTTCCCTCTCCCTCATCGCTGGTGCATGCGCCTGCTCTAGCTCCAGCCGACGTACTCACCTGCTATGAAGACCTCGCCCTCACTGCTGAAGTCACTCGCGACCACGTTCGCGTCGAGGGATTCGAAGCCTCTACTCGCATCCGCCAATGTCATTGAAGAAGGCGCTACACACTAAGAAACTCGCCAAAGCTGCTCTGCCTCACGTCCGAAGAGATAGGAGAAGCCAGCATCGCCGAAGCCGCGTCCGCCTTCACATCCGCTATGCGCAGCCACCCACCCATCCGCCGACTCGCTGCTCCCGGCGATCTCTCCCTCGTCTGGCGAGGAGAGGGGGCGGCGAGCTCTGCAACGAGCTCCGCGCACAACAAATCCACAGTTTTTTTATTTTCACGTGCTATTAATTTCCCTCCGCCTCTCTCTCCTTTCCTCACATCTCTGCTTTCCATAGAGCTTTCATCCTCGGAAAGAAATAGAGCCTAAATTTTTTGATATATCTTATAAATATATATTCTAAGTTTTGTATCACCTTAAATATATTGTGTCCAACCCAATCTGGTACTGGGCCAATGTAGTCACAATCCAATCCGCCAGTTGGACCAAATTTCTGTTGCACGGTCTGGTCTAGCCGCAAGTAACAGAACAGACTGGGATATAGCCACCAAATTTCTCTAGCCCGGTCTGGTCAAGCGGCAAGCAACAGAACAAACCGGGATATAGCCCGATCAGGCCCAGCCTTCTCTAGTCTAGATCCTTGTCTAAATAGTTGCAGCCTACATCAATCTCCACAAGCACAAGAACACAATTAAAAAAGTGAAGATATTGGAAGCACAAGAACGCATTTAGAAATTGAAGATATTATATAAGTGTGACAATTAAACGTATTAAATAAGCGGTAGTATTAAAATTGGCAAGCAGAGCAACTTTTATTCAGTAGCCAAATTAGCAATTCCGGCTTCACATGTGGGTTGTCAAAGCATAGTAATCTACACAATTAGAAGACGTACACATAACGATACAAACATCGCAAACATATTATTTAGCTTGTACTTTGATCTACTCAAGCTTGGGGATCGGAACAGGAGATCTCAATCGACTGCACCACCGGCTTTTTCACCTCCACCTTTGGAACCGTCACAGTCAACACGCCGTTCTCCATAGCAGCCTTCACCTCATCCGCCTTGGCATTCTCCGGCAGCCGGAACCGGCGGAGGAACTTGCCGCTGCTTCGCTCCACGCGGTGCCACCTATCGTTCTTCTCTTCCTTCTCTTTGCCGCGCTCGCCGCTGATCAGGAGGATCCTGCCTTCCTCAACTTCGACCTTCACCTCCTCCTTCTTCACTCCCGGGAGGTCGGCCTTGAACACGTGCGCATCCGGCGTCTCCTTCCAATCGATGCGCGCGTTGGCGAAAGCGGACGTCTCGGCGTCAAAGGTAACGGCAGGGCGCGTCTCGGCGAGGGAGCGGAAGGGGCTGAAAGGGAAGCCTTGAAAGGGATCCCAGACATCAAGGGAGAAGGGATCGAAGATGTTGCTGCGCCTCACGATCGACATGATTGGCTGTAGGTGCAAATGTAAGCTCTACTTGGGAAGCTTCCTTGGTGAAGGATCAAATCGAGCATATATAGTCTCCGGTCGAAGGATCCAGATTTCTCCAGGCTCACAACAGGAAGATTACCGCGGATGTGTCTGGATAATTCTACAGCCTGCTCGGTGCCTCCAATTAAAATCATCCTTGCATCATAATTCGTATCTAAAAGACCATCCTTTTCTTAGAGCTTTCAATTTCATTTTTGTTTTTTCATTTTTTACTTTAAAAAAATATATTTTCCACCAATCAAACAAACTTGGTCATATTTTTACCACGACATTAGATAGCTTAGTATTGTTTTAAAATTTTTTATTGGATTGTCCTCCCTTTTATCTTTATTAGTTGACCACCCACATGGTAACTAGTAGGATTTTGTATTTAGGTGAAAGTGAATGCCATGTAATTTTTATTCTATATGTTCGATTTTGACATGAAGCATGAGGTTTATCAGTATGAATGCGCAACCTCGAGCTGAATCTTGGGGGCACAGAAATACGATGCTTGGTCTTCATACAAAAATTGAAGGTATATATGTTTAGTGTCACGCCCTAAATTAAGGTAATATTTTTTAAAATATTTTACCTGTGAGTCAATACTTGATCCGAGTCCAAATATGTCAATGCAGCTATCGCAACGATCGAGACCGCTGGATTGGGAGCAACTGGCAGGGACGATTCCTCGAACTGATCCCTAACTCGATTAAGGACTCTGCGGAAGATCATTGTCGTTCCAACACGACTAGATCAACGCTCACGATTTACCGGAGGCCGATATCACTAAGTCGAACCGGGTTCACCCGAATCCAATAGGGACTCACCCATAACCGACCGCGTCGGACGGGGTCCACAATAGTTTCCGAGCACGCTCACGTGTCGGAGGGAATCTGAGGCCGGGGAGTCGGACTCACCCACTCGTCCATGGATCTAGCCGGCTCCCGGCGATCATGGACGGTCGTCAGCACAGCGTCGCACGCCGGTGACGGGGAGGATCTGGTCGGTATCTAACTCGCACATAGGCGAGGAGGAGAACCCGACCGAGGAACTACCACACGGAGTCGCACGCGCATACATGTCAACAAATGGACGGACTGAGTGTCCGAGCACGCCTCGCGTGCGTCCGCAGGCTGGCCAAAGTGTTGGCCATCCACCCTCACGCGAGGGGGAGCTCCGGGGAAGAGATGCTCACACCCCAATGGGCTCCATCGAAGGTTGCGTCGAGGAAGGAGGTGGCGTCGACCACCAGCAATGAGGAGAAGGAAGGACGGAGGGCTGGCCGACCACCTCGCTCGTGTGGAGTACTCCTAGAGTGTTGGGAAACACCGGGGACATTTTATAATTTTTGAGAGTCATAGACATACATACATTCATTGCACAGCGGAAGAATGTCCCCGAAACAGGCCGGTCCCAAAAACCCAGTGAAGATAGCAAGCAAGAGAGTCGACACGATGAGTTAGGAAATACCTTAGAGCAAGATGAGGTCGATGTCGTGATAGGCGCCCAAGTGTGCGCCCTCTGCAGTTTCACACACACGGATGCCTCGAGTCCTCTTCTTCCACGCCCGGTGCTAGCCTCGGGAAGAAGATACAAGCCTTAGTTCTCTTCTTGAATGCTTGCGCCACCTCCAAGGTAGAAGCGCCAATTGATGAAGAAGAGAGGAGAAGGGAGAATGCCACCAAGCCTTTACTTCTCTTGCGCCAAAGGAGGAAGAAAGGAAGACGCTTGCGGCTAGGGTTTGATGGAAGAAGATGGTTGCGCCAATGCCCCTTACTCTCGCCCTCTTGATGTGTTCACACCTCCAAGGAAGAACACTTGTAAGAGGGGGCGGCTAGGGTCACATATATAGGGCAAGAGGCGGTTAGGGTAAGGGCTAGGATCATGACAAGTGTAGGGCTAGGATGAGGAGGTTTGAGACAAGGAAAGTCTCCAAGACTTTACCATAAACTCCATTCAACCTATCCATAATTGCCCAAGTACCATATCAGCCCAAGACATGCCATAGAGGCATGCATTCCATCCAAGGAAGAGAGGGGAGGCGCCCTTTACTTCCATAATGAAGCAAAGGCGCCAACATGACCCCATTATGCCCCTAGGCGCTTAATGGTTCATGTTTTTCCCCATTATACCCTTTTAGCCTCTCATCTCTTCATGAGAACTTGTTATTGGGCCTCATTGGATAATGAGCTAGCCCAAACTTCATCACATGGGTTGATTAAGCATTTAGATCCAATCCAATGCAACCCTAATCCAAATGTGACCAACCATGGTCAAATACGGGTCAACCTGCCAAAAATGAAGTTTGGCTCCAATAACATTCTTCCATCTCATCAGGCCCATTGGCGCTGATGAAATCTCCCAATTAGATCCGAGTTATCCAATAACTCGATCATAAGGCTTCCCAATCAATACGAGAACTCGAGTATCAAGGTGTGCGACCCTGTAGGTCCCTCTGACGTTGGCAGTGCTGACCAAATGTCACCACAAGCAGTGAGTGGCACCTAGCAGTGCATCGCTACTACCCAAGTCATCAGAATGGATATCGACATCGACATCCCCATCATTGCAACAAGGTACATATGCATTACAGTCTCTTTGCCGAACTGATATCCGATTGGACAAGTGTGTCACCACTTGTTTTCACCCAATCACATGGTTATGACTAAATCAGGTTCTCACCTGGGTATGGCCATACACTTTCAGTCATAGAACCATAGAGGAGCTCCATGGATATCATGCTTCCCTAAGGAAGGGGCAAATCCTTTGTCTGTCCATTGACCTTCTCATATGGGTCGTGACATGCTCAATGACAACCGTTATGACCTCCCAACTACGGCGAGGTGTTAGGTTGTATCAAAGTAAGTCCCTAACCATATAGAATGATAAATGACCTCAAGTCAAGGGATCAATGCATCTCCTGTCACTTGTGAGGATAACTCATGACACCAAGTCATAGCCTCACAGCGGGTCGGTCCAGTATATCCTCCAATGATATACCCATGTGTCTGCGTTAGCACCACGTGCCTAACCAGCCCACATACCAGTCTCACAAGTACCAGAGCTGTCCCATGTCCACTTAGGTACATCGAATGGGGACAATCATTTGAGCACAGATCCAATCTGTCTCCAGGGACATTATCATGTAAGTACACAATCGCAGGTGTAGACAAACAATGATAACGACAATGCCAGAAAGATATATGAATATCAGAGTCAAGTAGTACAAAGATGGACCAAAACTAGGTCCTAGGGCATATACACCAACAATCTCCCACTTGCACTAAGACCTAGAGGTTGAGCAACCTCAACCCTATATCTCTAGTACGACCATCATGCTTCTGCTGCGCCAAAGCCTTGGTCAGTGGGTCTGCTAGATTGCTCTCTGTGTCAACTCTGCTAATCTTGACATCACCCTTGTCAATGATCTCTCTGATCTGGTAAAATCTCCTGAGCATGTGTTTGGACCTTTGATGAGACCGTGGTTCCTTAGTATGTGCAGTTCCCATTGTTGTCATAGTAGAGCTCAATGGGATCCATTGTACTTGGAACCACCTGAAGTTCAGAAAAGAACTTCCTGATCCAAACGGCTTCATTGGCTGCCTCAGAAGCAACCACATACTCAGCTTCGGTTGTAGAATTAGCTATGGTGGATTGCTTGAAGCTCTTCCAGCATACAACACCTCCAACCATCTTAAACAAATAGCTGGTCTGCGATCTGAAGTCGTCAGGATCAGACTGGAATGACTCATCAGTGAAGCCCTGCACACTGAGCTCTTCCAGTCCCCGTAGACCATATAGAATAAATCCTTAGTCCTTTTCAGGATACTCAAGGATATTCTTTACAGCCACCCAGTGCTGCAGACCTGGATTGGATTGGTATCGGCTGGTTATGCTTACAGCATATGCCACATCTGGTCTAGTACACAATATTGCATATATGATCGATCCTACTGCCGAAGCATAAGGAATTCGACTCATGTCATCCCTCTCAGCCTGTGTTGTAGGACACTGGCTCTTTGAGAGAGTAAGGTCATCTCTCACTGGAAGGTATCCTTTCTTGGATTGCTCCAAGTTGAACCCCTCCAGGACCTTATCAATGTGGGTACTCTGACTAAGGGCCAAGAGCCTCTTGGATCTATCCCAGTAGATCCTCACGCCCAGAATGTAGGTGGCCTCCACTAAGTCCTTCATCTCGAAACACTTCCCTAACCATGTCTTCATAGTTTGAAGACTAGGGATGTCGTTTCCGATGAGTAGTATGTCATCGACATACATGACCAGAAAAGTCACCAAGCTCCCACTGAATTTTCTGTATACATAGGCGTCATCTTCACTTTTGATAAAAGCCATAATCTCTCACAGCTTCATCAAACTGAAGATTCCAACTTCGAGATGCTTGCTTTAATCCATAAATGGATTTCTTTAGCCTGCAGACCTTACTAGCATCTGCAGGATGGATGAAGTCATCAGGTTGTGTCATATACACATCCTTAGTCAGCTTCCCATTAAGGAACGTTGTTTCCATGTCCATCTGCCATATCTCATAGTCTTGATATGCAGCTATAGCAAGCAGAATCCGAATGGATTTGATCATGGCAACTGGCGAGAAGGTTTCATCATAGTCCACCCTGTGGATAGGGGTGGCAATTCGTGTTTCACGTGTCATAACGTGTCGTGTCATACTTGACACGTGACACGATTGTGCTTGACACGAACACGACCCGTTTATGTATACGTGTCAATATACGAAACACAGACACGACCCGCTTATTTCACAGGTGACACGACACGACACGATTAACACGTTTAATAAATAGGTCGTGTCACATAACATGACACGACACGGCACGATTGACACGATTTATAATATAAAGTTATTAGATGACACAACACGACACGGTTGACACGACACGACACGAATAACCTGTGTAACTCACTATATTAAAATTATCTATAAATTATTAATTTTATATAATATATATTATATATGGGTTAGACGGGTCAACCCGCGACACGACACGACACGACACGAATTTTAGCGTGTCATAAACGGGTCGACACGATAATGACACGAAACACGATTATGTTAAACCCAAACCCGCGAAAACCCGTGTCGTGTCGTGTCGTGTTGGCGGGTCGTATAATTTTTTGCCAGGCCTACCTGTGGACTTGTTTAAATTCTTTAGCCATTAGTCTACCCTTATAGGTAACTATATTGCCATCCATGTCTGTCTTCCTCTTGAAGACCCATCTACACCCAATGGGTTTTACCCCATCAGGCAGCTCAACCAAATCCCAGATTTGGTTAGCCGACATGGAATCCATCTCGGATCGCATGGCGTCAAGCCATCTCTCGGAGTCCGGTCTACTGACCGCCTCATCATAGGTTCTGGGTTCATCCTTAATGATGAAGATCTCGTCGTGTTGGGTCGGCAGCGACCCATACCTCTCAGGTGCACGATGAATCCTCCCAAACCTACGTGGGACCTGTGTCTGAGCCTCAGGTTGTACAGCAACCGGTGCAGGTGGCTCAAATTCCATCTCTTTGTCTTGTGGTTGCACTTGGTCCTCATCCAAGTCAAACTTTCTCCCACTAACTTCTTTCATGAGAAATTCTTTCTCAAGAAAGATAGCACCCCGAGCAACAAAAACTTTATTTTCGGTGGGAACATAGAAGTAGTAACCCTTAGTCTCCTTAGGGTACCCCATAAACATACACTTATCAGATCTAGGTTCTAGCTTGCTAGAATCCTAACGTTTGACATAAGCCTTACATCCCCAGATCCTGATAAAAGTGAGATTAGGGCGTCTCCTACTTCATACCTCGTATGGAATCTTTGAGACACTCTTAGATGGAACATTATTCAGTATTAGAGAAGCTGTCTCAAGTTCATGTCCCCAGAATGAGGGTGGTAGAGTTGCATGACTCATCATAGATCGAACCATGTCTAACAAAGTTCGATTTCTCCTTTCAAACACACTATTCCATTGAGGTGTTCCAGCAGGAGTGAGTTGGGATATGATCCCACACTCTCTCAGATAGTCAAAGAACTCACCGCTCAGGTACTCTCCACCACGATCTGATCGAAGAGTCTTAATGGATCTACCAAGCTGGTTCTCTACTTCATGTCTAAACTCCTTAAATTTCTCAAAGGATTCAGACTTATGTCTAGACATAACCATATCTACTGAAGTCATCAGTAAACGCGATGAAGTAGTTGTACCCTCCTCTGGCTTGTTTATTGAAAGACCCACACACATCAGTATGTATGAGATCTAATAAACCTCCTGCCCTCTCACTAGTCTTGGTGAAGGGTGCCTTTGTCATTTTCCCTAGTAAACAAGTCTCACATGTATCAAGTTCCTCCAAGGAACTCAAATCTAACAACCCATTTGTATAGAGTTGTCGAATGCGATTCTTGTTTATATGGGCTAATCAACAATGCCGTAGGAAAGCACCAACTGAACCACTCAGTTTGGTCCTCTTATTATTTATGTTACAAATAGAGCTATCCATGTCCAAGACATGCTGACCATTGCACAAAGTACCCTTCCCATAAAACATGTTTGCAAAAGAACATAAGTTCTCTTTTATTTCAAACTTAAATCCTTTCTTTGCCAGGAGCAAGGAGTGGATACAATGTTTTGATAAGGGAAGGTACATAATAGCAATTGTCTAGCTTTAACTGAAGTCTAGAAGGCAGGGAGAGAAACTCCTACAGCAACAGCAGCAACTTGTGCCCTGTTACCTATCCGTAGGTCAATCTCTTTAGGCCTTACCGATCTACCCTTTCTGAGCCTTTGCATATTTGTACAAATATGAGCTTCACATGCGGTATCCAATACCCATGTCATAGGAGTAGAGAGGTTGACTTCGGTAACATAAATACCTGAGCATGAAGACAAGGCCTTGCCTTTCTTCTCCTCATTCTAAAGTTGCAACATGTCCTTCAACATGTGAGGTGGCCCTCCACATGAATAGCACCTATTATTCCTGATCATATCCATCTTTAATTTCAGTTCCTTGGTCAAGCCTTTCGGCTTAACACACTGAATATCAACTTTAGGAGGATTGAGCTCAACCAATTCATCAAAGAGATGCCTTAGATTAAAAAATAATCTCATAGGCACTCTTTGATTCATATCACCCTCTAAATTCAGGTGACATGTTGGTTAGCAACCTCCAAAGTATCAACCTGATGCTTATCATAAGCATCCCTCTCAGCGGCTGAGGCCGAGCATGGAAGTGGCTCAAGAAAAGGACGCTCAAGGACATGAAGCTTCCTTTCGAGCTTGAGCACGATTCTCAAGTTCATATACCAATCCAGTAAGTTGTATCCAACCAACTTATCCCTTTCCAGGGTAGATCGCAGTGACCAAATGCCATTGTTCATAGCCATTGTTCTACAACAACCAAGAAACAGCAGATTAGTACTACTTTGAGTCATTTAAACTGGACTTGTTTTAAATGACCATGGCTCCCACTATTTTTAATCGAATTGACAACCCACAAAGTCAATCGAGAAATCCAAGATTTCCTAGTGAGATGAGATCCTCATTCCACACAGGGCTTCGCGTCCCACGAGGGTGGGATGAGATGCACAAAGTAACCCATGTTTCCTAAGGTGGGCGCGCCGGCCGATTGCTCCAAGCAACTCCTCTTGTTGAGACAGTCTAGGCATTTCATGTCCAGCGAGGGCTGGATACAACATGAAACCCTTACCTCTCAACGATGCCTCTAGACTTTCACCATGTGCTCAGCACATGTGAACTTCTAGTCAAGTCCATTCCTAACCGTTATGCCCAGGGCCAACGAGTTTCCTTGCGAAGGCACGCCCAGGTTAAAACTGGACTGGGGAAACCATTGTCACCACACACTTCCTAAAGATAAGTGGGTGTGTCCCACGAGGGTGGGAACCAGTTCACAACTCCACTGATCGATAGCTTAATGAGGGCTACGCGTTAGAAGGCTACTAGACTTGATATTTTATTATGAGGGTTTTTAAGGCCTCATCAGTTTTATCTCATGTCTAACAATACAGGAATGCAATCCTATAGTGATAACATAACGATAAAACATTACAGGCACGCTTTTAGCAGATAAGGAAAGCAGTAAAAGATGGTGTGATCAAAGCCCTTTCAAGACATTGAACCAACCCATGCCATAAGGAGGTTCAACTCTTGACATAGGACTCAAGCCCCTAAGAAAGACCTATCCTAGCCGCCCTCTATCTTGGTCTTGAAGGTTGGCTCTAAGGTCCTTCTCACATGGTTTAGCTCTCAAACCTTAAGGGTGGACCCCAAGGGTTCGGCCAATGCCATGGTCTTCCTCCAATGACGATGCGCCACAATGCAAGAAGCCAAGTTAGCTAGCTCTCAAACCCAAGGGTTCAGCCATGCCTAACTTGCGCCACTAAGCAGGCTTGCGCCTCTTTCTTTGATGCTTGTTGCGCCACCATCCAAGGTATGCATGCGCCAAGTTCCAAGTACATGCGCCACCCTAATCTTCTTCTTAGATAAAAGCAAAAAGAAAAACGGCACGCAGGCCTCACGAGGACACATCACAGGCATGCAAAGGGGGACATTTTATAATTTTTGAGAGTCATAGACATACATACATTCATTGCACAACGGAAGAATGTCCCTGAAACAGGCCGGTCCCAAAAACCCAGTGAAGATAGCAAGCAAGAGAGTCGACACGATGAGTTAGAAAATACCTTAGAGCAAGATGAGGTCGATGTCGTGATAGGCGCCCAAGCGTGCGCCCTCTGCAGTTTCACACACACGGATGCCTCGAGTCCTCTTCTTCCACGCTCGGTGCTAGCCTCGGGAAGAAGATACAAGCCTTAGTTCTCTTCTTGAATGCTTGCGCCACCTCCAAGGTAGAAGCGCCAATTGATGAAGAAGAGAGGAGAAGGGAGAATGCCGCCAAGCCTTTACTTCTCTTGCGCCAAAGGAGGAAGAAAGGAAGACGCTTGCGGCTAGGGTTTGATGGAAGAAGATGGTTGCGCCAATGCCCCTTACTCTCGCCCTCTTGATGTGTTCACGCCTCCAAGGAAGAACACTTGTAAGAGGGGGCGGCTAGGGTCACATATATAGGGCAAGAGGCAGTTAGGGTAAGGGCTAGGATCATGACAAGTGTAGGGCTAGGATGAGGAGGTTTGAGACAAGGAAAGTCTCCAAGACTTTACCATAAACTCCATTCAACCTATCCATAATTGCCCAAGTACCATATCAGCCCAAGACATGCCATAGAGGCATGCATTCCATCCAAGGAAGAGAGGGGAGGCGCCCTTTACTTCCATAATGAAGCAAAGGCGCCAACATGAGCCCATTATGCCCCTAGGCGCTTAATGGTTCATGTTTCTCCCCATTATACCCTTTTAGCCTCTCATCTCTTCATGAGAACTTGTTATTGGGCCTCATTGGATAATGAGCTAGCCCAAACTTCATCACATGGGTTGATTAAGCATTTGGATCCAATCCAATGCAACCCTAATCCAAATGTGACCAACCATGGTCAAATACGGGTCAACCTGCCAAAAATGAAGTTTGGCTCCAATAACATTCTTCCATCTCATCAGGCCCATTGGCGCTGATGAAATCTCCCAATTAGATCCGAGTTATCCAATAACTCGATCATAAGGCTTCCCAATCAATACGAGAACTCGAGTATCAAGGTGTGCGACCCTGTAGGTCCCTCTGACGTTGGCAGTGCTGACCAAATGTCACCACAAGCAGTGAGTGGCACCTAGCAGTGCATCGCTGCTACCCAAGTCATCGGAATGGATATCAACATCGACATCCCCATCATTGCAACAAGGTACATATGCATTACAGTCTCTTTGCCGAACTGATATCCGATTGGACAAGTGTGTCACCACTTGTTTTCACCCAATCACATGGTTATGACTAAATCAGGTTCTCACCTAGGTATGGCCATACACTTTCAGTCATAGAACCATAGAGGAGCTCCATGGATATCATGCTTCCCTAAGGAAGGGGCAAATCCTTTGTCTGTCCATTGACCTTCTCATATGGGTCGTGACATGCTCAATGACAACTGTTATGACCTCCCAACTACGGCGAGGTGTTAGGTTGTATCAAAGTAAGTCCCTAACCATATAGAATGATCAATGACCTCAAGTCAAGGGATCAATGCATCTCCTGTCACTTGTGAGGATAACTCATGACACCAAGTCATAGCCTCACAGCGGGTCGGTCCAGTATATCCTCCAATGATATACCCATGTGTCTGCGTTAGCACCACGTGCCTAACCAGCCCACATACCAGTCTCACAAGTACCAGAGCTGTCCCATGTCCACTTAGGTACATCGAATGGGGACAATCATTTGAGCACAGATCCAATCTGTCTCCAGGGACATTATCATGTAAGTACACAATCGCAGGTGTAGACAAACAATGATAACGACAATGCCAGAAAGATATATGAATATCAGAGTCAAGTAGTACAAAGATAGACCAAAACTAGGTCCTAGGGCATATACACCAACATAGAGGTCAAAGGAAATATCGCCTGCTAGCGACTGAAGAATCCCACTGGACGCTGGCGGACGGACGGCGGTTGAGGAAGACACGCAAGGACGCGTCTGTCCGTTGCACGCCAGTGAAGGAGGCGGAGTAGCACGGAGGCGACAGAGGCGAACGAAGGAGGCGCTGGCGCCAACCGAGAGTCTGCCGGAAGGGAGCTCCGCACACAGGCAAAGAGGAGGCGTACACAACCGCACGTAGGCAGCGGCACGGAGAAGACTCGCACGGAGGCGAGCTCTGACCCCGGGACTTCTCGCACGTAGGCGAGCCGAAAGCCATCAAGAGGAGAGGAGGGGCTCGCCGGAGGAGCGGAGAGGAGAGGCACGGCCATCACACAAACCACCGTCGGAAAAACAGAAGGGAGGAGGTCGCCTGGGAGCCACAACCTCGACCGGGGGAAGAAAGCCGTAAGTGAGGGAGAGGGAGTACCTCGGCGCTAGGCGCCGGTTCCTTCTTTTCGATGAAGTGGATGCCGGCTGCGCCTTCCAAGGCTGTCTAGAAGTGTGGTCCAGCGATTGTGGCGGCAACGGCGAGGTCGAAGATGAAGGCGGCGGCGAAATGGGGACGAAGTCCTCCTTAGCGTTCCACCACCTTCCCACACCACCGAAACGGCCTAGAGACTTCGCCGACGATAGCGTCTGACGAGAAACAGAGGTTCACCGGAGGAGACCGAGAAAGACGATTGCCGAAGTTTTTTTTTTTTCGAAAAGCTCATGTGTCGAGACGAGGACTGCGTCCCCTCTTTTCTCCGCGTTGCCTTGCCCCGACGCTGACGTGTTGTCCATGCGACTCGACGTCCCGTCCCATCCGCGTCAGCCGCGCCACACCGAATTCACATTCGGCGATTCCCATTGGATAAACGGGTTCAGATCCAGGTAACACGCGACCCAATCCGCCATCCTCTTCCTAGCGAAGGGAATAGCGAGGCTGGGTTGGGCCTTGGGTTGAAATCGGGCCGCACCTAGATTTTGGCCCAAGGCCTAACATTTAGTCTCAAGGGAAAACTCGAGTGATTACGAGGTGTCACGCCCCGGTCGGATCAGCCCTAAACTCGCCCTAAACTGGTGTCTTAGGGTTGTCCGGCAGAACACCAGAGCGCAAACTCCCTAGGGTTTCCGAGCAAATCTCACCCCCAATTCCGAAACCCTAATTTCCCTAAATAATATTTATCCCCCAAATTACAATTCGCACAAAAAGATTGAAAACCCTAAATTAGAATTACCTCTCTAGTCAACGGGTCAAAATCAATTTTGACCGATCAACCCAAAAATCGCCGTTGCCGCTCGTCAGCCACCCAATTGCTGACGTCACCTTCTGATTTCGTTTCGTGCCGACTGAATTCCCTTGCTGACGTTGATCGTGCGTCAGCTGCCAAGATTACTCGTGAAATCGAATTCGCCGATTCCGCTCTTTGCTTTCGATTTGCACTTAGTCAAAATCGGAAGGCGTCTCTTCCATTTGAACGAACACGGCGCTCGTTGTCATCCTCACCACGCGACGCCGCCGCGTCGCCGCTTCTGTCAAGCACCGCCTGTGCTCAAAACCTCGCCGGGGAACTGCCGAGCGTCATCGTCACCGGAGGTGAGGAGAAGCGCTCCGCCGACTCTCAGAACAGGAGAAGAAGAGCATTTGAGATGAAGAAGCTTTTATTCCTCGGTGAAGCTTACAAATTCTCTCAAAGCCAGCGACCTCCGTCGCTGGTGCCCCTCTCCCTCCCTCGCTGTCGACCTCCATCGACGGGTACAATCTCTCTCAGACAATCGCTAGTACCTCACGACGGGTACAATCTCTCTCAGACGATCGCTAGTACCTCACACACGCCTATGGTTTCTCTTCTCTCTGATGGTCCCGCTCCTCCTCCACGCTACTCGTCCGCTCCTCTTATAGATGATAGCCATTCCGCAAGTATACGGAATATCGAAGTAATATAAATGTATCGATTCCACAGGGACCAAATACCAAGTACCGACTGATTCTGTTATCACAAGCTAGACAATCCTTTGATAGTTTTGAAATGGTTGCTAAAGTAAAGCTAAACAACAAAGCAAGGTAACTAAAGAGGAAAGCAATGTGATAGTACAGCTAAGGATCCAAGGATGCAAGAGATCAGGGCTAGGGTCCACCACTTTGATGTGTTATGCATGGATGGAAAGACAATGTATAAATCCCCTCTATTGAGTCCTAGGGCAATCCAAAGGTGTGCAAGTCGACCTCTCTCGAGCGTTGCAACTTGCGACTAGGAGTTTACCCGATTTAGTGTCTACCGTCATAGGACGCATAACCGAGTAAACTCAATAAGTACCAGATTGTGCATACCATCCTATCATTTATACATGTTGTCCCCTCTCGGGTGATGCAACAAGGCGTTTATACGGTTCAACGCCTACCCGAACAAACCCAATGAGCACAAAATGGTATGCACTACCCGTACCTCATCAACCACTCTCGTGCGATGATTAAGGTACCCTCACCTAGGTTATCAAACATCTAGATGTGCCTCTCGGCAATACCGGATGTCTAAAACATGAAGAAAGCAACAAGGTAATCTTCATTCAAGAGGTGCAACTAGGCAAAGTAAGACAATCTAGGGTTTACAAAATGTGATTACAATACATGCATAAAACGTTCAAAGGGCTTTCCCTAGCCCTGAAACAAGATTTAAGCTATCATACTCATGTTCCAAAGCAAAGCATAAACAATTCCTAACATAACATCCATGGAAGTCGAAGATGGCGGAATAGATGAGAAATGGCAAATAAGACTCCCTAAAGAGAGAAGAAGCCGCCTGGAGAAGCCTTCTTCCTCCTCTGATCGTCCGTCTGCCTCCTTCACGCTCTCGCGTTGAAGGATTTCCTCTACTTTTCGTTGCTCACCCCGCTGCCTTCTTCCTTACGTGCTTCAAAAATCGTCCGCCCAATCTCCCCGTTCCTTCCGTGTGTGCGTGCGTGAACGAACGAATTCCTTTTTTTTAGGGCACCCAAAATTGGTTCCTTTTTGTTCTCCCGCTTCCACGTGTCGAATTACTCTTTTGCCCTTTTGGACCCTTTTATCTGACGTAAGGAAGGCGAGGGGTAAAAGCTGAAAAATCAGTATCATGCAACACAGAAGCCACGGGGCGTGATTCTGGTCGCTGGGCGGGTCGTGGTTCTGGCCGTGAACACTGATCCGACTGAAAACGGTCGCATTTTCTCGCTTTTTCCCTGAAATGAGGCAAAAACACTAAGGAGTGTAAATTCCGAAGATATTGCAATAATTCAAAGTAAAGTCAGATGTAAATGCTAGAATAATGAAGATATAATAGTAAAAATCGCATATAATTCCCTATATAAAAATGACTTAACAATAGACGAGCAGCCTCCAATCTCCAGATTAGGGTATCCGCCGAGAACTCCTCCCAGCCACGTCTCGAGTCGGAGAAGGAGATGCCGCGTCCGATTCTTCCGCTGGAGTCGACGAGCGCCGCCCATCCACTTCCTTCGGTGAGCTCGCGCCTGAGCTTCGCGGGGAAGATGCAGCTGAAGCCGCTATTTTGGGGTCAACGTTGGGCGTTGACTGCCCCAATTGGACTCCGTTTTGATTTCTTTCGCACGGGTTTGCGCTTGTGCTTGGCCCACTGGGCCTTGGGCCGAACCGGCCTGAACCAGGCCTGACAATTCTCCCCCGCACAATTTGGACATCGCCCTTGATGTCTGTCATGGGCGGATCTTGAGCAACCATTGCTTCAATCCTCAAAGCACAGATCCTCACCTATGCGGGGATCTCCTCAGCCTCCACGGCTGATTCCTGTGCCATTATCGCCATGAGTTTCTGCATGTTGAGGCAGTCCTTTATCCAATGAGGACCCCCGCAGGCGAAACAACCCTGCGGTCGTGGCTCTCGTCGTCCCGGTGAACCTCTATTCTGCCAGTGAAAGGGCCTCCCTCTTTCTGGAACTCTATCCTTCAGTGGGGTCCGTGGGGAGCCGTGCTTCGGTGGGGTGCCGCGCTTCGGTGGTGTCCTGGATTTCCTTGGTGGTGCTGGTCTAAACTTCTGATTATCCACCAAGGATTCGGCCACCGCCGCCGCCGCCGCCCTCCAATCTGGTGGTGAGTGTCGTCGGACCTCCGCCTCTGCCCATGGCTGAAGGTTCCAGAGGAAGAGATACCTCCTGTCATCCTCCTCCATACGTGGAAGCACCAACATCAACGCGGAGAATGCCCTGACGTACTCCTGGATCGACCCAATGTGTCTCAGCCGATCCACCTTGCCGCACGCTTGATCTGCCGAATTTCCAGGAAGGAAATGCCACCACAGTTCCTCACGGAAGCTCTCCCACGGCCAACTGGAAGCCTCCGACGTTGAGTTAACTTTGGTCCGCCACCAAAGTTTCACATCGCCAGTGAGGTATACGATGCACACCTGCACCCTGGCACGATCCCTGAGAGAAAATGGAAATAATCTCAGTCTAATTGCGTCAGAAGAAACTCCGTTGACCTTAACAGTATCGCAATATTCAAGAAAAATAGCTAGATGAAGATTTGGGTCCTGATTCGGGGATCCCCCGAATTGATTTTGTTGAACCATCGTCATCAGTGCTGGCTTTAACTCGAAGTTATTTGCCTCCACATTTGGTCTAGCGATGCTTGAGCTGAACCCTTGTATGTTTGGTGCTGCGAAGTCCCTCAAAGACTGATTGTGGTTGTTCTGTGCCATCTTTCCTTTCTCAGAACTCTTTCTAGTCTCAAATTGTAATTTCCTTCGAAGTTGGAAAGTGCGTTCAATTTCTTGGTCTTCTGGAAACAAAACACTTGCACAAGAGTTTCTGGGCATACAGCGTGTAAGTCACCAACAAAACAGAAAGCAGTAAATACTAGTATAAAGCAAAAACAAAAGAAAAATGCCTAATCTCCTAACTTATCAATCAATCAACATTAACTATCCGTAGTTCCCCAGCAACAGCGCCAAAAACTTGATAGCCTCCGCAAGTGCATAGATTTTATCGAAGTAATAAAAGTTATCGATCCCACGAGGACTACGTAGCTAAGTGCCGACTTCCTGATATGTTTGAATTTAGGCAAACTAAATTAAAGGATTTTTCTAGACTTCTACGAACTAACGATTTCGGAAACAGCTTTAAAGAGGTCTTGATTTCTAAAGAGTCGGGATATCATGGGTTCGCCACAGAGACAATTATGAGTATTTAAAAAGAATAACTATTTCGCAAGAAATATCAATCATGAAAGGGACTCTTCCTAAGGTGCATACTACCTCCTCCCGGAGCGTAGCACGGTGCTTAACTAAATTAACTCCCTACTCTCGTGATAGTTAATCTAATTAAACCCTTTAAGCTCTGTGAAGAGTTGGTTAAACCCTTCAGACGAATTCAAACTACTCCCGTGATTGAATTCGCATGTTTAATTGGAATAGATCGGGTGTTGTGATTCACCTCCCGGTCCTTCTCGCAACGCCTAAGACGCAAATTTACTTGGCCAGGGTAAATCACGAATTAAGGGCAATGACAACTAAATCATGAAGATAATTCTATTGAAATAGTAAGAATATAGGTTAACTCATAAAAGTCAATGGGTTACACCCAATCATCCCGACAAAAAGTATCTACTCACTCATAGTAATAATGGAATACATGATGTTTGATATGAACGAGTAAGAAACCATGAAAAAAATCACAATAAATCTCTAAAGAAACTATAGAATCGCCTTCTCCTTGATCCATAGATGAGGATTGGTCGACCAATCATCGTTTCTAGAGAGAACCTCGCCGAAATCTGATCGGAAATCAAGTTGTCGCCTCTATCGCCGCCACCGCTCACCTTTGTCCGAAAAAGTTGTTGGTGTATATGCCCTAGGACCTAGTTTTGGTCCACTTATGTACTACTTGACTTTGATATTTATATATATCATTCTGGCATTGTCATTATCAATGTTTGTTTACATCTGCGCACATGTACTGACATGATAATGTCCCTGGAGATAGATTGGATCTGTGCTCAAACTATTGTCCCCAGTCGATGTACCTTAGTGGATATGGGACAGCTATGGTACTTGTGAGACTGGTATGTGAGCTGGTTAGGTACGTGGTGCTAACGCAGACACATGGGTATATCATTGGAGGATATACTGGAAAGACCCGCTGTGAGGCTATGACTTGGTGTCATAAGTTATCCTCACAAGTGACAGGAGATGCATTGATCCCTTGACTTGAGGTCATTGATCATTCTATATGGTTAGGGACTTGCTTTGATACAACCTAACACCTCGCCGTAGTTGGGAGGTCATAACGGTTGTCATTGAGCATGTCACGACCCATATGAGAAGGTCAATGGACAGACATAGGATTTGCCCCTTCCTTAGGGAAGTATGATATCCATGGAGCTCCTCTATGGTTCTATGACTGAGAGTGTATGGCCATACCCAGGTAAGAACCTGTTTTAGTCATAGCCATGTGATTGGGTGAAAACGAGTGGTGACACACTTCTCCAATCGGATATCAGTCCGGCAAAGAGACTGTAATGCATTTGTACCTAGTTGCGATGATGGGGATGTCGATGTCGATATCCATTCCAATGACCTGGGTAGCAGCGATGCACTGCTAGGTGCCACTCACTGCTTGTGGTGACCTTTGGTCAGCACTGCCAGCGTCAGAAGAACCTACAGGGTCGCACACCTTGATACTCGAGTTCTCGTATTGATTGGGAAGCCTTATGATCGAGTTATTGGATAACTCGGATCTAATTGGGAGATTTCATCAGCACCAATGGGCCTGATGAGATGGAAGAATGTTATTGGAGCCAAACTTCATTTTTGGCAGGTTGACCCGTATTTGACCATGGTTGGTCACACTTGGATTAGGGTTGCATTGGATTGGATCCAAATGCTTAATCAACCCATAGGATGAAGTTTGGGCTAGCTCATTATCCAATGAAGCCCAATAACAAGTACTCATGAAGAGATGAGAGGCTAAAAGGGTATAATGGGGAGAAACCCAACCCCATTGGTGCCTAAGGGGCATAATGGGGTTAGGGTGGCAAAATTGCTTCATTAAGGAAGCAATTTGCGCCTAGCCCTTCTCCCTCGATGGTATGAATGCCTTTAAGGCATGTCTTGGGCTGATATGGTACTTGGGCAATTATGGAAAGGTTGAATGAAGTTTATGGTAAAGTCTTGGAGACTTTCCTTGCATTAAACCTCCTCATCCTAGCCCTACACTTGTCATGATCCTAGCCCTTGCCCTAATCGCCTCTTGCCCTATATATGTGACCCTAGCCGCCCCCTCTTATATGATTCATCCTTGGAGGCGTGAACTTAAGAAGGGAGCGAGAGCAAGGAGCATTGGCGCAACCTCTTCCTCTTCCATCAAGTGGCCGCAAGCTTCTCCTTCCTTACCACTTGGCGCATCTTTCTCTCTTGGTGGCGCAAGGTGGTTGGAGCATCTCCCTAAGGCTTGGATCTTCTTCCCGAGGCTAGCACCGGGCGTGGAAGAAGAGGACTCGAGGCATCCGTGTGTGTGAGACTGCAGAGGGCGCACGCTTGGGCGCCTATCACGACATCGACCTCATCTTGCTCTGAGGTATTTTCTAACTCATCGTGTCGACTCCCTTGCATGCGATCTTCACTGGGTTTTTGGGACGAACCTGTTTCGGGGACATTCTTCCGCTGTGCAATGTATGTATGTGTCTCTGAAAAATTATAAAATGTCCCCGGGGTTTCCCAACAAAAGTTCCCTAAACCCGATCAAAATTTGATCTTTTATACTTGAACTGGTTTAGAACTCATCAAGGAACGGTTCTGTGAAGTTTGGCTTAAATCTGGTTTGAATCGAGTGAGAAACGAGTGAAAAACTCGTCGGGCGGATGTTTTCACGGTCCGTAACCTGTTCATGGCCACAGCCGTAATTCCCTCTATGTGTACAATGCTTCAGTCACAGAGAGATTCACAGCCCATGATGGATTCACGGCTGAAGCCATAAATGTCTCTGTGTATAATGTCTTCGGTCACAGCGAGTTTCACGGTCCGTGATGGAATCACGGCTTCACCCGTGAAAGTCTCGTCGTTGCTTTTACGGCTGTGTCCATAATTACGGCCAAGGCCGTAATTCTCTCGTCTTTCACCGTTTTCGCCCCAGATTTAATGTGTAGGCTCGTGATTTCCTCGGGAATCGTGTTATAGCTTCAAAACTTGCAAAATCTACCATTTTTGTGCCTTTTTACCTATATTTTCATAAAAACCAAGAAAAGTGAAGATTCTGTGTAAAGTGAAGTAAAAACGCTAAAATAGCACAAAATCATGCAAATATGCCCAAAATATGATGTAAAATATAGGCAAAAATATGGAGTAAATGCAATGCATCACCGGTCAACCCAAAAAATCGCCGTTGCCAATCGTCAGCCACCCAATTGCTGACGTCACATTCCGATTTCGTTGTGCACCGACTGATTTCCCTTGCTGACGTTGATCGTGCGTCAGCCGCCAAGATTACTCGTGAAATCAAATTCGCCGATTCCGCTCTTTGCTTCCGATTTTGACTTAGTCAATCGGAAGGCGTCTCTTCCGTTCGAACAAACACGGCGCTCGTTGTCGTCCTCACCACGTGACACCGCTGCGTCTCCGCTTCCGTCAAGCACCACCTGTGCTCGAAACCTCACCGGGGAACCGCCGAGCGTCGTCGTCACTGGAGGTGAGGAGAAGCGCTCCGCCGCCTCTCAAAACAGGAGAAGAAGAGCGTTTGAGATGAAGAAGCTTTTATTCCTCGGTGAAGCTTACAAATTCTCTCAAAGCCAGCGATCTCCGTCGTCGGTGCCCCTCTCCCTCCCTCGCTGTCGACCACCATCGAAGGGTACAATCTCTCTCAGACGATTGCTAGCACCTCAAGCACGCCAATGGTTGCTCCTCTCTCTGATGGTCCCGCTCCTCCTCCACGCTGCTCATCCGCTCCTCTTATAGATGAGCCGCCTCCAATCTCCAGATTAGGGTATCCGCCGAGAACTCCTCCCAGCCGACGAGTGACGAGCGCCGTCCCGTCTGCTTCTGTCGGCGAGCTCGCGCCCAAGCTTCGCGAGGAAGACGCAGCTGAAGCCGCTATTTTGGGGTCAACGTTGGGCGTTGACCACCCCAATTGGACTCCGTTTTGATTTCTTCCGCACGGGTTTGCGCTTGTGCTTGGCCCACTGGGCCTTGGGCCGAACCAGCCTGAACCAGGCCTGACACGAGGTATATGTTCTAGTTATGCTATGATTTAGCTTCGAGGGAAAATTCAGTTGACCTGAGGCTTATAAAATAAAATTCCATGTCAAAAGGAAAAAAAATGAATAAAGGGCTTAATGCTGGTCCTTCGTTCTTCTTGATTAAAGCTAGCTGGAAGATGATGGCCATCAGGACTTACGAGGTGGAATCAATTTAAGGGCTTTGAGTTAGGCTCAAAAGATATAATTTAGTTATTTGCTCTAACCTTAAGGATTATTGAGTAAAATCAGCTTTAAGACTTAGGGCCTGTTTGGCCCCGCTGTTAATAGCTTGTATAACTGTGTTGTGCTGTACTGTGTTGCACTGTCAAGATTTATAAGATGTTTAGGGTCTGTTTGGCCCCGCTTTTAAGCTGATTTTAAGCAGCTTTTAAGCTGAAAGTAGATAGAAAACTGCTTGATAATGAAAAGCGGAAGTAGAAAAAAGCAGAAGTTGAGAAAGCTACAATTTGATGCATTTGCAGCTTCTACTTTTTTTTAAAAAAATAATTTATATGATTTTATTTAAAATTTTAGGTATTATTATTTTAAATAATTTAAAATAATATATTTATTTATTATTTTAAATTTTGACAGCAATTAAAAAGTTATTAACTAAATATCTTATAAATTTTGACAGCGCAGCACAGTACAGTGCAGCACAATTTAGCATAGCTATAAAGTTATTGACAGTGGGGCCAAACAGGCCCTTAGTTAATAACTTTTTAATTGCTGTCAAAATTTAAAATAATAAATAAGTATTTATTTTAAATTATTTAAAATAATAAATATATTTTATTTTTCTTTAGTATTAAAATTTTAATTATTTAAAATAATAATACTTTAAATTTTAAAAGAAATCATACAAATTAATTTTTTTGAGAAGCAGAAACTGTAAAAGCATCAAAATGTAACTTTCCCAACTTCTACTTTTTTACTACTTTTTTCTGCTTCTGCTTTTCATTACCAAATATTTTTTTAACTGCTTTCTGTTTAAAAGTTTCTTAAAATCAACTTAAAAGCGGGGCTAAACAGGCCCTTAGATATTCTCTTTGTGCAATACGGAATAGAGCAACCTAAGCGTCATGCCCAAAATAATCCAACCGTCCACGTCAGCATTACCACCTCCAAATGTGTGCCTAAAACCACTTTCAAAATCGTGATTTCCGATTTTGCCGTGTGATTCGATTTCGTCTTGACTTGGTCAACATGGCAGGCATCTCGTTTCGAATGCCCGTTGCACAATCGTCTTCACACCTTCATCTTCGTTGTGCCGCCTGCGCCCGTTGTCGTCGTCCGCCGTCGTTGGAAGGGATGGACGGGAAGGGATGTGTAGTAGGCTTGGACCGCCCGTCCAAACCTTAGCCTTCATCGCCGAAAGTTATCATGGCCGGGGATGGTGATGGACACAGAAGACAGGGGAGATAACGTCATTAGGGGAAACCAGGCTCGCCGGAGCCGGAGAAGACAGCGAGATAACGGAAATTTTCGTTGATTAATCAACCTACCTAAACCCTTACAGAGAGCTCTCCCAATTTCGCTCCCTCACGTCGACGGCCGCTCGTCGTCGACTTACAACTCACTCACTCCTCGTCGGGAAACTCGTCGTCGCTCAAGCCGACGGACTCGCATGGGGGAGGCGGTGGAAGCACACTGTCATGGTTCCGGGCCCGCCTCCCCCCTTTCTCTACCTGGACGGGACCTGACCGGAAGGATGCTGCATCGTCGAAGTCTCCCAAACAGGGAAAGCCGCTCACCCTTCGTCCCCCTCCTCTTCTTGCCGCTTGGCATTTTAAAGGAAAGGGGCACCTCCCTCTTTGGAAAGCCAGCTAGCTGCCAGCTCCTCCTTCTATCGCCGTCCGAAAATCACGCGTGGATTCCTTTTTCATCTGCCAGCCACATCTGCTTGCCGTTCTCTCCATCGAATTTCTGCTTTTCCTCTCCGGGAGGGAAGAGGGGTGTCGGCAAAGGAGAGGTTTTTGTAAGCTTTCATAGGGAATAAAAGCTTTTCCTCTCACACTTCTTCTTCTTCCCCGATTTCTGCTTCCTTCCACAGCGGTGACGAGTTTCAACAGCGGGTGGCTGCCGGTCATCGACAGAAGGCTGAGGGGGAAGGACGAAGACCTTCTTTCCCTGTCGGCTTCCCTTCTCCGGCGCCTAGGGGCGGCGTCGAGCCGACGGCAGAAATGCGGTGGCGTCCGCTGAGTGAACGAGGGAGATGAAGTCGTAGCACGAACACGTGCTTCGGAGGCAGTCAACAGGACACAGTCAATGACCGTTTCGCACGAAGGAAATTCGGGCAGATGACGCAAGAAAGACGTCAGCCCCGAAAATCAAACTCGCGTAGCGGAGGCGAGTTGGTGGCTGACGTCGGCGTGATATCAGCGAGACGGGTTTTTGCAAGTGGCGCGCGCGAGAGCAGGGACGACGATTTGCAGTCAAAATCAACGTTGACCAGGAGGTAATTTGAGAATTAGGGTTAGGATTTTGATTTGGGGGTTATTCCACGCTTAGGAATTAGGATTTCGATGCGGTACAAAGATCCCCCAAGATCCTCCTCCTTCCTCGCTTTATAGGGCAGAGGTGTTGCTCGCCTCTGCCGCTAGATTCGGACACCGCCCGCGCCCTATTCATTCGTCGTCGCCTTCCCGTTTTGACAAAGCCGCTCGTCCGCATCCGGATCTTCCGTCGCTGACTTCATCGCGCCGCACGCTTCGTTCCCAATTCCAGCCTCCGAACTCCACGGGGAAGATGACGTGGAGCTCATGCGCGTCTTCCCAAATCACGGGTCAACATTGTTCGTTGACCACGGGATTTCACCTCTACTTTGGGTGCCGCTTCTCCCTCTTTGACATGGGCTTGGGTTTGGGCCGGGCCCAAAATTTCAGGGCCTGACAATTCTCCCCCGCCCAACTTGGACATCGCCCTAAATGTTTGTCACGGGCAGATCTCGTGCAACCATCGCTCCAATCCAACACTGCTGCACCCCCGTGGCAGTGCTCGAAAATATCTGTAGCGCACCAACTCTCACCTCCTCGTGGTGATCTTCAGTTTCCTCCTCACTAATCTGTTTTCCAGTCAACTCTCACTGAACAATTTCTATAATTGTTGTGATCCGCTGTCGGTCCGGACAATCGCGCATCCGATGTGGACCTTTACACAAAAAGTAACTCATCGGTCTAAGTTGATCCTGTCGGTTCTACATCTGTCATGCTGGCTGACCTCCGTCTCGTCGGGGAGAGAGTCTTTTACTTTCTGGTGCTCTTGCTCTCGGTGGAGAGCGATGCTTCGGGCGTGACTTTGATGTCCTCGAGAAATTTGTCCCTGAAGCTTTCATATCCACGAGAGAGTCGGCTATTGTTGCTGCCGTCCTCCAGTCTGGTGGCGCATGTCGTCGGACTTCAGCCCCCGCCCATGGTTGAAGGTTTCAGAGGAAGAAGTACCTCCTATCTCCTTCTGCCATGTCTGGTAGCTCTAACATCAGTGCGGAGAATGCCCTGACATACTCCTGGATCGATCCAGTATGCCTCAGCCGATCTACCGCGTCTCGAGCCTGATCAACTGAGTTCCCGGGAAGGAATTGCTGACGTAACTCCTCTCGGAACATCTCCCATGGCCAACCAGCTGCTTCTGCTGTCGAATCGACTTTGGTCCTCCACCAAAGTTTTGCATCATCCGAGAGGTATGTTGTACACACCTTCACTTTTTCTTGGTCTGAAACATGGTTAGCAACAAAATATTATTCCATATCTCAAAGAAAGTTACCCAACTCTTTGAATGATCGGGCTCCCCTGAACATCGCAGGTTCTGGGGTGCGAACCTTCCCCTTGGGAGCTCCATACTCCACCATGGCTGCTGTATGGGCACCGCCTTGTGCCTGCACCAATGCCAAGCGCATCACTGCGAGATCTGCCTGTATCTGCTGCTGGGTTGCAGTGGAGTTGGCTACTTGTGCTGTCAGGGTTGCTACATGCGCTTGAAAGACTGTTACTTGCTCCTGGAGCGCTGCCGTCCCTTCAACATTTTGCTATACCTCAACTACTCTAGCTAAAGTTTATTGAAGGGCACGGATCTGCAACCTCTGTTCCTCCACCGTACGCTGGAGATCCTCCACCTGAGGAACCACCGCATTATCACTGTTCCCCGTCAAGCCGAGCAACTGCTCTATCTGTGCTATCCAATCTCCTTGATTCACCATCCTAGCTGAATCTTTTGGCTCTGATACCAGTTGTCATGTCCTGGTCGGATCAGCCCTAAACTGATGTCTTAGGGTTGTCCGACGGAACACCAAAGCGTGAACTTCTTAGGGTTTCCGGGCAAAATCTCACCCCAAATCAGAAACCCTAATTCCCAGTACAAAATTAATCCCCAAATTACAAGGTCGCTCAGAAACCCTAACCCTAATTCAAAGAAAACAAAACCCTAATAAAAAATACCTTCCCTGGTCAACGATTTCGAATAAGTCAATGCCCCAAATTAAAATCGTCCTTGCTGATGTCACACCGACGTCAGCCGCCGATTTTCGCCGCACCGATTGAATTTCTGCTTCGGCTGACGTCATGCTGTTGTCAACCCTTCCGATCGAATTCGCCGTTCGTGAGATTTCGATTCGGCTGACATCACGCTGATGTCGGCCACCCGAAATCGAAATCGCCGAAATCCGCTTTCGAAATTGAGCGTTGACCGGCTCAATTTTGACTCCTTGTTTCAAATGCTTGACGCGTTCGAAAGCTTCCGTCTTCGTCCTCAGTCGAATGCACACCTGCGTTCAACAATCGTCGCCGGAGCTTATGTCGTGCCGCCAAGTAAAGGATGCCACCTGCGTCTCGCCTCGCGCTTAGTCATCGTCGTCGACAGTAAGCCACCTGGAAGCGCCGCCGGAGTTGTCTTCGGCGAAGGTGAAGAAGGAGACGCAGGAACAGAGAACTCTCGTCGGGAAGCAGGGAATAAACTCGTCGGAGAAGATAGCAAGAGAAAGGGGAAAACTTCTCTATTACCTCTCAATATTAACAAAAACCCATGTCCTCTCGTCGATGATGCACACCCGTCGTCGACCTCTCTTTCACTCTCATCGTCGCCGCTGGCAACGAAAACCTCTCAAATCTCGAACATCTCTCCTGATCTCTACTATGGATCCCTCGCTCAGATCTCCATAGAGTCCGATGGTGGTTGTCCGCTCGCTGCCGATGATGCTGATCCCCCAAGATCCCCCTCCTTCCTCGCTTTATTAGATTCGGATGACGCCCGCGTCCTATTCTTTTATGCCCCGTCACGTAAAATAAATAAATAAATAAAGAAAATATTAAATTAATAAAGTTGATGGGACATTTCATCCCCTCCACTCTCCTCAAACCTGCTCCAGCCGCCTGCTAGTCCTCTCACGGACCCTCTTCCCCTCCTTGTTCGTGTGCCAACATCTCTTTTGCATGCCAAGCAAGTTGCATTTTTGTTCCTTCACACACACGCTGCACGCGAGTCGCGTCTCTGCCTTCCTCTCGCTCGAATGACGAATGGGCTGCCCTCCTCACCTCTTCCTCCGGCCGGTGAGATTTCCACCCCTACTCACCTTCATCTTTCCCCTGCCGACGAGAAGGAATCCGGCTGCCGCCTCCTCTCGCTCCTCCAGCGACTGAAATCGTCGGACGAACGTGATCGGCGACGAAATCAACGGAAAACTCCAGATCCGGCCGCGCCTCGCCCCTGTTGGCTCCGGCCAGCTTTCCTAAGCCTTCGGCGAGCATTTCCGCCCTTCCCCAACCGATTTCCAGTGACGCTCAGAACACTACCGACGTTCCCTTTCTCATTTCCAACCTCCCTGACCTTGCTGGTGAACTCGGAAGGCACTATTCCGGCGGCTGGAGTTACTAGTCCGGTGACTTTCCGGTGAACTCCGAGATTCGCACCGACGCACATGCGGGGTGGTTCTAGCGTGTTCCAACGACCTGCGGTGGTTAACGTTCGCACGTGGCTGCAAACTCGGTTAGTACCCTAACCCCCTTTTTTATGTACGTGCTATAGAATTGCATTCGGTTTAGGGCAGTATCAAGTTTAGACCCGTATGGTAAACACCTACATGTATAACACTACCCTCTCGTATGTGTTAGGGTCCGACGGCTTAGATACGCGGACATCTTATGCGTTGCGTATTGGTTGGTTCTTAGCGTAGACCTAGGAATCGAGGTAGGGTCTTCCTCCTATCTTTGTTTACGATGCCTAACGCATGATGTAGTTAGTGGCTCCTTGCTTTTAGTTTCATCCTTTGATTTGTATCTGTTAGTCCGTTGTAGTCCCACCCTATTTTATTGTTCATACATATGCCTGCATGCCTTCTGTTTTTGTGTTGTTGTTTACACCTTATGCTATGTGATATGATGTATATTTGTGGCTCTATATGAGCGCCCATTGAGCCCTAAGAGTGGGCTGATCTGATTTGTTGTGCCCTGGATTGGGCTGATATGACTCATTGAGATTATGTTGATACCGGTTGGACTGAGGAGTAGGGAGATTATGCCAGTCGACCGAGGTCTGTTCCGTAGCTTGTTGTGGGCGAGGGCTACGTGTTTTGTATGTTGGCCACTAGCTATAGTCGTGATTCGTGATGTGAGGACACTTGTACTATATGTTGTCGACTTGCGTCATCTCCGAAGGTCGTATACCGACTTCGGGGTGATTGGTGTTGGACGCTACACCACCGGACTGCCGACGAGCAGCCGTCCCCTTTGTTTTGAGTTGACTTTGGGGACCACTCTTCCAGGAGTGTGTGTCCTTAAGTGGACGATTGGGCTAGCTCTATTTTATGGGTGCATGCTGTGATATTTCGATATGATGTTGATTTGGGTTATACATATCTATTGTGATACATGCACGTAGGACACTGGTAGACTTTGGAAATTAACCTTATTTGTTGTACATGCATCATATCCCTTATATATCCCTACTTAGCCCTTCTGGCTAACTCCCCCCACTTTTCCTCTCTCTTCCAGGTTTTGTCGTTGCTCCTCCTAGAGCGAATCTAGATAGTTAGTTGTAGTGCCACCTTGGGAGCTGCATTCTGTATTTGTTTATCTGTTTTCAGTCAGATTATATTTATGTGGCGGTGTGGTATGTGGAGCGGTATTTGTATGCCTGGTCGTGGACCAGATGATGGTATGTTATTTATGATTTTGCATTTGTTGTATTATTTTACATGTTGCATTGGGGTATAGTTGACTTTGTTGACCTTATGACTGTTGACTATGTCGTTGACTTGGCCCACAGGTTGATAGGTTTGACCTGTCGTGTTCCGAGGGTGGACTTTTCAGGTGGGCCCACCCGAGGTGTCCTCTTCGGGGCGTGACAATTAATGGTATCAGAACCGAATGATCCTAATTTAAACTCTAGGATTGTCCTTAAGGACTTAGGATTCAATTTAGGAACTTAGGACGATATCTTGTATAAGTTCTTCTTTTCGTATGCTCTAATCCTTCTTTGATAAATTACTCTTTGTTACATTGGATGATGTGCATAGGACGTAGTGCTAGACGATCAATTAGTTTAGCACGTGAATCGATAAGCACATCTCCTAGCTAGATGCAGAGAACATCTAGATTTGGTGGAGATAATAGGAAATGACCTTTCATAGCAATTTCGCGTAGTCAGTTCGACGATAACTTAGCGAAATTAGGAGTAGGCAAAATGCTCTAGAACTCTCTGTCCAAGAATCGTCAAGGTGTAGAGCTCGCGAAACTCCATCGAACCATGGTGATGGAACTAGCATTCCGCTTTACTACCATGGGGTTTTATGGCCGGTGTGTTCAGCAGGTTTGATTTGTCGCGTCTCGAGGGTGGATTCTCTAGGCCTGGCCCACCTGGGTGCCCTCTCTAGGGCATGACGATCTACGTGTTGGACATGCAAATGAAAATTCCTATAGGAGCAACAATACGATTAAGGAAAGATGTAATCAGTTGAGCCCTCCTAGATGAGGAACAATCTTACTAGATATCATCTTAATGGATCTCCTTAGAGCTTGTGGCTTGAACAAGGGAATACCTTACTATTTTCTTGTGGTTCATATAATCTTAGCATAAATATTATGTGGACATCATGCTATAGGCAAATTTGGGAAAGCAAACATTTCCTTGAAAAGTTTAAATAAGATCTCATAAGGGGAGTTCGCTATAGAATTTTGGGTTTGGTACTGTTGTAATTAATCAGTTGACAAAATAGGGCGTAGTAAACCAAATGCCACTGTTGGCTTTAGTTGGCCCATAACTCACAGGCTAACAATACTAGGCAAGTTAGTGCAACTAGCTATATCCACAACTGTGTGATGGATCTGCAAAGCTTAATGTTGGGGAGGCCAAGATTTCTTTCTTGGCTCTTCTGATCCGAAATAAGAATTGAAATCACAACTTGTAAAATATGACTCCTATAATGATGTTATTGAACAAATACATGTGTTAGTTGAGGAGCAGAATTGTTAGCATTCCTTGCAGAGCATACTTGATAAAGCAGATCAATAAGATTCTTATAAGATATTTCTTGCGATGCATTCTGGACCGAGATATTAGATGGGCAACTGCTAAGATATTGGATTAGTTAGGAGGTCATTATCGATTTTGACATGTACAAATTAATAACAATAATAATATTTGTTGTGCACCCCGGTGGTACAAAAACGCACCGAGATCTGTGTGGCGCAGTGGAAGTGTGCTATTCATTCGAGATATTAGCACGCGTTGAACTTGTTGGCATTCCGTCTAATGCTGCCATCAATACTCTCGTGTAAACATGATGTCCCTGTTCAATGATAATTTTTTCGTGTTGAATTTGGGGACCAAATTCTTTTAAGGTGTATGTATTGTTATGCCCCGTCACGTAAAATAAATAAATAAATAAAGAAAATATTAAATTAATAAAGTTGATGGGACATTTCGTCCACTCTTCTCTCCTCAAACGTGCTCCCGCCGCCTGTCAGTCCTCTCACGCACCCTCTTCCCCTCCTCGTTCGTGTGCCAACATCTCTTTTGCACGCCAAGCAAGCTGCATTTCCGTTCCTTCACGTGCACGCTGCACGCGAGTCGCGTCTCTGCCTTCCTCTCGCTCGAACGACGAATGGGCTGCCCTCCTCACCTCTTCCTCCGGCCGGTGAGCTTTCCACCCCTACTCACCTTTATCTTTCCCCTGCCAACGGGAAGGAATCTGACTGCCGCCTCCTCTCGCTCCTCCAGCTACTAAAATCGGCAGACGAACGTGATCGGCGACGGAATCAACGAAAAACTCTAGATCCGGCCGCGCCTCGCCCCTGTTGGCTCCGGCCAGCTTTCCTAAGCCTTCGACGAGCATTTCCGCCCTTCCCCAACCGATTTCCGGTGACGCTCAGAACACTGCCGACGTTCCCCTTCTCGTTTCCAACCTCCCTGACCTTGCTGGTGAACTCGGAAGGCACTATTCCGGCGGCCAGAGTTACTAGTCCAGTGACTTTCCGGCGAGCTCCGGGATTCGCACCGCCGCACATTCGGGGTGGTTCTAGCGTGTTCCAACGACCCGCGGTGGTTAACGTTTGCACGTGGCTGCAAACTCGGTTAGTACCCTAACCCCCTTTTGTATGTACGTGCTATAGAATTGCATTCGGTTTAGGGCAGTATCAAGTTTAGACCCGTATGGTAAACACCTACATGTATAACACTACCCTCTCGTATGTGTTGGGGTCCGACGGCTTAGATACGCGGACATCTTATGCGTTGCGTATTGGTTGGTTCTTAGCGCAGACCTACGAATCGAGGTAG
This sequence comes from Costus lasius, assembly GCA_027563935.2. Lineage (NCBI taxonomy): Eukaryota > Viridiplantae > Streptophyta > Magnoliopsida > Zingiberales > Costaceae > Costus > Costus lasius. Next base: position 122,508,911 of record CM050446.2, read on the forward strand.
GGTCTTCCTCCTATATTTGTTTAAGGTGCCTAATGCATGATCTAGTTAGTGGCACCTTGCTTTTAGTTCCGTCCTTTGATTTGTATCTGTTAGTCCGTTGTAGTCCCACCCTATTTTATTGTTCATACATATGCCTGCATGCCTTCTGTTTTTGTGTTGTTGTTTACACCTTATGCTATGTGATATGATGTATATTTGTGGCTCTATATGAGCGCCCATTGAGCCTTGAGAGTGGGCTGATCTGATTTGTTGTGCCCTGGATTGGGCTGATATGACTCATTGAGATTATGTTGATACCGGTTGGAATGAGGAGTGGGGAGATTATGCCAGTCGACCGAGGTCTGTTCCGTAGCTTGTTGTGGGCAGGGGCTACGAGTTTTGTATGTTGTCCACTAGCTATAGTCGTGATCCGTGATGTGAGGACACTTGTACTATATGCTGTCGACTTGCGTCATCTCCGAAGGTCGTATACCGACTTCGGGGTGATTGGTGTTGGACGCTACACTAGCGGACTGCCAACGGGCAGCCGTCCCCTTTGTTTTGAGCTGACTTTGGGGACCACTCCTCCAGGAGTGCGTGTCCTTAAGTGGACGATTGGCCTAGCTCTATTTTATGGGTGCATGCCGTGATATTTCGATATGATGTTGATTTGTGTTATACATATCTATTGTGATACATGCACGTAGGACACTGGTAGACTTCGGAAATTAACCTTATTTGTTGTACATGCATCATATCCCTTATATATCCCTACTTAGCCCTTCTGGCTAACTCCCCCCACTTTTCCTCTCTCTTCCAGGTTTTGTTGTTGCTCCTCCTGAAGCGAATCTAGATAGTTAGTTGTAGTGCCACCTTGGGAGCTACATTTTGTATTTGTTTTTCTGTTTTCAGTCAGATTATATTTATGTGGCGGTGTGGTATGTGGAGCGGTATTTGTATGCCTGGTCGTGGACCAGATGATGGTATGTTATTTATGATTTTGCATTTGTTGTATTATTTTACATGTTGCATTGGGGTATAGTTGACTTTGTTGACCTTATGACTGTTGGCTATGTCGTTGACTTGGCCCATAGGTTGACAGGTTTGACCTATCGTGTTCCGAGGGTGGACTTTCCGGGTGGGCCCACCCGAGGTGTCCTCTTCGGGGCGTGACATATTCATTCGCCGTCGCCTTCCTATTTTGACGAAGCCGCTCGTCCGCGTCCAGATCATTCGTCACTGACTTCGTCGCGCCTCACGCTTCGTCCCCAATGCTAGCCTCTGAACTCCATGAGGAAGACGACGCAGAGCTCGTGCGTGTCTTCCCAAATCTTGCGTCAACATTATTCGTTGACCACGGGATTTCACCTCTACTTTGTGCGCTGCTTATCCCTCTTTGACGTGGGCTTGGGTTTGGGCCGGGCCCTGACACTAAGTGTGATGCTCCCGGGATTTAGCACAAATCCCAAAGCACACCGAGATGGAGCGATGGCGGGACCCCTCGTCATCAGCCGTGTTGGACGACTCGGGTGTGCGATCGTATCACTGAGGCTGACACAAGTCCATAGGGCGAGGGTCGAGTCAAACCACGGAGTGTGGATTCACACGTGGATGTGGGCTTCTGACTCGACCCATGGACCCCGGACCCTCTCGCATGAGCTTGCGAGCGTGTGCATCGAGGAGAGTCAACCGTGGGGCGATTCTGAGGTGTAATCAGCCCCGAACTAGCCTGAACCGAACCGGTTCACACTCTCACACACGCGAAAGGGGAAAACTTCCCTTGTTCTTCGTGTTTGCTAGAAGCAACGCCGTCCGCCGTCGATCCAGCCACCTGGAGATGCGCTCGCCGGATTTGGAAGGTGGCCGCAGGTGCGTGCTGGCATGGCGACGAGGGCGACGGCGATTGAGGGCTAGGACTCCTACGTGGACGAGCCTAGGGCGGATTTTCGAATCCGCCCCGGTGGAAGCGAGATCTCCGGCCAATCACCGGTGGAGATCGCGGCTGCGTGGCGACGAAGATGGAAACCCATCCTCGTCGAGGGGAGGTTGCTATCGAGCGATCAGGGAGCTCGGGCAAGGTCTGGCGACGACGTTTTTCTGGATCTGAGAACAGAGCAGTCGATTTTGGTTCGACAACGAGGCTCCGGCCATGGAATCGCCGGCGCGACGCTTCCAGATCGTTCACAGGTGCCCTGAGGTAAGGAGGAGATCATCTCCTCTGGCGTCGGCAGCCAGACGCGGGAGTGGGATCGAAAATTCTGATCCCCGGTTCCACGCAACCAACGTTTCCATTGGGTCCAAATACTCATCGGCGGCGGCTTCTCCGATGACAATACACCGGCGGTGAGTTCTCCTTCCGTCGGCGACGAGATCCTGATTGCCCGGCGTGATTCCGGTGACCGGACGGCGACAGACGAAGAAGGGGACGCCTCCCCTGTTTCGGCCGAATGTCGGCCCTGTTCCGGACACGGACCGTGAAGGAGAGAAAGGGAGCTGTTGCACGTGTTCGTCCGCGTGACGCGTTTCGACTCCGATCGAACTTTCCGACACAGCTTTCGTGAGGATCTCGGTGGGCTCGGCTCGTGGAGTGGTGGCACGCTACAAGGGTAAACCCTCCCTGGATTCATCGTGTGTAGTGGTGATAGGATGGTTTTCCTGTGTGTAGTGGATAGGAACCTTTACCGCCGTTCGGACATCGGGTGGCTTTTCGTCCGGACAGTTCTTTGCGCTATCTGTGCCCGCATATGTGTAGTGCGGGTTGTGCTTGTTTGTAGGTGCTGCTTGCTTACTGCAAAGTCTTGGACGTGTGTGCCGGCACCCTTGAAGGTGTTCGCCACCGTCCCCTTGTGATTGATTGAAGCCGCGCCGGTGCCTATCTCGGCAGTGTAGAGAAAGGAGCGCGGGCTGTGGACATTCTTGTGAGTGCAAAGTGTTTGGAGAGTCTCCATCACTTTGACATAGTTGAGAGATCTGTATTCGTGTCCGAGGGGTGGTATTCATACCGAACCCTTCGCGCACGTGGTGTGAGGACTTGTAGAGTGCTGGGCCAGCTTCCGCAACGCGATCCTAACCGGTCGCGGGCCACTCTAGTGTAGGGCTGAGATCTCCGCGAGGGGATTTGCCGGTTGTGGTTAAGTTTATTATAAAAAAATAAATTTGCCCATAACAAACCGGTATCAGAGCTTAAGCTTGTGTAAGTCTATTGTCAGGGATATCGACGTCGGTGTACGCTGTTTGGAGGGTGCGTACGTCGGTGCCTAGCGCCGGAGCGTAGTCTCTCAGCCTCTTCACTGATCGCTCAGTTCCGACACAAACCGAGCACTGCTTAGCTCTTTCAGTGCACCCAGACGTCAGACCATCAGATCTCATTCCACCAGCAGAACTTCAGAGTTACTTCTCACAATCAGAATGGTTACAACTGCAGAGCACATCCCCCGCTTGGAGACTGCGATATGGAACTTTGATGGAGACGCTACGATCATGGAGCATCTCGAGACACTTCGGTCGGCAGTCGAGTCCGTTGGGACCCGCCTGGATTCTGAGTTGGCACGTCTTTCCAGTGTCCTTGCTGGACTTGCATTGGAGGTGGCTGGTTTGAAGGGGCAGGCTTCTGCCCGTGCTTCTACTTCAGGCACAGGCGCTGGGAGTTCCCAGCCGCAGACCACTAGAGTGCGTGTCCCTGAACCCTCTACTTTCAGTGGGTTACGCAGTGCAAAGGAACTTGAGAATTTCCTTTGGGATATGGAGCAGTATTTCAGGACTGCTCAGGTGCCTGATTATGAGAGAGCGCAGTTGTGTTCGGCATATCTGACAGGTGACGCCAAGCTCTGGTGGCGTACCATAGTGACCCCTCCGGGAGAAGAGGTGCCACGCGACATCTCGTGGGACGAGTTGAAAGCTGAACTGAAGAACCAGTTCCTGCCAACACACACATCTAAGACTGCTAGGGATTCTCTACATAAGATCAGACACACGGGGACGGTTCGTGAGTATGTTTGAGCTTACTTTGCCGCCATGCTCGAAATACCACGAATGGAAGAAGAGGATCGCTTGTACTTCTTCTTAGAGAGGATGCAGACATGGGCACATTTGGAAGTTAGGAGACATAGCTCACTGACTCTCAAGGAGGCTATGGCTGTAGCTGATTCCTTAGTGGATTTGAGGGATAGGAAGCAATCTGCCCCTATCTCTTCTGGTCCATCTAAGTCACGTTCCCCTCAGAGGAATAAGGGGAAGCGTCCAGCTCCAGGACCCAAGGGTGGGTATAAGAAGAAGTATGGAAAAGGAGGACCTACCTCTTCAGGAACCGGCCAAAAGAAGGCCACACCAGCCGGTTCTGCTCCTAGGGGCGCTCCCAAGCAGCAGCTGAAGTGTTTTCTTTGCCGAGGTCCTCATCGCATGCTTGATTGTCCTCGGGGAGATACACTTGCAGCTATTGTTCAGAGGGAGGCTGCCCAATCTGAGGATCCTCCGATCACTGTAAATCCTTTGGTGATCAACGCCATTGCCACTTCCACCACAATGAAGACCAAGTTGATGTATGTGGAGATGAGGGTGAACTCACATCGAGTTCATGCAATGATCGATAGTGGTGCATCTCATGTTTTTGTGGCTCATGGCATGGCGACGCGGCTAGGGCTGAGCATGTCCCCTGCTCAGGACCGCTTCAAGACGATCAACGCTGAGGAGCGGCAGATCGCAGGAATATCCTATGATGTTCCTCTTGTCTTCGGGGAGTGGAAGGGTAAGAACCATGTACGCGTGGTTCAGATGGATGATTATGATGTCATTGTCGGCTTGGAGTTGATACAAAAGATGAAGGCTGCTATAGTCCCTCATCTTAGGGGTATCCAGGTGATGGATGAGAGATACCCCTGCTTCGTTCGTTGCCTACAGTTGGCTGGGTCGGATAAGTCAGTGCGACTAGGGAAGGTTTAGAGTACATCCATATCGGCTGCTACTCTTGAGACAGGCGTACGTCGGGGCGAACGGACCTTTCTGGCTACATGGATGATGGCCCCTGTAGAAGGTCCAGACGACGTACCAGTGGAAGTGAAGAATTTACTTGAAGAGTTCCAGGATCTTCTTCCGCCTGAGCTACCAAAGGAGCTACCTCCCAGACGTGCGATTGATCACCGCATTGAGTTGGTTCCTGGGGCAGCTCCTTCTTTCCGACCCCCATATCGCATGCCTCCTGCAAAGCTCGTTGAGCTGAGGAAGCAGTTGGATGAGCTCTTAGCAGCTGGGTTCATCCAACCCTCCAAGTCTCCATTTGGTGCTCCTGTGCTTTTTCAAAAGAAAAAGGACGGTAGTCTTCGCTTCTGTGTTGACTACCGTGCCTTAAATAAGATCACCATCCGGAATAGATACCCCATTCCACATATCCAAGACCTCATTGACAGACTGGCTGGCACTACGATCTTCACCAAGCTTGATTTGAGATCAGGCTATTGGCAGGTTCGCATAGCTGAGGGAGATGAGGCGAAGACAGCCTGTGTCACCCGGTACGGCGCTTTCGAGTTCTTGGTTATGCCCTTCGGCTTAACTAATGCGCCGGCTACCTTCTCCCATCTGATGAATAATGTTCTGACATAGTTGCTAGACGATTTTGTGGTTGTCTACCTTAATGATATCGTGGTGTACTCGACCACGATGGAGGAGCATTTGCAGTATCTGAGATTGGTGTTCCAGAGACTGAGAGAACACCAGCTGTATGTGAAGAGGGAGAAATGCTTCTTTGCTACTTCTGAGATCCAGTTTCTGGGCCATGTGGTAGGCCATGGCACTGTCCAGATGGATCCTGAGAAGGTGCGTGTCATCGTCGAGTGGGCCGCACCTACTTCCCCTACTGAGCTCCGATCTTTCCTGGGAGTGGTGAATTTCTACAAGAAATTTATCCAGGATTACTCCAAGATCGCAGCTCCTCTTTCTGACCTCCTGAGGAAGGAGACTCCTTGGCTATGGCAAGAACGGCATCAGACTGCGTTTGCAGAGTTAAAACGCAGGATCACCAGTGAGCCGGTTCTTCGTATGCCAGACTTCAGTCGGACCTTTGAGGTCCATACTGATGCCTCTGACAGAGCGATCGGTGGAGTGCTCTTACAGGAGGGGCACCCAGTGGCATTTGAGAGCCGGAAGTTAAGTCCGGTGGAGCAGTGTTACTCAGCTCACGAGAAGGAGATGGTCGCTGTGATCCACTGCCTTCGAGTTTGGCGCATCTATCTTCTCGGTAGCGCTTTCGTAGTGAAGACGGATAATGTCGCCAATACATACTTCGCTACGCAGAAAAAACTTTCACCTAAACAAGCGAGATGGCAGGAGTTCCTCGCTGAATTTGACTTCACCTGGGAGCACAGACCGGGCCGCTCCAATGTGGTTCCAGATGCCTTCAGCAGGATGTGCACTGTGGTGCTTGCTTCTATATCGAGGATTGAGGGTGATCTCCTCGATCGCATTCGGCAAGCTGCTGTTCTCGATGCCAAATACCAGCAGTTGATCGCCGACGTGCGAGAAGGCAAGGTTCGTTGTTACTATCTTCAGGGCGACGACCTTTTGATGGCCGAGGGCGGTCGGCCACTTGTTCCGGCGACTAGGAGACTTCGACGCGAGTTGTTGAGAGAGCTTCACGACACAGCATGGAGTGGACATCCAGGACAGCGCAGGATGCTGATTCTATTATCCCGATCTTGTTATTGGCCCTCCATGTGAGATGATGTCGATCACTATGTCCGCACCTGCTTGATCTGCCAGCAGGACAAAGTCGATAGGAGGCGCGAAGCTGGATTGTTACAGCCTCTTCCCATTCCAGAACGACCATGGACTTCAGTTTCCATGGATTTTATTACTGGGTTACCGAAGGTCGAAGGGAATGCTTCTATCTTTGTTGTGGTGGACAGGTTCTCTAAGTACTTTGTGTTCATCGCAGCACCTAAGCCTTGTTCAGCCAAGGAGACGGCTGACCTATTCTTCAAGCATGTGGTGAAGCTTTTTGGGCTTCCCCTGGACATTGTTTCTGACAGAGATGCCAGGTTCACTGGTAACTTCTGGACGTCCTTGTTCAAGACTCTTGGTTCCGAGCTAAAGTTTTCTATAGGGAACCATCCTCAGACCGATGGTCAGACGGAGAGGATAAATACACTACTTGAAGAATACCTTCGTCACTTTGTGTCGGCAAGCCAGCGCAACTGGGTGTCTCTCCTCGACACGGCGCAGTTTGCCTACAACTTGTAGCAGTCTTCAGCGACCGGCAAGACACCATTTGAGTTGGTGTTAGGACGACAGCCTCTCGCCCCCGCTGATGTTGTGCAGCACACCGATGGTGAGTGCCCAGCAGCTTATCGGGTTGTGAGAGATCACGCCGAGGTGCTCCAGGAGGCTCGTGATAGCTTAGAGCACGCTACAAGAAGGATGCAGCATTATGCCAATCAGAGTAGGCACGATGAACAGTTCGAAGTTGGGGATCTTGTGCTTTTAAAGTTGACACCTCAGATGTGGAGAAAGATCTCAGCCAAGACTACGCATCGCAGCCTTATTCAGAGATATGAGGGACCTTTCGAGGTCTTGAGACGGGTTGGTGTTGTAGCCTACAGGCTGAAGCTTCCCGACAGATTAAAGCTTCATCCGACCTTTCATGTAAGCTTTTTGAAAAAGTTTCATACCGACGAGACCGACCCCAGTCGCTCTCAGGGGTGTCGGGCTCCTCCTAGTGTTCAGGCAGAGTTTGATAAAAAGATTGAAAAGATTTTGAATCACAAAACACTTGGACAGTATAGGAGGAATAGGCGGATGGAATTTCTTGTGCAGTGGGAAGGAACACCCATAGAAGAAGCTAAGTGGGAGAAAGGTTCTGATTTGTGGCAGTTTGAGGAGGAGTTGAAGATCTATATGGACAGCCTGTCGTCGAGAGCGACGACGAACTTGGGTGGGGGAGTATGTGATGCTCCCGGGATTTTGCACAAATCCCAAAGCACACCGAGATGGAGCGATGGCGGGACCCCTCGTCATCAGCCGTGTTGGACGACTCGGGTGTGCGATCGTGTCACTGAGGCTGACACAAGTCCATAGGGCGAGGGTCGAGTCAAACCACGGAGTGTGGGTTCACACGTGGATGTGGGCTTCTGACTCGACCCATGGACCCCGGACCCTCTCGCATGAGCTTGCGAGCGTGTGCATCGAGGAGGGTCAACCGTGAGGCGATTCTGAGGTGTAATCAGCCCTGAACCAGCCTGAACCGAACCGGTTCAGGCCGGTTCACGCTCTCACGCATGCGAAAGGGGAAAACTTCCCCTGTTCTTCGTGTTTGCTGGAAGCGACGCCGTCCGCCGTCGATCCAGCCACTTGGAGATGCGCTCGCCGGATTTGGAAGGTGGCCGGAGGTGCGTGCTGGCGTGGCGACGAGGGCGACGGCGATTGAGGGCTAGGACTCCTACGTGAACGAGCCTAGGGCGGATTTTCGAATCCGCCTCGGTGGAAGCGAGATCTCCGACCAATCACCGGCGGAGATCGCGGCTGCGTGGCGACGAAGATGGAAACTCATTCTCGTCGAGGGGAGGTTGCTATCGAGCGATCAGGGAGCTCGGGCAAGGTCTGGCGACGACGTTTTCTGGATCTGAGAACAGAGCAGTCGATTTTGGTTCGGCGACGAGGCTCCGGCTGTGGAATCACCGGCGCGACGCTTCCAGATCGTTCACAGGTGCCCTGAGGTAAGGAGGAGATCATCTCCTCCGGCGCCGGCAGCCAGACGAGGGAGTGGGATTGAAAATTCCGATCCTCGGTTCCACGCAACCAACGTTTCCATTGGGTCCAAATACTCATCGGCGGCAGCTTCTCCGACGACAATACACCGGCGGTGAATTCTCCTTCCGTTGGCGATGAGATCCTGATCGCCCGGCGTGATTCCGGTGACCGGGCGGCGATAGACGAAGAAGGGGACGCCTCCCCTGTTTCGGCCGAACGTCGGCCCTGTTCCGGACGCGGGCCGTGAAGGAGAGAAAGGGAGCTGTTGCACGTGTTCGTCCGCGCGACCCGTTTCGACTCTGACCGGACTTTCCGACACAGCTTTCGTGAGGATCTCGGTGGGCTTGGCTCGTGGAGTGGTGGCACGCTACAAGGGTAAACCCTCCCTGGATTCATCGTGTGTAGTGGTGATAGGACGGTTTTCCTGTGTGTAGTGGATAGGAACCTTTACCGTCGTTCGGACATCGGGTGGCTTTTCATCCGGACGGTTCTTTGCGCTATCTGTGCCCGCATATGTGTAGTGCGGGTTGTGCTTGTTTGTAGGTGCTGTTTGCTTACTGCAAGGTCTTGGACATGTGTGCCGACACCCTTGAAGGTATTCGCCACCGTCCCCTTGTGATTGATTGAGGCCGCGCCGATGCCTATCTCGGCAGTGTAGAGAAAGGAGCGCGGGCTGTGGACATTCGTGTGAGTGCAAAGTGTTTGGAGAGTCTCCATCACTTTGACACAATTGAGAGATCTGTATTCGTGTCCGAGGGGCAGTATTCATACCGAACCCTTCGCGCACGTGGTGTGAGGACTTGTAGAGTGCTGGGCCAGCTTCCGCAACGCAATCCTAATCGGTCGCGGGGCACTCTAGTATAGGGTTAAGATCTCCGTGAGGAGATCTGCCGGTTGTGGTTAAGTTTATTATAAAAAAAAATAAATTTGCCCATAACACTAAGGATGATGGCTCTTCAAATGAGTAATGTGGCAGATTGACTTAAGGACTTGGGAATTATAGGTTAAAACCCAAGAATTTGGGGCCTATTGTGTAAACCAACCTACATGATTATACTGAATCAACATAGTGGCTTTAAGATCATTATGCCTATTTTTTACGGATACAATTTTTACAACTCTCTTTCATATAAATATTTGAACTGTTCGATAAGTTTGACAATCGATCACGATCTTCGCCGTGGTTACGAGAATACTAACGCAGATACGCCGGTCATTCATAAAAAAAATAACTATTAAACGTAAGGATAAACAGTAGAAAACTTCATTCAAAAGGCAACATAAGCATTTCGCTTCCCCGGGGCGGTGGAAGCATATAGTATTACGCACGGATATACCATAACGGACACAAACATCGCGAACACAACATTGAATCACATCCTAACAAAGTAATTTATGCATTCAAGCTTGGAGGTCGGATGAGGAGATCTCAATCGACTTCACCTCCGGCTTCTTCACCGCCACCTTCGGCACCGTCACAGTCAGCACGCCGTTCTCCATGGCGGCCTTCACCTCATCCACCTTGGCGTTCTCTGGCAGCCGGAATCGACGAAGGAAACTACCGCTGCTCCGCTCCACGCGGTGCCACTTATCGTTCTTTTCCTCCTCTTTGCTGCGCTCGCCGCTGATCTGGAGGATCCTGCCCTCCTCCACCTCGACCTTCACCTCCTCCTTCTTCACCCCGGGAAGGTCGGCCTTGAACACGTGCGCCTCAGGCGTCTCCTTCCAATCGATGCGTGCGCTGGCGAAACCGGAGGTCTCGGGATTGAAGGAGGCGGCGGGGCGCGCCTCGGCGAGGGAGCGGAAGGCGCCGAAGGGATCCCAGACGTCAAGGGAGAAGGGGTCGAAGATGTTGCCGCGCCTGACGATCGACATGGTTGGCTGCAGGTACGAACCGAAGCTCTAATTCGAAAGGATTTGGTAGCAAATTGCTAAATGTTCTATTGACGAGGAAACTTTGAAAGATCACATCGAACATTTATAGTCTCCGGTAGAAGGATCTTGATTTCTCCAGGCTCACATCTGGATAATTTTCCACTGCTCGGTGTTTCAACTGGATAATTTCTTTTTTTAAAAAAAAAAATTGGTTTATTGGGCTGAGCCTCGCTGCTCCGCTCTCGAAGGTGCTCACTCACATAGACCAAGTCAATGATAAGTACTGTTTGTGGGCCCTTTATATTCCTTTGACATAGTCAACCTCGCTGGATGATGCTAAACACCGCTCGATGAGTGTAGCAAAATTCCAGGTTCTCGGTGATTGGTATTTTCAAGTTAGGAAGGAAAGCAATGAAAATTCAAAGCAAGATGCTGGAGACTTCTGGACTTTGATACATATTCTCCGACTCATCTCCAACGATAAATACAACAAACACCTGCGCCTCCACTTCAATCCACCTATCAGAGATCAGCAGAGCACCTAATCGATCATGTCTCTCAACCCAGGCATGCTGTTAAACACCAACGGAACCATCTTCGACCTCTTCGACGCCCTACGCGGCGCCTCCGCCGACGACTCCGACGTCCGCATAGACTGGAAGGAGACGCCAGAGGCGCACGTCTTCAAGGCGGACCTCCCGGGGGTCAAGAAGGGCGACGTCAAGGTCGACGTGGAAGACGGCAGGGTTCTCCATATCGTCGCCGAGCGGTGCGCCGAGGAGGAGGAGGAGGAGGAGGAGGAGAAGGCGTACAAGTGGCACTGCAAGGAGAGGGCAGGCAGCAGAGTGCTGCGGCGGCGGTTCCGGCTGCCGGACGACGCCAAGGCGGAGGAGACGAAGGCATCAATGGAGAACGGGGTACTCACGCTTGTGGTGCCCAAGGGGAAGGTGAAGAATCCGGAGGTGAGGGCCGTGGAGATCACCGGCGGACACGGCAAGAAGAGTGGCAAGGTGGGGTGCAAGTGTTTGCCTATTTGACTTCGATGCGTCAACTGGTGCATAAAATGTCTGTAATTTTGGGAGTGTTTAAAAAGGCTTTGTACATTGATTAGTAAAAGAATGTGAAGTGATGGGATGTCTTTTTTTTTTTTCCTTTTTTTTGTGTTGCGGTTGTGTTAATGGGTCGTTTGATATTAAATAAATTTGAAACTTTAACTTTCTTTGAGGTATTAAAGTTTATCTTCTCTCTCCAAATTCTCATTCAGAACTGCAAATCTTTCGTGCTCCACATTTCGGCTCACGTCTTCTTGGCAACCCTAAGGTTTGCTTTTTTGAAGCCTATCCCCCTCTTCGATGGAATCAACCAGTTCTCCCCCCTTTCTTCCATTTAATTTTGATCACTTTTTCTCTTCCGTCGCTAAATTTTCGTTCTAGGACGGAAACGAAAATTTTGAATCTGGTGCCTGCGCTTGGATGAGGATCCAGGAATCGGGGAAATTGCTGCACCCGACTCATCGTGTTCTCCTCCGCAATGCCTTCGTTGTGGCCTCCGCTAGTCAGTTTCTTTGCATATCAATGCTATTCTTTAATTCGAACTTTACGTTGGGTTTGTACTGGTTGTTGGTGGTTTATCCATGTTGTGGAGAGTGCCATATTTGGCCTTTTGATTTCCACATTGTTCTGTCTTTGTAAATTTAGGGTTTGGATTCTGAATATCCTCTGCATACTTTTTGGTCATATTGAAGTTGAAGAAAATATGGAGGGATGTGGCGGCTACTGTTGTTTGCCAGCCTGATGTAATCAAGACTAGGTTAGTCTGCAGTCATTATATGTAGGACATAAGCATGAAATGTGCACTTGATACCGCAATTTATATGCCATCTTGATCAGATTCCATTAAAATCTTCTATTAGTGACAAGCCAAGTTGTGTCCTAGTTTGAGTAGTCTAGTTAAGGAAGCTTTTGGAGCCTAGGTGAACATTGGGTCTCACGCCCAAGTGAATGCAATGCCTTTGTTGGATCTTGATGGGCTTGTCTCAGCGTGGATATCTAGTTAGTCAAATGTGTTTGGGTTCATTATTGACCCCTAATGTGGAAGTATTTGGTGTGTGGGGAGGTGGTACAAATATGTCTTTTAGATCTGATTTAGAGACATTACCTTTATATTGCTAGAGACTGACATGTGCTATTGTACAGAGGAAAACCGTATATGTGAAGCTTTGACAAGTTAGTAAAGGAAGGTGATGAGTTGGGATACAGGGTGAACCCTTGATTTCCTTATTGTGCATTTTTTATACATGTTTTTTTTTCTACGAGTTTTAGCATCCTCACAAATGACTTCATTTTTCAGGTTTACTTTACAGTTATAATAAACTGTAAGACCTACTTCATTTGCATGGTTGGTTTCAATACTTTCTACAACTACTTTCATTGACTGTAATTCTTCGATCCTGGAAATTTAGTGTGATTTTTCTACCACGGACACTTCGGTTGAAATTATCAATAATATGTTACAATAACCTTGAATTTCAGATGCAGATGATCTGAGCAGTCAACTATTGTTGCTGCATCTGGTGCAGACTGCAACATCAGTTGTGACTAATCCTCCGTGGGTTGTTTAGCCCGAGCTCCAAGTAGGTTACATTTTGTTCTTCGACCCTCTCATCTCTCAAACAGCAGAAAGAATCAGATCACACACATTGTCGAGACCAACCATTTCTATATAATTCTGTTTTATGATGATTTGCACTAATAGTGCCAAATACGTGCTTAGGAGTTCTAATCCATCTAAATCTGTTCAAATATGATATGAATAGTTTAAGACGAGTATAAAAATATCATACCATTACTAGTCGTCATGTGGACACCCAGCAAATGAAAATGTTATCAGTATTTGAAATAGGCAAAAGGGGTAATTGACTCGCTTCATCTCACCATTACTGCTTTTGTTCATTGCATATTGTTCTAATCTTAATTTGCAATCAGGTAACACGACTGTAGATAGGCTCAGTATTGATCGCGTCGTCATTGTTTCTTCTCTGTCTGAAGTACTCGCCTCCACAATGACTTACCCTATGAGGTACTTCTCCCATCATTATTTTGTGCAATTTTCCCATATTGTAGCATGTAATTTCTTACAAGACTAATGACAAGTAAGTGAAAAGATCTTATTATAGGTTTTCTTCAGAACTACTTGTTTCAACTTGTTGACTTGGTACTGGTCCTCAGTCTCCAAATGGTGTTCAGTAAAACAATACAAAGTTTCTTGATTTTGATTGGAATATTGATTGCACTCAAGGTTTATAAAATTAATCTGGTATGCCTAGTTTAAATTAGTCTAATTGTGTACTTGGTACATAGTTGGTACTAGCACATTTTACATATATATATATATATATATATATATATATATATATATATATATATATATATATATAAAAGCTTTGTGGGTCTCGGTACATTAATTTTTTTTAACAAAGCTTTATTGAATTGTATCTATCTATTAATTAAAAGTCTGGTCAGATTAGTTCAGTTGGCTAGTTGACGTTCCATACATGGTGGATGTTGAAATTCTTAGCATATCTTGTCGGCTTATTTCTCTCCCTTTTAATGTGCCTGCAACAATAACTTTTAACCATCTTCATAAAATTGATTTCATCTAGGAGAGTGAGTTTCAATTGGTGTATGATTATTTCTTCCTGTAATGGTTTGTATTGTTTCCAAGTTATTAGAGTCAATTTAAAATGTATATGTTGTCATGCAGGCACCTAATTGCAGCTACAAGTAGGGTGTTTCCTTTGTTGTTCCTAATGATCTAGCCAATTCATGCTTCTTTTGTGTTGCAATTCCATGCTCCATCCTTAATAATTTTTAGTTGTCCCTTATGCAACTTTTCCCATTTGCTCTTGTTGTAGACCTGCACATTGCTTTTTCTCTCTTTATTCTCTATTGCTTCATCAACTTATGTGAATTCCATTATGGCCTTTCTACTCACATTTGCGGGGCTGACTTGAATATTTTCACGTATTCCTATTTTGTTGAGCTTGTCAAAAGTGGAAAGTTTTTATGTAATAATTTCCAAAGATTTTTGTCTTAGGGGTGGTCCTAAGATTCCAGAGTTTCTAACCATTCCATTATTTTGGTAGGGGGTTATATGGTTCTTAAGCAAGGTGTTATATATTGCTTTGGTTAAAGGCGGTCATTTGAGCTCTTTCCAAGCCCATTTATCCTCCTTATTAAAGTTTCAAAGGTTGTGTTATTGCGTATTTCACTGTTGAAGTATTTGTTGATGCTATCATAGTTCTAGTTTTGATTTTGAATGAGATCAACCATCCTACCATTGGTGTTCAGGTTTCTATTCATCAAGCTTGGTTTATAAGCAAGAGGAATGTTCGTGTACCAAGCGTGCATATAGATGCTAATATTTCTACAATTCCCAATAATTTTTACTAGGTGTTAAACCCTTCTAGCTATGATTGGCTTTTTTGTTTTTGTTGAGGTCTAAGGATCAATTGTCTCGTATTTGGCAGGGCAAACTTTGACCCAAATGGTATCCTTTTCATTAAGCATATCCATAATACGCTTGATATTATGGCAGCAGGGTGCATGATTTTAAAATCTTTAATATACAAATTACCTTGATTTCTAGGTCGGATAATTGTTTTCCAATTTATAAGGTGAACTCCTCTTTTGTTTTGATCTTTTGACCAAATGAATCTTCTAGCATGGGCATTAAGATTTTCAAGTTGGGTTTGAGTGAGCTCATTAGTAATCATATTGTGTATTGGGATGGAGGAGGTAACACTTTTGGCAAGCGGGATCCTACCGGCTTGGGTTAGCAATTTTCCTTCCAAGCTTGAAGTTTATTTTGCATATTGTTAATACAAGCTTAGAAATTTTGCTTTGGTTGGCTTGTAGGGTTGATGAAGGTTCCGAGATATTTAAAGGGGAATTCACCCTAAACAATACCTAACATATTGGCAATGTGTTGTCTATACTTGGGAAAGCAAATTTTAGATTTGCTTTTATTGACCTTTGCCCAATGATGTTATAATAATCATTTAGAATTTTTCTTAGGTTTTCACAAGTTTTCTTGTTAGCGTGGATACCTAAGATAATGTTGTCCGCATGCATATATTAAGTGTGATATCTTGCATTTGTTGTTTATGTTGTGAAAGGTGATTTTGTTGTGCATAATTCCATCATTAATGAGAAGGCTAAGGATGTTAGTTGTAATAACATAGAGGCAAGGAGAAAGAGAGTCTTCTTATCTAACATCTTTGCTCCCCTTGAACGGCTAAGTATTACTACCATGTATGTTGTAGGTGAATATAGGAGAATTTATGTTGGCTTCAATTCGATGAATTTGTTTGAGAAATTTAAAATGCTAAGGGCAAGGCTGATAGGTTTCCTTTTGATAGTATCAAATGCTTTTTCCAAATGATAGAATTTTTGGATCTAGTGAGGTTGAAGCTACAGGCAATTTCTTGGACAATTTAAATATTATCATAAATGTTTGTCATTTATAAAGGCAGATTGCTCTTTTCTGATGATGTTAGGAAGGTGAGACTTCAAACTATTAACGGTCAGTTTAGATAGAATTTTGTATATAACGTTGCATAAGGCCAAATGTCTATTGTCACTTATACTCAATGGGATAGAGCTCTTAGGTTTGAAAATGAGTTGAGTGTGGCTCCAAGTATGAGGGATGTGAGAAGTGCATTGGAGTTCAATGAAGGAATGGGTTATCTTCTCTTTAATAATGTTCCCGCCAAACTTAAAAAAATCAGCAATGAACCCATCAGGCCCAGGGGCTTTTACTATTTTTTTAACTCTGTAACAGCTACACCGATTTCTTTAGTGATGACAGGTTTGCAAAGAAAGTCATGGATAGCTTCATCTATATGATAGGTATTCTTGGAAAGTATTTTTCTAATTTTAGTAGGAAGCTTAAGGTTGACTAATTTTCAGCCTAAAAGCAAATATAGTGATTTTTTAAAGTCATTTTTATCACATTGGGGTCACTAGTCATGGTACCTTCCTTAAGTTTGAGCTTATTATAGTGTTGATTTTTTTTTTCTCATAGTGACCAAATTATGAAAGAGTCTATTGTTGGCATCCCCATGATTTGTCCGATTGCATTTTGTGGAAGTATGTCATTTGATGTTTATTTGCTTACCAAAGGCTTTAGCTTTGTTAGTGAAGGCAAAGGAGCTGGTTTCTTCTTCTTGAGTAAGGTTTCTTATGCTTTCATGATGTTCAAAATTTTCAATTTCCTCTAGGTTAGCTCAAAGATCTCTTTAAGATTTTTCAAGTGCTTTTTGTGCTAATTCACAAGTCTATACTTTATTTTGTTTAGTCTGTTTTGAGAAGTGGGGTCTGGTTTATTGGTACTTTTTCGCTCCTCTCTAATTATATTATGAGCTTCTATGTAATTGTTTCAAATAATTTTATATTTAAAAACTTTGTTATGGAACTTGCCGCAAGGAACGATCTTGATAAGCAAAGGGAGTTATGGTCCGACACACCCCTAGGAAGGTGAGTAATAGTGGCGTTAGCAAAAGGGTAAGCCTTTTACTGTTTGCTAAAGCTCTACCTAGTCTACATATGATTATTTTATTACATTGTTGGTTATTAGTCCAGGTAAAAGAATACCTTTTGTCATGTCCCATATCATCGGAGTCATTAGTGTTGATAAAATTTCTAAATTTAGATAACATAAAAAGGCCACCTCCTTTTTTTTTATATAAACAATACAACTAAACTCCCGCACACTCTCCAGGGAATGGGGAAAATATTATATGCGAGGCCACCGCACACGCCATCCATCGTTGAAGATACTTAGAGCTTGTTTTATTGGGGAGAAAGAAGAGAAAAGTAGAAAAAAAAATTTCTTTTCTCTTGATTTATTGAAAAGGTTGATTTAGAGGAAAAGAAAAGGAGATCATTTTTTTTTCCTTTTTTGTTCTCTTTAAAAGAGGGAGAAAATATTTTTCTCTCCTTTTTTGCTATCAACCTCATTTTTTTTCTTTCTACTTATTTTTTGTTCTTTACTCTTTTTTCTTCTCTTTCCCCCCCCCCCCCCCCCTAAGGGATACATATAAATATTTATTCCAAAAATAAATTTACTTAGGGAAATATTAATAAAATCATCTCATCTACGATTGCGAACAAGTACATGGTTTAGCGTGGAAAATAGTGAGGATGTATGTGCATACCTTTTTATTGTCAACTACTACACTAATGATGCACTTTTTATTATCGACTACTACACTTATGAGCAGTTGTGTTGAGTGCCTCCTGTAATCGCTGGCGCCTCAATGTGTCTTCATTTCGTATGCACATCGGATAGTAATAGCAGGCTTTTACATATGGTGTTGATTTGCAGAGATGCCTGATAAAAATGTCACATAGTTTCTCTGATATGATATCTGATGTTTCTGGGTTTGTTTCAATAACATGACTGTAGAGGATGAATCAAAAATAGAAACACGAACAATCAAAACCAAGTTGATGGATCATGATACATAATACTCCAATTTGTGAAACAAGAGTGTGCCCAAATGTTTCCAAGGACACGACCTAAAATACAAAAGATTAAGAGCAGATGTACAGAAAGAGGAAAACATAAAGAAATTACAACGAAAGAATACGCATGCGCCTCGTGTCAGCTTGCTTAATCTGCTTTAATCATAAACAAGCAACCAGGGCGGACTACATTATACCTTGTAAAACATATAATCATTATGTACAACAAGAAAAGTCGTTATCTGAACCTTCCTGTCCTTCCTCTTTGTCTGCTTCAATCAAAGCAATGAGGAACAGGATCGAGAATTATTCCATAGCCTTCGATCGGGTAATCAGTTGCATTCCCCTGATGAACATGATACCAAGGCATTGTTTCCATCCCGATTTCTTGCAATTGCAGCGGCTCATCTGTTGATAGATCCAAAATGTTAGTACCTCCTGCAAAATCTGATCAACCTATGCCCAAAAGTAAACAATTTGATCCACTTACTCAGTGGCGCAATGCTTTGGTTAAGTAGCGCATCAGCCTCTTCCAATTTGTCCCAGTTTTGGTATGCCTCTCTAGCCAGATTCGCTACGTAGGCCTGCAAAAAATATTTGTGCATGAATTGATGATCTTAGTACCCATTTGAATTGTGGAATTAGCACAAAAGGTACTGAGTTCCCTACTCTTTGAGTTTTGCTGAGCTCCTGCGGCGTGAGTGTCATGTTGTCGGTGACAATCCGTACGACTTCACATATAGGGTTCAGGAGAAGGCTGCACTGTGACGCTTGGTAGTGGTAGAGCATCTCTTCGATGGTGCAGGTCCTCGCATGGTTAATCGTCGTTTCCCACACCCGGTCCGACATGCCTGGCCCCATTACCTGAAGCAAGACCTCGATTGAATCAGTGCATTTTAGTTGAAGGAAGAAGCGCCAGTGTCTATACATTCAGATGCAGCAACGAGAATTGAGAGATGGGTCATACAGTGCGGAGGTGTTGAGGGTCAACGGCCAACAGCTTCAAGAAGTCCTGCACCGTGAAGATTTTCTCAGCAGTTAGCTTCCTGTGGAATGCGCCGTCCTTGCCAATCCTCTCCAGCCGCCACACCTCGTCTCCAAGAGCGGGGGGGTAGTGCTTCCTGTATACTGCAGCATCGATGATCGCCATTTAGTAGGTTAATTAATCTAGTTATTGAATGATTTATGATCAAAGAACACGTACATTCTCCTCTGTGATCTTTGACCATGAACGGCCCGGTCATTGCTTCCATAATTCTCCGGCCGTCATGGCTTCCTGCCACGGCCCTCACGCCAATCCGGAAGTGCCTGCTTCTGATCCAGCTAGAGTTGTCAGTGAAGGAGAGATCTGTGATCAGAGCACTGCCATCTCTCAACGTGACACTCACATCTCCCGTGAGCAGCGGTCTCCTCCCGGTCCTCTCCTTCACTATGTTCTGCTGGAACTCAGCACTCGTCCACTTGTCCTGATCGCCGGAGGGGAAGTCTCCGTCTAAGACCACCACTTCCACTTTGACAGGGGATGCCACGACCTCGCCAGTGTGCGCATCGACGACGGCGATCTCGAGGGGCCTGCCGTCAACGCACTCTATTCTGCTGCCGGTGAATATGGGAAGCGACAGTTGGTTCTTGAACACAAGCTTCAAGGTTAAAGTTTCTGTTGCTGCCGCTTCAATTTGTAGTGAATTAGATCTGACACAGAGTAAACAAAAATGTTAATCCGCTAGAATCGATCCACCAAACACACATATCCTCATATTTTTTTTTCACCTCTGGAATGAGCGCAGGCTGCGATTTACTGCAATTTCCACCTCCTCCTGTACCTGATTTTTGCATAAAAGAAAAGATGCTAAGCTGAGGGGGAAAAAAGGGCAATTTTTTTGTTGGTCAATCTTATTCTCTATCTGTATATTTCAAAGGGCTTCGTTGTTCATACCACTTTGCGAAACAATGGTTCGAGGACAAAGAACATGTTGTGCAGAGACTTGGCCATCGTTGCCTCCCTGATCACCCTGCATCAAAAAGGAGAGCACGAGTAAATCGCCGAGCCTGCGAGAGTTTTGTCAAAGCTGCAATCGACTAGCATCATTAGCACTACTAACGTGGAAAAAGACGGTAGGCGGCGCATTCGTTTGTCGACGTCTTGATCGGAGTCCTCGTGGAGCCTCTTGCCTACCATTTTCTCGTGCTGATTTCTCAGAAAAAGGTTGGGGGTGGGAGGGTTGAGAACAACAGAGCGAGGCGTTGAGTAGCTGCAGCAGGGACTGTTATATTTATGGAGAGGGGAGGGCGAAGAATTAATTAACAGACAAGAAGGTGCCGAGAAGCAGCTCGGAAGGTGAGGGAAAAGATGGGATGTACGGCGTGCATGCAGCGTACTAGACTTCCATGTCGTCGCCTCCGATTCCCGGTTCCAACGGTCAACTAACTCCTCTGCTCAAAAATCCACACGGTTAAAGTCGTGTCACCATCCCATAACCACACCTCCTCACCCAAAAGGCCGGAGCCCGCATTATTACCCGTACTGTCAGCAGGCGGTGAGCGGGACCCATTGGCAGAACAAGGAAAGAGAGGTTCTCGCCTGAAACACGGTTGCTGCTTACGATGGCTTCCGCGTGAAGAAGTCGAGATGTGGAAGGCGGTGACTCCAGAGACGCGTTGCCACGTCGGCGATGACTTTGACTCTCTGTTCATAGAAGCTTGACTTTTTTGGTGAGCTGTTGGCATTTACTGACATCCCAAGTGGTTGCATATGCACGTCCCTCATATAATAACAATATAAAATTATCAAGATTAGCGCGTAGAGTTGTCAACTCCTTGTCTTTGTTTGTAGTCAATATATTTTTAGCAAATTGTCCCCTTGGATAAATATATCAAATGCAACACCACGCAAGCGGCAAACATTGAATTTCCACCAAGAAGGTGTACTTTATTAGAAAATTTGATTAAACAGCAAAGGGTTGTATAGATGCATCTGTTGGAAAAGTATTAGTTGGGCGAAATAGAAATATAATGGGCCGATATGTTTGGAAACTTGAAGAAATGGGCCTAAGAACAATATATATGTTGCGTCCAAAGTGAGGAATGTGGTATGCATTGGATTCCGCATGGGGAAGGCGTTTGGAGTAGTGTCGATCATGTGAGTGGGAATAATTGTTACTAGGGCAGAGAGAAGTTGTGTTTGTTTGCATCATACGGACTTCACGGCACAGAATCTATCATTTGATGTTCTAAGGCTTCAAATAATTGGGCATCTAATTGGGTATTTCACTCAAGATCGGAATCGTGCTCTTTTTCAACACTCAATTATGCGTGCGAGACTTTTACGCCCCTTTTTTTTTAATCTACTTTTTGTTTGTTTGTGACAAGGGAGACGATTGGAGAGCTGTTAAAAATAGTCTCTTCCAGTACTATTATTAATTGCAGCAGACACATTATTGTTCATCTGACCGCCACAATGGGCCACGTTATAAATGCCCCCAACTGCTCTCTTCCACTCATTATACCGGTTCTCCGTGCATACCGGTTTCTTGTTCCTTCCATTGCATGTGCCACGGTGCCACCATTTAATTACCGTTGCAGGCCAGATCCCTTCTGTCTCGGAGCACAAATTCTATGCACACAGCCGCATAGATGAAATTATATATACACAACGGTTAATTAAATTTTGTGACTTAAATAAAACATGAACAGGTCGCAACCACTATTTATGCAACGGTCGCATACATCACTGACGTGTTCTAAGCATGTTTGTTTGCTCGCGAAATCTCGTGAGGGAGACTACTCCCAACTACGAGACAAGGCCGCAGAATAGTAAATAAAATGCCCACGGAATCCAAAGCTTTGTTCCGGAACAACTGTTAATTGGATTCCCTAGATTTCGATTAAGATTTTATTAGGAACAAGATCCGTCAAGTCCGAAAATTAGGGGAAAATTAATGCTTAATTATGTTACCTATCAGCAATTGGCGTCGGATACAGATGGTGAATCCGAAACCGATTCCAAGGATTCGTGTGACGGCGAGCGATCGCCCCCGCCGACGGGACGGATGTCCTCGAGCATCTTCACCACAGTGCCCATCTTTGGCCGCTGCTCCGGCGCCGCAACGGTGCAGCTCATTGCGATCTGCAGGACCGCCACCATCTCCTCCTCGATGCCCTTGTACCGCATCAGCTCCAGGTCGAACACCTCTGCGGTCCACTCCTCCCGCACCACCGACTGCACCCACCGCGGCAGATCGGCAGCCGCCTCGCCGCCAAAAGAGACCTCCGCTGCCGGCTTCCCCGTCAGCAGCTCCAGCAGAACCACCCCGAAGGAGTACACGTCGGCTCGCTGCGACGCCCACGGTCGCCGTCCGTCGCCCGGTAACTCGGGCGCCCGGTAGCCGCCGGATCGCCCGGCTGCGGGCCCAAGGAGGGCCAGCCCGGTATCGGCGAGACGTGCCTTGCCATCCTTGTCGAGGAGGATGTTGGTGGACTTGACGTTTCCGTGCGCCAGCTTGGGCGAGTGGCTCATCTGGTGGATGAACGCTAAACCCCTCGCCGCGGCCACCGCAATTCGCATCCGCGCCGCCCAATCCAGCGGCGTCCTCCCGGGGCCCCGATTCCCTTGAAAAATCAAAATTTTAACTCATAACCTGCGAAAATTGAATCAATTTGGCGATTGCGCAAGCGATCGATGTTAACAGACCATGTACAAGGAAGAAGAGGCTGCTATTGGGCATGAAATCGTAGACGAGCAGCTTCTCCTCGCGAGCGTAGTAATAGGCCTTAAGGGGCACCAGACTTGGATGACGCAACCGCCCCAGGATCTCCAATTGGCTCTCGAACTCGCGTTTGCCCCCGACGTGGACTTCCCGGAGGCGCTTTACGGCGACGACGGTGCCATCCTCAAGCACCGCCCTGTAGGCTGTCCCGTGGCCGCCCTTTCCCAGCATCTCCGCCGACGCCCGCAAGAGGTCCTCGAGCTGGAACCGCTTAGTTCCTTCGAAGAACACCATCTTTCCCCTCTCGAATCCGCTACTGGCAGTGGCGCCGGCGGAGCTACTGTGAGCGGCGTAGGGGCTCGAGGAGTAGACTATCTTTTCCCCCTCGTGGAGACGGGACGGCGTCTTCCCGGCAAACTTGCGCCAGAAGTAGCAGAAGAGTAGGCCGGAGACGAGGACGAGCACGGCGAAGTCGCCCACGACAATGGCCACCACCGCCACTCGGTTCATTCCCCCGCGGCCGACGACAGAGGCGTCACCGCCGCCTGGAGGGACGATCGCGGGCTTGGTGGAGGGAGATGATGCCACGACCACTGCGGCGGCAGGGGGGACGGGAGCCACGGTGCCTGCGGTGGGGCGGTTGGGGTCACTGGCAACGACGTGGCAAGGGGGGAGAGGGCCGCCACAGAGGGCTGCGTTCCCCGCAAATGCGGCGGCTGGGAAGGCTGCGAGCGAGGGAAGCACAGTGCCGGAGAGGAGGTTGTTGGACAGGTTGAGGTCCTGGAGCTTGGGGAGGATGAGGTTGGGAATGGGACCGGAGAGCCCGTTCGAGTCGAGCCGGAGGGTGAGCAGGCGGGATAGCCGGCTCAGCGAGGGCGGTACAGGGCCGGTAAGGTTGTTGGAGCCAAAGTCGAGGCGGTAGAGGCGGACGAGGGCAGCGACCGACGACGGGATCGGGCCGGAGAGGTGGTTGTGGGAGAGGAAGAGGAGCTTGAGGGCGGAGAGACGGGAGAGGTCAGGGATGGGGCCGGACAGGAGGTTCGACTTGAGGCTGAGGACGCGGAGCTGGTCGAGCCTGGTGACGACGGGGAGGGCGGCCGGACCGGCGAGGGACAGGCCCTCGAGAACTAGACGAGTGACGCGGCCGCCGGCGCAGGTGACGCCGTGCCACGACGCGCACGGCGAGGGGTCGGAGCGGTTCCAGCTCACCAGCCACCCCGCCCAGTCGCAGGCGGTCTTGAAGTCCAGCAGAGCGTCCATGTCGGCTTGCAAAGTGTCCGGAGAAGAAGAAGACATCACCAGATAAGGCATTTCCCGGATGGCAAGAAGCAGCAGCAGTAGCAGAAGAGCTCGAGGCAAGTGCGGGGAGGGAAGCAGCTTCTTCTCCATCATCGCATCAACCTCGATGGAAGAAAGGAGCGAAACAGTGGTTGTGTTACTGAGGCTAGTAGGATTTTTATCCTCGCGTTTCTGTCTGGTACTCGTTGTTTTTTGTCGGCGATGTCGTTAATCATTCCTTCAAGAGTAGATTTTGCACACCGCAGAAGACGCAGTTGGGGACAACTAGATTACTGAAAAAACGAGATAACTTTTTGTCGCTTGCAATTTACCACATATTAGTATCATACAATCAACAATTTATTCAATCTGACAAGCTTCGGAAACTAACTGGACCAAAAGAGAACCAAAACCCTCTCCAAAAATGCGATTGCTCCAAGCCTAATGAATGAGCGGAGTTCCCGGTTGACTCATACCAGTCGTTGCAAATATGACATTGAACTTTGCTGTCAAAACAAGCAAAAATTTGGACGGGTTTCTCTTAACATGCTTGCATTACGGCATTTTTCAGTCAAAAGGGAAAAAAAACATTTTATATACAGATTTCCGTTGGCAAACTCAGGAAGCAGGTTCACCAACCACGCAATGTTTTTCTCTGCACTACATGAACAAGAATGTGACGGGCACAAAATTAATACATATGCCCAATTACGGCTACACTAAAAGGAATTTGAACTGACAATGATTGGCCATGCCAAATCTGTCTTGCATGCTAAGCGTTGGTGGGTGAAGCCTACAATAGAGAAGTAATTTGTACTTGTTCTTTTAATTCACTCAATTGAACTCGAAATGAGAATAAAAGAGCATAGGTAGTGCTCCTCATCTCCACTACCTGAAAATCTACAAAAACGAATTAACTCAGTAAAAGAAAATATTGAATCTTTTGCACTAAAGCAAGCTCAGAAATTTTACAGCATGGCGCAGTTTATTCCTGATTATCTTTAATCAGTAATTTAATATATTCATCATGTTTGCCCTTAAATTATCTGCCTGATTTATTTCACAGGTAGACCAAGAAGGGAGAATACCCATGACAACACTTATGGCATTTTTACCATCATCAACGTGAAAATATCCACAGACAAGTTCTACAGAATCGGCAGCCATTATGTAATACTTAAGAACTAACTAAAACCTAGAAACCTATTTTAGCAGCATTCAGCTTTCAATGCACCTGACAAGACCACTACTTTGTTTAACTAAGTGCATATATCTATATTGAATCATAATCAAATAAAATCTTGGACACTTAAGTACAGCATGCACTTCACTGTCGTAGATTTGATTGTACTAGTGAAGGACGACCAAGCTGCACGTGAGGCTACCATCACTTTAAAGAGCAAAGAAGAGACCAATGACATCCAGCTACTAGCGAGAGAGAATTTCAACCGGAATCACTATACAGTGTTTCATGCTTGAAAGGTGAGACATGGCATAATGCTGCTCCGAGGCAAACATTATCAATTCTTGCGTTGCTTCGGTGTTCCTTCAACTAGTGACCAACCTCTACATTAAATATGCTATGAACATATAGTGACAAACATGATTTGATTGTTCTCTGTATACAAATGGCACATCCAAGAATTATGAATGAGTTTATTATAGATCACTATATTTTGACCTGATAAATTTATGATGAACTGTATGTATTTGGTTAAGATAAAGAAAGTAGAATAACAAAAAGACTCCCCATGCATAGAAAACCATTTTATATCTGTAAAGAGTTCTCACAACTCATGAGATATCCAATTAAAACTGTTTCTCGCTATAAACAAACCAAAAATATCATTTTGTGTATAGTAGATCTCTAATCACTTGTGTGTAGATATCATTTCCCATTTCCATTGATTGGTACCTAATCCACGAATCATTACAACCTAAACCTAGTTTGGCTGGGCTGAGATTATTGGGTTAGACTTCTAAATTCTAATCTATATGTACGCTGAATAATGATCGAAGAATAGCTAAATTATGGTAAATGAAGATACCTGTACATTGGTGCTACAAAGCAGTTAGGGGCTGTTTCAGGAATGGCAGGTCCACGTAGTATTCATAAATCACCCTGCTCCCAAGTCTGACTGACGAGAATGTAGCGGTTCCTTCTGATGCTGAGGTTGTTGTTTTTGTTGTTGTGGTGGTGGTGATGGTGGTTGTTTTTGCTGTTGTTGTTGTTGTTGCTGCTGCTGCTGCCGTTGTCCCCCAATGTTATGTCCATGCAATGTCACGCCACCTGGTAATTGATGCGGTAATAAACCCTGGCCGGAAGAAGGCAGTAAAGGTTCACTCCCCAGTACGCTCTCTTGTGCAGAGCTCACATGAGCTGTTGGAGTTGGTGCATTCGTATCAAATGATGCTTCTGGATTCCATAGGGTTGCAGACGAACCCAAAGTAGCAGAAGGGCCTGAGTCATTACATGGAGCAACCGATGCACTGGTAGCACCCTTAGGATATGGGCTCTGATCAGTTGATGATTGCAACTTACCATCAGAGTTCATGTGACGATTATGCTGAAGCACTATTCGTTGAGTACCCTGCTGAGATTGATTGAAATAACGCGGCTGTGGTTGTTGATGTTGTTTAGGCAAAGCAACAGAAGGGGCTTGCTGAGTTAACATGTTTGGTGAACTTTGAGCTGAACCCTGATTGCAGGAATCAGACACTGGGGACATTTGCTTTGTCGATTGTGGCAGTGAATGAGGGTAGATATTTGTCTGATTTCCAGGTTGATGCAAAGTTGAATTCAGACCTGAGTTACCAGGATAAAAGCCTTGGCTCTGTTGCACCATGTGTTTATCAGAAACTTGAATCTTAGAAGCTGTTGAAAAGCCACTTACTTGAGAAGCATCTGCTGATAAGTTATGATGAATCAACATGCCTCCTCTGCCTGGTCCTTTCATAAGTTTGGCCTGCTGTTGTGGCTGTTGCCTCTGTTGTTGTTGCCTTGATTGATTAATTTGAACTTGTGGCCGTTGCTTTGGCTTTGTTATCTGACTCGACATTCCTGGCGGCAGGTTCCTTGCAGCATTTGGCTGCTTATGTTGACCTTGTACTGAAGAAACTGGAGTCACAGAAGAACATGACTGTGATTGAGGTTGGATTTGTGAATTACTTTGAGCAGATGATACAGTATTTGAACCGGAGATATGATGTTGGGGTTGAGGCATCATCCTCTGGTGAAGTTGCCTTTCTTTGGCAGCTCGCATGGCATATGCCTGCTGCTGAGTGCCTGAAAGGTTTGCGCCTTGGATTTGGTGATGGTGAGGGTTTCCAAGCATATGTGAGGGCTGCAACATCTGATGTGACTGTTGGTGTTGTTGAACTTGAAATGTCTGAATGGCTGTCGGAATCGTTGCATTAGAGAAGGCGGCACTAATACCATTGAAAGGAGGGGCAGACTGTCCATTCGGCTGTGATGCTTGCATTTGTAACTCTTGCATCATCATCTGCCTATGTTCTTCCGGATTTTGACCAGGCTACAAAAACGAGACTTGGTAATTAAACTGCTTGCCGCCAAGTCACATAATTATATCAATTATGCTACGGTATTCCCAAAATCTCATCTTTTGACTACCTTGTTAGGAACCCAATTTGCATGCTGTTAAATTTAACTAGGCTACTAGATTATAATTGTAAGTTTCTGTGTAATTATTGTACCTCTATTCTAAGAATTTTCTGGTTTCTATAATTGAGAAAAAATTTGCCAGTTTAGAATTGGTTACATATCAATCGAATTGATCCAAGCCAAAAACTTTAATGTGTTTAATCAACAATGATATTTTGTTTTGAAGCTTAATTTGAGCTAACATAACATCCAAGTTACCACTTAGAACAAAATCTTAATTAAACTAGTTTCAATACATGGCAGATTTTTTAAAAATTTCCTCGTAATAAGTCTATCTCTATTCTAAGAATTTGACCTACAAATTTAGTGATCTTCAAACAAAACGCATTTCCTTTAATGCTATAGCTATGCTACATGTTTGCATCTCCTCATATGTTGTTTCATGTACTCAGATAGTTTATCTTTGTTGAAATACAAGCTTCCAGAGTATAATATCAACCAAGATTTTAAATACGAGTTCATACTAGTCAGGTCTATACCAACATATGGTTCAGATCATATAATTTATAAATATAATATATATTGATACAGACCAGCACATAATCAGACTCGTACAAATTGTGTTGTATCACTCAAATGAATCGGATTTTTAAACTATATTATCAACCGAGTGATCAATTATGTTTTAGTTTGTTGTCATTTTATAAAGAACATAATTTTATGAAACAACGAGTCTAAGTGGTTTTCAATTTTAGCTGAATTAGGCCATCAGTTAAGTTGTTAACTACTAGTCAGAGCAATTTCTCATTCAGTATTGGATGGGAGATGAACATTAAAACTTGACTAGGAAATATAGACATAAGGACATTTAGGGCATTCCTCCTATAAACTGATCCTTCGACATACTAATATATGCCACATCATCCAATAACTCTTTGAAACAAATGATATCAGATGGTATTAAAATGTCTCGAACTTAATGTGACACCACTGTCAATACAAATGCAAATTATTGTACCTGTATGGCAATCAGATAGATCTAGACAAAGAAAGTAGGCACTTATCAAATGTTTAATAATTTACACTAAAATTTGTTTATCCATCAAAGAGACAAAATTATACAAGTAAATCTGAGAGAAATATGGATGTTTGAGTAATCTGCATAATTCTATCATAATTCCAACTTCAGAAAATAATAAAGAAAAAAGATAATAAAAGTAAAACTTGTAGCTACAATCAAATGTTTGATTTCAACAAAAGCTCCTCTCAGTTTTACATAATAGGCCTACAAAATTTGAAAATTTGTTGCTATTATTTTCATAGTATTTTCTGAGAGACAATAAGTCTCTTTTCAAAAGGTGTGGTCATGTAAGAAATATGAATGTGAACTTATATAACATAAATCGAATTGAACTTAGAGTTCACTAACAAAGATTATAGTACCTCAACATTGCAGTTATACAGGAAATATATCTCCGCCAGTAATCTCTTAATGCAAAAACATAAATAGAACTTAAACATTTATGAGACAATTTGATGTATAGCGCATTATTGCAACACTCACCCGCAGCACTTGCAAAGGATCCCTTGGCCGCATGATTGAGTTTCCTTGACTAGATACAGCGTTTGGATGAACATTGACCGTATTTTGCATTCCATGTCCACTTGACATCATATTTCCACTAGAGACCATGTTCAGCATACTTGGAGAACCTATTCCTTGAAATGCTGGTCTCGACATAGGCATTCCTCGGTTCCCCCCAGGCATCATCCCCATTCCACTAGCAACTGGCAACATTCGAACACCGCGATCAACTCCCAATGGTAAAGCCCCCGGTAATGTTGTATTTGATTGTTGAAGTGTCCTTCCGGAAAGTATTTGGTTATATTGCTGCAATCTTTGTGGATCATCAACAGGTACTGCAGATGGTCTTGGGACAGTGTACCTCTGGGAATCCCTTTAACAATACATTTGAATCTCATAAGCAACAGAAATACAGTTACAGAAACACATGAGATTGGAAAATGTAAAATACTCCATTGTTAGCAGAAAACAAATTCTATTTCTAAATACCTCGGAGATGGATTTGATGAAGTAGAGGCTGATGGTAAGGTGCTACTTAGGACCATGCCAGTAGGTCCTTGTAGCATCGTACTACTTGATGGGGGTAGGATAGGACTAGGAGGCATAGAACCTTGATGGCTTGGAACCGCTAAGCCACCTGCATGAGGACCCTGATATGCAAGAGAAAAGGCTTCTGGGCTTGAAGAGATTGATTCACAAAAATCAAGTGGCCTGTGAAACAACAAAGGATGTGTGAAGTGATTATGCCGTCAAATATTCAGTAAAAATAAGTATAATAACTGCGTGAAACTGACAAGCATAAAGCAAATCAAGAAATCAATAACTTACGTTAATATTCCTCGGTTCAAGCTGTTGGGGCATACTTGCAAAAGAGCAACTGCATGAGAATTATGAGCTGCAGTAATTTGTTTCGAATCCTGATTGTCAATCTTCACAAACAGGAGTAGACGTGAGTGAGGAAAATTTGAAGAATAGTTCTGTGAAGGAAATAATTTGCATAGGAGAAAAGGAATACAACATAATATACAATAAGGAACAAAGACCACAGCTTAGGAATTCAACTAAAGGTTTAAACTACAAGTAACTGCGCCCCCACCATATGATGTTTCATGATACAAGTTGCAATAACTTAAAAAGAATGAAGGCACATCTAGTCATTTAGCAAGTAGCAAAGTTTAAACGATGCAGAAACATCTAAGCTATTATGACAGTAGCAGGAAGTACTATAAGATTAATCAGGATAAAGACCTGGCGAATGCAAGAAGAAAGCTTCTGTCCAAGCAAAATTATCTTCTCGAAGTGTGTCTTCAGAATATCCTCTTCCATTGGTCCCTGAAGACGCTGAAACAATTGCCTCGCACTTCCCTGGTGTGTATTGTAAAAGATGAGCAATATTATAAATGTACGATGCTAACATACCAGCACATATGCAGCTATTTATGCTTTTAGCAACAAGCTGAATAGAGAGAAATAGTGCATGTCTCAAAAGTAATAGCATTCAGAAGCCTTGCCTTTGGAATGCCAGGTAGAGAGGATGGGTAAGGTTGGGATGACCCAGAATCTTCTGCAGAGTCAGCTCCATCACCAGCACTTTTGTCCATCAAAAATTTGTGCCTCTCTTTGCATTCTTTGGGTTTGCGGAAGATACACTGACATATAGAATATAAATACGATAAATCCTTTAAAAATGTGGCAATATAGGATATTCCAACAAAAATATTTTTCAATGTATTGAAAAATAACCAAATCAATCAAATAGAAAATGCCGGTATTTATCTAGAGCAACCATTTCTGAAGGGACCAAGTACACAAACAACAAAAGATGTATACATGTGTTCCTTGAGTTAGTACAAGTTTATGGATGGAAAGAACCAGAAACTAGATTCTCTCCTAACGATTATTGGTGGAAGAGGTGGATGGAAGGAAACCAAGCATTCCTGTTTCATAGATTATATTCCATTCAGAAGTAGGCAGAAACTGACGGGTAATGCATGAATTGATAATATCATAATGATTTTGCTCTTTTGTCCCAACCCAAAGAAAATAATTCCCCTCTATATCTAATACATCTACCCTAGCTGATGCCTATTCTCGTGTTGCAGCTCCTCCAAATTACTCTCCTCTCATGGACGCTGGCTTGTAATCCAATTAGCCCCCTTGCATTTATCATTACCACAGCAATCACCACCCCCACTCTCTCCACCTTTCCCAGTGAGTGTTCTTTTCCATTCATTCCTTAGCATTCAGATACTACACCAAGAGAAATGTTTTTCTTTAATAAAAAAAAGGCAAGCGATAGTGGTGAAGGTAAGGTTTTAAAAACTCATCTGGGTGACTAGTATTAGTAAACGGACTAAGTCTATAACACTTTGTATACATGTATACAAATGTATATTGTGTACACGAACATGTATATAAATGTATATTGTGTACACGAACATGTATACAAATGTATATTGTGTACACGAACGCACACATCAAGGATCTAAAAACCAGCCCAGTCTGGTTTGTACCGGTCCGACAAGGGACCAGTACTTGGATACAAGCGGAACCAATCAGGAGCAATGGAAGAGGAAGGAGAAGAAGAGAAAAAAAACCTAAAGTACAGCAGTAAACTCGGCCGTGAGCGAAAGGGGCAGTACCACAACAATGTTAGAGAAAGTGCATTAGGAAAGAATAAGTTGCACATAAGCTAATGTGCAAATATACATTGAGACACCGGAAGCTATGCAACTCAAGCAAAATGATGGCAGGGCATCAATAGCTTTTTTGGGTTCCATAGAAGAACCAACTATCCGAGCACTATTAATAATGATGCAAGGCCTTCCTTTGCAAACAAGCAACTTCAAATCAATCATGCTTTAAAAAATATGTTTATTTTAACCAAATTTCTCCTCGTGCTGCAAGAAACACATTATTATGTGATGGTCTCATAGATCTAAAAATCAGACCCTGGAATACAACTACCTACACAATATGAGATCGCCAAAATCAGACCCTGGAATTCAACTACCTACACAAATCAAAAGCATGAAGGACCAATTGAAGGACTTCAGTATCACCCTCTTGTGTCGTACTTGGGCACTAGAATAAGTACAAAGTCATATTCCATAAGTCAATGTTTAACTCAATATCATGATACAATCTATATCCATGGGCTTACTATCATTAAAGAGATTTGCCGAAGTACATAGTTCATATTGTGATAAACAAGGAGAGCAATACCAAAAGAGTCAACGAGATGGTTCAAGCTGACTACACGTACATCTTTTGAATCCCTTGCACCACACATTGCATCAAGCTAATGAAGAAAGACGTTGAAGAGATAGACAAAGTGAAAAATAAAATAAAGGTTATGCAAAATGTCATTACCATCAATAGGTGCACACTTAAACGCAGCATTTTGTGTAGAGAGATCCTGTGATACATTCCTATGATTTACTTACGGAGAAGGTTGTATCAAGAACTCAAGATCATGTACACAAGCAAAGAATAATGTGACTCTTCTTATACATCTTCAATGAAGGGTAGGGAAGTGGAGTTTACAATTCTTAGCAAACACTTTTCAAACAAAATTTCGAATATATATGTTGCGGTCAAGCATCTCTATATGGTACTTAAAAGGTCAACATGGACAAAATGCCTACGATAGGAGAACCAAATAGTATAAGGCACATTATCCGATAGACTAAATGGTGGACCAAGATATTCACTTAGTTGATGATATTTAAAATTTTATGTAATTATTTTGATTTTTATATTTTTATTACCTCCATAAATGTAAATATTTTTTTGTTTTTGTCTCAGTTTATTAACTAAATTTAACTTATCAATACTAGTATAACTTTGATACACATCAAGACTTTATCATAACATTATAGAGAGTGATACTCAGTATGGGTCAAATATAAAAGCCACCACTATGGCAACAGGAGGTCAAATGTATTGAGAACATAATGACATTTAAATATCCAATATAAGATAGATTCGAGTAAGTATTTAACTTTATTTAATTAATGTTATCTTGCATGTATAAAAATATTAATAGTCAAATTATAATTTTTTAAATATTCAACTAAGTGATTGGGCAATTTAGGGTAAAAGCCCCAAACTTAAGGTAGATATCAATTTGCATTCTCATAAGTGTGCATCATCTTCCAAGATCCACAACATACTATCATTCTGTCCGCTCAAGAGGTAAGTATATTTTTGCTACTACATGCAAGTATGCAACTCAAACTATGAATTATATAAGAGGAAAATAAGCGAGGGTTGGAACATATTGCAGACTATTTAGATTTTGCATTCATTTAGAATGATATACTCATAATGACACATTAGTAGTTAGTCTTCAAGGATCAAAATCCAATAATGAATGAGCTGGGTGATGCACCTTGGCACCCTCAATTATATTGTTTAACTAATTTAGAGGGAGATCGGTGGTGAAACAAGCTAGTCAACTCAAGCACAATGGGAGGATGACATAAATTATACATTGGAATGGGAGATGTTGCTTAATCAAGTAAAATATAATCACAATACCAATCTTCCCAACCATAACATTCTCAATCACTCATATATGGACCAAGAAGGAAGGAAGATATTAAAAACAAAAAAAAAATGCCACCATTATGATAGAACATGAGGAAAGGGAAAGCTCTACCTAACCAATTATCAACAAGGAGCAAGAACACCAAGTATTATAAGGGACATCTTCTCCATTTGATACATATCTACATCACAAGGTAGGGAATGAATC
Organism: Costus lasius; assembly: GCA_027563935.2. NCBI lineage: Eukaryota > Viridiplantae > Streptophyta > Magnoliopsida > Zingiberales > Costaceae > Costus > Costus lasius. The sequence continues at coordinate 122,542,977 of CM050446.2, forward strand.
AAAGAACTTAGTTAAGAGAGCAAGTATAAATGATGGAGATGGAAGAAAAGATGTATATGCCTTCAACACAACAATCATAGACTTGTGCCATCAGGTATATATATGCTCTACAAGATTAAAATCATAGTGGTTGATCAAACAAACTCAAAGGAGATATGTCATACCAATATCAAAGAAATGACATCAACTACAATAGGACAAAGGACCCATAATTTAGAGGACTACGGAGAGAAGATCCATGTATCCTGAAAGTTAGAGAGAGGATCTTCACGGTTCCATCCTAGCAATAAAAGATATAGTTAAAAAACTTCTTATATGCATTCATATCCAATCTTGATGCGCATCCCCATCTCAATCAGTACTAAGGTTTAACAAGCCATTCTAGATCAGTGTTCTGACAAAAGAAGAAGAAGAAGAAGTGCAACATCTACTCAATTCCGTCAAGCTTATGCTTCTGCTTCCATCAAAGGGGCCCCGACTACTGATCCGCGAGTCCACTTGACTGACTCTTCCCTTCTTCTCATCTTCTTTTCCTCTCCTTCTTTCTTCTTCTCTTCTTCTACTCCACTCTGCTACAACCAACATTTGAAAAACTAGTCCATCTATATACGGACACAAGCGGAATTGAGGAGTAGCGGAAGAGGAAGAAGAGGAGAAGAAAAAGGAGAAGAAGAGTAATACACTAACTTGGTAGAACACGAACACAAGTGAAGAAGCCAACACGAACATGAGTGGAGTAGTAGAAGCGAGCGAAGCGGCAGACATGAGGAGCTGTTGTCTCTTCTTCTTCTTCTTTTTCTTCTTCTTCCTCTTCCTCTTCTTCCTCCTCAAAGAGATGAGCAGAGGACGGACGCGAGTGGAGTGGAGTCTTCTTCTTCCTCTTATTATTCTTCTTCTCCTTCCTATTCTTCTTCCTCCGCTGCTCCTGCCCGATTTTGACTGGTACAAACCGGTGTGTACCGATCAAAGCGTGGACCAACACATCGGTTCGAACCAACTTCTAAAACCTTAGTTACAACCTTGGTTCATTAGTGGCGAGCAACAAGGAGAGGTGGATAAGTTTATTCCTTTCTCTCCTCTTCTTTCTCTCCTACTTTCTTTCTTCTCTTCTTCCGCTCCGCTCTACTACCAGCACCAAACTGATTTTTTAATCCTTGGTTTGTACTAGTTGTCATGGTATCTTTCTCACAAGAGGTAGTCAACCGCATGAGATTACTATGTACATGGAGTCCCAAATGTCTTCATAAGACTTCTAAATGAAGGCACTGTATAATTATAGAATAAACCTAAGTCACCAACAACTGGTTATGTATTTAAATTTTAGATGGTGACCGACTATTATGGATATAGTAAGAGCTTATACTAGGTTACTTTAGTAGAGAAGCTCTTACTAATAAGGTAATATACCATAATGCAATTTATTTTTTGTTTCAATTTATGTAAATATCACACCAACGATTCAAGAACCGTACCGTACCGACCGGTTTTGCCGGTATGGTACCGGTCCGAGCAGTCGCCGGCACCGGCACCGAGGCGGAGACGTGGAGGGAGGACTGGAGGCAGCTGGCGGCTTCGGCGGGCGCGAGGGAGGGCAGCGGAAGCTATGGCGGCTTCGGCGGGCACGAGGGAGGGTCCGCTAGCGCCTACGCCACCTGCCGCTTGACGCCTCCGGTTTGTGCTCGGTACGCCGGTACCGTACCGGTCCTGCAGCTCGCCGGAGCAAGGTCCGGTATCGGTTTTCAAAACCTTGTATCACACTAGTATTAATTTGTTTTTTTAAGATTTCAAGAACATGCGGGATGAAACATGAGCAATATCACAATTTAAAATCAAGCCAAAAAGATTTTTCTATCATGGTAAGAAAACATAATTTAATTTATATAAATTATATATCACAAGAGTTAACAAGATAAAAAGAGTTCACCTAATCGATGGAGATAAAAGTTACAATTATATAGTAGCTTTAACATATATGAACCCAATAAGATGATTACTAATAAGGACTCAAATACATAACAATACTTAATAACATTGTTATAAGTACAAAACTACTGTTATCAACTATAAACCTGAACATTATCCCTCAAGCTAGAGCATGAATATCAAACATGCCCAGCTTGTTACATGGACTTGAGGACCTTATTGAAAATGTTTACAAGTTGTTCTTTTGACTTGGTGTATGAGCACATATTTTCTTGCTAAGCACAATATCTCGAACAATGATAAAGTCAACTTTTGTATGCTTTGTTCTCTCGTAACATACGGGCATATGAATAGCTAACTGATTATCCCACTGCATCATCATCAAATTAGCACAAGAAATGCTAAAATCTAGAAATAAATTTTTAAGCCATCTAATTTTACATTAAAATGTAATTTGGGTCATAGCTCTATATTCAGTCAACTAGATCTAAGTCTTACAAATTACTAGATTCCCACCAACATATATACAAAACAAGAAATAAATCATCTATCATTTATGGTACCAATATAATTGGCACTTACAAGCTTCAATTTTAACATATACATTTTTCTTATATTTCCGTCTTTTTCCAAGAGGTTCATATGATATAATGAAATGTGTAGTGTAGCTTCTCACTGACTTTGTCTAAGTTCTTACATAAACTAGCTCAAAGTACCTACAACATTAGAAATACCAAGTTGGGTAACTTCAAAGTATATTAATTTTTCCCACCGCGTTCACTGTTTAGTCAAATCTACAAGATTACATTCATCATTGTCATAATATTTTTGACCTGAAACAATAGGTGGGTAGGCTTTCATCAAAGTATCATCAACATAAACAATAAGAATCACAAAACCAGAGTTCAAGTTTGCTACACATAAGATAGAATAATTGGCTTTGCTACAATGAAATCCATCTGACATGGAAAACTTGTGGAACCATGCTCTGGGACTTTGTTTAAGTCCATAAATTGTATTGCATAATTTGCATAGCAACTCCAAGACTAAGCAACATAATTGAAAGTTGTTCCATATACACTTCTTCAAAAAAATCCTTGTAAAAAAGATATTATATTATGGTGAAGTTGCCAATAAAGGTTGATATCTAGGAAGAGTACGTGTACAAAGTTCAACTGAGCTACAGGTGAGGTGTTAAATTAGTCAACCCTATAAGTTTGTGTCGATCCCTTTGTAACCAACCAAGCCTTATATCTATCAAGAGTGCTATCAATAATAAATTTAATCATAAGCACCCACTTACATGAAACTGGGAAAACTCCTAGTGAAGGAGAAAACTAACGCCCATGTGCCCTGTGAAAGCAAGGCTTCTATATCAACGTCCATAAATATCTTCCACTTTTGATATAGAATAATCACTTTACAATATTTAGAGATAAAAATACGTGAAATTGAGTTAATAAAGGCATGATATTGAAGAGGTTAAATGGTAAGGAACAAAATTAGAAATGTGATGAGCAAGTCCAGATCATTAGGTAAAAGACCTTCAAAAGAAAATGGGGCTGAAGGCGCCTATGCATATAAAGGGTGATTGCGACAACAATAAACCTATAACGGATGTTAGGGTAAGAACTAAAGGTTGTTCACAATAAACCTATAATGGAAGCTAGGGTAAGAACTGAAGGTTGTTCAAAAAGTAAAGGACTTGATTAATCACAATATTTGCATGAGAAGTTCCAAATTTCCACAAAAGAAATATTTGGTGTGGGATTGGTCCTACCAAAAGGGGTCCAAGGTGGGAGACCCCATAATTCATCCTTTTCCATGACTAGATTTAGAATTGAGGAGCTGCTAGAGCAACATTTCCGTGTGAGGTGATAGTCACGGTCTCACGCAAGGGATAATGCAGGATGCCATAAACTTGCATGAGATAAGAAACAGCATTTTCTAAGTTAGCTACTATAGAATCAACAATCAAAGGAGCCCATGCTATGTAGTAGGTGTCATCAAGACCAAAGAGAAAAAATCTTACCTATGCTAAAGAAGCATGGCCATATTTATAGTAGGAGGATGACAATTCTGATAGTTCATTGCACTTGCCCTTTATCATTGCATAGTACTCTTGTAAGGGCCAAATATTGTTTAAATTAAAGATATATTCATAAAGGTGATAAACATGATAGATATTCTATTGAGCACAAGTGCTGAACAGAGTATCCTATATGGCCATCACATATTGGGGACGCAACAGTCGTTTCAACACAAATGAGGAAGAGAATTAAGATAATGATCCTTCCTATGAGATCCCAAAAAGTAGTGCATAGCCTGGGCTCATAATAAATAAATTTTGTCATTTAGTTTGATTGAAATGCCAAAGGTAGCGTTAGATTAATTATTTATAGATGTAAAATATATGGAGATTAGGACGAAAAGCGAGGGTGATTAGGAATAGAAACAGAATTACATCATAACCCTAAAATCACCCAAAGAAACCCCCTCTAAGATAAAGGTGAAAAAAGAGGAAAAAACTGAAGTCATATGCCAAGTTGATAAGAAAAATAGAGTTCATCATTCAATAGAGATAAAACTTACAATCACATAGTAGTCTTAATGAATATAAACGGAATAAGACAACTATACAATAAGGACTCAAATACATAATAACACTCAATAATGTTGTCATAACTATAAAATACTGTAATAAACTATAAAATACTAAAATATGTTGGTGAACCAAGAGTGGCAAATCTGCAAACCAGATTGGGAAATCCACATTTTCGTTTATCATATTTTCTTTTATCAAATTTGCAAATCAGATGTGCAAACTCTGTTGATTGAAAATATTTGTATACAATTATATTGTGTCCAAAACATCATATTAAAATCTTTTAGCATACTTTCTTTGAGGAAACGTTCATTTTATATTTTATTTTCATTTTTAGAGTTATCACATGTGAGAAGGATTCTGTTTCATCTGTGTCATCAAAAGAAAATTTTATTAATTTTCCTTTTGATAGTCAATTTGAGTTGTTATGGTTCAATTTTCAAGATTTGTGTAGCATTTTGTATAATGAAGCTAATTGAAAATTTCAGGGACTTAGTTAACAATCCAGAAAACTTAAGGACTAAACTAAAAATATACTAATAGTACTTAAATGGCAAAACAAACTTAGAAGAATAAGATTTGACCCTTACTTTGATTTATTTGAAGAAACTAATGTTCGAATTATCGGTTCAACCGGATACCGGTCAGTACCAATCTTGTACCGGTAGTATCAATGCCTTTCGCATGCTGCAGGAGCTTCTGCCTCCAAATGGTGCTCCACCTCTACCCAGAGATTCCACCTCCGCATGCACTGCCAACTCCGCTTGGAGCTTCCACCTTCGCACACTGCGGAAGCTACACTAGCTCCAAGTGGAAGCGGAAGCACCGCACGCAACACCAGCTCCAGGCAGAGCATCCGCACACAACTCCATCCTCTAGCTCCAGGCGAAGCTTCTGCCTCTGCACACACCGCACGCAATGATGCAGTTGCTCCGCTACTTGATCCGATCCGGACCTTTGATGGACCAATATGAACTAGAAAAACCGGCCGGTTCGAACCGGTTTTTAAAACACCAAAAGAGACCAATGGAATAGTTGATGGGTAGTTACCTCTTCCCTCACCTTTTCAATGTGTTTGGTAGCAACAAAAGTAGAGAGAGGCACAAGGGAAGAGAAGTCAAATTTAGGGAATTTATCCAATAAAAAGGACGAGCAATTAGTTCTTTTGTTGAGGAAGATTTTTGTAGATGTATCTTTTAGATTTTTTTATGATGAATACTAAGAGTGTAAACCTAGATTCATATGTCTAGATGATGGAAGGAGAAAAGAGTTAGGTTCAAATTTCAAATTTGTTGAGTTTAAGCTTTGAACCAATTTGAAGGAATGAGGTGGCACAAATCTCAGCAATTGACCCATGCTACTGGCATATTATATAGTAAACTGTGAGAGAGATGAGAACAAATTGAACTTGTATTCCTGTTATACTACAACTGGGAGTAGTGTTGAACTAACTTGGTAAACAGTAGCACATTTGTTTCAGGTTTCCACACCACATTTTAACTAAGGCAAGTGCTACGCAGCTTTAGAAAGCATTAGCAGATTTGTTGTGGTTTTGATGACTTAACAATCTTAGAAAAAGGGGGGAAAACTGGCTACAACAATGAATGGTAAGTTCAAAATTTTTTTAACTTTACACTTAACGTTTAAAATATTACATTTGACATGAAAACATGGTATGAGAATGTTGGTATGTTGATGTATATAGAATATAACATTCCCGGCTAAATTTAATATATGATAATGTGCTTTGCTTAGGCACGAATATTATATGTAAGCCAGAATTATGGGTCTTAAATTTGTAAATATGGAAAATGCATGTGATGAGAAAGAATTAAATCACCAGTCAGGTGGTGTGCCAATAAAAACAATTAAATGAAGATGTTTAGAGCAACAGGCTATGTAGCAATAAAAATGTAAACAAAAGGAGGATCAAAATAGTTTACCTACAAGGACCAAATGAAGTGATTTCAAAGAGATGGCTAAAATAACATTGGTATGACAGTGAGGACGCGACTAAATGATATCATGGGTTCTAGCCAACCAATGTATGAAGATCTAGTCCGACTGGTTGTACTAGTCTACGATTGAATCGGTACATACCGACTCGTACCAGACAAGAACAAGTGGAACCGGGAGGAGTAGCAAATAAAGGAGGAAGAATAAGAAAAAGAATAGATAAGAGATACACTCGCGTCTGCCATGTTCGCACATCCAACACTTCTTCCTCTCCTTCTTCTCCTCATTCTTTTCCTTCTTCCTCTTCCGCTGCATCCTAGTGGTTCTACCGCTTGGTCCAGTATGGACCACCACCGGCTCAATACAAACCGGAAAAACCGGCGGGTTCAGACTGGTTCTTTAAACCTTGGTTCTAACAATACTAAAAGGGGTTCATGTATGTTAGATATATGTATGAAGATGAAACCTACAAGGGCATGATACTTACTGAATGAAGATATAATTGTTCATGACAAGAAGAGAGGAAGGTTACAATGCTGGGCACTCTGGTTTAGATAGCAAATGTAAAAATTATGCTAGAACTTTGTCATGTGAAGTATGATCCCCATCAACATTATGAGAATGTACTAGTTCTGATCCATATTTAGCTTTTTTGCTTATCACTTTTCAGATTTCAACGGAACACTATGGAGAATGTTAACATTTTCATTTCAAATAAATACTGACATGACATAATGGTATCCTTGCATCTTTATATGATATGATGGGAAAGTATTATGGTTAGTCATAAACTATATTTCGTGATCTTTTAATATTATGTTGACTATGTATTATGTTACTTTGTTATGGTTTGGCAGTCAAACTTAGTTATGTTTGGTGAAGTTGAGATAAGCTCAAAGGACAGTGCACTTGTTATCTTTAGGACTTTTTGTGCTTTGATCTATGCAATTTTTGGTGAACTTGCCGTACATATTACAACAGTCCGATGTGAACTTCTATATTTGATGGTTTTGAGTTTCAATGCTAAGCTGTAATTGCAAGTTGCCAGCTTGCCATGTTTAGTGATTTTATGTTTCAAACAAGGTTGTCAGGATCGAGATCCTACCTAGGAACGATAAACACTTTATAGAATCAGAACGTAGAATCGGATCATAAGATCGTAAAATCCTACCAAATCACTTAAAATATATAATTTTTAAAAATATATTTATCTAATTAGACTTAAGAGTATAAAAAATATTTTAATAAGCAATAAATAATATATAAATATATATATATATATAATATATATATATACTATTATTCAGATGTATTAATTGTATAGTATAAAACAATGAAATTGAATATTTAGGAGGTGATGGTGATGGAGATAAGTTAATAGAAGACGAATATAATAAAGATGTACAATAAAACTAGAAACAATAAAGACATGCAGTGAAATGAAGACAACAAATAAAAACATAAAAAATGATGAAGATATAGATATACATTATAATGATAATAACAAATATTATAAAGTTTATTCTAATAAATAATTAAAGTAGACAAATATAGTTGTAGATGATAACGAGCTTAAGTTGATGAATATTGGTAAAAAAAAACAAATAATAACAATTAAAGACAAAAAATTACATTACATCAATTAAAAGCTTTTAACATAATAGATTATTGATTTTTAGTATAATATAAACTTATTTTACCTATTAACTTATAATCGAGTAGGATCGATGGGATCGTAAGATACTACCCGATCCTAAGACCCAGATTGTGATATCGTAAGATTCTACCATATTTCAGATCCTACATTCGTTCCGGAACGGTTTGCCTAATTTGAGTCGATCGAAAGATCCTAAGACCCGGAACGCATTTTTGATAACCTTGGTTTCAAACTTTCGATCATAGTATACTTATTAATGATAATATTGAATATTGAGTTCATACATTGTAGTTTTATACAATGATGAGTGTTATCTAATGCTTTGGTGCTTGCATCTTAGTTGACTATGTAATGACTTTTTTGATTCAATTAAAGGCATTTGGAGAGTGTTCAAATGAAACTTTACAATTCACTGACTGATTTGGCTTATATAAGTGATATTTGCTCATTAATATAGAGATTTTACTTGAGCTTTCTCGCCTCTTTCTTTCTTACTATATATTGATCTGACTACAAAAATAAAATATCGCATGACACATTTTTTTTATACTGAGTAAATTAATCAGTTTTGACTCATTTTTAAAAAGTAGATTAGAGAAGCAATTCTTTTGGTTTTATTAAAACTTTATTTTCAGCATGTTGCATTCTTCCTAGCTCTCTTTTTGTATTTTTTTTCTCAGTATAATGGCTCATTCATAGGCTTGTAAGGTGCTATTTCTAGAGTAATAAATTATTTGGTAATTATTTATCAAAATAAGTTAATTGTTTAGTTTGTATTCTTTACAAAATTCGCTTTTTTTCACTATAGAGGTTGATCCTTTTTTTCTAATAATATAGGATATCTTGCAAGTAATTTGAACTTAAGAGCTTATAGGGATTAAATTATACTTTGTAAATTTGAGAGACTAATTTGTAGATTTGAGAAAGGATTAATTTGCAAGTACACAAATTATTGTAAAACACTTAAAGCACACACAAGTTCATGTGATCTTACTACGAGATACTATATAAAGGAAATCTGCCATTTTGACTTTACGCCCCCTAATATACCTTTTTCATAAGCATTAAAAAGAAAAACTAAAAAAATTTCCAGTCTAGTCCACTCTGCCTTTTTATAAACAGCCAAAAGAAAATTATTAATTCTTACTTTCCCTATGGCAATTTCATTCTCCCACAATTTCCAGTCCTTCCATGTAAGCATAGCCTTAGTTAACCTCTTTCAAGTAGGAAAAGAATACGCATGCATCCATGTAGAAGTGATAATGTAAGAAATCAACCACGTATCCAGACTTTCAAGGGCATAAAAAAGGAAAACAACAAATATGGTTCTTCAACATGGAAATACATTAAAGCAAATTCGAGATCCTATCATGCAGAACAATAGCTATAATAGCATGATATATAGGTCTGGTAAGTTTAGCAACTCAAGCATGGTTCACCTTGAACTTGAGGGTGTTATTGATTGCATCACTGACAAGCTCCCAATTTGGACCCATATCGTGAACAAGGACAACAAGTGCCTGTTTTAGACAGATTATGCAATTGAAAATCTTTCTACTGACAGGAACAACAACGAAAATGGCAGAAGAGAATAGCAACCTGATCTTCAAAATTTGACCATGGACTTCCAGATCCGGATTGACCAGCAGCCATCTGTTGCATGGAAATAGATTTTCCAGAAATAAAGAATAAGGAAAAATGTTGAGCTAAATATAGACAATCAACTCATCTGAATTCATATTTCTTTATGATAAGAAGTAAAAGACTTCTTTTCTCTGCACTAAGAACCTTAGGCTTGTAAGTCGAGAACACACAACATAAGGAACACACTGCTGAAACTAAACTAAACACCACTGATGTGATAGACCGAACACTTAGTTCGACAGTGAATGCACCAGACAATAGAACATGTGTCCTGACAGATCTAATCACACTAGTCCAGTAATGCTGTCGTTAAATGAGTAAAATGGAAGGAAAAGATCATACCTTCAATGCCTTATTCTTTCTTGCACGGTCCCGGTTAGCAATAATTTTGATAAGCTTATTTGAATTGGACATATTACTCATCTGCGAAGCAACTGGCGATGGCAATGATCCAGACACAGGGACAAGTGCTTCAGCAGAAGCCTCAGAAAGCTGCTTCAAAAGTTTAGGCTTCTTAGCAGCATGTTGTCCGTAAATTACTGGAATCATGTAACAGAGATCATTAAGGAAATATACTAACCAAATAATGTATCTTTGTTTCTTAGATACATTTTCTAATTAATAGCACAACGAATAAAAAGAAATTACCAGTGCCTCCATTTGAGTCATAATTTTGAGACTCCAACCTCTTTTTAACATGTTCCTTCTGAAACCCAAAACGAAGCATAGAAATTTAACATAAACTCAGAAGAATCAAGTAATGAATTGATGGAGAACAAGAGGCTTGTTTAAATTTGAGTCAGCAATTGGAATAAGGCAGATAAGAGGAGGGCCACAGAGAAAAAACATTCTTAGAGGAAAACATTTTTGGATCCCATGTGATACTCCATGATTTACATTAGGCGACATCAAAAAATAATCTAGTAACATAAACGGTAAAAATCTTACAAATACTATTTACCTGTTCCTGATGAATCATGGTGTCAGCTTGCAATCTTTGTTCATAGAATGACCCCTGCATTGAACCCTGATATATTACACAGAATCAATCAAACCAGAAACATTCAAGAAATAGGATTGGGCAGAAAAGATATTTACCCTTCCAGGAGTAACTAAAAGACTACGGTCATCCAAGTTTAGTGAATTCTTATATCCTAAATGCTTGGGTTTCTTTTTCTTCTTCTTAGATTTGGAGGATATTTCATTATTATCAAATGGAAATTTCCTTTCAAAATCCACTGTCGTTTCAAATCCGGGGTTTTTCCTGGGCACTGATCCACGATGCAATGAACTTTGGTCGCCTAGGAAAGAACTTGTGTCTTCACTCGAAGCATCTGTTTTACTAGTCATTTGCAATGGTGCAGTAGTTCCAGGAGGATAAGGAGTGACGATCCGCTGTCTACTAGATGTCCTTACACGTCTTGTTGGAAAGGAACCAACATTAAAGGTACTTGAATTTCTTTTCCCATTCAATACAAAAGGTTGATTTCCCAATTTACCTTCTGGTTCATAAGAAAAATAACCACCTTCACTCACTCTTGTGGCATTGGACTTCTGTATTATGTCTTTTCTCTTTTTGTGAGAATGTTTTGATGGTAATCCAGTTTCAAAATTTTCAGCAAAAAGATATGTGCCTGTTTCACCTTCATCCTCTTCGTATGCATTTTCCCTCGGTCCACCTATTTCCAAATATTGTGAGAAGATTTGCTGTAAAAATAAAAATATATGATTGAGGGAGAAGATAAAAATTACCTGATACAGAATTACATATCGACGTCTCACAATCATCTTGATGCATAGAGTTGCCAAGTTTCTGTAAAAGACAATAAATATTATTATACTAGTGCAAAGCATTTTAGTCTCACGTTGGTGAGGAATGTATATTGTAACGTTAAGTTGAACTATATAAACCATGAACTACCTCATTTAATTGAATAAAATCTTTTTCCTCTCTAAGTCCAAGTTTTACTTCTCTTTCTTCGATTAATACCAAGGACCAATCTTGCTCAACATCCCTACAGCCTGCCTGCTGCCCTCAACCCTACAACCCTGCAGCCACCCTCCATCAGAGCCCAGCACCCTGCAGCCACGATAGGTCCCCTGTTGCCTTCACAGCTGATAGTGATCCTTTCCCTTCTATTGGTCTAAAGCTTCATCATCTTCTTTCGTTTTACTCTTGCAGCCGCTTCACATCTCTTCCTCTCTATTAAGTTGACCTTAACCCTTGCAGCCCCCAAGATCTCTCCCCACTTCTCTTTCTCTTTCGTCCTACATTTCCTCCTCCCTAGTGTCAGGGTAAGTGCGTCCGTGACACTAGGGTTGAGCATGCAAACCTGTTGATGCCTAAACCCTATGGTTTATTCCTCTCCTTGACTAAAACTAAATATAGATCTCTCGAACTCACTGTACGTACCTCCTTCCTTATTAGTGCCACTATTAATATTTAATATTACCAACTATATACTCTAGGTATGAGCACTTTGATTCTTTTTCATATTGCAAGGGAAGCTACAGTATCTTGAATCACTTTCAATGTTCACAATGTCTCCCACAGTGCTAGGCAAACTTTAAATTATGTCATCCTTAGCTCACCAAGGACATTGAGCTTCCTTTTTCGAGTAGCATTACTGTTGTCCATTATATGTATGTCTTAGATAAAATATAATCTCTAGAGTGGAACACGATATACCTATACACTTTGTATGAGTTCTATAATCCAAAGCAGGAGAATTAATCTCTCCAAGAGTACTTACTACTCTTTTTAAATACCAAGTGGGATGAGTTATAGATCAGCCGTTCCTCAACTCATCAGATTGTACATCTTCTCATGCAGTGTAAGGCTTTTATTTTATCCTAGTCCCTCTATGGCCTCATTGACTCATAATTTATTATTTGAAATCATCACCTCAAGAATGCTGCTATCAAGGACCTTGAGGACGCCCTCTTCATGCTTTGGTTTTCCGTTAAGGGCTCATTTGATAATGCCCTCTATTGCTACTAACTCCTTAGTCCTAGCAACTAGTGGCATACCCGGTTCGCTATTGAATATTCATTTGTTGACTCTTATCCTCCATGCATCCACTGTGATCACTCCAAAACTATCTTTCAGAACATTGATGTTAGAAGTTTCATCACCTATAGGAATTGAGTTTACACCTAGCTTGATGGTCATTATCTCTACTACCATGTAAGAAATGTCCCTCTAGTCATCGTGTGTCTCTTTCTATCTTTGTTATTACACTTACAAAAGATTAATATAGCTTCTTTAGCCTCCTCTTCTACCCCCTGGGTTCTCACTGGAACCTCTTCCCATACAATAGATGATCATTTTTTTTATATTCACATGTCTCCTAAATTATCACCTATTTCCATTGCTAATGGTTCTGCGAATCTGCTCATGAATTTAGCTCGATTCATACATATTCAACTGCTACCCATATTGTAATTTATGTTCCTACATTTCTTATAAATCTCTTATCTATTAGTGATACTAATAACCCTTTACATTATTCAGTGAACATTTTTATATCCATTTTATAGGATTTGCAATCAAAGGTGATGATTGATGGGGAGCGTGGGTCTAGGGTTTCTATTTCCTTCCAAATAGGCTTTCTTGTTCTCTTTATTCTCACTTCCATTTTGCAATCTTCAAACTAGTGGCATTATTGTTTAGGTCACCCCTCACTACTCAAAATAAGCAATCATTGTCTCTTGTGCCTTTTTTCTCTCTTCTTATAAAGCTTGGAAGTTAGGCAAGCATCACCATGTATCCCTCCTTTCTTGTATGAACAAACAATGTACCTCATCGTTTGAGTTAGTATATTCAAGTCATAGTTCCATGTCTTCTATCTCTAGACATGGCTTTTTATTACCTTTATTAGATGATTATTATCACATGACTTTGTATACATAAAAGCGAGGTTAGTGTTTTTGACATTTTTTATTATTTTTTTGCAAGAAATAAAGTCAAATGTGGAACATACGATTGTAATCACATGACAATATGGTGTTATTTTACCACCTTTCGTCACTTTAAAGGCATTCTTTGTTAGACCATTTGTCCTATACCTCTCAGTAGAATGGCATTCCTAAGAATAAGAAAAGATGTTACTATCTTTCATGTGCACACAAAATCATATTGTATTGGCATTCTTCTGATTTTTCTTTTTAAAAAAATTTCTTTTCTTGTGTCTGCCCTAGCTTATCGTCTTCCATTTAATAGTCAGTTTTGGGTCAATTTGCTCCGTTCACTCTCTCTCTTCAAATAAGACTTAGCCTTTGCATGCTACAATGTATCTTTATTAGATACACGTGCTCAAAAGAACTATCATTGGTATGCTCTAGTAGCTTATAGACATTATATGTGATCTACTTTCTTCGAGTCTTCCTTTTTCTACTGCTTCATCGATCTCATCTACTACACCTTTCCCTATACCAATACTGATCCTCTATGTTGTTATCCCATGGCCTCTCCTTATTTAGAGGTGTAAACAATCTTGACCATTGCCACTAGTCTTCATCTGTCACTTTTTCCCTCAAATATATCAACCATCCATTTGATCTGATTTTGACGTCCTTATTGCTCCTCAAAAAAGTAAATGATGTACTACTTCACGCCCGCTTGATAACCATTTACCTTATGATCATTTGTCTCCTACATTTTAAACTTTCCATTATCCTTGTTCAATATCCGTTCCTGTAATTCCGCATGAAGCAATTATAATACTCCTTGTTCAATATCCGATCGTCACTAGAAGAAAATAATTATAATACTCCTGTTTTGTTCCCACTTCACATGATAAGTGGGAGACAATTGCTACACTATATAAGACCAGCTTACTACTTAAGTTGCATAAACTTTTTAAATTATGGGAGGTTTTACGGAGGTTGTAATAAATGGTATCAAAATAAACTTAGCCCTATATATTTAGAGGGTTCAATAAAAAAAGGGCGTGGATAATAGAGCCAAGATTTTGAACATTGATCAATACCAGTGCACAAGTCTTGGGCTAGACTGTACGTATCAATACGTACCTACATACCACACCAATTAGTACCACTCAAAACTTATAATATATATATCCATATAGATGGTAGAATCATTATGGGCTATGAGTTAGGCCTTAGGCACAACAAGAACATCAAGCCTTAGTCTTACATAGGAAATGAAAGAAGAATTGCCATAGTATATAAACTTGGATTTAAGAATTTTATACAGAGTCATGTTGTTTTAGGCTCATCAAGTTAATAAATATCTTTTCTCATTAGGCAGGTTAAAACAAGTTACGACAATAAATAAAGCATATGAAGGCACTAATTTACCTTAAGTGGAGCAGCTCTCCCATATTATTGTGTTTCCTTATGTTGTTATCAATACAACTCACTATGTTGATACACGCAGATATAAAGGATGACAAAGACATAAGTATAAGAATATAGGATGATGTATGCCTCAGATTGGTTCTATTAAATTAAACACTTGTGGCTCCTTTTAGTGTGATATGTGCTATACAAACTAGAATGCATCTGACTCAATCTGAATTTGTGTTATACTCTTAAGGGCAAGGCACTACTCTAGGGGTTTCAAGTGGCATTGCATCTTCATATCGAGAACTTAAATACAAAAGCCAATTTTATAATATTAGTTGATACTATCAATTTAGTAAAATATCATATTCTAATTCAAATTGAATATATAGTTCAAAAAAATTAAATTTTCACATCACTTTTTTGAAAAAGATGACTTGTATACATGCATATTCTATTCCTATAGAGAAATGAGCTAATTAACTTCCTTTAATTAGCTAATAAATATGTTAACATCTACAAATATTTGAGTTAACATCTACTAGGGTGCCATGTAAATCTTCTTTGATTAATAATATTTTGTTTTGAAAATGAATCATTGATTAAGGTCTCAATCTATGTGGCACAGTCAAGCAATATTGGCCCACAAGTTATCAAGACCCTGAATGCACATCGGTAACACTCATGCTATTACCTAATAAATATGTTTATCTTCATCTATCAGCACCAGTGAAGCTCCAAATGCCATATTTGAAATAGTCGTAAGCCATGAAACCTTAATATAGACAGATACAAATATATATATATATAGAATGAGGGAAAACAAGGGAAGTATACTGCTTGTCTTGTTTTAAAGTGGTGAAAGTAAATTAAAACAAAATAACTACGATTTACTTTGTAGTACATCCATTGGGACTCCATAGATTCTCTGTATGCCTGCATCGCACGAGCTGGTACTGTATAGTAAAGACTTCCCTACACAAGAAGCAAACATGTATGAGATGGAAATCAAATGTAGTTGAGTTAAAAATTAAAGGCATAAGTAGCATAAATTTTTGCCACTTTTATGCCACAGGAACCAAGAAAGTCCAATAAATATTGACGTACAAAAATTTTCAACTCAATAACACGATTGATCAACAAAAACAAAATGGCAAAATAAGATATTTCTTGTACAAGAGAAATAGAATACTAACCCATACTTCTGAAAGTTGATCTTCATAAGGTATTTCCAAAATGCGTGAACCATTTTGACAACTGGGAGTGGCAGGTAATTCACCCAAAACAGAATGACATCCTGCACTGTCATTATGTTTTAGGAACCTAACTGCGTAATCGAGGACAGTACGTGGATGCTGCTTAGAAAAGAATAAACCATATCAGATATCAAACAAGAATAATTAATGTGTTAAGTGTCTGTAAGAATGCAATGAAAATCTCGAGTAAAAAATTATTACAATTTGAACTCATGCAACAGGCATATAGTACCAGCCACCAACCCCCTCATCTTGTCTCTCTCATATGCTCTCTTCCCTCTCTCTCCTCTACCTCCACCTATCCACCCATCATACCTTTTGCCAGCTTACCCTTCCGGCCTTCCCTCCATTCTCTTTCATTGGAAAATGCAGTGACCACCTATAGCAACCACCATAAGCAATAGTTGGTCATCATCTATTGTCCTTCTTTAGTTCAGTCTCCCCCCCCCCCCCCCCATCCTTGCCTTAACCTTGGAAATCTTGTTTGTTACCATCTTCTCTCACAACAAGGATGAACTTCTTTAGGTGTCTTCAAGTTACTCCTCCAACATTGATGACTACAACTTATGATGCTTTCGTTTTCACTACTACTAACAACTCTACATCCACTTGGTGGGTGTTCTTCACATTGTTGTGATAGTGACCATGATTGTTTTCCTCCTTGTCATTCCAATCATCCCTTTAAATGTTAATAGAACAAATATGGCAAACCATCCATTGTCAAAATTCTCTCTATCAAAACCCTATGCCACCTCATAGCATAGCTTCTAGTATCACCATCTCTAATTGAAGAGCATGAGCGACTTCTCTAGTCTAGCTCCATCACACACTTCTCTTTTGTCTCAACTTAACCTACTTATGGTATAGCTTCCTTGGCTTATTTAGGTATTTCTGGGGTTTTCATTTGAGGGAGTTCTATTGCATAATAGGCAATCGTATTTTATTTCCTAGTTCATTTCTTGATACTACATCCACGTCACTATTATTGATGACTTCTTTGCCACTGCTCATAACCATGGTATAGTATATACTTATTATGTCATCACTATCGATCATGTTTTTTATGTGCCAAAACAATTATGTTATTTTGTTGCTTGTTATCTTACTAGATCAAACCATCTCAGTTCACAGTTCCATTTTATATAACCTAAAGAAAAAGGGCAATGTTTGTAGAGGTATTTCCTGTAATGTCTACTTGCTTGTTGATCATCCATATGAGCTAGCTTTGTCATCCACCATCAACCCCCCCCCCCCCCCCCCTCCTTTCATATAAACATATAAACGGTATTATCATCACTTGCATCATCTAGCAATTTTTATCTTTATTCTCAGTTCATAGTTCCATTTTATATAACCTAAAGAAAAAGGGCAATGTTTCTAGAGGTATTATCATCTAGTGCATCATCTAGCAATTTTTATCTTTTATTGCCAGCTATGTAGTGTAAATCAAGGATTTAAAAATCAATCTGCCATGCCCCCTAGTCCGTCCTAGTCTAACCTTGTATCTACAAAGGTACAAGGTCGGCATTGAAACTAGTCAATACCATTATATATATATATATATATATATATATATATATATATATATATATATATACATACACATGTGTATGTATATATACACAGTATATATATACATACAAATATATCTGTATATTTAAAACATTGGTGTTAATAAACATAGTAGTAAACTAGTAATGCTTGACAAGTGGTCCATTCCAATATCTAGGTACCTGATTATATGTGAATTTTTTATTTTTGGTATTTTGTCACTTATTGATATTATTCTCACATGACATGACTCTATCTCATTAAAATGAATCTAAGGTATGATGCTTTCAAAGTCATATCATGGATAAAAATTAAATAATGTTTCTATAGAATTCTTATGCATTGATAATATTGTCGAGTGCATTCACTATTTCTCGTCAATATCATGGCATCATTGCAAATGCTTTGAGCACAAGTTAGATTTGTTGGTTTCCCAAACTTCAAGATAAATCAGTTAGAAGTTTGAAAGTGAAGACTAGTTTTAGCAATGAACCCTAGAAAGAAGGCCAATACATTGAGATGAACACTTCCACAAACATGATATCAAGTAATCAACAACAATAATGTCTAGTACCAACTGTCCAACCTGTCCTGCCTCTACTTCCGTCTTTTTGGCATTTAGTAGCCCAAGCCTGTCTGATTTGCATTCATGATGCATTGCATTCGATGCCTTGTCATTCATGCAGATAACCTCAGCTTCATGCCAGAAGTGGATAACTGAATTAGCCAGACTATTAGTAGCATTTTTTCGCATGCGCAATATGTTTGCCTGCTCAAACTTCGCTCGGCCACATGAAGCAATCAATCGAGAAACTTGGGAAGCAGCTGCAGTCTTCCACAACCTCTCCTGCATCCAATTATTTAAGAATCCTTGAATGGAGCATTATGGCAATAGAAAAGTAAATACATTTGCATCTTAACTAATGAAAAAATAGGTATAAAATAAATTCAGTGGTCAAATAGCCATTTTGAGTATCAATAAGATAAAATAACGGGAATTTCTAGAACCTGCATGAAGTCATTCGCCATCCATGCCATTTCCTCCAGCACAAAATCCCAGTGGCACTTTCTTTGCTTCTCAAAATGTGTATTACTAGTGGACAGTTCTCCAGCTCTTTTAAGCCTTGCCTGAAAAATTAATGTATTGGATCTTTATAGATAAATGCTCTCATGAATCAAAGAAATACCACAAGGACATCTGACCAAACCTCTATTAATCTGGCTTCTTCTAGTATAGCTTCTTCATGTGCCTTCTTCTGATCTGCTGTGGAAATCTGGAGGTCAATGGTTTCAGATGCAGTACTTAGTTTCACAAGGATGGTCTTTGGAGAATGAGAAGTCAACAAGGTTGCACCATCCTTTCCTATGCAACTTGAATCACTTAAAGAATTGTTCGACTTTACATCTGTCTCATATATAATTTCTCCATTTAGTTTCATAGGTTCGGAGTTGGTAACAGGTACAACTTCACTCAGCATCCTTATTTTACTGTCACAAGTTTCATCTTTCATCTGAACAGCCGAGTTGCTAAGATCTTGTTGAATCGATTTAGATGCGTCATTAGTGTCATTGACAACATCTGATTTGAACAAATCATTATCTTTTAAAGGTTTATTAGACATAGACTCTTTAAATGTTGACTGGTCTATAAACTCTCCACATGGCATACCATCACTTGGCATAAAGGACTGATCTCCATCAATACTGTTGATGGTACAAGTACTGTTTGTTAAAAAAATTTTTGATGTGGCATCTGCGGTACAGTTTCTCTTACTTCTCCCCTCAACAGATTTTTCATAACTAGGATCGTTCTCATCAAAATTAGTCATGGTTTTATCTGGAACACCAGATTCATTGTCATTTCCAGCATCATTTATTTCCTTACTTTCATTTGACTCCAGTGGCGTAGAAACTTGACCAGCTGGAAGAGAACCATCATTGAAAGCACCTTTAGGAGCTTTCTCAGCAATAGATGAAGGTTGGTTAAAGGGGTCAATTCCTGGAGAAGTTTCAGTTGTGTTGACATCTTTTCCACCCTCAGGCAAAGCATCTATTGTCATGTCAGTAGACTCAGTTTTCACGTTACTTTTGTGCACCATTGCTAATGATTTACCTACACGATCATCTGCAACTAAAGTCCTCTCTTTGAAATCAACATCTGGGTTTCCAGCCATGGAGTTTGCATTGGAAGCAACAGCATGATCTTGAACTACTAATCTTGTTAAAGACTCTTTGACATCACTGGAACCAGGAATGGACGAAGATGTAATGGAAGCTCTATTAGCATGTCGAGAAGCCAAATCAGTCAAAGTTAAATTGGCACTATCACGGCTTGTTCGTGTTCTATTGCGCCGCGCATAAGCCTGGCTTTTTGCCCCAAGACGAAAAATAACAGAGTCATCTGTTCCTTTCACATTGTTACATCCATCAACATGAGAAACTTGTTCCAAAAGAGCAACACTGCCTCTTTTGCCTCTATGTTTAGCACTTCTCTCTCCATGAAGTTTGGTATTTTCCCCATCCAAAAGCAATAAATTGTCTCCAATGTTAGCTTCACGACCAATAGAGCCTCCTGGCCTCCCACTGCTTTCCACTGAGTCCCCATGTGGTGAAGCAGCCAGTGTGAAGCTACCTTTCGCTTCACTGTCAAGCAAAATCAGAAAACAGAAACAGGAAAATACTGGAACATCAGAAAGTTATGTTTGACAGTTTGACTTAGATATAATGTTTTTATTCTCAATCCAAACCAGACAGTAAGTCTGGTATATAATGTTCCGGTTATAGACCAGTACATATACCCTATATATACCAATTTACACAAAATATAAAAAATAATAAGTATGATACTGGTCTAGGCGTACTATATGTCAGTACGTACTGGTATCTACTGATCTAAGCCAAGACCAGTAAACCAGCTTGAACCAGTACTTTAAACCATGGTTTGACTTAATACATACATATTATGTAACTTCATAGAAACAAGGACGAAACCTGGTTACATATAGGTCTGCATGCTGATCTGTAAGAGAAGTAGATTGTACACTAACTGCAGCTCCATGAAGAAATTTGAAATCCAAGGGATTGCCCCCCTACAATATTCAAAAGGGATTTAACAATATAAAACAAAGTTGAAAAGGAAATCAAATTCACAAGTCATCATAACAGATCTGGTGCAAAACAATATCAGAATGTGGATATACTTTTTCAAGAAATTCCAACTCTCTTCTCCTCTCTTCACGAATATCAAATTCCTGCCTGTAGTTACAACAGTAAACCATTGAGAAGATTTATAAATTTAACATGTTGCATGTAAAAGGTCAATCAGCACAAGCATCCATATCGTTAACAACTTACTGCAGCTCAGCCTGTGCCTTCTCAAATGCTGCATGGTGCGGTGATGTTTTGGTGTCTACATCATGTCCACACTCTACAACACCTCCCATGGACTTGAACTCAGCATTTACTGGAACTGGAAAACCTGGGCTAAGCCCATACATACTTGTATTTCATGCTAGCACATGTAAAACTCTGGTGCATAGATTTCCTCAAATTCTGAAAAGCAAAGAAATTTCTATAAAACATGAAAAACATAAGGTAAGCAAGTTATCAGATGCAAAAGAACAGAAAAGGAACTAAAACTACAACAATACCATGAAGAATGAGGAGCGTTATTTGTGTTAGGAAGAATGTCATCCATAAATGTAACCGAATTATTCGCTAGTAAGGGGTTAGATAACTGAAAGAACAGTAGGAACGCCACTAGGATAAATCTAAAAGGCAACCTTTAAAAACTTGCAATGACTGTACAAGCCAAGGAAGCTAAACACAAGCAAATGAGACATAAAATTCAACTTTCGTTCCATGTACATGGCTAAACACAACAAACTTACATTTTAGCAATAGTTCCATGATAGTGGTATTATACATTTATCAATGGGAGCTCATGCCCTACAGTACAGACAGGTTCAAGCTGAATTATTGCTCGGTTGAGCATATGTTTATTAACAAATACAAATTTGAATTTTCTCGGTAGAAACACAATCAGCAAGCTAAAGATTACATCACTACGTCCCATAATGTAGCATATAGAAAAGAATGGCAGATAATAGATACAAGTTCTTGACCATAGAGGATCAGTATGTACCTATTGTAGACTATCTAGAATAGAATTAAGATCATGCACTTACTTTCTGTATACTATGAATAAATATAGCACAAATAGTAATCAAAATAATTATTGTTTTTAAATAAAAGCAAACTAATTAACAGTGAAGCCAAGTGGGAAGCAATATCCAATGCATATCCGACAAAGAAAACAGTTAGGATCAAGGACGTAGATTACGGTAGATAAATTTCAAGTAGCAAAAGGAAATGAGAATGATGAACTTGTTCCACTACTACGCATCCTGTCACGAAGCCAAATTCCTCTGCGAAGTAAAAAAAAATAAACGTGCAATCAAACATCTTTCAGCTGGACAAAAGACGATAAGTGATACATAACGAGCATTGGCATTCTTAGGAGTTATTTGCACCAGATAACAAGTGGCGTTCAATGAAATATAATCCTAACTGGTCATAACTCATGGACAGTGAAGCATCGACTTCGATGTCCATGAAAAACGAATCAAATGACTATTGCCCAAAGCTACGGAGTAAAATTCAGAGCTCATCACTTGAACAAAAAAAAAGAGTTCCATTTGCATCCAGAAATCTCAGCATAACAGTCAAAAAATTAGGACCTTTAAAGCAAATACGAAGGCGCCAAGTTGTTCAGCAATGGAAAGCACAACAATTGGATCGAATGACAGGGCCCGAGCCGGTGCAGGCGAACTCGTCCTCGCAAGCGGAGGAAGAAAGGAAGCGGCGTATTCCGACGCCGGGCAGACCCACGGGTGAGGTAGATTACTTAGAATGGTAATTGATGATGAATGAGCTCGCCGGAGGGCCAAACAGGGAGGCGCGGGTTAGGGTTAGGGCTCGAAGGAGGGACGAAAGGAAAAGAGACAAAAAAAAGCACAAGATCGATGCTGGCGTTTCTGCAAATCAAGGTAGAATCCGAAGGGATTGCGGGAAGGCAAATAGGGTTGTCGGAATCGAGGCTTCGTAGTGCTCGTGATCGAAGTTGAGAGAGGAGGAAGGGAAGGCTACGACGAAGTGGGAGGAGATCGGAGATCAGATGTAAGAGCTCGCAGATGGCTCGACCGGACCCGACCAATTTGCCATATGGTTGGAACCCGAAGATGGGCTCAATGACCTGAGTGTTAGCCTATTGGAATAACAAATTCGCCCCTACGAATACGCTGAATGGACCCCAAGTGTGCCTGGACGGACCAGATCCGATCAGTGCTATAACTCTATCTGAGGAGCCGTTCGGATCAACCAACAAACTCATTTGAAGATGAGCGAGATGATATGATATACACATAAACCTTTTACGCAGTTTAGAAGGTATCCATGCCATAGCACTATCTAATCTTGTAGTAAACGATCTACTGCTGTGCAATTTTGCAAATGAGATGATATATATGTATATATAATCCATCAAATTGAATATTATCGATATTATAGTGAATTTCTATTTTGATCTTTTTCATGTCATCTTTTTGAATTCCATTTGCTCTTAGGTTATACAAGTCATGTATAGGGCAAGACTGATCATCTTTACTTGACTTTGATAGGTTATCCAAATAATAATGATTTTAAGATTGTACTATGATAAGTTGATTATCAATGTGTATTTGCATTTTTTTTTATTTCTATTTTATGTAATGCATATTACATAATGCATTAGTTTTTAAAATAATTCTTGTTAAGTTGAATTAAAAAATTGATATCTCAATCAAACTTAGTAGACAATACTTAATCTTATTTTTCCCAAAATGGACTACTCTATATAACCCGTTAAAGGACTTAGGGCCAGTTTAGGGTTGATTCTACTTCTAGCTTTTGCTGGTCGAAGAATTACTGGTTGAAAGGTAGCTGGCTAGGGGAAACAGAAGCCGTTTGGGAAACTTAAGTGCTGTTGCGCAAAATAAAATTAGTGTACTATTATATTAAGGACAAATTGCTTAATCCGCGTTTCTTTTCTTCCCTTACACAAATTGCTAATTTGATTTTCTTTTCTTTATACAAGTCACCTCTACCGTGTAGGTGGCTATCGAGTCTCAAACAGTTGAATTGACGTAGACGCCACCCACAAAGCCAGCCCGCAAAGGTCCAAACGAGCTCGGCAACCTCCTGCTCGACTGGATCTGTGACCAGCCCACTGCAACTGACGAAATACGAAAGCCCAAATTCCAGAAGATACCTCCACGTGGACGATTTTCCATTTCGCACAGCTGGATATTGTAACTAATCCTTGATTATCGTAGCCAACTTGTGCTAATCTCTCTGCTTGTTTTTCTATAAATAAGGCTCACTCCCCTCGAGAAGAGGCAGAGTCGAATGTATGTTTCTTTCTTCTAGTTTAATGCAGTAGTTCATTTCTTTTCTCTATTGTTAGAAGGGTGAATCGTCCCCGCCCAGGCTGCTCGACGGTGAAGTGTCCCATCGTCACCCTTCTTCTCTTCGTCGCTACAAGCCCCGGCACGAGCTTCTCTTCCCCCTAGAGATGCAGCGCGGCCGATGATCCCTTCGTCTCCTATAGACAAGGCGATCCTACTTGTTCAAAACCACACGGAGACTGTCTTAGGCAGATCTTGGTGAGGTCGATCTCCGAATATCTTCCTGTAATGTCCCTCTTGTGTAATATGATTCGGTGTAAGCAGGGAGTTCTGGCGACGTGAGTTCGACGAGGTCATGCTGGATGGACAGCGGAACTGGTTGTTGGCGTGCGCGGCGAAGAAGCCCCTTCCTCCTTCGGTGAGTAACTGAACTGAGTGAATTCCTTAGAATTTCGTCGCTAATAATCTGCGGGATTTGTTGTTGCTCCGATACGATTTACTACTTCATACATCATGATTTTTGCTGGTGCTCGTCCTTTCTTCGATCTCTCTGGGATTTATTGAATTGTACGCCAGTGTTTCCTCCCTTCTTCTCCTATCCCCTCTCATGCAACCGCGAAATTCATCATCAGCCAAGATCGTCACTGTGGTTCCACCATGAATGATTGGATCCAGAACCATCCCCATACACGCTCTGCTTCAAATTGGTATCAGAGCAAACATCTGATCCACTCACTGCATTATTCAGCATCTTTCCGAACTTTTTTTTTCTCATCTGTTTTACACCATGGCTAATCGACCATCCAACTACTAGCGACCTACCCCAACAGAGCCAGCACATAACCTAGATACCACTGAGCTCCCAAACTCGTTGATAGCAAAGTTGATAGATCGAATAGAGGCGTTGGAGGTAGCTGTTCAACGATCCAATGCTCGCCTAGAGCAGTTAGAAAACTCTCCTAGCCTGCGTGGCACTCCTCCTCTGCCCCCAATAAGGGCGGCGTCTGAGGAAATACCAAGGTTTCTTCCGGACCAAACCTTTAGGGAACTTCCCCGTCGCCTCCCTATGCGACGTGAACGAAACGGTGAAACCCGTGAGGAAGAACTTGAGTGGGAACCTAGCCAACACCGGCCACGTATAGCCTACCCTCGCTCCCAAGAGGACGACGAGGTCAGGCGTTTTGTAAAACTGTCGCCTCCTCACTTTGATGGAAGCCTAGATGCGTGAGTTTTCCTAGACTGGGTTACTGCAATTGAGCAGTATTTTGACTGGAGTGGCATGCCTGGAAACATGCGAGTGAATGTTGCCCGGCTGCTGTTGCTCAGGCCTGCCAAGCTCCACTGGCTCCATATCGAGTGACAGCGAGAGCGAGTTTATCTTCCTCCTATTATCAGTTGCGAAGAAATGAAACTGAGACTGACAGAGAAGTATGCACCTCCTTGTTACCGACACCGGTTGCTCGATTAGCTCAGCCGCCTTTCCCAAGGGAACGTATCTGTATCTGAGTATAGAACCCAGTTCGATGAGTTGCTCATTCGAAGCAACCTTGAGGAGGATCCCAGTTTCACTGTCGCCCGTTTTAAGAACGGGCTTCGACCTGACATTCGTCGCTCCCTCACTACGAACATTGATGACTCCATCGATATTCTTTACCAGCAAGCCTATGAGGTTGAGCACGATCTTAAGAAAGCTTATGTCCGGAACTCTTACCCCATAACTGGACCTTTCCTGCCGCCTCAATGGACAGATCCAAATCCAAGTAATTCTGCTAGAACCTCTGTCCCAGAACCCCACGCTTCCCCCCTCGCCTCCGATAAAGGCAAGTCTGTTGCCCAAACCTTGCTCAGCCGACCTACTGATAGCCATTCCGCAAGTATACGGACTATCGAAGTAATATAAATGTATCGATCCCACAAGGACCAAATACCAAGTACCGACTGATTTTATTATCGCAAGCTAGACGATCCTTTAGGGGGTGTGAAATGGTTGCTAAATTAAGACTAAAGAGGTAAGTACAGTAACTAAATTGAAAAGCAAGTAATCGCACGACTAGGGGTCCAAGGATGCAAGGGATCAGGGCTATTGTCCACCACCTTGACGTGTTATGCATGGGTAAAATAATAATATGAAAGTCCCTTTTTAGTCCTTGGGTAATCCAAAGATGTGCAGGTTGTCCTCTCTCGAGCGATGCAACTTGCAGCTAGGTGCTTACCCGATTAAACGTCTACCGTCGTAGTACGCACAACCGAATAAACCTAGTGAGTGCCGGATTGTGCATACCATCCCATCATTTGTACATGTTGTCCCCCCTCGAAGATGCAACAAGGTGCTTATACGATTAAACGTCTACCGTCGTAGTACGTACAACCGAGTAAACCTAAAGGGTGCAAAATGGTATACACTACCCATATTCAATCAACCACTCTCGTGCGATGATTGAGATACTCCTACCTAGGGTTTACAACATCCGGACGTGCCTCTCGGCTTTACTAGATGTCTAAAAACATGAAGATAACAAAGTGAAATACTCCATTCAATTCACGAGATGCAACTAGGCAAGATAGGAAAATCTAGGGTTCGTGCAATAAAGTTATCATCCACACATAAAAACGTTCAAGGGGCTTTTCCCAGCCCTGAAACAAAGTTTAAGCTACAATGCTCATGTTCCAAAGCAAAGAACAAATCGGTTTCAGCATTCCATCCATGGATAATATAGGCGATTGAATAAGTGAGAAATGAGAAAACAAAACTCCCTCAAGTAGGAAGAAGCCGCCTGGTGTAGCCTCCTCTTCCTCTAGTCGGTCGTCTTTCTCCTTCACGCTCTCGCGTGGAAGGGTTTTCTTCCTCAGCTCTCCACTAAGCAGTCACTCCCTATGTGTGTGCATGAAAGAATCGTCCGCCGAATCCTCTCTCGCCCTTACATGAATAGGGCTTTTTGTGTTTGTCTCCCCTTTTGTTGGTCGAATTCCTCTTTTGCCCTTTCGGAGCTCTCTCTCTGACGTGGATAAGGCGAGGGTAAAGATCTGAAAAAATCGGCCTCATGCGACAAAGAAGTCACGGGGTGTGATTCTGATCGCTGGGTGGACTGTGGTTCTAGCCGAGAATATAGGTTTAGCTGAAAATAGTCGCACTCCCTCGCCTTTCACCTGAAATGAAGCAAAAACACCCAAGAGTGTAGATTCCAAAGATAATACAATAATTCCATGTAAATCAGGTGTAAATGCGAGAATAATGAAGATATAACAATAAAAGTCACATATAATTCTCTATATAAAAATGACTTAACAAATCTCTCCAGACTTAAACTCTTGCTTGTCCTCAAGCAAAGATAAGATGAAGCTAAGCTGTACGGATGATCTATAAGATTTGAATCCAAACTCCTTTAGGAAGATGTTATCACCTATCCGTGTAATGGTCAAGCACCCCACAAATGACAGACTCCTACTAGATATCAAAATGGTAAGCGTTGCAACCCAAAATAAACGCGTGTCACACATAGTCTCCACAACCAAGAGTCAATGTTCTGGTTCCTCCCCTTACATAGTATGAGTCCTCCAAGTGGTTTGAGAAGAAAGGTGGAAAGGGAAAATATCAAGATTTTATACAAATGGTGAGTGATATGAGAGGATCTTTGTCCTCTTTTTTTTTTTGAGAGGATATTTGTCCTCTTTTTTTTTTTGTGTCTCTAGACTTTGCTAGAGAATCTTTTCTACACACACACACACACACACACATATATATATATATATATATTGTTTTGATAAAAATGGAGAATGGAGGATGTTTCACGGATATAATAGACAAGGGGGAGGAGGAACCAGTCAATATCACAATGAGTATGGAAACCTAGTAGCGTCCCACAGTTTAAGTAGGTGCGCAGCTTAAAAAGAGTCAATCTTCTAGTTATCAGTCACAAGGGGATGAATCGCACACAATAGATTGATATAAGCAAAATCGATAGAGGTGCAGGATCACGCATATGGGTCAAGCTAACAGCAAAAAATAATTTAACCTCATGCCGAAAGACAAGCAAGCTATACTATAAAATTCTAGAACAAGGAGAGACAGTTAAGTGACTAAGTAATAATTCACAAAAATCAAGGAAAACTAAACAGGCTTGACAAAATAAAGTATCAAGTGGTGAAACCAAATGAAGTATCATGTCAAAAATACAAAAGTACCCCCACCCACATGGTAAAATGAGGCATCGTTCCTGATGCCAAAATAGAAAAGCAATAACGCTAACAAAAATGAGGGGGGGCGTGGAGGACTCACAAAGCTAGTCGCGAAAATCATCCCCCACGTCGCTAAGGTCGTCAAAGGAATCGTCAGATGAGGAACCTGAAGAAGTGTCGTCATCAGATGTAGGGCGCTGGTAAGGGGCAGTGCACCGGAAACCAGGGAACCGAGAGCGGAGGAACGTATAAATGTTCTGCACGTTGCCCAGCAGCGTATCAATCTGGGACAGCTGAGGGTGGAGCAGGAGCATCTACAGCGGCAGGACTGATGTTCCAGTTGTCTTGGAACCTGATGGAAGTACGCGCAGTGTTCGGTAGTGCAATGGTATGGAGGCTGCCGCGTAGCGTGAGGTGGTAGACATCTCCTCGGCGGAAGATCATCTTCATTGCAATGCAAGCCTCCATATCAGCCGCCTACTCCCCTTAGCCTCAGGAGTGCAATATGGGTTGTGCCCCAAGTGCAGAGCCAATGGTGTCAGCAGGCCACCAATTGCAATTGTCCCTTTATAGGTTCGGCCGACGTGCTCCAGATGCTTGGCTAAGTGGTATCCGGTGTTTAGGGGAAATTGGTTCAGCATAGCCCACAGGAAAATGAGTTCCACATGCCTCAGCATACAGTCGTTGTCTCCACGAGCGAAAATAGTGTTAGACAATAGGCGATGAGCATATCGCAGGCAAGGATTGGAGATGGAGCTGGCTCTGGCATTCTTGGAGGAATAACGTGCCTCAGAGGAGATGGAATGCCAGAATTCATTCTCCCATGTACCGCAGGATTTGTGAAACTCGATATCAGGAGGGAAGTCATAGACTGCGTTAAACTCTTCAAGTGGAAGATGGTACTCTATGTTGTTCAATCGAAAGCATACCATAAATACTTCATTGTCAGGCCCTGATCTGCTGGTCGAGAAGGAGCTCAGTACCTCCAGAGTAAGGCCGATGTGTGTTAGAGAGGCTTGATTGAGGAACATTTCCTAGCCAATGTTCTAGAAGAGCCATATGATGTCATCAAAAAGTCCCAGCTGGACCAATGTGGGGGCATCCATGTATCTGGTATTCGCGATTCGCCGCCTAGAGAGGGCGAAATATCTGGCTTCATGTTCAGCGCCGCGGAAGCGGATGACATGCCCTTCCGTAGTGGGGTGGAAATCTGGGTTATGTGGCGGAGGAGGGGTCTGAGAGCGAGCGGGCTGCTTCCCCGCCCGACGCCGGCGGTATGTAGCAGGCAGAACAGGGTCGCTAGGTGGAACCGGCGCTGGTGAAGTAGCAGGAGGTGAAGACTCGCACTGTCGCTGACGCTTGCTGGAGGAGCCTTTACTAGCGCAAGCCTTATGAGGAGCCATGGTGAGATGAGGTGGTGGAGAGAAAAGGAACTCAGGCGAGGCGATGAAGAAAGAGCGGCGACGAAAAGGGGCAAAAACGGAGCTAGGGTTTTCGCGGGGCGAGTAAAGGTCGG
This sequence comes from Costus lasius, assembly GCA_027563935.2. Taxonomy (NCBI): domain Eukaryota; kingdom Viridiplantae; phylum Streptophyta; class Magnoliopsida; order Zingiberales; family Costaceae; genus Costus; species Costus lasius. Next base: position 122,573,011 of record CM050446.2, read on the forward strand.
GGCAGCGGAAGTGAGGGAGGCAGGGGCAGAAAACGGATGTAGGCAGAGGGGATTTTTAAGTTAAGTGGAGGGGACCCCACCGAAAACCTCGGGGCGTGGTTGTGATCGCTGGGCTCCCCGGGATACATTCTGTGCAATTCTCGGACTTTAGACGATGTGCACTGCAGAAAACTGCCTCCGGAACCACGGGTCGAGGTGTGGTCACTGGGCACCCAGAGGAACTTTCTGTGGAGAACTTGGATTTAATGTTTTCCTCTGCTAAATCTGCCTCCAGAATCCACGGACGAGGTCTCGATCGCTGGGTTCCCCGAGGAACTTTCTGTGGAAAACTTTACTTGTGCGGAAGAGTCGCCTCCAATGGTCTGAAATTCCGCGGACCAAGGTTTTAATCGCTGGGCGGCCCGAGGAACTTTCTGTGGAGAACGAAACTCATAACATTAAGTGCAGCTACTGGAACCATGGGCGTGACTGTGATCGCTGGATCGACCGTGGAATTCTGGAAATAACGCAATTGGCCCCCAATTGCACCCAGATCATCCCTGAACAATGATAAACACATAATTAGGTTCCACAAAGTCATGAAAACAGAGTAAAACCCAATACCATTACAAAGCCATCTCAACAACATCAATGGGCAACGCTAAGTACAAAAATCATGGAATACATTACTCAAAACTTCAGCAAAGTGAATCCATAGCTCAACAACTACGTAAAGAGAGCAGAAGTAGGCAATCGGTCCACAACATCATAGTACCATCACACATCAAAAATTGAGCAAGTAATCACGAATCTAAGTAGCAGCTCAAATTCATCTCAATGCATCGAGTGAAAATGTTATGGTATCTTCTAGAAATCTCCAAGATACCAGCGCAACACCATGGTATTTGCCTCCCAAGTAGAATCAGAAAATCAGCAATTCAAGTAAAACTGGTAAGTGACAAATGAAATCAAAAAATCAGCACAATACCATTTCAGCATAACAAACGAAAGCAACCAGCGGTAATACCATGGTATTTGCTACAGGGAGGGCTAGCAAAATAGAAACACAGCTAAGCAAAATACTCAAAGGGAGGAAAACTAAGCAAGTGGTCAATAGATCAAAACACGTTACAGCAAAGCAAATGAAAGTACCATTAAGCAAATTAATAAAAGAACTTAGCAAGAAAACAGAAAAGAGAGCTTGGGTTGCCTCCCAAGAAGCGCCATTTTAAGGTCTTTGGCTTGACCCTAATGCCATGTCAAGGTGGTTTGAGCCAATCCGCGTCGTCCAATTGCCGATATGCCCAAGAGGCACATGATGGTCTGTTTTTACTCTTCTCAGAACCAAGACACGGTAATCTTCTTACACAAACAGTAAACAGTGAATCAAGTCCATCTGGATTAATCTCACACCCATCTGAGAGTTGTGTGTATTGCTGAGAAAGCATCATAAGAAAATCTTTAGAGTATTTCCGTTGACTAGCAGCCCCTAAACTGTCATCATCTTGATGCATGGTCATTCCGACATTCTGGGGTCCATTCCGTGATATTTTCAGCCTTGGAGTAGAGATAACTACTGCATCCCCCCAGTCATCATTGTCAAAATCTACCGTGGGTTTCCTAATTTCAAATGAAGACCTCCCGTTCTCACCATTGTCAAAATCTACCACACTGGAATCAGTTGACCTAACAATCTTGCCGGGTGCATATTCACATTTCTTAGTGACTTCACTTGCAAAATATGTCAAGCCCAAATATGCATTATCTTGCTCATTTGCCATGGTATTATTTTCCTGCATCTTATGATTGGCGATATAGTTGGACACATTAAGCATTTCGTGGTTTGCCTCATGGTGCTCTCTAGATTTCACTTCTCCACATGCCTCTATTGTAATTGTGTCGACCCACTCATCCTCTACAACATCCATGCTACGGTAAGCTCCTGCAAAGGAATGACACTTTAGACCTCTAGAGATTTCAAAGTTGATAACATCCCCACTGATGTTCAACTTAAGCTTCCCATCCCGAACGTCAATTATGGCCCCAGCGGTTGCCAAGAAAGGTCGGCCAAGGCTTATGGGAAATTGGGCATCCTCTTTCATGTCCAATACAATGAAGTCCTCCAGGATAGAAAATCCACCAACCTTGATTGGTATATCTTTCAATATGCCTACCGGATGCCGTATCGAGTGGTCAGCAAATTGCAATGCAATACTCGTCTCTTTGAGTTCCCCCATATCTAACTTTTTACAGATGGATAGTGGTATGAGACTCACGCTAGACCCAAGGTCACATAGGGCGTGATCAAAGCTAATATCCCCAATCCGACATGGTACTGAGAAACTCCCAGGGTTTTTTCCATATCCAAATTCGTACTGGGCTCATTTAGTGGCTCCACAACGCATGTATTGATAGCGTTGCACTGTTCTCTAGGGTTAACTTCGGGTTGTCCAGGAAGTCTACCGGGAGGTCTAGATGAGGATGATGCATGTTGTGCAATTTGATTTTCAAGCATCTTGCCATGTGTGATCAAGGCATCAACTCGAGAAGTCAGCTGTTGAATACTCTCACTCAGGTGTTCGTATTGCTTAGCTTAGCTGGCCATGAGACTTTTAATCATGGATTCCACATTTGACTTTGCTGGTTGAGGGGAAGGTAGTTGTCTCTGTTGTTAGAACCCTATTTGTTGTCTATACTCGGGTTGTTGTGCCACATTGTTGTTGCGGTAAGAAAATTTTGGGTGGCTCTTCCACCCAGGATTATACATGTTGGAGTACGGATCATGTTGTGGTCTTGATTGGAAGCTATTGAGAGCATTAACTTGATCCGGTGTAGAGTCCTCAAAGGAGCAGGCCCTGGTTGGTAATCGGTTGGAGCTTGCCCTAACATAGGACCATTCTCCTAAGAGACAATATTGACTGAGGCGGTAGTGGAGTTCAGTCCCCATGTATCAAACTTGTGAGATAGAGAATCAACCTTGGCTGCGATGGAAGTCAAGGTATCAAGCTCGAATTTCCCACTTACCTTAGGCGGTCCAGCTCTCTCAGTTGACCACTGGTGGTGGTTCATTGCCATATTTTCTATCAGATTGAAGGCTTTATCAATTTTTTTGCTCATCAATTCACCACCAGCTGCCGCATCAATGGTAAGTCTGGTATTATAGTTGAGTCCATTGTAGAAGGTATGGATGAGAAACCACTTCTCCATACCATGATGAGGGCACATCACTTGATATTCCTTGAAGCGATCCCATGCTTCACATAACGACTCGTTGTCCCTTTGAGCAAAATTAATTATTTGAGTTCTCAACTGGGCCGTCTTGCTGGGCGAAAAATATTTAGAAAGGAACGTCGTGGAGAGCTGACTCCATGTTGAAATAGATCTAGATGAGAGTGAGTACAACCAAGCACGAGCATGGTCCCGCAATGAGAATGGAAACAATCTCAACCATAATGCGTCATCTGATACTCCGTTCATCTTCATAGTATCACATACTTCAAGGAAGATTGACAGATGTAGGTTTGGGTCTTCAAGTGGCGAACCTCCGAATTAATGTTGAGTCACCATGTTTACAAGCGTCGGCTTGATTTCAAAATTATTTGCCTCGATTGGAGGCCGAGTGATGCTGGTATGTAGCCCTTGTGCGTTTGGTGAAGCAAAGTCTCTAAGAGTTCGATGGTTGTCCATCTTGAGCTTCTCAATAGATTTCTCGGAGTGAGTTGCCTCGGACTTAGCTTTTCTACGGCGCCAGAAGGTCTTCTCAATTTCAGGATCTCGAGGTGCTAGTTCTCCCGACCGTAGAGTCCTACGCATAAACCAAGCAGTGCAAAAGCAACCTTTCCAAATAACAAAAAGATGTTCAGTGATTATCAAAAATATAAAAAGATTTTAACACTAGATAACTAAAAATTAGTAATCTAAAAGAAAGAAAAGTGTCTAGTCTAGCAATAACTTAACCGTGTCGATATTGATAAATTTGGTCCCCGGCAACGGCGCCAAAAACTTAATAGTCGTTCCGCAAGTATACGGACTATCGAAGTAATATAAATGTATCGATCCCACAGAGACCACATACCAAGTACCGACTGATTTAATTATCGCAAGCTAGATGATCCTTTAGGGGGTGTGAACTTGTTGCTAAATTAAGACTAAAGAGGTAAGTACAGTAACTAAACTGAAAAGCAAGTAATCGCACGACTAGGGGTCCAAGGATGCAAGGGATCAAGGCTAGGGTCCACCACCTTGACGTGTTATGCATGGGTAAGATAACAATATGAAAGTCCCTTTTTAGTCCTAGGGTAATCCAAAGATGTGCAGGTTGTCCTCTCTCGAGCGATGCAACTTGGAGCTATGTGCTTACCCGATTAAACGTCTACTGTCGTAGTACACACAATCAAATAAACCCAGTGAGCGTCGGATTGTGCATACCATCATATCATTTGTATATGTTGTCCCCCCTCTAGGATGCAACAAGGTGCTTATACGATTAAACGCCTACCGTCGTAGTACGCACAACCGAATAAATCCAAAGGGTGCAAAACGGTATACACTAGCCGTATTCAATCAACCACTCTCATGCGATGATTGAGATACTCCTACCTAGGGTTTACAACATCCGGACGTGCCTCTCGGGCTTACTAGATGTCTAAAAGCATGAAGATAACAAAGTAAAATACTCGATTAAATTCACAAGATGCAACTAGGCAAGATAGGAAAATCTAGGGTTCATGCAATAAAGTTATCATCCACACATAAAAACGTTCAAGGGGCTTTCCCCAGCCCTGAAACAAAGTTTAAGCTACAATGCTCATGTTCCAAAGCAAAGAACAAATCGGTTTCAGCATTCCATCCATGGATAATATAGGCGATTGAATAAGTGAGAAATGAGAAAACAAAACTCCCTCAAGTAGGAAGAAGCCGCCTGGTGTAGCCTCCTCTTCCTCTAGTCGGTCGTCTTTCTCCTTCACGCTCTCGCGTGGAAGGGTTTTCTTCCTCAGCTCTCCACTAAGCAGCCGCTCCCTACATGTGTGCGTGAAAGAATTGTCCGCCGAATCCTCTCTCGCCCTTATGTGAATAGGGCTTTTTATTTTTGTCTCCCCTTTTGTTGGTCGAATTCCTCTTTTGCCCTTTCGGAGCTCTCTTTATGACATGGATAAGGCGAGGGTAAAGATCTGGAAAAATCAACCTCAGGAGACAAAGAAGTCACGGGGTGTGATTCTGGTCACTGGGTGGACCGTGGTTCTAGCCGAGAATACAGGTTTAGCTGAAAATAGTCGCACTCCCTCGCTTTTCACCTGAAATGAAGCAAAAACACCCAAGAGTGTAGATTCCGAAGATAATACAATAATTCTATGTAAATCAGGTGTAAATGCTAGAATAATGAAGATATAACAATAAAAGTCATATATAATTCTCTATATAAAAATGACTTAACACCTACCTGTTTCCAATGTCATCAGCCTGGTCACGTAATCCGTGACTGTCCGCGGCGGGCCTTACACGTCGGGGAAGGCACTTCTCTCCCTAGCACGAATGAGACACCGTTAGAACCATATGCGTCTGAGCCTCTTAAGGACGATCCTAGCATTAACGATGTCAATCCTGGCCACTATTCTAATGAAGATGATGAATTCGCCCCAGCCTTAGCAGTTGTTTGATGCACGTTAGTCCACCCTAAGCCTACCGAAGATTGGAAACAGATCAACATTTTTTATACTTGCACAGTGCAATGGACACACGTGTAAAATTATTATCGATAGCGGAAGCAGTCTCAACGTTGTCTCACGAACTGCTGTGACCCGATTTGGTTTAAGTCTAGAACCTCACCCGCAACCATACTCTGTCACATGGGTTGACACGACAAACCTATTCGTAACCCATCGATGCCCCTTAAGCTAGGTGATTATCATGAACGTATATGGTGCGATGTCATTGCTATGGATGTCTCGCACGTTTTGCTTGGTCATCCTTGGTTGTATGACCTCAATGTCATACACTATAGTAGATCAAACACCTACCTTTTTGAGTTTGAAGGGAAAAAGATCTGACTCAACCTAGCTCCACCCAAGGAGTTACGAGCTTCCAATCCTAAGGGGACCGTGCGCCCAACCCCTACTCAACCATTGAGTATCTTGCGGCCCCAAGCCTTCCGATCCGAGTCCAAAGACCTAGATACTTTGTTTGCCCTCCTTATTAAGGAAGTACCAGTTGACGAAATTTCCTCCCCCTCGAAGGCTTCCCCTGCTCTTAAGGACCTGTTACATGACTTTCAAGATCTTACACCCGAAGAGCTACCTGTCGGTTTACCCCCTATGCGCAGCATCCAACACGCAATTGACCTTATCCCTGGTTTAGCCATACTCAATCTTCCCCACCATAGGCTCAACCCCAATGAGAATATGGAACTTTGGTGCCAAATAGATGACCTCTTAGCCAAGGGTTTTATACACGAAAGCTTAAGCCCTTGCGCTGTTCCGGCACACCTCACCCCAAAAAAAGATGGAACCTGGCGTATGTGTATTGATTGCCAAGCGATCAACAAAATCACTATCAAATATCGCTTTCCGATACCACGCCTAGATGACATGTTGATAGCCCCCACCGATATAGGCAGGCGTTACCCGCAAGAGCACGGGTCTATCGAAGTAATAAAATATGGATCCCACAGGGACTGACGGACGAATACCGACAGATTTCGAATTTGCTAGCTAGACGATGCGAAATTAATGAAGTCTAAATGTTAACTAATTAAATACACGAAAATGTAAATGGAGGAATTTGCACGAGAGAGTTTTAATAGTGTAAAACATCAGGATGTGGGTTCACCGCCTTGACTTCTTACAGCTTAATAGTCCAGACTTTAATGCCTTTATCCTTTTTAGTTCACGGAACTCTGCTTCATTGTCACTTAGGTAGTTGCTCCCTCCTACAGCCGGTTGCTATAGGTCAAATCTATTAGGTTCTGGCGCTCGGTCGGAAATGCTTCTCCCCAATATGCCTAAGCTCCTAGCACTTCCAAGATGGGCACAAGATGACAAAAGAGGTCCTCCACGAGAATTCCTGGCTTACAAACCTCCCCCGCGTAACTTCTGGCTCAAGCGCACCCTTTCGGGCTACGTAGGCATAGGGTTCCTATAATCCAACGTACTAGCGCGCAAGCAGTTTGCCAGATGAGTTTAAGATCTAAGAGCTAACACAATGAGAGTGCAGTTCGTCAAGTGGATTTTCCCCCAAGAATTCCTGCCTTACAAATCCCACACGAGGAAATACAGGCTCAAACGCTCCCTTTCGGGAGACGTAGGCAAAGCGATCAAATAAATTTGATAAAACCCTCGATCGAATGCTTCGGACGCGCGGCCGGACTTGTGGTCTCCCCGACACGTCTAAAACCCTAACTACCCCTTGGTTGAGTACAGATAATCAGCGAGTTTCCCTGTGATTATCTGATATACAAACCTCAGATCAAGAGCTAACACAATGAGAGTGCAGTTCGTCAAGTGGATTTTCCCCCAAGAATTCCTGCCTTACAAATCCCACACGAGGAAATACAGGCTCAAACGCTCCCTTTCGGGAGACGTAGGCAAAGCGATCAAATAAATTTGATAAAACCCTCGATCGAATGCTTCGGACGCGCGGCCGGACTTGTGGTCTCCCCGACACGTCTAAAACCCTAACTACCCCTTGGTTGAGTACAGATAATCAGCGAGTTTTCCTGTGATTATCTGATATACAAACCTCAGATCAAGAGGCAGAGGCTCAAGCGCACCCAAGATGGGATGCGCAGGCAAGGCGCGGACAAAGGATCGAGTTGGGATACAACATTCAAATCTAGACTACGAAGTTAGTAAGGCATCGAGAGGGCTACTCCCTCCCACATCCTGATTAGGAGTTTAGCCTAACATGTTCATGATGAAAGCGTGAACTACAATGATAAACATCTCATACATGTGTAGGTTTATACAACGATTATAAGATGTAGGCAAGATCATATAACACTTTGCTAAGAAGATTACACGAAGTAATGCAGCAAAATGAATGTAAAAGCAGGATCTTCCTTACAGATTTTACCCCTAAGGAACTCACGCATCAGATATCTTCAATGTATGCAAGTGCGCAGCCCCTTTCCCTTTGGTGCGAATCCTCTTCTTCGCAGCTTCTCCTCTCGTTCTTCACCCATGCAAAAAAAAAAACTCTTTCTCTTTGGAACCGAGGAAACCCTTTTATCCTTCTCCTCCTCTCATCCTGGTTGGCTTTCTCTTCTTCCCCATGTCCTGTAAAAGTTGCTGCAGCCGCTGTAGAGCTTCAGCCGAAAGTCTTCTGCCAGCCTCCATTTCCTGCAAAGGTTCAGTCGCCCATACCTCACGAAATGATGATTTCGTGAGGGAAACCTCCCCTAAAAGCTGCTCCACGCCTCCTTCGTCGATGGGGGAGAAAGGTCCTAGGTGCCCTTCAGCCTCTCCTTAGATCAGATCAAAGAAACATGGGAGAAAACGGTGATTTCGTAACAGGCGGGTCCGCGATCTCGGGCGAGAATTTGGTCGTGACCTGGTCGTGATTTGTCGATTTCAGCTTCAGGCTTAGTGACGATTACGGTCATGATTCTGATCGGGACCCGATCTTGATTTCCAACAAAGGCTTCAATGAATCTGGAAACTCCTGGTTAGGATCATCTTGAATTAGGATGAGCTCTTCTGTCACCAAAGTGTCAGAATTTACCCTCTATGTGGCCAATTTGACCTGAAAACATGAAAATACCGAAACATATGTAGATTCCATAAATGTATTCAAATATAGGCAATTGCAAGGCTTAAAGTCGTGAAATAAGCATGATTCCATAAGTAAATTGACATATGAAACTCTATACAAATCTCTGTTAACACATGTTAGACCTAATTTCTGGATCCCAATATTTTTCTAAGTTAGATTTACGCAGTGGGTATCACCAGGTTCGAGTCCGAGAGAGAGATGAATGGAAAACAGCATTTAAGTCTAAAGATGGGTTGTATGAATGGCTAGTCATGCCATTTGGATTGACTAACGCCCCATCTACCTTTATGCGTGTCATGACCCATGTGCCATGTCCTAAAACCATACTTGGGGAAATTTCTTGTAGTATATTTTGACCATATCCTCATTTTTAGCCCTACCCAGTCTAAGCACCTTAACCATTTGCGACTCACTTTGGAATTACTTAGACAAGAGAAATTTTATCTGAACATGAAAAAATGCTCATTCTTAGACTCTCATGTAGTATTCCTTGGATTTGTTGTCACGGCCCAAGGGCTAATGGTTGACCCAGAGAAAATTCAAGCGATAGTTGATTGGCCTGAACCTAGAACTTTAACCGAAGTTAGGAGCTTCCATGGCTTAGCCACTTTTTATCGCGGCTTCATTAAAGGCTTCAGTACCATCGTAGCTCCTATCCCCAACTGTATGCATAAGGATGAATTTCTATGGACCCCTTCTGCAAACCGCGCATTCATAGAAATCAAAACCAGACTAACCTCGACCCCTGTCCTACGACTTCTAGACTTTGCAAAAGTTTTTGAAGTCGTGTGTGATGCGTCTGGGATAGGTATAGGGGGAACATTGAGCCAAGAAGGACATCCCATAGCCTTCTATAGTGAAAAACTTAATGAAGCTAAGCAGTGGTATTCCACATACGATAAAGAGTTTTATGCAGTTGTGCAAAATCTCCGACATTGGAGACACTATCTCTTGAGTTTGTGTTGTTTAGTGATCACCAGGCTCTCTCCTTTCTCAATTCCCAAAAGAAACTAAGCATGCGACACACAAAATGGGTAGAATTGTTGCAACAGTATACCTTTGTACTGAAGCACCAAGCTGGCACTGAAAATAAAGTCGCCGATGCTCTGAGCCGCGTTCGACACTTGTTACATATTCTGCAAACCAACATTACCACATTTGACCATATGAAGAGCGAGTATGAGACATGCCCTGATTTTTCAGAAATATATGCCCAACTTGTCAATGGCCTCGTATCGGACTCCATCTACTCTCTACAGGATGGATATCTCTTATTTGGCACTCGCCTTTGTGTTCCACAAACTTCCTTAAGAGAATACCTCCTTCAAGAGATTCACGCTGGTGGTGCCACTGGACACCACGGGTGTGACCAAACCTATACTTTAGCTGCCGCACGCTTTTATTGGCCCAATATTAGGAAAGATGTCGCACTCATTGTACGACATTGCAGTATTTGTCAAACAACCAAGACACGAAAACCGAACACGGGTTTCTACACACCTTTGCTAATCCCTATGAAACCCTGGCAGGATATAAGTATGGATTTTGTTGTAGGATTACCGTGAACCTCCACTAAGTGCGACTCTATTTTTGTTATTGTGGACCGTTTCTCAAAAATGGCTCACTTTTTTGCGTGTTCCAAAACCTTTGATGCTTCCCACGTGGCTAAGATCTTTGTGAATGAAATAGTTCGACTCCATGGGCTACCCAAGACCATTGTGTTCGATAGAGATACTCGGTTCGTAAGCTATTTTTGGAAAACCCTATGGGTCCTGCTCGGAACAAAACTAAGATTTTCCTCGGCCTTCCATCCTCAAACGGATGGGCAGACAGAGGTAGTAAATCACAGTCATGGGAATCTTTTACGCTATCTCGTGGCTGAGCATGCGACGAGTTGGGATACTATCTTACCTATCGCCGAGTTTGCCTACAACAGTGCTATCAACAAATCTACCAGACTCAGCCCATCCAAATCGTAACTGGCCATCAACCAAATAAACCTATCGACTTGCTTCCCATTTCTTCTTCCTCCAATATTTCTGAATCTGCGTTGACTTTTGCACAACACCTTGCGGATTTACACAATGAGGTAAAGCGAAAAATCGATTTGAGCAACAACAAATATCAAGCAACGGTTAATAAGCGTCGTAGGCCACAAATCTTTAGTGAGGGTGAGCAAGTAATTGTGAGAATCAAGCCTGAGAGGCTTGGTACGGGGGTCAATTCAAAGTTGCACACCAAGAACATGGGACAATTTATCATCCTGCATAAAATCGGAGACAACGCGTATGTCTTGGATCTCCCAAGTACAATGGGAATTAGCTCCACCTTCAATGTACAAGATCTACTTCCCTATCACCCACCTCTCCTGGAAGGACAGCCCCAGATGACGAAGAGCCCCACCAAATTTTAGATGAACACACGGTACTTACAAAAGAAGGACCTACACCTCACTACTTGGTCCAATGGAACGACGAGCACAATGACAACTCTGCTTGGATAACTGAAGAAGAAGCTGAATTCATCGCCCCCATGCTGCTACAAGAATACTGTCAATCTCCTTCTCCAGAGGAGAATTTCTGTCCGCCAGGGAGAGTTAACGTAGACGCCACCCACAAAGCCAGCTCGCGAAGGTCCAAACGAGCCCGGCGACCTCCTGCTCAACTGGATTTGTGACCAGCCCACCTGCAACCAACGAAATACGAAAGCCCAAATTCTAGAAGATACGTCCACGTGGACGATTTTTCGTTTCGCACAGCTGGATATTGTAACTAATCCTTGATTACTGCAGCCAACTTGTGCTAATCTCTCTGGTTGTTTTTTTTATAAATAAGGCTCACTCCCCTCGAGAAGAGGCAGAGTCGAATGTATGTTTCTTTCTTCCAGTTTAATGTAGTAGTTCATTTCTTTTCTCTATTGTTAGAAGGGTGAATCGTCCCCGCCCGGGCTGCTCAACGGTGAAGTGTCTTGTCGCCACCCTTCTTCTCTTCGTTGCTACAAGCCCTGGCACGAGCTTCTCTTCCTTGTAGAGATGCCTCGCGGCCGATGATCCCTTCGTCTCCTATAGACAAGGCGATCCTGCTTGTTCAAAACCTCACGGAGACTGTCTTTGGCAGATCTTGGTGAGGTCGATCTCCAAATATCTTCTTGTAATGTCCCTCTTGTGTAATATGATTGGGTGTAAGCGGGGAGTTCTGGCGACGTGAGTTCGACGAGGTCATGCTAGATGGACGGCGGAACTGGTTGTTGGCGTGCGCAGCGAAGAAGCCCCTTCCTCCTTCAGTGAGTAACTGAACTGAGTGAATTCCTTAGAATTTCATCGCTGATAATCTGCGGGATTTGTTATTGCTCTGATACGATTTACTGCTTCATGCATCATGATTTTTATCGGTGTTCGTCCTTTCTTCGATCTCTCTCGGATTTATTGAATTGTACGCCAACATTTCCTCCCTTCTTCTCCTATCCCCTCTCACGCAACAGCAAAATTTTCTGCATCATCAGCCAAGATCGTCACCGTGGTTCCTCCACGAACGATCGGATCCAGAACCATTCCCATACACACTCTGCTTCATGAATCGTCTCCATCATGAGCACCGATAGAAGCATCAGCCCTCGGACTCATCTCGGCAGGTTGCGTCTGCTCAGTCTCTGCCAGGCGAACAGTAGTTGTCAGCGCCGGAGTCACATATCTCTCACCAGCTTATGCGGTAAAAATTTGATATAAATTGTTTCTTTATTCCTCACTCGCGCGGTTGCCGTATGCAGGAAATTGATCCATGAGCTAGGGTTCGGGGAGACCTGCTCGACGAGGCGGCGGAGGAGCAGAAGGTCGGCAAGTGTAGGAAGCAGGCGACAAGAGGAGCTACGGGGTTTGTCGGCGAGGAGCAGGATCGGCGAGGAGCAAGATTGGCGAGGTCTATCGTGAGGAGCAGGCGAGGCGTCAGCGTGTTTGTGTTGGAGAAGACGAGCATCGTTGTGTTGTGCGGCGGAGCTAGATCCGGAGGGGAGCTGGATGTGGACACTGGGGCAGAGGAGGAGGTCGAACGGAGGTGGATCTAGCGGGGTCGGCGGAGCGTTGGAGGCTGATACACGGACGAGCGTCATGAGAGAAGCACTGTGTGGAAGGCCGATTCCCCAAAGAAGCAGGTAAACAGTAAACGACTGCTTCTCTCGTGTAGTGGAAAATCACTGGTGCGCCGAGCACTAGCCCCCCCCCCCCCCCACACACACACACACACACAACTGGATTTGAGTAAAATCACTAGTGCGCCCAACAAAAGCGGGCAGCCAGCATTCCCAAACCCGCCCTTAGTCTCTTGACAAATATAGTATAAAATATCTCTCATATATATTTTTTGTGCATTAATCAAAAGACTTGGATATTTTTTTCTGAATTACTTTCCAGAATAACTTTATGTTTAATTGATTAAGTGGGATTACCTAAAGTATATATATTTTTTGAGATATTAATGTAATATTTTTGTATGGTATTTGAGGTAGGTTGGTCTGAGTATTAATGTTCAACTATACCAATTAAACCCATGTAATAGGAGGCTTGAATACAAAGAACGATAAATATTGTTTAAAAAAATTAATATTCCTATATATATATAATGTTCATTGGGATAAGTCTTTTTGTATTTATTATGTTTTTTTGTTTTTTTAGTCTCATATTAAATAAATTATGCAGTTCATACGAGACTCACCTATTTATAAATGGATGATGCACGAAATGAAAATTTCTTATAATTATTAAATATTCTAGGTTTAGATTGACTTATACATGCGACGAGTAAATATATCAAGAACTCCATTTATTTGAAGGTATAAAACACTTTATAATAAAGTTATTTTGTCTATGTAGCAATTTTAAACTTTTCTGGGTTGTCATATTTGCTGTGATCAAATACACAATTGATATACTATTTGATTTGATTAAGCTGATTTTTGAAAATTTAAAGTATATAAACTTTGTTAATAGACACGGAGTAGTAGGTTAGTTCGTAACAAGTTACTGGGGGCATAATATATGTTTTAGAATCGACGTAGAACTAAGGACGAATCCATAGTCAATCGCAAACAGTATTCTTATAATTGTCACAAATCACAATCAACGCTTCGAGCTCTCATTACCCTGCTGCTGCGTGCGCCGAATTAATTAACTTATACGCAGCAACACATACAACGGCTAATGCGTGGATGTTGGAGGCGGCGGCGGCCAGGCAGTGCCGACGACGAGCAGCAACCGCCGCCAATCGCCATGGGGTCTGTTCATCGATCCCCACGTACTGCAAATTTCTTCGACGACGCCTTCGTCAGTCCTCCTTTTACACTGGCGCTGAGTGTAGTGGTGCCACTGTTATTCCTCCTTTTACAAGAGCAAATTTTTTAAGCGGTCGTCGATCACCTATAATTTTATACTTTTCTGCATATCACCGTCCAACGGTGATATATGTGAATCTCAACATTTTAAAATTTATGCATAATTTTTTTCACACCACGTTAAAAGCTCCCTGCACATCACATTTGAGAGTGAACGGTGCGGATCCACGGTCGCCTAATTTCTTAGGCGGCCGCGACTGTTTAAAATTTTTTTCCCTTTTTTACAGTGCTGCTGAACAATTTTCTCAGAATTCGACCTCTAATATCTACTGCACAAGTCAATAAAATGAATCATTGCTTGCTTCGTCGACTGCTTCGATTGCGAGTGAGCGTGTAGAATCAGCCTTTGCAGCTTTTGCTCATTTTTGGCCACTGGGTACTGCAGGACACTGATCATGTGTTTCTGGTTTTGATGGCGCTTCCCAGTTTTATTCTCTTGCTGTTTTTGCTCCGCTTGGGTCGCTATTTACCAAGGCAGCTTTAGTTCTTCCGAATAGTCAATGGATTTCAAGAACTACATTGACGTAATGACTTTAGGTCAACTATATATGTTTGACCAATTATTTTAAATCAATTTTAGTTTTTTTATAGAAAAAGATAGTTGCAACGGGTACGATGACCGATCGCTGTATCTGCTGTTCATCAGATTTGTGGGGTACGAATTGTGATATTCAAATCTGACGAGTGCTTTTGGCTTGGATGAAGAGAGATTACAATGTTTTTATCCTTATAATATTTAAGACAATTGTCCAAAATAAAATTTGTCCTTAGCTACTATCTCATCGGAGCAATATAATTTTCTGAAATTTTAATTCGGGTCACTCTTACATCATTGTCGTGTGTGTAGCTTTTTACATATATTAAATTAGAACCACCAGCGGAATATAAGTCGTCAATCTATTTGGAAACGGAACCAACCGGTTCAGTTGGAGATAACCGAAAACGTTAACCCGCTTGCGAGTCCACTGCCGGCCGGAAAAAAAGTTTGCCACCTCATATAACTTTTATGTGGGGTCGTTTTATTTTATTTTTAAAAATATTTTTTTATTATTTTTTATTTTTTAGAAATAATGTATTTCTTGTAGGCTATTCAATGGTATTAATATTGAGATATTTTAGATTACATATACATATAAAATATCGTAATCAATACGATAAAATAAATAATATTTTTATCTATGTCATATTTGATTAGGGTATTTTATATGTATATATAATTTAAAATACCACAATATTAATATTATTAGAAAATTTACCAGAAATACGTTATTTCTATAAGATAAAAAATAATAAAAAAATATTTTTAAAGATAAAACGAAACGATCTCGTGTAAAAATTCTATGAAGTGCCACCTTATAGAATTTTTTCCCTGCTGGCCCCTGCCTGGCACGTGATGCGAGCAGCAGAATCACACGATACAGACGCGTGCATCTCGTGGTGAATACAACAACCACGTGGCTCACTCTGCGTTCATTTAGGCTATTTAGCAATTGCCGTGTGGTTGGAAGTTGAAGCGCCGACGCGTCCGCTTCCGCAATTGGCGCGGTACGGATTCTGCTCTGATTGCAATAATGGAGCAAGAGGACCACGCCGACCAGCTCACGATTCGTCATATTTCCAGCATTGGGTTCCCACTCCAACCATTTCTGCGGATGCTAACCCCGGCACGATAGTGGGATCGGCCCAACCCCTGCCTGCAAATTTATGCTCAGGCCAATCGATAAAAGAACAATAATTTTGATAGTAAATATTTTAAGTGTTATTATTTTTCTAGTGAGGTCATATAAATGTTGGTATAATATCGTATTTATTAATTATTTACTCATGTTAATAAAAAAATACTAAAATATTTTACTCTCGCAATTCTAATTATACAAGGACGGAGTGTTGCTACAGTTGTTGCTCGCCACAAGAAAGCTTCTCCTGCACTAAAGCGCAAAAGCATTGGATCCATAAACATAATCTTAAGAATCGTGTGCCCGATCACGATTCGCTCAAGTCTTCGGTGAGCAAATTGAGGACGTAGTTGGCACTTGAATGATGCGTAGCCTTGTCAGGAGGCTTGGCCAGTGGAATGTACATGCCACATTATCTTCAAATTGATGAACAGCCGGTTAGCACGTGGCTAATGTGAACTAAAGGATTTCATACGTTATATTGAGTGTTATTTTTTTTTAAAATAATTTTAGGAGAATCGATTTTAGATTTTGTTATCAAGAGTCGTAACCAATTGAACTAAATTATTTCCTTGTCAATTTTGTTTTTTTAAAAATAAACTAAATACATAATATTATTTTTACGGCAGCTTTATCTTACACATTTACTGTTTTCGTGACTGATGTAGTTATTTTAGGATAATACACTTTTTATCTTAGCCTTCACAACTATGCGAAACTAATTCATAATTATTTTATGTAATCCCAATTGATGTGGCCAGTAACTTAAGATCTGAATTAATTAATTAATAATTTAATCATTCTCCGTCTGCAGGAGCGGGGGTTGGACGTGACGTGTTTGGGGTTCTTGAATCGTGACAGCCCACGAGGATGGCAAATCAAGATGACTATTTGTTTATTGTCTTTCTAGCGTCACATGCAAGTTTGCTTAGTCATTGAAAGGTGACACAAGTAGCATGCATGATTTATATTTTGACACATGTATTTTACACTATTTTATATTAACCCCTATATATCTTACCACGAAATATTTGTCGAATAAGTTGTTTATATTTTGATATCGAGTCGACCTTGTAACTACATACAAACTAAAATATAATTATATAAAATAATTAAATTTGATGTGATTAAAATATATTTTAGAAATTGCATTGACTCCATACTCGTAATAAATTTAATCAATTCCCGGACTAAATATTTTTAATAAATCCTAGGCAGGTAGCGCGATGTGATAATTAAACTCAATCCCCCCAACGTGCGCAACACGTGCATCCTTGGCTTGCATAAACGAAAGACAGATTAAAAGAACACTTGACGTCTAAAACAAGTGTTCATTGGGGATTGTTCAATTCAACGCACAAAACAATTAAATGGAATTTTCAACTTGCTGTAAACTAAGCCAAGTCGCCTGAAATAATTTTCACAATGGGGAATTCTCTTGAAACATCAAAATTTCACAATTAATTAGTCGCGTAGAGATAGACATGCAACTCCAGTGACGTGTATCCAAATCCAAATATTCAATCTCCACCTTGCACTTTTCTGAATTTTAGTGATATAATTCAATGTTTACAAAAGTGAGAGCCACCACACCTCATGTTTATCCAATGAGAAAAAAAGGGAAATATTGGATACTTTCGGGGCTACATCAGCCGTTCCTCCTCGATCCAACGGTTAATACACGGTCTCCACGGCCTAATCACCGATCATGGTTATTTCGTCATTGAAACCAATGACGAGGGCGGAGAATTTAATTTGTCGCCCACTTGACATCGGTACTTCGTTTAAACGCCCGGGCCCACCACCTTCCCGACTCACCATCGCGTCTGTTCCGTTCCGTTAATAATGAGGTCAGCTGTTCTACCCGGCTCGGTCCATTCGGCTCGGCGTGGAAGACCTTTTGTCTACCGAGACGCCTTGTTGCACTGGCGGCTCGGAATGGTGGCGCCCCGCCGCGCCGTGAGGCTTCGTTGCACGATCCCGTTCCACGTCGTCGTCCCCCGTACACCCCTCCCCTGTTTCCCTCTCCGCTTTAAAAACCTCGACTCTGGCGCTGGACAATGGCGAACCGCAGATTTGCTCGCCTTCGTTTTCGTCTTCGCCTTTGCTTAGGGTTTACGGGTTCTAGGGTTCGCTGCAGAGGGGACAGGTCGATGGAGGCGCCGGCGAGGCCGCTGAGGTTGCGGTGCTTTGTTCAGAAGTACGATTGGGGCAGGTTAGGGGAAGAATCGACTGTCGCGCGGCTGTTCGAACGAAACTCCGGGGGAGAGATTCATTTGGATCGGCCTTACGCCGAGCTTTGGATGGGCACGCATGAGTCGGGCCCTTCCTTCGTGGTCGCACCGCAGGAGGTGGAGGAGGGATTTGGGGCGGAGGAGATCACGCTAAAGCAGTGGATTAGGGAGAATCCCAGTGATCTGGGGCACAAGGTTGCAGAAAAATGGGGCACGGACCTTCCTTTCCTGTTCAAGGTTGCTCATTCACTCCGTGTTCTCCTGTCTCCCTGGATCTCCTATCTGATCTTACTTGGTTTTTTTTTTCGCACATTTCTTTCCTAACACTTACATCTTCTTGGTTATTAAATTGCTATTTGTTTTGTTGTTATTTGATTGGCGGATAGGTCCTATCTGTAGCAAAAGCGTTGTCGATTCAGGCTCACCCTGATAAGGAGTTGGCGAGCTTGCTGCATAAGATGCGGCCAAATGTATACAAAGATCCTAACCATAAGCCAGAAATGGCTATTGCGCTCACTGAGTTCAAGGCGCTGTGTGGATTCGTCAGCATTGAAGTACGTTGTTATTTTCTCCTTGTAGCTCAAGATTTCCAGATTTCTTTTGATCATTTCGTTCATAAGCTCTGGAAGTCAACCTTTTGAAAGTCTTTCTACAGTCTAATGCATACTTCTCTACGGTGCCATCTTTTCGTTTGAGAAATTTCCATCGATAACGACCAGACATTTACAGAAAAGCTTCATAGTTATTTGTTTTAGTGTGCCCATATTAATTTGTACCTTTGTGTGGATGGACTCAAGTTGAACCTTTTCCTTATTTTAAATAACACTTTATTTTGAATTGTACACGATTGACAAGATCATGGACTCAGAATGTGTGCTGCAATGGAAATTTCTTTCCTAAGATTATAGAATGAGTCACTATGGCTACGAAAATAGTAAGAGGAAATACGTTACATTGGTACCTTTTGATGCACTAGTCTGAACAACTAGATAGGACTTTATATTATATTGCCTTTTACTTGTACTTTTTTTTGCTCAACCGTCATTGCTAACAAAGAAAATCATTTATATCTTTCTTTCGGTGATTAGTTTTTTTTTTAATATTGTTTGCCTGATTATAAACAGACGAAATTATAGTTGGCAAATTTTGCCTGCTGTCACTGACACAGACTTTTCCTGTTTGCTTTATACATTACGACTGCAGGAGCTTAAGGATGTTCTTGTCTGTGTACCTGAAATTTCAGAGCTGGTTGGTAATGAGGAGGCAAGCAAAATTATTAGTGCTAAAGACCTTATTGGACATTTGGTTGCCAAAGATCTTCTCCAGTCCATCTTTGCTAAGCTTATGTTAGCAAGTAAGGAAACAGTTGCCAAAGTGGTATCTAAACTAAAAGGTCGTCTAGATGCTGAAAGTAAGGTAAGCAGAATTATCTATTTCATTTCGTTTGTCTACTCAATGACCTTATTGCTGGTAATTTCTTATTTCTTTTTTCACGTAGATTTGGATGGAACTAAACACATTTCCTCTTCACAGATGTTATGAATTTGCTTGCCATTTGTCTCATATGGAATATTATTTGTCTATTTTATGCTGAAATCATATTGATTTGCTGCTTTTCCTTACTAACTAGGTTTACCTTACAGAAAGAATACTCCTTTCGGAGAAACTAATTTGTGAAATCCAATTGTTGATCCTTTTTCATGTGGTAATTATATATGGTCCATATTTAACCTCTGTTTCATAGATGGATATCAAAATAACTAATCCAATATACAGTTCCCTCTTTCTCAGAGAAAAGTATCAGGAACTCAATTTCATGTTTGTCTTAGAAGGGTTTAAATTTTTATCATCAGAATATGATGAGACAGTTCCTGATTGTTGTTCTTGGTAGATCTAATAGCATATTTACGATTATTTATTTATTTATTTTCACTATTATATTTATTCCTTGAAAATGTTAGGTTTTTAAAACATGTTTTTCGGAAGCTTATTGTAAACGGTTTTTCATGTTCATGATTGAACCAATATCCATTATCCACTATTTTCTCATGTAGTTGAAACTGTTTATAAAAATATGGTGCTGTTGACTATTCTAGTGCGAAGATATGACGTTTGACATTTTTCACTTGCAATTTTGGAGATTGTTTCTGATATATTGTTTTGCTTTTATTAGATTAGGAGATTAACCGAGAAAGAACAACTTGTATTGCTACTGGAGAAGCAGTATCCTGCTGATGTTGGCATCGTGGCTGCCTTCTTTTTTAATTATGTGAAACTCAGCCCTGGTGAAGCATTGTATATTGGTGCAAATGAACCTCATGCATATCTTTCAGGTGAATGCATAGAGTGCATGGCTGCCTCAGACAATGTTGTGCGTGCTGGTTTGACACCCAAGTACATAGACGTGCAAACACTTTGTTCAATGCTGACATACAAACAGGTTTCCTCACTCCTAAATTAGAAAATTCCACTTCTAGATTTGCTTATACTGCTGTTTATTAGTAAGTACTAACTGAACTAGTGGTACATGTCTTGTTGGTAGCGTATATCATGCACTAATTGTTGTGTGCTTAATTTTGTCGCGAAGCCTCATTCATTTGTTTCATATAGCTATTTTGAGTACCTCATGCCTTTGAGAAATCTGTTCTTAGAATATCTAGAACTCGTCTTTGGATAATATTGTATACCTAAAATGCTGCATTTAACTGCTATACCTCGCTACTGACTTATCAAAGTAAAGTAACAACTATGTGTACAATTTCCAAGTTTATATAAGTATTTCTCCATTTACTAGGCGCTATTAGCTAAAGAGGGTTGGCATGGACTAGTATTCATAGCAAGAATATTTAATTAAATTACAGGAATTAGATCACGATCCTGTGTTTTTTATTGAAACACTTAACCTGTTCTAACTACAATAAAGAACATGCTTTACAAAAAGAAAAGAAAAATAATTTTGACGATTTAAGTATGATTTGCTTCTCCCAATCCTCTTGACAGAACAGATATTTTAGTACATGCAATGGAGTTTAGTAAACTCCATTAGTTCTAGATTTACACTATGCGGTGGTTCATTACGCAGAATTCTCTTTTGTATGTTACATTGAGGCGACTAAGATGGACTCCTAAAAGTTGATTGTGGAGGTTGAAATAAATATTTATATGGTTTTGAAGAAGATAGTAAGATGTAGAGCCGCCTGGTTGCTAGTAGCAGTTATTTTAAATATTTTCTGATATTTCTGTACATATTGTATTCCGTAACTGTCTAATTAGGATGTTTTGTTTATTAAATTGGTCCTGTTATTAATTTTTCTCTCAATGTTTTAATTTATTGTTTGGAGGACTGTTGCTTGCTTATGTGGAAATGATTGTTTATATTATCCATCGCCTAGGATTGCCTGCACTATGGTTAAGGAGCTTGCTAGAGTAATACTTATTCAATACCGTCTGGTTTATCTGATCAGGACTATTCTAATTCATTTATCTGTTGATTTAACTAGCCTAATACTTATTATTTGTGTCAACTTGTGCAGGGCTTTCCTGATATTATTCGAGGAATTCCCTTGAACCATAACGTTACACGATATACACCTCCTTTTGAGGAGTTTGAGGTCGATCGCTGCTTTTTACAGTCCAAGGAGTCCGTTGTATTCCCGGCCATACCAGGACCTTCTATCTTTGTTGTTTTGGGCGGGGAAGGTAAAATGCATATGAGTTCTGCAGTTCAGTATCAAAAAGTCGCAGAAGGGGATGTGTATTTTGTGCCTGCTCAAAATGAGATCAGGGTAATAGCTGGCACTGATGGACCGCTTCATCTGTACCGAGCGGGAGTAAACAGCAGGATGTTCGATTGATTTATGCTACAGGTTTCGACAATACGGTTAAATATTGAGAGGAAAATATCACTAAGTTTATGAGACTAAATATCACTAAATTTATGAGACTCATCAATGTACTTGTATCATGAACCGTGGGAAAGTGTAATTCCATTGTTGTATAGCTGCCCAAACGAATAAATTGCTCGCTATCGTATTTCTGAAGATTCCCTTGTTTAAGATCTTTGTAACTATAAAGAAAGGGGAAAAAGCACGTACGCACAATTTAGTTTGCACTAGCGGTAATTTTACGGGTGTCATGGACAAATACTAGTAGAGTAAATATTACTAATAATTAATTTAAAAAAATTATAGCACTATAAATAAGATAATGACATTAAGATTTTACATAAAATTTTTTTAAAAAATAATAAAAAAAATCACGGGAGCAAGCAATCACTAATTAAAGAAAAAATAACATCAAGTCTTCTTTAGTTACATACCAGAGAGAAACCATTAATATATATGTGAGAATAAAAATTCCAGCTCAATCTAATAGTGTTTTAATTTATATCGTCCACTAGGTCAAATACTGTTCGTACAAATAGGCTTTAGCATACCCATTATAAGGAAAACTTACCCTTTACACACCTATTCTCTTTCCTTTTTATCTGCCCAAGAAAATTAAAAAGAAACAGGCAAACATTTAATTTTTTCGTAAATTTATCTTTGCGAGAAACACCGTGTTTGCAATGCACGTCAGAGGGCAAAAAAATTCATGCAATACATGGATTAAATGGGCCGGCTACACAATCCATCGTAATTGGTATCTCGGACGTATATGTGATTAGGGATATACATTCGGTATTTACCTATACTTAATGTATCGAACTGATTTTATTAATTTAAAATTTATCAAAAATTTTAATACCTATACCTAATCGAATAAGAAATTTACTGATTATCTACCGAACCGAATTTACCAAATAATTTTTGATAAATTCGGTAAATTACCGATTTACCAATTTAAATTATTTAATTCCTATAAATATAACAATATTTTTATTTTTACCAATTAAACTACCAAACCGAATTATTTTACCGAACCGAATATACCGAATTTACTGATTAACCGAGTAAATGAGTAATGTGTAAACGAGTAAACGGGTAAAATCGAGTATATAAAGCTTAATCGGTAAAATCGGTTATTTACCGAACCGAAAAAAATTAACCGATACTGATACCGATAACCAATTTATAAAAAATTTATTACCGATACCGATTTAACCGAATCGACCGGTAAATACCGAATTTACCGATCCGAATGTACAGCCCTAATGTGAATGTGATACTTCGCACACGCTGGTAGAGATCGGTCGGAAAGTTCTACGCAGGCTCGCAGCCCTTTTAAACAAATGAATTTGATGCGGTCCGATACCACCGGACATCCTCCGAACCCTGACAAGGGGGCGCGTCGTGTGGAAAAAAATTTCTCCGGAGGGTCCCTTCTACTCATGATCGCAGAAGGGACCCATAATCCTTCAGACACGTTTTTTAATGCAAAGGTATAAATCTTAAAGCAAACGTCTATTACACATAAAAAGGTCAATATACACGATATTAAATTACCCAATTCTACGTTAACCCACAAGAAAAAAAATCAACGTTACCATCTAGTCAACGTTTCCGTCTGACAATAGTTAGGGTAAATATTTAGATTTCGCCTGCCCACTCGTTCTACGGTAAAAAAAATTCTCCCACTCCCGTTCGAGGTGATTTCCGGTGATCTCTTCTCCCGCTCCTGTTTGCTTATCATTGAGGTGATTTCTGGCTATTGAAAAGCCCTCTCCGTCTCCGGCAACCCCGCTGGAGACAATCTCTAGCCCCTCTCCATCTTCGTTAACCCTGCTGGAGACAATCGCTAGCCCTCTCCATCAAATCTAGGTTTGTCTCTGCTCCTCCGATAGAATCTATACATGTCTTTCTAATCCACATTTATCTTGTTCTTTTTGTAATCAAGTTCACATATATTATTGGTCAATGGTTTTTTTTTTATAAAAGTTTTGCACCTTAAACTTTTATTTTTCTCATTTTACACCGTCAAACTTTTATCAAGATTGAGAAAACTCCTGAATGATCTTTTTCCATTTCACTCAACTACAAGATCTATATACACCAATGAGATGCTAAAACATAAAGGTTTATTAATAATTAGCACTTGTGATCTTTCTAAAGGCATGAAGTTGCAAATGTGTTTTGATTGCTCGTAAGTATCACTTACAAAACTCTAGTTCCAATTCACATGTTCTTTGAATTTTCATGTGATGTTTCTTTCCTTCTAGCTGCAATAGCTATTTTTTGTTTTCGCTACTAAATAACAATTTAACTTTCTCCAGAAAATTGATGTTTTTGAGCTTATGCTATTTTTGGATAATCTATAATCTACAATATCGTTGAGGCTTTTTTAAATTGTGTTTAAATAGATTATTTTGATATAATACGTAGTTCAAACTCTAGTAGAGATTCTGATACTGCCCCTCAGTTTATAATCAAGAAGCAGGCCTAAGTAGAAAGGACAAATAAAATTGAAGATCATAGGCCGGTGCTTAGTAGATGCTCTTTGAATAGACTTCATAAATTTATGAGTAAAGTAGAAGACGGAGGTGCAATAAAGGAACAGTTACAAAACACGCCATTTGGGCATTTATTGGAGGGGCCATCCATTCCACTAGATATGTTAGCTGTAGAGTATCTACAGTCTAGGTGGGATGGTGAGAGGAGTGAGTTTAATATTAATGGGCATTTTGTCCCATTTTCTGTGAAGAATGTATTTATCATCATTGGATTTCACCAAGAAGGAGAGTTGGTTCGATTTGGCCATGATCGACCCAGCACTCCATTTTATCTCTCAGAATTTACGGGCTCCCAATAAACCAAAATGTAATAGAGAAAAAATTGAGAGATATGTGCACACGTGGACGTATAGAAGAGGAAGAGAGATTTATGAAGTTGGCAATACTATATATGTTTTGCTGTTTTTTGTTTAGTCGTACTAGTTTCCATTTGGATGCCGGTATTTTGGTTTTTATTGAGGATGTGACAAGATTGGGTTCATACAATTGGGTAGAAGCAGTCTACCACTTCTTGTGTACCGAGCTCACTACAAGTCTTGCGAAGAAGAAGATATCTGTTATTGACGGATGTGTTATAGTATTATGTGTAATCTCCTCTATCTTTATAGTGCTTGGGTAAATTACTTTAATATATATATGTG
The DNA here is from genome assembly GCA_027563935.2 of Costus lasius. Lineage (NCBI taxonomy): Eukaryota > Viridiplantae > Streptophyta > Magnoliopsida > Zingiberales > Costaceae > Costus > Costus lasius. The sequence goes on from CM050446.2 coordinate 122,598,137, forward strand.
CATTGTATATATATCTGATATATTATTTTTGTGATGATGTATAGGTTTGGCTATATGAGCATACACTTATGTATGCTCATTATTCTATTGCTGTTGTTTACCCACGGCTCTTCCGTTGGGCTAAAGTCAAGCTTCCACGATGAAGTTCTTATTTTAAGAACTTTTTGAAGTTAGATAAATCTACGGTATGCAATCATTATAATCTAAAATTGTTAATTTATAAATTTGTCTTATAACATTGTGTGGCAGATTATTTTTAATCTTCAAGTGGATGAGGCTGAGGCCGCTATTGTAAATAAATCAGTCTTATCATTTGCACATGTGAGTATACATACCAATTATAGGAAAGTATGAATTACAACAATAGTTCAATCCATACTTTATAGAGAAGCAGCTGCCCATTACAACAGCAGTTTACTCATTAGCAGTTTTCTCATTACAACAATAGTTCAATCCATACTTTATATAGAAGCAACTACCCATTACAACAGCAGTTTACTCATTACAACAGTAGTTTTCTCATTACAACAATAGTTCAATCCATACTTTATATAGTTGCAGCTGCTCATTACAACAGCAGTTTACTCAGTAGTTGGTTGAGAATAATTGAACCCCTCTTGCGATGAAATTTGTCCAACTTGAATATATGAACCTTCATCTACTAACTGTGTTACATGAGAAGAGAATATATTAATAAGAGAACCATTGGTTAAAAAGCCTATACCTAGAGATAAACATACATTGTAAGAGGGAGAAACTCCCATCATCATGCCTGTATATGAAAAGAATGGGGATGCTTGCATTGACTGGTTGATTGATGGCACCTTAAGACACAACTTGAAACAACAATTAATTACAACTGATTCATGCAAAGCTGAATTTATGTACATAAATTTTTCATACCAGCGGGTGGTGGATACTTGCAGCAAGTGGTGGCACCTGTTATCAAATTGAAATAACGATTAATTATAATTGATTCATATCATAGCATAGTAAGTATTATGTACATAGATGGTTCATACCATCGGGTTTAGGATGCTTGCAGCGAGTGGTGGCACATGTTTCCACAATTGAAACATTAAATTAATTACAATTGATTCATACAAAGCTGAATTTATGTACATAAATTTTTCATACCATCGGGTGGTGGATGCTTGCAGCGAGTGGTGGCACATGTTACTACAATTGAAACATTAAATTAATTACAATTGATTCATACAAAGCTGAATTTATGTACATAAAATTTTCATATCATTAGGTATTGGATGCTTGCAGTGAGTGGTGGCACCTGTTATCACATTGAAACAATGATTAGTTACAACTGATTCATATCAAAGCTGAAATTATGCATATAGATTTTTCATACCATCGGGTGGTGGATGCTTGCAGCAAGTGGTGGCACTTGTTATCACATTGAAACAATAATTAGTTACAACTGATTCATATCAAAGCTGAAATTATGTATATAGATTTTTCATACCATCGGGTGGTGGATTTTTCATACTTGCCCTTGTTGAAGTTGTAGTTTTTTTGAATCTTCGTTCAAGCATGCCCTTCTTCCTTTTCTCTTTTGGACATTTCTTCACTGTTGGTGGCTTGATACTAATATTTGGATCCATTTCTTTCTCATTATTATCATTTGCTATCTCTTCAGGTAAGGCACCTTCAGGTAGAGTTTGAGAATCGAAACGTAATATATGTTCTATATGCAGACTGAGTTGACTAGTTGCAATTTCAATGTGCTCAAGTGCTCTTCTAGAGTGCATAGCCCTTGTTGAGATAGAATACTGGTTTTGACACACTCGAGTATACATAGATGTCAAGCTCTCATTACCTGATGAATCAATAGTGGGCGGGCATGTTCTGGATCTATCACCTTCCCTAGTATATTTTGTCCATCTCTTCAAAATGTAGTGCTTGAGTAAATAGTTAATATAATTGATTGCCAAGATTTTTATGATATGCATGCATAGAATTCTATTGCTCTCATACATCTTACAGGATCAGCTAAGTGTAGTAGAAGAAGGATTATATTTGACATGTTCATCTCTGGCATGATTTGGCGGAAATATCTTATATATACTTTCATACCCATCTGAGCCAATGCATTCAACAAGACAATCTATATGCTTTTCAAATTGCTCTGCAAACTCTTTATATATTTTTCTGGTATAAATTGTAGCTGTCTCTTTACACATGTTACCAAAAATACTAACTGGTGTGCTGTTTCTAGTCTTGAAATCAACCTTGATTTCCTTCTCCCGAAAGAATTTTAGTGTCATGTCATACTCTTCCAAAAACTCAAATAGACTAGATCTTTTTTTAAAGAATCTCTTAAAGTGGAAGTTCATACTTTTACTTCGCTGGGTTATTGACATATCTGCACAAAAGGTTTCTGTTCTATAGCAGGCAGCCCACTTTTCTCGAATTTTATAAAAATTGATCATCCATTGATGTTCATGCAATTTGTACTTATTTAATAGATCAATCCACATTTTCTCTAAAGTAGCCACACTAGAATGCTCATACATGCAATGCTTTAGATCTGACTTAAAAAAGTAGTACCTCCATGAATGACATGGGAAAGATGTATTGTAACATTGTTAAAAATATGCCATAAACATAAGCAATGAGCACTATTAGGCAATACTGTCTGTATTGCTTTTGCGATTGCAGCCGATTGATCTGTAAAAATTGTAGCAGGATGACGGCTGGATATCGCTTGCAAAAAGGTCTCAAAAAGCCAAACAAAAGATTCAGTAGACTCATCATACAGTAATACCGCACCAAATATAATAGCTTGTTTATGATGATTTAGACCAACAATTGGTGCAAATGACATGTCATACTGATTTGTTTGAAAGGTAGTGTCAAAACATATAACATCCTCAAAGTATTGAAAATCTATTATCGATCTTCCATCAGCCCAAAAAAAAAAGAGTAATCTTTCCTGATTCAACAGCTTCAATAGCATAAAAAAGTGACAGATCTTCTGCTCGTCTATCTTTTAAATATTTGAGAATACCCCGGATGTTCTTCCTATTTAATATTTTTCTTCTACGTCTTTGAATGTAATTAGTACTATCATCCCTTGTAAAACCAACTTCATTATCAACTGCACCAGAGTTGAAATAATTGAATACATGATGAGCTTTAATGCCCGAATTTGTCATCTGATCTATCAAAGCACGTTGGTGGGGTAATATTTTCCTATGTGATCTCAGCATGTGCCTTTTATTCGGACTTGTCATGGGATGGTTATACTCTAGTTCTATTTTCGATATTGTCCACACATTATTCCTATCAATTTTAAATTCGACCCGAGCCATACAGTTTGTTCGGGTCTCTGGATGTAGATTCTTAGCAACATGACCTTTGCGAGGTTCTTTAACCCCTTGCTTGTTACAACATAACTTGCAAAATCTCAACGTACCATCCTTTCTACGTTCTACATGATACTTTTTTAGATCCCATTTTTCTAGCATACTCGTTGTAAAACTCATAAGTTTTTTCTTCATCATTAAAAACCATATCAACAGCTGGAATTGGAGATGCAAACAAACTTTCAGATTCCTCACTTTTCATAGATGCAAACAAACTTTTAGATTTCTCACTTTTCATAAATGTATGTGCTTTCATTTCAGGAACTTCTAGTTTTATATTTTTGGGGTCATCTTTAGGTTGCTCAGTTGGTTCTGATGATTTATGATGCTCACTATCTGATGCTAATATATATTTTTCATCACTAGGTGATGACCACCCAAACATCTCATGAACACTTGTCACTTTATTTTTACCCTTCTCCATGCTGATCTAGATGTAATATATAGAGATTACACGATTGTAGCAATGCAATAAACAAAAACATCAATTTCTAATTTACATTATCTTCTTAGCATGCAATGCACAACCCTAACCAAAACCAAAGCAAACACATCAAAACCGAAGCAAATATAGCTTTAACAAACCATACACCATTTCTCGTAAAATACCATAAATATGCTGAGACTTGCAATTCAATGTTTAAATACGTTTTTCATTTAACTAAGTGCTAAGTTTAAGTCCATCTCTACTTAAGATTATAATTATGCCAATGGATCTAAATTTCAAACCACCAACAGATAAAACTAATTAACAAAGATCATACCCCTCATCAATAACTAGAAGGAAAAGTTCTACTACTGAATCAACAATCGAATCATTCCAACATAAAAGAAAACTATAAATAACGCACATGTAATAGTGAGAATAACTTAACAAGCTAATTAAAAAATAATCACAAAATAACCTCACAGAAAAGCTTCCTTCTCCTCTAGCAGCCGGCGATCCAGGCACTGCCAGCCACTTCCATGGTGTAGAAACTCTAGGTCTATATTCTTTTCGTGAACAACACGGAGGAATCCTTGCTCTTTGACCGGCTGACGACGAAGACGGAGACAGAGAGGGAGAGGGCGTTTTGATTGCGGGAGACAGAGAGGGAGTTTTGATCACCGAAGAAGGAGAGAGAGTTTTGATCATCGAAAATTGCCTCGATGCTGAGGGAATGAGAGTGAGAGAAAATTTTCTCGTCCGAATGGAAAGAGCGGGGCGGCGAAAGTAAAATATTTATCTAAAAAGATTTGATAACAAACGGCAACGTTAATCAGTGGATAAATTTTTTCTCTTTGTTAACGCAGGATCGGATAACTTAAGAACATGTGTATTGATCCTTTTTCGTATAATGTACTACTCATTAAGATGCGTGTGCTAAGTGTCCGTTCTGCGCCGACACGAATATTTTTTCGTGTGGGCGGTACCATGATGCAATTGCTGTATGTTTTGCTCTCGTCTGAAGGATCTCCACTCTCCTTAACTCGATAGCCCAATAAACGGATGAGGATGCCCTGCCGCTCTTTCTATTTCTCCCATGTCGAAATCCTTCATCTATCACCCAAGGGAAGGGCAACGCCTCCTTTTTCATCGCCTGCATTATGGAGGCCATCTTCCAGGAGGGGAAGACGGCTTAAGAGTCATTTCCTAAAGTGGTTCTTCGGAACCTGCCCTTGGAATTCATCTGCGGAAGTTCCCACGCGGCCGTGCTAGCCCGAACATTGGCTCCCTTCTCCATCTCCGACAACGATTGCCACGCCCCCTGTCTCAGAACCCTCGTGCTGGTTATTATATGTTGTAATCTTGTATGTGTTGGCAAGTTGAGATTTTTCTGTTTATCGGAATGAAAATTTCGTCGACTTCTCTTATAACAAAAAAGGTATTTTCTTCAGAAATGTTGGGGACTGATACTACGTAGATTGACTATGTGATGGATGGCATTTTATGATTATTGCTTATTTGTGACGCGCAAGGCGTCATGCATTTTTAGAAGGAAAAACTTTATCTTGTACAATAGGCAATGACAAGTTGTTCAGAATGGATGATGCTATGATATTTTCTCTTTGCTAGACGCCAATTCATCCCTTTACCCTTATATTCTTAACCGATTTCAACATCCAAATCTTTTTCTTCTGTGACCTTTCTTTTTTTTTTTCGTGATATGATGATGTGACAATTCGGAATATTTCCATGAATAGTTTTTGCATTCTCTATACTGTGCCACGCTAGTGTAACATTCAATATTCTTTGGTTGTTAAAAAGATTGGCTATTAATTTCATTTGGTCATTGCCATTGGTAGAATTTCTACATTGTCTGAAAAACAAATGAGTATTCCTACCCTCAAGGTTGTCTTCATGCTTGTAGCTAGTTATCCATGTGTCATAACAGTGTCATTGGTGAAAGGTATCAAGAACATTTGGCAAATAAGAATTCTCGTGAAAGATTCAATATTTATTTACTATTAAGAACATTGGCTATTGGCCTTTTATCGTCATTTGCTATATAGCATTTCTGCCCATGGTTGTGTTCGTTGGTGTAGCTATCATTCCTGTGTTGACAATCTTAATTATGACACTATCAGGGTAAACGAGAAGTGCCATCAGAAGCAATAGCTGGCGCCGCGCCCTTCAGGTTATTTCTCAAAATCTTTGTTTGTTACAGTGCACACAGAAAAATTTAAACCATTTTTTATATTGTAAATTTATTGGAGCTGATGCAAATCTTTGCAACAGACACATACAAGTGACGTGGATGATTTTATTAAAAAGAAGGAGGATTAGCACCTGTTTTGATTAAACACTCATTTGGTGGCCTCATTGCTCAATCTTATTCCTCAATTTCCTGTTTGATTCTTTGAGTCTCATCTAGTTTTATCCCAAAATCTTAGTTAATCGATTTTAGACTTATAGTTGAGGTAGACCTAGTAACTCAACTGATTTTCTGTTATTATCAGACTATTTTAAGCACATCTAACTGGACTTATCTGTCCTTATAGGGAATCTTTCTTCAAATCCGCTACTTGCAGGAAAGATACTTGTAAGTTCTATCTCTTACTGAGAACAGGTGATTGTTTAAAGCAACTCTTATTCATCTCGTAGAAGTCTTGCATTCTCTTGATTCTTTACCTAAACTAGTGTGGTGTTTTTGGCTCTTACGTTAAGTGGTCTCTGGTCATATCCCTTAATCAAGCTGATTGTTTTTTTTTTTTTGAAAAAGGTATTGCACTAATAATTCTTTTGGAATTAATCATTCTGCATGAGCTAGATATAAATATATCTGAAGCATGGTAGATAGAGTACCATGTAATTCTAATTTTTTTATAAACTTTAACCCGTGATTTTATCATTGTGATTCTATGTAAATCCTGACCTCTTTTCCCTAGTTCTGAGATTGTGTTGCAAAAACAGGTCATTTGCTTAAGAGAACATAAATTTCGTAATTCATAATGTCACTATTTTCAACCATTATTTGGAACATTTGATTTGTTTATCCAGAAGTTCGAGGGCCACTACAGCTTTCTCAGATTTCTTTTGTTGTATCAGATCGATACATGCAATTTAATCCATTGTCAAAAATCAATATGCCATCAATTACTCTGTCAAGAACTTATGAAGGCTAGTTTGAAGCTGCCACTATTTGATCTGAGGAAGCTTAATGCGCAATTACCTTCACCTGCAAAAAAACACAGTGGAACTTCTTGTAATGTGTAGTAATGATGATTTCATAATTATGAGTTACTAAATTTCTCTATCATGTTTTTTATTATTTTTATGTTTTGTTTTGTGTCCATATCGTTCCAAGCTTTTCCTTGGGTTCTTTAGCATAATTGATACTTGAGAATCGAGATGAAATGATCAATGCTACTCATACAAGAAAACTCTTTTTTATCCCTATCTTTTATAGGCTTTCATGGCTAGGGGATTCTTGATGGTTTGGTGCACCGTGCATGCATCTCTGACTAATTGCAAACAAGTAAGATGGTTCTTCACTCCAACTAGTTATCAGTTTATGGTTCTTCTGCTGGAATCTCTTCTGCCCAAATTGCACATATTTGTTCACACATCATACGGAAATCTTATACGGATTCTTTACAATTTTGAGTGGTGCTGTGTAGCCAACACCAACCTAGTTGACTGTGCATACATATACTAGGGTGACTGGTAAGTATTATGCGTTTTATTAGATAATCTGAAAGAAACTGGATATTTCTTTTGATAGAATCAACCTAATCAAACTTAACAAAGGAAAAGGGGAAACAACTTCATGGCAATTGTGGTTAAAAATGATGCAGGTGTTTCATAGGAGACTCAGCCGGTTTTTTCTTTTGCAAAAAGGGTGAGATACTGAAGGAAATATACAATTTAGTTTACAGTCAGCCAATCCATCTTGCCATGTCTTGTATCTAAAAGCCCTTAACTTTTGACATCCACAATCGGGGGAGCACATTACACTTTAGCCATACATTTCAGACTAACCAAATGGCCTTCTTTAACATAATAAGCAGTAATCTCTCACTAAATTGTACCCTTTATCTGAAATAAACTTGTCTGGATGCATTTGCATCAATTCTACGCTTTTTCATTCAATGCAGTGTATCACCAAGTACTGCTCAATTTTGACAGGACATCGATTGGCCTCTCAGTGCGTGAAATAGACTTATGGGTTCTCATTCACAAATTTTAGATTTAAATAAAACTACAAACAAATAGACAAATATCATTGTTGATTGAAACTTACTTGAATAAGTACAATAATATCGGAAGTTTAATAATTATTGCAAAGTTAAATTAAAACTTTAAATCACCATAACATCAATGTAAATTAAATTTAAATAGAAAGTAAAAGGTTAAATTTTTTTTTGTCGCAAGTTCTTCATTACATTCACTATATAAAAAGTAATTATCATATTAACGGTAATAAACTATCACAATAACATAGCATCACATCACAATCCTAAAGATAAAAACAAAAATATATTATTCATAATCATCAAAACTTTCTAGATCAACACCATATGTTCATCATCATAGTTTTTACATCCCTTATTTTCTTATTTGGAGTCGTCAAAAGTATCAACAACATCCAGGCATGCACCTGCGCATCTCCTTGTGGAAGAGAAATATCTGAGAGTTTTTGTCTAGGGCCATTTAAATACAGCAGTTTCAGAATCTGTCCATACATGTACACTGGAAAAAAGCAAAAAAAAAATTCCTTTCGCCTCCGGGGAACCTCTGTAAACTGCATACAACTCATTCCATTTGGTAGCTTTGATTTCCTCACCATGTACAATGGCCATATGACCGTTCCACCATGATAACTGATTACAATACTAGTCCTCGCAATTACTTTTGTTGATGCATCTGTATTTATAGTTTTTCGTATCCTGGAAGAGAAAATAGGTGAGATTGAATGAAAATTTTATTTTATGTTACCTTTTTTGCTTTTCTTCTAAACTACACGCACTCTTACAGAATCACATGTCGTTGGTTGAACATGCCAAAATGAAGCATGGAGTGATCTTCAAATTATCAGTCTTTATGAACATGGAATAACTTGTGCAAACATCATTATACACAGCCAAGTTTGTTTATGTTCTTTTCTACCTTTCCAAAGGTACACTTGTTGCACTCAGCCTAATGCCCGCATATGGTGGATGACACAAGTGAGAAGTAGTTTTCTTACCATTTGTTCTCTGCCACCTAGCACTTTTGTTTGTTCTGAACCTAAACTCTTGATGTTAGACTGAAATGAAAACATGCTGTGAAGGTTTAACATTTCATTTGCAGTATATGGACTTTTTTTTGTACCAGTAATATGGTGACTTGAATCCAAGCATATTTTGACATGTAAAATTTTCATGTTGCAGCATATTTGGACAGCTATGTGTTGACGGTGTTCAAGGGATTGCACATGATATGACGCTGGCCTCTCCATGTGAAAAAGGTGCCCAAATTCTTCTATCATGATTGCAGGAATTCCACAAAAATCGGATTGCGTGATTCTTTTAGTTGGATCTTTAGAATCAACCACATGCGTTTTTTCTACGCTAACGTTCCAAATTTTTTTCCAGATTGTATTTCACTGTGGAAATTGTCATTGATCTACTATTAGTAAACTTATTTTTACTTCTCTTTTCGTTCTATCTTGATCAACTTTATCATATGTATTTTTGTGCTCCACTCTGCTTTGTATTTTTTTTTTTTTAAGTTTTTGTATTCTTACTGACTGTTTTTAGTATAAAACTCATAACACCGTCGGGTGATGCCGATTCAGTACGCCTAAAGTGCTGGGTGGATATATGCAACGTCTCTCTCATTGATCCTGCAGAATAGTCGCATTTTTCTTTTGGGTGGCAAGGCTCCAATCCACTCAAAACATCTTGCGACAACCAAGTTTCGCACAAATTGACAAAATAAATCATAAAAAAAATCCTACGTAGAGATTTTGCATGGGCTTGTAAATGTAGTCACATTGAATCAAGTATTGGAGTATATACTCTGAAGATCGGGAGAGACAAATTATGCGCAGGTTCATCAAGTCTCAGCCTCCATTTCTTTAATTCTCAGAACTAATTTGGGTTCATGCACGTACATACGTATAATTCCGTTGTGCGTACTTGTCCGTATTTTTTTGTACAATCCATTCCTGATGAACAGGGATCCTGAAATTGACTTGGGACTTCCTGCGGCAACATCAGGCTTAAAAAGAGCGTAGGCGTTATCATCAATAGGCTTATCAGCTACTGCTGATTTGTCAAACTCTACATCTGTGTAGATGGTGCCGCCAAAGAGTTGTCCAACTTACATGAATTCTCACATTTCTTTCCCAAATTATTGGCCCATCCGTCGGAGCTTACATCCATTAAATTTTAGATTAGCTCCTCGCAACTTTCCCTTCCAACTCACCATCCAACAGAGATAACACCTATCGCTTTCCTGTGACTATCTGAGCCTCATCTTCTTTGTACAAACCTGTGCCATTCTGGATAACTTGACAAAGAAGAAGAGGAGCCGGCCCCGCTGCGCAACCAGCGTCCACCCAGACCGGACGCGCCACGTGCCTCCGCCTCCAAATCCTTCCTCGACTCCTTCCATTTGGCGGCCGCTGCTTCTTCGTCTACTACTAATACGCTGCTCATTCCCATACCTCAAGTCGCGACAGCCATTGATGCTCAAGGTTCAAGAACCAGCAGCGTTATATAAAGCTTCAGAGAGGCAGAGCAGGAGACTCTCATCCGCTTGCTCCGCCGCCTCCGCCACTCGTACTCAATCTAATTCGATGGGGGATTACAGTTTTAATTGCGCGAAGCCCATTGCCCCCGCGCTCAATCATCCTGGCTGGGTGGAATCAGCAATAATGGACCCCAACTCGGAGCTGATGAGCCAGCTCGCCGAGCTCAGCGGCTCTGTTATCGCGAGCCCGGGCATGGAGTACTACTACTGCTCGCCGCAGTATCCCGAGTTCCTGCCGCCCTTCGTCCACGTCGATGACTTCTCCGCTTTGCCGCCGGAGCCGGTTCCGCCGTCACCGCCACCGGTGGGGCCTGCCGGAGACAGGAAAAGGAAGGCGGTTGTAGCTGCAGCTAATTCATGGAACCAGTCGGAGGTATGCTCTGTGACTGGACCTCCGGCAGAAACCAAGGTCGAGAAGATGGATGTGAGTTTGCCTCCCTTTTAACTAGTTAACAAGTTCTCTTTTGTCTCTCATATATATGCGTTGACTTTTGAAATCATTTTGACATGCTTCCGCTTTGAAGCTTGCGTTTGATCAGGGATCGGACAGGGACGGCGGAAAGAGATGCAGGAGCAAGGCATCAAGAGAAGTGGAGAAGCCAAAGGAGGTGGTGCATGTGAGAGCGAAGAGAGGCCAAGCCACTGACAGTCACAGTTTAGCCGAGAGAGTAAGCAAGCAATTGAATTAACTCTAGTTGGAATCTTCAGCTAGCTTAAATGCAAGCATCTAAATAGCTTTTGCTGCTAACAATGGCTGACTGAAGTAAAAATCTCTCAACTTTTTCAGGTGAGGAGGAAGAAGATCAATGAAAGGATGAGATGCCTACAAGACCTTGTTCCTGGGTGCTACAAGGTAAAGAAAAATTCTAGCTATTAGTCCTCCTAATTGTTTTATTTACTAAATCTGTGATCGGTGTTTACGTTTCCTCCTCTGTTTTCTGAAACAAACACACAAACATGTACTCGCAGGCAATGGGCATGGCAGGAACCCTGGATGAGATAATTAACTATGTGCAGTCACTGCAGAACCAAGTCGAGGTAACATCGCATTGTCCATTTTTATCATCTTCAATTTCTAATCAGTCAAACTAAAAGAAATTAGGCGCCGCTAATTGACTCTTGCATTGTTGATGCGTGCAGTTCCTTTCAATGAAACTTTCGGCGGCCAGCTCCTTCTACGATGGCGCCTACGGCTCCTCTCTCGACACCGCCGCCGCCGCTGCGGCAAATCGTGGCCAGGTGAATCTTACAAAAAAGAAGCTACGATTTAGCGTTGACCCGGAGCTTGAGGGGACGACAACATTGTCAACTGTTTAGAGTTGACTAGAATTCAGTTTTTTATTTATAATATTTTATTTTCGATATTTGCAGGTGGAAAAAGCGCGGGGCCACGAGGCAGAAGGAGATCTGGAGGCATGTGGAGAGCGCAGGAGCAGCTTCTGCTACTACTCCACGTCATCATCAGGGGCGCCCTTTATTTGATCTATGCGCGTAGCAACATAGTGCTAGCTTTATGCATGTATGTGGGTGCATGCTTTTGGCTCAGCCATAAGTGCATGTCTCTGACCACATTCATTGCACATTTCTAATCGGGCCGAGTCCACTTCAGCAAGTCTTTCAGCCCCGGGGCCCACAGACGGTCCAACCGCAGATGGGCTTAGAATTAATTTAATCAATTAATTAATTAATTATATGCGGTCTTTCACGTGCGTGTGCTCTCCCTCCTCGCTGAAGCGCAAACAAAAAACCAACCTGTTGTAGCTTTAATCTTTAATTTGCCATGTCGTTAACTTTATTATTATTACTATTACTATTATTATTATTCTGGTGTACCAATTGTCATTGGATTCACAATCTCTTTTGTCGGTTTTACTGTCACCATTTTGTACTATATATTCAATCTCTTGAAGAGCATTGATTCTTCAAGGGTAAATATAATAAAAATAAAATAAAATTTCAATCCTGACATGTTGAACAAGTCCATATAATTTTTTTAAAGTATTGATAAAGCCAACTCTATATGTAACTACAGTCATATGGATAATCAAAATATGTAATTTCTTAATTGCTTATAGAAAATCAAGCATATAATTAATTCAACACAATGACCTGAAATAAGAGACAACAATAGCATCGTGTCGGACTTCACACTTGTCAACTTGCCACTTGTCTATAAAATTACATAATGTAGTGAACAGTGGTCTTAGATAATAGTTTATAAAATTTAGGGTTAGCTAGCATCTACGAGCTCCTGAAAAAAGAATCATAATAAACCAAAATAATTACATGTGAAATATTTGGGTTTCATATCTAGACATTCTAGACCACAGAGCTAAGCCTACTTTAAGATATATATATATCTTATTTAATCCTTCGACTTATCCATATTTTAAGACATAAATATCTTATTTTTTGGGTTACAATTCAATTTAAGCCTCATTTAATAATTTGACTTTTCCATGTTCATAAATCATACTATAACAAAATACACATGCAGAGCAACTTTAAAGCCTTATTTAATCATTTGATTAAGTTGCACACTTAATCATCTCTCTCATTTTTCATACTTTATTCTACTAGCAAGTCACCATAACCTTGTGTTCCCTCTCTCTCATACATTTCTCTCCTAATGAATGATAATGAACTCTAGTTCACCATCATAAACTCAACACTGTCATCTAATGCTCTTTCTCATTGTATATTTTTCAACTCATTTCCATTGCCCTCCCCTTCTTCCTCTGTTTCTATAATATCAAGTTGCCATTATTTACATTGATCCAATCCTTCACTAGCCCAATCTTCCCTCTTCTCTAAGCTCAGCTCATCATGGATACTTGATACTCTTTCTCCTTTTCCTCAAGGCTTAAACCACTACCATCTCTCTCTTTCCTCTTGTTGGAGCTACCAATCTTGTCACTCAAGTCATCCAATAGTAAGCCTAACTTTAATGTGACCTCTAAACTTCTCCCCCTCTCTCATACCCTCCTAACTATATACTTTGAATCTAATGTGTTCACCTTTCTCTAGAGGTCCATCCATTGACAATGATTTCACCCATATCGGTTTGGTCAACCATCTTGACCATAGACTTGTGACTATATAACTACATAAGTTTGATTAGTGTAGACTTACAAATATTAAAAGTTTTCCTTCCTTTAGGCTTTTCATTATTTTAAACATTTTAGATTATAAATTATTTTGAATTTTGTTTGAATTTATATATACAATACCATTGATTATTTAATGCATGTCCTGCATAATTTATACAAAAATTCAGCCCCATTTGTAGAATATTATGTCAGGTATACTAAAGATAATGATGCCAAATCTGCGATTGAACTTAACATAAAAAGAGTACTAACTTACAGTTGAAGCATATTCTACTTATTCTGATACAAGAAGTTTTTGTTTGGCCTCAAACGTTGTTGAGCATGTTTGACCTTTAGAAGTTGATCTAGCATCCTAATTATTTAAAAAAGTACATATGAAAGGAAAAATTCATACAAATGATCCAAACGAAGTGTACTTTTCATTATTTATAGCTGCAGTTTCCCAATCAGCCTACAAATTGACCACCCACAAAGAGATGCCTACTCATTAGCCTTATTACTTGCCACGCAGCATGCTAACTTTGTGCTCCCCAGCTCGCATCCTCTTCATCTTTGACGCTGACAACCCCCTTGTCGTCTTCTTCTTCTTCTACTATAACGGAAAATTAGATAATTAAATTCCGTTCATTAACATAGTTTCACTAACTGTAAAATTCAGGAAAAAAAAAAAAACTATACCGCAGACTAAATAATCGATGAAATCATCATCCTAGCTCTTGTCACCGCAAAAAAAAAAAATGCTGTAGAGCCGTCGCAATCTCCAGCTAGCCTGCTCCCTTTTGCATGATCCAGAAAGGGGAGCTCGAGCAGGAGAAGGGCGTCCACAAATCGCCCACCAGCGCCAAGGAACGCATGCCACAGAAGGAAAAGAAAGAGAAATTCCAACGGGATGGCGAAGTATCGTCCATCTACAAGGAATTAGGGGAAGTGGGCTTGATTATCCGTCGTGATTCTATTCAGCAGAAAGACACTGTAGCCAGCCAGATTCATTGCACTGCTTAGAAGAGGACAGCGCCACATGGCCCCTCACTGGAGAATGATGAGTTGAGTGGAGAGCGATCTTTCATTAATTAATGATCATGAGGAGTGCGATGTTGTCCAATTTAGCTCCTTTTGTTTTGGGCATTGTTTGCGTGAGGCTTCTTTATATATTGTGCATGAACTTAAGGATATGGGCGGGATGCAAACGGCCCTACTTGTCCTACAAATATGTGGGTGGAGGTGATTTGGTAGGGCAGGCGTTAATTAGGGTTTGGAGGTCGGCAGAGGGCGCTAAAATGGCAGCTCTAGGAGGCGCCGGGCACGGGAACGTGGAGTTGTATTGCATGCATGTCTGATTGATGGGCAGGGGGCGATTTAAGCTGCAGGCGAGCAGTCATGGACGTCCGCAGCAGGCAGCTTGCATGCAAGAGCAAGATGACACAAACCCTAATAAATTGGGTGCATGAACTGTGCAGGCACCTCCCACTCTGTGGGCTCCGAGATGGCGGGAGTTGAAGTCGATGCATCACTATACTATATGCTGCTCTCATCAAAATGTTGAGAGCTGACAGGTCTCTCTCTGCAGAACGGGGACAAGCAAGAAGGCCATCTTTGCATTTGGCGTTTCCTAAGTCGGTCCTCTTTCTCTGTGCGGAGGGAAAAAGAAAAGTCTTTCTGCATTGTAAAATAAATATATCACACACACAACTTTATATCGGGCCATTCGAGATCCGTTCACTGTGTGCACAAAGACCCAAAGATTTTTTGCTTTGTTAAAGAGGCTAAAGTATTTAAACACAAAAATATTTTTTACCAGATCTAAATATCTAATGTGGGACTATTGTTTCTTACTTAAGTATCTAACAATTTCATGGAGGCATATGACACGCATATCGTAATTATGATTGTCTGCTGATGAACACTCAATCTGATTAAAAATTAGTCAAATTTATTAAATAAAAATATATATATCTATGATCATTTCCTTTTAGCTCACAATGCCACTTAAAAAATATATATATATTTGATGCTTATATATTTTATTCTTCCATAATACTTAGATATCAGGTGGATAAAATAAATATAGGATTACTATCATTTGATCAAAATCATCATCAGAAACTTAATATTATAATCAATATAATAGTATTAATTGAATGAAGCATAATCCATAATGTCCTTTAGATATTTTTTAATAGAATATAATTGAATTTCATATAAATTTTGTGTGAGAATGTGGTAAAGATAATTATATTAGTGGACTTGTTATGGGTTATAAAAGAAGCAAGGTCTATTGATTCATTTTTTTTCTCCACATTTATTATATAGTCATTGTGTATGGGCACTAATGTCATCTTATTTCTATATAAATGTTTTTTTAAAGTAAGAATAGTTTAGAAATATCTAATTTGTGATCTATGGATATTAACTTATAAGACTCCTAGTAGTACTAATATGTTGCTTAAAAGATAAAATTTATATAATATAATTTTGTGCAATTAAGTGGTTTTTCAAAGATGTAAATCTACCTATGATAATCCTATTACACATAAATCTATAGGAAAGAAATGACAAGACTATGAACAAGTTACTCATTTAAAAAAAAAACAAAAGAGGTAAGTCGAGATTATACTTTTTTTTGTGCTTTTATATGTTAAAGATTTTTTAGCCCTTTGTTTATTTTTGTAAGTATTACATTTTCTGAGATAATGGTTGCTAATTTTTTAACGTATATTTGTATATTTTATATGTGATATTGAAGATGTTATCCAAAAAATATAATTTTTCATAGAAAACGGTCCCCCAATTTGTTTGAGACCTTGTAAGGCCATCCGCCTTTGCACTGGGCCTAGCCTTTTTAACAAATGAAATATCTTGGGCCTTTAGGAGTCTTCGATGATGCACATCTTATAATAGAATTATAGAAATTAGGAAACCAGCAGCAGTCTCTTTCGGCTGGAGTCCAATCACAACAAGAAACCACCACTTGTTGACTTTTTTAAACATACATCAATTAGGTAACCAATAGAACAAGAAAATCAATTAATGAGGCTCTTAATTAGTGGAAGATATTCATAAATTAGTTGAGAGGTGAAGAAATTGGCATACATTAGAAAATAAAATTAATATTTCCTAACAATCATTATCAGGTTCATGTAAGAAAAAAATGGCTTGTAGGAAGTTCGGCTAGATAAATTATGCAAATTTAATAATTTTTTATTTATTTTTATATGATTTTCCTAATATTATGAAATTTACGTACTTGGAGAAGAATCTACTGCTGGAGGCCAAAGTATTATGCGAATCTAAACGGTTGCCAGTATCCTTGCCGTGCAGTCAAGTCTCAACCAGAGCGCGGCGGAATTAAGTAATTAATTAAGCATGTGCAACACATGGGGCTTTCGATTTTTTTTTTTCTGATGATAAGATGGTCCCCACATGACGATGTTTTATATCGAGTTTCAAAGAGAAAATGAAAAAAAAAATTAAACAAAATGAAAAATAAGAAAAAAAAAACAACATATTTTAATAAATGGATAGAATCGGCATCTCAATGCGTTCCTTAACTACTGACAAATTCAATTTTCCTAATCGCTCAACATGTTATTACATGTGCTACGCTGACATTAACAATGGTTAAGCTCAAGTTTGAACTCTTCTGCTTTCGCCATAGTTTGACTAATTTCACAAATTAGATTAACGTTGGATGATTATTTTAGAGGTAAGCAGCATTAATTTATATAAGCCAGCATGTCATCATCTTATCCAGGAGCAGGAAAAACCAATAATAGAGACGTGTTTGCTCTTGCCCATGTATCTCACGTTGTGGCAGTTCACATTTTTTTTTTTATAAAAGTCAAATAAGATCAAGAACCAAAAATCTCTCCTCGTGTCAATATCTAATTGACAATAGGTTGCACAGTAGAAGAAACAGTCTTGCACTCCATGGTCAGCTTGCCAATTAGTGGTTGCTTCTACATCGAAGCCAACTGATTAACCTGTATAAATAAGAAGACAGATAGAAGAAAGAGGGAGGAATAGAGGAAGAGGAGGAGGCGATGATGGCATGGTTTCTCTTCCTTCAAGTCTTACTTTTGCTATCAGCAAGAGCTCCAGTTTCAGAAGGTTGGGGCAAGGAGGGCCACTACATGACATGCAAGATCGCGGAGGTGACATAAAATCTCAATTTGTTAGATTTTGCTTGATAGTCAACGCCTGCGAAATTACTAATCAGCTGCTTTTGCCATGTGTCCGGCAGCAATACCTCACGGATGCGGCATCAGCAGCGGTGTTGGATCTCCTACCGGATTCGGCCGGCGGAGATCTGGCGGCAGTGTGCTCCTGGGCCGACGAGGTCCGGTTCCGCCTCCGCTGGTCCAGCCCCCTCCATTACGCCAACACTCCTGGAGTCTGCAACTTCAAGTACTCGAGTAAGATCTGTTCTATCACCTCCAGTACTTGTGCATTCAGGATTAGATAATGAACAGAATAAGAGACTGAAAGAGAAAGACCAAGTGCCAACTACCATCGGTGATGAGGCACCGGAATTGCAAGTTTTTGTTGCGTGCAAGCAACGGATGGTTTAGAAAATTTTCATCTCTAGAGCTCCAAATCGCAGTCATCTACCGTGTCTGAGCAATCTAATTAGCATCTAATCAATTCATTTGCAGTCTGATCTCCTATTTGCCTAATGTCTTGCCTACAATGGAGCAGGGGACTGCCACAACGACAGAGGCCAGCAGGACATGTGCGTTGTGGGGGCAATCAACAACTACACTGCTCAGCTCATGACCTACGGAGATGCCTCCGATTCATGTAAGAAAAACAATCTTCCTCGAATGTTTAATGTAAATCTTTGATGCTGCTGCGATAGACTTGAACAGTCCTCCTTGCACTATGGATCAGATAATTTAACAGAGAGCCTCATGTTCCTCTCCCATTTCATGGGAGATGTCCACCAGCCCTTGCATGTGGGATTCGCAGACGACGAAGGAGGAAACACCATACTACTTCATTGGTATCGAAGGAAAAGTAATCTTCATCATGTAAGAACGCACCACTTCGATCGTCTACAGAACTAAACTGAGAAATTAACCACAAGGAGATTGGTGAACTTTGCTGCTGTTATTTCTGGTAGGTGTGGGACGTTGACATGATAGAGACCGCCATGAAGGACTTGTACAACAAGGACGTTGACGCCATGGTCGAGGCCATTCAACTCAACATCACTGTAAGCTTGTGATTTCTCCTTTGCGCGGCTCTCATCGGTTTTGAAACGTAAAAGCAACAACTTTGGAATTTGGCCAGGATGATTGGGCAGACGAGCTGCGTCAGTGGAGAACATGTAGGGAGAAATCAGTGACCTGCGCTGACAAGTGAGATAATTTTCCTGTCGCAATGGTTGACTTTTTAACAACAGCAATCTCAAGAGTAAGGAGTATTGTTTTGCAGGTATGCATCGGAGAGTATAAGCTTGGCCTGTGATTATGCTTACAAGGACGTGGAACAAGATGTGACCCTTGGAGGTAAAAAGGCAACAAATTCCTGTGTTTTTGAGTAATCGAGGAGAGATTATAAATGTTTACGTTCATGGCGTTTCCTTGCAGACGATTACTTCTTCTCTCGGCTTCCTGTGCTGGAGAAGAGAATAGCACAGGGCGGTGTGAGGTTGGCTGCAGTGCTGAACAATGTCTTCAAGACGGGAGGGAAGAAGGAGATCCTGCAGTCGGTTGTTGAAAGCATGGCTGAGCTGCATTTAAAATGACCGATTTATTTGGTGTATGCGACTGGCCTCATAATTATTTTGCAGAAAAGGACACCCCCAATAATACTTTGGTGTATGGGACTATTCGCATAATTACTTTTAGAACAAGACTTATTTGGATGACCCAATAATTCTGCAGTGTTAGAATGTTAACTACTCATAAAATTGCTGTAACGTTTGAAAATTAATGAACTCTTTACTTGATCTATTGATTGGGCTTGGGCCGCATCTAATCATATGGGCCCTTGTTGGGTGTGTGCGCCTTAAGGAGTCCGCATCCTTCAATAAATGTTAGATCTCTTGAATAATAAGTGTCTGTTTGACTCCGCTATTAATAACTTTATAATTATACTAAATTATGTTGTATTGTGCTATACTGTATTATCAAAATTTATAAGATGTTTCATTAATAACTTTTTAATTGCTGTCAAAATTTAAATAATAAATAAATATTTTTTAAAATTATTTAAAATAATAAATATATTTTATTTTTCTTTAGTATTAAAATTTTAATTATTTAAAATAATAATACTTAAAATTTTAAATAAAATCATATGAATTAATTTTTTTTTAGAAGCAGAAATTGTAAAAGTATCAAATTATAGCTTTTTCAACCTCTGCTTTTTTATTAATTTTTTCTACTTCTGTTTTTCATTACCAAATAGTTTTCTAACTGTTTTTTTTACTTAAAAGCTACTTTAAATCAACTTAAAAATAGAGCCAAACAGGCCCTACATCATTTGAGAATTTTCCTAATGTATGTATATTAAATCATTTAAAACTTGCATAGGTCAATATGTAATTCTCAAATACAAAAGAGAAAATTTATATACTAACTTTTGATGAAAATTAAATATTTTTGAAATATATATAATTACATAGGATAATTATATAAAATATCTTATATGTCACTACATAAGTTGACCTTTATTAATCATAATTCCTTATAGATTACATATGACATTGCTACTAAAATCATAGAGCAACTCTCATATGTTTGAAGAGTGGCGCTTTAGGTCTGTGTTCCCTCTTTTAAATTTTTTATGTTTCCTCCATCTATGCACGTCTTGCTCCTGTGTCAACGATTCTATGTTTGACAGATTCAAAATTCAAATTAAACTCTATAATTTGATTACTATCATAAAAATTATCATGCTTGTGATATGAAACCAATGCTAATTACCACTTGGTGATTACTATCATCATTATGTCACTTAACAACTATTATCAAATGGTGATTACTATCATCATTATGTCACTTAACAACTATTATCAAAATTGAAGCTCCAATTCAATCTAATTGTGTGATCCATCAAGTTCTTATGATGGTGATAGTAAAATTATAATCTCATTATAATGTTACAAATAGTGAGTGGTGCCTAACAATCATCAATGTTAACTAAGTCGTAAAATTATCAAGATTTGATAAAACTTTTATATGATAATATTCTTATGTGGTTTAACCTATTTGTCTTTAGTATTTAGATTAAATATAAGCCATGAAAGATATTATACTTGTATAGTTTAATTATTATATTTCTTAATTATCAAATAAATTATTATAATAAATACAATTGATATATCATATTAAATAATTAAAAAACTTATCAAGGGGCCAAATACCGACACTCCCATCATATGAAAGAGAGGAAATCCTTTCAATTACTCACATTTCTCAACACAATTTGTTGTACGCTCAATATCATCCTTTATGGTCAACAAGCTATAAATAATATTTAATTGTATCAAAGTATATAACTATTTATATAAGATTATCCTATGGTGATCGCGAGTATAAGGATCAATTATACTATATTATAAAATAATACTTATAACACATATAATAATTTATGTAATGGTAGTCATGAGAGGTTTTATCTGTTACAATGTTTTTAACAAATACCCATTTATTGATATCTCATATTATGATATATTTTTTTCTTACTAGTCTCACTATATTATTATTGTCTCTATTCTTAATAATACTTAAATAAGGATATTTAGAAGCATTATTATGATTACTTATATTACATAAATATCAAGTAAATATAATAATAGCAATACCTATATTAAAAATATGAATGTTAACATGTTAAAATATATGATACAATTATTATTTAATGATTAGACACATACTTCAACACTCATACCATACCTGTTGGGCTAATACCATTGTCAGGATTTTGGCATAAGAATAAACTTCACTTATAAATCAATATCACGATATATAGATATGAATTATATCAAACTAAATAGCAATAATAACTAATTAAGATGAATACCAATATTTAGTAGCGAAAATCTCCTCGACGAGAGAGTAAATAATAGTAGGAGCAAACCACAAAAATCTCCCACTATACAATAATAATATAATGTCCCTTCATAACCCAAAGATTTCATAAAAAAATAAAAAATAAATAAGAAAATAATAATTTCAAAATTATTAACTAAATTTTATCATAAAAATAAAGGAATAAATATAAGACCCAGTCATTGGATACGTAGAACTACACCTCAGCAATATCTTTCAAAACTTTGTGTCGATCGCACTGTAAATAACTTTTTGGTCATACTCGAAAGATTTCAGTCCCAAGAATTCTTTTTCTTTTTCTCCCCTTTGTTCACAGTTATAATAATAGATTTCAACCTTTTCTTTTTCAAAAATCTATAATTTTTTTTCTTTACATTTGATGCGAGACTCAGTTCATGGTATATTCCATGCTTACACTGGACATGGAGATTTGTGATTGGCTTGTATATTATCAAAGTAGCGAGTCTACTTGATAAATTATTAAAATTTTGTATATTTTTTCTTGAAATGATTTTCCTATCAACTTCATTTTTGTTTTAAGGGGCTTTTATCTTCTTTTAGTTAGGAAAAAACTCACGGCATATCCATCCTCTTTTTTGTTTCTTCCTTCAATTTCACTATCACTTAGGACCTTTTAGCAAAATGATGGGAGATATTTATAAATTTAATTTCGAATTGGTAAATTGCTCAAGTTTAATTAATGAAATGTAGTTGCGAAGAATCTACTGATGGAGACCACAAGTAAATGCGAATCTCAGGGTTGTCGGTGAAGCCTTCGTCCTTTGTTTCTTAATTGTTGCACCACGTGGAGGAATCTCAACCAATCAAGAGACGGGATTGCGTGGACAATGTAATCTAGTAATCCAGTATTCCATTTCCAGTGCCGTGCCCGCTCTTAGATAATTTTTTTTTTCATCCCGCTCTTAGATAATTAATTAAGCGCGTGCTGCACATGGGGCTATTCTCTTTCAATTTTTTTTTTATGAAAACGCGATCCAAAACATGCAATCAGGTACATGTATGGATACCCCATCATATTTTTAATTTTTTAAAAAATAAAAATTTATAAAAAAAGTTAATTAAAATAAAATAATTATATACATTAACATATAAAAGTAAAAATTATAAGTAGATTATAAAAAATAAATATTCATACTCGACCCATATGAGTTGAGTTTTTTTTTCTAAATTTCATCTAAAATCTGGTTAAATTATTATTGTTCCATCAAATTGGATCCAATAAGGGGCGGAAAACTCTTAAGCGGCCCCCAATCCACCTTTGATTTTACATTGGGATTCGTGTTGTACAGATGCAAAATGATGGGTGGATTGGGCCCGTTTAAAAAATTTACTCTATTTTTGCCTCGATTTTCAAACCACATTTTAAACGGACAAAATCGCGATCCCTGCGTTTGAGGAAATAGGGATTTTTTTTTTTAAAAAAAAAACTTCTAACCGCCTATAGTGTTTTTCTCAGTTAAGTACCGTAGGCGCTATTAGTCTTAGGATTAGAGTTAGTTTTTAGGAATTCGGATAGTCTTTAACTTTAGGATTAGAAGTACTTATAAAAATTTATGCAGACGTTTTTCCCAATTAAGCACCTATAGCGCTTAGAAGACGTACTCGATTTTTTCAGGGGTAAACGGCAGTAATTGGTGGAAACCTACTCATCATCTCATGTGATTCACGTTTTCTTTTGTTTATAAAATAAAGCAGATCAAGAATCAAATATCTTTCCTCGAGACAATATCTTTCTAACAGAGTCTGACACTGCATGTTCGGCTTGCCAATTAAATGCTTCAGCATCGAAGACAACTGCTAAACGAATATAAATAAGAAGCTACACTGAAAGAGAAGGAAAAAAGGAAGAGGAGGATGGCTTGATTTCTGTTCCTCCAAGTCTTACTTTTGGTAGCAGCAAGAGCTCCAATCTCACAAGGCTGGGGGCAAGGAGGGCCATTACATGACCTGCAAGATCGCGGAGGTGACAAGAAATCTTAATTTGTTGGATTTTGTTTGATAGTCAACGCCGGCGAAATTACTACTCAATGTTGTTTTTGCAATGTGCCCGGCAGCAATATCTCACGGATGCGGCATCGGCGGCAGTGTTGGATCTTCTACCGGAGTCGGCTGGCGGAGATCTGGCGGCTGTGTGCTCATGGGCCGATGATGTCCGGTTCCAGCTCCGCTGGTCGAGCCCTCTCCATTTTGCCGACACTCCTGGAATCTGCAACTTCAACTACTCAAGTAAGTTCAGTTAATTATCAGATTACCTCCGGTTCTGCGTTCAGGATAAGATAATGAACAGAATGAAAGACAGTGAAAGAGAAATAAAACTGCCAAATGCTATCGGTGATGAGATGACGCACTGGAATTGCAAGTTGTTGTTGCTTGCAAGCAATGGATGGCTCAGAAATCTTTCATCTCTAGAGTTCCATATCTTAGTCATCTACGTCGTCTGAACAAACTCATTAGCAGCTAATCAATCCAATTGTAGTCCGATCTCCTAATTGCCTAGTGTTTTGCCGACAATGGAGCAGGGGACTGCCACAACGAGAAAGGTCAGCAGGACATGTGCGTTGTGGGGGCAATCAACAACTACACTGCACAGCTCATGGCCTACGGAGATGCCTCAAATTCTTGTAAGAAAACAAGAGTCTTCCTTCAATGTTAATGTAAACATTTTAGGTTATTGCGATCAACATGAACAAACCTCCTTGTACCGTGGTTCAGATAACTTGACAGAGAGCCTCATGTTCCTCTGCCATTTTATGGGAGATGTCCACCAGCCCTTGCACGAGGGATTCGCAGACGACAGGGGCAGAAACACCATACGCCTCCATTGGTATGGAATAGCAACTAATCTTCATCATGTAAGAACACTTGGTACTTTGTATTGGGTTTCCCTCCTATACGGAGGATGGTCCACTTTTGGTTGGACCCATTTAATGGCATACTTAATGTTAGGGCCCGGTTCAGGCGGTTCGGCCCAGAGTCCAGTAGGCCAATAACCCAGCCCAAGATCCAGCCCGTGCAAGCGAAAGCATCACAAAGCCGGTCAACTGTGGATGTTGACCAGAGCTTCGCGTGGAGCGGCAGCGGCATCTCCCCGCACGCTGCGGCTTCGGCGACTTCGGAGGCGTGGATGACGTCGTCCACGAGAGCGACGCTCGGACGCGAAGGGCGCGTGACGCGAGCTTCTCGGAAGAAGACGCGTTTTCGGCGGTGTTCGCGGAAGGAGCGGACGAAGCGGCGACCGAGCCGTGCGGACGCGAAGTGCAGAGGAACTCGGAGGCGGCGGCTTCTTCCTTAAAAGGAGCGGACAGAGGCTGCGATCGAGAGAGCGGATCCGGGAGAAAGGCTCCCGAGAGAGAAAGAAGCTGCGAGAGGTTTGATCCAGAGGAGGACTCAGCCGTGGGAAGCTTGTAATCGGCGGCGAGTCGCCGCCGACGTGAGGAGTGATTTGAGCGTGAAAGGGAGGGTTTTTGTACTCTAGAGTTGTGCACAATAAAGGAGGAAATTTCCCTATGTGTTTACTGTCTTCTCCGGCGAGTCTAACGATGTTTCCGGTGAACGCACGAGCGCGGCGGCGCTCGGTTTCGGACGAACGAAGAGGACGAAGACGAACGCTCGGCGTTCGTTCCGAGGTTCCAGTCAACGGTCAACGGCAAATTGGACGAGAAATCGATTCGGCGGAATCGATTTGGCGGCTGACGGAGGCAGACGTCAGCAAGGAAGGAGTCAAAATTGACGGCGCGAATTCGAAATCGAAATCGATTTCGCGTGCCGACGTCAGCGTGACGTCATCTGGAGAACGCGTTCGCGGCGAGGGAATTAATCGGCGCTGACGTCAGCGTGACGTCAGCAAGGGCGATTCGGCGGCGATTTTCAACAGTAAATCCGATTTAATTTGATTTTGACTTTGGTCAAAATCAGAAGAGGTATTTGATTTAGGGTTCCGTTTCTTTTCGGATTTCTAAATTGGGGTTAGGGTTTTCTCCGTGCGATCTTGTATTTGGGGATAAAAATTCTTCGGGGAGATTAGGGTTTCTAATTTTGGGTCGGAAACCCTAGGGCGAGTTACGTTCCGATGTTCCGCCGGACGGCTCTAGGAAGCGGATAAGCGCTCATCCTAGGACGATCCGACCGGGGCGTGACACTTAAAATATTAACTATCTTTGGGTCT
The DNA here is from genome assembly GCA_027563935.2 of Costus lasius. NCBI lineage: Eukaryota > Viridiplantae > Streptophyta > Magnoliopsida > Zingiberales > Costaceae > Costus > Costus lasius. The sequence continues at coordinate 122,624,092 of CM050446.2, forward strand.
TCTTTGGTCACTAATTGATGACATTATGGCTGGAAGAAGAGGTGTAGCCGCATGCTTTGAGAGGGTGAGGAGCAACAAAACCTTGAGAGAATAGAGAAGAGAGAAGTCTGTCCAGCATTTGATCAAACGACGATCTAAAAGTATTGCACCGTTGGATCGAGCAGAAACTTTGCAGGCGTATAGAGCACTCAATTTTCCACATTCTGAACGGTCGGATCGTGGATTGGAGTTCTCTAAGGTTGCTGATTTCTCAGCCCTAGACAGTGCAGTTTTTCATTTGGTGAGATATCTCCATCTTCTCTTTACATTTGGTTTCCACCTTGTGAGTGATGACCAACCTTGTTGTTGAACCAAGAACGTGTAGTTCTTGATGGTTTTGATGTATTCCCTCTAGTATGTGGCTAGAGAAAACTTTGTGATTTCTCTTTGATAGTAAAGGTTTTGATAGGTGGTGCTCCTGTGGTTTTTTCCTTTGTTTTAAAGGATTTTCTATGTAAATCTTGGTGTCATTTGCTTGCTTTATATTGCTGTGATTTTGCATAATTAGTGATCAAGAACACTTGACCCTTGCTTTATATTGCTATGATTTTGCATAATTAGTGATCAATAACACTTGACCCATAACACTTTGATCATAGATGGAATTATTTAACAGACAAATTAATCTGAAGGAGATTGACATGAGCATTGCTGCTGCCAGGTGTGGGACGATAACATGATAGAGACCGCCATGAAGGACTTGTACAACGACGACGTTGACGCCATGGTCGAGGCCATTCGACTCAACATCACTGTAAGCATGCGATATCTCCTTTGCATCGCTTCCATCGGATTTGGAATGAATAGGTTTGGAATTTGGGCAGCATGGTTGGGCTGATGAGGTGTGCCAGTGGAGAACATGTAATGACAAATCGATGACCTGCGGTGACAAGTGAGATAATCTTCCTGCCACACTGGTTGACTTTTTACTGAAAGTAATCTCAAAATAACAATTATTGATTTGAAGGTACGCATCAGAGAGTGTAAGCTTGGCCTGCGATTATGCTTACAAGGACGTGGAACAAAATGCGACTCTTGGAGGTAACAAGGCACTAATTTCCTCTGTTTTAAGTAATTCAGCAGAGAGCCAGAGATTGAATGTTTGCGTGCATGGCGATTCGTTGCAGATGATTACTTCTTCTCTCGGCTTCCTGTGGTGGAGAAGAGAATAGCACAGGGCGGCGTGAGGTTGTCTGAATTGCTGAACTACATCTTCTGGAGAGGAGGGAAGAAGGAAATCCTGCAGTCAGTGGCTGAGAGTTAAAATGAACGATTTATTTGGTGCATGCCAAGTAGTTTCTTGGTTGGATGACACAATAATCCAATGCTGTTGGAGTGTCGACAAATGACAATCCATGAAGTTGTTCCAATGCTTGAAATTAATGAACTCTTTACCTGATCTGTTGATTGGGCTTGGGCCGTTCTATTTATTTACGCTGGGTCGTGATCAAATCATTACTTTTACAGTATCCTAAGGGGATAAAACAAATCAAATTGATGTGTTAGACTCGAGGATGATTTTGAATGTTTTTTTTTTGACATGTTCAAATAATTGATTGAAGCTGAATTTGATCCCCTTGACACATCTAATCCTAATGTTATACCCATCTTTAGTTATAAATTTGATCCTAATAATACTTGTTTGACATCTTAAATATGGTAATTAGTATAGACAAAAAAAAGTTGGTAATTTAATACTTTGGTTGTAATTAAAATTGATTTAATTTGATATGATCAAAGGAATTAAAATTATAAAAAATTCCTAATATTGTGACCAAACTCCTACTTGCTTGCTAATGTGGTACAAATAGATGAGAGATTTGCTGACTAATTATGTAAAAATTGTTGATAGTGTTAGGGCTGTGTTGTAAACATAATCACTCATCCCCAATGTCTTCTCGTGTTCTATAGTAACTTTTTTCTTACACATTTCTCACTCCTACTAGAAGACCATAGGTGACTTGGGAGAGCCCTCTTCGGGATATAAATCTACTTTGATTGTTTGAAATTATATATTTTTGATTAATTAAAAATGTAACTTTATCTCCATATGTTTACCCTATTAACAACCTACACATTTTTTAAAAAAAAATTAAAAACTTTTGAAAGCATGTGATATAACGAAAGTCATTGCAAGGCATACACAAATTATTATTTAGTTTCATACAAACATATGAATGACATAATAAAGTGATTCACATAAAGAGACATGATATTTTCTAAATCATATATTGATAATTTGAAAACGTATGGATAATTTGTGGATTGATCAACTATATACGAAAGTAGGAATAGATTTTCTTTTATGAAATCTAAATGTAACATCGTTCTTAATTCATGTGGCAAAAAAAGAAAAAAAAAAGTGCTATCAACTTATCCCCTTGTGTGCAATTATGGGGCAAATCATCTAAGATTCTTGTTGAGTATAAATTACTGTGATGATAAGTTGATAAGTATGTGTCGCTAGTGCATTTAAGGAGTAAGGACAAAGGAAAAAGTTTGGTGAAAGGGTTCTGCACATGCCTCTTTTGTAAAGTTTTAAAGGTCTCCCAATTGTATAACCTAGAATTGGTCCTTAATAGAAAATCATGTAAAACCCCCTAGTTTATTTGTTTTTCAATAATCATCTATATATATATATATATAAACATCACTAAATCAATCATCACATTGATGATATTCCTAACTCCAAAACGTTTTGAGGGGTTTAGTTTAGAGAAAGTCTCAATTAAGGAATCCTCTAATTGTTATTTTATGTTACTCCTTCACTTAATAAATTTCCTGTATGTTATAAATGAATTATCTCTTAAGAAGGAAAAAAAATTTCAATTCTCAATAGTAACTTGGAATTGGAAATTTGAAGATCAATTAAGTTGCTTTCTAGAATTGAATCTATAATACTAATTTATCAATAACACCAAGGATTATATGAGTTTCAATAAATCAATAGTTATTCATTATCCTAGTCAACTTAATATAAAAAAATGTTAAAAATTAATTAAAAAAATTAGAAAAAAAAATTCAAAAGTACAAGTAGGGAAAGGATATAGATCACGAAAAATATCATTATCTTTTTGTCAGGTTGAAGACAAATTCTTCTGACTACTTTGTTACTTTTTCAGTTATAATGTCCGATAGCGTGTAGAAAGTTACTACGTGACTTTAACTTCCAAAAGTGAAATATATTAATTTTATTTTTAATTTACTATGTAATTTATTATATAAAATTTAATAATTTATTATTGTATTTTTTTAAAATATAAAATTAGCAATATTTTTTGCTTTATGAGGATCTTAACTGATAATATTAATGTGCAACATATCCAATATCATGTAGCTGAAATGATTTACAATAAATGTAGTTTTTTTTAAGTGACAAGAACATTAACGTTTTAAAGTTAAAACAAGTGGCTACTGGCTACCCTCCCCCTATACCGCCCATAGTCCATCCCAAACCGCTTTAGGCCCAACAAGACGCTCGCACAGAAACCCAAGGCAACGTGGAGTGGTCCAATATATGCGGACGTCCCTATTAAAAAACCTTCCTCATATTCTCCTCCGCACGATGCGGCAACTCGTACTGACTCAGGGGCGTGCCTGACACGCGCCACGCTCTCCCACTCGGTCCCGCTTCCCTGGTCCCCACGTCTACACTATCACAGGATGAAATTCCAGAAACGCCCCCATGTGATCATCGGTTTTAGGGCCTCGGTTGTGTGTTGTCATCGGGGTTATTTTCGTAAAAGAGAGCAGAGTGCTCTGATGACTAAACCGCCTTCTCTTCCCGCTTCCCCGGCTTATAGAAACCGCAGCAGGACTGCTGTGACCCGCTGCCCAGCTTCTATATAAAACGCATCCATTCCCTGTTTTTCTGTGATTGATCGAGGTGGGGGGTTCTAGAGGGAAGAGAAATCGTTAGCGCAATCAATTGAGATGAGGCTTAGCTGCAATGGATGCCGCGTGCTTCGAAAGGGATGTAGCGAAGGATGCACGTTCCGGCCCTGTTTGCAGTGGATCAAGAGCGCCGAGGGGCAGGCGAATGCCACTGTCTTCCTGGCTAAGTTCTACGGCCGCGCCGGGCTCATCAACCTCATCAACGCTGGCCCCGAACACCTCCGCCCAGGTACTTTTTTTCAAAAAAAAAAAAAAAAAATTATTATACAAATTTGACACCGGTCGAAGATGGGGTTTGGATGGAATTTTGAATAATTCTTCTTGTTCTTTCACGTGTAGCTGTTTTCCGATCACTTTTGTACGAGGCATGTGGGCGGATCGTGAATCCGATCTATGGATCGGTGGGTTTGCTCTGGTCCGGAAGCTGGCAGCTGTGCCAGGCTGCTGTGGAGGCGGTGCTCAAGGGAGCACCGATCACCAAGATCTCTTCTGATTCAGCCGCCACCGCTGCCCCCGTTCTGAATTTCAAGGCCGTCGCCGACATCCGCCATGTGGCTAAGAACCCCCATGACCTGGGCAGCGTCGCCGCCAAGTCGCGGCCCAGGTTCAAGCGCTCGGCCTGCGGGCCTTCTTCGGCGCTTTTCCGACGCGCTGCGAGGCGCGAGGCGGAGGAGGAGAGCCAGGGGAACGGGAGCGCAGTCTCGGGCGATACGGCGGAAGGGTCACACGTGAGCCAGAGCGAGCCGGAGGTGGCCGCCCCGGCGGACGTGGGGCTAAAGCTGTGGCTTGGGCTGGAGCCGGAAGGAAGGAAACCAAAGGCGGAGGCGGAAGCGAAAGAGGAGGGGACCGGTGCGTGGGCGGAGGACGCGTGTCGATTGGAGCTGGTGCTGAGCTTGGCCGCGGCGTGACGGGAGGAATTAGGAAACGGAGAGGGGAATTCGATTTGGGGCTGATTTGAAAATTGAGGTGTAGGATCGGGCTAGGAGGTGTTTTAACCCTTTCTTTCAGTTATTTTATAAACTTTTCTAGCGTGTGTTCTCGCAGCTTTACTATCTTCATGCCTTGTGTGTAGAGCTGTACTGTCTTCTGGTCTTTGTATACCTAATACATCTACCCTTCATTTGAATAATTGTCTCTGACTAACCTAAATGATCTTGAAATTAACACGCACCCAACGAATTAAAGCACATAACATAGTAGAGTAGAAGCCGAGGTGCAACAAGTTCTCAAGCTATTGCCTTTTTTTATTTTCTTAAGAAGAAATGTGCAACCATTTCTAAACGAGCATAGGAATAAAGCACTCTATCTTATCAAATCCTTCCTTTTTATAATTTTTATTCTCACTTTAATTAGTAAATCATTTCAATGTTTTTCTTTTTATCTATTTCGTTGACTCCAATCCTCCATAACCAGTGTTTGAAGTTTGCTGTTTACTCTACTTATTTATCCTTCTGCATGCAAGTTGACGGTGCATGTTGTATACTATATCATGACGGAATAGTCATTTGTTAAACACAAACTCAAGTAGATAGAAGATGCCAATAAATTGGCTACATCCATGAAGGTACGTACCAAAAGCCATGACGACCGCATATAATTTGTATATAATATATTAATCCAAGTGCTAAATAACCATGCATATCAATTAGCGGGGGTCGGATCTTTCTTGACTTTTAAATAATTTTGCATCCTCTTCCAGAACCTCTGCAGCTATTGGCTTCCGTAGTCAGCATTTCATTAAGTATCGTGTTGATGCATCTTAATGGACAGGCGTGTGGACGACACATGCTTCATCCAACGAGATGGATGAATGAAGAGTCAAGTTGCATATATAATTAAGCACTCATCATATGACATGAGTACTCAAGATTAGCTTAGCCTCACGAGATGTCTTCTTCTTTCTTATCAATCTCCCATAAATAAACTCAAGTTACTGCTCAGAGTATGGATGTTTGAGTTCAGGCCTTTTAGTGGTTCCCTAAGCTCAACTTTATGAGCTCTCAATCATTCTAAAAGCCTAGTCTCCCAATTGCATTTAGTTTTCTAACTCGGTTGCTGTCTAGCACTTTTCAAAGCACATGCTCACTGTCTAGGCAGTACAATTTCCTTGATTTGTCTGATTAAAAAAAGCAAATTTGTTTGTTTTTAAGACAGATTCTTCGGCTATTAGTCTCCAATTACTCCCTCGCACGGCGCTCCTTTCAGTCTAAACTTTACTACAAATTTGGACATTTAGCACATGTTCCCCGTCACCTAGGTACAGAGTCAACCGCATGTAAGGTGTGAACCAAAGGCACATGGAATTAGTCTTGGAATTAGAGAAAGTTGTAGGTCTTAGTCAGTACTGTCAAGAGGTGATTTCCAACAAAATAATGTTGCCTATTAGTAATTTGTAATTTTCTGAAACGTCAATTCGCAGTCTTACTGTGTGTGTAGATACTTACAACGATGATGATTAAGTGTGTGACTGAAATGAAATTCTCACTAGTTTTACGTACAAAAATTGACAACTTAATCGATGATAACTACTGCAATCAGCACCGGCCTCTTTTTACTTGAACTGATGTAAGCTTAAGAACTAAGAAAGTCAAGGAACTAAGCCTGGATCTATACTATTAAACAAAGCTTACAAAGATAGCACTGTTGGGATCGATCCGGATCTAGGGTACAAATTAACTCATATGCATATATCATCCATCAACGTAGAAAATTTCTCCAACAAGTTGTTCATTGCCAGTTAATTACAAGCTTAGTTTTATCGACACATTCTCGTACATATCTTTAGCATCTTATCACGAGAGTCTTCCAAGTTTGACCTTAGATTCAGTCACAAGAGCTATTACTGGAATTCAATGATATTAGTATATATGTTCCATTACTCTATATACATTATCTATGTTTCTTATTTATTTTTTTAAATTAAAAATCATAATAGAATGGGATATAAATGATGAGAAAAATAGTTTTTAAAAAGTTTATACATATATACAAAGAACATGCTCATGGTTTTGCAATTAAAACCTAGGGCGGAATCATCGCTTCTCTAGTATCAGACTTTTACTTTTGTTTTTTTTTTTTTTTGCATGTAACCTAAGCAATGACATAATCAGATCATTATATTAATGCTAAGACTTGATGAAATCTCTCTGAACTGAGATCAGCAACCTGATTGGTTTCTCAAAGTATGTGCGCTTCCAATTAAATAATTTAAGTGGCGCGTGCCAGCCACAATTATCGTTATATTTTTAATGTAGGATGTCATTTAAATAATGAATAAATGGGATTTAAAAATAGGCAAATGGGAACGCTTTGTGCTTTGATGAAAGTTGATTATTAATTCATTGAACTTCTACATTAAGGTAGCACGATTAGGTACTCGACTAATTATTTGATTAGTGTTTAGTTTTACTGTCAATTTCCCTACCTAATAGCTTCTCCAAAGTTGACTACTCCCGGCTGAAATAATAATTAATAAACTTAATTCTCATAATGACGAGGGAAAAGGCAAGTGTTATGAAATGTAATTACAGCCCATGCCAAAAAAAAAATTGGTTGTTTTATATCTTAAATATGGACTTAATTAATAAACAAATCAGGTGGTTTCTTGTAAAAATTGATTAGTAAAAGGTGGGAGCTCATCAGCTGGACAACTCAAACATCTATCGTGGGCCGTCATTGGGCCATTAATTTAGTGGCTTGTAGCTGGAAAAGGTCCACCACATTTGACCCATCATATCGTGTTTTGTGTGAGTATTATCGGACTCAAAGAGGCTATTGATGTAATCTGAAGTTTTATTTCGTATATATATATTTTTGAATTATATTAGTACAAAGTACTGATTGATTAAAAAAAAAGGGTTCAGTCTACAGTAATTCCTCGACGTTTTGTTTCTGAAATATAATTATTTTAAGGAAAAAAGAAATATATTCCACTACGGTGCAGTCGCAGCGTGTCTGGCGTTCATCTTGTGATTTCGTGTCTTGTGTTGCTGCACAGGCACGGTTGATCGTACCGGGCTGAGATGCGAAGGCCGCAAATTGCAGATAGGCCGACAGCATCGGCCTGACGGTTCGGATTCACATGCAGTAAAGACATAAAATAAAATAAAAACACCCGGATGCTGCATGCCACATACGCCAACTGAGGAACCAATGTCGGCGGAACACCCTCCGCCTTAGCCGGGTCCGTACGTCGACGCTACAAACAAACGCCATGCTTCGACGTGCCGTCATCTTTCAATTGACGGACACGCAGACTGATTGATGGATTGATTGCGATCGATGGAAATGTGGGATCCACGAGTCTTTAAATTAATTAACGTATTCTATAAAATTTACCTCGCTGATGGCTGGCCAGAATTACAAGTTTAGCCACGTGTCTTCTTAGTTTGCCGAGGGGGGAGTTTCGGGTAAAATGCGTCTGGTATATCACGGTCCGCATGACAAGGCGCTCGGTTAATTTAGAATTTACTCAAGTACGAGGGTCAATTGTAACTTGAAGAAAAGTAACGGCGCCGTTTAGGATTTACCTTTGATCTCTTTATTGACGGATTTACCCCCCACAAACCCGTTTAATTTCCAAATCGCTCCGCGCCATTTCTTCATATACGGCTTGATCAACTCGGCTCGCTTACGTAGGTTCGTTTTTTTCCCAAGCGGAGAAAACCAGCTGCAAATTATTGCTATCGCTGATGCCATCGATACTGGCCTCCACGAGGAGGAGAAGACTCGCGTTTGGTTCCGCTGCCTTCTTCCTTTGTAGCGCATGGCTGTTCCTCGGCCGGCTACAGGGCGGAGCACCGGCACCGGCGGCAGCGCCACTTCGCCAGCCTACGACGGCGGCGGCGCTCCCTCGACCGCTACTGCGAGTGTTAGAGGAATTGCACGCGAAAGAGACAGTGAGGGCGTCGATGAGAATTCGTCCTGCAGGAAGCGACACTCCCGACGGCCAATTTGGCGAGAGCAAGCGGCGAGCGCCAAGCTGCCCGGATCCGCTCCACAACCGTTAGCAGCGTGTACACGCACATTGGGTATTAATTGATTCAAAATTAATTTTTCTTGAGTTTACCTTTTTTTAGCACGGTTTAAAGTGTAGAGAAGCTAGGGTTTTACGATACTGATCATATAATAAATACACAGTATCTCTAGATTTAGTAGAGTCTCGTATCGCAACTTTTTCCTGTCACTAATTATGGTCGATCTCCAATACATTTTCTTCTATTTTTCTTGATGTACAAAGATTTTCTTTAATTTGTTAAAAAGAAAAGTAAGCTAAAGACGCATAGCAATATAAATAAGGAGATTGAGAAACAACTGAATGAGTCGATGTAGCACGGGAAAAAGCTCGAGCGAGGACTAAGGATGGAAACAAGGGAAAGAAAGACAAGGAAGAAAACAAGTGAGGATTACGACTGCATTGTCATGTCATCACGCAAGCTAGCGTTTGTTGTTGCTACGCACGGTATTCGATTTGGCTCGCATTTCATTCATCGTTCTCCATCAGCTTTGCCTTGTCAAAATCAAACAGTTCTGTGATCGTTGAATTTGCCATTTTCTTGCCCAGTCCGTGAAACTGGGAATGCCCTCCAGAGTCCAGTGTGTTTACTACCGCGGGATTCCATAGAGGGAAAGGAAATGAATATTACTAGTTTGTTCAAGTATACACTGCCTCCCTGTAAAAAAAAGAAAAATTCATGTTTTTTATTTAATTACCTTCCAGTGCTCTTACAAATTAATGGCTGTGTCCTCGCAAGAAAAGGAGCTGCCAGTCCACCTACGGCCTACCAAAGATTTCTTCTTCGGTTTCTTTTGTGTATTGTCCATAGGATAAGACAAGAAAAGGAAGAGCAGGATTGTGTGAGAATTAAATGTGACAGATAAGAGAGGAAATGCCCTCAATTGTACTGGCATTTTTTTTACTGGCAAAAATTTCAGATAGAGATATTATGTGAAGCATTGGGCAGTATGAGAACATATTTCTAGGTATTATGTGAAGCATTAAGGTCATATTATCATTTATCAATATAGCTAGCATATTTGAGTGGATAGCAGAGGGTGCTGTAAGCCTGTAATCGAGAGTGATCTTCATTCTTCATTCTGACTACTGATAGAATGACAACTTTTTAGTGCATTGAGTGAAGATAGGCATACAGAGAGCAAAAAGCTATTTCTGATCCACAATATTTGTGGAGACAGAAATGGAACAACAGCAGGAGGTAAAAAAAAGCATTGTGTTATATCCCATCATTTCAGGTTCTGTCGATCACAATTTGGTCATTTAATTCATTTTTCTTGCTTTTTGTCCATAACTGGGTGGAAACTGGAATCCAAGTGAGGCAAAGTTCCATCAGCTTCACTCCATTTTTTTTATTTAATGAAAATTATTATCCTCCCTCGACTTTAATATCTTTCATGCCTATTTCTGTTCTTTAATTTCCACTCCGATAAACACAGTGCAATTTATCCGTTTGTTAAGAAAATTTATATGGATTTGCATTACATCCCTCCATCTAGGATCAAAATTGAATGCAACATGCTATGCTAAGGCCTAAGAGCCTCAAAGATTTTACCGTCATGTTATGGTTTTACTTATAACTTTAATTAGACAGCCAGAGCAAGGTTGAAATTTGGCATAGCAAATGAAATGTACTAATATGATGTCCTTTTGAGCGTGTGTCATGTATAAATATAAAATAAGATTATTTGAAAATCATTAAAATGATGAGGGCAAACTAGGAATCGCAAATTTATATGACGCAATTCGAAAACACATGCGTACATTGAAATGGCTAATCGTTACAAATTTCCATCCTTGAGTAAAATAATAATAATAATAATATCTAAGATGCAGCCAAAAATAGCTTCTACAACTTGTTGACAAAGAGGTTCTCTGCTGAAACATACTCCCCTTGTAACTAGTAGTTTTACTAGCAAAATATCACAAAATATCTATATACGATGTAGTAGCATCTTCTGCATATGCAAATTTAGAGTAAAAGGTTTAGGCAATCATTCAAGCATAACTAGCCATTTCCAACGGTTGAGCTTGTTTTGTTCGTCTTTCGAGAGGCCTGGCTAGTAGTAGCTTTTGTGAAGTACGAGTAGTAATACACATTGAGTATCATAGTGAATACCACAAAGACGGCTCCGGCTATGAAAACACCTTTCCTTAATGATTCACAAGTCCAATCTTGAGCGTATATAACATGTCGGTACTTGGTATGGTACGCATTCTTTGTAGCACCGGCGATTAGGCATGACTCAGCAATAAAAAACATGAGCCTGATAAACAAGAAAAACACGGTGTATAATGAAAACCAATTAGAACATCGTGTTGTTAACAAGTCAAAGAATCCATATTAACTTTGGCTCTTGCAAAGGAGATCTAACCAGGACAAGGCAAAATATATTATGGACCAAGCTCTGTTTCCTCCCGGGGCTAAAGGTTTGCCAAAGCACATGCATTTGGTGACACCCATGAGGAGTGATTGGCTTGAAAGAAGAAACAAGAAACTGCCGACTCCATAACTGGTAGCTACGTCGGAGTCATAGACACAATATGTGGCATTGAAGTTGCCTGCCACTATAGTACCCTGTCATGAAGAAAGACCAGAATTTAGACACGGTAGTAAAGGAAAATAGGAGTGGTGGAACACAAGAGAACATTAGACGATGCATATTTAGCATATGGCGCAATGAAACACTTACAAGTCGGCTAATTCATGCTTCTAAATAGAAATTTAAATTTATTCACAGCTATGAAAGAAGATACTATGTGCAAGATTAGAATATCTCTCAATGTTGTTCACGATTTCATTAAGCAAATATAGATAAGGAAATACGTTACTTTACCAACTGCAAAGATGAAGTAAAGAGCACAATTTCAGGATAGGCTTACGGTCATCGCAAAACAGAGAATCCATAGCAAACAAATAAAAAGATTTATCGATAACAAAAGAATCTATCAGCGATTTCTAAAGTAGGCAGCCACAGTAACAAGTAGCAAAAAGTTATCATAATAGGATGATTTGGCGTCCTCATCTATAGGACGCAATAGCTACATGATCGTCGTGAGATTCATAGTAACTAAAGAAATCACAAGATTCCGTGTGATTCTTATTGGAACTTTCTTCATACTGACTTGTGCTTGGATAAGCAGAAGATGCAAAATCATTAATCTTTATGACCCTGAAGCTCTACTGAAGCAAATTATGATATAAGTGCATACCCATATGGACATCCATCGTTGTGAAGATAATCAAATTTGAACAGAAATACAAGTAAACTCACTTGAGAATTGAAATCCTCAGCCAAGTAATCTTCCTTATGTATCCTAGTTCTTTTTCAAAACAACTTAGAAGTAGACTATAATCAGCACCTAATTAGACAAATCTAGAAAAAATGAAATTATCTTTTCTGCATCTTCCATTGTGTAAATATCGCTCACATTTATCCACCTTTTTCCGGCAATGCAGATTTCCTCACATCTGTGCGTATTAACCTTTTTGTTTCCTCCTGCTGCACATTAAACTAGGTCTACTATTTGGAGATAGAAACACCAGTATAATTGGAGATGACGAGAAGCGAAACTAACATATGACGATCCTCTTGAGCAATTCCTTTACTTTACCCTAGCTTTCCATAGTCTAGAGAGGATCGAAAGAAGTTGCTGCAATAGTGGTGAGTTCCTCATGAAAAACACGAATATGAGAAACATACAGATCAGAGTCATCCGGAATCTTGTAATCTGTTAAATTATGACACTAGAACAATCTTGAAATTTGAAACAACCACGGAAGAAAAGCAAATGCAGCTGATATTTGAACTACAAACATGAAAAATAGGCTTCTGATGAAGATGTTGAAGCAGCAAGGTTTTGGAGAAGCTTTCCTAGCTTCCCGACCAAAACACAAACATAGATGAGATGAAGCAGAGTGTAAGGAACCATCTGACTGAAATCAAAAGTGATATCAAGAACCCGAAAGGGGGAAAGGAAGGCGAAGAGGGTTTACGGTGCTCCGGCGGCGCTCAGCGGCGATGGCGAAACCGAAGGCGGTGAGGCAGAGAGCGATTGCTAGGATGTGCACCAGCGTCGACCCCTTCCCTTCCCCCATTGCACTCTGTCTCTCTCTCTCTCGATCTTTCGATCTTCAACAGAACGCAACAAGAGAGCACAGTGAACACTGAACAATGCAGTGTGAAAAGAGTGGATTATTTTTAGGGAATCTCGAAAAGTAAAATAATAAAAATAAAAAAAATGGAAGAACAGAAGTGGGAAGCAAGGCGGGAAGGTATGCACGGTATCTGATGCGCCTTGCTTTTTTAGGGGAAATTACTGGCTTTTTTAGCAGAAATCACGGAGCGGATCGCATTCAGCCCGACCCATCATCTCGCTCGTTGCTGTCGGGCCCAGACCCAATGGACCACCGAATTTTGTTTTAATTTGACATCTTAATTAAGTTTTGTTGGCCCACCACGGAGTATTTCTATTACTCGGTGACCCATGGCCCACCGCGTTATAGAAATACTGTCGCGGCGTGTCAACGGTGAACTGAGGAAAAAAAAGGGTACTTTTTCTTCTAATTTTTCTTTCTGTGCAAATTCAACTGCGAAAGAAACAAAAGTAAATAAAAAAAATTAGGTACATTTAGCCGGATCTTTCCAGCTTCCAAAACTAACCTTACTTTACCGCGCAGCAAAGAAAAGTGGAAAGTCCTGAAAAACGCAACCTTTAGTCTGGGTAGGGTTTGAAAAAGTAAGAGATGCAAGAACAGAAAAGTCAAAAGCAAGAAAAGAGTGATTCTATTCCTTGGTGCTTTGAATGTAAGCAATGTGTTCATTGGTTCAAACATGGAAATTGCCAAACAGATTTCCTTGCATTGACTTTAGTGGTTGCAGGCAGACGAAGGTAGTCTCTTTGTGCCATAAATGCAGCGAAATTACTGATTTCTGTAGACAGAAAAGGAGATGGTTTCAATTTTTCAGCGGTACAAGTTAGGTTGACGGGCCAGTGAGAGCTCAGGAATCGACCTGCAGTTTCTGTTTACGATGGAAAGATGTTATGGACCGAGCAGCCTAAACTTGATTTATTTCAATCTTTTAAAAGATGCATAGATTTTCTTTTTCTTTTGGTCCACTTAAGAAAGATGCCAAAGCGGGAAGAGCTAATAAAGTAATTTTAAAGAGAATTATGAAGACTTTTTTAAAAAATAGAGACTCAAGGACATAAATTAGAAGAACAAAAAAAAGGCAACTTAATAGCACAGACCAAAAACATATGGAAGAATTATTGTATTTTGCTAAAATGATTAATAAGGCATCATAATGTAGAGCTACATGATCCAATCTCTATATTCTACAATATCATTTTCATAATGTGTACCTTTCTCAAATTCTTATTACCAAATACATTTTTCTCAAATTCTTATTTGACAAGCATCAAGCATCACGATTGGCATAATATATTAACATTTAAGATAATTGATTTTTTTTAAAAAAAATTAATATTTACCAATAACAACAATATGTATATATTGTTATATACGACGATTTCAAATGGATTTAAAAATTACAACGAACTCTCTTGTTTTTCAGTTACAGTTCTTAAACACCATATAATATCGAAATTTTAAACGATGCATTAAGTATATTTGTAAAGTAACCTCTAGTGAACAAATAAATGAACAAAGCTCCAGGCTGAAACAATATAATTAAATTGCATATATGATTAATTATTTTCAATCTATTAACGCCGATGAATTTCTAATTTCATCATTTTTTTTTCTATTGTTTTCCAGAAGCAACATATGATTGCGTCAATATTTTAAATATTTTAAATTGACAAGAGGAAACAAAATGAAAAATGATGGGTTTAATAAATTCTTTGCCTCGATTGTTTGTTCATAAGGATTTTTTTTTTTTTTTTTTGTGGTAAGATCAACAAGAAACTACTTGAGAAAATAAAAATATGAATAAGGAGATGCTTTGTAAAAAAAAAGGAAATAAATAAAATAGAGATGCCATCAACACCAAACTTCACAAGCTATTAAGCTAATGCACAAGTTTTTCTAATACTTGAAAACTAGCTTGTTTTTAGGACCTTAGGATGACTAATAAGCTGGTCTCATGATTACGACAACACTAATAAGCTTGAAAAGCATTAAACGATAGGATAACCCCCCCTGTACAGTCACCGACTATGGCTGCTTACGTTCAAATCATGAGTCATTCCTCGCTAGTCGGTTCGGCGTTCAGATCGAGGGAGCGGCGTGGAATCCTGTTCTCCATCCCTGCTTCCTCTTCCTCCTCTTGGATCGCCGCCACCGTCGCTTCTCTCGATCTCGATCTATCTTCGCAGCTCTCCTCCGCAGCAGCCGTGCTCCCCTCACTTCGCCGCCCGCCATCCTCAACGAATCCTGCGGCCGAGAAGTCTTCGCGCTCAAACGCCGGCCGCCATCTCGATGACCACGGCCTTTGCCTCTCCTCCTCCGCCTTTTTATCCCCTCCGCCGCCCCTTGCTGCCAATAACCTGGACGCGTCGCGCATCTTCCGGATGATGGCGAAGAACTCTTCGATCTCTTCATCGGTAGCCTCCTCCCCTGCTCTGCTCTGGGGTGGAGGCCTCGCCTCGTCCCCGGCGTCGCGAACCGGCCGCTTCCTCGTCGTCGCCATAAACGGGCTTTGGAAGTTGCAACATAAATTTATTCCAAAGGAAAACAGGAGCGAATTATTCTAGGGGTGCGGTGGGGTGGGTGGAGGAGGGCTCGCGTCATCTGGCGTACGTGGAGTGACGCCACAAGCTGTTTACTGCTTCGTGTGGTTGCTTACGTCGCTCTCGTACAAACAATGAAGCAACGTGGCATTTTCGTCATCCTCATGACTCATGAGGAAAGAATCAAATTAATTTCGGTTGACCGGCCGCCTAGTCTCCCCAATTATTCTACATTTATTATCATATGAAGAGTTTTTTTTTCCGGCAAATCATCAAGTATACTATTTCTTTTCTCTATATAATTCTAAAACCAATGATAAAATATGATAGTGATAATCTTTGATTTACACTTTCTTTATTTGATAAATGTTCATCATCTCTAAATTGTCCTAAGTTTTTTTTTTAAAAAAAATATACGTATTTATTTTAAAAATTAACATTTCAAATTTTATATAAAAATACCACAATATTGTGATAGTAAATATATGGTGTAGTTTTTTAATTTATTACGGTGATTATAGTTTACTTAGCATCCAAGAATGACAGTAAGAAGAATCTTAGTACAGAAGAGAGTCATCCATCATTTTAAAATTGTGAATCTTAAAGTAAGAGTCATATCTACAACACTTTAAGATTGACAATTTCAAAGTGATGAATGGTTTTGATCTTACTCTACCTACGATTTTTAAGCAAAAACCTTGGTTAGAAATTTGTATCCCATTTATGCCCCCCACCTTAACCGGATTAACTAGGGTTTTGGATACCCGTTAATTGGGTTCAAGTCAAGTTTTAGTAGAATAAATACTACCTAACTTGAGTTCAAGTAGCCCACTTAGGGTACCCTATATCTAAACCTAATTTTATATATTTATTTTTTAAAAAATGTATAAAATAATCTAATATTTATATTTTAATTAAATAATCAAGTTGAACTAAGGTGAGTATGTTGGAGTATGCCATAAAGACCCTTCATTGAATTATGGTTTTATTATGTTCATATGCAACTATAATGATATTTGTAGAATAACATAATTATTCTTAAATGTCTTTAGTCCAATACATTTCTAAATCATACAAAAATAATATATTAAGACTAGTATGCATTGTATTTAATGATAATGAGTTATTATGATATGAGATATTAAGTCAAATACATAAATATGTGAGAGAAAAGTATTTTAAATAAATTCGTCAACAAAATGTTACATGAATAATTATATGAGTGTTATAAGTATTCTCATAATAATAATAATAATGTATGTGACTTAAGATCACAATGAATTCCTACATGGTTAATTGTATACCTCGAGATAGTTAAATGTAATCTATAATCGATGATTATAAAAGTTGTAATGGGTATCTACGAATCATGAAAAAAAAATATGAATGATTAGATATGATTTGTTTCTCTAATGTAATACAAGTGTTGGTATTTTGTATCTTTTTGCCAAGTGAAACTAAAATGCATGATCTTGCTCAACTAAAAAAAAATCAATTATATTTACTGTATTAGACTACATTAGTATTAAAGAAATAGAATGATTCAACAATACAAGTGTGAAATGCTATACGATTTGTGTTCAATTTTGATTAATTTTATATTATAAACTACTGTGATAACAACATATGATCACGTCATATGAACAAACTACTGGTCTTGAAAGGTTAGAGAATAAAATATATTTTATTTTACTACTAATGATTATTATAGTCCAGTTTTATATGCCTTTGAAAAAATTAAAATTCTGCAAATAAAAAATGATAAGAAAATGTAATATGGGCCTAATTAATCAAAGTCAAATTTAAACAAAGATTACCTCACTAAACTGGCTTGAAAAGGCG
Organism: Costus lasius; assembly: GCA_027563935.2. Lineage (NCBI taxonomy): Eukaryota > Viridiplantae > Streptophyta > Magnoliopsida > Zingiberales > Costaceae > Costus > Costus lasius. The sequence goes on from CM050446.2 coordinate 122,641,577, forward strand.
TAGGCTCCAACTATGCCCGAATAATGTTAAGCCCATTTGGACTTTGGGCCTGGCGCATGCGCGGGGCCCAAGCCTAGTCTCACAGCCCAGTTCCTGATTCTGCTTTGGTTAGCAGATCGGGCAGTAAAGTGGATCATGCGGGCGGCTTACCGGGTTAGGCGACCCATTTGGAGAAAAGTGAAACCTAGGGCTACAGTGCCCCGGGTTCGAGGCCCGTGCGGACGTGTGAGGAGAGAGTTCGGCGGCAGCCGATCCCTCTCCCTCTGGCCGATCCCCTCCCTCTCCCCAGTTTTCTTCTCCCCAGCTGTCGAGTGCGTCTGGCGAAGGTACCTCAGCGGCAACGGCCTCCTCTGCGTTTCCCGGTGGGTTGGGGTGCGGCGGTATGGGGCGCATCAGAGCAAAGGATTGGCATCCCCTTTTCCTTCCTCCTCCTCCTTCGGCGTCGCCGGTGGATGGACGTCCGCCGAGGTACGTTCCTTTCTCCTCCCGCTCCGGCTTCGTCCAGCATGCAGGTTTTCTTGTCGACGAGCGTCGCCGACCCTGCTTCTTCCCCTCGCCTTGCCTCTTCCAGATCTCGACGTCTCCGGCGAGATCCTGGGTGATCGGCGAGGCTGGGGTTTCTACCCATCTCTCTTGGCGACGTCTGATGACCGCGGGTGGGTTCGCCGGCATCTCTCGCGGCTGGGATGTGGGCGGCGGTTTTGCCCCCTTTGTTTGGCGTCCGACGAACAAGGGCGAGGTCGCCAGCGTCGCCAGTGTTTCCGACAAGGTTGGGTTCGGCCGGACCGTGCTCCAGCGAACCTCAGGCGAGTCTCCAGCGAGTTCTGCCGCCTCGATTTCTGTGCGTGTTCTTCTATCGTGTTCGAGACGCGGTTCCTGTTCCGGGCCGATCAACTGTCCTCGGCCAGCGTCTTCCTCTCTCCGGCTCTTGCGCTTTGCGCTCCCGGCTGGGTTGTCCTTCTCGATCGGCGACTCGTCGCCCCTCTCCGCGCTCCGGTCACATGCGCCGGCCCTTGTGTGATGTTGCCCGGCATTTGCCGATTTGTTGTGTCGGATGTCCATGAGACATCCTCTTTTGGGTGAGTGGTGAGTCTGGCTACCTGCGTGCGGTCTGGTTGGAGTTTGGGCGTGTGCCCAGCGTTCTGCGTGACGCTGTCTTCTGCGCGTGTGTGTGCCACCACCTATGTGTGGTCTTGCTCTATCCCGATGGACCGGACTCGTACGTGCGCTGCACCGGTGTCGAGTCTCGGGTCTTGTACCTAGTTGCACTTTGGAGCTAGTTCGTGCAGCGGTCCGTAGGAGTCGCATGGTGGTCTCCGACTCATCGAGACAAGCAGACATGTGGTCGCATGGGATAGGCTGAGGAGTACGTTGAGGACGTGCTCCTGTCGGTCGTGCCCGGATCAACGGTTCGACCACTTAGCCCCTGCGTGGGCGTGTTTGGGTGCGAGTTAAGCGTTGACTCACTTGTATTTTGTTAAAAATTTTATTACCCTAATTCTGGGCGTGACAGACTGGTATCAGAGGCAAGTTTTGCACGTTCCAACTTGTACACCGGTATTGTACTCTTATTGGCAGCAGTGATCATTACGATAATCACAAACGTCCACAGCATTGAGTTGCTGGTGGAAACTGTCGGATATGGGGGAGCTTCGCTCCAAAGATATCGACATAGTTAGATTTATCCAACTACATCCTCAGCTCAGTTTTCTTGTCTCCGGGAAAGCCTTACCCTTAGTAATCTGCTGGAAAGAGAACTCGAAATGGGGCTGGCATGATCGGTGTCCGTCGGCCTTCAGGGAGTGAAGGTCCGTATTACCTCTGAACCGATCCTTTAGCTTTTATTGTATGCCTTTCGAGTTCAGTATGTCTTTCGAGTTTCACACCGATGCTCCGGATCAAGCAATCGTTGGTATAGTTTTATAGTATGACATTCCTTTAGCTTTTGAGAGTTGAAAGCTAACAGGACTGAACAACCGTATTTGCCATGAGAAGGAAAAGGTGGTAGGAGTCTACTATCTTCGGATGCGGAGAACCTTCTCGAGGCATTGAAGACCGATAACGTGTCACCACATAAAAGAGGTTGACGGCAATATAGGCACGTTGGACGGAATTCTTAGGTGAATTACAGTTCCAGGGGGAACATAAATTGGGTAAAGCCAACGTGGTTCCATATGAGCTCAGTAGACGTATGCTCTCGTGTGCTCGGCCCTATCCAAATTGGAAGGGAATTTGTTAGGCAGCATAAAAGCAGCCTCAGCTTTTGATAGAGAGGATCAAAAGCTAAGTTCAGCAGATTTGAACTTTGGGCCTAGCGCATGCGCGCAGCCCAAGCCCAGTCTCATAGCCCAATTCCTTATTTTGCTTTGGTTAGCGGATCGGGTAGTAAAGTGGATCGGGTTGGCGGCTTACCGGGTCGGGCGACCCATTTGGAGAAAAGTGAAACCTAGGGCTACAGTGCCCCGGGTTCGGGGTGCGTGCGGACGCGTGAGGAGAGAGTTCGGCGGTGGCCGATCCCTCACCCTCTCCCCCGTTTTCTTCTCCCTAGCTGTCGAGTGCGTCTGGCAAAGGGTCCCCGGCGGCGACAGCCTCCTCTGCATTTCCCGGTGGGTTGGGTGCGGCGGTACGGGGCGCATCGGAGCAAAGGGGCGGCGTCCCCTTTTCCTTCCTCCTCCTCCTTCTTCAGCGTCGCTGGTGGACAGATGTCCGCCGAGGTATGTCCCTTTTCTCCTCCTGCTCTGGCTTCATCCGGTGGGCAGGTTTTCTGGTCGACGAGCCTCGCCGACCCTGCATCTTCCCCTTTCCGCGCCTGTTCCAGATCTCATCGTCTCCGAGATCCTGGGTGATCAGCGAGGCTGGCGATTTTTTCCCCTCTCCTTGGTGACGTCCGGTGACCGCGGGTGGGTTCGCCGGCATCTCCAGCGGCTGGGATGTGGGTGGCGGTTCTGGCCCCTTTGGTTGGTGTTTGACGAGCAAGGGCGAGTTCGCTAGCGTCGCCTGTGTTTCCGACAAGGTTGGGTTCGGCCGGACCGTGCTCCAGCGAACCTCAGGCGAGTCTCCAGCGAGTTTTGCCGCCTCGATTTCTGTGCGTGTTCCTCTATCGTGTTCGAGACGCGGTTCCTGTTCCGGGCCGATCAACTGTCTTCGGCTAGCGTCTTCCTCTCTCCGGCTGTTGCGCTTCGCGCTCCCGACTGGGTTGTCCTTCTCGATCGGCAACTCGTCGCCCCTCTCTGCGCTCCGGTCACATGCGCCGGCCCTTGTGTGATGTTGCCCGGCATTTGCCGGTTTGTTGTGTCGGATGTCCGTGAGACATCCTCTTTTGGGCGAGTGGTGAGTCTGGCTACCTGCGTGCGGTCTGGTTGGAGTTTGGGTGTGTGCCCAGCGTTCTGCGTGACGCTGTCTTCTGCGCGTGTGTGTGCCACCACCTATGTGTGGTCTTGCTCTATCCCGATGTACCGGACTCGTACGTGCGCTGCACCGGTGTCGAGTCTCGGGTCTTGTACCTAGTTGCACTTTGGAGCTAGTTCGTGCAGCGGTCCGTAGGAGTCGCATGGTGGTCTCCGACTCAACGAGACAAGCAGACATGTGGTCGCATGGGATAGGCTGAGGAGTACGTCGAGGACGTGCTCCTGTCGGTCGTGCCCGGATCAACGGTTCGACCACTTAGCCCCTGCGTGGGCGTGTTTGGGTGCGAGTTAAGCGTTGACTCACTTGTATTTTGTTAAAAATTTTATTACCCTAATTCTGGGCGTGACAGACTGGTATCAGAGGCAAGTTTTGCACGTTCCAACTTGTACACCGGTATTGTACTCTTATTGGCAGCAGTGATCATTACGATAATCACAAACGTCCACAGCATTGAGTTGCTGGTGGAAACTGTCGGATATGGGGGAGCTTCGCTCCAAAGATATCGACATAGTTAGATTTATCCAACTACATCCTCAGCTCAGTTTTCTTGTCTCCGGGAAAGCCTTACCCTTAGTAATCTGCTGGAAAGAGAACTCGAAATGGGGCTGGCATGATCGGTGTCCGTCGGCCTTCAGGGAGTGAAGGTCCGTATTACCTCTGAACCGATCCTTTAGCTTTTATTGTATGCCTTTCGAGTTCAGTATGTCTTTCGAGTTTCACACCGATGCTCCGGATCAAGCAATCGTTGGTATAGTTTTATAGTATGACATTCCTTTAGCTTTTGAGAGTTGAAAGCTAACAGGACTGAACAACCGTATTTGCCATGAGAAGGAAAAGGTGGTAGGAGTCTACTATCTTCGGATGCGGAGAACCTTCTCGAGGCATTGAAGACCGATAACGTGTCACCACATAAAAGAGGTTGACGGCAATATAGGCACGTTGGACGGAATTCTTAGGTGAATTACAGTTCCAGGGGGAACATAAATTGGGTAAAGCCAACGTGGTTCCATATGAGCTCAGTAGACGTATGCTCTCGTGTGCTCGGCCCTATCCAAATTGGAAGGGAATTTGTTAGGCAGCATAAAAGCAGCCTCAGCTTTTGATAGAGAGGATCAAAAGCTAAGTTCAGCAGATTTGAACTTTGGGCATAGCGCATGCGCGCAGCCCAAGCCCAGTCTCGTAGCCCAATTCCTTATTTTGCTTTGGTTAGCGGATCGGGTAGTAAAGTGGATCGGGTTGGCGGCTTACCGGGTCGGGCGACCCATTTGGAGAAAAGTGAAACCTAGGGCTACAGTGCCCCGGGTTCGGGGTGCGTGCGGACGCGTGAGGAGAGAGTTCGGCGGTGGCCGATCCCTCACCCTCTCCCCCGTTTTCTTCTCCCTAGCTGTCGAGTGCGTCTGGCAAAGGGTCCCCGGCGGCGACAGCCTCCTCTGCATTTCCCGGTGGGTTGGGTGCGGCGGTACGGGGCGCATCGGAGCAAAGGGGCGGCGTCCCCTTTTCCTTCCTCCTCCTCCTTCTTCAGCGTCGCTGGTGGACAGATGTCCGCCGAGGTATGTCCCTTTTCTCCTCCTGCTCTGGCTTCATCCGGTGGGCAGGTTTTCTGGTCGACGAGCCTCGCCGACCCTGCATCTTCCCCTTTTCGCGCCTGTTCCAGATCTCATCGTCTCCGAGATCCTGGGTGATCAGCGAGGCTGGCGATTTTTTCCCCTCTCCTTGGTGACGTCCGGTGACCGCGGATGGGTTCGCCGGCATCTCCAGCGGCTGGGATGTGGGTGGCGGTTCTGGCCCCTTTGGTTGGTGTTTGACGAGCAAGGGCGAGTTCGCTAGCGTCGCCTGTGTTTCCGACAAGGTTGGGTTCGGCCGGACCGTGCTCCAGCGAACCTCAGGCGAGTCTCCAGCGAGTTTTGCCGCCTCGATTTCTGTGCATGTTCCTCTATCGTGTTCGAGACGCGGTTCCTGTTCCGGGCCGATCAACTGTCTTCGGCTAGCGTCTTCCTCTCTCCGGCTGTTGCGCTTCGCGCTCCCGACTGGGTTGTCCTTCTCGATCGGCGACTCGTCGCCCCTCTCTGCGCTCCGGTCACATGCGCCGGCCCTTGTGTGATGTTGCCCGGCATTTGCCGGTTTGTTGTGTCGGATGTCCGTGAGACATCCTCTTTTGGGCGAGTGGTGAGTCTGGCTACCTGCGTGCGGTCTGGTTGGAGTTTGGGCGTGGGCCCGGCGTTCTGCGTGACGCTGTCTTCTGCGCGTGTGTGTGCCACCACCTGTGTGTGGTCTTGCTCTATCCCGATGTACCAGAATCGTACGTGCGCTGCACCGGTGTCGAGTCTCGGGTCTTGTACCTATTTGCACTTTGGAGCTGGTTCGTGCAGCGGTCTGTAGGAGTCGCATGATGGTCTCCAACTCGTCGAGACAAGCAGACATGTGGTCGCATGGGATAGGCTAAGAAGTACGTTGAGGACGTGCTCTTGCTGGTTGTGCTCGGATCAGTGGTTCGACTACTTAGCCCTTGCATGGGCGTGCTTGGGTGCGAGTCAAGCATTAACTCGCTTGTATTTTGTTAAAAATTTTATTATCCTAATTCTGAGCTTGACACTTCGATTAAACAGGACTAAAGACGAGATGTGAGTCTATGTACGGATCATGCACGGCAGCGCAGCTTGGGCCTGATCTATAGGCGGAATCAGCGGCTCAGCGCTCAGACCAAACCCAGTTTTATGTGCAATGATTTAAAATGTTCCGCATCCCAAACAACACAAATCGAAATTTGGGCTCCACTGTACTTTAAACAAAGTTCTTGATCATGAGTTTAACAAAGCGTTAAATGAACCTGGCTAAAGTCCAGGTTGGGTTGGGTCAAAGTCCGTGCCATGTAGCCGAGCCTGAACATGGCGGAATTTGGATCATTGCTTGGACTTGTTAGCCCAGACTTTAACCAATTTTTTTCCTTATAAGAAAATACAATCTAACTGAAACAGGCCAAAGTTCAGGTCGAGTCTTGCACAAGTATGAGCTGGACAGCCCAGACAGGGCATGGGCTACAATCTAGGTCAGCTCAAACATATACCCATTATGCACTGAACAAGGTTAAAGTCGAGGTCTGATCCAAGTGTGAACCATCTAAGCCAGATAGACTTGGGCTTACCGTCTGGATTTACGCTCAGAAGAAGCCCACGTAATTCTGGACTGATAGCAAATGTTCCTCATCCCTAACAACACAAAACCAGATTGGGGCGCCCAGCCCAGCAGCCTGGCCAGCGACCGGGTTCGGATGCTACTCATTTCCGGACTCAAAATCCAACAATGCACCCTAGACATTACCTTTAAACGGGCTGGGCCCACATGTAGAACACCAGAAGAAGCCCAGAATCACCTAAACAGTTTTGGAATTCGATTGGAAAACCCAAACGACTCAGAAAAGTCTCAAACTATCCAGACAAGTTCAAATCATTCTAAATACATATTTATTGTATATCTACACAGTATTAACTCCTAATTCTATCATAATTACTGTTAAAAGTGTATCCTAGACATTAATTGACCATGATTAGATCATACAAATCTTTTATTTCTTTGAATATCTTAAAACATGATAAATTTACATTTCATGAAGTATAAACGCGATTACTTTTATAAATAAAATTAACTCAAATATTTCAGTAAATCCAAGCTCCCAAATTCTCTCTTCTCTAAACATTTCCTCCATCCTCGCCTTCAAACATTATCTGAACTTGATAGTAGCGTTATTGTAACAGCTACTGTGAATACCAATAAAAAGGATTTCACGTTAATTACACAAGTACATTTTTTTAAAAGAAAACAATTGATTAATAATGGCAAAGGGGAAATTATTTTAGTTATATTACATATTAGATATATTTGATTAAAATATAAAGATAAGTACATGAATATTAAAAAAAAAAACATTTTGATGATTAAAATTTTACCCTTGCAGGGTTTTAAGCATCCTCTCACCTCCTCAAATATAAAAGTCTTAGCTAGCTGCATATGTTAGGCACGCATATTACATGTTACGTTTTAGAATCCTTTTGACTGTAATCAGAAAACGAGTAGAAGGTGTGTCCTCTATCATCATTAAGTAGCACTAAATAGTAGTATAGATAAGGGATACATGCATTGGACTTTTCACCTAAGAATTAACATGGCTTAAATGTACAATCAAACTTTGCAAGTTTGCATGCAGGTAGAACGATTTTACTGAATATCTGAAAACTCAAAGATTTAAACTGTAAGGAAATATAATCTGACCTGTGCACGGGTTTTGTTTAACTTGAGTATATGGCCACGTCAATGAATCAAACAAAATAGGTGTGATTTTGAAATTAGTTATGAATAATACGAATTTTAAGTAATATATATAAATTAAATAGTTGAAATTTAGCACTTTTAATTCAGATTTATTTCCCACCAAACAAGTGTCCGAATATTCCACTGAAGGGATTCCGTTGGCTCTGCATCTGATTACACAAGGAAATCAAATCACACAGTTAATTATTAATACGACAAAATGAGCTCTTCACTGGTTCAGTTGATCCCCATCTTCCAAGTCACGGAGAACTTCTTCCCCAATGGCAACGCTAGCCCCCCAACCTCCACCGTCATGCTGGTACCGATGATCCCGCCCTCCAATTTCTCCTCGCGCAGCGGATGCGTCTCGCTGATGTAAGCATCGGAAATCCCCTCCCATGGCCGGCCATCCACTTCCACCGATAGCGCCCGGCCTTTTCCCTGCAGCCCCAACACAGTCACCTTCTCAATCAACAACCCCTTCCCCAAGCTAAATGATGCCATTTCCACCTCCGACCACACCGTCACCGTCTTTCCACGAACAGTGGCGTAAAGCTCCACGTACGTTGCCTCTCCCTCAACCAAAGCCATCACGGGCCGCGTGTCGTCGTCCACGTACACGCTCCCCCTCGCGTCGCCCGCCTCCGTGCCAAAGGGGAATGCCACCACCAACGTGAACGGCGTCGTCCGCGCAACCTTTGAGATCGTTCCACCCCTCTGCATCGGGAGGATCGTGTTCTGGTACACATGGACGTTCACCTCGTTGAGTCCCGCCTTGAGCGTCACGTATCGTTCATCCTTAGAGACAACGACCTTAGTCGTGTCGAACAGGTTGTACCACGCCCCTGGCGGGAACATCGCATCCACCGACGTCGCTCCCTGCTGGAGCACCGGCGACACCATCACGCTGCTTCCCAGAAGGAATTGCGTGCTAAGGCCGTAGCTCGCCGTGAAACTTGGGAACGAGAAGAACACCGGCCGAGCCATCGGCGCGCCGCTAATGTGGGCCTGGTAGTTCAATGTGTAAAGGTAGGGCAAAAGTTTGTACCTCAACCCTAGGGCATTCCTCGCCGATTCGGCTACGGTTTGCCACTGGTAGAGCTCCTGCCTTGGTGAGGCGAAGTTGGCGTGGTCGCGTGAAAAGGGGTAGAACGCGCCAAGCTCGATCCAACGGTTGCAGAGCTCCTCGGTGGGCGCCGGGTAGAAGCCGCAGATGTCGGAGCCAACCATGGGCATTCCGAAGAGGCCGAAGTTGAGGATGGTCGAAATCGAGTAGCGGAGGTCCTCCCAGGTGCCCTTGTTGTCGCCAGTCCAATGGGCCGCGTAGGCGCCGGAGCCGACGAAGGTGGACCGGGTCAGGATGAATGGTCGTTTCCCCTGTAGCCCTTGGAGTGCCCGGTGCGTGGCGATCGCCTGCGAGAAGCCGTACAGGCTGTGGGCGTTGTACTCAAGGACACCGTTGTAATGCGTGGCGCTCGTGGCAATTGTTTTGAAGCCGAGCGGCGCCTGCACACCGGAGGCGTTGATCTTGTATGGAGGGTTGTCCCATCTGGTGTCGGTAATGTTCTTGCAATCCAAGCAGCAGACCCAGGGCGATGCGGATCCCGGGATGGGGCAGGAGTGGTTTTTGGGCAGCTCGCACTTGCCGGTACAGAAGTTGGATGCCTCGTTCATGTCGATCCAGAGGCCGTCCACAGGAACAAGCTCGTGGAACCGCGCGATCTCGTCGACCCACCATTCGACGCCGGAGGGGTTAAGGTAGTCAGGAAAGTAGACCGGGCCGGGCCAGACCTGGGCGAGGTAGGGCTTGCCGTGGTACTTGATGAAGACGTCCTTGGCGAGGCCGCGGGTAAAGACGCCGTAGCTGTTGTTGATGGCGATACCGGGGTCGATGAGGACGATATACTTCATGCCCTGGGCATGTATTTTGTCGAGGAATTGAAGGAGCTTGGGGCGAGGGTAGTTGACAGGGTCGAGGGTAAAGTCCTTGGCGGCGTCCATATGATCGTCGTCATTCCAGATGACGTCGAGAGGGATTCGGGCGTTCTTGTAGCCCTCAACTACTCCTTCCACCACAGAAAGGTTTTGATAGCCCCATCGGCACTGGTGAAATCCTGTTGAAAACCGAGGAAATTGAGCCTTGCAACATTGAGCAAATAATTCCATCTTTGGATTGTTACTAGAACACAGAATTAATTTACCTAGAGCCCAGTAAGGCATAGGAGCCGGACGACCGACGAAAGCTGTATACTGATCCACCACCGCTAGCGGCGTCGGTCCGGCGAAAAAGTAGAAATCAAACACTCCTCCGATAACCTTGTATGTCAACGAGGTCCCCGTGTAAAACACATCCATCCCATTGCTGTTAAGCAGCAGCACCGCATGCGCTTTCGGCTCTCCGCCCTCGTTCCTCAAATCCATGTACACCGGGTGCGAGCCATAGAGATCCGTGTTAAGATTAATGGCCGAGATGTCCGTGGTGTACAGCGTGTAAGGATCGTTGGGCCGAAGGCGGATCCCGCCGGGCTGCGTGTTCTCGCCGAGCCCGTACAAGGCTGCGGTCTTGGGCAGGTAGCTCGAGATCTCCAGGTACTGGTCCTTGAAGACGAGGTCGCCGCAGCTGGAGTCGAAGAGGGTTTGGCCATTGGATTTCCGCTTGACGGCGAAGGTGAAGGGGTCGTGGGTAAAGGTGAAGACGAGCTCGTCGCCGGCGTACTCCGATGAGGTGAAGGGCGAAGAAGCTGAGGGTTTTGTTTCCAGTGGAGGGGAAGGTGCCCGTGGGAGCAGGTTGTAGGGAACTTCCCACCGCCCCTTATCGGCGTCGGTGATTTGAACGCGCAAGCGATCACGGGTCTCGTGCCTGCAGACGGTAATAATTGCTTACACAAAGCAGCTGGAAGTTGGAACCATATGTTGCTTTTACTGATTGTGTGCCACTTTATGCAAGACATGATTCGTTCTAATATTCTCTTCTTTTTCAGGGCGAATTATCATAATAATGCATGCCACATTACTTTTTTTTTCAATAAATTATGTTAAGACAGAATATTATGTTGTTCTCTTTTCTATTCCTTGTTAATAATTGGAGTGAGTAAGATATCTGATTTGTTAATACATTTTGCGGCAGTAAATGATACAAGTAGATGAGTTATTATATGACTAATGAGAATCAGAAAATAAATATATGCATGTGCAACACTGTTCTTTTTTTTCTGCTTACTGAAAAGTGAAAAAGTGCTGCAGAATAATTTTCATTTGCAACAGTCCGCTCTCAGCAGGAAAGGAGGACGATCTACTACACTTATCAACATTGTGCTGTGAGAATCTGAGGAGCTAAAAAGGTTTGGAAGAAACTTTGTCCCAAATGCCATCTCCATCAAAAAGTAATGTCTTTTTCTCAATCTTTAAGACTTTAACCAATTTTTCGGTAAAGTAAGAGGAATGTTAAAACAGTTTGGAACTAACAGAGCAAAGAGATTAAGAAAAAGAATGGATTTCGGAACACTTTCTTGATCTGAAAGAAAAAGGGCGAAAAATGCAGGTGCTTGAATGATGCTTTTAGTTTACTATGCTGTTTCCTTACTTGACAAAGAGTCTGAGGTTTCGGATGTCAGGGCCATAAGTGGAGGAGCTCTGCTTCACTTGGAGGAATCCGAGCAGCCCTCCACCATTTGTGCTCAGCTCCACCACGGTGGTCAATCTGTAGCCGAAACCAACCCTTGGATATGCGGCTGCATCGCAGAGATGGAGAACGAGGAGAGTGGAGCAGCAGAGCACAAGGGGGAGAAGAGCAGTGGAGGAGGTGGAGCGCATCTTTTCTTCAGCTTTTGCTCCACTCGAGGATTGTCATGTATAGGAGTGGCGAGCAGCTGTGTGAGCTGTGGCAGTAGTGTTCCACAGTTTCGTACGTGCAGGGGTCCTTCGTAGATATAGCAAAAGAGAAAGGCTGGAGGAGCTAAGAGAGAAGGGTTTTCCTCGCACTGTACCATCATCATCATCCATTGCATGTGGGACTCTGGCTTCCCATGTGAGCGTGTTTTTTCTTGGGCCCATTTACACAAGAAATCAATTCATTCAGGTAATCTTCCGATTTATCGCATCGAATCATGTTGATTTTGTTTGACTGCACAACGAAACTATATTAAATATGGTCGAGTAATCAAATTAACAATAAACTTGATAATAGCTCGATTAATAGGACCGATTAGCTCACGTTAACTTCAAGTGAACTAAGATGGACTGTTTTCTTTTCCTTTTTTAATCTATGAATCTTAAAGTTCTTTACCACAATTACACACATAATTGCATTTATTACAAGTTGATCGAATGTGACTACTGAGATATGATAATGACGTGGATCTAATTTTCTCATCTCAGTGTTTGGACTGAAAGCCTTTCGTTTGACCAAGATACTAATAATGCCAATTTCCTTTTCTATCAACCACACGAGAAGGAGGTGCATGGAGAATCACACGACGAGTCTTGATCACACAAGTATTATATAATTATCTAAGCCGAGTGGGTTGTAGATTTTCATCACCAAAGTGTGAGGGCTAAGATAGAGGAAGGAGTTCAATCACTCAAGTCGTTCCAATTGACCTTGGCAGTGTGGTGAAAAAAGGGGTTCAATCATTCAGACATTGATTGAAATAATTTGAGGGCATATATAAGCATTAAGCAAGTAATCACTTAGTGGATCACAAGTGTTCGAGGTCAACTATGGTGATTTCTTTGAGTCGGTCAAGAAGAATTTACATACCAAATAGATGTGTCTCATTTGGCTAAGTAAATGGTTTCTAAAGGGTAATAAATTTTGCTCAAATCCAAGACATCGAGTAGTGTAGCAGTGTAATTATATTCTTCAATATATTTAGACTAATGAAAACAATTAAAAAAAACATGACTATAGTGTATGTGCATTATCTTGGAGATTGCTAGGGGTTTTTGGCAATATTAGGCTTCACATGGATATGTATATGCTTACAGGATAGCCATGGAGTGGAAGAAAATAAAAGGATTGTAAATGTTTATTGACTTTATATAGTTTGATTTGATGCATTGATGCTAGTGATATGATTATTCAAATTTTTATGTTTTATGCTATTTGAGTTTTGTCCTAGAATGCTTAGCTGCTTTGGTGGGTGGGTTATCCATTTTTAAATTACCCATACTAGTAGAGATGAGCTTATTTAATGCAGATGATGCAAAATGTCTCAATTGAGCAAGCTAGAGAGGGAAAAAAAAAAAAAAAAAAAATCTTAAACAAGTATCCCGCTGATGTGACATCGGGATTTGTAAATCACAAAGCCCAATATAAATGAATGGATGGATGGGGGCCTCGCTCAGCAGGTCCCCGCTTAAAAGTTTTATTCCCTTGAGAGAGGAGAGAAGAGGTCAAGTGAGAGTTATTGAGGAATGCGCATCATTCAACATTGAAAAAAAAATTTATTTGTTATCAAAGATAGAAATCAATTGAAAACTAAGATTATACCCTTTTTTTTTAGAGTATAACAAGTTTGAACCTCTAACAAGAGCACCCACCGGGCACCTTACCTTAATAAGAAGGTGACACACAAGTTGATTTTTTTTTTTTTTTTTGTATTTTCTTGATGACAATCTTATTTTTTTATATAGAAAAGTGAAATGTATGCTTAGGGTTTTTATGTATGAAGGTGCCTTCAAATACCTAGGATCAATTTCTCTATATGATTTAAATGAGTTTGCTTAGGGTTATGGTCTAGGTGTTAACTCTTTTTAATTATAGATGACACCTCTACGATATGCACCTAATCTAGTTGTCCATGTCTCCATATACAACAAATTATTTTATTTTATTTTTTAAAATATATTTTAATTTAATTATAAAAAAAGCATCTTGTATATGGTTCAAAAAAACTAAAACCCACTGTTGTTTAATGATCACTAATACCATTAGCCCACGAGATCACTATTCTTGTAATTAAGATTTCAATTTGATCATATATATTAATATAATAACATGGTTACATTATTATTTAATGATTAATTTTAAAGATGTATTTTTTAATAAGAGTATATGTGTAAAAGAAGAAATGAAATCCAACCCCCATTATTGTTGGTCCAGGCTGTGGGATTTGAACAGATGGAAATCTTATCGTTTCCCTTCAATCAAGCTGTAACTTTGCAATTATCAAGATCCACCCACGAAAGAGACACTCGCTGCTTCTAGGGAAATGCCCAACTGGGCACACGCAGACTAAGACATTCATCGATTCACTGAATAAAGTATGGCATCCCTTCATTGGTGCTCTCGTCCCATCATCACCAACACCGCCAGTGACACGCCCGATTCCAAACTCGTTAATCATCACCGATTGTTTTTTTCTCTACAATTTGATTTTCCAAGGCATAAAATTAAAATTAAATACAAGCGAAAAGAAGTAAAAAGGCAGTGTTGTAAATTTCTGCTGTGGCGCGTGTCGGTTCTCCGATCGCATTCTGATATTTTTGAAATGCCGTGGTGTGGGCGACAGCCGATAGTAGGGGTCAGCATTTGGGTCCGGTTATTTTAATTTTTATTGATTACTGAAAATTTTAATAAATTTGATTTAATGAAAAAATATTTAATTTTAATTTTGATAATAAATTTTATAAAATTCGGACGCACAGGACGTGCCTGCTCAGAGAAAAACAGAAGAGACCGAGAGATCGGAACTTTGCTCAATCAACCTAGCACGTGCTGAGAAGGATGGATTTGTCCGCATTGAGCAGCGACCACGTGGCCCGTGTCTCGCGCGCCTCTGCAGATCCGACCCATCTCCGCCTCGTCGGAACGCTAACCCTGGTATATAATTTTCCGACACGAGGATTGACGACTGTGTTCCGAGATGCTCTACTTTTTTAATCACGAACACGATGACGATAAATAAATAATAAATATATGAGATAGGACAGGACGATATTTTGGAATATGGAGGAGTCAGTAGACGTGACGCGAGGGAGCATGCAGAAGACGACCGCATTCCATCTCAGTCTGAATCCATATAATTTTAAATCGGATCAAATCCATATAATTTTAAATCTTATATTCAGTTAACCTAAAAACTAATATTAAAGTAAATGAAGCAACATTTAAAATTAATTAATAAAACATCTTTTTAAGATGATTATACAAATAAGTAAATTTAAAAGTAATATATATTGAATTTTTATCCTGCAAAGTCGATAATGAGAATTAGTCATCGTTAGATATGGGTTTTATTTTGTAAAGGAGAGTCATAACCAAATACGTTATTATAATTGAACTAGTTGAGAAGGAAATGAAGAACATAATATTGAAGAATAAAATAAAAAAGAGTACAACTAGACGCAGAGATATATATAAAAAAATATTTTCGTTTTAACATATCATTGCTTGTGCAATCACAAGTATGAACGAGTCAACGCATAAAGTGAGGCGAGATGACCATTTCATTTGTCAAATCTTTAATCCAATTTTTCGATCAATATTACATTCAATTTTTGACTTCATCAATTAATGAATGAATATACAAGACGTGTTGGCTTCTTTTGTATATAGTATGATGTGCAGCTACTATACATAAGAAAACCAAATGTATGGACTTCTTCTAACATATATTTGACGGCTGGAGATCATTGCTAACTCGTGTAGAACTGTTCCTGTTGACTCGGAAAACACAACTATGTCAACCCTCTCTTATTGCCAATTAGTCAATTACGTCTGCCGTTTACCTACCCCTCTCGCTCCCTATAAATCCATCACTCGGCCGCCCTGTTCTTCCATCACAAAATTAACAATCTCTTATCTAAACGTTTACTTCCTTTCTCCTCGATCAATACAGTAACTAGCTGAATCTGCTCCAGTTTAAAGACAGCATGGCTGCGGCTTACATGGTTCTCCTTGTTGCTCTTCTTGCGTTGACTTCTTTTTCAGCTTTAGCCCGTGATCCTGGTTCCCTACAAGATTTCTGTGTCGCCGACAAGATGTCCCAAGGTATATATACACATAGCTTAGCTTACATCTGTTATTCGACGATGGAGATGATGACAATAATGCGCGACTTGCATGCATGCAGTGCATGTGAATGGATTTGCCTGCAAGGACGCTGCGCAAGTCAACGCCGAGGACTTCTTCCTGTCGGGCCTCCAGATGCCCCGGAGCACAGCGAACAAAGTCGGCTCCAACGTAACCCTCATCACGGCGAAGGAGATCCCCGGGCTCAACACGCTCGGCATCTCCATGGCCCGAGTAGATTACGCCCCTGGCGGCCTGAACCCCCCTCACTTCCACCCCCGGGCGACCGAGATACAGACTGTGCTTGAGGGCTCGCTCTACGTCGGATTCGTCACCTCCAACCCCGAGAACAGGCTCGTCTCCAAAGTCCTTCGCAAGGGCGACGTGTTTGTGTTCCCCCAGGGTCTGATCCACTTCCAGTACAACTTTGGGCCTAAGAGGGCTCTTGCTCTCTCCGGTCTCAGCAGCCAGAATCCGGGGCTGACCGCCATCGCGCCCGCTGTGTTTGGATCCAAGCCAGACATCTCAGATGACATCCTCGCTAAGGCTTTCCAGCTGGACAAGGAGACGATCGATCAGATCCAAGCTCGCTTCTAGACGTTAAAAACTAGCTAATTGAGCTAGAAGAACTACCTGTTTGTGACGTGTTGCTTTCATCACCATTCGTTGCACTACTTAATTCATTGGTTTGATTGTTTAGCTGTATGTATCGGTTAATTTGAATAAGTGCATTGTTGCAAATTAAACATTTGATATGTTAGAACTGGTGAGGAGGATGAGTGGTGGCTGAACAAGGATTGAAAAAAAAAAGCGAGTTGTTTCCTGTTCAACTGATATTGAGATGATTACGTCAGGAATAAGAATTTAACTTTATGATAAGGTGACAGAGAGAGTAAACGACAGCGCCGCTGCCAATTTAATAGTCGAGTGAGTTATAATTGAGGTAAAGCAAGTAAGCTAAACATCAATAGAGGAGTCAAAGGAGCTTGTAGGGAAACAAGATGTCAATGATCGCCAATGACCTTTCGCCACTTTCTCATCGTCAAACGACCACTAGATGAGTCAACAAATCCTTTGATCTTTAGAAAGTAACAATGAATATAAGCATTTATAAATCTAAGGTGATGACTAATTCATTATTAAAAAAATATTATTTTACCATTGTTAAAATTATCACGTATGTCAAACTCTATGATTGGAAGAACATCCAATTGGGCTTTGCACAAATATATCATAATAAATTTTATGCCATCATAATTTATCACCCTTATTTACCTTAGAATGATGAGAAATTACACACATTTGAGAGTGCGATTCGAAACCGCCAACTATCAATTTATTACCTTGTTGAAATTAATTTTGATATTAGTACATTTGATCTTGATCTATTGCCTTGTTTAAATTAATTTTGACATTAGTACAATTGATCAAATTGAGTCATGAGCATGATGAAAACACTGTATAAAATATAAGAATACGTGCCTAATATTTCCTAATTAATTTCAATCATGGGAACTAAGGATTACAAAGTGACGTTATGGTGAAACTTTGTCAAATGTGGTTGTTGAGGAGCACAATTGATCTATATGCCACGAAATATAACTTGAAGGGTAGTGATATGTTCTCCTTCGTTCTATATTAACATAAAAAACATTGGGAACATGAATAATAATTTTAATATTAATAATTCACAAGAAATCTCGTGCACCTCCCCTTACTCACCTACCGTAATATATAATTTTTTTTAATCAAAAAACATTGTTGAGAGACCGACAAAACTTTACAAAAGCCCTCAATCTATGTTAAAGCGCACATGATACGTGTTTGACCCGTGGGCTGGAAGTCAGGCGCAGCCTAATTCCATCCCAGTCCACCTATTCGAAACCAGCTTCTGAGGCGGGTTAGCGGAGCGGATCGAGCACAGCCCAGATCCGCTATCACAACGGACGAACACGCAACCACGTTGCGTGCATATGGACGCAGCTGACGCGTCGCGTCATTCGGCAAGGGCAGGAGTCCTCGGGCACCGAGTTGACCCGAGGGGGCAGGAGGAGAAAAGGGAGAAGGGCAGTGGATGTCGCTTCTTCTTGCTTTCGTGATGTGTGTCGTACTAACGCATAACTAACCGCAAGCGTGACGATTTTGTCGTAGTAGTACTTTAGATGTCGATCCCACAGGGACGGTGATCAAGTACCAAGAGATTATAAATTAATAGCTAGACGATCGATTAAGTGGTTCGAAATTTTGAAAAGTAAAGCAATACAGCTTAAAATAAACCGAGTCTGGCAAGAGAATGCTTTTGAGGAGAAAACAGAGTCTAAAGATATCAGAACTTTGGGTTCATCTCGTTGATGGATCTTAAATTCAAACGAGTTAAAATCATAGCAAGACAATTTTAAAAGTACTCAAGGAAGTATCAAAAGGTACAGATTACCCTCTTTCGACGGCGTAATCCGGTATCAATCTGGATCGGCGTCCTACTTTCGTGGCTCACTGTACCTACATTGATCCAATGGGTTCAGAGATACTATAAACTCCCTCATACAAATCCTGCCGCATTTCTTGACAGGTGAGAGTATGTTATGTTTGAACTAGCAGATCTAGCGTCGTAATTCACTTTTCGATTCTTTTTGCGGCGCCTAAGAAAAGAAATTGCGTGGCCAATGCAACACTAGCAATAAAACATCATAGAACGAATAAACAAAAGATAAAATTTGTATTTGCTATAAAATAACAAGTTCGAACGAGATACAAACAATGAGACTACACCCTTAGTTCCGACAAAGAAGTTAAGCTATCATAGCGTCGTTTAAGTACAAATCTCTAAGGAAAGAAGAAACCAAAATGAAGATAGAAGTTAAAAGATGGCAAACTCCTCAAGGAAGGGCTGCAATTCTTCTTCTTCAGATCTTCTAGAGTGGGACACAAGGATCTCTTTCTCCCCTTCTCTGCTTTCGACCAAAACTTAAATACCTCACCAGAACTTCCTCCTTTTGCAACCCAGATTTCGCCCCTTAAATAGAGTCAAAACTCATTTCTGAATGAAAAAATTGATAGAGAATTGAATTAGCTGCGTTTTGATACCAAGAACATTAAAATCGGAGCCATAATGAGGGAGTTATGGCCCATTCAATGTAGGCGGCTCCATAAATACGGGTGTAATGGGCCATTATGGTTATAACCATAATGTAACTGTTATGCATTAATTGCAGTCTTATTAATTCTTGTAACCCCCAAATAATTAATGCTCAATTAATCCTCTTCATTCCAACTCCAAAAACGTCCAAATCGGAGTTAAAACGAAGGAGTTATGAGCATTTAAAGCAGGTCGGCTGGTAATAAATTCTGGCGGTTGGTAATAAATTTTGGCGGCTGCAAGATTACGATCATGAGGCAGATTATGGCTGTGAGGTAGATTATGGCCATGCCCATAATCTTAGTGTAGAAGTACAATTTGTCCTGAAATTTGCAGGTGGAAATATGCCCTTGGCTTGATTTGTGGCCGGAGTTATAGTATCAGAAACCGCTGATCAGAAGATTGCGACTTTGATGAATTATGGCTGTGCACATAATCTCCATGTCGAGGTGATCTTCAACCAAAAGGTTATCGTCGAGGAAGTTAGAGGCACGTCTTTGAATTATGACTATGCTTGCATCAAAACGGGTCCATCGAGAAACCAATCAGAGAATTATGATCATGATGTAGATTATAGCCTCGGCCGTAATTCTTGAAATTAATCCTGTTTAAAGCCAAACTTCTTGTCAAGATTTTTGATACAATCAGAGATGCAAATATACTTCCATGTAACTTTAAAAGTGAGTGAATTATTCTGTATTCAACAAAACATGATAAGTAGTGAAGCTTCTGAAGAAAGTCAATGAAATAAGCTGGAAAGAGTTGTCAAAGCATGATAATATGTCTCAATTTACTAGTAAATATAGGTAAAAAAGACTATAGAAATACGAGATATCATTTCGCTCTGACGAATCCTTCCTAAGGTACATACACGCTCCCTCTTAGGACACGGTCCGGTATCCAACTTAACCCAAGTCTCCTACTATCGTGGCTTACCGGGTTAAGCGAACCCAAAGGGTTCTGTGAAGGATTAGGGTTCCTTGGGTGATTTCGACAACTCTCGTGGCCGAAATCACTAGTCCAGTCTAAGGGGATCCGACGATTGTGGTTCACCTTTCAGTTCTTCCCACAACGTTTAAAACATAAATATGCATGACCAGTACATAATCATGAATTAAAACTTCTTAGACATGAATAAGAACAAAGATAAGTATGAAAAATATATAGATCAAACGTCTACGCCCAACCCCGAAAAGAGAGTTATGCTACAATGTTCATCACGAAATACATGATCATCTCTCAAGTAAATTGATGCAAACCAGAGGGAAGACTAGATCAATGTCAAGAGTGGGTAGAGCACAATCTTCCCCGTCGAAACGAAGGAAAAATCTCACCGGAATACTCTTTCCTCGCTCGAAAAACGTTGTCCAACCCTAGGTCTTGTTGTTTCACTTTGTTCTCCTCAACCGCTCGCCCAAATTGCATGTTTCTAGTCCCAAAACGTTCGTCTCCTAGTTAGGAAGGTTTTCGTAAAATTTCAGCAAATTCCGCACCAGGAATAGTAAGTTACGAGCGAAAAACCGAACGCCTATCAAAACTGAGTGTAACCGTTCACGACCGTGCATGGATGCACGGCCATCCCCGTGAATGGCTCAGCGAAGCTTGTTTTCTGGAAAAATTACTCTTCACGACCATGTATGGGTTCACGGGTGTGCCTGTGAACGTTTCGTCGAATTCTAAAACTTTTGCAAATCTTCATGGCCGTGTATGCATTCACACCCTAGGCAATGAACTCTGTAGAGGGCTCCGTTTGATCTGAAATTTGACATGTAGCTTTGTCTCATCATGAGGAGTCATACCATATCTTCAAATCTTCCAAATTCCATTAATTTTAGGGCAAAATCCCTACGTTTCAATGAAATCAAGGAAAGGTGAAGACTCCGAAGAATGTGAAGTATTTAAGCAAATAAATAAGACATAACATGCATTTTACTTTAAAATACTAATAAAATTAAGACACGATATATCATATATATGCATGTCATCAAAATTCTATCTACACATCTTCTAAATATATAAGGCTCATCACAAAAATAGTGCTTTACCTTAGCTAAGAATTTCTTCTGTCCTTGATAACTCAAATCAAGAGGAAAAACATTAGCAACTAAATAATTCACTATATCAGCATACCATGGAGTCTTGATCTGTTCAATGGCTGAAAGTTGTTCGTCAGGAAAGAAATTCATAACGAAGATTATTTGGTAGAGATTTCAATTCAACTTTTGAAAATCTTTCTTCCTGATTTTCTTGATCATCACATAAAGTGCAGACTAATAAGTTATGAGTTTTAGAACTAGGATTAGAATCAGAATGTTCATCAAACTAAGTATGAAGGTCATAATCAAAGTCATTTACAGCATGAATAATATAACAAGATCTAGCATATGATGATTTATTCATAGATTCAGTTAAATCAAACTCAATTATGTTTTCATCAATATTAAGAGTGAATTTACCATTCTTTACATCAATGATTGCCTTTGCTGTAGCTAAGAACGGTCTACCAAGAATGATGGGAATTTTAGCATCCTCCTCCATCTCCAAAACTACAAAGTCCGCTGGAACAAAACACTTACCAACCTGAATTGGAACATCCTCAGGAATCCCACCGGGATACTTAACTGAACGATCAGCGAGTTGCAAGGATATAGAAGTTGGCTTCGGCTCTCCAATGTCCAGTTTCCTGCAAACAGGCAAAGACCTTAGACTCACACTAGCCCCAAGATCACATAAGGCTCAGTCAAAAGCCATATCTCCAATCAAGCAAGGTATAGAGAAGTTACCTGGATCCTTTAATTTTGGTGGCAATTCATTTTGAATGATGACACTATATGATAGTGACCTGCAAGTGCACGAATTTATCGAAGTAATAAAAAGATTATCGTTCCCAACGAGGACTACGTAGTTAAGTACTGACTTCTTGACTTGTTCGAATTTAGGCAGACTATTTCGGTGGTCTTTCTAAACTTCTACGCACGGACAAACTTGAAAGCAACTTTTAAGAGGTTTAGTTTCTAAAGGATCAAGATTTCATGGGTTCGCCACACTGACAGTTATGCTTCGGTAAAAAGATAACTAAATCAAAGATTTATCTATTATGAAAGGAACTTGTTATAACCTTGATTTTCTTTTTATAATTTTAGAAATATCAGAATTTATAATTTTAGAATTTTAGGGATTTTTTTGGAATTTTTGGAAAATTTTTTAAGGTTTTAAAATATGATTTTTAAAAAGAATTTGATTTGCGCTCGCGGGGCTCGAACCCGCGACGCGCGAATCCTTCCGCGTGCAACTAAACCACCAGGCTACGTCTTCTTTGCTGATATTAATCCATGCTTCTTCATGTTAAGTTTTATTTGAATTGATTTTATTCAAAACCGAAAAAAAACGCGTCTGCGGGGATTCGAACCAGCGTCGCGGGCGCGCGATCGACGCCGTCTAACCAACGCGCCGATTTGTGTTTTTAATATAATATCGGATTTGATATTTTTGTATTAGATTTAAATTTTGATTTTGGGGACCGAGCGAACTCGTCGTCTTCCCCACGGATCTCGGCGATTTCGTCGCCGCCGCGTTCTCGCCATATGGAACGCGTCTTGCCTCTATATTAGAGGGCTTTTGTTCGAATTGAGGAGTTTCGAAACCTAACCTGTCTTCAAGCCTCGAAGCGCCGCCAGGAAGGAGAAATCGCGCTCAAACTTGTCGTCGGAGTTCGAGCGGCGCAGCCTCGTGTTCCAGCCATCCAGCGCCTTCATCGACGGCGATCTCTGTGTTCTGGGCTACGATACATCGTCGTAGCAAGGTATGTAGACTTCTGTGAAGTTTTAGTGAAGTTCCGTTTGGATTTGGTTAAGTTTTGTGTATCGACGGCGGCGGCGCCACCGTCGATACCTTCTGTCGCTTCGGATGCTTCGACCGTGGGTCGAAAACTCGCCGGAGCTGGTCGTAGAGCCTCGCTTCGTCGTCGGGAGTCTACTGGCGAAGTTTGGTGGCGATCCGATCTTCGACGCGCCCTCGGGAGCTCGCCGGCGCAAGCAGCGGACGCAAGTCCGGCGGCCTTGTGCGGCGGCGTTTGGGCGGCGCAAGCGAACTTCGGTTCGGTCCGAAATTTGGGTTTGAGCGGCGGTTTATTTATAAATAAACCGGTCGCTGAGTTTTGAAATTGATTTGAACCGGACCGAGCGGTTCAATTCCAGTTGGGTCAGTACTTGAATTTCGACCGGTTCGACCATGATTCGGTCGAATCCGGGCCGGTTCAGGTAGCCGTTGGAAAGATAATTAAATTTCCTATCTAATGGTAGTCTGTATAGCTTTAGATGAGGTTTATATTTTGTGTAATTGAAGTTAGAAGTCTCGGTTTAACTTGGTTCAGGGTGAATTTGATCGGTTCAGTGCAATTCTGTCCGGTTCAGTGGGTTTTAGGTTCGGTTCATATGATCTGAGACTGGTTCTCTAGGTTTAGGGTTATGTTCTACATGTTGGTAGTTTTAGTTTTCAAATTAGAATGTTTAATGATAGAGTTCATGTACAAATTCATGTTTCAGAGTGGTTGATCCATTAATCAGCTTGCATCGTTTGATAAAACAATTATTGACTTTTCAAGAGGATTCAGAATAACAGCTATTGAGGTAGGAATCTTACCCTACTCCTTTTGTCACAGTGTCAAGAACTTATAAGATTTGTCACTTATTCCTTTGATTAGATATATGATGCATATATGATAGAATTGACTGACACTGATATCTAATTGCTTCATCTGCTTGAGTTGTTTCTGAATTCCTGTTGACCTCAATTTATCTTATTTATTTGGTCATATTCTTCTTCTGTATAAATGGTTAACAAATCTGTTTTGAGATACCTGATATATTGGCTTATGAGCCTGGTTGAACAATTGTGTATCTGAGATATTGAAATGTATGGAACCGTTGTAAATCTGTGATGACAAAGTCGTGATTTATATTGACCTCTGACCTGGATGATTTATTCTCCAGTGGCCTGTTTATCTGAGTTATAGTTCTGATTATATCAGACTATCTGAGTTACCGGTTAGGGCACCACCAGTTGTCCTCGGACAATACTACGGATGTCAGATGTTGGACGCAACATTCACCGGGCTGTTTAGGACAGTCGTTCCATTGCATGAGCAACAGTGGAAACACTCTGAAAATGAGTGCGGCTCTTGATTGAGATCTGTTGGCCAGCTTGATGATTTGCACGACATTCCTATATTATTTGTATATCATTGTTTCAGTTATTGTGTTATCCTGTTATTTGATTCAATCACCATGTTTGTTGATTCATACTTAGCATTTCTGCTAACTCCCTTTGTTTCTCTTCCAGGTACAGAGTTAGCTTTTGGGAGGGATAGAGTAGATAGCAGATACCAGCCGAGTTAAGATAGTTGTCTTTCGTATTTTATTCAGTTGATAATTTGGATAGTTGTATTCAGATATTGTGTTGATATTAAATTTGGATTGTTTATTAAATAAAGGTTATGTGATTATTGTAGTTCTCTGGTTCCTATCAATATTGTTACTCCCTGGGGAACCCTGAGCTAGAAATAGCTGGCTTCCGCCGGGGTGTGACAGAACTCTTCCTAAGGTACATATTACCTCCTCTTGGAGCGTAATAAGGTATTTAATAAGATTAACTCCATACTCTTGTGATAGTCAAACTAATTAAACCCATTAAGTTCTATGAAAAGTTGGCGAAATCCTTCAAGTAAATCCGAACTACTCTCGTGATTAGATTTACAGGTTCAATTGAAATAGGTCAGACGTTGCGAATCACCTCTCAATCCATCTCGCAACGTCTAAAACGTAAACTTACTTGGCTAGGGTAAATTACGAGATATATGCAATTTCAACTAAATCATGATGACAAACTCTTATGAAAATAGTAAAAATATAGATTGATGCATAAAAGTCAGTGGACTATGCCCAATCATCCCGAAACAGGTATCTACTCGTTCATGATATTAAGAAAATACATGAAGTTTATAATGAACAAGTGAAAACTCATGAAAATCTGCAAGAAACCACCAAAAGAACTATAGAACCACCTTCTCCTCGATATGTAGATGAGGAATAGTCGATCAATCGTTGCTTTCAAGCGGAATCTCACCGGAATATGCTTTGAAATTGAGTTGTCGCCTCTATCGCCGCTGCCGCTTGTCTTCCTCTGAAAATGCCCCCTAAATCCTCGAAAAATCTTTCCTTTTATAGTTGGACCGGTTTAGAATCCATCAAAGAACGGTTCTGTGAAGTTTGGCTCAAATCCGGTTTGAATCGGGTGATAAACGAGTGAAAAACTCGTCGGGCGGAAGTTTTTACGACCTGTGATGTGTTTACGGCTGAGGTCGTAAATGTTTCTATGTATAATGCTTTCGGTCACAAAAAGTTTCATGGCCCGTGATGGAATTATGGCTTCACCCGTGAAAGTTTCTGTTCATTCCGACACTTAGCCGATTTTCATCTCTCGCTCGACGTCGCTTTTACGGCTGAATCCATAATTATCTCGTTTTTCACCGTTTTCGCCCAAAATTTGATGTGTACGCTCGCGATCTCCTTGGGAATCATGCTTTGGGTTCAAATCCCTCAAAATCCTTCATTTTTATGCCATTTTACTTCCATCTTCATTAAAACACAGAAAAGTGAAGATTCCGTGCAAAATAAGATAAAAACACTAAAATTAGTACAAAATCATGCAAATAAGCCCAAAATATGATCTAAAACATAGGAAAAAACATGGTGTAAATTTAACTCATCACTACACTCCTCAGTTAATGCCACAGTGCCATTGTCCTCTATTTTTCTTTTGTTAGATAAAATTTCTTTCAAGAATTTAGCATAAGTGGGCATTTAAGACAATGCATCAGTAAATGGAATATTAATATAAAGCTTTTTCAAAACATCTAAAAACTTTCCAAATTGATTATCTAACTTAGCTTGAACAAGTCTATGGGGAAAGGGTATAGGTGGCCTATATGGAGCAGGTGAGTTAGGTCTAGAAATATCAGGTTGACATGGCTCATCACCCTTATGAGGTGGCGAACTAGGGTGGGGCTGAACTTGTACAGGTGGTGTTTCTAAGATTGGCTCACTGCTAGGTTCAATGTCAAGCTCTTCCTCATCATCATTCTCAAGTCTACCCTTTGGTTCATCTAATTGTTTCCCACTTCTAGTAGTTATAGCATTATAATGTTCCCTAGGGTTCAATTCAGGTTTAGGAGGCAATTTCCCTAGGAGTTTATAAGATGTACCTGCTTGTTATGCTATTTGTTTCTCTAAAATTTTATTATGTGTTGTTAAAGATCCTACTTGAGAAGTAAGCTGATTAATCTCATCCCTTTGTTGTTTAATTTCTCCACTAAGATCTCCAAAATCCCCACTGAGTTTTTTAAGTATAGATTCCAAACTAGAGTTTTGGGGCTGATTATGATTTTGCTTCCTCTGTTGGTAGCCTCTATTCTCAACCTACCCCCTGTATTATTGTTATTCTTCCAAGACAAATTTGGATGATTCCTCCATCCAGGGTTGTATGTATTAGAGTAAGGATCATTATTTCTACCTTGATTGTAACCCCCTATAGAATTTATTTGATCTACACCCTGATCAACAATAACCTTATACTCTTTAGAATAATACCCTTGATTTCCACATATTTTACAGGTAATAGACGATGAAATCATAGCAGTTTGCATATGAAAAGAATTAAATATATTAACCAAAGAGTCTACCTTTTCAGCTAAGGTACGCCATCCACCATTTTCATTCTTACCGTGTGGAGGATGATATAGCATTTCTCTTTCAGTGGTCCACTGGTTATGGTTCAGTGCTATCTCCTCAATCAAAGTAAAAGCATCATCAATGGTCTTATTTATGAGAGCTTCTCTTGCAGCAGCATCAACAGTGAGGTGAGTACTATAAAGTAAACCATTATAAAAAGTATGAATCAAAACCCATTTTTCCATGCCATGGTGAGAGCACTTCCATTGTAATTCATTGAAACGCTCTCATGCCTCACTCAGTGACTCGCTATCCCTCTGTGCAAAGCTGGTAATCTGATTCCTTAACTGTAGCCAGGCACGTGGTGAATGTTCTAGTCGGCTAGGACTGTAGCCAGGCACGTGCTCTGTCCCTGAGAAAGAAAGGAACTAATCTTAGTTTCAAAGCATCATCAAAGACACCATTAATCTTAATGGTGTCACAATATTCAAGAAAAAGAGAAAGATGCTGATTAGAATCTTCAAGTGGTGATCCTCCAAACTGATTCTGCTGTATCATTGATAGAAAAGCTGGTTTAATTTTAAAGTTATTAGCTTTAATCGCTAACCTAGCTATGCTAGAGTGTATCCCTGGTGGATTTTGTGCCGCATAATCCCTAAGTGATCTTCTTTCAGCCATGATCAAATCTTCTTCTTTCTTCTCTTCAAATCTGAGTTTCCTGCGCAATCTAAGAGTTTTATTAATTTCAGGATCAAAAGAAACTAATAGTCCTAACCTAAGGGTCCTACGCATAAACAAGTAGAAGAATCAAATAAACTCAGATTTTCAGAAAATAGCAGAAAATAGAATAATGAAAAATCACAGCTTATAGAAAATCCAAAACTAGCAAAAACTGAAAACAAAACTAAAACAAAGCTTAGTCTAGCAATACTATCAATTAACTCGATATTAACAAAACTAAGGTCCCCGGCAATGGCGCCAAAATACTTGTTGTGTCTGCAAGTGCATGGATACTCGAAGTAATAAAAGATATCGAACTCACAGGGACTTACGTGTTAAGTACTGATGCGTCCACAAGTGCACGGATTTATCGAAGTAATAAAAAGATTATCATTCTCAACGAGGATTTGGCGGTCAAGTACCGATTGCACAGTCGATCTATAGCTAGACGATTCAAATGATGTTTTTGTTTGGAAGCTTTTAGTACGAGAAAACAAAAAGGTAGTTTTTAGGGTTTAAATCAATATGCATAAGGTCAAAACTCAGGGTTTCACAACACTGACAATTATGAATTATAGCAAAATAAATTCTTTGAATAGAAAATTATAATGTTGAAAGGGATTTTTCCTAAGGAATAGATTACCTCCTCCCGAAGCGTAATCCGGTATCTATTCATATCAATCCCCTACTCTCGTGACAATTATCATGAATAGACCCATTAAGTTCTGTGAAACATCATGAAATCCTTCAAACGAATCCAAACTATTCTTGTTGATTGGATTCGTGGTTTGAAAAGAATAGTTCTGACGTTGCGATTTACCTCCTGGTCCTTCTCGCAGCGTCTAAGACGTAAACATACTTGATCAGAGTAAATTACGTAAATAAACACAATTCTAATCTAATCAACTCTATAAAATTCATATCAAAGATTTAAACAATAAGTTTAATCCATAAATTATCAGTGGGTTATATCCCTAATCCCGAAAATAAGTTTACACACTCATGTTCAAAGCAAACAACATATTTGTCGACAAAAATTGCATGAAAACTCAATAAGTTTATAAGAAATCACTAGAAAGGTAATTGGAAATCCTTATCCTCGATCTGGAGATGAAGATGGAATGTCTAATTTCTCCTTTGCGCGATCTTCCTGCTCGAATTTTGCCCAGAAAATTTTCACCCTAGCCACCGCCTCTATTCGTGTTCGTACATAGAAGCCCCCTAAACCCTTCCAAAACCCTTCCTTTTATAGTTTATTTTGTGTAGAACCCATCTAGGAAGGTTTCAACAAAGTTTGGTTCAATTTCGACTCGATTCGAGGTCGAATCGAGTGAAAAACGAAAGGGGCAAAAATATTCACGGGTGGTGAACTGTTTATGGCCACGGGTGTGAAAGTTTCTATTTACTGCATAGAGTGTATTCACAGCCACGGCCATAAAAGTTGTGTTTAACCTCCGTTTTTCTCCAAATTTGACGTACGTCCTCGTCTTTTCATCATGAATCATCCTGTGGCATCAAAACTCATAAAGTCCATCGTTTTGAGTGATATTCATGGCCCATGAAAGATTCACAGGTGCAACCATGAATATTGCATATGGCCTCTGTTTGACTCCAAATTTGATGTGTTATCTCATAATTTTTTCGGGAATCATACTATGGCCTTAAAACTCGCAAAATCCATCATTTTTATGTCATTTTACCTGTATTTTCATAAAACCTAAGAAAAGTGAAGATTACATACAAAATGAAGTAAAAACACTAAAAGTTGGTATAAAATCATAAAATAAGTCCAAAATATTATATAAAATACAGGTAAAAACATGATGTAAATGCAACGCATCAAGTACCAAGTAATTATGTTCTCACTAGCTAAGCAAATCGAATAAGTCGTAAGCGAACGATCGAAAATTATTACTGATTATCAGAGAGAGAAAATTGGCACTAGGGTTTCATTCTTTTTAATTTCAATGACTAGATAGAAATAAGTGTTCGTCAGTTTATTCTTATCATAATAAAGATGAATTTTTACTTCTAAAGAAATTGCCTCATCTCAGATGAACAATTTACACTGAACAACCTTCACTCTCGTGACTTGCTATTCAGAGTTTAAAATAAGTAAATTGACAAGGAAAGTTAAAATCACTCTCGTGGCTTAACTCTCAGTGTCAACATTTCAAGCAAAATTAAATATTCTCATATTTTAATTTCACAGGTTTTACTTAAGGGGTTCCAACAATCCAAATCACCTCTTGGGACATATTTTTATGTCTATCTCAATAAAAATTCCTAGATTAGATTATCAATAAGAATTTATGCATAAAAAATCAGGAATTAAGTACAAACCTATTCTCATAGCATAAGTTCCTAAAACATAATTTAAGGGTTTCGAGTTTTGTAAGTCACCTTTCAGTATATGTTACAAACTCTAAAACATGCTGATATTCTAAATCTAGAAAAGATTAAAGACAATTATCACAGAAGTAAAATTATCATATCAAAGAACCCTGTCCCAAAAAGGTTTTTACGCTATCATAATGAAAGAATTACAATAATTAATCATCTCAGAAAGTTCAGAATTTGAAGAAAAAGAACATAATATTATTGTGCATGGGGTGTAAAAAGATTTCACGGCCCATAATTTGATGAAGAACAACAGCGTTTGTCGATGAACAGTAGCCGCCACTACTCTTTTGTTGATTTCTCCTTCATTCGTATTCCTCCTGATCTGAGACTTTCTGGATATCTTCTCTTCCACTAAGCGCAGCTTGCCTCAAAATTTCATCGCCGGAGATGGTTTGAATGCTTGACGGTGACGAACGCTAACGTGGCGGCGCTTCTTTGATTTCTTCTTCTGTTGTTGATCAAAATTAGTCATTCTTGTCCTGAAATCTTCTCCTCCTCTTATAGATCACTTCCCTTCTTTCCGATTCTGAAGTTGTGTCCTAAATCTCTCAAAATAGGCTTCGATAATCCGACTATAGTAACTCGCGGAAGACTCGGGCAAAGTCGGTTGATAAATCAAAATTACAGCCGTAATATTAATTCCGGCGATGCCGTAATTCGTTTTGTGTAAATCTCTGGGATAATTACAGTCGAGGAAAATTACTACGATAGTGCCGTAATTGCTTCAAATTCTCCTTTGATAAAATTATGACCATAATAAATTTTACAGCACTAGCGTAATTTGCTCTGTGCAAAATATCCCAACATTTACAGACGAGGAAAATAATCACGGTGGTGCCATGATTGATTCTGTAGATTCAAGTAAAACCACGACCGTAATAACAATTATGACACTACCGTAATTTTGCTTTAAGCTCAGAATTGTTTGAAAATTGGCTGATAACTCCTTCTTGGTGACTGGAATTCGTCTGTGCACTTAGATTACCCAAAATTCATCGAAATTAAGCCCTTTTTGCCTGAAATTAATCAAAAACAAGAAGAGGTATAGATTCTAAAATATTTGACAAATAAGGCATAAAAACAAGCACAAGAACATAAATATGACTTAAAAAGACTAAATAATCAATATAAAATACACTATAAATTTTTGAGTCATCACTTCTCGTCGGTGTCTGGCGTCCATGTGCATCGCGTGTGAAGAAGTGATGCTCAGCGTGTGCGATGTTAGGGCAGAAGGGGTCGCGGGCATTTTGCCTGCATTTGGATCCGGGTCGGATCTAGAATTGGCTGAAGTCTATAGTGGTCCGGATCCGGTTCGGGTAGGATTTGGGTTCAGATCCATTTCTTAAGCTGATCTGGTTTTGGTCTTAACAGGTCGGGTCTAACTGTTGGGTTGGATCCAGGCCAATTTTTAGGCTTGCTTCCTTTGTCTGGCGCCTGGGCCTGTCTTGCTGGGTTTGGGCCTCTGCTATGCCCTCTACTATGCTATGTGCATAAACAGTGCTAGTACGTGCAAAAGCAAGTTGCTGTGCTACTGTGCAGCGATTGCATACTGCTGCTATTTGGGCTTGGTTTGGGCTTAGTCATCTGGGCTGGGTTTTCCGCTGTGTATAGAAGCAGGAGAGTGTTGCTACTTGGCCTGTTGTGCTGTGTAGTGGTTGCATACTGTCAATTTTTATGAAATCTAAGAAAATATATTTTTTTAATAATTTAAAGTTTGACATTATGAAATATATTTATTGAAACAATATGACTATCAAAGTAGCATATTGTGTAGGTTAATTTATTTTATATTGTTAAGATGATGTGTATGTAATTCATGCGGGTATTAATCGACCTAAAGGAAGGTTGATACTTGCCGAATTATATGCACACATGTGGTAATGACACGTGATAATTATTTGGTTTTCTTATCAATATTAAGTCAGTCTAAAGAAAGGTTTAGTGTTATATGAGACTTATTATTAGTGTTTGATTACTACAACGAGAGTACCACTTACAAGTTAATATTTATATCCAAAGATGAACTATTAATATTGTGCATGGTATCTTATTATGCACCCATCATTGTTTAAATTTATTATTATTTAATACTTAAATTTTAATTTAAGTATGATTTAGAACTAATGTGAGTTTATTCAGCTATTAATT
This sequence comes from Costus lasius, assembly GCA_027563935.2. Classification (NCBI taxonomy): domain Eukaryota; kingdom Viridiplantae; phylum Streptophyta; class Magnoliopsida; order Zingiberales; family Costaceae; genus Costus; species Costus lasius. The sequence continues at coordinate 122,673,441 of CM050446.2, forward strand.
TTGCTTCCAGTATTACTGCTAATATTAACTACATTCTTATGCTTAATGACACAAATTTATTTTTTTAAGAAAAAACATGACAAGAGAACATTATTATTGTCTCGGAGTCATGGATCTAGACCTTGTGCTTAGAATAGAACGTCCTACTGATCTTACTACTATAAGTTCCTCTAATGGCAAGAGGGAGTTGGAAAGATAGGACCATTTAAATCGCATGAGTCTTATAATCATAAAGCGTGTCGTAGTAGAAGCATTCAGGCGCACACTACTAACAAACCTTATCTTTCTAAAGTATAGGAGCAAAGAAAACATAAGAGAGCACATTATGATATGTTTAGTCTTTCTTCGAAGTTAAGGGCACTTAAGTTAGAGTTGTTTGAAGACTTGCTCGTGCATTTGGTCCTCATATCTCCTCCTACACAGTTTAATTATTTTAAGATCAGTTATAACTGCTAAAGGGAGAAATTGACTCTTATTGCGTTAATTTCTCATTATGTATAAGAGGAAGAGAGATTGAAGCAAGACAAGTCAGTGAGTGCTCATTTGACCTCTACCTAAAACATTATAAAAAAAAAGAATAAAGAAACTGCAGTTAGTACACCACAAAAGAAATAAAAGAAGCAACAAATTCATGTATTCATCTGTTTCTTTTACGAAGGTGGTGGACATACCATAAAAAGACTGCACCAAGTACCATGCTTGGTGTGCATAAAGAAATGTATACTTCTCACTTTGGTTTGTTCTATAGTTAATTTAGCTGATGTACCTAGACACACATGGTGGGTGGATTCGGCTACCATTACTCACATAAGTGTCCATGCAGGGTAACCTAAATTGCTAAAAGCGAATTGATGCTGAAAGATTCATTTATATGGGCAATAGCAAAACAGATAAAGTTTAGGCAATCAACATGTTTAGGTTATTATGTAAGACTAATCACTATTTAAATTTGAACGAGATATTTGTTATTTTATCTTTTAGACAGAATTTAGTTTCTATTTATATTTTGGACAATTCAGGATATTGTTGTTCATTTAGGAATAGCACATTTAATTTGTCTAAAGATTCAAATCTTATTAGTACTAATCTATTAAGTTCTTTTAATAACCTATACATATGAGATACAATTGTTTTATTTAATGAAACCATGCATATATATGGTACAAAGTTAAAATTAACAAATGAGAATTCCTTATTCATATGACACAAAAGATTAGGTCATATCTTCATACGGAGAATGGAAGGACTTGTATCTGATGGAATTCTTGAGCCCCTTGATTTTATAAAATTTAAATTTTGTATTAATTGCATAAATGGGAAACAGACAAACCTTAAGAAGAAAGTGGCAGCCAATAGAACTTCAAAGGTCTTAGAATTAATTCATACAGATATCTATGGTTTATTCCCTTTGGTTTCTTGGAATGATCAACGATATTTCATTATATTTATAGACAATTACTCCAGATAAGGCTACCTCTATCTTATTCATTAGAAGTCACAGGCTTAGAAGTATTCAAAAGTTTTAAGGCTGAAGTTGAAAATCAACTTGGCAAGCCTATTAAGAGCGTCAGATCTGATCGTAGTAGTGAGTACTATGGTAGATATGATAGATCAAGAGAACAACGTCCAAGTCCTTTTGCTAAATTCCTATAAGAGAGGCACTAAAGACTGTAGTTTACATCCTTAATAGAGTTCCATCTAAAGCAACTAATAAAACCCCTTATAAGCTTTGGATAGGTAAGAAAGCTAGCTTAAAGCATTTGCATAGTTGGGGTTGTCCAACTGATGCAAGGCCTTACATGCCAAATAAAATAAAATTGGACTCTATAACTATTAATTATTATTTTATTGGTTATACTGAGAGGTCTAGGGGTTATAAGTTTTATAATCCTACTGATAAATCTATTTTTGAGACAAGAATTACTGAATTCTTTGAGGATGATGAATTTGGGAGGGAAAATAATGAGGTTAAAGACTTTGTCTTTGAAAAGGAATATATTACTCTTCCCTTGATCACTAGTGAGAATGATCAAATTTTAGTTTCTGATATTCATGATATTCAGTTTTCAGTTTCTGAGATTTCTCAACCAGTGAATTCAGATAAACCTCTTGACTTAAATCAAAAAGTTATTACATAAGAACAAACTCATCATACTAAAGAAGAAATGCCATTAAGGAGATCCACTATGAGATATCCTTGATTTATCTTCTAACATCATTATGAAGAGTATTAAGTAATTATAGATGGGAATTCAGATAAACCTATTTGTCTTTTGGCCCTTACAACTTTAGTGGAAAAATGATTTGATCCCATTTATGGGAATTAAGTGATGGATGTGGAACTAAGTGCTACATGGAGCAAAGTGCCACCTTAGAAATAATGGGGGCCACCTCTTGAGTTCATGGGAGCCACCTCTAAAGTCCCTCCATTCACATTTGATTGGGCCATAGCGAGCCTTTGCCGGCTTTTGCTTTGTGGGCTTTCCCAGACGTGGGTTAGTCTTGCTTCGAGACGTGAACGACTTTGTTTTGCTTTGTTCCCACTACTTTGTCTATGATACTTTGATATTGATATTCATGAGTTAATAATATTATCACTAGTTCCTTTGTGACATTTTGGTTTGATTTGATTTTGGATCTTGGGAATTTCCTATTAAACAGAAAAGATAATAAATATTATAACAAGGGGTGTGACACACTAGAGAAAGGAGAAGTGCGATTCTAGATGATTATGTCGCATTTCTCCATGAACATGATATTGGCATGGTGGAGGATGATCCAATCAACTTCCGCCAAGCAATATAAAGTTCTAATTCTTAAAAGTGGATTGATGTCATGAGTGAGGAGTTAAAGTCTATGCTTGATAATGATGTTTGAGATCTTGAATTACTACTTGAAGGTGTGAAACCCATTGGTTGTAAATGGATATTTAAAACCAAGAGGGATTTAATAGGTAGTGTTGAGAGATATAAAACACGTCTTATTGTAAAAGGCTTTACTCAAAATGAAGGCATTGACTATAAAGAGACTTTCTCTCCAGTATCATTGGAAGACTTTTTTAGGATTATTATGACATTTATGGCTTATTTTGATTTTGAGCTACATCAGATGAATATAAAGACTGTGTTTCTCAATGGAGACATTGAGGAAACGATATATATGGTGCAACTAGAAGGTTTTGTATCAAAAGATTCAGAACAACTGGTTTACAAACTAAAGAAATCCATCTATGGATTTAAGTAGATTTGTCGTCAGTGGTATTATAAATTTCATCAAGTGATCACCTTCTTTGGTTTTGAAATGAATGTAGTAGATGATTATATATACCACAAGTTTAGTGGGAGTAAATTTTTTTTCTAGTTTTTATGTCGATGACATATTGCTGTTGCTAAATGAGATAAATTTAGTCTCAAACAATGTCCCAAGAATAATTTTAAAACTAAGGAAATGTAGAAGATTCTTTATGCATCTACTATGGGGAGTCTAATGTATGCTTAGGTATGTATGCGTCTAGATATTGTGTACATTATTGGTATGCTTGGTAGATATTTAAGCAACCCAGGAATGGAGTATTCGATAGCAGTAAAAAGGGTTTTGCAGTATTTGTAGAAAACTAAAGATCATATGCTCATATACAAAAAATCAGATCAGCTAGAGATCATTGGGTATTCTGATTCTGATTTTGCTGGATGCCAAGATAGTTGCATATCTATTTCGGGCTATACTTTCCTGCTAGCTGGAGGGGTTATTGATAGGCCCCGCAAGTGCACGGTCTATCAAAGTAGTAAATAATATCGTTCCCACAGGGAGCAGGTGTCAAGTACCGACCTTTAGTGTCATTGAAAGCTAGATAATTCAAACTCAGAATTAAAGAATTACGCTAAAACTAAATTATCTAAATTATCGAATCAAGAAGTCGACAACCTTAAGAGAAAATTACAGTTTAGGAAGTGTTCGGAACTTCAGGTTTCACCTCGTTGAATTAATTAAATGCAAAACAATGAATCAAATTTAATTAGAAAATAGATCTCCTTCTCTCGAAGCTCAATCCGACAATAAACAACTTAAGGCGATCGTCCTATGGTACGGATTACCTTCTCTCGAAGCGCAATCTGGTGCCTACTTAAGCTAATTTCCTACTCTCGTAGCGAAACTAACTTAAGAAAGACCCAATGAGCTCTATGATGATCGTGAATCCTCGCGTGACGTTAAACGGCTCTCGCAATTCAAGGCACAAGTTTAAATGAGAACGATCGAGTGTTATGATTCACCTCTCAGTACTTCTCATAACACTTAACACATACGAATGTTTGATCAGAACAACCATACGCAATAAGCACAACTCATTAAAATAAATAAATTTACTTAAAATCACACTGAGATTCATAGAAGATGTTTTACATGTGTAGATATGTTCAACGGGCTATGCCCGAGTCCCGAACTAGGGTTTTAACCTAAAACATGCATCGTTTAACAATGAAAACCCAAGTAAAAATACTCAAAAAGAAGGAAAATTACAATCCAAGGGTAGGAGACGACGAATCTTCAGTCCTCTCTCGAAAGCCCCAAAGAATCCGGTCGAATCAAGCCCTCGAATGCAAATTTTTGCCCTTTTCGCCCTAGGTCGTGTCCTTCACGAATTCCAACCCTCTCACCGCCCAAAATCCTTGCTTTTGTACTTCAATCGAACCCTTGGGCGGTTAGGAACGTTAATTGGGAGTTTCCCCCAATTTCTAAGCATCTGGAGCGTCGAATTTGGTGGAAAACGGACGAACGGTCGCGAACAGCGTACGCGAATACGGCCGTGTCGACTGCGATGAACTGCAGATAAGTGAACACGGGCGTGACGGCGAACACGGGCAAACCGTGTTTGTCTCGAAAAATTCTGGAGCACCCGAACATGGGCGTGCGCACGGCGGTGACGAGTTCAGCCAAAGCTGGAATTTCTGTCGAACACGGCCGTGACGAGAAGCACGGCCAGGCCGTGTTCTCCTCGTTACATGTAGATGCTGATGCCGCGATGAACACGGCAGTGACTGTAAGCACGAGCAAGCCGTGTTCAGCATAGGAAGCTCCAAAAATTCTAAAATTTTGCCTATCTGATGCTTGTAATATGCTGATCCTTTCCCTAACTTCAAATCTCGAATAATCTTCACGAAAATAAATGATAATGACCTGTATTTCATAAAGAAATGAAAAATAGTGAAGATTCTATACTTTATGGGAAAAAAAGTATCAAATTGTGACATAAAACAGAAGTTAAGCCTCGAATGATGGTATAAATTAGACTCTAAAGCCTATAAAAATTACACCTATCAAAATATCACAGACTTAAAATCTTGCTTGTCCTCAAGCAATTACACTAGCTGAAATATTCAGAAATCAGGAAGACAGCATGTTCAAAAGTTAAAGTATGAATCTCATATGACAACACTTATACTCAATCCTAGGTTGAAGACCATATATTGAGATAGACTGAACTGTGAGCAAAGAATAATGTTCAAGGTCTAATCATAATTCTGAGATAGGAAAAACACTTCATTATGTTTAAGACTATTCCTACTCATAATGTCCTTCAAAACTCAGCCAATCAAGTGCAGTTACACTAGATAACTTATTCAACACATTTAAGCATGGAAGCATGAATTTTCAATCGGTGGGTTCAAGCTACTTCCATGAATTCATTTTCAACCTTGTCACACGAAGGACAAACATTTATGATGAATGCACCCCCGGTACTTAGTTAGAGAACGAACTCAAGGTGTGTACACCACATAATGCACACAAAACTCATTTCTTCTCACTAAGTTAGAAGAAAGAGAAGTTGTTCACTATTCCCACACCCCTTCTTTCACATGTCCTTTTTTATTATTTTTTTCTTTTTCTCTTTTTTTTTTATTTTTTTTATTTTTTTTACTTGTCGACAGTGCCAAGTTAAATGAACATTTGGGTCATTGTCACTTAGGTACCACTGCCCCTTTTTGATCCCCATTTTTTTTCTATAATGAAACCCAATTGAAAAGCTGGTATCAAGGACTATAATAAGCATGAATATTCCAAAAAAAATAACATCGTGAAAGAAGTAATTCAGAAAAAGAAAGATTAATTGGAACATCATGCAAGCCACAGTAAGCATACTCAATTACAATTTACGACTATGGATTCCTAAGCATAAAAGCAGTCATGATGAGATGTTCATTCCCTTAACTCAAGAGACAAAATATCTATATGATTCGTCATAAGTCAAACTAGCATAATAACTGAGGACAAGAACATGCAAACCATCATCACAGACTTAATTTCTTGACACATGCACAAGTTTCGAAACACAAGCATGAAATGAACTCAGTGCATAATAATGAAAACCAGAATAAAAACACTCACAAGAACATAGTACATAAGCAAAACAACTAAAAGAACATAGTCTATAACCACAACACAAAACAAAGAGGGAAACCCTCTACCCACGGCAAAAGAACGGCATAGTCTCCTATGCAGTAAACAGTACATGATAGCATGAAAAGTAAGCAACTTACTAAATATGAAACAAGATCACCAGTCACGAGTATTCATGCGCCGCAGCATCTCCTGGATAGCTCGATGGTCCTCGGCCTGAAGTTGACCCTGGCGAGCCTGCTCGGTCTCAATGACTCCCAAGCGCCGTAACACATCCTGCATCTCCAGGCGGTTCTCTTGCTGGTCCTCACGAATCGCCCTAAGATACCCCTCGATGTTGGCATAGGCGGTCGCGGTGGACGCGGAAGAAGATGGCTCACCATGCCGGAAGGTGCGGAAGGACGGAGAAGGTGGCGCAGTCTCCATCGGAGTGTCATCATCAGGTACCGGAAGCATATGCCAATTCTGCCTCTCGCGGATGGTGGTGCGCTCGGGGCGTGGAAGTAGCATCGTGAAGTCGCTCCCACGAAAGAGAAGGCTGAAGGCGTCACCCTGACGGGTGATCATCTTCATCGCCTAACACGACTCCAAGTCGACGCGGGTGCTACCGCACGCCTGCTCCATTCCATAGGGCTCAATGCCCATAGCAGTAGCTATCAAAGTAATGAGGCCTCCACAGGCAACGACCCCCTTCTGTGCGTTGGCCGACTTCTGCAATTGTTTAATCAGATAAAAAGCAGTATTCAACTTGCAGGAGTGTACCATAGCCCAGAGAAAGAGTAGCTCCCTCTGGCGGACGAGACCGTCGCTCTCCCCGCGTGCAAAGAGCATGTGGGCCAACACCCGATGCACATAACGGAAGCACGAGTTGCTAACATGGCTGGCTCGCACCGTCCGGGAGAGATAAGGGCGCTCGCCAGTGATAGCCGCCCAGAAGTCCTGCTCATTGTATCCCTCTGGAGGGTTGCAAGTACCGTCCTCCGGAAAACCAAAGATCTGGTTAATCTACGACAATGTAAGGATGTGATCTTCGTTCGCCAGTCAAAAGGAGACAGTGCCGTCGTCGTTGTCATTATGGATGTCCACATTGATCTCGAGGGACGACATGAACTCCAAGGTAATCGGCACATAAGTCACCGGTGCCATCCGAAAGAACTCCGCCCAGCCGATCTGCTAATACATATATAAGACGTCATCGTGGAGGCCTAGCGTCGCAAGAGTGGCCCGGTCAAGATAGCGGGTGGTGACGACCCGCCGAGACACCAAAAGATCATAACGCGCCTTCTGTGCGGCGTCTCGGAAGAGTATACCGTGCTCATTCGGTTCCTGCTCCATGGCCGGTCGCTTGGAAGTAGACTTCCGAGCCATAACCTTCGTGCGTCGAGACATGGTGAAGAGGTCGGAATAACGGGCGGCTGAAAATGGAGAAGAAGCCCTCTACACAGCCGATTCCGGCGAAGGGGAGGCGGAATCCGGCAAGGTGGAGGCGGAATCCAGCGAGGTGGTGGCGGCAGAGGCTGACGGCGCTGGCAAAGAGCAGGCAGCAGCCGAAGGAAGTAGAAGACAGCTGAAAAAGGCGGAGGAGCAGCGGCGGCGGCGAGGAAGGTGAAGACAGGCGGCGGCGCTGGCAAAGAAAACTCAGATCTGGGCGGAGATACTCCCAGATCTGGAAACCTGGAGGTGCCGGAGGATGAAGGGAAGCGGGCAGCAGCAAATGTTGAAGCTCTGAGAACCAGCGGCGGCGAGATCCGGTGGAAAACGACGGCGTTCAAAGGCAGGCGGTGAAATCTGGCGGATCGGCGGATGGCGAAAACCAAGCCAGGAACCCAGATCCGGGTGTCGCCGAGAAGCGGAGAAGGAAGCTGAAGCTTCGGACGGCGGCGGCGGAGGTTTCTAGAGAATCCTGGAGCCAGAATCGATGGAATGGGGCGGCGGTGGCACTGGAATGGGTGTGAACCCTAAATTCCGCCGCCGTGACTTGATATAGGCGGAAGACCCGTGATACAAGCATGGGCGTGATGCGCTGCACGACATGGCCGTGTCTAGATCGTCAAAAACAGGCGGATTGTAAGCACGCCCGTGATGGAGAACACGGTAAGGCCGTGTTGGGCTCGATGAAATCCTTCCCTGATTCGACACACCCGAGCTACTGAACAAGCCCATACCGTGACCAAATCGGAAAAAGTTCGACCTCTATTGTCATGGTCGTGATGGTAAACACGGCACAGCCATGTCCACTTCGGAAAGGATTCCGTTAGCGACGAGCCGATCACGGCCGTGATGCCTGTCACGGCCTAGCTGTGATCACCGCGGCAACATCCAAAAATTCCTGAAAAATCACAAAAATCGCCCATAATTAGTAAGATGTCATTCAATGTATAAAATCATAAAAATGTTGCCATGATATATCACAAAAATTATCAAAACAAATAACAGTACAACAAAACAAACAATCACAACAATAAACATCAAAGTCTGTTTAAACAAGTACAACACAATAAGAGATAAATCCTTGGGGTGCCTCCACAGCTTGACCGATGATCATGCCTCAGCATTAATGAACGTCTAGTGGATCAGAGGCAGAAGAAATGGCATGGAAATGCCCCTTTCTTCTTCTCCTAAATGTAACACCTATAGAGATAAGCAATAATAATAATAGGTGTACATAGGAAAATGTCCTGATGTCATGCAAAATAAAAAAGTTTTTAAATTCACTGTCTGTCTTTCCGAAAAATAATAAATGTTCCTCTTCAACCCCATCATGAAAAACCGCGGTGCAATCAAAATCAGGGTCCGCATCAAACAAGTCATCCAGAGTGGTCCGGTCCTTCGTCATCAATGTGGCACCTGCTTGCATATCGGTGCAAAGGTGGGATACAAGAAAGTCCCACTTGAACTTTGAACCATCGGCACCAGAGGTACTGTCTCGACACTACAGCAGGAGCCTAAAAAAGAAGAACCTGGCATATCAATAGATAAATGAAAATCCAAAATAGTATCACAAAAGTTCAGAGAAAGCTTCCTTTGCTTGACATCTATAACTGCCCCGGTGGTAGCTAGGAAAGGACGGCCCAAGATAAGTGGTAATCTTGAATTTTCGGACATATCCAAGACTACGAAGTCGACAGGAACATAAAGTTCCCCGACTTTAATTGGGACATCCTCTACTATTCCCACTGTGCGGTGTATAGAGCCGTTCGCGAATTGGAGAGCTATAGGAGTGGGTTTCATGCCTCCCAGGTCCAGATTTTTGAATAGGGAGATGGGCATGATACTCACACTGGCCCCCAAATCACAGAGCGCTCTCTCAATAGAAAAATTACTGATACCACAAGAGATAGAAAAACTGCCAGGGTCAGGAAGTTTTATAGGCATCAGTGATCCGTACTGTCCTGTCAATGCTTTAACTATTAGTGGTGGGTAGGAGACAGTTGGTAAATGAGGTAGTGAAGGAACAAGGACTTGCTCTTGTGTGACCTCTGACTCTATGGGAATTTTCTCAGAATACTGGACATCTGAGCTTTGCTCTTCAGACTCTCCATAAAGCACTTCTCTAGGCATCATCTGAGGATCTTCCACTTGAGTTCCACTGCATGTAACAATCACGTTGCAGTGCTCCTTTGGATTTGCCTCAGGCTGAGAAGGAAGCTGCCCCAATGGCCTAGAGGTTGAAACTGCTTGCTGAGAAATCTGGTTCTCCAGCATCCTCGAGTGCGTGATCAATGAATCCACCTTTGAATTCAATTGCCCCACCGTAGAACTCAATTGCCTAATAGACTCGTCTACCTCTTCATTTCGCTTAGACTGAGTGGTGACGAAGTTCTCAAGCAATATTTCCAAATTGGACTTCTGTGGTTGGTTGAATTGTCGGGCCAAAACTTGATATCTACCAACGGCTTTATCGCGGTAGTATATAATATCGTTCCCACGAGGACGGTTGAGTCAAGTACTAATAATTCTTAATTTCAATAGCTAAACGAAATCGTAACTGAGAGTGTTATCAGTTTAACATTCAAAATAAAGTAAACAACTAAAACAACTCCAATTGACAGCGAAAACAGAAGTAAGACAGTTGTTATGAGAAAAATCAGATTTAAGGGGTTCACCACACCAACAATCAAGAACTAAATGAAAAGTGTTGCAAGAGATAATCTGAAACCACAGAAATTCTCAAGTTTACAAATTACCCCCTCTCGGCGGTGTAACTTGGTACCAAACCCGACTGTCCTTCTACTTTCGTGACAGAACGAACCGAGTCGATCCAATGAGTGCAGGAGAATATAAATTCCGCGGGCACGTTTTACCTACTTTCGTGGCAAAACCTACCAGCCCAATCAAAACAGATCAGTCGCCACAATTTTCCCTTTCAGTACTTCAGTACTTCTCGTGATGACTAGAGTAAAATTCAATTGATCAAGTCGAAGATTACGAAATTAACACAGTAAAGATCGAGTAGAGTCAAGAAAATCTCATAAAAGCAACACAATCAGTTCATAGATTGAAAAGTGGGCTACGCCCAAAAATCCGATTGAGTGTTTACGCTACAACTTGCATAGTTTCGGTTAAAATCCTTTTCAGATGAAGGAATACACAAGGCAGAAGAGGTACAAGATGAAATAGAAGAGAAAATGCTAACTTTTCCCTCTCGATCCGGTTCCAAGCGATGTCTTCTTCCTTGTTCTTCCCTCTCTCGCTGTCCTCCCGTAATCGATCTGTTTTCCCCCCTAGATGTTTCCTTTTATATGTCTGATTGACTTCCTCTTGTTTCTGACGTGTAGCCCTTCTAATTCCCGTCATTTTGACACCAAGATCGCCCAAATCTGACTTGGAACGAGGGAGAAATGCCAAGAGTCGCGATCGGCGTATAAAAATACGGGTGTGAAACATTTCTTGGGCTGACCCGTGAAGTTCTCGGCCAAATTCTGCGTTGTGCCTGCAGTTGAATTCATGGGTGTATTCTGTTTTACAGGCTGGCTCGTGAAATTCTCGGTGAACATGATTCCAAAATTTCATTCCCGCGTTTCACGGTCGTGTCTTCGATTACGGCTCGAAAATAATGTGAAATATTCGTCCTTAGAAATACGATCGTGAACACTTTCATGGGCAGGACGTATTTTCGGTAACAATGTCCGTTTGAGCTGAGAATTGCTGGGAAGCTTCGTCTTTCCATCCTTAACCACTTTATAACTTTATTTCCAGTTTTAAGCTCCATAGATAAGTGATTTAACCTGAAACACATGAAAGACAAAGAAATGTGTAGATTCCGAAAATAATAAGGAAATAAGTGCTGAAAGAGATATAAAAGTAACAAAATAGACCTTAATTCGTGAAATAAATATATCAGGAAATGCAACATACGACAAGGCATCAGAAGTCCAGGTGGTGGCCTAAAGGATGCCTGAGGGAACTGATTGCTATCATTTCCCTGCTGCGCCTGATTGGTGAAGTTCTGGGGAATTGCCTGGTTCTGATTATTCCGGTAGGAGAAGTTGGGATGATTTCTCCTGCCGGGATTATAGGTGCCTGAAAAAGGATTATTCTGTTGCCTATGATTGGGATTGCTTAGGGAATTCACCTGCTCAACAAAAATATTAGAAGAAGAAGGTGTCATTATCTGGCAGTCAGTACCACCATGTCCCAAGTTACCACAAACTTCACACGTAATCGAATTAACATACGATGTATTAAAATTCATTGAATTCAGTTGGTGGGACAAAGAATCAACCTTGGCCACCAACGAACTCAACCTATCTAAGTCATGCCTACCTCCTCCTCTTACCGGGACAGTTCTCTCACTCGTCCACTGGTAATGATTCAGAGCCATGTCCTCGATTAAATTCATGGCATCGTCTATATTCTTCTTCATAAGCGCACCGCCCGCGGCTGCATCTACAGACAAGCGAGTTTGATATAAGAGACCATTATAAAAAATATGCACAAGTACCCATTTTTCTAGTCCGTGATGCGGGCACAGTCGTAGCAACTCCTTAAAACGGTCCCAAGCCTCGTAGAGCGACTCACCTTCCCTCTGGCTGAAGTTCGTTATTTGGTTCCTCAACTGAGCCATCTTGCTCGGCGGGAAATACTTGGAGAGGAACACGTGGCAAAGCTGTTCCCACGTTGAAGTGGAGCCTTGAGGGAGGGACTGTAGCCATGCCCGCGCGCGGTCCCTAAAGGAAAAGGGGAAAAGACGTAAGAGAATAGCATCAGATGTTACCCCATTAATTTTCAGGGTATCACAGTATTCAAGAAAAAATGACAAATGTAAATTGGGATCTTCCTGTGGTGAACCGCTAAATTGGTTCTGCTGAACCATATGCACGAGGGCTGGCTTTATTTCAAAATTATTTGCTTTGTGCAGGCCCTGTACATTAGGTGCAGCAAAATCTCGTAGTAAGCGGTTCTGGTCCATTATAGTAGTCCGGTTCGGATGGGCTTCCTCGAGCTGTTGATCCTGATTTTTCCTCTGAGCTCGGAGTGTCCTTTCAATTTCGGGATCTTCTGGCACTAGCTGTCCTGTTCTAACTGTTCTAGGCATGCACAAGGTTAGCTAACCAGATAATACAAGCTTGAAGGAAGGAAGAAGATAAGAAATATGAACAAATCAAATAAAAGAGCAGAAAAAGCAAACAAAAACTAAAAAAATATCTAGTCTATCAATTCAACTAATTAATCGATATTGACTACGCCTTGCTCCCCGGCAACGGCGCCAAAAACTTGATAGGCCCCGCAAGTGCACGGTCTATCGAAGTAGTAAATAATATCGTTCCCACAGGGAGCAGGTGTCAAGTACCGACTTTTAGTGTCATTGAAAGCTAGATAATTCAAACTCAGAATTAAAGAATTACGCTAAAACTAAATTATCTAAATTATCGAATCAAGAAGTCTAAGACCTTAAGGGAAAATTACAGTTTAGGAAGTGTTCGAAACTTCAGGTTTCACCTCGTTGAATTAATTAAATGCAAAACAATGAATCAAATTTAATTAGAAAATGGATCTCCTTCTCTCGAAGCTCAATCTGACAATAAACAACTTAAGGCGATCGTCCTATGGTACGGATTACCTTCTCTCGAAGCGCAATCTAGTGCCTACTTAAGCTAATTTCCTACTCTCGTAGCGAAACTAACTTAAGAAAGACCCAATGATCTCTATGATGATCATGAATCCTCGCGTGACGTTAAACGGCTCTCGCAATTCAAGTCACAAGTTTAAATGAGAACGATCGAGTGTTACGATTCACCTCTTAGTACTTCTCGTAACACTTAACACATATGAATGTTTGATCAGAACAATCATATGCAATAAGCACAACTCATTCAAATAAGTAAATTTACTTAAAATCACACTGAGATTCATAAAAGATGTTTTACATGTGTAGATATGTTCAATCGAACCCTTGGGCGGGTAGGAACGTTAATTGGGAGTTTCCCCCAATTTCTAAGCATCTGGAGCATCGAATTTGGTGGAAAACGGACGAACGGTCGCGAACAGCGTACGCGAACACGGCCGTGATGATGAACATGGCCAGGCCGTGTCGGCTATGATGAACTGCGGATAAGTGAACACGGGCGTGACGGCGAACACGGGCAAATCGTGTTTGTCTCGAAAAATTCTGGAGCACCCGAACACGGGCGTGCGCACGGCGGTGATGAGTTCGGCCAAAGCTGGAATTTCTGTCGAACACGGCCGTGACGAGAAGAACGGCCAGGCCGTGTTCTCCTCGTTACATGTAGATGCTGATGCCGCGATGAACACGGCCGTGATTGTAAGCACGGGCAAGCCATGTTCAGCATAGGAAGCTCCAAAAATTCTGAAACTTTGCCTGTTTGATGCTTGTAATATGCTGATCCTTTCCCTAACTTCAAATTGTGACATAAAACAGAAGTTAAGCCTCAAATGATGGTATAAATTAGACTCTAAAGCCTATAAAAATTACACCTATCAGTTATTTCTTGGAAAAGTGCTAAGCAGACACTTATAGCTTCTTCCAACATTGCAGTTGAATTTGTAATATGTTATGAGGCAGTCAACCATGAGATATGGCTACAAAATTTTATCACATGATTGCGTATTCTGGATAATTTTAAAAGACCACTAAAGTTATTGTTTGATAATAAATATGTAGTATTATATTCCAACAACAATAGAAGTTCATCAAAGTCTAAGCACATTGACATTAGTTCCTAGTTGTTAAATAAAGAGTTCAGAGTGGTCAGATATCTATAGAACATATTGGTACAGACTTCATGATTATGGATCCACTTACTAAAGTTTTACCACCCAAGGTCTTTTATGAGCACACTGCTCATATGGGTATTATATTACTTAGTGATATATTAGTTTAGTGAGAGTTTGTATTTGGACTATATTGTGTACACACTAAAGATTAAAGTTTTCATTTTCACTTTGAACATAAGGTTTTAGTTGATCTCATAAGGAATAAAGTTGGACAAGTTGGAAATAGACATGTTATGATCACATTACATGAAATTTCCATGCTACATATTCATAGATGATCTACGTTGTTGATTGTATTGACATACGTGATCATTGTTTGGGCTAATTATGTTACTTATTGTGATGAAGGCTGCCTTAATCTTATGTTAATATATTCATGGACCATATCGATAAAGATAATATCAGATAAAAGATAGCATTAAAGATAGACCTGGCAATTCGGGTCAGCGGGTCATAAATGGGTCGTGTCAGATATGACCCGTAACCCGATTAAGCCAACCCGAACACGACCCATTTAATTAATTGGGTCAAACTGTCTAACACGAACACGACCAGAATATAATCGGGTCAACCCGACATGACCCGAATAACCCGTCTATCATTTATATTTTAAATATAAATAATAAATTGATAAAAAATTTATTAAAATTAATAAAATTTTGGGTTTATGTGTGGGCCAAAAATTAGGTTAAAGGATAATTAGAAGATATTTAGGATTATGGGCTAGTAATGAGAGTTAGGTGAGTCTATGTTTAAATTTTTATATATAAATATATAATATAATCGGGTTAAGCGGGTCAACCTGTTTACAATTCGACACGACCTGATTATTTTTGGCTCATAAACGGGTTGACCTATTTTGACCCAAACACGATTATGGCTAACCCAAACCCGCCTAACTTCATGTCGAGTCAGGTCGGGTCAGGTTTTGCCAGGTTTAATTAAAGGGCTCATTAAGGTATACAATGATATTAGGTAATATATATATGGCCCAAGTGAAAGATTGTTAAATCAATTAATATGGACCACATAGGGATGTCAAAGGGTCGGGTACCCGCGACTTTTGGCCAAACCCGAACCTGACCCGACCCGACCCAAACCCGAACCCGACTAAACCTGAGTCGGATATTTAAACGGGTACCCGTTTAAATTAAAATATTTATTTTTAAATTTTTTAATAAAATATAACTATAGAATAATAATAATAATAAATATATTTATTAAAAATTATTTTACTACATAAATATATATATTAATCGAGTATCGGGTATCTTAATCGGTTACCCGAACCCGTGAGAGTAAACCCGAATCCGACCCGATTAGCTAATCGGGTATCCAAACCCGTCATAAATGGGTCGGTTCGGGTCGGGTCGGGTACCCATTGACACTCCTAGGACCACATATATATATTAATTAATAATTATATATGACTATATTAAATTTTTTAGCCATACTAAAGTGATGAATTACGAAATTAATTATTACGACTAAATTATCTCAATTATTACGGCTAAACTAAGTTTAGCCGTGCTAAACTAATTTTCTAATATCAGTGTTTGGACTGAAAGCCTTTCGTTTGACCAAGATACTACTAATAATGCCAATTTCGTTTTCAATGAACCACATGAGAAGGAGGCGCATGGGAATAACACCACGAGTCTTGATCACACAAGTATTATATAAATTATCTAAGCCGAGTGGGTTGTAGATTTTCATCACCAAAGTGTGAGGGCTAAGATAGAGGAAGGAGTTCAATCACTCAAGTCGTTCCAATTGACCCTGGCGGTGTGGTGAAAAAAGGGGCTCAATCATTCAGACATTGATTTCATAATTTGAGTGCATATATAAGCAAGTAATCACTTAGTGGATCACAAGTGTTCGAGGTTAACTCTTTTTAATTTTAGATGACACCTCTACCATATGCACCTAATCTAGTTATCCATGTCTCCACATACAACAAATTGACTTATTTTGATTTTTTAAAAAAATATTTTAATTTAATAATACAAAAAAGAAAACATTTTGTATATGGTTCAAAAAACTAAAATTCACTGTTGTTTAATGATCACTAATATCATTAGCCCATGAGATCACTCTTCTTGTAATTAAGATTTCAATTCGATCATATATATATATATATATATATATAGATAGATAGATAATAACATGTTTACATTATTATTTAATGATTAATTATAAAGATGTATGTTTTAATAAGAGTATATGTGTAAAAGAAGATATGAAACAGCTTTTTACTCGCTCTTGATATAATGTTAATGTTGTTAAAAAGTTTTTAATTACACAATAAATGATATTAACTTAGAGCAACACCTAGTAAATTAACATTCATAGAGATACACAAATTAACTAAATTTTGATTCATTTACAAATTTTGTTCATATGTATTTTTCTTATATTCAGTTAACCTATAAACTAATATTAAAGTGAATGAAGGAACATTTAAAATTAATTAATAAAACAACTTTTTAAGATGATTATACAAATAAGTAAATTTAAAAGTAATATATATTGAATTTTTATCCTGCAAAGTCGATAATGAGAATTAGTCATCGTTAGATATGGGTTTTATTTTGTAAAGGAGAGTCATAACCAAATACGTTACTATAATTGAAGTAGTTGAGAAGGAAATGAAGAACATAATATTGAAGAATAAAATAAAAAAGAGTACAACTAGACGCAGAGATATATATAAAAAAATATTTTCGTTTTAACATATCATTGCTTGTGCAATCACAAGTATGAACGAGTCAACGCATAAAGTGAGGCGAGATGACCATTTCATTTGTCAAATCTTTAATCCAATTTTTCGATCAATATTACATTCAATTTTTGACTTCATCAATTAATGAATGAATATACAAGACGTGTTGGCTTCTTTTGTATATAGTATGATGTGCAGCTACTATACATAAGAAAACCAAATGTATGGACTTCTTCTAACATATATTTGACGGCTGGAGATCATTGCTAACTCGTGTAGAACTGTTCCTGTTGACTCGGAAAACACAACTATGTCAACCCTCTCTTATTGCCAATTAGTCAATTACGTCTGCCGTTTACCTACCCCTCTCGCTCCCTATAAATCCATCACTCGGCCGCCCTGTTCTTCCATCACAAAATTAACAATCTCTTATCTAAACGTTTACTTCCTTTCTCCTCGATCAATACAGTAACTAGCTGAATCTGCTCCAGTTTAAAGACAGCATGGCTGCGGCTTACATGGTTCTCCTTGTTGCTCTTCTTGCGTTGACTTCTTTTTCAGCTTTAGCCCGTGATCCTGGTTCCCTCCAAGATTTCTGTGTCGCTGACAAGATGTCCCAAGGTATATATACACATAGCTTAGCTTACATCTGTTATTCAACGATGGAGATGATGACAATAATACGTGACTTGCATGCATGCAGTGCATGTGAATGGATTTGCCTGCAAGGACGCTGCGCAAGTCAACGCCGAGGACTTCTTCCTGTCGGGCCTCCAGATGCCCCGGAGCACAGCGAACAAAGTCGGCTCCAACGTGACCCTCATAACGGCGAAGGAGATCCCTGGACTCAACACGCTCGGCATCTCCATGGCCCGAGTAGATTACGCCCCTGGCGGCCTGAACCCCCCTCACTTCCACCCCCGGGCGACCGAGATACAGACTGTGCTTGAGGGCTCGCTCTACGTCGGATTCGTCACCTCCAACCCCGAGAACAGGCTCGTCTCCAAAGTCCTTCGCAAGGGCGACGTGTTTGTGTTCCCCCAGGGTCTGATCCACTTCCAGTACAACTTTGGGACTAAGAGGGCTCTTGCTCTCTCCGGTCTCAGCAGCCAGAATCCGGGGCTGACCGCCATCGCGCCCGCTGTGTTTGGATCCAAGCCAAGCATCTCAGATGACATCCTCGCTAAGGCTTTCCAGCTGGACAAGGAGACGATCGATAAGATCCAAGCTCGCTTCTAGATGTTAAAAACTAGCTCATTGAGCTAGACGAACTACCTGTTTGTGATTCGCGTTGTTTTCATCACCATTCGTTGTATTACTTAATTCATTGGTTTGATTGTTTTGCTCTGTGTATCGGTTAATTTGAATAAGTGCATTGTTGCAAATTAAACGTTTGATATGTTAGAATAGGTGAGGAGGATGAGTGGTGGCTGAAGAAGGATTGATAAAAAAAAGCGAGTTGTTTCCTGTTCAATTATAGGATAAGAATTTAACTTTATGATAAGGTGATAGAGAGGGTCAACGACAGCGCCGCTGCCAATTTAATAGTCGAGTGAGTTATAATTGAGGTAAAGCAACTAAGCTAAACATCAATAGAGGAGTCAAAGGAGCTTGTAAAGTAACAATGAATATAAGCATTTATAAATCTAAGGTGATGACTAATTCATCATTAAAAATGTTAAAATTATCAGGTATGTCAAACTCTATGATTGGAAGAACATCCAAATATATCATAAAAAATTTTATACCATTCTTAATTTGTCACCCCTATTTACCTTAGAATGATGAGAAGATTACACACATTTAAGAGTGCGATTGGAACCCGCCAACTATCAATTTAGTACACACATTTAAGAGTGCGATTGGAACCCGCCAACTATCAATTTATTACCTTGATGAAATTAATTTTGGCATTAGTACATTTGATCAAATTGAGTCATGAGCATGATGGAAATTTGTTAAGAATACGTGGCTAATATTACAAAGTGACGTTATGGTGAAAAATTGTTAAATGTAGTTGTTAAGGAGCTCCATTGACCTATATGCCACGAAAGATAACTTGAAGGGCAGAGATATGTTCTGCTTCGTTCTATATTAACACAAAAGATTAGGGATCATGAATAATAATATCATTGTCCATCGGGGCTAGATTGAATCCCAGCTGTTGGCTCCATTCAATTAGCTAGTGATGAGACATCCATGCCTAATTTGTCGCTGCCTGCACTTTTCCTTCTTTGCCGATGACAGCTTCAACGTTTGACTTATCAACAACTTGCCAAATTCAACTGCAACATCGACGCCTAATCTAGTTCTTCTTCGGGCCAACACTCTCACCGTCTCACGCGCACCCAAGAACCCATCGGGAGCCGCCACAACTTCTCTACACACGTACCTTTGTGTTCTTTTCCTTAGAGCCATAGCCGGTGAATTCGATCACCGCCGATGAAGGGCTACTGTGCAACATAGCAAACTCGGGTGCATTGCATGCCTGCGTCCGTGTATAGATTCAATCCTTGCTGAATAGACTCATGTAAATCTTAGTGACCTGTGCATCTCAAAGCTATCTACTCTTTTGAGTGACAAGGGATCATCGTTATCTATTATATTCGATGTGCTATCGGGGCTAGATTAAGTCCCATAAGTATCACAACTATCATATTTCCTCACATTTCATTTCATATCTTATTTTGCATCTCGCCAGCTTACTCACATTATCTGATTATCTAGCCAAAAAAAAAACAACAACTCAGAATCCCTAATAATTCTCTGATCAAATCTCTAATTGATTTACGATTTACTTAAAAAAATATGTATGCATCAAATCAGAAGTTCGGAACTTTTTCATATAAATAAGATCTCCCACATTATGTATGACACTCTAGATTAATGCTCAACACAGTCCCTAATAAAACTATAAATTACAAATCACCAGATAAGACTAACAAACCTCATTCAGATAAACCAAAACCATAGCACAACACATTCCAAATAAATCACAAATCACTATCCAATCTTTTTCGAAACATTCCCAAGAAAACCACAAATGCAACGATCACTTGGCAATTCAAATCCTGCAAAAACAGCAACCATTTAATCTCATAAATGCCACCACAAATATGGCATCTATATTTTGTAATTTATCTCAACTTATCTTTAGATAATATGCCTGAACCACACTAAAGAGGCCAGCTAGCATAATAAAGAAATGGGCCCAAATTAAAAGCACTAATAATCTTAAACAGTAAACACTAGACATTGCCACTGTTTGTAACATTTTTTAATGTATACAAACATTACTAAGAATTCTTATTCTAGTACAAAGATAGTAAATTGATTTTTTTTTTTATAAAAAAACTACAATCTATAAGAACCAAAGTGAAAAATAACGTATTATCCACGAATTTCACCCTGTATATAAACCTCTCAACGGACATCTATCCGAGTATAGTACTCTGTATTAGTTGTTATTACATATACATGAGTCGTTAAGTAGTTGTGTAGTAAATACAAAACAAAGTATGCCCTCCTCTGCCTTTTCCCTTGTGCCCCTTGTTGTTCTCTGCTGCGTGATTCTCACGTGTCCCCGTTTGGGTGATGGGGCCACGGCGCCAAGGGTTGGTTTTGGCTACAGATTGATATCCGTGGAGGAGATCGGCGATGGAGGGCTCGTCGGTCATCTCCAGGTGAGGCGGAACACCTCCACATATGGCCCTGACATTCCTCATCTCAGGCTCTTTGTCAAGTAAGGAAACTACTCATCCTTGTCTTTCACTTTCCGATCTACACTTGTCGTCGGACATCTCTCACTGAATACTTAACCTTATCTACGATTAGATGATTTATCGTATTGAATTATCGCTAGTCAGTGGTTCAGTACTATATAACATCTTACCATTGATTTTTAAATAAACATCTCATCATTCTATGATCACAACTAATTATTCCATTTGTGAAAATTAATTATCCCCAGGCACGAAACCCCAGATCGATTGCGCGTCCAGATCACCGACGCCGACGAGGAGCGGTGGGAAGTCCCTTACGACCTCCTTCCTCGAGAACCGCCACCACCACTAGGAACAAAAACAAAGTCAACATTTTCCCCCTTCACCACCTCAGAGTACGCCGGGGGCGGCGAACTTGTCTTCACTTTCACCACCGATCCCTTCACCTTCGCCGTCAAACGGAAATCCGACGGCCAAACGCTCTTCGACTCCAGCTACGGCGATCTCGTCTTTAAGGACCAGTACCTGGAGATCTCCACCCGCCTGCCCAGGACCGCCGCCTTGTACGGGCTCGGCGAGAACACGCAGCCCGGCGGAATCCGCCTCCGGCCGAATGATCCGTACACACTGTACACGACTGACATCTCGGCCATTAATATCAATACTGATCTTTACGGGTCGCACCCGGTGTACATGGACTTGAGGAACGAGGATGGCGTGGCGAAGGCGCACGCCGTGTTGCTGCTCAACAGCAACGGCATGGACGTGGTTTACACAGGGACGTCGCTGACGTACAAGGTTATCGGAGGTGTGTTGGATTTCTACTTCTTCGCCGGGCCGACGCCGCTCGCAGTGGTGGATCAGTATACGGCGCTCATCGGACGCCCGGCTCCCATGCCTTACTGGGCTCTTGGTATGCGACCTCTCTTCTTAAAATATGCTTTGCAATGCATTTATAAATGAATCGATTGTATGAGACAATCTGCAATAAATTATTTAATAATTATGTCAGAAATCATTCATATATCCATTTATAAATGAATTATTTAATATGAGTATATTATGTATTATATCAAATTAGATAAATATAATTATATTAATATAACAATATTGAATATAATTATATCAAAGTAAATATCATAAATTAAACTATATGCATTTAATTTACTTTCAAATGAGTCAATTTTATTGCTATTCCTCAAACAATGAAACAAGACAATAGTTGAATACTCATTTTTCTTGTGTTTTATTGTTTCAAACGTAACAATTGATTCTGTTTCCTATTATTTCATTCTACCCAATTAAATGATCTTGAAGATGGAGTTTAAAATTACTACTCAAGATAAGAAGAGATGAAACAATGAATTCATCTTCTATGTTCATTGCATTCTGAATGAATCCAGAATTTCATTTGAATATATACGAATATGATAGTTGGATTTCCACTCTGCTATTTTACTTGATCGAAAAATAGAGAGATGTGGATATGAGTAGCAATTTAATCAAGCCAACAAATGTATGAAGATAGCACAGCAAACCTTAAGCGTCTGCGATTCTGCCTTATACTTGCTCCCTCTGTTTTCAACAGGATTTCACCAGTGCCGATGGGGCTATCAAAACCTCTCAGTGGTGCAAGGCGTGGTGGAGGGCTACAAGAAAGCCCGGATCCCCCTGGATGTCATCTGGAACGACGATGACCATATGGACGCCGCAAAGGACTTTACCCTCGACCCCATCAACTATCCTCACACAAAACTCCTCCAGTTTCTCGACAAGATCCACGCCCAGGGCATGAAGTACATCGTCCTCATCGATCC
Organism: Costus lasius; assembly: GCA_027563935.2. NCBI lineage: Eukaryota > Viridiplantae > Streptophyta > Magnoliopsida > Zingiberales > Costaceae > Costus > Costus lasius. The sequence continues at coordinate 122,696,336 of CM050446.2, forward strand.
CGGCATCGCCATCAACTCTAGCTACGGCGTCTTCACCCGCGGCCTCGCCAAGGACGTCTTCATCAAGTACCACGGCAAGCCCTACCTCGCCCAGGTCTGGCCCGGCCCGGTCTACTTCCCTGACTACTTCAATCCTGCCGGCGTCGAATGGTGGGTCGACGAAATCACACGGTTCCACGAGCTCGTGCCCGTCGACGGCCTCTGGATCGACATGAATGAGGCCTCCAACTTCTGCACGGGCAAGTGCGAGCTGCCCACCAACCACTCCTGCCCCATCCCGGGATCCACCACGCCCTGGCTCTGCTGCTTGGACTGCAAGAACATTACCGACACAAGATGGGACAACCCTCCATACAAGATTAACGCTTCCGGTGCGCAGGCACCACTCGGCTTCAAAACAATTGCCACCAGCGCTACGCACTACAACGGCGTCCTTGAGTACAACGCCCACAGCCTGTACGGCTTCTCGCAGGCGATCGCCACGCATCGGGCGCTCCAAGGGCTACAGGGGAAGCGGCCATTCATCCTGACCCGATCCACCTTCGTCGGCTCCGGCGCCTACGCGGCCCACTGGACTGGCGACAACAAGGGCACCTGGGAGGACCTCCGCTACTCGATTTCCACCATCCTCAACTTCGGGATCTTCGGAATGCCGATGGTTGGCTCTGACATCTGCGGCTTCTACCCGGCGCCCACCGAGGAGCTATGCAATCGTTGGATCGAGCTTGGCGCGTTCTACCCCTTTTCTCGTGATCACGCCAACTTCGCTTCGCCAAGGCAGGAGCTCTACCAGTGGGATTCCGTCGCTGAATCGGCGAGAAATGCTCTAGGGTTGAGATACAAACTTTTACCCTATCTTTACACATTGAACTACCAGGCTCACAGTAGCGGCGCCCCGATGGCACGGCCGGTGTTCTTCTCGTTTCCCAATTTCACGGCGAGCTACGGCCTTAGCACGCAATTCCTTCTGGGGAGCAGCGTGATGGTGTCGCCGGTGCTCCAGCAGGGAGCGACGTCGGTGAATGCGATGTTCCCGCCAGGGGCGTGGTACAATCTGTTCGACACGACTAAGGTCGTGATCTCCAAGGATGAGCGATACGTGACGCTCAAGGCGGGGCTCAACGAGGTGAACGTCCACGTGTACCAGAACACGATCCTTCCGATGCAGAGGGGTGGAACGATCTCAAAGGATGCGCGGGCGACGCCGTTCACGTTGGTAGTGGCATTCCCCTTTGGCGCTGAGGCGGGCGATGCGAGGGGGAGCGTGTACGTGGACGACGACACGCGTCCCGTGATGGCGTTGGTAGAGGGAGAGGCGACATTCGTGGAGTTTTACGCGAGCGTTCGTGGGAAGACGGTGACGGTGTGGTCGGAGGTGGAAATGGGATCGTTTAGCTTGGGGAAGGGGCTGTTGATTGAGAAGGTGACTGTGCTGGGGCTGCAGGGAAAAGGCCGGGCGCTTTCGGTGGAAGTGGATGGCCAGCCATGGGAGCGGATTTCCAGTGCTTACATCAGCGAGACGCATGCGTTGCGAGAGGAGAAATCGGAGGGCGGGAGCATTAGAACCAGCATGACGGTGGAGATTGGGGGGCTGGCGTTACCGCTGGGAAAGAAGTTCTCCCTGAGTTGGAATCTGAAGATTGACTGATCAATGAGCGAGTCTAATTATGGATGTTTCAATAATTAACTGGCGCCATTCGATTTTATTCGCTTCAGTAATCTAATGCAAAGCCAATAGACTAGCCAAACTAATAGTATCTGGATTTGTCATTATTAACACTTGTAAGCTTGCATAGAATCGATGGGATATTTCAAAAATTTACAAAACTAATTATATAATGCACCGTTACAATGAAATATCGTAATATTGCTAAATTATTTTTTAAATCGTCCTAGTCATATATATATATATATATAATTTTAGGCTTTAATATATAAGTATTTTTATAAAATTTATAATGTTCAGAATTAAAAATATATCATATATAAACTTATTGCATATTTATGTGTCACTGACAAATGTTAGGAAAATTAAAAAAAAAACAACGTCCTTTAATATTAGCATTAAATACTAACATTACTAGTCTTATGAAAAGACTCAATAATGCTTATGCGACTATGCGAAGGCATGAGGATGTCTGATCAATTTTTTCATAATCGTGCCAGCAAAAAAGAAATACTCGGTTATATCCTAGGTGTTTAATCCAAATTTAACTCGTATAAGAGTCTGAATTTTCACCAAAGACAAACTGCAACGTGCCTCTAGGTTCTATTTTTCTAACTCCTTTTTACATATTATTTGTAAGTTTTATCGCTTTATAATCTATATTTTTATTTTCTGTTTAAATAAAAATTTAGACAAAATTTTAACCAATAATCTTAGGTGAAAATCTTATAAGCTGATTTACTGTTCATTATTAGGTTGAAATTTGCATGTTAGTTTACTTTATTAAACTAGCAATTCTTTCTGTTCACGAGAGCTAAGAATTGCTGGGTTCAATATTAAATTTAGAATTTGTTAACTCAAATTAAGAATTTTTATTATTTTTACATATTCGGTACGCTAATCCATATTAGGGATTTAATTATTTCCGAGACCTGTTATAGTTTTTCCGTTTTATAATTGATATTAGGAAATTTTTAATTAGTTTTAAAATCTTTCCCTAACTCGCTTTTTTGTAATCTCATCTTTTTCAATAATTTATTGTTGTTTCTAAATTAAGCCCTTCACGTTTCTTTTGTATAAAATTTTAGTAGTACGTTTATGATCCAGTCACATTTCCTTATTTTCTTATCCTGTCACATTTCTTTATTTATATTTATTTTTAAAAATAACCAAAACAATAAACCAAAATTAACGGTACACAGAAATGCTATATATATATATATACTAAAATTAAATAAGTTCTTGGAAACATAAGTTCTTGCTTAAAACTATGATTAAATAAGTTATTGACTCTATGCATACAAATACTTTAAACTATTTAATAAATAGAATTTTAATGTGTTTGTTGTTTATTTTTCTTGTTGAATACGTTATCTAACCGAACTTATAAATAAACAAATTTTATTATTTGCCTAATGCTATAATATTTATTGCTTTATTTAATTATTTTGCAAGTAGAATTGTATGAGTAAAATACAGTTTATTTTTGTTTATATTCTTTTCTTTTTTTTTTGCCAAGAGCAAGAATATAATTTTATATATCTAAATACAAAGATTTACATTTTATGTACATCAACCCAATTCCATCCCACACTCAATGGGTGCGCAAAAAATTTGGCAGAGTCTCCCCTGCACAACCTTGACGTTGACCCAGCTACATCAGTCATATGTTCCACCTACTTCCAAGCAACAAAACCAAAAATGAAAAGAGATAGATGGATCTCGCCAATCCCAACATACACAGACCACAACCAGCACCATAGCATTGGCTATAGATCTGCATCCACACCAGATTGTTTTTTCCTGCACCATGATGTTTCCACTTTAGCACGAATAGCCCCACAACGGGTAACGGCTGCCTACTACCACGCAAATAGTATAACCCCATTATCCCCGCTAGCTTTTCGAGTGCGATCTTCACAGGCAGTGACATTTGAGGAGGTAGTTGCATATGAGCATGAAGGGCAACATTAGCTCCATCATAAGAACCCAGCTCGCCCAGGTCGCCTCCAGATGTAACATCCTGCATTTGATCAAGAAGCATTGGAGCAAGGAGGGAAGGTCTTAAAACAGTTTTAAGGATATAAGACATGTAAGTGGCATCCATGACTAATAATGTGATAAACCAAAATCCCAGATTCTCAGCACAGCAAGAAACCAAAATGCTCTCCACAGACTTAGCCCATACCCTGCCCATGAAAAATCATCGAGATGGTACGGTAGCTTGCCTCCCCATGGTTAACCCGAGATCTCACTTTCACCCAAATATCTGATAACAAACGGTTAACCCCTTCTCTGATATCAAGAGCACGTTTTCCAAATATTGTGTCATTTCTATATCTCCAAATATAGTAGATTGCACCTGTGATTAACAGTTTGGTTATGTAGCAGTTTGGTTATGTAGATCCGTGTAGCATCCTTGGATTTCCAAGAGAGGGTAAGATATCTGAAAATGTCGTCCCAGGTATCTCCATTGTAACTAATGCCACATCTTTCCTTGATAATACTCCACACGCCTGCTGTGGCCTCACATTGGAAGAACAGGTGGTCATGAGTCTCAGGGTGGATTTTGCACAGCTCACATGTAGGGTCACTTACAATGCCTATGTTGAATAGCCTAGCCTGCGTGCTCAACCGCTTTAAACAGAACAGCCACATGACAAAAGAGAACCGTGGTATCCGCCCCTTGAACCAAACCATGTCCTGCCAAGTCACCCCTTCCTCCGGAAATTGTCCCTTGTAAGCTAAGGCGACCGTGAACTTTCCATTTGATGTTAATTTCCAATATACGCGATCCTCTCTATAGTTCGTGTAGATCCGGATACGAGAGAATGCCGCATAAACATCCCGAAGTCTGAAGGCTCTGGGGATGGGAATTTTCCAATTGTTATTAACTATTAATGACGCTAGGCAAGCACACTTCCCAGGAGGTTTCTCAAATCGGACGTCATCAACCAGGTTGAGCAGGATCGTTGCATCATACCAAGGATCAAGCCAAAATTTAATTGTTGATCCATTCGCAATCTCATACCCGACCATCCGTATGCACTCATTCCGGACCCCCATGATACTCCTTACTGGCCCTGCCATTTTTCGAGATAACTTAACAGACCAAACCGAGTCAAACTGAAGGTACCTTTCATTTACCCATTTTATCCACAAGGAGTTCTTGTCCTGAACAATATTCCAAATATGGCGCATTAGGAGGGCGTTATTTAGTTTGCCAATGTGACGAATCCCCAGCCCTCCGAATTCAATAGGCTTCATGACATTGCACCATGCTACCTTGGCCATACCACCATCATTTTTATTTGACCATAGAAAATTTGCCAGGATAGTGTTAAGCTTTGAAACGACCCCCTGGGGTAACTTAACTGCGCTACACCAGAATATAATATTTCCATAGCACATTGACATGATCAACTCCACTCGCCCAGCATAGGATAAAGTTTTTGCCTGCCAAGCTGACAAGTACTTAGTAATTTTCTCAAGAAGAGGCATACAGTCCATCATTCTAATTTGTTTACTCGTAATAGGGACACCAAGGTATTTGAAGGGCAAGGTTCCCTTCGGGATCCCCAGAATCGAAATAATTTTACCTTGCACACCAGGTCCACATGCGGCCGAAAATATTACCTGCGATTTGTCCTTGTTAATTTGCAGTCCTGTATTGTGGTAAAATGTGTCCAAAACCCCTGTCACAGCCTGGGCAGATTCCTCTGACGGATCACAAAAAATAATCACGTCATCTGCAAATTGAAGGTTAGTAATGCCCAACTTTTTGCATGTTCTATGGGGATGCAGTCGCCCTTCCGAATATTTCTCTTGCATCAAATCAGTAAAATATTGCATCACTATGATGAACAGGTATGAGGACATTGGGCATCCTTGGCGCAGCCCTCGGGTTCCTTTAAAAAACCCTACATCATGCCCATTTAAATTTATAGTATAAGTCGGGGATGTCACAAGGTCATCACTCGTTGAACCAACCACTGGGGAAACTTATATGCCTTAAGCATGCTTTCAAGAAAATCCCATCGGACCGAGTCATAAGCTTTATGAAGGTCTACCTTGATAGCTATCCGTGGGGGCCCGGCCTTTTTATGAAAATCATGCATAATCTCCTGGCACAACATAATGTTTTCATGAATAGATCTTCCATGGATGAACGCATGTTGGTTTCCATCTATTATCTCCGGTAGGGTAGCTTTAATGCAATTAGCTAACAATTTAGCAATAAACCTGTACATCATTTGGCATACCGAGATAGGTCTAAATTCTGCAAAATAGGATGGGTTAGGGACCTTTGGAATAAGTGATAGAGATGTTATGTTTACCCTCTTAAGGAGTTTGCCCTGCTCCATAAAATCCAAAATAGCACCGATGATATCTTCTTTTATAGTTTCCTAGCACGACTTAAAGAAGGCTGCATTGAACTCGTCCACACCAGGGGCTTTGGAAATATTAGCCGCCATAATAGTCTTTTCAACATCTTCACGGGAAAAACCAGCATCAATAACACTGGTGGGTGCAGGGGAAAGAGTCCTCCACACACGCACCTCAAACTCCTGCGGGGTAATTTTCGGGCCAAGGATACTTTGAAAATATTTCACTGCTTCATTGCCGATCTCTTCTCCAGAAACAAAAAATCCTTGGTTGTCTTTAATGGTAGAGATGGTGTTTTTTACTCTTCGTGCCTTCATTAAATTGTAGAAGTAGGCCGTGTTAGAGTCCCCCAACGAAATATAAAGCTCCCTAGATTTTTGTTTCAGAGCGGATTCCTCCTCTTCCCAATAAGCTTTTAGATCATTTTGACCTTTTCTCTCTAAGTTTATTAAGCTTTCATCCGCCGGGTTAGCCCGGATTGCCTGCTGGATACCATTTAGCCTTTGATGAATGTCCCTTAGGTTTGCCTCTCTTTCCTTTCTCAGATCCTTAGCCCACTGCTTAAGGCGTGCTTTCACCATGGTAAGCTTGCGATAAGCAATATACATGGGGGTTCCCCGCATACTGCCCGATTCCCACATCTCCCTTACTACCTGGAACATGCGAGGATACTTCTGCCAGAAGTTGAAGAACCGGAATCTAGCTCCCTTGCTAACACCCCCCTCTTCCAACAGAAGAAGGGCAGGAGAATGGTCCGAGATCCCTGGTGGAAGAAATAGAACTTCGGCATGAGAGAACTTGTCACTCCAAGCCCTAGTAGCCATCACCCGATCCAGTTTGCATGGTATCCTTTTCTCCCCTCCCTGAGAATTTGACCATGTGTAGAGAGCCCCTCGAAATTTTACATCATGGATATTCATAGCGGCACTCTTCTCTAAATTCTCCAAGATCTCCTGCTCGTTGTGATTTGATCCCCCAAGCTTATCTGCAAGGGAGAAAAGCATGTTAAAATCTCCCATTGTAACCACCGATTCCTGAGTCATCCAGGGTGTTATCGTCCCCCAAATGAGCCTACGCTCCCTACTAGTATACAATCCGTACACAATACCCAGCGTGAATACAGACTCCCCTCTCGCATTGAACACTTTCCCCACTAGCACTTGAGTAGAAGCTTCTAGGATCTCCACTTTGTATACTTGCGGGTTCCAAATCCACCAAATCCTGCCCCCGGGTGCTAGAGCGTAATTTGTAGTATAGCTCCATCCAGGCCACATGGAATTTATGATATCACTACATTTTTTTTCACGCACTCGAGTCTCCAGTATAGTTATCATCTCGATCTTATATCTCTTGATCAGCAAGTCCACCTCCCTCCTCTTCGCTACCGAGTTGAAACCCCTCACATTCCAACTCGCAATATTCCCTGGTGCGCGAATCATGAGTTCTCGGCCAGTAGAGGACTCAGGCTCTTAGGGTCCATTTGTTTGGTGATTTTTTTCTTATTTTTCTTTTTCTTCTTCCGCCCTGAAGATACATTCACGAACCCTTGTGAATCAGCATGAGCTACTACATCCTCCCTAACATCACCCTGGGGCTTACCCTCTCCCTCAAAGTTCAGTTTATCTGGGGTACTTATCTCAACTCTTTCCTCCTCATTCAGCGCATCCCCATCCATTTCCTGTCCCACCTTCATTTTTCCTTTTTCCTGTTTCTTATCTCTCTGGATAGTAGCCGAGACTCTTAGAGTTTTTTTTCCATATGAGTACTTGCACCTGTCTCCTTTGCACTTTTTTCCCCCTTTGATCAGACCCCCTAGAACTCCTCGCCTCAGGCGGACCAACCACTTCAGCAACATTCTGTGTCCTACCAGGTTTTTCCACCCATATCTGTCTCTCCCCTTCTTGCACCTTTGATGGGCAACTTTTGATGCTGTGTCCAAAAGAATTGCAAGTACTACACCTATGTGAAATAGACTCATACTCGAATTGTAATTCGGTTCCCGCTTCCCCATTCACCAACACAGTTAATGCCTCAGGATAATTAGCACTAGCTTCCATTTCTATGCAAACCCTCGCAAATCCCAGGCGAGATTTGGTGGCTGTAGCTTTGTCCATACATAGTGGCTTCCCTAGAGCCCTTGCCACCTTTCCAATTATGCCAGGAGACCACCACCTTAACGGTAAGTTCTTAATTCGGGCCCATACCGGGATTGAAGAGAGGTCCACCCGAACCAGATCATCCTGGGGGTTCCACGGCTTCAAGAAAATGATCTTTCCAAAGAAAAACCATGGCCCTCCATCCAGAACTCTCAATTTATCCTCCTCACTACTGAATTTAAATAGGATAAACCCCGCTGGAAGTGTGAACAGCTCCAGCTCTCCCTTTGGGTTCAATATATTCATGTTAAATATATTGAATAATTGAGCATAATGTGTAATCTAAATATTTAAATTAATATTATAGACATTATGCAAATTATAAATATGATATAAAACATAAATGTCATACTATATATGTCATTCATAATATTCATAATCACATAATTATTTTATTGGACATAAAAAATTAAATACATAAGATGCATAATTTTCATAATATACGTTGTGGAAATAATGTTCATAATTGTCAAAATGATGTGCATAATGTGTTTAATAATTATATTAACATAATGGACTTAATATCCACAATAAAACAATGTACATAATAAATATTAATATTTTACATGTAATGATAATGTACATTCATAATGCATATCATATAAAATAAGATACATCTTTATAATGATGCATTTGATGGTGATTTTGATCATGGAAAAAAAAACTTGATATGCATAAGTTATAAATTTATAATATTTATAACAATTGTCATAAAGGAAAAATTATTTTGCAAATAAAAATTTTTTTAATTCTTTTAAAATTAAAATGACTTTGAAAAATAATTTAAAGTCAGAAAATTTAATTAAAGTGGCTTTGCTCTATGATACGAGTAATTAAAAGCCTAATTAATTTTTAGGTCTAATTGCTTAAAAAAAATTCCTTTCTCTCTTTATAAATTCAAAAATAAGAAATTTAAAATAAAAGTAAAGGATTCAATAATAAAGATAAAGATAAAATTAATAAACTTATAAAGCAGCAATAAACTTATTAAAAAAAAATAGTCATATTAAAAATTAGACATAAGCCTATATAATGACTTGACTCATAAAAAGGTGCAGCTCTTTCTTTTATAAAAACTGAGCATAACAAAGCTCTTGTCTTGACCAAAGCTTGCCCAAGATTATAATCTTTGAAGTATCAATAGGAATAGGAATTAGTCTGTAAATAGGTCTTTCAGCAGTGGAAACCCAATCTATATGATAGAAGATCCCTTAAAGGAGGTTCAATATGGTAATAACAAGCTGATTGATTGGTCAATAATCACTTTGAAAAATAAAATTATAAAACACTACGGTGTATAAAATTTTATGTGATAGAGTTGATACTCTACACTCCCATTCTTGAGGATAGATTTGTGTTTATATTGTAGAGGAAAGGAAAATTTTCTAAAGTGGTTAATTGCCATGAGATGAGCCTCTACACTCATCCCTTGCAGGGAACTTCCTATATGAGAGAGTCCGTATACGGCCGTGGCTGAGGACATAGACAACCCTCAGAAGCTCTCATGAAGATACATGTGCACGGCCAAAAATGCGCAGCCCTGCAATTGGACAAACCTTGTATTGTGTGTGGATTTGTTGAAGTTTGGGTCAAAGGGAAGTAGTTTAAAACTAGTTCAATATCTTTCCTTCAGATGAAAATATTTTCACTAAGTAAATATTATGCCTTTAAGTACACTTTACTGACCGCATGATATAAGCATGAGCAGCAATTTAAATTCTTTTAATCATCTTGTTAAGTTTAATTATATTCAGATTTTTTTAAAATTTTGTGAGGGATTATTAGAAAAATTAAAAAAAAAACAACATTAGCATAATAGCAAATGTTACAACCTTTAATGTTAGTCTTATGAAAAGGCTCAAAATTGCTCATGCGACTATGCGATAATAGCATGAGGATATTGTTTGATTCCCCTAAGGATGTTTTTATTCCCGTTCCCCCTTTCTTCTTTTTTCATCTTGGTTTTTGTTGCTTGTTGCTAAAAGAATGTCTGATCAACTTCTCCACGATCGTGTCTGCAGGAGAAAAATGTCCAGTTATATCCTAGGTGTTCAATCCGAATTTAACTCACACAAGAGCTCAGATTTTCACTTAAGGATAGACAAAATATAACAAATTCGTTTCCATTTATGAGCAACGTTCTTGCTATCTAATCCCTCTCTCTGGCGTGCCTACGACGGTGACCGCAGTCCACAGTAGCTGTCCATATAATAAACTTTAACCGCGAATATTTGAACTTTTATCTCAATCTCAATCTAATTGAATTTGTTGAAAACAAAAAGAGGTAGAGAAAGGGGAAAATAAATATTAAAAACAAACTAAACGGGTTCAATCTTAATTAATTTTCTCATCAATTTATTAACTGAAGTTGAATTAACATTTTCTAAAATAGAATCACAACTAAAAATTTAAGATTCAATTTAGGTTGAGTATATTGACTCATATTTATTATATATTATTAAGTACTCAAAATATTTATAATAAACTGTTTATTGTGTCTGATTTTCTAATTAATTCTCGCCCTGTTTGCTGCACTAAAGACAGGAGCCCGTTGTGTGTTGGGCCCATACATTACGTTATGCGATTCAACGAGATATGCGCTCAATGGGCTCGGGGGAGGAACCCATTATACTCGCTTGCCGTGTGGCCGTATGGCGACTTTTTTATTTTTTAATTAATTTAATCATGGTTACTTCATTCATACCAATTTTACTCAAGTTTAGAGTTAGGTTACATTGGTATAATTTACTCAAGTCTTTTTCCCAATAGGACACACACCACTATTTTAGTGGAAGGAAGGAAACTCGCCTTTGTCCTCAAATCAGTGGACCGCTTTTCGTTTTGTCCAAGTCCATTATTTGTTTTTTTAAATCAAGTGGACCTAACAAAAAGTCTCCGCGACCTAGTCAAAATGACTGTGTTCGACCGAAATTTTAAAACATTTAAATGAAGAAAGGTGCTTATTTTTTTTTATCTATTTCCAGTTTCCACCGTCGTAATACAGAAAGAACGCGTTTCCCATGCAACGTGTTTCTCACGACGTCCTCGCCGGCCACGTGCCAGAGCGTACGTGGTAACATGACCCCAGATGTTGAATGACCCAAATGCCCTCCTTGCCCTCACATCCATTATTGACTAATTAGACCGAATTGTTACGTAAAGAACGGGCTCTTTCGTAATTGGGCAGGGGGGATTCTAGAAAAGCGCGGGAAAGAACAAACCCGGGAAAGGCTTCTATATTTCCCGCGATCTGCTTCGCTCCTCCAACCACGTGGCGATCATGTGCGTACCTACAGGCTACGGCTAGCCCCCTTGAACCGGCGCACGTTCTCCCACGTTGTTTCAGTTGTACTTTATCTTTGATTTATTCAATATTTACCATAAATAATGGCGCCAAACGGACGTAAACCGGTCCCGGCAAGCAAACCGAATGGGACGTAGTTACGAGTCGTTTTCTGGCTCAGATTGATTTGGCTAGCCAACTAACGCATAAACACGGCACGGCATGGCGTTGCATTCACATGACATGGGCCACCTGCTTCTTCCGTCCGACTCAGCGGATCTTAATTAAATCGCTGCAAGCAACTGCACACCGTCACGTGCGTTACGGACAATCAAGGCTTTAATTAATTAGTCGCCCCTGTGCGGCTTGGAGGATGAGTTCCGTGTAACGCATCTGTTTGTTGAATTATTAAGCATAGTGGTCAGTGAAAGAGAGAGGAAGATGAGGCGGCATTCCAAGCTCCGAATTCGCACTAGAAAACATGCTTTGCGTGCTTGTCAATTAAGTGAAGGAAATCCGTCAGCTGACGCGGATCCGGGTGTGATTGGACGGAAGGGCGGCATCCAATTTATATTAATGGATCGGGCTGACGTGTGCTGCTTTAATGGTGCTGTCCTTGGTAGTCTTTCGTAGACCTCACTGAGCGTTCGTCAATGCGACACTAATCAATTCATCGCACAGCTTCCAGTCTCCCGTTCAAATTTGACCATTTAATAGCATGAATTAGTGATCTATCCCCATCACGGGGGGAAGTGGTCACTGGTGGGCGGTTCCTAATTTTGGTCTATGCCAAATATTTGAACCGAAAAATTGAATCCAACTCGACCGTGTCGAGCCAAATAAACCGATCGCCAGCCGATTCAGAAATGTTAGGCGTCGTCCTAACTTGAACTTGACCCAGCCGCTTCACAGCTCATAATAAAAATATTAAAGCGAGCTGTTTTATTTATTTATTTTTTTAAGAAAATGAATGTTAATAATTGCCTACATATCTAGAGCTCTTTTACCGCGTCTGTGGCACTGAGTTCGCTTCAATTACCAACGGCGCAACAGGCGCCGCGCCGATCCTTCCGTCCCCGTTTGGCCGTTTGGACGAGCCAAGCCGAGCCGTCACTCGGTCGTCGGACGCGAAATCCGGAGTTGAAATCCGGTTCAAAGCGGACAGGTCCGCGGAATTAAATTTGGAAAAAGCGAAACGGAGGAAAGCTTGGCGTATGTGACGTTGACGTTGACGTTGCAGCTGGAAGCCCCACCCCGGAATCCGCTCCCCTACTTTTTTTAATTTCTTTTTTTTTTTACTTTTACATTTTACTCCTCGTGTATTGTTAGCTATTATTAGTTCTTTATTTATTATCTTATCTCCAAGGAGTCCCTAAAAAGAAAATACCACCCGCGTCCCTATATAAATGCGCTTCAACCCTCCCCGCCCTGCCCAAAACGCCCCCCACGCTCTGTTCATGCCTGTTGTACACATCACCTCACGTCACTTGTAATTGCCTCCAGTTTGTTCTTTAATTCCCATTATAGCCTTTGTTTCTCTCTCATGGAGAAGTCCGGTGAACTCAAGCGCCGTGCCGAGGACGCCGACGAGTTGGAGTCGCCGGAAGTGAAGCGCCTCCGAATTGATCTCTTCGATATTATCGACGACGACGTCAGCGCTGCTACCGGCGACTATGATCTTGCGTCCGTTATGAAGAGCTTGGAGGAGGAGATCGCCCTTCCTTCTCCTCCAGCGGAGCTGCAGCTGCCGCAGGAGTCCTTGGACGTGGCGGGGCAGCCAGATCTAGGTTTCCTGTACGAGGCCTCCGACGATGAGCTCGGCCTACCGCCGACGGATGTGTTGTCGTCGGCGGGAGAGGGTGCGGGATCCGCCGAGGCGGCGGAGATTGATGCCGTGGTGGATCCGGAGGTGGCCGGGTTCGGCCAGATTTGGGGTTTCGATGACGCGGTGAACAGCTATGATGGGTTCGGCATCGGGCTGTGGCCGGAAGCTGCGGCGGTGGACGACGGTCTGGTGCTGGATGTTGAACTGTTCGATTACGCCGAGGAAGCATCCGGGCCGTACGACGTGTCTGATCTATCGTGGCGGCCGGAGTCGCTCCCCGCCGTCTGATCCAGTCCCAGTGGCCATCGCCGCTTCTTTTTTTTTTCTAGAAACAGGATAATGTAAAGTCTTTTTAAATTAGGGAAAATTCAGGATCCAAAGAAACTTAAAACTGAACTAGAAAAAATTAATAAATAATGACGAAAGCAAAATGTTTGAAATATTATTTTTTAAAAAACTTTCTGATATTCTGACGAGTGGTTTGCTTAACGAGATACTGCCACTTTTCCACGCGTAGCCGGCGCCTAAGGAGATATGGGTGGCTGGGTGCACGTGGTGTAGGAAAAACCGAAAAAGTGATGAGGCGATATGAAATTTGAATATGTCGCGTCACGGTGGCTTCGTAAATTGAACAGGAGAAACGACCAAGGAGAAACGACCTAATGGTGGCCAATTAGGTCGACCGTATGACTGTTGAAGAGAAAACATTGCTTGAGAAGCTGAATTGATTCATAACGAAGGACGATCCTCGGTGAATTTGTAAGTTGTTTTTCATTTCATTCTAATGTCAGTCGGTTGAATCGATTGAGTCAGACTAATTTTTAAATACTAATCCCTGAACCAGGCAATTTAGGTTGTCAAGACATCAACTATGCGCAGTTATCTTGTGACGCTATAAAAAACTTCAGCTTGCTCACTTTTAACTTTACAAAATGAGTCACGCCTGCATGGAAGTGATATATGAAATGTACTAATATTAAATAATTAAACATTAAAAAATAAGCTATTATTATACATTTAATTTATAGTAATGAATAGTAATCTTGTTTTTATTCATCTAACGTGGTGTGGAAGTGTTTTTTTATACTTTTACTTTTTATTTCTATCTTATCTCATCCCCTTTTTATACCTAACTATAATTAGTTCCTGCATGTGACTCAACGCTTCATTGTCATCAAGTGCACAAGTACTTGTGACTAAACTTAAACATCATCACCATCATTAATAGTTCGCACTTCACCTACTTTATGTATTTCTACGATCATCACTAAGTTATGGATATTTTTGCTTCAATATTTTGGGTTTTTATATATTACTTTTATTTAGGAATATTCAAAAAAAATCAGCAAACCACTAAACTATCATGAATCTATCAAATTGAATCGATGAATTGGTGAACCGAATTGAATGATTTAGCAAATGAGAAGTTTTTCACTAGAGTACTTAGCTTTCAGTTCTATCAGTTCTAGACCGATTCGATCCCTGACAAAAGCATCAGTGAACCACCCGATCAAATTGAATCGTTGAATTGGTGAACCGAATTGCATGATTTAGCAAGTGAGAAGTTTTTCACTAGAGTATTTAGCTTTTAATTCTAGACCGATTCGATCCTTGACAAAACCATCAAACCATCAATAAACCACCCGATCGATTATATATATATATATAATCATATTATACAACCCATAACTTGCTTTTAGTTCAAATTCCACTCCAAGCCCACACGCCACACGCCTCGGCTTGCCCTTTTCCACTTCCACTTAGGGCATCGCTAGTGCCACTTGTCAGTCCGTCATCACATTGGATCTCTTACCCTGTGTATATAAGAAAGGAAAAAGAAATGAGAAAAAGGAAAGAGAAAAAATATTGGAAAGAAAAACTCAGAAAGAAAAATTTTCAACTTTTCAATTTTTCCTTCAAATCGGCATCTACCCAATTTGGGCGGAAAACGAATGCTCACTGCCTTTTTCTATTCTTCACAAGCGAACGATGCTCACCGCCTTATCGTTTGCTTCACCTTTTGCCTTGCAACTGTTTGCCTCATCGTCGCACCTCGCTGTCCCACCTGCATGCCCGCCTCGCCCTCGGAGTTTCGCAAGACCACAACCTCTTGTTCGCTTGTCTATGTCCACCTCGTTGCCAGCTCGTTTGCCTCGTCCGCTTCATCACTAGCTCGTCCACCTCGTCGCCATCCCAATCTCCCTACTCGTCCACCTCATCATCATTGCCTCGTCGCCAACTCATCTGCCGCATTGTCGTCCCAAACTCCCTGAGCTGAGTACCTCATCACCGTCCCGATCTCCCTACTCATCCGCCTCGCGCGTCCGCCTCGTCGCTAGCTCATCCGCCTTTTACTTCTCTGCATCCGCCTCGTCGCTGGCTCATTTGCCGCCTCGTCATAGGCTCGTCCACCGCCTTGTTGCAAGTCGTCTGCCTCATCGCTGCCTCAACTGCTGCTTGCTGCTTTTGATTTTTTTTTTTTTTTTGTCACGTGATTTACACGTAACTCGTTTTCCCTTTCACGCTTTTTCCTTCTCTTGTTTTCTTTTCTCTCTCGTGACTTTCTTCTCTTATATACACAGCATTAGTTTTCTATGGTCCTTAGCATCAACAGAAAATATTTGTCAATCAAAATCGGACAAGCCTATATATAACCCTAGTAATAAACTCTACTATACTTATATTTACCTCTATTGAGCTATATGTCATAGTCTCTCATCTACAGTAGCTTGAATTGAAAGTTGTTTATTATCACAAATAGGAAGGGGGGAGGGCAGGGGTTGAGCAATTGGTATTATTGATTATCAAATTTAGAATCTAAATTTTTATTACTATTACCTAACTAATTTAGAAAATTACTTAATATTAACCAAATCTTTACTAAAGCTATCGATTTTACCATCTACTTTTATATTATTAAAAGCATATATTATTACAAAACCAAACCAATTACCGAATTAAAAATTATTATTATTATTATTATTATTATTATTATTATTATTATTATTATTATTATTATCATTATATATTATTTCAGTAATTTTGATAAATTTAATAAATTACTTTTTACCCTTACTATTACTAAAAATCGAATAGCAAAGAATGTCACCGTTACCAAATTTACAAATTTTTTCAATATAATTGTTAAATTAAGTTTTTATCAGTTTTTTTTCTCACCCCTAAATGGTGATATTTAGCCTCGTTGATTGGACTTGTCACCTCAGTATTACGGTATGTCTAAAATGGTTTGGTTGTCATGTATTGGACAGTCGATCACTTAAAACAATAGATTGACTTGTCTAGATATCTTACCCAAAATTGCCCTAGGAGCCTACTTGCTTCACTAAAACTATCCAGTAAGCATGTTAAATCAGGCCTCTATCAGGATGAGCTTGCCTAATTGACAAGTAAACAATTGAGTGTACTCAATTAGCTCTACTGAGTATGATTGACAGATCAGGTAGTTCAACTTAGGAACACTATATCAGACTCACTTCTTAGTTTTAGGGACTACTTTGCACACTAATGTGGAATAAAATTTTTCTTACAAACAAGCTGTTAATTGGTTGTTGCAGAAGCATAACATAAAATCAATTGTGCAAATTGCACAGCAATAGCAACAATGATCCTACATAGGAAATTGAAGTACCTCGTGCACAATGGCGGAAGGTACTGCAGAACCAATAAGAGCAGGCGAAGAACGACGCCTGATATTATCAATTCTTCCTCTTCTAAGGGCTTCTGGATTTATACCTGCCTTGTGAGCTGCGACAACCCCTATAGCTTCCCAGTAGTTTTGGACTTTCAACTAAAAAGTCAAATCATTTGATGGTTTAAATACCCGGTTCAATAGACAAGAAGAACGAGACACGGCTATAAAAAATGCCAAACATACCGCTTTCATGCCGAACTTCTCAGGTGTATCATTCAGCACAGTTTCATTCTCCTGAACCACAATTATCAGAGGCTGCAATGCAATCAAAACCCAATATCTTTTACACATCTGCAAGCAATAAAGAATGAAATACACGATAATCTAATACATTTGTTTTACTTTTGCTACTAATTTTGACATGTTAAAGATAGAATATGTGGAGAAAGAACTTGCATGGCGAAGTGTACAAACACGTAACTTGATACGCCAGCAGACATGCATTTTGAAATATTAACCAAAGTTATTAATGGTAATAAGCTCGTTTAGTCTTATCAACCAATACAACTATCATTTCAAATCGGAACACGAATTGGTGTCACAGACTCCATCGTTAGACTTGGCTCCATCTTAAAGCTCAAAGTCCCTAGTCAATAGCTTGTGAGATATACTCTAGCAGCTCACATAACGTATTCTATTGTTATGAACTAACCATTGCTCAATAAGTTCGAGACCAGGAGGGATCAGATCAGAGACTATAAAGCAAAACCAGTGTACACATGTTAACTTATATAAGGTAAGATTATTGTCCTCCTACCTCAGACGCGGGGGACTAAATTGGGTGGCCTAATCTAAATATTAAATAATAAAAACTTAAATTATGTTAGTTTGACGAACTTACTATGGCTCAGAACAAATGGTACCTTTGATAACATTGGATAGAATTATCATTCACTATAAAAAAAAAACACGTGAAATTGATACCTCGGAATTTTTTGAACTAGCAAATGCAAGAGCAGCATCTCCTCCACAAGCATCAGCCGGAAGAATAACGCTGTCCACGTCTCCCGCTCCTATGTATCCATCATTGTATGATCCGTTTGCCCTCGTCACATATTGGGGAGCAGAACTTAGTCCAGCAAGCACACAAGGCAAGAATGTGTAACCAATCTATTGTATATAGAGTTATTGAAGATTAGGTATACAACTGTAAACATAGTAACTAAATCAATCAGAACCAACAATTGCAAGATGCAAGATAGTGAAAATTGAGCAGAAAAACGGAGATACGAGTTTAGGCAATAAAAATACATTGTCACAAAAATTTAGTGAAAGGAATGCAAAACATGTCAGGCTTCACAAAATTGCATGAATTTAGGATCTACTAAGGACTAAGGTCTAGATTGGACGTAGTCAGTATGTCCTATTGGAACAACTTTTTTCAGCGGACACCATGAACACTCAAGATAAATATGCCTCCGCCAAACTCAATAGACTATTAGAATAATCATGTAAAAAACAATTAAAGATGTAAAATAGATTCAGTAAAATAATCCAATATAATTCTCTTTTTCTTTCCTTCATGTTGCGAAGAACAATTGAAAAATAGAATAACAGAATTTCTCCCATGGTTTTGTATCATTATTCTTCTCAATTTCCTCTCATATCCAATAAAATGCGTCTATTCATATAGCAGTTAAGATACTACAAAGTGACACATACAATGAATCAATCACCAATCATTATTCATAAATCAGTTGCAGAGGCCTACATAAGATTTTCCCAAGTGGTTTATGCTTCAACGCTGAGTGAAAAAGAGCTCGCTGTAAATCAACTTTCCTACTACGCCACATATCTACTTATTACTCTTAGAAAACATGTTAGTTACAAAAGGTGTACGAGGTTCATGAAAATCCTATTGGTGTAAGAAACCAGGATGATAACAGCAAAATTAGTAGTAACATCTATCTACCTATCAAGATTTAGCATTTTCTCTACTCACCTCTTCAGCAGCAGATTTAGGCGACACTGAAGAACTTATTGAATCAGGCAATAGTGCAGGTGCATGAGCACAAGGTATCTGAAACTCCCTCACCACAAGATGGCTGATAATTGCTTCGACTCCAGCCAAAGTATCTACGCCCTTTAGCATATTTAAGATAACGTTAAAACAAGTTGAAATATGCCCAACTGTATGCCTAAGACACTGTAAACTTAAGCATTTAGGATGTCATTTCATTAAACCTCAGTTAATTGTGTGAGCTAGTTGATTTGTCTCCAGAATGAGTAATGACACTACAATTCAGGATCATAAACATAATAATATGACAAGAATCAAATAGTGAAATAACAATTATAACTTATGATGATTCTATCAGAGGCCCATGGCAAAAGCAAGGATGCGATAAATCAACCTCATCAAAGAGACCAGAAATAAGAAAATTACCTTTCCTTGTCGGTAATCTTGAATTCCTTCATCATCTTCTGGAAAACGCCCCACTACTGCCACCGCATTTATTTTTGACTTGCTAAGTAGAGAGTGCACAGCTCTTAACAGTGAATCAGGATGCTGAATCCTTCCTGTCGATTTCCCACAGTTTGGATCAATCCATTTCTCAACCTACAGAGGGTGATAAATGTTCAGCCGGAAAACTTTGCTTCTTTCCTTCACAAAAGGGATCCATCAATAATCCATACGGTTAAATTAAGTGGTACTACTTGTATAAGGACAATTGAAGGTAGAAGCATTTAATTCAAAGTGAAAATTTATAACATTAACTACCATAAGCTTAAGTAAGAAAGTAAAATTTGATCAATATAAAATTCACACTGAACTTATTAAGTTGGCAGCCGTTGGAAAGTTATGTCAGAATTCCACATTGAACAAAACCAAAATTTTTATACCTAAATTAAATTATATACGTTGAATAGTTAAATGAATAGAGATCAGACAGATATATTTGCGGTTTATATGCCAGTCTCTCTAGTTTAAAATCTCGACATATCTTATGCAGGAAAAGCAGAACCGTAGTGAAGGAGATCGTTTTGACCCACTAAACTTCAGAAAATCAAATTTGCTCCTAAAGTTAACACTATTCGCTTGAGGGAGTTTACCTAATAGTTAACTGAATAGAGATCAAACAGATATATTTGCGGTTTATATGCCAGTCTCACTAGTTTAAAATTTTGACATATCCTATGCGGGAAAAGCAGAACCGTAATGAAGGAATCGTTTTGACCCACTAAACTTCAGAAAATCAAATTTTTGCTCCTAAAGCTAACACTACTCGCTTGAGGGAGTTTATCTTTAACTACTTAAACTCTCTTTAATTGCTGACAAATGGTTTAAATCCTTGTGCAGTCAGATAGAAAGAAATTAAAGTCCCTGGATTCACCACTTACCCTTTTTTAATTAAAAAATAGAGCTCCATTAGGAACTTGCAAATGCCACTAAATTTCATCTGAAACTCACTGTAAGCTGACTACGACACATTAAGACAGAGTATAAGCATTAAGCAGCAACATTATGATGAAGATTGGTAATGCTATATTCAGGGTCAAAACTGTTCGATATACTTGCAGTGATTGGATTTCGTAATGTAATTCCGTACACTACATAAGGATGCATAAGGAACACCTTATTCTTACATCATAGTTCCTCAGTCACTGATAGTCAAAGTTTAACAGAATCAACTGCATCACAAGAACACCAATAAGATTAATAGTTTTAATTTTGGTCTTTTCCCACGAGAAAAAGTTGTAAAGGGGAATAAATAGTTTGTTCTAAAATATGAAGACCTACTGCTTTCTTTAACCAAGTTGGATTAAAAGATGATGCTTGTGATTCATTAATACCGAAAGGTAGGATACATATATAAATTTCCACTTGCAGAAATAAGCAATGTTGCACTCTACATATAATAACTCAGAAATTCCTTCGTAAACTCAAGGTAACAATGTTGAAGCAACTGAATTTGATACGCCCCCATAATTTACAATTAAGATAAGTCATTTGTTGCACATAGAAGTTTTGTTAGTTTGCAAGTGAGAAGGTAAAACACAAATAATGATGATAATTGAACTCGGCATAGTTGGGCATATCATATTTTAATTGGGTTCTATTTTATGGGTGCAGGCACCTAGTACCCTGTACCTGATATTTGATTTAAAAATAAATAAATAATATTTTTATTATTTAAAATATATTAATAAAATAATTGGTATATAAATATATTAATTCTTATAATTTATAAAATTATACCTAATAGAATAATTTATATTATAAGAAAAGAGAGGAAAAATATAGATGAGAATCATAATGATATTATATTGACAATAGATTCCATCAAATAATATAATAAATGTAACCTGTGTACAAAGTTTTGAATTAATAAATAGTAATTATCATTTACTATATATATGACTATATCTATTTTGATTTATTCTAAAATAACTAATCATAATATTACTATTTCTAAAACTCCTCAAGTTGGAGTATATATGATAATTATAACCAATTTGAGATAAAGATATGGTTGTAGAAGAAATGGTAACATAGGTTGAGAGTAAGGTTTAAAAAACCGATATTAGACATGGTACTAGTCCATGCTCGGACTAGTGTGGCATCGCTTGTACGAGGCGATACGATCTAAAATTTCAATCCTTGGTTGAGAGGCATTATAAAAGAAAGAGGCAAAGATAATGAAGTTGGAGAAGAGGCTAGAGACATAAGTTCAGTAACGGAGGCAAGAACATCTTGCTAAGAGTAGTGGCAAAGGAAACAATATTGCATAAGAGTTTGTGTAAATTTTGAAAGCATCAATAAAGGTAGTAATGTTGGTTAAAAGCACACTAGAGAGAAAAAGAGAATAGTGCAAAAGACTATATCACTAATCTTGATAATGAGTAGTAACAACTAATATCTAGAATTAGATACCACACAATCTTACTTTTCAAAGATAACATCTTTTCCTTTAGAGAGATAAAAAGCTCTTCAATTGGAGAGGTTTTAAGATTTTAAGAGAATATGCACAAGAATATTTGCTACCGATAAAATAATGTGTTGAAGATAATAGAAGAAGAGATTATTGTGAATAATGTTGATAGTGATGAATAAAATAAATAGTAGTCATAGAAGACGAGAGTGTCCTCATCGAAGCTGACCTTGGTCATGCTCCTTGATGAACTGTAGTCACAAGGGTTTGAAGAAAACTTTGCTCTAATGATATTATATTGAATACATTCATCAAATTACATTGTAATGTACCCTCTGTAGAGGTCTTGAATATAAAAACAGTAATTATTATTTACTATATACAAACCTATATATAATTTGACTCATTCTAATATTATTACTTCTAACGATTTAAAATTTCTTTTATTTGGTTATGTACTCGTTTAAATACTAGAGTGTTTGGGTTATATAATAGAGTACTTAACTCAAGTTTAGGTCAGGTTTGAATATTAAATTTTTATAATTGAGTCAAGTTCAAGTATCAAATACCCGACTCACTGTCATCCCTAAACACAAGTAGCTAAATTTCTTTATCTATGTGAGAAGGTAGCACCAAAGTAGCTAGGTATAATATGTTTAAGCATAAATAATTTGTGTTATTACTTTGCATCCAAGTGATAAAAGTTGGCACTTGCTTATGCTAAAATAGGAGAGAGTCACTTAAGTAGTTAAGTGTCATCTATCCATACATGCTTATCCATGAGTGAGGCACAGAGCAGTGGAGTGTTAGCTGTCCATGCACACGTTATAAGTTGTTTCAATTTGTCTAAGATGGCAATTATAAGAGAAAGGAAAAGAAGTTGGATAGAATGATAAAAGCGTTGAGTTGAAAAGAAAGCATCCTAGGTTATGGTCCCACCACATTTTCATAGTGTAGTATAGTCCAATAAATTGATGATGTCAAATTCTAAAAATGTTAGGACCTGCCAAGCCTACTCAATTTAGGCCTCATTAAATCCATGCTCATTAGAGAAGATGATTGTACCACTGTATAAGGGTCCTTGCCACTTATAATAAGAGGAAGGCCTAAGGTTTACCTATGTGTCTTTATTTAAATTAAATTTGAATTATAAGATAGTGAACAATAAAGGGTGCAACATAAATATGATGTGAGTGGTTAGCCATACCATTAATGGAACATGGCATTTGCAAATGGCATCCAGTTGGTATAGTGGGCAAGCATCACTCTCATAATTTGCCTTCCTGCAAGGGTAGTTGGATGGCAAGTTAGTTGTCCAATAGGCAATTAGCCCCATTTTGCTGGGCTTGACTTTATGTCCCCATCCACTAGACAAAGTAGAAATCGCTATGGTGCTTGGCTTGTTGACTTTTGGATGTCCTAGTGATTCGGGTTTAGCTTGACTTCAATTTTTCTTAGCACTTAAGGTTTGGGTCCTTGGAATATTTTAGCACTCAAGGCTTAGACTGGCCTTTAGATGTCTTAATGCTTAGGCCCATAGACGTAAGAACTCAACGCTAGACACCAACATAGACCTTAGGCTCTAGCCATATCAAACTTCTGGCATGTCATGGTCCAACTACTTGGGTGCTAGGTTTAGTTGGGCTTCATATATTAGATTTTACCCATATCAATTGGCCTCTCCACGTGGAAGCAATTGAGAGAATGTTGTTACTATTTTCATGCTTTTATAAGGATGGACTCATGGGCTCCTTCCACTTCTTGGGCTTGTTAGGTAAACCATGAAATACAACACATGAGCAACTTATCATCACCTTGCTACATTACCATAAGAGCTTAGTCTTGCAAATAATACAACTTACTATAGTTCTTGAAGGTTGTCACCTTGGCTAAAGGAGATAACAGTGAACAATGAACCCCATGGATCAAGAGAATCACTTATTTGCATAGCACAAAGTTAGGGGATTGGTCCAACATATGATCATGTCAGACATCTTGAATAGCATCTATGTTTTTGGAAGGCATGGAAGTGGTCCTTGTCTCCTTGAAGGACTAAGGTGTTGTTGTAGGACTTCATGCTGGGGTTCTTGAACTTGCTCATGGTTTGCTCAACTAGGGGGCCTAAGTTGAAGGGAAAACTATAATGTATTTTGACTTGAGAATATAAATTTTGGTAGGTTGTGAGCTACATGCCTATGGTTGCTCAAATAACTCGACTTTGGGCACATCTTTTGCCACTCGCAAATTGGCCATTGAATGAGTCCAAGTGCCATTGGTTGGCAATGACATCAAAGAGATATTTAGACTTATTCTAGTAGTACCATTACAATTGTTCATTCAAGCACAATTTCTGATATAGCAAAGGCGGCTGACCTTTAGTGCACTTGAGCTAAACGAGCATACAACCCTTCTAGAGGACACAATACAAGGCCCCACATGTTTAGGGTAATAAGTTCACCAACATGCTTAGAAGACCAAGAAAGAGCGTGCTAATATGAGAAGGTCAAATTTTATAGTCATCTATAGCAAGGGTCAAAGTTGACTTATTCATGCACCTTGTTGGATGCAAGCTTGTCTAAAAAGATGATTGCACAATTGTCTCGAAGGTCCTTGTCTCTTGCAAGAAAAGGAGTTAGGACTTTAATTAAGCATTCGTCAAGATAGTCAAATGACAAACAATAAAGGATGTAATGTAAATGTGTTTTCATTGATTTATGGGGAAATAAGTGTAGCGCAACTTACGTAGAAATAATATTGCTTAGAGTACCTAGAGAACCCACCAAAGGATTATATATTGTGGTATACTTGTTAACATCAACTAGACATGTTGTGGATGGAACATAGTATCTGTTAGGACTCACGAAATGAGTCCTCCCTCAAGTCATCACAAGGGCGACGAGTTCCTCTCCAAAGAGACACACAAAAGTAAAGTAAACCCTACCTACCTTCCTCCTCCCCTCACCCCCTCTTACAAGAACCTCTCAACTTTCCCCCCGGGCCTAGGCTAAGGCCCAATCATTATTCTACTCCTAATGTAAATGTGCGGCTCAGTCCGTAATAGATGTCTCCTCCTTCAAGAAGTCTTATCCTCAAGACTTGTGTCAAAGGCTAGCAGTCACCCTAGATCATCTCTAGGAGGGATCTCCATCGCTCTTCCCTCATCAACAAGGTCCCAGTCCTCATCCTCTACTAAGATCATGAGTCTCAAATCCTTGTTGGCGCAGCGGTGCATTGGGTGGTAGGGCTGATCGCACCTGAAACATAAGCTCTTTTCTTGTTTAGTCTTGAAATCTTGGTAAGAAAGATATCTACCTCCTCGGTTCTTATCGGGTGCATGACTTCCCTTTGAAGCTTTACGACTGATCTCCTCGCTAATTAGTGGTTGAGGTCGGCTGTCCACAACAACACTGACCTTGGGCGAAGCAGTGCCCCCTAACTTATCTTCCACATTGGTTCTAGCTCCTCCTGCATTATGCCACTCTGTTCTTGTTGTTGTCGGTTGCGAAAATATACTCGGGTATGCGAGGAAATACCAGTCTTCCCTCCTACCGTTACCTTGGCGGGCCGATTACTACTTTCCTTGCCCGTTAGAACTCCTTCAAATTTTTTTGTTAATTGTATCGCCTTCCTCACCGTTGGAAGGCTAAAAGTACGCACCCACCTCCTAATCTCTTCCTGCAATCCATTGAGAAAATAACCCATATACTGTGACAGGGTAGTCGGGGAAGCCTAGCCACCAGTCCTTCAAAAGTTTCCACAAATTCATCGACATCTCATAGGGGTTTGGTGCACTGCTCTCGTTAAACCGCTCCATTAATTCCTCTTTCATGGTTCTCACGTAATATCTGGTTCCCTTTTCCAGTTTCCATGCTCACAAAGGCCCTAAGGGATGTGCTGTGTGTTAGGGATTCCTTGCACGTTGAAGTATTGCTCAGCTCTCAAGATCCACCCAAGAGGGTCCATCTCATCAAAAGTGGGTAATTCCACTTTGCGACACATCAATCGACGCTCTTCGTTGTTAGGTATTCCCCAATCCTCAAATGTCATCGCCCCTTGCCCCCTCAGGCCTTCGCATAGTTTCTTCCCTACGATTATTCCATTTGGCCCTTCCAATCCCCGCTGCCGGCTCCCACTGTGGCCGTGAACCACCCTCCTCCGGGGCTAGAATGGGCTCATCCCTCCAATCGCCCATTTGAACTTAAATGGGAGCAGACCTCATGTGCCCTCGTAGAGGTGGGGGAAAAGGATTGGTATTCCCCTCAGCCATTTTTTCTTTCATGAATGTGGCAAACAACTCCCTCGGCTTTCGCATATCTTCTTTTAATATCCTTCTATCCTCATCAGCTGCTCGTAGTCTCTCTTCATTTGCCGTCATCTCAGCCCGCTGTTTCTCTTCCCCCACTACCAACTCCGCTATTGATTTCTCCAACGCCTCAAATCGAGCCTCGAGCATGTCGCAGCCATCCCCAGGCAATCGCCTAGTCCTCCCTTCAAGACTCAATCAACTGTACGATGTCGCTGCCAACGGTAGAGCTTCGACCGCCAGATGTTGCCGCTGGTAGGAAGGGTCCCCGCTTCAGGTGATGTGGGCGGACAGGGCCCTGGCTCCAGATACAGCTGCCGCCTCCAACTCTTCATCGGTGGGTATGGTTGCCGCATTCTTCTCCGCGACCTCAGCGCTGCCTCCGCACGACGTTGCAGCTGGCAGGGACTGCTGAGCGCGCGCGTGAAGGATTGGCGGAAAACGTCTGCTTCCTCTCGAGGGAACTTCCATTGGTAGGAAGGGTCCCCGCTTCAGATGCTGCCGGCGGACAGGGCCTTGGCTCCAGATGCCACCGACACCTTCTTTGCCCATAGTAGCAAGCCCGCTTGCTGGTAAGCTTCGTCCACAAGGATTGCCGCCTTCCTCTGCCACGCGAGTCGACTGAAGAGTTCGACTCGCCCCTAGTTTCCTCCTCTGCCCGATTATAGCTCCTGACGCAGACGGAGGGTAGTGCCCGTGAGCTGAGCCGCCTCCACCATAGATACCGCGTTGTCGGCTCCTTCCCACACCCTCGTGCTTCCGTGGACAATAGCGCTCAATCGAGCTTCCGAAGAGAGCAGCGCTCTGCCTTCTGCAATGAGGTAGCTTCCCCACGCGACGCATCGACGCCTCCTTCCGCCTCACGAACGAAGCGTCATTACCGCGTCGTGGTTCCCTGTCAACGATGCCGCCGCTCATTACAAGCCCAGCGCCACGCGAACTGATGTCCTCTGTACCCAGCGGAAGAAGTCTTCACGTTCGACGCTACAAACTTGCGCCCGATGAATAGCACCACACGAAGCAGGCTCCCGCAGTCGCCCCAGTAGAATCCGGCAGGTCGGACCACTGTTAGGATTCACGAAATGAGTCCTCCCTTAAGCCACCACAAGGGCGATGAGTTTCTCTCCAAAGAGACACAAAAGTAAAGTAAACCCTAGCTACCTTCCTCCTCCTCTCACCCCTTCTAACAAGAACCTCTCAACTTTCCCCCGGGCTTGGGCTAAGGCCTAGTCATTATTCTACTCCTAATGTAAATATGCGGCCCAGTACGTAACAATATCTATAGTATATAGTTGGTATGGCATACTTGAATGCTCTCATGATTTGTTTTATTGTGATATGGGCAGAATATCAAGGTAGGTATAGGCTTAGTTAACCTCAGAAGTTCTTAGACTTTAGGTGTCACCGAATTCCAATCATGTTAGGCTTTTGTCATGTTGAGGTCCATTTACTTGGGTGTTCGATTTAGGTTTGTACCCATAATAACCACCATAATTCTCTAGGAAGACACAACATCAAGAATCACTAAAAATATAGTCAAAAATCCTAAACATGCATGCAATGGCCACATTGACTATTGGAAATTAAATGAAGTGCATCCTGCTATAGTAGTTAGGTTTCAAGAATGATCATAAGGGCAACAATATTACCCTAACTCAAGGTTTGTAAAGCCATCTGGACTGGCCCGATCCACGCTTAGACCAGTCCCGGATGAAAACCAATGGAACTGGGTAGAGTAGCGGAAGAAGAAAGAATAAGAAGAGGAGGAGAAAGCAAAAGAAAAAAAAGAAGAAGAAGGAGGGAATTGTTTGCCGCTCGCATGCTTGCATCCACCAATAGGCTCTTCTTCTTTCTGTCCTTCTTCCTTTCCTTCCTGTCATCTTCTCCTCCTCCTCCTTCTCCTTCCTTCTTCTTCTTCTCCTTTGCCTTCTCCAGCTCGATTCCGATGCTCCAGTGCTCTGCCCCTTGGTCCAGTCCGGACCTTCATGAAAAACAGGCAGGTTCAAATCGATTTTTAAAACATTGCCCTAACATTTTTTATATGAAGAGAAATAGAAAGAAAGGCATAGAGATTTACATACTTGGTAGTAGCTTGTCACCACAACCAAAGTTGTAAAATGGCTACAATGGCCATGCTACTTTGTGCGGTAGGTAAGAGGACTACAACTAGAATCTAGAGAAGAGACGAGAGCGAGGAATGACTAGGACTTGCAAAAAGTTGATTTGATATAAGTTGAACAGAAAGAAATGATTCTAGTGATTCATTTGTACCAAGAGATTACTTACACATATATTTCCACCCACATAAGGCATATAAAAGTAAGCATCAAGGGACTAAACATGCAGTAATAACTCTAACTTATAATTATGAATCAAATCATTGTAGCATTTATCATTTCGTCATGTTATA
Source organism: Costus lasius (assembly GCA_027563935.2). Classification (NCBI taxonomy): domain Eukaryota; kingdom Viridiplantae; phylum Streptophyta; class Magnoliopsida; order Zingiberales; family Costaceae; genus Costus; species Costus lasius. The sequence goes on from CM050446.2 coordinate 122,724,951, forward strand.
CTTGATAATAGAAAATTGTTGTAGTTTAGATCATTAAAGATAATTAGGGCTTTATTTGAGGTTGTTGTGTTATTACTATGCTATGAAAGAAAGTGTTATTTCATAAAGTAATGTGTTTTAAAGTAGAAAACAACTTGGTAACACATCAAGAAAAACTAATGTCAATGGAAAAGGAGCTTTGTTTGGAATTGTTATCTTGTTACTACTATGCTGTAAAAGAAAGTGTTGTTTTAGAAAGTATTATGCTTTTAAGTAAAAAAAATGTTCGATAACTCACTAAAAATAGACTATTGTTAATGCAAAAGTAGCTTTATTGGGGTTGTTGCTTTGTTACTACTATGATGTGGAAGAAAGTGTTGTTTTAAAAAAGTTGTATTTTTAAGAAAAAAATTATTTAATAAACCATTGATTTAACTACTATAATGCAAAAGCAACTCTAACAAGTGTTTGGTTAGAAATTTTTACAAAGTGATATTGTTTCGTTAAATGATAAATTAGGTCATTATTTTAGTATTAAATTTTATCATCAATAAGTATCATATTTGTTTAATAATTATAAGATATACAAAAAAATATTTACTACCTATTTGCTAACTTAATATGGGAAGATATACTTTGATACAAAGTAAAATTTTATTATTAATAAATTTCATACTCGTTAAAGAAGCATTTTCACTATCTTTTTCATTATAAAAAATATATATGTTCAAATCATGGATTTAATTTATTAACTATATTTTATAAAAATTTAAGAAAGAGATTTTCTCTATAAATAAAAATCACCTATTCACAATTCATATATAATAAAATAAAGAGAGATGAAATAGAACACTCTACTCTTAGGTTTAGTTATTTTATATTTGGTGTTTTATAGTGCAACATTTTGACAATATCATCCATAAAGATCACGATGTTGAATGTATTTTACGATTGAAGGTAAAATTAAAATTATTTGGGAGGTGTGCTAAGATAATAATATTATTTTAATTGATATTATATTATTAATTTGGTTTGAAAATTTTAATTGATATATTATGATTTCTCATTATGGAGCAGCATCAACTAGTCGGGAGATCTTAGTGGGCAACGTGAGTTTTTTTAAATTTGTTGTGAGGTGCTATTTCTCATAAAAACATCTCCAACCTATTGTCTAAACAAGCACCCTAGGTTGTCGTAGGTTTAAAGCACAACATGCTATATTTTCTTTTACCAAACATCTATGCTTTTGGGTGCTGCACAGTAGTAGCACAACGGTTGCAAAGAAGCCTTAAGTAGGAAAAGAATTTGCGGGTAACATAATTAGGGATGTCAACGGGTCGGGTACCCGCCCTTTTTGGCCAAACCCGAACCCGACCCGACCCGCCCCAAACCCGAACCCGGCTAAACTTGAGTTGGGTATTTAAACTGGTACCCGCGGGTATCCGTTTAAATTAAAATATTTATTTTTAAATTATTTTTATAAAATATAATTATAAAATAATAATAATAATAAATATATTTATAAAAAATCATTTTATTATATAAATATATATATATATATAAATATAAATATATATTTTTTATTATATATAATCGGGTATCGGGTACCCGCGGGTACCCATGGGAGTAAACCCGAACCCTACCCGATTAGCTAATCGGGTACCCAAACCCACCATAAACGGGTCGGGTACCCATGAAGACGGGTACCCATGGACACCCCTAAACATAATAGAAAACCTATGTCATGGAAGCCTAGTACCATATTTTACACGTAGCTTGTAATCATCAGCATGTGCAGGAAAAAAGCATAACATATGTCGTTTACTATGCATACCTTTAAAGGAGAATCAGTAACAATGTATTCCACGAGAGGCAAGCCTAATGAAGCTCTAACAGCATCTGCAACCTGTAAATGGCAGATTCGAAGCTCCTCCTCTATTCCAGCATCAAGTACCATACCTATCTGCACATGAAATGGAGAAACTTCTGAGTCTTCTGGCCAATGAGAACATTTAAAAAGAAAATTGTTGGGTACTTTAAAAAGTATGTAACTATCCAGTATTTATGCCAATAGTTTATTCCTGACTGGCATCATCTGCACCATCTATATGTGGTTAATTTTGTTTAAGTATTTAGAGAAACCACACTGGCTAATTTATCCACAGATTTGTTACTTTTTTTCAATAAAAAACAAAAAAAAATCATTTGCCCGATTGAGAGTAGCAAATATGATGACTGGAGATTGTGAATGAGGAGAAAACTTGAGGAAGATCTGCCATCTGTCGTAGTACAGAGAAATCTAAAACAACGTTAAGAGGAATCTTCCTAACATATATTTACGGAAATGAAAAAAGGAATTTTGAAACTCATCAGATACATCATCATTCACCAAGATCATTATCAGATATCAGAAGACAATGAGGGTGAAACAGATAAACAAAATTGAATGATAGAATGATCTGGATTGTCACTTCATCAAACAGAAAGAAATCAACAAGATGAGAAGTTGTCAGAATCAAGGTTTTAAGTATTGCTCAACTGTCGAACCAGTGTGTATCCATTCATAGTACTGAGCAGTACAGAGTAATATTTAAATTCTTGGTTGGAACACATCTTTTATTATCACAGTGCTATGAGAAAATGTAGGAAATTAACATGAGATTTCCTACCATGTGGAAACTCAAAGGGGCCTAGTACCATGTGGAAACTCAAAGGGGCCTATCCTTTAGTCAATATTGGATCCGAGTTCTTTGCAGCCATGTTTGAACAAAGATTATGAATATGTTTTGAACAAGGACCAAGGAAGACATTCGACCACTATCAACAATTAAACAATAAAATATTAATTATTGTCCTGCAAATGCCGAGATCAATAAAGTGGCAGCATGGATTAGATACCAGGTCTCTTTGGATTAGATACGATTTCTTTGCAGCCAAGTTTGAACTGAGATTATGAATATGTTTTGAACAAAGGCCCAAGGAAGACATTCGACCACTATCAAAAATTAAACAATAGTCTCTTAATTCTCGTCCTTCAAATAGTCTCTTGAGAAGTGCAGGTGACAAGATATGAAAAAACATAAAGGTTGATCACCACAAAGCACAATGCCAAAGACGAATCAGTACTGAGATTTTCCAGATGTTTAATTTCAAGATCCCAACTAATTAACCAAATTCATATGATTGAGTACAGATTCAAAGTCTAAATGAAATTTGACCCAAAGTCTTTATAATGTAATCAACAACTCATAACATAAACTATTGTGAATAGGGTCAAAAATCGATTCAAGCAAGTTTTTTGGCTGGTAGACAAACTCAATATAATATCATAATGGCACAGGAATTTGTTGATTCTTTCAAAAGAAGCAAAGAGTAGGAAGATAGCACATGATGATCAATTTAATTTTTTTTAAAAAAAAACCTATTATAGGGTCAATTGAAGTGTCAATTGAAACATATTATATATATTAAATTATATTCAAATAAAAATAAATTATATTATTATTTTCATCCTAAAAGACTTTTTTATTTCCAGCAACATCTTCATCACCATCCATCTTCCTAACTAACTACTCGGTACACTAATCAATATTATATACAGTGTTCCACTATTTCCGCTACAAGCCGAATGCTTAAAATATACAATGCAAAAAAGCTATAAAGCTCCTATAACCACTATTTGACAACACTGAAAATATCAAAAAAATACAGTATGACTTGCTCAAGATAAATATAACATATTTTCTGTGATGTGGCACAGATCACAGATGAACTCTTGATAATGTAGGGAAAACATACCTTATTTTGGTGAACAGGCTGAAGGCTCCACAATCCTTCCGCGAACCTATCAAGTGCATAGCCCTCGACATAAAGCACATTTGGCATTGGCCAATACAGCATAGCCGCATTCAACACCTGCCACATGCACATTTCACAAAAATGATGAACTAATATACACACCTATGTGATGCTCTCTTATTTTTTTTCTTTTGAGAAGCCAGGCAAAGAACCCTAGTAAGTTCATTGGAGAAGCTAAAAAAGTTGCACCTGTATAAAGCTAATAGAGAATGAGCAATTTCTCTTCAGAAAGATGGCATGAAGAAGCAATGAGAAGGTGAAGCCAGGATAATCGTGCATGATTAATGTGGTAGAATATCTTACTACGCAAAAGTTTAACTCATCAGGAACGAAGCATAAACTTAATCGGAGACAATATACATAAGAACGGAATTTAAAACATTCCGGAATTGGGAATAGACCGAAAGGGAGATGAATCAGTACTAACATTGGGATGAGAGATGACGCAGTCTGCAACGGAGGCGAGGGCTCGGGCCACGGGCAAGGCGTCCCCGGCGTAACCTCCGATGGACGCGCCCACTCCGGTGGGCACGATCAGCACTGTTGTGTAAGGCCTCCGGAACTGTGTGCGGGCGGCAAGTAACAGCTATCAAAAAGAACGCCCAAAACAAGTACTCTTGAACAAGAAAGTAACAACGGGATACTTTGGAATGAAACGAGGCAACGGAGCACGAGAGGCGGCGGAGGAATCTCGGCGGCGAACGGACTCCGGAGATGGAGGGAGGAAACGGAAGGGGGCGAGAGGAGAGGAGTGCCATTGGACGGAGTAGGTTTTTTAGGCGCCCTGGGCGCGGGCGCTAACTCAAGGAAGGGATTAGTCTAAAAATATTTTTTATTATTTTTTATTTTTAGAAATGATATATATTTTGTAAGCTATTCAATGATATTAATATTATAGTATTTTATATTACATATACGTATGAAATACATTAATTAATATCATATATAAGATAAAATATATTATTTATATATAATATTGACTAATGTATTTCATATGTATATGTAATCTAAAATAACATAATATTGATATCATTGGATAGCTTACAAGGTATACATTATTTCTAAAAAATAAAAATAAAAATATTTATATTTAGACTAAAAACAAAGAACCTTTCTTTTAGAAGTTAAGCGCCCCAGGGCGCCTAAAAATTTTTTCCCATTGGACGGGCGGCCGCATTCATAATCCAATTCGAACAGTTTCCTACCTAGGATTTAGGAATGCTGGAACGAACGGCGGCATGGATCCGACAATGGGTTCGAGTGGCATTCTTCCCGAACGCAGCAAATATCCATCCACTTCGCCCGCCTTCACAATCACAAACCCGAATGCTAAATAGAACTAGGCCAGTTCAACGAGCATCGAACCTGGCAACGCAGGCCAACAGACACCAACCAGCTTTTTGGAAAAAAAAATCAAATCGAATTGAACTGGTTTGGTTGATTTACCTTTTTTTTCCCTTTCGACTTAAATTAAAATTTTCGAACCCTAAAGAAAATAACTCATTTTATCTAAATTTTTCTCAAACCAATCGGAGAAGTAAAAAAAAAACCTTAATTGTTCGGTTCGTCTCGTTTTGATGAGTTAGAGATAGCAATTTATGACTGTCAGATACATTGATCCTATGGTGGATGATGCACTCTCGATTCCTTTATCGGGAAACGGATCTAACACCGCCCGCTATCCATGAGTTTAAATGGATCCGGTGACAATGGAGTTTGAGTCAAAAAGACCCTCGTGGAATGTGAATTGGACATGCACACTGCCTGCTATTTATTTGGAGTTTGTTCTGCGTCAGCAGTGATGAGATAGAGATTCAGGAACTGTTCGTTCTCCCCTGCCGCATCCACCTCGGATTATGTCTCGTTTCGTCTTCTTTCAGGTAATGCCGAGTACGGAAACGACGGATTAGCGAGGGTTTTGCCTCTTCGTCGATTCGTTTTGAGCGCAAAGATAACAAGTTTTTCTAGTTCTATTTGTTGGTTGTGATGATGATGGTTCTTCATGGCTGGGTTTTAGGGATCAGCAATGGCGCCTCCTATCCTCTCGCTGGCGCTGTGATGAAGCATCTAATAGGTGAGGGGATCCTTAAGCCGTACTCTAGGGTTGTACACAATACTCGATAAAACAGGAGAGAGTCGTGAGACGAGGGAAGAGAAAACGTGTCGGAAAAGCGCAGGGAATCCGGTAGAAAACACGACGAAACAGCGACGAGTTCGATTAGGGCAACACGAATGCGAATGAAGAGAACGACACCCAACTAAGTAATACAGCGCACTAACCTCGTAGCAAATTTAGCGAATTCCTACAGCTCTCTTAACGCGTTTTAAGCTTAGCTTGCGTTGGGGGACTGCGGCTTTGCGAGGTTCAGCTCGCGCGTCTACGCAGCTCGAACAAACCAAGAACAAGAGATACCACGCCTCCGAAGAACGGACAGCCGTGGGTGAAGAAGAAAGGAGAAAGCCAACTCGGTATCAAAGCAATAAAATAGAAAAAAAACAGGTGAACCTAACCCACCGGAGGGTGGGATTTACTTCTTATAAAGCTGGAAACCAAGCCGAGTCGAGATACCGGTCACCGACTCTTACAACTCCGTAGGCGAAGCAACTTCAGCTTCCATACAAGCTGGAAGCTTACTCTAGCTCACCAGGAGATCCCTACCTCTAAGAGAACTGCTCAACACTTAGCCTTCCTCCTCTTTTATAGAATAAGAGGGGTAGGAACAAACAAAACACATAAGAGACAACCTACTCTAACAAACTAAACACTCTTGCAGGCCACTAAAGTGGTCAATCTGCAACTACAAGACAAGGAATAAAAACTACCTAATATTCTCCGAAGCTGGTCGCGCGATCCTGCGTCTTTGTGCGGAGACGGTTTAGACGCGATCGGAGCACATCGCGACAAAACAGCAGAACTTCGATGTCATGGGCTGGGCCACCATTGTCGCGGCTCGGTCCTGGGCCGTGTTGCTAATCAGATTAAGCGGCCCACTTGGTGTTGGATCTTTAGGGGGTTGGTTCGTAGTGCCCTTGGGCTGCGCCACTTCAGTATGGATGGAAAGAGGGCTAATGACGCCCAAGAAACTGTCCAGGGGCTTACTTTGGCGTTGGGATCACCGGATTTCCACCTTGTTGGGCACCTTTGGGTCATCATGGGGTGGAGCAACATGGTAGGGAGAGCGATGCACATCGAAACGGGGTCGTCGGAGCTTGATTTGACCTTCAGGGGCAAACACGGCCTGGCCGTGATGGTGAACACGACCGTGTTCGGAGTGGCTGAAATCCACAGAATCAAGCACGGCTTGCCCGTGACCAGGAGCACGTCCGTGACTGGAGTGACCGAAATCCACAGAATCAAGCATAGCTTGCCCGTGACCAGGAGCACGCCCGTGACTAGAGCACGTCCGTGACTAGAGTGGCCGAAATCCACAGAATCAAGCACGGCTTGCCCGTGACCAGGAGCACGCCCGTGACTGGAGTTGCCGAAATCCACAGAATCAAGCACGGCCGTGCTTATTTCTAGGCACTTCGGCCGAAAGCGGGCACGGTGTGCGGCACGGGCGTGGCGGCAGGCATGTCGGCATTCGCGTCTGTGAGCGAACTCTGGTTGAGGCAAAAATTTCGGGGAAAATTCCTAGGGTCCTGGGGAGTCTCCCCAAGTGTCTTTTGGAGGGATTGGGCCACCCTCAAGTGTGTTCATGGGCCCGTATGCTCCTGCATCAGCTTCCGCTGCGTGATCTGATGAGTTCTCCTTCGGAGAACTAGGGGGGCAGCGGGTCATCGGGGTCAGATGGGCCCTCCAAAGGGCCGTGAAAGGGGAGGGGAGGTCCGCCACGTTGAAGACGGGGTGGATCCCCATGTCCTCGGGCAAGTCCAGAATGTAGGCGTTGGAGCCGATCCGCCGCATCACCGCGTAAGGTCCCATGTAACGCAGCTGAAGCTTAAAATGCGCCCTGTTGGATAGAAGCTCGGGGTGGATAAGCATCCTCACCAGCTCACCTACAAAGAAATGACGTGGCCTATGATGCTCGTTGGCCTTCATTGCATTATGAATATTGCCCGAAAAGATACGACGCCGGACCTCATCATGCAGACTAGCAATATGCTGGGCAAAGGAATATGCATGCGGGGAGAGATTAGACTCCATGGGAAGGTCATGCAGGTCTATAGGTTTACGCGGTTGATGGCCCGAAACGATCTGGAAGGGACTAATACCCGTAGACCTATTAGAAGCACTATTGTACACAAACTCGACCATGGGTAGGATGGAATCCCAAGACCTCGGATGGTCGCCGATGAGACAACGGAGAAGATTGCCCAAACTACGGTTAACGACCTCGGTTTACCCATCGGTTTGGGGATGATAGGCTGTGGAGAATTTCAGAGTGGTGCCCAAGAGGGCCCATAGTGAGCGCCAGAAGTGGCTCACAAAACACGTGTCGCGGTTGGACACGATGGTGGAGGGAAGGCCATGGAGGTGTACAATCTCATGGACAAAAAGATGTGCGACGTGAGAAGCATCCGCAGTGCACGAACAGGGGATAAAGTGGGCCATCTTTGAAAACCGATCAACAACAACGTAGATCGAATCGAAGAGGGAGGCGGTCCGAGGCAACCCAAGGACAAAATCCATGCTCAGGTCATGCCACGGGCCGCTGACCACCGGCAATGGGGTATAGAGACCCGTGTTCGAAGGGCGGGGCTTGGACAACTGACACGTACCGCAATGACGCACAATGCGCTCAACATCCTTACGGAGGGAAGGCCAAAAGAGGCATTCCTCCGCCATCTCAAGGGTCTTGTCGTGGCCATGATGGCCGGCGACGCCACCCGCATGAAGCTCGAGCAAAAGATGATCTCGAAGCGAAGAACGGAGAATGCACAAACGATTCCCCAAGAAGTGGTAACCCTCGCACAATTGGTAGGGGGAGTCGGGATCAGTGGACTCGGTCAAAGCGGCGTAGAGGGCGCCAAAATCAGAGCAAGTGGTGTACTCCTCTTTGACATGGTCAAAGGTATTGACGCGAGTGCGCATCATGCATAAGAGGGTCCGGACGCGACTCAAGGCATCTGCGACGACGTTCTCCTTACCCGCCTTGTGGTTAATCACGAAGGAATACTGTTGTAGGTACTCGACCCACTTAGCATGGCGGGCACCCAACTTCTTTTGGGCATTAAGGAAGGAGAGGGCTTGATGGTCGCTATACAACACAAACTCGCGGTGGAGGAGGTAATGCCTCCACTGCCGGAGGGACTGAACGATCGCGTAGAAACTCCTTGTCGTACGTGGAGTAACGCTGTTGAACCGCATTCAGTTTCTCGCTAAAGAAAGCCATGGGATGGCCTTCTTGACTAAGGGACCCATGATGACATGTAAAAATATGATATTTCGTGACTCAATTTCATTCTTATTTTAGAACATAATGCATGTTTCATCTCATTTATTTACTCAAATGCTTCATATTCTTCAGAACATTCACTTTTCCTCTGTTTTAATGAAATACAGGTATTTGGCCTCAAAATTGATGGAATTTGGAGAATCTGAAGGTATGTGATGATTTCCCATGATGAGATGGAGCTATACGCCAATTTTCAGCTCAATCGGAGTCCTCTACATCATACACGGTCATGGGTGTGCACCCATGCACGGCCGTGCATCATAAGTCGCCAGAATTCACTTAACCGAGCCGCACACGGGCATGGCCGTGCACCGATGCACGACCGTGTATCGTTACGCATAACACGATAGGCGTCCGGTATTTTGCCTGTAACTTTCTATTCTGAGCTTGGAATTGGACAAAATTTGGGGAGCACCTTCCCAACTTAGCCACAAACGTTTTGGGACTGAAATCATCAGATTTGGTCAAGCAACGAAGGAGAACAAGGTGAAAGGGCGACAACTTAGGGTTTTGGGGCGATTTTCTGATCGGCAACAATGTTCCAGCGGGTTTCTCTCTTCGTTCCAACGTGGAGGATCACGCTGAGCCGTCTTCAATCAAGGATCCACCATTCCCTTTGGTTTAATTCAATTTTCATGAGAGATTCTATGTATTTAACGATGTATACCATAGCGTAAACCTTATTTTCGGGGTTTGGGCGTAGCCCACTGTAAGAATGCTTGATAATATGACTTGATCTATATATTCCTCTATTTATCTTTGTTCTTATTCATATTTAGGATGTTTTAATTCTTGTTTACATACTGGCCATATGTATGCATGCTTTAGATGTCGAGGGAAGGACTGAGAGGTGAACCTTGACCATCGGAACCCCTAGACTGGACTGGTGATTTCGTGTTGCGAGAGCACTTGAAATCACTCAAGAAACCCTAATCTTTCACAGATCTCATTGGATCCGCCTTAACCCTAGTAAGCCACGAGAGTAGGAGACTTGGGTTAAGACGGATACCGGACCGTGTCCTGAGAGGGAGCGCGTCTGTACCCTAGGAAAGGTTACCTTGAGAACTTAGATAAAACTTTATTTAAATTGTCAAACCCTAATATTTATGCATACTTCAGTGTGGTGAAACCTAAAACCCCGAATCTCTCTCATAATCTCAAAACCCCGTTTGCTTTACTCTCTGCGCTGCTTGTTCTTAATCTGCCTTAGTTTAACTACTTGCTCTAGGACATTAGCCATTTTCCCATTAATCATTAACCTAGCTTTTGATTGACTGATTTGTTAGTACTTGACCCTATCAAGTTTTTGGCGCCGTTGCCGGGGACTAGGTAGCCAATATTAACACAATCAAAAGATTGATAGACTAGGTTTAGTTAGATTTCATTTTGTTTTTAATTCTGTTTCTTTGCTTTTATTTTTAGTTGTAATTTCTATTTGGTGCGGTGCTACTAATCTTTTCTGTCTAGGTACTTGTTTTTGCCCAGGAACACTGCTAGAACAGGAAAACTTGTACCTGAAGAACCGGAGATAGAGCGCACTTTCCGTCAAGTCAGAAGAAATTTGAAAAGACTTAAACTTGAAGGCAACTTTTCTGACAGTCAGACGATGGAAGCCACTCGCTCCTTGAAAGATTATGCAGCGCCCACCATTTCTGGCATGCACTCGAGCATATCGCGACCGACTATCAAAGCCAACAACTTCGAGATCAAGCCGTCACTTGTGCAGATGGTGCAACAGAATCAATTCAGTGGAGCAGCAACTAATGATCCTAACCTTCATTTATCTATCTTTTTAGAATGCTGCGACACTTTAAAAATTAATGGTGCTCATCCTGATGCTATCAACGTCAAGACTTTTCCCTTTCTCTCTCAGGGATCGAGCTAGGGCGTGGTTGCAGTCTTTACCGCAGGCATCAATCACAACGTGGGAACAGCTATCAATCACAACGTGGGAACAGCTATCACAAGCTTTTCTATCAAAATACTTCCCACCGAGCAAGACCGCCCAGCTCAGGAATCAGATAACCAACTTTGCCCAAAGAGAAGGAGAGTCCCTGTATGAAGCATGGGATAGGTTCAAGGAATTGTTGAGGATGTGCCCGCACCATGGTCTACAGAAATGGGTGATCGTACACACCTTCTACAGTGGATTGATGTACCAGACCAGACTTTCTGTAGATGCTGCTGCTGGTGGGGCATTAATGAACAAGAACTATGATGATGCGATGGAGCTGATAGAGGACATGACCCTCAATCATTATCAGTGGTCAGGAGAGAGGACCCAGCACACTCGAAACTCAGGGAAGTTTGATGCTAACTCAATCGATTCTTTAATGGCAAAAGTAGACTCTCTTTCATCAAAGATAGATTCTATTAATGTCTCTGCTGCTAATTCTTTGACTTGTGATGTTTGTGGAGTGACAGGACATTCTGCTGATAGCTGCCACATCTTGAGCGCCCCTTCTGAACAAGTCAATGCCATTGGGAATTTCAGGAATCAGAACGACCCCTACTCAAACACCTACAATCCGGGATGGAGAAATCATCCAAATTTCTCCTACAGGTTAAATCAAGGGCAAGTTCCTCCTGCTAATTTTCCTAATCAGAATTTCTCTTCTAATTTCAGGCCTCCTGGGATACAGCATCCATCAGCCAACCAGAGACAACAAGATCCTCCACAGAAGTCCAGACTGGAACTAATGATAGAGAACCTCATGGCGAGTCAGACAAAGCACAACGAAACCATGAATACCATGAGTGAACAGATTCGCCAGCTAAACATGAAAGTAGACTCTGTTGCAACCCACCAGAAAATGATGGAGAATCGAATCACGGAACTGGACCAACGAACCAGCGCACTGTCTAGACATCCAGGAATGCTTCCAGCTCAACCTGAAGCGAATCCAAGAGATCAGTGCAATGCCGTCATGACAAGTGGCGTTAAGCAATTGAAGGAATCTGAAGCTGAACACGTGGGAGATGAAGAGAAAGCATTTGCAAGCCAGGATGAGGGACCTCGTCATGAGACTCTCAACACACCTCATGCTGAAAATGTAAAGGTGGTTGCTGAGAATCCTAAAGATGCCATATACAAGCAGCTGCCTCTCAAGTTGAGGACCCTGGTAGTTTTGATATACCATGCAAGATTGGTAACACTGCATTCGATAGAACACTTTTGGATCTAAGCTCCGGAGTCAGCATCATGTCGGTAATTACTTTTGAGAAGCTAAACTTGGGAACTCTTATTTCAACATCTCAAGTTCTGCAGTTTGGAAACGGCTCTAGGCTTCAAGCACTTGGGATCGCTAAGAATGTACCGCTGCAGTTTAAAGGAATATTTATCCCGGTAGATTTTGTGATCCTAGACATAGCTGAGAACCCACTCTTCCCTCTTATATTGGGCAGACCATTCCTTACCGCGATCAGAGCTATAATCAATGTCCCACATAGAACGATGACCTTTGGCGTTGAAGGAAACAATATGTCGTTTGATTTTGCTGCTACTGATAACCAATTTTGTTTTTCAGGTTCCAGGGAGGATGGAGAGATGGTGAAAGAGAGTACTGCTCAGTCGAGGAGCAAGATGAAGCTCTTCCCACAAGCCTTTCCCGAACACTTTGGAGATAGACCCAATGACTCAACTGGTCTAGAAGGAGACAAGATGGTGGGAATGATGACGCATACTGAAGATGCCATAGGGGCCGATCTGCAGAAGAAGACATTGGGATCGCTTAAGGATAAAATTTTAATTGACTTTGGCACTTCTTATGTCTTGTGCCACTTTGTTGTTCCATGTTCTGTCAAGACAGTTAGAAAGAAACTTTTATACTTCATGCTCATTTTAATAGGTACACTTCATGAGCAGCGACGGAAGGAGAGACTTCATGCCACATACTTAGCCTCTCCACCTCCAGACCCACCATGAGCACCATTCCGGTCAAGCTAGTGACCCTAAAGAAGCGCTTGTTGGGAGACAACCCAACCTCATTTGCATTCTTACACTTTCTTTTGCATTCTTATAATTTCTTATTTATTTTCACTAGTTAGACATTGTTATTTTTCAGTTTTTCTTTCATAGTCATGCTCTCTAGGCTGTACCATGCTGATAGAATTTTTTTTGGATTTTTCAGGTATCACCGAGCCATGCACGGTCGCACCCGTGCACGGCTCGGTTAACTCATCCCAGTGCGAGGCCGAGAGATGCACGGGCAGGGGCGTGAAGAAACACACGGCCATGAGCGCTTTTCTGGATTTTTACCGAAACGTGCACGGGCGCACCCGTGCATCCATGCACGGCCGTGCTGTTAGGGAATGCCGGGTGTAATTTAAAATTTTGCAGTCCCAGGACGCAGCGGAAGAAGCATTACACCCGAAACACATTCCTTTCCCAAGGATCCATGCGAGTGAGTATACACAAGGATGTGATAGAGATGTACCTCTTTTGCTTGTCTAGATGTCGAAGCCATGTTGAAGGCGCCCATGTGTTCGCCCTCTACAAGTATCCACGCGTCGACTCCTTGATCGTTGCTCCCTTCCACGCTTGGTGCTAGCCTCGGGAAGAGAATCAAGCCTTATGGTATCTTTACTTCTCTTGCGCCACCTCCAAGATGAAAGCGCCAAGAGGAGATGATGAGGAAGATGATGCCGCCAAGTTGCTTCCTTTCTTCTTCTTTGCTTGCGCCACCTTCAAGCAAGGTGCGCCTATGGCCAAGGAAGGGAGAGAGCTTGTGGCAACAAGGAGATGCCACCAAGCACTAAGAGTCCTTGCGCCAAGAAGAGAGGGAGAGGAAGAACTTGCGGCTCCAAGGAAGAAGTTTGCGCCAAGCCTTATTTACTTTCGCCCCTTGCACTCCAAGTCTCTCCAAGAGATATGTTACCCCTCCTTGATATTGTCCACACAAATAAACCTCTTAGTGGGGCGACAAGGGTCCTATTAATAGGACAAGGGGCGGTTATTGCAATGGCTAGGATTATGCCAAGTGGGTGGCTAGGATAAAGGAGTCTTGAGCTAAGGAAAGTCTCCAAGACTTTACCATAAACCTCATTCAACCTATCCTAATTTGCCCAATGGCCATATCAGCCCAAGACATGCCTCAAATGCATTCTTACCATCAAAGGCTAAGTGGCTAAGCGCAACATGCATGAGGAGTTTCGGCTAGGGTAAGGGTTTTGGGAGAAATTAGGGTTTGAGGTAAGGTAAGTCTCCAAGACATTACCATATACCTCTTCCTTATGTCCATATGCGCCTAGGAACTTCCCATAAAAGTTCTCAAGCCATATCAGCCCCAAGACTTACCTTAGAGGCAAGTATTCCATCCAAGGAAGAAGGGCTAGGCGCCCTTTACTTCCATAATGAAGCAAAGGCGCCTCCCTCACCCCATTATGCCCCTAGGCGCCAATGGGGTGAGAATTCTCCCCATTATACCCTTTTAAGCCAATTCCTCTTCATGACAACTAATTATTGGGCCTCATTAGATAATGAGCTAGCCCAAACTTCATGGCATGGGTTGATTAAGCCATTGGATCCAATCCAATGCAACCATAATCCAAATGTGACCAATCTAGGTCAATTTCGGGTCAACCTGCCAAAAATGAAGTTTGGCTCCAATAACTTTCTTCCAACTCATCAGGCCCATTGGCGCTGATGAAATCTTCCAAATGGATCCAAGTTATCCAATAACTTGATCCTAAGGCTTCTGATTAAAGCAACGTCAAGAGTCTATTGCGTGTGACCCCGTAGGATCCATATGACCATGGCAATGATGTAAACATCATAAGTAGTGAGGGGTATCTAGCAACACATCACTACTACCCATGTCATAGGACTTAAGTCATTATGGCAACAACTCCTAACAAGCAACGAGGATTCCTATTGCATTACAGATCCCTTTGCCTAAACTGATATCCTGCCATTGGATTAGTCTCAAGTTTATTATCCAATGCATTGGTCATGACTCAACAAGTGTGGCCACACTTTCCTGTCATGCACCAATGAGGTGGGGCGCCCCGAGGTGGATATCATACTTCCAATAAGGAAGGGGCAAATCCTACTATTGGTCATCCATGTCTCTACATGCCTTATGAAATGCCCAATGACAGTCGTTTTGATCTCCCAATTACGGAGAGACGTAAGACTGTATTAAAGCATACCCATCATCAAGTCTAGACATGAATACCTCAAGTCTAAGGATCAATGCAAACCTCTTGCATGTGAGATTGACTTGTTGACTAGACAAGTCAATCCTCACGGTGGATCACTTCAGTGCATCCAATGCACCTGTATGTCTGCGTTACTGTGCCCCGCACCTATCCAGCCCATACACCAGTCTCACATGTACCAAAGCTGTCCCATATCTAGGGATGGCAAAAAACCCCATCCCCGACCCGACCCGACCCGACCCGACCCGAAGTCAACGGGGAAAACCCGAGTTGACTGGGGGTCGGGTCGGGTTCGGGGAAAACCCGACGGGGGTATAGTCGGGTCGGGGTCGGGTATGGGAATTTAGGTACCCGCCCCGAACCCGACTCCGAACCCGCCCCGACTATTAAAGTAACAAATTTACCCCTTATAAGTTATAACCTAGTTACTAAATTTTAATAATTTATGTAGAAATGATGATATAATTTATGTAAAATATTTTTTTATTTATATATTATGAATAAAGAATGCAAATTAATTTTAAAATATTATTTATAATATATATTTATTTTTTAGGTCGGGCGGGGTCGGGTTTCCCCGCGGGTTCGGGTTTCCCCGCGGGGTCGGGTGTGGGGCAGGGTTTTCTAAACCCGTCGGGTTCGGGGTCGGGTTCGGGGACGGGTTTGGGGAAGTCGGGGTCGGGTCGGGGATGGCAAAACCCAACCCCGACCCGCCCCGTTGCCATCCCTACCCATATCTGCTAAGGTACCTTGTCTGGGGATAGCTTATGAGAATGGATCCAATCCAAACTCCTGGGACATTATTTATGCAACTCAATACATCAACGCAGGTAGAGAAGTCTGCATAATAACGACCATGCCTATATAAAGAGTAATAGTTCTATCAAAGTACATTCAACCAATGCCTGACCATGTCCATACATTGGTCTTTAGGGCATATACACCAACAATCTCCCACTTGCACTAAGACCAAGGGCAACTGATGTTTGATCAGTTCCAATGTCTCTAGTATGACCCATTTAGCTTCCGCTGCGCCAGAGGCTAGGTCAGTGGGTTTTTCCAGATTGCTATCTGTGTTTATTTTAACAAATTTGATCATCATCCTTATCCATGATCTCTAAGATCAGATGATATGCTGCAGTACATACTTGAGCATTAAGTTCATTCTCCTATGCTATGGTCCCAGTAAGAACTATACTGGACCATCAAGCACTATGAACTAGATCAAGTTCAAATGAATGAAGCTGCCTCCTTGGCTGCCACAAGGAGCTGCAATGTACTCAGCCTTATTTGTAGAATCTTGCCACTTTGGTTTGCATAATGCTCTTTTAGCACACAACACCATAACAAGGCAAAGCGCAACTCCTGGCTGTGATCAATAGTCACTAGACTGGAACGAAGTGTCAGTGTACCCCTGTACACAAAATTCTTTCCTGTCTATCATAGACTAGACTCCAATCCTTTATACTTCCCAAGTATATATATAAGGATCGCTTTCACAGCTATCTAGTGTTAAACACTAAAATCTGATTGAAACTTGCTGGCTATGCTCCAAGCATTTGCCACAAATGGTCTTGAGTATATTATTCAAAACATGATCCATCCTACATACCAAATATCAGGATTTCAAACCCATGTTATTACTTTCCAGCTGTGTCACAGGACACAACATCTTTGAGAGACTCGGACCATATCTTCCTGGAAGGTATCAATATTTGGAATCATCCAATATAAACCTCTCCAGAAACTCTTGGATGAATATAGATTGACTAAAGGGCAATGACTTTCTTGGATCTCTATTTATAGATCCTCATGCCTAGGATGCAGGCGTCATTCCCTAGATCATTCTCCTCGAAACACATATCAAACCTTTTTCTTCACCATGTGAAGAGCTGAGATGTCATTCCATGTGAGGAGAATATCATCAATCATCTAGTCAAGAAATACAATTAAGGTGCTCCCACTGATCATCTTGTAAACACAGGCTATTTCAAACATGCTTGCATAACATCATGTATATCTATATGGCCTTGATATGAAAACCTTCTGGCTATTTCCTTATAGATATCTTTTCAGATGTCCATGCAAGAAAAGTAGTTATCATAACAAGATGCCATAATTGATCATACAATTATAACAAGCAGATCCCTAATGGACTTAAAGCTTAGCTATTGGTGAAAATTTCATTATTATCCATCCAGTGGATTTGCCTGAAATTATTGTTCACTAGCTTGTCCTTTAAGGTAACTATGTTACCTTCCATGTCTATCTTCCTAGAAGATTTATTGTAGCCTGTGGGAATTACCCCTTTTGGCAGCTCATCCAAGTCCCAGACTTGATTAGCAGACATGGAGTCCATTATGGTTCTTATGGCCCTTAGCCATTTCTTGGAATCTGGTCCATCGACCGCTTCCATTTCCTCATAAGTCTTAGGTTCATGCTTGATGAAAAATTCATCATGCCGAGCATATCGAATCGATCCAGACTTATGTTATTCCTGTGTTACTTGAACCTCAGGTTGACTTTCAACCTGTATGTGAGATTTTGCTCTCCATGTGTGTCTAATTATATTGTGGTTGATTCTGGATCTTGTCCAAATCAAATCTACTCCCACTAGCTTCTTTCAAAAGAAATACTTTCTCAAGAGAGACAGCAGTTTGAGCAACAAGTATTTTGTTCTCCATGGGATAGAATTAGCACTATATAGAGCACCACAAATACATACTTTTGAATCACTGCATATTACATTCCCAATTCTATTGAAGAAATGGGATATTTGCAGTTTGCAACTCAAAAGCTAACTTAGACCTTTTCTTACGGAGCAGCAGTACATCTGTTTGCATGGCATCACAGTAGTATATTTGCATGACTATTCAAAGATGGAACCACATCCAATGTGTTCCTTTTTCTTTCTTTGAAATTCACCACACAGTGGTCTACTAAGAAAGCTGTGAGATCACTCCACACTTCTTAGGATAGTCATCAAATTTTTCACTAATCATCTTGATCCAATCAAGGTGCTTTAATAGATCCTTCAATTTGACTCAATACTTCATTTGTGAACCTTTGGATTTTTCCAAAGTTCTTGGGTTGCGTAAGGCATACCCATACCTAATGAAGTATATATAACTCCTCTTAGTGCTAGTTTACATGGGTCCACTCACATTGCTGTGTAATAGATCCAACAAGTCACTACTCCTTCTACCCTTTACGGTGAAGGCAGCATCTGTCACATTGTTCCTTTGAACTAGGCTCACATGTATCATAATCCTGAAAGGATAATGATCCCAATAGTCCATGGACTTTCGGATGTGACCATTGTTCTATGGTTCAAGAGACAATGCTATAAGAGGAAGTTTATTGAATCATTAGATCTGATCTTGTGTCACATATAGAACCACAAACTATTGTCAATTGTATCACTTCAATAGAACATCTCAGATTAAAGAAAAATATTATTTATTATTTCAAACTGAAGTCCTTTCCAAAAGGAATGATGTTCTAATACATAAGCTGATACAATAATAGCAAAGTTCTATATAAAGTCTTCAAGGCAGTGAGATGATATCAACAGCAGCATCCAATGCTCCGTCCCTGACCCGAGAGTCAATCCCATCAAGCCTCTTCGTCCTACTTCTTTTGAGCTCCTGCACATGTAAAACATATGTGAGCCTCACATACGGTACCCAGTACCCATGAATAAGAAGTAGACAAAAGACCTCGGTAACACAATACCTGAAGCGGATGGATTACATCCCTTCTTCTTTGCCATGCTCTTCTTGGCCATCAATCCTCTTCGAAATACCCATGCATTCCCAGTCTTCCGAAGTATTAGCTTCGAAGATACAGAACCATGGTCTTTCTCAGATTCAGGCACACATTCTGAAGATCCAACAGAACTCTCCTGATCATTGTCTATAGAGCATGGTGTGAAGAGACCTTTGAGATGTATGATTAGATCATAGATCCCCATCTCATCACATTCAACCTTGACCTCCGGGGTCATGCACTCTAAGACAAGAGCAGTGTACTGTTCGTTATCTTCACAATGTTCAAGATAGACATTCCACTCCCAGTCATTAGTGAAATACACACTGGGCTGGGATGGAGGTCTTTCAAGAAGATGCACCTTATGTTCTTGTTCCAGTATCTTGGACAAAGTCTTGAACCATTTTGTCCAATTTGTCCCATCCAGTTTATGTTTATAAAGTTTCAATCTTAGATCAGGAGATGCCTTCTACAATAAGCAAATAAGTAAAATAAGTACTATGATAAAGCATTTAACAAGGACTTTAAAGTAAATGCTATGCTCCCACTATTTTCAATACAAGTTGAGAACTCTCTAACTCAACATGGAAATAAGTGAGCAGGATCCTAATTTCACATAAGGTCTCCGCGACTCACGAGGGTGAGTTGAGATGCACAGAGAGTCTTATGCTTCCTTAGGTAGGCATGCCAGCCAATTGTGCCATGCACAATTCCTCTTAGTTAAGACAGACTAGGCGCCTTGTGTCCAGCGAGGGCTGGATACAACACAAAACCCTATCCTCTTAACAGCTGCCTCTAGTAATTCATCATGTCAATGACATATGAAAAACTAGTCAAGTCTGGTCCTAACCGTTATGCCCAGGGCCAACAAATTTCCTTGCGAAGGCATGCCCAGGTTAAAACTGGACTGGGGAAATCATTGTCACCACACACCTTCTAAAGATAAGTGGGTGTGTCCCACGAGGGTGGGAAACAGTTCACAACACCACCGATCGATAGTTTGATGAGGGCTACGCGTTAGAAGGCTATCGACTTGATATTGTATTGAGAGTTTATGCATGTTTTTATTCTTTTCTAGCATGCAGCTTTCCTATGGTTATGGCAGCAAAGGAAAAACATCACAGGCATGCTATGGACAAAATAATAAACCATCACAGGCATGCTATTTTGGTCGATATGGTCATAGCCCTTTTCATATACATAACTTGTCACGAGCCATGTGACATGTTATTGTGCATCCAAGGGTTGCGAGTCCCTGAAGCAAATCGGCCCATGCCAGAAGCCAAAAGCATGTGTCCTTCCTTCAGCCGCAAGTCCATCACCATGCTTCCAAAGCTGGCGCCACTTCTGACTCCGATTGAAGAAGACTCCTTGTTGTCAAGATGAAGCCTTAACTTATCATATAACTCTACATCTATTCTAAACAAGATGAAAAATTCTTTTACAACAAGATAGGGAGAGAACCACACGCAGGTGGAAAAAGATTTTTACAAGCATTCATCACAAGTGGAAACATGCTTCCACATCACAACACAGGAGGGCACTCGCTATGACCATATCAACCCAATCAAGTGGCGCATGTAAAATTTGAAAATCCGGAAAAGTCAAATTTTAGCACCTTATGTGCCAACATCATCCAAAGCACTCTCTTAACCAATTTCATGCCAAAATTTAGATCAAGTTCCATGATGATTTCATAGACCCTATCGGTTGGCAGTTTTGTCAGATCAAGAGACCCGGCCAGTCCGAAGACACAATGCCCGTCCTACTTGACAAAACCTACGTGCGCCTTTGGTCTTAAATCAAGCATAAACACAATCCAAGTTTCGGCCATAGAGTTGAGAAGAGAAGATTGGATGAAAACGCTTTCTACGTGAAACGCGCATGGATAGAAGAAAAATTTTCAAAAATTTTTCACACAAGAAAACGTACACCTTGTGTTTCTCGCAAGTAGCTCTGATACCACTGTTAGGGAATGCCGGGTGTAATTTAAAATTTTGCAGTCCCAGGACGCAGCGGAAGAAGCATTACACCCGAAACACATTTCTTTCCCAAGGATCCATGCGAGTGAGTATACACAAGGATGTGATAGAGATGTACCTCTTTTGCTTGTCTAGATGTCGAAGCCATGTTGAAGGCGCCCATGTGTTCGCCCTCTACAAGTATCCACGCGTCGACTCCTTGATCGTTGCTCCCTTCCACGCTTGGTGCTAGCCTCGGGAAGAGAATCAAGCCTTATGGTATCTTTACTTCTCTTGCGCCACCTCCAAGATGAAAGCGCCAAGAGGAGATGATGAGGAAGATGATGCCGCCAAGTTGCTTCCTTTCTTCTTCTTTGCTTGCGCCACCTTCAAGCAAGGTGCGCCTATGGCCAAGGAAGGGAGAGAGCTTGTGGCAACAAGGAGATGCCACCAAGCACTAAGAGTCCTTGCGCCAAGAAGAGAGGGAGAGGAAGAACTTGCGGCTCCAAGGAAGAAGTTTGCGCCAAGCCTTATTACTTTCGCCCCTTGAACTCCAAGTCTCTCCAAGAGATATGTTACCCCTCCTTGATATTGTCCACACAAATCAACCTCTTAGTGGGGCGACAAGGGTCCTATTAATAGGACAAGGGGCGGTTATTGCAATGGCTAGGATTATGCCAAGTGGGCGGCTAGGATAAAGGAGTCTTGAGCTAAGGAAAGTCTCCAAGACTTTACCATAAACCTCATTCAACCTATCCTAATTTGCCCAATGGCCATATCAGCCCAAGACATGCCTCAAATGCATTCTTACCATCAAAGGCTAAGTGGCTAGGCGCAACATGCATGAGGAGTTTCGGCTAGGGTAAGGGTTTTGGGAGAAACTAGGGTTTGAGGTAACGTAAGTCTCCAAGACATTACCATATACCTCTTCCTTATGTCCATATGCGCCTAGGAACTTCCCATAAAAGTTCTCAAGACATATCAGCCCCAAGACTTACCTTAGAGGCAAGTATTCCATCCAAGGAAGAAGGGCTAGGTGCCCTTTACTTCCATAATGAAGCAAAGGCGCCTCCCTCACCCCATTATGCCCCTAGGCGCCAATGGGGTGAGAATTCTCCCCATTATACCCTTTTAAGCCAATTCCTCTTCATGACAACTAATTATTGGGCCTCATTGGATAATGAGCTAGCCCAAACTTCATGGCATAGGTTGATTAAGCCATTGGATCCAATCCAATGCAACCATAATCCAAATGTGACCAATCTAGGTCAATTTCGGGTCAACCTGCCAAAAATGAAGTTTGGCTCCAATAACTTTCTTCCAACTCATCAGGCCCATTGGCGTTGATGAAATCTTCCAAATGGATCCAAGTTATCCAATAACTTGATCCTAAGGCTTCTGATTAAAGCAACGTCAAGAGTCTATTGCGTGTGACCCCGTAGGATCCATATGACCATGGCAATGATGTAAACATCATAAGTAGTGAGGGGTATCTAGCAACACATCACTACTACCCATGTCATAGGACTTAAGTCATTATGGCAACAACTCCTAACAAGCAACGAGGATTCCTATTGCATTACAGATCCCTTTGCCTAAACTGATATCCTGCCATTGGATTAGTCTCAAGTTTATTATCCAATGCATTGGTCATGACTCAACAAGTGTGGCCACACTTTCCTGTCATGCACCAATGAGGTGGGGCGCCCCGAGGTGGATATCATACTTCCAATAAGGAAGGGGCAAATCCTACTATTGGTCATCCATGTCTCTACATGCCTTATGAAATGCCCAATGACAGTCGTTTTGATCTCCCAATTACGGAGAGACGTAAGACTGTATTAAAGCATACCCATCATCAAGTCTAGACATGAATACCTCAAGTCTAAGGATCAATGCAAACCTCTTGCATGTGAGATTGACTTGTTGACTAGACAAGTCAATCCTCACGGTGGATCACTTCAGTGCATCCAATGCACCTGTATGTCTGCGTTTTTGTGCCCCGCACCTAACCAGCCCATACACCAGTCTCACATGTACCAAAGCTGTCCCATATCTGCTAAGGTACCTTGTCTGGGGATAGCTTATGAGAATGGATCCAATCCAAACTCCTGGGACATTATTTATGCAACTCAATACATCAACGCAGGTAGAGAAGTCTGCATAATAACGACCATGCCTATATAAAGAGTAATAGTTCTATCAAAGTACATTCAACCAATGCCTGACCATGTCCATACATTGGTCTTTAGGGCATATACACCAACACGTACATCGTAAGTGAACTTTGTTGGATCGATCTGACCGAGAGGTGCACAAGCCGGGTCATGTATCCATACATGGCCGTGCACGATAAGTGATAAAAAGGGGAGCATACACAGCCGCGTGCACACTCGTGCACGAAACCCTAGCCGCCGCCGCCGCCCTGATCCGCCACCTCCGGTGCCCGATCGACCGCCAGTGACCCTCCATCGTCTTCCCCACCTTCCGGCGACTGTTTCCCCCAACCTTTCGGCACCGATCCGTGCCTCACGACACCTCTCGGGGCCGCCCTAGTTTCGGTCGCCACCCGTGATTCCTCCACCGCCGACCGTCTTTCCTCATCGCCGACGCCTCCACAGCCTCCTCCTCGTCACCGGCCACCTTCCTGTCACCTGCCTACACCTCCAGAATGTCTAGACGCAAGGAGCCCACCTCCAAGCACCGCGCCTCCTCTTCTCACGCCGCCGACGAGCCTCATCCGCCACCTGCTTAGCCGCCTACACCTTATGGGATCATTTGCCGTGATCCAGAGCAACTTGCCAAGCTTACTGCCCTCGCACGCCGCCCAGTGATCAACACCAGATTCCTCGATCATGGTACTCTCAACACTCTTGGCTTCTATGAAGATGTACAATGGTTGTTTCAACGCATGGGCTGGGATCAGTTCTTCACCATGTGCTACCCCACCTACATCCCCATTGTACTGGAATTCCTATCTTCCATGGAGTTCCATGCTAGCATCCACACTGACGACGACGACGGCAGTCTATCCTTCAGACTCAACAACACTGAGTATGTGCTGACACTGACAGAGCTGAATTCTATTTATGGTTTTCCTACTAATGGGACGCGCCACACACCTACTGAGTTCAAATCAAGTGACTTATGGGCTGATCTGACTGGCTTCCGACCCTTTGACACCAGGACAGCTAGAGCTACCTCCCTCAGGAACCCCGTTTTGAAGTATGTGCATCGTGTTATGGCACATACCATCTTTGGACGAGGAGAGTCTGATGGCTTGGTCCGAGCATCTGAGCTTCAGTTTTTATGGGCGATGCTGTATGGGGTCCACCTCAACACTGCTTTTCACTTTGCCCGACAACTCCAGAAAGTATCAAGGGCACCGAAAGGTGCAATAGCTCTCAGGGGACTTCTCACCCCTATCGCTCGAGCAGTAAGGATTTATCCCTACCAAATGGAGCAAGCCCGGGGCAACTGCTGACTTGATCTTGATTCCTGCATTTCGATGCGGATGATAGTGAAGGAAGGTGAACTTTACAGCTTGATCTTCCCCGGGAGCGATGTGAAGTTGCCACTGCCAAACCCTGCACGCACCACTATTCGTGAGCGGTGGAACTGGAAAGTCGAAGCAGTTGAAGATGTGGATGTACCTCTTGCCACTGAACCACCATAACCTACTCAGCAACGCCCTTCTACCCAGCTCGACCGCATTGAGGCCTATGTCCGCTTTATCCGGGACGCACAGGAAGAGACTCATCTGTCTTTCTCTGAAGGCAATTACCGGATCCAACAACTTGAGACAGAAGTGGAGCGCCAAGGACGAACACAGTCCTCTATTTTAGAGTCTGTGCATCAGCTTCAAGCGAGACTCTGTCGACGCTGGGGATGAGCTTCTTTGGTTTCACCCGTCACTTGGTCAGCTTTCTGTTTTTCCAGTAGTTTATTTTAGTTATTAGTTTACATCTATCTGCTTTTAGTTTATTACATTCTTAGTTGCATGTTTTAGTTTTCTTAGTCGCATCAACATCTATAGTGTCTTACCCAACCCCACTCTTTTCATTCATGATATTTGCTTTGTCCTTTAGTATTGCATTGTTCTATGCCTACTTGATTGCTTGGGATAGGAATCTTGACTTTTATCTGTCAATGGTCTATAATGGTTATGGTTTGCACATATGATTCTTTGGTTTACTGTAGTTGATTGATGTAATTAACCCGATTCATTATTGGTAGAATCTTGAAGAGTATGCTTGTTACTCCACCTTAGCCTTAATATGCATCTTATGTGTAGAAAGCGATTGTATATAGTTTCTATCTCTACTTTATTTGTGCACTTTGTCATGGGGGTTAGAAATAATAATGGTGGTACCAAAGTGTTCTTGTACATTGCACTTTGTACTTCCACTTGACACTATTTATAGCATCTCAATAGCAAAAGGGTTAGTAGTACCTAAGTTCCTTGTTCATCATACTTGGCACTACCTCACAGTTTTCAATAATGACAGTGGTACCGAAGTGGTACCGAAGCACAGCTTGGCACTTGGTACTGTTGTTAAAAAAAAAGGCACCATATAGGGACTATGTGGTACTGATGCTATTCTCCCATGACTTAGTACACAGTGTTATGCTTTTTGAAAGCTTGATCAATCATATCATGTGCGTGAGATACATTGTAGAGGTTTTTGGTTATGTAACTTTGCATGTTCTATAGATTGTATTCATGATAATTGGTTTAATTTGCTTTCCATACTGCATTATAACCTGAAGAGTTGTTGTGTTTAACCATTAACCTCATTAGACCTACTTATGCTGCTTTGAGATTCCTTATTCCATGTCATCATTGTATTCTAGACAATTCAATTGCTTGAGGACAAGCAAAACTTTAAGTCCGATGTATTTTGATGACATGTAAAAATATGATATTTTCGTGACTCAATTTCATTCTTATTTTAGAGCATAATGTATGTTTCATCTCATTTATTTACTCAAATGCTTCATATTCTTCAGAACCTTCACTTTTCCTCTGTTTTAATGAAATGCAGGTATTTGAATTCAAAACGATGGAATTTGGAGAATACGGCCATGGGTGTGCACCCATGCACGGCCGTGCATCATAAGTTGCCAGAATTCACTTAACCGAGCCGTACACGGGCATGGCCGTGCACCCATGCACGGCCGTGTATCGTTACGCACAGCACGATAGATGTCCGGTATTTTGCCTGTAACTTTCTATTCTGGGGTCAGAATTGGACGAAATTTGAGGAGCACCTTCCCAACTTAGCTGCGAACGTTTTGGGACTGAAATCATAGGATTTGGTCAAGCAACGAAGGAGAACGAGGCAAAAGGGCGACAACTTAGGGTTTTGGGGCGATTTTCTGATCGGCGACACTGTTCTGGCGGGTTTCTCTCTTTGTTCCAACGTGGAGGATCACGCTGAGCCGTCTTCAATCAAGGATCCACCATTCCCTCTGGTTTGATTCGATTTTCATGAGAGATTCTATGTATTTAACGATGTATACCATAGCGTAAACCTTATTTTCGGGGTTTGGGCGTAGCCCATTGTAAGAATGCTTGATAATATGACTTGATCTATATATTCCTCTATTTATCTTTGTTCTTATTCATGTTTAGGATGTTTTAATTCTTGTTTACATACTGACCATATGTATGCATGCTTTAGATGCCGAGGGAAAGACTGAGAGGTGAACCTTGATCATCGGAACCCCTAGACTGGACTGGTGATTTCGTGTTGCGAGAGCACTCGAAATCACTCAAGGAACCCTAATCTTTCACAAATCTCATTGGATCCGCCTTAACCCTAGTAAGCCACGAGAGTAGGAGACTTGGGTTAAGACGGATACCGGACCGTGTCTTGAGTGAGAGCGCGTCTGTACCCTAGGAAAGGTTACCTTGAGAACTTAGATAAAACTTTATTTAAATTGTCAAGCCCTAATATTTATGCATGCTTCAGTGTGGTGAAACCTAAAACCCCGAATCTCTCTCATAATCTCAAAACCCCATTTGCTTTGCTCTCTGCGCTGCTTGTTCTTAATCTGCCTTAGTTTAACTACTTGCTCTAGGACATTAGCTATTTTCCCATTAATCATTAACCTAGCTTTCGATTGACTGATTTGTTAGTACTTGACCCTAGTCCCTATGGGTTCGATCTTTTTATTACGCGATAGACCGTGCACTTGCGGTAGCAGCCGTCTAGGCCCTATCAACCCACCGATGCCGGACCCGGAGGCATCACACGCTACCTCGAAGACTTTCGAGAAATCGGGGAGGCGCAAGATAGGAGCGGTGGTCAGGGTGTCCTTAAGCACGTCAAAAGCCCGTTGAGTGGCTGGGGTCCACTCAAAGTCGTCTTTAGAGAGACACTGAGTTAAGGGGGTTGCAATTGTGCTGAACCCACGGATGAACCTGCGATAAAAGCCCGCAAGACCTAGGAAACTATGAACCTCAGTCACGGTGCGAGGCTCAGGGCAATGCCGGATGGCCTCAACCTTCGCAGGATCAACGGACAGGCCTTGGTCGGACACAATGTAACCAAGGAAATACACCTAGTTAGTCATGAAGGCACACTTCTTCGTGTTAAGGAAGAGGTGCTCCTTGCGCAGGAGTTCGAAAGTGGAGCGAAGATGCTCCAAGTGTTCATCGCGGGTCCGACTAAAGATCAGAATGTCGTCGAAGTAGACGACCAAAAAATTGCCCATGTATGGCCTAAGGACTTGACTTATCAAGCGCATAAACATAGATGGGGCATTGGACAACCCGAATGGCATGACGAGCCACTCGTAAAGACCATCCTTGGTCTTGAACGCGGTCTTCCACTCATCGCCCTCGTGAATGCGGACCTGGTGATATCTGCTCCGGAGGTCGAGCTTGGAAAACCAAGACGCGCCGGAGATCAAATCTAGCATATCGTCTAACCGAGGAATGGGAAACCGATACTTGACAGTGATTCGATTGATGGTGCGGCTATCGACACACATGCGCCACGACCCATCCTTTTTGGGCG
This sequence comes from Costus lasius, assembly GCA_027563935.2. Classification (NCBI taxonomy): domain Eukaryota; kingdom Viridiplantae; phylum Streptophyta; class Magnoliopsida; order Zingiberales; family Costaceae; genus Costus; species Costus lasius. The sequence goes on from CM050446.2 coordinate 122,753,100, forward strand.
TGAGGAGCGCGGGAACGGCGCAAGGGCTGAGACTCTCGCGAATGTACCCCTTAGTGAGGAGATCATCCACTTGACGCTGTAGCTCAGCGTGCTCCGCGGGGTTAAGGCGATGATGGGGCAAGTTAGGGAGGGGTGCTCCCGGGAGAAGGTCAATCGCGTGCTGGATTTCCCTTTCTGGGGGAAGGCCATGAGGCAAATCCTCGGGGCTGATATCACTAAACTCGGCAAGGAGGGCAGACACCTCAACAGGAGGCGCCGGATCAGGGCAAGGGACAGGGTCCTGCACTTCGCGCACCATGAGCGCGTAGACGGTCTTGGCCGCATGGGCCTCGCGAACTAGTGCGGGGGTGCACATGAGGGAGATCATGGGGGAACGCGGAGGGGCAGGTGCCGAGGGCGTAATCAGGCCCTTAGAGGTGGATGCACGAAGCTCCTTGGGCGGAGCCGGGATCAGACGGATCTTCTGCTCATCGTGGTCGAACACATAAGTGTTCGACCAGCCATAGTGGACTACGTCCCTATCGTACAACCACGGGTGACCAAGGAGGACGTGAGCGACGTCCATAGTCGCAACGTCGCACAATACCTTCTCATGATAGTTCCCAAACGCGATGGGGACCTGACATTGGTGTGTGACCGGAAGGCTCGTAGTATCGACCCATGCGATAGAGTAAGGTCTCGGGTGGGGTTCAAGGGGAAGGCCGAAATGCGTGACCGCGGTCCGAGAGACCACGTTCAAGCTACTACCACCGTCAATGACGATCTTACACGAGTGCCCATTGCACTTAATGTAAGTTGTAAAAATGCCCGAGCACCTCCAATCCTCGGTAGGCGCAGGCTGCACAAGGTTGCAACGGATGACAAGTGTGGACGGACCCGACTCCTCGCCACTAGTGTAACACTCTGCCTCAACGTCGTGCTCAGTGGGGGTTATGGTGGTGACGCGAGCCGGACCCGTGTCGGCTCGAATGGGTTTCTTGGGACATTCACGCGACAAGTGACCCAACTGCAAACAGTTGTAGCAAGTGATGCGACTAGAGGTGCCAACCGCGGGGGCCTTACCCTTCTCTTCCCAAGTGGGCCGAGAAGATGAAGCCTCGAGGTGTGGGCACCTAGGGGATGGTTGGGCCGAGGGTGCGGGATCCGGACGCTCAAGTCGCGGGTGGGGTTGCGAGGGACCGCCCGCATGAGGACGCCTATGGGGGCCAAGGTCACTGCGTCTTGCAGCTATGCGAAGGTCTTGCTCGATGTCTCGAGCACGCTAAAAAGTTTGGTCAAGAGTCTTCGATCCATATGTGGGTAAGGCTCGGCGGATATCCGCACGGAGCCCATTCTTGAATTTCGACAAAACTAACTCGGGGTCCTCCTGCAAATTGCAACGGAGTTGCAACGTCTCGAAGGTGAGACGGTGCTCCTCGACGGTACCTGACCCTTGGTGTAGGCTACTATATTGATCAAGAAGGCGTTGTTTATACGAAGAGGGTACATAACGCTCGCGGAGGCGATACCACATCTCCTCCCATTCAGTGAATGGGGGAAGAGCCTGCTGCGCATTTTGGCGCTCCACGTTTTTCCAATGTAAACGTGCAGGCCCCTCAAGTAAGGTGCGCACATACCGAACCAGTGAGTACGGAGGCCAGTCGCTAAGGTCAAAATACGCGTCAACGGATGCCACCCAATCTAAGAACTGTGTGGGGTCAAGACCACATGTGAATGGTGCATGGGTGTTACGAATGAAACGACGGAAATCGTCGTCTACCCGAGGGCGCTCAACGCAGGTTTGGGGTGGGGTTCGATGTGCGGCCCAAGCGTGGCCAAAACGACCACCGGGCTGGGGCCCTTGTGCGGCCCAAACATCGTCCTCATCGAGGGGATCATCATCGTAACTTGGGTTCCTAGGGACCTCATGAAGTCGCGGGTGACCCCATTCATCCTCGTGGCCACGCCGCCGTGTGGGCGCGACCATCGGGGGCAATTCTCTAGTGGGGGCTGGGTTTGTGGACACCGGGGGATTAACCGAGTTCGGGCGACCATGCTCCGTGGACCCGGGTTGGCCAATAAGGTGTTGGATCCCAGCCAAAATCTACTGGACCATGACATGTGTGCTTGCTTGTTGAGCGTCCACTCGTGCGGACAGCGCATCAAGCTTCGCATCGATCTGCGCCTGAAGCGTGACCATAGACTATAACCAGGTGTTAGCCCCTTCCGAAGGCTGAACCGACTCTTGGCTTTCGGGGATGGTTTCCGGGTATTGGGACGACATAATTTGTCACCGCGTAGTCACCATGCACAAACAAGGGGGGGACATGACTAAGGTAAAATGCTGAAAACACCGAAAGAATGCAGAAATATGCAATGCAATGTTGAGGGATCGTGCGAACGATAAGAATCAAACGCGCAACGTCCTCTGATACCAGAATTGATGAAGCGTCTAATAGGTGAGGGGATCCTTAAGCCGTACTCTAGGGTTGTACACAATGCTCGATAAAACGAGAGAGGGTCGTGATACGAGGGAAGAGAAAATGTGTCGGAAAAGCGCAGGGAATTTGGTAGAAAGCACGACGAAACAACGACGAGTTCGATAGGGCAACACAAATGCAAATGAAGAGAACGGCACCCAACTAAGTAATACAGTGCACTAACCTCATAGAAAATTTAGCGAATTCTTGCAGCTCTCTTAGCGCGTTTTAAGCTTAGCTTGCGTTGGGGGACTGCGGCTTTGCGAGGTTCAGCTCGCGCGTCTACGCAGCTGGAACAATCCAAGAACAAGAGATACCACGCCTCCGAAGAACGGACAACCGTGGGTGAAGAAGAAATGAGAAAGCCAACTCGGTATCAAAGCAAGAAAATAGAAAAAAAAACAGGCGAACCTGACCCACAGGAGGGTGGGATTTACTTCTTATAAAGCTGAAAACCAAGCCGAGTTGAGATACCGGTCACTGACTCTTACAACTCCATAGGCGAAGCAACTTCGCCTTCCACACAAGCTGGAAGCTCACTCTAGCTCACTAGGAGATCCCTACCTCTAAGAGAACTGCTCAACACTTAGCCCTACCTCCTCTTTTATAGAATAAGAGGGGTGGGAACAAACAAAACACATAAGAGACAACCTACTATAACAAACTAACCACTCTTGCAGGCCACTAAAGTGGTCAATCTGTAACTACAAGATAAAGAATAACAACTACCTAATATTCTCCGAAGCTGGTCGCGCGATCCTGTGTCTTTGTACGGAGACGGTTTAGACGCGCTCGGAGCACATCGCGACAAAACAGCAGAACTTCGATGTCGTGGGCTGGGCCACCATTGTCGCGGCTCGGTCCTGGGCCGTGTTGCTAATCAAATTAAGCGGCCCACTTGGAGTTGGATCTTCAGGGGGTTGGTTCGTAGTGCCCTTGGGCTGCGCCACTTCGGTATGGATGGAAAGAGGGCTAATAACGTCCAAGAAACGATCCGGGGGCTTACTTTGGCGTTGGGATCGCCGGATTTCCACCTTGTTGGGGTCCTTTGGGTCATCATGGGGTGGAGCAACATGGTAGGGAGGGCGATGCACATCGAAACGGGGTCGTCGGGGCTTGATTTGACCTTCAGGGGTGAACACGGCCTGGCCGTGATGGTGAACACGGCCATGTTCGGAGTGGCCGAAATCCACAGAATCAAGCACGGCTTGCCCGTGACTGGAGTGGCCGAAATCCACAGAATCAAGCACGACTTGCCCGTGACCACGAGCACGCCCGTGACTAGAGTTGCCGAAATCCACAGAATCAAGCACGGTTTGCTCGTGACCAGGAGCACGCCCGTGACTGGAGTTGCCGAAATCCACAGAATCAAGCACGGCTTGCCCGTGACTGGAGTTGCCGAAATCCATATAATCAAGCACGGCTTGCCCGTGACCAGGAGCACGGTTGTGCTTATTTCCAGGCACTTCAGCCGAAGCGGGCACGGTGTGCGGCACGGGCGTGGCGGCAGGTGTGTTGGCGTTCGCGTCTGCGGGCGATCGTGTCACGGCTGTGACGGTGGGCACGCCTTGGCCGTGTCGGGGTCTGGGGAACTCTGGCTGAGGCAAAAATTCCGGAGAAAATTCCTGAGTCCTGGGAGTCTCCCCAAGTGTTAGGCCCTGGGCTCCCCGGTTCAGCCCAGGAGAGGTTCGGCCCAGGCCCGAACCCAAGCCCAAGCGTCTATGCCACATCAGGAACCCGGTTTGCCGATTCGTGTGATCAAAATTGGAGTTTGACTAGGCGATCAAGCCGCGTCTTCCTCACTGAAAGGCTCGGACACAGACGGCAAGATATTCACGGGGCGTGGACGAAGCTCGGAGGCGGCGAGATCCACGGGCGGCTGAAACGGATGCGGAGGGATCAGACGCAGCGATGAGATGGCTGGCGAGGGCTTCGGAAGCGGGGCGACGCAGGAGATCTTCAGCGGTAGAGTCTCAGCGGACAAAGCGGGAGGTCTTCGGACGCGGCACGCACAGAGGGCAGAAGACTCTGACAGAGAGACCAAGTCCGGCGCTGGTGATGATAGTAGAGGCAACGCTTGCCTCTGCTCTATAAGAAGAACCAGAGAGAGAACCAGAGGGAGGTTCCCCTACGACGACGACGACGAGCATCGCGCGTACCAGTGAGCACTGTGAGCGGCGACGACGCCGACGTGAGGGATAGAGAGAGAGCGACGAGAGGAGCGCCGACGTGTGACGGCGAGCGAGAGAGGGTTTTTGTAGCTTTGATTCACGAAGAATAAAGCGAAGGTTTTCCCTTTCTGAATCCGGCGAGCTTCCCCTGTTTCCGGCGGCTCTGTGCTTCCTCGGCGTTGTCGTAGACGGCGACGCTTTCTCTTCAGGTCCAGCGACGTCTCCGGCAGCGTACGGCGAAGGCGACGGGCTAGACGAAGGAAGGCGGGCGGCCTTCCAGTCGGCATCGTCTTCTCTGGTGACGGCAAGCGCAGGCGAGCGCTCTGCCGAGGACGACGAGCGAAGACGAACGCGTTGCGCGTTCGCTTCGAGACGAAGACGCAGACGGCTGACGCAAGCAGACGTCAGCGAGGCAAAGTCAAAATCGGCGGCGCGAATTCGAAATCGCAATTTTGGCACGGCTGACGCAAGCTGACGTCACCCGAAAACGAGTTCGCGGCGAAAGAATTAATCGACGGCTGACGTCAGCGTGACGTCAGCAAGAGCGATTCGAGCGGCCGAGTTCAAACAGTAAAATTCGATTAAATTGGTGTTAATTTTGACTTCGGTCAAAATTATAAGAGGAGGTATTTTGATTTCCTGATTTGGGAATTAGGGTTAGGGTTTTATCCGTGAGAATTGTAATGTGGGGAAAAAAAAGTGAGCGGGAACTAGGGTTTCGAATTTGGGGACGAAATTCGGTCCGGAAACTCTAGCGCAGTTGCGTTCCGGTGTTCCGCCGGACGGCTCTGAGACAACAGATAAGTGTTGTTTTTAGACCGTTTCGACCGGGGCGTGACACCAAGTGTCTTTTGGAGGGATTGGATCGCCCTCAAATGTGTTCATGGGTCCGTATACTCCTGCATCATGCTGCCCTCCCAGACGGGCCGGGTTATCAGCATCCAATCTCACACTGTCCAGGTGCGCTTTAATTCCTTCCCGACCTCTTCCATTTTTGCCAGTTTAATCGTCGTTATAGGAAAAATAAAACAGAGTGATTTTTTTTCTTCGGTGTTGGTTTGCTTTCATTAGAAATGGTTCAAAAGGTTGATTTTATGTACTTTTAAGTCTCGGTTGCTGTAGCAAGTTTGTTTTGAATGTTAAGGCGATTGCGAATACATGTGCATCCTAGTCATGGACCCGTACGTTGCTCAAAACTTACCTATAACTTTTATTTACTTGTAGTTAAAAAGATAAAATTCATTTCTAACTCGCTAAGGATAAAAAAAAACTCTTTTTTTCTTAAATTTTCACATAATGCAACATATTTCTCAAATTTTGAATTTAAAATATAAATAATTAAATTAAACCGGATACAGTGAAATAATCTTGATTTCTTATTAGTTATTTGCTCTCACATTGGGAGAGTATCACATTCGCCTGAAATTATATTACATTTTTATTGATGTATATTGGATTATAATACCTATTAAACTGCATCAGTTCACATTCCCAATTTGACCTTCTATTACACATGATATATCTGTAGTGTCAAATTATACATTAATTTTCTAATGCGGTTAATCATTTGATCTGCTTGCCGGTGTCCTAAAGTATATTTTTGTCAATAACTTATGTCATAAATTGTTCAAGGCTTTTCTTATCAGAAATGTCGAGTTCTTAGAATCTAATCCAATTTTACATGGAGATGAGATTAGTTAATGAAGAAAATAAGCTCTCATTACAAATACATAAGAAGAGGCAATGAAAGTTATACTATAGAAACTGATTACAATACATGTAAACTACAGACATGCACAAGGCAATTCATAACTAATAGACAAAAAATAATTTGGAAGTGAAAAAAGGAATTGACTTTTTTATAATCAATTGGGAAAATAGAAGTATTATTAGCTTCTAGTATCTTCTCTCTACCAAACACCGGTCATTATGTATGTTGTCCATGCAATGTTGCAAGAAACAACTTATTTTGAACTTGCAGGCCTTAATACCCTGCATTAGCAGCTAGAAATTTTCAGCAAAAAAATCATTAGACGAGATTTTTGCAGAGAATGAAACCCATGGAGAAGAGCTGAAATGCCATATGATGCTTTTTGTTCCAATGCCTTAAGCATTCTTTCATAGAATAGAAGATATTGTAGAGTTGACACACGCTTCAGTTCAGTTCAGTTATCTTGCATTCAAAATCCTGAAGACACGTCATTTTAATGCTATTGTTTTGAGGAATTAAATGTCTGTAAGAGATGTTAATTATGAATTGTTACATGGCTAAGAAGACACAGCTGACTATCTATACATATACACACTCAAGCCACACGCACACATATACATGCTGCAAAGGATTCTAATTGGTCATTGTACTAGTGGCCTGTCAACACTCACCAACCACACTTGAGTGACTTCGTTAAACAATAGCTATGTATAACATTTCTCTTTTTGAGGGTACGAGTGCAAAGACTAGACCCACTATTACACTTGTTCAGATTTTCATTTCTATGTCAGAGTTGACAATTTTAAGTATTATATTACCTTCCTCTATACTCCATCAAATATAATGAGTTGAAAGTTTTCAGTTTTATATTACGTCAATACCATCCCCTATACTCCATCAAATATAGGACTAGGGTGAGAGTGCCTAGGGACACAGAAGTTTTCAGTCTGCTTAGTGGCAAATGACAATTAGAAATTAGAAGTTGACATAATTAACTCAGCCTGACAGGTTTTGCTGTAGTGCTTAGATTAATCTTATGCATTTCTCTTTGATGACTATAATCATGGTAGTTCTTTCCGAACATTACTCCTTTGACAAAATACTATGTTTCCCTCTTCTCTTCTCAGGGATATGTTGGCAACAAATCAGCAGTCTTTCCTCTTCAACTTCTTGGCTCTGATGTGAACCTTATTAACTCAGTCCAGTTTTCAAATCATACAGGCAAGATGTTTTATATAAATTCCTCTTCAATTTCTTGGCTTTGATGTGAACCTTATTAACTCAGTGCAGTTTTCAAATCATACAGACAAGATGTTTTATATAAATTCCTTCCAGGGATCAGAAGCTTCATATATGGTGCGAAGTCATTTGCTAATGTACATGTGCTTGGTCGAGCCACAGACAGTTCTCATCAAATTAAATATAGTAGTATAACGATAGAATTCTGGTGTAGGTTATCCAACATTTAGTGGGCAAGTTCTTAATGGTCAACAGTTGTTGGATCTGATTGACGGCCTTGCTGCAAATGAATTGTTACATTATAACCACTTGTTAACAGGTGGATTTCCATCTTATTCTACATTGTTTGATTCTTCTTTGCTTTTAGAAAAAATAATTATTGAAATTTTTATCACAAAAAAATTGTTGTAGATTCATTTTCATCAATATTATGGTCCACTGCAAAGCCTTGTTTCATCCTTTTGAAGTTGAATAATACATTTTTGCTTTCTCTACCTGAACTTTGAAAACCAAATTCACGTTTAAAAGAATGGAGTCAAGAAAGTTCTTAATCTTGTCCAGGGCAGTGTGATTTTCCATAAGCATATATTGTGGAGTAGCACTCTGTAGATCCTTTGTTTATTTGTCATATGGGATACCCATGATTCAGGAACAAACAGAGATATGGTCTTGGTCAAGCTATTCATTAAGAATCTGTGTCTATGTGCAACTTGCTAACCTTACAAGTTTTAAATGGCACAGAATTATAAATCTAGTCATTAAACTGAGATTGTTGGTCTCGACTGTCTATAGTTGGCAGAACCTGCAGTCTGCAATTTGCGTAGCCACTACAAACCGATCAAAATCGGTCAAAATCGGTTAAAAACCAAACAATTTCGTCCGATTTAGGGGAAAAACAAACCCAGCGAGCTCCCGCTCGAGCTACCAGCCTACCATGCCTGCTCCCACTTCCGCTCAAAGCGGCGCAAGCACGAGCTCCAAGCGGAGCTTCCGGCGTGAGCGAGTGCTCCAGGCAAAGCTTCCGGCGCAAGCACGAGCTCTAGGCATCCAGGCAGAGCTTGTTCCGGCGCCAGCGCGAGCTCTAGGCATCTAGGTAGAGCTTCCAGCGAGAGCGCGAGCTCCAGGCCAAGCTTACGCCGCTGGTATCGTGCTCCGTCTGACCTCGGTGGTTTGTCGGACCAGTACCGGACCGAGATTTCGGCCAGTATCTTAAACATTGGTTCAAGTGCGCCCAACATGCAAAGATCCTTGTTAATCATTTCAAGCTAGTTTGTTTCTATGTGCTCTTGTCCAAAGTATAGTACAAGCATTTTGGGTCCAAACTCACCTCAACTTGAGTTCTTAATTTGCATGCTTGCCCATTATTTTCTTTTTGTAAAAAGAACATTATTGTCTTACAATTAAAATCTACTCAAATTCCTAATAGTAAAATTTTAAATGAAACTAAGAATATAAGTAATGCTAAGCCATATCTCTTATACTGAAAAACTAAAATTAATCATAATGACAAATTTAATTCAGATCAAATTTGACTTGGGTTTTATCCTTGTTAAATTGATAATAGTTAGGGTTATATTTAAGAATATTAGGAATAGTATTTTATGTACTCAGACCTCTATATATAGAGGTTGTGTCTTATTCTATAAGTTTGGCTAATTAATACAATGTAGCCTTTAGGGTTTCCCCCTTTCTCATTTCTTCTAACAATCCTTATATCTAATCACAACTCAAAACTAGATTCAGCCTTAAGCCTTGTCCGAACCTAAAAACCAGCCTTAAGCTATTTCCAGGCCCTCCTAAATTGATAATGTGTCTAGACAAGTCCTGCGAACCCTGAATAATGCTCTAGAACACATCCATTCGTAGGTTTAATGCAAAATTTCATTTCTATTTTGTGATGCATCTGTGTTGAATTTTTTTTAAAAAAAGTCTTCTGCAAAATTCCTGAAAGTTTACAAAGTTTTGTTTTTTGTGTATAAAATATCTATCTTAAATTTGTATGTAAATTCAAGGAACATGCATTACTAGAATTATAGAAAATATGTTTTCTATAATTTTTAATTTTCTACATTATGTTCTTTTTAATTATCCACCTTGACAGTACAGGTTATATTGGTTCTGTGTCATTCTTGGATGTTGTGTTGCAAGTTGTGGACAAACCACGCACTGTCAATCCTGGGCTTATATATGGTAAATGGTTGACAAGTTTAATTTATATATAATTTTCCAAAAGAAGCACTATGTTTGACTTGCCATCACCCTCAAAAATGAATTGAATTATTTTTCCACACACTCATCATTTTGATTCTTTTAGATCCTTGCAAACTTTGATTTCTTGTTTCATTATCTCTTTTTCTCAAGTTAAACATTTGACTTTGGGCTTTCTGGAATTGTTATGATCAATTCGTTTATCTGTATCATGGAACTATTGCAAAATTGAAATATAGAAAGAACTAGATCTACCATAATTAATGTGGTTGTAGGTAATAGCTTAATATTCTCATTTATATACCTATTTTAGAGTTTAGTGCATCCAAAAATAAAGTACCACCTTAGTTGACATGAGAATTAACATCATATGGTTTATTTTGTTTTAGCTTCTAGCCCCGTGCTACTTCTCTAGTCTAGGGATGTAATTCTCAATTTTTTGGCCAAATCTTTCATGTAGCTCTATTTTTTTCTGATGTACCATCTAGCCTACCTGGTACTGCTTGGAAAAAATTATTGAACTGTTCTTTTATTCTGATATGCTCATACAAGATTTTCTCATCCTACTATTGATTAGAATTTTTTTTTCTCACCAGTCTGTGACTCTGTTATGGGGGATCAAGGGAGGCTGTATGTTCCACCTAACATGGTTTTGTATACCGTGAAAAGGTCAGTTATTAACATATTAGCCTCTTTTTTTGACATTTGGTGCACTGTGCCTATTTTATGCCCCTTTTGATTCTGAACTGACCTTGCTTGGAGTAGAATAGCTATCTCATGTTGTTAACTGAGTATACAATTGATCTTTGTGGGCAAGTTGGATAGCGCTTTGTATATTTCCTTATGAATAATTCATTTGTCTTGTGTGAGTTATTCTATGAGCCATGATACTTCTTGGACATAAAATTCTAACATATTCTATTTATTTCTGTGATTCTATTCAAGATACCAGAGAACCATATGTTATGCTTGCTAGATAGTGCTTTTCATACTTTTCTTTTGTTACTGGTTTATTGCATTAATATTCGACTAACAATTTTCTGCTCGTTCCGAAAATTTTGTCCAAATATATGATCATTAGATGATAGGAATATTGGATAACATATTGTTCATAGTAATTTTATTGCTACAACTAGTTTCAGCAAGTTGATTATATTATCAGCAGATTGATTGCTACTAAGTAGCTTCACTGTCTAGTTTAAGCGAGGGTATCGATGGACAGTGAACCTCATCAGTATTTGCATAAAAATCCTTGCTTGTCACAGTCCTACACTTCCTGTATGATCAATCCTAATTTTAATTCTGTTATTTGCAGAATTATGTCTGAAAGTGATGAGCTGGAAGCTTGTTGTATTCTTCATGCAGCTGGACCTTCAAAGGTTTATTCTCATATATGAATATGAAGATAACATTTCTTGCAGATCTCCCTTATATTACAATATACATAGAATTTTCTAGCTGGACAGAATTCTCTGTAACTACAGCTTTGCTTCACTGGTTTTCTTTACTTACAATAGACCAACTCACTTGTATTTTTGAAAGTAAATGTACTGCTTGATAAATACATAATTTCGTGTAGTTATAACGCAAAATGACAATTGAAATTTCTTTAATTTCAGGTTGTCAACCTGATTGCATCTTTATTTTGGTTCTTCGTTCTCTAGTCTCTGCCCCTGCTCGTGTTCTTTCATTCTTCTTTGACTTTTGTGTATGCTTTTAGTCCTGTCAAATTGCATCTTTTAACTTTTGTTTTTCTGTTAATGATCTTTCTACAAGATACATTCTTATACCCTTGTAATTCTTTTCTAGTTTTTAACATAATTTTTTTTAGTGCCAGGTGGCTTTAACTAGCTTGAATATAAGGGACGAACTTCTCCTTATTGGTAGTCATCAGAAAGTGAAGGCACTTTCTCAAACTTATTTGTGTGCATGTTAAAACACCCTGATTAGGTCAGGGTATTTGCACGAAGGTTGACTGTATAAAACTTGCTGATTTACATGGCAACTATCAGAGGCTATTGGCATTGTTTTGTTTGCCTTCTTTAGACCATAAGTGATTCGCAAGAATCAACAAGAGTTGATATATACAAAGAAGCATAATTAAGCATAACCAATTGCAAAACTGATTCATAAGTTAATATTGAATTAGTGAGACATGTCTTATTTTTGCATCTTAACGTGGATATTTTTGTATGAATCCATATTTCAAGGACATACTTCTTCGTAGTGCATAACACATTAATATTGTTATGCTAGTATGTGCTTATGGAACAGTCTATTGGTTTAGTATCTAATTTGCAGGGTCAGCCTCCCGAGCAGTTTAAGATTGTGATCCCTAAGATTCCAGCATATTTTACGGTATGCATTTTATTTTACTGTTGAAATCTTTTCTGGCTTCTTAGTAGTGGTTCTTCGCCTTGTGGATTTGTTAATTCTGGGCTGAAATGCAAGTTCTAAATTTTCCTTGATATCAGTTTCTTCGCCATTTCTTTTAGCAAATCATGTTATTGGAGGTTTGCCTATGAGTAGGTGGACCTCTTTTGCGATTTGATTTTGTATTTAAGATTGATAAACATGTTACGCTTACCCAATTAGAGCATGCATGTCACTTTCGTTTTTCCATTCACATCATTTATTTCTTCCTGTTAAATGTGTGATTACAAGTGTTATGTATTTCACTTGCTGTTCAGTTTGAACTCGTAATATGTAGCATCTGTTTTGTTCTCCTCTAACTGGAAGGGCAAGTTTATTACCTGCTCTTCATGTGTTCAATCTGATGTCTAGAAATGGGGATATACGTATGTCAATCTTTAAGCGTTTCTCAGTGTGTGATTACTGATTACTTCCTGAGCTGTCCATATGAAATTTTGTAATTTGTTTTTGATAATAAATGCGCATGTTGGTAGTAAGAATTTTTTTGCTTGTTTTAATGAATCGCATTGTCCCATCTTCATGACTATCGCCACGCTATTAGAATATGTATATATAAATATAATCGCCCAATGTGTTGGCGGTAACTTGTAGGGTACTGGTGATCTGATGAAAGCACTTCTATTAGGATGGAGCAATGTAAGGTTTCATAATACCGTTGAATCTTCATCGTGAAAAGTAGATGTATATATTTTGTTTCTTGGGTATATTTGATATTCAGATATATCCAGATACCCTCGAGAAAGCATCGGAGCTTGCAGTATCAAGTTTACAGGTACATACTGTTTAGTCTTGTTACGAGAGTCTCTTTTTTGCAATAAATAAATAATCTGACAATCTGGTAGAGGAATTCTGTTTAGATGTATCCTTATACAAGCACTAATGTGATGAATGTAGAGTGCATAGTTCCAAGATTCATAGGCTTCATCTAAAATGGAGTTCTTTTGATCTTCTGATATAAAGCTGCGGAACCAACTTCATTAACTGATCAAAAAACTTGATGTATAGATCACGGCCCTTCCATTTGATCAGTGTAAATTGTCACGTCCCTTCACAATTGAACTGTTTTGATGATTGGCTGGTAGTTTCTAATTTGGTTCTTTAGAACTTCGAGCCAAGTTGCATATTAAATTTATTTATTGTCAGCATTTAACATTAACTATGCCTCTTAACCCTTCTATTTTTCTCTCAAAACTGGATGCCTTTGCTGCCATGCTGGTGTTTAATATCTATCAGCCTACAGCTTGTTTCCGTTCATTTGTAACATGTACTTTCATCTTCACAGGCTTCTGATTTTATGTTCTTCGTGTACATCTATGCTTCAGAATCTGAGAGATTTGCTTAATCCTTTCAGGCTCTGCTACATCGAACATTGGCAGATTACAAAGCAGTGGGTTTTCAGACGCAGTTGAGCAGTTTAGAAGTTCGATTAGTTCAGAGCCAAGATGATATTAGGAACCCGGAGATCAAACTTAAGGCTGAGAGGTACATTGGAAGGGTTGGTCAATCATTTCAAAGGCAGCAAAGCTAGCCAATCAGGTTTTTGAATGATGCATCATTGGCCAACTGTCTTCACAATTAATTCAAAACCATTCTTCTATTGATTTTTTTTTCGTCAGGGAATTTACTATAATGTGTAAAATCAACCAATCAAAAAACCAATCTCTCCAACAGCATCTGAATTTGTTCAAAGTATATTAACAATGGCAATAAAACAGACTGATATAGGCTTCGTTTGGGAGTGGGCCTTGCGGAGCAGGGCACACTGCCGAGGCAAATATTCAAATTTTTAGGCTCAATATGCTTTCTGAAGGTAGGCAGGCATTGAATAACCTTAAATAAAGTCAATGGTGACAATAACAATAATAGTGCAAGTGCAAGAACATCAACACATGCACTAAATGAGCCAAACTATGAGCTTGCATAGAGGTATCAAAAGCTATGTAACCTCAATAGATGTCTAATACGGCATTAGAGCTTTCTTTGGGCTCAATTAGAGAACTAGTGGATTGAGCACCTTCAATACTAGCCCGATGACCTTCTTTCCACCGCATACAAGCAAACACAAATTTAGAATGCTTACACAAAGTAAAAAAGTATATATAATCTAGACATTAGTTTGGCTATTTCAAAATAATTTTACTTTAACTATATTTCTCAGTTGTAAGCGACATGTATCATACAATAGTGTCCACGATCCAATTGTGCTCTAGAATTCAACCATCAATACCAAATGAAAGTATTACACAATATTTTGATAGAGTTGAAGAATGTCACATAGATAAAAAGCTTGATAAGCCAAGGGACGTCTTTAGTATCTCATGTATAATTCTTGCATACTTAATTTGCTTTTATATTATTATAAAAAACTATATTCTGCAAGTTAATAGATATATCAGCGCAATGAAGTATATAGTTTAGCTCATGATGAACAACGAGAGCATCTTTTACAGAAATAGTGAGATGATCTAATTATCATGACATCTTCTCGACATGTACATTGCTCAACCAAATGATGTAAAAGTACAATGAAATATGTCCATACAATCGTGACTGTAATTTACGATCACTATTGGGTGCATACTCATGTACAATAATTTCTAAAGAAAAGGATCTTACAACTTAGCCCACAAGATTTGTAATATATTTTATCGTATTAAAATCATTATAAAGAAGACTATAAAGACACAATATTCACAAGCAAACAACGTTGTGACTTTCAATATTGGGGAGAATGAAAATACTATCTAATTATTCTAACATGCTTTGATAATAACAAATCATCCTGTCTTAAGTATTTTTCTTAGGTTAAAGATATTGGGTGATTTATCTCAATAAGTAGATATTTGAGAGATGATTAAAAATCACCTTCTACACCTAGTGTTATAATTTAATTTTTAAAACTAATTTTTTTTATCTTTTTTCAGGGCCTAATTGTAATTTGTAAAATCTTATGGGTTTATTGGTAAGTTTACTTTTAAAAGCCCTTTTGTTTTTTTTCCTTTGTTTCCGAGGCTCTTTTTTTCCTTTCCATTTATTTTCTCCCCCTTTCGTGAGCGGCAGCGACAAAGAGCTCCTCTTCTTGGGCGACAGCAAAACCTTAGTGCTTCTTCTTTTTCTTCGATGGGTCAATGCCAGAAGATCCCCCTAATGTCGCAAGGGCGAAGGTTATTTTCTTAAGAAGCGTGGGCATCAAATCCTTCCTCCATCTTCTTCCTCTTCTCTTCCCTTCATTTAGGTAAATCTCCCAACCCTAACTCTCAGCGGATTTCTTTTCCCTTCTTTTTTTGAAATTGGATCTAGGTAAATTTCTTGATGTACGTTGTCTCAAAATCGATTGAAGAACTGTGGTGAAATGGTGTGGAATCTTTATTGACTTATTTTGAAAATGAAAATAGGTATAGTGAGAACTTATGTTTCCTTGTTCTTATGATGTGTAGTAATTTCTTGGTTGTCGTTTTATAATGATATCCTAAAGGATTGATGGACTATCTTTATTTTTTCTATTTGTTAGTTTGATATCAGTGCTATAGCTTTCTCTCATATGGTGATAGTAGTTTTCTATATGTCTGAATTTTATTTGTAAATGTACTGTATTTCCGCTGGTTCATCTTGGAAGTGGAAGTTTGGTCTTCTTAGTTTCGAGACTTTGTTGAAATTTTAATAACTTACGTTTCCAGGTCATAGAGGTCTTTTTTTGTTATTTCTGTTGCTTTTTGTACATTACCAAATAAATTTCAAATGAATTCTAGTGGCGGCTGAAGTATTCTTTTTATGAGTTATTAATCTGTCCTTTTACTTCGAGTGATGTTGGCCCGATGGGTTACTGATTAGGGCTTTTACTATAATCTGATTTTTTTTTATCTAGAGTTAACTCTAATACTTCCGATAGTGAACATTTGAAATTAGTGACATTATTAAATTGTAAATTTAGAAAACCAGTTTATAAAATGGAGAACTCTACATTAACTCTAGTAGTTACAATTTCATCCTTCATGAGTAGAAGAGATAACTATGATTTTTTTTAGTCAACCATCACATGTAGAACAACCACAGGCCAGTATACATGATTTTATCTTTTTGCTTATTAACAAGTAAACACTATTCTAGGAGCTTTTTCGTTTCTTCCTTTTGATCCTTCAATATTTTGCTAAAGTCCTCATCTCCAAAATCTCTTGAAGATGAGAAAGAATTATCTGATTCCACCATCTAAAACACAAACAATTATGCTTTTGGATTAATGGTTAGAAACTGAGGGATATGAAACCATAAATGATCCTGTATTAGAACCGTAGTGAGTTTGAAAATAATAAACTTCTACTAGCATGCATGCGTGGGTAGGAGAACACAGCATATAAGTAGAACAAGATTTTAGCTTATAAGTGGAACAAGATTTTGCTAAGTAAAAGATGGTATTGCAGTTATTAAATACAAACCCTAGGATTTTATTGTTACTAGTAAATGGGAAGCAAATTGTAGTTATTGTTTAATTGAATTAAGTGGTAACTCTGATTCCAAGTTTATTCTAATAAATGCTATTTCTAAAGTTTCTTGGCTTTAACCCCTTTTCCCTTAATTCCTTAATTCCATTCAACGACAAGTTTCTTTTTATGATAGAATTAAATCTTTAGCTAATCGGTTTCTGTGTTCATTAGTTTGGGTTCTCTAATTGCCATTATGACTTGTTATTGATTTAATATTTCAAATAGAGGATCATTAATATCATTGTTATGTATTCATTTTGTTTATTATGAACAAATTAGTTAGAGGAATAAAGCTGTTGAGTTGTGGTTAATGCATGGTAGACTTTATTTACTGATCTTGTCAACAATTAGTGAAAATGTTGGATGCTATTAAATAAGTAATGACCTTTGCTTCAAAACAGTTAGGTAGATGTGTATATTTAATATTTCGTTCTCATGCTTTAATAAGTAGTTAATAAGACATGTAATATAATTTTAAGGTAATATGGAAGTCAAGATTGGAAACTAAGGTGATTCAAAGACTTGATAAATAGTTGGCAAGGAAAATCAATCATTGAGGTAGGAATCTGTTCCTTCACCTTTCAATACAGCATTTTGAGTTTACTTAAAAGCTGTGTTATCTTATTGTTCTTTCCTATGATTATTGTTTCATTCCTTTGTACTCAACATTGTTCATTTATTGATGCATTATGATGACATGACATGACTTGATAGTTACATTAGTAGTTTTGTTAAAATATTGGTAATGGAAAGTTTAGTACATTTGATATATGCTTGTAAGTCATGACATTGATTGATCTTATGATACCACCGTGGACTCTATAGTGCCGAGTGTGGTTCGGCTATAGAGGTGCTAGCTAGAGGTCACCTGACGGGAAGTCATTGGACTAACCGGGGTCCTGGATGTTGGACGCAATATCCCCCGAGCTGTCTGTGGGCAGTTGTTCCATCGGTTGAGCAACGATGGAAACACTCTAACAAAGAGTGCGGACTCGATTGTGAGGTTATTTGTGGTTATGCTCTTGATTTTACACGACTATGATGATGTGATGTTTACATGTAGAATAGTGAAATTGTTTTAATTATCTTTCCTTGTCACATGCATTTTGTGATTCCTACTTAGCTCTTCTTGCTAACTCCTTTGTTTTGCCTCCAGGTCCAGGTTCAGGTTCTGCCCAACCCCAAAACGAATAGCTAGATAGAGACTGCAGTCATGGGGAATAAATAGCTAAAGTGGTCCTTCTTGAGTTGTGACATTTGTACTTCTTTTTGCATTGTTAATCAACTTTGAATTTTTGTTGAAAAGTCTGAATGATTTTGTAATAAGCATGTCCTGGTTTGATTTCTTTTAGTGTGGATTGTGAGATTTGAAGTTTATACAAATTTTGTTATCTAAATGCATCGTTGTGGTTTAGGATGTGATATGTTTTTGAGTTGGCTTGTATTTCCTTAAACTCTTACGTCCCTAGTGAAGCCTTTCGCCGGGGCGTAACAGTTTATTTGGTATCAGAGGTTATAGGTTATAGGGACCTAGGACTGATGGGTTAAGGTTAAGGACTTAAGGTTAATATTAATAACAATAATAAATGGTAAAAATAAAACTATAATAAACAAGCAAATAATAAAATGTGCTTTTGTTTGACTTATGTTGTGTAAATTTCAGGATGCCACCTAGGCTTTGTATTGGCCCTACTAGTAGAGGTAGGCGTGGGAGACGCAATGTGCGGTGGTTCCCCACTCGAAGACCCAAATTTGCATCTGACCATCTTCTTGGAAGTGTGCGACACGCTCAAGATGAACGGTGTTACTGACGACGCATTGCGGATGAGATTATTCCCGTTTTCCTTGCGGGACAGAGCTCGATCTTGGTTCCATTCACTTGCTGGCGAACCCATTACCACATGGGAGCGACTTTCCGTGGCTTTTCTATCAAAGTATTTTCCGCCAAGCAAGACGGCCCAACTGAGGACCCAGATCACGAATTTTGCCCAATGGGACACAGAATCATTATGTGAAGCGTGGGAGCGCTTCAAAGAACTTCAGAGGTTGTGCCCTCATCATGGGCTGGAAAAGTGGCTCCTCATCCATACATTTTATAATGGGCTCAACTATAATACCAAGCTCACTCTCGACGCCGCAGCTGGTGGCGCCTTCATGAACAAAGAACTCGAAGACGCTTGGAACCTAATAGAGAATATGACCACGAATCACCATCATTGGGCAACCTAAAGAACTGGGTCATCAAAAGGAAATGGTAAATTCGATCTGGACACTTTGAATTCTATAGTTGCCAAGGTGGACTCCTTGGCCCACAAACTTGATTCCTTGGGTTTGAACTCCGTTACAGTCAATAGTATATCATGTGAGAGTTGTGGCACACCTGGACATTTATCTTCTGATTGCCAGATGAGACCTGTTCCTTTTATGGACTTACCGCCGGAACAAATGAATGCATTAAACGGTTTTCCATCAAGGCCGCAACATGACCCATATTCTAATACATACAATCCTGGGTGGAGGAGCCACCCGAATTTTTCTTATCGCAACACCAATGCAGCGCAACAAACTAATTTCAGGCATCCGCTGGGTTTCCAGCAACAACGGGCACAACAAACACAAAACTTCCAACACGCCCAGAATTTCCGACAACAGCAGCCGCCGAAGTCAAGTCTGGAATCCGCTTTGGAGAGTTTCATTGTGGCTCAGACTAAACAGAACAGTCGCATGGAAGAGAATTTCCAACGGCTAACCTCCCAGTTTGAAGCATTAACTACGCATACCAAGATGCTCGAAACTCAAATAGCACAACAAGCCTCCACCTCAACCAGAGCTCCTGGGAGACTTCCAGGACAACCGGAGGCTAATCCTTGGGAGCATTGTAACGCAATAACGACACGAAGCGGCAAACAACTTGACGAGCCCGCAATGCCTAACGATGTACAGAGAGATCCCGAGCAAGAGATTAACCAGAACGAAGGAGCAAATCCTGAAAAGCCGGGAGGCGAGCAAGAGAAAAATAAGGAACCGGTTTACATACCGCCACCACCCTACAAACCGGTCATCCCATTTCCACAAAGGCTGGCGAAGGCGACACTCGATCGCCAATTTGGTAAATTTATGGAAATGCTGAATAAACTTCACATTAATATTCCATTCACTGATGCACTAGCGCAGATGCCCGCTTACACCAAATTCCTCAAAGAGATTTTGTCTAACAAGAGGAAACTAGAGATACAGGGGACAGTAGCACTGATAGAGGAGTGTAGTGCCATAATTCAAAATAAATTACCTCCTAAACTAAAAGACCCTGGAAGTTTCTCGATCCCATGCTAGATTGGAAATATGAATTTTGAAAGAGCTCTATGCGATCTTGGCGCTAGTGTCAGTCTGATACCACTCTCGATATGCAAGAAGTTAGACATGGGAGAACTAAAGGAGACAAGCATCTCACTACAACTAGCCGACCGCTCAGTTCGGCACCCGATGGGCATTCTTGAAGATGTACCGATCAAAGTCGATAAATTCTTCATACCGGCGGACTTCGTTGTATTAGAAATGGAAGAAGATGCAAGACTTCTCATAATTCTTGGCCACTGCTGGAGCTGTTATAGATGTTAAAAATGGGAAACTCTCTTTAAACATTGGTGAAGACGTTATAGATTTTGATATATCTGAAAGCTTAAAACGTCCCTCTTTTGCAGGTACATGCTATAGCGTAGATGTTGTGGAAGACGAGATAGGCAGCACATGTACCGTAGAGGACGAACCGATACCGTTGGAAGAAAGTCAAACCGGTGAAGAAGAGCGTGAAGAAGAGGATGAATCAGAAGTAGCAACATGTCTACAGCTGCCGAGCACCATTATCGCGGTAAACGAGTGTAAAGAAATTGAACTCAAACCATTACCGAGCAATTTAAGGTATGAATTCCTAGACTCGAACGCCACTCTACCGGTAATTGTCGATGCGGGACTTGATGAGGTACAAACTCGCTCTCTCTTGAATATACTTAGGGAGTATAAGAATGTCATTGGATATAAATTAGAAGATATTAAAGGTATTAATCCCTCCATTTGCATGCACAGGATATTCTTGGAGGAAGGCAGCAAACCCACCATCGAAGGACAAAGACGACTTAACCAAAATATGAAGGAAGTAGTGAAAAAGGAGATCTTAAAACTTTTAGACGCAGGGGTAATCTGTTACGCCCCAAAAATCCACCCGGATCCCATGCCGGGAATCCCGGACCTCGGGACGCACAACACTGTACCTGTCAATCACTCCTGACAACCGAAAGGTACAGACTGAAATAAAATAGTCTAAACAGAGGCCAGTTCGACCTTAAATATCCATAATACAACACCGACAGATACGAAATATAGACCGGCGCAGCGGTCAACAGAAATAACAACAACAGGACCGGCGCAGCGGTCGACAACCAACAGATAACATGACCGGCGCAGCGGTCAACAGAGTCCATAACATAAAATAATAACAGACCAAGATGCATCACAACCCACCAAGACTGGGGGTCAACTACTAACTACCTACTCCGCTCCAGATGGAGCCGCGCCTGAACCTGGAGGTAAACCGAAGGGGGGTTAGCCGGAGGC
This sequence comes from Costus lasius, assembly GCA_027563935.2. NCBI lineage: Eukaryota > Viridiplantae > Streptophyta > Magnoliopsida > Zingiberales > Costaceae > Costus > Costus lasius. Next base: position 122,774,413 of record CM050446.2, read on the forward strand.
TAAGTAGGGATATTACAATGATATGGTGCATGATCAGATACAGGGAATTACCAGAACACTACCAAGACTCTATATGACCATATAGAGTATAATCAAATCTCAACATATATATCAATATATATATATCCTCATACACAGATAAAATCTGGGAGCTGGTACAGTAGTGGTCCACGACCTGCAACTCTATAAAAGAGTGGTCCCTACTGATGGCTCCCCGAACAGTAGAGACGACTGTCCGTCGACAGCCCGCTAGTGTAGCGTCCTACACTCAGTACAACCCCTCATTGGGTTGATAACAGACCTCAAGCCCATAACGTCGGACTCTCTCGGTCAGAGACGATCATACAGTCTCGACAGAAATCTCATAGGCAGTATCTGAGGTATATTGACATGTCTATCGCTAGACAGTCAATCCTCAATGTACATATACAGAACTCATACCACCTACCAACTACAAGTAACATGCAAGAACCGAAAATACTCATACCATGTTTCATGCAATAGTTTATGTCAACAGGAATGTACGCAGAGTAGAACGGGAATTAGAACAGTAATCAATAGTGCTAAGAAGCAATAAGGGAGGTGCCGCTAACTACACATGCGGTTGGCACCGTAACAAAGAACGGAGGTAGAATCCCTACCTCAACAGTAGCCGAACAGTACAGATCCAACCAACACAGTGTCAAGTATCAATCAACAGGACCTAACAGGATAAATCAGGTATAAGTCATACCATTCTATTTTAATCCATTTAACAACAATTAACATGCTAATCCGGTTTCATTATGCTAATCAGGTCGTACCAAGTTATTAAATCAAGTTTGACAGGTATACGTGAGTCCAGGGTTATGTTCGCATGCGTTCGTATAATACGTGTACGGAGACGGAGTACGAGTACTAACCTAGTTCACAGCCACGTGCGAACGCAATAATCACCACCGGAAGTCGGGATACGCGAGAATCAACCACGCGCGCGTAACCGAGTCGTCAGCACGGAACTCGAAGTTCGCCGGAACAGTAGCGCCGCCGCTACAGTGATCGTCGGAACAGTAACTTCGGCGACCGATCGGAATTTCCGAAGTGCCACAAGGAAGCCGCCGGCGAGGTGAGTCCGGCCGTACAGTCCATTTTCCAGGGAGACGCCGGAGGCCGCGTAGATCTGAGGTCGAAGTCGGCGGCACCGCTCGCGCAACCCGCCGGCGCCGGAGACGAAGACGCCCGAAAATACTTCGGGAGGCGGCGGAAAGGTCCGCCGAGGCCGGAGGAAGGTCGCTGGAGACGCCGGAGATGCGTCGGACGTCGGATCTGGAGCTTTTCCGTCGGACGCGAGAGAAAAGAAGAAAGAGAGAGCTTCGCCAAAAAACTGCTCGCAGGAAGCGGATCTGGGTCTCGCCGACGCCGGATCTCGCCGGAATGGTCGCCGGATGGGGGTGGAGGCGCTCGGGAAGGAAGAGCGGGAGTAGATTCAACGAAAGGAACGAGCTTTCGTTCGATCGTGATGGGAGACGCGGGCGACGGGGGGGGGGGGGGGGGGGAAATAAGGAGGGAGAAAGCGAGCACGGCGACAACGAGTGATGGGAGGAGATGGGCTTGACCACCGTTTCCAGAAACGTCCCATCACTCGATTAAATTATTAATATTTTCTTTTGAAAATGTTTCGGAGATGTCCGTTTTTATCACGGACGTAACATTATACCCACCTTCAAAGAATTTGGTCCCCAAATTCAAAACATATTTATTACTGGTAAGCAACTAAAGTTACAAAAGCACTAATACAATGATCACTCATTTACTCCTCCATTCTCGAAAACAGATCCGGATGGTTTCTCATAAATTCGTCCTCACGTTCCCAGGTAGCCTCACTCTCAGGGTGGTGTCTCCATTTGACTTTAATTAGACTGATTACTTTATTTCTCAGCTTGTGCTCTTTGCGCTCTCGGCATACGTGGCATCTTCTTGGACATGGACTGTACCGTGGCTCAACACGTGAGATGGATCCGCGATGTATTTATGCAACATGGACACATGGAACACCGGATGGATATAAGAGTACATCGGTGGAAGTGCTAAGCGGTATGCGACGGGTCCAACTCTCTCCAGTATCTCGAAGGGACCCATATATCTCGGGGCTAACTTACCAGCATACCCGAACCTAGTCGTACCCTTCTTCGGAGAAATCCGAAGGAACACATGGTCACCGACATCAAATTCAAGTGGCCGCCGTCTCTTGTCTGCATAACTCTTTTGTCGACTTTGGGCAGCTAATAATCTCCGTCTAATAATCTGGACTCTCTCGGCATCAAGTGCTAACATAGCCGGTCCCAACACACGGCTTTCTCCTGCTTCGTCCCATAGCACCGGAGATCTACACTTCCTACCATACAAAGCCTCGAAAGGTGCCATCTGGATCGTCGAATGATAACTATTATTATAGGCGAATTCCACTAAGTGTAGGTGGCACTCCCAACCATCCGTGAAGTCCAATGTGATGGCTCGAAGCATGTCCTCTAGGGTCTGAATGGTCCTCTCAGACTGTCCATCAGTCTGCGGGTGATAAGCCGTACTGAACAGCAGTTCAGTTCCCAAGGCCTTCTGTAAACTAACCCTGAACCGAGATGTAAATCATGGGTCTCTGTCAGAAATAATACTAGCAGGAACCCCATGTAGCCGTACAATCTCCTGACAATAAAGCCTTGCCAGCTTGTCCATGGAGTAATTCTTTCTGATAGGGAGGAAATGGGCAGACTTGGTCAAACGGTCAACGATCACCCAAACCGAGTCATGGCTTGTACGCGACCTAGGAAGATCCGTCACGAAGTCCATGGTAATGTGTTCCCACTTCCACTCTAGAATAGGAATACTCTGTAAGAGCCCAGAAGGTTTCTTATGCTCAATTTTTACTTGTTGGCATATCAGACATCGTCCGACATACTCTGCCACATCTCTCTTCATGCCTTCCCACCAATAAGACTTTCGAAGGTCATTATACATTTTCGTGGCACCAGGATGTACTGTGAATCTCGACTTGTGAGCTTCTGCTAGTAATTCTTCCTTAATTACCTCGGGTACACATAACCTATTCCAGCACCTTATTATTCCTTGATCATCCTGGGTAAATTCTTCTCTCTTGCCCTTTGCAATGATAGACTGCAGGTACCAATCATTTGGTTGCGCCTCAATAATCTTCTGCACCATAGGGGACTGTGCCATCATCACGGCCAAACAACCATGCTCAGTGGGGCACACAATCTCAACACTTAAATCTGCCATCTGTTGGGCTAATTCAGTCGGCGTTACTCGCAAGTGAGCTAACACCCCTGCAGTTTTCCTACTTAGTGCATCTGCTACCACATTGGCTTTACCCGGGTGGTAATTAATTGTACAATCATAATCTTTAAGGAATTTCACCCATCTATGCTATCTCATATTCAGTTCCTTCTGTGAAAATAAATATTTCAGGCTTTGATGATCCGTAAATATCTCAAATGTGACTCCGTATAAATAATGCCGCCAAATTTTAAGGGCGAATACCACCGCAGCTAATTCCAAATCGTGTACCGGGTAGTTCTTTTCATGCTCTTTAAGTTGACGGGAGGCATACGCTATCACTTTACCATGCTGCATCAATACAGCACCTAAGCCTTGGAAAGAGGCATCTGTGTATACGGTATACCCCTCGTCACCAGTCGGAAGTACTAAGATAGGGGCACTGACCAATCTTTGTTTTAATTCCATAAAACTATTTTCATAATTTTCATCCCAACAGAATTTAACCTCTTTCTTTGTCAAATTTGTAAGTGGACCGGCAATTTTAGAAAAACCCTCTACAAACTTCCGATAATATCCAGCCAATCCGAGAAAACTCCGAACTTCTGCCACAGTCTTAGGACTTTCCCATTCTATAACAGCTTTAATCTTCTCAGGATCAACAGCCACACCTTCACCGGAAATCACATGCCCTAAGAAGGTAACTTCACTTAGCCAGAAAGCACACTTGCTGTACTTAGCATACAGTTGCTCTCTTCTAAGGGTCTCCAGCACAAGCCGAAGATGTCTCTTGTGCTCAGCCCTGCTCCGAGAATAGATCAATATGTCATCAATAAAAACCACGACAAACCGATCAAGATAATTGATGAACACGCGATTCATCATGTCCATAAAGGCTGCTGGAGCATTTGTCAGACCGAAGGGCATAACGAGAAACTCGTAATGCTCATAACGTGTTCGAAAGGCAGTCTTCGACACGTCTTCTCCACGAATTCTTAACTGGTGATATCCCGATCTCAAGTCAATTTTGGAGTAGACAGAAGTACCCTTGAGCTGGTCAAATAAGTCATCAATCCTTGGTAGAGGGTACTTGTTCTTCACTGTAACTGCATTCAACTGTCTGTAGTCCACACACAGCCGAAATGAACCGTCCTTTTTCTTCACAAAGAGAATAGGAGCACCCCAGGGAGATGCACTGGGTCTGATAAACCCCTTATCAAGAAGCTCCTGTAATTGGACTTTCAACTCCTCAAGCTCCCGGGGCGCCATCCGATACGGTGCTTTAGAGATAGGCGCCGTACTAGGCTGGAGATCAATAGCAAAGTCTATATCCCTGTTGGGTGGCAATCTAGGTAAGTCCTCAGGAAATACATCAAGAAATTTCCTGACAACCGGCACACGTTCGACAGGAATCGGGGTCTGATCCCCCGTATCAACAATGGACATAAGATAACCATGACATCCACTGCTAAGTAACCTCCTGGCTTGCATAGCAGAAATTATAGGAGCAATCTGACCAGATACTCCAGAAAATGTGTATGTCATATAATCATGACCTTTGAATACCACCGTGCAGTCATCGCAATCAACCACCACACGGTTATAGGACAACCAATTCATTCCAAGAATAGTATCGAAATATGAGAATTCCAGTAACATCAGATCCGAGTATATAATCAATCCGTTGAAATTCAGAGAGCACTGCTGTACCTCTAAGTACGATCGTAATGTACCCCCAGAGGGTACAGATACCGTCATATCATGTTGAGAGAAAATCGGTTCTAATTCTAACTTTTTCACATAAGCATACGAAATAAAGGAGTGCGGGCTACCAGTATCTATCAATAAGCATGCAGTGTACTGAATACTGAAATGATACCTCGCATGACGTTGCCCGTCTCGCGCTGTGCATCCTGCTCAGTCAGCGCATAAGTCTGGCCCGTCGCGGGTATCTGCTGCGGTCTGCCCTGGGGAGTCGGTGCAGTGTGACCGAGGCGAAGAGGTCGAGGCTGTCCTCGTCGAGCTGGTGGAGCAGATCTCTGTGTACTAGGGGCAACCTGAGGCTGCTTGCCCCTATTTGGACAATGGCTTTTGTAGTGGCCCATCTCATGACAGTAGTGGCACTGAATGTACTGAAGTGGGCAGTCCCGAGAAATATGGCCCACCTCCCCACACTGATAGCAGGCCCTCGTGTCCGGAGAAGATCCAACACTTGGCGGAGGCGATTGGAAAGAGCGAGCAGACATGGACCCTGGGGCCCATGATTTCTGACCCGGCTGGATCGAACGAGCACTAGAACGCTGCATAGGTGGACTCCGGCTGGCAGAAAACCCAGACTCCCTAGAATGGCTCGAGGCGGGTCCTTTGCCCTTGCGCCACTTCTGATCAATAGCCTTTTCGCGCTGCTCAGTTCGGCGCGCCATAGCGACCACAGCTGAAAAGTCCTCAAGAGGAGCTGAGTTGGTCCCTCGTGAAATTTCAGGGTCCAGTCCACGAATAAACTGTTCCGACTTATCCTCGACTATAGGGGTCACAGTAAGAAACATTGCCGACAACCGCTGGAAGTCCGCTAAGTATTCATCTACAGAATGCTCATTCTGCTCCAGATTGACATATTCTTGACGCAGCGTCTCTCGAAAAGTCCTAGGAAAGTACTCAGTATGGAAGGCCCCACAGAAAATGTCCCAATCATAGCGGGCTGCTCCAATAGTCTGTTCAAGCCCCACAAACCACGCCTTGGCGTCACCCTGAAAGAAATAAATTGCCAATTTCACCCGTTGGTCATTAGGGCATCCCAATAAATTCAGTGTGTCTGTCACACTCTCCAGCCAATTGGTGCCTTCCCACGGGTCTGGTTTTCCAGAAAACACTCCAAATCGTCGTTCCCCCATGGTGGTAAAGCGAGACGCTAACTCCAACGCTGCAGTCGAGGGAGTTTCACGCGTTCTACGCCGTGGAGGTTCTTGGACCGGAGGTTCTGGTGCGTGTCGTCTACTTCCCACTTCACTAACGTCGTCATCGTATTGAATACGTGGGGCAGCTACAGAGGGTTCTTCCCTTCTCTCACTGCCAGAACCTGAAGCTTTACGCATCCAGCTGAGTGGCACACTCAATGCTTCTGAGCTAATCCCGCCACTCGTCCAAGACGGGAACTTTTCTTTAGTGGTCACGTTAATTAAAATCACAGATTAATATGATCAAATACGATTAACACTAACGCGGATCTTAAATCCTAAGATTTGATCCTAAGTCCTTATGTCCCATAGAAGATCCTGAACCTAGCTCTGATACCATAATTGTTACGCCCCAAAAATCCACCCGGATCCCACGCCGGGAATCCCGGACCTCGGGACACACAACACTGTACCTGTCAATCACTCCTGACAACCGAAAGGTACAGACTGAAATAAAATAGTCTAAACAGAGGCCAGTCCGGCCTTAAATATCCATAATACAACACCGACAGATACGAAATATAGACCGGCGCAGCGGTCAACAGAAATAACAACAACAGGACCGGCGCAACGGTCGACAACCAACAGATAACATGACCGGCGCAGCGGTCAATAGAGTCCATAACATAAAATAATAACAGACCAAGATGCATCACAACCCACCCAGACTGGGGGTCAACTACTAACTACCTACTCCGCTCCAGATGGAGCCGCGCCTGAACCTGGAGGCAAACCGAAGGGGGGTTACCCGGAGGCTAAGTAGGGATATTACAATGATATGGTGCATGATCAGATACAGGGAATTACCAGAACACTACCAAGACTCTATATGACCATATAGAGTATAATCAAATCTCAACATATATATCAATATATATGTATCCTCATACACAGATAAAATCTGGGAGCTGGTACAGCAGTGGTCCACGACCCGCAACTCTATAAAAGAGTGGTCCCTACTGATGGCTCCCCGAACAGTAGAGACGACTGTCCGTCGAGAGCCCGCTAGTGTAGCGTCCTACACTCAGTACAACCCCTTATTGGGTTGATAACTGACCTCAAGCCCATAACGTCGGACTCTCTCGGTCAGAGACGATCATACAGTCTCGACAGAAATCTCATAGGCAGTATCTGAGGTATATTGACATGTCTATCGCTAGACAGTCAATCCTCAATGTACATATACAGAACTCATACCACCTACCAACTACAAGTAACATGCAAGAACCGAAAATACTCATACCATGTTTTATGCAATAGTTTATGTCAACAGGAATGTACGCAGAGTAGAACGGGAATTAGAACAGTAATCAATAGTGCTAAGAAGCAATAAGGGAGGTGCCGCTAACTACACATGCGGTTGGCACCGTAACAAAGAACGGAGGTAGAATCCCTACCTCAACAGTAGCCGAACAGTACAGATCCAACCAACACAGTGTCAAGTATCAATCAACAGGACCTAACAGGATAAATCAGGTATAAGTCATACCATTCTATTTTAATCCATTTAACAACAATTAACATGCTAATCCGGTTTCATTATGCTAATCAGGTCGTACCAAGTTATTAAATCAAGTTTGACAGGTATACGTGAGTCCAGGGTTATGTTCGCATGCGTTCGTATAATACGTGTACGGAGACGGAGTACGAGTACTAACCTAGTTCGCAGCCACGTGCGAACGCAATAATCACCACCGGAAGTCGGGATACGCGAGAATCAACCACGCGCGCGTAACCGAGTCGTCAGCACGGAACTCGAAGTTCGCCGGAACAGTAGCGCCGCCGCTACAGTGATCACCGGAACAGTAACTTCGGCGACCGATCGGAATTTCCGAAGTGCCACAAGGAAGCCGCCGGCGAGGTGAGTCTGGCCGTACAGTCCGTTTTCCAGGGAGACGCCGGAGGCCGCGTAGATATGAGGTCGAAGTCGGCGGCGCCGCTCGCGCAACCCGCCGGCGCCGCTCGCGCAACCCGCCGGCGCCGGAGACGAAGACGCCCGAAAATACTTCGGGAGGCGGCGGAAAGGTCCGCCGAGGCCGGAGGAAGGTCGCTGGAGACGCCGGAGTCGCGTCGGACGTCGGATCTGGAGCTTTTCCGTCGGACGCGAGAGAAAAGAAGAAAGAGAGAGCTTCACCGGAAAATTGCATGCAGGAAGCGGATCTGGTTCTCGCCGACGCCGAATCTCGCCGGAATGGTCGCCGGATGGGGGTGGAGGCGCTCGGGAAGGAAGAGCGGGAATAGATTCAACGAAAGGAACGAGCTTTCGTTCGATCGTGATGGGAGACGCGGGCGACGGGGGGGAAATAAGGAGGGAGAAAGCGAGCACGGCGACAACGAGTGATGGGAGGAGATGGGCTTGACCACCGTTTCCAGAAACGTCCCATCACTCGATTAAATTATTAATATTTTCTTTTGAAAATGTTTCGGAGATGTCCGATTTTATCACGGACGTAACATAATCTATCCCATCTCCGACAGTGCATGGGTAAGTCCGGTATATGTTGTACCAAAGAAGGGAGGAACAATGGTGGTGAAGAACGAGAAGGATGAACTAATTCCGACACGGACAGTCACAGGCTGGAGGATGTGTATAGATTTTAGGAAGTTGAATAAAGCTACTCGAAAGGACCATTACCCGTTACCATTCATCGACCAGATGTTGGAATGTCTAGCTAGCAATTCTCATTTTTGTTTTCTCGATGGATATTCAGGATTCTTCCAAATTCCTATCCACCCGGAGGAACATAAGAAAACAACGTTCACTTGTCCCTATGGCACGTTCGCCTACCGGCGAATGCCATTCGGCTTGTGCAACGCACCCGCCACGTTCCAACGTTATATGACCGCCATATTCTCAGACCTCGTTGAAGATGTGATGGACATATTCATGGACGATTTTTCTGTTTATGGTTATTCTTTTGATATTTGTCTTGCTAATATATCTCGAGTCTTGCAGCAATGTCAAGAAGCCGACCTCGTGCTGAACTGGGAAAAGTGCCATTTCATGGTACAAGAGGGAATTGTGCTTGGGCATTTGATATCGAAGAGAGGAATAAAAGTCGACAAAGCAAAAGTCGACGCGATTGAGAAGCTTCCACCTCCAACCTCCGTGAAAGCAATTCGAAGTTTCTTGGGTCACGCCGGTTTCTACCGGCGCTTCATTAAAGATTTTTCAAAAATTTCTAGACCATTAACTTGTCTCTTAGCTAAAGATGTACCTTTTCTCTTTGACAAGGATTGTCTACAAGCCTTCAACACTCTGAAAGAAGCTCTTATCCCGGCACCGATTATGCAACCGCCGGATTGGACCCTCCCATTCGAACTCATGTGCGATGCGAGTAATTATGCTGTGGGAGCGTACTAGGACAGAGAAAAGAAAATCGGTTGCACGCGATCTACTATGCGAGCCGAACACTTGACGAAGCACAAGTGAACTATGCGACGACTGAAAAAGAGCTATTGGCCATGGTCTTTGCATTTGACAAATTCCGATCTTATGTTGTGGATTCTAAAGTTATTGTGTTTACTGACCATGCAATCATCAGGTATTTAATGAGCAAGAAGGACGCGAAGCCGCGACTCATCAGATGGATTTTGCTCATGCAAGAGTTTGACATTGAAGTAAGAGATAAGAAAGGGGCAGAAAACTCAGTGGCTGACCACCTCTCTCGTCTGACATATGAACAAGATGATCGGTTGGAAGTAGAATTGGAAATCAACGACTTCTTTCCTGACGAGAAACTCTTGGCACTCTCAAGCGCTGAACCCCCATGGTATGCGGACTTTGTGAACTTCTTAGCTGCAAAGATTTTACCTCCTGGACTCACCTATCAACAGAGGAAGAAGTTCCTTTCTGATGTCCGTCACTACTATTGGGATGAGCCATTTCTTTTTAAGAGGTGCGCAGATTCAATATACCGGCGATGCTTACCCGAAGAAGAGTACTCAGATGTCTTGTACCACTGTCATGGATCTTTTTATGGAGGACACTGCAGCACGTCGAAGACAACTTTTAAGGTTTTACAGAGCGGCTTCTACTGGCCTATATTATTTCGAGACGCTCAGAAATTTGTGAAAAGCTGTGACCAGTGCCAGCGCATCGGCAATATATCAAGAAGAGACGAGATGCCCTTGAACAACATCTTAGAAATTGAAATCTTTGATGTATGGGGAGTGGATTTTATGGGACCATTCCCATCTTCATTTGGACATAAGTATATACTAGTTGTAGTAGACTATGTATCAAAGTGGGTGGAAGCGATGTCCTCTTCCACCAATGATTTCCACGTTGTTATGAAACTACTCAAGAAGGTAATCTTTCCACGGTTTGGAGTACCGCGGGTGATCATCAGTGACGGTGGCTCCCATTTCATTGAACAACGCTTTGCAACACTTCTGAGAAAATATGGAGTCACCCACAAAGTCGCCATGCCATACCATCCGCAAACCAGTGGGCAAGTTGAAATCTCCAACTGCGAGCTTAAGAAGATTTTGGAGAAAACCGTCTCACGAGCACGAACAGATTGTATTATGAAATTGGATGATGCTCTCTGGGCGTACCGTACAGCATTTAAGACACCTATAGGGATGTCGCCCTATCAATTGATATATGGTAAATCTTGCCATTTGCCCGTTGAATTAGAGCACAAAGCATTTTGGGCCACGAGGACCTTGAACTTTGATTTTAAATCAGCTAGTGAGAAACGAGTCTTGCAGATTAACAAACTTGATGAATTGAGGTTAAGCGCTTATGAAAACGCACGCATTTACAAGGAGCGCACCAAGAGGTGGCATGATTAAAAGATCTTGAAGAAAGAATTCAAAGAGGGAGATCTAGTTTTGCTATTCAACTCCAGACTAAGGCTATTCCCAGGCAAATTGAAAACAAGATGGTATGGACCATTCACTGTTATGAAAGTTTACCCATTTGGAGCAGTCGAGATCAGTGACAAAGGATCAGGGACATTTAAGGTTAATGGGCAACGTTTAAAGCACTATTTCACCAATGAGCAAATTGAGAAGAGAAGCACCATCCCTCTTTCAGATCCTTCAACTCCTCCCTGACGCGACGTTATGGTCAAGCTAAAAGACCTTAAAATAGCGCTTCTTGGGAGGCAACCCAAGTTTTCTTCCTTGCTTTATTTCTCTTGGTAGTTAGCTTTTGATATTTTAATTAGTTGTAATGGTATTTTGTTTTTGAAATGGTAAGCTGATTTCTGGAGTATTTGGTTGATTTGAATTCTTGTTGGAGCCTGATTATATGTTTGCCATTGTTCAGGGAAGCTGTAGAAGGAATTTGGTCATTTTTCACAGCCTACAGAAAGTTCCGCAGGTGACCCTTGGAGAAAAACCTCACCCCACGGCATCCGAAGCTAAAATTTCTAGCATGAAGGCAAAAAGACCACAGAATGTTCCTCAGGGGACCCCATGATCAAAACCTCACCCGAGGTTCTTGTAGACAACATCTGACTGATTGGCCCAGCCCTTGGACGCAAATGCAGTTTTTTCTACAGAAAATTCCCTGGGGGGGAGGGGGGGGGGCAAGGGATCCGAACCTCACCCCGCGACTTTTGGCGACCGACCTCGCAGCATATGTGCCGATTTCCACAGATTCTTCCGCGGGTCGCCCCTCGACTTGAACCTCACCCCGCGGCTTTCATGGGGGCCCACTTAACCCACTTAAACCTTCTAACCCATGTATCCTCCCACTCTAGCCAAAACCCACACCCTGTGGAACCCTAGTCCCCAACCCGCCGATTCCCCTGCTCCTGCTCGCCCCCTTCGTCTCCGACCCATCCCAAGTCTTCCCTCCTCGCTGGAGCAGCAAGTCACACCGGCGAACCTCCTCCACAACCAGCAACCTCGCCGGAAGACCTTCGTCCGCCACCCTAAGCGGCATCAAACATCATCATCGGCGGCTCCACAATCTCCTCCCCGCACCTCTGTGCCACCAGCCGGCCGTTCCTCCACTGCCACCTACAGCCGGAGGATAGCAGGCAAACGCCCCATGCGCTCAGAGCAACAATCTGCCACTCCACCAGGATCCGCCGAGACTTCCCCTGCTGACGAGTCCCCTGTTGCCGACCACCCCACTATCATCATCGGCAAATCCAACTGTCCGTCCGATTTTCCGCCTGTTAAGTCACTTTTATATAGCATTTGATACGATGTTGCCACCATGTTTTCACTCTTCCTCGCTGTTAACCTTAGATTTATATTGAAATATTACGATATTTGCGGAATCTTCACTATTCTGTGCTTTTGCTTAATTTCAGGAAAGAAAGCAAGGCGATACAATAATTTTCAGCCAAGATGGAATTCGCAGCAAATAACACACCCCACCCAGGGAAATCAGTCACACCCCACGGTTTTTGCTCCATCGGGAATCGACTTTCCAGATTTTGTCCGTCCCTTCTATGCGTTGAAGAAGGATGATTATTAGGGGCAAAAAGGGAAATCGACAATTAGAGACGTGAGGGCGAATTTAACAAAGGAAATTGAAGGAGGCGGCACTTACCAATTAGAGAACGCTGGATCTGGAACGAAACACTAGGGCTAAGGGGCGATCTGCATCTGAGCAGCGACAGCAAGGAAAAGAACGCTTCTTCATCGCTAGAGCGTGGGGGAAGAAGAAGAACTGAAGAAGAGGGAAGATCTTGGACGCTCCTAGTTCCTGCTTGGGGCGATATCCATCTTCTTCTCCCTATTCTCTCGTTTTATCTTGTTGTTCATGGCTGCTATGATTAAACTTATTGAAAACTTGTTTTGGAACATGAACTTGATAGCTTAAATCCATTTCACGGCTAGGGGAAAACCCCTCGTATGATTTGTGCATGGATATTTGGTTTTAATATATGAATCCTTTGTCGTTCTATCTTACCTAGTTGCGTTCTTTGCATGTTGATTGATAATTGCTTTCTTCATGATCTAGATATCTTATACTGTTGAAAGACATATATTGATGTTGGAAACCCTAGGTATGAATGTGCCAATCGTCATGCGAAAGCTGACAATTGCTCATGGGTAGTGTATATCTCCTCGCGCCCATTGGGTTTATGAGACGAAGCGTACTACGACGGTAGACGCTTAGCCGCATAAACACCTAGTTGCGCCTTTGAGAGAAGGGTGACTAGTACATTAGAGGGGGAGATATATACTATATCATCTCGTGCTTATTGAGTTCGTTCGGGGGAGCGTTCTACGACGGTAGACGTTTACCCATGCGAATACCTGGTTGTATCCTTGAGAGAGGACAACCTTTATATTCGATGCTTGCCCTAGAACTCTTTGGATAATTATCATGTTTTTTATTGTCCATGCATAAATCATCGAGGTGGTAAACCCCTTGCCTTGATTTCTTGCATCCTTGATCAACCATAGTGCAATTTTGTTATTCTTCTGCCTTTCATTTAGCTAGTCTTAATTTAGAAAACTATTCAAACCGTCTATTGCTGTTTAGCTTGTAGAAGCTTAGTCAGTTGGTACTTGGTATTTTGTCTCTGTGGGATCGATACATTTATTACTTCGATATATCCGTATACTTGCGGAACATATCACCGCCCAATTTGGGTGGAAAGCAAATAGAGCTATTTTTTCTCTCACTTTCCTTCCATTTTTCCTTTCTTATTTCCATTCGTCCTACTAAACATGATTTTATAGCTCATCTTCCAATTTTCCATCCATTCTCTCCTCTTTTTCTTCCTACTAAACACGCTATAAATGATTCAATATTAATGTTGAGAAAAGAATTATCTTTGTTATGCACAAAATCTCAAATATTAAAGAATTATTCACCTATATCAAATTTGAAAATCAAAATAAATATTAAAAAGAAATATTATAATGGTGGTACTTCTCATGTCAAAACACATAACACACATCTTAAATATGTTCAGAACAAGTGTGTATACTCTAGCTCACATCCTCCTACATACTTTAATGGACATTGCTTCTTTTATGGTAAATATGGACATAGAATTCATAATTGTCCTAGTAAAAAGGGATTTAAGCATGTATTATGGGTTCCTAAATTAACTAACCATCAAGGACCCTTTTTAGGTACCTAAAGTTTTATTTCCATCTCTTGTAAGAGGAGAACCAACTACAACAAAATAGAAGTGATTGAATTCTTGATAGTAGTTGCTCAAAGCATATGACAGAAGATATAAATCTATTTACAACACTATCAAGTAAAGAAGGTGGTATGGTAAATTTGATGATAATGCCAATGGTAAGAAAATTGGCATTGATACTATTGATATAAACCCTTACCCTATTATTGACAATGTTCCTTTAGTAGATGGTTTAAAATACAATGTACTTAGTGTATCTCAACTTTGTGACAAGGTTATATTGTTACTTTTGAAACAACAAAATGCTTGATTAAAAATTCAAGTACAAATGATAACTCTTTTGTTGGAAATAGAATAGATAACATTTATATTATTAGTTTGAATATTATGCCTAACCCTAATGTAAAGTGCGACACTTTTGTAGAGAATAACATATATATAATCTTTTGTACAATGGTGCGATTCATCCTCTCAACTACACCATTTTGTTGAGGAGTCAATGGAACAGTTAACTGATGTCTAATTTCATGTCTAGTCCAATACTCCTTAAACTTATTAGATGTGTATTCTCCTCCATTATCAGTGTGTAAGCATTTTAATTTTCTACCTGTTTTCCTTTCTACCCAAGCATGAAAATTTTTAAAAATTTCAAACACTTCATCTTTGGTTTTCATAGTGTAATATCATACTTTTCTATATGCATCATCTATAAAAGTAACAAAATAAGAAATACCCCCTACTGATTTAGCATCCATAAAATAGACATCCAAATAAACAAGATCAAGTGACATAGTACCTTTCTTTAGACCATTTCTAAGAAAACAAATTCTATATTGCTTATCAAATAAGCAATGATCACAAGGACTAATAGTCATACCTTTGGGGAGAATTTCCTTATTTGATAGAATTTCCATACACTTGTGACTCATGTGCCCAAGCCTCCTATGCTATAAATTTGAAGTGGTTGTTGAAGCAGTAATGATCTCTCCTCTGAGTACCTCAACATCAATGTGATAAAGAGTATGTTGCTTGCTCCCTCTAGCATAAATAAGTGACCCTTTTGTGAGCTTCTACTTTTCATTACCAAATGTGCTTACTAATGACATGTATATATATGATATATTGTGACTTATTTCCATTATTATTTTAGAGTAAAATGCATGCTTTGTCTCATTTATTTGCCCAAATGCTTTATATTATTTAGAATCTTCACTTTCCCTTGGTTTCATTGAAATATAGAAATTTCGCCCACAAATTAGTGGAATTTGGAAGATTTGAAGATATGGAATGACTTCTCATGATGAGATGAAGCTACATGTGAAATTTTAGATCAAACGAAGTCCTCTACAGAGTTCACGGCCTAGGATGTGAAGACATGCACGGCAGTGAAGATTTGCAAAAGTTTTAGAATTTAACGAAATGTTCACGGGCACACCCGTGAATGCATACATGGCCATGAAGAGTTATTTTTCTAAAAAATAAACTTCGCTGAGCTCTTCATGGGCATGGTCGTGCATCCATGCACGGCCATGAATAGTTCTGCCATGTTTGACACCCGTTCGGTTTTTCACCCATATCTTACTATTCCTAAAGCAGAATTTACTGAAATTTTGTGGAGACCTTCCTAACTTATCAACGGACAATGGGGGACTAGAATCACACAATTTAGAGCAACAATTGGGGAGAACAAACGAAGGGGAAGAGACCTAGGGTTTGACGGCGATTTCTGGTGACGAAAGGGTATTCCGGTGAGATTCTTCCCTCGTTTCGATGTGGAAGATTGTGCTCTACCTTCTCTCGACTTAGATCTAGTCTTCCCTCTAGTTTGCATCAATTTGTTTGAGAGATTATAATGTATTTCGTGATGAACATTGTAGCGTAATTTTCTTTTCGGGGTTTGGGCGTAGCCCGCTGTAAGAATGTTGATCTTTAATGCTTGATTCATACTATTTGTCTTTGTTCTTATTCATGTCTAGGAAGTTTTAACCAATGATTATGTACTGGCCATACATATTTATGTTTTAGACATTGTGGGAAGGACTAAGAGGTGAACCACAATCGTCGGATCCCCTTAGACTGGACTGGTGATTTCGGCCACGAGAGTTGTCAAAATCACCCGAGGAACTCTAATTCTTCACAGAACCCATTGGGTCTGCTTAACCCGATAAGCTACGAGAGTAGGAGACTTGAGTTAAGTTAGACACCGGACTGTGTCCTGAGAGGGAGCGCGTCTATACCTTAGGAAGAGTTACCTTAAGAACTTTGATAAAACTTGATTAAAACATCAGCGTTAACTTTCTTTCATGCTTTAGTGTGGTGAAACCTAAAGCCCTGATTTTCTCTCAAAGATCTAAAACTCCAATTTCTTTGCTTTCTGTTTCGTTTGCTTTTTCACTTGCTTTAGTTTACTTACTTGCATTAGGATTTTAGTGATACTCCTACACTTATTTGATCACCTAGCTATTAGTTAACTAATCAGTTAGTACTTGACCCCTAGTCCTCATGGGATCGATACTTTTTATTACGCGATAGACCGTGCACTTGCGGTACAAACCTATCACTTACTAATCCCTCATCAAAAATACCAGGTGAGATCAAACTGAACCTTAAATCAAGAATATATCTCACATATCTGAGAACCATCTTCTGCCCTAGATTAGTCTTAACAATGATATCACCTTTTCTTTTGATAGTTGTAGTGTCCTTATTTCCCATCTTGACAACACCTAAATCACAATGTTGTAGAGATGAAAAATAGTTAACATAAGGGGTAGTATGGAAAGAAACACCTATGTCAATGATCTAACTCTCTTTTCCATTTACTTACTGCCAACATATTATCAATGTCACTTATTGTTAGAACACCAATATCACTAAGCACTATAATAATAGTACTTTCTTTATCTTTTCCTTTTTCACTGTTTTCTCCTTTATGAGCCTTCTTGAATGACTAATAGTATGTTTTGATATGCCTTTTCTTATGACAATAATGACACTCTACATCTTTTCTAAAAGATGACCTGCTACTAGATTTTCCATATTGGTAAGGAGATCTGCTTTTGCTTCTACCACAATTTTCAGTCACCAATGCTTGAGAACTATTTGTTTCCACAGACATTCTTTTAGATTCTTCATTTAACAGACTTGAAGTGACTAGACTCATGGATAGTTTACCATGTGGTGTTGCATTACTAAGAGATACAACTAAAGTCTCCCAACTCTCTAGTAAAGAACTCAACAATAAGAGTGCCTGCAATTCATCTTTAATTATCATATTCATAGAGTCCAGCTGATTAATAATGTCTTTCGTGTCATTCAAATGCTCAATAATTTTTGCAGTTTCTCTATAATTCAGATTCACCAATTTTTTTTGGATCAAGAGAGCCTTGTTAACAACTATTTTTCTTTTATCTAAGTCTTCTAATTTTTTCCATAACTTATATGTATCTTTTTCATTCACAATATGTATCTTTCACCCACTAACAAATATGGTTAGATGGTTTTTCTGTTCAATTTGCTCTACTCATCATCTGATAATTTTTCAGGCTTGGTTTCATTCTCAACTATATCAAACAAATCTTTGCAATATACATAGTCTTCCATTTTAGCTTTCTAGATAAGCCAATTTTCTCCATTTAAGATTACTATTTGATTGCTAATTTCCATGATTAACACAAAATGACTAATCAACCTCTCTCTGATACCACTATTGGGATTTTTTACACTCAACTTGATAAATTCCTAAATGTCACTTGTGCAATCACAATAATATATAGATGCAATAAAATTATAATCAACTCAGGAAAAATAATCAAATACAAGAACGCCAAGATTTTATATGGAAAAACCCTTTAAACAAGGATAAAAAACCATGGGAGCAAGCCACCAAATTTTCACTATGAATCCAATGATACAATGTCTCTTTACTACAATAATTTCATCAACAATAAGATAAAATTCATACAAGGAAAATATTATCCCAAAATTTGTTATTGTATTTGAAACAGTATCCAGAAGAGACCAATTAATAAACTGACCATTGGATAGATAAATAATTACCTCAAGAGCAGCTTTGTAGAATTTCATTTAACCAAAATTTCTCTCCCTAATTTCCCTTCCCTATCCCAATTGCTTACCATCACGTGGATTTTTGGTTTTTATTAAAGACTTTTTACAAAGAGAAGTTCAACCTTTTTTCCTATTTGCAAGTGGGTCCTGCATGATGTATGACTCACATATAACTTCTTACAACACTAATCTATAATATTTTTTTAGCAATATTACTATTTTGTACCCTAGATCACTCCGAAAAAAGGGTGAGCATTTGAATCTAGTAAATTCAATTTTTACTGAATATAAAAAAAATCGATAAATTCAATTTGATAAAAAAACTAATTACCGATATATATATATATATAAATATATATTATATAAGTTTTTAATATGTAAATATTAGTATATAATATGTTTAGATATTTGGATTAGATTACATAGATTTAAAAGTTAGGACTTTAAGGCCCAAACTCGAAACCCAAATTGAGTGGACCAACCAATTCTTGTAGATTGAATTTATAAAATTATATTTTAAAAATATTTTTGTAGGAACACTGAAACAGGGTAATTTATTGAATTTATCAAAATTTTTTTAATAAATTTGATTCGGTAAAAAAATAATATTTTTTAAATTTGATACGGTATCGATACATTAATTTTCGATAAATTTGATATGGTATCGATACATCAATTTTTGATAAGAAATTTTTTGCTAAATCTAAATAGATAAATTTGATATAGGTAAATACGGAATGCACACCTCTACTCCTAACTACATGTTTCCTCCAACGAAAGGAAGGAAAACAGAAGCTTTATATGGCAAACGAAAAATTTTGGGCAAAAAGTATGAGGAAAAAACACACTGCTTTCCCTCGTTTAGTAATTTCCCCAAATCGGATGGAAAACGATATCGTGCAAAAGCTATGGTAAACTCACTTTGCCTCGCTGACTGCTCTTGATTGTCAATTCCAAACACAACTCTCGCTCGCCGATGCCAGCAGCTACGCTGATCCCGCTCACCGACGTCAGCTGCCATCTCTCGTTGCTCTCACACATCACCATTAATTGCAGCTTGCCGCCGCCAACAATAGCTCGCCACCACCGATAGTAGCTCAATGCCGCCATGGATCAAGCTCACTGTTGCCGCTGAGTTAAGGGTGCAAATATCAAATGAGAAACTTCTCTTTCCTCTAAAAAAATATGTAAAAGTAAAATTTTTTATTTTTTATTTATGCTATTACCTTTCCTTAGAATTTTTTATTATTTTTTATTTTTTTCTACTAGGGAACCGAGCCAAGGGTCTCGTAGATCTGTGGCAACTGTTGCTATGGTCACTCGAACGGCGAAGTTGCCAAACAACTTTGTGAGTATGAGGTTGTAGGTGGTGCTAAGGCCTTGTTTCCTAGGAAGGAATTAGTAGCGGACGAAAAGGAAAACCCTATTTCCCCTTGTTTCCTTGTACATATGGAAATAGAAGAATGGCAAAGGTGAAAGAAAAGATACCTCTTTTCCCTCGTTTTCGAGTCCGCCCAAATCGGGCAGAAACTCGTTCTCGTTCCCTCTGCCGCATGTCATCCTCACCTAATCAGCCTCCTCCTCGTCACCAGGCTCCTCATTCCCTCTGCTGCTCACCAACAACAGTCTCCTCGCCAACGGTAGCCGCCTCCTCACCGATGGCAGCCCTCATCCGCAGCTCCGTCCTCACCCACGTGCTGCCTATCTTCACCCACGCATCGTCCGCGTCTGCCACACTCGCTCAACGACGCCTCCTGCTGGAGCTGACGCCCTCGCTGATGGAGCCCTTGCCTGCCGCTCTCACCAACGCACGCTGGAGCCCTTGCCTGCCGCCCACAGGACTCCCTCGACGCCCGCTAGAGCCCTCGCCGATGCCCTCGACGCCCGCTGGAGCCGAAACCCTCGCTACAACTGGAGTTGCCGTCGACGCCTACTGCTAGAGCCGCCGCCCTCGATGCCCACTGGAGCCCTCACCACGCTCGATGTCACCCTCACCGCTGCTCGCCGACGCCCTCATTGCTCGCCGACACTCGGAGCCGTTGCTCGCCGGCACTGGTGGCAGCGTGACACTCATGTGCGAAGCATGTGATATAATTTCCTTTCGTCACTCTCTCCTTTCTCTATTCTCTTTCCTTTCCATTGATCTCCTCATCCGCCGTAAGAAATAAGGCCTAAAGTTTGTGGGCCGTAGGTCGTGTTCCTTCAACATCTCCGGCGGGTAAGTCTTCTCTCTTCAATCCGCCTCTTCTTTTCTTCTTCCTTGTCCCTCGTCCTCTTCCCTTGTCCCTCGTCCTCTTCCCGATCCTTCACTCGCTTTGTCTGGATTGCTGTTGAACTTTTTTTTTTCTTCTTATTTGGGTTTTGATTTATCTTCCATTCGTTTTTCTTTTTCTCTTGATGAGGAGAGTACCGTTTATCTTTCCAACGCCTGACCATATTTTTCTGTCTTGTTTGCCTCTCATAATGCTGCAAGAACTTTGTAAGGAAATTTCCAGCCGGGCAATTTCTTGTTGCCTTTTTTTTAAACAACAAGGTGCTTGTAGAACAAAAATAATAAAAACAAACTTTTTAGGAAAATATCTTAATTCTTGATGTTTTTTAGGAAACTATAGTCACTGACTTCTTGATCTATTTTAAAGTCATGAAATACTTGAATTGATGACCATTTTATTTGTTTAACTCAACCTTAACTCCTAATCCTTTCTAGACGGTAGACTCATCAACCTTCATCACTTACTCTCTAAGATTAGAGTAGGCTGAGCATCCGGTAAAAATAAAAAAATCGAATAAGAATTTACCGATTTACCGAAACCAAAAAACTCATTACCAAAACCGATACCGAACATGATATTTACTAATCGGTAAATCAGTAAATTACTGATGTTACTGATTTACCGATGAAAAAAAATTAAAATATTACCTAATTAATTTATTAAAAAAAATAAAAATATATATTTTATAAAACTTGGATTACATGCCAAGAGAGTAAGATAAAAAATTAAATTAAGCCCTAAGAATTAGAGTTAGAGTTAGAGATAAGAAATTAGAGATTAATATATATATATATATATATATATATATATATATATATATATATATATATATATATATATATATCTCGGTAAATCGGTTAATTGCCAAACCGAAAACGTTTTTACCAAATCGAAAATCGAAAATCGAATTACATAAAAATCAATATCGAACTAAAAACCGAAACTGAATTACCAAACCTATTTACCGATCGGTAAATTCGATAAAAACCGAATTATGCTTACCCCTAGATTAGAGTGCTCAAGTAGTTGTTCTTGTTGGTCAAGATAATGAGCAGTTTCTATTACAAAATCTGTCATAGCTTGTCCTTTGATAGTTATCATCATGATGTAGTGTTAAACTCACTAAAATCTATCGCCTACTTTAGGAATCTCTCAACCACATCTAGCTTCATTAGAACTTGACACAAGAGCTAGTCTATTAACAGTTTCCTTAAAAAGAAGGGTTGAGTTTTCATTTTGTTATGATGTAATGTATCTATGAGTCAAATATGATAAACTTTAGAACAAAGTCACAATTTGCCCATTTAATCTATACAACTTTTACTGAGGTAGGCATTAGCATATCCAAAATGCATAGAACCTTACTTGGGTTGGTGTCAATTTCCATTTGTTAATGAGATGTTCTAAAAACTTAGAATTAACACTTACACATAGGTTATGCCTCACACGAAGCAGCTTCAATGTGATTAGAGATTCTTCTAATTTGGCTATATGCTCATCAAGAAGTTTATTTTTAATCACATATCATTGATGTAGGCCTCCACATTTTGGCCCAACATAATGAAAACGGTAATATTCGTAATTAAATTGTATTAAGTTTGATGGAATTTAAAAATTTATGATTATATTTTATTTAATAAACTGATGTGAAACTTTAGAATTCTAGAAATTTATGATTATATTTTTATGTAACGAATAGAATGTGAAATTTTAGAATTTAGAAATTTATAATATTATATTTGCTTACTCACTATTTTTGATTTTATGTAAAATTTTATTTAATTATGTATAGTACCTTATAATCTTATAACATAATATAAAACTACAACTTTAGTACCTTTACTGCAAGGACCTGAACTACAATAGCAAACTGGGCCAAAGCCGAGTAAAAACCAATAGAATTACGACCTCGGGTCCTCGGGCGAGGTGGGAGTCGGCCGTGCTCTGATCAATTCGATGGATCTGTCACTGCAAAACTCTTCCTCCACCGCCGGTAATGGCGGTCTGTCAAACCCCGGCGCCTCTGCTACTCCCAGCCCCATCCCCAATCCGTTGTCCGCCGCCGCCGCCGCTGCTGATCCCGCAGAGGAGTCTAAGCAGAACCTCAGCCAGGCCATCAACTCAATTGACAAGACTCTCGGCCTCCTCCACCAGCTCTACATCACCGTCTCTTCCTTCAGCGTCGCTTCGCAGCTCCCGCTCCTCCAGAGATTGTAATTCCATTAATCCTTTTGTTCGTGCATCATTAGTGCACATAGCTCTGATCCTAGGGTTTCTGCTCTTTTGGGCTCTCCCAGGAACACCTTAGTCGCGGAGCTTGATGCGATGCAGAAGATGGCTGACAAGTGCAACATCCAGGTCCCTATGGAGGTCCTGAAGTGAGAACCGATCCGTGCCCATAGGGCGCTGCCTAGTTTACTTCATTTCTTCCTTACATGTGTGGATTTGTATGTCGTTGAAGACTCAGTCTTTCTTCTATAGTCTGATTGATGATGGGAAGAATCCGGACGAATTCACTAGGGATGTGATAAATAGTTGCATTGCCAAGAACCAGATAACCAAAGGAAAGATTGATGCTTTTAAGGTAAATTCCTGTTTCTCTCTCTCTATTTTTTTTTCTCCCGGCACTTTTGGAACTACGGGTTGTCTGGGAATTGGAATTCCAATTACTTACTTGGCCCAAATTCCTTTGATTGGAAATAACAAAATTGACCTGATTTTAGTATTTATTAGAAATTCTTGTAACCGCTAAATTTTATGAATGTTTTTTTCTGAGCAAATAAATTTATATATAATTTAACTGCAGAATGTTTGTCACATGATTCAGAAAGTATTGTACGCAAATATTCAAAGATGAACAATGATATGAAGTTTATCTTACTTGTAAAACGCATTATACACATGTCTTGTATAAGTTATCATTTCTCTTTTTTTTTCATTGTAACAAATAATACATGCACTTCAGGGGTAATTTAGAAAGCATTAGTGACAAACCATTTTTAATTTTGATAACATGAGATATGTGATTTCAATCTCCTTTTTATACTTGAATCCAAACAAAAGAATAGGAATTTAGATTTGTGGGGATTTCTTTCTAACAAAGATTGAAATTATTTTCCCTATGGATTAGATTTATCACAGGGAAGTACCTATTTAGTGAACCTAGGAAACCTTTTATATATGATTTCTGTTTCAGCAAATGTGTCTTTCATGATATTGGATGGTACAACTCTGAGGATGTTGAACTAATCATGTTTTGTGTGATGATGTTGATAATTTTATTTCAATATTGATATGAAGTAAACTTATGGGAATATTGGAATCTATATCTTTCATGCAAAATTTGGCATCTTAACTCTGTATATGTTACCAAGGAAAATTGGGGAATTTTACATCTTTTGCAGAGAGAAAACGGTGCTCTTTTTGTGTTTTCACAGTAATGAGATTTTATCATGCTAACTCGAGTTAGTGAGATAATCGAGTTTCATATTAGTTCTCATAGCTTTTTCATACAAGTCGGCACTAGTAGCATCATAGTTTAATGTAATATGTTATCTGTTGGTCTTGCACAATCGTAAATGAGTCTTCTTCTTGGTTCTGAGCTCGGATAAAGAAGAATGATTCTTAGAGTGGGTATCTTGATTCAGTATGAGCTCATCTTATTTTCCTTCAAAACAAGAAAATCAGCCGATGCCTGCGAACTAGTGGGATGTGCAACATAGGTCTGGGATATGTGCCTCTCCTGTGTCAGAGCCTGCCTAAAATCAGCTACCTCTGCCCTTACATATCCCCACAGTACTCCACTGACCGTAAAGAGACCCTGGATGTCATGTGCTCAGCCCCCGCTCATTATAATTCATTGGACTATGATCCTCAATCCTCTCCTATCATACTCGTCAATCTTCAGTATTCATTGTAGAAAATCTTAATAATGCATAATAAGTTACCAGGATTCATTATTTCCTACAGCAAATGCTAGATCTATGACCCTGGTTGACAACTTGGTGTTATTTGTTCAGGATCTGCATACATGCTCTTGTGCTTGTTCTTGTTCCTGTTCCCTGTCCTTATTATCATGAATGCTATTTGTTCCGTTGAATTCTTGCATAATACTTCTGACTTGTGAAAGTAAATAACCAGAATTTTGCAATTCGTAATTCCTTAATGTTACTAGTTTTTATGTGTAATTATTACTGCACTTACCTGTTTTGATTTATTTCTCATTTCCCTTAATGGGTTTTTATTTTATTGTGACTATAGAGCCTTAGAAAGAACCTTCTTGACGAGCTTGATCAAGCTTTTCCCGATGAAGTAGAGACCTACAGGGAGATCCGAGCTGCTTCTGCTGCTGTAAGTCATCAGAGCTCATCACTCTTCAAAATGATCTGTTGAACTTTTTACTAACAAAATCTGTATTTCTTGACTGGATGAACAACTCATATGGAGTTAACACTCGAGATACTTACCTATCTTGTAGATGCCAAGGACCTAGCTAGTTTATGTGAATGCATAGGTAGCCAAATATGAACTCAAAAAATATACAACCTAGTCCACCATTCATAATAATTAACAGAATGCATTGAATAGCATATTAAGTTCGAAAGCAATACGATGATTAGTATGTCACTTGTAAATCCTCTCGGTAAATGACTGAATAAGTTAATAATCCAAGCATTTTAGTGGTAACTAGTTATTTGAATTCACTATTGCAAATTAATATTTTGATTTGATCAAATGATCACCTTCAAATCATCTGTTGGCAATTTGTTGCAGTTTCTTGTATGATCATTTTTTTTTTCCTTTGATTCCCAGGAAATGAAGCGGCTAGCTCAATCCCAGAGTATCCTACCTAATGGAGATGCTAAAGTGAAAACAGAACATTGAAAAACAAGTTGAATCCCAGAGTATCCTACCTAATGGAGATGCTAAAGTGAAAACAGAACATTGAAAAACAAGTTGATTTTAGTGTTCCATTTTGTACTTGTTGAATAAGATGCTACGTTATTAACATGTGATCTGTAAAGTGAAGTTTCATGCCGCTATTTTCTGCAAAGCTATGATGAGCTCCACCTCTTAGGCTTGTACAATGAGGTGAGTCCTCACATGTATCGACTTTATAGATAGCCTTTTTTTTCCTAGTTGAAAGTAGAAATATTTGAATTAGGTGCAACATAAATTAATTATTAAATAATAATAAATCAAATAATACATTCCAATAGAGAATCTACTTGCCAATATGATAACTACTCATGTACAGTGCACCTCAATAACACTTGAGTTGTAGGGTAAGTAATATTAAGATTGTTAATATATTATAATTACAAGCAGAGCAGAGAAAGACAAGGTGAATATATTAGTTGCTCATAGATAAGAGAAGGCAATAATTGTTAGGAAAAAAAAATGTTACTTGTTTTGTACATGTAAAATAGAAAAAATTGTTGTGTTGTCAGTGAATTATCTTACACGATTACTTGAATCCTTTTTTCTGAACTTTGTGTTTTATTTTGTTTAACAAGGAATAATTAAGAAAAATAAAAGATGAAAGAGATAAGGGACTATAGTTAGAGAAAACGAGATGACCATAAAAAGAAAATTACATATTACACATATAAAAGATGTGTAATATCTTGTGTTTAATGACTACTAATTATCTTGTGTTTTCCAACCAACTATGTTCTTTTTAATTATATTTGAATGAGTCAAGTTTGATATTTATGTTAAAGACGCTAGATTACTACTTTGAAACTCATATTGCCTCGCCTCCAACTAGCTTCTCTACATGGGCTTTATATTAAGGGTATAAATGTTATGCAAGCTAACTTGGCATAGGTACACAAACTAGTAGAGCTAGACAAACCAAAATACTAGGAAAACCTTTAGGTCACAACTATTTTTAAATTATTTATTTTAACTTTTTTTTCTCTAGTTTGATCATCATACCCACAATAATAGCTTTATTCTGTAATTTCCTTTTTTTTCTGAAAAAATAGTTGCATGCAATTGTAATGATCTTTTGGTGCTTGAGCTAATGAATCCTCATTGATGTCAATTTAGTAAAGGCACTCATATTCATATAGTATTCTACTTATGCATACGTTACTTAAGTGCATCATAAACATAATTGATATTAACAACCTTTTGCATATCAAGGTGAAATTTCTATTTTATTTTTTAAAATAAATTTTTAATGCAATAAATAGTAAGGGGTGGCAATATAAGCTGATGAATTATAAAGATATCATGTCTCATAAATCTGTGGCTCATATAATCCAAACTAGAATTTCCAATTTCAAATAAAAAAAATCAATCTGACTAACTCATTTTTTTTATACAACTCATATAATCTAGTTATTTGATGCATATTTCTAATTAGTTGAGTTCAATATCATCATTTTTTCACCAATTAATAAAATTCTTGGGAACAGCGACTTTGAATCCGTTACATTAAATTATTAAAAGAGGGTTGGGTTAGCTTGTTACATCAAATCTATAATTGTAGTAGTTGGGTGGCTTTTTTTTTACGTTCTTGACTTGGTGTCACGCCCGCGAAGCGTCCTCTCGCAAACCTACAATTGTGTGCCCGATGTCAAAATTTTCACCCTCTAATTTTGACCGAAGGTTAACCCACCTCAAATTGAACGCCAGACAAATGAGTCTCGCACGGTTCGAACACGTGAGATCGCGTGTTCATTGGTTGCGCCGAGCTTAATGTTGTCGTTCGTCCATAGACTTCACACGTCGCTGGAGAACAGGGGTGTGCCGGCAGGGAAAAGACACTGGCCTTGCCCTCAGCCTTGTCGTTGCCTGACAGCTTGCCGAAAGCCACTTGCTATCGGAAATGGTGAAGGAACTCGTTGCTGCTGGAACTCGTCGGAGAAGACCACGAAATAAGGGACGATAATCGGAAAAGCTCGTCTGAGGGATTAGGGGAAAGTTTCTCTATTATTCTTCTCAAATAGATACATAAAACCCCTATGCACTCACTCACGCTCACGTCGCCGGCAACATTCGTCGTCGACTACAAATCTCTCCCTCTCAGATCTGTCTCTCATGCCTCTCCTCTCAGCTTGGAAGGGACGACGGCATGCCTCGTCATCGCCAGTGGTGGCACACCCGCCACACGCACCTGTGGTGTCGGTCCCGTAGTGCACACTCCCTCGTTGCCTCTACGACAAGCTTTAAAGGGGAAGGGAGATCGAGCAGCTTCCTTCTCGTGACCCACGTCTGCTACATCGCCACAGATGTCGCAAGTTCCACACATCATCGACGAAGGCCACAATCCCCGCCAGAATTGGCTACCGACCCATGTCTCCGCTAAAATTGGAGAAGACAACATCCACTCCATTGAAACCACTTCCGCGCGTGGCTGAATCTTCTTCCGATTTGGGCGTTGACCCAAATCTTGACCCGCCTTCATAGGCTTGGTTTGGATCTGAGATGTGGGCTGGGGCCGCCACCTAGCCCGATTCCATTTGGCTCGGCCTGAAGGAAATCGGGTGTTACAATTCTCCCCCATCAAATTTGGACATCGCCCTTGATGTCTCTACAGGGTCGAACACTAGCACCTCTAATGTCTTCAGTCTCTGCCATCTCTACATTCTGTCTCTAGTCTGATGATGAATGCTACTGGACCAACCTCGCATAATCGGCACTCCGCTCGACTTAACACAACCAAGCTCACATACTAACGCACAACCCTTGGTACTCTGCCCAATCTCTTGTGTTCCAGCCCACGTCATAACGTGCCATAGTGCTCCGCCTAACTCAATGCGAATAGGGTCACATCCTAACGCATCATCCACATAGATGTTCCGCTCAATCTGCAGTAGCTGAGTTTACGTCCTAGCGTACTGGGTCACCATGCTCATCAGCAACCTTACATCACCATACTCATCAACAACTTTGCATCACCATGCTCGTTAAAAAAGCGTTTTCACTATTTTTCATTATAAAAAGATATATATGCTCAAATTATGGATTTAATTTATTAACTATATTTTATAAAAATTTTAAGAAAGAGATTTTTCTTTATAAATAAAAATCACCTATTCACCATATATAATAAAATAAAGAGAGATTCAATAGAACACTCTACTCTTAGGTTTAATTCTTTTATATTTGTGTTTTATGGTGCAACTTTTTGTCAATATCATCATAAAGATCACGATGTTGAATGTATTTTCCGATTGAAGGTCAAATTAAAATTAATTGAGAGGTATGCTAAGATAATAATATTATTTTAATTAATATTATATTATTAATTTGGTTTAAAAATTTTAATTGATATATTATAATTTCTCATTATGGAGCAGCATCAACTAGTCAGGAGATCCTAGTGCACAACGTGAGTGTGTTTTAAGTTGTTGTGAGGTGCTATTTCTCATAAAAACATCTCCAACCTATTGTCCAAATAAGCACCCTAGGCTATCGCGGCTTTAAAGCACAACATGCTATATTTTCTTTTACCAAACATCATTTTATGTATGCTTTTGGGTGCGGCGTTGCCCAGTAGCAGCACAATAGTTGCAAAGAAGCCTAAGAGTGTGTTTGGTATAGCTTGAGCTTTTAGCTTCTACTGGTTGAGAAAGTGCTGATTGAAAAATAACTGGTTGGAAAAGCTGAGTGGTGTGTTAAATTAGTACAGAAGTTGATAGCCAAATAAGCCAATTTCTCAAAAATAACTTTTGCAGCCAGCAAAAGCAGCCCAGGAAAGAATTTGCAGTAACATAATACTATGCCTAAAGCCTAGTATCATATTTTATTCGTTACTTGTAATCATCAGCATATGCAGGAAAAGCATAACAAATGTCGTTTACTATGCATACCTTTAAAGGAGAATCTGTAACAATGTAATCCACGAGAGGCAAGCCTAATGAAGCTCTAACAGCATCTGCAACCTGTAAATGGCGGATTCGAAGCTCTTCCTCTATTCCAGCATCAAGTACCATACCTATCTGCGCATGAAACGGAGAAACTTCTTAGTCTTCTGACCAATGAGAACATTTATAAAGAAAATTGTTGGGTACTTAAAAAAGTATGTAACTATCCAGTATTCATACCAATAGCTTTTTCCTGACTATGGCATCATCTGCACCATCTATATGTGGCTAATTTTATTTTTAGTATTTAGAGAAACCACATTGGCTAATTTTCCATAGATTTGTTACTTTTTATCAATAAAAAACAAAAAAAAAATTCATTTGCCTGATTGAGAGAAGCAATTATGATGACTGGAGATAGTGAATGAGGAGAAAACTTGAGGAAGATCTACCATCCGTCGTAGTACAGAGAAGTCTAAAACAAAGTTAAAGGGAAATCTTCCTAACATATATTTAGGGAAATGAAAAAAGGAATTTTGAAACTCATCAGATGCATCATCATTCACAAAGATCATAACCAGATATCAGAAGACAATGAGGGTGAAATAGATAAACAAAAATTGAATGATAGAATGATCTGGATTGTCATATCATCAAACATAAAGAAATATCATCAAATAGAAAGAAACCAACAAGATGAGAAGTTGTTGGAATCAAGGCTTTAAGTATTTCTCAATCATCGGATCGTCCATTCGTAGTACTGAGCAGTACAGGGTAATTTTAAAATTCTTCGTTGGAACACATCTTTTATTATCACAATGCTATGAGGAAATGTAGGAAATTAACATGAGACTTCCTACCATGTGGAAACTCAAAGGGGTCAATCCCAGTTCTTTGCAGCCATGTTTGAACAAAGATTATGAATATGTTTTGAACAAAGGACCAAGGAAGGCATTCGACCACTAGCAACAATTAAAGAATAATCTATTAATTATTGTCAAATTCCGAGATCAAGAAAGTGGCCGCATGGATTAGATACTCAGGTCTCTTTGGATTAGAATAGATTTCTTTGCAGCCAAGTTTGAACTAAGATTATGAATATGTTTCGAACAAAGGCCCAAGACATTCGACCACTGTCAACAATTAAACAATAATCTCTTAATTCTTGTCCTTCAAATGCTGAGATCAATAAAGTGGCAGCGTGGATTAGATAACCGGTCTCTCTGGATGATCACAATGAACAGCTCTTGAGAAGTGCAGGTAACAAGATAAGAAAAAACATAAAGGTTGACCACCACAAAGCTCAATGCCAAAGACGAATAAGAAAAAACATAAAGGTTGACCACCACAAAGCTCAATGCCAAAGACGAATCAGTACTGAGATTTTCCAGATGTTTAATTTCAAGATCCCAACTAATTAATGAAATTCATATAATTGAGTGCAGATTCAAACTCTAAATGAAATTTGGCCTAAAGTCTTTATAATGTAAGCATCAACTCATTACAAAAACTATTGTGAATAGGCTTAAAAATCGATTCAAGCAAGATTTTCGGATGGTAGACACACTCAATATAACATCATTATGGCACAGGAATTTGTTGATTCTTTCAAAATAAGCAAAAAGCAGGAAGATAGAACATGATGATCAATTTGATTTTTTTTTTTTAAAAAAAAATCCTATTATAGGCTCAGTTGAAGTGTCAACCAAGACAATTGAAGTAGTTGGAAAGGAGTGCATAACAACATCCTCTTTTCAAATACTATGGAATTGAGGCAAATTTAGTGAGTTCTAATCATCAAGGGAATAAGACAAATCTTCCCATTCTCCCATGTTCCTTCAATGGATGATAAAGAATGGAAATGTTTCCAATTCAACAGGCAAGGTCATGAATTTTCACATTTATTTTTCACCGACAATTTAATTTTCTTGTCTGAAGCACCAGATCAGAGAGTAAACCCAAACAAATCTGCTATACTCTTCTTATGTAATCAAACACTAAATGATTGATTACAGTGGTTTCGTAGGGGCATGAAACCTGGGAAGATAGCTGAGATTTCCTCTTGTTCATAATAGAGTCAGCGGGGTTACCTTCTACTATCTCATGTTAAAGATGAATTCTAGATTATCTAGTTGAGCCATAAACTCTCTATTTTTTTGGGTTAACATTTGCTCATTTTGTACTCGTAGCAATGCTACATTCTTTATGCAAGTGATCGGTTCATATGTCATAAAATTTAGAATGATTGGTGGAATTTCATTTGGGGTAACACCACTGATAAGAGGAAAATTTACATTGTGAATTGGAAGAAATTTTCTAATTCAGAAAGCATGGATGGATTAGGGATCAAAAGGGTTCAAGAATTCAATTCAACACCCCAGGGAAAGCTAGGTATTGATCCATTTATTATTATTTTTTTAGGATGTCTTGACCCATTTATTGAACCCAAAAACATGGGTGCAAAGTTATGTATTCTAACTGAGTTCCAAATGAATAATGATCTTAATATAAAAAAGGAAAAGGTCAAATTCCTGCATTTGGAACTCAGTTTGCGCTAGTTGGCTATCAATTTGTAGTGCAATTGGCTGGAGTATGAGAATGGCAGAAGTACATACTTCTGGACTGCAAACTGGGACAATAGGATGCACAAAGAATTGTTGATACTACCTCAGTATAACTTTAAGATAGCTCTATCAGTATTGTTTCTGAATTCGTCCCTCCATCTGGTCAATGCAATAGGAGTACTTTATACAATATTGTTACTCTCGAGATTCAGGAAAGCATAGCTAGTCGCTCACAATTCACTAGCTCCTCCAATTGGGAAAAAGATATGGGCAATTCCTCAAAGAATTAAATGCTTCATTTGGAAGACTGCTCACAATTAAAAAATAGAGCGAAAAATAGGATTATGCGCTTCAGTAACTCCAAATGCAGGAATTGCAATGCACTTCTCAGGGGACTGTCCAACAACCTGGAGAATTTGGCATCATTTTGTTCCCAACAAACTTAAGGCAACATATTACTCGGTCAATATAACTGAATGATTAAGAAGAAACCTGGAAAGTCGTGAGGCCAGGTGATGTTCTAAATTTATGTATTGGAAGTTGTTGAGACGAAGGAATATGAAATTCTTTACCCGATTTATAAATAAACCCAAAACCAAAGCATTTTGATTGAATATCTTTCAGTTGGTTCATGAGGAATTGAGGATTCAGGATAGTCCATCGCACCTACAATCATTCACCAAACATATTGACCAGATGCCGCTCAAAGGCAGATTTAAGGTTAATGTTGATGTTTCCTGGACAAGCATCAACAAAGACGCTGGATTGAATGGATTATCATTTATCATTTGGGCCAGTGGTCTTCTGGCTTCATCATCACATTGGATCTTGCTGTGTACTGGAGACCTGAAGTATGGAGTATAAAAGACATAATAGACATTTCTTGGAATTTAAGCATCAACGAATTGGAGATTGAAACTGATTATCTCAATTAGCCAACTTCTTCAATAACCTTGAAAGATTAACACGTAGCACTTGAGAAGTAAACGGCTGAAGTGACATCCAGGCAAAAGCTCCATTTAAGCACGATATTAGTCACATGGTCTACGATACTGCTCCTAAAGAGCTTCAAGTGTTTCTGTTACATGACTTTATTGGGTTCGCACAGCTATTCTAATATTTAAGTAATATGACTTAAACACTCCTTTTTTTTTTTTACCAAAAAGTGCTAGTGTTATTAATAATAGATTGGGAAAATAAAGGAAAATCAAAAATCTGTAATGTGATATAACGGATAGTATTGCGAGTAAATAATAAAAATTATATAATTTTTATTTTAAAAGATTCTTTTATTCCCAACATTATCTTTATCGCTATCTATTTTCCTAACTAACTACTCAGTACACTTATTAATATTATATACACTCTTTTGTTATTTCCGCTATAAGTACACTATTCAACAAAAAGCAAAAAAATATAGTATGACTTGTTCATGATAAATATTACATATTTTCTGTGATGTGACAAGATGAACACTAGATAATGTAGAGAAAACATACCTTATTTTGGTGAACAGGCTGAAGGCTCCACAATCCTTCCACGAACCTATCAAGTGCATAGCCCTCAACATAAAGCACATTTGGCATTGGCCAATACAGCATAGCTGCATTCAACTCCTGCCATACGCGCATTTCACAAAATGATGAAATAATATACGTACGTATGTGATGTTTTTTTTTTCTTTTGACAAATCAGGCAAAGAACCCTAGTAAGTTCATCGGAGAAGCTAAAAAAGTTGCAGCTGTGTAAAGCTAATAGAGAATGAGCAATTTATCTTCAGAAAGATGACATGAAGGAGCAATGAGAAGGTGAAGGCAGGATAATCGTACATGATTAATGTGGTAGAATATCTTACTACGCGAAAGTTTCACTCATCAGGAACGAAGCATAAAGTTAATCGGAGACATTATACATAAGAACGGAATTTAAAACATTCCGGAGTTGGGAATAGACCGAAAGGGAGATGAATCAGTGCTAACATTGGGATGAGAGATGACGCAGTCTGTAACGGAGGCGAGGGCTCAGGCCACCGGCAAGGTGTCCCCGGCGTACCCTCTGATGGACGCGCCCACTCCGGTGGGCACGATCAACATTGCTGTGTAAGGCCTCCGGAACTGTGTGCAGGCGGCAAGGAACAGCTATTAAAAAGAACGACCAAAACAAGTACGCTTGAACAAGAAAGTAACAACGGGATACTTTGGAATGAAACGAGGCAACTGAGCACGAGAGGAGGCGGAGGAATATCGGCGGCGAACGGAATCCGGAGAGGAAGGCGGAAACGGAAAGCGGCGAGAGGAGAGGAGTGTTAAGTTGTCATTTGTAATTTGTTAAATTAGTTAACTTCACTTATTTTGACTTAAGCTTTGTTGTGTTGAAAATTCAAGTAGAAAGAATGAAAAATGCAATGAATCTAGATGATTTTATCGTAGATTTTTTATTTTACTTTAGATATTTATTATTATGCTTTATAGTAGATTTTGTATGAAATAAAAAAAAATGGAAGAAGTATTATTTCTTCTCCCCCAATTTATAAATAAAATTCTATCAAAATTTTTTAGAAATTTGTCTCTAATTCTCTATTTTCTTCTCCAATCTCTAACAAATTTGGTATTTGAGGCAGGTTTAAAGATTTGGTATTAAAGGCAGGTTTGGAAATTAAATCAGGAGAAATCCTTCAGCCATGAAGAGAAATTTATAATGAAGAAAAGGAGCTGCAACAATCTGGAGAAGGAAAAGACAAAATTTCAATGGAAGGAAATTAGAGATTCCTATTGAAACTATTGGATTTCCAGGACATCAATTGTGATTTCTCTTCAATCGATTTCAAATTTCATGAGAGAAGCAAGGAACAAAAAGCTGAGAAACAAAAGGGAATTTGAAGAAGGAAAAGAAGGGAGCAGTAGAGACATTGCGAGACTAAAAATCCCCAAATTGATTGGTAATTATGGTTAGATCTCAAAATACATTCTTTACATATTCTTTTAGTCAAATTTCTATTTTTAATGGTGAACATTATGATATTTGAAACTCTGAAATGGAAATTATATTTATTTCACAAGATTTATGAGATATTGTTGAAGAGGTTATGAAGAATAACTTCAAACATCAAGTAGTTCTTTACGGTTAGAGACACATGAGACAGAGTACAAAGAAAATGTGAAAAAGAATATTATAACATTAAGAATCATAAAACAAGATGTGAGCAAATCCATTTATTCTCGTATTCTTTGTATAAAGAAAGCAAAAGATGCATGAGAAACATTGAAGAATGAGTTTCAAGATTTTGAAAAAATTATTCTCCATTAAGCTACAAAATTTGTGAAGAAATTTTGATAATATGAGAATGAGATATGGTAAATGTGTTAAAGACTTCTTTTCAAAGGATTATGAAATTGTGAATCAAATTAGAAGTCTTGGTGAAATAATTCCAGAAAGAAAGTTGTTGAGAAGATACTTAGAAGTTTATTTCAAAAATTTGAGCATATTGTTGCAGTGATTGAAGAAACAAAAGATCTTTCAAAGCTTTCTATGTATGAGCTTGTTGGTTCACTTGAAGTTCATGAGCAAAGGTTGAACAAGTATTCTGAGCAACCATTAGAGCAAGCCTTTCAAGCAAAGATGAGTTTTTCAAGAAAGAATGTGCAAATAGGTGTTTTCTCCCAAGAAAGAGGAACATATACAAGAGGCTGTGCAAACTCAAATCAAGGTCGGAGTAGAGATGATGGAGGAAGAACTTTTCAACATCATGAAGGAAGAAGACAATTCCAACATAATGAAGGAAGAAAAGACTTCCAACACCCATAAAATTCTGGTAACTCTAATTTATATTGCACAATTTGCAAGAAGTCTAATCATCATACTAGAGATTGCCATTTTAGATGCACTATATGCAAAGACTCTTATCATTCATATAGTGTTTGTCGGTATAAAGAGAAAAAAAGAGAGAAATAATGGAAAACAAGTTGCACATTTCTCAAAAGAAGAAGAAGAAGACCAAGACCAAGACCAACTCTTTTTGTGTGTTAAAAATGATCATGCTTTTTTATTTCGGAAAAGATCAACAAGAAAGTTCAAAAACTTGGTTGTTAGATTCTGGATGTAGCAACCACATAACGGGCAACAAAGATGCTTTCTCATAACTATATGAAAGTTTTTCTTCAAGGGTTGAAATTGGAGATAGCAAATACTTGGATATGAAAGGCAAAGATGTCATTTCAATTCACACTCAAGAAGGTAAAAAAAAGTGCATTCATAATGTTCATTATTCTCCAAGTATTACTCAAAATCTTCTTAGTGTTGGTTAAATGTTACAAAGAGGTTATAGATTGGTCTTTGATGATGATCAATGTGAGACATTTGATACGAAGACAAAGCATACAGTTGCTACTGTGAAGATGAACACGAATAACCTCTTTCCTATCAATTTAGAGACAATGCAAAGTTTTGCCTTGAAAAGTAAAGTTGTTGATGATTCTCAACTTTGGCATTTGCGATATGGACATTTGAATTATAAAGGATTGCAACTTCTACAACAAAAGAAAATAATACTTGGATTACCATAAATACAAGGATGTGATAAGCCTTGTGAAGGTTGTGTTTATGGAAAATTACATCGGTTTCCATTTTCAAAGACATCTTGGAGAGACACATGTCCTCTTGAGCTTGTGCATGCAGATTTATGTGGTCCAACACAAACTCTATCATTCGGTAACAAACGGTATTTTATTCTTTTTGTTCATGTTTACACTAGAATGATATGGCTATATTTTTTTGAGCAAAAATCAGATGCTTTCATAACTTTCTTACACTTTCAAGCTCTAGTTGAAAAGCAAAGTGGTTGTCAAATTAAGATTCTCCGGACTGATCGTGGAGAAGAGTTCATCTATAAGAGGTTCCTTGATTATTGCAAGGAACATGAAATGCAAAGACAACTAACAGTGAATCATTCCCCTCAACAAAATGATGTTGCAAAAAGAAAGAACAGAACTATTGTTGAAATGGCTAGAAGTATGCTGAAAGGAAAGAATCTTCTTAATCAATTTTGGACTGAAGTAATTCATGTAGCTGCTTATATCTTGAATCGTTCTCCAACATAAGTTGTTTGCAACAAGACTCCATTTGAAACTTGGCATAAAAGAAAATATTTGGTTAATCAACTCAAAGTGTTTGGATGTGTTGCTTATGCACTCACAACTTCTCAAGCAAGAGAGAAGTTTGACAAGAAATGAGAGAAGTATATCTTTATTGGATGTAGTGATGAATCCAAAGGCTATAGACTTCTCAATCCAAACAACAACAAATTGGTAATATCACATGATGTCATTTTTGATAAATTAGAAGAATGGAAATGGGAAAAATGAAGAAGTGACCTTGCAACAAGACATTGCACATGGAGAAAATCAACAAGAAGGTCAACAAGAAGTAGCTAAAAATGCTGAAATTTCTCATGATGCTCTTGATATTCAAGAACAACCACAAGAGGATGATGAAGATAATGAAACTCCTCCTCGAAGGTATCGATCTGTAGCAGATATATATGCTTATTGCAATGCAGTTTTCTTAATACATGAAACAGATAGTTTTTTAATTACACAAAAGGACGAAAATTGGAGAAAAACTATGAATGCAAAAATGGAGAGCATCAAGAAAAATTGCACTTGGGAATTGACAGATCTTCCTAAAGGAAAAGAAGCTATTGGCTTAAAATGGGTGTACAAGATCAAGTATGATGAAGCTGGAAACATTCAAAAGTATAAGACACATTTGGTTGCTAAAGGCTATTCACAACAACCTGGAGTAGATTTCAATGAGACATATGCTCCTGTCACAAGAATGGAAACAATTCAAACTATACTTGCCCTAGTAGTACAATTGGAGATAAAAGTATATCAACTTGATGTGAAATCAGCCTTTTTGAATGGAGAATTACAAGATGAAGTCTATGTGAAGCAACCTGAAGGTTATTTTATCAAAGGCAAAGAAGATAAAGTTTATCGGCTTCATAAAGATTTATATGGGCTCAAGCAAGCTCCACGAGCTTGGAACATCAAGATTGATTCTTATTTCTTGAGTTATGGTTTTCA
Source organism: Costus lasius (assembly GCA_027563935.2). Lineage (NCBI taxonomy): Eukaryota > Viridiplantae > Streptophyta > Magnoliopsida > Zingiberales > Costaceae > Costus > Costus lasius. The sequence goes on from CM050446.2 coordinate 122,812,513, forward strand.
TAAAAGCCCAAATGAGCCATCACTATATTTGAAGAAAGGTGAAAAGAGATTTTCTTATTGTGTGTCTTTATGTAGATGACTTGATATGTGCAGGAACAAATGAAGCAATGGTTGAAGATTTCAAGAAAGCTATGATGAAAGAGTTTGAGATGACCAACTTGTGTCTTATGAAGTATTTTTTGGGTTTTCAAATCAAGCAATCAAAAGAAGACATCTTCTTATCTCAAGAAAGGTATATTGAAGACTTATTGCAAAAGTTTAATATGTCCAATTGCAAGCCTATTGGTACTCCAATGAATATGAATAAGAAATTGCAACAAATTGAGCACAAAGAAGATGTTGATGCAAATGCTTTTAGAAGCTTGGTTGGTTCACTCATATATCTTACAAACACAAGACCCGACATTGTTCAAGCTGTAAGTGTTGTTTCAAGATTTATGAGTAATCCAAGCAAATTGCATTTATTTACAGCAAAGAAGATCTTGAGATACTTGAAGGGAACAAAGAAAAAAGGTATTAGGTATGTGAAAGATCCTAAATGTGAATTATTTGGTTTCACTGATAGTGATAGAACAGGAAGTAGTGATGATAGAAGAAGCACATCTGGTTATGTATTTTGTCTTGGCTTAAATGTGATCTCTTGGAGGTTAAAGAAACAACAGACTATGGCATTATCATTAGCTGAAGTTGAATATATGGCTGCAACAAAAGCAACATGTGAAGCAAGTTGGCTTAGAAGAATAATTGTGGATTTGCAACAAAATGTCACAAAGTCAATAGTGATATTATGTGATAACATGTCAACTATTGCCATGACAAAAAAATTTGGTTTTTCATGCTAGAAGCAAGCACGTCGAGCTAAGACATCACTTCATTCGTGATCTTGTATGCAAAAGTGAAATTCATTTAGAGCATATCAATACACATGAGAATGTTGTTGATTTCATGACAAAGGCAGTTACAAAAGACAAGTTCGACAAGTTCAAGTGGCAGCTCAACATTACAAATTAAGAGAGGGTGTTAAGTTGTAATTTGTAATTTGTTAAAGTAGTTAACTTGATTTATTTTGACTTAGGTATTTTGACTTTGTCTTAGGGTTTTATTATTATGCTTTGTAGCAGGTTTTGTATGGAATGAAAAAAAAGGTGGAACAAGTGCTGAAGCATTGTTCCTTCCCTCCCAATTTACAAACAAAACTCTGCCAAAATTTTTTAGAAATCTTTCTCTAATCCTCTATTTCCTTCTCTAATCTCCAACAAGGAGTGTTATTGGATGGGCAGCCGTTTTCATAATTCAATCCGAGTAGTGTCCTACGTAGGGAATGTTGGAACGAACAGTGGCATGGATCCGATAATATCCATCCACTGCGCCCGCCTTCACAAACCCGAATCCTAAATAGAACTCTGTCGGTTCAACCAGCATCGAACCTGGCAGCCCAAGCCGGTAGACACCATTCGGCTTTTTGGAAAAAATGACATCCAACTGAACTGGTTTGATTGATTCACCTTTTCTTTCCCTTTGAACTTAAATCAAAATCTTCAAACCGACAGAAAATAACTCATTTTATCTAAATCTTTCTCGAACCAACCGGAGAAGTAAGAAAAATAATACCTCAATTGTTTGGTTCGCATCCCGGTTTGATGAGTTAGATATAGCAAATTATTACTGTCGGATGCATTGATCCTACGGTGGATGATGCACTCTTGATTCCTTGATCAGGAAAAGGATCTAACACCGCCCGCTATCCATGAGTTTGAAATGGATCCGGTGTCCACGGAGTTGAGTCAAAAAGACCATCGTGGAAACATGAATTGCACTCGCACCCTGCCTGGAAAAAATTTTTGATGGAGGGTCTCTGCTACGCGAGATCGCAGTAGGGACGCGCGATCCTGTAGACACGAATATTGACGCAAATGTGTAAATCTTAAAGTAGAAGTCTGTTATATATTAGCGGTCAATGTACACAAAAAAATACCTAATCTTTTGTCAACGCACTCGAAAAAACCTTGCTGGTCAACGTTATCGTCTAGCTATCTCCACTTAGGGTAACTTTATTTTGTTTCGCTGCCCCACTCTTTGCACCAGGGAAAAAAATTTCCCTGCTCTCCCGCTCCCTCTCGCTCATCATCGAGACGATTTTCGGCGATCTTTTAGGTCAAACGATCTTACAGACAGGCGCAGACGGATCTAGAGGCGTAGCTCAAGCTATTCCACGCCGGCAAGATCGATCGTTCTTCACCCAAGGTGCGTAGTACGCCTTCTTCTTCACTCGATTTCCTCCTGATGCATTGTTTCTCCCAAAAAAAGAAAGATCCCTAGTGTCTATATCAAGGCGCCTCATCCCCTCCCATTAATGTTTGATACCGCTCTAGAAGATTTCTGTTACATGACTTGATTGATTATTAGAATACAATGCAATCTTCTTTAGTGTTTATAATTATTCTGTGAAAAATGTTAGATAAGATTGGAGGATCTATTTTACACTCATTATTTTTCCTCGAGAACTGATGTGTCCGTAAGTGCACGGATACTCGAAGTAATAAAAGATATCGAACCCACAGGGACTTATGTGTTAAGTACCAAGTAATTGTGTTTTTACTAGCTAAGCAAATCGAAATAGTCGAAAACGAACGATCGGAAATTGTTATGAATTATCAGAGAGAGAGAATTGGGACAAGAGTTTTATCCTCCTTAATTTCAATGACTAGACAGAAATAAATGTTCGTCAAATTGCTTCCTGTCATATGAGCAATTTACACCGAATAACCTTCACTCTTTTGACTTGTTATTCAGTGTTAAAAGTAAGTAAACTGACATAGAAAGTTTAAAATCACTCTCATGGCTTAACTCTCAGTGTCAACATCTCAAGTAAAATTAAATATTCTTATATCTTAATTTCACAAGTTTTACTTAAAGGTTTCCAACACTCCAAATCACCTTTCGGTACATATTTTCATGTCTAACTCAATAATATTCCTAGGATAGATTATCAACAAGAATATATGCTTCAAAAATCATGAATTAAGAACAAACCTATTCTCATAGCATAAGCTCCTAAAACATAATTTAAGGGTTCCAAGTTTTGTAAGTCACTTCTCAGTACACGTTACAAACTCTAAAACATGCTGATATTCTAGACCTAGAAAAGAAAAGTCAATTATCACAGAAGTAAAATTATCATATCGAAAAACAATATGATGAAATAAAAATTATCTAGTCATTAAGAAATTAAGGAGATTACACCCCCTGTCCTAAAAAAAAGTTTTTAGACTATCATGGTGTGAGAGTTTTACAATAATATGTCATTTTAGAAAAATAAAGAATTTGAAAAGAAAATGGAATAGAGTTACTGAATACAAGGTTGTGAAAAATTTCACAGCCCGTAATTTACTATGTGGAACACGGTGAACAGTAGCCGCGACCACGATCTCATCGATTCCTCCTCTGATCAAACTCTTTTCAAGCTGAAACTTTATGTACGTCTTCTCCTTCTTCAAGCGTAACTTCGCTAAAAATTTCGTCGCCAGAGATGGTCTGTACGATTCACGGTGACCAACCCTAATGCGAGCGGCGCCTCTCTGATTTCTCCTTTAATGGTGGATCAAAATTTGTGCCCCCTGGCTTGAAATCTTCTCCTTATTATATAGATCACTCTCCTTTTTTCAGATTCCGAAATCGTGCCCTAAATCTCCAGAATCGGTTTTGCAAAATCCAGCTACAATAAACGTGGAGGACTCGGGCGAACACTATTATAACCAAAGAAAATAATTTTTTTCAGAAAATTCAAAATTTATATTTTTATAATTTTTATGAATTTTAGGAAATTGTTTCAAAATTTTAAAGGGATAAAAGAATAAGTTTTTAATAAAAACGTTAAAACGCGTTCGCGAGGGCTCGAACCTGCGACGCACTTCAACTCAAAGCTTAGCCGAACCATTGGGTTGAGTTGAGTTTCGTTATTTAATAACCGTGTTTGATTTTATTATTTTGAGTTTACAAAATTTGTGGACGACGAGTTGAATCGTCGTCTTCTCTGACTTTTGCGGCGATCGAGTCGCCGCCGCGTTCTCGCCTTTCTCGGACGCGTCATGGCTCTATATTAACTTATGTCCGTATGGTCGTGACGTTGAACCCTAGCCTCTCTTTGAGCTCGGACGCGCCGCCAGTGAGGAGAAATCACTCTCGAACCAATCGCCAGAGTTCGAGCGGCGCCGCCTTCTGATCCAGACTTCTAGCGTCTCCATCGTTGACGATCTCTCTGTTCTGGGCCACGATACATCTTCGTAGCAAGGTATTCCTTCTTCTGTGAAGTTTTTGTTGGCTATAGATAGGTTTTGGTTGAGTTTCGTGTATCAACGGCGGTGGCGCCACCGTCAATACCTGCGGCTGCTTCTGGTGCTTCGACTGTGCGTCGAAAGCTCGCCGCAGCCGGTCCTGGGGCTTCGCTTCATCGTCAGGAATAGACTGGTGAAGTTTGGCGGCGAACGGACATTCGACGCACCCTTGGGAGCTCGTCGGAGTAAGCTACGGACGTGAGTCTGGCATCCTTACACGGCGGCGGTTGGGCGGCGCGGGCGATTGTCCGGTTCGAGTTTGATTTAGGGTTCGGGCAGTTTATTTGGAAATAAACCCGGCCCGATTGAGTTTGAAATTAATTTTGAAATTGATTTGAACCGGTTCAATAGTAATAAGCGGTTCAGTTTCAATTTCGGTCCAGTTCTTGAATTTGGACCGGTTCGACCCCAATTCGGTCGAATCTGGGCTGGTTCAGGTAACCGTTGGAAAGCTTATGAAATTCCCTATATAATGGCACTCTGTGTTGCTTTAGATTATTTGTATATTTTGTGTAATTTAAGTTATAAGTCTCGGTTTAACTTGGTTCAGGGTGAAATTGATCGGTTCAATGCAATTCTATCCGGTTCAGTAAGTTTTAGGTTTGGTTCACCTAATCTAAGATTGGTTCTATAGGTTTAGGGTTATGTTCTACAGTTTGGTAGTCTTGGTTTTCAAGTTAGGATATTTATTGATAGAGTTTATGTACAAATTCATGTTACAGAGTGATTGATCCAATAATCGGCTTGCATCGTTTAATAATCAATTTGTTGGCTTTTCAAAAGGATTCAGAATATCAGCGTTTGAGGTGGGAATCTTACCCTACTCTTTTGTTACGGTGTTAAGAATTATAGGAATTGCTGCTTATTCTTTGGATTTGATATATGATGTATATATTAGACTTGATTGACACTGATATCTATTTGACTCGTCTGCTTGTCTTGTTTCTGAATTTCTGTTGATCTCATTTATCTTGTTCATTGGTCATATTATGTTTCTGTATGCATGGTTAACAAGGTTGTATTGAGATATCTGATTTATTGGCTTATGAGCATGGTTGAACCATTATTTATCTGTGATTATTGACACATGAGTATGTGGAACAGTTGAATATTTGTTATGTTAAAGTCGTGATATATATTGACCTCTGGACTGGATGATTTATTCTCCAGTGGCCTGTTTATGTGTTTTATAGTTCTGACGCGTATCGGACTATCTGTTTGTCGGTTAGGGCACCGCCAGTTGTCCTCGGGACAAGATTACGGATGTCAGGGTTGGACGCAACCTACCGGGTTGTTTAAGACAGTCATTCCATTACATGAGCAACAGTGGAAACACTCTGAAAATGAGTGTGGCTCTTAAGTGAGATCTGTTGGCCAGCTTGATGATTTGCATGACATTCTTATATTATTTGTATATCGTTGTTTCAGTCATTGTATTATCTTGTTATTTGACTCCCTCACCATATTTGTTGATTCCTACTTAGCGTTTTTGCTAACTTCCTTTATTTCTCTTCCAAGTACAGAGTTAGCATCTAGGAGGGATAGAGTAGATAGCAGATACCAGCCCGAGTTGAGATAGTAATTTTAGTTTTATTTCAGTTGATTTATGTACATCTTGAATAGTATGTTTTAGAGTTTGTGTTATAAAACTGTAGATGTTAAATTTAGATTATTCAATTAATAAAGGATATGTGATTATTGTAAGTTCTTTGGTTCCTATTAATATTGTTATCTCCCTAGGGAACCTTGAGCTAGGGATAGCCGGCTTCCCGTCGGGGTGTGACAAACACGGCTTACTAGGTTAGAATTGTGGCCGTGGAGTACATTACGACAGTGCCGTAATCTCTTCTGTACAAAATCTTGGATCAATCACGGGTCGTAATAATAACCATGGTAGTGCCGTGATTGCTTCAATTTCTCTCTGAATAAAATTACGGCCGTAAACATATTTACGGCAGTGTCGTAATCTTCTCTGTACAAAAATCTTCAGAAATCATGGTAGAGAAAATAAATCATAGTAGTGCCGTGGTTTATTCTGTAGGTCCCAATTAAACCACGGCCGTAATAATAATTACGGCACTACCGTAATTTGACTTTAAGCTCGAATTTCTTGAAAATTGGTTGGTAATTCCCTCTTAATGATTAGATGTTGTCCATGCTTTCAAATCATTCAGAATCCATTGAAATAAAGGCCTTTTATCTGAAATTGATTAAAAACCAGAAAAGTCATAGATTCCGAACTATTTGATAAATAAAGCTTAAAAACAAGAAAAAGAGCATAAATATGACTCATAAAGACTAGACAATTAATATAAAATATACTATAAAATTTTAAGTCATCAAAATACATAAGAATCAAACCTTGCTTGTCCTCACGTAAGTAAAAAGAACAATGCTGATTATGGAGAATACACATTTTCTTATGAAAAATAAATTTCTAAAATATAATCTCTGGTGAGAAAATCCACCAAATGCTACATAAAATTTCAAATAAATATATTGTCCTTCGAATTTTAATCTTTAAGATTCACAACGTAGTCAAATAAAATTTTATAACTCATATAATAAACAGAATCTCAGTCTCATGAATTTACCAAAGTTTTAGTTTAAATCCATAATAGTTTTGTTTACAGGAATAGAACCTCCAAAATCTTTTTCCACTCAAAATTCTCTCTTTTATCTCTTTTTTCATCTTTGACATTCCCTATATCGATTACCACCTTTTTTTTGTGATGAATTTAGAGTATATCGACCACATAGCCAATGTAATAAAACTTATACCTCTTTGGTAGGAAGAATCTTACCCTAAGACGGCGGAGTTAATGTCAAATGACCCTTTTTTTATATGGTATGTACCCACATAGATACACACTTTTTATTCAGTCTTCAACTCATAACTTCGGTACCACTGCCAATTTTATGCAGTGTCAAGTAGAGGAGTTATTCTCTTTTTCTCTCCCTTTATTTTATTTTAACTTCAACTCATATCTTTGGTACCACTGCCAATTTTACTACCAAGTAGGGGAGTTATTCTTTCATTTTGGATCTTGGATTCTTTCTTCCCAACAAATAGCAAAACAGATTAAACATCAACTAGGTTACTCAATCGACATCAATTCAAAAATTACACTCATATGCTTATTTTATTTAAGAAAGAAGCTTCACTCTTAGATTTAATTCTTTAAACAATATACTTACCCAAAACCTCATGCATCAATCAATGAAAAACCTCAACAGGATAATATATATTGAAGAAATAAATTCAGCATAATAGGTATATTTTCATTCTCAAACATTGACATGCAAAGATATTCATCAACACAAACACGAGTATATCAGCATAGCAATATTTTTACCAAGATTTCATAAAGAGTTAAAACCACACATACTATCATAAAAAGTCAATGCATATTCTGAAAACAAAACACATCATCTAAAGTTATACAATTTTTGAAAACAGAATGCACCCACTAATGGTGCCAAATCATGTCACATCAACAGTGCAAAATGTATAAAAGTTATACAACCAAATCGAGACATTATCTAGAACACAAAATATAAAACCGAAGAGCAGCGGACACAAGAAGTTTGACTGAGTCATCCTTCCCTACAAGAATATGCATCATCAATAGTGTATAAAGACAAATAAAGCATAGATAGGAAAAAAAATACTCACAAAGCTCTATTGGTCGGCATCAGTATCATTCTTCTCATCTTCTTCTTCAGCTGGAGCGGTTTCCATAGGGTCGTCCTGACCATCTCCTTGATCTTCTCCACCATCTTCATCGCTATCTTCACCGCCGAACCTGTTGTAAATAAAATTCCCCATCTCCTCAACATACTCCCCCATCTCTTCAATATCCTCATGTATATGTCTGATGAGTTGCATTTACACCATATTTTTGCCTATATTTTAGGCTTAATTTATGATTTTATACTAATTTTAGGCATTTTTTGCTTCACATGGTATAGAATCTTCACTTTTCTTGGTTTTAATAAAAAATGCAGGTAAAATAGCTCAAAAATGATGGATTTCATGTGTTTTGAAGCTATATCACGATTGTCGAGGAGATTACGAGCTCGCACATCAAATTTGGAGTGAAACGGAGCCTAGACGCAATATTCATGGTTGCACTCGTGAGTCTTTTGTGGACCATGAATATCACTCAAAATGATGGATTTTATGAGTTTTGATGCCACGGGATGATTCGTGATGAAAAGACGAGGTTATACATCAAATTTGAGCCGAATCGGAGGTCAAACGCAACTTTCACACCCTAGGACGTGAATATATTCATGGGCTGTGAAAACAGTACTGTACAGAACTGCATATTTACACCCTAGGCCATAAACAGTTTACAACCCGTGAAAACGTCTGCCCCTTCACGGTTGTCACTCGATTTGAACCCGAATCGAGTCAGAATTGAACCAAATTTTGCAGAAACCTTCCTAGATGGGTTCTACATTGATTAGACTATAAAAAGAAGGATTTTGGAGGGTTTTAGGGAGCTTCTATGCATGAACATGAACAGAGGTGGCGGCTAGGGCGAAAATCACTTCCAGGGTAGAATTCCGGCGAGAGATCATGCAAAGGAGGGGTTTGATCACTTCTTCTTCATCTCTAGATCGAGGGGAAGAGTTCTAATCACTATCCTAGTGTCTTTTTGCATTATTTTTGAGAGATTACTTGTTGAATTCATCACTAAACATGCTGTATTCACAGAACATGTTCACTTAAACTCTTTTTCGAGATTAGGGGTGTAGCTCATTGATAATTTATAGATTAAACTTATTGTTTAAATCTTTGACATGAATTTTATAAAGTTGATTTGATTAGAATTGTGTTTATTTATGTGAATTACCTTGATCAAGTATGTTTACAACTTAGACGTTGCGAGAAGAACCGGGAGGTGAATCGCAATATCAAATCTATTCTTTTCAAACTTATGAATCCAATCACATGAGTAGTTTGGATTCGTTTGAAGGATTTACATGGTTTTTCATAGAACTTAATGGGTCTAGTTATGTTAACTGTCACGAGAGTAGAGATTTAACATAGTTAGATACCGGATTATGCTTCAGGAGAAGGTAATATGTACCATAGGAAAAATCCCTTTCAACACTATAATTTTCTGTTCAAAGAATTTATCTGCTATAATTCATAATTGTCAGTGTGGTGAAACCCCGAGTCCCAATCTTTTGCATATTGATTTAAACCTTAAAAACTACCTTTTGTTTTCTTGTATTAGAAGTTTCCAAACAAAAATCATAAATTTGATCTGTTTAGATATAGATCAATCGTGTAGTCGGTACTTGACCGCCTGATCCTCGTAGGGAACGATATCTTATTTTATTACTTCGATAAATCTGTGCACTTGCGGACATATCAAGTTTTTGGCGCCGTTGTCGGGGATCAGGCCAACCAATATCGATTTAATCGTGAGATTTATAAACTAGACATTTTTTAAATTATTTTAATTTTTGTTTTGTTTTTTATTTTTGTTTTCGTTTTTGTTTTTCTGAATTTTATTTGTTTTTCGCATTTTTTTAGTTAGTTTATTTTATTTTTCTCTTTTTGGATTAACACTTTGTATAAACAGGAGAACTAAAAAAATCACTTGACTACATGTTTTAAGCTTGGTTTTGCATTCCTGTTTTACATTTTGTATTTCTGAACTTTATTGCAAATATGATGTTTAACTAATGTCAATGGTCAAATCAGAGGTATGTGCCACCGATAAAGACAAGAGAATATGGTACAGATTTATTTCAATCACTTGCAGCAAAGGTACATTCCTTCACTCAACACACTAATTATTTAAGCATGCAATATTCTAAGTTGAAATATGTTATTTGTGATATTTGTGGATATCATGGGCATAATTATACTGAATGTCAATTTGGGATTCCTTCATCCTTTAACTCTTGCCCTAGTGCCTATAATCCAAGTTGGGAGAACCATCAAAACTATCTTTACCAGAATGACCCAACATTTATTCCACAATCAAACTTTAGTCAACCTCAAAAATCAAATTTCGAAGCCTTGCTTGAAAACTCTAGCTGCTATGAATAAACACAGTGAGGAACTTCATAGTATAAATTATGGCACTGATAAAAATGATATAGAGGAAGAAATCTATGATGAATCTGAGAATTTTTCAGAGTTGAAAAAATTACTGATGGAATATGATTTTCCTTCTTTAAATTTGTAGTATTTTGAAAATTTTAACTCTTCCTCAGTATTGTACCAGCCATCTAGTCCCCTCTCACATAACATAGTGCATTGCAACACAAATACTTGGGATATATTTGAAGAAAATTTTGAGTTTTTTTAGTCTTATGAGAAGAAAGATTATGAATTTAAGGATCCTCAAAAGTTTTTGAGTTTTATTCACTTTAGTATTTTTAGTTTTAGTTTTTTATTTCTTAGAATTTTTAGAGATTTTTAATAGCATGATTTGATGAACTTTTATATATGAAAAATCTTCTAAATCTATTGTTTTACGTGCAGGAATTTTTTGGAAATTTTCTGGAAACTATTTCGTGAAGAATAGAGGGTTTACGCGAGTTTCACGGTTGCAGCCGTGAATCACTCACAGGCCGTGAATTCTGCGGCTGAAGGAAACCTGAGAAGGCCAAAGTTTACAGAAACTTTCACGAAACTTTCACGGTCACGGCCGTGAATCCATCACGGACTGTGAAGCTTCATTTTGCAAAAGGATATAAGTCACAGAAATATTCAAGGCCGCAGCCGTGAACGGCTCACGGACCATGAAAACCCAATTTCCCGTCGATTCTCTCTACCTCAGGCAATGAATCTTTGTTCCCAACCTTCCTTCATCACCAGCGACCCTTTCCGTTGATCTTCCGATGAGATTTCAACTGGAATTTCTCGAAAATCGCCGGACGACCTCAAGAACACGAGTTCACCGCCGAAGTTTGATTTCAGCTCAATTTTTGCTCAAGATTCGTGAGGATCTCTTACCTAGTTGTTATATTTGGTTTCTCCACTCGATTTACATGTTTTTGCACTAATTTGGAGTCGAGATTACTTGATTCTTGGGTGAGATTTATGCAACATTGTGGTTGAAGGTCTGATTGAGTTACTGTAGCTTCACGATTTTTGTGAATTTCGAGAAATTATGGGACCAAAGAAAAATTAGAAGACAAGGACCCTATCCTCCATGGTATCCAAGCTACCACGCCAGAGCTTCTGGAGGATACACTTTCACCACAGCCAGCTGAGGCTTTTGCTGATTTGCCATCAGATATTCTACCAGACTTACACGCAGATATACCAGAGGACTCTGAGGACTCCGAGACTGATTGATGTTCTTTGTGAGTATTTTATTATTCTTTTTTATATACATTGAGGATGATGCATACTTTTCTTTGTGGGATGATGCATGTTTAGTTTTCATGGATAATTGTGGATTCAATAATATAGTATATGCAACAATTTAAGTCTAGGGTGATCCCATGTATTTTTTTTTCTTCAAAGCTTTATAGGTATGTATTTTGAATGTTTATGATTGTTAAGGATAATCAAGTTTGTTTATCTTGAATTCTGAACTTAGGTAACTTTTTGAGTATTTGATTTGATGACTTAGGGAATTTCTGAAATTTCATGTAGACTTAAATTGTTGAGTAAATTCAATTCTGGTATTGATAAAATACATATATGAATTGTTATATGTTCATGCGACACATGCATAGTATCTTTATATTTGAAGTTTAATTTATCTATTTTTGTTTGATGGAAATTTTTATGAATAGAAAATTAGCGATATTTCTTTAACTGAGACTTGCTCCAACTCCTCTGGTTGAGGAATCTAAAGTCATGAGTTATATTATACCATGAATTGGTATACTTTAAGTTTGTTGCGATCAAGTAACAGAGGGAAAATTTTAAAAGTAAATATTTATCCCTCATGTAGAAAGATCGATAATGATTTAAGTACCTTGCCCTTGACCAGCTCTCTCAAGAAATTAAAAAAAAAATGAAAATAAAAAAATAGAGAAAAGAATAAAAAGCATAGAAAAAGAGGGAGCTGTAGGTCAAGTGGACAACTCCGCTGACTTTATGATTGAGACTATGAGTTAAATTATACTACTTTATGGTATACTTTAAACAATGTTATGATGCTAACAGGAAAGGGCACATAACCGTTTAAAAACCAAATTGCTTTAAAAGTCTCTTATCTTTAACATCACTGAAATTCTTGAAGTAGAAATTTTATCTGTTAAGTGAAGTGGATTTATTAAGATGAGAGTATTTGATACTTAGTATGTGAAGATTGAATATTATGACATGAATTATGATTTTTATCTTTCTTGGATTGTAAACTCTTGGGAATTTATCTCTATTATGATTTTTCTTAAATTACTTAAGCTTTGAAAAGTTGATTACTGGAAATGTAGACTAAGAACTTTATTGCTTGAGGACAAGTAAAGTTTAAAGTCTAGGGTATTTGATGAGTTACATTTACACCATATTTTTGTCTGTATTTTATACTATATTTTAGATTTAATTTATTATTTTATACTAATTTTAGGCATTTTTGCTTCACTTGGTATAGAATCTTCACTTTTCTTGGTTTTAATGAAAATGCAGGTAAAATAGCTCAAAAATGATGGATTTCATATGTTTTGAAGCTATATCATGATTCCCAAGGAGATTACGAGCTCACACGCACATCAAATTTGGAGTGAAACGGAGCCTAGACGCAATATTCACGGTTGCACCCATGAATCTTTTGTGGGCTGTGAATATCACTCAAAACGATGGATTTTATGAGTTTTGATGCCACGGGATGATTCGTGATGAAAAGATGAGGTTGTATATCAAATTTGAGCCGAATAGGAGGTCAAACGCAACTTTCACACCCTAGGGCGTGAATATATTTATGGGCTGTAAAAATAATACTGTACAAAAATGCACATTTACACCCTAGGCCGTAAACAGTTTACAGCCCGTGAAAACGTCCGCCCCTTCACGTTTTTCACTCAATTCGAACCCGAATCGAGTCGGAATTGAGCCAAACTTTGCAGAAACCTTCCTAGATGGGTTCTACACTGATTAGACTATAAAAGGAAGGATTTTGGAGGGTTTTAGGAGGCTTCTATGCATGAACACGAATAAAGGTGGCGGCTAGGGCGAAAATCACTTCCAGGGCAGAATTCCGGCGAGAGATCACGCAAAGGAGGGGTTTGATCACTTCTTCTTCATCTCTAGATCGAGAGGAACAGTTCTAATCACTATCCTAGTGTCTTTTTGCATTATTTTCGAGAGATTACTTGTTGAATTCATCACTAAACATGCTGTATTCAAAGAACATGTTCGCTTAAACTCTTTTTCCGGATTAGAGGTGTAGCTCATTGATAATTTATGGATTAAACTTATTATTTAAATCTTTGTCATGAATTTTATAAAGTTTATTTGATTAGAATTATGTTTATTTATGTGAAATACCCTGATCAAGTATGTTTACGTCTTAGATGTTGCGAGAAGGACCGGGAGGTGAATCGCAACGTCAGATCTATTCTTTTCGAACCTATGAATCCAATCACGGGAGTAGTTTTGATTCGTTTGAAGGATTTACATGGTTTTTCACAGAACTCAATGGGTCTAGTTATGTTAACTGTCACAAGAGTAGGGAGTTAACATAGTTAGATACCGGATTACGCTTCGGGAGAAGGTAATCTGTACCATAGGAAAAATTCCTTTCAACACTATAATTTTCTGTTCAAAGAATTTATCTGCTATAATTCATAATTGTCAGTGTGGTGAAACCCCGAGTCCCAATCTTTTGCATATTGATTTAAACCTTAAAAACTACCTTTTGTTTTCTTGTATTAGAAGTTTCCAAACAAAAACCATAAATTTGATCCGTTTAGATATAGATCAATCGTGTAGTCGGTACTTGACCGCCTGATCCTCGTAGGGAACGATATCTTATTTTATTACTTCGATAAATCCGTGCACTTGCGGACATATCAATGTCCAATGGCATCAAGCATCCTCTCCATGAGGCGACCCTGACGGAATACCTCAGCAGATAACGCCTGAAAGCCAGGATCCTGGGCACTCGATTATCCTCTCTGGTCGGGGGTGGCTCTGCGTGATGAAGAACTGGTAGCTCTGTGTGGTGGAGAATCCATGCTCATACCGAAGGGGTCATCACTACCACCCCGAGTGGGTGGTGGTGGCACTGAATCCAATGGTATAGGAGTGGCGTCAACGGCTACACTCGGAGAAAGTTTCCAATTTGCTTGATTCTGGACTGTGGTTCTCTCTTTGTTGGGTAAGGGTAATGTAGGAGAACCAGGTCTAAGAATCAAGCAATAGGCATCACCTTCTCGCACAATCATCTTCATGGCCACACACAACTCTATGTCTATCCTAGCGTTCCCTCTAGCAATCTCAACTCCATACGGCTCCACACCCAAAAAGAGTGCAATAGGAGAAAGGAAACCTTCTATAACAATAGCCCCTCTATTTGCCCGTGCTACTTTATCTAAGTGCTTGATCAAGAAGAAAGCTAAATCTACGGGGTAACCATGGAGCATGCACCAAAGAAAGTAAAGCTCGGATTGAACGACCCCTTGAAGCATGAGTTTTCGTCTGTCCATCTCAACAGCATTTGTAAGACATGAGAGCTTTCAAAGATTTTTCAAAGCAGTGGTTCTAATATGGAGTTTCAAGTACATTGTCACCTTGAGCTTTGATGCAGTATACCTAAAGCGATAATGAGATCAGACAAGCAAATAACAAAATCTATTTTCCCAACGGATTTGTACTCACTATTGTACTCACTATTGGCTCATACAAAATCCGTTGTCGGGGCATTTGTTGAACTATAAATTTTCACCTATATATGCATAACAAAATATGTGCGTAACAAATCATATTCAAAATTAATTTTTGACTACAAATGGATGTAGACTATAAATATGTTCACCTACACATGTACAAAGGTTGTGTACGATATTGTCAATGATCTATGCCCAATTCTCAGTGTCCAGCAGCTTTATAGAATCTGCATTCAGTACTAGGATGACAAGAACAACACTAAAAGTGTGTCAACAGATGTAAGTTTAAGGAAAAGGGAAAAGAATCCTGTTGTACAATTTATCAGTGTTTGCATGGCGTTCGATTCAATTCTCGGACTGCCTGAAAAGTTGTCTATTGATACACCGAAGTAAAAAAAATGTCATTGTAACAGTTCATACGACATATATCCACTTTTTTTGCTGAAGTGGCTTATAATGTCCATAACTTGGTTTCTGAAAAAAAAAAATCAAAGATTAATAAAAATGGTGACAGTAGAGATGTGCAAGGTTCTACGTAGCAGAGGTTCTCCTGGCAATGGAATATCTACACATGCTCGGGATCATTTATCGAGACCTCAAACTAGAAAATGTTCTCATTCATGTAGATGGCCACATCATGCTCTCTGACTTTGATCTCTCCCTCCGCTATGCCGTCAGCCCAACCTTGATCAAGTCCTCAAATCCAGATCCTGAATCAGTTAGGAGGAACAACTCAGCCTTTTGTGTCCAGCCTTCTTGCATCAAGCCATCCTGTATCCAGCCTTCCTGTGCTGTCCCAACCACATGCTTTGGCCCGAGTTTCTTTTCCAAGTCCAAGTTCAAGGACGGCAAGAAACCCAAAACAGAGATTGGCAACCAGGTTAGCCCGTTGTCGGAGCTCAAAGCAGAGCCTACAGATGCTCGATCAATTTCCTTCGTCGGTATGCACGAGTACCTGGTGCCCGAGATCATCAAGGGCGAAGACCATTGCCTGGTGGGCCTTCGTGTTGAACCATTAATCAAACAAGCATGGTTAGCAGCCTCTGTGAGCACAAGGTAAAACAACATTTTCTTAGGCATCAATCATTAATCATGGACCAAACATGAGGTCTGACACTGAAAACTAGTTCAACATCTCTATGACATTCATCAAGGACGAGTAACCATCTTTAGAGCTACCATTTTTGGTGAACTCGTTATATTAATGGGTAGTCAAAAGATTTCACAGAAGATAGACCACCTTTCTCAATCATGGCATGTTATAACCTAAAATTTTGATTTTTCTATTATTAATTTAAAATTTAAAATTTTGGAAAATTCAGAAATTATATTTTAGAATTTTTCTAATTTTCTGGAATTTTTTCAAAAATAAGGATAAAAATAATAAGTTTTAAATCAAAAAAATTAAAACGCGTCCGCGGGGGATCGAACCCACAATGCGGCTAAAAGTTTGTATCAACCTAACCATTGGGCTGATTTGAATTTTGTTATTTAATAACCGCGTTCGATTTTATTATTTCGAGTTTACAAAATTGCGGACGACGAGTTGAATCGTCGTCTTCTCCGACTTTTGCGGCGATCGAGTCGCCGCCGCGCTCTCGCCATTCACGGACGCGTTTTGCCTCTATATTAGAGGGCTTCTGTCCGTATAGTCGAGACATTGAACCCTATTCCCTCTTCGATCTTGGACGCGCCGCCAGGAGGAAGAAATAGCACTCGAACCAGTTGCCGGAGTTCGAGCGGCGCCGCCACAAGTTCCAGTCTTCCAGCGCCTCCATTGATAGCGATCTCTCTGTTTTGGGCTACGATACATCGTCGTAGTGATGTATTCCTTCTTTCCTGCTGTTTTGGTGAAGTTCCGTTTGGGTTTGGTTATGTTTTGCGTATCGACGGCGGCAGCGCCACCGTCGATACCTTCTGTCGTTTCGGGTGCTTCAACCGTGGGTCGAAAGCTCGCTGAAGCCGGTCGTAGAGCTTTGTCTCATCGCCATAAGTCTTCTGGAGAAATTTGGAGTCGATCCGGTGCTCGACGCGCCCTCGCGAGCTCGCCGGTGCAAGCAGCGGACGCGAGTCCGGCGGCCTTGCACGGCGGCGATCGGGCGGCGTGGTTCGAATGGCTGGACCAGGTTCAATTTTAGGGTTTGGAGGTTTATTTAGAAATAAACCGTTGGCTGTGTTGAAATCTAATTGAACCGGTTCAACAGTGGTGAATGGTTCAATTTCAATTTCGGTTCAGTTCTTGAATTTTGACTGGTTCGACCCCGATTCGGTAGAATCTGAGCCGGTTCAGGTAGCCGTTGGAAAGCTTATGAAATTTCCTATCTAATGGTAATCTGTGTGTCTTTATAAGAATTGTATATTTTGTGTAATTTAAGTTCTAAGTATCGGTCTGACTTGGTTCAAGGTAAATCTGGTCGGTTCACTGCAATTCTGTCCGGTTCAGTGAGTTTTAGGTTCAGTTCACTTGATCTAAGATTGGTTCTATAGGTTTAGGGTTATGTTCTACATGTTGGTAGTCTTAGTTTTTAAGTTGGAATAATTATTGATAGAGTTTATGTACAAATTCATGTTATAGAGAGGTTGATCCAATAATCGGCTTGCATTGTTTGATATACAACTTACTGGCTTTTCAAAAGAATTCAGGATAACAATGTTCGAGGTAGGAATCTTACCCTACTCCTTTCTTACAGTGTCAAGAATTATAGGATTTGCTGTTTAATCCTTTGGTTTGATATATAATGTATATGTTAGAATTGAATGACACTTATATCTGATTGCTTCATCTGCTTGATTTGTGTCTGAATTCCTGTTGACCTCAATTATCTTGTTTATTTGATCATATTCTGTTTCTGTATGAATGGTTAATGAACCTGTTTTGAGATATCTGATATGTTGACTTATGAGCATGGTTGAACAAATGTGTATCTGTGATATTGGCACATGAGTATGTGGAACCGTTGTAAAGCTGTGATGATAAAGTCGTGATATATATTGACCTCTGACCTGGATGATTTATTCTCTAGTGGCCTATTTATCTGAGTTATAGTTCTGATTATATCAGACTATCTGAGATGCCGGTACGGCACCACCAGTTGTCTTGAGGACAATACTACGGATGTCAGATGTTGGATGCAACATTCACCGGGCTGTTTCGGACAGTCGTTCTATTGCATGAGCAACAATGGAAACATTCTGAAAATGAGTGCGGCTCTTAAGTGAGATCTGTTGGCCAGCTTGATGATTTGCACGATATTCTTATATTATTTGTATATCATTGTTTCAGTCATTGTATTATCCTGTTATTTGATTCCCTCACCATGTTTGTTAATTCCTACTTAGCATTTCTGCTAACTCCCTTTGTTTCTCTTCTAGGTACAGAGTTAGTTTCTGGGAGGGCTAGAGTAGACAGCAGATACCAGCCCAAGTTGAGATAGTTGTCTTTTGTAATTCTTATTTCAATTGATTTATGTACATCTTGGATAGAATATTTTAGATATTGTATTATAAAACTGCTGATGTCAAATTTGGATTGTTTATTAAATAAATGATATTAGACTATTGTAGTTCTCTGGTTCCTATCAATATTGTCATCTCCCTGGGGAACCCTATGCTAGAAATAGCTGGCTTCCCGCCGGGGCGTGACATGGCAAGCTAAGTAAACCATGATAAATCATTTCAGGTTTCCAATTTTGGATAGAATGAAGTTAAGTATTGAATCATTGAAAAGTCAAAATTTATGTTGACCATAAATAAAATTATGCATTAGCAAGAAGCAAAAAAAAAAGGAGACAAAAATCTGGCATACGCCAATGCTGTGTAAAAAAATGGGAAAAAAACCATGATAAATCATTTCAGGTTTCCAATTTTAAATCGACGTCCCTCGCTGGAATTTCCTCCATGAAAGCACGACAGCGTCACAGTCTCGCCAGGGGCAACCTGATGTTAAACAGCGAAGCGAAACGAAAGAGTAAAGTTACTCTTTCACGAGAGAAAACAAATTAAAAAACATATAATAATAGAAAAATAAAACAAAATAAATAATAATAATAATAATAATAATAATAATAATAATAATAATAATAATAATAATAATAATAATAATAATAATAAACAAATAGTATTGACGTTGTAGTTTGTGTCTTAGTGATTTAGTTATCCTTTGATTACTCGAACTTGACTCAATGTCGCACTAACTAAGCGTCAAACTTTAAAATTTTGAAAGCGTCCAATTGAATATTTAAATTAAAAAATATATATACTCACAATACTGATAGTCTTAGTGCATCGCAATAAAATATTGTTTGAGAGGTGCGTACGTCGACGTTCATTGTCGGGGCGTAACTCCTCAATATGACGTTGCGTTCATTAAGGCTAAAGTATTTTCCCCCTTCCAAATTTTAAATTATCCAACAAGCCGCGAGGCTGGATAATTTTCTAAATTAAATTATCCAACACGTCGCAAGACCGGGTAATTTTCTCAAATTCAAATTATCCAACAAGCTGCAAGGCCGAATAATTTTCTAAAATTTAAATATCCAACACGCCACAAGGCCGGATATTTCCCCAAATTCAAATTATCCAACAAGATGTGAGACCAGATAATTCTCCCAAATTAAATTATCCAACAAGTCGCAAGACCGGATAATTTTTTTTTAAATTAAATTATCCAATACGTCGCAAGACCGAATAATTTTTTCAAATTAAATTATCCAACAAATCGTAAGACAGGATAATTTTCCTCAAATTTAAATATCCAACAAGTCACAAGACCGGATATTTCCAAATTGAATTATCCAACATACCACAAGGCCGGGTAATTTTCCAAACTAAATTATCCAATACGCCGTAAGGCCGAGTAATTTTCCAAATTCAAATTATCCAACAAGCTGCAAGGCCGGATAATCTTCTCGAATTCAATATCCAACAAGTCGCAAGATCATATATTTTTCAAATCCAAATTATCCAATAAGCCGCAAGGCCGGATAATTTTTTTCTCAAATCAAACATCCAACATGTCGTCAAGGCCAGATGATTCAAATATCCAACATGCCTTAATACATTACGATGGAATATTGTTTGGGAGGTGCGTACGTCGATGTTTACCATCGAGGCGTAGTTCCTCAATATGACATTGTGCTGCCGAGGCCGGATATTATCCCAAGTTTGAACGCCTAATAAGTCAGCGTAGGGCTAAACATTTAACAAATACAAAGCTGTTCAAATTGACAAAGATTCTTTACTTTTATTGCTTATGTGTCATGATAAACCATGTATTTTCAAAAAGTTCATGAATAAAGTTGCTTAGTCTTGTATTTTGGTTCATAGTATAGATCTCTTAATCAAAGATTCCCTAATTTAAGGAGTAATTAACAATGAACGCTTGCACTCATTGGAAGCCAGAACCTATTAAACAAAAAGCCTTATTAATTTAAGGTGAATTTAATAAAGGTCATATTACATTTTCATGTAACACTTTTTGACCCCACACTTTCTTCTTGTATCTCATCCCTGAATATAATCCCATAGGGATTTTGAGGTGAAGGTGTAGAAGATTCAGCTAGACCCTTTCCTTTTTTTTCTAGAGACAACTTGCTTCCTTGGTGCCATTCAATCCAAACAGTGTAATGAAAAAAAATTTGGAAATAAGACATTGAAAACAGAGTGCGTTACCAACAGGAAACAGAGCTCAGCGTGGAGTCTGTAGCTCACAGATCTGAACCTTCTGGTTATTATCAGTCCTCCAAATGTCTTCAGGAAAGTATTCCTTCTCTATACGAAACTTCTGGAAGCAAGATCCAGCTAAAATGAAGCTCTGTTAATGAAAAATCGGAAGAGGTGGAAGCTTGGTTGACGGAAAACAAAAGGGGCAGAAACTTGTTGAATGAATGCCTGAAAGACCAGATCGAAGTTGAAAAATGCTGGAATGAAGATTTGAGATGGATGGGAAAGATCGCCGGAAGGTTTCGGAAGCAAGGGTGGACTAAAATCGAAGAGGCGGCACTGAATCGAAAGAAACCACAGTTGAAAAACCCTAAACCACGGCTGAAAACCCTAAAATACGCAGCAGAATCATGTAGGGCCGACAGAATTATGGTCGTAATTTTTATTACAGCACTGCCGTAAAACCCTCGGTAACATTTCAGCTCAAAATTACAGTCAAAAAGAAAATCACGGCACCCCTGTAAAACTTTCCAAAAAAATCTTCAAGATAAAAAATTACGCCTGTGTAATTGATTACAACATGCTGTAATTGTCTCTATAAGAAAAATGCTCCAAAATATGGGCATGATAAAATTTACGGTACCACCGTGAAAGAGATTTTTTTTTTAGAATAATACTACGGGTGTAAAATAATTACACCCATACCGTAAAATCCTATGTAAAGAAACAACCAAAAATTACGAATAGGAAAAGTAACAACGGTAGTACCGTAAAACTCTCTGGTCGAAATCAATCTAAAATTATGGCCCGTAAAAATAATTACAGCACTGCTGTAATGTGTGCAAAAAATTCCAAAAATTACCGTCTCATCCTAAAAATTAACTTAGATTTACCTACAAAAAGGAAAAAGAAAAATTAGTATGTAAAAAGTAAAAAATAAACAAAAGCAAGAGTGCTGGGGTTCCCTCCCAAGAAGCGCCAATTTTTAGGTCATTAGTTTAACCATTCTGCACTTAAATTTGATCGAGGTTCCTTGAGTTGCAATTTCATTCTTTCTTCATTCTGTTCCTCTTGGTAATAATGTTTTAACCTTTGACCATTAACCTTGAATTCCCTTATTTTGTTGCTCCATATGTCCACAACTCTATAGGGATAAGTTTTCCGAACCTGAAAAGGCTCGGACCATCGAGACTTAAGTTTATCAGGAAAAAGTTTTAATCTTGAATTAAATAAAAGAACAAAGTCACCTGGTTGAAATTCCTTCCTAAGAATATGTCGATCATACCATCTTTTTGTCCTCTCTTTATAAATCCTTGCGTTCTCGTAAGTGGAGAGTCTAATTTCATCTAGCTCGTTTAATTGTAACTTTCATTTTTCCCCCGCATTCTTCATGTCAAAATTCAACGCTTTGATTGCCCATAATGTCTTATGCTCGAGCTCTACAGGTAGATGACATGATTTACCATAAATCAATTGAAAAGGAGACATACCTATCGGTGTTTTGTAAGCAGTCCGGTATGCCCAAAGTGCATTGTCAAGTTTAGAAGCTCAGTCCTTTCTTGTTCGAGAAACAGTTTTCTCTAAAATCCCCTTAATCTCTCTGTTCGATATCTCAACTTGTCCACTTGTCTGGGGATGATAAGGTGTTGCAACTCTATAATTAACGCCATATTTCTTAAGTAAGGCTGAAAATTTATGTTCTATAAAGTGTGAGCCTCCATCACTAATCACAACTCTTGGCGTTCTAAACCGTGGAAAAATAATCTTCTTGAACAATTTCACAACTACTCTAGAATCATTAGTAGGGGAAGCAAGAGCCTCAATCCACTTAGAAACATAATCTACTACCACAAGAATGTATTTAATATCTCCAGATGATGGGAATTGTCCCATGAAATCTATTCCCCAAACATCAAATATCTCAACCTCAAGTATAGTAGACAGTGGCATCTCATTTCTTCTGTTAATATTTCCTGTCTTTTGACATCTATCACAAGATAATATAAAATTTCTAGTATCCTTAAAAATTAAGGGCCAATAAAATCCAGATTGTAAAACCTTAAAAACAGTCTTTTGAGTAGTAGCATGCCCTCCATAAGATGATCCATGACACTGAAATAGGATATCCATGATTTCTTCTTTTGGTACACATCTCCTAAAAATTCCATCTGCACATCTTCTAAATACATAAGGCTTATCCCAAAAATAGTGCTTTACCTTAGCTAAGAACTTCTTCTTTCTTTGATAACTCAAATCAAGAGGAAAAATATTAGCAACTAAGTAATTCACTATATCAGCATACCATGGAGCCTTGATCTGTTCAATGGCTAAGAGTTGTTCATCAGGAAAGGAATCATTAATTCTGTCACCTTCATCAGCATCTATCATTATCCTAGAAAGGTGATCTGCACCAAAGTTTTCTGCTCCCTTTTTATCTTCAATCTCCATGTCAAACTCTTGCAAAAGTAAGACCCATCTGAGAAGGCATGGTTTACTGTCCTTTTTCTGAACCAAATACTTTACTGCAGCATGATCTGTATACACTACAACCTTAGAATTAATCAAATATGACCTAAATTTATCAAAAGCAAAAACAATGGCCAAAAGTTCTTTTTTAGTGGTAGTGTAATTTCTATGTGTTTCATCCAAGGTTCGACTGGCATAATAAATAACATAGGACTTCTTCTCTTTTCTATGACCAAGTACTGCTCCTACTGCATAGTCACTAGCATCGCACATGAGCTCAAAAGGTAAACTCCAGTCCGGTGGCTGTATGATGGGCGTTGATATCAGAGCCTTCTTCAATTCCTAAAAAGCAGACAAACATCCTTCATCAAAAGAGAATTTAACATCTTTACAAATTTAATAAATTTGTAAGTGGTCTAGCAAATTCTGATCTCCTTTACTGTAGTAGGCGGTGCTAGCTTCTCAATTACTTCAACCTTGGCCTTATCAACTTATATTCCTCTCTCAGAAACTAAGTGTCCCAAAATTATTCCTTGCCTAACTATGAAATGACATTTTTCCCAGTTAAGCACAAGATTAGTTTCTTCACACCTCTATAAAACTCGAGATAAGTTAGCCAAACAATCATTAAAAGAAATACCATATACAGAGAAGTCATTCATAAAAATATCCATGAAATCCTCAATAAAATATAAAAATATAGCCATCATACACCTCTGAAAAGTAGCAGGTGCATTACACAAACCGAAAGGCATTCTCCCATAGGCAAAGGTACCATATGGGCATGTAAAAGTGGTCTTATCTTGGTCATCAGGATGGATGGAAATTTGAAAAAAATCTAGAATACCCATCTAAAAAACAGAAATAAGAATGATTAGCAAGCCTATCAACCATCTGATCAATAAAATGCAATGGGAAGTGATCTTTCCTAGTTGCTGCATTTAATTTCCTATAATCTATGCACATGCGCCAACTAGTTACTGTCCTAACAGGAATTATTTCATCATCTCTACCTTTCATCACAGTCACACCCCCCCCCCTTCTTAGGAACACAATGAATAGGACTTACCCATTTATAATCGGAGATAGGATAGATAATACCTGCATCAAACAATTTCAGAACCTCCTTCTTTACAACTTCTTTCATAAAGGGGTTAAGCCTTCTTTGAAAATCTACATGTGGTTTGTGTTTTTCTTCCATAAGAATCCTGTGCATACAAAAAGAGGGGTTAATTCTCTTTAAATCATCAATAGAATACCCAATTACTTTCCTATGAATTCTCAATTCTTTCAGAAGCAAATTTGTTTCTCTTGCATCAAGTTGTGCATCAACAATAATAGGGTAAGTAGAATTGGGTCCAAGAAATTCATAACGAAGATTGGTTGGTAGAGATTTCAATTCAACTTTTGGAAATTTTTCTTCCTGATTTTCTTGATCATCACATAAAGTGCAGTCTAATAAATCATGAGTTTCAGAATCAGAATTAGAATTAGAATTAGAAGGTTCATCAAACAAAGCATTAAGATCATAAACAATGTCATCTACAGCATGAATACTATAACAAGATCCAGCATATGATGGTTTCTTCATAGATTCATTTAAATCAAACTCAATTTTGTTTTCACCAATATTAAGAGTGAGTTTACTATTCTTTACATCAATAAGTGCCCCTGCTGTAGCTAAGAACGGTCTACCAAGTATAATAGGAATTTTAGCATCCTCCTCCATCTCTAGAACCACAAAATCTGCTAGAACAAAATACTTACTAACCTGAATTGGAACATCCTCAAGAATTCCAACGGGAAGCTTAACTGAATGGTCAGTGAGTTACAAAGAAATCGAAGTTGATTTCGGCTCTCCCGTGTCCAGTTTCCTACAAACAGATAAAGACATTAGACTCACACTAGCCCCAAGATCACATAAGGCTCGGTCAAAAACCATACTCTCAATCAAATAAGGTATACAGAAACTACCTAGGTCTTTTAATTTCGGTGGCAATTTATTTTGAATGATGACACTATACTCCTCAGTTAATGCCACAGTGCCATAGTCCTCTATTTTTCTTTTGTTAGACAAAATTTCTTTCAAGAATTTAGAATAAGTGGGCATTTAAGATAAAACATCAGTAAATGAAATATTAATGTAAAGCTTTTTCAAAACATCTAAAAACTTCCCAAGTTGCTTATCTAACTTAGCTTGAACAAGTCTCTAGGGAAAGGGTATAGGTGGCCTATATGGAGCTAGTGAGCTAGGTCTAGGAACATTAGGCTGACATGGCTCATCCCCCTTAGGTTCATCACCCTTATGAGGTGGTGAACGAGGATGGGACTGCACATGTACAGGTGGTGTCTCTGAGTCTGGCTCACTACTAGGTTCAATGTCAGGCTCTTCCTCATCATCATTCTCAAGTCTACTCTTTGATTCATCTAATTATTTTCCACTCCTAGTAATTATAGCATTACAATGTTCCCTAGGTTTTGGTTCAAGCTTAGCAGGCAATTTCTCTGGGGTCTACAGGATGTGCTGGCTTGTTGTGCTATTTGGTTTTCTAGAATTTTATTGTGTGCTGTTAAAGATCCTACCTGAGAAATAAGCTAACTAACCATTCGCTTAAGATTCTCAATTTCCTTACTTTGATTCGTCATGAATTTTTCAAGCATGGATTCTAAACTAAAGTTCTGGGGTTGAGCTTGATTTTGTTGCCTCTGTTGGTATCCTCTATTCTCTCCGTGTCCCCCTACATTATTGTTATTTCTCCAAGATAAATTTGGGTGATTTCTCCATCCAAGGTTGTATGTACTAGAGTAAGGGTCATTATTTCTACTTTGATTGTGACCCCCTACATCATTTACTTATTCTACACCCTAATCAGTAATAACCTTACAATCTTCAGAATAATGCCCTTGATTTCCACATATTTCACACATAACAGACGATGAAACCATAGCAGTTTGCATATGAAAAAAGTCAAACCTATTAACCAAAGAGTCTACCTTTTCAGCCAAGGTACGTCATCCATCATTTTCATTCTTACCATGTAGAAGACGATGTAGCATTCCTCTTTCAGTAGTCCACTGGTTATGGTTTAGAGCCATCTCCTCAATCAAAGTAAAAGCGTCATCAATGGTCTTGTTCATGAGAGCTTCTCCTGCAGCAGCATCAACAAGGAGGCGAGTACTATAAAGTAAACCATTATAAAAGGTATGAATCAAAACCCATTTTTCTAAGCCATGGTGAGGGCATATCCGTTGTAATTCATTGAAATGCTCCTATGCCTCACTTAGTGACTCGCCATCCCTCTGTGCAGAACTGGTGATCTAATTTCTCAACTGGATCATTTTACTCGGTGGGAAGTACTTCATCAAGAAAGCATTTGAAACTTGATCCCATGTGGTCAATGTTCCAGTTGGCTAGGACTGTAGCCAGGCACGTGCTCTGTCCCTGAGAGAGAAAGGAAAGAATCTTAGTTTCAAAGCATCATCATATACTCCATTAATCTTAATGGTGTCACAATATTCAAGAAAAATAGAAAGATGCTAATTAGGATCTTCAAGTGGTGATCCTTCAAATTGATTCTGTTGTATCATTGATAGAAAAGCCTATTTAATTTCAAAGTTATTAGCCTCAATCGCTGGCCTAGCCATGCTAGAGTGTATCCCTTGTGGATTTGGTGCTGCATAATCCCTAAGTGATCTTCTTTTGGCTATGATTAATTTTTCTTCTTTCTTCTCTTCAAACTTGAGTTTCATGTGCAATCTAAGAGTTTTATTAATTTCAGGATCAAAAGGAACTAATGGTAAACTAATGGTCCTGACTTAAGGGTCTTGCACATAAACAAATAGAAGAATCAAATAAACTCATATTTTTTAAAAAATAGCAGAAAATAGAATAATGAAAAATCACAGCTTATAGAAAATCTAAAAACAGAAAACAAACTAAAATAAAGCTTAGTCTAGTAATACTATTAATTAATTTATATTAACAAAACTAAGGTCCCCGGTAATGACGTCAAAAACTTGATGTGTCCACAAGTGCACGGATACTCGAAGTAATAAAAGATATCGAACTCACAGGGACCTATGTGTTAAGTACCAAGTAATTGTGTTCTTACTAGCTAAGCAAATCAAAATAGTTGAAAACGAACGATCGAAAATTGTTACGGATTATCAGAGAGAGAGAATTGGGACTAGGGCGTTATCCTCCTTAATTTCAATGACTAGACAGAAATAAGTGTTCGTCAAATTATTCTTATCATGATAAAGATGAATTTTTTTACTTATAAAGAAATTGCTTCATCTAAGATGTGCAATTTACACTGAACAACCTTCACTCTCGTGACTTGCTATTCAGTGTTAAAAGTAAGTAAACTGACATGAAAAGTTTAAAATCACTCTCGTAGCTTAACTCTCAGTGTCAACATCTCAAGCAAAATTAAATATTCTTAAATCTTAATTTCACAAGTTTTACTTAAGGGTTTCCAACACTCCAAATCACCTTTCGGTACATATTTTCATGTCTAACTCAATAAAATTCCTAGGTTAGATTATCAACAAGAATATATGCTTCAAAAATCATGAATTAAGAACAAACTTATTCTCATAGCATAAGTTCCTAAAACATAATTTAAGAGTTTCGAGTTTTGTAAGTCACTTTTCAGTACATGTTACAAACTCTAAAACATGCTGATATTCTAGACCTAGAAAAGATTAAAGTCAATTGTCATAGAAGTAAAATTATCATATCGAAGAACAATCTGACGAAATAAAAATTATCTAGTCATTAAAAAATTAAGGAGATTACACCCTCTGTCCCAAAAAAAATTTTTACGCTATCATGGTGAGAGTTTTACAATAATATGTCATTTCAGAAAAATAAAGAATTCGAAAAGAAAAGGGAATAGAGTTACTGAATACAAGGCTGTGAAAAATTTCACAGCCCATAATTTACTATGTAGAACGCGGTGAACAGTAGCCGTGACCACGATCTCATCGATTCCTCCTTTGATCGAACTCCTTTCAAGCTGAAACTTTATGTACATCTTCTCCTCCTTCAAGCATAACTTCCCTGAAAATTTTGTCACCGGAGATGGTCTGTACGATTCATGGTGGTCAACCCTAACGCAAGCGGTGCCTCTTTGATTTCTCCTTCAATGGTGGATCAAAATTCGGGCCCCCTGTCTTGAAATATTCTCCTTCTTATATAGATCACTCCTCTTCTTTCAGATTCCAAAATCATGCCCTAAATCTCCTAAATCGACTTTGCAAAATCCAGCTATAGTAAACGCGGAAGGCTCGGCCGAACACGGCTTACTGGGTTAGAATTACGGCCGTGGAGTACATTACGGCAGTGCCGTAATCTCTTATGTACAAAATCTTAGAACAATCACGGGCCGTAACAATAACCACGGTAGTGCCGTGATTGCTTCAATTTATCTCCAAATAAAATTACGACCGTAAACATAGTTACGGTAGTGCTGTAATATTCTCTGTACAAAAATCTTCAGAAATCATGATAGAGAAAATAAATCACAGTAGTGCCGTGGTTTATTCTGTAGGTCTCAGTAAAACCACGGCCGTAATAATAATTATAGCACTACCGTAATTTGACTTTAAGCTCAGAATTTCTTAAAAATTGGCTGGTAATTCCCTCTTGATGATCAGATGTCGTCCATGCATTCAAATCATTCAGAATCCATTGAAATAAAGGCCTTTTTATCTGAAATTAATCAAAAATCAGAAAAAGTGTAAATTCTGAACTATTTGACAAATAAACTTAAAAACAAGAAAAAGAGTATAAATATGATTTAAAAAGACTAAACAATTAATATAAAATATATTATGAAATTTTAAGTCATCAAGAACTAATCATTCGGTTACATGATTATGAAAATAAATCTAATCTTAAGAGAAAAATCCTCAAGATCTGCGTGATTCTGCTACTGCTGGAAGGGTTCTAGCTCTCTGTGTTGGAAAGAAAGTTGGAGTCACATGTGATTTTAGAATGAGCCACTGGTTTAATTATGTAATTTTACTTTCCTTAGACTGTAGAATTTTTATGCGATGTTTCTTTCCTTCGGCTGCAATAGTTGTTTCCTATTTTTGCTACTACATAACAATTTAACTTTCTCTAGAAAATTGATGTTTTTGAGTTTATGCTATTTTTGGTTAATCTATAAGTTGGCTTACATCACATTGTGATTAAATATTTCTCCTAATTATGGATAGAATTGGTAATTTTCTTTACTTGCTTCTACATGAGCCCAACTGATCAGAATCTTAATAAATGCAAGAGATGCATTCAACGATCCCCCTTGATTAGAACTAGGATTAATTTGTAAGATTAAACGATGTTAATCAGATACATTATATGATGTTATAGTTTTTCACCTTATTTGCATTTTCTAAAAATTATTTTCAAACTCACTTCCAGAATAGCTTAACTTCAATTAATCTACCCTACATCACTTAGCAACAGTTAAATTTAATTAGATCTTAATATACTCACATGAACATAAACAACTGCAATATAAGAAGCAAAGCATTCAGCAGCAGAGCTGTACACCTCAAAATCTTAAGTTAATTGTGTGTTGACAGATTATTTTGGTATAATGAGCCATTCAAGTTTTAGTCACGATATTGCCCGTCAGTTTATATGCAAGAAGCGGGCCCTAGTAAAAAGAAAAAAGAAGGTTGAGGATCATAAGTTTGTGCTTAATAGATGCTCATTAAACAGGCTTTGATGTTATAGGTTATTATATGTATATTAGTTTTTAGTATTTAATTAGTTTTGTATAAACTGGTCTTGTAAGTGATATTTTTATAAGTGATAGTGTTGATTCTAGCATATTAATATTTTGTAAATGATGTTGTTATATCATTACACGATGTTATTGTATCATTACACGATGTTACAGTGTCATTAAACGATGTTATTGTATCATTACACGATGTTACAGTGTCATTACACAATGTTATAGTATCATTACACTATGTTATAGTATTATTTCTCTAGTGTTATTGTGTCATTACGCGATGTTATAGTGTCATTACACGATGTTGCAGTATCATTACACGATATTACAGTATCATTACATAATGTTATAGTATCATTACACAATATTACAATGTCATTACACGATGTTACAATGTCATTACTCGATGTTACAATATCATTACACGATGTTACAATATCATTACACGATATTACAATATCATTACACGATATTACAATGTCATTACATGAAACACTGCTATCAAAATATAAAATTTCAAGTTCAATACATGAAGTTATAATACAAGAAACACTGCTCTCATTCCAAGAAACACTACTGTCAATCCATTACATAAATTGCAATCAGTCATTATAACAACAGTTCCATCCAGTATATAAGGTTGCGATTACTCATTACAATAATAGTTCAATCCACAGCTTAAAGTTGCAATTACTAATTACAACAATAGTTTATTCCATTAATTACAATATTGTTTCGCTCAAGCACAAGGGTCTTCACACAGCAAAATATATTCTCTTTGCATTGCTTGTCTGAGAAAATTATTTCTCATTACCGAGTTGAGAATAATTAAACCCCTCTTGAGATAAAATTTATGTAGCTTGAACATATGAACCTTCATCTAATAACTACATTACATATGAAGAAAAATATATCAATAAGAGAACCACTGAATAAAAAATTTGTACCAAGAAATAAACGTACATTGTAAGAGGGAGAAACTCCCATCATCATGCTTGTATAAGAAAAGAATGAGGATGGTGGGATGCTTGAATCGGGTGGTGGATTGATGGCCAATCAACTAAAATAGCAGAAATCATGTCGCTTGAAAGATATCAATAATCCTTTTACCCCATAATGAAACAAAATTCCTAGGGAAAGATCTATAAAAAAAATAATTAAATTTGTTCCAAAACCAGACTTGCACTAGGCACTAGTACATGAGTGTCTTCTATAGAAATAAACCAAATAAACATATTAGTAATGCATCCTTAAAAGAAGGATGCAACAATATACACTATGTACCTAATTAAGCAAGTATTTATTATTTCTGCTCATTCGAAAATCTCCTCACAAAAATATGTTTAAAACATAAAGTAAAAAAGTCCAAATAACCACGACAATTTTAACATCCCAAGTTGGAAAGATGCAAACTTGGTAAACATAGGAACGTCAGAAGATATTAAATACAATTTACAGGGTAAAGAAGTACAACCGTCTACCTAGTAGATCAGTTGGGCTCATGTAGAAGCAAGTAAAGAAAATTACCAATTCTATCAAAAATTAGGAGAAATATTTAATCACAATGTAAGCCAACTTATAGATTATCCAAAAATAGCATAAGCTCAAAAACATCAATTTTCTGGAGAAAGTTGAATTGTTATGAAGTAACAACAATAAGAAACAGCTATTGCAGCTGGAAGGAAAGAAACATCGCATGAAAATTCTAAAGTCTAAGGAAAACAAAATTACATAATTAAATCAGTGGCTCATTCTAAAATCACGCGTGACTCCAATTTTCTTTCCAACATAGAGAGCTAGAACCCTTTCCAGCAGTAGCAGAATCACACAGCCCTTGAGGATTTTTCCTCTTAAGATTAGGTTTATTTCCATAAATCATGTAACCGAATAATTAGTTCTCAAGAAAAAATAAGGAATGTAAAATAGATCCTCCAATTTTATCTAACATTTTTCACAGAGTAATTATAAAAACTAGAAAAGATTGCATTGTATTCTAATAATCTATCGAGTCATGTAACAAAAATCTTCTAGTTTCAAATTTGTTGCTGGAGTTGGAGTGGGATCAAACATTAATGGGAGGGGATGAGGCGCCTTGATATAGACACTAGGGATCTTTCTTTTTTTGGGAGAAATAATGCATCGGGAGGAAATCGAGTGAAGAAGAAGGCATACTACGCACCTTGGGCGAAGAACGATCGATCTTGCCGGCATGGAATGGCCTGAGCTACACCTCTAGATCCGTCTGCACTTGTCTGTAAGATCGTTTGACCTAAAAGATCACCGAAAATTGTCCCGATGACAAGTGAGAAGGAGCGGGAGAGCACAGAAATTTTTTACCCCGGTGGAAAGAGCCGGCGGGCGAAACAAATTAAAGTTATCCTAAGTGTCAGGCCCGGGTTCACCCGGTTCAGCCCAAAGCCCATTGGGCTTGATCCAGCGGCGGAAATTGGGAAATTAGCATGGTCAACGCCTCAATCCGTTGACCCGAGCTTTACGGAAATCGCAGCAGCAGCCGCGTCTTCGTCCGCACAACAGTCGGAGGCGGGGTCGATAGCATCGAGCTCTCCGCCGGAAGGCACAGACGACGGCTTCGGCGACATCGAGAGCAACGCGAGTGCTGCCGAGTCAGCGACACGCGCGGGCGTGGCGCGTGCGACGACGCCGTCTCCTCCGAGCGATTCGGACGGAGACGATGCTGGGGGCGGAAGACACGGAGATCGCGTTGCCAAGAGAAGCAAACACGGAGCTCGCGGAGGCGAGATCTGCGGGCGGCGACGCGACCAGGTGAAGCGAACTTCGCGAGCGACGGACGCGCACAAGACTCGGACGCGGTTTCCTTCACTACAAAGGCTCGACGAGGCGGACGAGCTCGGGGTGCGCGGAGGCGTCACCACACCACAAAGGAGAGGCGACTCCACCGGCGACGGCGAGGCGCCGTCGTCCTACCAGAGCAGGGCTCTGATGCCGCCAGGGGGCAAAGGTCGGCGCAGAGGTGCCGACGAGCGGAAGAGGGAAACAGAGTGATTGTAACCGTCGGCGAGTGCGCTGGCGGCGAGGGAGGGATGGGGGCGCCGACGAGGGTCGGCGACGCTTGTAAGCTTCGTTGAGGTGAATAAAAGCTTCTTCCACAACTCCACTCACTTCCCCGTTTCTCTGTGTTCGGCGATTGCAACCAGAGGGCGCGAGCGGCGCTCGAATCCGGCGGCGGACGGAGCAGCGGCGCTCGGCTTCGGCTCGAGGAAGAAGACGAACGTTTCGAACGTCGGGCGTTCGAAACGAGGAAGTCAACGTCGGCAGCGGTCAACGATCGATTCGATTTCGAAATCGAATTCGGACGCTGACGTCAGGCGGACGTCAGCGTGCAAAAATCGACGCGGCAAAAACGATTTCGAGCGGATGACGTCATGCTTACGTCGGCAAGGCAGAAATTCGGCGCGGCGAGTTTCGATCGAGGGCTGACGTCAGCATGAACAGTGATTTTGACTTTCGGTCAAAATTGATTTGGAGGTAAATTGATTTAGGGATTCGATCGGATTTCTCTAAATTAGGGTTAGGGTTTTCCGTGCGAATTGTATTTTGGGGAGAAAAATTATCCGGAGAGATTAGGGTTTCGATTTTGGGTCGGAAACCCTAGGGCGAGTTACGTTCCGGTATTCCGCCGGATTGCCCTGAGACAGCATTTAAGCGCTGTTTTCAGGCCGATCCGACCGGGGCGTGACACTAAGTGTCAGGGCCCGGTCTACCCGGTCCGGCCCAAGCCCAAGCATCAGCCCAAATCAAGGAAGATTCTGGTCAAATCAGGGTTTGACCGCGAGCAACGCACACGAAGCTTTCGCTTCGTCAGCTCCGCGCGCATCGGACGCGAACGCGAATGAAGCCGCGTGCGTCGACGACTCCGGCGGATTCGGCGGAAGAAACGGGCGTTGGAAGCCCTAAATCGAGGAGAGGCGGCGGCGGCCGTCCTCTATAAAAGGGAGCGGACGAGGATCGGAAGGGATACGCCATCCGCCATTGACGACCACTGAAGAAGCTTGGGGAAGCTTCGACGAGAGTGAACCGAGAGATTGTAATCGGCGATTGGTTCGCCGGTGAGGGAGGGAAGAGGGAGGTCAGGCGGCGAGGGTCGCCGACGAAGCTTGTATCTTCTTCAGAGAATAAAAGAAACGAACTTTCGTCTCCCTTCTTCCTCTGGTTCGTGTTCTCTGTGGTGATTCGGCGACGACAGTAGGCGGCTGTCGATCGGCTTCGGACGAAGGAGAATCACGAGCGCAGGCGGCGCTCGGCGTCGAACGCTCGCGGCGTCGCGAGGAAGACGACGACTCGGCGTTCGAGGTGAAAGTCAACGAAACGAGCAGTCAACGCTCGAATCGAACGAAATCGAATTGGATTTCGATTTCAGGCTGACGTCAGCGAGGCGACGCTGACGTAGGGCGGCGTGCAAAATCGAACGGCGAAAGCGAATTCGGGCGGCTGACGTAGGCTTACGTCAGCGACGGTGATTTACGCGGGCGGCGAGATTCTCATTGAGGGCTGACGTCACGCCGACGTCAGCACGGTGGTGATTTTGACTTTGGTCAAAATCAGAGGAGGTAATTGATTTAGGGTTTCGATCGGATTTCTCTAAATTAGGATTAGGGTTTTCCGTGCGAATTGTATTTTGGGGATAAAAATTCTTCGGGGAGATTAGGGTTTCGATTTTGGGTCGGAAACCCTAGGGCGAGTTACGTTCTGGTGTTCCGCCGGATTGCTCTGAGATAGCGTTTAAGGGCTGTTTCCAGGCCGATCCGACCGGGGCGTGACACTAAGTGGAGATAGCTAGACGGTAATCTTGACCAGCAAGGTTTTTCGTGTGCTTGACAAAAGATTGAGTTTTTTTTTTCTGTAATTGACCGCTAACGTATAACAGATTTATATTTTAAAATTTACACGTTTGCGTTAATATTCGTGTCTGCAGGATCGCGCGTCCGCGATCTCGCGCAGCAGGACCCTCCGTCAAAAATTTTTCCCCTGCCTGCTATGTATTTGGAGTCTGCTGTGCGTCAGCAGCGATGAGATGGAGATGAAGGAATTGCTCGTTCTCCCCTGCCGCCTCCCTCTCGGATTGCGTCTCGCTTCGTCTTCTTTCAGGTAGCGCCGAGTACGGAAGCGACGGATTAGCGAGGGTTTTGCCTCGTCGTCGATTCGTTTTGTGCGCAAAGATAAGAAGTTTTTCTAGTTTTATTTGTTGGTTGTGATGATGATGATTCTTGATGGCAGGGTTTTAGGAGTTAGCAGTACGTTCAGAAGGAGATCAGCAATGGCGCCTCCTATCCTCTCGCTGGCGCTGCCCTCCCAGACGGGCCGGGTTCTCAGCATCCAATCTCACACTGTCCAGGTGCGCTTTAATTCCTTCTCGGCTTCTTCCATGTCTGCCAGTTTAATTCTCGTTATAGGAAAATGAAACAAAGGAGTGATCTTTTTCTTTGGTGTTGGTTTGCTTTCATTAGAAATGGTTCAAAAGGTTGATTTTATGTACTTTTTAAGTCTCGGTTGCTGTAGTATGTTTGTTTTGAATGTTAAGGCGATTCTAATTATTTAAAAACGTGCTTGTATGTAAATATTTGTGTAGTCATGGACCCGTACGTTGCTCAAAACTTACCTATAGCTTTTATTTACTTGTAGTTAAAAAGATTAAATTCATTTCTAACTCGCTAATGACTAAAAAACAACTCATTTTTTTCTTAAATTTTCACATAATGCAACATATTTCTTAAATTTTGAATTTTAAATATAAATAATTAAATTAAACCGGACACAATGAAACAATCTTGATTTTTTATTAGTTATTTGCTCTTGCA
The DNA here is from genome assembly GCA_027563935.2 of Costus lasius. Classification (NCBI taxonomy): domain Eukaryota; kingdom Viridiplantae; phylum Streptophyta; class Magnoliopsida; order Zingiberales; family Costaceae; genus Costus; species Costus lasius. The sequence continues at coordinate 122,848,375 of CM050446.2, forward strand.
TTGGGAGAGTATCACATTTGCCTGAAATTATATTACATTTTTACATTTGCCTGAAATTATATTACATTTTTATTGACGTATATGGGATTATACTACCTATTTAAACTGCATCAATTCACATTCTCAATTGGACCTTCTATTACGCATGATATCTCTGTATAGTCAAATTATACGTTAATTTTCTAATGTGGTTAATCATTTGATCTGCTCGCCGATGTCCTAAAGTATATTTTTGTCAACAACTTATATCATAAATTGTTCAAGGTTTTTCTTATCAGCAATTCGAGTTCTTAGAATCTATCCAATTTTACATGGAGATGAGATTAGTTAATGAAGAAAATAAGCTCGCATTACAAATACATAAGCAAAGGCAATGAAAGTTATACTATAGAAACTGATTACTATCCATGTGAACTACTGGCATGCACAAGGCAATTGATAACTAATAGACAAAAAAATAATTTGAAAGTGAAAAAAGGAATTGACTTTTTTATAATCAATTGGGAAAATAGCAGTATTATTGGCTTCTACTATATTCTCTCTTCCAAACACCGGTCATTATGTATGTTGTCCATGCAATGTTGCAAGAAACAACTTATTTTGAACTTGAAGGTCTTAATACCCTGCATTAGCAGCTAGAAAATTTCAGCAAAAAAATCATTAGACAAGAGATTTTTGCAGAGAATGAAACCCATGGAGAAGCGATGAAATGCCATATGGTGCTTTTTGTTCCAATGCCTACTCGCCTTAAGCATGCTTTCATAGAATAGAAGATATCGTAGAGTTGACACGCTTCAGTTTAGCTCGGTTATCTTGCATTCAAAATCCTGAAGACACGTCATTTTTAATGCTATTGTTTTGAGGAATTAAATGTCTGTAAAGATACTAATTATGAATTGTAACATAGCTAAGAAGACACAGCTGACTATCTATACATATACACACTCAAGACACACGCACACATATGCATGCTGCAAAGGATTCTAATTGGTCATTGTACTAGTGGCGTGTCAACACTAACCAACCACACTTGAGTGACTTCGTTAAACAATAGCTATGTATAACATCTCTCTTTTTGAGGGTACGAGTGCAAAGACTAGAGCCACTATGCATGAAGTGATGCCCTATCCATTTGGTTAGGTGTTATTACATTATTTGTCCGTTGAATAGTTTCCCCATTGTTCGCCTGAATAATAGGCTAAAAATGAATATTCATTTATGGGATTAGTATTGCCTTCACGAAAGCAGGGAATAATTCTTCCCCTCAATTTGTAATAAAGAAAAATGCTATTTCCAAATGTATCTTTAATTCTTCTATTCCTTTGAAGTTTGATCATTTTGACTTCTTACCTTATTTAATTTATAAATGGAACAAGAATAAACTTATTCCTTGTCTTTTGTATTTTCCTTCTATATTACATTACTTTTTATTTTTAATCCATCCTACCAAAAAGATCCAACCGCCTACCTTTTTCTTAAAAAGTATTTTATAATAAAGGTTATTAACGCCCTCGTGTGTAGGATTACATACCTAAGCTATTGCACCTCACCTGAATATATTAATAATCCAAGTAACTCAATGGTTATTCAGTCTGAGGACAGTGTTACGAATAGCAAGTTTTTTGTTTAATTTAAAGGAGCTAGGTCTCATTGTACAGAGGTTTGCACAAGCTGTGACCAATAAAATTGCACTATTCTAACTTAATTTCCTAAATACTGTTTTTATAGGAACATTTAGACCACTGCTGATGGTAATAATTTACTTTAAAAGTTCTGATACGTAATAGAGCCAGCTAAAAGCTCTTATACCTGATTAGTCTTAGCTTTGTAGTCCATTTGTTTGTTGAAATGTAGTACCCTTTGAGCTCTCTGCTTAAAGATGTTTGTTCTTGTTTCCTTTTTCTCAACTGCCATAAAATATTACACTTCCTTTTGCTTCGGATTTTCATTTCTATGTTAGAGTTGACAATTTTAAGTATTATATTACCTTCCTCTATACTCCATCAAATATAATGAGTTGAAAGTTTTCAGCGTTATATTATGTCAATACCATCCTCTATACTCCATCAAACATAGGACTAAGATGAGAGTGCCTAGGGACACACAAGTTTTTAGTCTGCTTAGTGGCAAATGACGATTAGAAATAAGCAGTTGACATAATTAACTCAGGATGATAGGTTTTGATGTAGTGCTTTGATTCATCTTATGCATTTCTCTTTGATGACTATAATCATGGTAGTTCTTTCCGAATATTGCTCCTTTGACAAAATACTTAGTTTCCCTCTTATCTTCTCAGGGATATGTTGGCAACAAATCAGCAGTCTTTCCTCTTCAACTTCTTGGCTTTGATGTGGACCCTATTAACTCAGTGCAGTATTCAAATCATACAGGCAAGATGTTTTATATAAATTCCTTCCAGGGATCAGAAGCTTCATATATGGTGCAAAGTCATTTGCTAATGTACATGTGCTTGGTTGAGCGACAGACAGTTCTCATCAAATTAAATATAGTAGTATAACGATAGAATTCTGGTGCAGGCTATCCAACATTTAGTGGGCAAGTTCTCAATGGTCAACAGCTGTTGGATCTGATTGACGGCCTTGCTGCAAATGAACTATTACATTACACCCACTTGTTAACAGGTGGTTTTCCATCTTATTCTGCATTGTTTGATTCTTCTTTGCTTTCAGAAAAATTGAGTATTAACGTTTTCATCACAAAATATTGTTGTAGTTCCATTTTCATCAATATTATGGTCCATTGCAAAACCTTGTTTCATCTTATTGAAGTTGAATATTTACATTTTTGTTTCTCTGCCTCAACTTTAAAAACCAAATTCACATTTAAAAGAATGGAGTCAAGAAAGTTCTTAATCTTATCCAGGGCAGTGTGATTTTCCATAAGCATATACTGTGGAGTTAGACTTTGCAGATCCTTTGTTTATTTGTCATATGGCATACCCATGATTCGGGAACAAACAGAGATATGGTCTTGGTCAAGCTATTCATTAAGAATCTGTGTCTATGTGCAACTTGCTAACCTTACAAGTTTTAAATGGCACAGAATTATAAATCTAGTCAATAAACTGAGATTGTTGGTCTTGACTGTGGATAGTTGGCGGAACCTGCAGTCTGCAATTTGCACAGTCACTACAAGCTATCATCTTTATATGTATAAATTATATTGCAAAGCATGATGGAATTAATAATTGGTTCAATAAATTGTAAATAATCATGGATTCCAAAAACTACTAGATGCTTATTCGATTAAGTAGCTATTGAAAAACTGAGTAGTTATCTTCTTTATTAACAACTATGCAGCTTAAACGATTTCGACTAATGCTAGAAAGAACCTTGCAATAGTTCAAGTGCGCCAACATGCAAAGATCCTTGTTAATCATTTCAAGCTAGCTTGTTTCTATGTTCTCTTGTCCAAATATAGTACAAGCATTTTGGGTCCAAACTCACCTCAACTTGAGTTGTTAATTTCCATGCTTGCCCATTATTTTCTTTTTGTAAAAAGAACATTATTGTCTTACAATCAAAATATACTCGAATTCCTAATAATAAAATTTTAAGTGAAACTAAGAATATAAGTAATGCCAACCCCTATCTCCTATATTGAAAAAACTAAAGTTAATTATAATGACAACTTTAATTCAGGTCAAATTTGACTTGGGCTTTATCCTTATATCCAAGCACAAGTCAAAAACTAGATTCAGCCTTAAGCCTTGTCCGAACCTAAAAAGCAGCCTTAAGCTATTTCCAGACCCTCCTAAGTTGATATTGTGTCTAGATAAGTCCTGCGAACCCTAAATAATACTCTAGAATATGTCCATTCATAGGTTTAAGGGAAAATTTGATTTCTATTTTGTGATGCATCTGTGTTGAATTTTTTTAAATTTTTCTTCTACGAAATTCCTGAGAGTTTAGAAAGTCTTTTTTTTTTGTATAAAATATTTATCTTAAATTTGTATGTAAAGTCAAGGAACATGCATTACTAGAATTATAGAAAATATGTTTTCTATAATTTTTAATTTTCTACATTATGTTCTTTTTAATTATCTACCTTCACAGTACAGGTTATATTGGTTCTGTTTCATTCTTGGATGCCGTGTTGCAAGTTGTGGACAGACTGCGCACTGTCAATCCTGGGCTTATATATGGTAAATGTTTGACAAGTTTGATTTATATATAATTTGCGAAAAGAAGCACTATGTTTAACTTGCCATCATGCACAAAAATGAATTGAATTATTTTTCCACACAGTCATCATTTTGATTCTTTTAGATCCTTGCAAACTTTGATTTCTTGTTTCATTATATCTCTTTTTCTCAAGTTAAACATTTGATTTTGGGCTTTCCCGAATTGTTATGATCAATTCGTTTACCTGCATCATGGAACTATTGCAAAATTGAAATATAGAAAGAACTAGATCTACCATAATTGATGTGGTTGTAGACAATAAGCTTAATATTCTCATTTATAAACCGAGTTTAGTGCATCCAAAAATAAAGTACCACCTTAGTTGACTTGAGAATTAGCATCATATGGTATATTTTGTTTTAGCTTCTAGCCTAGTGCTACTTCTCTAGTCTAGGGATATAATTCTCAATTTTTTGGCCAAATCTTTAATGTAGCTCTATTTTTTTCTGGTGTACCATCTAGCCTACCTGGTACTGATTGGAAAAAATTCTTGAATGGTTCTTTTGTTTTGGTATGCTCATACAAGATTTTCTTATCCTACTATTGATTAGATTTTTTTTTTCACTAGTCTGTGACCCTGTTATGGGGGATCAAGGGAAGCTGTATGTTCCACCTGACATGGTTTCCGTATACCGTGAAAAGGTCAGTTATTAACATATTAGCATCTTTTTTTGACATTTGGTGCACTGTGCTTATCTTATGCACCTTTTGATTCTGAACTGACCTTGCTTTGAGTAGAATAGCTATTTCATGTTGTTAACTGAGTATATATACAATTGATCTTTGTAGGCAAGTTGGATAGTGTTTTGTATATTTCCTTATAAATAATTCATTTGTCTTTCTATGAGCCAAGATACTTCTTGGACATGAAATTCTAACATGTTCTATTTATTTCTGTGATTCTATTCAACATACCAGAGAAACCATATGTTATGCTTGTTAGATAGTGCTTTTCATAATTTTCTTTTGTTACTGGTTTATTAGCATTAATATTCGACTAACAATTTTTGTGTATTAGGTTGTTCCTGTTGCTTCAATGCTTACCCCCAACCAGTTTGAAGTTGAGTGGCTAACGGATGTGAGGTAATTACAATTTTCTGCTCTTTCCAAATTCTCATGCCTTCTCTTAAGAAAATTTTGTCCAAATATATGATCATTAGATGATAGGAATATTGGATAACATATTGTTCATAGATATTTTATTGCTACAACTGGTTTCAGCAAGTTGATTATATTATCAGCAGATTGATTGCTACTAAGTAGCTTCACTGTCTAGTTTAAGCGAGGGTATCGATGGTCAGTGAACCTCATCAGTGTTTTCATAAAAATCCTTGCTTGTCACACTCCTACACTTCCTGTATGATCAATCCTAATCTTAATTCTGTTATTTGCAGAATTATGTCTGAAAGTGATGGTCTGGAAGCTTGTTGTATTCTTCATGCAGCTGGACCTTCAAAGGTTTATTCTCATAAATGAATATGAAGATAAAATTTCTTGCAGATCTCCCTTGAATTACAATATATATAGAATTTTCTAGCTGGGCAGAATTCTCTGTAACTACAGCTTTGCTTTCACTGATTGTCTTTATTTACAATAGACCAACTCACTTGTATTTTTGAAAGTAAATGTATTGCTTGGTAAATACGTAATTTCGTGTAGTTATAACTCAAAATGACAAATGAAAATTCTTTAATTTCAGTCAACCTGATTACATGTTTATTTTGTTTCTTCATCCTCTACACTTGCTCGTGTTCTTCCATTCTTCTTTGACTTTTGTGTATGCATTTAGTCCAAGTCAAATTGCATCTTTAACTTTTGTTTTTCTGTTAATGATTTTCTTTCTACAAGATACATTCTTATACACTTGTAATTCTTTTCTAGTTTTTAACAGAATTTTTTTAGTGCCAGGTGGTTTTAACTAGCTTGAATATAAGGGACGAACTTCTCCTTATTGGTAGTCATCAGAAAGTGAAGGTGCTTTCTCAAACTTATTTGTGTGCATGTTAAAACACCCTGATTAGGTCAGGATATTTGCACGAAGGTTGACTGTATAAAACTTGCTGATTTACATGGTAACTATCAGAGGGTATTGGCATTGTTTTGTTTGCCTTCTTTAGAACATTTAAGTGATTCGCAAGAATCAACAAGAGTTGGTATATACAAAAAAGCATAATTAAGCATAACCAATTGCAAAACTGATTCATAAGTTAATATTGAATTAGTGAGACATGTCTTATTTTTGCATCTTAACGTGGATATTTTTGTATGAATACATATTTCAAGGACATACTTCTTAGGAGTGCATAACACATTAATATTGTTATGCTAGTATGTGCGTATGGAATAGTATATTGGTTTAATGTCTGATTTGCAGTGTCAGCCTCCCGAGCAGTTTAAGGTCGTGATCCCTAAGATTCCAGCATATTTTACGGTATGCATTTTATGTTACTGTTGAAATCTTTTCTGGCTTCTTAGTAGTGGTTCTTCTCCTTGTGGTTTTGTTAATTCTGGGTTGAAATGCAACTTCTAAATTTTCCTTGATATCAGTTTCTTCGCCGTTTCTTTTAGCAAATCATGCTATTGGAGGTTTGTCTATGAGTAGGTGGATCTCTTTTGCAATTTGATTTTGTATTTAAGATTGATAAACATGCTACGCTTACCCAATGAGAGCATGCATGCCACTTTCGTTTTTTCCATTCACATCATTTATTTCTTCCTGGTAAATGTGTGGTTACTAGTGTTAGGTATTTCACTTGCTGTTCAGTTTGAACTCGTAATATGCAGTATCTGTTTTTGTTCTCCTCTAACTGGAAGGGTGAGTCTATTACCTGCTCTTCATGTGTTCTATTTGATGTCTAGGAATGGGGATATGCGGATGTCAATCTATAAGCGTTTCTCTATGTGTGATTACTGATTACTTCCTGAGCTGTCCATATTAAATTTTGTAATTTGTTTTTGATGATAAATGCGCATGTTGGCAGTAACAATTTACTTTGTTTGCTTTTTTTAATGAATCGCATTTGTCCCATCTTTATGATTATCGCCACGCTATTCGAATATGTATATAAATATAATCTCCCATTGTGTTTGCGATAACTTGTAGGGTACTGGTGATCTGATGACAGCACTTCTATTAGGATGGAGCAATGTAAGGTTTCATAACACCGTTGAATCTTCATCGTGAAAAGTAGATGTATATATTTTATTTCTTGGGTATATTTGATATTCAGAGATATCCAGATAACCTCGACAAAGCATCGGAGCTTGCAGTATCAAGTTTACAGGTACATACTGTTAGTCTTGCTACGAGAGTCTCTTTTTTGAAAAAAAAAAAAAAAAAAAAATCTAACAATCTGGTAGAGGAATTCTGTTTAGATGTATCCTTACGCAAGCACTAATGTAATGAATGTAGAGTGAATAGTTCCAAGATTCATAGGCTTCATCTAAAATGGAGCTCTTAATTTAGTTTTTGATCTTCTGATAAATTAAAGCTGCGGAACTAACTTCATGAACTGATCAAAAAAGTTGATGTATAGATCACGGCCCTTCCATTTGATCAGTGTAAATTGTCAAGGGCCTAACGGCCCTTCACAATTGAACTGTTTTGATTATTGGCTGGTAGTTTCTAATTTGGTTCTTTAGAACTTCAAGCCAGGTTGCATATTAAAGATATTTATTGTCAGTATATAACATTAATTATGCCTCTTATCCCTTCTATTTTTCTCTCAAGACTGGATGATCAGCCAACAGCTTGTTTCCATTTTCACTTGTAACATGTACTTTCATCTTCACAGGCTTCTGATTTTATGTTCTTCGTGTACATCTATGCCTCAGAATCTGAGAGATTTGCTTAATCCTTTCAGGCTCTGCTACATCGAACATTGGCAGATTACAAAGCAGCAGGTTTTCAGACGCAGTTGAGCAGTTTAGAACTTCGATTAGTTCAGAGCCAAGATGATATTAGGAACCCGGAGATCAAACTTAAGGCTGAGAGGTACATTGGATGGGTTGGTCAATCATTTCAAAGGCAACAAAGCTAGCCAATCAGGTTTTTGAATGATGCATCATTGGCCAACTGTCTTCACAATCAATTCTAAACCATTCTTCTATTGATTTTTTTTTTCGTCAGGGAATTTACTATAATATGTAAAATTCTTCTGATGTCAAGTGCCAACCAATCAAAAGAACAATCTCTCCAACAACATGTGAACTTGTTCAAAGTATATTACCAATGGCAATAAAACAGACTGATATAGGCTTCGTTATGTCCGGGTCCGGCATGATTTTTTCATCATGCATACACGAATCGTAAAGCAAGGTTCCTTGCGCTAATTGAAAAACGTAGATTTCTACAGTATTTTAGTCAGGTTACTATAGTTAGTCACTTAGTTGCATGAATGAATTTTTATTTTCCTTTTTCCCTCTCTTTATCATATTCTTTTGTTTCTCCTTCGCCTAAGCCTCCGTAACTTCTCTAACATGCGCCCGTGATTAGCGATGACTAGGCACCAAATTTTAACTTATTTAACTTATTTATTTTCAATTTTTATTTTTGCAATCTCTCCTCCAATGCTCTGACGACATGTCTACTGTATTATTATTCTTTTTTTTTTTTGCTGGTTATTTCTTGATACTTTACTCATCGCCCATTTTCGTGGAAGTTAATCTAGATTCTATAGGACGTGGATCCATATTAAATCTAATCTATATTTTAGATTCAGTAACAAATTTTAATAATTATATAGTTTTCTAGATAAAAATAATTTATCAGGCTTCTTCCAACCGTAATAACATTTTTATAACAATAGTACTAATTTTTAGTTTGTTACCCTAGATTACTCCCAAAGTCACTCATAGGTTTGGGCCAACTGTTGCTATCGTCACCCGAAACGGAGAAGTTGCCAAACAACTTCCCAGGCTTTTCCCGCATTTTCCGGAAAAAAAAGTTCGGAACCAAAAAATGGCAAACAAATCATATTTATGGCGCCGACCTTACTGTCTCTACCGCCACGCGTCAGTGTCCTCGTTGATGTATCTGCATCGTTGCATAACATATCGGACCGACGACTGGCACGTGCCCCTGCCTGCGGACACGCTGTCGACCGTTAATTACCCGCCACGGATTACGCGTCACATGCCGGCTCCCGTCACCGGTGTGGCCAATCCCCTCTCCATAAATAGCCCCCATAATCCCATCTTCCATCCCAGACACAATTACCTCTTCTAATCAATCGTATGTCTTCCTCTTCGGCCATATTTTGCCACCTTCCGCCGGCCGGGCCGCTGGGCCAGCGGCAATTTGCCAGCCCACAGCTCCCGAGTCCCGGCCGTTCCGCCGCCGTCCGGCGAGCGGCAGCCTTCGGGTGGGAGTACAGCGGCGGCGGGCGGGTGGACGAGAGCATGATCGTGCTGCGGAAGCGCATCCACGAGATGAAGATGGCGGAGACGAACTACGAGGCGCCGCGGGAGTGGACGGAGTGGGAGAAGCGCTACTACGCGAGCTACCACACCGACGTCTGCGACCTCCTCTGCCTGCTGCAGACCGTTCTGATGAAGACGAGGCCGGGCCTGGCCATCGGGTTGGCAGCGGCTCTCGCGCTGAGCGTGCCCACGTCGGCGGCCTTCATCATATTCCACCTCGTCGAGGCCTCGAAGGCGATTGTCACCGGAGCGATGCATCTGGCTTGATCGAGTTTTTGGTCTTCAACAACTCTACAAATACGAAACAAACAAAAATCTGCAGCTGATGACTTTGTAAAATACTGTAATATATTCTTTATTAGACGTCCTAGTACTCTTAATGTATCATTTTGCCTCCTAATATATTCTTATGCATTGATCTTAATAATTTTTGTCAAACGAATAGAATATAGAGGAGGTCATAGCCCATTCCCCATTTCTAGTTTATTGTGAAATGGATCAGATACTCACATGTATCCACTGTGATGTTGCGTGAAGCACTAATGATTGATTGAGCCTAGATTAGTTAATTATTGAAACAGACGCGTTTCGGACAAAATCTATTAAGCACAGCTTACTGGATAGTGCTTCAAAGAATATAGGGACCAAATTTAACCCTTAGATTATGCTTATCCAAATATTCATTATAGCGTGTGGGCCATACTCAAAATTGTAATCAAGTTTCTCGAACGACAATTATGTTTGCACTGCATTCCACTATAGCGAGTTATTCTTCACCAGATTTGCTGACTAATTGTGGATCTTTAGTCTTCTAATCAATAATTCTATCTGGATTACTAGTGCTGCCCACCCACACGCTCGTTTTACATAATCATAAAAGCCTCGGGAGCTTGCTTGCACATCCAGCGGCTGGAAGAGGAATCCTATGCGGGAAAAAGGAAGAGAGAACTTTCCCCAGAATCATTGCAATTTTATTATCTTGTACAGAATTGGACTCCAGCTAAGTGGACGAAGATTTAAGCATTGGCTGCTGTGAGAACATAGCATGAATTAGTGTTCAATGTCTTGCATTGTAGCTATCAGGCTCCAGTGAGATTAGCCCCCACAGTGTAAGCATTCGTGTGAATGTGGCCATGCAGGAGCCTTCTTGACTAAGCAATATATTTCAGATCGTTACCATTCAGTTCTCACACTGTACAACTCCATCAAGTTGGCCCCACCTTCCATTTATTGGGACTCCAGTCTCCAACCATGATGACTTGCTACAGGGCTTCTTTTATTGCTTTAGTACAAGTGATTGGTAATGTTGTTGTGCACGGCGATGTGATGAGCACTTACTAAAGTGCATTCATTAGAAAACTGCATTAATTAATTGCGCATCATCCTATCCTTAATTCCTTATAATGCGACAAATCAAGTATTTATATCATTTTATAATAATAATAAAACGATATTACTTTATGATTAAAATATCTCTAATATATATGCATCAAATGTTGTATTTGATGGAGTTTGAGGGATTTTTTTTTAGTAATTTGTGAAGGAAAAGAAAGCTAGTTCAAACTTAATGAGACCAGATAATATTACTTTATTTAGCAATTCAATTATAATGATTTATTTATTTTTCTGTTAATAAATTTATATTATTTTATTATAATTGTGTAATTGAAAAAAATATATACTTTTTATTATAAAATATAAAAATATAGAGAGTAATTTAATAATTTTATTATAATAAATGATCCATTACAACCGTTGTAATGCCGCATCGGGGTTATTTCAAAACCACCGAAACTCGTGGCGATGTCGTTCGTCATTTCAAAACCACACGGTTTTTATCTCCCTCCAAAATTTCTGCAACCAGCAAAAAAAACAATTGATGGCATTTTTCTCCATCTCTGCCCCTCCCCCCTCCCCTCCCCTTCTCCGAACCAGTCGCGGCCTTTTCTTCAAATCCCAGATCGCCCGTCTTCCCTTAGACCGACACCCTCACCGCCGCCGGATCCTTCCTCCGTCGGCCGCGGCGAAGGAGCTCGGAGCGGTAGAGGAGGATGAGGAGGAGAGCGCAGCGCCCTTGCCCAAGGAGGAATCGGTCTGCCATCTTATCCGTGATCTTCAAATTTGTTTGCCTAGGGTTTTTCGTGATGATGATGGTTTTAATTTGCAGGCCGTGGCCGCGAGCGTGAGGGTGCTCAAGGCGGCGGCGAAGACCAGGAAGGTTCCAGCGGCCCAAGTCCTCTCTGCCCTCGAAGTGGTCAAGAAGGAGAAGGCGGATCCGTCCTTCTTCCTCGAGACCCTCGGAGGGAAGGAGTCGCCCGGGAGGACTTGGATGCTTGTCTTCACCGCCCAGGTGAACTAGGTTCTGGCCGCTATCTAGGTTTTGATTTGTCTCTGTTCTTACTTGTATTTGGTATGTGCATTTTGTTTCCTTCAGGGTCGGTTGCAGAAAGGACGGTATTTTCCACTGACTGCGGTTCAACGATTTGATGCCGCGGTGAGACACTCGAGACATTATACATATTGATACGTTTCTCATCAAAGTGCATATTTGTTTCCCTTTTATTCTACTTTTTTTTCCCGCTGTACTATTTGGTTCTATTTTATGGTTGTTTTGATTATGCGTTAAGATAGAAAAATCCAGTAAATATTGCAATAAATAATCGGCTCCATTCCAAAAATTTTCAATTATGGGTACCAGTAGAGCGATTAAATTGCAAATCTCAAACACGAAGGTATTGATTGTGCACATATGAAGTTAGAAATTTTAGATTTTTAGGAGTAAATTCCCTAGACGACAATGGTTGGTGATGGAATTCATTTTCTAATTGAAAGATTAACAACAACCAAAGCTGCAAGTGAGTAAGGTAAACAAGGAAGCCTAACTTGGACCTCACCTAGCCAACGATGGTTAGTAGGCAAAGTATCTGTATATATATACAAGGTAGGTTGTGAAGTGGTGAAGGTGGTTTTTGAGATCAAGAATTAAAATATTTACCAATTGAACTAATTGACACCTTTACCCTTTTGAATAAAGAATTATCGATCCTTTTGAAACTTGATTCATAAGGCAACTTTTACATAAAATTCTAAAATTTGTCTTGATTCCGAACATTCCATATGCCAGCTAAATTTAGGAACAAATTATAATAAAAACTTCTTATTAATGAGAAACTGTCTTTTTGAAACCATTGTTGACTCGAGAACTGATGTGATACCAAATTCGAACCATGTTAGACAGATGTATCCAATTTAATTTAAGAATACACCTCTTGCGTTTGCCAAATACCATAATCAGCTTTCTAGAACTGCATGAACATCTTTCCAATTTTCAAACCTGACTAAACTGTGTAAGTAAACCTAGTGGTTAACAAAGTACCTCTGTCGGTATTGAAAAATGCCCATTTTGGTACACGAAGCTGCCCATTTTTATGTTAAACACTAATTTTATAATCAATGTCCTGATAAATATCTCAAACAATATTTGCTCGGAATCAAGAATTAGGCGGCTTCTTGTGAATTTACAAGGTCGCCTATAGTAATAAACTTCCGTAGGTACATATGAAAAATATTGGAAGCAAACACTAGACTGAGAACCTTGAATTAGTGTCAAGAAGATGCCTGTGTTGGTCCTTTATTGATATAACCCACACGCACATATTTGGGTTTCAGAAGACATAGTAACAAACGTTTTGGAATATATATTCCTTTTTTGACCAACCTTTTGGTGTGAGAGGAATGCATTTGGAAATTAATAGGTGCGACTTTTATTATTACTAAACAGTTCCAATGCAACATTATATTCATACAAATAATTGCACTTTCCGCATTTGTTGCTCATTATTTGTTGCAAATTAGTGATTTTTATTCGATTAGCAGTTCAATGATCAGGAACCGAGATCTGAATTTCGGATCAAAAGAAGTAAAAATAAAGAGCAGATATTTTGTCCAGTGGATTTTCTCCATTAGATAGTCTTTTCATTTGTAGTTTTTTGAGTGGTCTAGGAGTTTTAACATCGAAAGGCTGCGGATATATTAACATGGGCTTGGATCATCAGGCAAGAAGAATCGAGAATGGCATATATCTGGGACCCGTTGGATGTCTAACTTTTGAAGGCAAATTTTCCTGGAAGAACAGAATTTTGGCATTTGTTTTTGAGAATATTCACATAAAGCTAGGGTCATTCAATCCCTTACAAATTAATCTTGGACAAGCAGATAAGGAGCCTAGCACCAAAGATCCCTTCTTCGTTTGGTTCTATATTGATGAGGAAATTGCAGTTGCTCAAGGTAGAGGTGGAGGAATTGCATATTGGTGCCGATGTCGCCGTATCACATAGATATTTGTGTACATGTTTTTCTTTTTCATAGATTTGAAGAAGATTAATAAACTTCTCGAGTAGATTTATTTTGAAAATTGGTTATATGTGATACATTATGGGGTTGTGAAAATTTATTAGTTTCTAGAATTTTGAATTGAATACTGCATCTTTTAGTTCTCCAGCAAGGTTTCTGTAGTACCGAAGTTTGTGCAGTTGTTCTCACAAAATCAAGAGTTACGGATCAAATGCTATTTTTACATATGAACATATTTAATCCGATACAGAGTAATATGGATTTGTGTCAGGTATCAGTTCAGTATGCATGCATGTGGTCGATGAATTTATGTTATCATTCGTTGTAAAAAAAAAAAGCAGCCTGTTTTATATAAATTGGTACAGCTTTCATTCGTGTTCATCAAATTACTACATGTCTACTTTTTTTTAACAGCTTATTAATTTTGCTATAAATATTTTAACTGGATTAAAGTTTAATTGGCGTGAAAATTGAAAGAAAATAACAATAACAGATAAGATACAATGAGTTAGTGCTATTAACTCAAATCTATTTATTTTCAGTTAGACTGATTTTTTGATTGAGACGCATAAGAAGTTTCAGTTAAAAATAATCAACAACTTTTTTTTTTATTCTTTGCGCAGGTATTTAGCTGGCGAATAGCTATTTTCTGCTAAAACAGAGCAAGGGACATTTATCAAACCTATTTGCAGTGAATCGTTGTAGTCATAAATCACCTAAATGTGGAGACTCAGCGTTGATTACATATGCCATATGCTAGCAACCTTACATTTTCCTGCACTTCATAGTGGACCAAATCCCAGTTTCTAGATTTGAAGGTATGCCTCGAGACTTGTATCATGTTACAAAAAATCTATGAAGCCTGAACAGAAACAAGATGAATCTGAATTAGACAATACGAGTAAACTGTAAAGTATGGAATAAAGGAAAATTAGAACCCTGAAACAAATGACTTTTGTCCTTTGGCAAAAAAAAGAGAAAGAAATCAGTCCTCACATGTGAGTGAATTGACCTTTTACAGTCTATAAACAGGAACAATGGAAATACTTTGAGTTATTATAAACTCCGTTCCCTCTTTTAACTTTTTATACGGGACCAGGGACATTTTGTTTTTCCCTCAAGAAACTCCAACAGATCATTCACACATTTGGATGCGAATCTCAGCAAAGACACTTTCACTAAATATATCGTCTTGAGGATGCACAGAAGACGCAGTATAGTGCTTCTTTTCAGCTCCACATTATTTTCCATCAACTCTTCGATACGTCCAAATGGCCTTGACTGGCTGGTTTCCTTGTGCATAATAGTGACCACGACCAGAGATGATCAACATATCTAGTCGTGCCAAATGGCCTAAAGATTGTGGTGGATGTAATATAGTGACAATGAGAGACGTATGGCTTGACAGCGAAGCATGTTTAAAATGTGTCATTGTTGCAATAATTATGCCATCAATGATTTTAGATCCAATATAACTTACCGTTTCTAGACAATTCTTGTATTTTAGAATCAATGTTTCCTCTACTATACATGACTATGGGATTCATGGAATTTTATATAATAAATTAAATAGTAACATAATATTCTTCTAGTAAAAACTTAACCCATATGCTAGAAATTGCCATCCCAATAAAAAAATATACTGAATTAGAGAAATTTCCCATTTTTTTTTGTATTAGAGAAATTTTAGAAATATAATGAACTATGCCTCTGATACTAAATTAGAAAAATAAGATCTACCAATAAAAAATAAAAAGAATTTTTTTTTCATAAATTAAGCGAGAAAAGAAAGCCGGTGAGCTTGGTCATGAAGCAACTTGCCATCAAAAAGAGGAGGATTGGCACACGACACAGAAACCTGAACCTTCCACCAATGCTATGAGCACCAACACGGAAACGACAAATGGCTTTTTCTCCGTGGAGACAGCCGGACAAGGAAAGCAATTTGAAAAAGAAAATACTGGCGCCCACCAGCATAAATCATATGCTCGGGGGATCCCACCGAGCGAATTGACATAATTATATGTAAATTAGATTTAAAATAAAACCTTGGGGATAAAATAAAATGGATGGAACAAATGAATATTCATAATTCAAGGATCTTTTTATTTTTAAAAAAAAGGAATATAAAACTGGACCCGCACTTAAAATTAGCCTAGGGATTACGCTAACGGATGCGAATTTCTTTTCTTCTTCCGTCACTCTAGAGTCTTCAGTCTTGCAAAGCGTAATGCAAATTTTCCTCCACAGATTTGGCAATCGGGGACGCGGCCTTTCTGATCATATTATCATTGAATTCAACCGGTGGACAGAGGACCACGCTCTACAGTGCCGACCACCATGCCAGCTTCGCGCACGTGACTTAAGAGGCTTTGGACACAGGACGCTGCTCGTGAAGGCACAACTGAGAGAAATTCTTACCCAACTCCAATACCATTCGTCTTAGGCAGTGGGGCCGCTCGGGTAGATTGTACAACCACCACGTTGCGTTTTCTCACTCTCCAGACAGACGTAGAAGCAACTGCAGATGCTTTTGCTACCGCATTCGGCCACCCGTCCCCCGAAACTGGCCTAGAGTAGGGTCCCATCTAGAGAAATGGGAAGGTACGCGATCGGGTAAACGAATGTAGGTCGCTCAAGTAGTTGAGCGTACTTGCAACAGCCCAATCGGGCACCGATACATCGGCGTCGGCTGGCTCCGCCGCCGCGTGAAGAGCTCACCCACGCCACCGACCGGGAATAAATCTTGTCCGTCCACTATATAAAAGCAAACCCGATACCCTATCTTCCACTCACTTGTATAGTTGTATTCCTACAGGATATCTCTTCGACACAGCACCAACTTTGGCCATGGCGGACCCTTCTGAGACCCTGATCGACGGGAGCACCCTGGTGGCGCTCTCCCTGGCCCATGCCGGCGTGCAGCACATGTTCGGCGTGGTGGGCATCCCCGTCACCGCCGTCGGCACTCGCGCCGTTGCGGCTGGCGTCCGCTTCATCGCTTTCCACAACGAGCAGTCCGCCGGGTACGCGGCCAGCGCTTATGGATACCTCACCGGTCGCCCCGGTGTGTTCCTCACCGTCTCCGGCCCCGGCTGCGTCCACGGCCTCGCGGGGCTCTCCAACGCCGGCATCAACACCTGGCCGGCCGTCATGATCTCTGGCTCCTGCGATCAAGCCGACGTCGGCAAGGGCGACTTCCAGGAGCTAGATCAGATGGAGGCCGTCAAGCCCTTTGTCAAGTTCTCCGCCAAGGCCACTCACATATCGAAGATCCCTCGCCTGGTGTATGAGGTGCTAGCCCACGCCATCGCCGGCCGGCCGGGAGGGTGCTATTTGGACCTTCCGACCGACGTTCTCCACCAGACGGTCTCTAATTCCGAGGCTGATAAGTTGCTGTACGAGGCCGAAAACGCTAAAATTGAGGAAATTAGGGACGAAGAAACCCTAGATATTGCACAGGCCGTGTCTTTGCTGAGGACCGCCGAGAGGCCGTTGATAGTGTTCGGCAAAGGCGCCGCGTATGCACGGGCAGAGGAGCCATTGAAAAAGCTAATTGAGACTACAGGGATTCCTTTCCTTCCAACTCCGATGGGAAAGGGTTTGGTGTCGGATACGCATGAGCTTGCCGCCACAGCTGCACGGTCTCTTGCTATTGGCCGCTGCGATGTCGCCCTCGTTGTCGGTGCGCGACTAAACTGGCTGCTCCACTTCGGCGAGCCACCAAGATGGTCGTCCGATGTCAAGTTCATTCTTGTGGATATATCCAAGGAAGAAATTGAGCTTCGAAAGCCTCACCTTGGTTTAGTTGGTGATGCTAAGAAGGTTGTAGAATTGATTAATAAAGAGATCAAGGATCACCCTTTCTGTTTGGGGAAATCTCATTCTTGGGTGGAGGCAATCTCGAAAAAGGTTAAGGACAATGTGGCAAAGATGGAAGCTCAGCTTGTTAAGGATGTGGTGCCCTTCAATTTCTTTACCCCGATGAGGATCATAAGGGACGCAATTCTTGCTGAGGGTAGTCCGGCTCCAATTGTGGTTTCAGAGGGTGCAAACACAATGGATGTTGGAAGAACGGTGTTGATTCAGAAGGAACCTCGGTCGAGGCTGGATGCTGGTACATGGGGAACAATGGGAGTAGGATTGGGTTACTGTATTGCCGCTGCAGTGGCCTCCCCTGAAAGACTGGTGGTTGCTGTTGAAGGAGATTCAGGTTTTGGGTTCAGTGCCATGGAAGTTGAGGTAAGCTTTCAACTCATGGATCATTTTCATGTTTCATTGTGGCTTAAACTAAGAGTGCGTTTTTCTTTATTGAAATCATGATTAAGTCCTCTACCATCTTAAGCTCTACATAAGCGAACGTTTACAGTATTATGCTTACATGATTTATAAGTGCATTCACATTATGTTCTAGAACCAAAACTGAGCCGTGTATCACTTAGTGCTTTCCACTACAATTAGTAAGGTTGATTAGTCTTTAAATTTTAAGATTGATTGTCAGAAAATATTTAACTTTTGAATAAAAATTTTATCCTCACAACTTTACTTTTATAGAATTGATTCTATCTGTAATTAGGCGGGTAGTTTGTGATGTATTTAATGCTATAAATTCTTTCCTATTGTAAATTGCTATTTTTTTTCTGTCAAAACTGCTTGAGGAGATTATAGAACTCGTAGAGAACTCCAACACTAATATGATGGTGCTTCATTTTGGGTGAAACATTTTACAGGGTCCCAGGTTCTCTATGAATATTCCAAATAATTCTTTGTTTCCAAATGCTCAAGAGTGATAGAGTATCTTTCCTCTGTGCTCCTGCTCTGTTTTACAGCTCTTTATCTTTTACCTAATTTCCCGCATTATTCGTTTCACTGTAACTGCAATCTGCTTTGGCCTGCTGTCATCAGATTATTTGGAACTAACTGAGTCGGTTGCTACTTTTCCACGTAAATTCTGGACCCTTCTGTCGATGCAAACTGTAACTAGAATCCCATGGATATGATGTTGGATTTGAGATCTGCATACTATCTCACGTTACCACTTCAACTGTTCTTGTGCATATTTCTGAAGGACTAGGTATTCATCAGTATCACATCCCTAAAACAGAGTACTTCTGATTAAAAGTAGGTCGTATCTCATATATTAATAGTATAAGAAAGCTTCCACTCTATTAGCAATTTATGACTACTCCGTAATAATTAGTGTGTTGCTAAAAGCCTAAAACAATTTAATATAATGATGTTCACCTGTAATACATGGGTATGCTGGAAATATTGCACTCCAGCATTTACAAACTTTGCTATACGTTCACGCTGAATATACAGATTAGTATTACTCCCTCTCTAAAGATATGTCCACACTGAATACACGGATTAGCATTTGCTCTGTCTCCAATGAAGATCAACTTGTGCTACGAGCATATCTATCGCCTAGGTTTCTACAAGATCTTTGTCAATCTTAATTATGCTTTTGTAGCTTTCGATGATGCAAATTTACGCTTTGCATGCAGAATAGCTGATCCTACTTATACATCCTACGTATCATTTTGGCATTTTGCTTATGTTTCTCAAAATGTTGTATGAGGTCTGTATCTATATTGGATACTCATGCCTTTTTTATCATTCATCAGTTGTAGTGTCGACTTGCTTAAAAACGGGTCTATAAACAAGCCTACAAACGAATTTGTGAAAGAACTTTATTCATGAGTTTTTGTGCAGGAACATGTGCCCACGATGAGCTTTATTCATGCACATTAGTAAGCGAAGCTTTGTTATTATTCAGTTTGCTGATTAATAAAACCTTTTTATTTATTGTATTGTATAAATATAAACTCTTGCTAATGCTCATTGGGTTGATATTCTGTACAATGCGGATACCTTGTAGGACACACTACAATGCTTGCAGTTTTATGTTGTTTTCTTTATCCTAACAAATTATTGTGGTTGTTCAAGGATTTTAACCATGCTGTCTTGTTATACTTATTTGAATGTGCTCTTATTTGAACTTCTCTGTTGTAGTGTTTTTATCATGATTTAAAATATTAGTCTAAGCTAGTGCATTAGTCATAGGTCATATTGGTACATGATTGGGTATACGAAATGTATTAGCACATTGTACGTCAAGTATATCCAACTATTCCTATATTCACTGGACCCATTATACATGGGTCAATGTACTGGTTTATTGTCTACATACTGTCCGAAATTGACCCTGACCTCAAACTATGGTTTTAACTACAGTTACCTCGTGACATTTCTTTAATTTATCTAAGTTTCTTGAGTCTGATCTTCACAGACCGTGGTGAGATACCAATTGCCAGTTATCGTGATTGTTTTCAACAATGGTGGCGTATATGGTGGTGACAGAAGAACCCCTGATGAAATAGCTGGACCATACAAAGACGATCCTGCCCCTACTTCCTTTGTTCCAGATGCAAGATATCATACTCTTATTGAAGCTTTCGGTGGGAAAGGATACCTAGTTTCTACTCCTGAAGAACTCAAATGTGCACTCTCAGAATCTTTCTCCGCTAAAAAACCAGCTGTTATTAATGTTATAATCGATCCCTATGCCGGTTCTGAGAGCGGGAGATTACAGCACAAAAATTAAGCTATCTTTGGCATTCTTAGTAGTACTGTTACATTACTGCTGTGTCAATGAAATAATTGTCGATTGCACGTTATATTCTGTTTAGAAGCACCAAAAATACTAAGATATTTGGTGCATTTGCCTTTATATAAAAGTTTGTTTTTAATGTACTTTGACGGTCGGATAAACAGTATTGTATCTTTGAAGAGAATGCATGTAACATTGTAGCATCTGTATTATCTCCAGCTACGTCTATTCGAGGCAATACTCTTAGGCTGTGCATACAAAAAAGATAGAAAGGGGGATAGAAAAGAAAATTTAGAAAGAAAAGAAAATGAGTGGAAGAGAAAACTAAATCATGTGCGAATCCGGTGCTAACAATGAAGATAGTTGACTCATGATGATCAACCGAGGAGGATAGAGAGAAAAGAAAATTGGACCAAGAGCGGAGGTGCATGGTCCTCGCAGGGTGGCTGAGAAGGTTCCTCCTGTTAGATGAGTTTCTGTTTGTTTTTTATATGGAAGATGGCTTAATTTTTGGTATGATAGCAATTTGGTTAATATACTCAATTTGAGGATATTTTAGTTATTTATTTTTGAGTGCTAGAGTTAACTTTTGAAGTGGTGGGGGCAACCAAAGTGAAGGAGACGTTTTTGAGAGAAAACAAGTGATAAAACCCTAGTTAAGAGCGAGGTTCAATTATTTTGGGTTGTGAAGATGGAAGTTAATACTAGTAGAATGATAAGTCTTAATGGTAGCAACTATCATATGTGGAAAGGGAAGATGGAAGATCTTCTCTATTGTAAAAATTATCATGCTCCTATTTTGGGTGAATCTACAAAACCAAGTGATAAGAGTGATGATGAATGAAAGTTGCAAAATAGACAAGTTTGTGACTATATTAGACAATGGGTAGATGACAATGTTCATAATCATATTTCAGATGAAAATAATGCATATGCACTTTGGTGTAAACTTGATGAGTTGTATGCTCGCAAGACAGGAGGAAACAAATTGTACTTGATAAAGAAACTTATGAATTTGAAGTACAAAGATGGTTCTCCTATTACTGATCATTTGAATGAGATGCAGGAAATTATAAATCAATTAGCTGCAATGAAGATCAGTTTTGAAGATGAAGTGCAGACATTATGGCTTCTTGGTACACTTCCTGATAGTTGAGAAACCTTCAGAGTCTTGGTTACTAATTCAGCTCTCAATGGAATAGTAACCATGAGCTTGGTGAAAAGCAGTTTATTAAATGAGGAGACAATGAGGAAGACTAGTAGTCCATCTATTTCTACTCATGCTGAGGTATTTGTTGCAGAAAGTAGGGGGAGAAATAAAAAAAGAGGCCCAGAGTATAGAGATAAGTCTAAAAGTAAATCTAGACCAAAGAAGAACTTTGAATGCTACCATTGTGGGATGAAATGCCACATTAAGAAATATTGTAAAAAGTTAAAAAAGGAGCAAAGACAAGAGCAAAAAAGAGAAAGCAAGAGTGAAGATGAGACTAATAGAGTTAATACTGTGTCAGAGGAGTTTGTTCTTCTATGCACGGGAGATGAGGTAAATCTCACTAATGATAACTTTAGTTGGGTGATTGATAGTAGTTCCTCTACACATGTCACATCAAAAAGATAACTTTTTTCTACATATACTCTTGGAAATTGTGGTACTATACACATGGGAAATGATGGAGT
This sequence comes from Costus lasius, assembly GCA_027563935.2. Taxonomy (NCBI): domain Eukaryota; kingdom Viridiplantae; phylum Streptophyta; class Magnoliopsida; order Zingiberales; family Costaceae; genus Costus; species Costus lasius. The sequence goes on from CM050446.2 coordinate 122,870,644, forward strand.
TGCACAGGTTGTTGGTATTGGAGATGTCTATGTTGAGACCAACAATGACACAAAGCTACTACTGAAAAATGTGAAGCATATTCCAGATATCAGATTGAATTTGATTTCTGTTGGAAGACTTGATGATGAAGGATATGTTAACACCTTCAGTGATGGTCAGTGGAAGCTGAAAAAGGGAGCTTTGGTTTTGGCTTAAGGTAAAAAGTTCTCAAATTTATGTGTGATGCAAGTTGGATGCTCTAGAGGGGTTGTTAATGCAACTATTGATAATGTTGCTTCTTATTTATGGCACAAACGACTTAGTCACATGAGTCAAAAGGGGATAGATACTTTAGTAAGAAAAGAGTATCTTCAAGGTTTGACAAGTTCACCTTTAAAGTGTTGTGTTGATTGTTTGACAGGAAAGCAGAATATGGTTGCATTTAGAGCTGCTCCACCACATAGAGCATCTGATATTCTTGAGTTGGTTCACTCAGATCTATGTGGTCCTATGAAGACAAGAACACTTAGTGGTGCTTTGTACTTTGTGACTTTCATTGATGATCACTCAAGGAAGGTGTGAGTATACACCTTGAAGACCAAAGATGAAGTAGTGGATGTCTTTAAACAATTTCATATTAGTATTGAAAGAGAAACAGGAAAGAAGTTAAAGTGCATCCGTACTAATAATGGAGATGAATATTTGGGCTCATTTGGTAATTATTGCAAAGCACTTGGTATTCGACACGAAAGGACTCCTCCTAAGACTCCACAACTAAATGACCTAGCAGAAAGAATGAACAGAACACTTGTGGAGAGAGTTAGATGCCTACTTTCACATGCAAAGCTTGCAAATACTTATTGGGGTGAGGCTTTAATTACTGATGCTTATGTTATTAACTTATCTCCTTGTGTTTCTTTGTAGTATGATGTGCCACAAAGAATTTGGAGTAGGAAGGATGTATCTCACAAGCATTTGAGAGTATTTGGTTGTCGTGCTTTTGTTCATATCCCTAAAGATGAGAGATCAAAGCTTGACTCCAAGACAAGACAATATATTTTCATTGGTTATGGAAATGAAGATTTTGGTTATAAGCTTTATGATTCAGTTAAGAAGAAAGTAATAAGAAGTAGGGATATGGTGTTCTTTGAAGACCAAACAATTGAAAACTTTGACAAGGTGATAAATATGCCAAAGCCACAAGAAAATCATGATGTACTGGACTTAGCCCCTCAAGTTGTTGAATCAAATCAAAGAGATAGTGATGTGGATGGTCCTGACATTGAGATAGTTGAGTCAGATGACCAAGAGACCATAGAGTCTACATATGCAATTGATATTCCTCCAAGAAGATCTAGTAGGATTAGACAACCTTCGAACAGATATTCCCCAGATGAATATGTTATGTTGACAGATGAGGGAGAACCTCAATGCTTTGAAGAGGTTTTAGCACACAATAAAAAAGAAGAGTGGCTAAAGGCTATGGAGGAAGAAATAAAATCATTGCATGACAATCACACATATAATTTGGTCAAGTTACCTAAAGGCAAGAAAGCATTAAAGAACAAATGAGTCTTTAAGTTGAATGCTGAAGAGAAGAGTTCACAACTAAGATACAAGGCAAGGTTAGTTGTGAAGGGTTTCAGTCAAAAAGAGGTATTAATTTCAATGAAATTTTTTTTCCTGTGGTGAAGATGTCTTTTATTAGATTTGTGCTATGACTTGCTACTAGCATGGATTTAGAGATTCAACAAATGGATGTAAAGACAGTCTTTCTTTATGGTGATTTAGAAGAAGAGATCTACATGGAGCAACCAGAGGACTTTGAGACAAAAGGAAAAGAAGACCTTATTTGTAGGTTGAGAAAAAGTTTATATGGTTTGAAACAAGCACCAAGACAATGGTACAAGAAATTTGAGTCATTTATGGGGGAACACAACTACCAAAAAACAACTTTAGATCATTGTGTTTTTGTTAAAAGTTTCTCTGATGATGATTTTTTGATTTTGCTACTCTATGTAGATGATATCCTAATTATTGGTCATGATATCTCTAAAATTAACAAGTTAAAGAAAGACTTCAGTAAAACCTTTGCTATAAAGGATCTAGGATCGGCAAAGAAGATACTTGGCATGACTATTACTCGTGATAGAAAATCTAAAAAGCTATGGTTATTACAAGGACAATATGTGGAAAAGGTGCTTGAAAGATTCCACATGAGTCAAGCCAAAGAAATTAATACTCCACTTGCTAGTCACTTCAAATTGAGTTCTAAGCAAAGTCCATCAAGTGAAAGAGATAAAGAAGACATGAAGACAGTACCTTATACATCTGCAATAGGAAGCTTAATGTATGCTATGGTATGCACAAGACCAGACATAGCTCATGTAGTTGGAGTTGTGAGCCGGTTTCTCTCTAATCTTGGAAGAGAGCATTGGGATGCTGTGAAATGGATTTTTAGATATCTTCGAGGTACATCTAAATTATGTCTTTGTTTTGGTGGTGACAACCTTTGTTGGTTGGGTACACAGATGCAGATATGGCAGGAGATATTGATAGCAGGAGGTCAACCTCGGGTTATCTAGTTACATTTGCAGGTGGTGCCGTTGCATGACAATCAAGATTGTAAAAGTGTGTTGCACTGTCCACAACTGAAGCTGAATTTATTGCAAGTACTGAAGCTTGCAAAGAGGTGCTATGGGTAAAGAGATTGCTAAAGGAGCTTGGATTTCAGCAAGAGAGACACATTTTATACTATGATAGTCAAAGTGCAATTCATTTGAGTAAGAATCATACTTTTCACTCTAGGTCAAAGCATATTGATATGAAGTATCATTAGATATGTGATGTGTTAGACTCAAAGCAACTAGAGTTGATGAAAATTCATACTAATGATAATGGTTCTGATATGATGGCAAAATCTCTTTCAAAAGAGAAGCATAACATTTGTTGCAAGATTACCGGTATGATGAATCCCTCCATATAGTCGTGAGGGGGAAATTTGTTAGATGAGTTTCCCTCTTATATGGAGGATGACTCAATTTTTGGTATGATGGCAATTTGGTTAATATACCCAACTTGAGGGTATTTTAGTTACTTATTTTTGAGTGCTAGGGATAACTTTTGAAGTGGTGGGGGCAGCCAAAGTGAAGGAGGCATTTTTGAGAGAAAACAAGTGAGAAAATCCTAGTTAAGAGGATTTGGAGAAAACTGGACAGCATTCGATCAAGTGGACAATCTGAAGTAACGCACCGTTGGATCGAGCTGAAAATTTGCATACAAGCTGAGGACTCATCTTCTCATATTCTGAACGGTCAGATCTTGATTTCGAGTTCTCAAAAGTCGCTTTTCGGTTAGTTCTTTCCTGACGATTTTTGGTGAGATTTCTCCAATGTTTCCACTTAGTTTTGGTTTCCATCTTAGTTGATGATGGTCATATGCTGTTTAGTATTCCAAGAAGTTGTTATTTTTTATGTATGTTGATGTTTTACCTCTAGTGTGTGGTTAGAGAAGACTTGGTGTAGTTCTCTCATTGATTAGTAAAGCGTCTTGATCGGATTTTGCCCCCGTGGTTTTTTCCTTTGTTTTAAAGGATTTTCCACGTAAATCTTTGTGTCATTTGCTTGCTTTGTATTGCTGTATTTTTCTTAATTGGTGGTTTAGTGCTACTTGTTCTATTGGTATTAGTCCATAACACCTCCTTGGAGCATCGCTTTGCAGGAGGAAGCGGAGGGGGAGGGGGAGGAGCAGCATCGAGATCGGCAGAGGCTTCGAGCTTCTTGCTTTTGCGGTGGAGGGCACGGACGCTCGGAAGCGGAGGGCGTGAGCTCGGCGCGGACGCTGCTGAAGCGGAGGGCGTAGTGGGCAGCATAGAGGAGGCAGAGGGTGAGGAAGTCGAGGGACCAGAGGAGGACGTAGGCGACGGAGGGGAGACGGTTGACCATGGCACGTAGGGCGAGCATGTCGGTCATCGGCTCAGTGAGCATCTTCCACAGCAGTGTCGAGATCGACTGAGGCTTCGAGCTTCTTGCTTCCGCGGTGGAGGGCGTGGATGTTCGGCACGGACGCTCGGTGGCGACGTAGAGGAGGCAAAGGGAGAGGAGGGTGAGGAAGTCTCAAGTCAAGGTGAGCGTGGCATTCCGCCCGATTTGGGCAATCCGGGCGGATCACGTTTAAAGAATTTTGGAAGGAAAATCAGCGAACTTTTTCTTCCTTGATTTTTCTTTCTCCTCTAGTAAACTAAGGAAAATAAAATTTCTATCTTTCCTCTCCCCCTTTCTTCTTAGTATACACAGTATTAGTGTTTCCAACCTCGAGCGAGAGATGGGCCCGTTAATTAAAAGATAAATGTATTTTATCGCACTTAATTATGTACCTTCGATTCTGGTAGTGGTCTAATCAATGTATTCAATGTATTTTTCAGTTTTTTTTAAAGAAAACACATTAATTATGTACCCCTACCCCCTATTTTGGTAGTGGTCTCCTAGAAGAATTATTTTTTTTCCGAGCGTGTTAAGTGGACATGGATTTGATGTGTAATAACTATTTTTTTTCAAACTAGAAGGGTAAATCTAAAAATATTGCATCGAGGGAAAATTAATTTTGAAAATTACACAATATATATTTTGGACCCAACTTTCATCTTTAATATTAAATTAAAGAAGTCACTTTAGAAATTGGTAGACAGCATCCTCTTGTTTGAAAATTCAATAAAGCCCCTATTCCTTCCCTTCGCCTACATGACATGATTGGAAAAATGCACAAAGTGACATTATGTGTATTTATCCAAAGTACAATTAGATTACGGGCCTTTTTTTTTTATAAATATAACTGCAATATTGGGTGGTGAAAATTATGAACTAAGATAAGATCTGGTGAACTAATATAAGATTATTTACAAGATTTAATAACCTTTCAATCATTTTATGAAATTATGTAAGGAGATGCTTAGTGCTTAGCAGCAAGTAGCTTATCTAAAATGCCATTCGGAAAAAATGAGGAGTAAAACAAAAGAAATACACAGATTATTGCTAAAAAAAAATATAGTTTATTTTAAATACTAAAATTTATTTGATATTTATAACTCAAATCGATTAACAAATATTTCTATTAAATATTTTATTATTTTGGAAAAAAAATAAATTACTTTCTTGTTTTGTAGTTCTTTTTCCATATTCCAAGTCCCATTATGGACCTAAATCTCATCGTCGAGTGGGCTCAGATGCAACTCGGCCCAACTGGGGATCGACGCGATGCTTCGTTACTCGGACGAGTTGGAAGTTAGAACAGAACGAAGTTGAACCGAGTTGACTCGGGTAGTCCGAGGACAAGATCGCTACCGTGTCTTCACTACGCACGCGTTCGTGCCCTAACTGCATTCATCTTCGCGATCGCCCCTGCTGGTTTGCCGGGCGTCCGCCACCACCGGCCGTGATCGTTCAACTTCTCCGGTGGGGTAAGTTTCTCTTTTCAATCTGCCTCTTCCTTTTCTTTTCCCTCGTCCTCTCTCTCCTCCCTCTTGCTGCAATCTGTATTCTTCGTCCCTCTCTTCTCTCCCTCTTTCCCCAATCTGCCTCTCCCCGATCTGCCCTGCCTCTTCCTTAGTTTCTTCCGATCTGCTCTTAATATTCTATCTCTTCTACGGATCTGCTTTTCCTCTTGTCGCACTCTTCTGTTGCTGTCATCTTCGCTACCTCTGCTCTTCTCTCTTTCTCTCATCCTTCCTCATTACCCCGTTCACTCAGCCTCCACCTCTTTGATCTCCCTCACTGTCTTCTTCTCTTCGTTCCCTTCAGCACCCTCCCCCGCAACAAATTATTTCGAGAATTGTTTTCATCCTTCTTCTTGGATGGGATTTCGGCCTTTGCTTCGTTCATTTCTCGTTAATGATGCTTCGTTATTGTGATTATTTCACTTGTACCATCTGTTTGCATATTAAACATCACGGAGGTCTGTATCCTTTTCTTGTTATCACGGGATTCCTATTTTTCTTCCTTTCTTTCCACTTCCTTGTTATGAATTTTAGTTGATTATGTGTGCAGTGCTAGTTTTTCTTATGACAGCTTCTTTTTTGTACAATTTATTTTGGAAATTTTCATTATAAGTGTTCGTAAGTATTTGTTTTTGCATGGTTCATATGTATTCCTCTTTCTTTCTCATATAGACAGGTTCGTGAGCTGCCAAAGAAGTAATTGGAGCTTAAATGGATACTCCGCCGCTGCCACCACCTCCTCTAGTCTATTCTCCAGGAGTTGCTTCTCCTAGCACCCCAATGCCTCGTCCGGAGCGGCGGCCTACTCCACCTGCATTCTCCTCACCAATGCCATCAAGATTTTCTCCTCAGATACCCCAACAGGACCACCTCCCTTTGACAGCATCGCAGACGCCTGGTTCGCAGTCTTCGGGTGAGGGAGCCCTTCACACTGGCAATCCAGTTCCACAGTTCAGCACTCCTCCTGGCCCGCCTGTCTTCTCTTCACCATTGCGCCCACCAGCGGCGCCTTTTCAAGCATCACCAGCAACTCCTCAGCCAGCACCTTTCCCATCAGGGTTGTCTTTACCCACATCCTCTCCGCCCTATTATTCAAATGGATCCCATGAATTGCCACTACATCATTCTGCTAGTGTCGATGAGTCTTCTTTCGAATCCCCTTATGTTCTTTTTTCTGCCCACAAGGTACTGTTTTAATCAAAGAATCTTTATGACTATTCTTGCTTGGCAATTTTGTTTGTTTATGTCAGCTTTGTGCTAGCTTCTAATTTTGGAACTCTTTAAGTTAAATGCTGTTGGTAGGTGTTTTGGTTTTCTAAATATTGGGCTTTGCAGAGTTAACTTTAAAAACATTTCTAAATATTGTGCTAGCTTCTAATTTTGGAACTCTTTAAGTTAAATGCTATTGGTAGGTGTTTTGGTTTTCTAAATATTGGGCTTTGCAGAGTTAACTTTAAAAACATTTCGTCCTTTTGTCTATCTGCCTGTAGGCGGCTGATATCTAATGCAAGTGTTGCATATTTTCTTTTAATTTCTTTTAGCATCTTGATAGGTATTGAAACGCAAAAAACTAGCAAATGTGCCAAGCTTGGGATTTGGAGCTTTGGTTTCACCTGGGAGAGAAATTGCACCTGGCCCTGAGGTTGTGCACCGTGAGCCTCACCGTTGCCAAAATTGTGGTGCTTATGCAAACCTTTACTGTGAAATTTTGGTTGGGTCAGGACAATGGCAATGTGTGATTTGCAAGAGCTTGAATATTAGTGATGGGGAATATATAGCTCCTAGCAAGGAAGATCTTAGGCACTGGCCTGAGCTTTCTTCCCCAGCTATTGACTATGTTCAGACTGGGAATAAACGGCCAGGGTTTGTTCCAGTTTCTGACTCAAGAATGAGTGCACCTATATTTCTTGTCATTGATGAATGCTTGGATGAAGCGCATCTCCAGCATCTACAAGGTTCCTTGCATGCTTTTGTGGACTCCCTTCCCCCTACTACAAGGATCGGTATCATTACATATGGACGGACAGTGTCAGTGTTTGACTTTTCCGAAGGCTTAGTGGCATCAGCTGATGTTCTGCCAGGTGACAAATCACCCACCCAGGAATCTTTGAAAGCCCTCATATACGGCACTGGTGTTTATTTGTCACCAATTCATGCTTCACTTCCTGTGGTGCACACGATATTTTCATCTCTAAGACCTTACAAGCTTAACCTACCTGAAGCATCTCGGGATCGATGTCTTGGTACAGCAGTGGAGGTTGCTCTCGCAATAATCAGAGGACCATCAGCTGAAATGACTCGGGGAGTTATTAAAAGATCAGGAGGCAATTGCAGAATCATGGCCTGCGTTGCTGGTCCTATTACATATGGACCTGGATCAGTTCCCCATTCATTTACTCATCCAAATTATGCATACATGGAGGGGACAGCTATCAAGTGGATGGAACATCTTGGTCAAGAAGCACTCCGGCATGGCACTACAGTGGATATCCTTTGTGCTGGAACATGCCCAGTGAGGGTTCCTATCCTGCAGCCTCTGGCAAAAAGTTCTGGTGGTGTGCTGATACTTCACGATGACTTTGGAGAGGCATTTGGTGTTAACTTGCAAAGAGCATCGATGAGGGCAGCTGGTTCCCATGGATTGTTTGAAATACGCTGCTCAGATGATATTCTAGTGACTCAAGTCATTGGACCAGGAGAAGAGGCAGCAGCTGATTCTCATGAAACATTCAAGAACGACTCTTCATTTTGCATTCAGATGCATAGTGTTGAGGAAACACAGAGCTTTTCTTTGTGCATGGAAACAAAAGGTGACATTAAGAATGACTATGTTTATTTCCAATTTGCTGTTCGTTATTCAAATATCTATCAAGCAGACATTTCTAGAGTGATTACTGTGAGGTTACCTACTGTGGATAGTGTGTCTATGTATCTCAAGAGCATCCAAGAAGATGCTGCTGCAGTTCTTATTGCTAAAAGGACTCTATTGCATGCGAAAACATTCTCTGATGCTATTGATCTTAGACTTACAGTAGACGAGAGAGTTAAAGACCATGCTATGAGGTTTGGTTCTCATCTACCGAAGTCTAAGCTTTATCAGTTTCCTCAGGAGTTATCAACTCTGCCTGAGAGCTTGTTCCATCTAAGAAGGGGACCACTGCTAGGAAATATTGTTGGGCATGAGGATGAAAGATCAATTTTAAGAAATTTATTTTTGAATGCGTCATTTGATTTGTCACTTCGCATGTTAGCGCCTCGTTGTCTATTGCATCGTGAAGGAGGTACTTTTGAGGAGTTACCAGCATATGATCTTGTCATGCAGTCTAATGCAGCAGTAGTCCTTGACCATGGAACGGACGTGTTTATATGGTTGGTAAGTCACTTTAGCCTTACATTTTGCTTGCTAATCTAGATAATCATATTTAGCAACTTCAAAATTGTTAAATATCCACTAGTTTCAAGATGTAAGTTTTTGGTTAATAAATTTTTTGCTGCGTTGTGGTATATGAACTTCTCTCATTGATTTAGAGAATGGAGTCATGACTAGTCTTGGCTTACTAAGTGTGATCCTGCTGAAGGATTTCACTGTAGTCATTTTCTAGTGATTTCACTAATGAAAAACATGAATCCTTTTCAATTGGCTCAAATCATGTGAACCTTAATCTGGATATTTCTAGATCATGCTTTTAGTTACTCAAACCAAATAGAATATATTAAGGGAGTGTTATGGTTATTTTATTGAGCCCAAGTGGCAATAATTACAACTTGTTCGTTTTCTCTCTGCTCCTGGACTTTTTACTGAATATATGTCGAGGATTAAATATGACCTATTTTCAGTTTGTATTTTCTCCACTGGTCTCTTTTAATGCAATCTAGGATGAAATGTGTAAACATTTCTCTGTCTAAGTAGTCTTGTATGCAGCTCACTCTAGCATCTAATTGAAATCATAGCTGGTGCTATCTCTATTTCCTATTATTTCAGAAAATGCTTTTGTGTTCTTAATTTGTTGTTTACAGTGCTCAGAAGTCATAATTGATTTGACTAGTTGACAATTTCCAGGGTGCTGAGCTTGCAGCTCAAGAAGGAAAGAGTGCAGCAGCTTTAGCAGCATGCAAAACATTGGCAGAGGAGTTGACTGAGCACCGTTTCCCAGCTCCTCGGATCCTTGCGTTCAAAGTCTGTTTTTCTGTACTTTGTCGTCCTTCTAGCATCATATCTTGCAGAAGCCTTTTTCTTGCACAAAAAAGATCTTATTTTCCTTCTTTTGATTAAATATGGTTTTTTGTCTGAACAATAGATTATTATTTGTTTTAGTGAATTAAAATATCAGTGAGTCAGTATCCAGATGGGTGTGTTAAACTTAATCCTTAACTCACGATGCAACTAGCTAAATATTAAGTAGCTATTGAATTGACATACTTTATATTTCGTAGCTAGTACCCCACTAGCAATGACGTTATACATTCTCTGATATGCTCCAATAATGTTGGTCCAGGAGGGGAGCTCTCAGGCTCGGTATTTTGTTTCCCGTTTAATACCGGCACACAAAGATCCTCCTTACGAGCAGGTATATATTTATAAATAAAATTTCACATTGAACAAGAAATAATGCTACAGATGGAATACGTTTTCTTGTTTTGAGGTGGCCATATGTTTGATGCGGGTTTACTTTTTCTGATAATCCAAATGAATGCTTTGTTGAATCAGGAAGCAAGGTTCCCACAACTGTGCACCTTAACTCCAGAGCAAAGGACAAAGCTAAAAAGCAGTTTCATTCACTTTGACGACTACAGCTTTTGCGAGTGGATGCGTAGCCTGAAGCTTGTGCCCCCTAAACCAAGCTAAATTGCCGCCATGAGAGGGCTTTAAATAATTCTTTCTGCACGGCTTGAAGACTCCGCAATGATACTCAATAAGTTCCGATGGATTCCTTGAATCTTACTGAGAAAAATTTCCAGGAATACCTTGATGATGCTAGGTGTTGACAAGTGTAAAGACTCGAGTTCAAGTCCTTGTAACTGGTTTGCAGTACAAATAATAACTGCTGCCCATTTAGATAATTTTCAATTTTGTTTACAGATATGAGATTAGAGAATAAAAAAAAAATTTCACTGGTTGAATGGAGTTTAAGTTTGGCTTAAATTTTGAATTTTTAAGAAGTAATAGATATTTAACTTTTTTTTGTTGGTATGCTGAAATGACAATCTTTGTGAAACTTGCCTGAGAACCACGTAGCAGTTGCAATTAGTTGAGACTTATATAGCCTGTTTATTTCTTAATTGTTGGCTGTATTTTGTAGACGATGTCTTCAACGACGATAGTTTTCATTTTGAGTAAGATAATTTGATGTTTATTTTTTTTCTCCATTGTTGTGGCATAGTAGATATAGGCTGCGTTTGGGATTATTTCCCAGCAGCTTTTGCTTGGGCGGGCAGCAGAACCAGAGCTAAAGTTGACATTTGGGACTACTTCTTAGGCCGGAGGCAACGATTTTCTGCTGCCATTGGGAATTTGGGAAAAATTAAATTCTCCTAAAATCTGAAAGTTGCTTTCGCCCATGACTTGTTGAAATCACGTCCCCTTCAAGCATCCGCCTTAGCTGACCTGTGACTGCGACCAGCTCTAGCGATTGTCTACCGCATCCCCCCTCGGCTGATCATCCGTCGCCCCCCTGTCCAGTGTTCAGCAGAATAGAGCAGTAGCCAGCTTTTGTCGAGTTCCATCGCCTCGGCCGAGGAGCAAGAGTAGAGCAGCCGGAGGTCCACTGCTTGCTCGCTTGGGCTCAGCTCGGCGAGTAGCCTCTTTCCATTCTTCTTCAGTGAGGAGCAGTAGTTTCACTGCTCATCTTCGGCGACCTAGATCTGCGACTTAGCTCCGCGAACAGATTTGCGACCAGATTTGCTACTCCCGCTACTCCTCAACTCGGTGACCAACTCCATATCTCCGACGACCAACTCTGTGACTCAAGCGACTGATCTGTGATCACGACCAGCTTCAATGTTCGCATTGCCTTCAAGCTCCAACGACTAGCTCCGCAACCGCAAGCAGCTCCGCCACTCCGACGACCAGCTCATCACCCCAACCCGACTCTGGCAATTAGCCCTGCATTTTACTTCGGCGATTAGTTCCAGTGCAAAGGTTGAAAGTTTTAGCACAAAGGTTGAAGATTTAGATTTTGTTTCATATGTATAACGTGCTGAGTGGTATAATATGGATTATCAATTTTTGGTTCATTTTGATCGCACTTAGATCGTATAGAATATCATGCTAGATTATACCTATATCATAGCATTGAATTAGTATAGTATTTTTTTAATAATTATTAATGTTTGTTATTTGTTCATACTTCTTAATTTAAGCTTCATAGCACTTACATTACAAAAAAGCAATATAGAATATGCAAACGATTATAATATTTTTCGATGTCTATATTGCTATGATAGAGAAAAACATGCGTCTAGGCACACATTTGAATACCCAAGGATGAAAATTCGTGCTAAAAAATTTTCATCAACTAACTAGATTGAATTATGATAAACTACACTTGCAAAATACATGAGATCAGCTAAAAGCTGATTGAAAATTATGAAAAGAATTAATGGGCAAAAAAAACTGGATTTGGCTGTAATACAAGATTGGACATGGTAGATGAAATCCCTAACTGATGGAAAATAAAAATTGCGGTATGAATCTTATTTAGTATGATTATTTGTTTTGTTATATGAATCATATATATATCTTATCTTAATTGTAGATTAGCAAAGAGTATGATAAGTTTCAAAAGACGTATATTCACCCAAACATCAAGGAAAGGAAGAATGATATTATGTTTGGGCAAATAATTGTCACTAGCAACTTTTGTTATAGTGTAACTTTTGTTATATTGCAACTATTGAAGATAAGATGGGTGTAGATGTTACAGCAGAAGATATGCCAGAAGAGGAACCAGTCATACAATCCTCACAACCAAGCTCTAGTAGAAAGAAGAGGAGCACTTCTACAATCAGCTTAAGGGATGATATTCATAGATTGGTGACATGCGTTGAACGAAGATTAGACGAACCAATGTATAACTATGTTGATTGCATGGATGAACTCAATGCTCTTTTGGATATTTATCATCATGCTCAGCTGTACTTCTTTACCTTTACTCTCTTTGAATAGAAGTCAAAGAGAATTACTTTTAAACAGATGACAACCGTTGAAGAGAAGTTAGGATGGTTGCACTATCACTCCGAGGAGGCAAATAAGTAGTTATGAGTGGTATTTGTAATTGTTAGAATTATGTTTGTGTCTATTATGAACTAAGTTTGATATGATGCTTCTTTGTTATGAATTACGTTTGTTATGATAATATTATGAACTATGTTTGTTATGATAATCCCTTGTTATGATAATGTTATACACTATATTTGTTGTTACTTTTTTTTTACTTATGCATTTGTTTTATTTGTTATTAAATATGGATCCTAATAGTAGAGATAATGAATTTGGAGATGAGAGTACAAATTCATCATAAGAGTTTTGGAGTATAGTTCAATGTTCACAAATTGCGATAGCATAATATTATGAAATATATCTATATAAGTCACCTTGTATGACATCTAAGTTTACAGAAATCAGATTGATGGTGAAAATAATAAATGGGCACCTTGAAAGATATAGAAAAATGATGAGGATGGAACAAACTAATTTTATGCAACTGTGTATTATTCTAGAGAACACATATGGACTGAAGCCCTCAAGGAACATGTCAACCGTTGAAAAAGTTGGCATGTTTATTTATACATTGGCCCAAGGTGCTTCAAATAAACAAGTTCAGGAAAGATTTCAACATTTTGGTGAAACTGTAAGCAGAAATTTCCATGAAGTAATAAAATCAGTTTGTAAGTTTGCAAAGATTTTGATAGAGCTAGTTGATAGGGAGTTTTGAGAAATTTCAAAACGTATATTATACGATAACCAATATATGCCTCATTTTAAGTTAAATTTTCATTCTTTATTCATATACCTAATTTTATGTACGAATGATTTTACTATATTTGTTCTATATTTATAGGATTGTATTGGAGCAATTGATGGTACATATATAAATGCAGTTGTACTACTTACAGATCAACTACTATTTATAGGAAGAAAAGTTTAGCTAACTCAAAACATTCTAGCTATTTGTAACTTTGATATAAAATTCATATATGCATTAACTAGATTTAAAAGTTTAGCTTATAATGCTCGTGTTCTCTCACGAGCCATAAATGAACCAAATTATAAATTTCTAAAACCACGGTATATTTCCAAAACTATTCATAATCTATATTAAAATGTATCTACTATCTTTAATCAAAAATGTTCTTATAATTTATCGATAAGTATTATTACTATCATTAATCCAAAACACGCATGCCGTGTGTTTTGGATTGATATCAACAGAGTTAAATATGTAGCCTTCTTGATTAATATTCCAGCCACCAAGAATATTGCAGCATATCTCGATGACTAAAATATATTACCATTTGTATCGGTCAGGCGCAAGAGAACATTATATATTAACCCCTTTGCATGCCCTTCATAGAGGAATTCAGTCCCTCTAAGAGGAACAAAGAGCAACACATTGAACCTTCAAAGGAGCTATTTGCTTATAAAAAAAATTAAAGAATAATATAATATTAGAGTGAGATGTGTGGAGATATAATATTAGTTCAGTATAAATGGAAATTGTTTTTTTTAATATCTTAGTTTTTATTCAATTTTCATTTTACTAAAGAAAATAGCAAAGTTCAATAATTTTATTTTAGTTTTTTTTTATGAAATACATTAATATTAAAGCTTACAACGAAGAGGCCCAATTGATCCTCTGTCCTTTGTAAGAGCAAGGGTTTCAAATTAGTAAATAATAATAATAATAATAATAATTCAACTAAGCCCTTATATCTTTGACACTATCTTTCACAGCTACCTAAATCCGATCTAATTGGAGGAATTGTCAAACATCAGTATTAATAAATTAGCAACAGACGTGCAATATATAATTACTTAGATCTGCCTACCCAATTAAGAAAATGTCATCACAACTACTCCTCACTCCATCCACCGAACACGTATGCATTTACTTTTCAAATTGGCGTAGGTCTTTAGACTTGGCATCTTCGAATATGGGAGGAAGCCAATCAATAATTTTTTTCATTGAGATCCCTTATGCTTAGAATATTTTAATTAAGGACATCAATTTTTATCATTATGGTGATGCAACAAAATTAGATCCTGATGTTGCCCAATTGACGCTATTAGTGTAATTCATAATAATGAATTAACACTAATATATCAACAACCCTTCCCTGAAGATAACAAAACTAGAAATATCGAGTTATTTGAGACTTAAATAATAAAAAAAACCTAAAATACTCTAATTTCTTTTTAACCTCATTCAAGAGATGCCTTAATAGCTAAGTGATCGAGTCCCGCATTAACTAATTAACCCTTCTAGGTGGCTCGAGCCCAACTAAATCACTATTTCCATCTAGTTGAGGCTCCACCTTCCCCACATATATGTATCTTTTGTTTTTATTTTTACAAAAATAATCATTATGTCTATGATAATGATGATTTAAAGAGTTGCGGGTCGACGATCAAATTTATTCTATAAATATTTTGTATACGACTTTTTTATTTAATAAGTTCCAGCGTCACATCTGCCCCAGCAGAACACTTCGAATACGCCATCTATGAAATCTCAGTTTCGTATACTTTTCTCGAGTCAACGCTTCTCCTGCTTCGATCTACCAGCTCCTCGACAAAAAGAAAAAGCGAAGAAAAGATCGAAAGAGCAAAACTGTGAGCACGACGAATCAAATAATTTTCTCAAAAAAGCAATTAAAAAAACCGTGTTTTCGACTCGACTACTGTTCAAATATGTACAGGAACGATAAAGAAGAGCAACAAAAAGTCCACAATCCACCAAATTCATCGCCACCAGGCGAATCACGTGCCTACCATTACCAATCTACCATTTCCCCATGAGCTCTGCCAGCGCCAACGAGCCCCCTGCGCCGCTTCATGTCCTCATACTTCCTGCCTCTGCTTCTCCTCTTGACGATGGCAGCGGCCTCCGGCTCACACGGTAACTAGGGTTTCTTCTGCACGCGCAAGGGCGATGGGGAGCTCCGCCAAGTTCTTGAGGAGCTTCGTCAGAGTGGAGCAGCAAACTGTGAGTTTTGCCATCTTCGCAGTATGCTTCCTAGGCTCCATGGCCCTTCTTGTGGTCTCTGCTGGCCATTTTGTCTCTTTTCCGAGTTGTGAGTTCCCCTTTTTCCTTGTGCCACAACAATGATGTGCAATTTGTGTCATCCAAGCAGTGATTGATTTTTTTTTTTTTAAAAAAAGAAATTTGTTTCTTGTGCAGTGAGTTCCTGGCTGTCAACTCATGCAACTTCAGTGGCACCAGAAAGCTACATCCCTCTTCGCCAAGGTAAATTAGAGTGTTCTTTTGTTTTGTGTCTTCTCCACTAAAATCACTGCCGGCCATACACAGATCTGTGTGGGGACTGTTTGCCTACCTACCTCTTGAAGGAAAGAACTGGTTCTGTGTTGGAACAAAGCTTTCAGGAGCTTCTTGTTCTTTTGGCTGCTTGGCTTCTTGTTCTTTTGGCTGCTTGATCCACCAAGTCGATGTTTTTTTTTTCTTTGGATTACATCTGTTTTTTTAGGGAATTTGTCAAGGTGATTAATTTCAACTCCATTACAGAAACATCATACAGTTAGATGAGGAAAGAAAAATTGAGATGATGGATGGATTATTTTTACTGCAACGAATCAATTACTAGAACTAAGATTTTCATGGATGATTTTGTTTCTGCAAGAACCAAAGGGATTAGATTAGATGAATCAACCAACACGTTGACTTTATAGTTTTTAATTAACTTTCGAATATGATCTAGCTTTGATGACAAATAGTATCGTCACAGTTCACCTCAACTTGACATGTTGAATTTGTCTCCTTGAAGCTGTCACATGAGGCTGCACGGAAGTTGGTGAAAGTAGGACCGACAATTAAGAACTGAAACAATTACGAATACACTCATCTTGCTAAAATACAAATTAGGGTTCTTCTTCTTGTCTCCATAATTACAAATATTTATATGTACTGCAGTTATTCAAGATACATTTCATTGTTGTAGCATGCACCAGTTGCTTGTATAGATCCAAGATGGAATATCAAATTGTTTAATCTTTGAGACAAATCACTTACCTTTTAATATCAGCACAAGGACAAGTAATTGGAAATAAGTAAGTAATTGATTGATTTAGTTTATTCTAATTGTTTGCAGTAAATGAGACGATCCGGAATGTGAATTTGGCGTCGAAGCCCTTGTGTGATACTTCAAACGGAAGGTATGATATCTGCGATATGGAGGGTGACATCATGGTCCAAGCAAGCTCTTCGTCCGTCTTCTTTGTTACTTCCTCAATTCGGAACAGTACACAACTACAAGAATCATGGCGGATAAAGCCTTATCCCCGCAAGGGAGATCTAGCTGCATTGTCTCGGGTCACTGAGATGTCGGTAAGTTATTTGAGCACCGACCAAGGCATTCCAAAATGTGATGTCAACAGCTCAGTTCCAGCAATCATCTTTGCGAATGGTGGATACATGGGCAACTTCTTCCATGAAATCACTGATCTCATAATTCCTCTTTACATAACATCTCACGAGTTCAATGGAGAAGTCCAATTTCTTGTAAGTGACATGCTTCCTTGGTGGATCACAAAATATGAGGTTTTGCTGAAGAAGCTATCTCACTACGAAATCATCGACTTCAACCGGGACACTCTAGTTCGGTGCTATCCCCGTGTTATCGCGGGTGTTGCATGCCACAATATCATGAGTATTGATCCTGCAAGGTCCGGTGGTGTTACAATGTTCGACTTCGGGCAGTTCATGAGGAGAGCTTACTCATTGGAGCGGGATACAGCGATTAAGCTTGGGGCTGACCAAGACAAGAAGCCTAGACTTCTCATCATCGCTAGGGGTCGGACGAGAAGATTCACCAACGTAGACGAGATAGCTCGAATGGTAGAATGGAATGGATTTGAGCCGGTCGTGGCAGAGATTAAGAAAAATCAGACCTTGGCAGAATTTGCGAAAATTGTTAACTCATGTGATGCAATGCTAGGAGTGCATGGTGCTGGCCTCACGAACCTTGTGTTCCTCCCAACAAATGCAGTGGTAATCCAAGTTGTTCCATTGGGTGGATTGGAGGGATTCTGCTATTCTGACTACGGAGTGCCGACTCTGGAGATGAAGATGAAATACTTGCAGTACAGCATCAGTATCATGGAGAGCTCACTCGTCGATCGGTATGCTATAACTGATCCTGTGGTTACAGATCCGGAAGTTGTGCTGGCTCAGAAGGATGGTTGGCGACATTGGACGTCGATATACTTCTTCAATCAAGATGTGAAGCTTAATGTGCGCAGATTCGGCAGTTTTCTCATCCATGCCCATGAGCTACTTCGATAATGGAAGCAGTAATTCATGGATTGAATTAGTGATTACTGGAGAATCTAATCTTTCACAAGAGAGCTACAGAACCATAAGTTCCTCGTGTATACACTTGTGCAAAGAACTGGTTGTTTTGGATTTGCTTAATTCTTTTGATTCATTCATGGAAGCACTGTAACATGTCAGTGGGCCTCAATCAGGTTCTTCATCTCTTTATGCAGTAGCATGAGAGATGAATGAAACGAAAAGAATCATCTATGTAATCACTCAAGGGATATTGGATATCTGAATATATTGAGGCTCTATATCTCTTTATGCAGTAGCATGAGAAATGAATGAAAGGAAAAGAATCATCTATGTAATCACTCAAAGGATAATGTGATATCTGAATATTTTCACATTGACATGTACTATCATCATATCTGCTTACCGAGTATCCCGAAGAGCTTCTTCTTCGTTGTACTTGTGCATGGAACAGCTTCTTCTTTGTGAGAGATTTGAATGATTTGACAATAATATATGACGAGCACTCCACTGTCCTCTAGACTTGGTGCATAGAGAAAAATTGGTACCTTTGCTTCTATGCTGAGTCACACAGAAAATTCAGCATAGAAAATTCTATACTTATGCTGAGTGCTTAGTTTTGTAGAAAAAATATTTTTTTAAAAATTTTTTTATAAAAATAATCTATAAACTTTAAGCTATTCAATACTATCAATATTTGGGTAGTTTGTATCCCAATGAGAAATTAATAAAAATATTTTTATACAGTGAATAGTTTTTTCTTTTTTCTATGATAATATTTTTATTAATTTCTTATTATTCATAATTTAAACTACCCAAATATTAATATCATTGGCCTATACTATACTAGGTACCCAAGTTAGGAAATTTTTTCTTATGCATACCCTTGGTAGTACTATGACCAAATTGCATTATAGTTAGGAGTGGTGTCCATTAGTTCAATTAGCTTTTGCGATCAAATACTATCCTCATTATGTAACTTGTCTATAACAAAAATATATATATATAGTTAATAAAATTTAATTATGAAAAAAAAATAAGTTCATGATCTAAATTATTTTCTAATCTATAAAGTTGACTTGCTTGTCCAATATCGTCAAATTTGACACTATGTTGTGTTAGATATGTATTAGACAGAGTATAAATATGCACTGTACTGCATAATACTTCTGGCTAGATCAATTTCTCTCCCGCTGTCCCGCATAGATGCATGTGCATAAATACATTATGCAGGACATCGTACACGAGAAATAACAGTAGACACAATTAAGATCTTGAAGGTATAATAATTGAAGGGAGGGACCAAACGCCACATCAATTAGTCAACCGCTTGTATTCATACGAGACTGTAGACGTCATGTTTCCCATGCCTTCTACATAAGTTAGGGAAATTTTTAATTAATTTTGACTCTTTAATTGGCACCGCCAGCTACGAATTAATAGCTGCCAAAATTGACTTAAACTTTTAATTGTTCTCCAGAGAAAAATTCAATTCAGTTATGTCATGCCTTAGATTATATTATTATTATTATTATTATTATTATTATTATTTCCTAGGCACGAAAGGTGGGGTGTCTGTGTCATGTGTGTATTATTAATTAGATTTTGTTTCATTTTTAATATATATATAATTTTGATTTTCTTTTATTAATTGAAATATTTCTCAATTTAAATCTTTCTTTTAATGTTCTTTTAGTCAGTCGTGTGGAACTTCCTCTCATGTTAGTGTACTTAAAATGCTAATAAATCAATAAAAAGGTCAATGCAAGGGATTAAAGCAAAAAAAACAAGTCCTTGATTGATCACAACTCCAACTTCATAAAGCCAAATGGTTTACTAACATCAACCAATGAATCTGATGATGATACATGGCTCTTTCATTTGAATTTTTTTTTTCTCAAAGGTCAATGAACCCTCTGCCAAGAGATGCTGACAAAGTTGACTAAAGATTCTTGCATGGATCTAGATAGTATTTTATTTTTAATGGAGTTGTCGAACAAATTTATCAATTGCGGAAGTTGAAGTGAAGCTTCCTAGCCTTAATTTTAGTCAAATCTCTATGAATTGAGAACTGAGAACATCAATCCTTGTGTGCACGACAACTTCAACTTGTATTAGTTCATCGAAAGAAGGATCCAAAAAAGAAATGTCAATGATAGTACTAGACACGAAAAAAATACTATTATATGGAGCCACATTAGGAAGAATAATTTATAGCGATGGAATCAACTATTTAAAAATTGGTCTATATTATACAATAAATGTTAATTACT
Organism: Costus lasius; assembly: GCA_027563935.2. Taxonomy (NCBI): domain Eukaryota; kingdom Viridiplantae; phylum Streptophyta; class Magnoliopsida; order Zingiberales; family Costaceae; genus Costus; species Costus lasius. The sequence goes on from CM050446.2 coordinate 122,890,912, forward strand.
ATTTAACCCAGTGAATTAATAAGTTAGTTTACTTATTAAAGTGACTCGTAGGCTGTATTTAACTGAGCTTTCTGGCTCTGTCTCCTGTGTTAACTATGTTTTGATTGTGGTCCGCATCTATACATTTATGTTCAAAATTAAAATTTTCAGCTTTCTCCGGCAGCCGGAGCTTTCGGACAGCTCCACCAAACGTACGAGTGACATTCCAATCCTCGGCACAAGGGGGAAGAAGACGTCTGCCCGCATTGCCAGGATCGCTGAGGAGAATAAAAGCAGTCATATGATGTATTCAATTCCTGCAGCTTTCATTTTTAGTTTCCCTTGGCAAGCAGACAGAAAAGAACAAAAGCAAAAAGAGAAAGCATAGATACTTCAATTATTGGATTAGTCTATGCAAGCTGGAGTCCAAGCTTTTTAATCTGTTTTTACTCTCGTTTTTGAAGAAAGGAGGCCACCACTCTAAAGCTCCAGAATCATTCTTGCATTGTTTTGCCTGTCATCGTCCTCTTCAGAAATTGGCTGCCTGCCTTTTCTTTCGACAGTCATCTTCTTCAGCAATTCTTGAATTATCTGCTGTGACGGTGCTAATTCCATTCGAGTCACTTTTTTTTTTTTCAGCTCCTCGTCACCTGCGTCCGAAATATTGAGAGCGTTTATGTTGCTCACATGTTGCTTCACTCATTCATTCCTTGGAATCAGGACCACGGGATCTTGTCTATGGTTTTTGTTTATTTTTCATAAAACTCCTTGTTTTCTTTAAAACATTTATTTAACGGTGGCTATAATTAATTAATATTTTTACAAAGTCATCCTATGTCATTGAATTCGGGAAAAAGAAATTACGTTTTCTCCTCTTATCCAACTTTCTCTTCATTCGTTCTATGCAAATATTTTTCAACAAGAAAAATGTAGACAAAGACAATAATAATTTTTATTATGAGAAATATCTAATCACAAAGAGGTACCCCAAGTTGCAGAAATTATGACTACAGAAAAAAAAAGGGCAGAGCAGGTAGTAGGAATGGAGAACACGTGTTACTTTTTCAAGTAAAGGACGCCACGTCTGTCCACTGACGGTCTGGTGACCAATTCCTGAAGCGGCGGCAAGAACTTGTCAATGTTTTACCTCACTGTCTCATCTCTTTTTCACTTTAACACTTGGACCGAAAATTTTTTTGTTCGCTTTAGTATTTACTCCCTTTGGAGGGAATTTTGGAAATTAGTGGGTCCATTTGCACATGATTAAATTCCTTAACAAAACTCATATTTAAATCCAACATCTAACATCGTGACCTCTCTCTCCCCCTCCTCTCTCTTTCTAAAAACTATTAAACTAGGCCTGGTCTAGAACAAAGACGGCAAAGAGGAGAAGAAGACGACGACAAAGTCTGGTTATAGAGTGAGAAAGGAGGACGAGTGGCTAGAGGTAAAAGCAGAGAACAGGGTCTTCAGAGTTGAGAGGGGCTTTCCTCTCCTTGAGCAAGGAAGGAATCATCAGCGGCCAACCTCCCCGAGCAGAGAGGACTTTGCTCCATCAAGATGGGGTACGAGAAGGCCGTAGTGAGGAATCTTAGCCGGATCGAGGCGCGGAAGCTAGGCCTGGCGTTGCTCGTCGGTTGCTGCATAGTCATCATGACGTACTTCATCTCCATGTCAGAAACTGGTGCGTAATTGTTCCCTCGCCTCGAATCCCCCTTCGATCTGCTCATTTTCGTCACTTGAGGATGAGGGTTTGTAGGAATCATCATCTTCTTAGCGTCTTTGTTCTTGCGCAGTTGATCAGCAGCTATCTGTGGCGTTTAAGATCAAAACCGACGAGGTCTTGGAAGGGAAGACTAATCGACAGCAGCCAGGTAAAAGAGATTTTCTTTACAGCCAAAAAGATAGGATCTGAGCTCAAGACGACTAATTCCTCCCTCGTCAAGCTTTGTGTTTTTTTTTATCGATTAACAATTAGTTTAATTTAATTGAAATATTTCTTCAATATTCGCCCAGGCAGGGGAAGCAATGCGGAGGAGAAGCGGCAGAGTGATACTAAAATTGCTACTGTCACCCACTTCAGTTCCGAGGACAAAGTAGAATCCAAGAAACCAGGTGAGCTTTTTTTCATCACCAAACCAAATCTGATCTATGTATTTCCACTAGTCATTTCTGAGAGAGAGAAAAGAAGTTGACATTTTTATGCTCACAGAAGATGAAAAGACTCTTCCTCCACCGAGGAAAGAAGACGCAATAATCCAGATGGCGGCGACGACGGCTTCGTCGCAATCAGGAGCAGAGCCGATCTGCGATTTCTCCAACTTCCGGACCGAGTTCTGCGCCATGAAGGGCGACGTACGAGTCCACAACAATCCCGCCTCCGTCATCTACATCTCCCCGCACCACCAGCCCAACCAATGGCAGGTCGTCCCTTACGTCCGTAAGCATATGGGCAACGTCGACAAGGTCACGGTCAGCGTCGTCCCGAGCCCCCAAGGCATGCCCAAATGCACCGTCAACCAATCCGTCCCCGCCGTCGTCTTCGCTCTCGGCGGCTTCACCGGAAACTACTACCACGACTTCACCGACGTGCTCCTCCCCCTGTTCCTGACGATGCGAGAGTTCGATGGCGAGGTCCAGTTCCTGGTCACCAACATCCAGCCGTGGTGGCTCAGCAAGTACCAGCCCATCATGAAGCGGCTCACCCGGTACGAGTTCGTTGACCTCGACCGCAGCGCCGGCCAAGTCTTCTGCCACCCCCACGTCATGGTCGACCTCCGCTTCCACAACGACCTCATCGTGGACCCCGCGCGCGCGCCGAACGGCTACTCCATGCGCGACTTCACCAGGTTCTTGCGCGAATCCTACTCTCTGAAGCGAGACCGCGCGGTCAGCCTGCGGGAGCACCCGGAGGCGCGGCCGCGGCTGCTGCTGGTGGAGAGGAACGGCACCCGGCGCTTCCGGAACGTCGGCGAGATCGTGGCGACGGCGGAGGGGCTGGGCTTCGAGGTGGTGCGTGCCGACGCGAACTTCGGCGACGTAGCGGGGTTCGTCACGGTGGTGAACTCGTGCGACGTAATCATGGGCGTGCACGGCGCCGGACTCACCAACTTGGTGTTCCTGCCGGAGAATTCGGTGGTGATTCAGGTAGTGCCGTGTTGCGAGCTGGAACGGATGGCGACGCACACGTTCGGCACACCGGCGGTGGGGGCGGGGTTGCACTACTTGGAGTACAATATTAACGTGGACGAGAGCACGCTGCTGGAGTTTTACCCGAGAGAGGATCCGGTGTTCACAGACCCGCAGTCGGTCCACCGGCAGGGATGGTTCAAGATGGGGAAGATCTACTTGAGGAAGCAGGACGTGAGGCTGGATGTGAACCGGTTTAGGCCCTTCTTGTTGAAGGCACTGGATTTCCTGCGTCAGTAGGAACATAAAACACGGAACTCAAGTAGGTCGACTATTGATTAATTGGATGTTTCTTTTCTTCTTTGTTTACCGGTGGAGGGCAAATCATCTTGTGTATTTGATCACAGTACCAGCAATTAATTATTTAAACTTAACACGACAATAAATTAATATTATTAAATATACCTGAATTGCGCTGTTTGCAAGAATAAAATGCTGAATAATGTGAAGAATGCATTGGGCCCCCATGTCTCCTTCCAAATTAAAAAAATAGGCTACTCCCTAGGTTTTAAATTAAAGTGGAATTAGACCATCCATCCAAACGTGACTAAACCTAGCCTCTCTAGGCTGAATCTGATCTTAATTTGATGTATGGAAAGTGACGACTCTATCCAAGGAGTAATAATCTTGGGATTAAGAAACGTTTATGTTAGTCTCATGCATTGAGTGTAAGAAATTAGACACGTATTAGAGATTCAAAAAATATTTATTTTAAAGATGTCACATATCAGAAATTAATCTATTTAACTTTTGTCAACCCTAATGTGTTAATCAATTATAGCCTCAAATGTGGACTTGTTCCTTCTTGGCCAAACTCTCATAACTTGTTTCTCTCTTCCTTTGCTACGCGTCACTCCTCATACATTAAAATAATAAAATAAAAAGATCTTTAAACAGTGACGTCATAATAGTTGAAAGAAAACGTCATAATAGTTGAAAGAAAAATAAAAAATGGCCTAAAATTTGTAAGCCGCCTTAACCGGTGGAGCGAAACAAGGAATCAAAATTTAGGTGGAAGTGGACAACCTTCCAAAGGCCATGTGCCATCGCAGTGTCAGCAGGTTGGCGCTTTATATTTGTGACGAAAATAACATGTCCCACTTTGCGCTAAAATAACATTGTGCTTCTCTCGAGAATCGAGACTCGGAAACAAATAAACTAATCATTTAAATTTTCCAAAATTATAAGCCCAATTTCAGAAAAAAGAAAAGTCCATGAGAAAAAGCTGGCCTGCGCTGCTGTGCAGTAAATATTCAATAATGTTAATGGCGACGCCCTCTCGTTCAGATGGGCTAGTTTCCACCTCCACCTTCCCCGCTCCATTTTTCTTGCTTAGTTCCATACGCCTCTTTCTCTTTTGACCAGCTCTGTCGAGACTATGGTTTCAAGTGAAACCATTGTCAATCCATCTAATAAAGACTAGAAAAGTAATAGCAGAGGGGCGACTGCAGCTGAAAGGAGGGGAGGTGATGGCGAAGGGATTCAGGAACCTCAATCGTGCAAGGTCGCAAAACTACTGGATTGGGCTGGTTGCAGTCTTCCTTCTTGTCCTGCTGACCTACCTCACCATGTCGGGGACTAATTCCATTCGCTTCGCCTTCGGTAAGCCACTCCTCTTTGGTCAACTGGATCTGCGAATCAAAAGTAAAGATAACGAAACTAACAACATCTGCGAAGATCGCTGTTCTAGCAGATGCGACCATTTTATTTATTGTTTCAACTCTTTGAACATCTTCCCATTTTTTTCGGATTTTTTAATCAAAATAATCTGTGAAAGATTTGGCCACAAATCTTGCTGATCTACCAGCTGCTAAATCAGCCCTCGGATTTAGGTGATTATAAAAAAATACCATCTCGATTTAATGTTGATCCTAAAAAAATAGATCGTGTTAGATTTTGAGGAGGATTTAGGTGATTATGCTAGGGCACAATTTCTAATCCAAATGTTGCAATTGTTTTATTGTTGTAAAGGCGGAGCAAGTGATTTCTTGAAGCTCGACAAGAAGCAAATCTGTGACCTCTCGAACAGGAAATCCGACATCTGCGAAGCCGAAGGCGACGTCAGAATTATCGGTAAGGACACCATGACCGTCTTCGTTTCTCCTCCTCCCCAGTTCGCCCAAACAGAGGGAGGAAACGATTCGTGGACCATCAAGCCTTACGCTCGCAAGTGGGACGCCGGCTCGGGCGCCCGAGTTCACCCGGTGACCTTGAAACTAGTCGACAGCTACGCCGACGACCGGCCGCTTTGCTCCGTCAACCACACTGTCCCTGCCATGGTCTTCGCCATCGGCGGATGGACCGGGAACTACTTCCACGACTTCGTCGACGTGCTCGTGCCCCTCTTCGAGACCGCCCGCCCCTTTGACGGTGAAGTCCAGTTCCTTATCGCGAACATTTATCCGCCATGGATGGACAAGTACCAGCTCTTGTTCAAGAAGCTCTCCCGCTACAACATAATCGAGTACGACAAAGACGAAGCAACCCACTGCTTCAAGCACGTCACTCTCGGCCTAAGGTGCACGAGCGCGGAGGACTTCCAAATGGAGCCTGCCAAATCCCCCCACGGCTATACCATGTTCGACTTCGCCAATTTCACAAGAAGCGCCTTCTTCCTAGAGAGACACCGCCCGGTGCAGGTCAAGGTCGGCGGACAGAGCGAGAAGAAGCCGAGGCTAATGATCATAAAGAGGGCGAGCACAAGAAAGTTCATGAACGCGGAGGAGATTGTTCGTATGGCGGAGGAGGTGGGCTATCAAGTGGTGGTAGTGGAGGGCGATCCCGACATCGTCAAGTTCTCGCGAATTGTGAACTCTTGCGATGTCTTGATGGGGGTTCATGGATCGGCGCTCACCAACATGGTGTTCCTTCCTGCTAATGCTGTGGTGATTCAGGTTGTGCCGTGGGGGAGTTTGGATTGGATCGCCGGCCATTACTTCAGGGAGCCTTCCAAGCAAATGAGGTTGAACTACTTGGAGTACAGCATCAATGAGGAGGAAACAACCTTGACAGAGTTGTATCCGAGAGATCATGCTGTGTTCAAGGATCCCATGTCGTTGCATCCTCAGAATGCAGATTGGGACACTTTCTCCAGGATCTTTCTGAGAGAGCAGAATGTGAAGCTTGATGTGAGGAGGTTTAGGCCTTACTTGGAACGAGCCCTCCAAATTCTTGGGGAACAGCAGTAGATAGCGAGCATTTGATTATTTTTTTTTCCTTGTTTATTTAAAAGAGAAGAAGAGTATGTACGCAAGTGATTTATGATGAATTGCGTTCCGGGTCATTCAGATTTCAGATTAGGAACAGCGGAAAAATGATTCAAGCTCTGAATCTGTTTATTGAATGACGATACCAATGTGTTTTCAACCCTCTGTTCGCATGGACGTTTGGCATGGAAAGAATGAACTAAGAGTAGGCATCAGAGTGTTGCCTCATTGACCAAGGGCAGGCATCGCGCTGTTGCATCATTAACGCAGGAAATGAGGTGCAGCACGTTTACTGCGAAAGCATCTGTTAGACTAGTATTAATTAGCAGAATACATGTTATTGAGAGCCTGGAAGGAAGCACAGTTTGTTAAATAATGCATTCGTAAAGTATCTTAAAAAGTTATGCCAATTGGAATGCCACTACTCAGACAAATGCGCGCATCTAATTATTGCCAGATATTTTAATCTTTATTCAGATCCGAATCTCTTTTAGTGTGAATTTGTGATGTGCTCGTTTCTACTGTATGCTAAAAGTCGTCCCAAATCTCTGCATTGGCAGCACTACTTTTCTCAGCTCATTATTTTTGTGAGACCGCTCCCAGGCAGACTCTCTCCTGTTGAACCGACTTAAATGAAATGACAATTTACTGGACCATTAGGAACCAATTAATTTTTTTTTAATTGGGTTATATATTTTAAACTTAATAAGTAAATAATTTTCTTAGTAATTTGGTTGTCACATCATGGCCCATCGTATCTTACAATAATTCCGGTTTCTACTTAACCTTTATTATGACCTTTTCCCAACTACATCTCTCACACGCTACATAATAATCGACTTTAATGCACATACACATCTAAAGAAAAGGAAATTACAACTACAACTAGAAGATTAAATCAAGATCCTAAAAGTACATGAGTTGGTATGATCAGATCAACTTCCACGCACACCTACTAGAAAACAGAATAGCGTTGACTCTGAAATAATTTATTAGTTATACATTTCTTGGAGTCTGCACGCATCACTTGAGTAAACAAATTTAAATAGTTGGTAGCCATGATCATCATCAGACACCGGAGACTTCCATCTTGACATCTTCTTCCACGGTTAAGCTTCAGGCGTTTGCGGCCTGTTTTGGTCAACGCTTGCTCGGTTCATCTGAAAAATATGAAGCGGGATTAATTTGTTCAACAACGGAGTGTTTCATAAAGGTGGAACTTGGAAGGAGATCGATGGCGAAGACACTGTTGAAGAACCTCAACCGTGCAATGCCTCAAAACTATGCAGGTGGACTGCTTGCAGCCTTCATTCTGCTCTCACTGGCCTGTTTCCTGATGTCAAGAACAAAGACAATTGCCGTGCCATCAGGTTGGATTATATATTTTTTCCTTCCTTTATTTTGAGCTTAAATTGTATCTTTTACATTTGTTCATTCTTTTGCATATAGAACATTAATTGATTAATTTTTCCTTTTTCATTTTCAAGTAACTGCACTGCTTCCACCATTGTTGGATCACGTGAACGTCTCGGTGGCATCTGGTGATCTTTCGATAAGTCAAAGGAATTATTCACAAGGTACATAAATGGCAGCACCAGGATTTTCATTTGCTACTCTCTAGCAATTCGATTGAAGAATTAAACTGACTTTTGTATTTTCTGCAAATTAAGGCGGTGTGAGCTCGGAGGAGATGAAGAGACCAATATGCCATCTTTCAAGTGCCAAGTCCGACGTGTGCGAGGCCGAAGGCGACGTTAGAATCGTCGGTAAAGACACGAGAATGGTGTTCGTGTCCCCTCCCCAGTCCACTCGCACCGAATTAGCGAACGGTTCATGGACGATCAAGCCTTACGCTCGCAAGTTCGCCGCCGCCTCCGGCGCCGGAGTACGTGAAGTCACTCTTAAACTAGTCGACGGCTACGGCGACTCCGCCGCCACCCGCTGCACCGTCAACCACTCCGTCCCTGCCCTGGTCTTTGCCATCGGAGGCTGGACCGGAAACTTCTTCCACGACTTCGTCGACGTGCTCCTCCCCCTCTTCCAGACAGCCCGGCCCTTCGCCGGCGAAGTCCAGCTCCTCGTCGCCAACATGAACCCCGCGTGGGTCAACAAGTACCGCCACTTCTTCAGAAGCCTCTCCCGCTACGAACTCATTGACTTTGACCGCGACGACGCCGTCCGGTGCTTCAAGCGCGTGACGCTCGGCCTCCGCTGCAGCACCATGGAGGAATTCCAGATCGACCCGTCGAGGTCGCCGCAGGGCTACACCATGCGGGACTTCGCGCGGTTTGCGAGGGCGGCGCTCTCAGTTGAGCGCGAGCGACTTGAGGCGCTGCAAACCAAGCCGCGGCTGATGCTGATCACGCGGGCGTCGACGAGGCGGTTCGTGAACGCGGATGAGATCGCCGACGCGGCGAGGGAGGCGGGCTTCGAGGTCGTGACCGGCGAGGCGGATCCCGACGTGGCGAAGTTCGCGCGGGTGGTGAACTCCTGCGACGTGGTGGTGGGCGTGCACGGGTGCGCGCTGACGAGCATGGTGTTCCTGCCTGCGAACGCAGTGGTGGTGCAGGTGGTGCCGTGGGGGAACTTGGGGTGGATCTCGGAGCACTACTTCGGGCAACCTGCGAGGCAGATGGGGCTGCACTATTTGGAGTACAACGTGAACGAGGAGGAGACGACGCTATCGCAGATGTATGCGAGGGATCACGCGGTGTTCAAGGACCCCTTGTCGCTGCATCGGCAGGGATGGAATACGTACGCTAGGATTTTTCTGCGCGAGCAGAACGTGCGGCTCGATTTGAAGAGGTTCAGACCCATCTTGGCCCGTGTGCTCCAAATTCTCCGTGAGCAGCCCAATGATTAATTAATTAATTAATTTACAATTTCTTTTCCTTCTTTTTCGTTAAAAAACTGAAGCCATAATTTCATACTGATGAGTAAAGAGCAGTTTATAAGCGCGATTCAAGATTATTACGACTTAATTTGAAATATTAAACATATATTAATAACAAAGGTGATGATTATTAATACTAAATGAATAATAGACATATTTTTGATATTTGAATGAGACTATCACTTGCAATGATTGATTGAGAGAGTACTTGTGGGGATCGTATGCCTTTTGTGCGTATCTTTTAGTAGTGCGACACTACAACTACATCCATTTGTAAAAAGAATCTGTTGCAAGTAAATAAAACCGTGTCCAGCAACAGCACCATGTCATTTATGTTTGCCTCATGATTGACACCCAAAATCCATGGCAGATTATATTCAGTGGCTGATCTAGGATTTGTGGGGGAAAAAGATAAAGCGATCATAATATATCACATTTGAATGAATTTTTAATATTTTAAAATTTATCATGTTCTTTAACCTCATTATTTTTTTTTTTTTTAAAAAAATCAAATTTCTTATTATACTAGTCTTGGCCCAGTTTGAGGCTATTGCCTGCCTACTTTTGCAATGCATATAGCAGAAACGATTGATTATCAGTTGTTTGATGGCTATTGTGCACTTTGGAGTTGAAAATGTTTTAACCGTTGAAAAAAAGCTATGAGAAATGCCCTCCAACAAATCATAGTGCAAAGCAAAATAATAGAGATGCAAATTGACTTATTAAATAGGTGGGAGTGACAAAAATTTATAGTATCCCATTGAAAAATTGACAAACAGACTAATTTTTTTATATATGAATGTTTTGACATAATATTTAATATATTCTGATTTTGGTAGCAAAGGTATGACTATTAATGTAAAAATTATGTGAGTATGCTCCTGAATATATTACCTATGATTAATATTAATTTATAACTTTTATGCCCTATTTCTCTAGATAATATTAGATTGTGTTTTTTAATTTTTTTTTTATAAATCTTGTCCAAATAAATAGGACCTAAAAGTATAGAACTACTAAATGTGATTGTTAATGAGTGCACATGTGTGATATGATGAATGTGGCCAATTCTCGTACATGATATGGACCATCGAATATGATTGTTAATGTTGTTGTGCTTATGGCATAAGAGTATACGATGATGTTAAATTTTAATATTATAATATGAAAATTGATATTATACATCAGGATCTTGTTATGTATGGATGTCTGTGACTGTAATAGGGTATGAATGCATAGCATAGTCAATCATGTATGTGAGTTAATTCAAAAGGTAAAATTGTAAAAATGTTAAATAGTTGTTCCTAACATTTTGCAGTCAAGTCCTGCTATTCATTTAAATTGGATATGAATAATGTATATAAGTGAGTTTACAGTTATTAGTGTAAAATAGCAGCGTAACATTTCCATTCTTCCGTTGAAAAAAATTGATAATTACAGTATAGAAATTAATGTATGGCCAATGGGCACAAACAAATAAGTAAAAGAAAGAAGAAAAAAAAAACAATCGCGTGTTCTCAATTATTCTCCTGCGCGGCTGCGCGGGGGAGGAGCTCAAGGGCCTTTTGGAGAACCGGCCTGAACCGAGTGACGTCTATGCGGACGCTCTGCTGCTTAAGGTACACGTCCCCCAACTTGTTCCACCCTTGCCTGTGAATGGCATTAGGGTCTGTGAAGACCTCGTGATCACGGGGGTACAAATCGATCAGGGTGCTCTCCTCCACGCTGATGTCGTACTGCAAGTACCGCAGACCCCTCCCCATGGCCGGTTCCGCATAGAAATTGGTCGCTATCCAGTCCAGCTTCCCCAGCGGCACCACCTGCACCACCACCGCGCCGGCGGGAAGAAACAGGAAGTTGGTCAACCCCGCGCCGTGCACGCCCACCATCACATCGCACGAGTTCACCACGCGCGCGAACCGGGCCACGTCGTAGAAGTCCGGTTCGGCTACCACCACCTCGAACCCGACCGCCTCCGCCACGCGCCGCACCGCCTCCATGTTCTCGAACCTCCTTGTACCACCCCGCGCGATAAACAAAATCCGTGGCCTCTTCTTCTTATGCTTCTTCTGCTTCCCGGACCCTGCCTCGACGTGTTCTCGCGGCAGGCCGTAGGCGCTCCGCGTGAGCCCCACGAAATCGGCTATGGAGGAATTGCCGGGCGGCCCCGCTGCCTTCTTCGCGGTAGGGTCGATCAGGAGGTCTCGGCCGGCACGCAACCCCACGATGGCGCGCGGGAAGCAGTGGACACCGGCGTCGTTGTCGAGGTCGATGACGTCGTACGCGGAGAGGCGGGCCAGGTAGGGCCGGTACTTGTGCATCCACCAGCCCTGGCGACTCGCGATGACGAACCGGACCTGGCCGCGGAACGGGGCCGCTGTCTCGAAGAGGGGGATGAGCACGTCCGCGAAGTCGTGGAAGCAGTTTCCGCAGTGGCCGCCGGTGGAGAAGACGACGGCGGGGACGGAATGGTTGACGGTGCAGCTTGGGGCCGTAGCAGAAGAGGCTGTCAGGTTCAGCGTCCTGACTTTGGCCATAGCGGACCGGTCGTACTTGCGGGGGTACGGCTTGATCTGCCATGAACCGGCACTGCCGCTGCTACCGCTGTTAACAAGCGTTACGGAGGAGAGGTTCTTTCCGACAATTCTCACGTCGCCTTCTAAATCGCAGACATTGAATCTGAAAGCAGAGAAGTCGCACATCTCTGGCTTCTTCTCAATCGCCTTGACTGCCAGAAGGCGTAATTTAATTAACTTGCATTAGATTTTTTTTTTTTTTGAACAAATGGAACGAGGAAACAGGAACAACAACCCTACCTGGTTTAGCGACGGTGTTGATTTCCTCAGTCCTTGTAGACTTCATTTCTTGGGCAGACTTCTCGTGTTCTTCTTCAACGAAACCTTAATTACAATGCAAAACAAAGTGGTTTCAATTATAGAACATGAAATAGACGCAAAACAGATAGTCAGTTAACAATTAAGAAAGGTTGCTCGCTTCTACCAGACTCCTGAATCATTTGACTTTCGACGAAAGAAGTTGCCCCAGATGCATTGCTCAACGGAGACGACGACGGCAGGCAATTCACTGCTAGAAAACCAGAGTTAGCAAGAGCAAAACAGAGCAGGACAAGATTCAAGCTTCTTCAACTCACAGATAGCAAAATGGTTCACGCTTATTTCATTGGACATCATGACGTATGTCATCGACAACACCAGAAAGCATCCGACAATTAGTCCTGACCCGAAGCTCCAAGGCTCGAGCGGCGGCCGGACCTTCTTCATCATCTTCATCCTCGCGAACTGGAGGCGGCTGGCTCTGCTAGAGCTACCTTTCTTCAAATTAAGAACAAGTCGGCTGACTCTGAGTTTATAATAACAATGCGAGGGGATGTCTTCAGCCGATTAATTTTTCAAAGCCTCGGTCCCGCGTCACAGATCCTGCAAGCGTCCAAGGGACGGAGAACCGCGTCGTGTCGCAGTGTTGTGCCACCGCTGCAGTTTCGTTTCTTGTTCAATATCGATGAGCTGCAGCCGCGGCCGCCGCCCTCGTCCCAGCAAGTTGAAAGGGTGGAGGATTGAAAAAGACGCGGCAATTTGATGGGCTGGAACAGCACATGGTTGTTGGATGGGCATGTGGGGGAATTGCGTGTTGGGGTAAGACTACGCCTCTGGAGCTTCCACCGACAGCCACCGAGTTAGAAATGGCGGCAGCTGATGGAAAGAAGAGAGTAGACGACGCAAATCAAAATAAAATATGAAATATTCCTTTCGTCCTCTTCTAGCTCCCCTTTGTACTCATCTGTCTTGAATTCCTCCACATCAAGTCTTGTTGGGAAATAAAAATTTCTTTTAAAAAATTAAAAAAAGTATCAGAAACAGAGGAGGGGTTTCGGCTTTCAAAGAAAAACGCAGGTCTCTTCTGGGGGCGGAGAAAACAGGAGAAGAAACTTTCAACTTACGTAAGCTGAACAATAATATAAGCCGCCGAAGCAGCCAACGTTTGCATTGTTTTGTTGAGGAGCAAGAATAAAATAAATTAAGAGAGATGTCACCTCTTTATGTCGTTAAGTAGAATATCTTGGACTCAATTATTTTTGATATCTGAAATCTCAAAGGAAAGTGTGGAGGGTTGACAATCGACGAGTCTATCACTCATACGAGCATGTCATGCCTGGCCATGCCAAACTTGAGGAATATGCCGGCAAGAAATGTGCACATTCAATATCATATATCAATCTATATGAATAGGTTGTTTGAACGTAGCTGGCATGTATACCAAGTGTCACGCCCTGATTGGATTTGCTTAAAAAAGCACTTAATTGTCTCAGGATTATCCGGCGAAACACCAAAACACAACTATCTAGGATTTTCGGACAAAAAATCTCACACAAATAGGAAACCTTAACTACCCCGCTCAGGTTTTATCCCCAAATTATAAGTTCGCACAAAAACCCTAACCCTAATTTAGGAAACCAAAACCCTAAATTAAGTATTACCTCTCTGGTCAACGACTTTGACCAGTCAACGTCAAATTACGCAGCCGCTCGATTTAATTTTCTTCACTGACGTCAGCCTGCGTCAGTGCCGAATTGATTCGAATTCGCTCCCCTGCTGACGTGAGCCTACGTCAGCCGAATTGATTTCGAAGCGTTCGAAATCGAAATCAGCGTTCCGCGGTCAAAATCGGAACTGTTGCGTCATCTTCTTCGTTTCGACGCCGCCACGTCATTTCTTCCGCCGAGCGCCGCCACGCTCGCTAGCTCACCGGAGAGGGAAGAAGCCGCCTGCTTCCTTGAGTCGTCGTCCGGCAGCCGCCTGCCGCCGACCGTCGCAGTTTGTCGCCGTCGCGACGGAGATAGGGGAGTACCGAGAGCAGGGGAGGAAGAATGAAAGGAAATCTTGCTTTATTATTTCAATCCAGACTTACAGAACTCCTCTCCGCCGACCCCGTCGTCGGCCCACTATCCCTCCCTCGCCGACGTCCCCCGACGTTGGCTATAGTCTCTTGTCGCTCTTCTCGCCGATGCTTCCCTAAGCACCGGAACTCGCTGAAGGTGGCTAGTCGTTGATTGAAGAAGATCGATCCCTCTTTTGATCTTTGTCGCGCAGTTTATAGAGAAGGCGTCTGCCACCTTCCCCTCGCGCTAACGATCCGATTAGGGCGCACACGCCCGCGTCTTCTGCGAGGTCGACGCTGCCTCGTTGCCGTTGTCCGTGTCCGCTTTATGTGGTGAAGACGAAGCTGTCCAGCTTCCATCGCCGCGCCTGCATCCATATTTGGGCATTGACCCAACATTTGATTTTGACCCGCAACATTGGGTTCCGCCCCTTCTTCCTCCGGTTGGGTTTGGGCCTAGGTAGTGTGGACTTGGGCTTGGGCCGGACCGGTTGAACCGGGGCCTGACACCAAGGCTAATTTTCAACATATATGGATAACCTTAAAGATATAAATAACTGAAACCTTATTTTTGGGCCTTCATTGAAAGGCCCAAATGAGACACATTTGGAATTTAATTGATATGTTGAAGAAGAGGCCCAGATGAAATTAATCAGGAGGCCCACAAAAAAGACTGTTTGGGCTTACCTGCAGCACTCTTGAAAGTTGTTTAGATGAACTACTAAAAGAGACAAGGGACCCAAATTCCAGATTCGCTGAAACTGATGGTGCAGCTGCTGCTCGTGTAACTTGTTAACAAAGCCTGAGCTTTTGACTACTTTTCCGGCACTTGGTTACGTGATTCAATGGAAGTGAAATTGTTGCAGTTTTCAGAGTAGAGAAAAAGAACAAGTCTTACCTTTCTGTATGGTAAAACAATGACTTGGTCCTCTTTTTTATCTTCCTTCGTCTTCTTTCCTTTTTCTTGGATGTTGATTGAATCATTTCCCCCGTCGCGTTTCTCTCGATCCAACGCATCTGCAACTGGAAACTTACCGTGCCCTCCATGCACGCCCAAAAACTTGTTTTTATTTATTTGTCTATTATCCTACGCACTGATGAAATCGAGACAAACCGCAGCTGGATTTGTTTTTTTTTAAAAAAATTTTTGCTATGGATAATTAGGGAGAGGACAAGAGAGAAAAAGAGGCGCAACTTTATCTATCATATCACGACGAGTCGGAGGTGCCTCGGGTAGTGTGGTGGTTGGGATAGTGAGATATCTCTCTCTCTCCATCTCCCATCCTGCCCTAAAAAAGGCTGCCTCACATGCCATCCACAATCTCTGTCCCCCTCCCTTCGATTTAGATTGAGTCATTTTATTCATTTAGAATTTAGATGACTCCTATCTCATCATATCGCACACTTGTTGATCCAAGTCTGCTTCTCCAGAAAACAAAAATAGTGGCGTTTGCAGTGCTTTGCGATAGCTAGTTGTAGGCATCTACGAAAGCTATACAGCACCAAACAACTAGTACCAACTAGTGCGGTGGTGGGCTGCATGAGAGCGAGAAATTTCCTTGTCGTTGCTTCCCGCAATTATTGTTACTCGGCTGCATTGGATCCCTGCTGATTGTCACGTGGCCTCCCCTTGGGCCTCCAGGTCCTTCCACCTGTT
This sequence comes from Costus lasius, assembly GCA_027563935.2. Classification (NCBI taxonomy): domain Eukaryota; kingdom Viridiplantae; phylum Streptophyta; class Magnoliopsida; order Zingiberales; family Costaceae; genus Costus; species Costus lasius. Next base: position 122,906,732 of record CM050446.2, read on the forward strand.
CAGACCAAACCATCATTAGTCCACGTCGTCACCAGGATAATTATGTCCGCTAATGCGCGATTTTTTTCATCTTAGACAAACGCTCCCACCAATCGCAATCATGCAGGGCCAGTTTGATTCAATCTTATTGCTAGAGACATGTGTCGTCACGTCGTTATCCGAGACAACCGATGTGGGCGGCAAACAAAATACGATGGAGGAAAGAGTCAACATTGACCATCTCGGATTTGATCTCCGCCTTCCTCCACTCTTAACCCCCTAATTGATTCTTTGGCACTCCAAGGATTAGGGAAAAACTAAACACGGAGATTTCAATCTCAACTCTTTCACTGCGGCCATTATTTTTGTACTGGCAAAGCGTGTAGATAACAGATTCGAGTATTTTAAACAAAAATAGAAACACTAGTTACAGTATCTCCGTCTCTCTGTCGCAACAAAAACAATGAAATTTACGAGTGAAAGAAGAAAGAGGAGAAAAAAATTTGACAAGCTAAGAAAGCTAGCTGCCTCTGGTGCTTTGATTCATGTGAGGAAGGAACTTGAGAGCTTCCAGCAGAGTCAACCTCAATCTTCCAAGATGGGGCTTCACATTTTGATTCTCCAAGTAGACTCTGCTCAGCTCCTTCCACCCCTTGCTGTGAATCGACTGCGGGTTCGTGAACACCGGGTCATCCTTGGGATACTGATCGCTCAGCGTGCTCTCGTCAGCCTGGATCCGGTACTCCAAGTAATTCAGCTCCATCCCCGGCGCCGGCGTCCCGAAGGTGTCTCTCGCCAGCCACTGCAGATCGCCCATTGGCACGATCTGCACCACCACCGCTCCCGCGGGCAGGAACACCATGTTCGTTAAGCCCGCGCCGTGCACGCCCACCATCACGTCGGCCGAGTTCACCAGCCGCGCGAACTTCCCCAGGTCCGTCGCGATCTCCGGCTCCGCCGCCCGCACGTCGAAGCCCAGGCTCATAGCCATGTCTGACATCCCCCGCTCGTTCAGCAGCACCCGCGACCCCTTTCGCGTGATGATCAGCAGCCGCGGCTTCCGCCGCACGTCCCACGGGTCGTCGCCCGATGGCGCCGCTTTAACTCGCTCCAGCCCGTACGCCGCCCGCAGCGCCGACATGAAGTCGGCCATCGAGCAGCCCGCCTTCGCGGGGTCCACGCCAAGCTCCTTGTGGAAGTTCAGCCCCGTGACGACGCGTGGGAAACAGCGGACTGCGTCGCCGTCAGAGTCGGCGTCGATGACGTCGTACTTGGACAGATGGCGCAGGACGAGACCGAACTTGCTCAGCCACCACGGCTTCGCGTCGGCAACCACGAACTGGACCTCGCCAGCGAAATGGTGGGCCGTGATGAATAGGGGGACCAGCACGTCGGTGAAATCGTGGAAGAGATTGCCGGTGAAGCCGGCGGTGGAGAAGACGACGGCGGGAACCGTGTGGTTTACCGTGCAGGCGGGGGCCATGAGGGGCTTGAGCGCCCATTCCTTTACGCTCGACATGGCGAACGCGTCGTGCTTCCGGGCGTACGGCTTGATCCGCCATTCTTGATTTGTCAAGGAAGGGGGTAAGAAGATGGTCTGCTCGCCCGCTTTCACCCTCACGTCTCCTTGCGCCTCGCAAACGTTGGATCTCTTGCTCGTTTCGATGCAAATTGGTCTCTGCAACGGTGCTGTGTTCTCCGCTTCAACTGCGTCCCCTGCAACCAAAAACAGAGCTGTAAAACGCTGCAATTGGAGTTGTCGGAAGATCTAGTTCCACAATTGTACTGCTCAATTTACCTTTTAGAGCGTGCTTTCGGCTCTTGGCTGTCACCATCATTATGGTCGGTTCCATTTCTGCAGTTGCAGGCGATTTGACTGCAAGGAAGCAATTGTGTTATGTTTAGAACAGGGGAAGAACAAGATGAAATTTTTTCCCATTCAAGAACAAGAAGAGAGAGGCGGCGCACACCATATGGAGCAGAAGAGTAGCGAGCTCGGATTAGAGAGAGAACGCAGAGAGAAAGGAGCATGGAGGCAATGATGAAGGCATTCCCGCCCCTCTTTGGCTCCGTCCTGGGGAAGGCCCTGCTGGATTTCATTTCTTCTGCTTCTTGATTCCTTTTCTTCTTCTTCTTCTTCCCTGCTCACCAACTCTTCCTTCTCTTTCTACTTGCTGAGCATTATATATATTTAAGGAAGCGTTCAATCGGGAGCGACTCGGTTCACCGCGGTGACGGCGTGGTTTGGTTGACCGAGTGAAAGCTCATTCCAAACCCAGCGGCACACGCTTGCCTACCAGGTCGATTTCACATTATAAAACTAGCCGACCGACCGGGCGCCGTGGAGGTGGTTTTTATCCTTGACTTGGCCATTATTACAAAGCAATTTCGTCCTCCACTTCTCCCCATTTCTCATTTTCTCCAGAATTCATTTTTTTGTACACCATATATATTAAAAGTATTCTCTTTAACGAAAAAATAGGAATAAAAAAACTCTGTTGGGTCAACGTTGACTTGGTCGAACTGTATAAAACATTGAGTGTGGGCGATTACTTGAGGCACCGGCGACGCGCAAACGCAGTAGAATACTAGAATTCTTCAAAGACAGGGACGCCTAATTAATTAAAGCGAGATTCGTTAGTTGTCATCTGTAGTTAATTACTTTGTAATTAAATTATAGATATTTTTAAAGTAAACAGACATGCAAGCGAATCTAAACGCACCCTAGTTTAATTATTAGAGGCACATGGCTTTGCTCATGTCTATTATTTATATTGTAATTGTCACGCCCTGCCTTGCATTAAATTGCAAATTCGACCGTTGAACTCTATTTTAATCGACTATAAAAGAAATAATTAATTAACTAATGATCGACAAGTGAGTCGAAGAAAGAATCGATTGCGTATGAAGGATAAGATGGAACAATCCACAGTCTAATTAATTAGCTAGCCATGTGATTGATATTCCGCTCTTTTTGTGCTTGGCTTCTGAAAGAAAAAAAAAAAGGATTCGAGATTTATGGACGCAAACAAGCAGCATCAGAGCAAAGTCATCGGAAGAAAAAAAAAAGGGTTTGATTGAAAAAAATAAAAAATGTTATTAGTTCTTTCTTTACATGAGTGTGTATTCTTCCAGAAAATGGCCTTCACTTTTTGTGGACTCGAACTAGAAGTTGAGCGACTGACCTTTTCAAGAATGTTTCAGAGTAGCAGGAAGCCAGGAATCAGTGCGCTGCAAAAAAGTCTTTGCGCGTAGAAATGAAGCACTGCTTTTTGTAGAGCAGGAAGTTGTAAGCAACATGCGCAGCTGTCTGTCCAATTAGTTTGTTACAGGTGGAACGCGGATTATTATTATGACAAGGCTTCCCCAACCGGAAGCAGGCATGATTTTTTTTCCTCGGATAATTCAGTTCTTTGGGGAATTTCCTTTTTTATCTGTAGAATAATTCTTATCTATCATAATTAACTTGTTTTATGGTGTATGGAATTGACTTTAGCACATGTGTCTTTCTTATAATGAAACAAAAAAAATCTCAACTCTCTTTATTAGTAAGTTTTACTCTGACCAAGTCATGCCAACTCTTTGGTTTTAGTTTCTGAACAAGCACTTATCGATTAGCTTGGTGTTGACTTTTGACTAACCCATAATCTGAGAGTTGACTTCCGGGATTGAAATAATTTGTAACGCCATTTTCTATGTGATAAAAGATTATACACAAATGACGTTATTATTTAATTGAGATGTTTTGCAAAGGTAAGCCTGAGATAAGAGGAGCCTTTCCTTCACAGTGAGAATTATATATTATATCTATAATTGTTGAATTAGTGTAAAATCAAAATATTTTAAAGAAATCTAAATTAAAAATAATACATGATAAAGAAATAGAATTTGAGAGGATATTTTATAACACAAAGATATATTCGTTTACCGTGACAGAACTAAACCTAGTATGTTTTGAAAATTAGTAGTAAAAAGTAAAAAAAATAAAAATACTTAAAGTTAAAAAGGGACCTCAAAATTAGGAAAAAAATAAAAGCATCCATTCATTCTTATCGACTTCTTTAAATTAATCTGAGAAATATAATGTAAAAATGATTTTTTTTACGAGCTAGAATATCATATGTAACTTTAATAATAATTAAGAGGGACAAAAACTCAAGACACATTCGTAAACTCACGTTGACTTATATGCAAAAATTTACAGGCAAAACAAGTCAAAATAGATTAAGAAGAATTAAAACCATTATTGCTCTCCAGTTTCCATAATCCATTCATATTAATTGCTCCCAGGAGGTGGGCCGGGTACTCGTCCTATCGGGCTGTAATTCCTGACTGGACCCTTCGTTGGAGCGGGCGGGCTGGATCTATTTCTTCCGCCCAGCAACCTCCCTGCCGCGTGCAGCAATTAGTTTAACAGGCAAGTACTTATGCATATATAATTACTACTAACTGCACAATATTTAGGGTCTTTTTTTATAAAAGAATTCATAAAGTTAAAAGAAAATACAATGAATATGTAAAAAGAACAGGCCATTAGTACCTGCGCTAAACTGAGAAGACAAAAGCACGGCAGCAGCCACCATAGCCATGAGAAGGATCTGATTGAAAGAGGAATTAGAGAGCTTCATTTTTTTTTCTTCTTCTGCTGCTGCTGCTTTAATATTTGGGCTTTTGATAAATTGCAAGCGGATTATATAGCATGAGCGATCTCTTAAGGTGACTTGGCCAACGTTGTTGACTTGGTTGTCAGGCTTAACTTTACAACCATGACTCGTGTCTTTTGAACTTTCCTATTAATCTTACATAAGATCATGCATCCATCTCACGCAGGTTTAGTTTTGCTAGATTGACTAAATGACTTTTACAATGTAAATAATATTAACATATGACCGCAGTGAAATGAAATGGTCAAATGCAATTGATTTATAAGATTAGGCCAAAAACTTTACCTAATTAGATTATTTAATGATATTAGATAGATTGGTAGGTTAGTTGCTGATCGAGACATATATCTTTAGTTAGATAGATTGGTGCTCAATCACGTTGTTTGTTTCCTCACATCATATGCAAGTATAAAGTCAAAAAATGGATAAGTATATTGTCAACCATGGACTCATAATTTTGACATGCCTTCTTTGCATTAGAGAGAACTATCAGTAAATACAATGCCTTGCTTGAAGTTCACTTTCGTGCTGAATATTTTGATGATGCTCCATGATTTATTACACTTGATCAGACGTTGCTGGCATATCTCTTACTCCATGGCGGTACAATCATCATAATTAGGAGATCAATAATAGGTTTCTGCTCCAGAACATTTTTTTATCACATTCAAAAACTTCACTATCAGCCCAGATTATGTTGGGACGGAGCACCCTGCGGAGATGGTGGTGGATCCGGATTTCTAGAACCCAATATCCTCCTCCCTGATGCAATTGTTGATTAACAAGAGTTGACAAATATATAATTACAAGACTAATATTAACTAGTCAGATATAAAGCAGCACCTGCAAAGGCCAGATGAAACTCAGAAAACAGCAGCACAACAGCAACAACCACAGCCTTAAGAAAAAGAAACTTTAAGGAGAAATCATACATCCTCATATTTCTTCTTCAATGTTAATTACCAATAGCAGCAAGCTTGAGCAATATATATACTAGAGCGGAAGCTTGATTTGCTTTATTCATCCACACAATTGACTCGGCCAATGCTTTTGACTTGTTGGTTATTGTTTTGCATGACCTAGACTTTGACTTTTTATCATTTGTGCTTTGTTCATATCTACATAGCTATCATCTTCACTGTTAATTACCGATAGCCGGAGAGATATATGAACAAGGAGAAGCTTGGTTATTGACTTGTTGGTTGTCATTGGAATAACCCAAACTTTGGTTTGAATCTTTTGTGCTTTGTTCATATTTATAGCTGTCAGCTTCAGCTAGCTCGAGCGATGCATGAACTAGACAAGAGTCTAATTTCCTTTATTCATACGCACACACGCCTTGGTCAATATTGCTGACTTGAATCTTCCGTTCTTTGTTGATCTTCAAATCTTCAATGTTAATTAAATAACTAGCTAGCTGGCTTGAGTGATACATGAACTAGAGGAGAGGCTTGATTTACTTTATTCATGTGCTCATTTGAATTGGTCAATGTTGTTGACTTTCGTTATTGTTTGCATGACCCAGACTTTGACTTGAGTCATTAATACTTGGTTCGTATTCAGAGCTACCATCTTCGTTTGCACCGTAAATTTGTCGAGTTCAAAATCAATGTGATTTTAGTACCAAATGATATAGCGCACTGTATTATTTTTTTAAAAATATCATATTAACTGTTATTTTTGGCCTTAAATTACTTCAAACTTGTTAAAAAAAATACAAAGTGAAAATAATAGATAGCAAATAAATAAAGAATACTATAAATAGAACCAAAGAGTTAAAAAAAAATATAATTAGGAATGTCTTCCTGGCGAGGAGCGATGATGGAAAATTCTGCCGTAGCCTCTTTCAATAATAATTTAATTAATTAAATCTAAAAATAAAAGGAGAGATCCCAATAGAAAAGAAAAATAAATTAAATAAAAAGTTAAAACGCTAGGATTGTAACTATATATAAAAATTGAAATTATATTTTAACAAGTGAGAAGACAAAAATAATAGAGATCCAGGTATACTCAGAATGACATTTTATTTTGATCCATTAGAGAAACTTGATTTGCTTTATTTACGTGCACAACTGTTTTGGTCAATGCTAGAATTGGTCCAATGTATCCACAAGTTTGTCGGAAAAATGGCCTGCACAAGACCCTTCATTCCAATCAAAAGAAAGGGTCAGCTATCACCTGCACATGAATCTTAAAGTGCACTAAATGCACACAAATCTTCCCTTTCTTCATCTCCACTTCCCGTCGGCACAAAGGAGAGCATTGACGAAATCCCAAAGTTTTCTTCCTCCGACCGCCTGAGCTAGCTACATGGTCTCTTCCTCCTTGTTCAGTAACGTCCTTCTCGCCTTCTTTGAGCCGGCAATAATGTATGCGTTTAGATAGCAAGATATTTGTTTCCCATTATAAACGCAATCTTCTTCAATTTTGTTATCTCTTTTTTAATTTTCCTCTGCATGCGAAAGTTAGTAGTTATTCCTAATTTTATATTGTAGATGAGAAGTCAAATTTTGATTGCGTAAAATATGAACGTTTATTAAACTTGTTTGTGTTAGCTTCGTTGATCCTAATTATGTTAGTTATTTGCCCTAATTTGAATTTCTAGAAATTATAATACTATTCTGGCTATGAAGACTCTTAGACAATATAGAGAAGGGTATGGAGAAGGGTGAGGAGCTATTGACATACAATGATCTACTTGGGTGGGAGTCATCAGAAGAGTCAGAAGAAGAACAAGGTATGGTATCTCAACCTAAATATGGTCTGAATGAAGTAAAATTGGTAAGAATATATATGAACGAGCATGTGAAATCTATATTCAATGTTTCAATTTAGGTAAAATCTGTATGATGAATATGTGAAATGTTAACAGGAAGATGATGACACTACAACATATGTATCAGTGAAAGTTGAGAACACCGAGGAGGATTTTACAAGAAATGAGAATACTGAAACATCATCTATTGTCCCAACAGTTGGTATAATATTTTATGGTGAAACCGAAACATGTAATTTTTATAATGAATATGCGAAAAGATTAGGTTTTAGTATTAAGAAATATCATGTGGAACGTAGGAAAGATGGGAGTTTAAAATTTTGTAAATTTGTTTGTAGTAAACAAGGGTTAAGGCAAATGCGTAAAACCCAAAGAATCAAGAAACCTCAACCTGAGACAAGAACCAACTGTATGGCTCGGGTTGAATTCAAAATTGACTTGAATAAGGTTTGGACCTTATCAAAAGTAGAGATTAATCATAACCATCCAATGACATCACCAAATAAGGTTCACATGCTTAGATTGCACATAAAGATTCTACCTTTTCAGCATGCTCTTATAGATCAAATGACAGAGTCGGGTATAAAAGCCCATCATGTTTATAATTATTTTCAGTCTGGGGCAAACAACAATGAAGTTGGGTTTATAAGAGACAATAGCACAAACTATATTAAAAAAACATAGAAAGAAAACATTGGATGGTAAAAAAATGCGTGGTATACTTAAGTATTTGAAGGAACGACAACTAGCTGATCCTTCGTTTTTTTATGCTATTGAAGCTCACGAAACAGGAGAGATTGCAAACTTTTTTTGGGCAGATGATAAATCTATTATAGATTATGCAACTTTTGATGATGTAATATGTTTTGATACCACATTTCAGACAAATGAGTATGATATACCATTTGCTCATATTGTTGGCTTGAATCACCATAAGCAAATATTTATTCTTGGTGCTGCTTTATTATATGACGAGTCTGCTGATTCTTTTATTTAGTTATTTGAGACCTTCTTACAAGCAATGTCCAGGCGGCCTCCTCTCACCATATTGACAGATCAATCAGCTACTATTACAAAAGCTATAGAAATTGTGATGCCAACTACAGCCCATCGACTTTGCCTATGGCACATATTTCAAAATGCTGCTACGCACTATCTCAGGTGATTTATACTTTTCCTAGATTTGTGCAAGATTTCAAACACTGTATTTATGAGAATTGCACTATTGAAAAATTTGAAAAACTATGGGAGCATCTATTACATAAATATAATCTATGCGATAATTCGTGGATCATTAATTTTTATCATCTTTGTGAGAAATGGGTCGTATGCTACCGGGTGGAGACTTTCTCTACTGATATGACCACCACACAACGTAGTGAGAGCATAAATGCTCACTTTAAGAGATTTTTTCAGGAAAAAAAATATCTTTGTTTGAATTCTTGGATCAATATGATAAGGCTCTTAAATTTTTTCGTGAGAAAGAAACCAAATCTGACTTCAAGAGCAGGAATAGTACACCAATTGCGATATTTGGGAATATTTTAAAGGAAGCTGCTGCGGTCTACACCAGAGTAATCTATGAAGAGGTGGTTGACCAATTTATGAATCATGTAGATTGGTGTGTAAATTCAATGAGTGTTGCTTGTGATTCTATTGTAAAGACATATATATTAATCTCTGCTAGCATGCCTAGATTTGAAGTCGTGACTTACAACTCTTCTTCCATTATTGTGAATTGCATGTGCAAATTATTTGAGCGAATAGGAATTTTGTGTAGGCATTCGTTCAAGGTACTGTTAACAATGTGTGTTCACTACCCCAACATTATATACTAAAAATGTGGACAAAGTATGCAAGAGATGGCAATGGTTCAAATATTTGTGGACACATCTGTTCACACCATTCCCGAATACTCTATAAACCCTCTAAACATATCCAATGCAATTGTTGCCCGTAATTTGGGCATATCATCTTGTGAGAAGTCAAAATCTCGGTCACTGGTAATACATTCGACGTACTTCATTACAAAAAAACCACAATCTACACTAGCGTATTACTTGGGGCAACTATCATCCCACACGACCGACCACTTGCCAATATCGATTTTGTCGTTACTTTAATATCGAAAATAGCCTCAGAGAACAACAACCTGAAAATTTAGAGGCAAGCAGCATTGTAAGTAATGAAGAGAGAATATGTACCATTTTTTTCTTTCTACCAACAAAAGCAATAAAGGAAATTCATGCTTACATAGTCAAGCACAGCTGACTTATGAGTTGCACTTAAATTCATAGAATTGTGCACATACACCTGAGAGTCCTTCAAGTTGACGTGTAGTAAGAACCAATGACGATTATTATATATCGGTGAAAAGACTCTTTTTAAGCGATTAACAGTTTTCTTATTCAAGTGCTCTAATTGTGTATAAGAGGATCCAAACTGACCAGCCTTGTAATCGGTTTGGGACGTATGAGATATATACGCAAATGGTTTAAATTTCCTCTTATTCTTCCGCGATCTGTCAAGTAGCAATCCTATGTATGCATCAATAACATATTGAATTACAAACAATATAATTGTGTTTGACAATAGACATTCGCCTGACACCCTTATATGTAAAAAGTTGTGCTTGAATGTGTTGATACTCACATCTCCAACAATCATCTGTCCGAACAAGACATTATATAAATGACATTTTTTAAATCTCATTGGCTGATGCTCATGCCAAACTTCCATCTCCCATGACATGTATTCCTCCAGTTGGGTTCGTTGTTCTTCTGAAAGTGTCTCTCTCCCAACATAATCCTTCCGACTCTTAAATTGTATAGTAAAAGTAACCGTAAGTTACATATTATTGAAGTTTAACACTAAATTCCCTCTTACTTTGTCCTCCACCAGAATGTCTTCGACATGCTCATCTACAGTAAGCACCTGCCAAATATTTCAGCGAAAATGATTAGAAGAACAGTCCATGTAAGCTAGTAATATAACAACTTCTTAAGCCATAGATTTACCTATGTGGCTAGCCTCAATCGCTTCTTTTCCTGTGTGTATGGGCTAACTATTTCCTATGAAGATTTTCGGATACGCTTCTTTCTTGTCTCCCCAGAGTATAACACCAACACTATATCCGATATATCAATAGAGGCATCATCACTTGAGCTACTATCTTCTATCTCTTCCTTCCTTTTATCTTTGGAATCCTTAGTAAGTAAGTGAATCTCCTCTTTTAGCTTATTATTCTCCTCAACAAGCTCTGCATTGTTCTTATCAATATTAAAAGCCAAGTCAGAATTATCCCTACTTAGTTGCAACAAATCCATTTGTAGCTTTTGATTCTCTGCTACAAGCTCTGCATTTCTCCTTTCAAGCTCCTCTGTCTGGAATGCAAATTCAGATTGTATCCTACTTACATCTGCCCCAAGGCTTGTGCAAGCATTTCCAATGTCATCTTTCTCCTTATTCACTTGTAACAAATCCATTTGGAGCTTCTGGTTATCAGCAATAAGATTTTCATTCTTTGCTACAATCTGATTGAGATAAGCCTCAAGTTCCTCAATGGTTTTCCTATAAGCAGCCTCCTTGCCCTCTAAAATGGGACGTTGCACACTTGGTCCAGTTTCAAACTCAACACGAGGAACATGATAAATCCGATCATATTCCACATCATCCAATATAACATCAAATATCAACTACAACCAAAAATAGAATATAATTAGAATAACAACTAAAATAACTTATAGTGCTCATTTGAGGAATGCAATAAACCATACCCAAGCCCTTGGTATGCTTTCATGGTTTTTAAAATAGGATGGTAGTCGCTTAGTTTTGACATTTACCCACCGGAAAAGCTGTGGGTGAACACTGTCAATCTGACTAGATATAAATAGTCGGGTATGCTCATATAGCCAAACCTATCACAAAGTATAATAATATTAATAAATTGTAACAATTGAGATAGAATAAACTAATGCAATTAAATACTCACAGAAAGTAGAATTGCACATCCACCTAGGGATGTACATTCGGTATTTACCGATACCGATTATACCGAATCGATTTTACCGATTTAAAATTTACCAAAAATTTTAATACCGATACCGAACCGAATAAGAAATTTACCGATTATCTACCGAACCGAATTTACCGAATAATTTTCAGTAAATTCGGTAAATTACCGATTTACCAATTTAAAATATTTAATTCTTATAAATATAACAATATTTTTATTTTTACCAATTAAATTACTGAACCGAATTATTTTACCGAACCAAATATACCGAATTTACCGATTAACCGAGTAAATGGGTAATGTGTAAATGAGTAAAATCGAGTATATAAAGCTTAATCGGTAAAATCGGTTATTTACCGAACCGAAAAAAATTAACCGATACCGATACCGATAACCGATTTATAAAAAATGTACTACCGATACTGAGACCGATACCGATTTAACCGAACCGATCGGTAAATCGGATGTACAGCCCTACATCCACCAATGCCACTTAGTTTTTTTTTCTTGTTACTGCGTGACAACTCTTTCCTTAAAAACTGGTGAACAGCTTCACACCAATTATAATTATTGATTTTTGACAAATCATCCACGTACGGAACCAAGGAGGTATCCAAAATATAGCTGAGACGGGAGAATAGAAAAGTACATAATATATATAAAATAACAAGCTGGAGCACTCGGTCACCGTCCACTCCATGTCCCTCAGCACTAAGTTCACTTAGCTTTTTCTCAATCAAGCCTCTAGTTATTGTTTGCCCACTAAATTTTGCATCAAAAAAGACTGAACTCGGCTACTCTAATTCCAAGTTCACCAACTCCCCCCATCCGGGCAAACCAAGGATGATTGATATATCCTGAACGCTAAAACCAATGAAATTCCCATTAATCAGGAATCTCTGCCTTTCTTGATCCCATCTTAGTATCAAGAATTCCACTGCTAGCATATCCAATACTACAGAAGATCCCTAGAATAAAACCCCAAACGGGGTAGCCAACAAACGCTCCTTTGTTGCATTATCAATAGCTAGGTTGTCTATAAAACTATGCAACCTCTTCAATGAACATCTACTAAGAATAGGACGGACCACTTGTACAGACCTTTTTTTTGTAAACGGGGCATTTGGGTCACTTCTTTTTGAACTTTCTTGCTCGAACTAGAAGTAACCGATTTTGAATCTGAGTTGGAAACTGATTCTGTGCTTGATCGACTCATAGTCTACGATAAAAATATTAAATACTACAAAAAAATAACTCATATTCTACGGTATGCTCATATTACATCACAAAACCTACTCTATTATACTAAAAGCAAATTAAATTTTACTAAACTAACTTAAATTTAACAGTATACTCATATTTTACACAAAACCTACAAAAAGCAAATTAGATTCTACTAAAACAACTAAAATTATATGGTATACCTATATTCTACACAAAAGCAGTCGAATTCCACTAAAACGACTTAAATTACCTTAAAACAACTTAGTTCTACTAAAACAACTCATATTCAATCAAAACCTATATTCAACCAAAACCTATTTATTCATATTCTACTAATTGCAACATTAAATTCTACTAAAGTAAATCACATTCTACAAAACCCACTTACCTTCTACTAATTGCAACATGAAATTATACTAAAATAAGTCAGATTCTACAAAACCCACTTACCTTCTACGTTATTTCCTCTACTGAAACATACTCAGATTACTCACATTGTTCTACAAACAATTTATAAACTTACATTCTATAAACCCAATATTACGTTTGCTAGTTTAGGCAGAATAAGAATGCATACATACAAATAAATATTTCTCACCAAGAGAACTTTCAGGAAAGGTCGGCGACGAAGCTTCGTTGGAGAGCAAGAATCACGTCGACAATGATGAGAACTCGGCAGAGGAACCTCTGGTAAAGGAAAATGGTAAAGGAGACGAGAAAATGGGAGCTTGACGAGAATGCATTGGAGAGCAAGAATCAGGTTGACGACGATGTCAGATGGACGAGGATGCGTTCCGTTCCGAGGAGTCGATGGCAGCAGAAAGGTTGCGTTCTGGCGGCGGGAAGACGAGGAGATGAGAAGCTTGATTGAGAAAAAGAGTTTTTGAAGATTTTGAAAAAAGCATTAACCCTACGCGTTAACCCTGGTTATTCTCTCTTCAAGATTTGTGTGCGTTTAGTACGCTTTAAGATTCATGCGTAGTTGATAGCCAACCCCTTCCTTTGATTGGAATGAAGGTCCCTGTGCAGGCCATTTTTCCTAATTTGTCCGTATTCAATGAAAATTTTGACTAAATCATTTATACATATTTAAAATAATAATAATAAATTAGATATAATACATAAAGAATATTAAATTATTCCTACTATCAGATTTCATACTCCTCGACATAAAATATTCCTGAGATATGTGCGGCCAGACATATTTTTATTTCATGACCACCCTTGTTAATTAACATCTCCAAGGAGGACCTCTTGATAAGTTTTTTCTTTTGTCTCACAGAGGTAAGTAGGTGGGCTTGGGCTGAAGTTTTGCGTCGGAGCAGGGCTTGGAGGAGCTGGTGGATTGACCCCGACTAAAAATAATTTATAAGCAATCATTAATTTACACACTCGTCCCCGATCCACAATACATGCAGTCATTAATATACAGGAATTAACAAGTAATTTATAAGTAATCACTATGACTAAAAGCAGCATTTAATGAATTAATGAATTGGTTAATTATAATTAAAGTGACACCTGCAGAGGCCAAATGAAACATGGAAAACAGCAATATAGCAGCAGCAAACACAGCCATGACATAGAGCAGCTTCAAGGAGGAGCAGAACTTTAATCTTTCCTCCTCTGCTTATTCTTCAATATGTGCAATGGCTGGCTGAACGATGCATCCAGTAGAAGAGAAACTCGATTAGCTTTTTTTCATACGCATAGCTGATTTGGTCAACGTTGTTGACTTGGTTGTACGTCTACAATATGCGCATGTCTTTAACTTGAGTCTTGTACTTTTTTCAAATTCATGGCACATGGACCATCGACTATTCTTGGGCAGCAATGTGAGTTTTAGTTACTTTGCCTTAATTGCCGGTACGTAAGATTGTGTGAAATTAAAAAAATATAAGAAATTTATATGTCTTCGTATAACTTTTATATTTATTTTTTAATTAAAAAAACAATATATAAGAAGTAAAAAAGACGAGTCATATAAATTTTTAATTAAATTAAAAAAGATAATTAAATAAACAATATTTATTTTTTAATTAAAAACAATATAATTTTTTTAAAAAATAAGATGGCAAAAAAACTTAAGACACATTCGTAAACTTATATGAAAAAGATTTACAGGCAAAACAAGTCAGAATAGATTAAGAAGAATTAAAACCATTAGCTAAGTTTCCATGATCTATTCATGTTAATTGCTCCCAGGAGGTGGGGCTACCCAGTAATTCTTGAATGTAGCCTGTATTGGTGGGGACGGTACGGATCCACTTCTGTCGCCCAGCAACCTCCCTGCCGAGTGTAGTAATTAGTTTAACAGTATGCATATATAATCATTACTAAGTGCACGACATTTAGCACCTGCATAGGCCAAACGAAAGTGACAAGACAGAAGCACGGCAACAATCACCATAGCCATGAGAAGGATCTGATTGAAAGAGGAATTAGAGGTCTTCATCATTATTTCTTCTTCTTCTTGTTCAGTAGTGGTGGTTTAATATTTGAGCTTTTGCAGGCGAAATATATAGCATGAGCGACCTCTTAGAGAATCTAATCTGGAAGCTGACTTGGCCAACGTTGTTAACTCGGTTGCCAAGCTTAACTGTATAACCATGACTTGTGTCTTTTGAACTTTATAACTAGAGAAGAAGCCTAATTTCCTTTATTCATACGCGCACGTGCCTTGGTCAATATCGCTACGTTGAATCTTTCGTTCTTTATTCATATTTATAACTATGGTCTTCAATGTTAATTAATCGCGACAGGACAAAGCGGGGCAGGGCGGAAAGTGCCGACCCCGACAACGCCCAACGTTGACCCTGACCGACCCTCTAACACTACATTTGATTCCGACCCCGAATCTGCTCAGTTAATAAAATCTAATCCTAAACCTAACCCCGTCCGGAAATTAGGCACTCAATCTTACCTTATAGGAATGCATGCAAGCAGTAGAGTTAGGATTAAAGTTTTATTTTTTTTAGTTAGAGTAAAATTACAATTTTTATATGCGGGGTATATTCAAGACGGGTAATGAAAATCTCATATTCGATCCCAATCTAACTTTGATAAGTTGGGTGTCATTTAAACTTAAATTTTTCTCTATTTAAATCAAATTAAGTTAGATTTCGTCGAAACAGGGATAAGTTTTTTTTATGTCATCCCTATTTGAATTAGTAAACATTATCGACTTATCATTCTTGTTTGCATAATCTAAACTTTAGACTTAGTAGAGGACTTGGTTAAGTCTCCCACAGCCATAAAAAAAAGAAACTTTAAGGAAAAATCATACATCCTCATATTTCTTCTTCAATGTTAATTACCAATAGCTAGCAAGCTTGAGCAATATATATACTAGAGCGGAAGCTTGATTTGCTTTATTCATCCACACAATTGACTCGGCCAATGCTTTTGACTTGTTGGTTATTGTTTTGCATGACCTAGACTTTGACTTTTTATCATTTGTGCTTTGTTCATATCTACATAGCTATCATCTTCACTGTTAATTACCGATAGCCGGAGAGATATATGAACAAGGAGAAGCTTGGTTATTGACTTGTTGGTTGTTATTGGAATAACCCAAACTTTGGTTTGAATCTTTTGTGCTTTGTTCAAATTTATAGCTGTCAGCTTCAGCTAGCTCGAGCGATGCATGAACTAGACAAGAGTCTAATTTCCTTTATTCATACGCACACACGCCTTGGTCAATATTGCTGACTTGAATCTTCCGTTCTTTGTTGATCTTCAAATCTTCAATGTTAATTAAATAGCCAGTAGAAGAAACACAACTTTCATCTTTCTTCTTCAATATGTGCAATGGCTGGTTGAACGATGCGTCCAGTAGAAGAGAAACTTGATTAGCTTTTTTTTTCATGTGCATAGCTTATTTGGTCAACGCTGTTGACTTGGTTGTACGTCTATGATATGGGAAAAAAAATGGAGGATACTCAAAATTTTTAAGCTGGTAACTTAATATGCATTTCGTGAATCCCATGCGAGCCATAGGGTGAAGGCACAAATTTTAAAATTTTTATATGCTAAATTATTAATATATCTTACATAGGCGCATTTTCTCGGCGCTGACGCTGCCGAGAAATCTTAGGCAGGGTGCACTATTTTTTCTATGCATTATTAAAAAAAAATACAGTATACATTGACTAATCTTAAAATAAATTTAGTAGAAATTTAAATAAATTTCATGGAACTTGATCGGTTTTCATTGAAATTATCTATATTTTGTAGAAATTTAACAAGATTTTATAGAAATTAACCGGATTTCATAGAAATTTAACTAGATTTTAAAAAATTTTGACTAGATTTTGTATAAATTTAACTGGATTTGTAGAAATTTAATCATATTTTAATTTCTATAAAATTCAATCAATTAATATGAAATTTGGTCAAATTTATGGAATATTTAGTCAATTTATATCAATTGATATGAAATTTAGTTAAATTTCTACTAAATCTAATCAATTTCTCCGAAATCTCATAAAATTCTACGAAATTCAGTTCATTTCTATGAAATCTGATTAATTTCTACGAAATATAATTAAATATCTATAAAATCTAATTATTTTTTTATAAAATCTGATCAATTTCTACACAATCCTATCAATTTCTACAAAATCCGATCAATATCTACTAAATCTCATCAATTTCTACGAAATTCGATCAAATTTCCACAAAATTCGACCAAATTTCTACGAAATCCAGTTAAATTTGTATGGAATTCGTTAAATTTCTACAAAATTTAATTAATTTCAACCAAATCTGCTTTAAGATTCGAACACTTAAAAAGAGAAAACATACCGCCTAAGATTTCTCGGCAGAGTCAGTGCCCAGAAAATGTGCCCTTACATTAGTTTTTAATTTAAGATTTATCAATAATAAATTAAGTTTATTAATAATAATTATAATTGATGGAAGATCCATCTATAATTTAGGATATAAAAATTTTAAGATTTGCATTGGTTTTAAAATTCGTGAAATGCAAATTATCGTTCTGAATTAAAAATTCTAAGCGGGGTATTATTTTTTTTTTAATAATTTAGCCTATAAAAATTTAGAGATTTGCGCCTCTATCACAAGTTTTAAAATTCATAAAATATAAATTCTAAGATAGTACCCGTCTAGAATTTTTTTTCTGTAATATGCGCGTGTTTGACTTCAGTCTCTTTGGTTTTTTTTCAAATTCATGGCACGTGGACCATCGACTATTCATTGCCAGCTATAGTGTGAAATTATAAAATACAATCAAATTTATATGTATTCGTAAAACCTTTATATTTATTTTTTAATTAGAAAATATAAGAAGTAAAAAAAAATGAGTCATTTAAACTTTTTAATTAAATATTAAAATACAATATAATGAAATTAAAAATATTTATTTTCTAATTAAAAAATATAAGAACTTTTATATTTATATGTCTTCGTATAACTTTTATATTTATTGTTTAATCAATAATTAATATAACTTTTTGAAATAAAATGGGAAAAAAAAATACTTAAGACACATTCGTAAACTTATCTCGACTTATATGAAAAAAAATTACAGGCAAAACAAGTCAAAATAGATTAAGAAAAATTAAAACCATTATTGATTTATTGTTCTCCAGTTTCCATGATACATTCATGCTAATTGCTCCCAGGAGGTGGGGATACCACGTAATTGTGGACTGGAGCCATCATTGGTGGGCGTGGGGGGGATCCACTTCTGAGCAACCTCCCTGCCGCGTGCAGTAATTAGTTTAACAGGCAAGTAATTATGCATATATAATCATTACTAACTGCACGACATTAATTGATAAATTAGCACCTGCATAGGCCACATGAAAGTGAGAAGACAGAAGCACGGCAACAACCACCATAGCCTTAAGAAGGATCTGATTGAAAGAGGAATTAGAGACCTTCATCATTTCTATTTCTATTTCTATTTTTTTTTTCTTTTTCTTCTTTCTTCTTCTTCGGTGGTGGTGATTTAATATTTGGGCTTTTGCAGGCGAAATATATAGAATGAGCGACCTATTAGAGAATCTAATCTGGAAGCTGACTTGGCCAACGTTATTGACTTGGTTGCCATGGTTGCCAAGCTTAATTTTACAACCGTGTCTTTTGAACTTTATAACTAGAGAAGAAGCCTAATTTCCTTTATTCATGCGCACACGTGCCTTGGTCAATATTGGGCCTTGAATCTTTTCTTCTTTGTTCATATTTATAACTATGGTCTTCAATATCTGGCTGGCTTTAGTGATTCATGAACTAGAGGAGAAGCTTGATATACGTTATTCATGTGCTCACTAAGGATAGCAACAGTGTCACATCTCGATCGGATTGGCTTAGAAACTGCGCTTATCCGTTGTCTTAGGGCCGTCCAGCGGAACACCGAAACGCGAACACTCTAAGGTTTCTAAAAATTCAAAACCCTAATTCCTCGCCCGAATTTTATCCTCAAAATATAATTCACTCCAAGAAATCCTAACCCTAATTAGAGAAATCCGAAAAATATCGGAACCTTAAATTAGAATTACCTCTGGTCAACCCTAATCTTGACCGATCAAAATTAAACAGTGCCGTTCACCGAACACGCGCTCCGCTCGAATTTCGGATTGCGCTGACGTCACGTCGTGGAAATCCGATTTGCCAAATTGATACCCAGTCAAAATCAATGTCGCCTCCTTCGAACGACGCCGCCTGCGTCGTCGTCTCCCTCGCCGAGCGCCGCCGCGCTCGAGCACTCGCTGGAGAAGAAAGCCACCGCGCTTCCGCTGCGTGTCGCCTCGTCCTCGACCCTCACCAGACGTCGTCGACGCTGCCGGAGAAGAGGAATCGACACCGACCAAAGAACAGGGGGAAAGAAGATCGAAGAAAGGCTTTCGACTTTTTATTTCCTCGGAAAGCTTACAGCTTCTTCACCGACCCCCGTCGGCACCCTCTTCCCCTCCCTCGCCGGCAGCCCTCTGGTTGCCGGTTACAATTCTCTCAAAGCCCTCACGCTTGCTACTCTCGTTCTTCTCACGCAGCTCGCTCACTCAACCTCTGTTGGTGTCGCCGTCCCTCTGGATGTGAAGAAGATGGTGGTAACGCTCTCTCTGTGCATCGGCCCTCCCTGGATCTCTTTATAGGCGGAAGCCACCGCTTCCTCACCTCTGCGCGTCCGCGTCCGCGGATGTCGCGCCGCCTCCACCCCTAACCGCGTCCGCCGCCCGCTTCATGCGCCGACGACCACGTCGCTCCCCATCTTCCGCAAGCGCCGACTCTGTCGTCCGCGTCCGAGGAGCTCGCGCCGCCGCCGTTGTCGAAGTCCGTTTCTCTCGGCGAGCTCGCGTCTGAGCTTCGTGGCGATGACGCGGATGAGAAACGGGTGCCGCTGCGTTCCAATTTGGGCGTTGACCCGAATTGGCACGTTGACTCGGGTTTTAGGGCTCCGCTGCCCCCTTTGCCGCTTGGTTTTGATTCATCCTCTAGCCCAGTGAGCTTTGGGCCGCACCGGATGAATCAGGGCCTGACAAACGGGGTGAAGTGAGGTAGGGCGGGGAGTGCCAACCCAAACCCCAACTCTCTAACTATATATCCGATCTTGCACCTGAACCAGCTAAGTTAAAAAAAATCTATTCCAAATCTGACCCCATCGAAAAATTATGTACTCGCGGAAAAATCTCACCGGAGTAATGCATGGGCATGGGAGATGGAAGCGGAGCACGGGTGGCACACTAACGGTATGGGTGGCGCACGGAGGGTGGAGGTGGGGCAGTGCAAGCAATGGGATTAGAGTTAGGGATTTATTTTTTAAATTAAAGATAAAATTATAATTTTACATGCAAGTAAGTTCAAGATGGATAGTAAAAATCTCACACCCAATTTCAATAAATTAGTTACGTATCACTTGAACACAACTCAACCCCTAATCAATTCAAGTTTTCTCCTATCAATTAGAGTAGGTTGAATCGGATCGAAACAAGAATGCATTTTTATGATGTCCCTACTCGAATTGTTAAAAGTTGTTGACTTGTCACGGTTGTTTGCATCACCTAAATTTTCGACTTATCAGTGTTGTTTACATGACTTATCATTTGTTGGAATAAAAAAATTTTAAATTAATATTAGCATTAAAGCTTTAGCTAACAAGCTTTTAAAAGCTTGAAAAATCTGATGGAAGATGCCTCTCCTCTCTTCTTCTATTCTTCTTCTCTATCTTTTTTTTAAAAAAAAATTTCTTAAATTTATAATATTTTTCTGCTTATTATCAAAAGAGTATTCAAATTAACTTCTCTATGTGGTACTAGTAAAAAAAAAGAGTACATAATTATATCCTTAAATATTTAATTTTAAATTAATTTATATGAGAGTTCGGATTTTTATTTAAGGATAAGCGTAATTTTATCTTTCTAATTTTCTAATTTATATTCTATTTTTATTTTTATTTAAATAAAATTCTATATAGAATTTTTGGACAAACAATCTTAGGCCGGTTTTGAACCGGAGACCTGGGAATTCACGTCCAAATTAGAGATGTTTAATAGTTTTGTTTAAAATTGCTGTGCATAATATGTAATTTAATAATTTCTATAATATTTAAAGAATATCAAGTACATCATGATGTCCTAATAAAAATAATGTACATATTATAATGTATATCATGAAAATTAATGTACATGCACATAATAATAATAATAATAATAATAATAATAATAATAATAATAATAATAATAATAATAATAATGTGGATAATAAATATAAGGTACATGATGATTACTTTAACAATATTTAAAATAATTCTCATAAAAAAATTTATTTATATACATAAAAAATTCTTTTAAAATAAAAATTAGCTTTAAAAAATAATTTAAAATAAGAAAAATTTAATAGAATTAACCTTGCTCTATGATAAGAGCAACTAAAAGCTAATTAATTATTTAGGTATAATTGCTACTTAATTCTTTTTGTAAATTCAAGAATTAAATATTTATTTGAACTAAAAGTAAAAGATTCAAAAATAAATAAAATTCTTAAGTAGACTTATGAAAAAAAAAAGAAAAAAAATAAAATAGTCATATTAAAATTAAACATAAGTTTATAAATGACTTTGACTAATAAAAATTGTAGCTCTTTTTTTTATAAACTAAGCACAATAGTGTTATTAGCTTGACCAAAGACTTGCCTAGGAATATTATCCTAGAAGTATAAATTGGTCTAAAAATAGGTCTCTTAATGGTGGGAAGTGTGAAGTCAACCTTTGTGATAGAGATCTATTGAAAAAGATTAAATGTGGTAATAATAAGCTGATTAATTGGCCAAAAATTATAAAATACTATGGTTTATAAAAAAATTTATGTGTTTAAGTTGATAATGTATGCTCTCATTCAGAATATATTTTGTGCTTTTTATTATAAAGATAAGGAAAACATTTTGAATTATTTAATTACCATAAGATAAGTCTCTGCGCTCATCACTTGTAGTGAACTTCCTATATGAGTGAGTCTATATACGGCTGCAATTGAAGACATGGATAATCCTTAGTAGCTCTCATGAAGATACACATGACCAAAAATGTACAACCCCATAATCGGACAAACTCTATATTGTGTGTGAATTTGTTAAAGTCTAGATCAAAATAAAGTACTTCAAGAATAGTTCGCTATCTTTCCTTTTAAATGAATATGTTTTTACTAGGTAAAAAATTTATTTTTATGTATACTTTACTAATGTATGATATAAGCATGAGTAACAAATTAATTCCACATAATCATTTTGATAATTTTAGTTATATTCATAATTTTTTTTTAATTTTGCATGAGATTGTTAGAATAAAAATAAAAAAATAATTAATGTTAACATTTAATTTAATGCTAACGTTACCGCTTTAGCTAACAAGCTTTTAAAATCTTGGTTGAGATTTTTTATCTTCTTTCTTTTTTTATTTATTTTCTCAAATTTATTATTTTTTGTTGCTGATTATTGAAAGGGTATCGAGATTTATTTTTCTACGGCCGTGTCCATGGGAGAAAAGTATTTAATTGTATATTTGGATATTCAATTCAGAATTAACTTGCACTAGAGCCTTAATTTTTACTTAAGTACAAGCTATAATACACCTAATAATTTTATCTTTTAAACTCTCTTTTAAATATAATTTACAAATTTATAATTTTATAATTTTTATTTTTATTTTTCATTTAAATAAAGAACAATATCATCTTCATCACGGTGATTTGCATGACTAGTTTACGTCACTAAATTATAATCTCCTACTTAGAATGTTAAATCACAAGTTTGCATCGTAAATTTGTCAAATTCAAAATCAGAGTGATTTAGTACCAATTGATACAGTGCGCTGTGTTAATTTTTAAAAAATCATATTAACTATTGTTTTGGCTTCAAATTACTTAATCAGTATAAATTCAAACTTTTTTTGAAAAAAAATTCAAAGTGAAAATAATAGATAGTAAATATAAAAAGAAGCGATGCGTTATACAAACACGTCCAAAAATAAAAAACATGACCCAAAAGTTAAATCTTGTTTTTTGCCCTATATATAATTAGGAATGTCTTCCTGGGTAGGGCCTAGGAGCGAATTCGATGACGGAAAATTCTGTCATAGCCTCTTTCAATATTATTATTACATGACCACCCTCCACAATTAACATCTCCAAGAGGACCTCTTCACAAGTTTTCTTTGAGTCTCTCACTTACGCATCGGTCACTTAAAGGTTCATAGGTGGACTTGGGTTGAAGTTTTGCTTCGGAGGACGCCTCGTTGGAGCTGGTGGCTTGAACCCAACTTTGTCACCCAACTTCCTCGACCCTGATCCACAGTACAGGCAGTCATTAATTAACAGGAATTAACAAGTAACTATAAGCAATCACTATGACTAACAGCAACTGAAATAGCACCTGCAAAGGCCAAATGAAACTGGGAAAACACCAACACAGCCATGACAAAGAGCAGCTTCAAGGCGGAACAAAGCTTCATTTTTCTTCTTCTTCAATGCGTGCTGTAGCTGGCTGAACGATTCATCCAGTCGAGGAGAAACTTGATTGGCTTTTATTCATGTGCATAGCTGATTTGGTCAACGTTGTTGACATGTTTGTACGTGTATTGTATGCGCATGTCTTTGACTTCAGTCTTCTGCTTTTTTCAAACTCATGGCACGTGGACCATCGACTATTTGTAAGAACTAAAAAAAACGAATTGGTTTAATTTGACTCAGTTTGGAATGAACCCATAGGGCGTCCCTCATGGAAGGTAGGTTTGACTTCATTGGCAACATGTGTTTACTAAGTCAACATCGTTAACGCATGCCATGAAATGGTCAAATGTAATTAATTACCAATGACGTGTCACAGGATGGACTTGTCAACCCGTTCTACTTGTCTTTAATTTCTTTTTAGCAAAGAAATGTCGTTATCTTTGAGATAATCAACATTAGAGCAACTCATAAAATAAGTACATATTGAAAACTATTTATAATTAAAATAAACTCCGAGGATTGAAATGTCTAGGTATATAGATAAGTTGTTGCAACCGGAGTAATAGTTGACTTATTTTTTTCTTCTACTTTATACTAAAATCTTTAATCATCACCAGTAGCTGGCCGGTAGGTCCAAGCCCGTCCATCGATCCAGCCCAGGAGTTCAACAGATCAACAATTCAAAGTTGGGCCGAGGAAGATCCTATCCGAGCCCATCGCCACGGCCAGCCGACTAGGGTAAACCAATTTTGTTTCTGTTATTATAATTTTCGAGGGTCCATATTATTTGTATCAGATATCATATTATTTATTTTTCTAGCTTGTATTTATTTCGATTTTATTAATATTCAGTTTATGCTATATAGACTGCCCTCCATCAACATAACAAAGAGGTTAAGCTCCCATTTTTTTTTTTTTTTAAAAAGACAAATTTACAGGAAAAAATAAATATAAGGACGAGTTATATATAACTGAACGATAGAAATCTAATACATTTTTTTTAATAAAAAAAATCACAATTCACATTCATGAACAGCTGCTCTCCGTCATCTTTGGCCAGGAGGAGGGAACAAATGCTTCACAGAACTCCCTGCTGGAGTTGGCGGGCTATATCCTGTCCTTAGAATCCTCCCTGCAATATTAGTTCATCAAGCTTGACATCAAAATTAAGAAAACTTCAAATTAAATCATTCGAGACAAATCAACCTCTAAAGTTAATTCTCTGCAGAATCTGATCAATCGAGCAGAACCTGCAGAGGCCAGATGAATCTGGGAGCACAGCAAGGCGGCAACAAGCGCAGCCATGAGGAACAACAATTTCATGGAAGAGGAAGAGGAAGAGGAAGAGGAAGACAGCCGCATCATCTTATGATTCTTTCACGTGACTGTATATCGTGGAGCTATGACAGTTCTCTCTGTCTATTTATAATTGCATTGCTGAATATATGCAAAGTCAGAGAGTAGCTGGCAAGAGTTTTCTGTCTCTTGCCAAAGGAAAGCTTGGAGCGTAAGGAAAACTACAATGAATGAGTTTGACCCTGGAGTTTGCTGACTTAACGAACGCTGTCATTGATTTCCTCCCAAATTGGAACCGGTGGAAATGGTGGTCAAAGTTTGACTTTAATGCAGAAGCTCTTCAATCAAAGTTCGACTGGACTAACAGGAAAGGACTGTTACGTACGGCTTATATAATACAGGGATCTACTTATAAAAAAAATAATTCAATGTTTCTTTTATAAAAATGCAGAGGCAAAAAAAAAAAGTAACAAAGTCATGAAAAGGACATAAACATGCAGGACTTTAATGACGTGAAGAATGACTGTGCTCCGTCTTATCTCAAAAAGGAAGGTGAAGCACATTGCTTGCCTATACCACTGTTTCCTCTGCTCTTTTGGTGGAACTTATGGCGATTAAATCCGCCCTCAGCTACCTTCGCTCACATCTGGATCCTGGAGTTTATCAAATTCTTTTGGAAACGGATTGTAACACTGCCATTTCCATTATTAATGGTCAAGAACAGCAGCTTAGTTTTGTCTATGGCGACTTGTTATCTGAGATCAGTTTTCTTTTTGAAGTTCTGAGTCATTGTCATCTTTTATTTGCTCCTAGGAAGGCCAATAGGCGGCCAACTGGCTTGCCCAATTAGCTTCTTTTACCTCCTCATCTTTTTGTTGGAACTGTAATTACCCTCCGGGCTTACGCTGTATTTTGGTCTCTGATAGAGACGCTTTTGAATGATATACTTTTCCCTTTTCAAAAAAGTCTTTAGTGATTACTTACCGCACCGGCGACGCGCAAATGCAGTTGAATTTTTGTTGAAGGACAATTTTCTGATTTAATAGTTTTGGGCATTGGTACAATCTTCACAATTCAAAGATCAATAATAATTTTGTTTTCCAGAACTATTTTTTTTCGTTTTTGTCACATTTAAAAACTTGAATCTCATCCCAGATTATGGATCCAAGTGCTCCCTTTGGGTCTTTTGTGCTTTGTTCATATTCAGATATCATCTTCAATGTTAAATACCAATACCTAGCATAAGCGATAGAGGTAAGCAAAAAGTATCGATACCGAAGTACCATATCGAATTTTTTAGTATTTCAATATTTCGGTTATTCAGGATTTCGGTATCGGTATCGGTACATAAAAATTAATTCGAAAAATTCTGAACTCTCAAAATTCCGATCGCAATTTCAGTACTTTGTGCCGATACCGGTATAAAAAAAATATAAGTTCGATACTTTGATACTGATTTTTCGATTGCACACCCCTACTAAGCGATATACAAACTAGATGAGAAGCTTGATTTGCTTTATTCACCCGCATAGTTGACTTAGTCAAAATTGTTAGCTTGTGATTGCTGTTAGCATGACCTAAACTCCGACGTGACTCTTTTGCATTTTTTTCATATTCATAGCTATCCTCAATATTAATTATAATTATAATATTCATATTGATTTGTTGGTTGTGGTTTAAATGGTTTAAATCACTTACACTTTGACTTAGCTATTCATGCTTTGTTCATATTCAATAGCTATCATCTTTATCTTGGTGTTTTGCCTAATTGGTATACAGTATGAAATTATAATTTCCTACTCAATTAGAATATTAAATCACATGCTAACACCATATAAATTAGAATATTATAATTATAACTTTTTTTATTTTTTTATATGAATAAGTAAATAACAAAGGTGAAATTTGATCGATCTTGTTATCGACAATAAAAATCTCTCGTAAAAAATCCTAATTGAAAATGACATATAGTAAATAACTAAAGGATATTATAAATAGCACCAGTGGTTATAAAAATGTCTTAAAATAAAACTTGACCCGCCAGTTGAATCTTATTTTTTTTTTTTTGCCAAAAACATAATTAGAAATATTTCTTTGGCAGGAAAATCTCAATTTTAGAGAGCAAAAAAAGAAAAAGAACATAAAAATACTTAGACTTACAGAAAGTACCGCAAAAACGCAATAAGATTAAACTTATATGATAAAAGGTACTTTTGTTAACGCTTCAAAGTTAAATAAATTAATTAAATCTTAAAATAAAAGAGATACAACACTAGAAAAAATAAATAAAATAAAGCTTAAAGACTAGGATTGTAACTGTCTATAAAATTCTAAATTATATTTTAAGATCATATTTTGAGAAATATAAAGAAGTCGGAATCGAGAATAAGTTTAAAAGTAGTAGAGTCGAAGGCAGAAATAAGTTTAAGAGTGGTACAGTAGAGTTAGATTTTTTAAATTTTATTCAAACGCAATATGATGAAGATAACAAATACAAGTACCTTAAATCCTTTTTCACCCTCAAAGTTACAATGTGTTTTAAGCATTTTACCCCCTCAAGTCTTATCATTTTGCAAACTAGTCTTTCACTACTTTGGTCGAATTTGGCCTTCATTTAAATTGTATCATGTGGATTGATGGTTAAATTTTAGCTTTGGCGCCCTTGCTAGCCATTTGCATGCTTACAAGCCTCATGCAAGCTTGTTAGAAATTAAGAAGCGTAGCAAGTGATAGCTTCTATAAACTACAATATAATAAATCACAACAACAAAAATAGAAAGGACAAAATATAATACTAATTTATTAGCTGCAGTACGCTTATATAAAAAATAAAATAGTTAATCTATTACTAAAAATAACTCACAACTTAATTTCAACCCTTATAATGCACATGACATAAAGTTGTGTTTACTATTTTTTAACACAAACACAAACACACATGCAGATATTAGTCGTGTTTACTATTTTTAACGAGCTCTTGTATTGACTAGTTTAGGAGATGAGTGGTTGAGTGTCCTTACTTTTGCATATGTGGCATTGAGTTGTCACCCATCTTTTTTTTTTATTTTACTTAGCCGTTTGGTCATGGCGGGTTAGTTTTCTTTAGCAACTTTGGGTGTGTTTGACTCAGTTTCTGCTTTTAACTTTTGCTGATTGAAGAAGCGCTTGTTGAAAAAATGCTGGCTGGAGAAGTTTAAGAGTGTTTGGGATGCGCAGCTTGTGAACTGCTTATGCTGTGCTGGTTGAAAAATGCTTATTAAAAAAATTTACTAAGATCAAAATTATATGATTAAAATTGTAGTTAATTATAATTAAAATATTTATTAAAAATATTATGAGTTATAATATTAAAAATTATTATTACACATAAGGGTTATTGAGTATAAGCAGATGGGGGGCCAGAGAAGCAGCTCTATTCCTGCTTCTTAGAGAAGCAGCTAATTATGGGTTGAAACAGAGAAGCTGAAGGGCCAAACACCTTAGCTTCTTGATTTCTGTTGGCTATAAAATTATAAGCAGGCCTAGAAGCTAGGCTAAACAGGGCCAAAGCTAGTTGACATGGCCAAATTGATAACGTGGCATTTGTGAGGTGGCACTTGTTGAGATTGCTTCGGGTGAAGAGATCACTGTCCAGTTATGCAGTGCAAGTAAATATGCATCCTAAGCTAATTCAATCCACTATATAAATTTATGAATAACCCTAAACTACCTAACAACATATGTAGATGCAATCATGCAACTATATATAGTCAAACATGTCGATGCAAATGAAAAGTGACAAAATAGTCTTAGACTTGGATTATCTTAGATGCGAAGGATCATGTGTGGTGGAGAGTTTGAATTGAGGTTTTACTTCCTGAGGCAACATGAGGCACAAACATATATATGCTCTACATGTTTTTTTCCTTCAAATATTAAGCTTTGTTCAGCAAAGTAAAATCATATATCAACAAATAAGGTTCTATCTAAATAACAAAAAGGAGATAGAGAGAACTGTTCAAAGATTTGCCTTGGGATATGTGCAGGCAGACATATTACTATTACATGACCCTTCATAATTAACATCTGCAAGGAGGAGCTCTTCACAAGTTTTTTTTTCTCTCTCACTTGAGCATCAGTAACTTACAGCTTGATGGGTGGGCTTGGGCTGACGTTATGCGTCGGAGGATGCATCGTTGGAGCTGGTGGGTTATACCCACCTCTGTCGCCCAACATCCTCCCTAATCATCAGTGCATGCAGTCATTAATTAGCAGGAATTAACAAGCAATTACAGGCAATCACTATGGCTAACAGAAACACTTGATGAATTCGTTAATTCTAATTAAAGTAGCACCTGCAAAGGCTAGATGAAACTGGGAAGACAGCAACACAGCCATGAGAATGAGCAGCTTCAAGGAGGAAGAAAGCTTCATATTCTTTCGTCTTCTTTTTTTCTAATATGACAATAGCTGGCCGGAGCTATCTATCCACTAGAGGGGAAACTTGATTTGCTTTATTCAGGAGCATTGTTGATATGGTCAACGTTGCTGACTTTGAGCTAGTCTTTGTCTTTAGTCTTCTGCCTTATTCCTATTCTTGGCGTGTCCATCAACTATTTTTTAGCAGCAATATGAACTTTACTTAAATTCCCAAGGTAGGTTAGCATACGTCAAACGAAAAAACGTTAATGGGTTTTATATGTTTTCATATATCACTTTTATTTTATTTTTTTATTAACTTGAACAAAAACAAATGAAACCTAAAATTTCTTATCAAATTTTAGTTCAAAATAATGAAGTTTTGGTTTGGGTTAAAATAATAATGCAGCATCGAATTCAGTTTCATTTGGTTTAGTTTGACTCAGTGTAGATTGAACCAAACGAACGTCCCTGTAATGTTAGGTGGAGTTTGACTCAATTAGCAATTTGTGTTTACTAAGTCAACATGGTTAACATGAGCGCATGCGGTGAAATGGTCAAATGTAATTGATTACCAATTGCTTGTCACAAATATGGGCAAGTTTAATTTAAAACATGCGTACGTACATGGATTTGTCAACCCGTTCTCCTTGTCCTTAATTTCTTTTTGAGCCATGAAACGTCATCTTTGAGAGAATCAACATTACAAAAACTCATAAACTATGTAGGCGTTTTTTTTTAATATTTGGCGTTTTGATCTTACAATATCTTACCCAACCTTTTTGTTTAATTCCAATCAAAAATATTATTGATAAAAGTTTACTTTATGAGAATAAGACAGACTTAGTCAATCATCCTATATTTATAATTAGTATAAACCCCAAGGTTTGAAATGTGTAGAGCTATAGAAAAAAGGGTAAATTTTTTAAGCGGGTAGCGGGGTACTCCCATCTCATTATCCAATCACATTAGGATTTATGCAGGCACAAATCTCAATATGAGTTTACGGTTAGATCAGATACCCGCTTAAGTGTTTTTTTAATAGAAAAAATAATAAAAATTTATTACAAGAGGACTAATAATTGACTTAATTTTTTTCTACTACTTTATACTAAAATATTCGAAATGTAATATCGTAGTAGTTTCTGTCTGATCGATGTAAAAAATTGTAAGACTACTCTAAAAAGCAATTCTTTTATATATTGAAGATCAAATTATAGTTTATCCACTTTTATTTTTTTTAATATTTTGGAAGCAATTAATCTCATCTTTTGAAATTTCTTTTATAAAGTTTCTCATTGTGAAGAGGTTAATATTGTTGATGCTACATATATACAGTAAATTTACTAATATTTATATATACAGTAAATTTGATTGCGTAGATAAATATAAGAAAAAAGGTATCATCAAATTCCAACAATTCCTCAGAAAGCCACGTCACGTCCTGAGACTAAACATGAATCCCCTTTCTTTGTCAAGAGAACTAAAGCTTCCTTTATTACATAAAAGCAGAGGTAAAACTCCCATTTTACAGGAAAAAAAATAAATACAAGGACCTGTTACTGCCAATGATATATAACTGAACGATTGAAAACTAGCACAACTTTCGCAGAACATGACTTCACCTCCCAGGAGGAGGAAGGTAATTTTTCACAGGACCCCCTACTGGAGTTGGCGGGTTATATCCAGTCTTTCCACCCAGCATCCTCCCTGCAAAAAACATCAAAATTAAGAAAACTTCAAATCAAAACGTTCGAGACAGATCAATTTCTTCAGTTAATTCTCTGCAGAATCAGATCAATCGACCACAACCTGCAGTGGCCAGATGAAACTGGGAGCACAGCAAGACAGCTGCAAGCGCAGCCAAGAGGAACAGCAATTTAATGGAAGAGGAAGAAGACTGCCGCATCATCTTGCGATCCGTTCGTGTGACAGTGTCGTTCAACTATGAGAGTTGTGTGTGTCTATTTATACTTAGGTCGCCGAACATGTTCAAAGTCAGAGAGCTGTAGTTGTTGGGTTCTTTCCTACTGTCGCGGTGTCGCCAATGTAGCATGGATATGGTTTGTTTAATCATTAGTAAATATTTCTTGTTGCTATCTTATCCGTCTAGTCTGGAGTCTTCTGCCTCTTGCCTCGGGGAAACTTGGAGCCTAAGGAATACTTCAACAAATGAATTTGACCGTCGAGTTTGCTGACTCTTAATTAACGCAGTCGTTGAATTCCTCTTACATGTGTTGGCCAGCTACGTTGTTTGACTCAATTGTACGAGCTCTTGACAACCAGGACTAAATAACACGAACGGGCGATGTTAGGTACGGCTCATACATTACAGGGATCTGTTTACATAAAAAAAAAAAAAATCAAGGTCTTGTTTTATAAAATTGCAAAGGCAGAAACTGAAAGTAACCAGGTCACGAGTCATGAAAACGACATAAACATGCAGGAATATCACCGAACGTGAAAAACGAAGGCGCTGCCGTCTTATCTCAAAAAGGATGGTGACACTGAAACCACGCTATTTTAATAGCCCTATCTGTGTTCTCTCACGCGGAAGATTTTAACGTTTCGTGTTCAATTTATAACGTTTTATATGTTATAGTTATTTAAAAAAAAAAGAAAAAAGAAAAAGCGAAGGAAGTCGTTGAGCTGGGAAGACAAAAGTATCTAATGCCTTCGCCGTTAAGCAAGTAAACGGACGTTAGATCCTTTGCTTTGCTTCAGAGTCATCCATCCTTTGCACCCTTACGCACGTCTGCCTTCTAAGAGAAAGTAAATAGAAATAATAATATTATCAATTATTAAAATAAAAAGCGAAAAAGAAGAATGGGAAAAAAGTATGAATAAAAAGACAGTCGCAACAAAAAGGAAGCGCTACGTTACGTTCAGAAACAGTAACAATGATGCGTTACTCATTAATTTTCATAATGCTTCTATTAATAATTTATTTCTGTTACGTGGCTACTAAAACTTATCCTAACCACCAATTCACGGACACGCAGATTATGATTCTGTAACGGCCGCCAGTTTCTCGGACCCACTGGCGAGAAAAATTCCAAGGCCCTAAGTAGGCAACATTCTAACCGAATATATAAATTTTAAAGCAATACAAATATAACTTTTACAATAAGATTCTTAATTTTTTTTTAAAATGTGAGCTCTCTCATTTTTTTTGAAAAATATTTTTTCCATTTATGCTCAACTCAACTATGAGTTATTTATTAATTAAGTCAGTATAACCTAACCGGACATGATTCATTTATAAAATTTGAATCAGGGTGTTCACAATTTAATTATCGAAATCATAAGAGTTTTTTTGTAAAATTAAACAAACTTATTTATGAACTCACAGCACCAGTTAACAAAATTTTCGATATAATCAACCATAGATTAAGATTATTGGTTAACCAAGTGACAAAACCTTAATAGATTAACAAGTGAAAAATCACTAAATTAGACATCAAGCATAAGTCAATCAGTGCTCATTCACTCACTCAGTCGCTCAGTATCAACTCACCTAGGCACCCAACAAGGTAGTGATCATCAGCGATTTCAACACTAAATAAAATATTATTATAATAAATATGAGTAATGATTATTAAACTAAATACTATTTCATACTTAATTATTTATGTATCAACTATAAAGTAATTAGTAATTAACTATCAACTAATCTTAATCTAAACTCTCAACACTAACAATAGCAGGAAGCACCTTATTAAATATTAATAACTAATAAAATAAAATATTAATTATTAAATTATTCATGAGTGGTTCAACAGAGCTCAACCCGACTCTTAAACTAATTCTCAAGAATAGATCAAAACATAAAATTTTATTTGCTAACCATAGTTTCGAGGGTTTTTTAATTTAGTTTATAAATACATAAATAAATGATATATATGTAATATATTAAAATAAATATTTTAAATTTTGAAATTATATTTAGTAGGTATTGTAAGTTAAAATATAATATGTATAATATAAATGGATTAAACATATTGTCCGAATTATACCCTAAATATGATTATACCCTATTCAAAACCTAACTTCATATCTTATCAAGTTGGATTGGTAGTTCAGATCAATTTTTCTCGTGCTGTAATGCAAGCTATGTTATAATTTTTTTTTTTAAAAAAAAAACAAATTTCTCATCTTCTTAAACGAAAAAAAGTAAAAAGTATAAATATACAGATCTAAGCTCGATGGAGCCACTGGCCAGTCAGAATTGGTAAGCGGATAGGATCATAGGATTCTTGTCGCCAAAATAAAGATTCAAAAGTCGGGCCAGAGTTGGGGAATAGCTTATGGTCCAAAAGAATCCACGTGTCGCCTTCACCTATCTGCTCTCAGACTAAAGATCGAGGATTTTTCAACCGTCCGATGGAGATCGTAGGGCCACGAATGAATTAGTCCGTACTGCGGTTACGGGCATCCTAGAATCGCAGCCGACACCTGACAGCCACTTCATGATGCGTAACGGTGACTTAACGTTGCGTTGCGCCGTCTTCTCCGACCGTTATCTGATATAAAAGTTCCAAAACCGCTCCGCTGGGGAGGAAAAGCATAGAAACCAGCGGTGGTGGGATGGCGGCACCGGAGTCTGGGAGCGCCTGCGAGGAAGTCAGAGAAGCAGAGGAGGTGGCGGAGATCATGCGTCAGATCCGGTCGGAGGACGAGGTGTGCTGGATCGCGGCGGCAAGGGAGATCCGGCGGTTGACAAAGACGTCGGCCAGACACCGGCGGCAGCTCACCGGCGCTGTTAACCCTCTCGTCTCCATGCTCCGCTCGCCAATCTCGGGCTCCAGTGAAGCTGCTATTCTTGCCCTCGTGAATCTAGCCGTCAAGGATGAAAGGTTCCAAGTTTGATCCTTAAATCGTGTAGAGTTATTTTTCTGCTGGGGTTTCACTTTGTAATTAAGTTTTGTTCTAATTACAAAGGTGGATACCTGTTCTTGTTTCACTTGCATGATTTCTTTTCTCTTTCTTCTCTTCTTCTCCTTGGTTTTTTTCCCTATCTTAGCAGCCACCGGTTTCTTTTTAGTGCGGAATTTTGTATCTACTTCAATGTCTTTGGTTGATGTGAGCGAAAACTCCGAAATTTGTTCGTACTCTTTGTTGGTTGCCTGCTTTATTTTATTATTTTTGAAAAAAAGTGTTAGTGTTCTTTTGTTGAAATTGAGTGGTGGATCCGTGTCTTCCCTTTGATTCTTGCAATTTGGTGGAAGAATTTGTTGTCTAATATTTAGGTTGGTTTTGCTGATCTGATTAGATCTTCTAACACTATGTGAATTGTGGTAACGTTGGTGAATTGAGAAGAGATCAACTTGAACACTTCTTAGTGGATGAATGTAGACTTCAACGCAACGGTTCACTAGTCTTGCCCAATTGCAGTAGTAGGTTGGGGATTAATCTTCTAGTTATGGTAGACTTTTGTCCTTATGCTTGGGAGTTAGGTCATTGACCTAAGCTTTTGTATCATTAGTCTGATGATTTTTTTCTTTCCGCACAACTCAATGAAATAATGAAGGGCCTACAAGTGTTTCCCTCCAAAACACCCTCTATCATTTTCTAGATAACAAATAGTTGACGATGTTGGATACCTATCGGTTGTTTACTTTATTTGATATTGTTGGATATTAACTGTTTATTTCTTCGGCCTCCTTGATAAACTTTCTCAAACTTGTGCCCTTACAGATGCTCAAAGGTTGATCTAGTTGGAACAACAGGACATCACTACACATCAGCACTGATATTCATAATGCACAAATACTCATTTGATAAACTTTCACAATCGTTGCAGATGCCCTTACATATCGGTTCTATAATAGTTCCAAAATCTCTCGCTCCTACCATTATATTCATAATGCACTTTCATCGTCTCTCTTCTTAACTACTATGTACTTCAAATCAAGACAAAAACATAAGACATGAATTGTTTGTGTTTATTACCCCCAAATTTGCTGGTTTTTATCTTAAAGGTCTGTTTCTTTGGAGAGAATTCACACTGGGAGAAGAAAAAATATAATGAATCTGATATAAATCATTGTATTTTTTTTCCCCTACGTTGATTCTCTCTAAAGAAACAGGTAGTAAATCTCCATCTGGGCATGTGTGCGCCTTCAACAACTTAAACTAACGTGATGAATGCAAACTACGTTTTTGTTAGATTTCTGCACTAATTTTAGTTTGTATTATTGTTTGCAGAAATAAGATCAAGATAGTGGAAGCTGGTGCGCTCGAGCCACTGATTCACTTGTTGCAAGCAGGTAATTCAAGTTTGCAAGAGTATGCCACTGCAGCTCTCCTTACCCTCTCTGCATCCTCTATTAACAAGCCTAAAATCAGTTCCTCCGATGCCATCCCCCTCCTCGTCAAAATCATTAGTGACGGAAATCCACAAGCTAAAATTGATGCAGTCATGGCACTACACAATCTTCTAACAATCCAAGAAAACATACATGTGATCCTACCACTCCAACCTATTCCCCCTCTGATAAATTTGCTAAAGACTTGCAAGAAGTCGTCCAAAACAGCTGAAAAGTGCAGTGCCCTCTTGGAGTCATTGGTGAACTTTGAGGAAGGGAGGACTTCTTTGACTTCTGCTGAAGGTGGAATCCTAACGGTCGTCCAAGTGCTTGAGGAAGGTTCTCTTCGAAGTCGAGAGCATGCTGTAGGAACCCTTGTAACAATTTGTGAGAGCGATCACTGTAGATATCGGGAAGTTATCCTCAAAGAAGGCGTCATTCCTGGTCTTCTTGAGCTTACCATTCAGGGAACGCCAAAGTCTCAAGTTAAAGCTCATTTGCTTCTTCAGCTCCTGAGAAGCTCTCGTGACCAAAGGACTGCGTTGCAAGCCGACACACTCGATAGCATTGTCTGTAACATAGTCTCCAGCATTGACGGGGATGACCAGGTTGGGAAGGCAAAGAAGATGTTGGCTGATATGATTCAAGTCAGCATGGAGCAGAGCTTGAAGCACCTGCAGCAAAGGGCTTTTGTGATGAGGAATAAATGATTTTTCTTCAAATTGTTCTATTTTATCCATTGTTTTCCTTAATGGTGCGAGCTTGATTTTCCTAGGCTGTAAATGACATGGACTTACTATGCCAGTCCAGGCCGCCGTTGGTATCAGGTGACTGGTGAATTGTTGATAATATATTTTACATATGCTATCTTCCTATATTTGTGTTTTCATTATAATGTTGGTTAGCAGGATGGAAACTAAGCTTGCTCTGTAAAAGATCAGCTTCTTGTGCTAGTTTCACTTGTTTTCACTTTCAATGCATCATAAGGAGAAATCCGAGCGTTTCTCATATTGCCGGCAGCTGAAATTGTTAGGAATATGACAATAATTAATCATTATATTAATTAGCTACCCGTTGCTGGCTGTAAATAAGGTTCTTATGTGCAGAGTACTCAAAATATTTGAACTGTGCACTTTAGAACCGTATTCCTTTCATCGTTAGTGTTGTATTCTCCCCAAAGGTTATCCTTCAGCTTTATTAACTTATCTCGATTCCTCTACAATGTGTGTGAGAGAGCCCATCAGTAATGTGGTCTATCAAACAATACGACCATATGTGTTATTATTATTATTATTACTATTATTAGTATTATTATTATTATCATTATCCATATCAAGTGACACACTTGTTCACTTCTGCTGCTTAGATGACGGACAATCTGTCGTCTCGATAACTGGTAGATGTGTCGATCCGCTTTAATTAACCCGTCATTTTCGAACTAATTAAAGCTAATTAATGCATGCATGCACGGTTTATTTGACAGCGGATGCTCATGCGACACTAACCATCGTTCCTGTCAAAAATTAAGTAATCAAGAGATCGTCAAACGCTGCCCTTCTCAAATCTTGTGCTTCCTCTTAATTTAGTATTTGCAATATCTTGTCCTGACGAGAGCAGCAAGATGGAACAAGACATCACAGTCGATCACTCCGCCTCCGACTTCTGCTCGGCAGTCGTCGTGAACACTTGTCAGAAGGTTTACACCAAAATCATTTCATAGCTTCGATGTTCATTCTGTCAATTAATGGTGTGGTACGTAATTTTTGGTGACGCCAATTGATCATTCACTGGACGCAATCAATTGCAGCTGCTAGCGGAGGTCATAGGCACGTTCTTCGTGGTGTTCGCCGGTTGCGGCTCGGTGGTGGTGAACAAGATGTACGGATCCGTCACCTTTCCCGGGATCGCCGTCGCCTGGGGTTTGGTCGTCATGGTGATGGTCTACTCAGTCGGGCACATCTCCGGCGCCCATTTTAATCCCGCCGTCACTATCACTTTCGCCATCCTCAAGCAGTTCCCCTGGAAGCAGGTCGTCGTCTTCTGCCACTAATTTTTATACTGTTCAGAAATCAAAACTGAACACGAAGAATTGTTCTTTCTGTATTGTTGCAGCTGCCTCTGTATATTGCGGCTCAGGTATTGGGATCGATTCTAGCGAGCGCCGCCTTGTACTTGTTGTTCAACCCGAGGGCTGAGCACTTCTTCGGCACCACCCCTGTTGGGTCGGCCGTGCAGTCCTTCATTCTCGAGATCATCATCTCTTTCCTGCTGATGTTCGTCATTTCCGGCGTCGCAACCGACACCAGAGCTGTGCGTTTCTTTCTTTCTTGTTAATTAATTTCTTCGATGCGGCATGCATGTATATCTTAATCCATGCTCGATTACCTGATGCGTCGCAGATAGGGGAGCTCGCAGGGATCGCAGTCGGATCCACCATTCTGCTAAACGTGCTTCTTGCTGGGTACGCTCCGGATTTACTGCAGCTTTCGATCATAAATTATACATTTATGTTAAAGAAAAAAAAAAACCACATGTGTTTTCGTACGTACGAATTAATGTCACAGGCCGGTCTCCGGAGCGTCGATGAATCCAGCGAGGAGCATCGGACCGGCCATTATAATGAAGAACTTCAGGGCCATCTGGGCGTACATGTTGGGGCCGGTGATCGGAACCCTCGCCGGAGGTTTCACGTACAATCTTGTCAGGTACACAGATAAGCCCCTCCGGCAGATCACCAAGAGCAGTTCCTTTCTCAGGAGCATAACGCGAGAGCGCAACAGGGAAACGCAGTATGAAAATAATTCTGACTGTCAACTATCCCAATGTTAAATACAATAAATATTGTTACTGGTAGATACTTGATGACGATAATGTACATACGAAGGATCGAATATTTAGTAATGATATCAGAATAAATCAATCCATGGGATAAGATTATAGCCAAGAAAGCAAGTAAATCCACTAGTTGACTCTTGATTTTAAAAAAATTCTACCAAATCAACATCATTGTAAATGTTGAATAGTAGGAGCGTTGACAATGTATCATTGAAAGCTGCACTTGGTTGCTATTGAAATAATTTAGTAACAATACAAGTCTTATGCCTTTCAATAGTGCCCTGTGAGCTTAAATTCATGGAGGAAACAGAATAGGAACTCTGAGAAAATGTGGCCACGATGCACGGAATTGTCCGAAAATTTTGTGCGGAAAGTCACAAGAGCGTCCAAAAATTTGTCGGCGATCATCGGGGAAGAACGCGCGGATGAGGATTTGCACGGAAACGACGCTGATCGCAGCGCAGGGCAGCGGTGCGGTGCGATCAGCGGAGCATCAGGCGAACAGGCAGTGGTTGCTGTGGATGGCTTTCGCATCTGCTCATAGATGTAAGTTCAATGCATTTGAGGTTTGTGAGATTCAAAATTCATGCATAAATCCAATGGAATCACAACCCTAACAAGAAGAACAACAACAGTCCACCGGCCACGTACACCTTACTCGGCAAGCCCCCGATTGGAGATAAAAAAAAGAAAGCCATGAAGTGTTACATTATGAATTAATGTCTCTTCACAAAATCATCAAAAAAAATAATTATAAAAAAGAATCATCTCAAAATTATAAACTAAATTAAGTTAGAAAATCATAGAGATAAATATAAAATTTGACCATGATGATCAAATGATAAGTAACTTACAACTCATAATTACAAAATTTTAAACCCAATAAAAAAACCCTATCTATTTTCTTTTCACTATTTACGGCCACCACATTCTCGTGAATTTTTTCTTCATTTAAAAATATAGATGTATGATGCAAAGTCATCTAACATACAAAGTATTCCTACATAAATTTTTGAGTTATAGAGGATTTGTAAAGCTTCTATTTTCTAATATTCCATAATTCTCATAATTTTTGTTCATTTGAAAACATAGATATAGAGGGTTCATTAAGCATTTATATAGTTTAACATTAAGTTCTCTTTCAATGATAACTTGAGCATAAATATTTGGAACTTAACAAAGCTTATAGCCCAAGTATAAATATTAGGTTGGGCTTGAGTAAAAAGAAAACGAGCATAAATTTCACTTAACTATATATTATTATAAATTCATTAAAAGTAAATGAATTATATGTAGTATTAACGGTAATGGTTTAATATAATTTTCTAAATTATAAATGTAATACAGAACGTGGCTTAAAAGTATATAAATTATATGTAGTATTATAATTCGCCACCATACTGCTCGCTCCTAGCTACCTCATCGCTCATTGTTCATTGTCTGCCATTGTTGTTGACGTCCATTGGAGCGATGCATGTTTTCTTTCTTTGTAAAAAAAAAATAAGAAAAGAGAAACAAAAATAAATATATATTTTTATTTTTTTTTCTATTCTCTTTTTCTTTCTTAAAAAAAACATAGTCTTAGTTTTGATTATATTTTAGATATTATGATGTTATTTGTAAATTGTTGCATTAGTTCCCACCAATATTTTATTTTCTAAAACAATAAGAAAATTTTTAAAAAGCAGTGCTTTTTTGGATCAATTTATCTTAAGGGCACTTTCTGAAACTATTTATATGGAAAATTGACAA
Organism: Costus lasius; assembly: GCA_027563935.2. NCBI lineage: Eukaryota > Viridiplantae > Streptophyta > Magnoliopsida > Zingiberales > Costaceae > Costus > Costus lasius. The sequence continues at coordinate 122,946,946 of CM050446.2, forward strand.
GCTTGCTTTAAAGATATATAGTTAATCGAAAACCAATTAGATTCAGACTATTGAGGTGGATGGCGTGAATTAACATAAGCTTAATGCATCACGTATGAATGAGAGAAGTAATTCAAACTATGAACGGGATGAGATTTTATTTTATTTTTCTTAAAAAAATGGAAATTGCGTGAGAAGATCAGTTTTGTAATTAACTAATTAACAGAGTTAATAAATCACGGCAGGCCAGCGAGCAGAATCTAATCAGTAGAAATCTGCAGCCATGCATGGCGAATATAAATACACAGCGTGTGGAACTATCACACTCTGAGAGAATCTGAAGGAGCTTTTGACAAAGCCGTAAAGGGACAGCGGAATATATTCAGAGCACTACTTGTTGGATTTGAAGCCTATCCCTATCCTTTGAGGGCCGCTCCTTTTGCTCTGCATCATGTCGAACGTAGGGCCCTTCTGGTAGGCGAATCCTTGCTTTTTTTTTCCTGCATGCCCATATCAGATATTCCTGCTATTTAGCTGGACTTCAGATAATTATTGAGAGCCATCGCTCGCGAGTGCGTCGTATAATAATCTGATGAAGAAGAAGTGATCAGAAGGCAAGGGAGAGGAGAGCAGGTAGAGATGGGTTGCTTCCCCGTGGGGAAGATGGTGTCCAAGGCACTCAGGAAATGCAAAGGTATTGCTTGGTTTTCATTCTTGGTTAAGAGATTTCGTTTGTTTATCTGTCATCTGCACGAAAAGTAATTCTATGAGCCTTATGTATACTTTTTTTATCAACTCAGATTTCTAAATTAAGCTGCAAGTTAAGTTACATAATAAATATATTAATTATCAACAAGAAGGTTCTAAGATAAATCTTCCTAATTATTAGAAACTAGCGGTTTTTTCCTTTCTCACTCCATGATTTTGTGAAAGTTTCATTTGGAGTAGACATTAGTATAACATATCTTTTCAAATACTAATTTATGATGTTTCTAAGTTATGTCAATCAAAAGATGAAATACATAGTCATTTTTTTCAAAAAAAAGAAAAAAAAAAAGTAGTTGTTTCATGAACATATGTATTCATGGTAGTTCGATATTATTCAATTATTATTAATAATACTGATAATGCATGCTTCTCTGCCAATTATGTCATAATTCTTGTTTATATTTTTGACTTATATTGGCTTCATGCTAGGAAGGAGAAGGCACAGCATAGGCACCAGAATGGTTTACTCATCACCACCAAGATACTCTTATGCTAGATCAATGGCAAAGCATGGCACCTTCAATGTGGACACGCCTATGGTTATTACGCCACCGGAACCCACCCAAGTGGTTCCCCCAATCTCAAGGTACCATCCTGAGGCAGCGGTCTCTCCGTCGACCCAGGCTGAGATGATCCAACCCAAGGAACAGTGTCGGGTCCGATTCGCCCCGGGATCTGACTACCCCAGTGAGCCAGTAAATGCCACCAGGGTTAGACCAACGCAAGTCAGATTCGCAGCTGAGGCAGATCATCACGACAATTTCCCTCACCCGAGCCAAAAAGAACAAGCCCGTTTGCGGTCTAATTTCGAAATGAATGCTGCTGGTCCGAACCAAAATGAACCGGCTACAATGCACACCGGCCTTGATGGGTACCGTTACATGACATCACCTCTTCCGAGGTGGGATGAGGGCGAAAGGAGAAGGGAGTATTTTGGCAGTGAGTACCATTCTTACCCTACACCTGTCCGTGAAGGGATTTACCGAATCGCCACCGATCCAAACCGCCTGACGACCATATTTAGCGAGGAGAATCCAAATGCTTGCAGCATCGCTTGAGTGGAAGGCAGAGACTGGGTGTATAGCTCTAGGTGGTGGAAGTTCTGCAAGGCATCTTTGGAATTCTTTCCAGTTTTCTTTGGCCCACGAGAATCTGATGCTCTCCAGAAGATGGACTTGGAATAGCTCGCACAAAGGATACACCTAATCCTTGCGTGTTCACTTTCTGTGAATACTAGAATCTCCTTCAGGATTATGCACACCCAAGTAAACATAATAACTTCTTGAATGCAAAATGCAAGTATACTAATGCTTGGCTTGTCAAGCTTTTCTACTGTGTTTTCCGTAATACCATGTACTTAAAAAAGTGTTGATAATATGCTCGATGCTTTACAAATCATTCAGTCCTATACATATGAATTAGTGTAGGCACAGACAAAATCGTGAAGTTAAAGCTTTCAACCTCCTTTCCAAGAATATATTCCATTTCATAGAAAAACTAAGAAAAGATTTCTGCAAACATATATTACAGAAAGAAAAAGATCTGGAAATGTATTCACGCCTTTCTAATTTGTTTCATACAATGCCATGTGTTCTAGTGTTGAGACGGCTGCTCGATGGACAAATCGTTCAATCAATATACGGATTAGGGTAAGCACAGTAGAAATCATAAACAATTAGTTTTCAAGAATAGTCTCCATGTAAAGAAAAAATAAACAAAGGTTTCTGTACTGGTAAAGAAAAACCAGGGGATATCTACAGTTTAAACAGGCTCGAAATTCAATCAAAACAAATGGTGAATGGTATCAAATTTTACAGAATAGAACAATCATGACATAATCTGGGAAAAGTAACTGCATAAAATGATCTTCTCATCTTTCTTCTTACCAAGAACTTCTTTCCTGTATATGGACATGGTAAAAAGTTACTTTTCTCCATCCAGATTTGTGCAAGTAAAAGCGTGACGCATATACATGTACTACGAATAATAATATCCGAACTTTACAAAACATGTAAGAATTCCAGCTAATAACAATTAATCCCAACTAGCAATTCCGAATAATCCAATCCATAAATTTGCTGATGTGGCTTGTTGGAATGGACACATGCCACGTGGGCTATTTGATTAGCATGCTATGTCAACCATGAGCATTTGCGTGGGAAAAAAGAATGAAATGAGGAGCCCTACATGAAGATCATGACTTCGAGGACAAGTTGACGAGAATTTTGAGAAACAAATGTTGAATTATAAGTGCAAGGAGGATTTGCCCATAAGATGTGCTGGTCACATAGTCCATATGGCAAATCATATTCACAATGATGGGCCAAGCTACCTAACAAGGTATCAACCGAAACAGTGGGCTGGTCATACTGGTCAAAAAATAAAAAAGCTTATGTAGTTTTTGCAGTTTAATGATCGGCTGGCCATATTCATTACACCAAAGTTCATGCAACATTTTGGCAACTAACCAAAGAAAGAAATGCACCAAGATCATACCAGGGTGGATGTATACATACAAAGCTACCAACTTCGAGCTCCACGCTACCACAAACTCTTGAACTGAAAATGATTGTCCTTAGATTTTCCACATCATCCGCGGATATCTGAAAGTCATTTTCACATGGTCTCTACAAAAAAGCAAACATGAGTTCACATAATACTATGGCATCAATGTCATGCACAGCATCCTTTTCCTGGACGAACAGTACAGTGGTTCTTGATTATAATCACAAAAAGGAAATCTGCACGTTCAAATACAAAAGGAGCCACACAAAGTAGTGTGAAGCTTATTCAGAAGACTAAGATTTGATAGAAGCTAGACTTGGCTTTGAGTAACTAAAATGGATACTTCTCAAAAAGGAACAAGAAGCAAACCTTGGTGCTTTCAGCAAGCAAGCAATGGCAAACTATCAGCTTTGCTTCCAAATGTCTTGATAATATTCGCACCATGATACACCTTAAATCATCTGAAAAGGATTCATATCTTTTACAACTTGATACTACTGCATAAAATACAGGTTTTGATAGAAGAAAAACGGATTCAGTTTGGAAAAGGCTAATTATAGATATTCTCGTCCTTGAATAAGCTAATGAATCAGACGAAGTCTCAGTGGTGAAACTAATTGAACATTTCATTTACTTGCAGAGCTTTGTCCCGTCTGTGATTGCTTTAGAAATACCACATGTCTTTCTCTTTCAATCTGCATAACTTGCTGCAACCTCCCATAATAATTGGCTCTGAAAAACATTGCATGAACTAGGACAATGACTCCAAATTTGTGTTTTTCATTTGTTGAATTTTAACCAAACATAAGCACATGAATTACATAGGTTGCTAACCCTGTATTTTTACTTTTCAGTAGTGAAGGGCTTCCTTCAATAGATGTTTTGAAATTTTCCAGAAATAGATCTCCTAGTGTTTGCCGTTTCATCTTTTCCATTGGAAAACTCAAGTGGTTTTGATTGCACTCCTGGGTAGGAAAGAAAATTAGTAACAACAATAAAATCTTAACAAATTGTCTCTGTAGCAATGTACCTCATGGTCCTCATCCCCACTAGATGTTTCAGATCCAACAAACTCAAGGGGATCATCATTATCGAGAATTCTAGAACCCAGGCGAGGAGCACTTTTCTTCCCGGGATAGTATGCCTTTCTTTCTTTTGATCTAGCATCCTTCAGTAACTTCTGGGTAAAAACCAGATTTCAGAATTAGGATAAGATTATGTCAGGCAATCAAGGCATGAGAATGATGCAGACCAAGTCTGGAGGCTCAGTAGTTTGCCCGTGTTTCCCCTCCAAATCTTCCAATAATTCAGCCATTGAAGGCAATGGACAGATAAATTCATGAGAAACTAACTTGGCTGGCAGTTCTTGGTTATCTTCTTCAAGGTATGTTAAAAGCCCAATTTTAGGATCGCCTGTTCTATCATCAATATAGTAATGATCTTCAAAACTCTCAGATAACTCCACACAAGTCTTTTCATTTTTGTCCATTTTGCAAGATGAGGGTAGTTTCTGTGAGCGTAATTGAGTGCGAATGGAAAACTTGGGCTTGGTTCTGCTTCTACTACCTATAATGAAGTCATTGTTTGCTCACAGCTGCATAAGGAAAAAAAGTACACTAAAGCAACTAATAAATTTTGTACATTATGCCGCATTAATCAGATTGCAGTCAACAGTATGTAGTTCCTAAAGCCTGAATAAAAATGTCACACTAGTATACCTGTTTGTAGCTATCTAAGGTGAGTTGTCAGTAGGAACTCAATAATAAACTAACCAATATTAAAGAGGGTTCTTGAATGAATCTCCAAGGAAATCTAGAAATGCATTTAACACATTGAGAGTTTCAAGGATTAAAGGACCAAACAAGGTTCACATGCTCTTAGCAAGAAACTCAAATGCATTGCCATATTGTAGTATGAATGGGTTGGCTACCTGCAAATTAGAAGAACACCAATAGATTCATTCTATACATATATGCCGGCTGGCCCTTGTAGATCAAAGGTGTATTGACCTGCTTCATACTGCAAATTGACCCAAGTTCTGGACTTGACAAACTTAACAGCGCATTTACTTAGTTGGATCCAGAAGGAAGAAGCCAACATTTACAAGGCCGCAAGGAGACTAGATCTGGACTCTGGCACATCTCAACATAGTACAATTGATTCCAATCCCGGCAAAGACATCAAGACGGATTGAACAGAACATACAATTCCACTAAATTGCTTAGATTTTATTCCACGAGGTTCAAAATATTCACATGTCAGTATAGACATCCTAATGAGTGAGAATTTCTGCTATATGAAGTAAGTATCCAAACTCTGAAAGACAATGAAAGAATCATAACATGAGAATTATGGTGCCTAAAGAAACTACTAACTTTCTACCAAAAGAACTAATTCATATTAAGAAGCTAATCTTTAAGCATATTAACTAATTTAGATATCAATTTTCAAATAATGTTTAGTTACACATATTTTAGCATCTTCTATAGTATATCCAATGTCAAAATCATATTTATTACATTTAAACAACAAGGTAAAATATTAACATATATCTTTTTAAGGAATGTGAAGATATTTTCATAGAAAGATTTGCTAACAAATATCTCATAGCTGCATGAAATAAACTAGAGGTTGGATGCCTAAGTAATACAAATAAAATGATTTGCATACTTTTGCAACTTCTTGCTTCAGATATATGACTTGTGTATGAGGAACTGCTATCCTTTTTATGCAAAAAAGACAAGTCCTTGGCTTCCTCTAGAATTTCAGACCACGTGCATTCCCCTTTGTGTTTTTTACTCACAGAACTGAGATACGGACTTTGCTGGAAATTGTGAGACGAAGAAGCAGCTGACAGCTTTGTGAGAACCATATTCTCCTAGGACATGCATATCAAGTAATAAGAAATCAAATTCTTAAAGCAAGAACGTAACAGAGGTTAATTGTGTATCACATTAATCTTATAGAAATACAAAAGAAAGAAAAAGGTATATACTAGCATAAACAACAGCCAAAATCTTCATCACGAGGTATGGCAACAATCTTGTTAGATATGTTGGATAACTTAGATACAAATTAGTGAGTTCTTCCTATTGAGTTAGTGAGTTCGCATATAATTTTCTGATGTTAATAAGTGGGAGATGTTTAGAGTAAGGTTTAAAATACTAGTATGCACTAGCATTGGCTCAAGGTATAGTCTAGAGCTTACCAACAATGATCCTACTCAGACCAGTATCTTGCAACCAAAGACCATGCTATATATAGCATATATAATTATATATGTCTTGGATCGTTACTACCCCAGTTCAGTGCAGTAGTGTAAAGTTAAAACAGTACATCCCGAGCTTCCCATATAGTAGATCAATATTTAAATCACTAATTTATAGCAGAATCATCTCAAGTTTTTCCACTTACCACGATGGATAGTCACATTGGAAAATTAGAAACAAAGTGTTGAAATAATGTTAAGTTGCAATGCAGAGTGACGTGCTTGTTCAAACTTTATAAATACTTAAGCTTCGTGTGTTCTATTCCAAATATTTATGATCTATATTGTTATGTTTGTCATGAAAGGACTAAGCACATTGAAGTTGTTTGTCATGTCCAAAAAAATTAATAATATCTATATAATCTCAAATAACTAACTTACAGATACTTTCATCAAACTTCTTAACAATCACATTTTTAATTATAATGTAGTAAGCTAGGGATGTATGAAATGTATACCCCAACTTGAGGGGCATTATAATGTGTTAAATAACATAAGTTGTGGGTTTTGGGTTCTCTTATTGAGTTTTTAAATTGGTTTTGCTCTGCTAGTATATATCATGATGTACTAGTATCATTTCTAACCTAACTCTGATCGTTTGCTTCAATTAATATTACTATCTAAAATACATCCATATGGATCCTAATAAGAAAAAAAAAACATATCTCATGGTTTAAAATTCAGTCTGGCAGCTCAGTTCGGTCAGCTACCGGTTTGTACGTCGGATCTGTACGTACGAACCGGTCAAATGGGACGAAATCGTTCGGCCTCCTCCTCCTGGAAGCGAGAGCGGGAGCTCCAGCCGCTTCCGTTCCCATTGAAGCTCCATGCTCCAACATATGATCCGAGCTCGATGGTTCGTCAAATTGGTACCAAACCGAAATTTCAGCCGGTACGGACCGAAACCTTAAACCATGTCATATCCAACTAAATATGCATGTGAACCAACATTGATACACAACAATAGTTCATATTTCTGATTAGTTCATTAGTTTGAATACACCAGGATTAAACACCACATTTTTAGAAAGTCTATCATACAGGGTCGAGGATACACAGGATCAAGAGGTGGGACCAAAGCATAAAATCATAAAATCTGACCAAATAGCTTGACAAAAATAGATTCACTTGCCAAAAGTAAATTGAATATTAACATTCCTAATGAATAACAGATATTAATCACATATAATTACATATCCACCAACAAATACCATGCAACATAATAAAAATTCACTCTACATCTTGAAATATTCAAACATTATAAGTTTAAAATAAAACATTAATTGGATAATCAATGATAAAATAAAGTAAGGTCAAAGTATCAAGTATCAACTAACAACTATTACCCAAGCTTAGCTTGAAGTCACAAAAATTTCAAAATACAAATCCAGGCATCAAAATGAGAGTTTGCTACAATTATACAGTCAATTCTATCAATCCCATCAATCCTACTATCCAAAATTGCAAGCATATCATCCCACATATGTTGCAATCTGATAGATGACCTGGTTCAGTTGGCCTAATCTAGTCGCTGGATGGGATGAATCTATGACCCAAAACACATTTTTTTGACAACATTGGTAGTCACTACATTGTGGAGCTTAAATTAACATATCACTATCATAGGTGGGTGAAAAGAAAAACAAAACAAAAAAGTATGCATGGGTTCTAAGCTACCTCATCAGAGATAGAGTCACAGCTAAAATCAGCATGATGCCCTTCTCTTGGTTGTCTTTGCAACTCATGATTGTCCTCATGATCAGATCCATGAACTTCATCCACAAAATCAGATGAGAAAAGCTCTAACTTCTGGATATGGTAATTGAATTAAGGATTCTTGCAAGAGATCTAGAAAGCTGAACAATGTAAATCAAAAGATTCTTGCCTCAGTTTCCATAGAGGATTTTCTCAGATCATTACGCACATTTACTTCATCAGCACCTTGAAGCTTCCCTAAAAAGTACAAAATAGTAATTGATTTTTATCAATTTTGCATGTCAAATAATTTGGGGAGAAATACTGACTTCTCCAGCTATTGTATTAAAATTCGTATGAAGAAGACAAACAATTGCATAAGGCAAAACAATGAGATTTTTTTATACATAACAATTAAGCTACTTGTCATATTTCAGTGCCCACTAACAAGTGCTTCAGTGAAAGAGGATGGATGGCAGTATCGGAGGCACAACAGGGGCAGAATACAAAGTTACATGCAAGAATGCAAGGGACTTTAATTGTGCTAATCGCCCTTCAGTTATACAAGGAAAAAATAAAAGAGAACTTAAGCCAACATTTCATTGTTTCTCTAGATTGACAAACTAAAGCATAAACTGTGTCAGTACAAAAATAAAAAATTAAACTTTTTGTTTTTTATTTTTATGATGAATTAATATTAACAACAATTATGTTAATAATACCATCATATAGAGCTATAAATACTTAAAGAGTTTAAGAGTATAATCAGTGACCAACTCTACATTCAAAAGCTAAAAGAGTCAAGTTGTTAAACTAGAACTGATATCCAAATACAAAATGAATTGACTCTACATGATTAAGTACCCCATTTAATAAACAGGTCACGTATTAACCTATGACTCAAAATGACCCGATGAAACTGTCTATTAATTAGGTAATTTATTAACCCTACCCCATCTGACCCTGTTAATAATTGGATCAAATATTGACCCCACAAGTCCAACCCGTATAGTAGTTTGATTCTAATTTTCCAATTATTTAGACAATAATTAAATAATTTTTCTAATAGAAAATCCATACATCCATACAACTAAGAAGAATACAATATTTATTTGGCTCCATCAACAACAACAATAAATTTATATATAAATTAAATGGAACTGATTATGAACATAAGAATGCTATTTTAGTATAGAACAAAACACGTTAGATAAACTATGCATCTGAAAAATACACTATATATCTAAAACATAAAATATTTGTTAATAAACTATGCAAATGAAATACAGAACATTTGTTAATAGACTACATCAATAAGTTTACATTAAAATAATGTATTAGCTAGTTGTATAGTTGTAATCTTCATAAAATGTTTTACCTTCGTCGTTCATGCAAAAAGGATTCTAGATGCAATGTTATGTTTTCATGATTATCTTTGGAGTCGATGTTATATGATGCTTAACTAACTCGAATTAAATCTGTAGAAGTCCATAAGTCAGTTAAACAAGTAATAAATCAATTTCTAACGAAAAGCACGAATGTTCATGAAGAATGTAAAAGAGAAAAAAAGAAGTCCTCAATAAAACAATAGCATGTAGCAGCAACGTTGAAATGGTTGTGTAGGCATGTAAACTGTAATCTATTTTAATTCATCACGAGATTTTTATTTCTACAAACCTGAAGGAGCAGGGCAGCAACGGAGCGACAGCAAGCAAGGCAGTAGAAATACAGCGTCGAAGGAGAACCGGCGTCGGCGCCACGTTAGCGATGGAGATGCGGCGCCAGTGATGGAACTGTGGTTTTGGCGACAGATTCACGGCGTCGGCAGTAGATGCGCGGCATCAGCATGTACACACGACGGTGGAGACGCACAACGATGGAGGTATGATGATGGCGAAAAGAGCGGCGGAGGTGTGGTGACGGCGGTTGAGAATGGGGACGCTAGTCGCTAAGTTGGTGGCAGGGGGGCGGCGATCAGTGACACGAATAGAAAGAGGCGGACAAACGCCGATGGAGTCGGTTGGTCGGTGCAAGTAGAAAGAGGGAAAGAGGGAAAGAGGGAAAGAGGGAAAGAGGGAAAGTAGGGTTATATGTTTGGTCTATGAGTTTCATCACATCCACATTTACTCGGGTCGACAAATTTAGTTATCGAAGTGGTCAATTTTAATGGGCCAGTTTAGATGGAATATTCTATAATATTAATGGGCCATTTTGACCTATTATCACGCCCACGTTTACGGTAATATAATTTTAACTATTTTACCCGTGAGTCAACGTTTGACTCGAGTCCAAATACGTCAACGCGGATATCACAACGGTCGAAACCGTTGGATTGGGCGCGACTTGCGGAGTCAATCCCTCAGATCGACTCCCAGCCCAACTATGGACTCAAAAAGGATCGCTGCCGTTCCAACACGACTCAGGTCAACGTTGACGATTCACCGAAAACCGGTGTCGTCGAGTTGAGCCGGGTTCACCCGAACCCAAACAAAACTCACTTGTATCCGACCGCGTCGGACGAGGTCCACACCAGACTCGGAACACACTCACTTGTCCACAGATCTAGCCGGCGCCCCGGCGATCTAGGACAGTCGTCCACACGGCGTCGCACGCCAGTGAACAGAAGTACTCAGCCGGCTCCTCGCTCGCACGCCGGCGGCAAGGCCGGACGACACTCTGCCGGTGAACCCGACGGCCTCGTCCTTCTCGCTCGTAGGCGAGAACGGCCGGAGGGGAGGCCTTACCTGAAGGTAATCAACCTGGCCAACGACTGCCGGCGCCATGAATACACACTCGCACGGAGGCGAGCTCAGCTGGGTCGGAGAGGGGCGTGGGCGGGGTACCTGCAGACGAACGGCTGGCGGCTGAAAGAACGGCCGTCACGTCTGTCCGACCACGCACATGCAGAGCGGCGGACGGAGGTGGGTCTGGCACGGACGAGGAAGGGACGTCCACCAAAGCTGCTCGCCGGACAAACGAGACGACCACCAGTTGCTCCACGAACCAAGACGAGAAGCGTCGCACGCAGGCGACGAAGGGGGCGGACGAGGCTCGCACGCAGGCGAGACGCGGCTCCGAAAGTTCCCACGCGCAGGTGGGTCGGCAGCCACAAGATGGAAGGAAGGAAGAGCTCGCCAAGGGAGCACGACTCCGGCCATCTCACGCAGGCAAACGCAGAAGCAGTAAGGAAAGGGTGTCGCCGGCGTAGAACGGCAGCCGGGACGGAGACCGAGGAAAGCGCCGGACCAGCGAGAACATACCTCGGCGATCACACGGCCGCCGGCTCCTTCTTTCTGGTCAAGTTGATGCAGTCGCCGCCTTCCGAGGCGATCTGAAGGCGTCGCCGGCGTCGGAGACGAAGCTCTTCCGTGCGTTCCACCACCCGCCCACACCACCGGAACCCAGAGAGAGCTCGTCGAGGATAGCGTCCGACGAAGAGGCCGACCGGACGGAGGAGATGTGAGTCGAGATCAAAAATGCGAGGAGAGGCGTTCGTCCCCGAGAAAAATCCCGCCCGACCTCCTCTGTTGCAGTCGTCGAAGACGACTGCCTTTTTTTCTTTTTCTATGCGCAGCCCGTTGCACGCCTTGCACGCTGCCCGAGTCTCTGTGCCGTCGCATCAATGCACGTCCGCGACGACTTCGTCGCCTCGCCCGTTGGGTAAGTTCCGGATTCGGATTCGGGCGGTGCTCGATCCGATCCGCTAACCCACAAATCCCCTAAGAGCAAATGGGCTGGGCTGGGCTGGAATTGGGCCACACCCAATTTTCGGCCCACAGGCCTAACATCCTCCTCCTCCGGAGCGAGTCGACTCCGATAAACGTCGGAACTCGTCCTCGAACTACCACAGTTCGGACGTCTTATACCATGTAGCTTCTTCCACTAGAGAACCTTCCTACCGAACAAGGAATTCTGTTCGTTGGTACATCCTGCTATGTCCCAAAACTCGGTGATCTAGGATTTCTCCGATCCTTTGGTCGAGCTCTGTTCGAACTATAGGAGGCGCGCGAAGCGACTGTGACAGAGTCGGATCCCCTGGATCCTTGTGAAAACCCGTTTTAGGAAGCTCACATGGAATGTCAGATGCTGCTACACCCCATTGGAGAGCTCCAGATGATACACAACCGAGCCAACCTGGCTCAACACCTCGAAAGGTCAATCGTATCTATGTATAAGATCCCGATGTGCTGCCTTCGCAGATATCGCCCCATATCTGTGGGATACGTCTGAGAAGCACCGAGTCACCCACGGTGAACTCTTCATCCCGACGTCGACGATTCGAAAAATGCTGCGATCGTCTAACCACACACTCGAGGCTGTCCTTGGCCTCCCAGAGCGACTCCACTCGCTCAATAGCGACCCATAGGATCGCAATATTAACCAAAGTTAGGGATTGCGCCCAACAAGGCCATACACAATAGACGATGAAATGTGGAAATTATAGGCAAATTGCGCCAAATCGATCCACTTTACCCAATCCTTTGACTCGCAGTCACCACATAACGGAGGAAGTCCTTCATGAGGGTATTCACCCACTCCATCTGTCCACCTACTATCAGCGAGTCATACCCGACTGAGTCTGCTCAACAGACTTTCGATATTCCTTATCGATCACAACTGCTGCTTTTATCCTCGTAAGGAGATCTCCTCACACTCTGGAGATCGCAAAGCAGACTAAAGCGTTAAGCCTTCTCAGTGCATCCGACACTTCATTAGCCTTTTCAGACTTGTGTTCCCACCGGAACCAGAATTCTGCTAGGAATTCCTACCATCTGAACAGTTTGGCGGACAATCTCTTCTTAGTGGTGAGAATGTGCATTCACCACCTTATCAATTTTCGCCACAAAGGTGATACCCAGGAGAAGGACTCTCCATACGCAGAGTATCTCTGCTCTACCCATCCTGTACCAACACATCGTCTATCGTTTGATCCGAGGTGTCGGATCTCCTTGGCACAACCCTGTGGCTAAGGCGTTCGCCAACAAAGGGCACTCCCTTGGAGTCCCTCCTCTCTCCCTTCCTTGACTCCATAATTCCAAATGCACGGCACGAGGCAAGGGACATCCTCATCGTATATCTGTATCTCATACAGATAAGGCAACACAGCTATCTCTACCTTGACCGAAAGTTCGAGGTCAAAGATTGCTTCGTAGACTGGAAGATTCAGAATCTTCACATAGCAGTGGCCCTACCAACTGCCGATTACGATATCCCTATCGTACGATATCCTGAAGGTCTCGATGTCTACGGTACCGATTGACCTCACTCGGTCCTGTGATGAGAATGTTTTAAGTCCAACACTCTTAGCCGTTCTCGACGAACCACTTTGTGTGAATTAACTCACACGAAATTTCCCCACGAAATTTTCACGGAATTGTAGGGAGGGTTCTACAATTCCTACGATCGAATTGGATCGCATAATTCTCAGAGAGATTCGTCCAACTTGGTAGCGCCTAAGTCTCCTCCTTTTCGAAGGCGTCCCATACCACCTCCGTCGAAGAGTAACTTAGCTCGCCCCAATTACTCTTTTGTCCCTGAGTCTTCCCCTCATAAAGGCGTCCCCTTATGATGAGAATCCCAGCTCGGACTGATTTCAAGGATTTTTCCTTGCTGTCCTCCCAAGCTTCCCCCACGTAGAGGCATCCCCCTATGCGAAGTTGGCTCAGTTGGACCAAGAAGAGGGATCTCTTTTGTTTTAGTTGGACATCGTCCACTCTCCTTGTCCCAAATAGCAGTTTTAGAGTTTGCTAACTCTTACTCATTTTATCTCTCTGAGTAGCAGTTTTAAAGTCTGCCAACTTTTCCCCAAATAGCAGTTTTGAAGTCTGCTAACTTTCCTCAAATACCGTGGAGGAACGCACCCCTCCGAAATGGGAAGCTCTAGGTCGTGTCCCACGTCTTCGCGCCCACTCCCACGATGCACGCATACCCCATTGGTTAACAGGGTCGGATCCAGGTTTGGGCAACGCCCGATCCCGTACCCCAACCCGAATAACCGGGGCGCTCAAGTAGGCTGTTGGCCGAGATGTTGGTCGTCGCGCGGCGGTCTTTTGGCCGGAATTGGCCGAGGTCGATGCTATTGAAGCCACCGTAGCGCGCTTTAGCATCGCAACCTCTACCCAAAATGCCTCTAGCTCCCGGTGCGTCGAGTCACCCGAGCTACGAGACGCTCGTCCGGGACGAGCCGTGTGGAGACGATCTCCACTGAGATGTAAAGATCCAAAACCCCATCTCTGACCGTGTCCTCGAAGGACAATAGTCCGGGGTTCGATGCAGATCCCATTTGCGTACACACAGTTAAGTAAGACGAAACTCAAATACGACGCTCGTACGAGTTGGAACGTGCAGAACCTTCGCTCTGATACCAAACTGTCACGCCCACGTTTACGGTAATATAATTTTAACTATTTTACCCGTGAGTCAACGCTTGACTCGAGTCCAAATACGTCAACGCGGATATCACAACGGTCGAAACCGTTGGATTGGGCGCGACTGGCGGAGTCAATCCCTCATATCGACTCCCAGCCCGACTATGGACTCAAAAAGGATCGTTGCCGTTCCAACACGACTCAGGTCAACGTTGACGATTCACCGAAAATCGGTGTCGTCGAGTTGAGCCGGGTTCACCCAAACCCAAACAAAACTCACTTGTATCCGACCGCGTCGGACGAGGTCCACACCAGACTCGGAACACACTCACTTGTCCATAGATCTAGCCGGCGCCGCGGCGATCTAGGACAGTCGTCCACACGGCGTCGCACGCCAGTGAACAGAAGTACTCAGCCGGCTCCTCGCTCGCACGCCGGCGGCAAGGCCGGATGACGCTCTGCAGGTGAACCCGACGGCCTCGTCCTTCTCGCTCGTAGGCGAGAACGGCCGGAGGGGAGGCCTTACCTGAAGGTAATCAACCTGGCCGACGACTGCCGGCGCCATGAATACACACTCGCACGGAGGCAAGCTCGGCTGGGTCGGAGAGGGGCGCGAGCGCGGTACCTGCAGACGAATGGCTGGCGGCTGAAAGAACGGCTGTCACGTCTGTCCGACCACACACATGTAGAGCGGCGGACAGAGATGGGTCTGGCACGGACGAGGAAGGGACGTCCACCAAAGCTGCTCACCGGACAAAGGAGACGACCGCCAGCTGCTCCACGAACCAAGACGAGAAGCGTCGCACGCAGGCGACGAAGGGGGCGGACGAGGTTCGCACGCAGGCGAGACGAGGCTCCGGAAGTTCCCACGCGCAGGTGGGCCGGCAGCCACAAGATGGAAGGAAGGAAGAGCTCGCCAAGGGAGCACGACTCCGGCCATCTCACGCAGGCAAACGCAGAAGCAGTAAGGAAAGGGCGTCGCCGGCGTAGAACGGCAGCCAAGACGGAGACCGAGGAAAGCGCCCGACTGGCGAGAACATACCTCGGCGATCACACGGCCGCCGGCTCCTTCTTTCCGGTGAAGCTGATGCGGTCGCCGCCTTCCGAGGCGATCTGAAGGCGTCGCCGGCGTCGGAGACGAAGGAGGGAGACGGAGCTCTTCCGTGCGTTCCACCACCCGCCCACACCACCGGAACGCAGAGAGAGCTCGTCGAGGCTAGCGTCCGACGAAGAGGCCGACCGGCTGGAGGAGATGTGAGTCGAGATAAAAAATGCGAGGAGAGGTGTTCGTCCCCGAGAAAAATCCCGCCCGAGCTCCTCTGTTGCAGTCGTCAAAGACGACTGCCTTTTTTTCTTTTTCTATGCGCAGCCCGTCGCACGCCTTGCACGCCGCCCGAGTCTCTGTGCCGTCGCATCAACGCACGTCCGCGACGACTTCGTCGCCTCGCCCGTTGGGTAAGTTCCAGATTCGGATTCGGGCGGTGCCCGATCCGATCCGCTAACCCACAAATCCCCTAAGAGCAAATGGGCTGGGGTGGGCTGGAATTGGGCCACACCCAATTTTCGGCCCACAGGCCTAACACCTGTGAATGAACTTTTCTTATCGTGAAGATTAGGTTTTGGTCGGGTAAATTTTAGTTCGTCAATAAAGGACAAACGAGAGGGAGAATTTACATATTGTACCCTAACTTTTTGAAAATTTTTCCGAGGCGGAGGCGGAAATTTTCTCTAACTTTTTTACCAATGCTGAAATCACGATTTTCGTTAAGTGTTGTTAACCACATGCAAATCATATATAATTCAATTGAATTTTAAATTATTCACTGGTAATTAAAATTTTTATTCTGCCTAATTATGATTTAAAACTTCAGCAACGCATATTATTTTGTTCTAAAATATAATTAAAGCTATTAAAATTCTATATTACATAAGAACTAAAACATATTCAATTAATTCCAATGGATTTATGGATTGGACAGAATAAATTAATATCTACAAGATTGTGATTGATCAACGTCGTGGCTGCAAAACCAGTAACATTAAAATTAAAGGAACAACGAAGACATAAGGTTCAAAGCAAAACCAACACAAGCCAGCAGGGTGGCGTAATATAATTTACAAGCAATTCATCGGGTCAAAGTCAACCCTGCGCCTCAAGAAGTCAAGATGCAAAGTCTTCTTTATTGTGCTTCATGTTCCAATGAAGAGATCACAGCAGCAGAGCCAGCAAAGTCAAATAGGACAACAACGGTGTCCACGCCCGAGAAATCGCGCAAGAGGCGTCATGGCTGTCGATCTGATCGGATCCCACGGCCAGCGGCATCGCATTCTGAGAGGACGAGCAGGAGTCCGGGTCGGAGCTGCCGACATCGTCGGCCGCCATGAGGACGCGGAGAACGGCGGTGGCTGACGGTAGGTAGAGCGTCCGGTTCTTCCACAGCAGCCATGTCAATCCCATCAATTGGCACTCCCGGCTGTGTCTGCCGGAAGCCGCCCTCTCCTGTCCGTTCGATATCGCCTTCACCTGCCCAAGCCAATACGTCCTCATTGATCAACGGAAGAACGTACAAGGTTTCAAGTAATCGGTGCGATGAAGATGAGATGCAAAACTCACCTGGTTGAGAGAGCGGATGCAGCGGGAGCATCCGCCAAGGCCCGGCTGGGCACAGTCCAGCTCCAGACGCCGGCCGCCGTCGCCGGCTGGGACCCATAGGCTCTTCGAGGCGTCGGCCTCGAACCCACCCGCGCAGGCCAGCCGCCGGAGCCGGACGCCGCAGAAACAGTAAGCAGCGTCGCAGGTCCCATTTACGGCGCGCGGGAGCTCGAGCCCACGGGCCCGCAGCGCACTCTCCGCGCCGGCGGCGCAAGCCTCGGAGTCGTCGGGAAGGGCAGGGAGGTCGTAGCCAGCAGCGGGCAGTGGTGCAGCCGCGAGGGCGGTGGGGGAGTAGGCGGCGTAGAGCCAGGCGGCGAGGGCGGGGCAGCAGCGGGAGCGGGAGGGGAGGTGGAAGGGCCCGCTGGAGGAGCAGACCGCTTTGATGGAGGGGAAGAGGTCCGCGGGGAGGTCGAGGGGGCAGGCGGCGGAGACGACGTCGGACTGCTCGGGGAATGCCGGGATAGTTCCGGCGGATGTGGCGGGGTGGAGATCTATTGGGGCTGGGTCAGGAATTAACACCGCATGCAGGGGAGAGACTTGGAGAAGCAGAACGCAAGGGAGAACGATGAGAGCCAAAGAGAAAACGAGCGGCATTGTGCTTCTCTTGAATCCTTGCTCCAAGAACTCAGCAGACAGCAGTCTCCTTTCTCCTCTCCTCCTTCTTCAGCCTTAATTCGCCTGCAACTGCTCTGCTTTTCGTTTGGCCCTTCTTTTCCATGCATTAATTGATCAGCTTTTCTTTTGTCGTTGTCTACAGTACATTGGAAAGGGTGAAAGTGAGAGGTGGGAAGGGCCAAACAAAGACAGATGCAGAGGGGTGTCGCAGTATATTGTAGCAGCAAGAGGCGAGGGTGACCAAGTGGGTAGCGCAGAATCTGAGGTTGTGTTTGCTGCTTTTTGCTGTATTTAGCTAAACTATACGATGAAACTTAATCTGAATTCTGAAAGCCGTCATTATTAGGGCCGTAAAAAGCAGTTCATGTGCGTGCTTGTTGTGTGCACTTGGAAGTTTCAGCGCAGGAATTACGACTCAACGATAGAGAGGAAAATTAAGAGCTTTGGACCAAGCGATCGAACAGGACCTCGCGCTCTTGACTGCAACTTAATGCTTGGATTTACTAGTCAACGACCATAGTCGAGAACCTTACTCAAAGAACAACTTTCTTAACCCTCTCCTCTCAAAAGAATTCAACAATTGAATGTTTAAACAGCGATCTTTTTCGCACACATGAACTTGATTCGAAGGTAGACAAAGAATAAGAACAAAGCTTCTGCAAGCTTAACGTAGAACTAACTTATTCTCCAGCCCATACCATTTTGTATCGTCGAATGACCCCCAACTTTTGCAGACTCAAGTGTCCTTGTTATGGTCATCTTTTACCCCTTTACTATGATTCTCTGATCACTAGCATTTTATGACAATAATTACTTGTCCTGTTGTCCACACGAAACCGATGAGTATGGCCTTAACAATTATTAACAGAAATCTTTCAGACCAAGCATAGATTCTTTTGAGACGGCGACAGATGTCACTGCACTGATTCCGAGGGTGGGGTGACTTGGACATAGGAATCATTAAATTAAGGTCTACGTGGCAAATGAGTGTTGCTTTTCATGCGCGATTCTTGGAATATTCTGCCTCAAATCTGGCGTCGTTGACTGATTCCGTGGCTCTTTCCGTTGACTCTTTCTGATCTGGCATGGTTAGCATACTTTGTGGTTAATGGAGAAGAATAGATTAAACATAATCGATCGACGTGATGTATAAATGATAATATTTCATTATAAACATAAATTATAAATCGTCAAAAACCTGTGAATCTGACTTACAGATTGAATCGCCTGCTATCTAATTAGTCAAAAGCATGAATTTGATGGACCTTGGGCTTCACTGTCTATGTTGGGTGACACGTGGCGACTTTATATACAAGTTTATATGAAGTTACGCTGTATATAAATATGTATGTATATTAAAAACCTGTGTGTACAGGGTTTTAATTCCGCTAAGCAAGTCTAGCGAGCATAAATTGATGCATCCGCCCTTTATAGAACCAATGAAGTATTGATCGTATCTACCAGAAGCCTAGTTGACAGATACTCTGAAAGAAAAGTGTATTTAATTATTAGCTAATTCAATTGAAGAAATTTTAAGCCCCTCCGGTGTGCTCCGGTGGTGCGGGTGGGTGGAACGGAGCAACGGCGACGCCCAGTCCTCTTCCTCTCCTTCTCTCGCCTCTCTCCTATGCATTCCCGACAAGCTTCAGGCAGTAGCCTCGGTCGGACGACGTGCTCGTGCGTGTTGGACGCTTGTCGGACGGAAGGGAGGGTAGATGGGCGACACTCGTTGGAGGACATGATGGACGCACATTCGTCGGAAGGGGATGCACACTGCTTTGCGTCGAGGAGACGTAGGTGAGCGCTCGATTTTGGAAATGAGGTCTCAGGACGAATACGGGTCGGGAATACGACGTCGGCATGCTCGCCGGAAAACGCGACGTCTCCCTTATGGTTCCGACGCGAACGCGGTCGCGGAGTCGACTGCTATCTTGGGAAGCATGCGAACGTAAACGCAGTTTCGATTCTCGACGTCGAAAGTGGGAGACTGGTGTGGACCAGCTGACGTTTTCCGGCGCCTGGAGGGGCGCCGATGAGGCTGAGGGCGAGGGGGCCGGAGTTGCCTCTCCCCTGCCGCAGGCCCTTGTCAGCGAAGTCTTGTTCCGGCGCACGCAGCTTCAAGCGAGAACGAAGCGGCGCGAAGAACAAAATGAAAGGAGAAAACGGGGAAATCGCTGACGTGGACCGATTAGCGTGTTTCAGTTAATCGTGGGTCTGACACCTAACACCAACAAAAATGACTTATGTGAGCCATCTTCATAAATAATTGGGCCATCTTAATAACTACACTAATGGGCCGGACCTAATTAGGCCATCTACTTATTTTATGGGTTATGGGCAGGAGTGTTAAAAAAAATCAGAAAATTGATAGACCATGGTTAACCGACCGAACCGAATTGCTTGAACGGTTAACCAAATTGGCCGATTCGGTTTACGGTCGATTTTTAGCTTATAAATTTATGGTTCAGTTCAGTTACGGTTCGGAGAAAAATTTTTCATCGGTTAACTGAATCGACCGAATATATGTATATACGTTACTTAAGTTTATAAATTAATTATTCATTTAGTACAATGGTTAGGCATTACTGTATAAGATTGTTAGTCATAGGTTCGAAATTTATTGACTATAATTTAAAATTTAATTATTTTATTTTACATATTTTATATTATATATATTTTATATTTAACATTATTGGAGGAAGATTTTTTTTAATCGATTAACCAAAAACCAGTGGTTAAAAAAGCTTTGTTTATTCACCAGAATCGCGTACAAAGCTTACTTCGTCGTCGTCGGCCCCTGGCCGTAGACGCCCACTCCCCTCCTTCATCGGCGATCCCCCGATGGCCGATTACAATCTCTCAAAAGCTTATCTCTTCTGATCCCCTTCGAGACAGGATTTGGGGTCATAGTTCGATTAACCAAACCGTGAACACCCTAGTTATGGTTGCATCACTAATTCACTATAAGCAAATGTGCTTATGACACAATTTTAACTTAAAATCAAAATTTGAGGTTTTAAAAATATTTTACAATATATATGTTATTATTATTATATAGTTTATTGAAACCATTTAATATAAGCAATGAAAGTGAGTAATTTGCTAATGAAGTAGCCGTTTAGAATTGTGCTACTTCTTGCGGGGCTAAGATGGGCAGCAGAAGCGGCAAGATTTTGCCCAATTTTTTTAATTGCATTGATGTGGAACAGTGCTGATTTGAGCACTGTACATGAAAGCAGGGTAACCCCTGCTGCCCACTGCGAAGTGACTATGGGCCAATTTGGTAAGGTTGGAGCTTCTGGCTTTTGGTTGATTTGACCAGAGCTGATTTGACTGGAGCTGGTTAGAAAAGCTGAGACTGTTTGGGTAAAACTGCTGCTCTATATAGCAGTTTAGAAATGCTGTGCTGTGCTGTTCAGTTCTATTGAGTGAAAAATTTATAAATATATATAAAAATTTATAAATTATAATATTAATAAACTTTTCTAATATAAAAGCTTATATAAATATTAAAAAAATTATAGGATCAAATTGTAAATAAAAAAAAAGATAAGGAGCAATATAAAATTACTCAGCGGTTAAGAGTGCAATTTGATTAAAATTTTTACTCATCTTCGTGAGGACCAAATTACTCAATTTGATCAGAAAGAGTGCAATTTGATTACAATTTTTGCTCTATCTTCGTGAGGACCAAATTACTCAATTTGGATAGAAAGAGTGTTGATTAAAATCTTTTCTCATTATCTTCATTCACGAGGACGAAACAGCCCAGAAAAGAGGTAGTGACAACTGATGAAGGAGCGGCAATGAAAAGGAGGTGGCTTCGAGAGAGGAGCCGGGGATGGAAGAGGAGGTAGCTATAGGGTTGGAGGCGGCGGCGGAAAGAGGTGGCGATGGGAGAGGAGGCGGCGACGACGGGAGAGGAGGCGACTGCGGAAGGAGGTGGCGAAGAGAGACGAGGCGGCAATGGAAGGAGGCAGTGATGGAAGAGGAGGCGGTAACAAAAGGAGACATCGACAGGAGAGGAAGCGGTGATGGAAGGAGGCAGCGAGGGGAGAGGAGGCGGCTGCGAAAGGAGGTGACGACGAGAGACGAGGCGGCAACAGAAGGAGGCAACGACAGAAGAGGAGGCGGCTGCGGAAGGAGGTGGCGACGGGAGATGAGGTGGCGACGGGAGATGAGGCGACAACGGAAGGAGGCAGTGATGGAAGAGGAGGCGGCAACGGAATGATGATGGAGGAGGGGTAGGGAAAAGGGGTTAAATGGGTCGAAACTGGCAAAAGTAATTAAAATCTTCCTAAGCAATAACAGTAAAGTAACAGGAGATAAGCTTGTCCAATCACACAAATAATATAGTAGCAGGATCTTCTTAGTTGTGCGTAAGTATAAGTGTAATACGAACCGTAAGACAAGTAAAATTACTTGCATAGACGAAGTCAAAGAAAATGAGCTTTCTGTGGGCTGGATCTACCGGGGTGCCACTGGAGCTGCAGTTGCAGAAGATGGGCTGAGTTGTAAGGTGGCCCAGTAGTAACAATGCCTTTCTTTGTGTTTTTTTTTCGGTCGGCTTGGTGCCGACTATTCTTTTCTCTTAAGGTTGGCTAGGGGGCCGACTCTCCTTCCGCGCCGTCTTCTTGCCAAACGAAAATCGGCGTCGTGCAGCAGGTGGTGGAACAGGTCGGCGATGGCGCAGGTGTCGGGGCGGTGGAGTAGATCAGGGCAATGTAGCAGGTTGGCGAAGAAGCGTTACCAGGGCGGTGCCGGGCGGAGGTGACGACGGGGTTTCCAGGCGCGCCGATTCAGGGTGGAGGGCGGTGCTGGTGGGCGAAGGTCGTCGGAAAGAAGGGCGGAGGCGAGCGCTCACGATCGATGGGAGCGGCGGTGACAAGCGGAAGCTGGAGGGCGCGCTGACGTAGGAGAACGTCACCGGTTCTCCTTTCTGGTGAAGGTGGAGGTGTAAGCGGGAGTAAAGGGAAGGAAAACGGGAAGGGGATAGGGCGCGTGGGCGAGCGTAGGTGCGAATGATGGTGAGAGCAAAGAGCGTTGGGGAGGAAACTATGCTGTCGAGCGGAACGGCAATGGAAAGGAAGAGGGGATGGTGGCGGACGGGACTGAAGGGGAAGGTGTGTGCAAGCTTTGAAGGGGAAAACGGAATTTGGGGAAGAAAGGGTTACGTGCAATGGAGCGGAGACGGAAGAACGTGGAGATGGCAGCGATGCTGGGTTGGCGATGGCAGAGAAACGAACCAAAATGTTAACACAAACTCAAGAGAACACAAGTTTACTGGATTTCATTCAACTGGACTGACTCTTACATTAGAAGAGAGGCCTATATAAAGCTTTTTGAACGGATCAGATTTGATCGTCCAAAAATAAGATATTTAATACGTCATAATGTCAAGGCAACGAAAAGACATGGTACACTCGTCGTTACTCGTGTCATTAATGATATAAGGATAAGTGTTTATTAATGGCGGCCATCATCATAAGTAGTGCAAAATTAATGTTGGCATAATTGCTAATGGTTGGATCAATCCTGGAGTCTCGCTGGTAACCTTCTAGTTTACTTGGACCGTCGGATTGGGTTCGGATCCCCATCAATTCCCCCGGGCTGGGGAGAATTCACCTCTGGTGAATGATCCTTGTTGTACTGCTCTGGAAGGTCTGGTGCGAGCTTACGTAATTCTTCTTCAAGAATCTATGCATTCTCTGTCTCTGGTTGATTTATCCACTCCACGAGATATTGGTGCTCTTGATTATCTGGGTGAAAAATGATTTGATCGTCGATGATGCTCTGAACGGTATGCTCTAAAGAGAAGGGCAACGTGGGAGGGTCTCAATCGTATTTTTCGACCTTCATGTTCAAAGATGTATGTGTTATCACGACCAAAATGTGTAACATTAAGGTCGTATAACTAAGGTCGACCGAGAAGGACATGAGCGACATCCATCGTGAGTACGTCGCACGAAACTTGGTCAGAATAGGTGGCAAGACTCAAGGAAACCTTGCATCGGTGTGTCACAGGGATGTTTGACTGGTCAACCCATGCAACCGAATAAGGCTTCGGGTGTGGTTCAGGTTGTAGGCCAAATTTTGTGATGGCAGTCCGAGATACAACATTCAGGCTGCTACCACCATCTATGACTATTTTGCAAGCATGGCCATTATACTTAGTGTATGTGTAGAAAATACTAGTGCGACGCCAATCTTCAGTGGGTTGGGGTTGGACTAGTATACAACGAACTACAGCAGTGGTAGGTTGGGTGTCAGTTGGGTCTAGTTCGTCATCACTATTGGTTTGCTCACCAGCTGAATGGTCATCATAGTTGTCTTGCTATTCTAGGTCTTGAGGGAGTGAATTCCCTTCTCCAGTAAATAAGGCTCGGTGAGGGCAGTTGGCAGCTACATGTCCCACGTTATGGCAATTATAACATTCGACCTGCTTTGTATCCCTAACAACAGATTTGCCCTTGTCAACCATGGGTGGGCAAGTAGGGAGAGGTGGGTATGCTGGTCTAGGTTGTGAAGGTCGTATGACCTGGTCAGAGGGCCTCCTTGTTGGGGCCGAAGGTGGGGGACGTCTAGGCTCGACCTTATGGTAATGCTCAATTTCACAGGCTCTTTGAAAAGCAACCTCAAGGGTCTCAATGGTGTGTATGACCATTTCTCGTCGAATCTCGGGCCGAAGCCCTTGTTCAAATCGAGTTAGGGTGAGTTCAGGGTCTTCCGGGACATCACATCGAATTCTAAGTTCGTCGAAACGAACCATGTATTCTGGAACAGAGCTGGAGCCTTGACGAATACTATTGTATTGTTCTAACAATCGTCTCCTAAAGTGGTGAGGTACATACTTTTCTCGAAGTTTGTATGTCATTTCGTCCCAACGATCTATAGGGGGTTGACGATTGCATTCAAGCTGACGCTCTACATTAATCCAATAGAGCTTAGCTGGTCCAGTCAGACACATGCTTGCAAACCTGACTTTGCGATTCTTAGGCATAGAGCACCAGGTAAAATATTGTTCTAAGGATAGAAGCCAATCTAAGAAGATGCAGGGATCCAGGCTACCGTCAAAGAAGGGTGGGTTAAGGCGGACAGTTCGGATGACATCATCATCCTCACGATCACGAAGGGCATACCTACCTATGGTGGGCTCCCTAGGTGGAGGTGCATCCATCTCCTAGTCAGATGGATCAGACTGAGGTTCAGGTCTAGGAAGGTTTCTGTCAGTATTGACCCTTGGGTTAGCCCGACGAGCTTCTATTCTAGGCTTGGGTAGGGGTCGATCAGCTAAAGGCGCTCGTGGACGGGGGTGACACCTGGGTAGTCTCTAGACGGTCCAGTCGACGGTCAAGACGTTCAAAGTGTTCCGCATGTCGATCCAGCCGGGTATTGATAGTGTCAAATTGTGCATTCATTTGTGCCATGAATCTAGTTAACTGGTCGGGTTCACTGGTAGAAGCTCTTGGAAAAGGAGGTTGGTGGATAGTGGATGATCTAATAGTCATCACCATAGTTTGGTTAAGGGAATCGAAGTTTACTCTGATACCAATTTGATGGAGGAGGGGTAGGGAAAAAGGGTTAAATGGGTCGAAACTGGCACAAGTAATTAAAATCTTCCTAAGCAATAACAATAAAGTAACAGGAGATAAGCTTCTCTAATCACACAAATAATATAGTAGCATGATCTCCTTAGTTGTGCGTAAATATAAGTGTAATACGAACCGTAAGACAAGTAAAATTACTTGCGTAGACGAAGTCAAAGAAAATGAGCTTTCTATGAGCTGGATCTACCGGGCTGCCGTTGGAGGTGCAGTTGTAGAAGATGGGCTAAGCTGTAAGGTGGCCCAGTAGTAATAGTACCTTTCTTTGTGTTTCTTTTTTTTTTTTTGGGTCGGCTTGGTGCCGACTATTCTTTTCTCTTAAGGTCGGCTAGGGGGCCGACTCTCCTTTCGCGCCGCCTTCTTTCTAGGCGGAAATCGGCATCATGCAGTAGGTGGTGGAACAGGTCGGCGATGGCGCAGGCGTCGGGGCGGTAGAGCAGATCAGCGCAGTGGAGCAGGTCGGCGAAGAAGCGTTTACCAGGGCGGCGCCGGGCGGAGGTGACGACGGGGTTTCCAGGCGCGCCGATTCAGGGTGGAGGGCGGTGCTGGTGGGCGAAGGTCGTCGGAAAGAAGGGCGGAGGCGAGCGCTGACGATCGATGGGAGCGGCGGTGACAGGCGGAAGCTGGAGGGCGCGCTGACGTAGGAGAACGTCGTCGGTTCTCCTTTCTGGTGAAGGTGGAGGTGTGAGCGAGAGTAAAGGGAACGAAAACGGGAAGGGGATAGGGCACGTGGGCGAGCGTAGGTGCGAATGATGGTGGGAGCAAAGAGCGTTGGTGAGGAAAGTGTGCTGTCGAGCGGAACGACAATGGAAAGGAAGAGGGGATGGTGGCGGACGGAACTGAAGGGGAAGGAGTGTGCAAGCTTTGAAGGGGAAGACGGAATTTGGGGAAGAAAGGGTTACGTGCAACGGAGCGAAGGCGGAAGAACATGGAGATGGCAGCGGTGCTGGGTTGGCGATGGCAGATAAACAAACCAAAATGTTAATACAAACTCAAGAGAACACAAGTTTACTGGATTTCATTCAACTGGACTGACTCTTACATTAGAAGAGAGGCCTATATAAAGCTTTTTGAACGTATCAGATTTGATCGTCCAAAAACAAGATATTTAATACGTCATAATGTCAAGGCAACGAAAAGACATGGTACACTCATCGTTACCCGTGTCATTAATGATATAAGGAAAAGTGTTTATTAATGGTGGCCGTCATCATAAGTAGTGCAAAATTAATGTTGGCATAATTGCTGATGGTTGGATCAATCCTGGAGTCTTGCTGGTAACTGTCTAGTTCGCTTAGACTGTCGAATTGGGTTCGGATCCCCATCAAGAGTTGATGGAGGAGGAAAAGGGCGTAAAGAAAGAAGACTACAGGATTAGACATACCCTTAGCAAGGAGGAAGACACCACCCAAAGGGTTCCAAAAATAACTTTCTTCAATTGTAATCGACTGTCTATTACATTAGAAGAGAGACCTATATATAACTACTTGGACGGATCAGATTGTGACACATGTCTAAAATCAAATCGTCCAATAACACACTTATCAACAAGATATTTAATACATCATAATGTTTGAAGCAATGAAGAGTCATCATAACGTATGTCATTATTGTCATAATAGCAGTCATCAGAAGCAATGTATGTCATAATGGTAGCCGTCAGAAGCCGAAGAATCATTATAACGTCTGTCATTATTGTAATAATAGGTCTTCTTTCTTTACGCTCTTTTCCTCCTCCATCAACTCTCCCCCTCTTTGAAACTTCACCTGCTGGTGAACTAATTTTAAACCTGCTGCAAGGTCGGAGAGGAATTGGTTGCCGGTGAGGTGGCTGGGCGTCAATGGGGACGGTCTTGCTTGACTGTTCTGTGTGGCTGTTCCATTGGTGTGAGTGGAGGCGAAAATGCATCACGGAGGGAGCAGTCGATAGCAACGAGAAGAATCCATCCTTCATCGTTGGCCGTGGGTTCTGAAAAGAACCAGGAGACCAACTCCGGCTATCGTCGCGGAAGAGAATATGAACGCCAACGTGCTGGGTGGAAGGAGCTTGTGGAGATGACCTTCGGAAGTGGACTGGAGAGGTGGATGGTGGGTTGTCTGGTTGGGATGTGGAAGACGACGCATGCGTACCCCTCATCATTGGCCGTGGGTTCTGAAGAGAACCAGGCGGCCAACTCAGGAAGGGGTTGATGGCTTCGGAGATGCATGGATGCAGATGGGTGCAAGTGTGGGTTGGTAGCTTGAAGTCGATGCAGGTGGAAGACAAAGTGTACGGGTCTAGTGTCCATCATTGCTGGCCGTGGGTTCTGAAAAGAACCAGGCGACCAGCTCCGGCGGAGAACAAGAAAGGCACGATGAAGATGGATCGTCATGGGCAGACAAGAATTGCCCATATGTTCTCTCTGATACCAATTGACGCGGAACGGAGGTTGGAGGCGCTGGAGAAGAGAAGAGATGAGGGAGAAGAGAAAGAGAGAGGAGAAACCCTTAGCAAGCTAAGGGGGAAAAAGAGGGACTACAGACCCTAATTCTAACCTCACAAGGAGGAAGACACCACCCAAAGGGTTCCAAAAATAACTTTCTTCAATTGTAATCAACTGTCTATTACATTAGAAGAGAGACTTATATATAGCTACTTGGACGGATCAGATTGTGACACATGTCTAAAATCAGATCGTCCAATAACACACTTATCAACAAGATATTTAATATATCATAATGTCTGAAGCAACGAAGAGTCATCATAACGTATGTCATTATTATCATAATAGCAGCCATCAGATGCAACGTATGTCATAATGATAGCCGTTAGAAACCGAAGAGTCATTCTAATGTCTATCATTATTGTAATAATAGGTCTTGTTTCTTTACGCCCTTTTCCTCCTCCATCAAAGGAGACAACGATGGGAGAGGAAGCGGCAACGGAAGGAGGCAGCGACGGGAGAGGAAACGGCTGTGGGAGAGGAGGCGACGACGGCAAGAGCTATGTTACTGTAGAGGAAAAGCTCTCGTGGATTTGGGAAAGCAACTCTATACTGCTTCCAATCAACAGTGCAGCTTCTCAGCTGCCAGCTGAGAAGCTGCACTGTTGACTAATGCCACACGCCACAGTTTCCATTTTTTAGCTGCCCGTAAAAGTCGGCGGGCAGCTCTTACCAAACGGGGCTTATAGCATGTGATACTACAGTTTAATGCGAACTTTATATTAAATTAACTAATTTATTATATTATTATATAAATATATATAATATATAATATCATATTTTATTATATATATATATATATATATTAATATATATTTAGTGTATTTAGTAATATAATATTTATTAATTTTAAATTAATTATTTTATAAATAAAATTAATAATTAATTTTATATTAAAATTAATTATTTAATTGTATAAAATTAAAATTTTATAAAAATAATTATTTTTATTTTATTATTAAATTAATAATTTTAATATATTTTATTAAATTAATAATTATTTATTTATTAACAATATTAAAAATATAATAAATCTACCAAATATCTTTAATAATAATTGCGACAGTGACAGCACAGTTGAATTCACCAAACACTTTTAACAGTAGGTGCTATAGTGACAATACAATTATCATAGCGCCGAACCAACTAACACTTTTAACAGTAGGTGCTATAGTGACAATACAATTATCATAGCGCCGAACCAAACTGGCCCGAATCAGGTTGAAGATAAATACATTCTAAAATTGGTCAGCTTATTTGTGCTTCATCTACATTTTAATGGAGAATTATTTCATAAAATTGTGAAAACATTTCACCGTACCATTTTTTTGGAGAGAGAGAACCTACTCTCAAAATAAATTTCAAATTCGACGTAATTCGGATCTACCAACTAACACCCGATCGCAATCGGATCTAGAAATGTGGTGGGAATCTAGCTAGGCTTGCCGTGCAACGAGCCACTGTTACTAAAAGTAGTCAATTGTGGTTAAGCTCAAATCCACTTTACAGCTGTCCACATTTAGATTTAGCTAAAGAAGACCAGTTTCCTTTATTCTCTCCCAATCCAAACCTTCAAGTGTTAGCTGGATTCTTGCTTCTCTGGTTACTATTAATTCTTTTTTCGTGCTTTACTTGGTGCAGCACAGCATGTGACATTTAAGATTTCGAATAATATATTGGATACGATAAGATTAAAAGTTTGAATCTGGCATATCGCGGAATATAAAGTACGATTATTGGATTTTATATGTCGCTTAAATTACTCAATATTCAAAAATAAAAAGTAAAATACATGCTTATAAATAAATAAGCTGTCAAAAAATAATTAAATATGATTGAATCTGAACTTGGAGCGTACAAATTGAATATTTGTATACGTATTCTCATGTCATTTTGATTTTAACCCGAGTTTTTAAGTATCTATAGCATAGTTGGCCCGTAATGAGTTATTTTAAATCACGAATTTATGACTCAAAATATATAAGAGCAAAATTATATTTTTAATTTTTTTTTATATTTATGGGGGGTACTAACTAAAATTCATTAAATTTTATATTTGACGCCGAAAATATGTTAGCTGCACTTGA
Organism: Costus lasius; assembly: GCA_027563935.2. Classification (NCBI taxonomy): domain Eukaryota; kingdom Viridiplantae; phylum Streptophyta; class Magnoliopsida; order Zingiberales; family Costaceae; genus Costus; species Costus lasius. Next base: position 122,976,971 of record CM050446.2, read on the forward strand.
GTTTACATTGCTACGGGAGATTGACAAAAAAGCTCTCTTGGATTTGGGAAAGTGAATTGAAACTAAAAAAGAGATTGACAAAAAAAAAGTGAATTGAAAAGAGAAAAAGCCAGAAGGCATCGCTTCGCCATCTTTGGATTCTTTTCCTTCTACCACACAAATTGATTTTTCCTATTTTTTTTTCACCTTTTATTCCTTTTTTGACAAGTAAAGGTGGCGTAGTGCTCCTCTTTTATGATTCCCTATCCAGCTATGGGAATCAACAATAACCTAAAACAGTAATTTTAAAAAATAATTTGAAGAAAAAAATAATTTTAGAGATATTTTTTTGATTTTAGCAAGTAATTAATGAAGATAGGACTCAATTTGACTATCTTATTATTAAGAACAAAGTTATTAATTATTAAATTAACTAATACCTCCATCTTTTAGTATGGATGATAGTATTAGCGTGGGAAAATGAGCTGGTTGGTAAGCTAATTATCTTTGAATTTTAATAATTATAGTTTAATTTTAAAATTTTTTTAATCTATAATATGTGTTATAAATTATTTATATTAAATTATAATTTCAATTATCTAACTATATTAAATTCAATAGCTTAAAATTTATTTACATTATATCCAATTATAAGTTAATACTTAAATTTAAATTCGTTAATAATTATATTAAATTCGTTAAATATGGGTTAATATTTTTTAAAATACTATTCTAGAATTTAGGCACGCTTTTTTTTTTAACAGTTGCAACTAATAGCTAACTTACTTTTTATGCATTGTGGTTGCCGGGAATTTATTAACGAATTTAATCACGAGGAAAGAGCAGGAATCGCACGTGAGGATGGGATGATGCCACGTGAGACCAGTCGAGACTCGAGAGGGCCAGCGAATCTGCTGTTCCTCATCTCCCGCTACTTAAATCCGCCTCGATCCCTCCGCCTCTCATCGCCCCTGTCCGCCAAATTCCAATTAGTGGATCGATTCGACACCTTTCTTCGCCCTGAATCCCCCTTCGTTCTCGTCGCCACACTCTCGGGTTCGCTTGGTGCAGGTCGGGAACAGGTAGGCCGGTGGTGGTGGTGGCGCCGTCGACGCCGACACCATTTTGATTTTCGCGGCACCGCCCCTCCCTGTGTTCCGACTGGCTTGATTCCCCACTTGCATCAAGTGAATTCGAGAATCCTTGGCGAAAAAAAGGGAAGCTGATTGATTGGATGTAGGTCTTCAATCGTTGGTTTGCTGCGGCCTACGAGTGGTGCTTTCTAGCCTTTACTTATCTCCTGTTTTTATTTTCATAGATATTTTTTGGCTTCTTTTGTGTGCTTCTGATTTGGACGATCCTAGTTATTCGTGATACTTGCCTTGAATTACGATTTCGAAGTATTTTTCGGACTTGTATAATTTATTTAGGTCCAGTGAAAGCTTGATTCTGGTAACGAACTTAAACTTGTGCTTATTTAGATTTTGTTGCTCAATTCAGCTATAGTAAAAAGGCAAGCAAAAATATTTATGGCAAAGGTGGTGCCTTTATGGTGAGATGAATATTTGCCTAGCACTTCTTCACGGCTACACGCGCAGCAATTCATTTGGGATTGATTAGAAAGCACAAGATCATTAACATCTTGGTTTCTTTTCATAAATCTTTGTTTCAGAAGTTAATTTTGAGAAAATTGAACTTTGTTGATTTACTCAACATGCAAACAACACAAATGGACAGAACTAGATGCCTAGCTCGCAAAGTATAAAAGAAGACACAAGGCAGTGAGTGTCTACTTCACTCTTTAATGACCAAGGGAGAGTGACAAAGCTAAATACGTGTTCTATTAAATTCTGTTGTAGTAAACTATGCGTGCATCATGAAGATTACTGCTTGTTTTGCTACTCCTGTATGAGTTTTTTGTTAGTTATGAATACATTAATCTGTGTCAACGTTAAGAATCCCCTATTGCTGAGGATGAAATATTTAGGCTGTTGACATTGTTTAAGTTTCGTATATTCTTTTCTCCAACCAACTTATTTTAACTTCAATTTGCTTCATTGTTTAAAATAACAGTTCCAGTGAAGTTGGGAGAGTAGCAGTGTCAAAGGCCTTTCTTTCTCCCGCAATACTGAATTAACATCTTGTACTTTCAAATTAAATTTGGAAATTTTGATTGTTTGTCAGGACCATACTAATATGTCTGAGGCTTGCAAGAAATCATTATAGATGAGCTAGCAGTTCTAGCTTGTGCTGTGCTGATTAGAATGAGAAGACTGTTTTGGTGTATTATTGTGCTAGATAGAAAAACGTTATGCATGCAAGGAAACAGAACCATAATGATTTAACGGAGAATATGAGTAGTATCAAATATTGCCCCAATAATTCACCTCCCACCATGCTAAATGTTAGACCCCTAATATGTTATTATGTATTTTCCACTCTGTATTAAGGGCTTAATGCAATATAATTATCGTTTGTACTTTATTGCGTTACTTGTCCGTTTACAGCCTTGGGCCGAGGCCCATTCAGTCGGTGTTGAGTTGGGCGCGCCCACCGCCCGATGGGCCCGTTGGGGTTCGAGTCACCTCCATGGGCTTTTGTGTTTGGGCCCATGTAGCTTGGGCCGCCGTGGGCTTACAGGGCCCGATACGGCATTACGCGCTATTCTACCGAGTGCGTCGTAATGCACGAGGCGGGAGTAGAGTCGCGAAAGTAGGACGCATGACACGGGGCCCGCAATTGCTGACTCAGCTAGACCTATTCTCATTAGCCCATATCCACGTGGAGGCTTACGTGGATCTTCCCGTTTGTTGTTGCGAACGACCCTCACGCAGGAGCTTAATTGCTCTGAATCGAGACGTGGGGGCAGGTGGAGGACGTGACTCGGCAGAGGAGGTATTTGTTGCGAGTGAGGCGTGGAATCCGGAAGAGAGGATTCGGAGAATCGAAAAGGGTACTCACGAAAAAGAGAGCAAACTACTCTCCTCTGCACGGTGAAGAAGAGCTCGGCGAACGTGCTGGGGCGGTTCGCGCGGTGATCGCCGGCGTGGCTGGCGGCCACAGTGGGTTGGACGAGGGCGGAACGAGCTCTACCTCACTCCTTTTCCCCTCCGGCGGCGGCATCGCTGCGTCTCCGGCGTGGGGTGATTTCTTCTGCGTCCGGCGACTTTTGTAAGCCTTCTTCTTCCCCTGGTCTTCTTCGGCGCTTGGGTTCTCTCGCCGACGGGGTCGAAGCTCGCCGGAGCTTAGTTCCTGGTCTTCTGGGTTTTCCGATTTCCGGTTTTTCCTTTACCCCGGCGTTTCGTTGCTGTTTGTTGACGCCAACGACGGAGGCGGCCATTTTCCAGGCTGCATCTAACTTTTGTTGACGTTCTTGGAGCCGGGCTTTTATTCGACTTCTCCAGTTCCGTCTCTTTGGGGCTCCTCCGAGCAGTTTGTTGGGTTCTCTGCGATCGAAGCTTCGGCGGACGTATTCCTGGAGTCTTCCGCTACCTGCTAGTTTCTGGGCTGAGTTTCGTCGAGGCTGAGGAGCTATGTGCTTCTGCAGTCAGCCCACGTAATGGCTCTTCACTGAAAAAAAAAAAAAAACCAGCCGTTACCTGGGTCTGACAGAAGGTATCAGAGCCTCGTTTCCGCCAGAAGTTTTGGTGCTGATTTCGCTCACGACTTTGTTATATTGGAGCCTTCCTCTTTGATTCCTCATTGTTTCTCTATTTTCTTGCTGATCATATCACCTTCCTGATGGCCAACACTGAGGAGCGTGTGGCTGCTCTTGAGGAACTGGTTGGGATGCAAGATGAATATTTGGAAGGAACGCTTGTCGCCAGTCACCTGGAGATGCGTTCCAATTTACAGAGTTGAAGATGAGGTGCGATCTGTTAGAACTTTACAAATGCGGCATCAGAGTTCAGCTGATCAGAGTTCAGAGCATGCACAGTAAAATCAGAGCATGCACAGCAAAAAAATAATAAATACATGTAAGGATCTTGTAATACTAAATTAATTAATCTATATTATACACTGGATTAAAACACGAATAACTTTGCGTATCTTTCTCCATCGCAAACAGTTTCTTCACGGAAATAGTAGGGAATATTTTTTCACCCCTTTCCTTTGCCTTTCAATTCCTTCTCGATGATCAAGACTAGGAAATCCGGAAGCCTTTCTATGGAAGCACTTAATCTCTATTATACTTAATTTCTCTTTCTCGAAAGCCGTGCGAAAGAGAGATGATTGAACAAAATTGCCGTCCTCTGCGCCGTTTCAATTTTGGAAATGCAAAGAACGCACAGTAACCCTCAAGTTACGTGTGTGAGAGAGGAAAACAAAAGGGTTAAATGAAAACCGTGAGAGAACACCTTAAATAGAATAAATAATTATTATTTTATTCTAAACTTTCTATTTCTTACTCACGTTCTCGTTTAATTAATTATAAAATATAATTAATTAATTCCTTTTAATCCTCATCCACGACTAATCACTTCCAAATAAATTTATTCCGATTTCCTTTAAATCAATTAGAGGAAGGGGTGAGGGTTGACTAACCCATTCGCTGACCCACTATCATACCCACTCCATCATCACGAGCTGGTCCGTCCGATCAGCGAATCGAACATGATTGGATCAAGTTGTCCATACTAAACCATGTACACATGTGAGCCAGATTACGGAGAAAATTTCGGCGCATCCATATTACGGAAATTTTCTAACACGATCTCTTTCCGATGCTATGCAAAACTGTGTCTTGGAGTTGGCCGATGCGAAGAAAGTGGGTGCGTTTGGGGTGGCTGGAGCTTCTGGCTGGTCGCTGGTCTGAGTAGAGCTGGTCTGAGTAGAGCTGGTCCGAAAAGTTGAGACTGTTTGGATGCATTGGCTGGTCTGATAAGCAACTGTGAGCTGCTGTGCTGTACTTTTCTGTTCTATTAAGAAAAATTTTTTAATTTATTTTTAAAATTTAAAATTACTTAACATAACAATAAATAATTTTTAGACTATTATATAACTAAATTTAGTTTAAGATGGACAAATTGAAAAAAAAAATTGCAAGAGGCAAAACCAGTAACATGTAACTTAATTTGCCTATCAATATCAATACCAAAACATGTAACCAATTTATTTCAGTCATATATAGATGAAGTAACTTTGAGATGTAACCTGGGTAAGCTCAGCTACTGAAATAAAACAAGACCAAATATTGGCCAAACATACAGTCAAACAAGAGATGACCACTAATTTGATAAGAAACTAGTTATCATGGTGCTTTGAATTGAATAGATACATGTGAATCCAAATTACTTGCAAACTCATATCTGCATAGAGCTTGCAACAAATTCTAACAAACTTGAGTAATACTCACAAAATAGACATCGGCCAAACTCCGTTTGGTTATTTGAGGAAGGTCCCCATGATAATTCTATACACATCAATATCAAACTATCTCACCCATAATTGGCATGATAAAACTATACACATCAATATCAAATTATCTCACCCATAACCTGGGTAAGCTCAGTTACTGAAATAAATTTTGATACTCACATATACTTGGGTAAGCTTAGCGAAGCTTAAGCAATCCGGTGGAGCTAGCAGTGGAGCTCGGCGGAGGAAGGTGGAGCTGCGGTGGAGCTCGGTGGCAGCTGGAGAGGCTAGCGGTGGCAGCTGGAGCTCGGCTAAGGAAGGTGGGTCTGCGGTGGAGCTCGGTGGCAGCTGGAGAGGATAGCGGTGGTAGCTAGAGAGGATAGCTCGGTGGCAGCTGGAGCTCGGCGGAGGAAGATGGATCAAGAGAGGCTAGCTCGGTGGCAGTTGGAGAGGCTAGCGGTGGAGCGAGCAATGGAGCTCGGCGGAGGAAGGTGGAGCTGCGATGGAGCTCGGCGGCAGCTGGAGAGGCTAGCGGTGGAGCCCGGTGGAGGAAGGTTGAGCTGCGGTGGAGCTCGGCGGCAGCGGGAGAGCCTAGCGGTGGAGCTCGGTGTAGATCGGCGGAGGAAGGTGCAGCTGCGGTGGAGCTCGGCGGCAGCTGGAGAGGCTAGCGGTGGAGCTCGGAGGCAGCTGGAGAGGCTAGCGGTGGAGCTTGGCGGCAGCTGGAGGCCATTGGCGTCAGCTAGAGGCGGAGGCGAGGTTTATGCTGACTGGATCTGGAAGATCGGAGAGGGGCGATCGGAGCAGGCGATCGGAGGGGGCGACGTTTGGAGCTGGCGACGATCGGAGGCAAGGACGAAGGAGTGCTGCGAAGACGAAGGAGAAAAAGCTCGCGAGCAGATCTACTGTAGCCAGGCAGAGCTTTTAATTCGGCAAAAGCTGGGTCGGGACGGCTTCCCGTAAACAGTGGAGAGCGCCAAACGGAACGGCTGGCGACTTTTGGCTGCCCGCAAACGCCAACGCGGGGGGGGCAGCGGCCTCCAAACGGGGCCAGTGTTAGCTGGTCTCACGGCTTCTTCTGGGGAGGCTTCCCAGACCTCCCACGCCCGACAGCGTATTCCGGACCCGGCTTCTTTTGGTGGCGCGCGGGACGCCAAAGAGCTGGAGAATTTTGTGTGGGATATGGAGCAGTATTTTCAGACTGCGCGCGTCTCTCCGGACGATCAGGTTTTGACTTGCGCCGCCTACCTTACCGGCGACGCTAAGTTATGGTGGAGGACGCAGATATCTCCAGCTGATTCTGAGATAGGATCCTTAGTTATGACGTGGGATGATCTGAAGACGGAGTTGAAGAACCAGTTCTTACCTGGTAACTCTTCCTATGCTGCGATGGATGTTCTGCTACGCCTTAATCACACCGGTAGTGTGCGCGACTATGTGAAGGCGTATGCAGCTCTTATGTTGGAGATCGACGAGATGACGGAGCACAACCGGTTATACTTCTTTTTTGCCGGTCTTCAGTCCTGGGCGCAGATTGAGCTCCGGCGCCAGGGCGTGAAGAATGTGAAAGCGGCTATGGCGGCCGCCGAGGCTCTCGTTGATCTTCGGTTTTCTCAGGGTGTTGCAGCACCCCGGACTTCTGGATCTTCTGGTGTTCTGGACGCGCCAGGTTCTTCGCGCACTCGGCCGTTTGTACGGGGAAAGGGCAAGCGGCCTTCCGCGGCCAAGCCCCGACCCGAGCCGAAGGCGAAGAAGCCTGCACCTTCGCCGAGGCAGCCGGCGAAGGCTGATGCGCCGCGTCGCCCTATCTCCTGCTTTTCTTGTGGCGGACCACACTTTATGCGGAGTTGTCCCAAGAGGGACAGGATCACTACTATCGTCGCTGACGAGCCCCAGGATCAGTTGGTCACCCTTAACCCCATGGTGCTCAACACTATTACTGCTACGTCGTCCTCCTCGCCTTCTGCTCCGGCCATGTCACCGAGGTTGCTTTATGTTGACTTGCGGTTGAATGGTCAGCCTGTCCAGGCTATGGTCGATACTGGTGCGTCGCACCTTTTTATTGCCGAGGTTGTTGCTCGGCGTCTCGGCCTACGCCTATCTTCTGCCCTCGACTGAATGAAGACGGTGAACACTGCTGAGCAGCAGATCCGTGGGATTTCCTACGATGTGATGGTCGAGTTGGGCTTTTGGAGGGGGCGACATCATGTTCGGGTCGTGCAGCTAAACGATTTTGAGGCTATTCTGGGGATGGACCTTCTTTTGCGCGCTAGGGTGGGCGTTCTCCCATTCCTGCATGGACTTCACATCTATGATGACCGGTCGCCGGGTTTTGTATGTTGCTTAGGCGACCCCGCCTCGTCACGAGAGGATCGTGACCAAGGCCGGGATGTTTTTGGTCCTGTATCGGCTTCGGCCATTTTTGCCGGTCTCCATCATGGGGAGGAGACCTTCATTGCTGTACTTGTATCTGAAGCGGCTGTTTCCCAGCCTGCTCTATCTATGGATATGTCCGCTTTGCTGTATGAGTTTGCGGATCTGATGCCGGATGAGTTACCCCGTAGGCTACCTCATCGTAGGGAGATAGACCATCGCATCGAGTTGGTGCCCGGTGCTGTGCCTCCATCGCGGCCTCCTTATCGGATGTCGCCGCTTGAGCTCGCCGAGTTGAGGAGGCAGCTCGACGACCTCTTGTCTTCCGGCTTTATCCAGCCTTCTTCTTCGCCTTATGGAGCACCCGTATTATTTCAGAAGAAGAAAGACGGCAGCCTTCGGTTTTGTCTTGACTACCGGGCGCTGAACAAGGTCACGATTCGGGACACTTACCCGATTCTTCTTATCTCTGACCTTCTGGACCGTCTTTCTTGTGCTCGGGTTTTCTCCAAGCTGGACTTGTGCTCGGGGTATTGGCAGGTCCGGATAGCTGAAGGCGATGAGAAGAAGACCGCTTGTGAGACGCGGTATGGCGCTTATGAGTTCCTCGTGATGCCGTTCGGCCTCACAAATGCGCCAGCGACTTTCTCGCACCTGATGAATAAGGTGCTGGCACCTTATCTGGACGATTTCGTTGTGGTGTACTTAGAGGATATCGTGGTTTTCTCTTCTTCCAGGGATGAGCATCGACGCCACCTCCGGTTGGTATTGCTGAAGCTGAGGGAGCATCAGCTTTATCTGAAGCCGGAGAAGTGCTCTTTTGCCGTTGATGAGATCCACTTCCTGGGTCATATTGTGGGCAACGGCAATGTGCGCATGGATTCTGATAAAGTCCGCGCGATCGTGGACTGGCGCACACCTTCTTCTCCCATCGAGCTGCGGAGCTTCCTTGGGGTTACGAACTTCTACAGGAAGTTCATTCGGGATTACTCCAGGATCGCAGCCCCTCTTTCTGATCTGCTCAAGAAGGACTCCAAGTGGCTTTGGACGAATCGGTGTCAGACGGCCTTCATCGAGTTGAAGTGTCGTATTGCCTCTGAGCCGGTTCTGAAGCTACCTGACTATTCGGGGACCTTTGAGGTCCATACTGACGCCTCGGACCAGGCGATTGGTGGAGTCCTTATTCAGGATGGGCATCCAGTGACATTTGAGAGTCGGAAGTTGAATCCGACCGAGCAGTGCTATTCAGCCCATGAGAAGGAGATGGTGGCGGTTGTCCATTGTCTTCGCACCTGGAGGGTATATTTGCTGGGCAATGCCTTTGTGGTCAAGACCGACAACGTCGCTAACACGTATTTCTCTACGCAGAAGCGGTTGTCGGCGAAGCAGGCCCGTTGGCAGGAATTTCTCGCGGAGTTTCAGTTCTAGTGGGAACATAAGCCGGGCAGGTTCAATATCGTTCCTGATGCACTGAGCCGGCTGAATGCCATGATATGGTGCACGTTATCTTTAGTGGAGGGCGATCTGTTGGAGCGGATCCGCCTTGCAGCTACTTCGGATGCCAGGTACCGGCGAGTGGTACAGCAGATCAAGGCTGGTGAGGTCCTGCGATTTTATTTGGGTCCTGATGATGTTATTTTGGCCGAGGGCGGTCGGCCATTTGTCCCTTTGACAGGCGGACTGCGCAGGGAGCTATTGAGGGAGCTCCACGATACCCCGTGGGCGGGACATCCGGGCCAGAGGCGTATGTTACCCTTGCTCTCCAGATCTTGTTACTGGCCGAAGATGCGCGCAGAGGTTGAGCTCTATGTCTGCACTTGTCTTGTCTGCCAGCAAGACAAGGTCGACCGACGACGAAAGGCAGGGTTGTTGCAGCCCCTGCCGATTCCTGAGTCTCCTTGGATCTCCATGTCTATGGACTTTATTGGCGGTTTTCCCCGAGTTGACAGACGAGCTTCTATCCTGGTGGTCGTCGATAGATTCTCCAAGTATGGAGTTTTTATATCGGCCCCGGAGCATTGCACGGCTGAGGTGACAGCCGAACTCTTCTTCCAGCACGTCGTGAAGTTATTTGGACTTCCAGAGGACATCGTGAGTGATCGAGATGCTCGGTTCATCGGACATTTCTGGACTTCTTTGTTCAAGAAGCTGAGATCCAAGCTGAACTTCTCGACGGCGAACCATCCGCAGACGGACGGACAGACCGAGTGGATTAATGCATTGGTTGAGGAGTATCTCCGTCATTTCGTTACCGCTAGCCAGCGAGATTGGGTCAAGTGGCTTGACGTGGCGCAGTTCGCGTATAACCTTCAAAGGTCGTCAGCCACTGGTCGGAGCCCATTTGAGCTCGTGTTAGGGCGACAGCCCCTGACCCCGGCGGATGTGGTGCAGCGTGATTTTGAGGGTCGGTGCCCTGCTGCACACCGGGTGGCACGAGAGAGATCCGAGATGTTGCAGGAGGCTCAAGATAGTTTGGATATAGCTGCCAGGCGGATGGAGAGGTATGCCAACTGTCATCGGAGGCCTGAGGAGTTCGCAGTTGGCGACCAGGTCCTTCTGAAGCTTACCCCGCAACTCTGGAAGAAGATCTCGGCGAAGACAGCACACCGGGGTCTTATTCAGAGGTATGACGGTCCCTTTGAGGTGCTGAGTCGGGTGAGCTCGGTGGCGTACAAGCTGAAGCTCCCGGACTGGATGAAGCTGCACCCCACTTTTCATGTGAGTTTCCTGAAACGGTTCCATGATGATCCCGAGGATCCTGCGCGGTCTCGGACGAGCCGAGCGCCTGTTAGCGTTCAGAAAGAGTTCGATCGAAGGATCGGGGAGATCTTGGATCACCGTGTGCTGGGGCAGTACAGCCGAAATCGTCGGACAGAGTTTCTGATTCGCTGGGATGGATCACCTGAGGAGGATGCCACGTGGGAGCGTGCCGTTGATCTCTGGCAGTTCGAGGATGAGTTGAGGCGCTACCTCGACGAGTCGCCGAGGGCGGCGACGACCTCAGGTGGGGGAGGATGTTAGACCCCTAATCTATTATTATGTATTTTCCACCCTGTATTAAGGACTTAATGCAATATAATTATCGTTTGTACTTTATTGCGTTACTTGTCCGTGTACGGCCTTGGGCCGAGGCCCATTCAGTCGGTGCTGAGTTGGGCGCGCCCACTGCCCGATGGGCCGGTTGGGGTTCGAGTCACCTCCCTGGGCTTTTGTGTTTGGGCCCACGTAGCTTGGGCCGCCGTGGGCTTGCAGGGCCCGATACGGCATTACGCGCTATTCTACCGTGTGCGTCGTAGCGCATGAGACGGGAGTAGAGTCGTGGAAGTAGGACGCGTGACACGGGGCCTGCGATTGCTGACTCAACTAGACCTATTCTCATTAGCCCAGAGCCACGTGGAGGCTTACATGGATCTTCCCGTTTGTTGTTGCGAACGACCCTCACGCAGGAGCTTAATTGCTCTGAATCAAGACGTGGGGGCAGGTGGAGGACGTGACTCGGCAGAGGAGGTATTTGTTGCGAGTGAGGCGTGGAATCCGGAAGAGAGGATTCGGAGAATCGAAAAGGGTACTCACGAAAAAGAGAGCAAACTACTCTCCTCTGAACGGTGAAGAAGAGCTCGGCGAACGTGCTGGGGCGGTTCGCGCGGTGATCGCCGGCGTGGCTGGCGGCCGCAGTGGGTTGGACGAGGGCGGAACGAGATCTACCTCACTCCTTTTCCCCTCCGGCGGCGGCATCGCTGCGTCTCCGGCGTGGGGTGATTTCTTCTGCGTCCGGCGACTTTTGTAAGCCTTCTTCTTCCCCTGGTCTTCTTCGGCGCTTGGGTTCTCTCGCCGACGGGGTCGAAGCTCGCCGGAGCTTAGTTCCTGGTCTTCTGGGTTTTCCGATTTCCGGTTTTTCCTTTACCCCATCGTTTCGTTGCTGTTTGTTGACGCCAACAACGGAGGCGGCCATTTTCCAGGCTGCATCTAACTTTTGTTGACGTTCTTGGAGCCGGGCTTTTATTCGACTTCTCCAGTTCCGTCTCTTTGGGGTTCCTCCGAGCAGTTTGTTGGGTTCTCTGCGATTGAAGCTTCGGCGGACGTATTCCTGGAGTCTTCCGCTACCTGCTAGTTTCTGGGCTGAGTTTCGTCGAGGCTGAGGAGCTATGTGCTTCTGCAGTCAGCCCACGTAATGGCTCTTCACTGAAGGAAAAAAAAAAAAACCAGCCGTTACCTGGGTCTGACACTAAATATCATCATTTTCACAACTGCGAATTGATGTGCTTAAGGAAGCTCAGTTCTGATTATTCATCCATAAAGTAAATAAAAAAAATCCTCTTTCTTCAGGGGTGAGCCTCGAGAGTAGAAAGTAGAAACACTGGCCCTGTTCCTAGCAGGGATAGAAAAATGAGGGGAAATGAAAATGAAACAAAACAAAAGCAACTAAATTGTGTTTCTAGCATAGCAGCAGATCAAGAAAACATAGATGTCCTCAGTCAGTAATAAATGAAGGCAAGTAATGAAAATGGTTCAGCACTGACGTCCAAAAAAGAGGCATCAGAATCTTCTGGCTCCTTATTTGCCATTTTTTTATAAACTATGCAAAGAATTTTATGTACTAATTTTCATGTTTCTTTTTCCTGTTTCCTTAGCTGTATTCGTCCTGGCTGACGGATTGTTTTGTACTAATTTGAATGTCAAGGCATTTGTTAGGTCTGAACACACTGTATAAATAGCCTGTGCTGTCTTAAAAAGAATGTCGGGTATAATTCATCAGTGATCGAGGCAAAGTTGTTGGCTTACTCATTCTGCACCAACGGCCTGTTTTACGGCCTGTTTTTTTTTTTTCTTTTTTAGAGGACGAGAAAAATTAAAAAAAAATTAGAATGAAAAAAAAAATAATCACGTGCTTTTTTACATGATCGAACAGCCAACAAAGCATGCACTAGCAATGGAGCAAAGATGGGTTAGCAGCTGAGCACGGTCAATTGCTGAGCAGGGCAGGCAATGGCAGAGCAAGGAGGTGGGAGGCGGATGCGGGAGGTGGGAGGCAGACGCAAGAGGCAAGATGATGGAGGTGAGAGGCGTACACGGGAGGCGAGAGACGGATAAGGAAGAAGGAAGATGACACCAGCGAGGAGGGTGACGCTAAAGACAATGAGGGCGGGCTGGACTGCGATAGAAAGTGGCATGGACGGCATAAACACAAGTGTTATTTTTGTTCCTTTTGGTTTTATGCTCGAATCGGGCGGAAGCTAAAATGAGAGAAAAATGAAATTTTTTTTTTCTGTTTTTCTATTCCTTTATTTCTTCGTCTTAAAGAAATGAAAAAAAAAAATTTGTCCCTTATTTTGCCCGTAAAAAAAACAGATGTAACAGTTAAGGAAAAAGCTTGTAAAATAATCCATTTCAAAATCATCAGTGTGTTTGCTTGGTTGCCTAGGAGAGGGTGAACTCTCTAAAGTCAAAATCAACGATGCTTGCGTCACCCATCATGAGTATTACAAAGAGCACTCGAGGTCATCATATATGTAGTTGAGATGGATCTTTACGTACTTTAGACGCCACTTCTAGCCTTATGGTGAGTCGGTTTAATAGGGCACATTATAGTCTTGTAGATCACACTAAGCCCGTGAAGCTCTCTCATGGTAGCTATCTTAATCTCAAGATTCTCCGTATCTTTCATGATTCTCATGTTCATCCAAGTCATTTTTATGCTCGTGTATTGTATTCTTTGTATTCCTTAGATGTTGATTAGTGATGTTGAATTATTTATATATTTTTTTAAAATTATTTTATTATAAAATTTTAGTATATTTAATGATATTAAAATAATGTGTAATGTTACTTCACATGGGGCATGCTTTTGCCACTGAAAATGATACCACCTATCATTAAGTTTATTAGTTATTATTATCTAAATAAATAGAAAAGTTATTATTATCTTTAAAATACTAATATGTCGGATATATTGGCACATATTCCTCGGGGCACTATTTAGTCTCGTATTGAATCATATTGAAAGTAGAATTGAAATAGTATAATATATAAGGGTTAGTGAATTTATTATTATTATTTTAAATTTAAATATTTTTAATAAATTTGACTATGTTGTAATAATAGATTTACTATTGTGAATTTAAATATTTTAATAAATTAAATCATATTATCAAGTGATTTACTAAGTTAAAGAGTCAATTTATTTATACTAAATTGACTGGATTTTTTTTTTATTTTTTAAATTTTAGCTTTGGCATAAGGATAGGTTTTCTTTGAAAGCCACATGCCACATACCACCACAGGCAGTTTATTCTATGTGTCACGCCTCGGTCGGAACGGTCTAAAAATAGCGCTTATCCGCTTCTTAGAGCCGTCCGACGGAACACCGGAACGTGAACTTACTAGGGTTTCCGGACCGAATCTCGTCCCCAATTCGAAACCCTAACTTCCCCGAATAATTTTCTTCCCCAAATTACAATTCGCTCGGCAAACCCTAACCCTAATTTTGAGATCCGGGAAGAATCGTAAAACCCTAATCAAAATTTCAGAAAATCGAAAATACCTCTTCTGATTTTGACCTCGTCAAAATCACGTTTACTGTGCAATTCCAGAATTCGCCGAAATCTGCCTAGCTGACGTCACCACGTCGTCAGCCGCGTCCGCCGCTCGATTGAATTCCTTCGCTGACGTCAGATGACGCCAGCCGCCAAATCTATTTCGTTCAAAATCGAATTTCGAAATCACGGTTCCGGATTTTGACTCTACCGCTCCGTTGACCCGCGTTTCGTCCGCCTCGTTTCGAACGCCGTTCGAAACTCGCGTCGTCTTCCTCGCCTTCGACTGAACGCGAACGCTGCCTGCGTTCAAATAGCTCGCCGTACGCCGCCCGCGCTTTGTCTACGCCACCCGTCGTCGTCGGCCTGGGAATAGTCGCGTCCGTCGGAGCCGCCAAAGATCACCGTCGAAACAAGCCGAGAACAAGGAAAACAGGGGAGGAACCGTCGCCAGAGAAGACAAGCTCGTAGGGGAAAACTTCCTCTTTATTCTCAACAATAAACGAGTACAAAACCCCTCATCTCCTCCCATCGCTCTTCCTCACGCTGGCAGCGTTGCTTGCCGCCGTTTACAGACGCTCGCGGAGCTCTCTCTCGAATCCCTCTCACGCAGATCTCTGCCCCAAGCCTCTCACCTCTTGTTCTCTTGATCGCGGGAGTCCTCTCTCTTCCACTCGTCGATCCTCCAAAGCTTTATAGAGAAGAGACGCCGCTCGCCTCTTCCGAACTTCACGCTGCTGCCGCACGCCGAGTCCTCCTTCGGATCTTCCGCTCCGACCGCGTCCAAGCTAGCAGCCGCGTCCGCTTCCGTAGCTGATGGAGACGAAGCCCTCGACGTCCGAATCTCTCGCCGTTTGCACCGTTCGCATCGCCCGCCAACCTCGTCCTGTCCATCCGCGTTCGAGGAGCTTGTGTCCGGAGACGTCGTCTCTGCCGCGGGTGAAGAGCTCGCGGGGGAATCTCGCGAGGGCGCAGCCGCCGTGAACGGGTCAATGCCCCGCGTTGACCGCTCCGTTTCCTTCGGTGACGCGGCCATCGCCTGGCTCCGCGTTCCCCCCTTTCGTGTGGGCTTGGGTTTGGGCCTGGGCCGAATCGGATCGAACCGGGCTTGACACTATGGGTCGCGATGCTTTTTTTTTTGTCACTCGGTGGCAACGCACATGCTTTGCCTATGTGGCAGACTAAAAATTTTCTCTAATAACCCCCATATTTTTTTTCTCTTACCATACAATACATCTTCATAGAGAGGGAAAACTTACAAGGACAAATGAATTTTCTACTCCAAAATTGACTAGTAGTAGTTCTAATAAATTTGATACCCCTAATTCGGGGCACTATTCCCTTGAGATGAAGAAAGTTACATTGACAAATCCACTAAAAATGTGGGCGAGTCAAATGAGTAAAGGGCCTGTCTTAATGCCAAGAATCTACATTCAATGATGAAGGAAACTTTTGTAAGTATTTCTATGAAAATGACAACCACATAAGGCCCGAGGAGATCCAACTCAGAAATAATTTGACGTCTCTATCAACCGGTACAATCTCTAGAGATAGAAGACTTGGGAATATAAAGAACAAAATTGTAGCTGGAAATTGAATCAATCATTCCTGGAGACTTTGAAGCAGTGGATTTGAAACTGGCTGGGCAGCGACATGGAGGAGGAAGAGTCGTGGAGAAGACTTAGGAGGGTAATCTTTGAAAGCTCTAGTGTTTGGGAACGGAGCACGAGGTGTTGAATTGGGTGAACGGATCCATGAGCCGCCATTGGAGAAAAATTGCTAGCAGGGTCACGGACCGTCCGATTTGACAAAAGTACTCTTAAGGTCATATCAGTCTCCCTTTAAGATTCATATTTTTACTAAATTTGACTAAGAATTGACCTGGCTAAGAAGCCTAAATTACTACAAGTAGTCTACAAAACATGTTCTTTATAGCATAAGTTAGTTAATTTATGACTGAACAAAATCATCAGGTTTCGTAAATGGGTTAAATTATTGCAATCTAAACATAATTAAATGTCTGATTTGCTATGTGGTAAACCTTCAGGAGTATAGATTTTGAACAGTTGGCTGCCATGTGTCATGTGACATAAAATCCCAAACGGGAAGAAGCTTCAGCTTTTATAGATTATAGTACGTGACAACACAAATATCTTCCCCTCAAGCACAATCACAATTTTCCCGTGCTAACAAATTGAATGATGACACGCGTGAAAGGAAAACAAAAACTGAGGAAGATACTTTTGCTCGCCGGAGTAAATTAAGTTTGCTACCGCGGACCGATGGACGTCATGGTCACGTCATTGACGGAGTGCACCGCCGACGAATCCGATCTGGAGGTGTTGGACAGCTTCCGGGTGTAGGCGCCGTCGGCGGCGGCCGGCCTCAACCTCGCGAACGACGGCGGCTCGTTCGGCGGCGGCAGTGTCATCTGCTCGCTCTTGAGCATGAGCAGCACGGAGGACATGGTGGGCCGCTCCTCCGGGTTCTCCTGCACGCACAGCATCCCCACATGCAGGCACCGCTGCGCCTCCTCCTTCTCGTAGCCCTCCCCCAGCGCCGGTTCCATGAACTCGCCGGTCCTGTCTTTCTGCCACAGCTGCCATGCCTGCCATATCGCAGTCTCTCTGAGTGTCCTTGCTCCTATAACTACAATTACAGTTTATAAGCAAACTACGTACGTGCCGAAGAAGAGTCTGTCCATGCTGCAGAATGTGCGATCCGCTGTTTCTCTGCCCGCTAAGGATCTCCAGTAGCAGCACTCCGAAGCTGAACACGTCCGACTTCACCGAGAAAGTGCCTTCCATCGCGTACTCCGGCGCCATGTACCCGCTGCCGATTAAATTCGATCATGCACAGCACAGGCCCCGTCAATCACGCATCAAATGGATTCCTTGGTAATTAATGGCTGACTTACTAGGTTCCGACGACTCTGCCGGTGTTGACTTGGTAATCCTCCCCTTCGAAGATCTTGGCCATGCCGAAGTCCGAGATCTTGGGATTCATCTTGTTGTCCAGCAGCACGTTGCTGGCTTTCAGGTCCCGATGGATGACTTTGAGCGAGGAGTCCTCGTGGAGGTAGAGCAGGCCTCTCGCCACGCCCACGATGATGAGGTAGCGCCGCCGCCAGTCCAATTGACACCTCTTTTCTGGATCTAGAAGAACAAAATCGAAAAGGTTTTTTCTTCTTTCTTCCAAGATGTGTGCGTAAATTGCGGCGATCGAATTGCGCGCGACTACTTACCAAACAAGAAGGCGTCGAGGCTCCGGTTGGGTAAATATTCGTAGATGAGCAGTTTCTCGTCCCTCGCCACGCAGCAGCCGAGTAGCCTCACTAGATTCCTGTGCTGGAGCTTGGCGATCAGATCCACCTCGTTCTTGAACTCCAGGTTGCCCTGCTTTGACTTCGCTGACAGTCTCTTCACGGCCACTTCCTGCCCTCCGTAAAGCACTCCCTGCAAAATCATTCATCCGCTCTTCGGTAAAAAGAACAACTCTAAGAAACGAGGAATTGATTTGCAGTTGGTTAATATGATTACTCTATAAACAGGACCGAATCCTCCTTCCCCAAGTTTATTGTCTTTGCAGAAGTTATTCGTGGCTGCTTGAATTGTGGACAGATCCATCACAGGCAAATCTGAGCTTGACATCGACTTCGAACGCTCTATCTGAGCTCTTCTAACCGCTGATTCATCGACATTTGCACTCAGAAAACTTAGAATCTATTCACATAAAACATAAAATTCTATAAAAAGCTAATATGCTTATACCATTGCGTCTTCTCCACCTCCAGCAATAAAAGCAATACATCAAAGTGCACAAGATGACGACTACTAGAATTGACACCATGATTTGCATGGAGGATGAGCTTGATTTCCCTGCTTTCGAAACACGAGAGGCCTTTAATTTCTTTCTCACAAGAGAACAATAGAGGAGAATTCCAATCCAAAATTCCAAGTTGGAGAGAAAGAGGATTACTAACCTGAATCAGTGGTGGCGTTTGATGGCGGAAGTGAATCTAACAGGCGGCGGCGGTGCTCATAAATGGCAACTCCAATAGTTCTTCTCGCCATTTTCCCGGATTTCTGTCGAATCGTCTTTCACATCGAAGCAGTTGTCTAATTATGTTTAGCAGCTTGGCAAGGATTCTTTGTTGCTCGCAGAAGAAGAAATGGAACACAAAATTATGAGCACCATCATTGTTTTTATAATCTCGCCCTGCTCTGCTTTCAGCCACTTATCCACAGAAGTGGGAAACAGAGGATTACTAACTCTTCTCAGGGTTATGAAGACGACAAATAATTTCACTTTGGTCCCTCTAGGTTCCTTCTGTTACAACTTGCTCCCTGTGATCTTAAAATTTTTCAGTTTAACCCAAAAGGAAAGGGGATTACAGGAAAGACAATCCTTGTCAACTTTTGGTAGTGGAAGAATGGAGTTAGCAGCAGCCAGCAAGCGAGTGGGGGATGAGGGTAGTTGAGCTCCATTGACCAGAGAGACGTGATTGCTTCGTGCCTCACAGTAAACTGTGGATAGGACGCGAGCAACCTGATCTGCTACCCATTAGTCCACAGGATACTCGGAGAGCACTTTTCCTTCCTTTTCTTTCGCCTCTTTGGTGGGAAAACCAAACACGGGCTTGTCGGCCATGTGGCCGGCGGTGGAAGCCCAAGATTGACCTCTGGTGCCGCGCCAAGAACACCCCAAAAAGAAATCGTGCTGTTAGAGAGCAAGGTCAAAGAACTGAAACGGGGTCGCTGGGTGTGGCTCACTAAAAGTCAAAAGGATTGGGCCACACTGTTGAAATTTCGCCAGGAACAGCGCGGATGAAGAATCCCACATCAGTGGCTTCTTTTGTGCCAGGATCACGCGAGCCAATAATTATGATTATTATAAAATTAATGATTTGTGTGAATAGTATTATACTGACACGCGGGAAGCAAGAAATACAGACAAATTAACTAATAAATTAAATAATCAGACCAGAATGGTATTTATTTTGTTGTTGGTTACATGATACCGAGGTAAAGTCGAACTAAAAGGATGAGGTAGATGCGGGAATCTTGGAGTAAACGCTTGCCCCGCGCATGGAATTTAGTGTGGTTTGACTTTCTGAGTCATTCATATTCCTCTGATTGTTAACTTGGCGTGTTATGGTTCAAAGATGCATTGAATCTAATTTGTGAGAGGGTTAATTATACAAGCATAATTAGATGCTATTGAAAATAAAATTATTAGTTTTAGCAACAAATCATAACAAACAAAGGTGTAGATGCTAATTTATACAAGCATAAATAGATACTATTTTTGTAACTACTTACACGCAAAACTGTAAATAACTTACGTGACCTATTTTTGGTATCTTTTGATGTGGAACTAATACTTCCGTACAAAGCTCCACCATGATAACCTAGCACAAAGGATTTAAGTGAAAGACATCCTGAATACTTTCGCTTTAAGTTCACTCAGTGATAAGAATCAACAAAATTTAGGAAACAAATAATCCAAATACAAAACACTTAAAAATAGAAGATTATTTTCCAAGAAAAATGATACACATCCACTGTGGGAAGAATGGCAATATTCATGAAGAGGAAATGATACCAGCAGAGAGCATGATGGTGTAAGCTGTAAAGCTTACAGACCAAGTCTTTGCCGGATGATATGAAACATGACAACGACCCAATTGCAAATCAGTGGAGCAAAAATAGAATAAAGTTTATAGCCAAATGCAAATGATACAGTGTGATTACTATCAAAATACAATGAGACAAAAAGTTAATGATACAGTTACAGGAGTATGGTCCTTCAACGAGAAGCTAGCTGAACAGTCTAACCCAGAGCAATTTCAAATACCTAATACAGGCTAATTTTATAATTTAGTGATGGCAAACACAGGAAAGAATAGATGCATCCAGAATCTTTAATAACTGATGATTGGCGTGAAAACATCAATCTTTTCGGGTTTCAAACACTGCAAACGATGGAAAAGAGCACGCAAGCTAACTTGGTGAAGATGGCTTCAATTATCCAAGCATTCTTAAGATCCTCATAATTCCTCCATCTTGTGAGATAACCCATCAACCTCTTCATCAGTATGCTCTGGAATCGGTTCTTCCTGAAACATTGAAGCAAAATGAGCAGATCAGTAACATAACTCTCTAATTTTAGGCCACGATTCCTGGAAGAAAAAATAAGAGAGAAAGAAACGAACAGGTGAAAACTTGCTGTTTTTATGGAAGAAATTCCTCACAATTTAACTTTTTTAGATAGTAACATTTTTACACCTTTATCTTTCTTTTATCTCTTATTTTCACTTCTAGGAAACATAATTTAATGAATGTTTAGAGGTAAATAAATTTTGATGATCCCCTAGGCAAGAAGAAAGTGTAGGAGTAACTCTTTCCAGGTCTGTCTAGAAGAACTTCAGAGAATAAACTAAAGCAATCAATGTACCAGTTGTACTCAAATTGATAGTGTCAAGGGACTTGCCCGGCAATGTGGAACACTTCAGTTGAAATGCTAACTACAATAGTCGAGAAACTTGTAATCGTTTAGCATTCTGAATAAATTACATAAATATGTACTTGTATATAATAGACAAAAGAAATGATGTATTCTGGATCCAATTAGTAAGATGTATATGCAAAACTTTTTACTAAGACACTGATGAAGAACCAAGTTAACATGATTGCATATCCATCAAACACGCTTAAAAAATATGTTACGCATAAGAATCCCCCAAAATTTCAGTCATATGGACAAATGCAATCAGACAATGAAGTCTTCAATCAGGGCTGCCATAGGACAAACGCATATATACTTCAAGGTTGAAAATTAGAGTCAAATCAGTTTACGCTGCAACTTACTTCTACATCCTTTTTCTCTTTGACAACTACGCACTTGGAGGCACTAATGCTAGCGCTCTTCAGCAAGCCCCGGGCACTACTGTTTGACTTGTTTGAACCATTTTCTGTGGCTGATCCAGGGTCAGATTCTCCTTGTTGTAATCTTGGAGGACTTTGAATAGTAGTTCTGGCAACAGATTCTGTACTCCTCTTCTCAAAATCATTATTCTGGTAAGCAGTCTCAACTTTTGGTGCACAGACCCTCTCCCTGTTACAAGAAAAGTGATAGAAATTCATGCTTATGGAGTTGGCAATATGCCAAATATGACCTCCCTGTTCATTCTACATGCATACAATTAAACAAATCTGACCAGTTTTACCAAAGACTCAGGTTTGCAATAAATATTACCTTGGCAAAGACGCATGCTGCCGTTGGAGAGGAGTGCTTCTCTCACCCTTGCCATAGTGTTCTTCGAGATGTGCAAACTGTCGCTTGAAACGGTCAACCCCACTGTTTGTTAGAGATTCAAAACATCAGTACGATTTCTGAAACAATAAAAAATATATCTAAAATTTACAGCATTGTTTCACTAAGAATTTACAGAACTACAATTAAATCCGAGAGGTAAATTGGTTACCTCCTACTCAAACAGCATAACTTAGACGGGATTTTGTCACTTGATACTAGTTTGTATAGTGTCAATCCTCCATTTTAAAATCAAAGTCCACATGAATTTTTATTTACACAGCCTGGCAGGTACAACCGTACAAGCTAACAACAAAGAGCTTTGCATAGACTTTCAATTGTGAGCATACATACAAGAAATTCCATTTTTAGAGCAAAGTATACAACCAGACAACTTTTTCTTTCATGGGCAATGTTCAGGAAGTCATGTAACCAGGGAAAAGAATATAGTTTCTTTATCAAAAATAAGAATTAAAGGTAAAATTAATTTGACTTGTTTGCTTGGCTAAAACTCTATTGTGTAGCAGAACAAGACTAAAGAGATACGACAACTCAAGCTAACCCAAAATTGCTGAGAAAATGTTTACACAAAAGTAAAGAAGTTTTACGATTGCAATTTTTTTTTGGACCATTCAGTTTGAATCCTTGGTAAGATGTTTGTTAATCTACTAGCAACTACTTACATAGAAGTGTAATTGTTCTTCATCAGATTCCCTTCAAAACATTAAGCGCAAACTGAAACTAACCCATCAGAGGATCATACGGGATCATTCCAAACACTCAACAATATGATTCATAATTGACTTGCCATAAAATTATAAAATAATTAAAAATCATATGTGACATGAACAATGCAAAATTTAAAGTTGACTATATGCTTTTTATTCCATATCCACACTATAATTATCATGCAGTCAGTTTACCAGGTTGAATATTAGCATGTGAAGTTTTAACGCCTCCACTAAAGCAAGTGTGCTGCACTTGGGCTTGATAAATCAATATTTTGTCATATACAAGAACATAATCCAAGTTGCAACTCGTATAAATTGACAAGTAACACAAAATACCAACTGATTAGGGGGCACAACTAAAAATCGTTTAGCAGGTATTAGAAGGCATGTTAGTACTTATTAATAATAGTTGAACCATTTTCAAAATATTTTTTTATTAATCTGAACAAATTAACAAAAATCACACCTCGGGTACATGAAGCTAGTCTGTTCTCCACCCCGAAGATACTCCTGTAGCATCTGTGGATGGTATTCCAGAATCTGTTTGCTTCTCAGAAGGGAAATCATTGAGTTAAACATGAGCAATTGTGAGCAAAGGATCAACAAAAACTTATCAAGCTGCTAACATACCTCTCTATAAATAAGTTCTCTTACATCATCTTTAGTCAGTTTCTTCCTTTCAAACTCAAACTCAAGTTTGGAGATGGGTTGTGTTGACGGTTCACGATCCACATTTGCTAGACCCCGGAAGTAAGGATCTGCTAATGCCTGAAAGTATAGTAACATTTGTATCAGATAAGTAACAAATAATTAAGACAGATTTTAGCATGTTATATCCAGCAGTTGAGCATTGTTAATAAGAATGAAATTGCAATCTGCGTACTTCTTCTGCAGTTGGTCTATCTTTAGGATCAAATGCTAGTAGACGCTCCAGTAAGCGGAGTGCCAGTGGATCTACATTGGGGAACTTGTGAGTTAAAGGAACTGGTTGTTTTCTCCTCATGCTGCTAAGATATCGCCTAGCTTTCTCATTTCGAATCTGGCATTGCAAGTAAAAAAAGGAAAATTCATCAGCCCAAGGTAACTTTTACAATACTTAGCACAGCAGCATATAACCGATTCAGGAAAGAGCAAAAGTATACAAAGATGAAATCAACGAAACCAAGAAGTCATGTTTTATTTACCCTGTGTTTAAAATATTAAGCTATTATTGTGAACATATTTTAAAATTCTGTCCCCGTCAAAATCAAGTGAAGATTTACTTAAGAAATCTCTTTAACAGGCTAACAGCAGTTACTTGTAGTTATTTACTCCTAAAACGAGAGGTAAAATCAAAGAAAAATAGCTAAAGTGACAGAATAAGAGAGAGTATAATGGTAGGGAAATCCAAATTAAAGAAAAATGATATGATATTTCCTGTAAGAACTTGATAAAAAAGGTTGAACACAACCTTTCTATGAAGATTTACCTTCTGTGAGTAGAGATCACAAAATAATTTATAATATATTTGCATGAGTAGAAGAATTTAAAAACTTGTACACAATCAAGAATCTCACTAGTAAGTTTTTCATTTATCAGAAGAAAATTAATTTATCAAAATTTTAATTGGAATATAGAGGTTGTAGATGGTAAGTCCATAGCAAGTCATCTTCTTGACCCTATACCCTATAAAAGTATATTATTTAATTAATAACTTGAGCAATTTCATATAGCTTCCATCAAGACATTATTATTTTCCACCAGCAACCCTATTATGACTCAAATGACAAATGCATCAACACTCAGGTGCCAAAAAATCATAGTCAAGTTTTTATCGAACATCAAATCCAACATACATGATAAATGATAGGTAAAATATTATGCAACAAGGAAGCTAAATACTTCCTTGTCAAAATATTATGCAACATACATGATATATGATAAATGAAACTATGTTCAAGCATAAGCTTTTGCATATAGGAAGTATTTAGCTTAAAACAACTTTGCATAAAGATACTGCACAAACCCTAGCTATGCTTTCAGCAGAAGGTGTTCCGAGTAGATCAGTCATCAAATCCAACTGATGTACCACATTCTTTCCAGGAAACAATGGTCTTCCAGTTAGCATTTCCGCAAATATACAGCCTATGCTCCAAATATCGATTGCTGGTGTATACTGCAGAATACATACATAAACAGGTCATATCAGAGTAGTTTAGTAAGTCACTGAAATAATGGGTCAGTTTGCTGACATTCATCGATCATAGATATAAGTGCAAAGCTTTTGAAATGGTTAAGTTAAATTTAGAAAAGTTGCATCCCTAGAAAAAATTAGCATAACTATCATAGTTCACACCTATGATATACACGACATAGGATTTGCTCTAGATTGAAATGCGGATAAGTTATTGCAGTTTATGTAGTCTAAGCATACAAAATGCAACAATAAATCCAAAGAAACAAGAGTAAGAACTGCACATTCATATTCTTATACGGCATTGCAAACTATACATGACAGTAGTAAGCAATTGGTGATCAAATGAGGCAAATGAAAAATAGTTTATGGTTAGACCACAATGTCTAAATCATTCAAACTGATCTTACTTTGGAAAAAAAGGAGCCACATAGCTCAGGGGCACGGTACCATCTGGTTGCCACGTAATCCTGAAAATTGAGCAAAAAAACAAAGTCAACAAAGTCTTTATATGATAAATGCTAAGGTTGCTCAAAGACCACGAAGACGTGCTGAAGAAAGTGAACAACACATCAAATATGAATGTCAAAATAGACAATACTTATGACTAAAGTGCTAATACTTTTACAATCAGAAAAAACACATACAGTCCAAAAGATAGCTGAAGGAGCATCATTGAAAGATGCACGAGCAAGCCCAAAGTCACAAATTTTCAATTTGCAATCGGCATTAGCAAGTATATTCTTGGGCTTTAAATCACGATGGAATACATTTGCTGCAACAAACAGAATAAACAAATTATATTATATCAGAATGCGTATTAGACATCAGAATTTGAACCAAAAAAACTGAGTAGACCTATGCATGGACATAGACAGGATGGACATCAGAACAATAAAAAGAAAAAAACACCTGTGTGGATGTATTTCAGAGCACGAAGAAGTTGGTATAAGAAGAACTGATAATGTTCTGGCGTCAGATCATCATTGGCCTTAATAACTTGGTGAAGGTCCGATTCCATTAGCTCAAAAACAACATATATATCTCTAAATTCTCTCCGAGAAGGTGGAAGCATTATGTGCTTAATTTCGACAATATCAGGATGCCGGAGCAATCGTAGCAACTTGATTTCTCTAAGGATGCGAGTAGCATCAGAGACGTGCTCAAAGACATCATTGATCTTCTTGATGGCAACCCTCTCACCAGTATGGGTATCAACAGCAGCAGCAACCACCCCGTAGCTTCCTTTACCAATTACCTCCTGTATCTGGTATTGGCTGGCTTCGCCGTACTCCGTAAAAAACTCGGTGTCAAGCATGCTCTGTGCGATACAGAATTTAGATGCAGATACAGGAGTTAACAACAAAATATAAAATCAAAGTGGGGATATATATCCTCAGCGGCAATAAATTACAAAGGAAATAGATTCAAGGCAAACCCTTTAAGAATGCTTAACAAAAATGTGAGATATGGTAGGAAATTTACTTTTCCTGTCTTTCAAATTTAAAATGAAATCTTTTGTATAAGAAGCAGCCTGAAATTTACAAAAGGAGAAGTAAAGGGTTTAGAAGAAAGACCTCGTCCCCTCTTGTCTTCAGAGATCCTGAAGACAGATCGGGATTGCAATAATATGAATACCCACTGATCTATTCCTCTTGAAAAAAACAGGAGTTTTTATTATAAATACGGATCCAGCTTACCAACCATAAGAAAACGTAGACGAAAGAGGAATACAGTGTTTATGCAAATTTTTTTTTTAAAAAAAGATGCAGACGGTGTCAACGAAGGAATCGAGCAAGAGATCCAAGCCAATAGATAACGCGTTAAAGGTCAGAGCTTCCCGATGGATAGGGAAACGCAAGGTACCTTCTTGTAGGGCTGTTCGATCAGCGGCATCTTGATGCGTTTGGGAACTCGGATATGCGGGAGGCCGATGAGTTCCAAGTCTTCGACGATCCGGAGCCGGTCCTCGTCGCCCTCTTCACCGGAATCGTCGAAGGAAGCCTCGTCGGTCAGCGGAGAGGAAGATGAGGCGGCGGCGGAGGATCTGTGCGTGCGGCGATGGAACCAGCGACGGACGCCGTCCACGATGGTCCCTCCCCCCATATAAAGGCTGCGTCAGCTGCGACGGAGGTGGCACTAAGGCTGCGGCGGTGGCGACGGCAGATCGGAGGGTAGCGGCGCAGGGAACGCGGCATTGAATGCTCGCCCTCGCTCTTCCTCTAGCCCTGGCGGCACATCTCGCTGCCCATTCGCCAAGTTCGTCTGCCCAGTCTCTCTGTGCTGCGTCCTCTGCTGATTTATGCATCTATAAATAATAATTGTTTAGACGCAGGGTATGAGGACAGCAAGTGAAGATGGAGATTGGAAGAAAAAAAAAAAAGTCCTTCATACATGAAGTCTTTCCTTTGCATCCACACCCCTGAATAATTAATTTTCATTGTAGCCCCTGCATATTTGAGAAATTATTTTATATTTTAAATTGTGTTTGGTGCATGACCGAGTACTATCCACACTCACGTAGATTAGTGTCGCACACACAATTAACGTAAACAAAAATTTTAAAATATACGGGGCAGATACCCACATAACAGAGTCACGCAGGAGTCAAAACGAACAAATTGTCTCGCCCGGATGAAGATGGGACGAAACAACTACCATGCGAAATCCGACGAACAGGATCTGGCCAAGATGCATGACCGGCAGATGGAAGAGACACCACCTCAGCCTTCACAGAACACCGGCAAGGAAGAACTTTCCTATACACAGGCATGAAACAGAAACCAAACAGCGAAAGAAGCTTCGGGCAGGGAGCCGGAGACAAGGACGCCCTCATGCAGGAAGGCAGAGATAGCTGTATGCAGACAGCCGGAAATAGGAATGGAAACGTCCACACGCAGATGGACGGGTACAAGAAGGCAGAAACCGAACCGCAACACTGCACGCAGGCAGTGAGGTAGAAATACAGGACTGACGAAACGGAGTCGACACAAGAACTCTGCACAGGCAACAGAAACTACGAGGACCACAACACAGATACACGTCCGCACGCAGGCGGAGAAACATAACAAAAAGAACTTTCAGTCGAGAGCAGGGAAACACCGGAAGAACCAAGTCGCATCTCCGACGGAACTCGCGGACGAACGGACAGCGGGAAAACGAAGCACAACGTTCGTACGAGAGATTACGACACCGGAAACGGAATCAGATGAAGGAGACGATACCTCGTTGGAGTCGAGTCGTCGACTCCGCCGCAGCCACACCGAACTAGGAGAAGGAATGGAACACAGAGCACCTTCGACGCCACACCGCTCGCAACCGCACCACTGGGCGTCAGAAGGGATGGCTGGAGTTCACCGCCGAACGCTGAGCCGAGAGGAACGAGGGGAGCTGGAGCCGAAGACAGCAATAGCCGAGAGCAGAGCAGCGTCAGCGAGAGCGAGAAAGGGGAGAACGAAGCTAATGCCGCGCGTACCTGGAAACGAAGCTCGTTTCCGATTTTATTCCCTGCTGCGACGCTTCGCCTCCCTACCTTTCCATCTTGGCGGCCAGGTGGACGAACCCCCATTCGCCACCTGGTTCCACGTAGGATCACCGCCAGAAGCAGAGCCGGCTAGGCAGCCATATCTTCCGCTAGCCACCCGAGTCGCCCGTTGCGAGCTGCCACGCGGCCACCGCCCGCTGGGACTCTCCCGTCCATTGGAGTTACGTCGCCAGCTCGGCGTCACTGCCCGACGTTGCCAGTCCACGCATGCCATGCGGCCGGCGTCTCTTTGGACGAGAACCTCGCGTCGCTCGTCCGTCCGCTCCCGAAGATCTCACCGGATCTTCTCCTCTCCACGTGCTCCACGCGTCGAGCCTGCCGCCGGATCCCAGCCGCCTGTCGCCGGCCGCCGCAGAACTCGAAGACGACGGACGTTGTAACAGACGCCGCCGCCTGTGTCGTCGTCATCGTCAAAAAGCCCACGCCGAGCCCTAATTTGATACGGGTGGAAAATTTTGCCCGATTTTGACCAAGTCAACCCACCTATTGACTGGTCCAAATTGGGCCCTAAATCTGGGCATAACATCCTCCCCCGCCGGAGGTGGTCGCCATCCTTGGCGACTCGAGGTAGCTCCTCAGCTCACCCTCGAATTGCCACAGTTCGGAAGTCTTGTGCCAGGTTGCTTCCTCTATGGGGGATCCATCCCATCGGATGAGAAACTCCGTACGTCGGTTCCTTTTACTTTGCCCCAGAATTCGGTGATCTAGAATACTGCCGATCCTTCGATGGAACTCCGTCCTAACCGTCGGTGGGGCTCGGTAAGATTTGGACCGAGAAGGATCCTCCGGATCTGAGTGAAACTTCCTTAAGAAACTCACGTGGAATGTAGGGTGCATCTGTATTCTTTTAGGGAGTTTCAAGCGGTATGCTACTGAGCCCACTCGACTCAGTATCTCAAACGGACCATCGTATTTACGGATAAGACCTCGATGGGCCTCCTTTGCCGAGATCTTCCTCCAGATCTGCGAGGTGAGTCGGAGAAGAACTAAGTCGCCCACCGTGAATTCTTCGTCTCGATGTCGGCGATTGGCATACCTTTGCATCCGTTGCGCAGCCAACTCCAAGCTATCTCTTGCCTCTCGGAGTGAGTCAATTCGTTCCCGAGCTTCCCGTTGAGCTGTAGGGCACTTCCCCTCGGAATCCCTTTGCACCACGTCAACAGGCGTTAGGGGCTGTCTTCCTAACACTAGCTCAAATGGGATGTGGCCAGTGGCGGATGACTTCTGCAAGTTATAGGCATACTGTGCCACATTCATCCACTTCACCCAGTCCTTTTGACTGGCAGTCACAAAGTGACGGAGATAATCTTCCACAAGAACATTCACTCGCTCGATTTGCCCATCCGTTTGAGGATGATTGGCTGTGGAGAAGTTTAACTTGGACCCCCCAACTTATTGAACAATGTTGTCCAAAAGCGTCCAGTAAAGCGGGCATCCCTATCGCTCACGATATCCACTGGGATGTCAAAATGCTTCATCACATTTTGGAAGAATAACTCTGCAGCAACTCTTGTTGTACAGGGCTCAGGGATGGGATAAAGACTTCATACTTGGAGAACCTATCGACCACCACCAACACTGAGCTCTTCCCGTCAACTTTAGGGAACCCATCAATAAAGTCCATGGACACACTCGTCCAGGACGTCTCGGGAACAGGCAGCGGTTGTAATAACCCTGCCTCTAGTCTCCGATCTGTCTTGTCTTGCTGGCAAATAAGACAAGTACGGACATACATCTCAATGTCTGCGCGCATATCGGGCCAATAGCATGATCGTGCCAACAAGACAAACATTCTGCGTTGCCTTGGATGCCCAGCCCAAGGTGTATCATGGAGCTCCCTCAGTAGCTCCCGACGCATTCCGCCCGTCGATGGGACTAATGGCCTACCGCCTCTGGCCATAACAACATCATCTGGACCCAGATAATAACGTCGGATCGTGCCCGACTTAATCTGCTGAACCAGCTTTTGATACTTCCCATCAAAAGCAGAGGCTGATTTGATTCAATCTAGTAGATCCCCTTCCACTCTGGATAGGGTGCAGCACACAAGAGCGTTAAGCCTACTGAGCGCGTCAGGCACAACGTTGGCTTTACCCGGTTTGTGTTCCCACTGGAACTGGAATTCAGCCAAGAATTCCTGCCAACGTGCATGCTTTGCCGACAATTTCTTTTGCGTGGTGAAATAGGTATTCGTCACATTGTCGGTCTTCACCACAAAGGCACACCCGAGAAGGTAGACTCTCCAGGTCTGGAGGCAATGCACTACTGCCACCATTTCCTTCTCGTGAGCCGAGTATCGCTGCTTAGTTTCATTTAGCTTTCGACTCTCGAAAGCTACAGGATGTCCATCCTGCAATAAGACACCACCGATAGCTTGATCCAAAGCATCGGTGTGAACCTCGAAAGGCAAACTGAAGTCGGGTAACTTCAGGATCGGTTCAAAGGTGATGCAGTCCTTCAACTCCTAGAAGGCCGACTGACACCGATCATGTCACTCCCATTTCGAGTTCTTCTTCAGCAGATTACTGAGGGGTGCAGCTATTCTCGAACAGCCGGTGAAGAACTTACGATAGAAGTTCACCACGCCGAGGAAACTCCGTAACTCGGTTTGGTTTGAGGGGGCGCGCCATTCCGCAATGGCCTGGATCTTCGCTTGATCCATGCGCACTTGTCCGTGGCCTACCACGTGTCCAAGAAATGTTATCTCATTCGTCACGAATGAGCATTTCTCCAACTTTAAATAAAGTTGGTGATCCCTCAAAGTCTATAACACCTGCCTCAAATGGCCCAGGTGCTCCTCAACGCTTGAGGAATAGATGATGATATCATCTAAATACACGATCACGAACTCATCTAAGAATGAGGCTAAGACTTGATTCATTAGATGGTAGAACGTAGCGAGTGCATTTGTGAGTCCAAAGGGCATCACAAAGAACTCAAATGACCTATATCGTGTTACACATGCAGTTTTCTTTTCGTCGCCCTTGGCGATACGAACCTGCCAATAACCTGACCTTAGGTCTAGCTTTGTGAAAACCTTAGCTTTCCCAAGTCGATCTATCAGATCGGGGATAAGCGGAATAGGATAACA
This sequence comes from Costus lasius, assembly GCA_027563935.2. Classification (NCBI taxonomy): domain Eukaryota; kingdom Viridiplantae; phylum Streptophyta; class Magnoliopsida; order Zingiberales; family Costaceae; genus Costus; species Costus lasius. The sequence continues at coordinate 123,008,064 of CM050446.2, forward strand.
GTCTCTCACTGTTATCTTATTCAAGACTCTGTAATCAACACAGAACCTAAGTGAGCCGTCCTTTTTCTTTTGGAACAGGACAGGGGCCCCATATGGCGAAACCGTAGGCCGGACAAACTCTGCTTCTAGCAATTCGTCCAATTGGTTACGAAGCTCGGCTAACTCAACTGGAGCCATACGATATGGAGCCTTAGAGGGAGGAGTAGATCCTGCCACAAGCTCTATCTTGTGGTCAATCTCTCTCCTAGGGGGAAGGTGTTTAGGAAGCTTCAAAGGCATCACATCAGAGTACTCTTCTAACAAGCCCTTCACTATCGAGGGGACTTCTCCTTCGCAATGAGAGTCATCAGTCCAAACAGCCATTAAGGTTGTGTCACCTTGACGCAACTCTGCCGCTAAGGCATTGGCCGACAAGGGGACCCCTCTTAAATCCCTCTTCTTTCCCTTTATCGTCGACGTGCTCCCAATGCACGGCACGAAACCAGGGGCTTGCTCGTCATAAATCTGTATTCCATACAGATGTGGCATTACACCAATCTTGGCTTTTCTCAAAAGCTCAAGTTCAAAGATAGCTTCATAATTAGCTAACTTTAGAACCTTTGCGTGGCAACGGCCCCGCCAATTGTCCACCGCAATATCGACATCATAAGATATCCCCAAGATTTGGGGGTCTACCTCACCGACCAACCTAACTCGGTCCCGTGCGGGAGATATCTTAAGGCCGATTCTAGCTGCTGTCGCTTGCCCTATAAACAAGTGCGAAGCACCTGTATCAATCATAACATTCACATGTTGCACATTTAAGAGACAGTCGACATAAAGCAAAGTAGGCCTTTCATTCATTGAAGATGAAGTAGCAAGTACAAGAGGGTTAAGGAGTCTCTCTGGCTCCTTTACATTTTCTTCTTCTACCACTAAGGCAGCCAAGCGGTCCCTCTTAGGGCAGTTCTTCATCATATGTGGACCTCCACATATATAGCAGGCCATGCTCGTGCTCGCTGTCTTTGGCCCCAGGGTAGCTGGTCGGTTCTTCACCGATTTGTACTCCTTTGGTGTCGGGCGGCTCTTTCTCACGAAAGGCTTCTTGCCCTTAGCCGCATAGGGGGTCCTCGACCTCGAGGACGATGCGCCAGTGTGATGATGAGAGGGCGGGTCCCTCGACTCCTTACGATCCGTAAGACCTTCAACAGCTATCATTGCCGCCTTAAGAGTTAGAAACGCTTGGCGGCGCAGTTCATCTCGGGCCCACCCTTGGAGTCCATCCATGAAGTGGTAAAGTCGGGCCTTCTCCGACAAGTCATCGATTTCAAGCATAACTTGCGCGAACCGCTGGACATAGTCCCGTAGTGCGCCAGTGTGCTTGAGTCGCTTTAGTGCATCACACGCCGCACAATAAGAGTTCCCGGGCAGGAACTGATTCTTGATCTCCTCTTTGAGCTCTCCCCATGAGAGCTTCCGGGCGGGATCCTGCCCAAATAAGCTGGGTGCGGTCTGAGTCCGCCACCACAGTTTCGCGTCTCCGTGGAGATATGCAACACAAGTGTGAGCCTGCTCCTCTTTGGGGACTTGAGCATTCTGAAAGAATAGCTCCATATCCCACAGGAAGTTCTCAACTTCCTTAGTGGAGCGTATGCCCGTAAAGGGCGCATGTTCATGGACACGTCATCGCACAGCGATCATTTGGCCACCCTCAGCCTGAGGTTGCTGCTGAGTAGCAGCGCGCTTTAGGAGGATAACCTCCATCTTAAACTGCTCAAGCTCTGCAGCTTGGCGATCCACGCGGATCTGCAGGTCTGCATTAGTAGCAGCCAAAGTGTTGTTGGAGGTTATCAGCTCCTTCACCAAGTCTACCAGATTTTGGTCTCCCAGACCAGCAGCATCTCCTACAGCATCTTCAAGCATGCTGATGCGTTCGCCATTGGTTTGCACCATTTTCGCAGCTTCTGCTTTCCTGTGCAGTTACAGCTTACAGCACACACACAACCTACTATTCTGTTCTAAACAGGCTACTCTTCTGTTCTTTACAGAACCCTACAGAACAGAACTACATAACAGAAGGACCAAACAACAACAGAAAATACCCAAATACAACTTGGAACGTGACCTGGGCTCTGATACTAGTCTGTCATGCCCACAATTAATGTAAACAAAAATTTTAAAATATATAGGCCAGATGCCCACAGAACAGAGTCGCGCAGGACTCAAAATGAACAAACAGTCTCGCCCGGATGAAGATGGGACGAAACAACTACCATGCGGAAGCCGACGAACAGGATCTGGCCAAGATGTGTGACCGGCAGATGGAAGAGACACCACCTTAGCCTTCACAGAACACTGGCAAAGAAGAACTTTCCTACACACAGGCAAGAGACAGAAACCAAACAACGAAAGAAGCTACACGCAGGTAGCCGGAGACAAGGACGCCCTCATGCAGGAAGGCAGAGATAGCAGTACGCAGACAGTCGAAAACAGGAACGGAAACATCCACACGCAGATGGACAAGGATAAGAAGGCAGAAACCGAACCGCAACACTGCACGCAGGCAATGAGGTAGAAATACAGGACTGACGAAACGGAGTCGACACAAGAACTCCGCACAGGCAATAGAAACTACGAGGACCACAACACAGATACACGTCCGCACGCAGGCGGAGAAACAGAACAAAAAGAACTTTTAGTCGAGAGCAGGGAGACGCCGGAAGAACCAAGTCGCGTCTTCGACGGAACTCGCGGACGAACGGACAGCGGGAAAACGAAGCACAACGTTCGTACAAGAGATTACGACACCGGAAACGGAATCAGATGAAGGAGACGATACCTCGTCGGAGTCGAGTCGTCGACTCCGCAGCAGCCACACCGAACTAGGAGAAGGAACGGAACGTGGAGCACCTTCGACGCCACACCGCCCGCAACCGCACCACTGGGCGTCAGAAGGGATGGCCGGAGTTCGCCACCGAACGCCGAGCTGAGAGGAACGAGGGGAGCTGGAGCCGAAGACAGCAATAGCCGAGAGCAGAGCAGCGTCATTGAGAGCGAGAAAGGGGAGAACGAAGCTAATGTCGCGCGTACCTGGAAACGAAGCTCGTTTTCGATTTTGTTCCCTGCTGCGACGCTTCGCCTCCGTACCTTTCCATCTTGGCGGCCAGGTGGACGAACCCCCATTCGCCACCTGGTTCCACGTAGGATCACCGCCAGAAGCAGAGCCAGCTAGGCAGCCATATCTTCCGCTAGCCACCCGAGTCGCCCGTTGCGAGCTGCCACGCGTCCACCGCCCGCTAGGACTCTCCCGTCCGTTGGAGTTACATCACCAGCTCGGCATCACCGCCCGTCGTTGCTAGTCCACGCATGCCACGCGGTCGGTGTCTCTCTGAACGAGAACCTCACGTCGCTCGTCCGTTCGCTCCCGAGGACGACGGTTCGCCGCTCGAGCCGTCGTCTACCGAGTGTGTGCCACGCGGAAGTCCCGTCCACTGACGAAGCTCCACACGGCGTCATTGTGTCTGCTTGAGGTCGCCGCCGAACTCGATTTACCCTCGTCTGAACGCGTGTTTCACCGGAACCGAGTCGCCGCTCTGCTCGTTCCCCGCGTTCGAAGATCTCACCGGATCTTCTCCTCTCCGCCTGCTCCACGCGTCGAGCCTGCCGCCGGATCCCAGCCGCCACAAAACTCGAAGACGACAGACGTTGTAACGGACGCCGCCGCCGTGTCGTCGTCATCGTCAAAAAGCCTACGCCGAGCCCTAATTTGATACGGGTGGAAAACTTCGCTCGATTTTGACCAAGTCAACCTGCCTGTTGACTGGTCCAAATTGGGCCCTAAATCTGGGTCTAACAATTAGTATACATATAAATTATTGATTTAAAATTATTTAATACGCTTTTATGCTTTCTATTAATATTAAACAACAAAATAATCTATTGAGATAAAATAATAGAACAAGTATAGAAAATATTTTGGAAAATAAATATATCATTTAAAAATATATTTTTAAATTTTAATTTTAACTATAATGGATTTCAGTGTGGAGTAAGAATGAAACACACTTGGCCCCTGTATACTTGATTTGAACAAGAGTATGCATTGGACTTGATTGATGTAAGAGTAATGAAAACAATTCATACAAAAATAATAATTAAGATATCGATCGGAGTAAATAATTAATTAATCCTTGTATCACCTCACCGTTGAACTTTTTTGGCTGCTATTATTCAACTCTATTTGCACTTCCAAATGGAAATGACCACCAATCAAGTCCTTTTAAACTGTTTATAATTTGTCTTACTTATATATATATATATGTATCTTTCTTTATTTATTATATAAATTTATAAATTAGAGTCATTTGAGCATCACACTCTATTGATCTTGCAACTCAGTGTAAATATATATAGTGAATACATAATACTAGTCTCTTTGTGTTTGTTTTGAGGAGTTTTACAAGGTTTAAAATTTTAGTTTGAATGAGCTAAAATTCAGTCTGTTCAAATTTAAAATTGGCTCAATTTTATTATAGTAATATGTTAATATAATCAATTTCACTCTAGTATACCGATTCGAAGAGCAATTTTTTAAAATTTAGCCCTATATTCTAGCTTGTGTGTGCATGCATATACTTGGTCACAGCTTATAAAATTAAAATCATATTATTTCATTAGCGACGTGAAAAATGAGATGAGATATTTTAAGGTCAAATTGTAATTTAGGTAAGCTTCTAAGTTAGTTTTGATAACGAGGGGAAAGTCAGACTTTAAACAACAGTGATAATAGAGGTAGATGAAAGTGTTCAATGTTCATACGATACGATGCATATATAGATGTATATTATATTTGTCTAATTAGCATATATAGATACACGTTGTCACGCCCAGAATTACGGTAATATTTTTTTAATCCTTTCACCTGTGAGTCAATGCTTGACTCGAGTCAAACTGCGTCAACGCAGGTATCCGAACGGTCGAAACCGCCGGATTGAGCGCGACAGGCAGAGTCAGCCCGACTGTGGACTCAACAGGGATCGCTGTCTTCCAACATTCTCACAATTTGCCAAGGATCGGTATCGCTGAACCGGACCGGGTTCACCCGAACCCAAATAGGACTCACTCCTGCGTTCGTTGGATCAAGCTGGCGCCCGGCGATCGTCGACGGTTATCCACACGGCGTCGCATGCCGATGAAAGAAAAGAAGCCCCGGCCGGCTCCTCACTCGCCCACCGGTGAGGAGGCCGGACGATGCTCTGCCGGTGAACCTGGCGGCCTCGTCCTTCTCGCACGAGACGAGAGAACGGCCGTAAGGAAGAAGATCGCACGAAGGCGACACATAAGGCGGCTGGCTCCGAACACACGTAGGTGACGGCCGGCGCAAGGGACCACACGCTCGCCCGAAGGCGAGCTCGGTTGAACAGGGACGCGGAGGAGGAAGTTGGCGCGTGCCGCCCTGCTGCAACTCCGCTGGAAGAGGGCGCCGTTGCTGGCGCCGAAGGAAGGGAGGCCGGCTGAAGGGCGACGCGCGAAGGCGGAGAAGCTGGCGCCCGAGAGATCACCGTGCGTAGGCGGCCAAAGGTGGAAAGCTGCTCGCAAGAGCATCCGTTCGTTCGGACGAAGAAGGAGGCGACGCTCGCGGACGGAGGTGGTGCCGCTGGCGCCGACCAGCGCACTCGCCGACCAAGGGAAGACGACCGCCCACCGACGACGACTCTGAAGCTAAGAACGTCGCACGCAGGCGACGGAAAAACCAGAAGGAACTCTCGTTCGCAGACGAGCCATGGCTCCGGCACTTCTCGCGCGCAGGCGAGCCGACCGCCGGGAAAAGGGAGAGAAGAGCGGGCTCGCTAGAGGAGCTCGAAGATCCGGCCAATCCCACGCATGTGAACGAGAGGAGCAGAAGAAAACGCGGCGTCGCCGGGGAAGAACCGCGCCCCGGGACGGAGATCAGGGAGGGAAGGAGAGATACCTCGGCGCTAGGCGCCGGCTCCTTCCTTCCGATGAAGCAGATGTCTGCTGCGCCTTCCAAGGCGTTCTGAAAGTGTGGTCCGGCGATCGTGGCGGCGGTGGCGAGAACGTAGAGGAGGAAGACAGCGACGAGGAATGGGGGCGAAGCTTCCCGCGGCGTTCCACCACCCGCCCGCACCACCGGAACACGCTGGAATCTTGCCGACGAACGGCGTCTGACAGCGACCACGCTGGTCGGAGAGATCCGAGAGAGAGAGCGAGTGGGAGAGCCGTTTCGTTTTTTTTGAACCTCCTCTCCCCGTCGTCGAAGACAACGACTTTCTTCACGTGTTTTCCCCCCCCACGCGGCACGAGGTGCGCCCCCGTCGAATCAGCCCATGCGGTCGTCACGTCTGCCTCAGCCGCACGCAACCGATCGCGTGAAATCGCCCGTTGGCGATTCTGGATTCGGGCTTCATGCCCGATCCGACTCCTACACCCGCCGACCCGCTCGGCAATTAGACTGGGCTGGGCTGGGGAATTGGGCCGTGCCCAATTTTTCGGCCCGTAGGCCTAACACACGTCATGACACATAAGAGCCTATACAAATGTGTCTAATATAATAACTAGAATACATTTATGCACACATTAACAGCCTATCTAAGAAAGTGGAGGAAAAAAAAAGTCTACAAATTTTTTGTTTTAATCGAAAAAATAAAAAAGAAAGAAAAAAAAAGACTACTAAAATACATTTATGCACATATTAAAAAGAAAACATAAAAAATTCTATATATATAAACATGTAAACACATTAAGGGTGCATAAAGTATATATGAACACTTTCTTATGCCCTCTAGGAGGTAGAAAATGGGAGATAACAAAGGAAAAAAAATCATAGACAGTAATCTTATCTAGAAATTTTAGGCAGAATTAGTCCTATTATAGTTGTCTATCATTTTAAAAGTGTGAATTTTAAAGCAAATATCATATCAACCTTGTTTTAAAATTAACGGATGTGATGTGATCCTCGTTGCCTACGATTTTTTTACGTAAAAACGACTCCCACAAGGTAAAGTGATATGGCATTGATGGATTAGTAAAAAGGAATGATCAAATATCTACTGAAAATTGTAAATTCGATCAACGAAATGAACGTACCTTTAGGCTCTACGTGCAGTCTGGAATTTAAAGTGCACTCAGGTTCGAACGAACCCAACAGATCCGGTTCCCCGTCGGCCATTTCCTTGTATATCGAAATTTGTCTGCCTGCAACTAAACACAAAGAATTAGTCTTATCAACAAGAGAATTGGTGGCCGAGTTCAAGATGGCCCAAGTGGACGTGGCAAGTTCGCCATCCATACACACTCATGGGTTGGTAGGGTTCATCTTTCACAAATAAATCTTGAATTAATGACAAGTCGAAAAGAGAAATCTAATAAAAACTTGTGCTTCACCCTGGTGCAGATATATAATTACTACTCTTAATTAAAAGTAGAGAGTGACCGATACTGTCTCCACGACCACTTATTGTCCTGCTAAGACGCACCGCACCGCTTAGAAATGTCTCAGATTGTTTTCACTGGCCAATTGCTGTACAACAATCACATTGATCTTGACAACTACCGCACTATTATGACGTGAAAGCTGCCCAGTTGCATTCACTTCTTCCAACAGCCAAGCTGAAGCGACTCTTGAAAGATTCCGGAACAATCAAATATTACAACCAAAATGTGGGCTAAAAGAAACAAAACTTGAAAACCTTGAGAGTTGACTAGATCCATGCAAAAGATCTTGTTTTACAGTCTTTTTCAAGTAACTCTCATGCACCATTGGTAGTTGACTTATAGGATAAAGCATATACGGAACATAGAACATAAATAAAAAAAAAAAAGGGAAAAACACAATTGCTTCACCAGGGTTAACCAACTTGATTAACAAGAGCAAACACAACGTTAGCACTGCAGTTACAGCTATTAATCACACTCAAAAAAACCAGAGCTTCCATTTCGTAACTATAACAGAAAGCAAATTTCCTGTTGTTCCAAGGCACCAAATTCGCTATATAATGATGCAAAAAAAAAAAAAAAAAAAAAAAAAAAAAAAAACAAACAGAAAAGACCCATCTCGTCAAATTGTCGAGCTCTATATTTGGATTGTCCTTACTGCCATGCATCTTCAGGAAAAATCATGGTACAAAATACTCGTACCAAAGTCCAAGACAGCGTGAGATTAGATCCAGGACAACACAGCTGAAGATGAAATTGAGCAAACCGATGAAATTTGTTGGCCATAAATAACTATAAGGCTATGTTCGATTGGATGGAATTCACCGTGAAAAGGAAAGAAAATATAATGAATCTAGATAGCTTTTAGGCCAGATTCATTGCATTTTCTTTCCTTTCTACGGTGGATTTCATCCAACCGAACATAGCCTAAAGGATTGATGCATCAAACAGATTAAATGGAAGATAATTGCACAGCACTAGAAAGAAACACTCGATGCTTATGGTTTTTGCGACATACAGAATAACTATTACAGTGAACGATGTAACGATGACCACATTAACATTCAAAAATGTTTGCTCCGTAATAAGAAACAAAGCCCCCACAGATTGGGCGAACTTCTGCTTATCTTCAGAGCAACATTCGACATATGGAAGTAAACTCCAATTACAGTCATATCCCAAAGCATAGATCGATTCATGATCAGTCTCTTCACTCGTATTCAGCTAATAAGTGTGTACAGCACCAACATTAATGGTGACAAAAAGTTTCTGTTACGAAGAGGAACGATGTGGATGACTATAGCCACGGCCCCTACCATTGTATCCATAGCCCCTTCCATAGTAAGAACCCTGAGGACGTCCACCACCTCGAAACCCACGCCTGCCTCCTCGCGTTGGTCGGTATCTCGGAAAATCACCAAAAGTCTGCATCGATAAAGTAGCAATAGATTGTTGAACCAATACCATTGATGGCATCATATACTCCCACCCCCCACCACACACACACACAAGTACCTCTGTGTCTATCTTTAACTGTTCCGAAAATCTGGTCCGCGGGCCACGAGTTCCTCGATCCAGAGTGCCGCAAGAAAGTGAATCGAAGAAATCATCTTTAACATATACAGGCTTTATGGAGAAAAGACAAACTACTTAGTGAAGTTGAAAAAGAAAAAACAATGTAGACTTGGATAAGAAAACAAATGAACCAGGTACCACGATAAACAACAGAAACGCATCAATGGACTTTGATTACCGTAATGTCAGCTTTTAAAGCTTCTTCATCTTCCTCTAGAGTATCACCAAATTCATCTTCTCTTATATCTCCATCCTTGTCCACTGATGCTTTGCTTTTGCCGAGGTGATCCCAGACTTCATCTTTGTTAAATTTTTCATTCATCGCTATAAAATCAAAGTCTTCAGAGAACTTGGTTGCAGAGTACGAATACTGAAACACGAGACAGAACCACTTAGGAATGGTTTCATCAGACAGAAAAGACAATTGTAAAATTACAGTTCTACTCTATGAGAAAACAAAAAAGCCAGCAAAGCAATTAGTAACTTCTAGCGCAAGAGAATAGCTTATAAGATCAATGGCGGATCTAGGTCCCGAAGGTATAGGGGGGCAGTAGATACTCGGGGCAAAATTATAAAGATTAAAATTTTTTTAGTGGGGGCAAATTATAATTTGTATATGTATAACATAACACATGCATATATATTTCAATGCTTTAAAAATAATGAGTGGGGGCATTTGCCCACCTTAAGCATAAGGTGGCTCTGCCACTGTATAAGATATATTACATGTAAATCTGACTATTTAAGTAGGGATGTTCAGATAATATGTGAAAGATCTTCAATAATGCATGTTGTAATGGAAGAATAAGCAATTGCCCAATTTGTGAAATCAATATACACCGACAAAGTAACTGATCATTGGCATGAGGAACCCTTCCCAAACATTTATCTCTAAATTAGGGGAAAAAGGAAGCACGCCAATATTATTTAATCAAATCAAGGCATCCTTTTTTTTTCTTATAATGTCCCTCTAAACAGAACTTCATAATTTGATTCCATAAATATTCTTCGTAGCAATTTGAAGAAAGGATAAAAATTTCAGTTGCTGGAGCTGGTAAGGTGATTGGAACTTTTACCAACACTTTTTAAAGTCATACCAACCAAACGAGGAATCTGTCATTCTTTCTCCTGTCTTCTCTCACTTCCTATCTCCGTAGTCTAGATAGAAAAGTAGCTAGTATATTTGCAAAGCACCACATACATTTGATACAAATCCATGTAGCTCCCAAGTTTACTACTACAAGGAGCAAGATTGATAAGGTCAAGATTAGATTGTAGGGTCGAAATATAGGATCACAAGACCTTCTACTTTATTATGCATTGCTATTGTGGTGTATCTAAGTTAAAACATCTAAACTAACATAACATTTCCAAAATGAAACTAGTATAAGTAGTAAAATATAATTCTAAATTATTATAGAATAATGTTTATTGTATTATATAGGTATAACCATATAAGTATATAGTTACATGTATACATTTTGTATTTTGTGTTTAAGGATTCTAGCTTCAACTTCTTTGTAGTTGCATTGCAGTTGCATAGCTGCATTCTCGTTATTCTAACGTTGTGCCAAGGTTTACAAATACCAATTTGTACTGTTAAACCGGTAAATCAATTCTTCATCGTACTAGTCCTTACCAGTGGTACCGACATAATACCAGTCGGTACCAAAAATGTATATATATAACTTGTTAGTGCTTTATTGTTATTAGGTTAATGGGTTTAGGGTTTAAACTGTTCTTACCCGTTAACCCTATAACTTATGTGTAAAAGGGTGTTACCCTAGATTGAATAATCAATCTTTTCTTTTCCCCTACTCTAACTTGGTATCAGAGCAGGGCGACTCTTCACTGCCGCTTCCGCCGCTTCACCGCCGCCGCCGTTGCTTCCCGCCGCCTTCGCCTTCTTCATATTCTTCTTCTCCTCTATACTCCCTAACATAGAAAGGAGAAGCTCTCGTCGGCGCTAGAGTTCTTCACCGCCGCCGCCGCCGCTTGGCGCGGGTTCTCACCGGTCGTGGCATGGCCGTGTGATGCGCCAAGCCCTCTCTTGCCACAACATTCTTCCTTACATAAGATGGATGCTTAAGATCTCTTCTATAAATTGCAACTTCGTTCTACAAACACGCCGGTATCATCGTTGGCCTTGAACGCACAACGAGGTGGATGGATCTCTAGAAGCCGCCGGCACTCATCCTTCTCCACCTTGGACGACTTTTCATCTTGGGCAGCATCTTGTCCAAGTAGAGCCTCCTTCACGCATGTGGTGAACTCTTCGCGGCATCTTAGAAGCTCTCTACAAACTTTATGTCTGACGCTTCTCCGCGGTTACTTTCGGTACTTACCTTTGGCTTATAACTCCAAGGTGAAACTCTCTTCTTGATTTGGCACTCAGTTTGGTATTTGGTATCTTCTTACTGCTGTATTACTATGGACTCTTTGTCCTCTAACATGGACTTCAAACCCGGCACCACTTTTGGGACACATATTATTAAGTTTGATGGTACAAACTTTCAGTTATGGTCACAATTAGTTCGCCTTTTTCTGGGATCGCATGGAAAGGAGCATCATCTCACTCAGTCTGCTCCTCTTCCTACTGATCCTACTTATGATTCATGGCATCGTTCAGATATGGCTGTCCTGAATTTATTACTTCACAGCATGGACACCAAGGTTGCATCTACTATTATGTATCAGAAAACCACCAAATCTACTTGGGAATTTCTAACCGGCACTTATGCCTCCAGACAGAATCTGAGTCATGTCCTCCGTCTCTATGAAGAAATTATCAATCTACAACAGGAAGATCAATCCTTCCAGGAAACATATGCCTTGTTACAAGGAAAATGGGACGAACTCTGTCAGTATCATCCTGCCTCATCCGATATTGAGATTACTCTCCAACAGCGGCAAGAGTTTCTGGGGGCCAAATATTTATCATGCCTCAATCCTAAATATTCAGCCTTGGGTTCTCAGTTGCTATTGGACTCTACGATTACCACACTTCAGGGAGCCTTCTTTCGCCTTTTACGGGTGACGACTACTTCACCGACCCAGGACACACCGAGTGCTCTTGCATCCTCTCCCGTTCCCCCTTCTTTCGGCCGCGGGCGTATTCATGGACGGGGACGGGGACGGGGCCGTGGTCGTAATCTTCCGCCTTGCACGCACTGTGGTCGCACCAATCATACTCCAGACAGGTGTTGGCAGAAGTTTGGGCTCCCCTCTGCTCGGGCTGCTACTGTGTCTGTCGCGCCCCCTTCTCATGCGGTATCTGTTCCTGCAGCTCTACCTGCCACTTCCGCCACTGACACTGTTACTATCTCGGCAGCCGAGTATGCTCGTTTCCTCCAGTCCACATCTGAGTCGACTGCAGGGCCATCCACCTTCATAGCCTCTTCCAGTCACGCTTCCGGTATAGCTACTCTTGCTTCTTTTGATTCTACTTGGATAGTTGATTCTGGTGCGTCCTCTCACATGACAGGTAATCGTAGTCTTTTCACTTCCCTTTCCACAGGGGGAGTTTATTCCCCGGTCGCTATTGCTAACGGCTCCTTAGTGCCTGTCATGAGAATCGGGACTGTTCCTTTTTCTTCCACTATACTCCTTACTCATGTCTTATACATTCCTTCTTTTCCTGTCAATCTTTTTTCTGTTAGTGCCTTTACTGTGCATTGTAATTGTACTATCACATTCTTACCCTCTCACTGTTTGTTTCAGGACCTCCGGACGAAGCAGACGATTGGTGGGGGGCCTAGGCGGGGCGGTGTCTACACTCTTATACCATCTGCTGTTCCTCGGGCTCTTTCTTCTACTGCTGTCTCTCCTCTGCTCTGGCACTACCGTCTTGGACATCCTTCTGCTGCGCGTCTTCAACATGTTCTCTCCCTACCGTCAAGGCCGTCTTTTCATTGTGATGCTTGTGAACTGGGTAAACATCATCGGACCTCCTTGCCGTCCACTTCTACCTCTCGCAGTCTCCACCCGTTTCATCTTGTTCACTCCGACATCTGGGGTCCGAGTCCTGTTTCTGGTCGTGAGGGTCACAGATACTTTGTTACTTTTATAGACGATTTCTCTCAAGTTTGTTGGTGTTATGTTTTGTCTAAGAGGTCTGAACTTTTTGATGTATTTTGCAACTTTTGTGCTGAAATTAAAACTCAGTTTGGTGTTCCTATTCAAGTTTTGCGCTCTGATAATGCATTGGAATACACTAGCATTTTCTTTCAGTCTTTCTGTCGTTCCCATGGCATAATACATCAAACTACTTGTAGTCATACTTCTTCCCAAAATGGGGTTGCTGAGCGTAAGAACCGCATCTTCTTGAGGTGGCCCGTACCTTATTGTTTCACATGAAGGTACCTCGGTCTTATTGGGCTGATGCGGTTCTAACTGCTTCGTTTCTGATTAATCGGGTTCCTACTCCGGTTTTAAATGGGCGTTCCCCATTCTCTCTTTTATTTCCAGCACAACCTCTTTTTTCTCTCCCACTTCGGGTGTTCGAGTGTTTGTGTTATGTCCATGCTCTTGGCCCGGGCATTGACAAGTTAAGCCCGCGTGCTACCCGTTGTGTCTTTCTTGGATATTCTCGGACTCAGAAGGGATATCATTGTTTTGATCCCTCCAGTGGTCGTCTCTTTACCAGCATCGATGTTACCTTTGATGAGTCTACCCCTTTTTTCTCTTCTGCTGCGCCCCCTGTTTCTTCTTCTGATCTTCTTAATGTTCCTGTTCTCCTTCCGGCATCGCCTCCAGTTCCTACTTCCTCTTCTCCCGATCCTTCTGTTGGTACTTTGCAAGTTTATCACCGACGCCCCAGGCCTCCTCCTGTCGAGCCTTCTTCGTCGGCGGTTCCTGATGATAGCCTCCCTATTGCACTACGTAAAGGCAAGCGTCATACTTCTCATTACCCTGTTTCTCATTATGTTTCTTATCATCATTTGTCATCTTCTTTTCGTGTTTTTTCTGATGCCTTATCCTCGGTCTCGTTGCCTACATCTCCCCTGCAGGCTATGTCGTTACCACACTGGAAGCAGGCTATGGATGCTGAGATGTCTGTCCTACAGGCTCGTCACACCTGGTCCTTAGTTCCTCTCCCCCCTGGTGCTCGGATTGTACCATGCCGCTGGGTCTTCGCCGTCAAATTTAATTCTGATGGCTCTATTGCTCGCCACAAAGCTCGTCTTGTTGCGAAGGGCTTCTCTCAGATTTATGGCCTGGATTATCATGATACCTTCTCTCCAGTGGCGCGTCTCAATTCTGTTCGCACCTTGTTCTCCTTTGCTGTCAATGGTCGGTGGTCTCTTCATCAAATGGATGTCACCAGTGCCTTTCTTTATGGTAATTTAACTGAAGAAGTCTTTATGGAGCAACCTCCTGGCTATGTTGCTCAGGGGGAGATGGTGTGCAAATTGCATAAATCAATCTATGGTCTCAAGCAAAGTCCGAGAGCATGGTTTCATAAGCTCTCACAGATAATGACCTCATTTGGGTTTCGTCATAGTCAAGCTGATCACTCTATTTTTATTCGTCGTTCAAAGAGTGGTGTCACTATTTTAGCGGTTTATGTCGACGACATGCTTCTTACTGGTGATGATCGACAGAGAATTGAGGAAACCAAGAATCACTTACAGTCCCATTTTTCGATTAAGAATTTAGGGACACCAAAATATTTCTTGGGCATTGAAGTCGCATATCAGCGTGATTGTGTGTTTCTGTCACAAAGGAAATATGTTTTAGATCTTCTAGATGAGATTGGTATGAGTGACTGCAAGCCAGTTGATTCTCCCCTAATTCCAAACCAGAAGTATAGTGCTAACGAGGAGTCTGCGTACGTTGATGCCACTCAGTATCGTCGCCTGGTTGGCAAACTTAACTATCACTGTTACAAGACCTGACATTTCTCATGCTGTGGGAATCATTAGTCAATTTATGCAAAAACCCAAGCAGTGTCACTGGGACGCAGCTACTCGTGTGGTTCAGTATATCAAAGGTGCTCCTGGTCAAGGATTGAAGTATTGTAAAAATGGGCACACTCAAATTGAGGCTTATTCTGACGCTGACTATGCTGGCAATATTGATGATAGGAAATCTGTTTCTGGTTACTGCACCTACTTGGGTGGTAACTTGGTCACATGGCGAAGCAAGAAACAAAGTGTTGTGGCAAGATCAAGTTGCGAAGCAGAATATAGAGCCATGGCTCATACTGTTTGTGAAATGCTTTGGCTAAGAAATTTCTTGCAAGAATGTGGGATAAATTGTCCTAGCCCTATGAACATGTTCTGCGATAATCAGGCTGCTATTTTTATTGCCAACAATCCAGTTTTCCATGAACGAACTAAGCACATAGAGGTGGATTGCCATTTCATCAAGGAAGCTATCAATAATAAACTTGTTGCTACTCCATATCTGAAATCCGAAGACCAGATTGCCGATATCTTCACCAAGGCTCTGGGAACAACTAGACTTAAGAATTTGTGTAATAAGCTGGGTCTAATTAACATCTTTTCTCCAGCTTGAGGGGGAGTGTTAGTGCTTTATTGTTATTAGGTTAATGAGTTTAGGGTTTAAACTGTTCTTACCCGTTAACCCTATAACTTATGTATAAAAGGGTGTTACCCTAGATTGAATAATCAATCTTTTGTTACCCTAGATTGAATAATCAATCTTTTGTTACCCTAGATTGAATAATCAATCTTTTCTTTTCCCCTACTCTAACTTAACTAATATATAGTACCATGGTCGGACTGGTATATACTGCTTATACCGCCTGGTATACCAGTTTGTAACGCCTGATACGAAACAGTATTTCAATCCAGGTGCTATGCCACATGGAGGTCCCTCCCTATTGTGTTATTAGGTTGTTGCAGAAATTATAATACCAATTTTGTATGTATATATCCAATTCATTACCAATACGTAGTATGGTTAAAGTGGCATATACTAGACTGTATGGTTTAGTCTAATGTCACTATACTTATATAGACCGATATTGAAAACCTTAGTCGTCACTATACTACCACTCTCATTCTCATTGTTGCTACATTGCTATTTCTATTGCCACGGTGCTTTTGGTACTATTGTAAAGTCGGGAAGTCAGGAGACCTTTGTAGGCGAACCATCACTAGTGTTTAGGGATGGCAATGGGGCGGGTTGAGGACGGGTTTTGCCATCCCCGAACCGATCCCGGCTTCCCCAAACTTATCCCAGACTCCGACCCCAACCCCGAACCCGATGGGTTTAGAAAACCCAACCCCACACCCGACCCCGAACCCGATGAGTTTAGAAAACTCAACCCCACACTCAACCCCGCGGGGAAAACCCGACCCCAACTAGCCAAAAAAATAAATATATATTGTAAATAATATATTTAAAATTAATTTTCATTATATATTCATAATATATAAGTAAAAAATATTTTACATAAAGTACACAATTATTTCTATATAAATAATAATAAAAATAATTAACAAAGCATCAAACTATTATAAATTTAGTAACTAAGTTATAACTTAGAAGGGCGTAAATTTATCATTTTAATAATCGGTGCGAGTTTAGGATCAGGTTCAGGGCGGGTACCTGAATTCCCATACCCGACCCCGACCCGACTTTACCTAGTTGGGTTTACCCGAACCCAACCCAAGACCCAGTCAACTAGGGTTTTCCCTATTAACTTTGGGTCGGGGATGGGCTTTCTTGCCATCCCTACTGGTGTTGTGCAGGTTATTATAATGCCACTATGTTATCACTGTCATTCACATTGCATTTCTATTGTTACAAGCTTGCAAGTAAGGTTTTAAATATCAATTCATTTTGTTTGATAGTAGATGATACTTTATACCTTACTTGCAAGTAAGCCACAAGAGGTGTTATCACTGGCGGAGCCACGTTCAAGGAAGTGTGGGCAAATGCTCTCACTCATTTTTAATTTTACCATTGATTATATATAGTTATAATTAGGTATAGAAATAGATAAAATATATATTGCCCCAGTCAACACATGCATTTTATCTATTTGCCTCCTTAAATTATTTTTGCCCCCACACACCTTTGGGTCCTAGATCCGCCACTGGGTGTTATGCATGCAAGCTTCTAGAGATGTTGACAAATTGTGGGGGAAAGATACGAGGCAAGAGTTTTTGTGTGAACTATATGACATTTTATGTGAACTATAAGAGGCAAGAGGTATCAATGCATTGCGTAGGCCACATGCAAGGCGAGATGCATCAAATGAGAAGATGTGCTTGTGAATGAGTCAAAGACAAAGCCCACATGCAAGGCGAGATGCATCAAATGAGAAGATGTGCTTGTGAATGAGTCAAAAGACAAAGCTCCTACGCACCCTTCTATAAAAATTTGCTATGCAAATGTATGACTCCGTGTACTCAAGAAAACTTGTCTAGATCTAATTCGACTAAATCGACTCACAAGTTAACTTGATTTTACCTTAAAGTTGATCCAATTACCGAATTGACTCACATGTTAACTGCTGCATGTAAGCACAACACAATCTCCAAATCTGCCCGAAAGCTCATATGCAGTCTTTGTAAAAGAACAAACTGGCATCTGTGCAGCCATTGTTACAAGCTAAATGAAAAATGATTCTGCTTGAGATGAAGTAAGCAGAAAACAAAGGTGCGAAGGAAAACTATTATTAGAAGATTCAACAAGAAAAGGAGATAACAAAATGAAAGAAACAATGTCTCCAAAAAGACGTTGATAATCAAATGTTGAGAATTATGCTTCCTCTTAACAGCACTAATGCAACCAAGTGAAAAAGTTACCGGTGCAAATTATATGTGCAATAGCCTTAGATGATGCCAAGTGAAAAAGTTACGTGGGCAAATTATAAGCATCTGTCAACAATGAGAACCAGCTTGCAAAGAAGGAATTCTGTTATTGAACTCGTATTAATAACATGAAGGCGTTGATTCCTTCTTTTTTTTGAAAAGAGAAATAAGTGCCAGGAAAAAAAAAAGTCAACCATAATTTCCCATAGGTCATGGCATAAGTAACGAAAAAGTAACTTAGGATTAAAAGCATGAACAATGTTGTTACTTCAGATCACAATTACCACCAAATCAAGAAATTAATCTTCTGAGCAGTTCTTGAGAAAGAATAGGTTAACAAAAAAAACATTTAGCCTATTATAAAAATAGCAGATCCAAGCATTCTTGGGATACTTAATCTATTCATGAATGTCCTATCCATAGCGGAAAAAATATTTCCATACCTCATTTCTTCCATCTCTTCCTCTTCCTCTTCCACGAACCCCATTATAATAATTGTGAGTAGCACCGTTTGACTGGAAATAAAGTACATGTTGCCAATGGATTATTCTCTTGAGATAATATTAAAAGAAACAACAAAATGCACTAACTTTAAACACAGTTTAAGTTTCGGTCCGACAGCTCAATCCAGTTAGTTGTCGAACCGGTGTGAACAGTGCAATAGTAATTTCGTGCTTTCCGACATATACTACCGTGAAATCAGCCTCGTACCGGTACAAACCGGATTTCAAACACTGACGCTAAATGCTAAATGCTAAATGCTAAATGCTAAATGCTAAATGGAAAATTAAATAATTCAAGAACTATTTGTATTCATCTTTCTAACATTTGTCCCACTTAAGAACTGAGATCCAATAAAGGACCTGAAAATGATAAAATAAACTTGTGGAAGTTCAAATGGCCGAAAACAAGAGAGAATTATTTCTCACATTTGCAGTAATATAGAATCAACAGAAACATGCATTCAGTTTTCACAAACAATTAAATAATACTGAATGGATTGGAGACCAACACATGTTCCACATTCTAAGCATATGTAACAAGCATAATACCAACATACCTTCTGAATAGTTGATTTTGGCAATGGCAATATGGGTTCATTGGCTTCTGCTGCTGCACTAAGTGATGTTTCAGGGAGTAATGGCTTCGATTTAGCTTCAGGTGTTTTAGTATCATCATCTGTATGGCTTGTCTGGAGGAGCTGGGATGATGGGAGAATGGAGGAGCTAGCCTGCATTAGCTGGCCTGGAGTCACTAAAGTTACTGGTTTCTCAAGTTGGCTTAAATTAGATGGAACAGAAACCAAGGGTACTGGTTCTGGAACAGATAAATATCCCAAATTTGAACCAGGTACTGTGATAGGTTTGCTGCTATCAACTGGAGTACTCAGAGGTGCAGCAACAACTCTCTCAAGATTAGAAGTTACAGGATGAACCATTGGCAGATTACTACTGAACATTGGCGCACTAACAGTTGTGACGGGAGGTATATTAGGCAATGATGTTATTGACATTTCCAAAGATAATGTGCTTGTTGAAGATGGATCCAGCACTGATGGCAATGTACTAGGGGTTAGAGCTGATGTAGAGCTAATATTAGGAAATGAACGAGGAAGCTCAGGTAAAGTCTGGGATCCAGCTGACAAAGAAATCTGTGATCCAGACGGTAAAGAAGTCTGGGATCCAGATGGTAAAGGATTTATTCCAGGATACTGAAACGGGTGCTGGATGGAATGAGGAATAGGTAATCCAGGAGGCGGCCGGAGCAATGTTGGTTGTTGCAAATGAGGGAGCCCACTTGGCGGGGCATAATATCCTTGCCAATACATTGGTGGGACAGCAAGACCAGAGCCATTTACAGTGGGAGTGGGTGAGGAACCCCATGTCCCCAAACCTCCCCCAGGCTGATAAGGAGGCAAACTTCCTTGAAATGTTGACCTTGGGAGACCCAACTGAGCTGTATGAGAACTTATATCTGCTGCATTTCCATTTTCTACTGTAGCCATGCTTGTAGAAGAAGGCGCAGGATGGGGATAATGTGACTGTAAAACATTTCAAGATATTAAGCATAGAGAATTCATTTGATTGTCACATGTCTCCAACATCATCATTACCTGGATTATTGCAGGATCATTATTTATGGACGCTGGCTGAGCTGGTGGGGAGGATTTAACTTGTAAATCCTGTAACAAAAAAATGTCGTGATATAGTTCTGGAAAATATTCAGATTAAACAAACATATAAAGCGCAATCACAAAGGGGTATTGAATCTAAAACACATGAAATACAAAAGAAAGCACTACTCCAAACGAAGTATGAAGTTTGAGATCTACAACTAGTCGAGTTCAAGGGAAAGTAAGCCATATGACAAAATAACCAATATGAAACACCTCCAAATAGATAAATCAAAGAAAGGACCCTCGCTTACAAAAAAAGGAGAAAAGTTGCATGTGTTCCACTGGGGTAATTCATGTCTGCAAAAGCCCAAGAAAACTTGCTTGCATTTTGAGGTCCATCATGTACAGTTCTAACCATCACATCTGCAAGTCTCACTCTGCTACCAGATTAGTTCTTTCACTTGTGCCATAGGGAAACAGATTTAATGGCATATCAAAATTCTAGAGTTCTACAACTCATGATGACTTTTCAAAGCAACCTCTCTCCATACTCCATTATAACCAGGATTACCTGCTCCAATTTAAACCCAAACCTAACTGAATTTATTTGTCATAAAAGCATACTTCCTTCCCCGGAAACACCAGAAACATTCACGCTTCGCAATCTCCAATCATTTTTCCAAAGAAGCTCTTAACAATTCCATCTAAATCAAGATTATTCCTTCCATTATTCAAAATTTCAATCCTCTAATCAGCACATATTCCTACGTTGAGTTCTCAACTGCACGGAAGTGACATATGTAGTAGCCATAAAATATGACCGTTTGCTTTTTTCTGCACCAACAAAAATCAGTTCGAAAAAAAGATAATTGAATTATGTAGATTGGCAACCATTCTAAAAACATGAATCTGCATATATAAACAAAAGAAAAAGAATAGACAGCCCATTAGTGATGAGAATCCATTGAGCAATAATGCTTCTGCCTTGGAGTGTCAATTATCATATTCAACCATTCCAATATCCAATTGAATTCGGTTTCAACAATCCCATTTAACAACATGCATAAAGCTTAACCTAAGGAGGTTATGTTCCATACTTTATCAGAGATTAGTAGTCAAATATTCTATCTCCACCTTAATAGGGAAGGATTCAAAGTCATAAAAGTCTATTATTGGTCAAATATTCAAATAAGAATGCCTGATTATACTTGTAAGCATGAGATCCAGAAGTAATGAATTACTCTTTGTTATGCCCCAATTCTATTCAGTTAAACTGCACACACACATACATACATAATGGAGAAAATTCAATAAGTACCCAAGAACCATTGATATTTCTAAAACATCCAAATTTCTTCCTTTCTGTTTGATCTTCTTAAAACTTAAGATTTCTATCTTTGATGACAATCTGTTACGATCTTTCGATCGTCCCTCAAATCGCCACTGCGATGAGAAATTATTTAAGGTTTTCCTAACGAGAAAACAAGACAAGATAACAAGATACCTCCTCTCCACCTCTCTCACCCCTTACAAACCCTATCCCCCAGTACTGTGCTTGGGCCCGCGCCTAGCATAGACCCTCCACTGGGCCTGGCTTGGCCCGTTCGTAACAATTCGTTCGTCCCCCTTCAGAAGTAGTCTTGTCCCCAAGACTAGCAGCGAACACCTTAAATTGCGTACGAATAACTATCTCATCCTCCCAAGTGGCCTCTTCAGATGACTTGTCATGCCAGTGGACTAACCATTGTGATATAGGCACCCGGTCACGAATGATGCAGCATTGTGCCAGGAGGGCCTCGGGTTCGGGGCTGGGCGTGTCGTCCATGTCTAACTTCGGGGGAAGTGGTCCAGATGTGACATAGTCCCCAACCGCCCTCTTCAACTGTGAAGCATGGAATACAGGATGAATGCGTGATTTTGGTGGAAGGGCAAGCCGATACGCTACTTCTCCCACCCGATGTAAGATTTTGAACGGCCCATAGTATCGCGCCGCTAGCTTAGCATTGATACGCTTGACGATGGTCTGCTGGCGATAGGGGCGCAGTTTAACAAACACCATGTCTCCTTCCTGAAAAGAAATATCACGTCGTTTAGCATTGGCATACTTACTCATTCGCTGTTGGGCCCGCTCAAGGTTGTACTTCAACTGACGTAGAGCTTCATCTCGGTCCCTCAACTCATGTGTTACCGCTTCAACTAAGGACTCTCCCGGGCCGAAATGCAAAAGGACGGGAGGAAGTCTGCCGTAAACTGTCTCAAACGGTGTCTTGCTCGTCGCAGAATGAAAACTTATGTTGTACCAATATTCAACCCACGGAAGCCACCTGGTCCATGTGTGAGGTTGATCGGATGCAAAACAGCGCAGATAAGTTTCAAGACACCGATTGAGCACTTCGGACTACCCATCTGTCTCCGGGTGATATGCTGAGCTCATAGTCAGAGTGGTGCCCATGAACTTAAAAAGTTCCTGCCAAAAATGGCTAATAAAGATAGGGTCCCTGTCACTTACAATGGTATGCGGAATTCCATGTAAGCGCACTATCTCTTGCATAAAAATTTCGGCTACCTTGCTAGCCACATATGGGTGGCGGATAAGGATAAAATGCGCGTATTTGGACAGCCGATCTACTACCACCAGTATGGCATCCTTCCCTTTTGATTTGGGCAGCCTTGTGATAAAATTCATCGTTATATCCTCCCAAACTGCCTCTGGTATCGGTAAAGGTTGGAGGAGGCCGGCGGGTGAAGTAGCCTGGTATTTCTGTCTCTGACAGGTGTCACACTGCGCTACAAATTGGTCGACTGCCTTTCTCATGCCGCGCCAATACACGTTGTCCGCCAAGCGCCTATAAGTTCTATATGCCCCAGAGTGACCCCCCTGTAGCCGTACTGTGAAGCTCTTGAAGAATTTTCTGGACCCACGGTGAGTTAACCGGAATCACAATTCGACCTTTGTACAGTAGTCGCCCCCTATCTAGATGGTAATGCGGGTGTGAATTGGCCTCATTAGTTATGTCCTGAATTATCTTTTGTAAATCTGAGTCCTCATGCACCGCATTTAAAACCTGTTGTAAGTCTTCATAAACTGGGAATGAAATAGCCGATAATGCTGCATCTCTTGAAACTTTAGACAGTGCATCGGCTGCTTGGTTAGTGTTGCCAACCTTATATTTAATCTCATAATCATAGCCCAATAATTTAACCAACCACTATTGTTGATCGGGAGTTGCGATCCTCTGTTGCAACAAGTGTTTTAAAGCCTTTTGGTCTGTCAAAACCTGAAAGTGACGGCCCCCAATGTTGCACTGCTAAGACAAGTGTCATAAGCTCCTTCTCATATGTTGATTTAGCCAGACTGCGATCAGAGACTCCTTTACTGAAGTACGCTATGGGTCGACCTTCTTGCATTAGAACGGCGCCTACCCCTCGGCCTGAGGCATCGCACTCTACTGTGAATAGGCACCTAAAATCAGGTAATGCTAAAACTGGGGCAGATGTCATAACGGCCTTCAACTTATCAAACGCTTGGTGAGCCTCAACGTTCCAGCAGAAGGCATCCTTCTTTAATAAGTATGTTAGCGGCCGTGCGATCCTCCCATACCCCGGCACAAAACGACGATAATATCCAGTCAATCCAAGAAAGCCCCGCGCTTCCTTGACCGTGTGAGGAACCGGCCAGCTCATACCAGCGCTCACGTTATTGAGATCCATCGCAACAATCCCTGGTCGTATGATATGCCCCAAATACTCCACTTGTTGCCGCCCAAATTGGCATTTCTTTTTATTTGCTACCCAGCGTTGATCCTGTAAAATTGCCATGATCTGCACTAGATGGTCCATATGCTCCTCCTAGGTGGCGCTGTAAACCAAAATGTCGTCAAAGAAGACCAGCACAAACTTTCACAAATACGGTCTGAAAGTGTCATTCATGGCGGCTTGGAACGTCGCCGGTGCATTCTTCAGGCCAAACGGCATCACTAAGAATTCATAGTGGCCGTCATGGGTCCGGAAAGCTGTCTTAGGTACATCTGCCTCCTTAACGCGGATTTGATGGTACCCTGAGCGCAAGTCAATCTTGGAAAAATAATGTGCTGCTTGTAACTCGTCTAATAATTCCTCAATTACAGGTATCGGATACTTATCTGGAATAGTGATTTCATTCAACGCGCGGTAGTCGACACAGAAATGCCAACTCTCATCCTTCTTCCTCACTAGAATAACCGGGCTACTGTAGGGACTAGAGCTCGACTGAATGACACCTGCGGTGAGCATTTCTCCCACAAGCTTGGTCATCTCGTCCTTCTGGCTATGGGCATAACAATATGGTCGCACCCGGACCGGTCCTTCTTCTGGTTTGAGCACGATGGCGTGATCAGTAGCTCAAGAGGGTGGAAAGGAGCCGGACTCTGTGAATACTTCATCAAACTGCTCTAGCACCTGCTTTAACTAGCTTGCCCATTTGATAACGACCCATCAATCATCTGCTGGCCCCCTCCATCAACCGCCCACACCAAAGCCCAACATTCCACATCTGCTAGTCGCGTCAGCACCTTCAGGGAAGATTGAGCTCTCACTAGGGCCGGGTTACCCTGAAGTATAATATCCCTACCATCTCGACGGAGCTTGAGGTACAAGCGGCCCCAATCTGCCTTCACCTCCCCCAAGGTCTGGAGCCAAGCTACTCCCAAAATGAGATCCACACCGCCCAAATCAAAAAGGTATGCATCCAACGTTTCCACCAGCGGCCCGAGTGTGAGTTGTAACTATGCACATCTTCCCTGGGTGATTACTCTGCCACCATCCCCCAACTGAACCCCAAAGCAGGAGGTTGCCTCCACCTTGAGTCTCTTTTCCTTCACCCACCGGTTCGAGATGAAATTGTGAGTGGCGCCACTGTCGATCATCACCACAATGTCCTCACCTTCCAGCTGTCCGATTAATTTGAGAGTGCAGGGGCCAGATATGCCGCCAATGGAGTTTAAAGAAACTTCCCCTATGTAGTTCAAAGAGGCCACCTGATCCGCTTGCACTTGCTCTTCCAGTATATAGCCCTCCGACTCAAGATCCCCCTCGTCCTCTGCCATGCTCATAAGCCGCAGGTTCTTGTTTGCACATCGGTGCATGGGGTGATATGGCTGATCACAACTAAAACATAGTCATTTTTCTCGTTTATCCTTGAAATCCTGGTACGATAGAGAGCGGCTACCCAAAGGTCTGCGATCAAGACTAGCCCCATCGGTTGCCTTCCGTCCGTCTACCCTGGGCTGTACTCGGCTAGAACCAGCAGCACTCGTGGCCGTCCCAGAAGCCCCACCACCATTCCCTTTGTGTGATACACTTTCAGAGCGAAAGGATGCAGGCCGACTTTCCCCTCCAAATTGATTTTGAGAAGGTGTGGTGTTTGACACATAGGAGAATCCTGCGTGTCCCCCCACATAACTCCTGTTTGGTTGAGACGAAAGGCTTCTACCACCCAAAACCTCCTCAAAATTGCGGGCTAAAAAAATAGCTCTCCAAACTGTGGTAGGAGCGAAAGTTCTTATCCAGCGCCATATGTCCTCGCGCAAGCCACTAAGGAAGTACCCCAAGTATTGCTGAGCAGGCAGTCTTGGCATTCGCACCACCAATCCTTCGAAGGTCTTAATGTACTCACCCACCGTCTTGCTACCTTGCGCCAAGGAGGCCAACAACTCGAAAGGATTTGTTGCATCGCATTCACTGAACCGCGCTACCATCTCTTCTTTCAACATTTCCCACGAAATTTCAGCTTCAAGTCTCTTCAGCCAACTAAACCAGTGAACCGCCACGCCCTCCATACTGACGAAAGCCAAGGGTACCCTATGATCGTTGGGCGTGCCCTGGATATGAAAGTATTGTTCCGCGCATGTTATCCATCCCAACGGATCAGATCCATCAAAAATAGGCAGCTCCACGCGCCGGCACCACGTGCACTGTCCGCCCATAGCATTGTTCCCCCACTCCCCTTGCGGCTCCAAATCCCCTGCAGTTCCCTGTTGCACTTCTGTAGGGAAAAATTCGCGTCTGCCCTAACGGCCCACCCCCGCCATTGGATACTCGGTATGATTCGCCGCTCGTCGAAAGCCAGTCGTCGCCTCGGGCCAAGCGTCATCACCCGGAGGCTGAGCCTCTTCATCGCGCCAATCGGCCACTTCCTCCACCACTTCTGTCTGTCTCACGCCTCTTTCCTAACGATGGAGATTAGGCGACGCTTCAGTAACACCCAAGCTTATCAAAATCGCGAGTTGACTCGTCCGAGTCAACGAGTTTACGTGTTGGCTGCGGACTAGCGAGTCAACTCGGCAATAGAAACGTTTTTTATGGTTAACTCGGTCAAGATCGCGAGTCAACTCGGTGAAATCGGTTGACTCGGACGAGTTGGACCGAGTTAACTCTTTGCAGCGAACGACGCTTCGGCTTCGTTCGCTTCGTCTTCCACGGATGAAAAAAAGGAAACAAACAGAGGGGAAAAGGAAAGCAGAGGAGATTAAAGAGGGAGTTTCGTTCGTTTCTCCATCTTCTTTTCGCTGTTGCCTGCGCTGCCGCCGATTTTCGTCAACCAGAGCTTTCCGTCGTCGTCCTCGCTTCGTCTCTTCCGCAAACCGCCGATTTTCGTCCGCCAAAGCTTTCCATCGTCGTCCTCGCTTCGTCTCTTCCACAAACCGCCCGACCGCCCGTCACTCAGGTATGATTTCCACCCCCCCCCCCCCCAACCCCCGGGGCGTCACTCAGGAATGATTACGCGTAGCCTCTGGCATTTTCTCCCCACCCTCCTTCCGATTTGCACCCCACGGCGCCCTCCGCTTCCGATTTTCGTAATGTTATGTATTGATGTTTCATTACTGTACCTATACTATGATTCATTACTGCACCTACTCTGCATCAGCATGTGTATTATGATTCATTACTGCACCTAGTCTACATCAGTGTGTACCTATACTGCACCTAGTCTACATCAACATGTGCTTTAGAAACATTTATTACTGTAGCTGATGTGTTTTAGAATACCTTATTCATAGTCTGTTTAGTCTTCCACTATACTATTAGTCTATTAATTTATATTATTTTATTTTTATGGTAGATTGATAGAAACATCAAATATGTCTACCAGCAACAACAAATTAAAGAGAAAGAATGCTGCTGCGAATCGA
The DNA here is from genome assembly GCA_027563935.2 of Costus lasius. Taxonomy (NCBI): domain Eukaryota; kingdom Viridiplantae; phylum Streptophyta; class Magnoliopsida; order Zingiberales; family Costaceae; genus Costus; species Costus lasius. Next base: position 123,035,147 of record CM050446.2, read on the forward strand.
TCTGACATTGGTTGGGAACATAGTATTGAAGTTGAAAATAATTCAAGAAAAATTAAGTGTAAATTTTGTGAGAAAATTATTACCGGAGGAATATATCGTTTTAAACATCATTTAGCTTGCACCAGAAAAGATGTTGAGGCATGTAGAAGTGTTCCAGATGAGGTGAAAAAACAAATGATGAATGTGGTTGAAAAACTTGCACTTGATGCAATTAATAAACATAGTAGTATTCATGACATTGGAGAGGATATTGGAGAAGAAAGCCAAGAAACCAATGCAAACAAAAAAGAAAAAAAATATCTTAGAATCTTTTGTGAAAACAAGTGCAGCTCAACAGATTACAATAAACAACATGTTCAAGAGAGATTTAAAAGATGAAGCCTGTCAACAAATTGCAAGATTTTTTTACACAAGTACTATTCCTTTCAATTGTGTTAAAAACCCAAAGTTTGTTAAGATGCTTGAACTAGTTGGTAAATATGGTTGTGGTTTTAAACCACCATCTTATCATGAGATTAGAGAGACACTTTTGAAAAAAGAGGTGAAGAAGACAACATACATGCTTGAAGAGTATAAACTTGAATAGAAAAAAAAATGGTTGTTCAATTATGTCAGATGAATGGACAGATAAAAAAAGAAGATCAATTTGTAACTTTTTGGTAAATAGTCCTAAAGGAACTATTTTTTTATCTTCAATTGATACATCTGACATTTCTAAAACTGCTGAAAAAATTTTTGAAATGCTAGATGAAGTTGTTGAGAAGGTTGGAGAAGATAATGTTGTGCAAATAATCACTGATAATGCGGCAAATTACAAAGCTGCTGGAGAGATGTTGATGCAAAAGAGAAAAAGATTATTTTTGACACCATGTGTTGCACATTGTATAGATTTAATTCTTGAAGATTTGGAAAAAAAAATTAGCACTCACAGATTGACCATTTGTAAAGGAAGAAAGATTACTTCATTTATTTATTCAAGAACCTTACTGATTTCAATGTTAAGACATTTTACAAAAGGGAGAGATCTAATTAGGCTAGCAAGAACTCGATTTGCCACATCATCTTAACTTTGGGATGCCTTAGTGACTTGAAAGGTTCTTTGATAAATATGTTCACTTCTACTCAATGGAAGGCATGCAAGTTTGCAACACTTGATGAAGGAAAAAAAAAATCAGCAAGTTGTTTTGGATAGTAAATTTTGGAGAGACATTTTGACATGCCGTAAAGCAGCATTTCCACTTATTAAAGTGCTTCGATTAGTTGATTCAGATGAGAAACCAGCCATGGGCTTTATTTATGAGGAGATGGATCGAGCAAAAAAAAAGATTCAATCAAATTTTAACAATATCAAGAAGAGGTAACCTTAAATTCTAGTTATTTAAGTTTTAATATTTATGCTTTAACTTTTTTTTCAATTGCCTTTTTAACAGATATGAGCCTATTTGGGAAATTATTGATAATAGATGGGATGTACAATTACATAGGCCTTTGCATGCAGCTGCCTACTATTTAAATACTCAATTTCATTATAGTTCAAACTTCAAACCAGATGCTGAAGTGAAAAGAGGACTATATAATTGTCTAGCAAGAATGGTCCCTTCTCTTGATGAAAGAACGAAGATTGATTTGCAGTTTGAAGATTTTAAGGAAGCAAAAGGATTATTTGGTATTGAAACTGCAATCTTGGCCAGAGAGACTAAACTTCCTGCAAAATGGTGGGATTCATATGGTGATGATTGTATAGAGCTACAAAGATTTGCAATTCGAATCTTGAGTTTAACATGCAGCTCTTCTGGATGTGAGCGAAATTGGAGCATATTTGAAATGGTTAGTAAATCAAATTTATCTATTTAGCAATATATTAATTGGTTTTTGTGATGCATAACTAATGTATAATTTTATATTTTATAGGTTCATACGAAAAAAAGAAATCGATTGCATCAAAGTAAGATGAATGACTTGGTTTTTGTGATGCATAACTTGAAATTGAAAAATCAAAATAAGAAAAGGACATTTAGAGAAGCTACTTTTGATGGGAGCTCATAATAGAGACGGAAGATGGTCAACCAAGTTCAACAACAAATAATTGGCTTGATATTCTCACATCTGAAGATAATGAGTTGAGACTTAGAGATCAAGAGGTGCAATTTAGTGATCAAGATATAGAAGGAAATGCTATTGTTGAAGAAAATGAGCAAGTCAATCATTCAAAAGACTTGGAGTTGAATTTGGATGAAGGCCATGACCATGAAGATGAGATAAATGAGGATGAAGAGAGTGATGAAGATTTTGATGCTCAAGCTACAGAAAATTTATTTTAGTTTTTTTGTGATCAATGATGTTCTTTACTTTATTTTATATTTTGGAATTTGAATGTCATTTTGGCTTAGACTTCACTCTTTAGTCTTTATTGTTTACTATTTTACTTTTAAAAACATACACTGTGAGTCTGTAACACATTTCTTTTATAATCACTAGTTGATGTTATGGTTGTATTTTAGAATTGGTATTTAGTACATCTTTATATTGTATACTTTAATACATGCACATAATTTATAAAATAATATTATTATATTATAATTGTAGGATCTTACAATCCTACGACCCGATCTTACGATCCGATCCTATGGAGCCTCTACCGTTCTTAGGTAGGATCGCGATCCTAATAACCTTGGTAACACCACCGCCCCTCTTTCCCTTCAGAACTTCGGTCATCAGGTGTTTCAGTTCCAGCATGTCCTCCTTCATCGACCTCCTCTCGTCTTCAACCGTCTGCTGAAACTCGTCATTGGCGGCGTCTGCCAGGCGGCGACGCTCCTCATCGGCCGCCTCTGCCTTGCGTCGGTGCTCCTTGTCGGCCGCTTCTGCCTTGCGTTGGCGCTCTCCCCCATCAACAAATCTTGCAAAGTCTTCTCAATTGAATCAAAACGTGCATCCGATCGTGTTGTCGCCATGGTACACTGTTCGTCTTCCTATCCAGCAATGAACTCGCACTTGCACTCGACGACAGCCAACGTGAAGCCGCCCCTCGTCGACACCCTAGTGTAATCCGGCAGGTCGGACCACTGTTACGATCTTTCGATCATCCCTCAAATCGCCACTGCGATGAGAAATTATTTAGGATTTTCCTAACGAGAAAACAAGACAAGATAACAAGATACCTCCTCTCCACCTCTCTCACCCCTTATAAACCCTATCCCCCAGTACTGGGCCTAGGCCCGCGCCTAGTATAGACCCTCCACTGGGCCTGGCTTGGCCCGTTCGTAACACAATCTGACAAATGTTTTAAGATTAATTTAGTACAACACTAACACTATGTCTCCTAGAGGAAAAAGAAAAGTGAATCGAAGGAAAATAATGAGGGGATCAAAATAAAAGGAAACAAAAAGCTGTTACGTGATTTCTGCCCGAAACAAGACTAGGGAAAAAAGTTGTATCCCTCTACTATTCTTTCACCCTTTTTCTTTCGCTCTAGGTAAATGAAGGAAAAGTGAATTTTCTTTCCTTTCCTTTCCTCTTTTCTCTCCTAGGATACAAGGCCTAAGTAGCATTCTCACTAGATACATAAGATATCAAAGAAAATATAATAGGAGTCTGAAATGAAAATAACAAATTAGTAGACACTAACACTATGTCTCCTAGAGGGAAAAGAAAAGTGAAACGAAGGAAAATAATGAGGGGATCAAAGTAAAAGGAAACAAAAAGTTGTTCCGTGATTTCTGCCCGAAACAAGACTAGGGGAAAAAGTTGTATCCCTCTACTATTCTTTCACCCTTTTTCTTTCCCTCTAGGTAAATGAAGGAAAAGTGAATTTTCTTTCCTTTCCTTTCCTCTTTTCTCTTCTAGGATACAAGGCCTAAGTAGCATTCTCACTAGATACATAAGATATCAAAGAAAATATAATAGGAGTTTGAAACGAAAATAACAAATTAGTAGACATTCAAACTGCATTGCAATCACTTCTCAATATGCCAGTGGTGCTTACATAGCACTTGCTGTGTGAACACATCATGCCCTAGACGCTCAAAAGTGAAAACCACAACTAGCAGACACATCTTATTTGAGACCTGCAATTATACTACCACGTCCAGTAATCTACAATCCCTAATAAGCCACATAATGGTATAAGTATCAACCATAGGTATACACAATAACATTATTGTCATGAACATATTTTACAAATACATATATATAATCACTAATACTAAACAAAAGGTCAAAGAAATACAAGAAATAGTAAAGACAAGTGACCAGAAACAATAATTGAGGCACATAATGAAAAAAAAATAGAAGTATAAAAGATCATCAACATAAATATGCAAACAAAGAACAATTATTTAAATAAGGCATTAGTGTTTTATTAATTTAATTATAAGTTATTACATGATCATATTTCTCATTTGTAATTATGTAATTAATATATATATATAATATAAATTTATAAAAAATAGTTAATTACGATTACTAATATAGGCGATAGATGGCTAAAATCCATTTCCATAGAAATATGCATCACAAAATTTAAATGTTACAAAATATAATAATAAATTCATTGCAATTTTTTTTAAAAAAAATCACCTTAATATACAATTTATATTTGGAGAAAACTATTTATTTTAGATATAAAAACTTTTAAATATGAAAATTAAAGGTAATATTATTTTTTTACTTTCAAACAAAAGGTATTTTTATAATAATAATGGGTTGAAAGTCAAATACATAAAATGGGCCAAAAAAAGTTATTGAATGGGCTAGCATCTAAACCGGGGTATATGCAAGTCACGCTTTCATGACTTGCTTAGGTTTGTGTCCATCAACCACCTTAAACCAAGATCAAAGTTACTAAAAGCACTAGGCTCTCTAAGGCGCCAAAGTCTCAAAATGCTCGAGGCACCAACTGCTTGTTCAAGCAAAAATTCACTTAGTTAATAAAGAATATATAGTTGAATAATATCTTGCACATCATGAATAATCATTACAAAAGTAGCATATTAAATTAGATTTGAGTTTTACATCCATCATGATTCATCTACCATTTATAGACATTCATGCAATTGATTTTAAACTTTTAAAAATATGTTGATTGGCTTAACTTTGACACCTGGCAGTCTGACCACTAAGTATCAAAAGTGACATCATTTTTTCCTTGTCCTCTTCAAGAATGCCCTTATACGCTCAACATCTAACTCGAGATGCTTGCCTAATTAATGTCTAATTGGGCTCGTCTGCTTGAGAGCATGTGAGGCATAAACGCCTTGCCTAACCTCCCTTTGCTACCCAGGCACTCGCTTGGGCACCTGGTGATAACCCCAGCCAAGATTTGGCTTTGCAGACTTAGCTAATGCACCTGTGGTTGTCCGACTATAACCAAGTTAGGCCGTTGCACCTACCCACACCTGGATGTGTATGCTAATATTTGGGCACATGTTAGATCAACCTTAAGCTAGGTTTGATTAATCACACCTAGAACTTACACTGCTCACAGGGTCAGCAGTGTGCACACTTGATCAATAGCCAAATGCCTAAAACCTCTAAATAATGCAGATTATGGGACCAAATAAAACATGCTTTTCAAGCTAATAACAAATAAATCACGGCAAACCTATTTCATTTTATTTACACAATAATTTCGGAAATATCTAGAGCTTAAATTATAAACAATAAAGAATTATTCTAATACAAAATAAGCATCAACAAAAAATATCTATAACCGCTATGATCACATATAAACAAAATGATGTTTATTAAGGAAATAACATCAAATAATTATGCAATAGAAACTCAATAGAGATGGAAAGATTATAATAATACATTTTTACATTTTGATTAAGATAAACCATGTAGAGAATGGAGAGTGGCCTACTTCAATCTTAAGCAAAAACCTTCTCTTCTCTCCGCTACCAAACTCAAGCTTTAATAGTAAATAGAGGAAGCGAAAGATGGGAATAAAAAGGGCCAAGAGGGTCAAGTTCTATGCAAGCATCCACTGCATGCAAATTGAAAAGATAAATCAACCTAAAAGAGCTTTCAGTGGTAAGTGGTAACCAATACAAGAAATTAAATGAGTTAAGTAAATGCTATTCCCTTCTAAACTAAACATAAGCGAAGGATGCTTGACCAAGATTTAATTGCGACAAAATAATACCATTGTAGAGTAATGTAGGACAACACAACATGAAAATGACCACTAGAAAAGAAATTGAAAATGGCTATGTACATATTAGATCTTTTTAATACAAACTATTGTGTTTATATTAATTCGACAAGACATGGTTACTGTTAGTCAAGTTTTCTTTGCCTCCAAAAGGGCACATAAAACATGTGATAACTCATGTACCTTGATGTCACTTCCTCGGAAAAGTATGTAATCATAAATTTTGTCATTAGCAGGAACTTGTGGTCCATCCTTCTTTCTTCCTTCAGTTCCAAATGAGCGCACTGAAACAATTAAAACAAAGGAGTTAAAGGGGTATAGCAATGAACAGATTTGAATAACGAATGGAAGGAAAAGTTCTCAAATTCCAAGAAGAAGAGCACGTCAAGGAGCAATGATATTGCATAACTAATACCAAAAGTACAATCATGTCATAAAGACATTTCTTCAAACTATAAAAATATACAAGTGTAGGAGAGACAATGAACATTGAAAGAATTGAACTCAAAAGGCATTAAAATCCGTTACACAGGTGCATATCAAGCTAAGTCTCCAAGAAAATCTTGCTCCCTACAAATTATTGAGCTAATAAGTTTTTCAGAAATGATCTCACTAATCATCAATTAGGAATCTAACCGTTATCCCCTATGGACTGACACTAGTTTCACACGACTTACAATTGAAAAAGGTTTCAAATATGGAAACATCAGCCATCACAACAAACTTCAGCTCCCCGTTAAATAGTAGTATAGAAACAGTCTACTATGCAACAATTTCGGAGCAAAACTAGAAGAATGATAAAGCGAACGTCGAATTCAGCAATTAAAGAAAAAAAAATAGAGGAGCACAAACAGGACGCCACTCCGGACCTCAAAATGGAAGGCCATTCCACCGGGAAAACGTAACATCCACATAAATCAACAAAATGAGAGCAAAACCCTCGTGAGGAGCAACGAGGGAACAAAATGGGAGGAGGGAACGAAGATCCACCGTTCCGCAAGCCTATGCTGGATTCCTCGGTGTTGATAACGTAAAGGATGCCCTCGTATCTGATTTCGCTCTTTGAAGTCAAGCTTATCAAGCTCCCGATGTAGGATTCCGACGACTGCCCAGATCTCGATGTCTCCGCCGCCATCGTCGCTGCCCTCCCAGGGGAGGAGAGAGAGAAAGAGATTAGATTGGGATTTGAGGAAGGTCGCACAACACAAACCCCTCGTACGGGGGAGGTTGGTTGCTCCGGTGTTTTGACCCCCTTTGATCCCCGGTTTTATAAATAGTTGGAATTGGCTAATCATTAGGGTTCATAAATTTTTTTGACTTGGTTTGATGTGTGGTCTGTCTGCTCAAACCAAAGAGATCGGGCTTCCTTAATCACCTCCTAACGAAATCAAACAGTTAGCTCTGTAATTTTATTTCTTGTAATGTAAAATTTGTAGTAGAATGAAGAGGAGAGGGAAAAAAAAGTTATATAGGGGCCAACCGAGCAAAATTTCTGAGTATGGATCATATTTAGGATTTTTTTTTCATTTTTATAGTAAAAAAATATTTTTTAATAAAAAATTATAAAAAATAATCTACACATTCTAAGTTATCCAATTATAGTAATATTATCGTATAAAAAAATCAAGTATCATATAAGAAACTATATATAAATATACATAATTTTTTATATAATAATATTTTACATAATTTTATACAATGCGTAATTTTTATATATAATAATATTAGTACCATTGGATAACTTAGAATGTGTAGATTATTTTTTTATAATTTTTTTATCAAAAAATATTTTTTACTATAAAAATAAAGCATCCTACTTAAGAAATCTTAGGTATGGCCATACTCAAAAATTTTGCTCGGGACAACCGGTGGTCTTATCCGAATAAAAATTATATGCGGAGCTGTATGGTTCTCATCCACCATCCATCATCACTTTGAGATGTGTAAATGCACACATCTCAAAGTGATGGTGGATATTTATGAAGAGGGTTGTCAAATTCAGGTCACTTGCTTGATTTTATCATGATTAAGTGTGTCATCATTTAATTGGAAAATTTATGAAACTTTGTTGCCATGTACAGTTGTACAACAAAATTCATTCATTTTTCAATTTCTTCCGTTATTAGAGAAATCATCTACATGTTTCGAAACTAAAACAAATACAGCTTTTTAGAAATTTCAATGCGGTTAATAATAAACACATAATACATTATCGAAGTGCGTGATCACCTAAAATTGTTTTCGCATAAACATTTATACTTTTTTCACGATATACCTATTGTCAGGCCCGGTTCAGCCCGGTCCAGACCGGAGCCCATGGGACTAGGACCAAACAGACTTGGGCCAAGCAACGGCCCAAGCCCAAGCAGCGAATGACTCATCAGCGTCGTTCGCAGGTGGCGAACGACGGAGCTTCGTCAACGCGCGGATCCGAGCGTGCCTTTTGGACGAAGCAGGGCGACCCGTCTTCATCCCGCGCGGACGAAAGCACGCTGCAGCGTCTTCAACGCCGAAGGAAACGGACGCTGGCGGCGTGACCTCTCCGCGAGACTCGGACGCAGGCATCGGACGCGGACACGGACGAAGCTCCAGGAGGCGTCGACGACCTCAGCGGAAGACGCGACCTCTCCGCGAAACTCGGGCGCGGCGAAGACGGCGTCGTCGCCGAGCGAAGCGGACGCGCGAGGAACGTTCGGACGCGGAGCGGAAGAATAGGGCGGCGGACGCCCTAGATAGGGAGAAGGGAAGCAGCAGCTTTCCCATGGAAGAGGCGGCGGCTCTCTACCTATAAAGCTGAGGCAAGAGCAACAGGAAGGAGGCTCCGCCATTGACGAACACAAAAGAAGTTTGGTGAAGCTTCGACGAGAGATTGTAATCGGCGATTGGTTCGCCGGTGAGGGAGGGAACGTGGGCGAGGGCGGCGACGGGGTCGCCGGTAAAGGTTTCTGTATCTTTATTTAGTAAATAAAGCTTCCATCTTACCTCTACTCCCTTCCCTGTTTCTCGAGCACGGCGGCGGCCATCCTTGTCGTCTCCGGTGATAACAGCTCCGATCGGCGGGGTAGCTGAAGGAGGAGGACCAAGCGCAGGCGGCGCGTCCCCCTTTCCGGACAACTTCAGAGCGCGGCGGCGCTCGACAGCGGCAGCGACGCGGGCGGCATTCGAAACGAGGCACGAGTCAAAATCGACGCGGGTCAACGCTGATTTCGCGATCGAAATCAATTTCGTTCGAAATCGGTACGGCTGACGCCAGCACGACGTCAGCAGAGGAGATTACGCGCGGCGGCGAAATTCGAACAAGGCCTGACGTCACGCCGACCTCAGCAAGGATATAATTTTGACTCTAGGGTCAAAATTGAATTGAGGTATTTAGGGTTCGATTTTTCCTGAATTAGGGTTTCTCGGATTTCTCGGAGTGAACTGTAATTTGGGGATAAAAATTAACCGGGGAGATTAGGGTTTCTAATTTCGGGTCGGAAACCCTAGCGAGCGTTACGTTCTGGTATTCCGCCGGACGGCTCTAGGAAGTGGATAAGCGCTAATTCTAGGCCGATCCGACCGGGGCGTGACACCTAGGGCGGCTCTTACCTCAGCTTTATAGGTAGAGAGCCGCCGCCTCTTCCATGGGAAAGCTGCTGCTTCCCTTCTCCCTATCTAGGGCGTCCGCCGCCCTATTCTTCCGCTCTGCGTCCGAACGTTCCTCGCGCGTCCGCTTCGCTCGGTGACGACGCCGTCTTCGCCGCGCCCGAGTTTCGCGGAGAGGTCGCGTCTTCCGCTGAGGTCGTCGATGCCTCCTGGAGCTTCGTCCGTGTCCGCGTCCGACGCCTGCGTCCGAGTCTCGCGGGGAGGTCGCGCCGCCAGCGTCCGTTTCCTTCGGCGTTGAAGACGCTGCAGCGTGCCTTCGTCCGGAAGGCACGCTCGGATTCGCGCGTTGACGAAGCTCCGTCGTTCGCCACCTGCGAACGACGCTGATGAGTCATTCGCTGCTTGGGCTTGGGCCGTTGCTTGGCCCAAGTCTGTTTGGTCCTGGTCCCATGGGCTCCGGTCTGGACCGGGCTGAACCGGGCCTGACAATTCTCCCCCGCCCAATTTGGACATCGCCCTCGATGTCTCTAACGGGCGGATCTTGCAGCACCATTGCTCCGATTCTCAAAGCACCAACCCGACACTGCTGCGCTCCCGTGGCAGTGTGTGGAACTACCTGCAGTGATCCAATCCGCGGTTGCTCGGTTTCCTCGGCTTCCTCGGCTGGATCCTGTGCTGCTATCGCCATGAGCTTTTGTTTGCTAGGACAATCCTTTACCCAGTGAGGACCGCCGCACCAAAAGCAACCCTATGGCTTTTGCTCCCGTCGTCCCGGTGAACCCTTGTTCTGCCGGTAAAATGGTCTACCCCTCTCTGGAACTCTAGCTCCCGGCGGTGTGCGTGGGGAGCCGCGCTGAGGTCTGCGCTTTGGTGGTGTCTTGGATTTCTTTGGTGGTGCTGGTTTGAAATTTCTGTTATCCACCAGAGATTCGGCCACCGCCGCAGCCGCCCTCCAGTCAACCGGCTCGCGACGTCGGACCTCCGTTTCTGCCCATGGCTGAAGGCCTCGGAGGAAGAAATACCTCCTATCGTCCTCCGCCATGCCTGGAAGATCCAGCATCAAAGTAGAGAAAGCCCGGACGTACTCCTGGATCGAGCCTGTATGCCTCAGCCGATCCAGTTTGTCACGCGCCTGGTCCGCCGAGTTTCCGGGAAGAAACTGCCGCCGTAGTTCCTCACGGAAAGTCTCCCAAGTCCAGCTAGTAGTCCCGGATGTAGAGCCGACTTTGGTTCGCCACCAAAGTTTCGCGTCGCCTGTAAGATAGGCGATGCACACCTGCACCCGATCTCCTGCAGAAATATGGTTAGCTGAAAACAGTTGCTCCATATCCCAGATAAAGTTTTCAACCTCTCTGGACGATCGACCCCCCCCCGAACGTCGCTGGGTCTGGCACGCGCATCCTCGGTTTGGGAGCCTCCTGCTCCACCGGTGCTGGTTTCGATACTTGCGCTAGGGCTAGGCGCAGTACCTTTACTTCTGCGTGCATGTCCTCCTTCATGCGAGCCATCTCCCCTGACAGATGGATCAGACCCTCCATGGTCTGTTGCATGACCTCGATCTGCAACCTCTGCTGTTCGATTTGCAACCTCTGTTGTTCGATCAGTAATTCCTGATCCTCCACAGTCTTCTGAAGACTTTCCACCTGTGGAATCATCCCATGGCCTCCACCACTGGCCAAACCGAGCATCTGCTCGATCTGAGAAACCCTAATCTCCCCAGTTAATTTTTATCCCCAAATTACAGTTCACTCCGAGAAATCCGAGAAACCCTAATTCAGGAAAAATCAAACCCTAAATACCTCAATTCAATTTTGACCCGAGAGTCAAAATTATATCCTTGCTGACGTCGGCGTGACGTCAGCCCTTGATCGAATTTCGCCGCCGCGTGTAATCTCCTCTGCTGACGTCGTGCTGGCGTCAGCCGTACCGATTTCGAACGAAATCGATTTCGATCGCGAAATCAGCGTTGACCGGCGTCGATTTTGACTCGTGCCTCGTTTCGAACGCCGCCCGCGTTCGAAAACTTCTTCGTCTCCGTCTTCGCGACGCCGCCCGCGTCGCTGCCGCCGCGCTCTGAAGTTGTCCGGAAAGGGGGACGCGCCGCCTGCGCTTGGTCCTCCTCCTTCAGCTACCCCGCCAATCGGAGCTGTTATCACCGGAGACGACGAGGATGGCCGCCGCCGTGCTCGAGAAACAGGGAAGGGAGTAGAGGTAAGATGGAAGCTTTATTTACTAAATAAAGATACAGAAACCTTTACCGGCGACCCCGTCGCCGCCCTCGCCCACGTTCCCTCCCTCACCGGCGAACCAATCGCCGATTACAATCTCTCGTCGAAGCTTCACCAAACTTCTTTTGTGTTCGTCAATGGCGGAGCCTCCTTCCTGTTGCTCTTGCCTCAGCTTTATAGGTAGAGAGCCGCCGCCTCTTCCATGGGAAAGCTGCTGCTTCCCTTCTCCCTATCTAGGGAGTCCGCCGCCCTATTCTTCCGCTCCGCGTCCGAACGTTCCTCGCGCGTCCGCTTCGCTCGGCGACGACGCCGTCTTCGCCGCGCCCGAGTTTCGCGGAGAGGTCGCGTCTTCCGCTGAGGTCGTCGACGCCTCCTGGAGCTTCGTCCGTGTCCGCGTCCGATGCCTGCGTCTGAGTCTCGCGGAGAGGTCGCGCCGCCAGCGTCCATTTCCTTCGGCGTTGAAGACGCTGCAGCGTGCTTTCGTCCGCGCGGGATGAAGACGGGTCGCCCTGCTTCGTCCGGAAGGCACGCTCGGATCCGCGCGTTGACGAAGCTCCGTCGTTCGCTACCTGCGAACGACGCTGATGAGTCATTCACTGCTTGGGCTTGGGCCGTTGCTTGGCCCAAGTCTGTTTGGTCCTGGTCCCATGGGCTCCGGTCTGGACCGGGCTGAACCGGGCCTGACACCTAGTCTATATTTTTTTTTTATAAAAAAGCCTTGAAATTCAATATCAGGTTAAAAAATAGATTTGATATTAAAAACAAAATTTGAAGTGGATTTTATTTTCTAAAAAATAAATTAAATGAATAAAAAAAGTTCAGAAAAGCCTCCAACTGCTCATAAACTTTAACATTATAACGAGAATCCAATTTAGAAAATTTTTAAAAATATATAAGATTTTTATTACCCAATCCGAAATTTTCTTTTTCTTGTAATGCATTAAAAAATGGAATTGATTTTTTTTTTATTTCCTTTCTTCATTTATATCTTACATGTTACAAATTTAGCACGCCTCCCTTGTCTCTTTATCTACTCGGTTCTCATACTTTCCACTTCATATGATGGCTTAGAGATGATGATATAAAATATGTATATTGTTTTATTTGAAAATAAAATTTTGAATAAATTATTTTATATTAGTGACATCATTTCATACTAATTTAATTTTTCATTTAGTTACATAAATATTTATACATATGTAAGAGGAATCTTTTTATAAAAAAATATTAAATACAAATTGTTTTAATGTATAAAAAATGTTAGATATATATATATATATAATTTTTAAAATCAAAATTTATGGTAATTTATATTTAAGTTATTATATTATAAAATGCTCTCATACATATACACACACATTGATTTTTTTTGCGTGGCTTTAATATCTTGTTCATTAAGAAACCAGTAACAACATAAAGCACACATTTATGCGATAATAAGATATCATAATTTAATTATTTAATCAGTGATGATTTATTGTATTAGAATTAGTTTATGTGAAAAAAAAAAAGAATTAGTTTATGTGATAATAAGTTTTATTGCTCTCAACGAAAGTATATTTCTAAATGCATCACAAAGGCCTAAGGAGAGTGTTTATTAATATGAAAGATTCATGCATGTGCATTCACACATATGATGAGTGTTTATTAGTATATGGATGTTAAGTTCGACTATAGTATCATATACTTTAAATGCATATTTATTATTTTGTTGTTTCTACACAATTTATTTATTTTTTGTCATAATGTTATTTATATCTAAAACATCTCACTAGATATTGTAAATATTTAAAATGTTAAAATATTTTTTTATTGCACTTTGAAGATATAGATTTTAGTATTGTTTGATTCAAGCTTAGAAAATAGTTACATTAATAAATTATTTTACTAACTTTTTTATGTCATTTATGTACACAAGATGATTGATATAACAATTGTCTAATACATTTATACTACCTGTTACCCCCAAGATTTGGACTTGGTTTTGACCAATCAATCAGGGTGTTGACCGGGTCAAAATCACCCCAATTCTCATCTATGGCACGTTGGAGACAAGAGCATCAGCGGCGGCGCTTTTGCACCTGGTAGCCGGCATCGCCCGGAAGCGGCTGGCACGGCGGACTTAGACACCATCTCCGCCAACGGCATGACGCCGCGTGGTGTCTCCAGGTAGCTCCGGCCAGAGCGACGGCGCCACGTGGTGAATCCGCAGCGGGCAAAGTCGGTGGTGTGCTTCGTCTCGCACAATCGGTGGTCACTTGGCACAGGCTGGGTGGAGACGAGGGGCGGTGGCCTTGTCTTCCATGGGCACGCCGGGCGTGCAGGAGGGGAGGTGAAGGTGGCTGTTTCCAAGGGAGGCGAGGCGTTACGGGTGAGTGTGCGGACAACGGGGAAGGAGACCAACAGGCTCCCAGCGGGATGCCAGCGGTTGGGCTCCCCAAGTGAGCGGCGCGGAGGAGATGGAGCGGACGCGCGTGAGGGCATGGCTCCAGGCGATAGGAGCGGGCGACCGTGCATCGCAGCTCCAGGCGAGCGGGGTGGGCGTCTGCCTTCCTTCGTGTGCCTTCATTCCTCTCGCCTCCGGCGTTGTCCGACGTCTCCAGCGGTGTTCGGTGACGTCCGGTGAGACCAGGGAGGTCCGGCGACCTCCCTCTCCCCCCTTAGTTCCGGCGATTAGCGGTGATCATCCGGAGACCTTCCTCCCCCTTTGGGTTTCGGCGATTGGTGGCAATCCTCCGGCGACCTTAGGTGAACTTTGTGCAACGGAGTTTGACAAGCTATGAGGATTCAGAGCGCTGGGAGGTCTATCCCTCCGCTCCGGCGATCGGCAGCGATCGTCGGTGGGCCGGTGGTGTGGTGCGGGTGGTTCGGCATCCGTGAGTCCACTCCGTTTCCCTCTACGGCTCAGCGTAGCTATATCAACTGCTCGGACGGACTCCAATGATTGGCGATGATTCCCGGTAAACTTCGTGTGACGACCAGTGGTGCGTGGTGGGCGGTTCGACGTCGAGAAGTTCAAATTAATTTGTCATCAATCCGTTGTGTAGTGTGACGACGGGGGTTTGAGTCTTGCCGAGAGATATTTTTCTTCTCTTGGCTTCTTACTTTCAATCATTTATAGCTTTTCACACTTTATTCTATTTCCCGACGTCGCCATGCTTTTCGCCGACGTCTTGTTCTACTGTTTGTGTCTGTGCGTGTTTTGCATTTGACCCTGCGTTTAGGCCCATGCGGTTCCTCGCTTCTCCGGTGTTCTCCTCTGCTCATCTGAGCGAGGCAACTTCTCCCCTCTTCTCGGCGTGTGCTACCCCATTGCTTTTTGTGCTTGTTTGTGCGTGCTGTGTTGTTTGGTGTTTCGTCGCCTACATGCAACTGGTCTTTTCCCGACACCCTGCGTGGTGTTTGATGTTCATGTATGTGTGCAGCCGTCTGCGTATGGTGTTGGTTGTTTGTTGGGTTAGATTGAGACGTGTGTGGTCATGTCTGCCGATCGCGTCCTTTGCTATTTTGTCCCCTGCATGATATAGTTTTTCTATCGGACTCTTGTGTCACTCTGCTTACTTTTTTTTAAAAAAATTAACAGTAATTCTAGGCGTGACACTATCTATTAAAAAAAATAAAGTAAACAAAAAGCTAAATAAATGTAATTATGGTTTGAAAAGTAATTAATTTTTTATCTATATTTTGGGGAAAATAAAAAAAAAATCATCTTTTAATTTTTATGAGTCACTTATATTCTTTTATATATTCTTTACTATTTGACAGAAAACAAAGCAAATAAAATAAGAGGGATATAATTCATGTAATTGGTAAGAGCATTTTTTATATTTTTATATTCAAATCGTTGGAATTTATTTAATTTGCATGAATCTAAAATTTTTAAAAATAATTTGACCTGGCCAACCCTGAGCGATACGAACATACCCACTGTCAGGCCCGGGTTCACCCGGTTCGGCCCAACCCAAGCCTAGGCCCACAAAAGGAAACCCACCTTATTTAAGGGAGCTCGATTTGAGGAAAACGGCGGGTCAACATTGGAAGTTGACCAAACCAAACGAGGCGGAGACTCGTCTCAATCCGCGTGCTTCAGACGCTGATCCAGCGGATGACGCGGGCGTGAGACGCAGACGCGAGCTCGCCATCGCGTGCGACGGACGCGATCGGCGCGGGTGGCGTCTCCTTCAGTTGCGAGCGGCTCCCTCGGCGGAAGAAGCGGACGAAGCCACACGGGATGCGGCTTCGCGAGCGGATTGCTCGGGCGAGGTTTTCGGAAGACTCGGACGCGGGGGAAGACGAGCGGCGGCTCGTCTATAAAGAGGAAGAGAGCTTCCATCATCGGGGTGCGCGAAGGGCGACACCACAGAGGCGCCGAGGAGCGACTCCACCGGCGATGGCGAGGGCGCCGTCACCCCTTCCAGAGCAGGGCTCTGATGCCGCCAGGGGCGAAGGTCGGTGCGCAGGTGCCGACGAGAGAAACTGAGCGAATGTAACCGGCGTCTAGAGAGACGACCGGCGAGGGAGGGATGGGGGCGCCGGCGGGGCGTTCGAGTGAGAGGTTTGTAAGTCTTCTTCAAGGAATAAACGAAGCTTCACTTTCCATCTCCTTCCCCTGTTCTACGACGACGGGAGGCGGCGGCCTTCCCCTTTGTTCCAACGGAATCCAGAGCGCGGCGGCGTCGTGCGTCGAGAGGAAGAAGTCGACTTGGGTTTCGAGGCGCGAGTCAACGGAACGGGCGGTCAACGGTGAAAAGAGTTTCAATTTCGATTTCGAAATCGAAATCGGCGGCTGACGCAAGCGAACGTAAGCAGGGCAAAGTCAAAATCGGCGGCGCGAAATCGAATTCGCGAAATTGGCACGCTGACGCAAGCAAAACGTCACCCAGAGAACGAGTTCGCGGCGAAGGAATTAATCGTCGACTGACGTCAGCGTGACGTCAGCAAGAACGATTCGAACGGCCGAGTTCAAACAGTGAATTTCGATTAATTTGGTGTTAATTTTGACTTCGGTCAAAATTAGAAAGGAGGTAATTTTGATTTAGGGATTGATTTCAGATTTCTAAATTAGGGTTAGGGTTTTCTCCGTGCGAATTGTATTTTGGGGAGAAAAATTATTCGGGGAGATTAGGGTTTTTAATTTCGGGTCGGAAACCCTAGCGAGCGTTACGTTCCGGTGTTCCGCCGGATAGCCCTGAGACAGCGGATAAAGGCTGTTTTCAGGACGATCCAATCGGGGCGTGACACCCAGAGAGATCGATTCATATGAACCCATGATTTTTTTACTAACTGGAGGTGGCAGATGCCGAAATCTGGTCACTCATGTGGGTCCCGTCAACCAGAAAGTGACGTACCAGGTTCCTGAGGCCATCCATCAATTCCGCAGACTGACAGTGAGAGTAGGGACCACGCAATCGGACGGCGGAGATCGGAGTCATGAATACCGTCCACCATCCGTATGGCAAGGGGAGACCGAACTCGTGTACGGGGAGCCGAGACCGCAACCTCCTCGCTCCGGAGACACGTGGCGGAATTCGCGGTAAAGCTCGATACTCGTTAGTATGTGTACGGTATATACATCGTTCATCGCTTCGTGTCGCGTCGGGTCCCTCGCCTTCCCCATTCTCCTATTTTGTCTTCTTCTATCGCTGCTCCGCTTTGCTTCGCCTGTTTCTTCTTCTTCTTCGTCGTCGTCGTTCTCTTTTATCTTGTTTTCTCTCTCTATATATTAGCCAAGTGGTAGTCAAATCGAGATGGCGGACGCTAGTGATGACATTGCAGAGGAGATCTCGCTACAGGCCTTCGAGGATAACTGCCGCCTCCTCGATAACCTCCTCCGCGACATCCTCCACCGCGAGGTAGGCCCACGGTTCATGGAGAACGTGGAGCGCAAGCGCGTCCTCGCTCAGGTTCTTCTCCCTCTTCTTCCCCATACGCACCTTCTTGTTGATTCATAAGGGATTGAATTAATGTGCAAGAGGATTTGTTCTTAACATCGTTTGTGTTCAGAGTCACTCCTGGAATCACCTGTTGAACTACTAGATCCCCTTGGGTTGGGAGTAACTTTTGGTTGCTTGATCTACTAGTTTCTGTTCTCTTTATAATTTAGTTATTTAAGTCTTTTTCCCTTGCCTTTGATTTGGTTGTTGTAGTCTGCGGTCAATATGAGGTCCGCAGGAATGGAGGAGACGGCGGAGTTGCTCGAGAAGCAGCTGGCGTCCGACATCTCTAACATGACGCTCGAGGACGCTATGTCGCTTGCCCGCGCCTTTAGCCATTACCTCAATCTCATGGGCATCGCAGAGACCCACCACAGGTGCCTACTCTTCCACTCTTCTCTGTAGGGCACCAATGCTGCTCCTTGAACAATTGTTTGCTCGTTTCTTTTTTGTATGTTTGTCACTGTCAACGTGAGCTGCATCGATTGTTCATAAATGCAATCATGAATGTCAAAATGTGATGTGCAATCACTATGGCGACCATGAGGACCGGCAAAATGTTTGCGTTTGCTTTTTTGTTTCCTCAGTTTTGTGTGATTTCCAACTGCTGGGGCAAAAATTCATTTTTTTTGTTAATCTTTCTTTTGATATACATCAGTATGCTCTGACAAAAACAACATGTGTTCTCATGAAGGATGCGGAAGGCACGCAACGTTGCACTTTTATCAAAATCCTGCGATGACACATTTAATAAGCTGATTCAGAGTGGAGTTTCTGCAGAAGAACTATATAACACTTTCTGTAAACAGGTTTATACTCTTATCACTTGACTGTTGTCATCTCATTCAGCGTGATGCCTCTTTTATCTCCTATGGGATTTGGGATTAACACTTGAAATTCTATGTAGTGCTTAATGAATCTACTACTTTTATTAACTCGTTTTTAGCTATTTATCCTTATTTCTACGCCAAGCTGTAAAAAATAAGCTTGATTCAAGTGTGCTTTTCTTGTGCTACAGGAGGTTGAGATAGTACTAACCGCTCATCCTACCCAAATAAACAGGCGTACGTTGCAGTACAAGCACGTCAGAATAGCGGTGAGCTCCAAAGTGACTTATCTATTCTTGCCTTTTATGGATTTTTACTATCCAGTAGTTTCATAATTGGTCCTAATTTGGTAGTAGAACTTTCTGAAAGGCCAGGAATTTATGAGTTCTGGGTAATTGTAAGAGCAAGATATATCATCTATTACTAGGTTACTTTAATCGGTTACTCTGCTCTATAATCCATTACCACAAACTAATCGTTAACCACCCGCATCTATCACGATGCTGGTATGTGCCGGACGTTATATGCTCCCATAACACAACTTACTTTATTTTCATATTCAAATTATCAAGTTGATTACCTGCTTCATGCAACCATAATTTGGTGATGAAATATATGATGGATGTTGAGAATACCTATTTAAGGATGCTTAAAGTAAGTTTTTTATCGACAATTTTTTAGGGATGTAATATTTGACTTTTAATGTGGATATTATTCTCCTGAGTCTAGGTTTAGTTAATTTAATTATTTTTTACTGCCTCACAAAGTATGCCGACGACCAAATGATATGTCCTATTTTCTTACTAGCTCTTTTCTTACAAGAGATGCTGTGCATTCCTTTACTTATCACATCGAATCTGCGCCAATGAAACGATGACTCGACATAAATTGAGGCCCAGTTTGAGGCGGCCGGACCTTCTAATTTTTGGCTGATCTTAGTAGAGCTGGTTTGGGTAGAGCTGATCTGAAAAGCTGAAGCTGTTTGGGTGTTTTAGTTGGTCTGATAATCAACTGTGAGCTGTTGTGCTGTGCTGTTTAGTTTTGTTAAGAATTTTTTTTAATTTATTTTTAAAATTTAAAATTACTTTACATAACAATAAATAATTTTTAGAAATTTATAAATATATTTAAAATTTTTATAATTTATAATAGAAATAAAATTTTCCCATATATATATAATTTAAAATAATTTAATACAATAATAAATATATTTTTTAACTATTATATATTGTGTGAATTTCATCTTAAAAGTGACTAACCTTAAATTTTTTTTTAAGAATTCTCTAAGTGCATATCCCTACATACATAATATATAAAATTAAAAGAAATAATCTTAAAAATAAAAAAATTAATATATCTAATCTTATATTTAATTTTTAGTGAAAAAATTCCCTAAGTGCAAGAATATTAGATATAATTTTTCTTATTTTTCTTTATGCCTCTACCTAGTAAAAAAATAAAAAAAAGTAAAATAAAAAAAATCCCAAATCCCTTGTCGTCGCCATGAGGGATTGGAATTTGGGAGAAGGGGACGACGACGCTCTTTGTCTTCGTCACCTCGACGTGAGCGGTGGTAGTGGCCATAATGCCTTGGACGAGCGACGATGGCAGTGAATCGGGAGAATGGGCGATGATGGCAGCGAATCAGGAGAAGGGGTTGGCGATCGAAGGTCGGCGACGACGGGCGAAGAAATCGACAGAACGGGCGACAATGGCAGTGAATCGGGAGATTGGAGCTGGCAATCGAACGCCAGCGACGGCAGGCAATGAACTCTGGTGACGGGCGAAGAAATCGGGAGAACGGGCGAAGATGGCAGTGAATCGGGAGACTGGAGCTGGCGATCGAATGACGGCGATGACGGGCGACGACCTCTGGCGATGACAGCGAAGATCGGGAGAACGGGCGACGATGACAGCGAATCGGCAGAAAGGGTACTGTTGGGAGAAAGATGCTTCTCACTTTGAGAAGCTCCCTCGTCGCTGCTTCCCCTGAACAGTGCAGTTTCTCAGTTTCTTACCAAATGGTTCGGCTTTTGTTTTTTGGATGCCCGCCAACTTTTTGCGTTTGCGGGCAGCTGCGCCAAACGCAGCCTGAGTCTTCAGAAAATACCCTCAGGTCTATAAATAAATTATAATTGATTCAAGTTTAAATAATGCCAACTGAATATAAGATTTAAACACCCCAAAAGAAATTCCAGAGGCAGACCTGTTTATGAAATTTAGGCAGAACTATCGAAAGTTCTGCTTTTTGTTTTCTATTTAAGAAGAAATTCCTTCTCAACTTTATCTTTTTTTGCTTTTTGTTTTCTATTTTTCGTCACTTCTGTTCTTCAAAAGCAATGGTCGGCTGCTGGAATTTTGATTGATGACGATGATGAAGGGCAGCATAAAAGCAAAAAATAGTTCTTGTCAATAGGTACTATAGAGTTGAGTGATTCTTACCTCGTCGATCTTTTGTCTCGATGCTATTTGGCAGTAGTTTCCTTCTCATCAAACTTAGAGGTCCCGTTCTTGGTTGCCTCGTCATGGTTTCTTTCTAACCGGACTTCTCCTTGTCACGGTCTCATTCTTGATTGGACTTCTTTCAAGCCCACTATAGCTTGTCTATGTTGCAGCTGCTTCATGCATGAGCCCACAGTAGCTTGTCTGTCCTGCCTTCACGCACGACGATCTATTTTTTCTTTTCTCGAACTCACTCTCCTGCCTTCACGCACGATGATCTGTTTCTTTCTTTCTTGAACTCACTCTACTATCTCTTTTTCGTTACCCTGTTGGAAGTGGTCAAACACCGGAGAACAAGAAGAATATAGGCGTGGGATTTCATATACAACTTGTTCTCATTATGAAAAGGATTTTATAACTAATGTTAAGCATATCTTAACATTCTTTAGTAAATCTATGTTACTAATTCCTAAGCATAGTAGATCCGAGGCATTCCTCGGTTAATTTCCTATAATCTCTAGTTAATTCAGGTTTTTCTTTCAACACTTTCGTCATATTTTGAAGAACTAAATAAATGCTGCAGCACCTTCTGGAATTCAATGACAGACGTGATCTTAGTCTTGAAGATAGAGAAATGGTTCTGGAAGACTTGGTACTTCTCATTCTGTGTTTTATCAGTAGCAAGTTTATCTAGTTCACATCGTCATTTAAATCTCTTGTTTCCTTAGGTAAGGGAGATCACATCGTTATGGCAGACAGATGAACTGAGGCGCCATAAACCTACTCCGGTTGATGAAGCTAGAGCTGGTATGTTTCTAAATTTATATAGAAGTGCTCTTCACGTAAATGGATGACGAATCCCCACAAAGAAAAAGTTATTAGAACGAGGGACATATGTTGAGGAAACATACAACAGGAATCAAGTGATACGGTGTTTGCATTGAACGTTGGTTCTGATGAATCATTATCTCATGAAGTATTATTAATCGTTTTCTTTAGGTTTGCATATTGTTGAACAATCACTTTGGAAAGCTGTACCGCATTATCTACGTCGTGTCAGCACTGCTTTGAAAAAGGTTTTCTTTCTCTTTCTTCTCCTGATTTGATTTAAAAATAACAGTGCAGATTTGGTGTTCTTATTTTCAGAAGTCACATTCATTGTTATTTACAGCATACTGGTAGGCCACTTCCACTAACCTGCACTCCCATAAAATTTGGTTCTTGGATGGGTGGTGATCGAGATGGAAATCCAAATGTTACAGCAAAAGTAAGTTTTACACCCTAATATCATTTCGTACATTACATTCTGAAATTTTAAATTGTATGTACTAATTGTTGTATGTTGTTCTCAAGGACAGATACCAGAAGTTTATGATTTTTAATTGCCACTTGTAGGCTGTAGCTCTGAAATATACATTAGATTCTAGATCATGACCGGAAATTTTGTATGATATATGTCCCCTTGGATCATCAAAAGCTGGTTTCAGCACATGATAAGACTTTATTGACTTACAATGCATGGTGCTGCATTGTTTGAGAATGATCTGATTGCACCCTCACGTTATTAAACAATAAAGCAACCATCAGATGCCTTTTTTTGTTATACCACTCCATCATCATGTCTAATTATAGAATTCACACGGTACCAATTACTAGTTATGCTAGAACCAGTGATACTTAAAGAAGGGTAATTTCCAGATCCACAAAAGTTTGCTCTCTGCAATCAAGGTATCAGCAAAGGAGATTTTCACAGAAAGAATCATTTTGCTTATAGGTATCGGTTAACTAAAACCTGTAGGTTTCTGTTTCACCATTATTTAATACTGAAATCATGGTAAACGGCTTCGGTTTGTAGAATTTCAGTTCCAATGGAGAAGAATCTTTGTTCACCTTGATAATGTCAAATTAAACTACAGTTGTCCGATTGATCCACCCAGATGATTATGGTGTTCTACTGAAACAGTCAATTCAACACAAGCATTTGCTTCAGGAGAGTCCCCCATACTATTCTCTTTAGTGTACCATGGTAAAATAAAGATACAAATGCTAGTCCATTCCTCAATTATTTGAGACTTTATTGCTTGATGCTAGCTTGTGTTGCTCATTTAAATGGGTTAAATATTTTCGATTATGAAGAAGCAAGAGAAAGAGATATATTGCAAAAATTGGATATATATATATATATATATATATAAGCATTCATCACCCTTCCACAACTATGCCAATACTCATGAAACACAACCTCGCGCCAGATACACCAGGCTAGATGCCTTACAACCATCAACCCCACTATAGCCACAGCCCTCAGCCCTGCATAAGCAAATCATCAAAAGCATAAATAGAGAATAGATGCAGCAACTGACTTCATATGTTCCATAAGTTCTCGTGATAATTAATCAACAAAGGGAAAAGTTCTCCACGTGAAGAACAAAACCGTGATAGGAATCAGCTTCTCTATATGTTCTTGAGGTGTAAAAGCAAAAGGCAACTGCTCAAACCTAGCAATGAACTCCTCAATCTTCATAATTACTACAATTTCAATGGGATGTATAACGTTGATTTAAAATTTTAACAGCTACCACAGAATGAGACATCTCGAGTAAGTGGGAAAACCCTTTCTTTAGCTTCTAGTGCGAGTTCATGCAGAACGGTGTCTACATAAACTTATGTATAATTGATGAATCTTTTTTTATTAGGGAAAGTTGGAACGCTTTGTTTTTGGTTTATTGTATGCCTATACCAATGGACTTAATTTTCTAATTTATCAGTCAATCCTAGGCTCAAATGAAGCAGTCAATCTTGTCTATAGTAAATGACGGGAGAAGTTTCCTGCTTGAACTTTTAACATCTAAGATTCTACTTCTTGCAAGGTAAGTTTATTTAGTGTACCTAACCAATGCCTTAGAAGATTTTAATTGGTCTCTAGGTGCCTACACTAAGAACAATTGAATCAATTGTGACAAATATGAGTACGCTCATCACATAAAGCTCCTGGATACGAGGTTTGGAGAGTACTTTATGTAACCTTAACAAGTAAAAAGCTTATATCGGCAAATCAGGAATTATGTAGATATAAATGTCTTAACCATGCTGAATTCTTTCTTCTATGTTCTCTGCATCTAGAATGGCAGAATATTCTATTTTGATCCTTGTGAATCAAAGCTAATCATGTTTTCCTTGCATATAATTAAAGCTAGCTAGTCTTCTCCTGCAGGTTACGCGAGATGTTGCATTGCTATCAACGTGGATGGCAACTGATCTCTACATACGAGAAGTTGATAGTCTCAGATTTGAGCTATCTATGAATAGATGCAGTGATAAATTGGCTAAATTGGCACACGAATTCTTAGCCAAAGGTTTGTTAATTAATGATTTATGCTTCTTGAGTATACACAATGTGATGGAAAAATAACTTTGTTAGTCATGGACAATATTGTCAAGATAAAATTATTTTTATCCCTTCTGATCTATCCACTGAGGCCTATTTAATAATGAGCACTTGTTTTGTGCTTGATATTGGATGGTTTCGCCTTCCTAATTCTATTTCTAGTCTGGAAAGAAGAAATCACTTATCCAAGAGAGTAGCATTCGGTCAAGGCCTCATAAACATCAAACTATCCTCAACTTATGGTTGGTCACCTTCTACTTTTTCCGTGCTAGGATCTAGGCATTTCATTGCTGATTCAATTGCCTCTAACTTGTTTGCAACATTTTGAAAACAACCTATGGAGTTTGTTTTACATTGACTTGCCTTCCAATATCTAGATCATATCAAGGACAACGTTTGGTTAATTGATTAGCATGCTTTCGAGGGATTTGAAGTCGGTTTCATTAAGTGATATTGGTTTTTGTTTGGTTAAATGAAATGGTTTTAAAATTAAAGAAATGTTCTCATCTATCATTAACTTCAAGTGACAAAACTATACTGTATTACTTGCCTCATTCTTTTATTTCTTTCCCTTTAGATTATACTTATACAAACTTAGCTAAGGATATATCTACAACTAGTAATACTATTTTAGAATATACATGGTTGTTTGGTTCAACAATGAACTCTTAGCCTATTATGACTTTCACATAGTTTAAGTTTCAGTCTGAACCAAATGATATGATTGTTACATATCGGTCCGAGATATAATCAGATCATTCATATATGTGTTAGCATGCCAAATATCAATATATTCATATATTGGTACCATTAGTACATATAGGTTTGAGATTAGACCAGTGCACAGGTGTTGACAGATTCAAAATCCTAAACTATGTAATATACCTATATTAGAAATGAAGCATATATTTAGTATATGTTGTTTCTAGTGTTACAATAATAGTGACACATGGATTAATTGTCACTTTATCATATTGCTTAGGTTATATATAGGCACTACCTATTATATTTGCTTTGATTCACTTAATAATATCAAATAATTTTTAACCCTAACTTTCCTCCTCTTCTGTCCCATCACCCGTGCCTAATTGTTATTTCATTAAAGATATTGCGATGAGCATGAGATTTTTACATCTTTTTTCTATTTTAAAGATCGATTTGTAGATATTTTTTTTTACTGAACCTCTTAATCTTAACTGTTTTTTCAGCAAGAAGCTAGCAGTGACGGGCAGTTGTTCCGAACTTAAAAGCGTCAGGATAATAGCTTCTCTAGTTGCCACTTATCATTATACTTCATAGGCTGAACGTATTTTTTACCTATTGTAATATAATATTCCTATGTTAGAATAAATCCACTGAACAATATTACTTTTCTACTTCTGAGTGAATTGCAAGTAGTCAGCGAGTGAATACATAGATAGTACTTCATCTGCTTGGGCCATCTTATTAATTAAAAATGGTTTCAATATTTGTATGTAGACCCGCCATCTTTTGAACTTTCAAAGCCAAACAAAGTCGTCCTTCAATAAAAACAAGCCTTTCCAAATATTTTGGAAGAAAGATAATTAATTTTAAATACTCTTTTGGGTGCATATTTATCTCCAACGTGTACTTGGTATTTCCTTGTTGAATTTATTCATGTTTACCTCGTACAGAATCGGAATCTGAGAAACCCCCAACGGATATCTGGAATACAAGTATAACTCGGAGCAACACAAAACGACACAATCAACATATACCTGCATTGCCTGCACAACTTCCTATGGAAGCATATCTTCCATCTTTCACAGGTAAAAGGGCTATCAATCTCTTAATATGCTTTGTACATTAGGCACTATAGGTTATATAATAACATTATTTTATTTTATTTTTTCTACACTAAGACTTTTTAAGAAACTTAAGAGACTTTGGGCCTTGGGTCCTTCTAAACTAGGATTATTTTTAAGTTATTTTTTGATACTATGGTGGGATATTCACAAATTTTGGCATTGTAATTGTTGTAATAAATATCCTCGTGCCTTTAGTGTGGAATCAGGGTGTCATAACAAAATTTTAGTATTAGAGTAAATTTAGTTCCTAGGGCTACTGTGAATGGTGGAGCCGCTGCTAGACGGCCCCACATGCTGCTGATTGGAGATAATTTTAGATTAAGCATTAGATAATGGGATTTATGAGGATACCAAAGTGATGGAGATTGTAATATCTATGTTTAGCCTCTAGGAGATGTTAAAGAAGAATTGTCTTAAGTACTTTTTAATTTGTTCATGTTTTTTTAGATTCATTAAATTAATTACTCATTTTTTTACTAGGCATGTTGTAATATATTTATGCTCACTTATTTTTGCCTTGGCTTTGACGCGCCTGTTATGCCTAATACATCTGTATCCTGTGATCTTTGTTTATAACGGTGTTAAATTTGAAACGTAAATTGAATGTTGGTTGTCTGCAAAATCTTTGGTTTTTGAGACAATCTTTAATGTGGAATATCAACGTAAATCTTAGAGGCGCATGGACTGGCTATGCATGAACATGCTAGTTCCTATGCACTCGAAGATTCTACAGAAGCATCGGGAATACAATATTGATATCAATTTTCAGTTAGGCTAAAAAGTTGGAAATTCATGAGTTTTCTGTGTAAAAGCCTGAAGACATTGTCACTATAAAAGCCCAAAGCAGGTTGTAAGAGAAATTCTAATTCATCTATGCTTACTAACCGGACTAACTTGTGACTTTTCTTTCCCAATGTGACCTGGTCATAAAATAATCATCCTTTATGTTGCTCGTTTCTCGTATAGAATGCAATGGCGGAGGGTCTGGATATCCTGTGGTGCAGTTTCCAGGAAATTCTAATCGTCAGGTAAGTCTTGAGGTCATTACTTTATATATCTTAAAAGTTGACGCAAACATGAATTTATTACAATGGATTTGATTACTTAACGCAGACTGATAAAAAATCTCCTGTTCGATCGCTGGTTATTCCATCCAACGATTCCTTACCAAAATTTGGCGACATGAGAGTTACTGCAGATGGTGCATCTTTACCTAGCCCCACTGGCCATGCTTCTTTACCTAGCCCCACTAGCCAGTCATCAAAGATGACAAGGTCAAGCTCTAGTCAGCTTCTTGCACAAAGGAAGCTATTTGCGGAATCCCAAATAGGCAGGTCAAGCTTCCGGAAACTTTTAGAACCTAGCCTGCATCAACGTCCTGGAATCACTCCATACAGAGTTATTCTTGGCAATGTCAAAGATAAGGTTATTTTACTTTTTTTCTGCTGTCTCAATAGAAATGTTTATTATCAAAAGTAACTTGGATTGCTTTTCCAGATTCTGAAAGCAATTGAGGTTTCATCACATTCTCTGTTTAAACAAATAAATTTGGCTTAAAAATTATGATCTTTGAACATGTACATTAGCTCATGAATACTCGAAGACGGCTAGAACTTCTACTTGAGGATCTCCCTTGTGAACACGATCCTTTGGAATACTACGGAACTTCAGAACAGCTTCTTGAACCACTACTTCTTTGCTATGAATCATTGGTATGCAATTCTCTAGTTCTTCATATCTCTGCCTAGTTCACCTTGTGCCTGTTTTGGAGCATGACTTAATAAGTTTCAAATTGCTAGTTATTCTATTCAATGTTTTTTTCATCAATCTCTTATTCTCTTGCATTCACTTCTTTGAAGCAATCATGCGGATCTGGCATACTTGCTGATGGTCGGTTAGCAGATTTGATAAGAAGGGTAGCTACCTTTGGTATGGTATTAATGAAGCTTGATTTACGTCAGGTATAATGTTGCCTTTAGTAGTTTTATTTTGGATTTCGTGCACATTTGCCCGCTTCTATAATATATAGTCATTTTCAGGAATCTAACCGACATTCTGAAGCTTTAGATGCGGTCACTAAATACTTAGATATGGGATTGTACACCGAATGGGATGAAGAAAAAAAATTGGAATTTCTGACTAGAGAGCTTAAAGGAAAGCGGCCTCTAATTCCAACAAGTTTTGAAGTATGTTCTCTTCCCTTATTTGTTCACTATCTTTCAAACGTTCACCAAATTCTTTATGTTTAGTTTTATTAAAGGTTGGTGGAACTTCAAACATAGTTATTATTGTTCATTGATAATTAGTACTCCGAGAATTGATATAATTAGTTACTTATTACACCATAGAGTTTTTGAACGCCTATGCCTTATAGAAATATTCTACCAATAAATCTAAATCTGACTGATATGCTGTATTATATTTTTTTACAATGTCTTAGGTGAATTAGAAACATTCCTTTGGAACCACCAAGATATGGTTGAATAACATGTCGAGGAAATAATAAAAATATTGAACTCTAATTTCTACAAGTCAACACCCATACTTCCATAGTGATTAGTGACAACCAAGATACATAGAGCCAAGGAGGAAGAGGAACAACAGAGAGGGCGATAGATCTGCCTTCTACGTTTCTGGATTATTTCAATGCAGGCTTAGTGGCATGTTCTTGGAAAGATGCTCCATTTTGTGAGCAACTTTGATGAGGTTTGGATCATCTTGTCATGGGTGGATTCAAGTCCAACAACCCAATATTCCAACGGAACAGCAGACTTTTTCTACTAGTAGTTGTTATGTAAAACTCTTCATTTTAAATTACCCACAAAATTAGTTCCATTACAGAACTCTGAAATATTGGTTAGAAATGTTTAATATATGATTGAAATAAAGTTATTCAGGTCCTTTTCCTGGATTAGTTTATGACGCTTCTTGATATTCAGATAATAAAGAGGCCAATTTTGGAAAACATAACCTGGCATGGGTATATTCAATTACCTAATTGGTCTACTTTGCTAAATGGTATGTTGAAGCAAAAACTCATCATGAGAGTAATTGCAGGTGCTAGTAAGTAGGACAACAAATTGTCTTTTCGAGTTTTGTTTTCCAACTGTTATGGTTCTTTTTTCTTTTGGTACTTGGTTGGACGATTGCCACTTGATAGTGGATCTCCAAATCGTGGTCTCAACATAACGGTACACCAAGCACAAGCTTCAGGTCCACGGGCATGGTTCTGCCACGAGCTTCTCCAACTGTCGAGCTTTCCACTGGCCTATTGTAACAGTGTCTGTGAGTTTGTTTCGCAAGAGATCTCATCGGCATAAATGCTGAACTCTGAATTTGGGTGGAAAAAGAAACAATCTTCTTTTCTTTATTACTTCTACAGTTCTACTATAGTATCAGTTCTAGGATGAGGTACTGGTTCAACATAGAAAGTATATTGTCAGTCAATAATAATTAATTTGAGCTACTAATTTGAAGCTCTCTTGTATAGTGTAAAACTCAGCCTTGGCACTGAAAGGGACACAATTCCACGTGACATTTATAGGATATAACATTAAAAAAAATTTCTGCAGCAGAGTTTGAGAGAGTAGTATAGTAAGACATATTGGAAACCACAATATTCCATGGTGTTTCGTCAACATTTGTAGTTGTATACGCACATATATAGTGACAATTAAATAAATAAGCTACGAAGATCCACTGACCACAAGAAACCTCTCCATATTATAAAAATTAGTAGAAACATGAGAAATGGAACATTCACTTATATGGTTCCTTTTCTACATGCATATTCTTGTATTTCTGTGCTTAATTTCTTAGTGTGTGTGCTAAAGTTCTGTTAGAAGATTAGCAATTGTTTCCTTTTTTTTATCTAAAATTGCTTGTGCCATTTGTGTTATTCAGGTGGCTGCAGATGTGAAAGAGGTTCTAGACACTTTCCGAGTTGCTGCTGAGCTAGGGAGTGATTCTTTTGGAGCATATGTGATTTCAATGGCGTCAAATGTATTTACTTGTCAATACTATATAATGCTTAACAATTTAATATTTTAATATATTTTCTATGTCTGCATACATTTGCTGGCAGGCAAGTGATGTACTTGCTGTAGAGTTGCTGCAGAAGGATGCTAGGCTTTCAGTGAGTGGGGAACTGGGAAGACCATGTCCTGGTGGAACGTAAGACGATTACCCTAAAAAAAATTCAGCATGATTTAATTTTGTGATATTAATTGAATTATATATGGACGACATGATCAAGTCGAGAAAAGGTAACTATGGATTGATTTTAGCAGAAATTATGTTGCTCGATCAATGAAACGAATGTTAATCACAATGAATAGGAACAATAAGTCTGGAATAAATAAATAAAGCAATTTGTAACTGTCTTATTGCTACTGAGATTTTCTGGTTAATGCAGGCTTAGAGTTGTCCCATTGTTTGAAACAGTCAAAGATCTTAGAGCAGCTGGCACTGTAATCAGGAAGCTGTTGTCAATTGATTGGTACAGGGAGCACATTATAAACAACCATAACGGGAAACAAGAGGTAATGTTTCTTTTTTCCATTTAACTATATACCCTCTATAGTTCTCATCTCCAGAGGTGGCAAACAATTGTCAGGTTATGGTTGGTTACTCTGACTCTGGCAAAGATGCTGGTCGCTTTACCGCTGCATGGGAACTGTACAAGGCTCAAGAGGATGTTGTTGCTGCCTGTAATGAGTATGGGATTAAAATCACACTTTTTCATGGGCGGGGTGGTAGTATCGGTCGTGGTGGTGGGCCAACCTATCTTGCCATACAGTCACAGCCACCTGGTTCTGTGATGGTAAGTCGATCTCTGTTACAATTCTTCACTTGCTTTAAGCCAAGTCTACATCAATTTATTTTACCTACCTCGCTATATAAATAGTATCAAATGCATAAGACCGACCGACCTTAGATCTGCTTTCCTGCATTCTAGAAATATGTGAAATATGCAGCGACAGTAATAACAATGATTGGACCCAGCAAAACCTAAGTTATTACTTGTTTTTCAGGAACCTTTCTTTTTCTATTTATTCTCACATACATGTAGCAAGCCATTATGATTCATGACTTGCATTGAAATAACTAGCAAAATGTTCACAAATCACACTGGAACCAACAAGACTAGTAGTGGCTAATACAAAGTCAAGTAAGAGTTTTAGGATTTCTTTTATCATAGCTAGGTTGCAACTATGATGAAGTGTTATTGACTCAACACTAGGTTCATTTGTATCGTATAATAGTTGATGTTATTGAACATTTTTTGCCGCTCGATCATCTTGAATGGGTCATGGTCATTAATGTTTATCATTATGTCAATGTATTGTGTCATGTATATGGTCTAGAATATGTGAGAGTAATGTACTTAGATGTGCTTACCAGTTCTCTCGGTAATTTATCTATCATGATTTGCATAATACGATTGGGGGTTTATCTCTTTGGCCATCTCCTACGTAAGTCAATATATACCATATTGTGGTAGTGAGATGAAGCATCCATCAACTTATGAAAAGCTACTTTGTAATTCTAGTAGACAGGAAAGTTAATTATGTATATCTGGGTTGGCTAGATCCATGTATTGCACACTAAAGTTGCACCTTGTCAACTCAATGACCCTTCCTTTGTATCCATGAGTGGCATTTCTCTACTTCTTCATTAAGGTAACGATAGATGATCTCACAAGGAGTTAGACGTTAGATTCCAAGGTCACTCTCTAGGATCTTGGACGCTATGGTCAGTAAACGATCTTTTGGGCACAAGTAGAGAAATATAGTTGAAATGAAATTATTTAGATATTGCTTGATCAATACCCAACTTCATTTTCTTAGAGTAGGTGTTAAATATGTCTCTATTTGCTCGCATGGAGGCAAAGACTCCTGAACCAAGATTGGCAATATTTGGATCACTCCTTCACTTGAGTCATGGAAGGGATATTTTGGTTGGCTATGTTTCGATGCATGCTATACTCATGTTCAACCATGCAACTGTGGTAGATCTAGCTATAGCTCTTCTTCTTGTTGTTGCTACTTGCTAGTAGGTGTTTAGTTTAGCATAGCACATTGAAGAGGATAAACAATACTCATCAAAGGTGTGTTAAAGCACGAAATTTATATCTTCATGGCCCCATGTCAGTTGTATACGATGTGTTGAGTTTCATGTCAACAAAAGTCATTGCATTCATTGACTATACATAACTTCTTGATTCTAGAGATACCTAGTTGGTCTATAAAAGCCTATTGGATTTCTTGTGGGACTTCAGGGCAGTTGGCAACATAAAGATATCCATTGATGAAATGTTCGTTCAATCACATTATGCTATCGATGTAAAGCTCATAGTAGACTGTATCCAATGTGACAATTGCAATTTTTGTGAGTTGCCATAGGGATTAGTGTTCTATGGTGTTTATAACATAAAATGTAACTGCGAGAGTTAGAGAGAATTTGAGAGTTTGAATTACTTGAAAGATTGTGATTGTGTGTACATTCGTGGAGGTTTATGTAATCTAGAGGACCCTCCAAAATCAGCCAAATTATCACATATGGCTAGTCATCTAGCCGTTGAGCTTATAACTGGCATGCACCGAGGAAGGAACCGAGATTCATCTTATTAAACTGTCAAACAGAAATGTACAAATTGAGAAGATTGACAGGAGCAAAAAGCTGAACTATTTAAAGCTTTAGTTAAAATTAAAGTCTCGAACTCTTAAATTTTCTCGGAAGTTGGTGTCTGTCATCATTGCTTGAATGGAAGAGACATTAAAATTTTTTTAACAACGAAACAGGGCATATTCTCTAGCTATATTTCTGATAGACATTTACTGCCCATTTTCTGACTAACAACTCTTCATTTTTAATCATCCTGAGCGAATTCTCCTGTTCTTTTTGTAATCCATGAATATAACAACAACAGTATCAGTTTTACTTGCATATGCAACTAAAAGGCACCGTTGAAATTGCTTCATTATTTCATCTGTTATATCAGGGAACGTTGCGGTCAACCGAACAGGGTGAGATGGTCCAGGCTAAGTTTGGTCTTCCCCAAACAGCAGTCAGGCAACTTGAGATCTACACAACAGCAGTACTCATCGCAACAATGCGTCCTCCACTCTCACCTAGAAAAGAAAAGTGGCGTAGTGTCATGGAGGAAATATCCAAGGCAAGCTGCAACCAGTACCGCAGCACTGTTTATGATAACCCTGATTTCATCGGCTACTTCCAGGAGGCCACCCCTCAAGCCGAGCTTGGTTTCCTGAACATAGGAAGTCGGCCGACCCGTAGGAAGGCCTCCACTGGAATCGGGCATCTACGAGCCATTCCTTGGGTTTTTGCTTGGACTCAAACACGATTTGTACTTCCTGCATGGCTCGGGGTGGGCTGCGGCCTTAAGGATGCATGCGAGAAAGGCTACCAACAGGACCTCAAGGCTATGTACAAAGAGTGGCCTTTTTTTCAGTCTACAATCGATCTCATAGAAATGGTGGTTGCAAAGGCTGACCTTCCCATAGCAAAGCACTATGAAGAAGCGCTGGTCTCTGAGAGCAGAAGAGCCTTAGGTTCTCAATTGAGGATGGAGTTACAGACAACCGAGAAGTATGTATTGATTGTCAGTGGGCATGAGAAACTATCGGATAACAACCGGAGCTTGAGGCGGTTGATTGATGGCAGGCTGCCATACCTTAATCCTCTTAATCTCTTGCAGGTGGAGATCCTGCAGAGACTGAGAAGTGACGTTGATAACCATAAACTTCGTGATGCTCTGCTCATCACGATAAATGGCATTGCTGCTGGGATGAGAAACACTGGTTGATGCGTGCTTCATAGTGTTTGTCATCAGAGAGCAAGCTCAGGATGTTTTCTTCTGGAAGTTTCGCGATGATTTATGCTTTAACTTCATTTTTTTTCAAAAATTCCAGACAATATGTTTGTGGAGGTGATCATTGGTGAAGTTTTTATTGATTTTGATAATGTGATGTAGCCGCGAAAAGATTTTCGGAGTCGAAATTGTTTGACCTTCCAATAATAGTCCTGAGTTCCAGGGTTTAAAATTACTGGCAATGTGTACATTGAGGTCCTTTTGTTATCTATGATGCCTCTGATAATTCATGATGTATTCCCACTTTCGCATTATAGAAAAACAAAGTATGCTGGTTTTCATTACGCGTTGTATATTACGGCTGCTTTGTATCAAGTGTGATGTTCACATTGGCAACGAGATGTGGACGGTCTTTTCATGGTGATCAGTTATTATAGGAGGAAGATAATACGTGATTCATTCATTCTATTATTGATTAATTATTTATGTATATTCCATGGACAATGATTTTAGTTCTTTTGATCTTGGTTAGACTAGCGGAAAACAACTATAATCAATATAAAAATATTCTAAAAAAAATTCTCCTCAGTGAAGGTATAGCTTCATCTCTTCCATGTTGAACGTATACATTTGCTCGGGAAAGGCTCATTTTGGGCGTGTAAGGTGGAAGGGATGGGCAGGTCTCAAATATTTACGCGATGATTAGAAGCATTATTTAACCTTTTAATTAAATAACATAGAATACATTACTAAAATGTTAGGATATTGAATAATACAGAGTACTTATTGTAACCATAAAAAATTTGTCTTAGTAAAATTAATTATATGGCAAGTCTTCTGTAATCAGGCTTTAAGAGAATATAGATTGGGCCTCCACAGAGCAGTTCCGGCCCATTATAATGGATCCGGTCAACAACTAAGTCAAAACTAGATTTGTGCCGTTTAGGCTGGTAAACCTTTTAGATCATGCTATAATAAATAGGCTGGATCTCGATACATATGAACCTAAACATGTGTAGGTTGGGTTAGTTGAGCCCAAATTATAAATATATGGCAAGTCTTCTGTAATCAGGCGTAAGAGGATATAGATTGGGCCTCCACAGAGCAGTTCCGGCCTAGTATAAGGGATCGGGTCCAAACTAGATTTGTATTGTTTAGGCTGATAAACCTTTTGGACCATGCTAGAATAATTGGGATGGGTCAAAACATGTGTAGATCGGATTGGGTGAGGTCACGTACTAGATTGGGCTGTCTAGTTTTAGACCAAATTATAAATATATGGCAAATCTTCTGTAATCAGATTGAAGAGAATACAGATTAGGTGTCAGACCCGGAGCATCTTGGGCCGGGCTGGACGGTAGTTAGGCCCGGGCGGAGGCCCAAGGCCCGGTCCACATCGGCTTGAGCGGGTGATGGAGGCGGATCTGGGCAGAGGGCGCGCGACCCGGATCCAACCCACGAGACGCGCGGAGGCAGCGGGACTCCCGAGGCGGACGCAAGCGGCGCGTCCCATCAGGCTGCGTTCCCAGGCGGCGACGCTGGGTTCCCAGGCGGCTGCAGAGGAAAAGGGGGATCTCTGCGAGGCGAGCACGAGAGATCTCCACCTGATCGAGCAGTGATCGAGCTTCCTCGACCATTGGCGAGCTCCACCTGAGAGTAGAGAGAGAGGACACCCGAGAGTGGAGAAGAAGCTTGGATCTGGACGTGAGCTTCTCCTCTGGTGCGACCCTCCTCCTTCCCGGCGGACGAGCGTTCCTCTCCGGCGAGCAGTGAGCGGTGCTCCTCTTCCCCTCCGACGAAGGCCAGCGAGCGATTGGCGAGGGTTTCGACGACGCGAGACGAGGGAGAGCTGAGTGGGAAGATCGGTGTACAGTGAGGAGGAGGTGAGCGGTTTTAAAGCGACTGTAAGTGGAGAAATAATAGTCAAGCTTTCCCCTAAAGTTCCGGCGTGTTCTGGGTGTTTTCCGGCGACTTCTCGGTCTTCTTCTCCGGCGTCTTCTCCACCTCCGAGCGAGTGACTCCGGCGCCCCGAGGTGGCGACGACGGACGAGGCTAAGGGGAAGGGGCAGGCGGCCCTCTTCCTTGCCATCAGGCCCCGGCCGCCAGCGCATCCGGCCAGCGTACGCAGACGCGCGGCGTGCTAGCGTCGCGAGCGAAGAGGAAGACGACCCCCTCGAGCGTTCGTTTCGAGGAACGAGCGGGGTCAAAATCGAGTCAACGTGCAGTGAAATCGGGTGAAATTTCGATTCCGCACGGGTGTTGGTGCTCACGTGGACGCTTAGTTTGGGGATTAGAGTAATTAAGCGAGTTTTGCTTAATGTGGGCTTGACACTGGTATCAGAGGCAGACGTAGGTGCAGGAGGTGCAGATTTCGGGGATTCTGGCGGCTTCGGACGCTCCCCGGCGATCTCTGAGACTCAGGGAGCGTGACGAGATGGTTTTCCTGGCGGACCGAGTAGCTCGATTGGAGGAGCTGGTTGGCGTCACGGGCGATGACGAGCTCGCCTTGGCTCCTCAGGTGGAGGACCTTCAGCTGCGAGCGGAGGAGCAGCGGCTCCAGATTATCACGCTGCAGGAAGCGGTGGCGAGCATGGCGACGCTCGCCGACCAGCTGGCCGGATTTTCAGCATTGCTGCAGTCGGCGCAAGCGGCGCAACAGCAGATGCAGGTAGAGATTATGGTCCTGCGCATGGCGCTGGCGCAGACCCAGGCGCAAGGAGGGAGTCCCACTTCGGCGACGGCTACGGGGCAGGCGGCCCCTAAGCCGAAGCTGTGGATTCCAGAGCCGACCACCTTCGGAGGAGTTCGATCCGCGAGGGAGCTGGAGAACTTCATATGGGATATGGAGTCCTTCTTCACCTCCAGCCGGATCCCCGAGGACGAGCGCGTGCAAATGTGCACCGCTTACTTGACGGTCGACACGAAGCTATGGTGGCGGACCACAGCTGGATCGACGGCAGGAGTGGCAGAGTGGACCTGGGAGGTTTTCCTAGGGGAGCTGCGGCAGCAGTTCCTCCCGGAGAACTCGGTGGACCAGGCCAGAGACATGGTGGACACGCTCCGACATACCGACACCATCCAGGAGTACGTGTGGGCGTACTCGACGCTGATGTTGGAGATCCCGGACTTGTCAGAGGCGCACCGACGGCACATGTTCCTTCGGCACTTGCAGCCATGGGCCGAGGCAGAGGTGCGGCGACACTCGCCGCGAGACTGGAGAGAGGCTACAGCGGTGGCCGAGGGGCTGGTGGACCAGAGGGCTTCGAGGCCGACGTCACCGAGGGCTTCGACGTCGCCCCCGAAGGGCGGCCCTCCGACGAGACCGAGAGCTCCCCCTCGGGACCGACACCCTCCACGGCAAAGCGGAGGCCAGCCGACGCGTCCCCTGCCACGACGAGAGCCTGCCCGACCACCAGAGAGAGGTCCGGAGCAGCAACCGAGTGCACCGGAGCGGCCTCGACCATCGGGGTGCTTCCTGTGCCATGGGCCCCATCTGATGCGAGACTGTTCGACTCGCGAGCGGATCTCGGCGATGGCAGTACAGGAGCCAGCCGACGACACCCCGACGAGGCCCGGAGCGACGACGACTATTGGCGCCATGGTGTTGACGACCCGTCTTCCGGCGCACGAGAGGTGCAGCGGACTGAGGATCCTGCACAAGCGCAGGCGACCTCCTCCACATCCCCTGAGCAATTACCCACTGCCGGTGGGCAGCCAGTGCTGACAGCACGCATGGCGGAGCGGATGCAGAGGGAGTACGAGGCCTTTATCGGCAGCGGGAGAGGCGGCCGACGTGGAGGACGGTGGACGGCCACGACGTCGAGGGCGACGTCCAGCTTGGCCGGGGGAGGATTGTCAGACCCGGAGGATCTTGGGCAGGGCTGGACGGTAGTTGGGCCGGGGCGGAGGCCCAAGGCCCGGTCCACATCGGCTTGAGCGGGTGATGGAGGCGGATCCGGGCAGAGGGCGCGCGACCCGGATCCAACCCACGAGACGCGCGGAGGCGCGGAGCGGAGGCAGCGGGACTCCCGAGGCGGACGCAGGCGGCGCGTCCCATCAGGCTGCGTTCCCAGGCGACGACGCTGGGTTCCCAGGCGGCTGCAGAGGAAAAGGGGGATCTCTGCGAGGCGAGCACGAGAGATCTCCACCTGATCGAGCAGTGATCGAGCTTCCTCGACAATTGGCGAGCTCCACCTGAGAGTAGAGAGAGAGGACACCCGAGAGTGGAGAAGAAGGGATCTCTGGTGCGACCCTCCTCCTTCCCGGCGGACGAGCCTTCCTCTCCGGCGAGCAGTGAGCGGTGCTCCTCTTCCCCTCCGACGAAGGCCAGCGAGCGACTGGCGAGGGTTCCAGCGACGCGAGACGAGGGAGAGCTGAGTGGGAAGATCGGTGTACAGTGAGGAGGAGGTGAGGGGTTTTAAGGCGACTATAAGTGGAGAAATAATAGTCAAGCTTTCCCCTAAAGTTCCGGCGTGTTCTGGGTGTTTTCCGGCGACTTCTCGGTCTTCTTCTCCGGCGTCTTCTCCACCTCCGAGCGAGTGACTTCGGCGCCCCGAGGTGGCGCCGACGGACGAGGCTGAGGGGAAGGGGCAGGCGGCCCTCTTCCCTGCCATCAGGCCCCGGCCGGCAGCGCATCCGGCTAGCGTACGCAGAAGCGCAACGTGCTAGCGTCGCGAGCGAAGAGGAAGACGACCCCCTCGAGCGTTCGTTTCGAGGAACGAGCGGGGTGAAAATCGAGTCAACGCGCAGTGAAATCGGGTGAAATTTTGATTCCGCGCGGGTGTTGGTGCTGACGTGGACGCTTAGTTTGGGGATCAGAGTAATTAAGCGAGCTTTGCTTAATTTGGGCCTGACGTTAGGCCTACACAGAATTGTGTTGTTTGGGCTGGCAAACATTTTGGATTATACTAGAATAAATGGGCTAGATCTCAGCGCATAGGAACCTGAACATGTGTAGAATCGGTTTTGTGACGCCACAAACTAGATTGGGCTCTCTAGTTTTAGCCCAAATTGTAAATGTGACAAGTCTTCGGTTATCGGGCTAAAAGAAAAAACAAATTGGACCTTCACAGAACACTTCTAGCCCAGCATAGTGGATCATGCTAGAATAAATGGGCTGGGTCTGGGCACAGATCCAAAATCTAGTTATGTCTTATTGTGACGCCCATGTTTATCGTAATAAATTTTTAAACGAATATACATAAGTCAACGCTTGACTCGAGTCCATACACGCCCACGCAGGGGCACTACGGTCGAACTCACAGGGTTGGGCGTGATCGGCGAAGACGGTCCCTCCAGCCGAACCAGGACCGTCTTCCAGTCGAACTAGGAACTCAAATCGGATCTCTGCCGTCCCAACCCAAAGCGAACTCAAATGGATCCGACCGCATTGGATCAGAGCTACAGCAGAATGCGAATGCGACAATCGAAAAGCCAGCGTTGAGGACGTCGGCGACGCCCCACCGCCACGTGCGTTACGGTTAATGCTTTCGCACGCTGGGGAGATCTCGAATGGGGCCGGAAGCCCAGGGACCGAAGGTCCGGTGCACCCTCACACTAATGCGGGCGCCGGAGCACCATTGTCTGCCACCCCTCCCATCGGCGTCGCATGCCGGAACGGGGGAGACCGAGAGGTCCATCCCAAAGTGTGGGGTCATTTTTGGTTATATTTCAATGTAGAATTGAAATATTGAAAAATGGTCCAACCGTTTCAAATTCACCTTATGAATTATAAGGTTTTTTGTTTTAGTAGGTTCTAGCTTCCAATGAACGCAAGCATTCACTGTTAATTACCCCTAAAGAGCTTAGGGCACCTTTGATTAAGAGATCTATAATATATAATCAATAAAGACAAATGGTTGAAAGAATATAATTTATAATTTGATACAAGAGTACATCACTTGACATAATATTCATATAACATAGGTCATGGAGAAAAATCTGAGTTGTGCTGTAAGAACGTTGAGGAACTACGCCCCGATACGAAGTATCGACATACACCCAAACAACGTCATCAACAACACGTGTCAAATATTTATCGTCAATGACTATGTTTGAATTAATTGGACGAGTTGAGCGCATGAGTCGGTTGAACGAGCAATTTGAGTGAACGGGTCGTAGGACCAAACGTTTAAAGTTGGATGAACGAGCCGGTAGGCCAAGCGTTCGAAATTTGGTGAATGGGCCGATGGGCCAAACGTTCCAATTCGATAGAATGAGCCAATAGGCCAAACATTCAAAATTTGGATGAACGAGCCGATAGGCCAAACGTTCGAGATTGGATGAACGGGTCGATGGACCAAGCATTCGGATTTCGATGAATGGGTCGAGGGACCAATCATTCATAATTTGGGTGAACGAGCCGATAGGCCAAACGTTCAAAGTTGAATGAACGGGTCGTGGGACTAAACGTTCGAATTGGGTGAATGAGCCATCGGGCCAAACATTTAGAATTTGGAAGAACGGGCCGATGGGCCAAACGTTCAAAGTTGGATGAACGGGCAAATGAGCCAAACGTTCAAAATTTGGGCGAACGAGCCGATGGGCTAAGCATTCAAAGTTGGGTGAATGGGTCGTGGGACCAAATGTTCAAATTTCGATGAACGAGCCAATTGGCCAAACGTTCAGAATTTGATGAATGAGTCATGGGACCAAGCATTCAAGATTCGGGTGAATGGGCTGTTGGGCCAAACATTCGGGACTTGGTGAACGAGCCGACGGGCCAAACATTTAGAAGTTGTTGAACGGGTCGTGGGACCAAACGTTCAGAATTTGATGAATTGGTCGTAGGACCAAACATTCGGGATTTGGTTGAATTGGGCGAAAGTTTGATTCATATATCTGCTTTGATCCAGGTCTCTGATAAAAATCTGAGGATAGATTTGAAAAGATCTGATTCAGATTTATAAAGATCAATATTCGGATCATTTTTGGGAGCTATCTGATTAGCTGAGATTTGTGTAAATCAATCATAGCCATTGAAAGTTCAATTTGCAGATCTACTTAGATCTAGAGTTCTGATTGAAAATCTGAGGGTGGATCTGGGTAGATCTGATCCAATTGAGTAGGGATCAACATTTGGATCGCATCGAAAGCCGCCCGGTTGATTGAGATTCGGGCGAGTTAATTTCAGTCGTTGAAAGTTTTATTTGCATATCTACTTTGATCCGGATCTTTGATTGAAAATTCGAAGGTGTATTTGGATAAATCATATTCAGATGAGTAAGGATCAATTTTTGGATCATTTCGAGAGTTATCCGATTGGCTGAGATTGGTGCAAATCAATTGTAGCCGTTGGAAGGTTGATTTGCATATCTGCTTAGATCTGAATCTCTAATTGACAATCCGAGGGTGGATCTAGAAAAATTTGACTCAGATGCGTAAGGATACATATTCAGATCATTTCAAGAGCTATCTGATTGGCTGAGATTTGTGCAAATCAATTGTAGCTGTTGAAAGCTTGATTCTCAGATTTGCTAAGATCCGAATCTCTGATTGACAATCCGAGGGTGGATCTAGAAAGATTTGATCCAAATTTATAGGGATCAATATTTGGATCACTATGGATGTTATCTGATTGACCGAGATTCAGGAGCATTAATTATAGCCATTGATTTCAAAGTTAGATTATTTAGATTCACAGATCTGCTTCAATTCAAGTCTAGGATCAACGATCCAATATCATATCTGGACAGATCATGTTTGATTTGATAGGAATCAACTCCTGGATCATGTCCAAAGTCAGCCGATTGACTTAGATTTGCTCCGATCAATGTCATCCATTGGTTTAGATTTAAATCAGATTCATCATGACCGTTCAAATAAATTCGCCGATCTGTGTCAATCTGAGTCTCGGATTGAGAATCTGATATTATATTTGGAGAGATCAGGTTCGATATAACAGGGATCGACACCCTGAGCATGTCAAACATCAACCGATTGATTGAGATATGCTCCAATCAATTTCAGCCGCTCATCTGTTTTATATTGAATCTGAACCGTCAATGTGAGATGGATGAATCTCAACAATTAGATTTAATTTATTTGATCAACTTGATCGGATCCGTCTGATTAAGCTTGAAATGATCTGGAGCGTTGGATTTATATTTCGATCGGGATCGTCGGATTTGAACATAATGAATTCGAACCGTCCGATTTGAATTATTATTCTAGATTGATCTCAGCCCTTCAATTAAGCGTGATGTAATCTGGAGCGTTGATTTGATTTCAGATCTGGGTCGTTGATTTGAATTGAATGAATCTGAACCGTTGGATTCAATTTATTTGATCAACATGATCTCGACCGTCCGAGTTCAAGTGAAATAATCGGGAACGTTGATCTTATTTGGATCTGGATCGTTGATTTAAACACAATGAATCTGAACCTTTGGATTGACATTTAATCTTGGCATTGATCATAAGTGATTAAATCTGGTCCGTTTAACTTTATATTTGATCCGAACCGTTGGATCAAACTCTTGATGAAATTGGACTGTTGGATCAAAATCGAAATTAAAGCAACAGTGTTCGTTGCTCGTCCCCCTTCCGCCGTTCAACGTCCGACATTCGCCGCTCGCCGTCCGGCCACCAGACGCCCGGCGACCTTGGCTGAAACCTCTCCGCCTCTCGCCGAAGCGTGGTTGGAGTTCAACCCCGGCCGGTGGCGATTTGGCGTCGAATCGAACGGTTCCGTTCGGTCACACTGACGAAAATGGTTCGCCGGAAAATCACTCGATTCCGGCGATCCAGTTGCCTGATGGGCGGATCCTCCTGGCCATAGGTGCGTGCGCTTGAGGAGAAGGCGTGGATGGAGTTTTGACACGATCCGACAGCTGGATGACGTGTATGTCAAAGAAATCGAAGAAGTCTGCGGCTGGAAGAGAAGAAGCAGGGATCGCCGGAAAAGCTGTTCGATTCCGGCGATCCGGCCGTCGGATGGCTGGATCTTCTTGCCTGCCGGTGCGCTTATTGGAGGAGAAGGCGTGGACGAAATCTGGAGTTGATCGGATGCCTGGATGAAGTTTCGGCGTCGAGTCCAAAAAGATGACGAGCGCGGTTTCAGAGTGCAGGGTGGTGACAGTGAGCAGGGTGTTTCGTGAGCGACGAGGGAATTCGTCGCGCGTCCAGTAAAAAAATTGTCAGCAGGTAGACGCTGGTTTCGGTCGCAGGTTATATGCTGCAGTCTGAAGTGAAGATCCTTCGAACAAATGCTCTTCAATCAACTTTTACTTTCCTTTTTTCTTTTGAAGTTTTCGGCACCTCTTTAATGAGAAACTTCATTGCCGAGCCCTTTTTTTTTTGTTTTATCAAACAGCGCCATCAGCCAATCTTTCAAGTAACTTCATCATCATTTTTTTTTTGTCTCTCTTCTTTACCCCTCAGCCGAAATCCCCTTTTTCAACAGCATCATCTTCTTTTTTTTTTTCTTTTATCAAACAGCACCATGCTCTCTTCTTTCTCTC
Source organism: Costus lasius (assembly GCA_027563935.2). NCBI lineage: Eukaryota > Viridiplantae > Streptophyta > Magnoliopsida > Zingiberales > Costaceae > Costus > Costus lasius. The sequence goes on from CM050446.2 coordinate 123,078,828, forward strand.
TTTTTTTTTTTTTTTTTTTTTCCACCAGGGTTGCTCTATATCGTAGGCCGCTCCTACGAGTTTGGGAATCACAGCACCGACCGCCCTCGATCTTATACCGGGAGGTCCTAGAACCAAACCCCTGGCAATGGACTGTCCCACCAAAGGAAAGGGGTACAATGTACCCGAACCAACCATATCATTCGCATGCATAGTCTAAGAAACACGCAAGATATAAATAAATGCATATATCCAAAACAAGTCCATCAGTAACCATGTCCAAAACAGGTCTGTCCGTAGGCATCACAACAGTACCAAGTACATAATACAAAATATAAAGGAGCGCCTCCTAAAACAAGATAGGCCTGTCAGAAGAAGTAGAAGCATCACCAAGTCCAGTAGGATTGAGGAGCACCACCTCCTCCTTTCCCGCGTTCTGCTCTGCTGCTACTAATGCAGTAATCCTCTCTCTTGGGGCAATCCCTCAGCATATGAGGGCCCCTGCAAATGTAGCACTCTATATGAGCAGATGTCTTCTTCGGCGCTGGAGTGGGTGAGCGATCCCTAACAGACCTCGATCTCGGCACAGCAGGACGATTCTTCCTCGCAAATGACTTCCTACCCCTCGGGGCGAATGAGCCTCTCGACCGTGAGGTAGAAGCCTCAGCAGTAGTAACAGCAGTAGGAGGGGCCTGTCCCCTCGGGTCCCTACGATCTGCCAGAGCGTCAGCCGCCTGCATGGCGGCCTTCAGGGTCCTCACCTCCTGGCGGCACAGCTCGTCACGGGCCAGGTGGTCCATAAAAGAGAGCTTCCAGGTGGGATCTCAGATTTAAGCTCTTCCCAAGAGAGCTTCCAGGTGGGATTGGATCTGAGCAGATTTGGTGCGGTCTGAGTCCGCCACCATAATTTCGCATCTTCGGAGAGATAGGCGATACCAGTCTGGGCTTGCTCCCCCTCGGGGATCTCGGCGTTCTGAAAGAATATGTCCATATCCCATAGGAAGTTCTCAACTTCTTTGGAGCAACGCACCCCCTTAAAAGGGGTAGGCTTTGGGACACGTCGTCGCACGACGGCCCCTTGGCTGGAATCAGCCGCAATCTGCATCTGCACAGCCGCTGAGAGGCGCTTAAAAAGCGCGATCTCCACCTGAGCCGCCTCCAGCTCCCCGGTGAGTCGAGTCACCTGAGCTGCGAGACTCTCATGTGAGACGAGCAAGGTGGAAACTAGATCCACTAATGTTTTGGGGGCTAGGGAGCCATCCCCAACAATGTCCTCCAAGGAGGAAATCCTGCTATCAGTCGAAAGCGCCATCTGTAAACAAAAAACATAATAAGCCAAAGGCAGTTGTACAACGCTTGTACACGTTGGAACGGGCAGAAACCTCCCTCTGATACCAACTGTCACGCCCACGTTTATCGTAATAAATTTTTAAATGAATATACATGAGTCAACGCTTGACTCGAGTCCATACATGTCCACGCAGAGACACTACGGTCGAAACCGCAGGGTTGGGCGTGATCGGCGAAGACGGTCCCTCCAGCCGAGGACCGTCTTCCAGCCGAACCAGGAACTCAAATCGGATCTCTGCTATCCCAACCCAAAGCGAACTCAAATGGATCCGACCGCGTCGAATTAGGGCTACATCAGAATGCGAATGCGACAATCGAAACGCCAGCGTCGAGGACGTCGGTGACACCCCACCTCCACGTGCGTTACGGTTAATGCTTTCGCACGTTGGGGAGATCTCGAATGGGGCTGGAAGCCCAGGGACCAAAGGTTCGGTGCACCCTCACACTAATGGGGGCGTCGGAGCACCATTGTCTGCCACCCCTCCCATCAGCATCGCACGCCGGAACGGGGGAGACCGAGAGGTCCATCCCAAAGAAATTCCTAGACATGCAAGAGCGGAGAGGCGAAGCCTGCTCCGGACACACCACCGAAGCGGACGGAAACGTCCAAACATTCACGACACGAGAACACACCCACCGGCGACTAGAGAAGGGAGCCGTTACTGACTCATTCTGGCTGCCATCGCGTACGTCTTCAAGCAACCGGGTGAGAGGAGCTGGGCGGAGCAGGGACGGCGACTCCTCGGCATCAACATCTTCGCGGCCGAATCAGAAGCGTGGGAGAATGAGCCACCGGTATGTCCACCAGAAGGGACAGAAGAGATCCGCACATACGCGGAGGAGGTCGGACGGACAGCGGAGGGTGCACGTAGGCAAGAGCTATCGCCGACCTCCCAAAACCCGCACGCAGGCGAAGGGTCTGGAACTTCCCGTACGCAGATGGGCCGGCATCCCTAGAGGATGAAGACGGAGGGGCTCGCCGGAGGAGCACGATACTCGGCCAAACAAGCATGCATTCGCAGAGAGCATGAAGGAAGGGCACCGCCGGGGCAGAACCGAGCCACCGGAGCGGAGGAAAAGGGGCGCCTGGACGGCGAGGGGGTACCTTGGCTCAGGGCCGGCTCCTTCTAGTCGACGAAGTGGTGGCTCTCTACGCCTTCCAAGGCTATTTGGCAGTGAGGACCACGGCAGCGACGACGACCACGGCGTCGGAGAAGACAAAGACGAGGGAGTGACCGGAGAGCTCGCGAACCGCTCTACCCACCCGCACCACCGGTTCCACGAGAATGAGCTCAAAGAGGTAGCCGACGAGGTCGTCGAGGGCCGAAGGGAAGAGTCGGGCGTAGTCGAGAGTAAGGGAAGTTTTCCAACGCTTCCGCCGGGAGAGTCCTCCCCCCCCCCCCCCAATTCCCTCACGGCTTCGTTTTCCGTTTTCTCACCTTCCCCTACCTCGATCCACACATCGCCACCTGCCGCCACATCTGATGTGATGTTCCTGAGCCAGCCCTTTTGCACGCAACGTCTTCGCTTGCCCTTCCCGCCCGTTGGGGCGATGACGGATCCGGGCAGTTGCCCGATCCAAATGGTTGATCCATGGTCAACCAAAGTCAATTTGCTGAATTGGACTGCTTGGGCCAAGCTGGACTTAGGCTTTTTCGCCAATTTTAGCCCAAGGGCCTAACGCTTATCATTGCGGTGTCCCATGCTATAACCCAACTCTGATTTGTGTTTTTCCTTGCGAACCAAACCAGCCCCGATCTTTGTTCAGTTATAGGTACAGTACAAGCATGGAAATTAAACAGACCAAAATTCAGTTGGGCTTTAGAGTCTGTTTACTGAGTTTGGCCTATTTTAGCTGGACATTAATTAGTTAAGCCCAGATTTAATCTTTATAGAATTTTCCTTTTTTACCTAGAATCTTTTAGAAATTGAATTGACATGTGGACGTGGTTATAAATAAGTATATAACACAAGTCGGAGTTTCTTATTTTGTGTAATACAATGATATTAACATTTTTCATTCTAGAGATGGTGGGCCTGGCATAGGCATTATTGCAGCGACTCCGTACGCGCATACAAGTTCCCTGCATTCACACTAGAACTCAAATAAAACACAACTTGAAACACGACCCTCTGACCACTCACGAGTTTGGGTAATCCGTATTATCAAGTCAATATTAGATCCAGAACCCAAATTATGTGAGAACAAAAATATAATCTGGCATTTTCTTATATTAATAAAGACAATAATATATTTTTATACAATTTTTTATAATATGTATACTACTAGTTCTTTATAAGATATATACGTCCTCTAAATTTCAGTAAGAATAATTGCTCACTGGGTGTCACAGATTTACCTGTCTATGCGCTCTTGAAAATAATTCCGTGTTCAACTTACACATGCAAGATCCCAATGTTGTGAAGTGATAAGTTTGCTATTTTCCCCGTATCTCCGATGTTTGATGCATAAGAAGCAAAATAACAAGCTAAATTAGCTGGCTCTCATTAGCAAATGTATCTTGTCAACCAATCAATCACACGCTGACAGTAGAGGGACTAACGTGTAACAATGCAGAACGAGAACAATCACTTTTTTTTAAACTGTCAGTCAATAGCTATACAAACTGCAATCCTGTAAGATTGCAAAATCTTCCAATTTTGCCACTTCTAACGATGGTCTACACAATCAGAAACGTGTGGTTCCATTGTTAGCTCTCCAGACTGGGATCAGAGTCCGACTGCTTCTGCAAACTCATTCCATTGTTCATTCTTGCACGAGCTTCTGCAAACATCCGCTGCTGCTCCGCCACAGCTTCTTCCTCCGTCATCTCTATACCGCTGCCCCCAAATTTACTACCTTTAGGCGAGTCCTGCTCATCATAAATAATAGCAGATGTGGGTATGAATATTTTGAAAGGCGAGTGCAGCGCAAAAAAAAAAGCAATAAGAAAATAAACTAGGAACGTACCAAGGTGTCAAGCTTATGCTGCTCGTACGCAGCATAAACCTCCTCGATGTATTCACCGAAGCCGAGAACCTGGGGTCACATAGGAATAAATTAGAAGACGAAAAGAGCGAGGTTGGGAAGGTCATAAAATTTTGGGATGAAAGTGTCAACTTCATTAGAAGATACAATAATATAATATCATACCGTGAGAATAGAATGAGGAAGAAAAAGAGGGATAGACATGTATACTTGTGAAGAGAAAGAAATCTCCTTGTAATGTTCTTCGTATGTCTGGACGTTGTAGAATTTTCTCGTCTCCCATCTTAAAAGAGGCATCCCTTTTTATATCATTCTATTTGCTATTTTCTGTTCACACCACCTTCTCAAAATATACTTTTTTATATTTTTTGTTTTCTTTTTCTCCAAGGCTAGCATGTTAGAAGGTTTCTCTTTTTTTTTTTTTCCTTTTCACATTTAGCTGCCACACCTCTTGTGTAAAAACCTCTTTCTTTTTTATATTTTATTTCCTTCTCTCTAAATTTTTCCTCTCTAATTTTGGCGCATCTATTTTACTATTCCTCTCCACCATGTCTTGGCACTAACATAATTCAAAAATATAGCTCATATCTCAATACAGAAATTTAACATAACAAGCGAATCAGTGAAAGATACTTTCATTGTTGTTGTTTATAGGCTTATAGTAACGTGCTCGGGCATTCATTAGGTTCGAAGAGACCTAATTAATCAAGCTAGTAAAGAAGGCTAAAAAAAAGAACTGGAGAAAATCAAGTATAAAAAAGGGAAAAAAATTGCGACATAAATGCTAGAACTGAGAAGTAAGAATAATTAACCACCTCCAAAGCCTTGAGCACATGCTCTGGTGCAATTGTCCTTTTGTCCTCTCGAGCACATACTTCATTGGACTCAGAGGATACCAGGTTGATAAACTCTGGCAATTTTAAGAAATAAAAGCTAATCAGTAGAACTGAAGTTGAAAAAAAGACTAATTAAGTTATACGACATAAAGCATGCATATACAAATCCACTAAATTTTAAGACGAACTGAAATCAACTAAAAAAAACAGAAACAAAAAACGCTAACTTCAGACTTCCTTGCGTTAGATTTATTCCAATAAAACATAAATTCTAGTGGGAAGATCAACATTTTACATGTGAAGCACTTGCAAACTTCATCCAACGTTTGGTCAGGACCTAAAAAAGGAAGACAAGTGCACTGGATCAGTCTAAAAGAAGGCTGCTTAAAACTTGAAAGTGATCCTCTCCCGTTCATGTATTATATATATAAAATATCCTAACATCCCACCAATGGTTCAAAGAAACAAAACCTAAAACTCAGCTATACCTGAAACAATCATACTTGAGATTAGTACTATAATGAAGGATTAAATTTCACTTGCTCTAGTGATTCATAACCGATTCCTTGAACAGGCTAACCTATATTGTGGAACACGGCCAGGCATAGAAGAGTACAGATAGTAGACCTCATGTGAACCCAATGTAGCTTGCCTTCAATGCTTAAGCCGACAAAAAGCACACCTCAACCATGTTATTAGCCTAACATATGTTCAACTTATGGAATCTGTCTACAAAAATTTGCTTATATTTTTGATGTTTTAAGAAAACTTGATTAGAAAGAAAAGTTCCAGGCCGAATGACAACAGCAGGCATGTCAAAGCGTACCTTTAAGAGCATAATCTGTTAGTATAGTTGGAGATAATAGCAAATCAATAGACAATTCGCATAGTTTCACTAAAAAAATATACTAATTATTGATTACTGTGTGCATATGTTTAACAGAAGTAAATAGCTTCAGTCCTCTAGACACTTGCTATACATCTAATAACAATTACCCTTAAATGATTTTTTTACTTTCTGAAAATATTTGAGGTTTTAGTTTTTGTAACAATTCATTAACACACAGAAAAACAAAATTTAACACCAATCTACTCCCACACAACTACCTTTATCAGATCAAAAGTCAGACAATTTTCTGTTGTCTCAGAACCGACACAGGAAAAATTGATCTAGATTCTAGCATACAATTAGAACTATCAAGGGCGAGAATAATTTTGAACTCACCTACTGAAAACCTACCATAATTAACAAATTTTGTCTTGATTAACCAAGAACTAAAACTAGTAGCAAATATAGATTTTTAGATTCCAATTACCTACACAGCACTCCACAAGAAGATCTTGAGTATCTCTAGCAACACGAACATCAGGTGGTAACATCTCCTTTATAATCTTAAACATAGTTGCTGAAAAGAAGCCACAATGCTCAATTAGAACGTGGCAATAAAACAATAGAATTTTTTTAATAAGAAGGTTTGCCATAAGATAGAATGTAAGGAAAAACTGTTGAAATGTTTGTAAAATATTATTTCTTATAACCCCCTCTATATGCATCTTTGTCAAATTCCCAGTCGAGTAATCTTTGCTTGAATAAAGCAAGCAAACTTTAAATAAGCGCATGTCGTAGGCAAGACCTAGAATGCTTCTTGTTTAGCGAGTTTAAATTTCAGTATGAGGTACAGGAAAATAAAAGGAAACTAAACAATAAGTTCATGTATCAATCATTTAAATGTAGCCTACAACATATCAACTTACTATCTTAAAAGCAAAGGCTTATATTTTCCTTCACAAAAAAAAGAAAAATGTTACAATGTAACAACATAAAAGCAGACAACAATTCGTTAACTTTTCACACTTCAAAATGAAAAAGGCGTATCTGCATGATAAGGCTAGTTCTTCATCACAGCCAATTTCTTTTTAATTACAGTGTTAAAAGTTACAGGACCATTCTACATATCAGACGCTATAAGTGAGATTCAAACATCTGACATCAAGCAATTAGTCCAGATTCACCATCTGGTGCACTAAATCTCAGATAAAAATTCAGTAACATGAACAAATAGAGAGTTCGGTTTCTTAGCAAAGTACAATATCATATCTATAATGTATGCACCTAAAAGATTTGCAACTAAGATAATAATGAAAATAACCAGATTAATCTTCTATCTTGTCAACGTATGGATTTTATTTTCCTATTTAATATTTATTAGGTGGTTTCCATTGCAAATATTTTTTTTTTCAATTAGTGTCTTTTCTCTCACCTTTCTAAGCAACCAAAACTCCGAGGAAACTGTTCCCGTTCTATTCTTACATTATTTATAAAAACCTTTGATTACTTATTCCCCCAACGATAGTACTCCGGCAGAAGAGAGCCAGGACCTGGAGCATCTTTTATTAAAGGCAGAGATCTTTTTCACTGTTTATTTTCTCCTCGTTCTTGATTTCTATTGTTTGATTAATATAACTATGTGGGTAATTTTCATATACTCTTTTATATCCACATCTATGTTTCATTGCTTCAAATTTGGTTATATACTTATATGCAATGATTAAGCTTTCACTCTTCCTTATTCTGAATCTGTGCTCATCAATAAGCTGTTTATAAGAATGATGGCTAGATTTAGTTGTCAAATAGCTATGTATCTTATTAACTAGAGGTAAAAAGTTATAACTCATGCTCATGCTTGAAAGAGTAGTAATTTAAGGATAATTTCAGTTGGAAAAATATGAATGCGGGAAAAGATTATATGATGAATTATGAGAAGCCATCTCTCTATGGGCCTGTGGCAAAACCACTCATATGTCAACACTACCCATATATCTTCTATAGAATTTAAAATTTTGCTAACTTCTATGATGTTACACTATTATGTTTATCTACGGCAATTTATTTAAAATTTTTACTATCATTGTACTCTTGCCTCTATATATAGAGACTAGATGCAATTGATGTGGATCAAATTTGTGTTATCCAAGATTAGACTCAAGGTCGGTTTGTTCCTTTGGTCAAGATGGATCCAAATGCTGGGTTGAGATCGTCTTCCTCCCTAAAAGGGGTTTAGCCACAATCTTCATTAGCTATTGACAATCGCACAAATGATATTGCACACAGAGAGACCCAGCATTTCATCTTAGCATCGGCCCTGTGAAGCATAAGTCAACAGGTGATTATTGAATGAAAATATAATTTACAGTAGAACATGAGAGTTTATGGGACTATGTTATTGTTACAATAAACACTTGTGGCAACATTTGATGTTATAACTACAAGCTTAAATGAGCATTAAAGACATCTAACTACTATGACACAAAGGATGGTTGTAGTCGTCAGTGTAACTTTTATCATTCAAGAACTTTGAGAGATCCAAGCGCTCGAAAGTTGATGTTTTTAGGCTTTGATCCCTTGAATATCATACAAGAAATCTAATAAATAAGTTGTGATAATTGGGCACTGTTCGAGTGATCCTATCAGAAATTTGGTAACACTCAGTCACATCTGGGATACTCAGCAACCCAGCAGAAAGTTAAGCTCATGAAGGTTTGAATCAGAGTTTTAAAGTCATAGAATGCTAATCAAAACTAAAAATGAGAAAAAGACAGTTTTGAGTGTTTAGAGCTTGAGTGAGTTAGGGTAAATTGAGAATGAAAATGGGTTTATAAAGATGAGAGAGCAATCCCCACCCAAAAAATGGCTATATAGCTGATTGAAACATTGCCGGTACAATAATTGAGCTGTGTAGTGGCACGATTCATTTCAAGTGGGTGCCACACATAGCATAGACCACCCCAATTTTGAGCTGATCTGTGTATCGGTCCTATACCTTGAACCAATACAAACTAACCATAGTAGGCATTTGCCAAAATGTTAGCCTTGTTATCTTGTATAACATCATGCTTGGAAATTATTGAAAAATCACCGCGACTGTCAAAGCATTCGCTGCAGCAATATTTCCAAAGATGGAGGTGCCACCGAGTTAAAACAATATCTCATTGGCGGCTATCTCATCAATTCAAAATACCTGAGGATGTCCTGGGAGAACTGCAAAGCAAGATGTGAAAATTTAGAATGCTTTTGCAGAGAAGCAACCATCATCATGGTGCGTGAATCGTATGCTTAGTGGTAGGGCTATGGAGATGAAATCGTTGAAAATATTGAGATGGAGGCTATTAGTTGAATTTCAAAGCTTCGCCTTCAAGGAGGGCCTTCTATACACTTAAAACATCCTCAATTTTAGACTGGTAGTAGGAGTAGCATCAATAAATGAAAGTGCAACAAGATCAACATCAGTCGAGTATCAAAAGAGTCAATGTGTAAAGGCATTAAAAGTCGTACAACCCCTACAATTTGATTTCATAGCCTTGGCTTGGATTGAGTCAACGAAGTGAAGACCTAGCATAGTTGATAGGGTGTTCCCATCACAAGCAATAAGACAGACTCGAATAGACAATACTTGAAGAAAAAAGCTTATATTGGTCGAGCAATTTCAAAGTGATTTCATTTCATCCATATTCCTTTTTATGCAACAAGTGATACATATTATTAGGGTGTCTATTTGGATCGACCTGATCTGAACAAAACTGGTTCAAGTCAACCCAAAAAATTTTCAAATCAAAACTGGACCAAAATTTATTAAAACCAACTTTGAATCAAACCTAAATTTCTAATTCATCTCAGTTTGGTTTAACTTGATTTAAACAGGCTAGGCACTGATGGCTACTCTTATGGTTGGAGATCCGGCGGAAGAAGTGTAGGGAGACCATTGTCGCTGGTAGATGCACCAGCGAGGCCAGAGGCCCAATGGAGGTTGTTGTCCAAGGGAGAGAAGGATTTGCCCCGGCTAACATGGTCAGTGTTAGAGGGATGCGGGGCATGGAGGTTGGGAGAGGAGTGGTGGAGGGGAAGTGGGAGACAACAAGTGGCTGAAGAGACACGAACAGGGAGAAGGAGGGTTATAAGAGAGGAGAGAGAGAGAGGAGGAAGAGGAGGCTGTGCTTGTGTGACACTTTGTCTCCTGACCGCTTAACTGACAACACCAATGGCCGGAGAGACGAGGATAGGGGAGGAGAGCGAGAAGAGAGGAGGGAGGGGTTATCGATTCAATGCTATTTGATTACGCTTTATTTGTTTAAACCAAACCCAAATCTATTCTTTTTTAAAGCATCATAACTGGAACCGAAATTCATACATTTATTTTAAACCCAAACTAAACCAGCTGATCAAATTATCGGGTCAAATTTTGGACACCCCTACATATTATCACATTTTGGTGTCAAATTCAAAAATCAGGCCCAGGAAATTAGCTGCCTCCATCATACAAGATTGTTGCATTGTATCTTGATAAAGTGGAAGGATATCACACCCTTACACGAAGAGCCAATAGGACTTTAGCATGACTCTTATTTATGATACTCAAATAGGGTCTACCAGGATAAATACAATAATTTTTCTTATTATAGCAAAAAGTAACATTCCATTTCCACAAGTTTGTAGTCGCATCGACCTAATTTTGTAATGCAATCTACATTTGTTGTCATTTGAAGATAGTTATAAAAAAGACTGGACTTGCGTATGTTGTCCAACTTATGACAGAGAAGTAACTTCAAGAAAGCTGACGATACGATCAAAGACAGATTACCCTCATTATCTAGACTCCTTGCACAACACATTGCATCAACATAATAATAGCCATTCGTGAGATGGATATGGTGAAAATTACATCAAATTGGTACACAAACAATCACCTGATCCATATACAACCACCATTATATGCAACAATTTGTGAATGATGAGATATTATAATGTAGGCTTATGAAATTTGCTACACACTTTATTGCATTAAAAATCTTTGTTTATGAAGGTCAGCTTAAAGACAATGTCCACGAGTGAAGAATGTGTCAGCTCTTGTTATTAATCTTCACAAGAGGACAAGAAAGTGAAGCATATCATTCTAAACACACAGTTCTCAAACAACATTAACATTAACATTATATGCATGGTTGAGCCTTTTTATGTGGTCCATCAAAAAGTTGATATTGATAAAAAAGACAATGATGGGAGAAATTTGTCTCATGACCTAACAATGTCATAGCTATATCAAGTGTTCAATTGATAAGATGTTTGCTCCCTACATCGACATTATTTAACACACAGGTGAACCAAATGAGCCAAGAAATTCACTTAGGTGGTAAAATTTTACTTTTTATGTAATTATTTTGGTTATTTCATGTTCATTGTGTATAGATGCTAATAAGTTTAACTACTTGTCTTTCAACTCATTACTTAAATTCAAACTACTATTACAACTTATAAACAAGGCAAGACCTACTAGTTGCATTACAAAATGTAATACTTCGTATAGAGCCAAATAGATAAATGGCTACACGTACTTTTGGGACAACATTAACAATATATGCACTACAGTTGAACCTTTTTATGTGGTCCTTTAAAAAGTTGATATCGATAAAAAGCTAGTGATGGAAGAGATTTGTTACATGATCCAACAATGTCAAAGCTACATTAATTGTTCAATGGGTAATATGGTTGCTCCCCACATCGACATTATTCAACACACATGGGCAAACCAAATGGGCTAAGAAATTCACTTGGATGATAAATATTTTTCTATGTAATTATTTTGGTTATTTGTTTTCATTATGTGTATAAATGTTAATAAGTTTAACTACTTGTCTTTACACTTATTACCTAAATCTGAGTACCAATACAACTTATGAATAAGGCCAGACCTACTAGTCGCACTACGAAATGTGATATTTTGTATAGAGCGAGATAGAGAACTGGCTATTGCGACAATTGGAGAAGGTCAGAAATATTGAGATGGTGAAAAGATATTTGAAGATCTACTTGTGTTGGATTTACGCTACAAGAATGATTCAAATAAGTTCTTAACATTTTCTTTATTTTATTTAGTATTATATTAATAAATTTTTTATTCTAGTTTTTTTTTTTCTAATATCCAATTGAATGGTGGTTGCATTTCGGGGTTAAGGCCCCAAATTTGTAGAAGATAGCTATTCAATTCCACTCACAACGCCCTTCATCAAGCAAATGAGAATGAAATTGGTCACCTTTCTCATTGATTCATATAAAGGTTCAGAACAAATTGTCATACCACCAACTAAAGAAATTAGTTTATGTTCACAATATGCAATTTGGACTTCAAATTCTATGAGAGGAAAATGAATAAGAAATTGAAGAAGATCCTGTTGGCACTTCATTTATTTAAGATGATTCCAACCCAATGACAACTTGATGGTTAGCTTTAGAGGATTAAGATCTCACCGTGGATGAGTCCGATGATTCATCACAACCTTCAAAATATATTGTTGAACTAATTGGGAGAGAAAATGGTGGTGAAATAGGCCAATCGATCCAATCACAAAGGGATGATGACACTAACGATAGATTGGAGCTAGTCGAACCCAACCACCACGTTAGTCTTCTCAGCCATTAAGCAAAGGATTAAGAAGAAAGTCTTTGGCAATAAAGAAACCACTCTCACTATCACAATACTAAAGGAAAGGGAAAACCCTAACAACAATGAACCCATTATCTATTATTAGTAAGCAAGAACATAAAAAATAAAAAAAAAACCATCTCCTAACACATCTACTCACAAGCTACAAATGATTCAAGTGGCATAGACAATAGGTCAAATAAAGATGATCATAAATGAGATATGTGCTGGCAACACAAGCATGGACTTTTAAATAGTACTATACACAAGCAACACAAGATGAAGACTATAGTGGCCACTCAAGCAACCTAAGGCCCTTCTCAATATCAAAGGAGAGGCAAAGTTCAATTTCAATGGTAGCTAAGCAAAAAGACCAAGCAATAAAGGACTACAGAGAAATAAGATCCACTCTTCCATGAGTGGCTCATCCTTGTCCCAAACGAGTTATAAAGGATAGTAGGATATGGTTTAGAAGAAGATTATATGTATCAATACATGGTTCCAATCTTGTGTCAATTCTAGTCTTAGTTGTGCTAGTATTTGTCCCATATGATATAGTCACTCATGCGAGTGTAATGAGCATATAAATTTCAACATACAAGTACCATGTCTTAGAAGAACTTACAAATGTGGACACTACAAAATTATGAGATAGATATCAATCATATATATCCAATGATATACTCATATAGTTGTCATTTCTTCTAGACATAGTCAGTGGTGGAGCCACGTTCAAGGCAGCGTTTTAAAAACGATTCCGTACCCAACAGTAAGTCCGATATGGAATCAGTCCGACGAGCAACCAATTCCAGCTCAGGCATCGGAGCACGGCTTCGGGCGGAATGGCAACGGTAGTGGCGGAGGGAGGCTAGGCGGCAGCTAGAAGGTTCGATTGAAGCTTTGATGCTAGCGGAAGCTTCCGGCGCCACTGGAAGTTTCGATTGAAGCTTTCGGAGCTCGCCTGTTGCTGCCGCTATCGCCCACGCTCGCCTATTGCCGCCTGCATACCAGTCCGGCGGCTCACAGAACCGAGTTGCCGGACCGACTTTTCGAACCTTGGTTCAAGGAAGTGTGGGTAAATGCCCCCACTCATTTTAATTTTACCATTGATTATATATAGTTATAATTAGGTATAGAGATAGATAAAATATATATTGCCCCCAGTCAACACATGCATTTTATCTATTTGCCACCTTAAAATTCCCCACACCCCCCCCAACACACCTTTTGGTCCTAGATCCATCACTAGATATAGTAGAAGCTCCTACTAGGTAACTTCATTGAAGGAGCTCCTACTTGCTAATATATTATAATTCACCTTTTAATAGTATCTTTACATTCAAATTTTAATTTATGTAAGTATTATAATAATAATTCCTTTAAAATTTTCAAGTTCACAAAAGACGTGTGAAGGAACCAAAAGGACAATGCTAGTTCGAAAGCAAGCTAAAAGGCTCAAAATACAAGGTATGATATAATATATTATTACATTATATAAGTAATTTTGTTCCAATTTTAATTAAATATACCAAAATAATTATTAGGCATGCCAGTTCAAGAAGCAATGCCAAACAACCTTCTATCTATGGTAAGATATTATAATCTTATACTTCCATTAAAGTTAAAAACAAGGTTTAAAGTTTTGGTCCGGCAGCTCGGTCCGATTAGCTGGCGCATTGGTTTATACTGGCTGGTACCGGTGGCCGTACCAGATGCCGCTTCTGCAGGCGGAGAAAGCTTTGTTCGCCGGCGAAAGTTTCATTCGAAGCTTCCTCCACTTCCTCTGGCTTCCACCGCTCTACCCTGTGCTCCGGTGCCGGTCTTTTGCTGGACCAATACAAAACGGAGGAACCAGCATGGTTAAAAATATGTATTATTACTTATACACCGAAATTTATGTTATTTCCAACCCAAATGACCTCTAAAATATTGAAATTTATATTTTAGCAAGTTTAAAGGTAAGGGTGAGTATTCGGTTCATTATAATCGATTTTTTACCTCGAGTATCAAATTTTTTGGTAAATTCAATTCGAAAAAAAAAATCAATTTCTGTTGGTAATAAGTTTTGTAAAATTTAATTTTCAATGTTTACCTTTTTGGGTTTGGTAAAAAACTGAATTTATCGATAGTTTGCAATTCCTATTAAAGTATTACTAGTTACTAAAAGTCTAAAGCCCATTTACAATTGTGTAATTGTATTATAGACTTATAGTGTTATTTTGTATCATGTTGTAAGCACTAATGTGTCATCATGTTGTGTGTGAATTAAATATTTTATAGTTTTGTAAGCGCAGTAGTGTTATTTTGTAGTGATATTTATGTGAATATTGAATTGTAAATGCTACATTATATTTTTGGTAATTTACCAAATTTACTAAAAAATTTTTGGTAAATTCGGTTTGGTAAGGTTTCAATGTTTAGGAAATTCAGTTCGGTTTTGGTTTTTAAATTTTCAATATTAAAAAAATTAGTAAACTTTTTTCGGTATCCGTAAATACTAAATGCTCACCCCTATTTAAAGGTATCATGGCATCAAAATAGAAAACAAATATACATAAATAGAGAAAAGGTTGGCTCAAAGTTGAACTGACCATGACGCGTGTAGGTACGATCGTTGAACTTATCGTACATACCAATCAAGTTAACAATTAGTTTACATATTGATATTTTGACAAACCTTGGGTCAAATTATTCGAGCAATGAGCGACTCAACCAACTACATCAAATTGCTTGGAGATATATGTCATAATTTTCAAACTCAATCAATATTGCACATGATCATTGGATTTATAGAGGCTAAGATTAAGGTAGCTAGTAGATCATCAAAGATGACATGCCATTGAGCTTGAACAAGAAATCAAAGAGGCTGGTGATGAGCATTTAGCACATATATTTGTTGAAGACATTGCATCAACAGCAAAAATATTGTCCTCCAATAAAGGAAACATATTATTGTCTTCATCTCATCAACTATTTGCCCTAAACATAGAAGGATGGATTGTGACATCCTACAAATGCTCTCTATTGAGAGTGGAGCAGCATTGATGTGATTAAAATTTTCAACCCTACTCACTCTTCTATTTGGATCATGATAATTTTGGGGAGAAGGAAATTAATATCATGTTGTCATTGGCAATACTGCCAATGACTATAGTTATTTTGCTACTTAGGGAGTGCCAAGGTAAGAGTGCTGCAAGTCTAGTAGGATTTAAAGAGGAGATAAAAGAGGGTGCGAAAACTAAAGTTTTAAAAGACTCATTGTGATACCAACTTAAAAAAAAAAATTTAATACCATTACCTATATAAGGTTAGACAAATAAGCAAATGACTAAGGCTGCGTTTGGCACGATGGTGCTTCATGCGGCGAGGCGACGGTCAGCCGCTTTGAGAAAATTTTTTATGTTTGGAGTTCAGCCGTTGCTGTGCAATAGTGACAGTTTTGTCACTGTAGCCCAAAGCTGGATTTTCCAGCTTTTGGCCGCGGTCACTGCTGCCGCATGTACACCTTGACGCGCGTGCCTATATTTGTGAGAGGGGAACGGGTCGAATCCCCCCTTATTTATGAGGCCGCGGATCGAGCGCTGCATAGTTTAATTAAACTAGTTTAATTATTTTTAGAGATAACTCACAAATCTAATTTAATTGTTAACTAGTTTAATTATTTTCATATATAACTCAACCAAATGAATTTAATTGTTTATCCTACTCGACTATTATTAACCACGACAGATTGATAATGTTTTAACTAATTATATTGTAGCAATACCAATAAAAACTTCTCCATAAGTTTAAAATTTATAATGCTAATGTAGAAAATTAACTTAATAGAAAAATAAAAACTCTTATAAAGGAGAAGAGCATACTTCAAATTAATAGTGATTTGATAAAAATATGTAGATTTTAACTTTAATTTATTTTAACTTAATAGAAAAATAAAATATGATTTCTTTATTTATAAAAAATATGTGATTTTAACTTTAATTTACAATTTTATTATATATAATTTTAATTAATTAATTAATTAGTTCATATATAAATTAATAGTTTTATAAATTTAAATATTTAAAAACTTTTATAACATTTTGTATGTTATTTATGTTTTTTATTAGTTATTTTTATATTAATTTTTAATAAGATAACTTAATTATAATTTTAAAAAATTATAATAATTAAATTTTATTTAATAATTTTAATAATATTTGCTATAGTAACAGCACAGTTAGATTCACCAAACACCCTTAACAGCATGTGCTACAGTAACAGCGCAGCTATCATAGCGCAGCAGAACCAAACTAGCTCTAAACCTATGGTAATAACCCTAACAACTTTAAATTGCATTTTAGATTATTTAGAGAGTTATTATTAGAATGAAAATGTTTATGATCTATATTATGGAAGTAAAACAATCATTAAATTAGTGACGAATCATGTTTTGACCAGGCATGTTAAATCATTCTAGTTTTTTTCTCAGAGCTATTATATGTTCCAATCAAGTAATATTACGAATTTACTTCCGAGTTAACAAACGGAAGGTTATGTCTTACTCCGTTCATATTTCTTTCTCTTTCCTCCCCCTTTATCTTCTTCTTCATCCTCAACCCCCCCCCCCCCCCCCCCCAAATTCCTCTCTCTCTCTCTCTCCGATTCCCCACCTCATCTTCTTCTCCTTCCTCTTCCCTCTACCTCTAACATGGATTAACAAATGTACACAGATTGACACATTAGCTCCCATATGCCAAATCAAAATTCTACTAAGAATTTTCAATGTAACGACTTGATTAGAATAATAAATAAATTTTCCTTCCGAGTCCTAAATCAAATTGACAATACTAATAATGCATTCAAATTATTTAACCAATAATATCTATTGTAGTTATGATTCATATGACAGTATTATCTTTAATTTATACTTTATGCATTCCCTTGTGTGCATTTTGCTTACCCAAATTCTTTTTAGAATGAAGATGATGACTTAAACTGGATCCACAGGACAAGTTGAGATTAGTATAACAAGATGAAGAAAGGTAAAAAAGTATTTAAATTTTTGTAAACATTTAAGAAATAGTTAGAAATTATTAAGTTTGCTTGGTATTTTGTATGTTTGGCAGATTATCCTTCAAAAACTCTGAATTGTTTGGCGTTAGAACCTATCATGCTTATCCTTGCTGCCAAAATCTCACAGTTTGAAGGCAAAGCCTGGCCGTGTAAGATTCTAGGTTAGAGTACCATTTTTAGGCCTACAAAAATCTAAGTATTTTCTGAGGTTTTTTGCCCATTCTCTAATTTTTTGCTGAATAAAAGACAACCAAGTAGGTCATAAGATGATTCTTCATGTCAGCGTTCTGCTTCTTTATCCTCATTCTTAGACGTGCTTCTGAGTCTCTCAATGAGCCCGCAGTTATTTCTCGTAATTGTTGTCTTTCTCCGGTACTTTTTATTCCTAAACATTGTAAATGTACCTTTGTTTCTGTTTACCGGTTCCAGCGGGGAAACCTTCCCCCTCCGTTTCGTTCAGAATGGAATTCATAACAAAAAGATGTTCAACAAACCTTAAAATCTCACGTTTATCTTCCCTCGTTGTTAAAAAGATAAGATTTAACCCCTAGTGACACTCCCCAAATCCAGTATCACACATTGAATCAATAAGGTTCCTCGTAAAAACAAACATAAAAAGACCCAACTAACTGAAATTTCGACAGCTACAAACTTGGGGCAAAAATCCTTATCTTCCAAAAGTTGAAAAAAAAAATCAATTAATTATCTCAAGCATATCCTAATTCGATATTATAAGATCCAATCTGAATGAATTCAATCTCCAGGAACCCTAACTCAAATAATCCTAACCCTCATAAAAGCCACATAACACCAAGATTCACGACAAATTTCAATCGTCAAACAAACAAGCCGGGACAAATAACTCACATTTAGGGAGCGAGACGTCCTCTTTCGACTTCCCAACGATGTCCATCGGCTCCATCTTCCGATCAAACCCTAACGGAATGGATTCGTCCTTTTTTTTTCTTTGCCCGGCGTAGAAACCGGATCGACGGAAGGAAGATCTGAGAGGCAGAGAGCAAGGAATCGAGAAGAAGACGATCCAAGCAAAGGTTGGATCGATCAAATCGACGAGGGCTACTGCGGCGGAGAGATGGAGTAAAAACTGAGACCAGATAGTGGTCGGAATGGATAGGGGGCCACCTGCAATACTGCAAATCATATTATCGGACTCCAATGGCTTCGGTAGAGCACTAGAGCAGATCGGCCACCAAATCGGATCGCGTATAACGGATCCGATCGTTATACTATAATTATTATGGATTCTAACACTCAAATTAGGTAAGTAAAATCTTAATATTAATTTTTTTTTAACATAGGCACATAATTCATGAATGGAGAATCGATCCCAAATACTTATGTGTATATATATATGATATGATTTTATTTCTTATCACACGTCCCATATACTTTTATTATTCCTATCCAATAAATTATCCAATACTTTAATTCGGCTTTCTTGAGCAAACATTAATTATTTGATCATTTTAAAAAGCACATTTGACCAATAAATAACATAATATACCATGCCCACTTAAACCATATTCTAGATAAATAGATAACTAGTTTATCCTATGGTATATGCAATCCTTCACTGTGTCTAAACATAGAGGAATCGATAAAATATAAGTATTTAAAGAGGCTATGCATCTAATTTTAATTATTTTTAAAATGCCTTATTTACTTTTCTGAACTATAAAAAACTAGAATAATTTTAAATTATATCTTTTTGAAAAAAACATTATTTGACATTAATCTGAATGACACGATTATTTATGATGACTAAATATAATCCGAATGACACGCATATTATTTGTGCATTGTTAATATTTATTTAATTTTCTTTTCTTTATGAGAGAATCTATGCATGGCATTGTTCTTTCAGTACTTGGTAAAGCAGCAGGTAGGAATCCATAAGAGTGAATATCACCACGTGTAGAATCTTATGCCTTGAATCCTTTACTTTTTGAATAAAATTATTTAATTTTAAAGTATTTGGAGCAACTAGTCAAAGAAGAATTTTAGGTTTACTAAGAGCAAATCAATTGATACGCGGGAAATAGTTATTGTGGAGCATAAACTACAGTAAAAGCCCACTAAAACTTATATTAATACACACATTATTTTACTTCAAAAATTAACTATAAATTAAATAAACAATCAATTCATACTACTTATCATTATATTAATTCATAAACTGATCGATTTTTTTTTATGATTAATCGTTAATTTTAATTAATTATATTTTTTATATAATTATATATATATCCTAGAGCTAGTTCGATGAGTTCACCACGTCACATGATATCCCAAAGTTTTGCTAGGAAATCGATACACGGAAGCATAAAGACCTCTTTAGAAAATAGTCAAAAGGAAAGGCTCGAGCCTTTCTTGCTAAATTGTAGCCCGACAAGTGTTATTGTGAGACATTTCCCACTATATGTTAAAATAAAACTCAATTATCAAACTGAATATATTGTCTCCAATTGATCATTTGATTAATATGCAATAACAAATAAATAATCAAAATTAATAAATTAATTGCTTCTAGAATGAAGTACTGTTAAGAGATGAAGATTCCAATGATCGGTAGATCCGCATTAAGATTTTTTTAATAAAAGGGATATAGAGGGGATGGAATGAAAAAAAAAGGGAAGCGTCCAATCGAAATTCGCATTAGCACCTAAAATTTCCACTGATGGAGATTTATTTATTTGTATAGCAGGACCTAATTCTATTACTCTTTCAAGCGTAGAGTCTCTAATTTAAGTTGACTCTCTCGCGGCAGAAATTATCTATGATGAATTTAAAGTATAATTTTAATAAATGGTTATCGATCGATCAGATAATTGAGTTGAGTGCTTGTAGGACAGCACTGAGCCTAATTTAAGTTCACCAATCCTGTACGGCTGATACAACCTTTTTGTTTTTCTTTTCACAAAAGCCCTGCAAAGATTTATTAGTAAAAAACATACGCACTATGTAAGATTCCGGTCCATTTAAGCGATAAAACTTATCTTAATCTGCTCCTAAATACTACAAAGTTGGCGGAAAGCAAGAGCCTCTCACAAACACGGGCATGCTGAGGTGCCACCCACCAGTCAATCAAGCCAATGTCCTTTTGATATAGACATGCATTCTTCATGTGTTAACAAAGTTACTAATCTACAAGTAGTAAAAATCTTTTATAGGAATTTCATTAGGGCATGCACCACCCCCCTCTTATTCCATCGAGTACCTGCACCATCCCTTCTTCCTCGTGGTAGTAGCACAATATTAGCATCTGTTTGTCCCCATAAAATCCTTCATATGTACTTGTACAACTCAAATTTGCATCAACGAATATATCAAAATATTCCAAGCCAAACTTCAATCTCTTTCATATCCGATCTCTCTTTATCTTTTTTTTTTTTTTAATGAAGTGTCCATAAAATTTGTATTCCTCACTTGGAGTGGAAAGCTGACCTCTCCTCTTCATCAGGTAGAAAGCCTAATAATTGCTTACGTACACATATAGAGTGTCCTACGGATCCTCGCATACAAACATGCAATGAGAGGGACAATTTCTTGACACAAGTAATGATTCTTAAGGAAGTATAATATTATGCGATAAATGAAATATAGAATTGAAGGTGTTCACTGTTCAGTTGTTCAACTAGTAAAGTTGTTGATAAACAGATGTCCCTTATTTACAGGTCCGTGCGCAGGGGGGTTGCAGAGGAGTTCTGTATTCTTCACCTGCGTCCTTCCACTTCTCCCACGGAATC
This sequence comes from Costus lasius, assembly GCA_027563935.2. Taxonomy (NCBI): domain Eukaryota; kingdom Viridiplantae; phylum Streptophyta; class Magnoliopsida; order Zingiberales; family Costaceae; genus Costus; species Costus lasius. The sequence goes on from CM050446.2 coordinate 123,100,279, forward strand.
CTCACCACCACCATGGCCGGACCATGTGAAGAAATGTGCTTGGTATATTAACACGAGCCTTGTGCTTACGATATCTCAGAATGTGCTGTCCCTCGCACCACATTAGATTTAATGATGCCTTTCAACGATAAATAGCGGCCGTTGCGCTCTGACAGCAGCGCATCACAGAAAAGCAGAGCAGTTTCGTTACGAAGCAGAGATGGTGAAGTTCTCGAAGCAGTTCCAAGGGGAACTTGTTCCCGAGTGGAAGGAGGCCTTCGTTGATTACTGGAAACTCAAGAAAGAGCTCAAAAGAATGCAACTCCTCAATGCCAACCAATTAGAACCGGAGATAATGAATCCTTATTCTCCGCCTCCTTTTGCACAAAGACTGCTTTCCTCGTTGAGGAGGCTGCCATTGATCTTCGATGCCAGCAGACGCAGGGAGCACGGAGCCATACAGGCATTCCTTCTGCCTCTCGTGAGCTAAAATAGCCGCTTTGGAATCACTTTGAAATGTGTCCTTCTCGCTTCAATTTGCAGGTCCACAGGAAGATCACCAGCTCAGCTAGCAGGGAAGTGCTGTATGAGACTGAGCTGCTGGAGCGGTTTGCTGACACTGACGCCGCCAAGGAGTTCTTCTCGAGGCTCGACGTCCAGCTGAACAAGGTGAACCAGTTCTACCAGAGGAAGGAAGAAGAGTTCCTCGAGAGGGGAGAGTCGCTGAGGAAGCAGATGGATATCCTCCTTTCGGTCAAGGCAGATCTCGAGAAGCAGCAGCAAGGGCGACTCCCTTCAACCATTGGTTCCAAGGATGACCCTTCCATTTCTTGCTCAATTTCGTGCGGTAAGAATATAAAATCAAGAATTTCATGTGTTAAGAACCCCACATTAAGAATTTGTTTTTTCTTTCTGCCTTTTTTTGGTAGAAGAAGATTCAACAAGGGGTGCCACGGATCAAGAGGCACAAGACCAGTCTCAAGAAATCCTAGCAACTGAATTAGAAAGGAGTGATCAGTTCCAGAGTCTCTCTGGCAAGGTGTTTAGCTTCCAGGGCAGGAACCTAAAGATGAAGATACCTCCGACTACACCTTACAAGACCCTGATATATTTGTTGAGGGAGGACTTAGGCAACCAGTCAAAGAAATTTGGAGGCAAGCTCAAAGTCAACAAGATCAAGCTACACCATGCAGAGAAAATGATTAGGGGTGCCTTCATCGAGCTCTACAAAGGACTGAATTACTTAAAAACCTATCGGTGAGCAGAATTAATACGTGTCTTTTCTTCTCTTTGATCCTGTTTCAATTGGAACCTCAATTATCCTTGGTTGTCTAGTCTCATATGATCTTAGGCTTGTTAAATTAATGAGTTAATTTTCTCACCGAGAGGGTCATAACTTTCTAATATCATGAGTCATGAGCTTCAATTGTGCTGCAAGTTGTTGGATTCATAGACTTTAGTTGTTGCATTGCTTAGATCTTGTATTATGACTTGCTTTGCTATTTCAGATCTCTGAACATGTTGGCTTTTGTGAAGATCCTAAAGAAGTTTGATAAGGTAGTGAGTGTTGATTCTAGTTGTCCCTCTCTTTGCTTAGCATTTTGAGAATCTACAATTGCAACAAGTTGCTTCAGTAATGCTCTTCAATTCAGGTGACAGGAAAGCAAGTCCTGAACATATACCTTAAAGTAGTTGAGAGTTCTTACTTCAATAGCTCAGATATGGTATTCCCCCTCTCCCATAATCAAAATATTCGTGTCTAACTCAAAAGAGTTTCTGAATTCTAAGCACTAAAGAACAACAATAACAGGCAATGAAGCTGATGGATGAAGTTGAAGAATTGTTCATCAAACACTTCGCCAATGACGATAAGCGAAAGGCCATGAAGTACCTCAAGCCTCATCAGCGTGAGGAATCTCATTCTGTCACCTTCTTCATTGGTAACTAATTAGCATGCATACGTTTTAGTAGTGAATTCTGCAGCTATTTCAACTCGTCAATTCTGGATCAGGTCTCTTTACTGGATGTTTCATTGCATTGTTCACTGGCTATTGCATAATGGCACATATTGCTGGAATGTACACTGGCCAATCAGACACCATCTACATGGAAACTGTGTACCCTGTCCTAAGGCAAGGCCTTCTGGAATCAAAAATCAAAATTTAACCTGATCGTTTTCATGCAAGATGGCACTAATTAACGTCAACTGAGCATTGATTGATTGCAGCATGTTCAGCCTCTTGTTCCTGCACTTGTTCCTCTACGGCTGCAACATCTTCATGTGGAGAAAGACGCGAATAAACTACGCCTTCATATTTGAATTTGCTCCAACCAAAGAGCTCAAGTACAGGGAAGTTTTCCTGATCTGTGCCACATCCATGACTGTGGTAGTAGGAGTGATGCTTGCACACTTAAGCCTTGTTGCAAATGGATACTCTTCTACTCAAATTCAAGCAATCCCTGGCTTTCTGTTCCTGGTAATTCATCTCATACTATTTAGGTGCTATTGTGATACTCTCGTATAGTCTCCTACGAAAAATGAGATAAAAATTATCATCATATACAAGACTTAATAAATTTACTATCATTTAAGTTAGGTTTACTACCATTTATGTTTGATTCTCATTACTAGCTCAATATGAGCATCAAGGTCCTACTGGATTCTCCAGCATCATTTGAGTTAGTGTGATTTTGTTCCTAGAATATATTGAAGTGGTGGATAAGATTGATGGCATTTAATTCTTTCAACCATGCAAGGACTTGAGAATGACAAGATGCTCTTCTGTGACAGTTCTTCTTGATACTGCTCATTTCCCCATTCAACATCATCTACAGATCGAGTCGCTACAACTTCCTAAAGGTCATCAGAAACATCATCTTGGCCCCTTTATACAAGGTACTCAACCATCATCTTAAATTCTTGTTAGCTTTAGGTAAAGTTCTCCTTGCATTGTCTAATCTTATCTGTAGTTCCATTTCAGGTGGTCATGGTAGACTTTTTCATGGCCGATCAACTTTGTAGCCAGGTATTTTTTGTCTCTATTTACCTACAAGTAATCTAAGTTTACTAATATATAACTTTATCTAACTACCATTAACTTCCGCTTAATTAATTTAAATTTGGTCAAGTTGTTTTAGACCCATTAAGTTATTAAGTTAACGAATAAGCTTTCTCATTAGGCGAGTTGAAATAGTTGATATTAGAGCAAACCTAGTCCTAAATATAATAAAGATTCAACAGAAAAGGGATTTGAGTTGAGTTAGGCCTTATTTTTCATGAAAATGTTAAGTTGTAAATGAAGAGATTATAATACCTCGGTTTAGTTCAATATAGGAAGTGAGATAAAAATTGTCATAATGTATAAGATCAAATGAGTAATTATTCTCTCACTTTTCACATGGGACTAAACTAGGATATCAAAATCTAGCTTAAGACTTGATATCCTCGTTACCCAAGACCTAACTAATTGTTTATAGCCATCTTTAGTTGGTATTTTAATTGTGACTCCTCTACTTATGACATCTCTTTTCTATTGGATCCTCACCATATCTAGAACTAGGTTTGTTATAATACCACTAGTCACAATATGCAGAAAATTAACCTATTAAATTGATGAATTAGAAAGATACATTTATACTTTTATGCCAATCCATAATCTCATTTATGACTTTCCAACGGTTGAATTGAAATCAAACTTGTATCAACCCTATATGTAAAAATTTCTGTCATGCTTATGCCAGTGAGAGAAATTCGTTCATCAACTAAGCAACCTGTTTTTAACTTTCATGTAGTCATTTCCAATCTCTTTAATGAATAACAAGAACTTTCATCTCTTTCTTATATATAAAAAAATATTTATTTTTTCAATTTAAATCTCATTATTTAAGCATTAGATTGCTGAAAATTAGGTCCCAATGCTGAGAAGTATGGAATATGTGGCTTGTTACTACATAACTAGCAGTTACAAAACACAAGACTATGGGCTATGCATGAGATCAAAGCACTTCAGGGACTTGTCTTATGCTGTCTCCTTTCTCCCTTACTACTGGAGGGCAATGCAGGTTAATTTTACTCTCATCTACATTCATCTAAATCGGGCCTTCATCAAATCATAACTTGCCGTCTTGAAAGAAAAAAAAAGAATTGTGCTTTCATCAGAGATCCAATGTTTATGCTATCTGGCTCTACTTGTCCACTTGTAGTGTGCCAGAAGATGGTTTGATGAAGGTGAGACGAGCCACCTCATAAACTTGGGAAAGTATGTTTCTGCAATGCTTGCTGCTGGTGCCAAAGTAGCTTATGAGAAGGAGAAGACTACAGGGTGGCTTCTGCTTGTCGTCGCAGTGTCAAGCGCAGCTACTGTTTATCAATTGTATTGGGACTTTGTGAAAGATTGGGGCTTGCTCCAATTCCACTCCAAGAACCCATGGCTCCGGAACGAGCTGATGCTTCGGCGCAAGTTCGTGTACTACTTATCAATGGTAAGGAAGACGAAGTCGAAGAGTAGAAAGGACATTGGATTCCTCTACTGAAGTTTTTACTAATATTAGTTGAATTGCCAAAGAACTCAGTTGTCATAAAAAAAATGAATCACAGGGGTTCTCAATTTTGCAGGCTTTGAATCTTATACTGAGGCTTGCTTGGGTGCAAACGGTTCTCCATTACAACTTTGGGAGTGTGGATTATAGAGTGACTTCGTTCTTCTTGGCAGCCCTTGAGGTTATTCGACGAGGACACTGGAATTTTTATAGGTAAATTGGTCACGCAAAGAGTTTCACTAGTCTAGCTTGTATTGCTTTCTTCCATTTGTTAGGAACTTCAATAGATTCAATTTAATCCAAATTAAATACAAGAAAAAATCATGTGCAAATTAAGAGAAATTTTAAAATAAGAACTTGAAGCAAATAGTGAGTATCCTTAGGTAAAGATCAAGTCTTTCGTGTAAAAATTTTCCAATTAAACACATAGAGAGTAGTGTTTAAAGAAAGAGTTACTTGCCTTATAAAGATTTCATGCACCACTAATCAAGTTAAGCCACAAGGCTCTTGCCCAAATTAATTGTACACAATCTCAAGTGCAAGCGTCGCATTTGCCTGAGATGAAAGAGCCCCAGTATGGCAGATATGCTTGTGCTTGAAATGAGGCCCTCGAGGAAGAGCACTCAGATAAAATAAGCTCAAATCCAATCAATTTGGTTTGCAAGTGTGTGTAATTTAAGTATGGCTCGCCATAAAATAATTGAAATTAGTTAATAGACTTTACAAAATCCAATGAGTTTTTTTATTTAAATCATAATTAAATATATAATTAAACATATGAGATTTAAGGCATAAAAACTTCTCTTAACTTTCCTGTTCTTCTATTTATGAACAGGAATCAAATATCTAGATCAGAGTAAACTTTAAATGCATTGCAATGTTTCAGGTTGGAGAATGAGCACCTTAACAATGCTGGAAAATTCAGGGCAGTGAAGACAGTTCCAGTGCCTTTTCAGGAAGTGGACGAGGACTAACAGTTCAATAAGTAAACTACTGATTTCACCTCACTGATCAGCAATTTATTGGATTAGGAGCTAATTGTACCAGGTTACATATGTCCTAATACACAATGATTTATTATTTCATCCATGTCAACAAGCTATGTATATAATAGGTGAAAAGAATGCATATATTTCTGCCTAAAATTACTTTATGTATACATATACTCATTTTCGTCACCTATTTCCTCCTAAATTTCAGAAAACTTGGCATGAAATTTTACAGAAAATTTTCAATATAATGATGAGGCTCCTGTCACCAAAAGTAGATAAAGTAGAAGAAAGAAGAACCAAATTGAATAGATCTTATTATCACCAAACAAAAAAAATGTTGAGCTTGGAGTTAGCATCAGACAAACTTCCAGGTTACAAACTTGTAGGAAAGTTAGGAACTTGTCAGATGTTAACTAGTGCCCTGAGAGAATTGTTATTCAAGGGCCAATACTGACCTCACATTCTCCAACTACTGGCCACAGATTTGGCTGCATTATTCAGACATCTAATGGTTGAAGTCTACAATCATAGCGCAACAAAATCCAACCTCGTTTCCACTGATTAAGTTAAATGAGATTCACTAATCAATGAAAACAATGTAGAATCTGCCCAAGATAATACAACCAATTTACTTTTTTTTTATCGTCAATTTATATAAATAATGCAGCAACAGGCAATTAAATGTACTGAATGGACAGCTAACTGGAACCTGTTTTTGAGCAACAACATTCAGTGGATAATTAATTAATTGGAACATATTTAATCTTTGTGTGGTTAGTTGGAATTAAGAGTTTGAACCGTACTGTCCTTCACACTTATTTAAAACGTTGTTTAATCCAACCTGTCACTAATTAAAATTACCATCATTCATTAAACTGTATATATTCATTGCATATTATATATATATTATAAATAAATTATGTGAATTAAATCATTTATTACTTAAACATATGATTTGAACATATTCAATCTGACCTAAATCTGCCTAAGATTGTGTCGAGTCCAGTTGAATGAATAGCCACTACGAGGAGAGTAAAACACTTACTAATAGAACCGAGCTAATAGTAATTGCTTCAAGAAAGAAAAAGGAAATTAATTAACCACGTGACCTCCAGTTAACTCGGTGAGCTGTATGTACAGCCGTGAATCACGTGCTCATGGGTTGACCGACCATCCACTGCACGTGTTTGGGATAATAATATATGAAAGAGTATGACAAAGATCTGGAAGAGCTTGCGTATTCGCCAAACTAGTAACATTCAATCTCATTCATGCTCCAAAACGAGTTGACTTTTTGTTCTTCCAATGTAACAATACGCGTTGACCGGAGAAATATTGCACAGCATCAACTGGATCAAACATGCATTTCTCTTACTGATGAGAATTTTGTGCATACATACAAGTAGCCATTAGCATTAATCATTATCATAGAGTATCTTTTATACATGATTTGTGTGTGATCCAGATTTGAAAACTATATGTATAATTGTATGGATTACAATAAAGCCATTTATTGTATATTCTAATCTTAGTCGACTTTTCATGATATAGTTTGGTGTAAGTGTGGAATTCCTGGGTTATTGGTAGATGGCCAGGTAGCTCCAAATCCAATTCTATCCTCTCACTTTCAGTGAATGCAACCGGCTGTTCTAATTTCCACAGGGTGGGTCAGTGTAGACAGTGATGATGGTGAGATGGAAGCGAAAGAGAAAGGAATTCAAAAGAGAAATACAGAAAAGGATAGCCATCTACTCTCCCTCCACAAAAGGACGACTGGGAATACTGTTCCTTAGCCCTAACCCTAACTAGCCGAAGCCCTTGCTTAGTTCATGCATGCATGCATATGGCTTAATTAAGGGGGTGCTCTCTTTAATTACTTTCTTTGTCGTTTAGGAATTGGACTAAGAATTATTCCGACGCAAAGTGTGTATGTTTTTGCCATTCATGAAAGCAATGGCTTAATATTGTTCCAGACTAACTCGTCCTAACTTGCACCCTGTTAAGTGTTGTCACTTGTCTCCAGAGCCAGTGCTTGATAGCTACATGTCACCTACTAATTTAGCTCATACCATACTTTATATATACATATATATATATATATACAATATATATAATATTTATTTAAAATTTTATATCATATATATTATTCATATATTATAGAATATTAGCAATTATTTATATTAGACTATCTACAATGTTGGGGTAAAAAGTCTACATAATTAAAATTCTAATTATTCTGAAAGAAATGTATAATTTAAATAAAAGAAGAAGTCAGAAAGAAACAACACTTTTCACTAGATATGACTTATTTGTATTTTAAATAAAAAGAAAAGAAGTAGTACACTCTTTCTATTATACCCTTTTATAAATTTAATAAAAATTAAATTGATTAAAATAAAAAGGAATATTCTTTCATGAAATTAGATTAAATTAAATTAATTTAAAAATTACAAATTGTCATTTAAAATTTTTAAAATTTAAAGATAAAACACCACCGATCAATTCATCCCGGTCCACAAAGTCTGTTGACTTATAATTATAGAAAAAAAAAACTAAAACTATATTTAATTAGGTAGCTTGCCGCCTGGGCTGGCTTTGCCGTCGTAGTTATTGACACCGTATATTTCACTCCACATATAAAATTCATATCATGTTTATTTTTTTTATTAAATTAATGTCTATTCAAAGTCAACGCTATCTACAGCTGTAAATACTTAACCTCATCATCATAATCTGAATTAATTGACTATTTTTCATTGATTTTTTTTACATTTTCATATTATTTTTAACTGTTGAAGTTTAGTTTATCTCCTAATGCATAAATATATTTTTGTTTTGTTTTGTCATAAACTGACTCTAATAAAAAATCTCCGCTTGAAAAAAAAAATGAAAAAAAAATAAAATCAAAATTTCAATGTTTTACTTTATCTATAAAATTGAAAAAAAAAAGTTTTAGGGATAATTTAAGATTCATAAAAATAAAATCAAAATTCCCCTCGCAATCCTTTTTACAAACCGACAAGATTTCCACCCTCATTATTTCTCCCCACGTGACACCTGCACCACCAACGCCGCCTCCTCCCCTCCAACCCCCAAACCAACCCCCACGGCAGTTATATTAAACTTCCACCTGTCCCCCAAGCCAAACCTAACCTGACCTAACCCAACCCTTGAGGCAGGTCAAATCCCACATTTGACACACTGACTGAGCACCCGCCACGAGTCAGCAGCTGCCGTTGCTTGGGGCACTTTGGTCAACTCATGCTGAGGCCATGAGGCTGTTGTGAGAATTCAAGTGGATAAAGCAAAGACATGGGGCCCTCTTCTCGAGCCACTCCTGTAGCCCTGCCACAAAGGAATAAAAACTTTGGCGTGGGGCCACTTGTTACACTCAATGTTTACCCATCATTGATTGCAGAGTGGCCCGATAGTTTCACTGAATTAACAAGAAGGGTGAAGTACAAATTTTGTACTATATGTTTTTTTTTATTTTCACTGTTTAACTCAATTGTTTTTTGAAAATAACTTTTTCTAGTATATATATTTTATTATTTCATTTTTATTATTTCTCTTATATATTAAAGCGGGAGAGGATGAATTAATGAGATCACAATGAAATAGAAAGAAATTTTAGCTTGATCCCCAAGCCTGTTTATCATCAAGGAAAAATTTTCTTTTAATAAATGATTTTTAGTTAGAGAAGAAAATAAATAGATATACATTTAGATGAGCGCACACATTTTTAATTTTATCAAATTTGAATAAAATGAAAATGAGATAAAAGATGAAATATTTTTTTCCTTCGCACTTGAAGTTGACTTTTAATTCTACAATCCCTCGTCAAGTCAACAAATTATAGTTTTAACCTATTATTAAGTCTTAATTATTTTAGACTTATATATTAAGTAAATTAAGGCTTCATTTCCACCCTCATTATTTTTTTTAATTATATCTTAACCTAATATTTTATGTTTATATTTTGATTATACATTTTTAATTAAAACTTAATTGTTTTCCTAAACATAATAAACAAAATGAATATTAAAGAGTCAAAATTAGGAGTGTGCAATCGGTATTTCGGTACCAATACTAATATCAAAATTTTGATACTGAAGTATCGAACTTATTTTTTTAGGTACTAGTACTGGTACCGAAGTACCGAAATTGCTATCGATACCGATACCAATTTCTTAAAATAAATTCAAAAAATTTCTAAAATCCCGAACCAATATATCATTAATTTTATACCACAAGCTAAAAAAAATATTTCAATATAGTATAAATATACAATCAAAACATACAAATATAACAAATTTAATACAATTAAACCATACAATATATATAATACAATCCCTTCAATTAGATTTGTTTAGGGATTTGGGAATAAGGGATTAGCTATTAGCTGATTAAGAATTATGGGTAAAAAGTATAAGTATAAGTATAATAGGTAATTAGGTTACAGTAAGTAAATAATTAATATTTTTAATTAAATAATATATATGTTTGGGAGTTTGAGAGTTTGATTTTTTTTTAAATCGGTTTTTAGGTATTAGTATTGGTACCATACTCCCGAATAAAATTATGCTACTAGTATCAAAATATTAAAGTACTGATATTTCGATATGCTAAATCATACACTTTTCAGGTTAAAAAGAAAATTATTTTAATAAAACAGTTAAATTGAACTAGGATAAATTGAGGGCCAGACTGAAAAATCGCAAATCAAACAAAACAAATATTGAGGGAATGCACTTACCTGCCCTCCACGTATTCGACGTGAAATGCGGCAGTGAACAAAACTATTTTTTTTGAAAAGAACAAAACTATTTTAATTGGCCTCTTCTTCTAAGATTGTATTGCTCCTTCCTTAATGGGCGCGTTGCAGGTCGTAAGCCATTACGTTGATACTTGATTGTCCGCACTAATCCAACTCACTTCTCTCTCAGCGCAGCTGCAATCTGCTGGTTTTCCAAGTCGCGCGCATAGGTGGAATAGAAAAGTGAGCTTGGAATGGGCGGGGTTGAAGCGTGGGTGGAGCAATCCGACTTTTCCTTGAATTCACTTCACGCCTGCGGCCGCTCTCGGCGGGCGAGGACCCATTGACTTTCTAGAAAATTTCAGCTCAGAAAGATCCAGTCTTAATGCCGTCTCGATACTGTGCTCCGCCCCTGCGCAAGATGTGATTTTTCGTGCGGTCTAATCCAGCGTTTCCTCGTGTTTCTTTCGGAGAAGCGAGTCCCGGCAGCTCAGCCAGATGTTCCAAATCCTGGCGGCTTCCTCCGTGTGGTTGATTTGGGAGAATACTGCACCCGTCTCCTTCTCGTCTCCGCAAAGCCAATGCCTTTTGTTGTAGACAACAAGAGCTCATCCGTGCGCTTCTTGTTCGTTGGGAACTGAAAAGTGTGATCTTTCTAGCTCTTTCCGGTGTTTTGGGTACGAGAGAGCAGGAAAGCTGGGATTTTGAGCACTAGCTTTGTTCTTAAATCTTCGAACTGCTTGTCTCATTGTCTCCCTAAAGCCAACGCCTTCTGCAGCAGTTAAAAAGTAATTATCCGCCGGATTCTTCTTCATTGTAACCATAGGGTGTGATCTTTGGAGCTGTTTCTGGAATTTTGCTTTCGAAAGTGTGAGAAAGATGGGTCATAATCTTCGAGATCTTCCTCTGCGCTAACTAGAAGGTTCGCCAAAGCAGGATTCTCTGCGATGCTCCTATTCTGGGGATTGGTGTTTGAATTTGTGTCTGTGAATTAAAGGAGGTTACTTTTTTTTTCTTTCTTTTTTCCTTTACTTTAGGAGGCATCTAGTTTTTGTATTTCTCCCTCTCTTCAATCTCATCTAGAGTTGGTTATTTGCTGCACTGTACCCGCATCATTTGGCTTTGTGGATGCGGTGGTGAAGCTTTGATTTCAATAGAAGTGCAAATGGCTGGGAGGAGGAGAAAGCTTCGGCTTAGTAAATTATACACCTTCGCAACGTGTGGCAAGACAAAGTTGGAAGAATATAATGCCCAGATCGGAGGCCCAGGCTTCTCTCGTCTTGTCTACGCCAATGATCCTGATAGCTTCGAGGCTAGCAGCGTAAACTATGCATCCAACTATGTTTCCACCACCAAGTATACCTTGGCTACCTTTTTACCCAAATCCTTGTTTGAGCAGTTTAGGAGGGTTGCCAACTTGTATTTTCTAGTTTCAGGGGGCCTCTCCTTCAGTCCCTTGACTCCTTACACTCGGGTCAGCGCGGTCCTCCCACTAGTTGTGGTCATCGGGGCAACTATGTTGAAGGAGGCAATCGAGGACTGGAGGCGATACCAGCAGGTAGGTTGCTTCGCTCTACTTTGTTCAGGGAAATAGCTGTTTGACTTCTATGTGATCTCAGATCTTCTGTTGCTTCTTACTGAATTTTGCAATATGATAACTAGCATCATCAACTAGCCATGAAATTTAGAGACTGCAGTTACAGAAATCTAGCATACTATATGAGAAATATTTATTGCCAGTTTGTTAAATCATGTTTCTCTAATAAACACAGTAATAACTTCACTCATCTTTGTTCAGGGAAATAACTAATTGACTTGTATGATAGTTCTAAATCTTATGCTAATCATTTATCGAATTTGCTGTTATGTTAACTAGTATATTGCAGACTACAGTTACAGAAATCTATATGTATTCCTGGTGATTCATATGCCTTCTTTCTCTATTAAATTCATTTTTAATAATTCCATTATCTAAAATAAGTTCTGCCAATGAATGAAAGATTTTTCATTTGTAATAGCTAGCGTGCAGAAGGTATTCATTTACTGTCTGTTGCAATCTACTCATGAGATGCCTAGTCTAACACTTTTTCCTGATGTTAAACCATTATGTCTTAAGTCTTGTTAGCACTTTTTTTGTTCAGGACATTGAGGTGAATAATAGGAAGGTTAAAGTACATCAAGGAGATGGAAATTTCGGTTACACTGAATGGAAGAATCTTAGAGTTGGTGATATTGTCAAGGTGGAGAAGGATGAGTTCTTCCCTGCAGATCTTATTTTGCTCTCATCCAGTTATGATGATGCCATATGCTATGTTGAAACTATGAACCTGGATGGAGAAACGAACCTGAAACTGAAACAATCGTTAGAGATTACTTCAGGTTTGCAAAATGATTCTGAATTCCATCGGTTTAAGGCAGTAATTAAATGCGAAGATCCGAATGCAAACCTCTATTCTTTTGTTGGAACTATGGAGTATGAAGACCAGCAATACTCTCTCACACCTCAGCAGCTTCTTCTTAGAGATTCAAAGTTGCGAAACACTGACTACATATATGGAGCTGTTGTTTTCACAGGTCAGGACACAAAGGTTATGCAGAATGCCACAAGCCCCCCATCCAAAAGAAGCAAGATTGAGAGAAAGCTGGACAAGATTATTTACCTTTTGTTTGTGTCCCTTGTACTTATCTCATTCATTGGTTCAATCTTCTTTGGTATTTCAACTAAGAAGGCGAACAGATGGTATCTTAGACCTGATGATTCTGATATTTACTTTGATCCTAATAGAGCAGCAATTGCAGCAGTCTTACACTTTATAACAGCCATGATGTTGTATGGTTACTTCATTCCTATTTCTTTATATGTTTCAATAGAGATAGTCAAGATCTTGCAAAGCATTTTTATTAACCAAGATATCAAGATGTACCATGAGGAATCAGACAAGCCTGCGCACGCTCGCACATCAAACTTGAACGAGGAGCTTGGTCAGGTAGACACAATTCTGTCAGATAAGACAGGAACACTTACTATGAACTCAATGGAGTTCATTAAGTGCTCCATAGCTGGAACTGCTTATGGGCACGGGATGACTGAAGTCGAGAGGGCAATGGCTACAAGAAAAGGGGCTCGGTTAGTTAATGCATCTGATACTGAACCACATTATGAAGGAAATAACCTTTCAAAACCTGCAGTTAAGGGTTTTAGTTTCAATGATGAACGTATCATGAATGGCAATTGGATTAAGGAGCCTCACTCAGACATCATTCAGAAATTTTTTCAATTGTTGGCCATCTGCCACACTGTCATACCTGAAGTAGATGAGGGAACAGGAAAAATATCATATGAAGCTGAGTCACCTGATGAGGCTGCCTTTGTTATTGCTGCAAGAGAATTAGGGTTTGAGTTTTACCATCGGACACAGACAAGCATCTCTGTGCATGAACTAGATCCATTGACAAACAAAAGAACTGATAGGTAAGAATATAATATAGGAAAACATGTTCTATGTGATACTTCAATATTCTGATAAAGTTAAACTTATACTGTATATTTTTTTGGCAGATCATATACACTACTAAACATATTAGAGTTCAGTAGCTCCAGGAAACGGATGTCGGTTATAGTCCGAGATCAAGAAGGCAAGTTGCTACTATTTAGTAAAGGCGCTGACAGGTCTGCACCTGACTAAATTTGTATCGTTTCTTTTTCTCTTGCAAAATGTAGTAGCTTATTGTTTATATGTTCAGCGTAATGCTTGAGAGGCTTGCTAAAGAAGGGAGAGAATTTGAAGAAAAGACCAAGGATCACATGAATGAGTATGCTGATGCTGGTTTAAGGACCTTGGTTCTTGCATATCGTGAGCTTGATGAAAAGGAGTATACTGATTTCAACCAAAAATTCACAGCAGCCAAGAATTCAGTTAGTGCAGATAGAGAAGAAAAGATTGAGGAAGCTGCAGATATGATTGAAAGGAACTTGATACTTCTTGGTGCCACAGCTGTTGAAGACAAACTGCAAAATGGAGTGAGTACTGTAAGGTTCTTGAATTATTACTATATTATGTTGTCATATCAGATTAATTTATATCTTCTGTAATTTAATTCGAGTACAGGTTCCTGAATGCATTGACAAACTAGCTCAAGCAGGAATCAAAATTTGGGTACTGACAGGTGACAAGATGGAGACAGCCATCAATATCGGGTATGCTTTTATTTGATTTGTGCAGTCTTTAGTTTGTGTTAGGCTTATCTTCTTATGCGTTATCTTACTTTTGTTATTTATTTCAGCTTTGCTTGTAGTCTTCTAAGACAAGGAATGAAACAGATAATAATCACTTTGGAAACACCAGAAATAGTTCGATTACAGAAAGATGGGGATAAAGAAGCCATTGCTAAGGTGCATCAATATTAATGGCTATCTTCTTATTATTTGATATCATTCCTCCACGATTCTAATTTTCTATTGCTTATTGACTAGATCTTTTTATACACCAGACTTTTCTGACTGAAATGGATAGTTTGGATGTATTAGAGGAGTATCTTTATTCCTGAACTTGTTTGGACATATTAATCCTTGGAGTTGTGGAATTGAAAATTGTCCCTCTATTAGTGAGAGAAGGAACACTTAAGATTTACATATCAGTAAAATGATGTGAGCTTTGATTTTGAACTTGAATTTGATTAGATTTAATATGATTGGAGTACGCTGCTCAACTGGGCCTCACATGGTTGACTTTACTTGGCCTTGAATTTGAGTTTGGTTGTTTGACTATTTAATGGACACTCTATATTCCCAAGCTTGAACTTGGACTCTAACTTGACTTTGGCTACGTTTGGCACGCAGCTTTCCCGTCCGCTTTTACTGTACAGCACTTTCCGCTATGCTATAGTATCTGAATTCGGCTGCCAATTACAACATGAGAATTCCAGCTTTTCCATTACTGTAGCAGCTTTCGCCGAAAATTGCTACACTAAAAGCAGGGAAAGCTTTGCCAAATGTAGCCTTTGATTGTTAGACGGCTTGACTATACCTTGCATGCATTGACTTGAATTTGTGGATTTGAACTTGGTTCAAGACAGCTTAAGTGCATCTTGTAGAGTGCCAGATTGACCAAGTCTATGACTTTTGGCCAAATTGACCAAGTGAAAATTAATTGACCAGGGTGGGTCAAACTTTGATGATGGCAGAGTTACCTCTATGATATGTTCACAATTTTTCTTGTCCATTTCAGGCATCAAAGGACAGTGTCATTCGTCAGATAAATGAAGGAAAGAAACTTATGACTCCACCAAGAACTGATTCATTTGCTTTAATCATTGACGGGAAGTCACTTGGATATGCATTGGAAGATGATGTTAAGAGCAAGTTCTTACGGCTGGCAATGGATTGTGCATCAGTCATTTGCTGTCGATCTTCTCCCAAGCAAAAAGCCCTTGTGAGTTTGGCTTGTTGTATTAGATGTTATGATATGGAGCAGATGAATACCATGATACATTGTTGTTCTGTTGCTTGACTTTCTTTAGTATCCTTTGTGCTCTATATTTGTTTCAGTATACTTTATTCTCTACTTTCATTCATGCATACACAATCAGAAGTTATTATATGTGTCACATGGTAGTTATAGTATTGTTGAGTTTGTCTTTGTCTTGTTTCACTTGTGAAATTAAACTGCCCCGTGAACTTTCCTTATCCTTGTCTAATCTTATGAATGAAACCACATTACTCTTCAGGTAACACGCCTTGTTAAAGCTGGTACCCGTAATGTGACATTGGCGATAGGTGATGGGGCGAACGATGTTGGCATGCTTCAAGAAGCAGATATTGGGGTCGGTATTAGTGGTGTTGAAGGAATGCAGGTTAGGAATACAACCTTTCCTCTCTATTTGAAAAATAAAATTAGAAGTGAGGGCATGATCGATGCCAGAGTGTTCCTAGTTGAACACTGAATTAGAGTGTTGCAGACTTTGTTTAAGTTTTAAACACTATGGTTTTGTAGGCTGTCATGTCCAGTGATGTTGCAATTGCTCAGTTTCGCTTTCTAGAACGTTTGCTGCTAGTGCATGGACACTGGTGTTATCGGAGGATTTCGTCAATGGTTTATTCTCTACCCTGCAACGTTTAAGCATACTTCCTTTTGCATTCTGGCAATTGACATGCTCATTTGTTTTGCAGATATGTTATTTCTTCTATAAGAACATAACGTTTGGTGTCACACTCTTTTTGTATGAGGCGTATGCATCATTCTCTGGGCAAACTGCATATAACGATTGGTTCTTGTCGTTATATAATATTGTTTTCACCTCTTTGCCCGTGATTGCTCTAGGAGTCTTTGATCAAGATGTTTCTGCTCGATTTTGTTTAAAGGTGCGTCGACTTTAGACAGTAATTTCACAACTATTTCTCTCTTGTGTCGTGCGTTGAGGTGAGTTTTACGGCCGGTTTCTTTCGAGGGATAGAAAGAAAAGAAAAAAAATGATAGGAACAGAAAAATAAAAGGAAAGGAAAACAGTTTTCTTTTTTAGATCTTATGTTTTTTTTTTAAGGAAAGAAAATTGGAAGAATTATTATTATTTAAAAAAACTAAAACAAATTAAGAAATGAAGACAAAACATTTGTTCCCTTGAGTTTTCTGCCCAAATCGGGCGAAAGACAAAATGAGGGAAAATCCAAGTTTTGATCCCTCCATTTTTCTTTCCCCTTCACTTTTCCTTCGAAAGAAACGAATGAAATAAAAGAAATTTCCTTTCTTTCCCTCCATGTTTCCCTCCAAAGAAACAGACCTTTAAAGATACAATTGGGGGATCTTGCTATGGATGGTTAGGTTCGTTTGAGAAATAAAATAACTATCTGTTACATACTTACATGGTTGAGGCACTTCTAGAAAGGAACAAATAACCATCAAATCAAAGTTTATGACTAAGGCCAAAACAAAATAATTATTCATGATAAACAACATAGGTAAAATTATCTATTCAATTCCTGAAGTTTTCAGAAAATGTTTTAGTTGTGGTGATGTCTTCATGGACAAAATATTAATTGATTTTTTGGGACTTTGACCCCTTTGTTTCATCCTTCATCTGGACTCAAGTTTCCTAATATTTGATTATATTTAGCAATCACTACTGTTTTCTCTTTGGTGTTCACCAACAATTCCTTTTTGGATTTTTTTTTTCTTTCATTGCTTTTGAGCTTTCTCAATCATTAAAGTCTAACTAACTGTTACTGCTTAAAGAATCATATCATATCTCTTAAAATGTCATATTTGTGCTTAATATTTTAAAAACTAGTCCGCCATTACATACTAGTTCACGATGGTACATAAAATTGAAAGATTCCTTTCTAATATTAGAGAGGGTAAATTCTAAAATTCTTCTATGTTTTGTCACAGTTCCCTATGCTTTACCAAGAAGGTGTACAAAATGTGCTCTTCAGCTGGCTTCGAATTCTTGGTTGGATGTTAAATGGCATTTGCAATGCCATCATCATATTTTTCTTCTGCACAAGAGCATTGCAGCATCAAGCCTTTCGAAAAGGCGGTGAGGTTGTCGGCTTTGCAATTCTTGGTGCCATAATGTACACATGTGTTGTATGGGTTGTCAACTGCCAAATGGCTCTGTACATTACCTACTTCACCATTATACAACACATACTGATATGGGGTAGCATCGCTGTGTGGTATCTCTTTCTCTTGGCTTATGGAGCTATCACGCCAATCATATCGACTACTGCTTTCATGGTATTCATCGAGGAACTGGCACCAGCTCCGTCTTACTGGATTGTGACACTTTTGGTCGTCGTTGCTGCCCTCATTCCCTACTTCATTTATTCTGCAATTCAATTGAGATTCTTCCCAATGTACCACAACATGATTCAATGGATAAGATACGAAGGGCGGGCAGATGATCCTGAGTACTGCCACACGATACGCCAGAGATCAGTGAGGCCGACCACCGTTGGGGTGTCTGCTCGACTAGACGTGAAGGTTAGTCAGTTAACAAGGAAAGTCCACCATGCTGTTCACTCACCGTAACAGCTTCTGTTCATACTCATTGTACAGCTATCTGTTGCTTCTCGGCAAAACTCATGTGGAACTGGATCGACTGCACCTGTTGGCGAACAAAATGTAGGCATCAGGTGACAATAATTTGCTACATTGGATTCCAAGAAGATCGATACTGTTGTATAATTAGTTCCTTCAGAGTTGTAGGAAAGTAAATCCATTTCAATTGTAAATTTTGATTCATAGCTCTCCTTTTTGGGTCTCATTAATTTGTAAATTTTGATTCATAGTTCTTCATCTCAACTTTTTTTTAAAAAATGTAATTCTCCCATATCATCTCATACCCTTTGAGACAATAAACAAGCTAGCACGAGCATTAAGTTTTTGCTATTTCATCTGGGTCAGAATTCTTGCCTTGAATGGTTTATTTGTCGAAATTGACTCCCGAGTTCAATAGATAATATGCTAATGTTACAATCTTCAGGCATTGTTGTTCTTACACTGTCATAATCAGTTCATCAATAAAACGAATAATATACAAATGTTAGAAATGAATCTAATTGCATGTGTACCACAAGTTTGACAGACAACAACAAAGTGCATAACATCAAGTCATCAATAAAATGAATAAACCAAAGCCTGTTGGAAATAGAATAGTTGTCCCTGACTCAAGTTCGAAAGACAAATATCAATTAATCATCAGCTTCTGTTCGAATTACATCACCAGCTCTAGGGATTCTTTGCCTTGATTCTAAGTTTTCTTGTTATTTGAGCTGTCCTTGGATGGATAGGCTTCAAGCTGTTGTCGCATTGCTCTAACTCTATCCAGTTTATGACCCTCAGTATCAGGGACTGTGGGCAGTAGCAAGCTGACTTCATTCCTTTGGTTTTCTTCAGTCCCGATTCAAGTGCTGCCTCCACGAACTCCATGAACCATCTCCCTGCCTCGCTTCTTATCTGCTTCGCCAATTTTATCGATTTGCCCATGGAAATGGTAGAAGCTGGTCCTTTGTTCTCATCAGTTGTTTCAGGGCCTTTAATATTTCCATTTTTTAATGGAGTAACTTTATGCTTCATTAATTCAGATCTTGGATGCTTGCCGAGGCTTACTTTGTTCTCATTTGCCTCGGGTATTACTGAAACAGATTTAGATACTGTTCTGCTCTTGCTTGAGTTGGCACTCGATTTTCCATTTTGGTTGATCGAGTTGTGATCTCTCTCTTGCAGGATGGATGTATCATCATCGGTCTCTGCAATTGAAGTAGCTGCTTGAATTGCCTCTATATCTTTCACTGCCTGCACAACTTCTTGATGATAGCTAAGAAACTGATCGAAGCAGGCTGCTGGTGATTCTGGTTTTCCTCTGCTGCTCAATTCTGAAAACATCCTGCAAAAATTCGTATAAAACCTCAATTACAATTGCAAGCCCACATACTTGAAAACCTTCGTCAAGTGATTTGAGTCTTACTTGAGAACCCGAACAATGGATTCGGTGGCAGAAGCATCTCGAAGGGCTTGCAGTGCCACCTTCTGAGCAGCTTCTCTATGGTACAAAGCTTCCTGCAGATCAAAAGAGTATTCAAAACAATTAAACATTTTGTACACTAGACATGGAATACTCTATTGATCAAAGCAAACAGAAGCATAAAAATTGCAACCTTTCCGAGGGTATTTAGCTTTCCAGGCAAGGAAATGTTTTCATCACTACCGGAGCCGTGCTTTGCAGCGGCATTTTCTCCATATCGATACTGAGAAGATTCAACTGTAATCGAGCTGCTTTGTTCATCAGAGTCGACCTCATCCTCCTGTGTTCTTGCTGCATTCCTCAATTTGGGTCTAGGAGTGCCTGTTGCAAGCTTCTCCTGTAAAAGGAAGGAGAAGAAAACATATGATTTTTTGCCAAGAAAAAAAAAATCATTGAGGAAACATATGATTCAATAAAAAAGAACATATGATTCAATAAAAAAGAAATCCTTTTTTCCTTTGTTAGCCAAGCTACCTACAGCGAGGAAGCTGCTCTTTGGGATCTTGGGATCTCGCTCGGTGATGCTTTTACACCTAGATAACTTGGTGATGCTGCAGCTTTTCCTCATTGAGGCTGCTGAGCCCTCTTCCTTCGCCTCCGCAGTTCTGCGCAGAAGAGCTCCGCTGACTGATGCTCTCGTAAGAATTCCTTCTTTGTTCGGTGTTTTCTCGCCGAAATCCAAAGTCACGGGCTTTACGCCGACATGGTTGTTCTGCTCCCAGGAACCTCTCCGTCGCACGGAGGAAGGGGCGGACTTGTCGTTGCTGCTGCTTGGTTTGACGCGACCAATGGGTTCGGGCGTGCCGACGAGGGGGTGGCGGCCTGGAATTGGCCGGGCGCCGACGAGGACCGGAACGGGGGAGGCCGGGTCGAACCGATCGACATGGATGAACTGACCGAGCTGGAGCCGGTTGCTGAGGACGAGCTCCTCCTGGCCCATGGGCAGCGTGGTGTACACGGAGTGCGAAGAGTCGGATACCTTGATGTAGAAGCCACGCGTGGGCCACAGATCCTTCTCGTCCAGGTCGGCGGGGACGATGTCGGTCACCTGCAAGAGCGCGCCGCCGCCCCGCCTTTGCTCCATCTTCAGCTTCTGCTCGCCTCCCGTGCTCCCCATGCTGGCGAGGAGTTTCCGCACGACTCCCGGCGCCAGCGCCGCCATGGTCGGTCCCTACAAATCTTGAACATTATTGCAGAACAAAAATAGTGGATTCTACAACTGAGGTTTCGCATAATCGGTTCTTGAAGATCGATACCGATTTTCCTATTGCCGATTATGAATTCAAGAACTAGGTGCCTCTGCAAACGAAATCTAACGCTTGAATCGTGCATGTTAAATCACTTTTGAATAGAAGCTGCAGGGGAAAACTTTTACCTCGAATCAACGGCTGCTAAAATTCGAGGGAGGAATCAAAGTGGTGTATCTTCGAATTACTACTTCTTGATGCGCAGGGAGGAGAGGAGGGAGGAGAAGGTCGCAGTGTGAGGCGTATGATCGTGTCAAATGTTAATTTCTCGGCGCCTGGCTTGGCTTTTGGAGCCAACGGTAACCACGTTATCCTCTCAGAACCCAAATAATCACTCTCTGACCAAATGGTGTTTTCCGTGTGGGTCTCTGGATTTATCGAATCAGAGTAGCGGTATAGTGACGAGTACTTGAGCAACCACTACGAAAAATGGCTGTGGAGCGTTGTGGTGCTAGAATTTGGAACGTTGGACAACGGTCGAATTCAATCCGGCCCCAAGGGGCTAAGCAGTAAATTAAGCAGCTAGAGTTTCTGAATGGGCCGGGCCGTCCTTAGGTTTGTGAGCATAAGCTGTCACCTCGTGCCAAATAACTTGACCAGTTGACCTTTTTTTTTTTTACTTTTGAACAAAATATTTAATTTAAATAAAACGTATGTTTATTATATAATTAATATAACACACTTCTGAAAAAGAGGAATTGTATTTCAGTAACTCTGGCTTAATTTGTTCTCATTCGACAGAAAGAACTTTTAGAACGCCATTATTTATAGTGAGAAGTAGCTTTTAAAACAATTGCAACCTAATTGTTCTATAAACTGGTAAATTTCATGTGGATCAAATTCACCACACGGAACCGCGTGTTCTATAATCTTTATAAATGCAAATGATGGGCATGTTGTATTTAATGATAAAAAAAATATATAAATTGTTAATAGGTCTTGAGTTCGAACATCTTCGATATGCTTAAAGAACTTGCAGAGCACCCGAAATATGGCTTTTGGGAGTTGTATCTTTTTGCTTAAAATACGTATCAAATACCTATTTCCAAGCTGATGCTGTCGAGCTCAAAGTTTTAAAATGCATTTCATTCTTCTTATCAGTATTTAAAATAAAATAAATTTAATTTCAATAAGCAAAGAAATCCATCAAAAAAAATTTGAAAAGATTTCTTTGTAGCACTACTTTTAATCAAACCAAATTCATATCAAGTATTGGATAAATATGTTTGCCTTGTAAAATTAAAATATTAATACATTTAAGAACGATATAGTTTTAAAATATAACTAACACTTAATCCTAAGCATAAATGTTATACCTTATAAAATATTTCATAGTTAATGTCCTTGCAACCTAGATACCTCAACCAATACCCAGTTGGCATTGCAGTGTCATTAAGAACCATAATTCTAGACTTCTGATTACGAATGTTATGTGAGATGGCAACATGCCTGATCTCTGATCTCATATTTCTGGTTGTATTTAAGAGGGCAGACAGATAGTACGAGGGAATGGAAAGGAGGGAACATGCACGTGCCACTCTCCCTTACATCTCTCTTGTCGAGCCTGTGCCAGAACATCTCGACCCTTGCCGCTGAGCCATCAAGCTCTCATAGCCGTCTGCAAGTCGTCGAGCTCTCATCGCCGTCTGCCTTAGCCTCTAGTGTCCGCATCGAGCGTCTACAAGCCATCGAGCTCTCGTCACCATCCACGTCCGCGTTCACCTCAAACATCCACGTCGAGCCATCAACGTCCACTTTCGCCTCAAGCATCTACGAGCCGTTGAGCTCTCATCGCCGTCCACATCTGCCTTCACCTCAAATGTCCACATCGAGCTATCGCTGTCTGCCTTCGCCTCAAGCATCTGTGTCGAATGTCCATCTAACTTTTTGTCCGATTTAGACAAATTGCATTTAAGCAAAAAGAAAAATATTATTTGGCCTATTTCATCTACCCTACTTTCCATTCGTCCTACTAAATAACAAAAAATAGTCTTCTCTTTTATTGTCCTATCTTTTTTTTTTCTTTTTTTAATTAAACACAGCCTAAGTGAATTGAGGGACCACTTCACGCCCATGAATAAACAAGCATCAAGCCGTATGTCGTGACATTCTTTATGAACATAGTGGATTTTATTATTCTTTAAGAACAAATTTCCCCTATAAAGTAAAAGCAGATAAATATGAAGCTCCCTTAGTTGAGAAAGCTACCCTCACTAAAAAGAATAGTTGTACAAGGGTGACAACCTCGTCGAGCAATACCCCTGCATGCACCATATACACAAGAAATATATATGCACCCTTCCATTTGTAACAAAATAATTTACTTGAAAAATAGACCCTTTTTCCGCCCTTTCCTCTTCTCACTAGCCTGCAATTAATACAAGGAGAAATAACATTTAGAAAAACCACCGTACCTCACATCAGGCTAAAATAAAGATTACCACTTTCCAAACAAAACCAAGGTGCATGGACGCCATCGCATATAAATTTTGAAGACGTGCAAAAATAAAAACAGATTATGATATTTTAGACCGAAAGTTTGACAGCACAAGTTTGGAGCAATTCGGGAAACATCTTAGAGCCATATTCATGACAGAAATTATGCTTCATCTGCCATTAGATTCTCAAGTACTGATGAGGACTGTTTTTGCACAATAAAGGTCATTAAAGCACATCAAACACTTGGCTGGCTGGCTAATCAATATAAAGACAGATGCAGATGCTGACGCTAAATACTCTCGGCTTTTATATATCAGATGTTTGCTTGGGGTTGAATACTGTGTCGTAAACGTTAAGGTTATGACACAGCATCTTTCATAACAAAGGAGAGCCTACCTAAACACACGTAGAGTTTAATTGACTCGTTCTTTTGCTATCGGTCGATGCCTAGAAAGAACAATCCATTCAAAGCCCAAGTCTGATTGTCTTATAATAGGAACCAACATGAGATGAAGATTTTAACATGTAAAAATTTCAAGTACCAACAGCCACATTTATCCTCGCAAGATGAGAAAAATAATCATAACGAAAGAAAGAAAAAGGATGTGTGTCAAATGGATATGCTGAATGGATAAATAGAAGCCTATCGTTGGGAGATCAGGAGATGGCAAAGTTGATGTATAAATTCTTTTTGGCATAAAAAGTATGTACCTTCATTTTGAAGCATCTCATTGTAAGAACAATGGTATCTCTCAACCTGAAAAGAACAAACATGAAACAACTCAATAGGGAGTCGAAAGTAGTAGAAAAACAATACTTGCATTATAGATGATAACTTGTCTTGTATCACTAAGTGCCATTATTACTAATTTATGCCTATACAACATCTGAAGCCGCTTGTCACTGAAATGTGGGCTTGTGTATTATATAGTAAATCATGAAATGGAATATATATGTGAAACTCACGTGCTCTCTTCTGTCTTTAACAGAAATTCTCCACTAGCATACTGAATCAAAAACTCTGTGGGATGTCCATATGGAATCAAAATCTGCAAAAGTATGTAACAGAATTCTACTTCAACAAAGCCTCGGGTATTTTGAACATACATACAGTGAATTGACGAAATATAAAAAGAGCTATATTGGAAAGTAATTACAAACTTAACTAGTTCTAATGCTAAAGAAAAGTTACAAACTACACAGTCATTGCCCACATGCGTCTGATCCAAATGCATGATCAGATATCTTAAACTACAAGGGCTTTAACCATATGCATTCTTCGAGTTTGTAAAAAAAATAAACATAAATATATAAACGGCGTGTTTATCCAATTGTAATAAGTTTGTCAAATTTCATCAAGACACTGGTATATATTTATATATAACATTCAACAGCAAACTTTTAGCAAGTGGATATATTAAAAACATATAATTTTTGCATAATTTTTTACTAGGAACCTGAAAAGTGGATAATCCGTTGACGCGTGAAGATATATTAAGCAATTTACACTAAAAATGTTAGTTTTGTTTAACTCTACTCCCGACCTCTGGAAGGCATCCCGACGACTACTTCCAACATAAACCTAATAGACATCTTTACTTACAGTGTATCTTCAATTTACATTTGAACAAGTTCATCGACATGACATACTCCTCTAAGTATCAAAGTATCATCCTTGTTTACCTTCTGTGACTAACCACTGAATGTATGACATAAGGTGTTGTGGGTTTATGATTGAGCAGTACATTAGATGCATGTACCATAGCTTTGACAGATGTAACTTGCCTATGTGGTCTTCTCCTGAGTGATTATCTAATCTCCCCATTTACTAAGTACGAATTCTCTCTCATACTTAACATGATCTCCTACAGAAAGTTCCTAGGTACTCCAAAGGACGTTAGGGAATGAGCATCAATAATCTAACCAAAAAATTTAAAGTTTGTTAAGTCAATTAATAATTCAAGACCATACCTTTTGGTATGTGACAAGATTGGATTATTATAACAAGAGCACTCATGCATCTTGCCTCAATGGTATTCCTACACAATCCAATGGACTCTCTTCCATCTACATTTTAGTGTTAGCATCGCGAGCCAAAAGACTACCCAAAAAAACTAAAACTTTGCCATAGTTAATGCTGTAGCAACACAAATATGATAGGAACTGATATGGTCTACATTTTCATGCATCCATGTAATTAAATCCAAGCCTCTTCATCTCAATGTGTAGAATCAATTAAAATTTGAATTAACCATTTTAATTTAATTATGAAAAAAGAAAAGGCCTACTATGACCGGGTGATCACCATCTTACAACTTAAAAGGTGTACGAATCAGTAGTTCCTTGCCACATTAGCAATGACAATATAATCTCAATACAATGTCACAAGCAATGTCTAACAACTTATCACTAGTACCTAAATCACAAGAATGTCAAAATTGACAAAATGCTGCATGATCATGTTTTTATATGATTTAATCTTTTTTGTTCTTGTTATCTAGACTAAACACCAAGTTATAGAGCATAACATAGTAGAGTACAATTATTGTATTTCTTCATTCCAAAGTATACAAATCCAATGAGTACAATTAATAACTCGTATCAATTTATTTGAGCACGATTATGCCTCACTTGATCAAGAGGCCTAAGATAACAACACTTATATTTTATATGAGGTATAAATCCAATCATGATCACTCATTTTCCTCACCATGATTTATAACATGCCCAATTCTAGCCTTTATGGTCAACCAATTACCCAATTGTATCAAAATATTCGGCTAATCATACATATCTCTATAGTAACCTCAAGTACAAGGATTACATGCACTACTAGAGAATGCTTATGACACATCTAACAATTTATATAACTTTTTCATGGGAGGTATATCCAGTAATATTCTAAAACTAATCTATCATGCAACTAATTTGTCTTGGTTTATATTCAGCGGTCCCACCAATCTGTATATATATACTTATATATAATATATTCAAATAGTATTCACTAATATGTATGTCATATTGATCAATAGTGGGCTAGTCCGTCGGTATAAATCGATATTTAAAATCTTGCTATCTAATACATTATTTTCTAACATAGAGATATACTCTTGATTTGATATCTTATCATGTAAACTCATTATCATTAGTCACTATTACTAGTCTCAATATACTATTATTATCTCAATCCACAACAATACTTGAAGGGATATTCATATTATTTTATGGATATTATTATAGTTACTTATATTACACATATCAAGTACACATAATAACAATAATGCTTTTTATAAAAATATAAACGCAAGCATGATAAACTATATAATAAATAAAACTATCATTCAGTGATTGGTCTTTAGGCATACACTAACAAAGAATTCCTCTCCAAAAAAGGCATAGACTGGAATGAAGGTTCAAGTCCTTTTTTATATAGTTGGGAGAGGATATTGATAGTTTTCAGCGCTGGTTATCCAGTTGCACAAACAACCCATAGGCTTGTACATTGTAGCCGTGGTAAGATCTTGGTTTGTTCAATTTTTTGAAGGACCCTGAGCACACATATTAACTATAACTAGAAATGAGGTGGTGAAAATATGATCATTCCAAAAGCTTCCAAATAAATTTATAGAAGCAAGTAGTCATATGATGTAATTCTCTCCTGAGATTGCATGTCCACTTAACCAATCTAGTCAAATCAAGTCTACATCATCGTTAAGTGATTGAATCAACTTACAATGTTGGATCATAAGTCAAGTTAGCCAAACTTGAATACTCGCATGTCAAGTTGGCCTACTCTAAACCAATCTAGGTCAAAGAGTATAGTCAGCCACCATACATCCAACTTTAGCCAAGACCAACACTACTTGCCCACTTTACACAAACTATTCTTTTCTCTTACTACAGCCTTGTTGACACCTTAATTCTCACTTTCCCAGCCTAAATCACACTACACCCCGCAAACTTTAAATATCTTCTTTGTTGGAGAACCAAGCCTAGTTTAGGTTGCACTTACTCTAATTAACTTTACCCTTGGTTGTTCTATTAGAAGAGTTCATTATCTATGTACACGTCAACTTAGGGTGACTCTATGCTGGGGTAGCCCTACAAATCAATGGGTTCTAAGGGATATCTAGATTCTAGGGTTCACGAGCTTTAATTTGATAGAGTGGAGAGTATCAACCTTGGGTTAATCAGTCTAGGTAGGTTAGTTTTACCAATGGATGACCCTTAGGTTTTGCAACTTGACAAGGTCAATCGAGGTTGATTCACTTGATCTAAGGTTTATTCCAAGTTTCATGACATGATAGAATTCCAAGGGATTAAGCTTTTACTGAATTGTCCCACCTGCAGGAGTCCAATCCAGGAGAGATGGGCCTAACTTGATGATACAGTTGGACAAAAACTAATCCTGGGTTAAGTGCCCCAGGATAGGTAAACTGACCTTACTCGAAGAATATTATTTCCTATTCTATCAGCAAATTTTTGGATAGCATGCTTTACAGGGGACAACTTATCATGCTGTTTTAGCCACAATTCTGTTGAGAATAAATATGCTTTCCAGCAATTTTGCTCCTTATCACTATGCTAGTTTTTCTTGGCAGATTACAGCTGTCAACTTCGCTACAAATAAGTTTAACTATAACTAAACTGCAGTAAATTCATTACGTCTAGCCTTTGCAAATATATGCTCCTCTGAAACAGCAATAGTTGATTTCTTCCAAAGTATCTCTTGCAATAATTCAGTTTAATAGCATATATCAAAGGGAAAGTAAAAAAGTATACTAACAAAATTCTTGAAGATGCATAAATATTTCACCTAATAGAAGCAGAAGTTGGAAGCTTTCTTAATCAATTGGATATCAGCAAAAGGTTCTGTCTAAGCTCGAGTTTTCTACTTATATTTATGCGTATCAATGTCTTCATGTACTAAAGTTATCAATGTCATTAACGTTGAAAGCTAAGCTATTTGAAGTGTTGGACCTCATGACATACTCAGGCAAATTAATGGCCCTAAACACATCTAGGGCATACACACTTTTGAGATGGGCACTAAACATCCAACGTTGGAGTAGAAAGGATCCCCTCGGAACCATACTTCAATTATTTTTTCACTAGTAAAAATACCAGAAAAAACTAATCTAAATTCAAGGAGTTATTTCTTGTTATATAAACTATTTTAAGATTAGACCATAGGTAAAGAAAATGAGGAATCAAGAAGAAAAACAGTTCTATAAGGGCAAATTGAAGATCAAATGCACAAGATAGATAGCCATACAGTAGTATTTTGCTGAAACTTCTCTGTGACCACAACACGTGGTCCACTACATTTGATGCTGTAACCTTCTCGCTTTATTGCCAGAACGGCAGGTTCCCAAATATCGAGAAATCTAGTCTGGCAATTAGTCAAGATTTGAATTGCTTAATGCTTTGAAACGTTGCTAGTATAGTTACTTGTTACAGACAGACAGATACAAGAAAAATTAAAAACATACCAATAATGAAACTTCATATGATGCATGTCCGACAGAAAGGGTGCTTTTAATTAGCTCTTGCATATCAGGGTCTGTCATCAAAGTATAAAGCATAAATCTATCCATAGCATGGTCATAAAGACAGAACACAGTTGAGGAACCAATACGTGATTCGGAGGTTACGGTAAACCAAGGTTTTGAAAACTAGGTATACCAATATAGGCGGTAAATACAGGTATGAGATAGGATCATGTATGTACACATTGAGATTCTAAACTTTGTAGTAAACTAAGTGTTAGAAAAGTTCTAACAATAATGACAATCTAAGACCAGAACAAGAATGAATTCTCTAAAAGTAGCACGCAAGCCTCCAGACAGGGCAATGAAGATTAGAGAAAAGAATCAACTGAACTTCTATATGGTGAGGTCATGCCTAATGTAAAATTTTAATAAACTACAAAGAATTAGATCCAAGCCATATACTTAAGGAAACCATGCATAAATTATTATGATCTGTTTGCATCTAGAAATTGGCAGATTAAAACTCCTCATGATATATGACTTACAATCTCAAAAAAGTCTCAACTTGGAAACAGAAAATAAATGTTTCACCATGCAAAACTTGTGTAGGCAAATGAATCCTATTTAACATATATTATATCTTGTAATGGAAAATTTAGACAAAGCTGTAAGAAAGTCTTAAGCTTCTATTATCTTAAAGAAAATCCATCTCCAAGTCGATAGAAAATTTGGCTCACCACAAGTTATCTTTCTTTGCTCATTGGCAAAAACCTTTACTAGTTCACCCTGCATTGTGAAAATAAAAGGCATTGTTATGTATTAATAGTACAAATTACTAGTGTAGAAGAAAAAATATATATAACAAAACAACTCACAGCTCAAAAATAAAACAAGATTTATGAGGACCTTACTAGAATCATTGTCATGAGAACTTCTTTGTAATGCTAAAGTGTATAATGCCAAAAAGTTCATGTCTCAACTTACGTTGCTAGAAATCAGTGATTAGGTATGCTATGGATCAAATCAACCAATTGATCAAATGCTTGAACACTCTGGGAAGACTACCAGAAAGAAAAAGAAGCAAAATATGCACACATTAAAGTGATATCTAGCCAGTCATACGATAAATCATGCATCCCCACAAACATAATGGAAACTTTTTTATGTATATCTTTGCAAAGATTGTTTTTTATATTTGTCCATCTACTAAGTGTAGTGCTGCACATCATAGATAACATAACAAGGTAAATATTTCACTGGTTCTAGTTTATAATGTGTATTATATTATCTTGTAAATTTTAAAATTTTGCAGATACATATAATTAGTTATTGTTTATAACTTTTCATTTATACTATAAAGTTGTCCCAAATTGAAATAACGTTATGAGTTATTTAATTACCAATTATGACGTTGTGTTATTTACTAATTACCAATATTTATATATTGGTATTTGCGAATTATAATAATTAACCTGATTTATTTTATAGATATTATTGATTTGTGAGATATACTTTAGATAAGGCAAGTTACCTAAGAAGACTTCCTTTTTATATTTACCATAGGGCACCTTGTTTCGTTATTTACCACAAAGAGCACCATCCATGCTAGGTCCTCAGCAGTAAATAATGGAATTATGGAAACAAGGGGCTGCTTTGATAAATACCCCATAAGAAATACCTTCTTATGTAGTTTTAATATTATATTAGAAATAATACATCACATTTTAGTAATATGTAGTTATATCATGGATTAGGGGTAGGCAATATGTGGTAATATATTTTACGAAAGCTTATGTTAAGTTTTATTAAGTGTTGTTATAGTTAGATAATGATTAGTTACTCTTAGTTTGCCTCTCCTCCCCCACCCTGAAATCTTACTTAAATTACCCTTTAATAACTGATAATGGTTCAAAATAAATAATGAAACTAAGTCTTGGATTTGACACGGTGGATACGTACATATCCAGTAGGTCCTAGGGACCGATTTGATTGACGATGTCAGTGATAGAGTTTGTATTGGTTTGGCGAATTACTGAAATCAACATTAGACCAATATTTAAATCCTTGATATAAATATTTATATATTTTATAATAATGAATGATTAAACAATTCATAATTTACTAACCAAGAACAAATGTTTAATTGTATTCATGGACTCGTATCTTTAGAAGGATATATAATGCAATGATGAGCATTGTAGAGGCAACTATAGTATTTGTGTGCTCGAACTGTATACTATTTCCCAGTATAGTTATTGTTTTCCTACCCAATAATAGTCCCTCGAAGTGGGCTTCACATGTAATTGGTTTTGAGAGTAGACCCTTAGTAATAAAGTGGAGATTATTTGTCTCTCCAAACGGTGCATTTATGAAGGAAACAGACACAAAAACTAAATCACATATATGCTATAGTATGCACGTTTTTACCTATATATATGCATCTATATGTAAGGAAACTTAAGTCTACGATCATTCCATTTACTAAACCGATTCTTGGGAACAAAAATACTGTCACTCTCTATCATTCTTCCAGTATTATCCATAGAACTCAAATTACATTCAGATTTCAAACATTACTCAGAACGTTGATTACCAGAGTGAGCACAAGCAATCACACTAAGGAAGAAAAAAAGATCAACCAGTACAATCTACCGTCTAACAAAAGCAGGCTAAGGTTTGATGTATTATTGTGTGCAGTCCAGCTACATGAGTTCGTAACACGGATCAATAAAAAATTTACTAAAAGCAAAAAAAGAAAAACCTTTCGCTTCCTGTCATCCAAGGGTTGTACTTCAATTGCAAGGTAAGAGTCCACATCATCAGCAGTAACAAGATAATTGGGTTGTTTTGCTCCTAATACAAGAGAGGTTGTAATATTGTGTAAGATCCAATGACCTGGAACAAAGATAAACTCACACTCGAAGAAGTTGGGAAATACTTTACCATCAATATAGTGGACAGACCCATCTTCTAAATAGCGTACCCACTATAAAAATGAAAAAACATTGCTGATTGGTTCACAAGATTGACAGTTCAATCAAATGCTAAAATTTTTCATAACAAGATAAAAATTACATATGTACCTCAAAATTACAACTTGTTGTTCCATTGATTTGGTACCCACTTGCTTGAAGTTCCCTTCCAGGATAAGCTTCACCAGATATTTGAAGACCATCTATTGCTGGAAGGGGTTCATCATCTGCTGCATATTTGCAAATTATCAAGAAATTTCATGGGTCACCAATGCAGATCCTGAAATAAAGCATCAACCAGAATCTTGAAACTAAAAATTACTAAATATATAAATTAGTCCCATACCTTCAGAGAAGGATGAACTACGCTCCTCAAGAACTGTTGGAAGGTAAGTATAAGCATTTGGTTCATCCTGCCCAGAGGGCAAATAGGCAGAGGTTCCAGGAGCCCACTGCACTGAAGGTTCTTTTCCATGTTGTGGAACTGTCTCAGATTCATCACCTCTGACACTTTTAACAAGATGTTTAAAAGACAGATGTTGACTTTTAGAATCAACATTAAGTCGTGCAGAACGGGTTTCACTTTGATTTGTTTCCGAGGTATCATGGGCACTATGGTCTCTGAAATGATTCAAATGACACAAATAACAAGTATTAAGTTGTTCATTTAATACCATAACAGTACCTTCAAATAACACAAGCACTAAAAAAATTCTAATTTAAAGGAGATTTCTGGAAACAAACCAAAGAAATTTTACCAAACAGTCGAACATATATGATATTTAATAACAATATCTAAGGAATGACATCAAATTGTCGAGCCTAACCTTCTAATGGAGAGAGTGTTTGTTTCCAAAGCGTCCTGGTCCAGATTTTTTGTAGGAACACTACCTGTATTAGGTTGCTGGTTTTGGTTCCCAACTGCTTTCCACTCATGTCTTGTATGAGAATTGGGCACCAACTGAGCGTTTGAATATGGTTGAGGCACAATTTCCAAGCTATTCTTGTTCTGATAAAAAAGAACAAGTTAGAATACATCATGGACATAAAAACGAAAGTAAACCAAAAGGAAATTCATGCATAACATACAGGTAGAGCGACTTGTGTGCCTGTTGGATGGTAAGGTGACTGACTAGGGAAGCCTGCATTATTTGATGATTCTGCATACCATGGAGCCATTAGGTACTGAGATTCTTTCATTCTTTCCTGAGGATAACAAATTTAAGGCAACTTCAGACGCATCCAACAAAATTTCAACCAAAAGTGAGGTGTTCATTATATGCTCGATGCAATCGTGTATAAAAGCATTATTGAATGTCTCAGTAAGATCAAGAAGTATGAAGTGTAATCTACAAGGAATGTGCAGTTCACGTTAACAAAAGACGATACCTCAGCAATGAAGAGTTTTTCCTGCATGTGTCTAAACAAAACCTACAAAAATAAAGTGATACAAAACATAAGAATTTCAGGATATGAAATTGTCATGATATTATCTGATAAACCCATTTAGAATTCACATGGAAGTATGGACATTTATTTCAAAATTTTTATGGGCGTCAGATAAACTTAACAATATTAATGATGAGGATTATGAGGTTATTGCTTCAGTGTACTAGCAAGGTTATTTGCAAAAGTCCGGATATGCTAACCTTAAGATTGCCAACAATTGACTGAGCATCAACTGCTGATGGCTGGAGACCATGTTCTGATAGAAGCGGCACCAAAGAAGAGACAAAAGTTGACCTCTCTGCTTGTGCTGCCTATATAGTGAACACAAAAGAACAGAATGCCTCACCACTGGCATCAAATTCAAAAATTACTTCAGAGAGAACTAATTGCTAGTTGATACTTTAACAGAAACCAAAACACACAAACACCAACAGCAAACAACCTAATCAATAATTGGTTGATCAGCCAAGAAATCATCTTTGTCAATCAATCCGAATCAACTTTAATTCAGGCCAATCAGCCAGGTAGACAAAGAAGAATTCCAAACTAATTGAACCACATAGATCGATACATCTTTGTCTCAACCAATGCAATGATACTCCTAAATTTTACATGATAAGAAATTGCATCAGATGGAGATAAAAAATAGCCCAATAGATATAGGCTACATCCATAATTGTGTGTAACAACTAAATGCATGTAGCTTAGGAGTACATTCAATTAGCATGTAGAGATATGTTATTTTCAATCAAATGTAAGCATGTAGAAGTAGGTCTGCGATTCTGCGTTAGTCTAGACTCTAGATTGCATCCTTTTTTCTTCATATTGCACGTGTTAACATTATGAGTCACCACATTAGACACATGGCAATCAG
This sequence comes from Costus lasius, assembly GCA_027563935.2. NCBI lineage: Eukaryota > Viridiplantae > Streptophyta > Magnoliopsida > Zingiberales > Costaceae > Costus > Costus lasius. The sequence goes on from CM050446.2 coordinate 123,134,540, forward strand.
CTTAGCTCAACCAAGAAAATTCAACTCAAGTCAGCTCAAACAAGAAATCAAGACTCAACTTGAGTTTTCAGATAATTCCAATATCAAGACAAGCGAGCTTCAAAAAAATTAGAGGCCCAAAGATTGACCACAAATCAAGGCAAATCGGATACTCCAAAGGGGGAAAGACAACCCAAGAATTTTAGTAAGTTTGCATCTACAACAAAGAGGAAAAAGAGCATGGCGAATAAGGAAAGCAAACTCAATCTAAGTCCTCTTTATATTCGGCACGATTCATAGACCACATGGCAAAGTCTAGATGACAAATCGACTACCAAATTAACCCCCCTCCCTCAAGAATTCGGCTTCTAAAACAAACTTCCCACAAAAATTATGTGGCTTTTAAAGCGTATAATTTTATCAAGAATGATGGGTCAAAGCATTTCAAACAGTGAACATAACCTTCTCTCTAGTCAATTCCTCTCCTCCCCCTCTTCTCTAGTCAACTCCTATTTCCTCTCTCCTCTCTTCTCAAAGTACATCTTCCCTTCCCCTCACCTTATTCTCCTCTCTTCTGAGTGACATAATCACAAGGCATTCATCTTTGTGTTTCTTCCAATTGACACATCTATGACTTCGTCTTCAAGGCAAGCGCAAGACACCTATAGGTCTTGATTGTATTTAGGTTTGCAAGGGAATTTGGAGAGGCCCTCTCGAGTGTTGTACTATATTCACCCCTCGAGCCTCAATAGCAAGATTTGGGATAATTAATGTTAAGAGTATGCTATATATTAGCTTAACGGGTTGGTCCATGTTAATGGGTTTAAATCCATTCTGCCCGATAACTGTTTTTAGGCTAGCATTATATATGTTTTGTAACCCTAGCTTAACAATTATCAATAGTTTTTCATCTTTCCACCTCTAACTTGGTATCAGAGCTTAATTATCGCCGCCTCCCTCCTTGTTCGCTCGTTCGCTCGGGCGCTCCTCCCCTCTCTTCCCTGCCAACAAAAAACACAAAGCAAGGCGCTCCTTAACTTCCGCCTTCCGCTCGATAACTTCCGCTTGCTTCCTCGGCTGATGCGGCTGGAGATGCTTGGAGCTTGACCTCCTATCTTATTGGTGCACGTGTGACTCCCCAATCCTGCGGCTTCCTTCCTCCAGGCGATTCTTTGGTCAGATCAGGCTCTCCTTGCAGGCGACGCGTCGGGCAGTCCAAGAGATTCTTCCAACGCCGATTCCCTTACATTGCTTGTCTTTGCGGCTTCTCTTCCAAGTGCGGGTGATTTTCCTCTTCCAATCTTATCACTATCTTCATCGCTTCATGCAGGATTATATCTTCTCACATGTCATCCATTTTTCGGTCAAGCCTTTCTTTTGCTCCAGCTGCTTCTTACTATTATTTTCTCATATGTCAACTATGATTAAATTTAAGCCTGCCTCTAGTGTTGCAACTACTGTTAAGTTTGATGGTAGTAATTATTTACTTTGGGCTAGATCTATGCGGTTTTATCTTGGTTCTCATAGAAAAGAATTGCATCTTACCAGCATGCCTCCAAACTCTTCCGATGCTTCTTATGTGTCATGGAAACGTTCAGACATGGCTGTTGCCACATCCCTTCTCGCTAGCATTGAGACAAGCATAGCATCTACTATTATGTGTCTGGATACAGCTAAAGAAATTTGGGATACTCTGACATCAATTCATGCTCCTCAAGAGACTATCGGTCAGATTCATCAACTGTATGAGAATCTTTTTAATCATAAACAAGCAGGAATGCCCATACCCGATCTTTATTGAATACTTAAGGGCAAATAGGACCAATTGCAAATGTTACAATCACCGACTGCTGATGTTTCGGTGACCATTCAACAACGACAGGAATTCTTTATTTCTCGCTTTCTCACGGCCCTAGATGACTCTTATGCGGCTGCTAAAGCCCAGTTTCTTGCTGATCCTTCTGTTTCCACGATTCAGGGTGTCTACTCCCGTCTTCTGCGCGTCTCTATGGCCACTCCTACCACCACTGTTAGTAGTGCTCTTATTGCTCCCCATGGTGGGAAACGTGGTGCTGGCAGTTCTAGTAGAGGCAAGGGGCGTGGCCGGGCCACTACTCCATGCGAACATTGTGGCCGTGTTAATCACTCGTCTGAACGGTATTGAAAAAAATTTGGCAAACCTACTTATGCCAAGTTGGCTACTGATCATGGTTTACATGTCTCTGGACAGGTTGATACTCCTGCTTCATCTTCTCAGGCTGATTCGATGATCACTGTATCCTTAGCAGAGTATGATCATCTTATCCGATTGGCAGCTCAGGCGGAGGCCTCCACCTCATCCTTGGTGGCTACTACTCCTGGTGTTTCTGGTATTGCCTCCCTTGTTGCATCTCCTAATACTTGGATCTTAGATTCCGAAGCCACTTCTCATGTTTCAGATAATCGTTCATTATTTGCTTCACTTCAAATTGGCACCAACCATAATCCGGTGTCCATTGCTGATGGCTCTCTTATCCCTGTCCATGGCATAGGGACAATCCAATTAAGCTTTAAACTTACCTTAGTTAATGTTCTTTATGTTCCACAGTTTCCTGTGAATCTTATTTCTGTGTATGCCCTATCTAAAAGCTTGAACTGTTCAATCACCTTTTTCTCCTCCTCTTGTATTTTTCAGGACCTCAGGACGAAGGCGAAGATTGGTGGGGGGCTTAAGGTTGGCGGTGTCCATGTACTTACTGATCCTGCTTCTGTTCTATCCAGCATTTTGGTGGCTGCTCCTTCTCCTTACACGTAGCATTGTCGCTTGGGTCACATTTCATCAGCTAAAGTGCAGCAATTTTTGTCTCTTAAGTCTTGTCCTCGTTTTGAGTGTGATGCATGTCAGGTTGGGAAGCATCATCGCACTTCATTTCCTAGTAGTGTTATTCCTCCAACTACTGTACTTTTCATATTGTTCATTCAGATATTTAGGGTCCGAGTTATGTTCCAACCAGAGATGGTTTTAAATACTTTGTGACATTTATAGATGACTTTTCTCGCATGTAATGAATTTATTTACTAAAAAATCGTTCAGATGTATTTCATGTTTTTCAACTGTTCATACCTTGAAATTAAAAATCAATTTGGTTTACCATTGAAGATTCTGAGAACAGATAATGCTCTTGAGTATACCAGTTCCTTTTTTACCAAGTTCTGTGAGTCGCAAGGAATTCTCCACCAAACTACTTGTCCTTGTACTTCTCAACAGAATGGTGTTGCTGAACGCAAGAACCGTCACCTCCTTGATGTCACCCGTGCTCTCATGTTTCACATGAATGTCCCTAAATATTTTTGGGGTGATGCTGTTCTAACTGTCACATACTTGATTAACCGTGTTCCTACCTCCACACTTCAAGGTAAATCCCCTCTCTTAGTTATCTCACCAGACTGCCCTATTTTTCTGATTCCACCCAAGACTTTTGGGTGTCTCTGTTATGTTCACAATCTTTCTCCTAGTAATGATAAGTTGAGTCCGCGTGCTATTAAATGTGTTTTTCTTGGTTATTCTCTAACTCATAAAGGGTACAGATGTTTTGATCCAAAGATGGGACGATATTTGGTAAGCATGGATGTATCGTTCTTTCAGTCTACACCATATTTTTTAGCTCCTGTCCCTGTTGATCCTATCATTCCCCTTCCTATTCCGTGTCTTTTGGATGTGTCATCTGTGACTTCGTTGGTTCCTAGTCACTCTTCTGTTCCCCTGCAGGTGTATCATCGTCGGCCCAAGCCACTGCCGCTCCTGCTCCTCCACCTGACGCGCCATTGCCTGAGGGTCCTTGCCCAGACGCAAATGATCTTCCTATTGCTCTTCGCAAAGGGCGTCGCTCTACAGCTAAGTATCTCATTTCTCATTATATTTCCTACAAACGTCTCTCCACCTTTCATAATGCCTTTATAACTGCACTCTCCTCTAGCTCTATTCCTACCAGCCACTCTACAGCTCTTTCTCTTCCTCACTGGAATGCCGTCATGGATGAGAAAATGGATGCTCTTACCTCAAGGAATACATGGAGTCTTGTTCCCCTTCCTCCTGGGGCTCGCCCTGTTTCGTGTCGGTAAGTTTACACTATCAAACACAACCCTGATGGCTCTGTTAATCGCTATAAGGCTCGCTTGGTGGCCAAGGGATTTACCGAGATATATGGTGTTGACTACTTGGATACGTTTTCTCCAGTCGCCCGGTTGAACTCTATTCGCATTATTCTTTCGCTTGCCATCAACCTGGAGTGGTCACTTCATCAGCTGGATATTAAAAACGCATTTTTGTATGGTGATCTTACTAAGGCTGTTTATATGCATCAAACTCCTGGTTATGTCAAGCCGGGGGGATGGTCTTCAAGTTACATAAAGCTATATATGGTCTTAAACAAAGCCCAAGGGCGTGGTTCCAGAAGTTTTCTATTATAATATCTCAAATCGGCTTCCTTCACTGCAAATTTGATCACTCGATCTTTATTAAGAAGTCGCCCTCTGGTATTGTTGTCTTGGCAATTTATATTGATGATATTCTTCTATCCGGCGATGATTCCAAAGGTATCCATGAGACCAAGTCATATCTTCAATCTCAGTTCTCTCTCCGTGATATGGGTAAACCTAGATATTTTCTGGGAATTGAAATTGCATATAAAGGTCCAAATGTTCACTTGTCTCAAAAAAAAGTATGTCCTTGATTTTCTATCTGACACTGGAATGCTAGAGTGTAAACCCTATGATGTGCCGATGGTTCTAAATGAACGGCACAGCTTATGGGAAACATCTGAAGACACTGATCCTCTCTTGTACAGACAAGTTGTAGGTAAACTCATTTATCTTACTGTTACTCGCCCAGATATATCGTTCGTCGTTGGTGTAGTCAGTCAGTTTATACAGTCCCCGAAAAAGTGTCACTGGAAGGCTGTCCTGAGGATTCTTCAATATCTTAAGAAATGTCCAGGTAAAGGTCTCTTATACAAGAAAAATAGACACCTTACTGTTGAGTCCTACTCTGATGCTGACTATGCAGGAAACATTGATAACCGTAAGTCCATATCAGGTTTCTGTGTGTATGTTGGGGGAAATCTTATCACTTGGAAGAGCAAGAAACAAAATGTGGTCTCTAGGTCAAGTTGTGAAGTGGAGTACCATGCTATGGCACATACCACCTGTGAGCTATTATGGATCAAAGGTTTACTGCTAGAGTTTGGCTTAGTGGTGGATAGTCCCATGAATATGCATTGCGATAACCAGTCAGCTATCTTTATTGTAAACAATCCATCTTTTCATGAACGCACCAAACATGTTGAAATTGATTGTCACTTTATCAAAGATGCTATTTCAAACCGTCATATCACTACTCCATATACTAAGTCAGAAGAGCGTCGCAGATATCTTTACTAAGGCTCTCAACTCAGCAAAAGCATCTGAATTATGTAACAAGCTAGCATGATTGATATATTTGCTCCAGCTTGAGGGGGTGTGTTAAGAGTATGTTATATATTAGCTTAACGGGTTGGTCCATGTTAACGGGTTTGAATCCGTTCAGCCCGATAACTATTTTTAGGCTAGCTTTATATATGTTTTGTAACCCTAGCTTAACAATTATCAATAGTTTTTCATCTTTCCACCTCTAACTATTAAGATGCGCTTGTTAGCCCCTACATTCTTCCTATCTAAGCTAACTCCAACTTAGCCACTTTATTTTACTCTTGCATAATTAGAGTACTTCTATCTATACCAAATGCAATTGCATGAGTGACTTAATTTTCTTATTGATCCTAGAACTGCATGCTTAACTCTTAGATTTTGATCTTCTTTCATATACTAGTGAGTTTGATCACAAGAGTTCCATTCTTAAAAATCTTGATGATCTAACCTTACCCAAAACTCCTATAGTCACCGTACACCAGGATCCTAGTTATGTAGCAAAAGTGCATCAAATATTGGCTATTGAAAATTTATGTGCACAATGAACCAAAGATACATACTCCACATGATGAGGAAATTCAATGATAAATGAGAAATAGTACTTGCAATGCATATGTCAGACGGATATTCTCCTCGATAATGTCTTGTCTATAAGAAATAGCTTTAGATGCAGCATCAACCAACTCCTGCTGTTGCTGATCAAATGCCTGCAACATTTGTAATGAGATATTTTCTACATCAAGAAAATACAAGTAAACAAATATCTTGAATAAAATTGAAGGACACTGAAGAGCTTTCTTACCATTCGCATATAAGCAATACGCTTTTCAAGAACATACTTCTCATTCCGTATTTGTGCTTCCTATTCACAGTGTAGCTAAGACTGGTTAACAAAAAAACCACCAATAGAAAAGCAGTAATATGAGAAGCTTTTTCAACCTTTAATGAGTAGTCAGCAAGATGCTTCTTTAACTGAGCAATCTCATCTTCATGCTCTCTAACCTTGATAATAAGTTCCTTTAAAGTGGATTCTACTGTTATAAACAAATTATTTGAATTGATAAAAAATACTGCGCATGAGACAAATTGATAAAATTACCTGTTTCCAAGGAATATTTGAATGTAGATCAGACACAGGCACGAGTCCATTTCCAGACAAACTGAACCTTCGGTCATGTTCTCCATCCTTTTGATGCCTACCAAGAAAGTAAGACACAACTTATTGCATATGATTCTAGATATGTTGAGAGCTTCGAGCTATGGGTGACATAATAAAGTTCCATCATTTCACTATGTACAGAAATTTACCTGCTTGGAGACACAGATCTAGATGATGGTGTAGAGTACTGAGATGGACCGGCATTATCCAAAGCAGAAGGTAAGCCAGGAAACTTTTTCAGATCTCCATTAACCTTGTTGATTTCATAATAGGGCTGATTACTTGTGGCAGTTTCTACAGAAGGTTTCTCCCTTCCAGCAACTCCATTCTCATGCAGAACAAGCATACTTTGAGGATTCAAAGTCGGATGATTCTCTAGCCATCTATTTCTATCTGATTCAATCGCAGCCGGAGAATTAGAATGATGGATTTTGTAGACTTCCACATGGCCATTTGTAGAAATGTCAGATGGCCTTAATGGCATAGCCTCCAATCTCTGACAAAAAAATGCAAAAAGGTTATGACCACAAGCTACTCAGATTAGATAAAGGCACTAACTACGGAAGTGATCATTTGGCCAATTGTATAGCAATGCTCATAAAAATCAAGAAGAAAACAAAAAATAGAAGACTGCTCATATAAAGCTAAATTTGATGGGAAACGCTTTCCTAGAATAAACAAGAATAAAGTGTAGCAAACCAGATATCAACATAGGTGAACCTAAACAAGCAATAAGGTAATTTATCTAACAGACGTAACATAAGCATAAGAACTAAATGAGTTAGGCTCAGAGAATATGCGTCTACTATAATACTATGTCTACCACTGTCGACTTCTATTTCTATGAAAATTTCAAGCAAACACACTAAGCTATAAATTTATCAGCATCGAGGAAGCTCTTGGTTTAAATCTTGGTCCTTCTAAATGATGAATACGTTGGTCTAACATTGTGCCAAAAAGATACAGGAAATAAAAGAAATGAATTAAATAATCGTTTGATATTTGCTCCTGTATAACAAATATGTTTCAGAAATTATTTTGTCACGATGCCTTCGATACACAATAGTGTTTTCTCTTCCATAGGTTGCTCAAGCAGCTCTTGAGCATAAGATGATGAAGGAGGTAGCGAAAGGAATGTGACCAAGATGTTACTCCTTATCATATCGGTCACCTGAATTCTTTTTAGTAAAACTACATGAAAATAAATTAACCATGATTTTATATACGATAAAAGGTGAATTGCCGCACACAACTATTTGAGAGACAACTTTCTCTACATTATAATCTCTAACCCCTTAAGTTTTGCACTCAAACCACTAAATGCGGCAGGGATTAACCAAGTGTTAGCAATACTACATAGTACTTGTTGTATTGGCAATATCAAATTGTGTAATCAGACTATCCATATTATTTTGTCACCTAGTAGCATATTGTGTTTGTCATAAAATATAAACATTAAAATCACATTAAAAAGATTAAGCTTTAGCATTTATTCTTAATTATCAGGATTTGAAGGTTGTTAAGAACTAAAGTGGATCATATGTGTGGCACCGAAGCTGGAATCCTAGAGTCAACTCGTTCTTTTGGCCAAGGTAGATCTAAAGTTACTAATAGGCTTGGTGCACCACCACACTCCACAAAACCATCATGAAGAGGAGGCACATGGTTGTTGGGCATTCTCCCTCTAATGATTAAATACCAAGATTATTAGGTGATCAAAAAAGAGTGAAATAGTAATATAAGTGGGGATAATCCCCCTCCCCCAAAATACCCTATCCAATGGGGTATTTTTATGGGTTTTATAAGTACTAGGAGATTTAGGTGCCTGATATCTATTTGTTGGAGAACAAGCAACATAAAAACAAAAATTTTCATTCCCCACTAAGGATTCATGTGCAAGAAAAGCCAATTAATAGTTTAAAATCATAAATAGTATCACAAGGTTGAATCCCTATAGCAAAAAGCACACGTGTCTCTTAACAATTTATCATATGTATACCCTACTCATGGTAGTGCCTCCTTTAAACACTCTTAATGGATTCTTAGGATATCTTGGGCAACATCTTATTCACATTGGTATGGTGCTCCCCATCACTATCATTCTAACTCTGTCACAAAGAATGCCATCACCAGGGTTCGAATATAGGACCTCTAACCATCACTTAATGATCTCATCACCATCGATCAATTTGTGCGAACCTATTAGGCCCTTATGATATTTTTTTTTTTAAAGGTCCTTGTGATATTACATTCTCATTATCATATTATAAATAATAAGTGGTGTCTAGCGATCCATTAATGCTACGTAAGTCACAAGAATTGTCGACATCCGACAAAACTTTTTTGTAATAATATTTCTATATAGTTCAATTCTTTTGTCTTTGGTATTTAAATTGAACATAAGTTGTAGAACATGTTATAATTGTGCAGTTGAATTATTATATTTCTTGATACTAACATAATAAATGTAAAATATCTAATATCAATACATTTGAGCATAATCGTGTATTTTTATTTTCACTTACTCAAGTGGCCTAAGACATAGGAGGGACAAATCCACTCTTAATTACTCACATTCTTCTCCATGATTCAATACATACAATTAAAGCTTGTACAATCATTTAGTTATAGATAACATGTGACTATATCAAAGTATAAGACTAGTCAAGTAGGAATCTATAGTGACCTAAAGGTCACATAAAATATTATCACAATGAGACTGATTATAAAACTCAAATAAAAATCCATTTAGCATTTTGGCCTTTTCAGTACATTGCTCTCCAACATGTACCCATGTATTAAATTAATATCCTATATCATGATAATTTCTTGTGATTAGGCATAAACACACACTAGTTTCAACGTATTATTATTGTTTTATTCCACAAGTACATTTAAGAATAATCATAATATTCTATGAATATTATTATAAATTTATAATTACTTATCTTACATAGATATCAAGTAGAAAATAAAAACAACAATGACTTTATTAGAATATAACCATAAACATGATAAAAAAATGCAGTCTAAAACCATCACTAATGATTGGTTTTTAGGATATTAACCAACATTATAGTCCTCTCTATAGACAAGACATGGTGTTGACATGTGTCATCCTTATGGCATGGTGCTCTACTCTCTGCCTTGAATGTAATGTGAGTGGTTGGTTATTGATTACACTAGATGATACCTACTCCCAGCACTATCAAATATAGAATGTGTGCTAAGGCTATGAAACACTTGATCACTCAAGTAATTCTTGAGTGGCAAAGAAAAAAGCAAAATATTGATTCTAAGGAGACCTTAATCACTTGGTACCATAGGAGTTAATCACTCGGACACTACTAAGCAATCAACTCAACCTACCAAGGAGCTTGGACACCTGGGTAATGGTTGAGTATAGGAGTGTCTAAAATTCGGGTTGACCCAATAACTCAAACCCAACTAAATCGAACAAGTCGGTTTGGTTTAGGTTTAAAACAAATAAAAAAATTTCAGTTCGATTTAGTATATTTTAAAAAATAATCAATTCAAGTTCAGTTTTTTTAACTGATGAAACCTTAAAAAGTTACCTACCAGCTAGCTCAAGTCTCAATTCTAAGGGTCTGAGTAAACAATATCTCCAAAGCGTCCCTGTCAATATGAGAGACAAAGCACCAGTTCCTCTCCCTTCTCTTTCTCCTCTCTTTAGTCCTCTCTCCCTCAACCTTGCTGTCCAGCCCCTTTTCCTCCTCCTTCATCCCCATCTCTCGAGCCCCTCTCCCTATGACTCTCTCTCCTTCCTTCTCTCCCTCCTCCCCATCCACATCTCTTCAACGACCCAAACGCCCCCTCTCCGGCTCTCTCTTCTCTCTTTTCTCCCTCATTCTCCCCTATCCCCATCTCTCCAGCACCATCACCGTCAGCACCTATCTACGATTAAAAGAGGAAGCATCACACAACTGCAGCCCCCTCTACCTCTTTCTCTCTCCCCTCTTTTCTCAGCTCTCACCCTCCTCCCCCATCTCTCTAGCCACCTCTTGCCTCCCCCTTGCTCTCCACCTCCTCCGCCACCTCTCCTCTCTCATCCTCCTCCATGCCTTCACCTCCCTCCACCATCGACCACCTCCTTTCACATTTGCTAGGTTTTTGGTTTAAATCAAATTAAACCAAACCAAAAATTCTAATTCTATAGAAAATCAATTTTTATTAAATTTTGATTTGGTTTTGATTTGATCTTTTTTATAAAAAAAATTCAGGTTGACCCAAACTAATTCAGTTCGGATTGAGTTGACCCAAATGGACACTCTTAGTTAAGTAACCAAGCATACATTTAAGTAAAACCAAGTTGCCGGCGGGCTTGATCTCCCAAGTGATCAAGTCAAGCTATTGCCTTGCTTGGGAAGTTCTAACTTGCCAAGGCAACTAAGAATTATGCTAGAATTGCCCACATTAAGAACATTACATAGGATTTCATTCTCACACAATTGGGTCCCACATGGTGCTTCACCCTCATACTTGGTTTCAAATATAAGTAGTACCAAACTTGAGCATTATTTTTGTCTCCAACCAATGCATGACTGCATAGCAAGATAGATAATATATAAATGTAATGTAACTCAATCAAGAATTTAAAGACTAATAACCACCAAAATCATGTTGGTAAGAGGACATACATAATTTTCTAATTCTCGTGTTTTTTGCAAGATCTCTTTCTTCAATAGATTGTTCTCTTCCAACTTCTCTTTCTTCAATAGATTGTTCTCTTCCAACTGCAAAACAACAATGTTAATTAGGAAAGAGAAGCCTTCTATTACTTGCATTGCTATTATTTATATACATATTCATGGCATAATAGGGTACTTAAGAAGAGAAAAGTCAGAAGAAAAATAGAACAAACTGCAAACTGATTTATAACTTTGGCTTGATAAAACCATTACAATTGAGGTTTTCAAATAACTTACTTTGTTCTTAAGAAGACTAATTGACCTCACTTAAAAAGAACAGTCATGTACTGTGAAAAATGTGCATGCTTGATGACTCTGATTGAATGGCATGCCTGTGCATTATTAAATATTTTTCATGTAAAACAATTTTGAATTAATAGTTGCGCAAAAGCAGACCATAATGATGTTTATTCATTGAACTACCCAAAAATTTTGAGTTATTGGGTGAGAATGAAAGAAAAATGCTAATAATTTAGTTATCGAGATGAGCAATAAACTAGGATCCATAGTTATGCGACAATTTTGATTTGCAGGTACCAAAACTTTGTTGATGTACAATAGTTTTGATTTGCATGTATGCAAAAACTTGAATTTGATGATGCACAACAATATTGCATTTGTCCTAATTCCTAATACTTGAAACATTGAGCCTCCCGTCATGCCAGATCCAAGAAAAAACTAATTAGACACCAATCACACCATAGAAGGTCTCAGGATCACGTAGATCATGCCAACTAACCAGATCAGTTTGAAACATAGTTTCTATTAGTCAAGTCAAGCATGAAAATTGTTATAACTGCTAATTGCTCGATTGGTTTTAATTAAGACCAACTGATCATGGACAAACAGAAGCAGGGTTGTAGAATCCGCATCAAAACAAATTGGAGATGCTTCAAAACAAGTAGGTCTATATTCCAAGGTTCATCTGATCCCAATTTATTTTTGGGAAATCAAGTTGCGGGAGAAGAATGTTGATACTTTAACATGGAGATTTTCCAGCAATACATGCATTGCAGCTATTGTACCAAAACATCTACAACGAATATTATATTAATTTGCGAAATCTTTATACAATCTATCTCATGGATATTTAAACATTATAATTTTTTTTTTTCAAAATTTCAATTCCATACCTAGTCTTGCGATCCAGGCACGTTAAATCATAAACTAGCTAGTTCAATTTACTATTGAAATGGAGTCATTATTTCAAAGATTCCTAACAATTGAGGAGAAGATTTGGATCAACTTAAAATCACGAACAAATCCACTTATATACAGCTCCATTAATCAATGCTTTGCTAATAAGTCGAGAAATTATAGTTGGAAACAAAAACCTTGACAACCGCTAAAAGTATAATCACGGAAAAAGAGACAATCCAATATTTTTCCTCTACATGTTCGATGCCTAGGGTTGTGTTCTGTCCACTGTCGAGCACAATCCCAATACGTCAAAGAAGGATTAGCTCCTTCGATCCATTCAAACAACGTGCTGCATTTAAAAATGCAAAATTCAAGTTGACTATCACAATCTTTCCTCAAATGTACACGAGAACGACTGGTAAGAAAGTGCCGATCACAACATGCTTATAATATCCGATTATTTTTCAGATATAACTAACGTGCTTTTTCAGTCATTACCATTTAGGGCGATCTTACTGCATAAAAATGATTAATTGTGTCGTTCGCGAACTAACCCATAAAAGAATTAAAGTACAGTAGCATTTGAGGACATGGGATCAAATTATATATTTTCCACAAGCACAAATGTCCACAGCACTTAGCCCCCTGAGATAAACTTCAATTACCAATAAGAATTGCAGTTCAATCAGAATGCACGAGCAGCTGACCTGTTGCTTGATGGTGTTCTCCGCGTCCTCCACTGCCTTAATAATTTGGTGCACGCCCTCATTACGGCCGTCGCCCAGGATCAACCCGGAAAATCTATCCGCCAGGTTGCCAACCCCGCCCACGCTGATGCCCTCCGCGGGAGGGATCCAGTGCTGGTAGCCTAGGGAAACGCCAGAAAGATCACTCCTCGGGTTTGAATCGAAGGCTCCCATTCGTTGTAGATCGCTAAATCTTCCTCCCTCGGCAGGCCCCAGTCGGAGAAACGCAGGGACCTCGAATCCAGCAGCCAACGAGGTCGAATCCGAGAATAGAAAGCGCACGAAGTTCTGATCTCGATGCGCTAGAGATCAGGGCAGAGAGGGCAGGGTGAAGAACGGATTCACAAGCTCTCCCTTCTTGTGAGCGAGTGACAAGAGAGAGGAGCGGAGGGTTTGAGATGGCGGAGCGCGAGAACGAAAGCAGGGGATATATATTTTATTAATTGATGCCTCTTTCTCTCTAGTTTTTGTTATCGTAAACAGTCTGGAATAAGCGCTTGAGAGCGACATTAGATCCACGAAATTGCCATTCATGGGTTGTGCCCGCCGTGTATGAAATTTCCAGCAAGGTGCTCGGCCGGGTGGTCTACTGGTCCGGCATCAGCCGTGTACCTTCTCGCCGTAACCCAACCCACACTTCAAGCAAATTCATCCAAAACTGACTACCTGGTCATCCAGGTAAACAAACCCACTGACGGGATAATTATTCAGCAATAAACTAACACTATGTTAGAGGCGGAAAAGGGAGCGCAAACCAAGGGAAAATGATTTTTTTAAATGAGATAAAGATATAAACAGGATTTTAGTAATATATGTATATATAATACGGTAAGTCCCTAATATTATAATTTTAATATGTCTACTCTATGGATATAAATCTCCCTCAAAATTAAAGAATTTAATCTTTTTACCTTTTATTTATAAAATATAATTAAGAAAAATTCTAATCATTAATTAAGTAAAACGATTTTAATATTGCTTAAGTTCCACGCACATAAAATAAGATGCTTTCGTGCATTAAAATTTGTGTGTTAGTTCAACTAACTATAAGCCACAGTCTAGTTTCTGCTTAACTCTTACGCATACTTATCTTTTGCTCATTTGATTAACCCGAGCGAACTTTCGTTGTACATTCTATTTACGCATACGCATCTTAATTGTACCTGCCCATTGAACTAACGGCGAGCAGATTTTAGACATTAACTTAATTTCTCTCTATATTTATCTGATATTATTAGTGTCACGCCCAGCCCATCTGACCCGTCCACGTCAGCCTCCACGCGTGGGTTTGTGCGCCGGATGAAAACCAAAATCGAAAGTCGATTTTGTTTCAGCCGCGCGCGTTCCTTTCCCGTTGACCCATCCTGCCTCGAAGCGAACGCCAGTTCGCGTCGTCTTCAAGCCACTTGAACGAACGCCTCGTTCGTTCGTTCCGCCGGTCGTCGACGCCAGAGGATGAAGTGGACGGAGGGACGTGCGGCAGGCTCGGACCCCTCGTCCGAGCCTCAGCCTTCGTCGGTGCGTCGCCGGAAGAGACCGTTGGCGTAGATGGTGAAGGATACCTCAGCGATTGTTTCCGCCGCCGGAAAACACCGAGAAGCTCTTGCCGGAGCCGGAGAAGACAACACAAGAGGCTAAGGGAAATTTCCGTTGATTTGATCAGGAGCAACCTACATAAACCCTTACAAGCCTCACTCAGATCCGCCCACCGGATCTTCCCTCATTCCCGTCGACGGCGACCCCCGCCGTCGACTCACATACGCTCAGAGCCTCACATGGGGGAGGCGGAGGAAGCTCGCCACCTGCGTTCCGCCCGCCTCCCCCTCCTCTTCCTCCTGGTTGAAGCTGGAAGGGAACCTTTTGCTCGCGCCTCTCGGAACAGGGAAGTCGCTCCCCGTTCCTCCTCCTCCTTTTTCGTTCGTCGCCCGCTCGGCTTCTTAAGGAGGGAGCGTTGCCGGGTTTGGAAGGGAGGCTGCCCTCCAGCCGTCCTTCCTTCTCAAGCTTCCAAGGATCACGCCGCTGAACGCGTCCGCCATCATCTCCACCGAATCTGCCAGTCCAAGGATCTTTCCTTCTTCTTCGAGCCGCCGTCGTCAATGCCTGAAAAGGATCCGCCGTCGGCACCGTCAATCACGCCGCCCATGTCGCCGGAGACCTTGCCGCAGACGACGCCAGCGGAGCTCGCCTCATCAGCGTCGGCAGAGCTCGAGGAAGCTGGGCGGAGCAGATGGGCTGCGTCCGCAATCTCAAGGTAGAGTTGGGCCTCTGCCAGGCCCACTTTCCTTCCAAGCCCGGTCCACTGTGATCTGAGCATCACATTCTCCCCCACCAATCTGGACGTCGCCCTCGACGTCGTCGGACGCCCTCATGGCGCCGGTATCGGAGCCCGCCGCTCCTGGAAGAGATCTCGCAGATCTCTCGTCGTTGCTCGCCTGGCAACGGCATCAGAGCTCCCCTGCTCTGGGAAGAAGCCTCGCAAACTTCTCATCGGCGTACCCTCTACACCGGAATCCTTGTCACCCGCTTGGTGACGGCATCGGAGCCCTCTGCTCTGGGAAGAAGCTTCGCAGACTTCTCATCTGCGTACCCTCTACACCGGAATCTTCGTCACCCGCCTGGTGACGGCATCGGAGCCCGCTGCTCCGGGAAGAGATCTGGCAGATCTCTCATCGTCGCCCCCTTGACGACGGCATCAGAACCCCATGCTCTGGAAAGGGGCGGCGGACGCTCACACCGCCTGCCTCTGTTGGTGCACCGCCTGTGCACCTGCTACTTGCCTCAAGTAGCATCGTCATCTCCTCCATTCCGGTCACGTCGATACCCCCTCGACGCGGTCAGTCCTTCACCAACTTCGTCGTAAACCTCGCTTTGATACCACTGTCACGCCCAGCCCATCTGACCCGTCCACGTCAGCCTCCACGCGTGGGTTTGTGCGCCGGATGAAAACCAAAATCGAAAGTCGATTTCGTTTCAGCCGCGCGCGTTCCTTTCCCGTTGACCCATCTTGCCTCGAAGCGAACGCCAGTTCGCGTCGTCTTCAAGCCACTTGAACGAACGCCTCGTTCGTTCGTTCGTTCCGCCGGTCGTCGACGCCAGAGGATGAAGTGGACGGAGGGACGTGCGGCAGGCTCGGACCCCTCGTCCGAGCCTCAGCCTTCGTCGGCGCGTCGCCGGAAGAGACCGTTGGCGTAGATGGTGAAGGATACCTCAGCGATTGTTTCCGCCGCCGGAAAACACCGAGAAGCTCTTGCCGGAGCCGGAGAAGACAACACAAGAGGCTAAGGGAAATTTCCGTTGATTTGATCAGGATCAACCTACATAAACCCTTACAAGCCTCACTCAGATCCGCCCACCGGATCTTCCCTCATTCCCGTCGACGGCGACCCCCCCCCCCCCCGTCGACTCACATACGCTCAAAGCCTCACATGGGGGAGGCGGAGGAAGCTCGCCACCTGCGTTCCGCCCGCCTCCCCCTCCTCTTCCTCCTGGTTGAAGCTGGAAGGGAACCTTCTGCTCGCGCCTCTCGGAACAGGGGAAGTCGCTCCCCGTTCCTCCTCCTCCTTTTTCGTTCGTCGCCCGCTCGGCTTCTTAATGAGGGAGCGTTGCCGGGTTTGGAAGGGAGGCTGCCCTCCAGCCGTCCTTCCTTCTCAAGCTTCCAAGGATCACGCCGCTGAACGCGTCCGCCATCATCTCCACCGAATCTGCCAGTCCAAGGATCTTTCCTTCTTCTTCGAGCCGCCGTCGTCAATGCCTGAAAAGGATCCGCCGTCGGCACCGTCAATCACGCCGCCCATGTCGCCGGAGACCTTGCCGCAGACGACGCCAGCGGAGCTCGCCTCATCAGCGTCGGCAGAGCTCGAGGAAGCTGGGCGGAGCAGATGGGCTGCGTCCGCAATCTCAAGGTAGAGTTGGGCCTCTGCCAGGCCCACTTTCCTTCCAAGCCCGGTCCACTGTGATCTAGCATCACAATTAGTATCATCAACGGTTTCGACAATTAATTTTAAATTTATAGTTATCGGCAATGATAACTCCAAATATTTTTTACACTTTAGTAATTAACGAATTACTAATTTAGTAAAATAAAGAATATAAGTAATATTCTAGTAAACTGAAGTTATACGATTTATCGTTGACCAAGTGACCGAGAGATCGGGCAACTCTTTTTTAGTAATTTATCGATACTATTGACTAATAGATTTCATAAAACCACTTCCAATATAATCGATATGTATGCTTTTATAATTTTTCAATGAAACGTTCAAAGTCAAAGCTGACACAACGATTATAGACTAAGTCAACAAGCCAATGGAGTATACTGTATACTTCGTCCGGCCAATTAGAATATATTCGGTTGAACGCCTCAACGCAAAAATCAAGTCCACCTAAAAAATTGGATCCTATTTAGTCGATTGTTATATATATATATATAATATTTTTTATTTAATATAAGATGTTGGAAACAAATCAAAAATCAAGGTGTTTTTTGAGTAAATTAAATCAGCCAACGATAAAGAAAATTATGTTCATCTGACAACTCAACTCCCATGTGGAATGTTAATCTATCATTATCTTTTGCAGCAAAAATATATTTCCCAAATATTAATCAGCGTATTTGAATAAGCAAATTTTCAGCAGTAACTAAATTTATTACTATTATTGATATTGTTAGTAATACCAACTAGGTAAATTTTTAACACTGCCAGTGGTACAATAGTTATCAAAATTACTGAAATTATTTATATGCCTCCAATTTACTTATAATGTATTGACTTAGGCATTACCAAAAATTAATTTAAGTAATTTCTTTTAAAATATATGATATTTTTTTAGTAATTTACCTATGGAACCGATTAACCAAATTGATAAAATTGCTTTTTACAAAAGTTGATTATTTAATATATTTTAATTACAGAATACCAAAAAAATTATTACCAAAAACGATACCAAACCAAACTTATTATTTAGCGACCGATCGATAAAATTGATAAATTACTGAATTATCGATTACAATAAATATTATCTAATTAATTTATTAAATTAATATAAAAAAATATTTAATAAAACTTAAATTACCGAACTAACAATACATTAATCAATACCGGAACCGATTATCAGTATATATATATATATATATATATATATATATATATATACCAGTAATTCCTTAAATTAATAAAGAAAATTTTAATTTTTATATATTAATATATATATATAAGCATTTTGGTAAATTACCGAGATTATCGTATAATAAAAAAATTATTATAATAAAAATTGAAACCAAAATTACCAAACCGATTTATCGATTAGTAAATTTTGCTCACCTTGATCCACTTATTTAAATGTTTAATTAGTGATCCAATTATGACAATTATACCTAGGAGGGGAGGAATAAGGGGGGCTAAGGTGTGATGGGTTAGGCTGGTTTCGCAATTCAAGAAAAGATGGTGAGGTTATTTATGGATGTTTAAAGTAGAAATCAGAGTTGTTTATATATATAAACATCTAGTAAATTTGTTTTTTAAAAAAGTTGTGAATAATTTGTAAATAACTTAAGGAATGTTGGTCTCACTTTAAAGCTTATTTTAAGCATAAAATAATAAAAAATTATATGGTAATAAAAAGTAAAAGCAGAAAAAAGTAGAAAAAAAATAGAAGTTAGGAAAGCTACAATTTAATACTTTTCCAACTTCTACTTCTAAAAAAATATATATAATTTTTTAATTTTATTTAAAATTTTAGATATTATTATTTTAAATAATTTAAAATTTTAATACTAAAAAAATAAAACAATATATTTATTTATTATTTTAAATTTTAATAGTAATTAAAAAATTATTAATTAAATTTATTATAAATTTTAACAATGCGACACAGTACATTATATTACAGTACAATTATAAAGCTATTAATATCGGAGCCAAACATACTTTTAATTATAATACAATTATAAAGCTATTAATAGCGGAGCCAAACATACTTTTAAAATTCGAGGAACATAATATATAATATATAGTCTTTGTTTTAAATAATTTGTATTTTATAAATTAACAAAACAATGTGAGAAATATTGCAACAACTAAAATACATATGTTTTATTGCGAAAAATGATCCGTAACCCAAAAGTGCATGCCAAAAGGAGCTTCGAATATGTTTAGAATTTTGTGTGCTGTAATGAAATAACGATATGAATTAGTTACATAAATGTAGATATAAATAATATTTAACGTCCAATCTAACTATAAAAGAAACATTTAAATATATATTATAGTCAATGATGTAGTGTTGTCGTTGGGCGATAATGATTATGAAACTGAACTGAATAAGAGTTATAATATTTTTTGAAATTGAATTTTGTATATTGTTATTGATTTGAATTACATAAATATCAATAAGTAGTTCGGACCAGTCTTTTACTATTTAGTATTTCCAATTTTCATTCAAATCGGATCTATCAAATCAGTATTATTTTTTTCGGGGGGGGGGGGGGGGGGGGGGGGGGTGTTGTAAAAACAGCCTTGACTCTAGAGTGTTGTGAGTTCGGTCCCAGCTCTGTCGTCATAAAAGCATCCATCATTGGTGGGCTTCTCCATCTCATATCGATTCTCCGCTCCTGTCTCCTGTACGCTCTCCCTAAAAATAAGGGTAAAGGCCGCCCCCTCGCTGTATCCAGTCTACTGTTCCGATCTCCAATTTTCTCTCCCTTTGTCGTGTGTTGGCTTGGATTTTTTTGCGTCTTCTTCTTAAAGAAGCTTCAGTTATTGATTCCTGGAGAAACGCGCGAGATCGGCTTCGATTCTTACTCTTCTTTCCTTTCGGCGCTCCAAGTGGAGGAATGGGTGCGTTTGCAGAAGCGGATCTAGGGTTTTAGATGAGACGCTTGCGTCATGGCTATGCGGGGGGTAGATTTCAAGTGGTGAGTTAGATTTTGCTGCCCGATGGAAGAGCTATTTCGTACGACGTGATTCTTTTATCGTTTCGATCAATCGTTTGCAGGTACGATGGGTTCTTCCTGTCCATGCTGGCGACGAGCGTGTATCCTTGGGCTTGAATGGAACAATTTACGATGCGAATGTTCTTCTGTTTTTGGTCTTGTACTGATTGGTAGCATTAGCGGAAGTTTCGTTTTCCTTGACGGGATTTTGGTAGAATCATCGTCTCCATCAACTGGAAGCGCTACCATCTGTGCACACATCCTTTGCACATATGGATTGTGGTGCGCTGTAGATAGAATTAGCATTTTGTAACTTTTATGCACTGATTATCTTTTTCAAATGAACTTAGTAGGAGGTTCATTTTCAGGTTGACTACACAACTGTCTTCATATTTCGACTGCTAATGTTCGTGGACAACGGACTCACTGCCGGAATGGGTTTGTAAGCACAAAGTTTATCTTCCCAATAATACTTTATATTTCTTAAGATGAGATACAACAACCATCTTGCCAAGAATGGCATAACAAACAGTTTCTATGGATTGTCCAAAGATACATTGGGAATGTTAGCTATTTCAGTACTAAACGAAGAAAAATGAGAATTATCTTTTTCTATGGTTAGGTATGGTTAAATTACCATTGGGCTTGATTCTTTGGTAGGATTGCAGTATAGATGCTATATTTACTTATGTTTACTTACCAGCTTGAATTATTTTGATTCTTTGATTTGGAAATTGCTTTACTTGAACGATCTATTTGCAGAGATCTTGGATCACAACAAAGATATGCTCGTTTTTGTGGGAGGCTTGTGGTCCTTTCAGTTCTTATTCTTCTTCTCTATCCTTTTCTTTGGGTTTGGACTGTGATTGGCACATTGTGGTTCACTAGAGCAAGAAGCTGTGTAAGTTTTTTTTCCCAAAATGTTCTCATGCAACTATAGCAACAGCCGCAATATGATCTCTATCTGCTGATCTCTGCATTTCTTTAATTGTTGCAGTTGCCTGAAGAAGGCCAGAAATGGGGTTTTCTTATATGGTTGCTTTTCAGTTATTGTGGACTAGTTTGCATTGCGTGTATGTCTGCAGGAAAGGTTTGCAGTCATCTATGAATATTAAATTGGTCATGTAGACCACTACTATTTCCAGTTTAGTGTGTTAGGATCAATTTACAAATGCAATAATGCTAATCTTGTTTATTAGAGCAGAACATGGTTCTAGGTATGAAACCCTTAATGCTTTAAAAATCTATGTTTCTTTTTTATCATTCAAAAACTAGTTTCTTTAAATAGGTAGCAGTTTCCAAATTAATTATTCTGTTATTGAAAGATGCCATACGATGCAGTGGCTGACGCGAAGGCATGCCCACCTACAGCGAGCACAACAAGGAATTCCAATTTCTGAATATGGGGTGAGGTTTTTTTGCGATATGCCCTACCACCTTAAAATTGTTTTGCGAGGAAAATTATGAGCACTTTACTTAAATTTGAAGAAAACTATTTCTCTGATCTATCTTTTTAGAAACATTTTGTGGCCAACTCCACTCACTATATTTTGTTAGACAAAGACTATTATTGAGAACTACGATTATCAGGTTAGAGTACTAGAATTAACTATCATTGTTAGCAGTTTGCAATTTGCTATTTGCCATAATTGATTTCGTTTTTATTTAATTACTCATGACATCTTATCGTTGTAGTGTAGTATTTCATTTTGTTACTCTTACATTTGGTTATTTATTAACAAAATTTGACATTGGAGTCTCCAAGTTTGTGTTCAGAATGCAGAAATAATTATGTTATTTTAACATTATTCTCAAATTAAGTTTTTTAAAAAAATGAATTGATTTTTAAGCTGACACTATGCCATTTTGAATTGCCTGGAAATATTCTATAAATACTTATTTTTAGTCACAATAGTTTCTGTATCTATCTTCTAGTAATTCAAAAGTATTAATGTCTTAGACCATGTTTCTAACGATGCATTTTTCCTACTAATGTAACATATGTTTACACATGCTGACCGTTAGGTGCTGGTTGATATGATTCGCGTGCCTGATTGGGCATTTGAAGCTGCTGGTCAGGAATTGAGAGGAATGGGCCAGGATACTGCATACCATCCAGGACTGTATCTAACTGCAGCCCAGGTACTTGTATTGGAAATGATGAAAGAAATAGTCCTTCATCCTTGATTTCTTGAAGAGATTGTTCTTGCTAGAATTGCTATGGTAACTAAGAACTCAGGCGAACCTTTTCCAAATATTATTTTGTGAATCTTAAGCTCATCGGTAATCAACAGAATGTAGTCTTAGCAACATTTATCTCGATGGATATTTCTTTCCATAACCGAATACTACAAATGTTTAGTGAGATGCTCTTATAAAAGTTTAGGAATGTCGGATAAGTACCAATGCTTGCATTCCTGTAGTAAATTCTCCGCAACAAGATCTCCCTCCCTAACGCCATGTATAATTCAAATTCTTAAAGTTGTTTACAGTTTTTAACCGCCTGAACGGAATATTAATTGTTCTCAAAGAGTCGAAGGATATTGGAAGTTCGTAATGAATGTCTAATATTTTTTCAACTAGGAAGGTGAAAGGGTAGTTCAATTAGGCTCAAGGTGTTTTAGGAAGTTGTACTTAAATCACTGCCTTGGATGTCGTTTGATATTTTCTTGAAACTTCTTGGAAATATCTTGTCCTATAGAGAGATAAAGAACTTGTATTTAAGTCACTACCTTTAGTTTGATTCTTTCGCTTCTTTAAAATACCTGGTACTGTAGAGGGATAAAAAACTTGTATTTAAGTCACTACCTTCAGTTTTGATTCTTTCTTAAGCTTCTTTAAAATACCTTGTGCTGTAGAGGGATAAAGAAGTTGTACTTAAATTACTTCAGTTTGATGTTTGTCTAAGCCCTCTTTAAATGCTTTGTACCGTAGAGGGAAGCAGTTGAGGCGCTTATTCAAGAACTTCCAAAGTTCCGGTTGAAGGGTGTTCCAACTGACTGCAGTGAGTGCCCCATCTGCCTCGAGGAATTTCGTGTTGGAAATGAGGTAAAAATATTACTAAAATCTACTAGCTAAGTTCCTATGATCCTATCATCATCGTGGTACAATCAAAATGTTATACAATTACTTCTTTGATCCTTGAATAATGAGGTAAATGTACTAATTCAGCTGTAACTGATTCTATGAAGAATGTAATCGTCCACATATTTTCCATTCCTGTGATGCCTTTAACTCGGATTCCCAGGTTCGGGGTTTGCCATGTGCTCACAACTTCCATGTTGAGTGCATCGACCAATGGTTACGACTGAACGTGAAATGCCCCAGATGTCGGTGCTCAGTCTTCCCCAATCTGGACCTCAGTGCCCTGTCCAACCTCCAAGCTGACTCGGAGCGCCCTTCTCCCAGCGAGGTGATGACAGCTACACGATATGTCTGGTCGCAACCCGCCGGCCAAAGCTACATCCTGCGTCTGCAGGGGCTGCTCCGCCCCGTGCGCGGCGAGAATATTGCTGGCGGAGAGAATACTTCAAGTGTCAACCTTGAGGACATTGAGGGCGGAGTACAGTTGGTCGCCTCCCAGGTTCCTCCAAATACGGTCGTTCCTGTTGTGTCATATAATGTTGCAGACAGTTTCTGACCGTGAATAGCGTTTTTGTTCTTTTGGTTGCTCTTGCCCCTGACCTTTTGATGTCGATGCTTCCATACTCCTAATTAAAGAACTTGTAGTTTTTCTGGTCTCTCCCGTTTACCTGGTTCTCATTTTATTTTATGCCACAGGTGTATATTATACGGATGCCTGTGAGTATGGTCCCATCTAACAATCTACTTTTTGCTATAAAATTGTCCTTCTCTGGACTTTAAAATGACTGTTATCAGTCGGTACTTACAAGTGAATGAAATTATGCTACAGGACACAATCTATGGCCCATCTGATACATGGACCACGTTCTACTCCGGAGGGAATAACTTCCCACGCCAATTGCTGCCCTCATGCTTAATGCCTTCAGAAGCCTAATCTATGTCTCCTTGTAGGGGGAGAAAAAAAGGGATAAAAAAAATGAGGAGAAAAGAAATAAAAAAATCATGCTCATTGCAAGTGATTAGTGGCAAGAGAAGAACGGGCGGCGTCGGTGCCGAGAGAGAAGCACGGTGGATGAGCAATAGTGAAGTAGGGGCGCAAGCTCAACGACATAGCAAGAAGCGGAAGGTCGGTGGGGTGGCCTTGGCGAGATTGAGCTCGGCAGGGAAGGAAGAGGCGAGCTTGGCGGGGTGGCCTTGGTGAGATCGAGCTCGACAAGGAAGACAGAGGTGGAGGATGATGCAGGGAGGCGAGCTCGTTTGGTAACAAGGGAGCATCGACGGGAGGAGGAGGGCGTTGGGGGAGCTCGACAAGATAGTGGGAGGTAGAAGGTCGATGTGAGATCATCAGGAGGTGGGAGGTCAACACAAGCTCGGTGGGGTAGCCTCAATAGGAAAGGCGAGAGGCAAGCTCATCTGGTGTCGAGGCAGTGTCGGCAGGAGGAGGAGGGTGTCGAGGGAGCTCGACGGGACAAGGGAAGGTGGAAGGTTGGAGTGAGCCCGATGGGGGTGGCCTCAGTGAGATCTGGCTAGGCAGGAAAGGGGGGAACCAAGCTCAGCTAGGAAGGCAGGAGGTGGAGAAGGATGCAGGGAGGCGAGTTTATCTAGTGTTGGGGAGCGCGGCGGGAGGAGTGCCGATTGGAGGGGGGCGTTAGTGTGAGCGAACAGGAGCAACACCATGCTTGTTTTTTTGTTCCTTCTCGTTTTCCACCTAATTTGGTCGAAATATTTTGGGGTGGAACATTTTGGGAAGAAAATTATCTAATTTTTCTTCTCTTCACTTTCCTTTTATCCGAAGGAAACAAGAAAAATCTATATTTCTTTTCTTTCCCTCCTTGTTTCCCTTCAAGAAAACGCAATTAGAGAGATGAACACTGAGGAAGAAAGGATACGAAGAAGAGAAGAAATAGAGGGGAGGAAAAAGTACACACGTAACCCCCTCACATGTAGACACAGGCTTGTGTCCATTGCCGTGCATGGGTGAAGATGGTAGATGACTTCGACCACGAATGACTCCAGCGAGGTGGCTCTGGCGATGGCTGCGAGGGGAGAAGGCATTGAGGGAAGAGCAACAGTGAGGGGGGGAGCTTGGTGTAGAGGGAGGAGCATCAGTGAGGAGCAATGACGCTAGAGGAAGGAGGAGCAACTAGATTTGGCTCGAGCGGAAGATTTGATGAGGGGGAGGTTAGCGTGGGGTGTGATGTGAGTGTGATTTTTTCTTTTTCTTTTCTTCATCTTCCATTTCGATTTGGGTGAAATCAAAAAAGAGGAAAAATCCTCCTTCCATTTTCTTTCCGTCAAAAAAATAATTTTTCTTAAGGAAACACGGAGTATTGTAGCATCACGGTAATCTCACTACTAGACCTGACAATTTGGGTCAGCAGGTCATAAACGGGTCGTGTCAGTTGTGACCTGTGACCCGATTAAGCCAACCCGAACATGACCCGTTTAATTAATTGGGTCAAACTGTGTAACCTGAACACGACCCGAATATAATCGGGTCAACCTGACACGACCCGAATAACCCGTTTATCATTCATATTTTAAATATAAATAATAAATTAATAAAAATTATACTAAAATTAATAAAAATTTAGGCCTATGAGTGGGCCAAAATCTAGGTTAAAAGATAGTTAGAAGATATTTGGGCTTATGGGCTAGCAATGAGAGTTAGATGAGCCTATATTTAAATTTTATATATATAAATATATATTGTAATCGGGTTAAGCAGGTCAACCCGTTTACAACCCGACACGACCTGATTATTTTCGAGTCATAAATGGATTGACCTGTTTATGACCCAAACACGATTATGGCTGACCCGAACCCGCCTAATTTCGTGTCGAGTCGGGTCGGGTCAGCGGGTCGTGTCAAATTTTGCCAGGTCTACTCACTACAATAGTTTGAGTGAACATTTTAAAATATGGTTGTAAATTCATAAACTAAATCATAACATAATAATATGATGAAATGATTACATCTATGATTTTATTTCACTCGTGATGGCTATTGTGTAATAATATAGATATGTTAATCGAGTATTTTTTAATTAAACACTAAAATTTTCAAATTTCTTTTTTTATCCCTAACAAGCACAATTTCGATTCACCAATGACTGAGTTTGACAACTTTGGTAAATCGAGACGAAAGCGAGATGCGTACCAGGTGGTGGCGTGTCGGAAGAAATGGCCTAACCTGGGTACCCAATAGAGTTTTTTAAGCTGGGTACCTTAATTGCCGTTCGATCCACATCCTGATGGACACGGATCTAGAAGCAAACTTTCCCGTTAGCCACCCCGTTACTGGCGATAGCGTAACCCGAGTTAAGATTTTTACTGTGCCATTTTCGTTTTCCCCCAAAACCCTTTCTAAACCCCTAGTTAACCTAACTCGACATCTCCGCCGCCCTATTACCAGCGCTAGCATCTCCAGCAAAATTTTATCTCAGAAGCTCTCCAACGATTTCACCTCTCCTGCCTCCTGCGATAAGTTGTTCATTGTTGTCTGACTAACTCCCAGGCAATAGGTAAAGTAGTGAGCAGCGGATAGTGTTTTCTTCATTCTTATATATCTCAGAAAAGCCCGTGTCGTCTTCGACACAAATATGCTCTCGTTGAGTTTAGGGTTCAAGCTTCTTCATTGTCGCATGTCTCTGATATTATTTTCTTCTTTCTTCCATATTCATTGAAAAGCTTGTGTCGTCTTTGGAGGAAGAGGAGAGTTTGCTCTCAAGTCATCTCCAATTAACTCATAAACAGGTGAACTGTCATTGATACTCTAGTGAACTCGGTTCATAGACCAACTGTATTCATTCATTGATGGTGTTCTTATTGATACATAGAATTGTAAATTATCATTGATGCACATATAAATTACTTTGTTAGAGTAAAATTTTGCTTTATAGAGATTAAATTATCATATAAGAGTATAAATTATGATCTAGCATTTAGAAATTTATTGTTGATACACATAGAGGTTAGCGTTGATGAACAGTAAATTTACATTGATACGCATACATATTTTGCATTGATACACAGAAAAGGTTTTCCTTGATGCTCATTGTATTGATACACATATGAATTACCTTGATAGTATAGGAATTTAGTTGATAGAGTATAAATTATCATTTAGGGTTTAGGAATTTGTTGTTGATACACATAGAGGCTAGCGTTGATGAACTACTAATTTACGTTGATACACATACATATTATTCATTGATACATTATTTTTTTTGTTGATATTCATTGATACACATAGAAATTACCTAGATACAATTAAATTTTACTTCATAGAGACTAAATTATCATTGAGACACATAAATTTTAGGTTTGATACACATAGAAATAAGCGTTGATACACTGATAACATGCAAATATATGATATATCACGGCTTAATTTTATTATTATTTTGGAGTAAAATACATGCTTTGTCTCATTTATTTGCCTAAATGCTTTATATTATTCAGAATCTTCACTTTTCCTTGTTTTCATTGAAATGTAGGGATTTCGCCCTAAAATTGGTGGAATTTGGAAGATCTGAAGATATGGGACGATTCCTCATGATGAGACGAAGCTACACGTCAAATTTCAGCTCAAACGGACTTTTTTACGCTCTTCACGGGCATGGCTGTGTATCCATGCACGGCCATGTATGAGCCTGCATTCCTATACTGCGCCGAGCCGTTCATAGGCATATCCGTGCACCCATGCACGGCCATGAAAGGATCGGTCGACTTTTCCAGAACTCGATGAAATGTTCACAGGCACACCCGTGAACACATACATGGCCGTGAAGAGTAAGTTTTCTAGAAAATAACCTTCGACAAGCCATTCATGGGCGTGGCCGTATCGTCCCACTAGATTCGATACTCATTCAGTTTTTCATTTGTTTCTTATTATTTTGGAAGCGGAATTTGTTGAAATTTTGTGGAGACCTTCCTAACTTAGACACGGACATTTTGGGACTAGAATCATGCAATTTGGGCGAGCAGTTGGGGAGAACGAGGCAAAATGGCGAGACCTAGGGTTTGACGGCGATTTTGGTGATGAAAGGCGGTTCAGACGAGAATTCTTCCTCGTTTTGACGCTGAAGATCGTGCCCCAGCCTCTCTCGACGTAGATCTAGTCTTTCCTCTGGTTTGTATCAATTTATTTGAGAGATTTCATGTGTTTAATGATGTATCTTGTAGCGTAAACTTCTT
The DNA here is from genome assembly GCA_027563935.2 of Costus lasius. Taxonomy (NCBI): domain Eukaryota; kingdom Viridiplantae; phylum Streptophyta; class Magnoliopsida; order Zingiberales; family Costaceae; genus Costus; species Costus lasius. The sequence continues at coordinate 123,162,931 of CM050446.2, forward strand.
TTCGGGGTTTGGGCGTAGCCCGCTGTAAGAATGTTGAGTATTAATGCTTAATCTATATATTTCTCATATTTGTCTTTGTTCTTATTCATGTCTAGGAAGTTTTAATTCATGATTATGTACTGGCCATACATACTTATGTTTTAGACGTTGTGGAAAGGACTGAGAGGTGAACCACAATCGTCGGATCCCGTTAGACTGGACTGGTGATTTCGGCTATGAGAGTTGTCGAAATAACCCGAGGAACCCTAATTCTTCACAAAACCCATTGGGTCTAACTTAACCCGGTAAGCTATGAGAGTAGGTGACTTGGGTTAAGTTAGACACCGGACCGTGTCCTGAGAGGGAGCGCATCTGTACCTTAGGAAGAATTACCTTAAGAACTTTGATGAAAACTTAACTAAAACATCATCTTTAACTTTCTTTCATGCTTCAGTGTGGCGAAACTCTAAACCCCAATCTTCTCTCAAAGATCTAAAACCCCGATTGCATTGCTCCTTGTTCTATTTGCTCTTTACTAGCATTAGTTTACTTTTTTACATTAGGATTTAGTGACACTCCTACATATGTTAAATCACCTAGCTATTAATTAACTGATTAGTTAGTACTTGACCCCTAGTCCTTGTGGGATCGATACTTTTTATTACGCGATAGACCGTGCACTTGCGGTACGACACCTATCATACACTGGGTTTATTTTGCCTTGATACACATAAATATTTTGCATTGATACACATTAATATTTTGCATTTATACACATAAATATTATTCATTTATACATAATTTTTTTATTAATACTCATTGAGACACATAAAAATATTCTAGATAGAATTAAATTTTACTTGAGAAAGCTTGAAATATCATTGAGACACAGAAATTTTGGGTTGATACACATAGAAATTAGCGTTGGTACACTAGGTTTATTTTGCGTTGATACACGTAAATATTATTCACTGATACACAATTTCTTTGTTGATACTAAGTGATACACATAGAAATTACCTAGATACAATTAAATTTTACTTGATAGGAATAAAATATCATTGAGACACAGAAATATTTGGTTGATACACATAGAAATTAGCTTTGATACACTTGAGTTTTCTTAGTGTTGATACACTGGGTTTATTTTGCATTGATACACGTAAATATTATTCACTGATACACAATTTTTTTGTCGATACTCATTAATGCACATAGAAATCACCTAGATACAATTAAATTTTACTTGATAGAGATTAAAAAATCATTGAGACACAGAAATTTTGGGTTGATACATATAGAAATTAGCGTTGATACACTTGAGTTTTCTTAGCATTGATACACTGGGTTTATTTTACGATGATACACGTAAATATTATTCACCGATACACAATTTCTTTGTTGATACTCATTAATACACATAGAAATCACCTGGATACAATTAAATTTTACTTGATAGAAATTAAAAAGTCATTGAGACACAGAAATTTTGGGTTGATACACATAGAAATTAGCATTGATACACTTGAGTTTTCTTAGCGTTGATACACATAAATATTATTCATTGATACACATAAATATTATTCATTGATACACATATAAATCACCTAGATACAATTAAATTTTACTTGATAGATATTACAAATCATTGAGACACAGAAATTTTGGGTTGATACATATAGAAATTAGCATTGATACACTTGAGTTTTCTTAGCGTTGATACACTGGGTTTATTTTGCGTTGATACACATAAATATTATTCACTGATACACAATTTCTTTATTGATACTCATTGATACACATAGAAATCACCTAGATACAATTAAATTTTACTTGATAGAGATTAAAAAATCATTGAGACACAGAAATTTTGGGTTGATACACATAGAAATTAGCGTTGATACACTGAGATTTCTTAGTGTTGATATACTGAGTTTATTTTGCGTTCATAGACGTAAGTATTATTCACTGATACATAATTTCTTTATTGATACTAAGTGATACACATAGAAATTACCTAGATACAATTATAATTTACTTGATAGGGATTAAAATATCATTGAGACACATAAATATTTGGTTGATACACATAGAAATTAGCGTTGATATATTGAGTTTTCTTAGCATTGATACACTAGGTTTATTTTTCTTTGATGCATAAAAAAATGGAAAGAGCACCTGAACGGCCTTGACCAAATTTTAATAGATGTTCAATGTCGAGATTACACTCTTTCATTGGACAAATAGCAAAGGGTAACAATTTAATAGAGCTACTGCAGGCCATCCTTTTTGGCCATTTATTTACAGGGCCAACGGTACCCTTGGATATGTTGGCTTTGGAGTACCTGAGATATACATGGGACGAGAATAGATGCGGCTTCAGCATCAATGGAGTCTTTATAGAATTTACGGTGAAGGAAGTATCAATCATCCTAGGATTACCAAATATGAGAGATTTAGTGCAATTTGACTTGGGAACCCCGGATTCAAGTTTATATAAAGATGACTTTAAGGGAAAAATCATAAGAAGGAATATGATTGAGGATAAACTTAAGTCTGTTGTAGGCCCAAATGGCGAGATATTGGATGAGGAAAAAATTAAGAAGCTTAGTATTATGTACATATTTTGCACGTTCTTATTTTGTGGTGTTTACTACACCTTGGATCCACTTTTGTTGGCATATGTGGATGATCTGACGCTATTGAGTAGATACAATTGGGCTGAGACTATACACAGATACTTGACAAAAGGTCTTACTAGAAGCTTCAAGGAAAATGCTACATCATTTGCGAGGTTTGGCATCCTTCTTTGTGTAAGTAAAAGCTTTTTTTCATAAGTATGTATTATTAGGATAAGTGATTGTTGATAATTGACATACCCACTTCTTTATTTTACAGGTTTGGTTATATGAACACTGCCAATTATAGAATAATATCAAGGTGGAGGGTGTTTACCCTCACCTATTTCGTTGGGCGAAAATGAAGGCTGGAAGAAGGGCGACATTTGAAAACATGTTAGGAAATCTAGATAATTCTCAGGTATTTAGCTAATTCATGTCATTCTCATTAAATAATGTTAAGACTTGTGATGTGCTGGTATATTATCTCTACAAGATAATTTTTGAAATCGATGATGCTGTTGCACAAGATGATGCTGCTGTATAAGAAGATGTTATACAAGATGATGCTGCACAGGATGAAGAGAGACAAGATGATGCTGCAGCAGAAGATGTTGTAGTGCAAGATGCAGCTGTACATACTTATGCTACTATACAAGTACAAGAAGACATACATACTGATTCCCATTTGGAAGATGATCATCTTGTAGATATGGATGATACACCTACAAATATGGAAGATGATCCTGTAGATAGTGAAGAAGATCAAAGGATACAGACTCCCATTTGGGAAGGAAGCGAGATGGTTATCTCTGTCCCAGTGACGTTTTCTAAAGATGTGAGTATTATCCTCGAACTATTTTATGATAAATTATATACATTTTATCCTAAAACTAATAGTTGGTTTTATTTCTAATAGATAAATAAAGAATTGCTAGAAGATTCAGAAAGTACACATGAATCATATGATACAAACGAAATAGAAAGGTTGAAAGCTGTATTGTAGAAGATGCAAGAAGAAAGAGATGACATTGGTAAATGGTAATAAATTTTATAAATTGGAAGTTTGTGTGGTTAAAGAGAGGAGCAAGAAGAAATATATACTATTAGAGATGAAATGCTCAAGGCCGAGATAACGAAGCTGAAAAATTTTGTAGATGACATTATGGCCAGAGTACAAAGCTTAACTGAAGAGAAGCTCTCTCTAGAGATGTCATGCCGTAACCAGGTTGCAGAGTATGAATCTGAAATAAAGGAGCTTAAAGATTATTAAGAGAAGAAGCTGAAGGACCTTATAGTTGCATATCAGAAGTTGACAGAAGAGACTGAGAAAGAATTGGAATGGTCAGATGATGATAGTGCAGATGAACATGGAGATGATTGTGAGATGGGGAAGGGGAAAAGAATACGAAAGGCCTCTACAGTACTAAACTCTCCTTATACCAAGGGGGAGATAAAGAAGAAAAAAGTTGATGTGCCACCAACTGTATCTACTCAAGAGGTATTATTTTATAATATGGCATTATTGTACCTTGCTTTTATTAAACTATGTTGATAGCTTTAAATAATGTTGGAGTTAGAGTTAAACACGTTGGTAGATGTAATTATCGTTGTGAGATGTAAATTATCGTTGATATATGTATATTTAACAGTCAGCTTTCCTTTGATAGTATGTAGGTAGAAGAGATTATTGTGGACATAATTTAATAACTGATCATCAACACTAGCAAATAAATGTCTATCTTGACTTGCAATTGGATGTATTCACTCTTGGCGACGGTTGTTAAGTAAAAAAGATCACCATGTGTGGTGTATTATTTGGCGGTATGGTTCAAGATAATGTAAGTACCAACATCTTTTTTATTTTTCGCATAGTATACTACATATGCATATTCGTAATTAACATGCTACATGTATATATTCATTGTAGGTGATTGACGCATATGCATTCCTACTTCACAACCGTAGTAAAAAATATGCGAAGAAAAGAAAATATGTCACATTTGCCTACATCTCTGGGAGTTTTTATCAATTGTATGTAGCACATCAATTTGGCATGACTTATGAATTCATGAATGACTTCCATAGAAAGACATTACCAAACATAAAAAGAATTTTCTGCCAAATTGGTAATAAAAAGCATTGGTTTCTCATGTACATGCAAAGGGATCAGAAAACCATTACATTTTATAATTCTTTATTAAATCCAACAGCTTCAGATAAGTCTTATATAGATGTTTATGTAAGAAACTTAATTCACTTACCTCTTGTATTGCTTTTTTTACTTAAATTTCAATAATGTAAACTTATAAACACTTGTTGATGCAGCTAGGAGTATTAAATTCACATTTTAATAGACAGACTGTAGGGTTAAAATGTGAGGCTGATTGGGATCTCACTACGTACCAAAAAATATGGGATGTTAAATGCCCTACACAGCATGACTCCAACGATTATGGAGTATTTGTAATGAAGTATGACACTATCCGCAAGTGCACGAAAATGTCGAAGTAATACAAAAGATATCGAATCCCACAGGGAACAAGGTCGAGTACCAGAAAATCTAATTCTTGATATCTAAGCTGATCAAAACGGGGTTTTAAGAACTTGAAACAAAAGGTTAAGCGAAATTGTAAACAAGAAACCAAACGACAACGGTAGGGAGAATATATGAGAGAGATATCGGGGTAATAGTTTCCACCGCACCGACGATTTTAATTGCGTTTAGAAATATCAATTACAAGGATTTATGATTATGCATAAGGAATCTAACCCTAGGGTACAAGGTGCCCTCTTTCGAGTGTACACCCCGGTATTCGCCTAGAATGGTCTCCTACTTTCGCGGTGGATCATTCTAGGTGAATCCAATGAGTTCCGTGGTAGATTATGAACCCTCGAGCGAAGACCAAGCACTCTCGTGTCGAGGCTTCGCAAGTTTCACAAAGAGGTTCTGTCGTTACGATCCTACTCTCGTTATGAATCGTAACAACTAAGACACGTCAATACTTGGCTAAGGTACAGATCATGTAATAAGTACATCAAGTGAAATATGCTTAAGATATAATCCAAATAACGGAGTTAAAACATGAATCACATATAAGAATCGTCGGTGGGCTTCAACCTAGCCCCGAAATAAGGTTTACGCTACAACCATCGTTGAAACGCTCAAAAATCTCTCTTTAAACATAGAAAAATCTCGGGAAAGAGTTTATAAGAGGGAGGAGACGATGAACCGAAACAAATAGCCAAGAATCATTGAGTTCCGATGATCAAATCTCTAGAAATTGCCCCAAAGTTGCTCGTTCGCCGCCGTCTTCCGCCCTAGCCGCTTCGTCACGTGATCACCTCCTCTTTAGGTCACAGAAATTGGGGCTTTATGCTCTTTTTGTTCTCCTTCGAATCAGCTTTCCATAGAGTCCTCACTTGCCAAATTTGGACTTGAATCGGGTCTGAAATCAATGAAAATCCGAGTAAGGGTCGTGCTATCCAAAAAGCATCACGAGTGATCCCCGCCGGGTTCACCAGGCAGTGAAGCTCACTGTACAGTTCTGTCGCGAAAGAAGCACTACTAGTGAAGTACTCTGTAAATTTCTGTGCAGGTTTCCTCGGACACAATCATGGGTGAACCCCATGGGGTTCACCTGCCAGTGAAGTCTACTATGAGTTTCGGACATCCTTATCATCATAGGTGAACCTTGGCAGTGAAGTCCAGAAAAAGCTCCTATTGAGCCCAAATTTTACAGGCAGTTTCGTCTTCTCATAAGGAATCACCCTATGCTTTTAGATTCTTCAAAATGACTTTAAAATTGGGTGATTTAACCTGAAATTTCATAAGAAAGACGAAAAGTGAAGATTCTGAAGCTTTGAAGTAAATAAGCTTTAAAGGAGTGTAAAAACATTCAAATAAGCTTAAATTTATCATGGAATAATAATAAAAATCACTATAAAAAAGCATGACATCAAACACTCCAGACTTAAATTTTTTCTTGTCCTCAAGCAATAAAATAAGTTGAAATACATGCTTGGTATAAGAATAATCTTTTTGTGTTGAAGTTTGCACCCGAATTCAGAAAGACACTTTTTAGCAATCCAAGATCTAATCAGAAGAAATTAACTAAGAGGGGTGTCTTAAGCATTCACCAGTTTGGTCCCACGGTTTCTAGATGTCAACCGATTCAGAAAGCAGTAAACATGAGATTCAATCAAGCATACACAACACTCATTCCATTCCTATCCTTCCAATTCATAATGTTGGGGTTAACTCAAATGTTTATTCAGGATATGAAACACTGATCATTGCATTAGACTTCAACTCATATCCTTAGGTACCATTGCCAATTTTTCGCAATGCCAAGTAGAGGAGTCTTTTTATTGGATTTCAATTCACATTTCTTAGATTTTAACTCATATCCTTCGGTACCACTGCCCATTTTTCGCAGTGCCAAGTAGAGGAATCTAAGTGTGATTTTTTTTTATGCTTATAACAGAAATCAACATATCCTTTCTTTTAACAAATGCAGTGTCTCCCCAATAATAGAAAAGAATTCAAAGTTTGAAAAAATATTATGTATCCTGATATATATCGAATGTAAATTGCAAGCCGAAATCAATTGAAGAATCATGAAAACGTTTGACCCGCTAAATGAACCACCTAAAAACAATCCAATTAGAAAATTTCTAATTCATAGAACATATGGACATGACTATTGAGTAAATTTCTAACAAGTACTTCATTCAACATATCTTGATAAATTCCAGCCAATCATGCATTTAAATTTAAGAATTTTGCAAAACTATCATCAGACAAGACTAGCATGACAAGTCAACAGGTCAATAATGAATCTTTTATCATAATAAAATTTGCAATATATGCCTTAAAACAACTTCATGTAAGCTCATAGATCCACACATCATGTAACATGTAAAGAAAATTATAGCATAACACAAAAGCTGAAAAATAAGTGGTTCAAATATGTGTTATACACTGCAGAGAGTGGGGCCTGTAGATGTGGACCAAGCCCACAAATAGTGACATATAGGAACAATGCCAAAATAGCATCCATCATAAAGTAGCATAAACCAAAACCATAGAAAGACATAAAGTCAGGACAACCACATAAGAAATTGGAGTAAAGACAGCTCACCCGCTCTAAAATATTGTATAGTCCTCTATGCAATGTCGCATACGTGAGAGGAGAAGGTGGCGATGTCGTCAGGTTGCACAGTGTACTTCACGGGTGAACCCCGTCGGGTTCACCTGGCCGTGAGGTGCACTGAACTTTAGTGAAAATCTAGCAAAAATCTCTTATTCTAAAGGCACACCTGTATCACAAAAATAAACCTCTAATCAGTGTATATCAAGATCAAGATCTCCTAAAATAAGCTAGATAAGCAAGAGATTGGAGTACTCAACGATGATAAACTAAAAATTGAATGACAACCAATGCAAATAAATAAAAATAAAAATAAAAACAACGAGAAAACTTGGGTTGCCTCCCAAGAGCGCTAGTTTTAGGTCAATAGCTCGACCGTAGAGGTGTCACGTTACTGAACATGTTGTACTATGAACGGTCAAGACCATCTCGTGCGGAGCTTCCCTGGGAAGAGGTGAAGTCTCGAGTTGAAGAGCAGCACTTTGTCTCCTTCGTGAAACTCCTTTTTAAGTATGCGTTTGTCATGTCAATGCTTGGTACGAGCTTTGTAAATCTTGGCATTTTCATAAGTGTAGAGGCGCATCTCATCCAATTCGTCTAGTTGCAGTCTTCTCCTTTCGCTGGCACTTTTAAAGTCATAGTTGATTTGCTTGATGGCCCAGTGCGCCCTGTGCTCAAGTTCAACAGGTAAGTGGCAGGATTTTTCATAAATAAGTTGGAAAGGAGACATACCTAGGGATGTCTTAAATGCAGTCCTGTAAGCCCATAGAGCATCGGGTAACTTCAATGCCCAATCCTTCTGTGATCGAGATACAGTCTTTTCCAATATCTGCTTGATTTCCCTGTTGGAGACTTCTACCTGACCACTCGTCTGAGGATGGTACGGCGTGGTAATCTTGTGTTTTACCCCATACTTCTTCAATAATGCTCCAAACCTTTGCTCAATGAAGTGGGACCCTCCGTCACTTATCAATATGCGCGGGACTCCAAACCGGGGGAAAATCACTCGCTTCATGAACTTCATGACCACCTTGGAGTCATTGCTGGCTTCGATAGATGCCTCTACCCACTTTGACACATAGTCGACGACAACAATGATATACCGCTTGCCGCATGAGGATGGGAAGGGTCCCATAAAATCTATACCCCATACATCGAAGATCTCCACTTCTAGCATGTCATTTAGAGGCAACTCGTTCCTTCTCGAGATGTTCCTGGTTTGTTGACAACTGTCACAAGTTGAAACAAATTATTTAGCGTCATGAAACAGAGAGGGCTAATACAAACCTGATTGTAGGACTTTAAATGCCGTTTTTACAGCCGCGGCGTGTCCTCCATAGGGCGATGCATGGCAATGAGTCAACACATCATGCACCTCCACCTCTAGTACACACCGTCTGTACAACCCATCAGCGCATCTCCGGTATAAGTACGGCTCATCCCAATAATATGACTTCACATCGTGCATGAACCTCTTCTTCTTCTGAAAGGAAAGATCAGGGGGAAATATGTCAGAAATTATATAATTAACAAAATCCACATACCATGGCGCTTGTTGTTCGAGTAAAGCGTATAAGTGTTCTTCGGGGAATGTGTCATTAATTTGCAGCTCGTGGTCGGTCCTTGCGTCAACATCTTGCTCTAGCCTAGAGAGGTGGTCGGCTACAAGATTTTTACTCCCCTTTTTGTCTCTAATTTCCACATTAAATTCTTATAAGAGGAGGATCCATCGAATAAGCCTTGGCTTGGCGTCCTTTTTACTGATCAAATATTTAATGACTGTATGGTCAGTGAAAACAATTACTTTTGAATTAACTAAATATGAATGAAATTTATCAAAAGCGAAAACTATTGTTAGCAGCTCTTTCTCTGTGGTAGCATAATTTATTTGGGCATTGTCGAGCGTTCAACTGGCATAATATATGGCGTGAAGCTTCTTGTCTTTTCTTTGCCCTAATACCGCCCTCACTGCCTGGTCACTGGCATCACACATCAATTCAAAAGGGAGGGACCAGTCTGGAGGTTGAATTATTGGGGCGGTAGTTAATGCCCCCTTGAGCTTCACGAAGGCTTCCTCGCAATCCCTGTCAAAGCAAAAGATGGAATCTTTAGCAAGTAAATTAGTCAAGGGGCGATCTATTTCAGAGAAGTCTTTAATAAAGCGTCGGTAGAAGCCAGCATGTCCAAGAAAGCTCTAATCCCTTTTACTGATGTAGGCGGCTTGAGATTCTCAATAACTTCAATTTTTGCTCTGTTCACCTCTATTCCTTGCTCCGAGACTAGATGACCAAGGATGATGCATTCTTTCACAATGAAGTGGCACTTCTCCCAATTTAGCACCAGGTTCACCTCTTCACATCTCTGCAAAACCTTAGATAAGTTGGATAAATAATGATGAAAAGTGGAACCATGCACAGAAAAATCATCCATAAATATGTCAATAAAATCTTCATTAAAATCAGAAAATATGGCCATCATTGCTCGTTGGAAAGTTGCAGGGGCATTGCAGAGGCCAAACGGCATCCTCCTATATGTGTATGTTCCGTAGCGACATGTGAAGGTAGTTCGCTCCTGATCGTCTGGGTGGATAGGGATTTGGAAGAAACCTGAAAATCTATCAAAGAAACAAAAGTAAGAATTATGAACTAATCTATCAAGCATCTGATCAATGAAAGGAAGAGGAAAAATGGTCTTTTCTTGTTGCAGAGTTCAACTTCCTATAGTCAATGCACATCCTGTGTCCTGTAACTGTGCGTGTCATTATCAACTCGTTTGTATCAGTTTTAATTACCGTGATGCCTCCCTTTTTGGGTACCACATGCACCGGGCTCACCCAAGAATTGTCTGAGATTGGGTAGATCACGCCTGCATCTAACAATTTAAGTACATCCTTCTTCACTATCTCTTTCAAGTGTGGGTTGAGTCGGTGTTGGAATTCCACTGAGGGATTGCTATTCTCTTCCAACAGGATCCTGTGCATACAAATAGATGGGTTAATACCATTAATATCATCAAGAGAGTACCTAATTTCCTTTATGTGCAAACGGACTTCTTGCAATAGTAATTCAGTTTATTCCTTATCCAACTCAGCACTAACTATTACAGAGTAAGTAAAATTTTCACCCAGGAATTCATATCTCAGATTGTTGGGCAAAGTTTTGAGCTCAATTTTCTTTTGTTTTCCTTCTTCTCGATTTTCTTTGTGTTCTGCTTTCAAACCTAGGTCCGCATTAAGTAGGGCAACATAGTTTTCAATCTCCCCTTTACTGTCTTCACCAGCAGCACCGGTAAGGACGAGCTCCAACGGATCGCTTTCTTTCCTGGGAGGCTCGGATTGCTAGACAATCTTATCAATTATAACCACACTGTGACATGTACCTGCAATAGAAGGTTTTTTGAGAGAATTAGATAGATCAAATTGAATAACACTACCAGTTTCCCGTTTTTAACATCGGTGACAGCACCGACTGTAGCAAGAAAGGGTCTCCGTAAGATAATAGGAAGTCTATCATCCTCGTCAATCTCTAACACAAAAAAGTCGGCGGGAATAAAATAATCTCCTACTTTAATAGGTACATCCTCTAAAATACCCACTGGACTCCGAACTGATCTATCGGCAAGCTGCAAAGAAATATTAGTCGATTTCAAGTCACCCAAATCCAGCTTTTTACACAGTGATAACGGCATAAAGCTGACGCTTGCTCCTAAATCGCATAGTGCTCTCTAGAAAGTCATCTCTCCTATCTAGCATGGTATGGAAAAGCTGCCAGGGTCCTTGAGTTTCTGTGGAAGCTTGTTTTGCAAAATTGCACTGCACTCCTCAGTAAGTGCGACGGTGCCTTGGTCTTCCAACTTCTTTTTATTTGAGAGGATGTTCTTCAGGAACTTCGCGTAGGTCGGCATTTGCGAAAGGGCATCAACAAAGGGAATGTTAATATAGAGTTTTTTCAATACTTCCAAAAACTTACCGAACTGCTTGTCCAATTTGGCTTTGACAAGCCTCTGAGGGAAAGGTATCGGTGGTTTATAAGCAGGCGGCCCAACATAGGGTCGCTCTTCTTTTGTTCGTTCAGGTACCGCCAGAGTTGCATCTGTGTGTTGTTCCTCAGGGTTCGGTATCACTTCATCCCTTGTATCATCGGTCGGCATCTTAGGGTCTTCAAGTTGCTTGCCGCTCCGAGTGGAGATCGCATTGCAATGCTCTCTCGGGTTAACTTTAGGCTGTGATGGAAGCTTCCCTGGCACTCTAGAGGACGAGCTAGCTTGTTGGGCAAGCTGGCTCTCCAATATCTTGTTGTGTGTCTCCAAGGAGTCCATCCTTGTCATCATCAGTTTCATCATATCGGTCAGCCCTTCTATTTGCTTACTCAGTTGAGAGTCTTGGGCCGGTCTTGGAGGAGGATTGTAGTTTCCTTGTTGAGGGGGAGGATTGTAGTTTCTTTATTGGAACCCAGGTGGCTGCTTGTAATTTTCTTGTTGTGGTGGTCTGAAGTTTCCTTGCGAGGGTTGAGCTTGTGGTGGCGCTTGCCTTGGTTGTATAGGCTACGTGGTTCGGTAGGAAAAGTTCGGGTGGTTGCGCCAGCTAGGGTTGTAATAGTTGGAATAGAGGTTATTCATGGGGTTCACATTTCTAACTGCATTTAGATATTCAGGCTGACTTTGGACCACTTGTCCATCTCCCACTTGGCACCCAATGCCTGTATGTCCTGCAACACCACACACCTCACAAGATATTGAATCAGTGTCTAAAAAGTTAACAGACCATGAATCAAATTTCTTAGTCAGATTGTCTACCTTCACAGTCAGAGCAGTTAATGAATCAAGATCGAATTTACCTGCTTTCCTGGAAGGAGTACCCCGCTCTGGATTCCATTGATGGTAGTTCAGTGCCATGTCCTTCATGAGGTTTATAGCATTTTCGGGTACCTTGCTCATTAATCCCGATCCTCCAGCAGCTGCATCGACTGTGAGTCTAGTATTGTATTCTAATCCCATATAGAACGTGTGTACTAGAACCCAAGTCTCAATCCCATGGTGCGGACATAGTCTTTGAAGCTCCTTGAATCTTTCCCAAGCTTCGTACAAAGACTCCCCATCCTTCTGCATGAAGCTCGTTATCTGGTTCCTGAGTTGGATTGTCTTCGAAGGAGGGAAATACTTCGAGAGGAAAGCTTGAGACAGTTCATCCTATGTCCGTATTGAAGCTGAGGGGATCGTGTGGAGCCATGCCCTTGCTCTATCCCTTAAGGAGAAGGGAAACAATCGCAACCTGATAGCATCAGAAGTAGCTCCATTAATTTTTAGTATATCACAATATTCTAAAAATATAGACAAATGCATATTGGGGTCCTTAAGAGGAGAACCACCAAATTGATTCTGTTGTATCATGGAGAGTAAAGCAGGTTTAATTTCAAAATTATTGGCCTCGACACTAGGCCTAATGATTCCTGATTGAAACCTACGTATAAAAGGAGCTGCGTATTCTCACAGTGTTCTGGCATTGTTGTTGTTCACATGTTGAGGCGTTGGTTCGTTCTCCATGTCGATATGAAGGTGTTCCATCTGTTCTTGACTTCCTTTTTTCGAGTTTGTTCAAGCTTCCTTCTTTGTCTAAAGGTTCATTCTATCTCAAGATTGATTTCAAAGAGTGCTCCTGCCCTAGAACTTCTTTGCATAAAATATGTCAGATTCAATTATGAAGTTCAAAGCAATTGACACAAGCAGAAAGCAACGTGAAATAGAATAAAGAAAGAAAAAAACTAACTAAAGCTTAGTCTACCAATCCATAGAAATATATTAATATCAACCGTTGTTCCTTGGCAACGGCACCAAAAACTTGACAGTATTCGCAAGTGCACGAAAATGTCGAAGTAATACAAAAGATATCAAATCTCATAGGGAACAAGGTCGAGTACCAGAAAATCTAATTCTTGATATCTAAGCTGATCAAAACGGGGTTTTAAGAACTTGAAACAAAAGGTTAAGCGAAATTGTAAATAAGAAACCAAACGACAACGGTAGGGAAAATATATGAGAGAGATATCGGGGTAATGGTTTCCACCGCACCAACGATTTTAATTGCGTTTAGAAATATCAGTTACAAGGATTTATGATTATGCATAAGGAATCTAACCCTAGGGTACAAGGTGTCCTCTTTCGAGTGTACACCCCAGTATTCGCCTAGAACGGTCTCCTACTTTCGCGGTGGATCATTCTAGGTGAATCCAATGAGTTCCGTGGTAGATTATGAACCCTCGAGCGAAGACCAAGCACTCTCGTGTCGAGGCTTTGCAAGTTTCACAAAGAGGTTCCGTCGTTACGATCCTACTCTCGTTATGAATCGTAACAATTAAGACACGTCAATACTTGGCTAAGGTACAGATCATGCAATAAGTACATCAAGTGAAATATGCTTAAGATATAATCCAAATAACAGAGTTAAAACATGAATCGCATATAAGAATCGTCGGTGGGCTTCAACCTAGCCCCGAAATAAGGTTTACGCTACAACCATCGTTGAAACACTCAAAAATCTCTCTTTAAACATAGAAAAATCTCGGAAAAGAGTTTCTAAGAGGGAGGAGATGATGAACCGAAGCAAATAGCTAAGAATCGCCGAGTTCCGATGATCGAATCTCTGGAAATCGCCCCAAAGTTGCCCGTTCGCTGCCGTCTTCCGCCCTAGCTACTTCGTCGTGTGATCGCCTCCTCTTTAGGTCACGGAAATTGGGGCTTTTATGCTCTTTTTGTTCTCCTTTGAATCAGCTTTCCATAGAGTCCTCACTTGCCAAATTTGGACTTGAATTGGGTATGAAATCAATGAAAATCTGAGTAAGGGTCGTGCTGTCCAGACACGGGTGATCCCCGCCGGGTTCACCAGGCAGTGAAGCTCACTGTACAGTTCTATCGCGAAAGAAGCACCGGTGAACCCCATCGGGTTCACCTACGAGTGAAGTACTCTGTAAATTTCTGCTAGTGAAGTCTACTGTGAGTTTCGGACATCCTTATCATCATCGGTGAACCCCGCCGAGTTCACCTGACAGTGAAGTCCATAAAAAGCTCCGATTGAGCCCAAATTTTACGGGCAGTTTCGTCTTCTCATAAGGAATCATCCCATGCTTTTAGATTCTTCAAAATGACTTCAAAATTGGGTGATTTAACCTGAAATTCCATAAGAAAGACAAAAAGTGAAGATTCTGAAGCTTTGAAGTAAATAAGCTTTAAAGGAGTGTAAAAACATTCAAATAAGCCTAAATTTATCATGGAATAATAATAAAAATCACTATAAAAATGCATGGCATCAAAGTACATGGAGTGTCTATGTAGGAAAACACATTTTAATTTCTCGCAGTCAGATATGCCAAGATTAAGGGCTATTACCAGCTTGGAAATATGTAGAGGATGCTTAGAAAGTGAATATGTTGATCAGTATTAGAAAGTGATTTTTTGTATATGGACAACCGCAACTATATTGACTGTATGTATCAACGATATGTGAATATGTATCAACAATATGCGAATATGTATCAATGCTATTTATCATGTACATTAGCACTATTTATGTTGTACATCAACGCTAATATAACATTGAAACATGTACATCAACGCTATTTATCGAGCACATCAATGGTAGTACATGTACATCAATGCTATTTAAACAACACATTAGCGCTAACACATGTACATCAACACTATTTAAACAGCACATCAATGCTAACATATGAATATCAACGCTATTTAAACAACGCATCAACGCTAACACATGTACATCAACGCTATTTAAACAGTACATCAACGCTAACACTTGTACATTAACTCTATTTATATTGTACATTAGCGCTAATATAACACAGGAACATGTACATCAACGCTATTTAGAATATACATCACTCAATTTGGCTTGTTTTCCTGTGATGATAGTTGTGGCTGAGTAACCTGTGATGCTTCGTTTGAAAACTGGAGATGCATTAAGATTAATTAGTATAAATTATCACACATTAGTAGCTTAACTTATACAACATATGATAATGTGAAGGATCTTACATATGTAGAGGTATTTCTCATCATCATTTAACTATATGAAAGTGCTGGTGGTGGATCATTAGGATTGCTTTGTGCGTCCAACTGTACATATGAAAAAACAGAAATCGGAAGAGCAGGGTGTATGTTTCTAGGAGAGAACATTGTGCAAGGTTGTAAAGGGACCTGTTATGTACAAAGCAATATGAGTATATCAACGCTATTTGTATTGTACATCAACGATAACTATTATCTGTGTATTTGCATACATAGAAGTTGAATTAAATGTAGGAACATGATTTAGAGTACTCTCAAAGGTGTGCTAGAACTTGAGGTTGTCATTTTTTTTATTCTTTTTTATTCTTTCTAAAAGACCCTTCTTTCGTTTCTCCTTTGGTCCTTTTTTGGCAACAGGGGGCTTTATGGTGATAATTGACTCCTCAATTATTTGAGCTTTACTAATTTCATTGCTCTCAAATTGTGAGTCAACATTTAGAGGCTCGGTGCGTAATAATTCATCAACTTGTAGACTCAGCTGATTAGTTGCAACTTCTATCAATTCAAATGCTTTTCTATAATGCATACTCTTTGTTGATATACAATATTGCTTTTGACAGACTCGACTATATATAAATGTCAAACTCTCTTTTCCATGACCTTCACTAATAGGTGGACTTGTATTAAATCCGTGACCTTGTTTAGCATACTTTGTCCACCTATGTAATATATAATGGTGTGGTATTGAATTCACATTGTTAATTGCTAGAACTTTTATACAATGGCCACACAAAATTTCATTCAGTTCATAGAGTTTACATGTGCAGCTGACAGTCACAGAAGAATGGATGTACATCTAATAGCACCCACCGGTATAGGTAGGCGTTACCCGCAAGTGCACGGGTCTATCGAAGTAATAAAATATCGATCCCACAGGGACTAACTGGCAAATACCGATAGATCTCGAAATGACTAGCTAGACAATGTCGCAATTGGTGAAAGTTAAGATAATAAAATAATTGAAAGTGCAATAATGTAAACAGAGGAGATCACACGAGAGAATTATAATGAGGAGGTGCATTAGGATATGGGTTCACCACTTGACTCCTTACAGTTGAATAGTTAAACTCTAATGCCAATGTCCTGTCTAGTTCAAGGGGCTCAGCTTCCTTGTCACGTAGGTAGCTCCCCTCCAGTAATCTTGTCTGCTTCCACGAACTAGATTATCAGTCCAATCCGTAGGGTTCTAACGTGTGGTCAGACGAATGTCTTTCCACAATGTCCAAGATTCTTATAATTCCCGCAAGTACGTAAAGACCCGCAAGCGAGGTTTTACCCTCCTAGAGATGCTGAACCGTACTTGAGGTGATTAAAGACTCTAACACCCCCTTTCGAGTAGCGTAGGGATAAAGTACAGACGGAATGGATAAACTCTGAACCGAGTGGATCAGACGCGCAGTCGGACTGGGGTCTCTCCGACGCGTCTAAACTCCTACAGTCACGCGAGCAAGTACGAATCTGCGAGCGAGTTTTTCTTCTAGAGATCTGATTAACAAACCTCACTAAGGTGTTTCCCTAAGTGAGTACAGTCTAACGGGTAAGTTTTCTCCTCTAGATTCGATTAACAAACCTCACTTTTGCAACTTTAAGGTTCAAGCATACCTTTCTGGATAATGTCTCCCTTTAATCCTACGGGTAAGTACAGCTATGCAAGCGAGTAAACTCCTAGAAAAGTTGATTTACAAACCTCATCCGTGGGATTAAAAGTCGAACATAACCTTCCGGGTACACAGGCAATGCGCTCACACAAGGCCAAGCAAGGACTTTGGCTAATAAACTTTAACTATCACAACTAGTAAATCGTCAAGGGCTACCCCACATCCTGATGTAAAGAGTTTTAGCCTACCATATTAACTATGAAATTACAAACAAGCAATTCTACCATCATGCGCATATTCAGATCTATGTAAGGATTACCAAAATGACTTGAGATCATGCAATGTTTTTCTCATACGATTACAAAATAAGCAAGGAAACTAGATATAACTTCAAAGATCTCTCTTAAGAACTATTCTTGAGGTAATCTTACGCAGAGATGTCATCAATGAAACTTGATGCGCAACCTCTCCTCTTTGGCGTAACAAATCTCCTCTCTTCTCACCGTGCAAATCCTCTGATGGACCGAACCCTCCTCTTGATTTCTCCTTACGCGCTTCCGCTCCCTTTCTTCTTTGCGTGAAGGGTTTTTATCTCCCTTCTCTCTTCTCCCTTTTCTCCTTCCCATACCCTGCAAAAAGGGCTCTGCAGTTGCGGTAAAGCTTCAGCCGAAAGAAAACTTTGCCGCCAGCCTCCATGCCCTGCAAAAGCTGCTGCAACCAATATCTTCATGAATTTGTGATTTCGTAATCAGATCTACTGCCTAAAGCTGCTCCACGCCTTCTTTGTCAACGGCGGAGAAAGTTCCTTAACGCCCTCCAGCCTTCCTTTAGGTTAGATTGAAGAAATCTGGGCTAAAATCGCGATTTCGTAACACGGGGGTCCGCGATCTCGGGCGAGAATTTGGTCGTGACCCGGTCGTGATTTATCAATTTCAGCTTCAGGCATAGCGACGATCACGGGCATGATTCGGATCGGGACCCGGTCGTGATTTCCGTCAAAGGACTGGTGACTCCGAAATCTTCCAGTTTGGATCATCTTGAGTTAGGACGAGTTCCTTTGCTATAAGAGTGCCAGAATCTACTCTCTTTGCAGTTAATTTGCCCTGAAAACGTGAAAATACCAAAGCAGGTGTAGATTCCATAGATGTATCCAAATAAAGGCAATTGTAAGGCTTAAAGTCGTGAAATAGGCATGATTCCATAAGTAAATTGACATATGAAACTCTATATAAATCTGTGTCAACAACATCACAAACTCATCTCGACCATTATTTTGAGAAATTACCTTGAATGTCAAACTGCCAACATTAGAATTAGATGCCATGAATGTAACATTGAAATCAAGGCTCATCTTAAACTCTTGTTCAAACTCTTTGTATATAACTATACTGTATACCGAAGATGCTTCTCTTAACATGTTACAGAAGACATTTACTGGTGTGCTGTTTCTACTCCTGAAATCTTCTTTTAATTCTTTCTCATGAAAGAATGTGACTGCTTTATCATATTGTTCTAGAAATTCAAACAGAGATAATTTTTTCTTAAAGAATTATTTAAAATGACTATTTATACTCTCACTTCGTTGTGATGTGCTGATATTTGCATAAAATGTCTGTGCACAGTGGCAGATCCAGGACCCAAAGGTATGTGGGGGCAAAAAAATTTAAGGGGGCAAATAGATAAAATCTATGTGTTGAGTGGGGGCAATATATGTTTAATTTTTCTCTACACTTAGTTATGACTATATGTAATTAATGAAAAAACTTAAAAATGAGTGGGGGCATTTGCCCACACTAGCTTACATGTGGCTCCGCCACTGTCTGCGCACGATAGCATGCAGCCCACTTTGTACGTATATTATAAAAATTCCGCATCCAATAATATTTTCACTAAGTTGGTACTTATTTACTAGACTAGTCCATAGTACCTCAAAACTATCTATGCTACACCTCTCATATACCACATGTCTCAAATCTTCAAGAAATCCAGTACTACCATAAATCTCATGGCATAGATGTGTTACTGCATTATTGAAAAGATGCCATAAATATAGACAGTGTGCTTTATTTGGCATTACAATCTCAATTGCCTTTGATATTGCTACCGATTGATCTAAAAAAATGGTCGCAGGATGCCAGCCAGACATTACTTTCAAATAGCCAAATAAATGATTCAGCTGTCTCATCATATAATAAAACATCACCAAAAAGAATTGTTTGCTTGTGCTGATTCACACCAACAATTGAAGTAAACGGTATATCATACTCATTTATTTGAAATGTAGTATCAAAAGAAATAACATCGCCAAAATAAGCATAATCTATAATTGATCTACCATCAGCCCAAAAAAAATTAGCAATCTTGCCTGAACTATGAATTTCAATAGCAGAAAAGAAAGAAGGGTCTTTGGCTCGCCTTTCCGTTAGATAATTCAAAATACCCTTCTTTTCCAGACCATCCAATCTTTTCCGTCTCTGTTTTTGAATATAATTTGTAGTATCATCTCTTATGAAACCAACATCCACATTTTCTACCCCTTACTGAAAATAATTATGAATATGATGAGGCTTGATACTAGATGCAGTCATTTGGTCTATAAGAGAACGTTGGAAAGGTAGGATTTTTTTATGCGATCTAAGCCGATTGATCTTATTTGGACTAGTCATTGGATGGTTATGGTTCATCTGAACTTTGGATGTTGTCCATACATCATTGATTGAAATTTTAAAATCCACTTGAGTCATACAATTTGTTCTTATCGCAGCTTGTGGTTTCCTAGTCTCATGTGTGGGGTGAGTTTTTTTTCAAACCTTGTTTGTTACAAGCAAATGTTCGATACTTCAATGAACCATCTTTTCTACGCTTTAGGTACAATTTTTTGATACTAAATCTCATTCTTTTCACATGCTCATTATAAAAATCATATGCTGCATCTTCACTATTAAAGACCATACCAACAATTGGAACAAGTGATGAAGATTCAGGTTCCCCAACTCTTGTGGATGCATATGTATCGTCTTGCTCAAAAGATTTATCATTTGACCCCATTATACAGTTATACAACTGTATGTCAATGATGAAAAATTGTATATCAACTCAGTGTATCAACGATAATTTCTATGTGTATTGACCCAAAATTTCTATGAATCAATGATAATTTAATCTCTATCAAGTAAAATTTACTTGTATCTAGGTATTTTCTATGTGTATCAATGAGTATCAACAAAAAAATTGTGTATCAATGAATAATATTTATGTGTATCAATGAATAATATGTATGTGTATTGTATCAATGAATAATATTTATGTGTATCAATGAATAATATGTATGTGTATCAATGAATAATATTTATGTGTATCAACGCAAAGTAAACTCAGTGTATCGATGCTAATTTCTATGTGTATCAACCAAATATTTCTGTGTCTCAATGATATTTTAATCCCTATCAAGTAAAATTTAATTGTATCTACGTAATTTCTTGTGTATCAATGAGTATCAACAAAAAAATTCTATATCAATGAATAATATTTCTGTGTATCAATGTAAAATATTTATGTGTATCAATGCTAATTTCTCTGTGTATCAACCTAAAACTCTGTGTCTCAATGGTAATTTAATCTCTAACAAGTAAAATTTAATTGTGTCTAGGAAATTTCTATGTGTATCAATGAGTATCAACAAAAAAATTGGGTATCAATGAATAATATTTATGTGTATCAACGCAAAGTAAACCTAGTGTATCAACACTAATTTCTATGTATATCAACCAAATATTTATGTGTCTAAATGATATTTTAATCCATTTCAAGTAAAATTTAATTGTATCTATGTAATTTCTATGTGTATCAATGAGTATCAAAAAAAAAAAAATTCTATATCAATGAATAATATTTCTATGTATCAATGCAAAATATTTATGTGTATCAACGTAAAGTAAACCCAGTATATCAATGCTAATTTCTATGTGTATTAACCCAAAACTCTGTATCTCAATGGTAATTTAATCTCTAACCAGTAAAATTTAATTGTATCTAGGAAATTTCTATGTGTATTAATGAGTATCAACAAAAAAAATTGGGTATCAATGAATAATATTTATGTGTATCAACGCAAAGTAAACCCAGTATATCAACGCTAATTTCTATGTGTATCAACCAAATATTTCTGTGTCTCAATGATATTTTAATCCCTATCAATTAAAATTTAATTGTATCTATGTAATTTCTATGTGTATCAACAAAAAAATTCTATATCAATAAATAATATTTCTATGTATCAATGAGCATCAAGGAAAAAATTCTCTGTCTATCAATATGAAATATGTATGCGTATTAACAAAAATTTACTGTTCATCAACGATAACCTCTATGTGCATTAATAATAAATGTCTGTGTATTAACGAAAAATCTTTACCTGTTGCTTGGAAGTTAGCCGAGACGAAAGTGATCGGAGATGAAAGTTGAAAGTGGTATAACAAACTCGTCGGAGACGACATAAATGATACGCAACAATGGAGAAGCTTAAAGAGTGTCACGGAAGTAACAATGGGTTTGTCTAAAAATAGTTTTAACACGTGGTTTTAGGGCGAAACGAAAATGACACATTAAAAATCTTAACCCGGATTACGCTAGCGTCGATAACAGAATGGGTAACAGAAAAATTTATTTTGAGATCCGTATCCAATATGAAACGAACGACGATCAAAGCATCAGCTTAAAAAACTTTACTGGTCCCTAGGTTAGGCCATTTCTTCTACGTGTCGCCATGCCAGTCACACATGCGCTTTGAGGACGTACAGAGATCCGCGCCTTGCCTTAAGCTCTTACCACGAGCTATCGTCGTTTCTCTCATTCGAATTCTTTTTTCTAAAAACAGAATTTAGAAAACTTTATCCACTAGGGAGTGGTCAGTGTATGTGGGAAAAATGGCGGTGGCGAATGCGTGGGGTTCGGCGGCGCTCCTTCTTCGTCCGTCGCCCATTACACCACGCGAGGCGCGCTTCCACAGCCTCGGTGGTCCGGTGCTCCGCAGCACAGTCATGGGCGACCGCTGCTGCTCTCTTTCCCTCTCCTGCCGCTGCACCAGCTCCGCCACCACCAGCGGCGAAGTCGACGGTGACGGGACCTGTTCATCCGACTCGAACTGGAATCAGTGGACCCGATATTTCTCCGAGATAGATCAGGCCGAGAGTCGCTCTTCCGCTCTTAAGGTGGGCACATCGTTCTCCTATTCTGTATCCACTTGTTTTTGTGAGTTTGTTTGAGTAACTTTAATATCTTTTTTAGCAAGTGATCTATTCAAGATTTGATGTACGCTTCTTCTATAGATAAGGCTTTTTGGACTTTAGCTGTGGAGCAATCAATTCTACTCGTAAATTTATTGTTTTGCTTTCGGCAATTCAAATGATAGCCTACCAGAAAAAGCAAATTAAAAGAAGGAACTCTTCGATCTATCCATTCTCACAACTTTTTTAGTCCGATTCAAATTAATTGAGAAATTTTTGATAGGCCAAGGTCCTTTTGCCAATTGTGTTTTGCAGGCTCAACTCGAAGAAGCTGCCAGGAAGGAAAACTTCTTGGAAGCTGCCAAATTGAAGGCAGCACTTGCAGAAGCAACATCAAAGGATGTTCTAGGAGAAATTTTGTCAGAGTTAAAGGTTAAAATGATTTTACTCTCATGTTGCACCTATAAACCAAGCAAAGTTGAGTATCACCATGGTATTATGCACAGAATGCTATTGAAGAGGAGCGTTTTAGTGATGCATCAAGGTTGTACAAGCTTTCTGGCCAGTCTCTGGTAACTTCCTATGCAATCCTCATCAGAAATATATGTTACTACAATCTCGGTATCTTGCCGTTGTCTTCTTTCGTGAACTTGTTCTTTGCTTATAAGTTCTTTAACAGCTGGTGGATATTCATTGATTTTATGTGAGTAATCTAGATTCTTAATTTATGAGAGAACATTCAGCTAGACATTTTTGAAGCACAACTTGGAATATTTGTTTGGAGCAAATTGGATAACAGTGGCATAAGAATGGAGTGGAGTCTATTCTACAATTTTTGCTTCTGATGTCAAGTTTTCTTGTGTTTGTAGCAGTCTACAACTTAGTTATAATAATGAAACTGAGTAGGCTGTTTAGGAAACACATGGTCAAGAATTCAGTCATTTACCATCACATTGATCCCACTCTTACAAAAGCTTGAACAAGCGTACTTCTAGTTTCCTGTAAGCGAACTAAAATGGTGTTTCTTCCTTCAACTGCCACGCTTTTCCTTCACCTTTTGGAAATGATCGTCAACTTAAGCACCTTTAAACTCACACAGAGCTCACTGAAGGAAAAATATCTTTGTAGAAATTCAAATGGTTGGCACTTGTGGCTTGTTTTTGTTGTTGTAGTTGACTTTTTTCATCATTTATTCTTTCTATGCACTTCTACTAAAAATAGAAGTTCGTAGCATGCTAGAAATTCTTCTGAACTTTAAATGCCTTCCACGCTGCCTTTTTTTATTTAGATTATTATAAATATTAACCCTTTACTAATCAAGTTTTACTGAAAAGTACTATGGTAGTATAATGAATCATGTCATTGTTGTCTATAATAAGCTTATACTACATAGCAATTGCAATGACTTTCTTTGATGCCTCAGTTCTTTCTTTAGGTTGGCTGGTGGGCAGGCTTGTCTGAGGATGCTGATGATCCTTTTGGTAGAATAGTACGGATAACTCCGGCTTTTGGAAGATATGTCGCCAAAAGTTACAGCCCGAGGTAATAATCAAATTTATCTTGTTCCTTATTGGGGTTACAGCTTGATACACTTTCATTTCAGACAACTGGTAAACGGTTCTTCAGGGTCCCCACTATTTGAAGTTTTTCTCATGAGAGAAGAAGACGGGAAATACAAAACACAAGTAAGCAGTTTGTTTTCATTGTGGCTAATAATGATGCTGTGTGATCCCTCACTTATTATCTAAGTCAAATACTTAGACACCACTTCCATAAGGCTACAAATACAGATCTTTTATGAATAGAGATGGCAAAAGCATCCGATAGGCTGAACGTGGTGTTGCTTTATGCTTTCTTACTCGCACGCTTGAACTGTTTGTTTGTTGCCTTTGAATTGTTTAATCAGTCACCTCTGTTACTTGATCTTTCATCAGGTAGTAGCGTTGCAGCGACCGAAAGAGAATTTAATGCAGCTTTCTCCTTCAGCATCACAAACTTTAGATGGTCCAATTTTTTTATCTGAAAAATCATCCATTGAGACGCCAACTTCTGACATTGCTGTAGATAATAACAGAGATGATGCTACAGACAAGAGGGAGAAGGATGACAAAATGACCAGGAACGATGACAACATAAACAACAAAGATTCTAGTGAAGAAGTTATAAACAGTATTTTAAATTTTCTGAAGGAACGAATTCCTGGTTTTAAAGTTAAAGTAGTGAATGTCACTGTGTCGGAAGAAATTAAGATAGATTCAGAATCACCGGAGCAATTAATGAAGCAAGATGACGAGATAAATACTTTAAACAAGAATGCAAATGATGAAAGTAAAAATTCAGAAGATATTCAGGGTGAAATGTTCTCAGTTGGTGAAGATACCATCTCTGAGGAAAGCATAAATACTGCTGTGCAACTATTTTCTGGTGAAGCTACTCATAACAAAGAAGACGCTTTGTCAAAGACATACATGCGTGTTCCTGCAGAAATGAAAGATATGAAAAAGAATTGCTTCATTCTACATGTTCCAGGAAAAAGTGATGACACAGGTATTGGTACAATGAAGCCTCCTAAAGTCAGAGTTGCAGCTGTAGCTGCTCAATCGACCTCTGATCTTTTACCTTCAGATGTTGCAAAGGCTTTCTTGAGTGGGGATAAAGCTATGTCGAAGGTTAGTGGTTGTGAAAATGAATGCTTCAGAAAATGTATACTTTTAGTACAAGTTGGTTACTGAATTGATTGAATATAACTATATAAGAGAGAAAACAGTTAATAACTACTTTTTCCTTTGCTGATCGTCATACTGCCTTCATATATACTTTCGCTTTTGCACATGTACAATACCTACTTATCTAGTCATGCATTCTTGTTTTTACCCTCATTAGTTGTGATGAATCTTGATTATTTATGATTTGCATGATCCTTGTTGCTGAAGTTATATACTAGTCCAAGTTCTTTCACATTCTGATGATCAATATTCAGATGTTTCCTGGAAAACTTTGTTTGATTGACTTCACTATTGATCATTCTTAAAGATTTATACTAACTGGCGGAAAAAAACAAACCTACTAAAAAACAGGTCTCTAAAGAGGTCCAGGAGGTTATCAAGCTTGCATTCAGTCATGCTCAGAGAAGGGGCAGATTATCCAAGACCACTATTTTTAATAGGATCATCAGCAATAATGAGGGTCTAGATCCATTTGTTGGTAAGTTGTGGAAGGACTGATGGTGGAGAATTAGATTGAATTATTTCACAACTAACGTTCTCTTTCTATATAGGTTTATATGTTGGGGCGTTTGGACCCTATGGTACAGAGGTGGTACAGTTGCGACGCAAGTATGGTAACTGGAACGATTCAAATGGATTAGATTCAGAGATGGAGTTCTTTGAATATGTTGAAGCTATAAAATTGACAGGAGATTTAAATGTTCCGGCTGGGCAGGCATGTATCTGGTTGTTTGCCTTTATGCTTGCTTTCTCAAAAGATGGAACCAGAAGGTATGATGGTTTCTTATTTACATTTTGAACAGGTGACTTTTCGTGCAAAGATTGGCAAGGAAAATCGCCGTGCAAATAAGGGATTGTATCCAGAAGAGCTTGGCGTGGTAACATTCTCATTAAGTGCCTCTCTTTCTTATTTGTGGCTTTCTAATTAGCAATTCAAGTGAACTGGTATTAGCATTGTTCTACCTTTCTAAAAACTCATAATTTATTAAAGCATATCACTATTTCTGCTCAAGTTTCCAGATGAGTCCCCAGGCAACTCTATAGTTAATTCTGATCTTAAACCAATGTGTGCCAGTTAAAGCTAAAATTTCTTTATGGAATTCAGGTAGCAATCTACAAAGGCGAAGGTAGAGTAGCAGAACCAGGATTTAAGAATCCCAGGTGGGTTGATGGTGAATTACTTCAGTTAAGTGGCAAGGTAAAACGTTTTCACCAAAACTTTATATAGAATTGTAGCTTATTGAAACTTCCATTCTACTTTAAAAGCATTATAAGGATCTTTCCCAGCGACTTAGTACTATTGTAGTCTAAACGATGGTACAGTAAATACACTTGAAGCATGATTTGTATTGCATACTGTGGTTTAAAAGTTCATACCGTTATAAAAATATCCTTGCAGTCATACAAATTTGACCTCATTTAATTTTTACCAAGTTGTAGAGGTTTTTTTTTTGTTTCTTTTTCTTTTTTTAACCAATCCTGTCCAAGATTATGAGTGGATGAAGTTATAAGTGTATCAGAAATTACAATATGACAGATTTTTGAATATTTTTTTACTTCTGTTCGAGTGGTCGGGTCAGGAATATGTATGGCAGTGACATTCACTTGATGCTGAGGTAGATGCTCAGATCAATGTGGCATGCAACATTCTAAATTTGAAACAAGCGTGACAAGAATGAAATTGAAGTGCCTCATGTTTGATCAAGAAATGAACACAGTTTGGATGTAAAAGGTAGAATATTGTTGCATCTTCAATGATTGCATGGTGTATGAAAAAAAATGAATATTATGATAGTGATATATATGGCATGGTTAATAGAATTGACAGATTCCTATATGGACCGACCATTCGATTGAATTGGATTGAAATTGAAAATTTGATCTGATTCTTCTTGGTTTCTTTGACACAATTCAGAAAATGGATGAAATCCTTGTGTTTAGCTTGAAAGAAGATGAAAATGAAAGAAGAAAGTGAAGATACATTGAGATCCGTTGGAGGCACACAAACTGGAGTTTGTAAAGTTGGGGTCATGTGATACTAATGATTCATTAACCTCTCATCTCTCTCCACAAAACTCATTGAGTGGCAAAGGACCACAAGTACACCACGTGTTGCCCATCTTGTCATGATAGTTGTTGACTTCCCTTAGTAGGTTGCTGAGATGTATATTGATCCATTTCTATATAGTACATGGAACAAATGTATACAAAGCACACAAAAATCTGGTGGTAAACCTCGGTCTTTATGGTACCGTGTATTATACATATTGGATCGTACCTATTCAAGCCAATATCAATGCACTAGCTCAAAGCAGTATTTCAAATTTTGACCTCACCGCATACTTTTGATTTACCAAATTTCTACTTTTGCCAACTCATGGTGAAAGCAAAGGGTTCCTTGACTATCAAAGACCTAAAGCTCAACTTTCCAAAGCAATGCCTTCAAGAGATAGGTGAGTCGGTGACACTAACTTGAAGTTGAAACAAGAAGTATATTGAACCAATCAATTGATTTGATTTCTATTAAATACTAATTTCCTTTTCCTAACTCTTCGGTTTAATTAAAAATATATATACTATTTTGTTTTATAAATAGTAAGAAGTCAATTATTAAATATTTAAAATAATAATAAGTAGTTATTAAATTATCTTGGTTTAAACAATTTATTTAATAATTTGAACTTTAAAGTTTAAGAGATAAACAAGAAATTAATTATTGATTATATATAAATAAAATTATTTGATTATATAAATAGAAAGTTAAATAATTTATGTAACAATACCAGTTGGAACAAAGAACCAAAAAACTTGATTCATTCAATTAGGGTTACACCCTTTTACATATAAGTTATAGGGTTAACGGGTAAGGGAAGAAATTAAAACCCTAAACCCATTAACCTAATAACTATAAAGCACTAACACTAACACTCCCCCTCAAGCTGGAGAGAAGATATTGATTAGACCCAGCTTGTTACACAAATTCTTAAGTCTAGAAGGTCCCAAAGCCTTGGTGAAAATATCGGCAATCTGGTATTCGGATTTCAGGTATGGAGTAGTAACCAGTCTATTGTTGATAGCTTCTTTGATAAAATGGCAATCCACCTCTATGTGCTTAGTTCGTTCATGGAAAACTGGATTGTTGGCAATGAAAATAGCAGCCTGATTATCACAGAACATGTTCATTGGGCTAGGACAATTTATTCCACATTCTTGTAAGAAATTTCTTAACCAAAGCATTTCGCAAACAGTGTGAGCCATGGCTCTATATTCTGCTTCGCAACTTGATCTTGCCACAACACTTTATTTCTTGCTCCGCCACGTGACCAAGTTACCACCCAGGTAGGTGCAGTAACCAGAAACAGATTTTCTATCATCAATATTGCCAGCATAATCAGCGTCAGAATAAGCCTCAATTCGAGTGTGCCCATTTTTGCAATACTTCAATCCTTAACCAGGAGCACCTTTGATATACTGAACCACACGAGTAGCTGCGTCCCAGTGACACTGCTTGGGTTTTTGCATAAACTGGCTAATGATGCCCACAGCATGAGAAATGTCGGGTCTTGTAACTGTGAGATAGTTAAGTTTTGCCTACCAGGCGACGGTATTGAGTTGCATCAATGTATTCAGATTCCTCATTATCACTATACTTCTGGTTTGGAATTAAGGGGGAATCAACTGGCTTGCAGTCACTCATACCAATCTCATCCAGAAGATCCAAGACATATTTCCTTTGTGACAGAAACACACTATCACGCTGGTAAGCAACTTCAATTCCCAAGAAGTATTTTGGTGTCCCTAAATTCTTGATCGAAAAATGGGACTGTAAGTGATTCTTAATTTCCTCAATTCCCTGTCTGTCATCACCTGTAAGAAGCATGTCGTCGACATAAACTGCCAAAATAGTGACACCACTCTTTGAACGACGAATAAAGATAGAGTGATCAGCTTGATTATGACGAAACCCAAATGAGGTCATAATCTGTGAGAGTTTATGAAACCATGCTCGTGGACTTTGCTTGAGGCCATAGATTGATTTATGCAATTTGCACACCATCTCCCCCTGAGCAACATAACCAGGAGGTTGCTCCATAAAGACTTCTTCAGTTAAGTCACCATAAAGGAAAGCACTGGTGACATCCATTTGATGAAGAGACCACTGACCATTGACAGCGAGGGAGAACAAGGTGCGAACAGAATTGAGGCGCGCCACAGGAGAGAAGGTATCATGATAATCCAGGCCATGAATTTGGGAGAAGCCCTTAGCAACCAAGCGAGCCTTGTGGCGAGCAACCGAACCATCAGAGTTAAACTTGACGGCGAAAACCCAGCGGCAGGGAACAACACGAGCACCCGGTGGAAGAGGAACCAAGGTCCAGGTGTGACGAGCCTGTAAGACAGCCATCTCAGCATCCATATCCTGCTTCCAGTTAGGTAACGACATAGCCTGCAAGGTAGATGTAGGCAACGAAGCCGAGGACACGGCAACAGAAAAAGCACGAAAAGAGGGTGACAAATGAGCATAAGAAACATAATGAGAAATAGGGAAATGAGAAGTATGGCGCTTGCCTTTGCGCAGAGCAATAGGTAGGTTGTCGTCAGGAACCGCCGACGAAGAAGGCACGGCAGGGGGAGGCCGGGGGCGTCGGTGATAAACCTGCAAGGTACCAACAGAAGGATCGGGAGAAGAGGAAGCAGAAACTGGAGGTGAAGCCGGGAGGATAACAGGAACGGGAAGAAGACCGGAAGAAGAAGATGACGAAGAAACAGGAGATGGAGCAGTGGAGATAAAGGGGCGAGACTCATCAAAGGTAACATCGACGCTGGTAAAGAGGCGACTACTGGAGGGATCAAAACAATGATATCCCTTCTGAGTCCGAGAATACCCAAGAAAGACACAACGGGTGGCACGGGGGCTTAACTTGTCAATACCCGGGCCAAGAGCGTGGACATAACACAAACACCCAAACACCCGAGGAGGGAGAGAAAAAGGGGTTTGTGTTGGAAATAAAAGAGAGAAAGGGGAGCGCCCATTTAAAATAGGAGTAGAAACGCGATTAATTAGAAACGAGACAGTCAGAACCGCATCAGCCCAATAAGACCGAGGTACCTTCATGTGAAACAATAAGGTACGGGCCACCTCGAGAAGATGGCGGTTCTTGCGCTCAGCAATACCATTTTGGGAAGAAGTATAACTACAAGTGGTTTGATGTATAATGCCATAAGAACGACAGAAAGACTGAAAAAAAGTGCTAGTGTACTCCAATGCATTATCAGAACGCAAAATTTTAACTGGGACACCAAATTGAGTTTTAATTTCAGCACAAAAGTTACAAAATACATCAAAAAGTTCTGACCTCTTAGACAAAACATAACACCAACAAACTCGAGAATAATTGTCTATAAAAGTAACAAAGTATTTGTGGCCATCACGGCCAGGAACAGGACTCGGACCCCAAATGTTGGAGTGAACAAGATGAAACGGGTGGGAACTGCGAGAAGTGGAAGCAGACAGCAAGGAGGTCCGATGATGTTTACCCAGTTCACAAGCATCACAATGAAAGGACGGCCGTGATGGTAAGGAGAGAACATGTTGTAGACGCGCAGCTGAAGGATGTCCAAGATGATAGTGCCAGAGCAGAGGAGAAACCGCAGTGGACGAAAGAGCCTGAGGTACCACAGAAGGAATGAGAGTGTAGACACCACCCCGCCTAGGCCCCCCACCAATCGTCCGCTTCGTTCGGAGGTCCTGAAACAAACAGTGAGATGGTAAAAAGGTGACACTACAATTGCATTGCGCAGTAAAGGCACGAACTGAAAAGAGATTCACTGGAAAAGAAGGAATGTATAACACGTGGGAAAGAATTATAGTGGAAGAAAAAGAAACAGTGCCAATCCCCATGACAGGTACTAAAGAACCATCTGCAATAGCCACCGGGGAGTAAACTCCCCCTGTGGAAAGGGAAGTGAAAAAATTACGATTACCTGTCATGTGAGAGGACGCACCGGAATCAACTATCCAAGTAGAATCATAAGAAGCAAGAGTGGCTATACCGGAAGCATGACTAGAAGAAGCTATGAAGGTGGATGGCCCCGCGGTGGACACGGATGTAGACTGGAGGAAGCGAGCATACTCGGCTGCCGAAATGGTAACAGTGTCAGTGGTGGATGTGGCAGGGAGAGCTGCAGGAACAGAGACAGCATTTAAGGAGGGCGCGTCAGACACAGAAGCAGCCCGAGCAGAGGGAAACCCAAACTTCTGCCAACACCTATCTGATGTGTGATTTGTGCGACCACAGTGCGTGCAGGGCGGAAGATTACGACCACGACCATGGCCCCGTCCCCGTCCATGAGTGCGCCCTCGGCCGAAAGAAGGGGGAACGGGAGAGGATGCAAGAGCGCTAGGTGTATCCTGTGGCGGTGATGTAGTCGTCACACGTAACAGACGAGAAAAGGCTCCCTGAAGAGTAGTAACCGTTGAATCCAATAACAACTGAGAACCCAAGGCTGAATATTTGGGATTGAGGCATGATAAATATTTGGCCACCAGAAATTCTTGTCGCTGTTGGAGAGTAACCTCAATGTCAGATGAGGCGGGATGATACTGACAAAGTTCGTCCCACTTTCCTTGTAACAAGGCATATGTTTCCTGGAAGGATCGATCTTCCTGTTGTAGATTGATAATCTCTTCGTAGAGACGGAGAACATGACTTAGATTCTGTCTGGAGGCATAGGTGCCGGTGAGAAATTCCCAAGCAGACTTGGTGGTTTTCTGATACATGATAGTAGATGCAACCTTGGTGTCCATGCTGTGAAGGAGCAAATTTAGGACCGCCATATCTGATCGACGCCACGAATCATAGGTGGGATCAGTAGGAAGAGGAGCAGACTGAGTGAGGTGATGCTCCTTTCCATGGGATCCCAGAAAAAGATGAACTGATTGAGACCATAACTGAAAGTTTGTACCATCAAACTTAATAATATTTGTTCCAAAGGTGGTGCCAGGTTTAAAATTCATGTTGAAGGACGAAGAATCCATAGTGAAGCAGCAGTAAGAAATCACTAAATACCAAACTGAGTGGTAAAGCAAAAGAGAGCGTCACCTTGCCGCGGAGGAGCGTCGGCGGCGGCGAAATTCCGTAGAAGGCTTCTAAGATGCTGCAAAGAGTTCACTACGTGCTAGAAGGAGAGAATTTGTCCAGGATGAAGAAGGTCGAGCGCTGGAGGCGTTTAGAAATCTAGCCGCCGGAGCCCTAGAAATACAGCTTCGTCCTCCAAGAAGTCCGGCAGTTTCGCCGACTTCGAACGGGCACAGATACGTGATTTATGGAAGAAGATAGAGTCCTAGCTCTCCATCGAAAGGATCTTAAGCATCCTTCTTGCTTAAAGAAGATAGAAGTGGCAAATAGAAGCTTGGCGCATCACGCGGCCATGCCACGGCCGGTGAGAGCTCGCGCCAAGCGCACGAAGCGCCTGACCTCTTGCGACGACGAGAGCTCCTCTCCTCTTAGTTACAGATTATAGAGAAGAGGGAGAAGAGGGCGGCGGAACGGAGAGGCAGTGGCGACGGCAAAGCAGAAGCGGCGGCGAAGGGGGCGGCGAAGCAGCGGCGGCGGCGGAGGAAACCTCGCTCTGATACCAAGTTGGAACAAAGAACCAAAAAACTTGATTCATTCAATTAGGGTTACACCCTTTTACATATAAGTTATAGGGTTAACGGGTAAGGGAAGAAATTAAAACCCTAAACCCATTAACCTAATAACTATAAAGCACTAACACTAACAATACCAATTAACTATATATAAAGTGTTCAAATATCTAACAAATTATTAAATAAATAATGCTATGCAATATGTCTTATTTAAGGAATGAAATTTTGCATTTTTATTTTTTTAAAAGTAGTTAGCATAGTTTACCCTTTTTCTTTTTAATTTAATTTATTTTTAATAATTTTCTTTTGTTATCCTTGTTTTGTTGATCTGGTACTAGATATATCATATATGCTAATATTGATACCATATATACATGCATGTCTGTATGTATGGTTGTAGTGGCGGATCTAGGACCCGAAGATATATGAGGGCAATAGATACATGAGGGCAAAATTATAAAAATTAAAATTTTTTTAGTGGGGGCAAATTATAATTTTTATATATATAATATAACAAAGATGTATATAAGTTTTATTGCTTAGAAAAAATGAGTGGGGGCATTTGCCCACACTAACCACAACGTGGCTCTGCCACTGTATGTATGTATATATGTATGTATATATGGTGGTAAATACAAAATTAAAATAAAAGAATTTGATGATTTTGTCATAGTAGTATGATGTCAATCAATGTTGTCATGTTTGGTACCAACCATAAAAAACTTTAGCAATTCCTCTCAAGCTGACTATGGGTCAGTTTGGGGCGGTTGGAGCTTCTGGCATTTGGCTGAGTTGACCAGAGTTGGTTTGACTGGAGCTGGTTGGAAAAGTTGAGGCTGTTTGGGTATTTTAGCTAGTTTGATTAGCAGTTTAGAAGTGTTATACTGTGTTGTTCTATTTTATTAAATGATAAATTTTATTTTATAATAGAAATAAAATTTTCTAATAACAAAGATATATAAAATTTAAAATTACTTAACATAATAATAAATATTTTTTTGGGCTATTACATGCATGAATTTAATCTTAAAATAGACAAATCTTTAAAAAAATTGCAAGAGGATTCCCTATATTTTAAGTGTAAAACCCTGTATACATAATATATAAAATAAAAAAGTAACCATCATACATCATAAGTACAAAATATCCATAATATATCACAAGTACTCAGTAATCACATACAGGAACAAGTGTAGAGTACAGAGTAACCATATTCATTTAATATAAATATTATAATACCACAATACATCATAAGTACTCTATAACCACACACAACCATATAAATATCATAATATCCAATAAGTACTGAGTAACCACATCCATATAATATACATAAAATAAAATATTTGCTACATCGATGAATCCATTAAACTTAATTCAATCCAATTGCAAAGCATATTTAGCTCCGTAAAATCTTGTTGATCTTCATTAGTCTCCTCATCTACTTCATAATCATATACTAGGATGAACATCAAATTCTTGAAAAATCTCATTTGTGTTTGTTGTTTACCTAATAAAATTATAGATTGCTATTAATGCAACTACAATTATGACCTGTGTATCATATGCTTACGAAGGCATGTCATTTAATATATTCCACCTCTTCTTCCATTTTTCAAAACATTGTTCAATACAACTTTTAAGAGATGAGTGAGATTTATTAAAGACTTTTTTAAACTCTTGTGGTGGATGTCCTTATTGGTAGTCCTGAAGATAATATCTCACTCCTCTATAAGGTGTAAGGAACCACTCATTTTTGAATATGCAACATCAACTAAATAATACTTTCTTATAAATTTCAAAAGAAAGTTCAATTAATAATTATAATGATTAAGGGTTTTAATTTCATAGCCAGCTAGTAAATGTATAAATAAAATGAAACTTATACCTGTTGAAGGTTTTAGAAAGTTCAAACTCGTTGCTTTTGAAAGAACTCGAGCATCATGAGCAGAACTTTCATATCCAACTAGTACATATATGAATCTCATATCAAACGTACATATAACTAAAATATTTTGAGTTGGATGATCTTTTCTTCCTATAAATCAAACTTGATCATTAAGAGGTATGATTGCATCTATATGTGTACCATCTATAACTCCAATTCTATGAAAATAGAACAAAAGGGTTAGAACATAATGCAATATAAAGGTTATCATATTAATGAAAGAAAAAACTTACCTTAATATGAGGGTAATAACCAGTATCATATAATATTTGTGGTGGAATATCTCAAAACTCTCTATCAATGGGCTCTATTAAGACCTTTGCATATTTGCATACTTGCATACTAATTTCAACATTTCATGAAAGATCCTACTTATTGTTTCACCAAAATATTGAAATCTTTCTTGTGTCTGTTAGATGCACCCTGTGCTAATATATAAATAAAAGACTCACTTTTTCATAAATCGTTATGTTTTTTTGAGGCCTTCAGACCATATGAGTTCTCCAAAATAGTACATAATTGAATGAATTTTTTTTCCATTCTCATCATTCGTCTACACCTTTGAGGGTTCCCTTCCATTAGTTCTTTCATCTATCTAATGCCTATATGCTCAGACACCATGCAAGGTGACTTTTGTAAATATCTTGAATAATACTCGTGTATTAAGATATTATTATAATTGACTAGTATCCAAGTCTCATTCATTATATCTTTAATATACTGTTGCTCATCAATCTCCTGTGAAACTTCACTATCATTGCTACTATGACTATTATGATCAGCCATATCTGCAAATAAAAAATCATGTTGCGTTGTTAAATAACATATCAATCCATATCTTAATACATTAATCTTTCACACAAATATAGATCATAGATAGTATTACCACATACAAATTTAGCAATACAGACAAACCCATGTAGACATTAAAAGTATTACAAATTACACACATGTTAAATCCCAGATCCAATAGAATATAACAAGCTTACAAGTCTAGTTATCACTGTAAATATAAACAAGCTATGGATTGAATTTTCTAGATGATTGTTGCATATACGTTAACCATTTTACTTTTTTCTTCAGGCGTCCTCAGCTGTTTCCACATTACTTTATTTTTTAGTCTCTAAACATTCCTGCCACAAAATAAAATAACTCAGAACCAATATCTACACCAGGAAGAGACAGTACATCCTCTATCACTTCCTCAACACCGGTACCCTGGAGTGTCTAATAGTTGAGATTCAAGATTTGTTCTTCAGTGAAGAATGTTGTCATTGCATTTACATTATCCCTCAACATAAATGCATACATACTCTTTCTTTTTTACATTTGCTACTAATACTTAGTCGAGAGGATGAAACACCATGTCTTGATTCATTAGTTGCATTTATGGGCACATCACTTTCATGCTCATGCTCTGCACCCAAGTCAGCAGACTCTTCATCCACAGCTGGTGTAAAGATAATATCCCAAGTCTCCAAATATAATATCCAACCTGGTTTGATTATCAGAATGGATATCTTTTTTTTTGGAACTTTGCATAATTTTTATTCACCTACAATTATATTTAGATTATAAATTGTTATTATTAAATTTAATAATATTAATAATAACCCAAGCACATACCGTAATCTTACTAGCCCACCACTCGGCTCCGGAGTCACATTTGTCATTTCAAATCTTGAATTCCATCCTAATCCAGTCTCTTTGCCCTTTAATTCTTTTCATAATTTCTAGATTTTAATTGATCCCATTTGTTTTTCAGCACTTTTCTATCATACGATAATCTACTAATTTGTTAAAAGTTTTCAACCCATTGTCTGTAATTTCCAAATAGTTTTGCTACCTTTGGTTGCCATTGATACTTGAACATACAAATAATATTAATAAATTAGATCAATATCATGTTCGAAAAGAGGAAATAACTCAATATTAATGATCAGAGAGGTGTATTGACTATGTAGGGGAACATCATATTCATATTCTCACTATGCTGCAGAATAATATATAAGTATATCAATAATTGACAATACTAGGCATCAAGGGAAGTCAAGAAATCTCAACGTAGCTTTTATTCTTTAAGCTGGAAAAGAAATATAAGTAATCATGATAACAACCAAAAAATAGATCTTTGAATTTTAGAACTTATATATACCAATTAGGAATTTAAGTACTTTAGCATGTTGGTCCAGTTAATATTTTCTAGTAACCTTAGCATGTTGGTTCTTTCTTTATTTGCTCTTGTAAACTATGAAACAATTATTTTAGCATTTAAATCTTTGATATGTAGAAATTAGTTGAAGTTTTGAATAAAATATTCAAGATCCTCATAATAAAAATTCATGAAGAAGAAGCAAGGGAAAATAGTATTACTCAAGTTTAAGCTAGGTTCATATGGTTTAACAAGGTTATGTTCTTATGCCTTTAGGCGTCGGTGGAACTCTGATTCAGTCGGCGGCAGTTGGAGCTTAGGTGTCGGTTGGAGCTGCTTGTGGCGCCGCCTGATGCTGGAGCAAACTTCAGTCGTCAGCAGTTGTTGGAGCTGGTGGTTGTTTGGAGTTGCGTCAAGTGTCGACGCCGGTGAAGAGGCGAAGAGGTGCGATCTGCGAAGAGGCGAAGCGGCGAGGTGCTTAGCTGAAAAACTCAAATAAACGGAGGGGAAATTAGCGTAAGGGCGTACGCTGATCTGATGCTAGGCGGCGGCGGCAACGAAAGCTGGCAACGACGGGCGACAGCGGTGATGTGTCGGAGAGATTTGGCGATCGCGAGCGGCTTCGGGCGAAATATCACTGTTCGCAAGTAGCGAGAAAAAAAGCAGTGAATAAACAGCTTGCCCTAGACAGTGCAGCAACTGAGAAGCTAATCGCCAAATGCCCTAGCTTCCAATTTTTGGCTGCCCGCGAGCCTCCAACCACCCCAAATGCACCCTATATATGTCAATCATGGTACAAACTACAAAGGGTAAAAAATTGAGTCAAAATAATGATACTTGACGAAGATGCTGAGAAGTTGATTTTATAAGTGTTAATAGGAATTCAAGTCTTTAAGAAAAGCTCAAAGTCATCATTTTACAAGTGGTGGAGCCATGAACCTGTTTGTAACTTTTACGCTAGATCACGCAATAAACTTTTTGCTTTTGTAAGTGACTAAATTTCTGATCATCGAAGGTGTCAGTTAGTTCAACTTGTAAGGATTTTAGTTGTTGATAACAAGATTTTGGAGTCAAATCTTGCTCTTATTACTTAACTTGCCTATGTCAAAAAAAAAAAAAAAATCTAAGCATAATTTCAATATCTAAAAGTGGATCTCCTATCATCTACACTCCTAGCATAATTAAGATTTGACTATGACTTTATTCTTGTTTGCTCATGTTTCTTCTAGAAAAGAGTCATAGCACTTTTGAGAAAAGATATAGAATTCTTAAGACCGCTTTCAGTAATAGTGTTTGAGCTTTTGTTTAAATTGACTTATGACCAAAGTTCGAAATACCGATCTGGACTGGTGTTTTGGTCTAGTAGCAAGACAAGCTAAAATTGCTATTGGTGAGCAAAAGCTCAAGGGGAAGGTCAAGTGGAAGCTTTAGTGGTGGAAACTTCATCTGTGGTAGGTGAATGCCTCTGCTTTTGTCCTTCTTGTCAGTTTGCACGTGCTCCACTCCACTCCATGCAAAGGCTAGCCTTCTTATAAAGCTTCCGCTTCCTTCTCGCTCTTGTCTGCCTCCACTACACCTATCTCTGATCCAAATATGGTCAATGTACCTGTCCCTACTCGGACTGGTACAAACCTCTCGTACCGTAGGTTTTTAAATCCTTGCTCATAATGATATGGGTTGGTTTTTAAATCCTTGCTCATGACCCAACAATGAAAAAAGAAGAATCCTTGCTCATGACCAATGAACAAAAAATAATTTTAGTTCCAGTGACAATGAGAGAATTAAATTTTTTCAAAAAGTTGTTATTAGATTGAAGTTTTGACAGGTAAGAAAAGACATTCAATGGGCTTACAATCATCTCTGGCTCTTTGTCAATATCCATGACATACTTGCTTTGGACACCAATACTTGTTAAAAATAACTAGTTGATCTTCAATATGCTTTTGTTTTTTACTTTAAAAATGCTCAGGATATTACTTATTGTAACTAAAATAACAACTCTAGATGGATCAAGCTTAATACAAATTGAGCTATTTACATTTTTTAACATAGTCAAGTAATTGATGAAGGTGGGATTTGACCCTAAGAAAGGTCCTCACTGACACCTTCATTGAACAATTTTCTTTGCTATACTAAGACTACGCATAGGGGTGTCCAAAAACTGGTTTAGTTTCAAGGAAATTTGGTTTGGTTCGGTTTGGTTTAAGATAGGTTAAAAAAATTTCTGTTCGGTTTTCGGTTTGGTGTAATTCAAGTCAGTCCGATTCGGGTTGAACCGAACAAACTAAGATTTTAATAAAATATTAATATTTTTATATAAAATATATTATATTATTATTTTTAATTATATAAAATATGTTATATTATTATTTTTATATATAAAAAATATATTATATTATTATTTTTATTAAAAATTAATAATATAATAGTATAAAAAAGCTAAATAAATATATAAATAATTAAGGTCGGTTTAACCCGAACCGAACCGAACCCGAACGGTTTTGATTCGATTTTTAGAAACTTCAGTTCGGTTTTTGGTATGGATTTTATTGGATTTTCGGTTCGGTTTGAAGTTCGGTTCGGTTCAATTCGATTTGATTTGGTTTAACCGTTTGGACACACCTAACTATGCATAATGTGAGAACTTAGAAAACCATGCTTTAAGGCTTCACTTTAGACTGTGGATCACTTTTTTAAGTTTGCATAACTTTTGTAAGCTCCATGAAGGTTTGTGTGTTCAAACTTATTATGTAAGACATTTTTTTAATGTCTATATGATGCATTTCCCAACTTTATTTGGTTGCCAAAGATGAGAACACTTGTACAAAACTAAACCTAGCCACAATAGATGGTCTTAAAAAAATCAACAGTATGAATTTCAATGAACCCTTTTTGTAACCAAGTGAGCTTTGTGGAGATTCATAAAACCATAAAGTAATAGGGGAAAACCATCTACATGACATAAGGTGAATTGCAGGAAGGAGTCACAACGTCACAAAAAGGCACAAGAGGAGTGCTAACATGTCTTCATTTGTTATGTGTTTTCATTTTCAATCTAACGTAGCTTCTTTGAAATGTTTAGGGATGGAAATAATAATAATAATAATAATAATAAAAATAACAAATTTAATAATAATAATAAAGAGAAAGAGCTAAAAAATGGCAAAAAATAATCATAAGAGAAAGAGTGCTTTATTGTGTTTACCCTTGCAAATAGCAATGGGTAGGTCAAGATCATCAGATGGATATGGTTGTAGATATATGGTCAAAGGTAGAAAGTATGTTTAGTATGAGGTTGGCCTGACCTCCTAATGTGAACTTGCAGAGGAGATATTATGGCTATGTGGTGATAATGGATGAATCTGAAGTAGGAGCAGGAATAAGCATGAAGCCATGAACAGGCTATGACTTGGTGGATGATTGCCTAGCGTCAAAGTAGTGACAAACACGCTAAAAACTGTAGTGAAACTAACAAAAACATGATAGCGACGAGCTATGGGATCATAAGTGTGACAAACTTCTTTTGTATGTAGCTTGCAATATCTCAGGTTAAAGAAATGAATAAGACACAAGTAACCAAAATATATGAAGGAAAGAAAAAACTTATAATGTCGGATAAAGTAGAAAGAAGGAATTCCCTTCATGAGGAACATACAATGAAACACTAAAATAAGGCGATACATTGTTAGAATCACATTACCTCAAAATGATTTGGTTACATGCTTATGAAATATCATATCACATGTCACATCTAAGCGTATTTGTTTTTTATTCCTTAAACCTTCTTTATCAATGAGTATATAGACAAGTAATATGGTGAATAATGCCATCAATTTAAAAACATACAGTAAAGATATTTTGCATATACTCAACCGTATTATTAGTGCATAAAATTCTAA
Organism: Costus lasius; assembly: GCA_027563935.2. Lineage (NCBI taxonomy): Eukaryota > Viridiplantae > Streptophyta > Magnoliopsida > Zingiberales > Costaceae > Costus > Costus lasius. Next base: position 123,203,956 of record CM050446.2, read on the forward strand.
GGGAACCAACAAAGTGGTTTTAGATTCCACATTAAAACTTTTTTATTGCATAAAAAATTTCTGATATAATCTTAACTATTCTTAAGACGATAAAGTTGGGTCATATGAGAGTAATCATTAGAAAAACTAATAATGTAATAAGTGGTATAGGATAAACAAATGACCATGTTGTTGGTAAAGAGTTGGTGAGGTGTAGGCAAGAGTAGACATAATAGTATGATCAATTAGTATCTAGAGACTATTAAACTCACACCCACAGTAATCATTTTTTTTCATCCATGATCCTTAAAAAATTACAATGAATGGAGAAGATGTTATTGAACATTTGAAAGAGTAAGAGAGCTAATACATAGAAGATTAACATGAAAGTTTTGTAAATATAAACATTATGAATAGAAATTGTGAAAGAATGTAACCAATACTAGAGTTATAGGCATGAATAAATGAACCCTCATCAATAAAAACAAGTAATAGAATAGTGCCTTAGGAAACATTAAAAGGCAAGCTAAGAGTACTTGCCTTGAAAGACGATGCTCCAAAATCAAGAATATGAGGAAACCATGAATAAGTCATAGAAGTTATACCAATTGTAGATATGAGTTAAAGCAATAAGAGATTAAATAGTCACAATAGATTGAAGCATTTGCTCATACTCCACAATATGAATGATGACAATAATGCTTTGAGAGGATTCTAAATTATTCATTGTAACTATCTGGGTATTGGGTGGGCGATTAAATTTTTCCCAAGAGTGATTGTATTCATGATCCCTTGACTTCTATAACTAGTAATCGCCAGCATGAGGTGAAACTAATAGCATAAGTGGTCTATATTGTAGTTAACTTTTAGTTAAAAAAGAACTTTCCCATAAGAAGATCCAACACTGTTTGAGGAGCTTTGCGATGTTGGTGGTGGATATGATAAGCACTAAATTCATCTCACTTGGTGCAGGGCATGAAATAGTACTCAATAGTGATTGACCTCTTCTGGTACAAATTGAATATCTTCCCATATGGTAGAAGCAAATAATAAGATTGATAGTTATGGTCATAATATACAAGTATAACAAAAAATATGATGTTGCTGCTGTCATAGTGTTCCCTTACAGGTGATGTTATAATAGTGGTGTCTCTTAAAGCATTTTTTTTCCAAAAGGACAGAAAAGGTTGAATACTATGTTGTATCTTGAATGATTACATAATGCTCCTTATTAAAAGTTGAATCACAATGATGATAGAAACACATTGTGGAAATATGTATTATGGTTTTGAGATATACAAACATGTATACCAATCACAATAAAACAAACTTAATCCCTAATAATATGATGTTTGTTACTGAACCGATTCATATTGCAACTGAACCGGTTCAGTCAACCAGTTGGCGGGTCTATACCCGTCGAACCAGACCGCTTTCCGGTTCAGGGATTATGGCAGCCCAAGGGGCAGAGGGGGAGTGAATGATGTATTAGGGGAAAGGGTGTGAGGAAAGGGTGTGAGGGAAAGGGTGTGAGTAAAAGGGTGTGAGGGTTTTAAAAGGGGGGCCTAGAAAGGGAGAGAGGATCTTATCTTGTATTGTCTTTGCTTAGGAAAACCCTAACGTTGTTCTCGCCGGTTCTTCCGGTTGAGGTTGCTATCATCTTCCTTAGGAAATATTGCAGCTTGCTTGTGTTTCTTTGGTATCGTATCAATTGGTCCGACCTGCCGGATCACGAGATGGAAAGTCCACACGGTGGAGTAACAGACGCCGTCGTTGTAACGGTGGCACGAGTGGTGGAAGAAACATACGGCCAGCACGTACGATTCTAAGGGTTGCCGCAGCAAATGGCATCGACGAGGAGTGAGACTCGCTTGGAAAATCTGGAAAAGTCTCTGGTAGATCTACAAGTGACAATGGCGGCTATACAAACCGATTTGCAAACCGCTAGAGAAGATCGGAGGCGGGAAGTTCTGGCTTTGGATGAGGAGAGGCGAAAGGCTTTAGATGAACACCACCGCCAACATCGGGAAGAGATCGCGGAGCTACGTAATTTGTTGACAGATATGACACGGGATAGGAGAACGGAGCATACGGCGAATCATTCCGTGGCAGGGGGATCGCAGGGTAACCGGGGCTCGGAGGAAGTAATGGAGGTTCCAGATGGTCGACAAGAGCCTTACCGCCCACCTCGTATGCGTGAGGAACGTTGGTCGCTTGGAGATCTGGGTGTGGGCCAACAGCCCCCAGCAATACATAATGAGGCGAGGCGTTATGGTGGTGGCCGAACAGGCGGAGAGGGTGATCGTGAATCAATGTGGAGCGAGGACCGTCGATTGATGCACAGACGCGTGGAATTGCCTGCTTTCGATGGAAATGACCCAGTAGGATGGATAGCCAGGGCAGAACAATATTTTGATATCCAAGGCACATCCGAGGACTACAATATACCTTTAGCTTTATCAGTATGGAGGGTCCTGCAAATCAGTGGTTCCGTTGGGTGCGACGGCGAGTTCCAAATCTCACTTGGGAGGGATTAAAGGCGGAGTTGACACAGCGGTATAGTGAGTACCCAGCCACCAACGCATATGAGCGGTTGGCGGCTCTTGAACAGGGCCCCCGGACAGTGACAGAGTTTATAACAGCCTATGAGGAAATAGTTTCGCAGATTCCTGACCTTACCGAGCAGCAATATTTGGGTTTCTTTTTAAAGGGGTTGAGACCAGAATTAAGAGAAAGCGTTCAGGCATTTTCCCCAAGCACCATCCTACGTGCTATGACCCTGACCCGCGTCATTGAGAGGGGGATTTCAAACGGTGAAGGACTAAAACCGCGTACCACGTCAGCTGTTGCATTAGGAAGGAGTTTGTCTGGAATTAGAGGATTTACATCTAGCAAACCTACTTGTTCTACCACAACACAGTCGCAATATGCGCCCAGGACTAGGGGCGGAAATCAATATGGAGTACCAGGAGTAACTAGAGGAGATGGGGCTCAACGCACCCTATCTAAGGATGGTAGCCAGGTCCGTTCTTCGACAGGGGGTATATCGCAGGGAGATCGTTTGAGAGGTGGGAGAGCTATGTCATACTAGGATTACGTTAACAAAAGAGAGAAGGGGTTGTGTTTCAGATGTGACCAGCCATACCACCCTATGCACCAATGTGGAAATAAGAGCCTGCGCATCACGTTGTTAGCAGAAGACAACGAGGCTTTGGAAGCAGACGGCGAAGCAGGAGAACTGGTACCGGCTGAGAGAGAAAAAGGAGGAGACCTAGAGAATTCCTCATGTAACGTTATGGAGTTGTCTTTATTTTTGATGGGTGGTCTCTCGGCTCCGCGCACTATGAAGCTCCGAGGAACCATCAATGGTGTTCCTACTATTATACTCATTGACAGTGGCGCTAGCCATAATTTTATTTCAGCTCGTCTGGCTCAAGAGCAAGGCTGGCCGATTACACCGACACCCACTTACAAGGTTAGCTTGGGTGATGGCGGGCGGGTCGCAGCACAAGGAAAATGCGAACGGTTGACGGTGGAGCTGGGCGAATACTGCACCCTGTTACATGCTTACTTATTCAGTCTGGGAGGAGTAGATATGGTACTTGGGATGGCTTGGTTGGAGACTTTGGGCGAAGTCAGGGTTGATTGGGGGCAGAAATACATGAGAATACCACAGGATGGGCAGGAGCGTGTCATCCAGGGAGACCCATCCTTGACACGTTCTTCGATCTCACTTAAATAAATACGACGTGGAGCAGATGCGGTGTTTTGGGCTATGGTATGTATGGGAGAGCATTTTGCTCTAGAGACGAAAGGGGCGAGAGTACTGACGCCGACACAAGACCAAGAATTGCAAATTATGCTACACTCATTTGCAGAGGTATATTCAGAAGCTATGGTATTTCCCCAGAACGAAATTGCGAACACGCGATTGATATTCAGAACGGTGAAGGGCCAGTGCGGGTATGACCCTATCGGTATGCTCACCACCAGAAGGATGAGATTGAGCGCCTGGTACAACAAATGTTAGTAGCCGGAGTCATTCGACCGAGCTCGAGCCCATACTCCAGTCCGGTGATTCTGGTTCGCAAGAAGGATGGCAGCTGGAGATTTTGTGTGGACTATTGCGCGCTCAACAGCATCACGGTGGCCGATAAGTATCCAATCCCGGTAATTGAGGAATTGATTGATGAGCTGCACAGGGCGGAGTATTTCTCCAAAATTGATTTACGCTCAGGTTACCATCAGATCAGAGTCAAACCAGAAGACATCCACAAGACAGCATTTCGAACCCACTCTGGTCATTACGAGTTTCAGGTCATGCCGTTTGGCCTGAAAAATGCCCCCGCGACTTTTCAGGCAGTTATGAATGAGGCTTTCCGACCCTATCTACGTAAGTTTATTCTTGTATTTTTTGATGATATCTTAATCTATAGCAACACTTGGGAGCAGCACATGAGTCATGTGAAAAGGGCGTTGGAAGTGCTGAGAGATAAGCAGTTGGTGGCAAACAAGTCCAAGTGTCAATATTGATAGGAACCAGAGAACTACAATAATCACATAACCTTTATTTAATAAACAATCCAAATTTAATATCAACACAATATCTGAATACAACTATCCAAATTATCAACTGAATAAAATACGAAAGACAACTATCTTAACTCGGCTGGTATCTGCTATCTACTCTATCCCTCCCAGAAGCTAACTCTGTACCTGGAAGAGAAACAAAGGAAGTTAGCAAAAATGCTAAGTAGGAATCAATAAACATGGTGAGGGAATCAATTAACAAGATAATTCAATGACTGAAACAACAATATACAAATAATATAAGAATGTCGTGCAAATCATCAAGCTGGCCAACAGATCTCACTTAAGAGCCGCACTCATTTTCAGAGTGTTTCCACTGTTGCTCATGCAATGGAACGACTGTCTCAAACGGTCCGGTGAATGTTGCGTCCAACATCTGACATCCGTAGTATTGCCCCGAGGACAACTGGCGGTGCCCTAACCGGCAGCTCAGATAGTCTGGTATAATCAGAACTATAACTCAGATAAACAGGCCACTGGAGAATAAATCATCCAGGTCAGCGGTCAAAATATATCACGACTTTATCATCTCAGATTTACAACGGTTTCACATACTCATGTGTCAATATCTCAGATATACAATTGTTTAACCAGGCTCATAAGCCAATAAATCAGATATCTTAAACAGATTTGTTAACCAATCATACAGAAACAGAATATGACCAAATAATCAAGATAATTGAGTTCAACAGGAATTTCAGAAACAAACCAAGCAGACGAAGCAATCAGATATCAGTGTCAATTAATTCTATCATATGCATCATATATCAAGTCAAAGGATTAAGTAGCAATTCCTATTATTGACACTGTAAGAAAGGAGTAGGGTAAGATTCCTACCTCAAACGATGTTATCTCTGAGTCCTTTTGAAAAGCCAATAATTATTTATCACACGATGCAGGCTGATTATTGGATTAACCACTCTGTAACATGAATTTGTACATGAACTCTATCATTAAACATTCTAATTTGAAAACCAAAACTACCAACATGTAGAACATAACCCTAAACCTAGAGAACCAGTCTCAGATCATATGAACCGAACCTAAAACCCACTGAACCGGACAGAATTGCACTGAACCGATCAAATTCACCCTGAACCAAATTAAACCGATCGTCTACGTTTAAATTGAATTGAACCGGACTGAGCGGTTCAATTCCAATTCGGTCAGTTATTGAATTTCGACCGGTTCGACCCCTATTCGGTCGAATCCGGGCCGGTTCAGGTAGTCGTTGGAAAGGTAATTAAATTTCCTATCTAATGGTAGTCTGTATAGCTTTAGATGAGGTTTATATTTTGTGTAATTGAAGTTAGAAGTCTCGGTTTAACTTGGTTCAGGGTGAATTTGATCGGTTCAGTGCAATTCTGTCCGGTTCAGTGGGTTTTAGGTTCGGTTCATATGATCTGAGACTGGTTCTCTAGGTTTAGGGTTATGTTCTACATGTTGGTAGTTTTGGTTTTCAAATTAGAATGTTTAATGATAGAGTTCATGTACAAATTCATGTTACAGAGTGGTTAATCCAATAATCAGCCTGCATCGTGTGATAAACAATTATTGGCTTTTCAAAAGGACTCAGAGATAACATCGTTTGAGGTAGGAATCTTACCCTACTCCTTTCTTACAGTGTCAATAATAGGAATTGCTACTTAATCCTTTGACTTGATATATGATGCATATGATAGAATTAATTGACACTGATATCTGATTGCTTCGTCTGCTTGGTTTGTTTCTGAAATTCCTGTTGAACTCAATTATCTTGATTATTTGGTCATATTCTGTTTCTGTATGATTGGTTAACAAATCTGTTTAAGATATCTGATTTATTGGCTTATGAGCCTGGTTAAACAATTGTATATCTGAGATATTGACACATGAGTATGTGAAACCGTTGTAAATCTGAGATGATAAAGTCGTGATATATTTTGACCGCTGACCTGGATGATTTATTCTCCAGTGGCCTGTTTATCTGAGTTATAGTTCTGATTATACCAGACTATCTGAGCTGCCGGTTAGGGCACCGCCAGTTGTCCTCGGGGCAATACTACGGATGTCAGATGTTGGACGCAACATTCACCGGACCGTTTGAGACAGTCGTTCCATTGCATGAGCAACAGTGGAAACACTCTGAAAATGAGTGCGGCTCTTAAGTGAGATCTGTTGGCCAGCTTGATGATTTGCACGACATTCTTATATTATTTGTATATTGTTGTTTCAGTCATTGAATTATCTTGTTAATTGATTCCCTCACCATGTTTATTGATTCCTACTTAGCATTTTTGCTAACTTCCTTTGTTTCTCTTCCAGGTACAGAGTTAGCTTCTGGGAGGGATAGAGTAGATAGCAGATACCAGCCGAGTTAAGATAGTTGTCTTTCGTATTTTATTCAGTTGATAATTTGGATAGTTGTATTCAGATATTGTGTTGATATTAAATTTGGATTGTTTATTAAATAAAGGTTATGTGATTATTGTAGTTCTCTGGTTCCTATCAATATTGTTACTCCCTGGGGAACCCTGAGCTGGAAATAGCCGGCTTCCGCCGGGGCGTGACAATTTAAATGGTATCAGAGCAAAACTTAGTCCTAAGCATGGTGAGAGGCCAATTGGAAAGGGCTACCGAGGATGGTGGAGCCACCATTGGGCTGACCTCACATGTTGCCGACTAAGGAATGGTCCTGGATATGTGTTAAAGTTTGAGCTTGACGCGGACGTCAAGTCTTAAGTGGGGGAGATTATAATACCCTGAGTTTAGTCCCATATTGGAAATGAGAGGAAAGATTATATAGTATATAAAGGTTAGTGGGCTTGCTATTGTTAACTTGGGCTTAAGCATTTTAATAAATTGGTCCACGTTGCAAATTGGCTCACCAAGTTAATAAATAGTTTGCTTACTAAGTGGGTCATAACAAATTTTGGGCAGACGCAGGTGGAGTATCTGGGGCACATTATTCAACCGGGTGGTGTCGCGATGGACCCAAGGAAGATAAGCAGCGTAAGACAATGGCATGTCCCAGTGAAGCAGGTGCGCGGATTCTTAGGGCTCACCGAGTACTATCTGCGGTTTGTGAAAGATTATGGTAAGATAGCTAAACCACTTACTGATCTCCTTAAAAAAGAAGGGTTTCATTGGGATGGAAGAGCGCAGGAGGCTTTTGAGAAATTAAAGGAGGTGATGACAACAGCCCCGGTGTTAGCCCTACCAGATTTCACCCAAGAGTTTGTTATTGAATGTGATGCCTCGGGCAAGGGGATTGGTGCGGTACTGATGCAGCATGGGAAACCGATAGCATATTTTAGCAAGGCCCTTTCTAATGGAAATTTGGTTAAATCCACGTATGAAAAAGAGCTCATGGCTTTAGTCTTATCCGTTCAACATTGGCGACCATACCTGTTGGGACGGAGGTTCAAAGTTCTAACAGATCAAAAAGCTTTGAGACACATATTGGAGCAACGCATTACTACTCCTGATCAACAAAATTGGTTGGCTAAGCTGTTGGGCTATGACATGGAGGTTCACTACAAACCTGGGAACGACAATAGAGCAGCAGATGCATTGTCTAGGTTACCCGAGCAGGCGGTTTTCAATGCCCTATCAGTACCCGTTTGGCTGGATAGCAAACAGATCCAAGAGGCCGTGGCCAAAGACCCTGCTCTAAGTAGGATTATAACCGTATTGCGACAAGATCCGACAAGGCCGCCACGCCTTTCGAACTGCACACAGGATGCCTATTCTACAAAGGGCGAATTGTGTTACCGGCACATTCTAACTGGGTGCAAACCATCTTTCAGGAGTGCCATAGCACACCCACGGGGGGACACTCCGGGGCCTACCGCACTTACCGCAGAATAGCTGACAATGTGTACTGGATCAGCATGAAGAAGGATATTTATCGGGCCATGGCAGAGTGTTCCGTTTGTCAGCGACAAAAATACCAAACCACTTCCCCGGCAGGCTTACTACAGCCTTTACCTATTCCGAATCGCATTTGGGATGACATAGCCATGGACTTCATCACAGGGTTGCTGCGCTCCACAGGGATAGATGTCATTCTCGTCGTGGTTGATAGACTATCCAAATACAGCCACTTCTGTGCTCTCAAACACCCCTATTCTGCATTTTCTGTGGCCGAGGTTTTCGTTAAGGAGATAGTCCGACTTCATGGGGTACCTACTTCTATAGTCAGCGACAGAGACCCAGTGTTTATCAGTAAGTTCTGGTCAGAATTTTTTCGCCTACAAGGAACCCTGTTGCGTATGAGCTCAGCATCAAGATCACCCGGAAAAACAGTGTCAGCTATGCCGGACCCAATAGCTCTTTTAAGCTGTGAAGCATGGAAGACAGGATGAATGCGTGATGTCGGGGGTAGCTCCACCCGATAGGCTACCGTGCCAACGCGCTGACTGATACGAAAAGGCCCATAATATCGTGCTGCCAGCTTCTAATTAACCCTTCGAGCTACCGACTGTTGACGATGAGGACGAAGTTTGATGAAAACAAATTCACCGGGTTTGAAACTGACATCCTTCCTATGAATATTAGCAAATTTAATCATTCGTTGTTGAGCCCGATATAGGTTATACTTGAGTTGTTTTAATATTTCGTCCCTGTCTAGCAAAGCTCGCTCTACGGCATCAACAGCGGATTCTCCCAACACATAGCGATGCAGGGTAGGAGGACGTCGGCCATAAACAACCTTGAATGGTGTCATTCCAGCAGCTGTCTGGAAACTAGTGTTATACCAGTACTCCGCCCAATGTAACCATGCAGCCCATTCCTTAGGTTGCTCGGACGTGAAACATCGCAAATAAGTTTCCAGACATCTATTCAACACCTCGGACTGCCCATCTGTCTTGATGCTGAGCTTTCTTCCCAGTGCACCCCGGACGCCATTCTTGCTACTCAGACGATTTTACGAGGGACGGAACAGGTACAACAATGGCTCATTTGCTGGATTAATAAGCCAGAAGATGACGCCACATGGGAGGATGTTGATGTCATGCGTGCTCAGTTTTCGGATGGACTCCACAGCCTTGGGGACAAGGCTGCTCTTCAGGAGGGTGGTATTGTTACTGAACCGATTCATATTGCAACTGAACCGGTTCAGTCAACCAGTTGGCAGGTCTATACCCGTCGAACCAAACTGCTTTCCGGTTCAGGGATTATGGCAGCCCAAGGGGCAGAGGGGGAGTGAATGATGTATTAGGGGAAAGGGTGCGAGGGGAAAGGGTGTGAGGAAAGGGTGTGAGGAAAGAGTGTGAGTAAAAGGGTGTGAGGAAAGGGTGTGAGGGTTTTACAAGGGGGGCCTGGAAAGGGAGAGAGGATCTTATCTTGTATTGTCTTTGCTTAGGAAAACCCTAACGTTGTTCTCGCCGGTTCTTCCGGTTGAGGTTGCTATCATCTTCCTTAGGAAATATTACAGCTTGCTTGTGTTTCTTTGGTATCGTATCAATGTTCTATTCAGCCCAGCCACGTTTGCTACCTATAATAAACTCAACGTTTATATTAGAAGGAGCGTGATGCAGGTCAAGTTTCTATTCTCATGATGAAATGGTAAGTAATCAATAAATCAAACTGCTTCTCGTATTGATGCTGAAGTAGAAACTGAAGTTGCAAGGGGCATTTTAGTTAAGTAATAACTGAATAACTGATAGGCGTTGGAGGACTACCTATAGATGTGAACCAACGGGATGAAAGGGAAGATTTGCTTTCTGCTGCTAATTCTGGTTAATGATGAACATGGACTGTTTAATTGTTGGTATATCAGCCAATCCTTACTTGCAAAAGTCGTGACTGGTTTTTGTTATTTGATCTCCGCATAGCAACTTCCATTTATTGATATCTTATATTGTTCAAGACTCTCAGATCATTTTGACTCTCAAATATAAACTCTTTTTGCGAGAAAAAAAAAGATTGAAATTATCTACTGGGGTTCAATGAAATTTGCGTTTTTCACTGATAAACTTTGTTTTTCCCCAGGGGTTGGGGCCTTATTTGAGGGGTATGGAACTCGGGTTTCTTTATGTTGTACCTGAACAGAGTTTCTTGGTGTTGTTTGAGCGGTTGAAACTTCCAGATTAATTGTTCCACAACGAGCATTTGGATTGTGCTTCTTTGAATCGATGCAGTAAGTGGAAAAATTGATCAAAGAAGTAGAGAGGTTGTTGCGCTTCGTTGTAGTTTTCAGAGATGAGATTTTCTTTCTCGCGCTCAGTATTTGCATGCCACCAAATTATCCCTTCTTTTTGAAATTGTACTACCCAAGGGATCTGTAAGATTCATTGTACCAATTTCTATTTGTTTGCTAGAATATGACTTCTTGTTCCTTGGGGAAAACAGCACATAATAGTGATCAAAAGTTATATCAGTCTCTTGAACATAGGAGGCATTAAGACAAATGAAGTCTATCCTGACGAGCTTGATCATTGGCAAAATAACTTAGTTGCCTTGGTATGCCTTTCCAGGCAATAACATTAGCTTTGTCATCATAAAGCTGTATATCCTGAAAGATATGCAATAAAGCACAGTCGGACTTCCTTTCTTTTCTTTTTTTAAGTTGTGCAGATATTACTGGTAAGCCCTTTGGAGAGCCTGAAGGATTGCCAAGCTTATAGTGGCTACTGGGAGCCAAGCTGGTGATATCCCTTCTTGAGTACTTTGTGTTTTATCGTTTCCTTGGTGATGAAAAGTGCTGCAGTGTAGATGCATAAAATCTTGGGTATCTCTTTTGAGATATGTGTCACTGCTCTAGTTTTTTACTAAAAAGTTTTATAAGATTTGAGTGAGCTAATTTTAGTCATTTTACCTCACAGAACAAAAATTGTATATATATATATATATATATATATATATATATATATATATATATATATATATATATATATATATATATATAATATACAATATTGTGTTATAATCGACTTACAAAATTACATTAAACACCAAATGTTACAATCTAAAATTTTTATTTTGTTTTAATATGGATGTGGTTGTAAATTTTTAAAAATTTAAGGGTTTATTTTGTAAACAGACAAATTTATTAAGATTTTTTTTAATTTTAATTTCCTATAAATATACCCTAAACCTCCCTTTAACCTTAAACCTTTTTTCCTAATTCTAATTATTTCCCCCTGCGTCGCACGAGCCCTATTTTCCTTTTCCCCTGCAAACGTGTTGCCGCGTCGCCCGCCTCTCCGTGCGCCATCTTCCCCATTAGCAAGCGCGAGCATTTGGCAGCATCAGGAAGAAGCGTCGGCAGCCACATCATCCGTCCTTGGTCAGGTGCCCTTCGTCTGACAGGATTCAGACGCGTACAGAGCTCCGGCGGCAACATCTTTTGAGTCCTAGCAGAAGACGAGTTCTGTGACGAGTTTTTCTTGCATCGGCGTCGTCTCCTCCCCTTTCGACGCCAAGCAATAGGTCCAGCGGCGGCGAAATTCTTCCAGCGTTGGCTGCGACGTTTTTTTTCCTATCCCAGCAACATTCATCTGCTCTATTCGGACATGTGCGGCGAATCCTGTGGCGGTTGAAGAGGCTCTTCCAAGCAACGGCGCCTCCTTCCTCTCTCGGCACCGGCTGCTGCTTCTTTTGTCCGGCGGCAAGCACCGGTGGTCTTCCTCGTCGAACGAACGAATGAAAGGATCATCCGTTCGTCCGCATCGAGCGTCACAACATAGGTAAGTTTGGTTTTTTATTTATTTTTATTATTTATTTTAAATTCGTTTTTAGGGGATCAATTAGAGAAAAAAACATAATTTCTATTATTGTTATCTTAGGGGGAATTACATGATAATTAATTTAGATAAATTTGATTTAAATAGGAAATTAGGAGTTCGAGAGTATTATTATGGATTGATGCATATGATAGATAATAAGAGATGATTTATTTAAATTGTTCAGTGAAGAAGAGGAGATAACTTTGATTTTAGAGGGATTTAGGATATTAGCACTTGAGGTAGGAATCTTTCCCTACTCCTTTGTTATGGTGTCAAGGGCATGTAGGATTCGTTGCTTATTCCTTTGATTTGATGTTAGATGCATATATTAGAATTGATTGACATCAATATCTATTTGATTCGTCTGCTTGCTTTGTTTCTAAAATTCGATTGAACTCATTTATCTTGTTCATTTGGACATATTTTGTTTCTGTACACATGATTAATAAAGTTGCATTGAGATATCTGATATATTGGCATATAAGTATGGTTGAACAATTGTGTATCTGTGTTGTTAAGTTGTGATATATTAACCTCTGGACTAGTGATTTATCACCAGTGGCTTGTATGTGTGAGATATAGTTATCGATTATATCGGACTATATGGTTGCCGGTTAGGGTACCGCCAGTTGTCTTCAGACAATACTGCGAATGTCAGGTGTTGGACGCAACACTACCGGGCTATTTAGGACAGTCATTCCACTGTGTGAGCTATAGTGGAAACACTCTGAAAACGAGTGTGGCTCATTATTGAGATCTGTTGGCCAAGCTTGATGATTTACACGACATTCTTTGTATTATTTGTTTCTGACATATATCATTATTCCAATCATTGTAGTATCTTGTTATTTGACCGCTCACTATTTTGTTGGTTCCTACTTATTTCAGTTGATTTATTTATATCTTTGATACTATGTTTTTAAATATTGAGTTATAAATTTTGATGTTAAGTTTGGATCATTTATTTAATAAGTGATATGAGATTATTGTAGTTCTTTGGTTCTATCAATATTGTCTACTCTCTGGGGAACCCTCAGCTAGGGATAGTTGAATTTGGCGTGACACCAAATATATGGGTGTTACCGTCGAAGCCCACAGCCATGAGTAGAGTGTACGAAAAAATTTACTCATTGATTAATTATTGATTCGATTACAATTTAGGACTTGCCGAACGATAATTAACCAAATCAAACCGTTATATAATATTTATTTATATATATAAATAAATATTTTATATAAAAATCAAATCGATTAATTATTAAAAATCAACAGTTAACTATAAAAACTAATAGTTAATAGTTAACTGCAAACTGATGGTTAACTGAAAAAAATTATATTTATTTATTTTAAATTATTTTATAATTTTAAATATTTTTTATATATAAAATATGATTAACTGTTCGATTAACCATACTAAAAATCAATTAAACGGTTCAAAAACGAGATTCTTAGTTTCCACAGTAAATTAATTCAGTACAGAAAACTGGCTCACACCCCTGCCCATCAGATACATTGGCGGACACTGATGGGAAGGAAGTGAGCACTCTGTTGAGAAATGCTCGGAATATTGAAAATTTTGTCCACCCGTGACACACAAAAAAAGGTTTGTTGAACACTGTGTTACACTGCTTTTATCTACGAGTCGATCTGATTCAATCTGTTAAACCAGATCGAATGCAGAATCATGTGAAACAGATCGTATTTTCTGGGCCTTACATTCCACAAGAAATGCCTCTGCAACTTCCTCACATTCATCTGCATAGCTGCATACTTCTCCGGACTAACTCCCGTCAGAATCTCCTTCAACCTGCCAATATCCTTCTCCGCCACGACCACGGAGAACGCCCGCCAATCGAGCACCTCCTCAAACGGGAGCACAAAGTCGTCGGCTATGATCACCGGAACGCACTCGTAGTAGATGGCCTCCACGATCCTGGGGCTGTTCACTTCGTAGCCCATGGGGCAGATGCAGAACCTGCTCGACTTCATGTGCTGGATGTACGACATCCTCCGGGCAATCTCCGGCGGCAGTGCTTCGTATATCTTCATGGCCGGATCCCTGCCCCTCCAAAACTGGAGCAGGATGGGCCTTACTCGGCCGTGCATGTGCCCCGCGAAGAAGGCCAGGAAGGGTCTCTTCGCAGGGGGCTTCCCTCCCGTGCCTCTTTGAGGCCTTTTGGGAGCCCTTATGTAGGTCTCTGGAAGTGAGACATCCTTTCCTCTGGTGAAGACCCCCTCAGAAACATCGGCGTTGCACACCGCTTTGATTGCGTTCTTCCTCAGTTCCTCATGCAGCCGCGTCGTATAGGTTGCCTACACAGAAGAGAAAAAGTCCATCAAACATATGAAAACTGTGTCTATGGATGAAGCCCTGAGAAAGAAGGAATCCTTACCCAATCATGGCAAGCAACAAGGAAGTGATCTGCTCCTCTGGTTCTGTTCCAGAAAGGATATTTAGCTGCGATCATGTTCACGTAGTTCCTGAGAAAGATTGACAATGGTTTACTGGTATGCGAGTCGGGGACATAAAGATGAGTTCTTAGCTGCCGCGAGCTATATGCCATGTAGAACAAGTGCGCCTTGGTTGGATCCTTTGTGACGAAGTGTCTGTTTTCCTCCATTAATTTCATGAACCACCCTTCCGAAGCATAGATGCCTCCAAGCTCTGGGGTGTGGAAGAGGGGTTTGGGTCCATCCTTGTATATATACACCTTCAAAACTCTTTCCATCAGCTCATAACTCCTGGAAGCATTCAAGTTCTCAATATCTAGTGAACAATAAGACAATATGAAAGTTGATCCCCTTGTTATAATAACATTTCATTAAAGTTTGCAATATAAGTCCATATCAGTAGTGTATCGATCCATTCCATTGGTGTGTATTAAAATCAAATCGTAGTGGGTTAGTGGCATACTAAACATTGTAAGGAGGCAGGCTTAAATTAATTAAACCCCAATTGCATCTATAGTCCTCTCTATTGTCTTTCTCGCTCTAGATTCTCCTCTTCACTTTCTTCTCCCTCCTCTTTAGTGTTACCTGCACCAATGTACCTCTCCGACATTCATAACAGCTAATCAGGTGAGCTGCATGTATTACTCTGGTTTCATTAAACAAGTGCAACTCAGATGAACTGCATGCTGTACTCCTAGATCTTTAACTGCAAGCTACCAGCTCAGCCATCACGAATTTAGCAAATTAGTTGGGACTGGTATTCAATTGAATCAATTTATCTTCCACTGAGCTTGTTTATAGAAAACTAGGCTAGTCGAGAAGATAATCCTAAGTCCAAATTCGTCACTGTGAACTACAGGTAAAATGAAAACATTGTCCATGTATTCTCACCTCTTAAACGTCGAGACATTCAGGAACAGCGGAGCATGTAGATCAGGATCGTCCAAGACTGCAGGAGCAGTAAGGATCTTCTTCTTAGCGTCCACCAGCTGGAGGTAACGAAAGATTAAAAATGAAAAGAAAAAACTTCTCCTGGAACGAGTCAAGGGAAATGCAAATTGAAGCCTCTACCTCTCGCCAGAAAGGTGGGACCTTTGTTGCAGGACTGACAAGATTCACTTTCGCAGCATTAGACATCTCAATCGGAGGAGGTGTACTAATTGTTGGAGTCTGCAAGAAATCGTTACACTAGAAATTTGATCTCGAACGCCATGCAACTTCACCAAAATTCAAATAGACAAGATCCTGAATCTACCTCTGGAGAAAAAGAAGTTATCGTTATTCCATCAGTTTTCGAGGAATTTGCCCTGATGTCAAAGAGACCAACAACTGGAGCAGGAGGATGTGCGACTGGCGAAGGCGGCGGTGCGGCTGGGTTATGGACAAAACTGGGGCTTGGTGAAAGGACGAACTGCAATGAACGAACATCAACTCCATAACCTCAACAGCAGCTGCTCAATTTCAAAAAGATCAAGAAGCTTTTAGTTACCTTGGCCTCCAAAGGCGGCATCTCCGACTCATAGTCACCTTCGCCTACCCCCAATGCATCAAAATCTCCATCCGGAGATAGCGCGGGCGCAGAGAAAGCAGGCGGTGCAGCTGGGGCAGGGGATTCCATCTGGCCCAGAGCAATGACGTACTGCTTATAGCGAGATACAGAAGGAGGAGGAGGCAACGTTGGGGGCGGGAACGAGGAATTGACGACGGCGACGCGGTGAAGGGAGTCTAAGGATGGCGAAGGGGACGAGAAAGAGTCGGAGACGCGGAAGGTGGAGAAGAAGAACGAAGCGAAGAGCACCAAGGCAGGGGTAACGAGGACGAGGAGGAGGAGCAGCTTTCTCCAACTTCCGGCAGCTCCGCCGAGCCCAAGCCGGCGGGAAACCACCTTGTCGAGGTCGATTCCGACCATAGGAGGAGCAGGCGGTTAGGGTTCCCGTTCTTCCTTCCGGTGACACGGAAGAAGAGGACATGGTAAATTAAATTGGACAGCAATAAAAGAGAAGACAAAACAGAAGCAGCAAGCAGGGGATTGGCAATAGCGACGGCAGCGATCAGCGAAGCTACGTTGTTCTTGCTGCAGCTGATTAGTGTTATTATTTCCTGGTAATTACCATGAGAAATTCCACTATTACCCTGCTGTATCAATATGGTTTCTCCACTGAGGACTTTGACGGTGGGGTCTTATTGGGAATTATATATGGATGGAGATAATTATCTGAAATTAAAACATTAATATTATTTTAATTTGACGTGACGGTTCACATGCACTAGCAGAGTAGCAGGCTTATTATATAATTTTTTTAATAAAAATTATTTATAAATTAAATTTTGTAAACTCCTCGCCAGGTTCGGCGTGGTGGCAATTTAAGTCGTCGCTAGCACTCACGTGGTTGACGGACCTGATCTGAGCTGGCAGCAGGAACGGAGCATGGATGGACGGATCAGATCTGCCTGGAATAGTGGGAGACTCGTAAAGTTACCTTGGATGACGTGCTCCCAATAAATACTTTGGAAGGTGTTTTTTTTGTAAAACACGTGTTGCACGCGCAATCGCCGCCGTTTGATTTTTAGTTCAGGATGTATATAATAGGACCATTTTGTTCCTAAAATTACCTAAAGCAAAAAAGCAATTTTCTTACCTAATTTTCCTTTTCACTCTGCGTGTGTTTTTCACTTTTCAAGTACTTATATTTTTCTTCTAACGCGTTCTTTTATTATATTTAAATTTACTCCAAGGCAGTTTGTAAAATTACATCAAACATCTTCTAAACGTTTTTGTGAAATTTATATTTACGTATAAACGTACTATTATTTTAATTTACCACCCCGCCCCCGCCCCCTTCCTAAAAAAAATTGTATTGTTTTTCATCGGCAAAACATTAAAATTTATAAGGTTGACCACTCGAATGCATCAAAACATATTCAGATAATTTAATGATTTTGTACTTTTTTAAAAAAAAAATGATTTTGTACCTGGCACCAAATACCCAAAGTCCGACTTTTTTCACTGCATGATATTCTTAAAGACTAGTCAAATGTTGGAGGCAGTAGCACTCATAAAAGACGGGTGACCATCCAGTAGGCGGGGACGAGGTGGGAACGAGCTGACGGTGTTTTTATTCTCAAAATTTTAATTTTTTCAAAATTATTATTATTTATAACTTTAAGTTTTATTTAATTTAGTTTAATCTTTTTTTAAAAGACGTCTAGCTATATATATATATATATATTTCTTTAATTTAATTTAGACGGGCTTCGGTTAAACTCCAGATCTTGTTAAACATTAAGTACATGTATGATGTCTTCCATAATGAAAAATCAATTAGTACCTGGAGGCCACCAATAACTTAAGGCAATGGAAAACAATAAATAAACCGTAAATTATGTGGCCAACAAACGGGAAAAGCAACAAGCCTATTTAAATGTCCATAATCTGTAATTACAACATGAAGCATGCTGAAAAAAACCCCGTCACCACGCTGTCAAGAGTACGTTGAGATTATACGGTTTTTTTAGCCAACTGGGGAAGACTTCTAATATCACTTCAAAATTTGCACGCTCAAAGCCTTCGCTAGCACAAGCAAATTATCGGATGTAATTCGCTCAAAGATACGGTCATTGCCAGTAGCCGATGTGATCAATTGCTCAAGCACCTCTGTACACAGCTATGTGACTCATCCAGTAGAAGGAAAATAAAAGCTTTTGCTTCACGATGTCTTTACTGGCAATGGTGGCAACAGAACTTCTGCTATTGGTGGCAAGGCCTTCACATATGGGACTTTTAATCTTTTCATGTAATTTTCCAAGGTATGATTATCTTCATCTATCGTATCATTTGACATTGTATCTTCAGCGAGTTTTACAGCTGCCAGCTGAGATATTTGATAGGCATCTGCAGCAGATTGAAGCTTACTTGCAATTTCTTCCTTCCCCAGAATGATAAGAGTAATGACAAGAGACTGGAGTTCACGTTTGGCAGAGTCGGTAAACGACATTGTCTTCAAATGCTCCACTAGTGCCAGCTCTTCGCCAGGGCTATGCAACAATAAATATGAAAAAAATATATAAATAAAATGCCAACACATGAAAGTAAACAAACAATACATTTTTTTCATTACCCAGTATGAAGAATTGATCTGCATCTAGGATAATGGTCAAAGAAATATTCAGAAATTCAAAAGAAAATTTTGTAAACTGGCACCTTCCAGGACGGATTTTTCCCCCTCTATGCCTTTGACGTCTCAGTCCACGAGCCTTGCTAGCTTTGCTTGAGCTGATGGAGGAACATGAATCCTTTCTGTAAATGTTCAAAAATGTTTAGTTTAACTATCAGACATGCCATGCCAAATTTATTGAAACGTAAAATAAGAAACATGCTAAAAACAAGCAGATATTACGGAGAATCATGTAGCAGAACTAGAATTTCTTCCTTACATTTTACAAAAAGCTATTAAATCCAAAAATTTAGTAAAATGTTCTATTCTTTTTCCATTTGAAAGACAGAATCACACTCCTGCAAGTTCTGCAACTTCACCCAGGATAAGGCAAGGGTGTCTTATCTTTAATACAAAGAACTAGAGAAAAGAAAGGCTTGGGTTAAATAACAAATGTCCTTTCGATGAATGGATACTGAAAATACACATGTACCCTTAAAGAAACTTATGCATGATGTCATTCAATCATATGGATGTTTCTGTGACTGATAATCAGTCCAAACAAACAAAACATCTATCTTCTTATAGTAACAATAATAGTAAACAGAAAAGCACAAGGAGCATGAAGTAGTTTAGTTTGAAATGTATACCCTGAGGCATATGCGCTCATGTCACTGAAGGTGCTGCTGCTTTCTGAAACAGTATCGTAATCAGCATCACTCGCCAATCTATCCTCTGACTGCAGTTTAGCAGCTAATACTATTCTTCTCTGACGCACAGCAAGGTAGCGAGCAGAGTATTTTCCCACTTTCTCTAACCCTTCATTGTACTCAGAGGTTAATGCAACTGCACATTCTAAGCATGCATCTCTCAAAGGAGTGACCAATTCAAGATCTTCTTGCATATAAGCAATTCTAAGAGCCTCTTCCCACTCTCGAGCCATAATTAAATAATCAACTGTTCTAGTAACATCCTTCAAATACTCAAGCGCAATTTTAGCAGCCTCAGTTGGCTTCCCAAGTGCTTGCATTTCTTCACAGAGGTCATTTGCTAGAAGAAGAATTTCCTTCTTTTCTGTTTGAAGGAGACCAGCGACTGTAAATACACCCTTCCAGTCACCACAAGCTCGATATGCTCTTAGAGCTTTCTGAAGTGATGAACAACATAAATAGATTCTGGCAGCTTCTTCAAAGCATTTTTCTGCACAAAGATGGTCGCCCCATGCTTCTAGGATCTGTGATCTCTTGGCACGATCAGAGAATAACTGAAGGCCAAGTGGAAAAAGTTCAGGATTATTCTTCAGGAGGTTCATGCAATCTTCGTAGTGATCTTCACCTGCTGAGACAATATGTTTTAGGGCACTTTCATACCTATGCAGTCTTAGATCAATTGTATATCTCATAACAGACGGAGGCAATCCCTCGAGTCCTTTGAGATACGGAAGAAACTCCTTGGGATCCTTTTGGGAATGTAATGCCACTATAGCAGCAAGATTAAGATCATACAAGCCAAGAGCAGCTTCATATACGGCCTCAGGGTCTGTCAACCATAGTAGGTGCTTTAGAGATTCTTCAGATGAAGGGTATAACCTTCTCTGAGCATCATCAGTGGCCAATAATTCCAGATCACGTATTACTTTTATTCTATTCAGCGCTTCCTCCAAAGCTGGAGGTTCGCTCCGCACTAAAGTGGTCAATATACACAGCTCTCTTGCTGAACTTTCTGGTATTTGTTCCTCAAGCGCTCTCCGCACAGCGGACAGAACACCAGAAACCTTACTTTCTATAGAAAAACCTTGTAAAGTTTCAGCATGTTCAGTTGATGTCTCAGTCACAGAAGGCAGAGAGATATAGGCCTTGTACAGAGTATCAATCACATTCTCATTCTTAATCGAAGAAACAAATTCCGTTATATGGCCAAGATGATCCACTTGACGAACGAACTCTTTGGCTGATTTAACAAAAACCTTCCAGCCATAGTAATCAACAATAAAATTGAAATCTATCCTATGCCTCCTCACTAGAATCATTGCATCCTTAAAACGCCTTTGAACTAAAGCATTAATAATTGACACAAGAACCATTTTTCTGGGATATATACATTCTAAGCTACCACGAGTGGTTTGTAATAGGACTGCTGCAGCATCCCCGTGAATTACACCAATTAACTTTGCCCCTCTTTCCCAAATTTGCATCAAAGCTTTATTTGCTGTTGCATGGTCACTAGAACTACTGTAAAAGTCAAGTTCTCTTTCTGGATTTCCATGTAAAACATCATCCATGTCGACAATAATTAGCATATCCTGTTTGGTAATGAGAAGCAAGTGGGTGACCACTTGCTCATAAGCTCCAACACTGGCAGAATAAAATGAGAAACTACTGCAGTTTTTGCATAATATTTTCCTTCCCAGATGCAGCCTACCATTGTCATCGAGCCCAAAAACCAAGTCTCTCAAAATGCCATTATCATGAACAAGTACAGTTTTCATCACAGGGCATGAAGATGAAAACCCATGCTCAGTTTTAGAATCATGGATAAGTGTTCGTCCATGTGTCATCATACTAGAAGAATGATACTCAATAATAGATCCTCCATGAATCTGAATAAAGGCTGAACATCTTTTCGTGAGACAGGGAGCAATAGCAATAATAGGTTTTTCTAAAGATAATCCCTTTGAGACTTTTGCATGCCAACCCGAACAAGTCACTGATTCAGACTCCGAATTTTCACAACACACAAGCTCAATCTCGTGCAGAAAATAACTATGAGAATGCTTTTGCTTTTGAGCAATAACATTATTCCCTAGTGATGCTAAGAAATTACAAGATCCTACAGAAGATACACCTAGCAAAATATGTGAATCCAGCCAAGTTAGTTGTATAAAAGTCTCCATTACTAAATCACCATCACACACTTCTATATCAAATACTTTGCCTTCAAATTGATCCCAAATATGAATACTTGGAAGTTCTGCTACACTCAAACTTCCACTTGATAAAAATGCAGCAATATAGTTCTTTGAGCTCTTAGAAAAGAAGGAAATATCTCGAACAGCACTAGAAAACTTCAGGTCAAAGAGAGACATAGGAGGTGGCATGAGAGAAAGTGAAAGAGGAGTTACTAGTACATTGGAATTATCAATAACCAATGATACTGATGGCTCTGTAACTGCACTTACCCAGAGAAAGTTGTAATCTACAATATTTCCACTTGAAGACCAGCTAATCAGATGCAATGGTTTTACTGGATCCCAGATGAATCTTACACCTTTCTTTCTATATCTTATATCTTGCTTTAAGTACCAATGGTTGTTGCTGAAGGACCAGATTTTGATAGAATTGTACTCATCACCAACAACAGAAGCAGCAATAAGTTCTGAATTACAATTCCATTTTAATATTTCAACCATTGACTCCACTGGCTCATCAATAGAAAAAGAGCCCCTATCCAATCCATTTTTCTCAAAAAGCAATATCAAAGGACATTTGTTTTCGCTTCTTCGGTCGTCTGCAGTTGCTATTTTAGCACCACTTGGCATCCAATCTAAGCATGCTCCAATGAACTTCTTGAGCTCTGAGGAAGAATGCAAGACTCCAGATTCTCTATCCCAAATCCTAAGCTTTTGCAAGGAAGAATCACAATTTGTATTGATGGTAGAATAGTATCTTCCATCACCTCGCCAAGAAATGGAACTCTCAATATGATTGTTATAACAACCATTCATATCACTTATTTCTGCATTCTGGCAAACAACTTAGTCAGAGTATATGTAGAGAAAAACACAATATGCAGACAGAAGGGATACATGAATATCATCAACAATAAGTTCTAAAGTAGCAGAAATTTCTCTATTGAGATCAGGTCAAATATTCCAAGTGCTTTGGCATGGGACACATTCTCCTAACCAAAGAACATTGCTAAGAAATATACTGATCTTTTCAAAAGAATGAAAGATATAAAAAGGATAGTGAACTTGAATACTACTACATTCGTAAAGCACATACCAAAGAAAAGGTCAGTTTCCAAATTTTTCTGAAAAATTTACATCATTTAACAAGTAATATACAAACAATAATCTAGCAATTGCCAACCTTGAGGGATAAATGACACACAGTTGATACTTATTGTAAAATGAGTTACAAAGTTATACCACAATACACAAATGAATTTTAAGGACAACATACGCAACTTACATCTGAAAATTGAGAATCAAGTGGAATTTCATATTGTACATCCCAATCATGAGTCATGACTAGCAACCGCCCAAATCCAGAAGTTATAGCCAGAAGAGCTCCATCTGGACTTGAAGCAAGACTCTTCACTCCACCCTTTACTTCACCAACAACTTCAGTTGTTTTCACATCAACATTAAATAACAGTAAGAAACCCCTTGAAGATCCAAGAATCAATGCTTCCCTCTCCATTAGATAATCCATTGCAGCAATATAATCACCATGTTCTAAAGGTAGTGGTTCAAATTCTGAAGGTGAATTCTGAGAACACCACAAACCAAATAAAGGAAGAAAACAGGATAAGTAAGAAGATATGAACATAATACAAGCATAATCCTTTTAAATTAGTTTTTAGTCCCTAACCCAATACTATTTCAAGAGATCGAGTATAAAAAGCTTGCATAAAACTTCAAATGTGCTAACAGAATATACAGAGAGTATAAAAGGAGATTAAAAGAAAGCGCATTTTCTAGGAGCTTGCGGCCAACTTCAGTTAGTGACCTCATATCTATGGATGCTCACGGTTGTACGGAAGAATGAGCTGCTTGTCAGCATAAGTAAACACCAATACTTGAAGTAAAAGCCAAGCATAAAAAGATGGGCAATTTCTACATAAATGAAGGTAACTTGTAAGCAAGTAAACCAGAGAACAGATTATTCAAGAAAATTTCTTTTTTGAATCTGCAACTAAATGGATACAACATGTACAAACATGTAGTATTGGAAAATTCAAATTTAATTTCCAAAATCAATGCATAAATAAATGGAAGGATCAGTTGATTGCTTACAGACGACAGTGGGAGCTCAACAGTGTATACAACATTAGCAGAAGAGGCGAAGAAAATCCGATTGTGTTCCAGGTCAAAGGCAGAATGAAGAAGGCTTTCCCCCTCAAACTGTAACTCAAGATCTAGTGAGGACTGCAAAGAAACCTTCAAATTCTTCATGTTTCAAATGGTCTTCGATCTCTCAATCTAGGGCTGTCATGCACCAATTAGCCTGCTATACTACTAACCAGAAGTCTCTATGCTCTATATCCTATGAAGCAACCTGAAACCCGAGAAAGGAAACATTAATTAATAAAGATAGCAATATGAAGCATGATAAAGGTAACCAAAAGATATCATTTGCATATAAATATGTAAAATGTACTGTATACCATGAAGCATATATATGACAAACAATGACTTGCATCCTACAAAGCATTTTAGTTGTCAGCTCCCACAAGGAGCAACTGCCCTCTTAATGGTTCAACAATGATGTGTCCAACACCTAGCAACTCATCGTATTACCCCAATGGAAACTCACTAGCTGCCTTAATTAACACACTATAACCAAATACAGTTGGCAATAGTAGAACCATCACAATATCCCTCTAAAACATGCACAGGCACACAAGCATAAAACATAAATTTCACAATTTATAAACAACATCATACAATATCATACTACACTACACAATGTTGCCAAAAATGCATTCCTAAATCTTAGAATCTTCCAATCCTATGATCTAGATTAGGCAAACAGTTATAGAATAAACATGATCTAAAATGTAGTAGGATCGTATGATCCTATTGATCCGGGTCTTAGGATCGGGTAGGATCTTACATTTCCACCGATCATACTCAATCCCAACTTAACTGGTAGAAATTGCTGTTATACGAAAAATCAATAATTTATTAGGCCAAAAACATGATGCAATTTCTCACATTTAATTATCATGACACATTTTCATCAACTTAAACTTTTCTGTCATCTTCAATTATATTTGTCAACTTCAACTATTTATTAAAATAATATTTGTAATCTTTATTTAGCACATTCATTATCATTTTTCTTATTTTTATAATTATTACTATGTATATCTTTATCTTCATCATCTTTCATTTCACTGACTTTGTAAATGACTTTCATTGTACATCTTTGGTGTATCCATCTTCTATATACATGTCTTCATCATTATTACCTCACAACTATTTAATTTCATAATTTTAAACTATACAATACATATATTTGAATAACAGTATAAAATATTGGATATATATTATTTAACCTTAGTGCATGATACTAGATAGATATTTATTATTATTTTTATTACTAATTACTCATTAGAATATTCCTCTTAGGTTTAATTAAATGCATATATTTTTAAAAAAAAATATATTTTATATGATTTGGTAGGATCTTACAACCTTATAATCCAACCCTATGTTCCAATCTTACAAAGCCTCCTCTATTCCTAGGTAGGATCTAGATCCTGATGACCTTGATCCAACACATGCTTATGTAAAATAATTAATAATAGAGTTCAACACATACAAGTTCTTCATAGCATCAACACATTTGTATGCTTATGTCACATACAAATGTGACATAATGAAATAAAAAGGTTATGCGACAAGTCAAATTAGAAGAAAAGTAAGGTTTCCAGGTGCATATAAGATCGGTTAGAGAACCCACTCTTGAGCACAATCTACCATCAGTCAACACTCAGACAACTCAAGGCCTAAGTATTTTAGACCATTGTGCCCTAAGGGAATGACTTGCAGAAATTAAATTGAGCCTTAAATACGAGCTTCTGTATTTAGCAAGAGAGTAACTTGTGTACCAATTGAATATAAGAGCGGGCAAGTTGCCAGTAAGATCATAAGCACCAGTTATCAGTGAGATCCTAAGGCCAGCATACGAGTATTGTGTGTTCATTCGGAGACCATTAAAGCTATCACCATTGCAGCCAGCAACCTAATTTGCAATTTGTTAGCCAAATGCCGTGTCACCATCTTATTACCAATCAACACGAGCTTCCAACCACACATCTTGTAATATGTAGGCTCCACTCCATGCCTTTATTCATCTCTATTTTCCTCACAGGAAAATAAACTGTGGTGTCACCTATTATAGAGAAAAGATACCAAACCAGCAGGCATCAACCTGATGAAGCTCTGCCATACATAATTTCAGATTACAAGTTCACCAGTCGGACCAATGAGTCCATCAATTGGAGCACATATTTATTAAAAATAAAATTTGTACACTATAAAATAATACACAGTAATATCAAAGACATACCTATCGACAATCTAAATATATAAAAAATTTAAAAATAATGAAATGAACTAAGAGAAAAACCATCATAATCAACTAATACTAATAGAAGTCAAGAATTAAGTAACTTTTTTCTTATTCACCACTACTATAGACTACGGGTCTACCCTCCACAAAACTCTACAAAAATGAGGAATTAAGTATCTTAGTCTTATTCTGCACAGAAAACAATCACAAAATGTCATACACTCATGAATCATGATTCAGCATCCACGAATGAAGTTGCAAACTACAAGAGACAACTTGCTAAACATCTCGTAAGAAAATAACAAACTTTATTATCCTTTAAGATGATAGAAATTGAATAAAAAATTAAAAAAAGCCAAACAAAGCGAGGAATTAATTAATCATTCAAACTACATAGGCAAATTTCTAAAGTCTATTTAATCAGGAAATAAACAGAGCGAGACCTCTGGAATTGAGCTTCTCCTCTCGGCAGATTGAGTATTCTATTTCCAGAGTTGGCGATCAGTCTGCTATGTAATTAAGGAGCTGCACAGCCCCGCGCTAAAAATCGAGGACTGGCAAACTAGGAATTGGCGTTGATGGATACCGCACACTATTGCAGTCCCGCCAGTTGAGAGAACACTGGAGAACGAGCAGGAACCTTGTGGAGAGATCACTGGCTTGCAGCCGAGGAAATGGAGGGGAGAGAGAGAGGGAGAGATAGAGGGTCAAAGGCAGTGTTGTTACTATCAAAATAATGTAGAATGTTGTGGGAAGAAGCATTGTAAATGCTATTAAGTAAAACACTGTATGAGAATTAAAATAATAAAATAGACAAATAGCATTCAATAAACAACAAAATAAAATGCCTTTCCTGATCTTTTTAAATTATGTTTCATCTAGAAATACATCATGTAATAAACCATAATATTAAAATCAAATAGCATTCAATAAACAACAAAATAAAATGCATCCCAAATTATAAATATGATAACTATTGAAAAGATAAAATAATAAAAGTTGAAATATTAAAGCTAAAAGAATGCGTGGTGTGGTCTGCAAAGCAGGGTATGTTTGAGAAAAATAAAATAGTATAAAATAAAGCTAATTGTATGAAAATTCTTACGAGGTAAGATTGGACCCTATGGTGAAGCAAATTGTCAGCCTTAGTTTTATTGATGAAGAAACCTATATAACAAATACTATGAAAGTTATATTGTGTCAGTTATTTAATTACGCTATTAGTAATTAGTAGGAATAATTATTTAAAGTGGTTATTGCTACACCATCAATCAGCTGTTTTTTTACCTCAAACTCACGTCAAAATTCAAATTAGGAAACATAAGAAACAGAGCAACCTGAGTAAAAACCAATACTTAATGCATGCCTATATTTACCCAGTTAAAAATAGGCAGCAAGTAAGAAAATCTGTAAAGTTCTGATTAACTTGGAAAGAACAAAGAGACGACAAGTTTTGCACACGAGAAACAATCATATTTTGTACAAGAATCAAATGTCAATGGGAACAAATATTCATATTGCAAACAAGTAAACCAATGTGCAAACTGAAACAAATTACAAAGACCGTAGAATGATACAAATCAGCAACAGATTATTTAATGCTCACAGATCTTCTAGAACCTTATATTTAGGTGTAGAAAATGAGGAAGAAATAGGCAACCAACTCTCATGTAAAATTTGAGTTGAAATTTCAGTAACGCTCAAAGCTGTTCAACTCAATATTTAATGGCATTCAAGAAACTAACAGCTCTATTTTACCCGCTTCAATAGTCTTTGCACATAAAATTGAGCATATTGATGCTCAGGACGTCTCTCATGTGATAAACAATTCTACATTAGGATTTCTAACAAAGTTTAGAGGCATATGCGAGAACTGAAGATTTGGTATTGCCAATTACTTAAGAAATCAGCACATGTGAATGACACCAGGAGCTATGGTTAGAATAGTCCACTGTCTCACCATAAACATTTTCAATGGGAACTTGGCTGAATAGAGAAAAGAATTCTCCTTTGAGGACATGGGACAATGGTTGAAGGTTGGACAATACGAAACAAAAAATCTGTTTAACTACCCAAACCCAATCTCAAATTCTAGTAGTCGACCTGACCCAACACAAATGCATGGCAACCACCTGAACATTCAAGTACTTCTTAAACATGCTATATTGAATAAAAATGTTCAATGTCAGATTGGAAGCTGATAACAAGAAAAATCAAAAATTAAAATTTGTTCTTGAAATCTCCATTGACAAACCTTCGCCTGAACTGGAAAGGAGAATACGAGCGGCAGCGGGTTCTGGAAGCCGAGCTTTTAATGGCGACGACAGGAGAGAAGAAATGGTAAGTACTTCTACTGCCCGAGGGATGGCGATGAGTCACCGGCGTCGGGTTCTCGAAGGCGAGCTTGATGGCGACGAGTGCTTGAGACGGTGAGAAGCGGCAAAGAGAAGACGAGCGGCAGCGGCGATAAGGAGAAGACCAGCGGCGACCACCAGCAACAACGAGGAGTCGGTAGCGCAGTAGGTTTAGGGCTTTTCCCTTTTCAGCGGTTCGTTAGCGGGGTGAAGGAGAAAAGAGTCCAGATGACAAAAATAACCTTTCACGCTTTGTTTGATATCAGTTTAGTTCATTAATTGGGGACATTTTTGTGATGTCGTGCGCCTATGTGGGCTGTGGTCGAGCGGGCCGCATGTAGCAAGTCAGGCTTTAACCCGATTAGCCTGCATTTCATTCCGATCTTATAGACCCCTCCGGACCGGATTTGTGGTCGGGTCCCGGGTTTCCGGACCGACCGGTAGGAGCGTCATGAATTAATAACACAATTAAATTGAACAAGCTACTGTGCTGCCATGTATTACAATCAAAATGGAACAAAACATATCTTGAGCTATCTAAATCATGCGATCTCTTTTTTTTGGTCAAGTTTGGACAAACATTTATTTTTTTAATATATGTTGCGCACATTTTGTGGTCCTCTTTCAAACAAGTCTATTTTTCCCTAGTTAATAAATCACTAGTTTGAATATAATTATTGAAAATAGGATTTGAATCAAATCAATAATTCTCGACAGAGTCAAAATCACCACCGACCCACCTTGACGAATAGAATCATTTTATCACCACGCCATGCTCAGCCTTGAATTTTGTAGGAAACGACACGATCCGTCAATTGACGTCCATGACCATAATGTTCTGGTTCGACTCAAGTTCATTCACATTCGGCACTATAAGTCAAACAACGGTGAGTCACGCGGCTGTCACGTGCGTCGGCCGGCAGACAGAATCGATACTTCGCTTGTGTGGGAGGGCAAGGAAAAAAAACACGAGAAAGAATCCAAAATAATAATATTATTATTAAAACGCGAAGAAAAAAGTAAGCGGGCTCCACACGGCAGTGATGACATGGACGGACAAGGACAAGGATGCGGGAATCATTTATTAAAAAAAATTAATGTTTTATGCTTCACTTATAAATAGTTTTTTGTACATTATAGAGAACATATATTTATTTAGTAAAATTATGTTTAGAACTTATAAAATTAACTAAATATTTTGAAATTTGATTTAATCCTTTTTTTCTCAAAAACATGTTTCAAAAATATAAAAAGATTATGCGAAGATTATTTTTCATATATTAAATACAGCTGAAATGGGCTTTTTTTTATTTACGACTTTCGGCTTCTTTGCGACTTTTGGCGACGCCTGAAATATTCCGCCGTATTGCGTATTGTCACATCAATGGCGGCGCAGCCTCCGAAACGTGTTCGGATTCGACCATCCGACGGCCGCTGCCAGCTCGGAGACCCGGCGGCGGCGGCGGCGGCGGCTCCTATTTGGCGGTGGTGGGTTTCGAAATGGTGACGTGCTCCATCGTAGGTGAACTGTTTGATAAAATGCTTGTAAGGTTCCTAACCCTCGTGTTTTTAGCTGACTTTCAAATATACGCATTCAAGTCTGAAGCCGAGGATTTGGTTGAGAAGAGTGAAGGTGAAGTTGTGAGGATGATGATTCATGTACATTTTGGTGAATGCTAGTATTAGTGCCTAGAATAATATATATCTCCATCATATTAAAAACGAGCAGCAAAGGCCATTGAATTGACCAGTGTGCTCTAATGACCTAGAAGAAATTTGTTATTGTAAAATGCTAGGAACAGATTAGAAGATAGAATGTATATGTGCATACTTTGCAGATAAAATATTTTATTCCATGGTATAAATTGAAAACTGCTAAGAGAAAGCTAAGGGAGGCAATGGTGGGAATCAAAGTGCAGAAACATCAATCCGTAGCTAAGAATCAAGTGTGCTGGTAGATGTTTTGTTAGTTGTTGTTAGTTGTATGGAACAAAAATATAATTTATGGCATATAATCAGATGCACTTACTTTTTCCTAGAGAAAATCCAAAATAATGGTGTTTCGTTGGTCGTTTTAAGCAGGAGTACGTTTCTAACCATCTGATGCAAGTGCGAGTATGGCATATTAGTAAGTGTACTAGGATTTGTATACTCATATTGAACAATGTTAGAAATACAGCGTATGCATGAGATGATAGGAGCAGCGTAGAAGATTTTTTTTTTCTTTTCTGTTTTTGTTCAATGGTCTTTTGTTCCTTCCGACAAGCTGAAGTTGTCGACCCTACTAAATTTACAAGTCTTGCTATGGCTAGCTGCGTCTTCACCTTTTTAGCCCTTCTCATTCACATCTTGCAACTCGTAGCTAGCTTTTCCCAATCCCCATCCCCATCAAAATTTCCTATATAAGGTTCTTTCTTGTATAGTCTCAATACCTCTTCTGCTGAAGCATCCATATGCAACTGGCTAGTTCTCATCTTTGCATGTCTTGAAAGTTGCAAGAGTAAACTCTCTCTCTCTCTCTCTCTCTCTCTCTCTCTCTCTCTCTCTTTCTCTCTCTATTGTGCTTGATTTATTATTAATAAAAACGACAACTCCTTCCATGCAGGATTCTCATGGATACCTCTGAATGGCTAAAGGTGAAAAGTAAAAATTCTTCTCTGCCTCATGATCATGTTAGCTTCATACGCAATTTTTTATATGTACATGCTAATTTAATTCTTCTTTTCTTTCATTGTTCTTGCTTATCTTGCATATAGTATTACAAGAAAGTCATGTGCTTTCTTGGATATATTTCTACTGATTTTTTTCTTAAGCTTTCAAGTCTGATTAGAGATGCCATCCTTTTATATAGCAACAAAATAAGAGTAATTCTTGAGAGTGAGGAGTTGCCTATTGGAAGTTTTTCTTCTTTTTCGTTCATTGTTATTGCATATCTTTCACATGCTATCACAAGATAAGCCACGTGCTTTCTTGGAAAAATTCCTTGTGATTTTTTTTTTCTTCAGCTTTAAAGTCAGATTTGAGATCTAATCCTTTGTGCAACAAAGTGTAAACTGTGTAATTGTTGAGAGTAAGAAATTGTGTAATGGAAGGAAGAGCGGAAATTTTGGGTGGTTACAGGTACTAGAACTGAGCCGCTAATTCACAGGCCTCGAATGAATTTTGCAATAAAAAGGATGGGAAATAGTAGGTGGATAAAAAAAATGTGAAAGTCTCAATTTTTTGGTCGGAGATTGTGGAGGAAGAAGGCCTAATTGGAAGTCCCAATGGCAGAGATCAAGATAAAAAGCTTTGGTTTCTCTAATTTATCCATTTGAGAAACACAAAAGATCAATCCGTTACCGGACATTGGCTAAAAGTTTGAGCACATAAAATTGTGGTCGACTATGCAAACATTATGCCTTCTGAAACAAATTGCATAGTTGATTGACTTCGTTGATTAAATTTTCTGTTTATCCGTTAATTCTCCATTTTATCTATCCCCATTCACTTCAAATGTAGAGCGTCCTCGTCGTTGGCCACGAAGACGGCGGAGCAATGGATTACTCCTCGACGTCCGGCGGACTGATGGCCTCTTCCTCGAGGCTGCCAGCGATAGCAGAAACAAGGCTGCGGACGCCGACACCGCAGAACGAGCAGGCTGCCCTCAAGTGCCCCAGGTGCGAGTCGACGCGCACCAAGTTCTGCTACTACAACAACTACAGCCTCTCTCAGCCGAGGTACTTCTGCAAGACGTGCCGGAGGTATTGGACTAAAGGCGGTTCGCTCCGCAACGTGCCGGTCGGCGGCGGCTGCCGGAAGAACAGCAAGCGCCCGCACCCGGTCGTCAAGAAGGCGGATGAACCACTCGGTCGGGCTCCCGCCTTAGTCATGGGCAGTGGCGCAACCGATCTCCAACGTCACCGCCCCTCCTTCGCTGCCCCTATCGGTCTCGACACCGAGGACACAACGTCAATGATGCAACGGAGCACAAGGAGCCTCTACTTCATGGGCAACGATGGCATTATCGGCTTCCAAGCAGCGAGCCGGCTGGGGATCACATCAGCCACGAACACGCTTGGGCTAGTTGTGTTCCCCATGGAAGAGCGCAGGGACGAGAAGGCAGCAGCAGAGGTCAAGCACGGCGAAGGAAATCCTTCTTTCGGCTGGCGTGATCCGTCGTGCTCCCCAAATGTTGTACGTGATCAGCACGGCGAAGGAAATCCTTCTTTCGGCTGGCGTGATCCGTCGTGCTCCCCAAATGTTGTACGTGATCAGCCTATGGGGTGCTCTGATGGTCACCGACGCGCGGATAAATTTTTTTATTGAGGATTCTACGTAAGAAAACTAAATGACCAAGGTTGGATCTTTAGAACGTGTCATCAATTCTTGAGATAGGACGGCTTAGATCTTACTAGATCAAATGACTCGGATAAATAGTTTAGATTGTCATGCCCTTCATAAGCTTACTATAAAAAGGCTCTCTGTGTAATCTTTTTCTTTCATGGAAAATATTGATTATGGTCCTTATGGAGGAAGAGATTAGAACATTACTATCTAATTATTGCCTTTTTATGCTACCATATGTATGTTTTATATGCAATTGGTAAGGGTGAAATTCTATTAATAAATCTTTACGTGTATGTTTTTACTTAATTATTTAGGTTACGAAGACCTTAGTTATTATTAACAAAAATTTGTAATTCAAGTCCCATCTTCGATGTGCTGGCAGCTGACTGGGATGGGCTTCCCAAATATACTCAACAAAGCAATCGTTTGACTGGGGCCCTGTTACAGAGCTGATTACTGCTCCAGTCAACACTTGCCCAGAGCAGTTCTCAGAAATGAGTGTTTGAGTTTCCATTTGAATTAAGAATATTTTATTTTTGTGCTAAACTGCCGTATTAGTTAGTATTCATGTTTCAAGACCACCATTTGTTCTGGTATGAATAAAACATCTAAGATCATGCCATAAGTGGTGAATTTATTTCAAGACCAGATTTTTTATCTATGCGAGTATTCGTAAAGGCACCCAACGTGCACGCGTGCACAAAAAATAGACATTTAGAAAAAATAAGAATAAGAAAGTTTGATGCCAATGGAGCTGAGTTGCAATTATGCCAATGACGCAGGTCATATAGTTCATGCTTTCAGATTCACTCTGATATCTTAGAATTTTTTTCCACATGACCCTACTGAATTGAAGTATTACCACCACTTTCCAGGTAAACATGTCAAGGGTAAAGCCTTGCATCATTCCAGATTATTCATTTAAGAATTTCATCACCTTTTTTTTCCTCTTTATTTGATATGAGATCCAAACAATCAAAAACCTTACTAGCCTTGCTTTTAGATGTTCCCAACTTACAATCAAACCTTACTAGCCTTGCTGTCAGACCCAAATTAACCTTAAGCAATGTTAATTAACTTTAATCTCAAATCAACACCACGTCAACACAAATCCATCGAAAATCGCGCGTGAATTCGGAACTTTCACCCGCGTTGACTTGATTTGGACCGCCCGCCTCGAAGCGAACGCCACGCGCGTTCGTCTTCCTCGCGGCGTCCCGCGTCCGCTGCTGCTCGCGTTGCCGGCCGGATCCATCACCGGCCTGGGGCCTGCCGGCAGGGAGGAAGGTCGTGCGTGCCCTCCGCCCTCAGCCGTCCTCGTCGGCGCCGCCGCTGGCGCCGGGAAGGATCGCTCGGAGGTGGAGAAGGGTCGCCTGAGAAGACGACCGGAGACATCCAGAAACTTGCCGGAAAACCACCGGAAAGAACGCCAGAAGACACATAGATGTTTGAGGGGAAAGCTTGCTATTATTCCTCCATTTACAGCCGCCTTAAAACCCCTCCCTCTCCTCTCTCTGTACAAGATTTACCCGCTCAACTCCCCTCTCTTCATCTGACCTTGCTTCACCGGAATACTCGCCGAGAGATCGCCGAAGGTCGTCGCCTGAGGAAGGGAAGGAGCTCGCCCGTCGCTCGCCGATGGTGGAGGAGTTCTCGCCGGAAGGTCGCCTCAGTCGCGCCTCTCTCGTCCGGAAGGTTTTTTTCCAGACAAGATCCCGTGTGGAGAAACCTCGTCCCAAAGGAAGCTCCGTAGGGGAAGATCGCGCCCGATCTTCCCTTTTTCTCTGCTGCCGCCGCCTGGGAACGCTGCTACGGGTGTCGCGCACACAGCCTCTGCTACGCCTCTACGCCCGCCGTCTACCTCGGGAAGCCGCTGCCACGCACCTCCACGCGCACGCCAGTGGAGGACGGGCCGGATCCGGGTCGCACCTCCGCGCGCCCACTGCCCCGATCTGCTCCAGCAACCCGCTCAAAGAGAAGTAGATCGGGCCTTGGGCCTCTACCCAAGCCCAAATGCCTCACGGCCCAGCCCATATCCGCTTGGGCGTAACAAATCTCCCCCGGCCGAGTTGGACGTCGCCCTTGACGTCCTCGTCATCCACCGTCCTCCGCGCTCGCCGCCTCTACCGCGGTCGATCCGTGACTCTGCCTCCCTCAGCATCGTCTCCGCCATGCGCGCCGTCATCTCTCGCTGCCCACCGGCAGTGGGTGATCGCACTGGGGAGGTGGGGGAGCTCGCCTGCGCCCGCGCAAGATCCATCGCCTGCTGCACTTCCAGTGCTCTAGAGGCCGGGCTCGTCACCGCCATGGCGCCGATCCGTGCCGTCATTCCTCCAAGACTCGCCGGGGTGCCACCGGTGTCGGTAGCCGGTTCCTGTACCGCCATCGCCGCGATCCGCTCCCGGCTCGGACAATCCCGCATCCGGTGTGGACCCTAGCACAGGAAGCACGCCAGTGGCCGTCACTCCGGCCCTCCCTCTACGAGCCGAGCGGGCTCCTGTCGTGGCTGGGGACGCACCGGCTGGCCTCCGCCCTGCCATGGCGAGTGTCGACCTCGAGGTGGCGCTCTCGCCCTCGTCGGAGAGCCGCCCTTCGGGGGCGACGTCGAAGCCCTCGGGGAAGCCGATTTCGATGCCCTCGCGTCCACCAGTCCCTCGGCCACCACCGCGGCCTCTCTCCAGTCCCACGGAGAGTGTCGCTGAACCTCTGCCTCGGCCCATGGCTGCAGATGCCGAAGGAACGTGTGCCGTCGGTGCGCCTCCGACATGTCCGGGATCTCCAGCATCAGTACCGAGTACGCCCGCACGTACTCCTGAATGGTGCCGGTGTGCCGGAGTGCGTCCACCGCGTCCCTCGCCTAGTCCACCGAGTTCCCCGGAAGGAACTGCCGCCGCAGCTCCCTCAGGAAAACCTCCCAGGTCCACTCCATCTCCCCCGCCGTCGATCCAGCTGTGGTCCGCCACCACAGCTTCGCGTCGGCCGTCAAGTAAGTGGTGCACACTTGCACGCGCTCGTCCTCGGGGATCCGGCTGGAGGTAGGGCTGAGCATTCGGTAAAAACCGAAAAACCGAAAACCGATTTACCGAAAACCGATTTACCGAAACCGAAAAACCTATTACCGAACCGATACCGAATTTGGTATTTACCGATCGGTAAATTACCGAATTACCGATCGGTAAATCGGTAAATTACCGATTTTACCGATTTACCGATTAAAAAATATTAAAATATTATATAATTAATCTATTAAAAAAATTAAAAAAATATTAAAATATTATCTAATTAAAATATTACCGATTGGTAAAAACCGATGGGTAAATCGGTAAATTACCGATAAAAAATTAAAGATTAATAAATAAAAATTTATTTTTTATATATTAATATATATATCGGTAAATCGGTAAATTACCGAACCGAAATTTTATTTACCGAACCGAAAACCGAAAACCGAATTACATAAAAATAAATACCGAACCGAAAACCGAAACCGAAATTACCGAACCGATTTACCGATTTACCGATTTACCGATCGGTAAATTCGGTAAAAACCGAATTATGCTCACCCCTAGCTGGAGGTAAAGAAGGACTCCATATCCCATATGAAGTTCTCCAGCTCCCTCGCTGATCGTACTCCTCCGAAGGTCGTTGGCTCCGGAATCCGCAGCTTCGGCTTAGGGGCCACCTGCCCCATAGCCATCACCGAAGTGGGACTCCAGCCCTGCACCTGGGTCCACGCCAGCGCCATGCGCAAGACCACGATCTCCGCCTGCATCTGCTGCTGCGCCGCCTGCGCCTGCTGCAGCAGTGCCGAGAATTCGGTCACCTGGTCGGCGAGCGTCGCCATGCTCGCCATCGCCTCCTGCAGCGTGAGGATCTGGAGCCGCTGCTCCTCCGCCCGCAGCTGCAGGTCCTCCACCTGAGGAGCCAGCGTGGTCTCGGACTCGCCGGAGACTCCGGTCAGCTCCTCCAATCGAGCCACCCGATCCGCCAAGGAGCTCATCTCGTCCCGCTCCTGGAGTCGCAGAGATCGTCGAGGAGCACTCGCCGCTGCCAGTCTCACCGCCCAATCACCTGAAGCCACCTCCGTCTGCCTCTGATACCAACTGTCAGACCCAAATTAACCTTAAGCAAGGTTAATTAACTTTAATCTCAAATCAACGCCACGTCAACACAAATCCACCGAAAATCGCGCGTGAATTCGGAACTTTCACCCGCGTTGACTTGATTTGGACCGCCCGCCTCGAAGCGAACGCCACGCGTGTTCGTCTTCCTCTCGGCGTCCCGCGTCCGCTGCTGCTCGCGTTGCCAGCCGGATCCGTCACCGGCCTGGGGCTTGCTGGCAGGGAGGAAGGTCGCGCGTGCCCTTCCGCCCTCAGCCGTCCTCGTCGGCGTCGCCGCTGGCGCCGGGAACGATCACTCGGAGGTGGAGAAGGGTCGCCTGAGAAGACGACCGGAGACACCCAGAAACTTGCCGGAAAACCACCGGAAAGAACACCAGAAGACACAGAGATGTTTGAGGGGAAAGCTTGCTATTATTCCTCCATTTACAGCCGCCTTAAAACCCCTCCCTCTCCTCTCTCTGTACAAGATTTACCCGCTCAATCCCCTCTCTTCGTCTGACCTTGCTTCGCCGGAATACTCCCCGAGAGATCGCCGAAGGTCGTCGCCTGAGGAAGGGAAGGAGCTCGCCCGTCGCTCGCCGATGGTGGAGGAGTTCTCGCCGGAAGGTCGCCTCAGTCGCGCCTCTCTTGTCCGGAAGAACTCTCGTTTTTTTCCAGAGAAGATCCCGTGTGGAGGAACCTCGTCCCAAAAGAAGCTCCGTAGGGGAAGATTGCGCCCGATCTTCCCTTTTTCTCTGCTGCCGCCGCCTGGGAACGCTGCTACGGGTGTCGCGCACGCAACCTCTGCTACGCCTCTGCGCCCGCCGTCTACCTCGGGAAGCCGTTGCCACGCACCTCCGCGCGCCCACTGCCCCGATCCGCTCCAGCAACCCGCTCAAAGAGAAGTAGATCGGGCCTTGGGCCTTTGCCCAAGCCCAAATGCCTCACGCCAGCCCATATCCGCCTGGGCGTAACACTTGCTCTGTACATGCAACTTGGGTGGTACATTCATATTAGTTACTACAGGTTCCTAATTAGATTCTTTTATGAATATATAATTCATTAACAAAAGAAGTTAGAACAATCCTCGCACAGAGCCCCTGCTAAGTTTCGGATACATGATTCTCATAATGGAATATTTCAAAGCATATAAATAAAAAATAGGACATGAACCCGACCTTTTAGCTAGATTCTTATAATGAGATATTCACGATATGAAAAAAAAAAAGTATATGTGCAAAATCTTCCTTGATGACTAACATCCTTCTAGGCATATCGTTGATTTACAAAGTAAGCTGCATTTTTAAGTTTTTCTGATCAATAAAGAGAACCTGAAGCAACAGACGACTCCAGCAACGAGACCTGAAACAAAAAAGGGAAAATACATCAAATTAAGGAATACCTTATATTTAATATTTGAAGCTGTTAAGCAAAATTGAAATATCAGTGAAACTCTCAACTGAATTATAAGACCACTAATCAGCAATGAGATGAACCATGTGAAAAGTAGCTAGGAGAACAAGGAAAACAATGTCCCGTGTGTGGGAAAAGTTGTAAATTGTCATTGTGTCAGTACGATTTACTTGATCACGGGATATTTAACTAAGCCATGAGTTTTATTTTATTATGGCTAATATTTACTTATGATTATGTCCCAAAGCCTATTTATATGACTAAAGACTATTATAATAATAGATTTGATTAATAAAGTATTAAATAAGACTGATGATATTTCTGTTTCTAGTTCCTACGCTCTCGATTTTCCTTCCCCTCTTCCACTTTCCCCCTTCTCTTTCCTTTTATTGCTAATGTTTTGCACCAAATTGGTATGAAAGCAAAAAAAAAAAAAAACTGATCTCCTATTCCT
This sequence comes from Costus lasius, assembly GCA_027563935.2. Taxonomy (NCBI): domain Eukaryota; kingdom Viridiplantae; phylum Streptophyta; class Magnoliopsida; order Zingiberales; family Costaceae; genus Costus; species Costus lasius. Next base: position 123,242,796 of record CM050446.2, read on the forward strand.
CTATATTTCCTACGCAATTTGCAATCGACACGATTCTATCACCCACATCATCATGTTGCAAACCCAATGTCATAGCCCATCACTACACGTTTCTACCCAAGGTTGTCAGATCGAAATCTTATCTAAGAACGATAAAAATTTTATAGAATCAGAATGTAAAATCAGATCATAAAATTGTAAGATCCTATCTAATCACTTAAAATATATAATTTTTTAAAATATATTTATCTAATTAGACGTAAGAGCATGAAAAATATTTTAATAAGTAATAAATAATAAAAAAACAAATATATATCACTAGTATTATATACATATATACACTATTATTCAGATGTATTAATTGTATAGTATAAAATAATGAAATTGAATATTTGTGAAGTGATGATGATGGAGATAAGTTAATAAAAGATGAATATAATAAAGGTGCACAATAAAACTAAAAACAACAAAGACATGCACTAAAATGAAGACAATAAATAAAAATATGAAAAATGATGAAGATAATGATATATATTATAATGATAATAAAAATGATAATGACAAATATTACAAAGTTTATTCAAATAAATAATTAAAGTAGACAAATATAGTTGTAGATGATAAAGAGCTTAAGTTGATGAATGTTGGTCAAAGAAAGAGCAAATAATGATAATTTAAGATGAAAAATTATATTACATCAATTAAAAATTTTTGACATAATAGATTATTGATTTTGAGTATAATATGAACTTATTTTACCTATTAACTTATGATTAAGTAAGATCAATGGAATCGTAAGATCCTATTCGATCCAAAGACCCGGATCGTGGGATCATAAGGTTCTACCATATTTCAGATCTTACATTCGTTCCAAAATAGTTTGTCTAATTTGGGTCGATCCGAAACGCATTTTTGACCACATTGTTCCTACCATCGCAACATAGATAATTATCCATTCTTTTTTTACATATTAGCAACATTAAACTTCCCCAAACTGATCATCCCCAACAGCACTTGACACCCCCATCTGACAATCATTGTTACCACATAAAAAAAAAGAGGTGAAGATGTAGAAAGCTCAGTGCTCCAAACATGCCTATTGTCATCGTTGCCCTGTTGCCTTCCTTCTGACATCGTAAGGCTAGAAGTTCTTAGTGTCACTAGTGCTAAGACCAAAACTTGCACATCCATGTGAGATGACCATCTTGCCTCCAACTTTGCCACTTGCATGTTTTCCATACGCATGTTCATTAAACATCACAAACATAAGATTACTATTACTATGGTTGTGACCAGTTGCAACTATCTCGCTAACACAGACATTGATCAATCAAGATGCCATAACATATCATTTCCATCAACCTGATGCTGTTGCTATGCAAACCCTACCACTAATGCTTGAGCCGTGGGCTCAAGCCAATACCCACATTGAGATTGTGTTAAATGCAACACCATAACAAAAAGCTAGATTGGTCATGTGTTATGAGTTATGGCCACATGTGTTTAAGAGAAAAAGGAAATAAAAAATGCGCTAAAAACAACAAAAGGAGGAGAAATTTTAAAAATAACCAAAATATACGTAAAGAAAAAAAGAAAAAAAAAGACAAAAGTGAAGATCATAAGACATTAAAATTTGTAGGGTAGTGTCAATTTCTTTTGGCATCAAATTTCATAGGAAGTTCAACTCATTTGATGCAATGCATTTAATTATTTATAGTTTAATTTATATTAGTGCGTGCTAGTGAGATTTACTAGGTTGAGCATTTGTAGGTCAAGGTTAGTTTTATATATTCAGTAATTGTTTGGAGTTGTGCCTAAATGCCCACATTTAACCAAGCTTAAGAATTTGTAATCAACAACTTTGATTAATGAGTTATTGATGATTAGTTCTTAGCATATTTTCATTTTTCTCCTTAATCATCCTCCTCTTCCCCCTCTAACCTCCTCTTCTTAGGGATGGCAAAAAACCCCATCCCCGACCCGACCCGACCCGACCCGACCCGAAGTCAACGGGGAAAACCCGAGTTGACTGGGGGTCGGGTCGGGTTCGGGGAAAACCCGACGGGGGTATAGTCGGGTCGGGGTCGGGTATGGGAATTTAGGTACCCGCCCCGAACCCGACCCCGAACCCGCCCCGACTATTAAAATAACAAATTTACCCTTATAAGTTATAACCTAGTTACTAAATTTTAATAATTTATGTAGAAATGATGATATAATTTATGTAAAATATTTTTTTATTTATATATTATGAATAAAGAATGCAAATTAATTTTAAAATATTATTTATAATATATATTTATTTTTTAGGTCGGGCGGGGTCGGGTTTCCCCGCGGGTTCGGGTTTCCCCGCGGGGTCGGGTGTGGGGCAGGATTTTCTAAACCCGTCGGGTTCGGGGTCGGGTTCGGGGACGGGTTCGGGAAAGTCGGGGTCGGGTCGGGGATGGCAAAACCCGACCCCGACCCGCCCCGTTGCCATCCCTACCTCTTCTCTCTAGTAGAAGCTTTGTAGTATATATAAATTTAACATCAAAGATAAACTTGACTCTACTCCATCTACTATTCATAGTTGGCCACTCACATACCAACATTTTCTGCCTAGCCATTCTCTATTGTAACATGCTCCCCAAAATCAGCCACCCTGTTACGCCCCAAAATCCACCCGGAACCTACGCCGGGAATCCCGGACCTCGGGACGCACAACACTGTACCTGACAAATTAATCCTGACAACTGAAAGATACTGACTGAATAAAATAACATAACCAAAGGCCAGCCCGGCCTTAAATATCCAAAAGCAATAATACTGGCACAGGACCAGCGCAGCGGTCAACAGAAATAACAACAACAGGACCGGCGCAGCGGTCGACAAACCAACAGATAACATGACCGGCGCAGCGGTCAACAGAACCAACAGATACACGACCGGCGCAGTGATCAACAGAGTCCAACATAACATAAATATAATAAACAACAGACCGACAGATGCAAAACTAAACCGGACTGGTGGTCACCAAGCTATCTATCTAATCTGCCCCCGAAGGAGCCGCGCCTGAACCTGGAGGCAAGCCAAAGGGGGGGGGGGTTAGCCGGAGGCTAAGTAGAGATACAACAATGTATATGGTGCATGATCAGATATAAGGAATTACCATAATACAACCAAGACTCTATATGACCATATAGAGTATAATCAAATCTCAAATACGCATCAATATATATGTCCTCATACACAGATAAAAATTGGGAGCTGGTACAGCAGTGGTCCATGACTCGCAACTCTATAAATAGAGTGGTCCCTATTGATGGCTCCCCGAACAGAAGAGACGACTGTCCGTCGACAGCCCGCTAGTGTAGCGTCCTACACTCAGTACAACCCCTTATTGGGCTGATAACAGACCTCAAGCCCATAACATCGGACTCTCTCGGTCAGAGACGATCACACAGCGTCTCAACAGAAATCTCACAGGCAGTATCTGAGGTACACTGAAGTATCTATCGCTAGACATTCAGCCCTCATACATACGTATAACATAACTCATACTAGCTATCTCTACAGACTAGCATGCAATACCGATACTCATACCATGTGTCATACAGGCAGTTTATGTCAACGGATAAAGACTAGAACAGAACAGGAATAGAAACATAATCAACAAGATTAATCAGCAAGAAGAAGGTGCCGCTAACTAACATGTGGTTGGCACCGTAACAACGGAAGGAGGTAGAATCCCTACCTCAGATGCAGACGTACAGAAAAATATAGATCCAACCAGACGTACGTAGTCAATCAACAGTTCCTAACAGGTTAATCAAGGTATAAGTCCACAATATTTCATTTAATCCATTTTAATCGTAATTACTAGTTAACAAGTTAATCCAAGTTCGTTAGGTATTTATGTCCAGATCCAGGTTCGGTTTACGCATGCATTCATTTACTCGTATACGAAGGGGGTTCGAGTACTAACCTAGTTCGCAGCCTTGTGCGAACGCAAATACCACCGAGTCGTCGAGAATACGTCAGAACCAACCAGAACGCGTAACACGAGACATCGGCACGAACTTCGAGGTTCGCCGAAAAGTTCACCGGAGCAGTAGTGCCGCTGCTACAATACCGCCGGAACAGTGTTTCCGGTGGCCGATCGAAGCTCTCCGGTAGTCAAATGAAAGTCGACGTCGAGAGGAGTTCGGTCGTACAGCTCGTTTCGCGAAAGGGGGTCAGGGTCGCCAAAGATCTGCGTTCGAAGTTAGCGGCGCCGCTCGCGCAACACACCGGCGCCGGAGACGAAGATGCCAGAAAAGCTTCGGGAGGTGGCGGAAATGTCCGCCGAGGTCGGAGGAAGGGGGACGAGAGCTCGCCGGCACAAGGAGGAAGGTCTGCCGACGTTGGGAGCGACGCACATGTCGGAAGTGCTCGTCGCCGAATAGGAATCGCGAGCAGAGGTTAAAGGCGTCGCCAAAGTTAGCTCACTGGGTTAGAGCTTCGTCGTCGCCGGCACTAGATCTGGCCGGAGCAACCGCCGGACGCAGGCAGACGCGTGATAGGAAAAAGGGGCGAGCATCTGTTGAAGGACGAAGCAGCGTTCGTTCTTTCATGATGGAGGCGAGTGAAGGCGAAGAGAAGAAATAAGGCAACAGCAACGGGTCACGGCAAGGAAGAATGGGCTCGTCACGGGTGTACAGTGACGGGGATGGGAAGGGAACCGGATGAGACAGCACCGTCTCATCAAATCACATTATTTAATTTAAAATATTCTTCCTTTATTGTTTCTCTTTGTCTTTTTATATCACAGATGTAACACACCCGTTCTGAGATCCTTTATTGTTTCTCTTTGTCTTTTTATATCACAGATGTAACACACCCGTTCTGAGATCCTCCCCTCAAAGTGTTGTCAGAATCACCTTTAACCACCCACATGAAACAACGTATCCCCAAGCTATTCTCGCAGCTCCAATATCTCTCTGCCTCATCACCAACATCACATGCTTGTCAACTTTTTCATGGCTAACCACTTGTATTATTAAATCCCAATGGTTGTTAAACCCTTGTCATTGTTGTTGTGCATTAGTGTTACCTTTAACTAAACCTATTATATGGTCGTTGCACCATCAAGTATCACCACTAGAGATTATTGCACTGCCAAACAATACTTAGTTGCAAAGATGCCACTGCTAACCTTCGTATCATTAATGCTCATAGAAAAAGTCCATAATACTCATTGCACTACCATTGAAACTTCTTGAAGAAGTCACTTATATATTGACACCAAAAACTTAACAAAACCATTGTTATCCTCTTGCTATTGGTTGTTCGTCGAATGCTCTACCAAATGGCCATCGCTGCCAACTATTTTTGCAGGCCATTGACCAATTTTTGTCTAGTTTCTCACACTGCACCATTAAGCCATGCAACCCATGTACCCACAATCAAGTGACAACCTTTTGTAATGGTACTCTACTACCTTTTGCCTTGTTGGGTGCTTGTTTCTAATATTTATGCGCTATCATGTCCTACTATTACTCATAACTTACAATCGTGGTGGATGGCCCAATATTTATTTAGTACTAAATCCATGATCTCTACGAGCAAAGCTACACGAGAAAAGGCATGCTCAGGTAGCTGTACATATATAAGGAGAAAATATGAAGTGTTTCATATCATATAGACATGATAGCAATACCACAAAAAGATAGAAGTATAAATAGGATGCAAGTTTCTATCAGTAAGCATCATCTAGACATAAAGGAATTAAAGTCAGATTTGTTTTTTCCAATGGATAGAATAATGTGAGGCAATTTGGGAATTTTACTATATAATGTAGGGTAGTTCATAATCATTAGTATATTAGTGGGATTCGCTAGATCAAGCATTCTAGTTCATGAGTTGTCGCTGTGTTTTGTTGTGACCAGTACTTGTTTGGGGTTGCGCACTTGTGCCTAAAAGCCTATTTAAGAGAGCTTCAGTGTTTCTAATGAGCACACCAATAAACACATCGACCACTTTTGAAGCAGCATAGACTTTATTTCCTACTCTTTAGGTCAATCAACTGTAAGTTACATCTAGCTTAGACAAGCAGCATTCTGGCAAAAGAACCTAACAGCTTTATCATAGGAGTAATCATCGCATAAAAAAATTGAAATCTTGAAACAACAAACAAACATCAACTTTACTCTGGTTGCATGTCAATGGAAGTTAATAATCCACCAGATAAAATTCAGTCAACGCCAATACTGAGCCCATCGATGAATGGTCTCCACCATTTGAGGGAACAATGCACTAACGCTTTCAGTTATAAGATCCTGGAAGAAATGAATGGCATCCTCATCATCCAAATCCAATCGGAACTTCTCTTGAACCTAAGCACAAAGATAGAATTAATTCATGCAAAGTTTGATGCACCTTTATCCTGAATTCATATTAGGGAAAAAGATTATAGTAAGCACCTTAAGAATGCCTTTTTCAGGATCAGAAGCTATATCAGGGATGTTTGAACCAGCTATCAGATGAAAAAGATTCAATATAAGGTTGCTGGACTTCCGTAGGATGTTGTATGCTTCGCAACAATAAGATTTGAATCTTGTATAATATTGGCTGCATTGGAAGTCGAAGTTATTAAAAGCTTTTTTTTTAGCTTTCAAAGTCTTACAGCCAAAACAAAAAGGTCAATTCAAGACGTAAACAATCTATATAACAAATAGATTAAATCTAAGCAAACTAGCACGATGATTTCCTGTAGTTACCTAAACTACATTCCTTTCACAAGAGAAGTGACCTATACTGTCACTTACAAAAACACTAACCCAACACCTCGCAGAAATTTTCTGCGAAGCATTAAAACAGATTAGAAGTTGTAATCCCATACCAGACACAGCCTAAGATTCAATAAGCATAATGCAAAGATCAAATGTATCTGTAAATACGAAAGATTTGTTGCATGTGTCTGCATGAGAACAGGAGACTAGCGAAGTTTGTTAAGAGGGCACTGGTAGGAATAAAAGAACGAGGAGTGATCCATTGTCAAAGATGTAGCCTTATGTTTACAGGCAAAAGATAACTAGCGTACAAAATAAAGACGAAAGCTAAAGGGACATTATGCAGACAAATCAAACTTGTCTTTCTAAAAGCGCATTCATCATCATGGACATAGAGTCCTAGTCTCTTTCTCATCATATCCATCACTAACAAGTTCCTCGTCGACAAGTGCACAAATAATCCGACTACTTCGTCTTAAACAACTTTACATGTATAGTCATTTCACATAACTAATCTTGATTCAAACTCTTAGCATATGGGTAAATAGTATATCAACCATTTGGCTGCTCCATCAAAGAAATATTCAGTTATTTGCATCAAATATCATCATAATTGCAGAATTTCTGTGAAGTTCCATGTCAGCAATTTGATAGAACATTCATAGAAATGTAATTTTACAACTAAAGATATCATTGACTAAAAAGGTTTACATCAATTGGCTCATTCAATTTACACAAGAACCAACTAACGAGGTAACTTATATCCTGCAGATAAGATACACTTCTAATTCACTAGTCCAAGTGATGCATCATTTGGTTTACACCAATGTGGAAATTAATCCTATTACAATAAGTTAAGAAATGAAAAATAATGCCCTATTGCTAATTCTTTATAAGGATTATCTTCTCCTGACAAACAACTTGTTAGAGCTTTTTCAATACAACTAGATTCTTTAGAAGAATTTCATCGAAACACTACTTAGATCACGCATAATGATCAAAGTCCACTGGATGTTTAGAAGGGATTCGAGTAATATCTCAGAACTGCTGATCAAGGCTACAAATACTTTGGCAGAAGCTCATTTTTTTATTGGAACAAAAAGTACTAAACAAGAACCATTGTTCAGTAGTTTCCATTTCATGACATGGAGAAATGCTTATTTCCATTAGATGTTGTTGGAAATTTCCTTCTTGTTTGATTGTGTTCTAGCCTCCCACCAATATGTGGACATTCTGCAAAAAGGTGTTCATTTGTCTCATCCTTCATGTTGTAAAATACACACCTCAAGCATATATCTATGCCAATATGTTGAGTGTCTTTCGTTGAAAGTGACCAATGATTAACTGCTAGCAAGATAATTTTGAATTTGAAGGTAACTTAATCTTCTATAAGCTCCGATGGATAACAAGAAAGTATTTGCTGGCCATCAACATGATCTAATGAGATCAAGATTAATCAAACTACTTTGAACAATTAGAAGTGCCTTAACAAAATCATTGAAAAAAATTTAAATAAGCGTACTGTGGTTGGATGTTGCATAAGCATGTGTATATATACACACATGTAAAGTTCACAGAAAGAATTAGCATGATATAAATTCATGTTTTCTCCAAAAATAGTTGAATCAAGAAATTTGGTTTCAATAGAACAATTAATCATATTAACTCACAAGCAAGAAACAACATATAGGGTGTACCAAAACATATAATTCTGGATAAAGAGCCTCATGGCAGATTAAGAGCCTGTTTGGCCCCGCTAGAAGCAGCTTTTACCCTGAAATGCTATTAAAATAGCATTCAGTAATGAAACAGTGCACTAGGAAAACATGGCTAACAATCAAAAGTTATTGAAGGTAGAAAATGAAGCTTTTCCTGCTTCTATTTTTCAGAAAAAAAAAAAAGCTGACTTCAGCTCCCATTGCCACTCGATTCACCCGAATAAATATAAATAAATAATTATTAAATATAAATATATTAATTAAGTAATTAATTATATTTAAATATATATATAATAAATATATTTAAAATTTAATACAATAGATTTATATTATTTTAAATATTATAATTATACAATTTTAAATAAATAAATAATTATTATAAAATTTTAAATAATTATATTTATTTATTTATTTATATATATATATATATATATATATATATATATATAGCCGTGCGTACGTGCAAAGTTTGGCCATTTTGATTAATGAGTTTACATTATAACTTCAGATAGCATATATAGACATTTGTACAGGTAAAGTTTGGCAATTTTTATATTTGATAACACCAAAAGCAAAGAGTGTACCAAACAGTTTTAAATTATAACTTCAGATAACAATAGTTAAAAAGTTATTTACCACATAACATATAAATTTTTAGAGCAAAACACAACATAGCATAATTCAACATAGTTATGGAAGTACAGGCCCAGGCCCGATAATTTTCTCACCAATCATATCACAAATATAGGACTTCATAAATTTTAAGAATAGCAAATCATACAAGGAAGCATACCTTTCTGCTCCTCCCATGGCCTCGACCATTTCTTTGCAAAGTTTCATAGGTGGAGGAAATGGCTTGGGATCTCTACCCAATATGTAGCCAAAATCAACATGGAAAAGACGCCCATCATCTCTAAGGAGGAGGTTATCTAGATGCCTACAGCACAATTAGCATTGTGATCTCATTAGGAAATGAGTATTTCTCTGTCCATTTAAAATGGATGGCTATACATTTAAAATGGACATAAATTAACAATTCTTTTAAATTTGAATATATTAATGTGCGTCCACTCAGAATATTATTTTAGCAAAGTTAGCATGCCACTATGATACAATTTCAGCGGACCCTTTTTGTAGTTGCTGATGTGAATGTGAGCTTGCCAACCTTGGGCATAGTATGCATGGATATTAAGAATTCTTTTAGGAGTTTGATTTACTAATGGCTATACATATTAAATGGCAGATCATTAACAATTCTAAATTAAATATGTTAATGTGCATCCACTCTTAGAATATAATTTCATCAAAGTTAGCATTCAACTAAAATACAATATGAGCAGACTCTTATAGTTGCTGATGTGAATGCGAGCTTGACAACCTTGGGTATAGTATGCATGGATATAGGTATATAATAATGTCAGATAGATTTAGATGGGATGATAGGAAGGTAGGATCTCCCCTTGTTGCCTTTTTTCCTCCTCTCCCCTTTGATCGTCATCTTCTCTCTCTTTTTTTTAATTAATCAATTTGTTACCATATTTATTTTGGTTGCAGGGGTGAAGTACTGATCTATCACCCATGGCTTCAGTTGTTGAGCTAAATAAGAATCTTACATGCAGCCTTCATTATTGTTCAACCACTATCCTATGTGCCAACATTTATGGTCGACCAAACGTGAACCCTAGCATCTATGAGATACTAATGTTGTTATCTTGAACTTTGCTCTTTTTCTCATGTATTATCATTCGTATCCAATAATAGTACTATGATTGCAAATAAGTAGAAATTATGCTTATATTAGTGAATAGCAAGGTTTACATACATGTCAGAACGTACTAGTTGGTACCGTTAATATATATATATATATATATATATATATATATATATATATACGTGTACAGTATGACGTAGTACCGACCTTGTACTAGTATTGGTTCAAGTACCATTTGGACTATGCGATATCGACATTTTAAACATTAGTCAATATATGACAAATTTCGCCAATATATTTTGAGGCTGTTAATACAGGCAGAAATGGATTATGCACTAAGACAAATCCTTTAAATTAGGATGGCTAACTGCAAATCACAAGTTAGGGCTAAAATGCACTCTTATTGTTCAAGTGATTAGTACAAAATTTTGATCCCTTGATAGATGTATGAATGTATGAATGATTGAGGTACATAGGAAAACCCCCATTAAAAATGTGATGAATTATTGAATTTTGTGAAACTAAAATGCCTATAGAAAAAGAAAGTTAGCCTAAGTCTACCCTATATTTTTAGGTATATTATAAAGAAAACCATGGTCCAACTTAAAATTTTGTAGAAAATGCATTCAAAATTGATGCTTTGCAAGAGGAAACAAGAGAAACTGACCTGTCTCCTATCCCCAGTATGTAAGTGATAACTGAGTAACCGGCACAACTTTTTATAAAAGTTTCAAGGCATTGAGCTGTTATGCCAAATGGTCCTTCTTCATCAGGGTGAAATCTCTGCAGATAGCTCACGATGCTACGGTGTTCTGACAGAATCTAGGATTAAAATATTCAGTCAGTATCTGATAGTTCAGCAAACATAAAAATATATTGAAGTTCAACTAATGGCAATCAGAGACTGCTAATTTTATCAATGTGTTATTTTTTTCTTGAATGAATTTACTTCCAGTGGAATAAACAAATAATATCAATGAACCCACCAGTCCAAAACTAAAACAAACTATAGGCTGCTCTACAGATTTAGACCATACCTCATTGCTCACTACATGAATTGCAGTAAATAACAGTGAATTAAGTGGTGTTGCTGTACCCTTTTCTTCAAAGATTTTTTATCTGTGAAGCATTTCACTGTCTATGTTTGGGTATTTATTTTTAATTCATGGTACGTAGTAAGATTGTAAATGATCAAACAATAGCATAATTCTTGGCAATTGGTCAGATTTTGAATGATCACATAATATTATAATTTGATATGAGGAGGTTACTGCCTCATAGTTGACTACGTACTGCAGCAAGCAACACACTGCTTGAGATATATGGTACTTTGATTGTGTCATGCACAATTATTAGTTAAGAACATTTGAACATTTGCAACACTCATGACGCATATCTGGATGAACAATCCAAATGCTATTTCAAGTAAGATTTGTAAGTGGCATCTAAAGGTGGGATTGTGGGAACCATCATGTAATTCTAAGGGAAAAGCAATGTTGCTTGCTTCTTATCTGCTAAACAGTACAAGATGACACTGTTTACCTGAAGATCGTTTATGCAAATGCTCCTACTGATCACTTGTTAAATATTTCACTAATGCTTATACTTTACAGTGAACAGTTAATTTGATTTGTCGACATGAAGACGCTTGTTAGTTTAACCAGTAAAGACTTCAGTTGTTGATAACAAAGTCCTAGGTTCAATTCCACCTTCATCACTAATTATCACATGCCTCTTGCCAAAAAAAAGATTTGTCAAGATGACTAGATATATCCATCTCACTGTAGAAAATCTTCATACTCAGCGATCAATTGTTTATGCCAATGGAATACCTACCCAGAACATGATGACTGTTTTTGAGCCTAAGTGAAAGACGTAACAAGATGATTCTCTATACCATTTTCCAACAGGGATAAATTGAGGTAGCTTAGAAGCCACTAGATAGTCCTAAACTTTATTCTTGGTCCTCAAATCACCTGCCCTTCACTGCCAGAAAGTAAGGCAATGCAGGTAAAACAAAGTAGCACACATGTAAGAGTGTGGGAGAGGATTAAAAACATACAGTCAAATAATGGAATAATATTATGCAGTGTATCAAATAAAACCAAAATAAGTTCCAAAGCCTCCAAGAGAACAAAGACCACCGGGTACAATTCTGTGACAATAAAGTGTATAGCATTGCATATTTGCATTTCATACTAGAAATGCATCTAGAAGTAATTATCCAAATACCTCCAGAACTGACTTACCTGTGCAAGAGAGCTGGATGGAATAAATTCTAGCATTCCTTCATCTTGTCCAGTAGCAAGAACTTTATATGGAGTTAATTGCAAGTCGAGATTCTCCAACTTAAGCAACCGATCCATAAGAGACACCATTTGAATGACCTACATAAACATCACAGGGTCTGTGATAAGGTTCCTAAACCAGTAACCTGAATCTCAATGCTAAGCAAAGGCATCACCTCAAAGGAAAAGGCAAAAAAATAAGGTAAACAAATCAATGAAAATAACAATTTTCTAAGAACTGTTTCCAGGAAGTCCGTATATATGCCACCCTAGATGCACTTTTTATAACTAAAACATAAACACAAAAGGTAAACAGCTTACTTAGTTTGACAAACTACAGAAATAGACATACCAGTTGATCTTGACGGAGATCATCACCCTTTTTAAACATCACTTTGCATGTTCCACTACTAGCAGTCCTAAACGTAAGGCGTAAAGGATGGAGTGCACTTTTGAATATGGATGACTCCGTGGGAATAATTCCAGCTATCAGTGTGCCGGGTGCAAGAGGTGATCGAATAGGCTGAATCACATAAAAACAGTGGAACCACCCAGTTTGGAAATAAAGAAAACATCCAATACACAAGTATCATAGAAATGCAACCAAATAGAATTACCTTAAAGAAAAACGGAGGCAAGTATACGTACCTCATCAAAATAGGTAAGCTCACTCAGGAGTCCAGTTAGAAGCTGCCTTAGTCTTTCTATCTTCTTTTGTGTTCCACCTCGCACATTTCTAACTTCTTTCATAATTGAACATAACTGAGCTGTTAGTTCGGTCTGACGTACCAAACTTTGCCATAACTTAAATCCTTCATCGCCATTTGCACCTGTTTCCAACTGTTTACAGAAAAAACACTAGATAAGTTGGAGATTTTAACAGGAGAAGAAGATTTTCCAGCAAATACAACCTAACGTCTTAACCATATCCAATGAGTAATTTAAACAAAGTCTTTCTTGTAGTTTAGAAAGATAGTGATCGCCTGCTGCATGTGACTCTTATTAGTCAGCTGATAATCAATGAACGATCATTTCCTTTGAATTCACAGTCAGTAGTAAAATAAACCTTAAGGTTCATTTTGGATTGGATGAAATTAAAGGGATAAGAATACACTAGGAAGAAAAGAGGAATTCCAAGGTTAGTTCAAGAGGAATAGCAATAGAAATGACAAAAAATTGATAAACAATACCACAAGTTATTCCTCGTGCACACAGGGGAATACCTATTCCCTACTCTCATGAAGTGACTAGCTGTTCCTATCTATAGAAGTAGAAATTCTAAAAAAATAACTATTCATAGTACATTTATTAATCATGGAGCTATGAAATATTTACTATACCATTGAACCAAATAGGCCCTTAGAGCAATTTGCGTAATTAGCCATAATGAAACTATGAAAGAGAATAGCAATAAAAGGTTGTAAATATATTTCTTGTTTAGTTGTATGAAATTTTACTACATGCCACAGCTAGCTTATCTAACATATCTTTGGACCCGTCAAAATGTTCAGTCAAAAAAAGAGGCAGCCTAGTGCGTGGGGTTGTTGTCCATTTTTTATCATTTATACCATATATATCAAATGAGATAGTGACATTTTTTGGCAAAATTAAAAAATGTGATACTGATTTCTTAAGAAGGATGTGTTAAATATTAATTATTTTCCTACTAGTTAATTTGGGTTCTGTTATTAATGAGAAAAACTAGACTCCTGACGGTCAGGGAGAGAGATCTTTATGTTAATAAAAAAAAAACTCTTCCAGATCGAACTTAGTTTAGGGAACTAAATCAAACTTCTGATATAAGTAGCAGGATAGGAGAGTTGGGGAGTGGCAAGATTAGGAAAGCTGGAATATCATAAGTTAATCTATATACAATAGGGAAAATCATAAAACTAACGGGAGGAAAACCAACTAGTTCTATTTTTTTCTATAAGAGTAAGCATGAAAAGTAACTTGCCGAAGCATATAACTTCTGTTATTACCAAGTAGTGGTAAATAAAAAGTAGCAAGTTATCTTAAAACGAACCCCAAAATACATGAGCTTTATTCCCAGAAGGAAAGGGCAACAACCAACATCCCCAGCCAGGTAAGTCCTGACAGTTCTTTTGGTGTTACCCATGTTATCTGAATAGCATGACAAGACACTTCCTAAATGTTCTAAAAATACATTACATCCACAATGAAGTAGCAGCAGCTCAAGAAAATGATATTAACCTTAAATTTGAAATCATACCCTCATCATACTATCTTCCAGCATTTCATAAGTGCAGTAGTAACGCTTTGCATAAGCAGGATCGTGAAGCTCTACAGCTACATACCAACGGAGGAAGCTAGCAATCTCAATATTTGATAGAGCTGTAATACATACATATAACCAAAGTTATGCACGTTCACAAGGAAAATTTAGCTAATGATCAAGAAATCTAGGGTTTTAAAACACCACAATCGCATAATGCCTAAGAAAAATGTCAAACTAACAAAGAAGCCAATAAAAAATAGTATCAAGATCCTAAGGAGATAGGAATAATAGAACATTTATTGACCACTAACAGCGTTGCATGAAGGAGTATTTGACTTCAGCAGGAGCAATGAGTATACTACAGTGGAGTGAAGAGTAAGTTTACCACATGCAGAAATTCATGCAAGCAACAAGTGAGCATACACAGACTAAAAAGGTAGTAAAACAAGTTAAGGACAACTCTGATTTCATAACTTCATACAATCGTATGCACTGAAGACTTTTCAACACTTGTAAGGAGATTATCATGAGAGCAATGCTTTTTTAACAAAAATCTATATGTGCTTCCAGAGGCCTATATAATGCTTTAAGGCCACAGGAAAATGTCATTTATCCCTGGAAAACATATAAAAAATATAAATTACTACCAAATATAAATTGTAAGAATCATGTGAATGGACGAGTGTCCATGAAACCAAAATGCTTAAACAGAACTAACAAGAACATATTAAGGCTTGTAAAACAAACCAACTATCTTTTGATTAATGTGGGGAATAAATCATTTGTTACACCTCAATCTAGTCCCATTTAAGTCGAAGAAGAATTATGAAAAGTAAAGTCTATTAAGACTACTATCATTAGCTTAGACTTAAATATTTTCAACTAAACAACATTGTTTAATGATTCAAAGTATTGTTGTGATAATGGAGTTATCATTAAGACCAAATTTTAAATACCAATTCATACCAACGCTGATTGATTATAGGACCGGTGCAAACCTATTGGTACCGCTCCGTACCAACATAAAATATCGATAATACTGGTCAGTAATGTTTTAAAAACGGAGCAACAAAAAAGGAAAAGAAAAAGAAAGGAGAGGAAGAAGAGGAGAGGAAGGGGAGGAAGAAGAAAGAAAATGAGTGAAGAAAGAGCTAGCGGACATGATCGGTGGAGGCAGATGCAATTGGCAGCTTCTTTCGCTGCTCTGCCCGGTTCCATCAATTCTCGTCTAGTATAGATCAGTACATACATATCTATATATTAGTGCCAAGTATGTACCGGTAGTTGGGATAGTATAAACTGATTGTATCACTCGTTATGCACTGATTTTTAAAACTATGCATTAAATATAATACCCCGATTTAGTATCACATTGGAAGTATAAGAAAAGATAGCATAATATATATGGCTTAGTGAGCTTATTACCATCAACTTGGGCTTAAACATTTTAATACATTAGGCCACATTGGCATTCTGCCCCAGCAAGTTAATGGGTCAATTTGCTCATTAAGCAAGTTATAATAAATGGTATTAGAATAAAACTTAGTATTAGACATGGTAATAGGCTAACAGAAAAGGGCTATTAAGGATAATGGAGTGCCCATTGGGCTGACCTCCCATGTTGTTAACTAAGAGATGATTCTGGGATATGAGTTAGGGCTTGAGCTTGATTAAATCTTAAATGGAGGAGATTATAATATCCCGATTTAGTCCTATATTGGAAGTGAAAGCAAAGCTATTATAGTATATAAGACTTAGTGGACTTACTACTATCAACTTGGGCTTAAACATTTTAATAAATTAGGCCACTTAAGTGTTTTGGCTCACCAAGTTCATGAATCTGTTTGCTCATTAAGCTGAGTTATAATATTAAATTAACCTAACAACTAATTAGAAAATATTGTAAACTATGAGTCATGCTTTGTACTTGATGAGGACATGAAGACTTAAAAGGGAGAAGTATTCCAAATGATAAGTGAGAGAAGCATCATAATGATATATAAAGCCTAGTGCCCTTACACCATTAATTTAGGCTTAAACATTTTTAATCTAAGTCAGTATTGTTTTAGACTTACCATATTAATTAGTCAGTTTTTCTCACTTAGTGGGTTGTAACATAATTTCTCCAACATAAGGTTTGAGATTATTGTCAATTAACAAAGTATAGCTCAGCCTAGAATAATCTTTACTAAACAACATAGAATTTGTATAATGAAAGCTTCTCAGTCCATTAAGTAAACTTCTTATGCTAAATATACACATCAAGGACAAGATTATGGCCACTTTGATACTCATAGTAACAATTTGAACTAGCAAAGTAACTACAAAATTACTTGATAGATTTGATACCATTAAGTCTAAAATACCTTAGTTTGAATTGTCAATTCAATAGTAGATTGGCACACTAGCGCAGACCAGTATTTAAAATCATGTTAGTTGACAAAGGATGGATTAGGGCTATGAGCTAGGCTTTAGGCTTAACAAGAACATCAAGTCTTAAGTGGTATGTGACATCTCAATTTAGTTATACAGAAGAATTGTAATATATAACAACTAATAAGCTTACTACTATTAACTTGAGATTAAGCATTTTACTAGATACATACAAGTTATCAATATTTTCTTATTATGTTATAGGTCCTTTTTAAATAATCATCAAATATAAAACAAACCAAAATAACCAAATGAAGTGAAGTAGCTTTAATGAGATACATAAATTGCCTGAAGAGCCATTGAAGAAAAAGATACGAAGTATTTTAGTTTCTGTCTTTCATTACCTCGCTAGGAAATAGTTGATTTCTCCAACTCATGTATGGTAATCCATGGATAATCCCTCATTTAGAATTAATATGATCCTATCATTCTTAATTTCACATGGCTCAAAGCCACAACCACTTTATATTCTCCTAACTTTTCATTTTCACAAAGAAGATCAGGTAGAAAAGCCTTAAACTCCTTGCGTTATTGGCTTAATGTTCAAAGAAAGTCCTGACTACAGAATTAAGAATACTCTAATATAATTGATATCGATGACCAATAATGAACAAATAACATTGTTACATAAAGAAAGTGTAAGGAGAAAAGAACTTGAAATAATGGGCAAAAGACATACAACGTTGCACAAGAAATTGTGCCAACTGAGACTTATCAGATCTTTCAAAACGAAGAGCTTGCACCAGCTGAAGTAAATAACACTGAAGTTCCTCATCATCAGCCCTCTCTAGGACACTAACCGCATAAGCACGAACCTTCAAACACATTAAACAAAAGGAAACTTTTTGATATTTGTTGATAATAGAGTATCGCATGGACATATGAAATGCACACTTGCTCATAATCACTAAAAAATAAAAAACTTCATCTAATCTAGCTATATCATGTCAACTCTTCATCAACTATGTAAATGCTCATCTGGCCACTTATAACATGGATACAACTCTAGCACTAGGAAATATCAGAAAGAATCATCTTTTCATTGCCATTTTGTATAAAATGCCAGCACACAAGCATAAAAATGAAATGGTTAGCAACTCAGAATTATATTTTTTTCGTATTGTTCACTAATCATCCAACTAAAAATAAGCATATTGGTATTTGAAGCATAATTTTTAAAACTGACATGTACCAATCTTGGCACCAATACACAGAGCAAGCCAGTATAGACTGGTATTTATACATATACTAACGCAACAGTACACCATTGTGGTTACTACTGATATGTCAGTATGTACCAATCAGATCCAAGACTGATGCGCTTCTACGAATATGTACTCCAACACTTTTTTTGAAGTGTTTTTTCAATTAGTGACATTTTTCAAAATATATTATTTTTATTATCTATTGATAAAAGTAGGTGACATTTTGTTATTATCAAGTAATATTTTTTGTAGTGAGACTATGAAACATGTGTATATGGTAAATATCATACAGAAACAATGAAACCTTACTAGACACGCACTTCTTCACTTTCAAAAACAGGAGATAGAAGCTCCAATGCATCAGTGACATCAATGGTTTCCCACCTTCCCATTAGATCAATTGCTTGTTTTGCTTCCTGTGGAACAGTTATCTCATCAACCCCTAAATCGCATAAGAATACTAGCATAAAAAGATATATCAGAAATATATGAAAATGATATAATATGTTCCACAAATATCCATCATACTAAAATTTTTCACTCAGGTGAGCTCTCCATTACTACAGGAAGAAGTCAACTGTTTTATTTACGAAGATCAGAGGCATGAGGCCTCTCATATCTGCATTCATGGAAAAATTCAAGTTTGATGGACATAAAAAAAAGTTTGACGGACATGATGAACAGAAAGTATTGTACCGCAAAAAGATCATAAATGCAACATATGAAAAGAAAAAGGCAGATGCAAAGAACTGAAGTCGCATATTTCATTAAAAAGATTACTCCATCAAGGCAGGGAATGCCATCTCCTTTAGACATGACCTTAAATATGAAAGAAAATAGAATAAATAGGGCCAAAGGGTGAGATTATTTGACAGAAGAAAAGAAGACTTTGCTAAGTAGCACACATCTCATTTTATGGATAACAATTCCATACTAAATTAGTTACCATAAACTACAACTTACGCACAATTGCAACCTTAGCTGCCAGACAACAAGTTCAACAGAAAAATTAAAGTAAGGCTTTATATGTAGGAGATTCATTACATTCAAAAGAAAAGCCATGTACCAGAGGAGTGATATCCCAGTAAATTACGGGACACTAACCTGTATATCACTCCATTCAACACAACGTAGAAACTTAGTAAGGGCCCTCTTCTCTAACATCAAAGAGAAACGAAATTTCCACAATAATTGTCTTTCATCACCAGTAAGCGTGCGCGTCGGAGGGTACTTCAGGATCCCCTGTATTAACCTTCAAAACAGATCACATATAAAATTAGTTAAAAAGAAAGTTGAATTCTAGTTTTGAAACAGAGAAATTCTTCCTGGACAACTGACAAAGCATCTTAATCATTCTCATTGGGCAAAAAGATGACGTCCAGTGCATCCTAAATAATCAAAATGTGCAAAATCTATAAGAAAGCTTCGAGTTTTTGTTCTGTTAATGTAGACCATTCACCAAATAGATCACTTGGACATATAGCATTAATTCACAAAACCTTGCATAAAGATATGTAAAGTTACACTAAATCAATGCCACAAGTGTACATTAATTTATAGTAAACAAAAACAAGTCATTGGAAAACATTTTTACAGAATTTTCTTTCAGAAGCATGAGTAAATATATAGCAAGAAGAATAAAAATAAAAATAAAAACAAATATACAATTTATTGGTGCAAGGAGAATGAAACTAATACGTATATACACTTTAAAGACAATTTCACTAACAATCTCAAACTTTGGTGAACTGCAATCCTAGCAAAATGAAAAATAGAGATCAAACAAGCTACTGAAACAGTAGCATCAAAATTTAAGGAACTACTATTCGGTGGTAAGCCTAGTACAGACTAATTTGGTGGGAGAGCAAGGTGAGATGCAGGTCCTACCAGCTTTGGGCTTAGCACCCAATTGTATTGGTTGGTATCAAGATTTAAAAACCAGCCCGGTATTGCCGGTTTGCATTAGTTCGTGCAGGAACTGGTGCATGGATCTACAGGCGAGAAGAAGGAAAAGAAAGGAGGAAGAAAGTCGCCGCCGGATGCTTCCACGATGTGTCTAGCTCCCAATGCGTGTAAGAGATGTGAGCTTCTTCTTCTTCTCCTCCTCCTCCTCCTCCATTTCGAGTCCAGTACAAACCGGTACATGGTCTTGAACCAAAATTTTAAACTTGGTTGGTACCAAGTTCTACATATTAGCACACTGTATTAGTAAAAATCGGTATACTAATATGCACCAAGCATTATGCCTCAAATGGCTTAGAAAAAATTCCTGATAGACATTAGCCATTTTTCTAGACTCTAAGATTTATTTAGGAGTAAACCAGTTCACAATCAAATTTTAAACCTTGGTTGGTACCGAGTTCCACATATTGGCACTATGTATTGGTAAAAATTGATATACTGATATGCACCAACCATTATGCCTTAAATGGCTTAGAAAGATACCAAATAGACATATTGGCACTATGTATTGGTAAAAATTGATATACACCAACCATTATGCCTTAAATGGCTTAGAAAGATACCAAATAGACATTAGCCATTTTTCTAGACTCTAAGATCTGTTTTAGCCTTTTAGGAGTGTTTTAGCCTATTTAAACCCTTTTACACCCACATCCCAAACATAAAACTTCTTATTCTCTCAAATTTATTTTAAGCCTCTCAATCACTCTTAATTATTTTCTTAAATTCTCTTACGTTCTTTTGTAAGTCTTGTGATCATCATTCTATATTACCTTTTAAAACTCAGAATGTTGATCACGCATAATATTACACTCGCAAAATGACATAGAATTGGCATCATTGGCAAACCATTCATTGCAAAATTATTTTCATTGGTAGGGGCATCATTCACACAAAATAACATCTTGCCATTGATTACCTTGATATTACCAAATCTAGTAAAGTTTTGCATGAAGTTTCCCTAACAAAGCAGCTAGACATGTACAAAAGCAAGATACAATATCTAGTTAAGGAGCATAAAGAGTTTGATCGTTAAGCATCAAAGCAACCAATATGCAAAAACGTAAGGCCTTGCATTGCAGCATAGGACCTTAAGATGAAGGTCACAATCCAACCTTCGAGGGCTCAACACACCTTTGAGGAAGGCTAGTCAGACTCTTTAATGTGTTATATTGAATGACCTAACTATGGAGTAAAAAACATAGCAGCAACAGAAGTGCATAAGGATCCACCTCAACCTCCCACATAATAAACAATGCTAGCATTCGTGAAGGCCCAACAAGCTAAAGTGCTTATTCCTAGGGCATGGTGACATTTGAGGTTTATTTAGACTTACATGAAGAATGAATAACCAAAATATTGTCAATCTTAACCTGAGAGCTTATCCCTTGTAGATGAGCGGGTCGAGTATAGAGTACCATCTTAAAACAGTATTCAGGTGCATGATAGAAATTCTTCCCAGAGGAACCTAGTAACAACTCGGCTAGGACTAGTTCTCAAATACGAGTGGATAGGCTAGTATATTTGCCCCCAGCACAGAAAAAAATTCTTATGCCTATGGTACTCTCGAGTGTTACTAAAAATCTCTACATGTGACACACTTCCCACTAATCCTACATAATTATCATAGCAAGATGATTACCGGTGGCATCAAAAAATGTAATGCAAGATAAGAATCTAAGGATACTTCACTTGCCGTCACCAATAAAACAGAGTGAAATTACCACATTTTCCGAGATTGAACTACTCTGCATGGTTATGTATTGCATTAAGTTTTCATTAATATTGCAGGCTCATAGGCATGGCTTTTTAAGAATTGGGAGCAAGGAGAAAAGAAAAATGCTTAGAAACAAATACATGCCTCAATTGACACAACAATGAACTGCTATTAAGAACTGTATGATGTAATACAAAACTCCCATGCTTCCAAATTATATCAATGTGTTCTACCTAAATTCCTATTGTACAATTTAACTCTAAATGTTCAACTTCAGAATATAATAAATTTAATTATAGTTGTGAAGATAAAGTGAAAGCAATTTTACAAGAACAATATTAGTAACAAAGATTAAAGAACCAGTATGCAGGTATGTACAACTCCAACAAGAGGCCGATACACGAACCACTTTGTATCAGTGTAGTATATATTTAATATAAATGAAACATCCATTTTAACTGCAAAAAAAATGAACCAGAACACTACCAATATGTAACTTGAAAGCAATTGGTACGCTACAATATGTACGGGTTTGGCATAAGACCAAAACAAGTGCTCAAACTAATCTTTAGAACGTTAATTAGAAAAGGAAAACTAGCATGGAAAAGTAGATGAAGGTGGGACTTGATCAGGTAGTGACCCAGATGACAATAAATGAAATAGAACCAGTTTAAACTTACTTCCTTTCGTTAGAACTTGGCTTGAGATCCCTATCTATGATACCACGATTCAAGCTTCTAGCAAGTTTTAATTGCTTGTGCTCTGAAGGATTTGTCCTTCCAACCTCAGGATCCCATACAGTAACAAGTTCGTTTGTTGATGATACAGGAGATGGTGCAAAAAAGTTGGCTCCAGACTCCTACATGTCAAGCTACATGAATTAAGATCCACAAAATTCAATGAAGTACATTGCTCGAGAAGTTGATTGATGTTTCATGATAGATTACACAAACAAATCGGGCTAACCTCATCATAATAGGAAAAAAAAATTAAGTATCAGGTGAAAATTTAACTAATAATATGGTAACAAAGAAATATAAATAGGTAGCTAATTTGCTAAAGGTTCCATTAACACGATTTGCTTGACATAGATCAAATAATCAAACATGAATTATTAGATGAAGTTCTTAGTTCTTACCTACAAGTTGAGGAAGAGATTGACAGAATTTATTCGGTTATAGGCCCATAGGCCCAACTATTTCATGTTATAGCAGATAATGAACCAATCACAAGTTCTCCTAGTAAGTTTAGCAAGGATTGGCATAGAATTTTCTTTTACCAGTCATTAAATGGATCAAGAAACATATGATTTAGTCAGTGCTCGTTATGTTTCCAACCTTTCCAACAGCAATTAAGACACCATGGCAAGCTGCCCCATTTGGATTGTAGCTTCTCATTAGCCACACTATAGCAGAAGCGGTACCTGGCGGGCTTTTCATCGACGCGCACATACTTCCAGCTAATGAGTCATAAATTGACTTTCCTCTCTTGTTCCTCACCGCCATCACTGCCTCCTCACCCACCCGTCGCCGAGAGGACCAGATAGATTTGATCTAACACGACAGCTCAAGAAACATTGGGCCAGCAGTTGGAGCTTCTGGCCTTTGGCTGGTTTGACCAGAGCTGGTTTGACTCAAAGAATTAAAAATCGGCTCGGTACCGACCGGTTTTACCGGTTTGTACCAATCCGGTGAGGGACCGATCTCAGACATATACAAAATCGTCGGTATTTTAAGAAAATTAATATTTTATTTCGGTACCAGTATAGTACAGTACGGTATGGTACTGGTACGTACCGACCGGTTTTGGCGGTTTGTACTGGTTTTAATTAAAAAAATTGTTTTTTAATTGGTATCGGTACGGTACCGGGCGGTTTTAATAAAATATTTAATTATTATGTTAAAAAAATTAAATTAAAACTAGATTTTTTCAGTTTACTGCCGGTACCGGTCGGTATGTACCAGTCCGGTGACCCATCGGATCGGTACACCGGACCAATTTTTCGATCCTTAGTTTGACTAGAGCTGGTTAGAAAAGCTGAGGCTGTTTGGAGAAAATAGCTAGTCTAAATAGCAGTTTATAAGTGTTTTATTGTGTTGTTATGTTTTATTAAGTGAAAAAATTATAAATATATATATAATTTTATAATTTGCAATAAAAATAAAATTTTCTAATATCCATATATGTAAAAAATTTAAAATTATTTAATACAATAATAAATATTTTTTTAACTATTATATATATATATATATGAATTTCATCTTAAAGGTGACTAATTTTAAAAAAAATTTTACAAGAATTCCCTAAGTGCAAAACCCTACATACATAATATATAAAATTTAAAAAAATAATCATAATACATTACAAATATAAATTTTACCTGCACTTATTGCATCATGCTAATAATCTCTATAATTTAATTTTTATTATATAGAAATAATTATTCTCTTGTTTTTATATTGTTTTATTATTTTAATTTTAAAAATTCATATTTATTAATATCTCTAATCTTATATTTAATTTTTGTTATTTTTACTCTATACCTATACTTGGTAAAAAAATAAAAAAAAAGTAAAATAAAAAAATCTCAAATCCCACTTCGTCATTGCCACGCGAAGGGATGGGATTTGGGATTCGACATCGCCGTGTTCAGCGCCTTGCCGACAGCTCGGCGACGGGTAAAGGAGACAGGCAAGCACCGGTGACGAGAAGGTGCGGCGACGAGAGCTGATCTGCTAGGCGGCGACGGCCGGAGGCGACGATGGGCGATCGCGTGTGAAGGGAATGGTTGTTACTGTGCACTAGCAGCCGCTTCTCAGTTCGTAAAAGCAAGGGTCGAGTGGCTGCTTGTAAACAGTGCAGCTGCGCACCAAACAGGGTAACTTCTCGTTTTTAGCTCCGTGCAAACGTAGAAGCTCCCTAAAAGCCACCCCAAACGGGGTCATTACCTCTCGTTCTCTTGCTTTCTCTTTCTATTTGCCAAAGGCCCATCACAGTTAGGGTTTACCGCGCTTACCTTGCTTCCATTCCTTTGATCCGATCGGCCTCCTCATTCCTTTCAGGTAATTGAGCACTAATATGCCTATTTATGGAGTTAAAGATGCAATTTGTAGCAACACTTTATGATTCTAATAAGATGCTTTTAGTTCTATTAACCCAGGTTACCTTTAATTCCCAATACACTTAAAATATGGTTAATTAATAGTTAATATTGAGTTTCTCCTATCGTTTCTTCTTTACATCAAATGATCTTTTTTTTCTCATCAAGTATTACACTTGATTTTTGTGACAAATGTATTATGGGCTGATTTTTGTGGAAAGTCAGTACATGCTAGCTGGCTTGTATTCGTCTTGTATGTTGTCACCCGGAATCATTTTTCTGTGAAGGATGAATATGGTTGAATTAATTTGACCAACTCCTAGAAATGAGTGCTATGTTGGATACAGCATTGCTGCTTCTGAAACCTTAAATCAAAACTTGCAAGAGTGAAGTATTGATTAACTGAGCACTGGTATGATAAGGAGAGCTACTAGGACACGACTTATAATATTTCTTGTATTCTTATTTTCTTATATATAGCCAGATATGAAAGGTGATACAGTTTGCCCATGGATGTTTTGTTTTTTATTCAATTTTCTTTTGTTTTATGAGTGAATTATCTTGATGATCTAACATTTCTGGATTAGAAAGTATATGAAATTTTTAGGATCACTATTTTTAATATGTTTTGAATTTGTGCTATTGAGACCTACAATTTTATGCTGATTATAAGTAGAATCAATTAGAACAAAGGACATATATAGAAAGGAAAATTTGTGCTGGATGTTGTTAGCTTAGATATGCTTATGAAGGCGTTCTATGAGTTTAGAATTGCATATGCAAAGTGCTCTGAGTCCTCAGTGTATTTTGGCACAATAGTTACCTTCCTGAAGATAGTTTTATCAAAGTTAAAAATCTTCTTTGTAGAAGGGACTTTAGAATGGCTCTTTTGATTTTTGAAATGCCAAAGACTCCCAAATTTATACTTAATTGAGATACCTTAGTCTGTATAACATTTCTTTTGGATACATTTATTACTTATGTGATGTAAGGCAAATTATTATATAGTTATCAATGTTATGTATTTATAAATTTATGCTGTAGGATGTCCTGTCTTGATTCAAAGTAATGTAAGTTGTCAAGAATTTGATAATAATCCTGATTTCATTCCGGCTGATGATTATAAAGTAAATGAGGAAACTAATGAAGATCAACAAAATTCTACAAAGATAGATTCACATATACAGCAAATATTTTTTTCATGCATATCATGAGTGTGGTTACTCTGTAGTTGTGATGTATTATGATATTTATATTATGTACATTATTTTTTGATCTATGCTTTTGTTCTATGGCCGAAAACTAAGCATACTTTTGTATTTTTTTATTTTATAGATCATGTATACAGGGTTCTGCACCTAAAATATAGGGGGAATTCATGCAAATGTTTTTTAGGATTAGTCGCCTTTAATATGAAATTCATACATATACTACTAATTTTAAATTTTACATATGATTTGATATTAGAAAAGTTTATTTCGATTATAATTCATAAATTTTTATATTGTATTATAAATTTTTCACTTATTAGAACCAAGGATTGTAATACCGGTCCGGTGACTCGGTCCAGTGGACCGGACATACCGTACAAACCAAGTGATTCCAAGCGGCAGCGGTCCGGTGGCTCGCCGCCCACTGCCTCCCTCTGCCGTCCGCCCCGGAGTCGTGTTCCGATGGCCGTTCGGGGACCGGATGGCGAGCAGACCGATACGTAACGGACGGTAAGTCTGGCATGAAATGGTTTTGCAAACACTGATCAGAACAACACAGTATTGCGCTTCTAAACTGCTAATTAGCTATGTTATTTTACCAAATGGCCTGATCTCCAGCTACCCCAAGCTGGGCCTATGAATCAATTGGCATTATTGTCAAGAAAAAGGTACTCGTTATATAACAAAAAAATTGATTAGTGCAAAGATCTTCAAAATCTCAATAAGCATATGAAAATAGGTTTGCTTGACAATTTCGAACTTAATGTGACAATGCAATGGATTGACTCTTCTCCCGAACCAATAAATCTTGTAGCAATCCCTCCTCATAGAAAAGATCTGATAGTAATCCAAAGATCTTATAGTAATCCCTCATAGAAAACCTTATGTAGGTAGCTCCGCAGCCCTCCACTCACAATTCGCTTGCAGGATTCATCTAGCATTCATAGACAATCCGAAATATCCTCGAAAAGAAAACTGAAAAGAAAGGAAAGAAATAAATTGTTTTCCTCATTTCCTTTGAGGAATAGAAAAGAAAAGAAGGAAAAGTGGATGGAAATAAGAGATTTTCCTTAGTTTTGATTTCGTCCAATTTAGATGGAAACTAGGAAGAATGTGAAATTATTGCAATGGTCAATGGGGCAATCCATTTCATTGACAGTGCACTAATCTATAGTGCAACTCATCCAGCAACATTATTTGTTCGAGGCACATGCTTGTGCTCCTCTAGCTCCAAAAGCACAAAGTCACCACCATGGAGTTTACCCAATGATGATCATTGGACATTAATGACAACAAGCTCCACACGTCACCTCTAGCCCAAACACGTCTAAAAATGTATATAGCTCCTCAAATTTGTAAAGGACAAAGGCAACACAATCGTTGATCTCGTAGGCTTCTAAGATAAGGGCAAATGTGAAATGTGGAGGAAGATAGCAAGTGCAATCCACGTGCCATTGTAGGGTTCTGCAACCCCTACCTACACCATTCAAAACAATGCCATGCTCTTCCAACTCAGAGTCAACAAGCACAAATCCCACGTCTCAGAGCTCAGCTAGCAAAAGCCATATGTAATAATGAGCTCCATACAACCCACCTCCAGGATGTGCGCATCCAAGGAGGTCCAGTGGGCCTCTGCAACAAGGGCTGACATAAGCATCGACAAAGGTGGTAGGCACAATCCACAAACTCAGGTGAAGTTAGTTTTTCTATCATTTTTCATTTCTTTGTTAAATTTAATTCTTTTTCTTTTTTTTCTTCTAAGATACATGATACAAGAGATGTATAGAAGAAACACACACTAACAAGAGGCCTAAGCTTGAAACCAAATGATTTCTAACAAGATAATACCTCAAGGAAAGAAAGAATAAGATTCACCAAAAATCTCAAGATGGAGGATGAACCCATCAAAAAGAGAAAGTTAGAGTTCATTAATTCTTAGGCACAAGAAGAAAGATAATCATCCATTATATGCAATATCATTCATACTAGTAGCACAAGCCACAAAGAATAACCATAACATAATTATACAATAAAGGAACTGAGAATCAAGATTAGTAGAGACAACAACTAAATATAACCAACAAAAGAGAATCCAATAAGAAGTTTAAAAAAGAAATGAAAAGAAAATTGCAACATTAGGTTAAGAGAATTAAGAAAAATTGCACATCCAATAAATATACTAGAGAAAGACTATAAAATATCTATTTTATTTGAAAATATATGCATAATTAGAAGCAAGATGTAAATGACCCATCCAAGAACTTTGTCTTAGTTTGACACTCGGTAATGTCATATCAAACTAAACAATCTCTCAAGCAAGTTTCAAACCAACCCAATCCATTTGGTCCATCCCATAAGGTCTATTGACTTATAAAAATATTTAAGATATTAATTTTACATTCCTATAGGTGAAATATGACTAAAATTAGAGTGTATTTAAAATAAAACAAAATAAAACATGTGTTAGAATTGGTATTCAAAAAGAAAAATAGTACATTAATCTGTCTAGGATTTGTTACTTAGATATGCAAATTGCAAACCCAATAGTAATTGGATAGACCCATTAAGGTATAAACAAACCCAACAACATAATTTATAAATTATAACTTTTAGACTGAAGTTCTTAACACTCTCAATGCTTCCCTTTACTTCCCCTCAAATTGGAGCAAAGATATCAAAGATATCAATCATGCCTAGCTTATTACACAAATAATAAAACCTAGTTGGGCCTAAAGCCTTTGTGATAATATTTGCTTATTTGCTAGCTTCTCATTGTGTAAAGAGTATATATCTACTAGTTTATAATTACTTCTCAAATTCTTGAACAAAATAACAATCAATCTCTATACTTTTTGTTCTTTCATAGAACACTACAATGAAGATAGAAAATTAATTATCACAATACATATCCATAGGGCTTGGGCATATTAGATCAAATTCATATAAGAAACTTTAAGTCATAACATTTCACATGTGGCATATGTCATCGTTTTATATTTGCTTCACAACTAGATCTGAAAACCATATAATGTTTCTTACTTTTCCATGTTTTTTTCCACTTTCATATATGCAAAATCTAAAAATTGATTTCCTATCATCTACATTTTCTACATAAATAATATCTGCACAAGCTTCAATTCTAGTATATTCATTCTTTGTATACTACAAGCCTTTCACCGGAGCTCCTTTAATATATTGTGAGATTTTGAGTATGGCATCTCAATGACATTTTTTGGGCTTTATGTATAAATTAACTAACAACTCCCGCAAAGTATGAGATATCTGGTCTTGGGACAACTAAATAAAGAAAATTTTCTATGAATCGCCTAAATCCAGTGGCATATACATAGATGGATTCCAGCATTATTCTTCTAATTAGAAATAATTGGTCGTCTACTAGCTTACAGTCTATCTTGCCAGTTCTTCAAGTAGATTTGATGCATTCTTGCGTTATGACAATAAGATATTTTTATATGTAACTTCAATTCTTAGAAAGTATTTTGTTTCAACTATGCCATTGGAATTAGTATCTATCAATAGAATATCATCTACATAAATAACAAGTATCACTATACATGCATTTAAATGTCGTGTAAACCAATGTTTTAAAATTTGATTTAAATGTCATGTAAACCAATGTTTTAAAATTTGGTTTAAATGTCGTGTAAACCAATGTTTTAATATTTTAGCAATGGATAAATTATTATATATTAAAAGTGTTAGTATGCAAACAGCATAAAATAAAAACTTAAATCATGATGAAAGCAAAATGAATTAATTTTTGAAACAGTAAAACTAACCTGGAAAACAACTCTATGCTCAAAGCTGCAAAAGTTTACAACCAAACCAAGGTGGGCATTGTCACTAGTAGGACTTTCTCTGTCCTTTATTTTATCCACAGCTTTAAAAGTAAGCCGATCCAACCAATCAATTTGTTGTATTTGCCCCCTTTCATATTTGTTCACAAGCCTCTCCAAACGTTCAATCTCACCACGCTCATGCTTGGCAACCTAACAGTTTTTGTGTATTTAATTAGATAGACGAAAAATAATGAAGGAATTCAGTTATATTGCCTGACAATAACCTTTCCCGGTGTAGACGTTGGAATTGCACCATCTGCTTCTTTTCCAGGCCAGAGTCGAAGCTTTTGCCTACCAGTTTTTAGTTGTTTCTTACTATTAAAGAGAAAAACTGTCGCACCTCCAACTAAACCATTTTCTTTACCACATGAGACATCCCAAACCTACGTCAAGAGAGATGCAAAGTCAGCTTTTAAAAAATGAACATCACAAGAGCTGAAGAATATTAATCATAATAGAAGAGTGGACTCAAACATACAAAATATAAAGACATTAAGACAGTAAACAGAGAATTGTAGGTTACTGTGTATTTGTAAGTTGGCAGTAAGTACCCATGTAATCATGCTGTTGCCTATGGATCCAACAGAGTTTCAAGAAAGCAGAATGGTAAAACTGAGGAACATATAAAATTATATTGATTGAATTGCATTAAAATTTGAATGCTATTGTAAATAGTCAACAATTATTTGACTAGATTTCCATCGTCCTTTTTGTTAAGCTCTTTGCCAATGCCATTGTCATATTGAAACTCGACAGGATAAATCATATAGTTTACCTTACCCTTTTGAAGAAGCAAAGATATCAGTCTACAATCAAATGTAGTGAGAATAAGTTGTAAATCCACTTCATTAAAAGAAAAAAAATAAAGACAGCCAAAAAATATTGATATCCCTTAGAAAAAAGTATATTTGATCCTTTTAGTTTCCTGGAGTATCTCATAAAAATAAAAATTACTACTGGAAAAAAGAGGAAAGTTACAAATACTTCTTGGCTTTTGGGTTACGAACTTAAAAGCCACTTTTTCATTTGTATTTGCTTATTAGCACAATTTTCTGAAATTACAAAACCCTCCTAATGCAAAATACCTTTACAGTTTTGAAAACACCATTAACTATACAAATGCATGTTTACAACATAGAAAAGTATTTTTGGAGTTTGAAAGATGTTTTGAAGCAGTGAAAGTTGTTCTGCAGTAGATAATAGAGATATCTTAGGAATTTGAAAGGCCAAATCCTAATCTACACGCATAAATTGAATCATGATTTTAAAAATCAATTTGTATTGCCCTGAGACTAGAACAATGCAGACCAAGATTTAAAACCATGGATTGAATGAAGTCCGATATTGTAAACTGTGCACCCAACTTGAGTGGTGGATGTGCCACACATCCAAATTCCAAAATGCACTCTCCTCTAGCCTATGAACGTAAAACACATCAAGTAGTAATTACATGTTATAAGAAAAAGACAATTTCTTTTATGGTTTCCAATAGGATACAACTTTACTAAGGCTGCCACCTGCAAATATAATAAATGATTGATATAGATGTGTGTGTGTGTGTGTTACTGCAGCGCAGATCTAACTTATGTAATACATGTAATCCAGATAAATTTCACTAGAAAAAGATGTTAAAACTGGATTTTAAAAAACAATTTGCATTTACAAATTCTAAGGAAGGGAGTAACACACTTTCTACATAATTTTTGTTCATACTGAATGCCAATTTGTCAGCATTGTTGAAAAAAAGTTGTGCTACATCTAGACTTGTACATGCAAAATATCCCAATCACTTACTGTAAAGGCAAGTTGTGCCCGTGAAGTTAGGTCCCGATACTTGGTGCTCAATGTAATGCGTTCATTCCAGCAATATGGAGCTCCTGATGATTCCAACCTGGCACGTGAAAGAAAATGTTTTAGATCATGAAACAAATAGCTAAGGTGACAAAAGATAGCAGGAACTCAGATAACAGCCATCTAAATAGCAATATAGTGGAAACAATGTTATGCATATGCAAGTGGAGAAAAGGACATAGGGAAACCTTGTTTTTGTTGGCAACCCAAAAGGAGCTCCATCAATGTATAAGGTACACTCAACAAAAAGCTCTGGATTTCGGTTCCCACTTGATGAATCAATTTCTGAGGAAAACAGAAACAACAAGCCAGCAACGTAATTCACATGCAAGAAACTGTAGAATAGCTGAAATTATTCTACTTAATTTACTAGGAAGAACTATTCCTGACTTTGGTATAATTATGCCTTCAATTGAAAGGGATCGGACACATGATCATGTGTGAATCAATTACTGTCCAAGTCAATGTCAGTAAGAAGTTTGATTATATTCAACATGATTTCTTTCACTTACACCCAGCCTTCTCCTACAGTCCTCTAGCACCACCACTATATTAGTCAGTTCATTTTGCCTTACAGTACCATTTAATGTCATGCTTGGCTTTTATTTCATTCAATAAACCAAGTATAACATGTTTCTAGTGTTCCTGATAAATAACGGTATTCTTTTATATCTTAACTTCCTCAAATTTTCAATATCCATCCCTAGTTTGCAGATAAATAAGTTGCAACACTAAATGCATCAAGAATTGCAGCTTCCTAATGAGAATTTCAGAAATTTAAGACCAATGAATTATCAAGCATCACTCAAAGAAGCTATCCTCAGTTAAGTACCTCAATAAATGGGACGTCTTCTTAATATATTAAAGCACATATTTCAGAAATTCCAAAAATTTTATTTGAAGATGCTTGAAGAACATCGTATACTATGCTTAATTCTTTGCGTCATATTGTAAGTTGCATATCATGTATTCTGATGGTCCTAGTTATTCTAAAAAGTCTAACCCCAAGAATTGTAATTGTTGCGGAGGGGTAATATGTCAGTTCAATTTAGCTCAAAGATGCATGACGCTAGCTAAAACTTGGCGCATAGACGTGCAAAACTCCCGTGTGCTGATAACATCAGAATAGTACTGTTATTTCTCAGGAGAAATGTGTGCAACGATTTCTATTTGCCCAATCAACTTGGAAACTATGTCCATTAGAAACTTCATTGTTTTTTCGTTAGCTCAAAATGGTGAACAACTTATATATACAACAAGATTACCTTTTGAAAAATCAAACAAAAACATCCATGATCCATTACCCACCCAAACCCGACGGGCCTAATCTATCAAATTCATAAAAAAGGAGTAGAACATTGCCAAAAGAAGCGCGGAAATATAAAACATGCCCACTGAATTCATCAAATGGTAGTAAGGAAGAGTAAATACTAGATAATTAACCATGTAAATGTCACTCGATGGGTCTTTCGATTAATTTTAATCTTTAAAATAATATGTGCAACAGTAAAACCACACAAATTGCTCCGCCTCAAGAACGCGTTGGAAGATAAACAAGACTCACCGTGAGATGTCGTAGAATTTGGCAGATTGCCTTCGAGCCTCTCGATCCGTAAGGTCACGGGAAGGTTTATATCACAGGACAGGAAAAAACGGAACTCGTTTCCACCCATCTCAACTGATAGATTTCGAAGTGTGTGTCGGGACTTCCTACGAACAGAAGGAAGCCAAAAAAAACCCTTGGCGGAGGAATTTAGCAAGTTAAGAAACAAAAAACATAAATCTCAGTTTTAAATCGAGCGAGCGGAGGTTCGAACAGAAGCGGCGGATGATTAGGGACGGCAAGAAACCGAGGAGATCAGTGCTATGAGAGAAGCGACGCGACGCGAACGCCTCCTTCGGTTGGCTCGATCCTTCGGTTCATCAGTCCAAGCCCAGAACGCCTCCTTCCGCACACTGAGAAGCGACGCGAACGGCGAACAGTGCTGTGAGAGAAGAGACGCGAATGGCGAACAGTGGCTGTGAGAGAAGCGACGCGAACGGCGGATGTGAGAGAGGCGACGACGGACGGCGGCTGAGAGAGAGGCGACGGCGGATGGCAAGGGCGAACATGAGAAATCGGGCGGCGGCGGATGGCAAAAGTGAAAAGAACGAAGCTTAGGAGGACGAGCGTGAGTCGGGCAAGAAATCGGGCTGGAGAAGCTTTTTAGCTACAGTAAAAATTTAGGATTTGGAACTGGGAATTTGATGCGCCAAACGTTCTAATTTCTCGAAATCTGCTGGCCGCAATGTTATAAAGCTCTAGAATCTTGGCCAAACGGGCTCAAAAACGGATTATTTGTGCCCGCCAAAGAACCGTGGCACGATGCCACCGGTTAATCACCGGATCCGTTATAAAAAAAAAAAAAAATATATATATATATATATATATATATATATATATATACCGGTTAATTAAAAATCAATGATTAATCAAATTGAAAAAATAGTTAACCGATTTTTTTTATTCATTTGAAAATTTTCCGAACTAATAAGTTCTATTTGGGACAAAATAAAATCATAATTTAATTAATTGAATTATGAACACTCTTGCAAATTACGAGTTGTGGTTAAATTAATCATGTGCTCTCGTAAGAGTTAATACACAGTATTAACTCGAATGTTTTTTGTAAAGCCTATTAATGCCTAATTATAGCCATTTTTTTACTTATCAAATTGTAATGTGAAAATTTTTATATTATTGTACTAATTTAAATGATATTTTTTTTATTATTTTGTTATAAATAACTATCTTTATATTTGTTATAAGATTAAAAAATAAAGACATATTAATATTTAATATGTGAATGTTACTTTACTATATTTTTCATTCTTTATTTATTTAACCTCTTTTATCTCGTGATAATTAGTTAGCTTTTGTTTTTCATGAATAAGAAGATGAAATGAATGCGTAAAACATAAGATAAACAAAAACTTATCTAACTAGTGTCTTCTAGTGATAGATTAAGAATATGAAATCTTGAGTATATTACTTATTGCATGAAGTAGTTATAGATTAAGAAATCGATTTTTATAATATTATATTTTAAGAATTACTTGAAATGTGATAATGTAAAGTGAATTGAACTAAATTTTGTAAAGAACAATTTAGTTCATTCATTTTCTATTAGTATTTCTTTGTATCATTTTATATTTTATTTAGCTAGTTCTTTGCTAAGTTCAAACTAAGGTGTGAATTAAATTGTGTTAGATTGATTTGTGTGCTATTTTATACTTGATATTTGACATGGCTATTATAACCTCACTAGTTTCCCAATGCTTTTGGCTATTGAAATTTGTCCTTC
Organism: Costus lasius; assembly: GCA_027563935.2. NCBI lineage: Eukaryota > Viridiplantae > Streptophyta > Magnoliopsida > Zingiberales > Costaceae > Costus > Costus lasius. The sequence goes on from CM050446.2 coordinate 123,278,163, forward strand.
GGATACACAAATCTTTAGTTTGTTCTCAATTTCTTTTTCAGTTGGAAATAAAAAAAAGCTATTTCTTATTTTAAATAATTAACTAAATTCAATTAGTAAGAAAAAATTATAGACAAAGATCTAGTAGATAAAAGATCTAGATGTAATCTTTTCAAAAAAATTTAGGCAACAACTATGGATAGAAAATTTTCTCTTAATTATTCCCTCCAATTCTATTATTTTATCAAATTAGAAATCAAACCCCTTTCACTGCTTTAATTAGGTTTTTCTACTATTAAATTTATAAAAAATTTGATTATCGTGTCAAACTATCAGACGCATATATACTTAGTAGCATCTTAGAATAACTAAGTAAATGCTCTTGAATTGCATTAATCTATATATTTAATAATAACTAAACTCTAAATTGTAAAACTGAAAACTCAGAAAACCTAAAATAAAAAAAAAAACTCAAACCTAAACATGAAACATTCAGATAAGCTTTTTCGAATACGGGATAAATTAAATTAATTATTTAGTATATTAGTTTATATTTGTTAAGTTAATAAGATAGTTCTCTTACTAAAATAGTTTTTATTTTAATATTATTAGGTTACTGAATGAGAAAGAAAATAACTTAACAAAAGTACCATAATGAAAAAGAAAAATCATTTACGCTGTTTTATTGGAAAAAAAAAAAATATTACTAAATTCAATATGTTTTTTTTTTTCTCTTAATTTTTCATCTAAGGTTTCTTAGGTGAATTCTGTAGCGGATGGAAGAAAAAAAAAATAGTATTTTCACTTATTTCTTTCAATAGATAAAAAACAACAGAATGAAAGAATAAGAGAAAAATTTATTTATTTACATCATTTTAAGCTTGCCCGAATCAGTAGAAAGCACATTCGCTCGCCCCGTCATCTCCATGAACGTGTCTTCGTTTCTCTCCCCGTCTCCCACTCTCACTGTGTGCAACATGAGCTTGCCTCGCATGAGACCGGATGAGGACCCTCACTACTAACCTGCCCTCACCACGAGCTCCGCCATCGTCAAAGCCTTGGAGGAGATAGAGTTGGCGTGGTGAACTCCTCGCCACGAGCTCCTCTCATCCACCAGGTGAGGTCGTTGCTCGTAGTAGCGAGGACTAGCGGAGGCAAGCTTAGCGATGATCTCTCTCGCGTCCAGTGAAAAAAAGCAATGGTGAACTCAGTAACAAACTCCATGCGCATGAAGATGAAATAGCCGAGTTAATTTTCTTTTTCTTTTTCACGTGCTCATGTGTTACAATTTTTCTCCATTTTTTTGTTCTTTCTATAGCTTTTTTCTTTCCATTGTGCTCTTCGTCCGTGGTAAAAAAACAAGGGTCTATAAATTTATAAAATTATCACTAAAATTATATAAATTTATAAAATTATCACTAAAATTATTATATTCGGACTACCAAAAATAGTCAAAGAGAACTCGACAAGGCAATTCATTGAAGGGACAAAACAAAAGATAACAAGAAATTTAAAATACATCATTATTCTCTCAGCTGATTCGAAAAGATAAAGAATGCAACATTTTGTAATATCTAAATTATTAAATTGATATCAATTATTGGCGTTGAAACTTGTAGAACACTCTAGTTTTAAATTCTCATCAATTATTGGAGATGAAACTTGTAGACCTCATTTGGTGTTAATGTGGTAAGGCCAGATCATAGAAGCGGACGTGGTTACGTGTGTTTGATTCACACGCTGTATATATGACGAAACAATGCAAAACTTTCATCTTATCTATTTGTGGATAAAACTTGGACAACAACTAGGTATAGAGCGAAGTTGTGAACATTACGTTTATGTATTACTTTCACACCAAGGTTAGCACGGCTAATAATATCAGCCCACGTGTTAATGACACAATCATGAATATCAACTACGAATTAGTTAAAATTAAAATTATTTAGGTTGATTGAAAACGACTATAAACTACGAATTGGTTGAAATTAAAATCATTTAGGTATAGTGCTAATACCTGTGAACCAAATATCAATTACAAGCAGCGAAAACTAAGTACCCACTCACGACCCATATGACAAGCTACACCTAGTGTAAAATGATTAGCTCATAAGGATCGCAATTGTATAACCATTCATCAACATATGCTTCTTCCCATATTGATAAAAATATAAACTTATAGCTGCAACTGAATAATCATCATCGAAAACTGTTCATTAATGTTTACTTGGATGGATGGATTATATAAAGGAAAGAAAAAAAAGAAAAAAAAGGAAAAATAGATGGATGGAATATGTTATAAATTTTCTTTCTTTGTGTTTACTTAAAAGGATGGATAATTTGATAGATTTATATATACACCCTTAATTTTTTATCTTTTTACTCATATTACATAATTACTATTAATATTATAAAATTATTATTAATACTACTATATAATATGAAAATTACTAAATATTATTTAATACTATTAAAAATTATAAAAATTACTAAATATTATTAAATACTATAAAATTATTAAATATTATTTAGTATTATTAAAAATTATAAAATTAAAATATAAAAAAATAAACACATAACTTTCTTAAAATGTTATAAGTTTCCAGTGAAGCAAGCAGTGAGCAATCCGCCTGATTTGGGCGGATTGAGAAATGAAGGAAAATGCCCTATTTTTTCTTCCCATTTTCCTCGGTCAGTTTTCCGTCCGCCCAAGTAAACGATGGAAAAAGGTATAATCCATCCTTCCCTTCCTCTTTTCCATCCAAGTAAACATGGTCTAAAGAGTCTAGGCTTTTTAACTATATTAATATATATTGATTGATTATATATATATTTATTAATATAATATATTAAAATTAGGTATTAATTATTGATCTTATAAAAAATAATTATTTTAAAATTTTAAAATAAATTTTATTTAATTATAAAAATCTATATAATTGTAACTTTACTATATTTTACTAATTATATTACATATATTATAATTTAATTAAATAATATATATTAATTAATGTATTAGTAACATTTAAATTTGTGAACTTAATTATTTTGAAAAACTTAAATTATATTTAATTATAAAAATATACATGACATTGTCATTATTATTTAATTATAATATTTAAAATTTAAAATAACCCTACAGTAATAATAATAATCGTAATTAGTGCTACAGTAATACGGTACGGAGCTGTGACAAACACAACAAAAAGTGCTTTGTTGCGGTAACTCTTCATTCATATCTGCGGTGTAATGGTCAGATACATTTTAATACTTTATTAAATTTTCATCGGTTTAAGTTTAGTCAACCTTAATCAATTTGATCTGATGGGTTGTTTTAATATTCTTACCTTTCTTAGGAAAAAATTTATAAGCGAGGTTACGCGAAGCCTCTTACAATAAGCTAGAATTCTCTATTCATTACCTTTTGAGTAGTATAAAAATATTCTACCAAACACCGCTTAACTCAGTTAAGTTAAGCAAAACCAAGCTTATAAATTTTTTTCCCCTTTCTAATCTATGTGATGGATCTGCCCTGCTTGTGTTTTTCTCTTCGTGGATTGACTGATGCACCAGGCCAAGTACCACTCTCTATTTCTATTATTAATCTATACTGGGCCGTTCCTCAAATTTCTGAATGGACTTATAAAATGAAAGAAAAATATTCATAGATTACTACCAGGAATGATCATTAATTACTTAGTGTAGTGATAATTATTAATTAACTTGCTCATTACAAAGCATTTCTTGTAAATCTAGCCAACTCAAAAGGATATTTGATTGGGGCTCCAGTAAGTATCATGCATTCACAGGATCACGATGACTACGAAAACCTTATATATAGCCAAAGTAGAACAAGTACAGCAGCAACGCGCTCAGCTTCATTCTTCAAAAGTTCTTGAAGAGCTCTTCCTGTGGATGCTCATGAACTTCGCCACAAATTCTGCAACGAAATCAAAAGAACATAGATGATCAATCATCAATGTATCAAATAGAAAGCTCAGGAAGACAAGGGGCTACTAGTCATGATCGTATAAGCCAATTAAGTTATTAACAATGGCAGAAGCACGGGCATTGACAAACGAGAAAGAAATCTGAGCGTAAGTTACCCTCTAATTTCATCAAGGCACTTGTTCCGGGAGGTAGTTTTTTATTCTGCAAAATTTGATCAAGTTGAAGAGTCATCAAAACTTCCTCTTCCATGAAACTTACTAATAATGACAGAGTAAATAGAACTCACATAATACGCATGCCAGTAATAAAGCTCCCTTTTTAGACCATCGTCGACTCCCTTGAGGAATTGCTCCACAAGTTTCTGTATTCATAAGAACGGTCTAAGATACACTTTTATATGTCAAATTTCATATGTTTTTGTAGGACCCTAAAATATTGATATTAAATCTTCTGCAAAGGACCAACAAATTTACCTGGAGAATTAATTTTGGATGCAGACATTCTAGAAGCAGCTTCTGAAATTTGCCTCTTGCCAATACTAGCCTGCATCATTAATCTTTCTATCATAAACAAATATATGATTCAGTATTGTAGTTTCTATATACAATAATCTAATAACGATAAGTCTTTCTATATCACCGTTTTTGCAATAAAACAAATATTTAGCGTCAATAGCTATGCATCGGTTCAACGGGTACACTGACACAAACTATTGTTTTAAACCTTAGCTAAATGTTTATTTTTTACTAGAAAAATAAAGGTAAATCATGTCCTCAGCCGATTGATGCAAACCTTTGCTTGTTCATGACTCTCAATAACCTGCATCAATTTCACTTAAGGGCTTCCTTATATTCCTTATAAATGATGCTTTCACGTTATATTAAAAGAATCTGTAAACTGTTTCTACCTATACAAAATCACTTCGGGTGAGTTATCACAAAAGTAACAGTAAGATCTGCTGGCCTGAACTGCATTTTAGTATCTTCTGCTTACATATTAAGTGTTAGGTCTACGGGCCAGAGTTTGGGCGCGGCCCAATTTCGGCCCACCTAGTCAGCCCAACCCAGCCCCTGCCTCACTTACCTGGCGGATCGGATCGGGCATCACCTGAATCCAGATCTAGATCCATTGCGTCCAACGGGCTCGCGCGGTAAAACCGCATGCATGGATTGATGGGACGCAGCGAGCCTCGGTCGGCGTGCGGCGTGGGACGGCTACGCGAAAAAGAAAAACGAGGACGTTGTCCTCGTGGAGACGGAAGAGATTTTGGAAAAAAAAGCTCGCCAGCGTCCTCTTCTTCAACCCCTCCATTCGGTCGCGGTCTTCGTCGGACGTCGTTGTCGGCGGAGGAGTTTCCCGGCAGCTTCGGTGGTGTGGGCGGGTGGACGAAGTAGCTAGGAAACCTCTGTCCCTTCCCTCTTCCCCACGTCATCTTCTTCGCCGTCGGAGTCGCCGTCGCCGACCTCACTGCCAGACCGCCCTGGAAGGCGCAGCCAGCAACAGCTTCACCGGAAGGAAGGATCCGGCGGCCTGAGTGATCGCCGAGGTAACCTCTTTCCGCCGTCGTTTCCTGTTTTCCCCGGTCGAGCTCGAGGCTCCCGGCGGTTTCCGCTCCTCGTTCCGATGGTGAGTTTGTGACCGCGCTTTCTTCTCCTGCTCCTCCGGCGAGCCCTCCCCTCTCTTCCCCTGGTGGCTGACTCGCCTTCGTGCGAGAAGTCCCGGAACCAGTCCTCACCTGCGTGTGAGAATCGTCCGCCCGTCGCCTGCGTGCGACGTCGTCGTCTGGGGTTCGTTAGTGGCGTCTGGCGGAGCTTCCCTCCCTCCAGCGAAAGAGCTCGGTGGTCGGCGTCTCCCATGCCCGCGTAGGAGAGCAGCTAGGTGGCAGTTCCACTTCCGGCGTGCAGCCACCGTCCACCTCCTTCAAGCCGCTGTCCGCCTGCTTGCTGCCTGCCGCTAGGCCGCCCCCTTCCTGGCGCCGCCTGTCGCCGTAGGGCGACTCCTTCTCCGTGCTCTCTGCCGCCTGGCAGTCCTCCCGGCGCCGTCAGCCGCACGAGGCGGCTCCTCTCTTGTCTTCTAGCTTTCCTCATATGCGAGGACGAGCAACTGGTTTTCCGGCCTACCGGCGGACGCACACGAGGTGTGCTTGGACGGTCCGTTCGTCCATTGTGGACGCGTACACGCATGCGACCACGTGCGAAGGTCTCTCGGTTAGACTCTCCTCCTCGCCGGCGTGTGAGTGAGGTACCGACCAGGTCTCCTCCATCACCGGTGTGCGACACCGTGTGAACCACTTTCCGTAATCGTCGGGCGCTAGCTTGATCCACGGATGCGAGGGTGCGTCCGACTCCCCAGCATGGGACGTCTGGTGACTTCCCTCCGTTTCCTCCGACACGCGTGCGTGTCCGGAATCTGTTGTGGACCCCGTCCGACGCAGTCGGTTATGGGTGCGTCTATTTCGAGTTCGGGTGAACCCGGTTCAACTCAGTGATACCGGTTCTCGGTGGATCGCGAGCGTAGATCCAAGTCGCGTTGGAATGGCAGCGATCTTCCGTAGAGTCCATAGTCGGGTTGAGAGTTGGTTCGAGAAATTGACTCCGCCAGTCGCGTCCAATCCAGCGGTTTCGACCGTTGGGATACTTGTGTTGGCGTATTTGGACTCGAGTCAAGCGTTGACTCACGGAAATCCACCAAAAAATATTACCGTAATTCAGGGCGTGACATTAAGCATCAAGCATAGAATATCAACTCTGTATAACATGGATGAATTAATCAATTCTGGAGAATAAGATGTTACACAACTAAGTTATGCATTACGCAGAATGTTACTTTTGCTTACCTCTAACTCAAATAGAATTAACAAGATAGTGCGCATAAAGATACCATATATATCACATGAACAAACAAATATAACATCTTGGAAATGATGGTTGGGGAACTGTTGTTGTGTGGAGGGAATAGCTTCTGGGAATAGAGAGATCAAGGAGATGAAGAGGTAAGAATAGAGAGGGAGAAGGAAAAGGGAGTAAATTCATATATCAAGAATTCTTCCAATAGGCTACCATTTCCATTGTAATCCAAATATCTATATAGGCTTCTACGCTACAACTTTGCATAACACCTGCTAGTAAATATAATTGTCCACTAGAAACTGTACACTCACTAAAACCAACATAATGTCCAACTAACACACTAAACATACTTGCTAATAACACCAACATAAAGTATGTGATAATTAGCTACATGATGACAACGTCTCCTTGGGAAAAAAAGATTTTGAAGAAGTATTAGCATATATCAAAAAGTAACTGGAACCGGCATATAGACATGTATGTTAATTGGATTTTCATTAGCTTGCATGGGTTCAATCAATAAAGAATAGCAAGAAGAATTTAAATGGATTAGACTTAAAATAGTTAACACTAAGCAAATAGAAGCTTGCAAGTCATAAGTACATAAGTGGAGGAAATATAAAGAAATTTTTTTTTTTTTCAGTTTTAATGCTCAACCTTTTAGGCGATGGATCATCTAAAATCTCAGATGCAACTTCAATCAAAATTTCTTCCCAACCCATTGGAATAGGCTGTTCATCAATAAATGGGTACCTGTAAATATGTCAAGCATGTCAGAAATTATGGATCTAAGAATATATATGGATTCTGGTGTACTACAAAAAGCCATACATATGCATTTTGCATGCCTCAAGGGCCATGATTGCCTTCCTCAAATTCTGCTTGCATTTACTTGCAATTCTTGCAGCAAAGCTTGCAGATAATTCAAAACTCTCCTTCATCGCTATCTGAATTAAAACATCGATTATCTGAAAAACGTGTTGGAAGAAGGCATTTCAGTCAGATCCTTCACTTATAATGGATTCCTTAAAAGTAGCATCTTAAACAATTACTTGAGCAAGTGAGACATGGACAAATATTTTAGAAGTTTATTCTCCTTTAGTCCAGAAACAGTTAATCTTTGAGATATTCGATCTAAACAACAGTTGAAGGAACTAACGTACCTCTAAATCCTAGTTTTTTAAAATGACAAAGTTTGCCTTTACCATTTACCTCAAAATGGCTCATCACAAACGTGATATTTACATCCATAGAAAACAATATATGAACATTATTTAATGCAAAGAAGGAAAAATGATCAAATTGATTACACTTGATTTTATGATAGACCAAATCCGCTCTTGCACAACTAGATAGAATAGTTGCTATACAGTAACAAAGTGGAACAGAAACTTACCTCGTGAGTAGCTGGGGCAACAACTGGGATAATTTTACAACGGCTCTTAATGGAATCAATGATATCAGAATCATCTTCGCAACAAATTATAATCTTGCATGCTTGACTATAACAATCCATTATCCACTTTATCAAGTGCTGAACATTTTTTGTTGCTTTATCAACCTCATATAGAACAATCACTGTAAGAATGAAAAGATTGGCATTAGAACCATGGAGGTTAGGAATTATTAAAATGACACGAGTACAAAACTATGGACCTTTAAAGCCCATCTTGAAACTTGCATCACTAATATCAGGTATAATAGCATGATCTTCAGCAAACCCCTTGACCACTGCCATTATTGCGTGTCTAGCATTCTTTGCTAGCAACTTCAAATTTAGTTCCACATGATAAGCACTGGAAGTTAAGGGGACTACAATTTGCATTGGACTGGCGTCCTACAAAAGAGATTAGTATATCATAATTCTTTTACTTGTACTTCTACTGAAGCATTTACCTAGTCATTTAACTAAATTGCAATAAATAGTCAACAAAAGAAATCAATTTTATTCAGAAAGATCAAGAACTAAGTAGGTCACAACAAGAAACAGGTTTGACGAGTGATGACTCCTCAAGTGAATTATGTAGCATATTGGGAGAAAGAAAAGCTAGTCACCCAAGGAGTCACACTGGTTCTTTTCATTTAATAATACAAGGTGCCCCTTGCGTAATCAATTTTAGTTTTTTAATAGATGATTATTTAAAAATATAGATTTCTTTATCCAAAATACCTAATTCATTAACTGCATTCAATATCTTCATACAATTTCTAGATCTAAATTTATAATTTTTTACATAGCAACGTCATGTTGGACATTGCTTTCTTCCATGCACCCTTTACATGCTTATCGTAAATGCAACCTTAAGGGTATGTATTTGCAACAAAGAATTTGCCGCACAGTATTTAAGGTGCAGAACTTCAAATTAAAGCACATTTAGCCAAGGACAACGTCATTTAATGCAACACGAAATGTTTCAAACCAATAAATTATCAGAAGTTAAAGTACTAGGTAGAATTTAGAAATTTACCTTAATGTTGTAATGTTTTAACTCATAAGAGGCCTACAAAGTTGTTAAAGGTTAGTCAGTTCTCAGCACATTCATTAAAAGTCTAAAAATGCAAAAACATAACTGGACATATTCACAGCTGCGTACCTTTGAAGATGCGTCACCAAATAGTTCATGAAGTAAAGCCATAGACAATGTTTTTTTTCCAGAGCCCACAGGCCCTTTAAAAAGAATATGAGGACAACTTTTATGGGACACCTAACAGAAGGACAAGCAATCTGGTGAAGAAACTTGGAACAAAATTAAGAAATTAAAAACTGCATTAGTCGTAGTGCAACTACAAATTTTGTATAGGGTAAAATATAAATTGCAGGTGGAAACTATATATTACAATATTCAAAATTTTATTTTATGATTTTACATGTGGTTAGAAAAGAAAATATATTATCGATTAGAGTACCTCTTATCATCTGTAAATATTTACTATTCCTGCACAAGAATGGTTGGCAACATTTATAATGATCAAAAGGTTATAGAATCGACTCATAAGTGGTGTAAATTCCAAAAAGATCAAGGTGGGAAGTAATTATAACAAGTCATCCTCACTATTTGGTGCCTGTTGCATAGATATAATTTATCTCCATTGAATTCCATGTATGGTCATATTGACAATTTTACTATGATAATTGGTAAAGATTCCTTAGGTCTCTCTAAACATACACCATGTATCCTAATAGATTCAAGTCATCTAAGAACAGCCTCCGTGTGTCCTCATTAAGCATATAAATACACTTTCATCTATCTTGTCTAAATCAATCTTCATAAGGCTAACCTAGTTCAAGGAACATTATATTCTAATCTAACTTATCTATATCCAGATATTATTTTATTCATGTTCTATTGAACAATGAATTCCTTAATCATATAATTTAAATTACCCTTATGAATCTTCTTTATCATTGCTAAAAAAAATTCATTGATTTGATCTAACTCATATTGAATTTAAATATGAAATCTTAGGTCATCTATTATTAATCTTAATGGCAATATTGGAAGCATAGTTTATGAACTTAGTATTTATGGCAGGTACAAGTTCACATGCATCCGCGTTAGCTCGCATCCTCGTTCATCACTTCCGCCAGGTTTGTGTCCTGCTCATTCGCTACTCCTCTTCTTCTCCTTCCTCTTAAATTGCTCCTGCTCAATTTTGCCTGCATTAATGTACCACTTGGTTATGCAAATCTGCTCTACTTCTCCTCCTCCTCTTTTCTTTCTCTTTTTCCTCTCATCTTCTCTTCCTCTTCTTCTCAATGCTCCAATGCTCTGATCCACGGAAGCTCAGGTTCCTACTCGAACTGGTACAACCCATCCGAACCACACAGAACAATTTTTTAATCATTGGTATGTACATTAGATTTTTGTATTGTTTTTAAATAATAAAAAAAATCATAAACAAATATTTCATCTTCTCTTTTCCAACGATACTGGATGAGCGCTAGTTGCTATGCAATTTAAATAAAATGATTCAAAAGTCACCAAGTGAAGTGGGAAAGTCATGGAATATTCTCGTCTTCTCAAGACTCAAAAGTTAAGGTCGTTTAATGCTCACAACAATCAGAACAATCGCATTAAAAGCTTCAGTCTGCCTCTCCCATCTTTCTAACTAAATAAAACTAATTTGTTCAAGGACTAGAAAGGCAAGTTAAACTTACCAGTTGTTTAAGATGCTGGGCTTCCTGTCTATGACAAATGAATCCATCCAGCGATCTTGGACGATGCTTATCAGCCCAAAATAGCTTCAATTCTTCCACTACAAATGCCTTCTCAATGAAAAAAGCCTCATCAATTGCCCTATGTTCTGGAGACTTCGACTTCCTGCAGGAAACTCCCTTCACACAAGAAAACCATGCATCTGTTTGGGTTTTCTGTCTGTTGATAGTAAACTTAGTAGAACTTCCAGAGAGCTTTCCGCTGTCATCACCAAACTTGGTACTGTCACTACTGATCCTGCCCCTATTCCGGTTAGTAGAAGAAACAGAGTTGGTGCTTGTTCTACCATTGGTGAGCTGGCTTATGGCAGAACTGGAGTTAGTGCTTGTTTGCATGAAAGCACGGCGAACTGAAATGCCTTGAGGAGTTTGACCAGAAAATGTAGACCCTTTAGAGTGCTGGTGGGTTGCACAATTGCTCTCTGAAATAGCCTGCATCATTATTGAAAAATTCTTTGCGTTCTTTGCCATATCAGTGGCACAATTTCTATGCTCCAAAGCCACTTTATCCTGGGAGAAGAAAATATCACCAGGTGAAACTGAGTCAACACTTACTTCATAAGCATCATAAGAGGCAGACTTGGCTAACATTTTGCTTGCAACCAAAGGATCTTTTGTATATGTAGGTTCCTTCTTATCGTGAATCATGTTTTTGACTAGTGGTGAACGGGTTAGTCCTGTAGGAGCTGGAGGAAATGCGTCAGCTTGCAGTTCCTTTTCCATTCCTTTGGATTTTGGTGCAGATATTGACCTATTCGTACTATATGTTGATCTACCATTCAATCTGGAAACTTCTTGAAATTGTGAATGGACATTACCGTCATTAGACTTGTGTGATCTGGTTGGTGTTCTATGGCTCCTCTTTGCAACTGAGATGGTGGGCTCTTGATCTTGATGATTAGGTTCTTCATACTTGAACCTATATGGAGAAACTCGCCTGTGATGATCAGAGACCTTCAGGGGACTAGTATTCTTCCTTAAACTGGAAACTGTTGATTGAAAATTGTCATCATCAACACTTGTGGTTGCTTTATACGGAGATCTACTGTGTCTTCTGGAGCTTGGGGTGATTTTAGGACCATCATTAAAAAAATGTGTCTGATTACGATCCAAGGGACTGATGGATCGAGCACGACCACTAGAAGCTATAGGTCTACTTGAGGTTTGTAGCCCATCATGCCATGGGCTTTCCTGCCATTCTGATTCTGTGTCAGATGGTTCATAACCACTTTTCATCCGTCCAAATGAAGACTGATAATATGATCTATTCTGTCTTGAGGCATTTTCCATCATGAACATTTGGGTAACAAGGGCTTCTCTGTAATTTGTAACTTCAATAAGCCCTGTTCTGAGCACATATATAAGCAATGGAACAACATGTTTTCTTAACAGTCACAATCAAATTTAAATTTTATGAAAAGATGATACTATACTAGATAGGATAATTTACATATAATATAATACAAGGAAAACTTGAGGCTTTGCCTCCAAAATTCTAATCAGCTATTTATTCAAGGAATTTTCAAACTTTCACTTACATTCAATCAATACAAAAATGTAATTGAACAAGTTAGCAGTATACATTAGCTCAAAGGAGAAGACTCGGATTTACTGAATTAGGAAATATCAATCCAAGTGAAATCACAGTGCACTGTTGTTACCTGAGTTCTACTGAACATTTGCATACTGTTGTGCATAATGTATTTTGATCAGATTGCCATTTAAAAGGTACTGGAAGTGAAACATGCGCTAGAAGTTTCTATTTTTGAAAATAGAGGTAGAGTTTAGCTCATAAATATAACTACAGTTTTGAGACAAATACACATCAAGAAGGCAACAAGAAAAAAGACAAAAAAAAAAAAAAAAAATCCTTTTCTACTCAGAATTGTAAGAGGCAAAATGGACGAATTCAGAAAAGGTTCACTTGTAATCAATCAACTAAAGAATGTTATCGCACAAATTTTCATGAGCACCGATGAAAAAAAAGGAACGCACCTCAAGAATAGACACTTGATAAACAGCAGGACTTTCGATTAAGTGATGCTTCTCCTGCAAGTCTTCGGCTACCGTACGTAAGCATGCTCAAGTTATGTCGAACGATGCGAGAAATACGAGGGGAAGGCAAGGGCTTTGACACGAGTTCTCGAACAAGATATTGCGACCCATTTCCATAGACGGAGGGGATATAAAAATGGTGGAGGAAGATCCGAGGACTGGACATCGATGTAGACGAGAAAGATGTGGGAAATAGGCAAACCGAAACAAGAAACAGATACATCGATCAACGCCCGTGAATCACACGCTCTATCAGCTGGGTCCAGCTCAAGATATTATCGCTATCTCAATGAACAATTTAACCTTCTGCAATCCCTAAGCTCTCTCATTCGATCAGGGAGGAGCCCTCCGTCCCCGTCGTAGGTATGCTCTTCTGATTGAACGAGAGACCTTAGTAAATTACATAATTTTATAAAAAAATTGCATAATTCATTTTTAGAATTTAAATTTGTACAAAATATAAAATAACAATATTTTCAAATTAGTTTTAAATAAATTAATATATAATTTTTTCCATAGAGTGCCCAAAATTTTGTATTAGTAATGGTACCGAAATACCAAAATTTATATCGGTACCGGTAACGATTTTTCAAAATAAATTTTGAAAAAATTCTGAAATACCGAATCAAAATGAATAATGGGCTGCAGGCTTCATCCTAGCGAGTGGGTTTCCCATATGATGTAGCCGCATGGGCTTGGGCCTCCGCCCAGCCCATTTACTCATGTCTAGCCCATAGGGAACTGCAAAATCGAAAATCGAATTCGATTTGATTTGATTTTGACCGCCTCAAAATCAACTCAGCACGCACATTCTAATTTCCAGCCGTGCTCTCTGCTCTTGACTTCTGGCATTGACCGCCCTTCGTTTCGAACGCTGCTCGTTCAAACACCTTGCCTTTTGTCTTCACGCTGCTTTGAACGCCGCCTGCGTTCGTTCGTTGACCGCAGTCGCTGGAAGGGATGGACGGGAAGAGGCATGCGGCAGACTCGGTACCCATGTCCGAGCCTCAACCTTCACCCGTTGACAGCCTTTGTTGCCGGAGAACCTCACTGCCAGAGGTTCTGGAGCTAGAAGCGGAAATAGGGGAAGCCACCTCTGGAAGGGGGAATAGCCGCCAGCCGGCCTTCCATCTAAGCTTCCGCAGATCACGCCCAACGCCGTTGATCCCACCTGATTCTACGCCGGAGACAAAGCTGGAGACAACACCGAAGATCTTGTTAAAGAAGACGTCATCAAAGCCCGAAGATTTCGGTCCCTGACCTCGCCGAAGACAAGGCCAATGTCGACGCCGAAGACCACGCTGCCAACCTCACCGGCCGAGAAGTCATCGTTGCTGCAGTCCAAGTCCGAATGAATGCCGAACTCCATCTTGTTGGCGTCGACAAAATCAGGGATTTGGTCAACTCCTCCATGTTGACCTGCATTTGGGCTTCAGCGGTGGAATTAGGCTGCTCAATTCAGATTCCTACGTGGCCAAGTTGCACCTTACACTAAGTTACTATAAAAAAATTAATAAATATATTAATAAATAAATTTGTTCAGTACTTTGGGATAAAAAAAAATTCTAAAATTTTTTTATGGTCTCAGTACTGGTACCATAATTTTGATTTAAAAATTGATATCGGTACCAAAGTATCAAAGTACCAAAATATAGATATCAAAATATTAAATACCGAAAAAAAAAAATTTGTACGGTACATTAGTACCAATACTGCTCAGCCTTACAGTCGACTAACAATAGCTAATTGCAAAAAATAAAAATTTTCGGCTCCAAAGAATTGATTGCAATTAAATTGTTCGCTGAACTTACCAAGTGTCACGCCCCGGTCGGATCGGCCTGAAAACAGCCCTTAAACGTTGTCTCAGGGCCGTCCGGCGGAACACCGGAACGTAACTCTCCCTAGGGTTTCCGACCCGAAATTAGAAACCCTAATCTCCCCGAATAATTTTTATCCCCAAATTACAAAGTTGCTCAGAACCCTAACCCTAATTAGGAAAGTTCGGAAGCAAACCCTAATTTGAAAAATACCTCTTCTCTCTGATTTTGACCGAAGTCAAAATCATGCCCTTGCTGACGTCGGCATGATGTCAGCCCTCCGATCGAAATTTCGCCGCGCCGAAAATCGCCGTTGCTGACGTCCGCTAACGTCATCCGCCCGAAATCGAAATCCGATTTTGATTTCGTTCGATTCGAGCTTTGACCGCCCGTTTCCGTTGACTCGCGCCTCGAACGCCGAGTCATCTTCAACCTCGCGACGCACGACGCCGCCGCGTCGTTGTTTCTGCCGAGCGCCGCCGCGCTCGCGATCTCGCCTCCGGCCACTCGTCGCCGATCTGGCAGTCGCCGCTGCCGGAGTTCAGAAATAGGGAAGAGGAATACGTGGAAGAAAGAAGCTTTATTCCGGTGAAAGCTTACAACCTCTGAGCCGACCCCGTCGGCGCCCTCTTCCCCTCCCTCGCCGGCAACCCTCGTCGGTTACAGTTCACTCGACCTCCCAGTCATCGAAGTTGCCCTGAACGCCGGCATCGACGCCCGCCGGCGTCGACATCGGTTCCCTCCTGGAACCGGCATCAGAGCCCTGCTCTGGAAGGGCGACGGCGCCTCGCCGTCGCCGGTGGAGTCGCTCCCCAGCCTCTTCTTTGTGGTGTGGTGACGCCTCTGCGCACCTCGAGCTCGTCCGCCTCTTCGAGTCTTTATAGGGAAGCTTCGCCGCGACCGCGTCGCCATCGTCCGCGTCTTCCGCGCGCGTCCGTGAAGATCGGGAAGGGGACGCCGCCTCTGCCTCTCTGCTCGACGCCGCTTCCTCGTCGTTGTCCGCGTTGACGATGCCGCGTCCGCCTTTCTCAAATCCTCCGCAGCTTCCGAAATCGCCGAAGCCTCCGAAATCGCCGAAGCCTCCGAAATCGCCGAAGCCGTCGTCTGCCGCGAACGTCGCCCAGCTCCGCGTATGCCGCCACTAGCATCGTCTCCGTCCGAATCGTTCGGAGGAGACAGCGTCGTCGCACGCGCCACGCCCGCGCGTGTCGCTGACTCGGCAGCGCTCTCCTGATTTGGGTCAAACACCTCTGTCGACCGGGCTTCTCCTTGTGGATTTGGGTTTGGATCAGGCCCAAGAGGCTTTGGGCTGAACCGGGTGAACCCGGGCCTGACACCAAGTGTTAGGCCTGGGTCAGGCCGGTTCGGCCCAACCCAAGCCCATGCCTACAACGGAGGAAAAAGCCCACATGTGTAGAGATGGAAAACTCGGTCAACGGAGGACGTTGACCAGAGCAGGCACGCGGCATCGAACAGAGTCCGATTCGGACGCAAGCAGCGTCCGTCTTCTTCGGAGGTGGTTGAAGCAGCCCACATGGGAGCTCCCTTCGGCGAGATCCTCGGCGTGGACGAGGAAAACGGGCGAGCTCTGGCGGACGCGTACGAAAGGAAGGGGCGACGAGGTCGGCAGCGGCGAAGCCATCCTCTCGCAAGACCCGGACAAACGCCAAGCGGCTCGACGAGGATGCAGACGCGGACGACGATCTCGTCCAAGGCGGAGGAATCGGAGCTCGAGCGGATCAGGCGGAGTCGCAGACGGCGGCAAAGGTCGCGAGAGACGCGGACGACTCGAGGCGTGAGAAGCGGGCGGCTTCATCAGCGGAAGACGCGTTCCGGAAGAGAGGAAGGCAGCGGCAGCCTTCGCCTATAAAACGTGCAACAGAGGACGGAGCTCGGGGTGCGCAGGGGCGACACCACAGAGAGGAGCGCGCGACGTGACAGCGGCTCCTCCCGGCGGGTCGGGGAGGACGCCCCTCCAGGGCGAGAGCCCATTACCAGCGGCGAGATTGAGGGAGCCGGCGACGACGAACGTCGAGGCGAGAGAAAGTAGAGCGAGAGACTGTAGCCGACGATGGTCGGCGAGGGAGGGAGAGGGGCACCGGCGACGATGGTCGGCGGCTTGGAGAGGCGTTGTAAGCTTTCTGAGTGGAATAAAGCTTTAGCTTCTTCAATCATCTTCCCCTATTCGTCTTTGAGTTCGGCGGCGACGAAAGAGCGCGGTGGCGCTCGTACCAGGCGGCTGCCGACGATGAGGTCGGAGGGAGGCGAGCGGCTTTCCTCTGCTCGGCCAACTCCAGGGCGCGGCGTCGAGCAGGCGACGCAAGCGGCGGCTTCGAGCAACGAACGCAGTGGCGTTCGTCCGCGCGAAGAAGACGACTCGCGTTTCGAGGCGAGTCAACGTAGCAGCAGTCAACGGATGAATTCGAATGCGAAATCGAATTCGGACGCTGACGTCAGGCGGACGTCAGCGTGCACAATCGGCGCGGCAAAAGTGAAATCGGCGGACGATTTGAGGGCTGACGTCAGCAAACGAGTGGCTGACGTAAGCAAGGGTAATTTTGACTTCGGTCAAAATCAGGAGAGGTATTTCTAAATTAGGGGTCGATTCCGGATTTTCCTAAATTAGGGTTAGGGTTTCTGAGTGACTCTGTAATTTGGGAAGAAAAATTGAGCGGGAACTAGGGTTTCGAATTTGGGGACAAACTTCGGTCCGGAAACCCTAGCGCGATCACGTTCCGGTGTTCCGCCGGACGGCTCTGAGACAACGGATAAGCGTTGTTTTTAGACCGTTCCGACCGGGGCGTGACACCAAGAGACAATTCGGTAATGAGCCCGCTGTACGCTGGCTCCAAAATGGAGACTTCCGTGCGGCTGCTCGGCTCTACCGCTGTTCTCCACCGCCAGCTCCGGGCAATCACTGTCCCCTCGCTCCCTGTTCCCTTCAATGCTCATAACCCCCGCTTTATAATCGGATGCGGCGGCGGTGGCTCTTCGATCGCTTCTATCATCTCCTGTTCTCGCACCCGCTTCACCTCCCGACTCGCCGGTGCTGGTCCCTTCTTCTCGAATACTCCCCCGTCCTCCCATCCTCTCACATCTATCATCTCGCTCTCCTTATCCCACATCTTCGCCTCTGCCATTACCAATGATAGAGCCCTTGCCTCCGATTCGGATCCCAAGGGGAGCTTCTTCGATCGTAATTGGGAGATTTTGGAGAAAGGGGGTTCTGAGTTTTGCGCCCAAAAGGGGGCAATTTGGACGGTGGTTCTGCTCGGTTGGCTGGGAGCGGAGCCGAAGCACCTGAATAAGTATGCGGACCTTTATAGTTCCAACGGCATCGGGCCGGTGAAGTTCGTCATCCCGGTTAAGAACTATTGGGCTTAGATCTCGGGAGAAAGGTGCAGGATAAGATTGCTTGCTTCACTCGGGAGCTGGTTTTATGGTGCTCAGAGACAGAGAAGGACGGCAGGGAACGGTGCCTGCTTTTTCACACCTTCAGCAATACGGGTTGGCTAACGTAAACTACTGACCTGTCACACACAGTCAACGAAAATACGTAGAAACTTCAGGAACTCTCGTCTTATGAACTCAAGCGAAATACTAGGTCCAATTGTCCAAGTTTACTTTATGCTGCATATTCTGTAGTTGATTACTCTATTCTTGCACTATCTCCTTTCATCAGTGTTACTTACTTCTGATTGGTGCAAGAATACACCCTGTAAACAGTCCATTCCCTTATATATGGTTTCGTTTAGCTTTATTTAGATCAATTTGCACCAATGCTGTCTTTTAGCCATGCTTTACTTTTAACAAAGCAGGATATACTATGTTGTTTTTGCAGTTACGGCAACATACTTGAGAATTTGCAGACAAGACCAGATATACTTCAGAAGGTCAAAGGATGTGTTATTGACTCTGGAGCTGCCCCCGAGATAAGTCCTCAGGTTTGTGCACCATTACTATCACCCTGATTTTCTTTCTTTGTTTTTTATGTAGATTGGTTTGCCATGAATATGAGCATATTGTTTTTGATGATTTTTTGTTGTATGGAATATGATTGTAGTTCGCAAAGGGAGTGTGAGAGGAGATTAAGATAGAGCTGTAATGGAGAGCTAGGGTCTAATAGTGGGATGTCTATTGCTTCTTATACATCCAAGGGGATCCTTGGGTATTTATAGATGAGAGTTACCTCATCTAGTGCCCAAGAGTAGTCTCTAGAATTTTCCTTTTCTAGAACTCTCAAGATACATATTAAAAATATCAAAATACGTGGTACAATACTCTAAAAATATCAAAATATATAGTACAATACTCTGAAAATATTAGAATACTTTGGAATATTCAAAAAATGTGCACCACTTTCTAACACTCCTCCTTGAGTCGTAGTTTTGGCTACTCATATCACTTCTAGTAGTATTTCAAACTTCCCTTTTGGTAGTGTTTTTGTGAATATGTTTGTCAATTATTCTTCTGTTTTGTAATACTTAAGCTTAATTTTTTTTTTGTGTGTCTTTACTTTTGATATCTTTACTTTTGATATGAAATGATACGTAATGTTGAAGTGCTTTGCTCTACCATGGAATTTTTTTTTTTTACCATTGCAATATTTGACTTGCTATCATAGTAGATCTCTATGGCTTCATTTTGTGGCTCAACCATGTCTTCATATGCTTTAGGTATATTGCTTGGCTTGTAGTCTTAGCTGTTGCAACATACTCAGCCTTGGTAAAAGATTATGCAACTATACCCAAGAGAATATTCCTAAGCCTATTATAAATGCATCCCTGAGATACTCTTCATAACATCTATATCCTGTCCTATCACTATCAGTATATTTAAATAGCCTTAAGTTAGGTGTCGAACTATACTTGATGCCATAGTCCTTTATTCCTTGTAGATATCTTAATACTCTCTTAGCTGCTCTATAGTGGACTTAGTTTGGAGTTTGTTTGAATCTTAATAGCATGCTTATTGTAAATATTATATATGGTCTTGCAGTTGTTAGATAAAATTGGCTTTTGATAAAACTTTGATAAACTTTGTTATCAGCCTTTGGTGAACCATTGACCTTCATAATAGAGTTTATCAAAATCTTATCGGAAGCCTACTTTTTCTCACAACTATAAGACCAGAAATAAATAAATAATATTTGCATGAAGTATGCTATCATGATTCATGCAAACTCCAACCTAAGTCCCGCATCAAGTATAACGAGAGTATTAAGATATCTACAAAGAACAAAGAACTATGATATCCGGTATAATTTGACACTTGACGCAAGACTATTTAAATATATTGATACTGATTGAACATGATCTATAGATGACAAGAAGAGTGTCTCAAGCTATACATTTATATTAGGCGTTGGAAAATTCTCTTGGGTTTTAAAGAAGCAAGTGGTGTAATCTTTTGTTGAGGTTGAGTATGTTGCAAGAGCTATGGCTGCATGCTAAGCAATATAGCTAAAATATATACTTAAAGACATGAGTGGTCTACAAAATGAAGCGACAGGGATCTATTTCGATGGCACAAGTTGTAAAAAATTGAGGATTCCATGGTAGAATAAAATATGTCGACATCAAGTATCACTTCAAGTGGAGACAAATAAAGAAATTAAACTCTTGTAGAATAAAATAACAATTGACAAACATTTATAAAAGCATTGCCAAAAGGGAAGTTTGAAATGCTACTAGAAATGATAGGAGTTGCCAAAAATATGCATCGAGGAGGGTTAGAAATTGATAGACATTTCTAAAATATTGCAAAGTATTCTAATAGCTCTAGAGTATTATACTATGCATAGAGTTCTAGAAAAAGAAATATCTGGACATTACTCTTGGGCATTAGATGAAGTAGCTCTTATCTATAAATACCCAAGGACCCCCATATATTTGATGTATAAGAAGCAATAGATATCCCACTTCCTACTACATACTAGCTCTCCATTACAACTCTCTACCAACTTCTCTCGCATTCCCTTTAGAACTCCAATCATATTCCATACAACAAAATACCATCAGTTCCAAACTTGTAGAACAAGAGAGGTCAATGTGAAACCATTAATCAGCATTAATAATAATTTGAACTCCAAGAACGTTGCATCACTTGGAAGAAAATTCATGCAAGCTTGTTTCTGTATAGTTAGAACTCTCAGCTCAATCTTTTTTCCTTATACCTTGGCATTCATCTGAAGCAATGCATTTGGTCACTTACATTGAAAATTGCTTTAGAAATTACCGGTGTTGGATCTTTGTCACGTTTCTTTTTTTTTTCCTTAAAATATTAGTGCCTTTTTTTTTTAATATACCCTCTGGAGAAAACTGGAGCTAGTTGCTGTAAATTTGTAGATTTGGGCAGCAGGATTTTGTGCTGCATTGCTGAAAAAGCGCAGCTCTTTGATATCATCGTCTGTTGAAGATTTTGAAGGGGCTAGACTGGACGTAAACATGAATGGGTTGGGCCCGGAGGACAGTAGCTCCTCCTTCAGAGAAATTGTTGTCTTATCTCTTCTAGAAAAGTTCTTCGCCATAATTTTAAAGCTGCCTGATGTACGCCAGTAAGTCTTTCTTGTGCTGCTTGTTCGTTTTGACTTGTTTCTCCTCTGCTATATATGTGTACATAAATGCTAATATATGTACATATACATACACACATGCCCTTTTATTTCTGGGTACAATAAATTGTTACTGACAAAATTATGTGTAGTATATTCTGGGTGTAAATTTTATTTGGGTCCTTCAATCAAATTATTTACAATTTGGATCCCGAACTTTTAACATGTTCTAATTAAATTCTTTCATTAGAAATTCATGATGAAAATTTTTGTTGGCTAATGGGAGATGATGTGTCTTAATACGAAAAAAAGACCTAAGTGTAAAAGAGGTGAAATGGGAAGAAGAAAATAAATGGATTTGTTTTTTTTCAAACAAGACTTCTGACATGAAATAACAGCCATTTTTTTTTTTTCAAATGACAAGGATTCACACATCGTATCTCATTAACCAACTCAAGTTTCTGCAAGGGACTTGACTAGATCATACCTGTAGTTTGGGGACCCAAATCGTATAGAATTTAATTTGGGAATCTTAATCCTTGTCATTTGAGTTGATTCATGTAATTTACCTTTTACATTTTGGCCATTTCATATAAACTTCAACTAAAAAGACCTTTTGCATAGTGTCACCATAACAAGCCACTATATATCTGGATTGATATTGATAAAGGTTGGCATATTTGGATGTCTTGGAACGTAATGGAAGTTGGAAATTCCTGGATCCGCATTAAATAACAGTATGATGCAATGACAGGAGGTTGGAAAAGATCATTTCCATATTGACAAACAAACAACCGCTCTGCCCGCAGCTCTATCTATACAGTTCAGCTGACAAGGTCATGCCGGCGAACTCGGTTGCAAACTTCATGGAGAAGCAGAAGAAGCTGGGAAGAATAGTGTACGGCCACAATTTTGGTTCTTCTCCACACGTAGACCATCTAAGGAGCTATCCTCAAATATATTCTACCAAAATTAATGAATTTATCAAGGAATGCTGCTATGCGGCAGTGAGTTAGTTACCAAGTTGTTGCACTTTCTTTGTTGTGTGTTCGGCCAACAAGCTGATGAATCACTGTATGTAGGCAGTTGGAGGAACGCAATATGCTTGAGCCTCATATAGGCTTTAAATTTATCTAAATTTAGCCTTCTCTGGTATCTTTTGGAAGGTAATATTATTTTATGAAGTCTAAAATATTAAGTTGAAAGTTTCATTTCTCTAAGTTCAGCATCAAATGATCAGTCTTGAAAAACTTGTTAAGAATAGCTGTGGTGTAATTTGTTGTAGAGCTGCATACCACTTATTGAACAGTTTGTGTACATTACTACTTTGTACACTACCTTTCTATGAAATCATTTGTATGAAACTCTGTTGTGAGACTTGTACGAGTGTTGTGTGCTATTTTGGTCTTCGAGTGAGCATGCGAAGTGTGCCCACATTACTTGTAAAGAAATTCCCCATTGATGCCATCGAGACTTGAGGACTTACTACATCCAAAATTCATATATTTTTAGGAATTCACTGATCAAGAAACCTGATTACCCGGCAGGATTTCTTCATGACTAGGAATAACCAAGGACTTGCAAACCACAAACAACATATATCATATGCATGTATTTAAGGCAACGTACATAAATACAAAACTATTGCACGGATACACTTAGAGGTGGCCATGGGCCGTGCCCGGGCCCGGTTCCAGGCGGGCTGTGCCTGGCACGGCCCGTTTCAAATCGTGCCGTGCCCGGCACGGCACGGCAGGAGAATCGCTGGGCCCGGCACGGCCCGCGGCCCGATTAACCGTGCCGGCCCAGGCACGGTTCGGTTGCAGCGTGAGCACGGATCCGGCCCGCGGGCTTACGTCGGCACGCGGGCCAAATACAGCCCATCGGGCCCAATGAGAGACGCGGGCCGTGTTTGGCCCGGCCCGATTGTGGCCCACGGGCCACAATAGTTGGCCCACGGGCCAACAACTTTGGCCCACGGGCCGACTTTGGCCCGTGTGCCAAATTTAAAAAAAATAAATTAATTTAATAAGTAAATTATTATTTAATTAAAATATATAAAAATATAAAATATGAAAAAATAAAAAAAATTGAGAAATTGAGAATATATATTGCACAAATTTTTGAAAAAATGTTAAAATTTTATATATTTTAGACCGCACCCATTACAGGCTGCCTACGTACCCCACTCAAAGGAGGAATCAGGTCTACGTAGTTCTCTTTTTACAACTCTTTTTACAACTCTTTTACAACTTTTTTTATAATTATTTATTACAACGTTTATCCATTGTTGCTTCCGCTTGCACTTCCAAGACTTTGTTCATCATCATCCGATGAAGTTGAATGACCACCTTTATCTTGAAGACGATCTTCAGCATCTAGCCAATCTTTAAGACAAATACACATTTCCACGCTTTCTTCATTCATTCGGCTTCGCTTCTCGTCCAGCACCCTGCCGCCTGCACTAAAACAAGACTCCGATGCTACAGTAGACACCGGAGGAGTTAGTAGATCACGTGCCAAGGCAGAAACCACAGGATATGATTTTCCTTGTGATCTCCACCATGATAAAATATCAAAATTATCTATTTGTTCTTCTGTGAGTAAAGATGTATGATTATTTTCTAAAAAAAATATTAATTCATTAAAATTTCTAGATCGACTTGTTGATGTTCCTTTTCTATTTAAAATTGTGCGTATTCTTCCTGTAATATTTTTACTACTAGTAGATACATTAGTTTGAGAGGATGTTGGATTCATTGTATTTCCAAATTTTAAATTATAAATATTATATATTTCATCTAATAAGGTAGAAACTTTATTTTTTTTCTCATCTACTCCTTCAAGTTCCATATTTTTATAATATTCATCTAATAAAATATGAACACCTTCTAATTTTAATCTAGGATCCATAATTGAAGCTAAACAATATAAAGGAGATATATTTTTTCAATATTTTTTAAATTTTGTTTCCATTTTAAAAATTACTTGAAAAACATTTTCATCATGTCTATATTGAGAAAACATTTCACTAATTAAAACTAAATGTTCTAAAATTAAACATGATGTAGGATAATAAACACCAGATAAATGAGTGCTAGCATTATAAAAAATTTCTAAAATATTATGTAATAACTTTGCTTTATCCCAATCATTTTCTTCAATATTTCCATCAGGCATTCTTTCATTATAAAATAATGTAAGAGGATCCTTAAATGGAAAATATGTTGTTAGCATATCATAAGTAGAATTCCATCGTGTTTTAATATCAAGTTTAAATTTTTTATATGACAAACCATAAGATTTACATATTTGTCTAAAATCTTGATTTCTAGAAGTAGAAGAAGTAACAAATCTAACAGCATTTCTTAATTTAGTTACATGTTCATCTACTTCTCTTATTCCATCTTGAACACATAAGTTTAGAATATTGCATGCACATCGTATATGAAAAAAAGCACCATTAAATATTGGATTTAACAATCTTTTTAATTTATCAATTGCACTATCATTATTACTTGCATTATCAAAACTAATTGAAAAATTTTTATTAATTATATTATATGAATGTAAAATGCTATGAAATTGTCTAACTATAGCATTTGCAGTATGAGGATATTCAAAAATTTTAAATGCAATAATTCTTTTTTGTAAAAAAAATTCACTATCTATCCAATGTGCCGTAATACACATGTATGACTGATCAGAATGATTACTGGTCCAAATATCAGATGTTAAAGAAATACAAGAAGTTAATGTAATTAAAGCTTGTAAAAGATTAGTTTTATATTCAGAAAAAATTTTTATAGAATCCCTACGCATGGTTTGTCTACTTACTTTTTTATATTTAGGTTGTAGTGATTTATGTATAAATTTTTTAAATTTATAATTTTCTGCTAAAGAAAATGGTTGTTCATCCCAAACAATAAATTTAGCTAATTCTTTTCTAAGAACTTCAGTAGAATAATTAAAAATTTCAAAAGAACTAGAGGAAAGATTTAGAGTAGCCTGTGCACGATCGATTTGAGTTTGATGGCTTCTGATGTGGCGAGTCAAATGACCAGTTCCACCCGATGATTTGCAAGTCAAGACTTTTTTGCACTTCTTGCAGCTGGCTCTTTCTTCGCCGTTAATCATCACCACATCGAAGCTCTTCTAAACGTCGCTCGTGCGTTTTCTTGAGCCCGACACAGTAGACTCGTGAGGGTTTGCACTGCATCCCTCCTCTCCCTGCATAGTGTTAGTAGGCTCCAATTCAACATGATCTTGCTGATGTTGATTTGGGTCGTAAGGCGGAGGGTTGGCATCTTGATCGGGTGGCATAACAGGGGTAGTACTAGTCCATATTAGCTCCTGCTGTATTGCCTCAAGCTCTCATGGCAAAAAATCCCATGTATTGTTAAATCCCGCCATTAATTCTGCATATAATATTAAAAGTTAGCCAAAAAATTTATAAAATAAGATTAAATACTTACTAATAATAATTAAAAAATTACCTTATCACGTGTTTGAAGATCGCTTAGTAAGAACTAAGAAGTTGAGGTTTCAGCCTTCAACAACCTTAACTTAAACATAATTATGAAAAAAAATTTATATTAGAATAATTTAAATTTAAGTACAATTACATTATAAAAGACTAAAAGTAAATTAATTTACTACTTACTTGATCTTCTCCACGTGACTAGACCGAGGGAGCTTTGAAATCTTGATGGCTAATTGAAACTTTAGAAAAGAGATTAAGAAAGTATTAAGAGAGAATGAGAAAGTAATCCAAAGTTAATTGGAAACTTGTGTGAAGAAATGAGAGGGTTGGGGGGTCAATTTATAGGGATGAATTGGGTGTAAATTTACATATTTATCCCCTATTTTTAATTATTAAAAGGGGCTAAAATGGTAATTTTATAACATAAAGACAATTATATCCCTAACTTTTAAATTTTTTCAAACCGTTATAGGGCTATTTGGGTAAAAACGCATGCTAAATTCAAATTTTCGAACGTTGCCGCCCAAATTATTCGTGCCGGCCCGCGGGCCGTGCCGTGCCTGGCAAGGCACGCCTACTGGCCGTGCCTGGCACGGCCCACGGGCCGCGAACCTCCGGAGCTGGGCCACGGGCCGCCCGCAGCCCGTTGACTTGGTCAACGAACCGGGCCGTGCCCGGCCCGTGTCGTGCCGAGCCAGCCGGGCCCGGCCCGTTGGCCACCTCTAGATACACTCATACGTGCAGCTTTATTTTTTAGAAAGCTCGCGTTCAAACTCAACCAGCCAAGCTTCCAACTATACTATTTTTATACATATTATAGTACTGGACATATATTCATTGGACTGTTCTTTCACTTGATTGAAGCGGCTGCGAGCCTTGTAACGTGGTACTGTGACGCATATTTGTAAGAAGGACCGTCCATGGCTGTCACTGGAGGTTCATTTAGGAATGCCGAGTTGCTGCTCGTCCACCTGGAGATCGCCCATGCAGAACAAATACTTAATGAGACAAGAAGGATCCTTTCACTTTCAACTCCAACTAAGGTATGCCATTAATTAATTTGGTTGTGAAAAAGAAAAGAATAGAACTGAAATGTTATGTACCAGCAGTTAGTCTTGAGGATGCTCGCAGCATGATCAGGTTTGGCGCTGCAGTTCACAACGCCCTGCTTCACGCTGCCACTCGCAGGCAGGGAGCTCGATCTCTGCAGCGTTTGAACTGCCGGCTCTTCTCGCCGTTTATCAGCCTGCACTTGGAGCAAACCAGTATTGGATGCACCAGCTTGCTGTTCTTCCTCTCTGTGGTGGACTGATCTCCAGTATTCTTCGATCTCTTCTCTGGTGAGTGATTTGTTTCTCTGAAACTGTACTGTTAGAGTGCATGTGCATGCAGTTGATGTATGGAATAATAAAACATTAGTGAATGGGGCGTATCTATATCGAACAGTGAAAAGAGAGGCGGAGATGTCTGACCGTAATTAGGATCTCGGAATGGAGAACTCCATCCTGCCATTAGAGAGCCCATGGTTGTCGCCTCCAGATGAAAGCTAGCCGAGGTGCGTGGTTGCCGCGAAGTGGCTGCAGTGAATGATTTGTTTTTTAGATTTTATGCTGATTTTGGATTTTTGGACCTTTGTTCTCATCCTTCGTGCGAATGGATATATATAAAGAGCAGAAGAAAAACACAGAGATAAGGAAGAGAACAGATTTAAATTTTCACCTCGAGAGTTTCCCACCACCGGAGGAGCTGACGAACGCCTGCATGGTTAAGAGTTGGAGGGGAAGGTGGCGCATGCATGGATGAGGAGCCGATCTTTTATTTGTCACTTATTTTTTTTAAAAAAAAAGGAAAAGGGAAGGGAGGAAAGGAATATTAGTTTTTTTGTTTGATTTCTTTGAAGGGAAAAATAAAAGAGGAAAAAAATTGAAAGGAAATTTTTATCTTTTTTTCTCTCGTTTTGTCTCAAGCGGAAAACTTAACGGAACAAAAATGACATTGTTTCCTGCATCCACACTGCTCACCCGCCATCAAGCGGAAAACTTAACGGAACAAAAATGACATTGTTTCCTGCATCCACACTGCTCACCCGCCATCGCCTTCCATCTTGCTCACTGTTGTGCTCGTTGTCATCATCCAATCACCCCACTCGTGCTCACCGTCCAGCTCGCCCCCTTGCACTTGCCATCTAGGCTACTCGCCCTCGCCGTCGTTGTCCACACTCGCCTACCCTCACCGTCTAGCCAGCTCGCCCTCATCGTCCAACTCACTCGCCCTCGTTGTTCCGCCTGTTGCTGTTCCACCCAAATCATCGCTTGCCTTTTTGCTCAAATTACTACTCTCTGTTATTGTCGTTGTCCCTCACCACTGTAGTTGTTGTTGACCCTCATCGTTGTCGCTATCGCCGTTGCTATCGCACATCGCCGTCACCCTCGAGTCTTACGCACTCAACTGCTCACCTATGCTACTATAAGACATGTGATTAATCTTTCTCCCTTTTTATTTTTCAATCACCTCTAAATTTTTTTCTCTGTTGTTTTCTCCTCCTCCAAAGAAACAGGCTATGATGCCTGCAATAGGTTGTGTTTAATAGGAAAGAAAGGAAGGAGAAAGAGATGGAAAGTAAGGAGGAAGATTATTTTTTACAATTTAATAGAATGGATGGAAAGTAGAAGGGACAAAATAGTTACTAAACAGTATCCACTTTCCGCCTGAATGCGATCCGCCCAAATCAGGCAGAAAGTTGACGGACGAGATGCTCGCGATGACCTCGATGTAGACATTCGCTGGATGGCGACGACTTGACACTGATGCGAGCAGTGAACGACTATTCTTCTTTGATGATGCTACTGCTTGCGCGGATGGCGATGGCTCGACAACACTATTGCGAGCAGTGGTTGGCGACGGCTCGATGCTGCTATGAACAGCGGATGGTTATTCTTCTTTGACGATGCTGTTGCTTGCGCGGATGGCGACGACGTCTCTGCGGATGGTGTCTCTACAGCAAGGAGTGGGGAGTTCCTAAGCGAGAGTTCCGATACTAGCGAGCAGCGGATGGCGGTAAGGGACCGAACGCTGCTAGGAGCAGCGGACGGCGACGGCTTGATGCTGCTACAAGCAGCGAACGGTGGCTTGGCGGCAAGGGACACGAATGCTGCTAGGAGCAGCAGACAACGATGGCTTGATGATGCTGCTACTTGCTCGGATGGCGACAGCTTGACACTAGCGAGCAGTGGACGGCGTGATGCGGACTAGGACGCGAACGCTGCTACGAGCAGTGGATGGCATGACACAGACTAGAGAAAGGAAGGAGAGAATCGCACGTGTAAGTCACATGCATTTACTTTCCATTCCCATCTTTTTCTATTCCCTCCTCACACTAACAGACGACATTCTCATTGCCTCCGATTAGCTTATTTTTTTTTATTTTTTTTATATTTAGAATTACATATCTTAGGGTTAATTGCACTAACAATCTAAGACAAAGATTCATAATTTAACAATTAATTATTTAGATCATTTAATTGCCTTGCGTATTTAGATCTGATTCATCTGCGCATATATTCTCGTTCTCCATGCTTTGTTAATTTCCATGCATTTGAATCTGCTCTCGGCATTTCTTCGCTCCTCACGCACGTTATATCTCTGACTAATGCAATACCTGTTTAGTTGGATGATCAATTAATTAATCGCATAATCACCTGCTTATCTCGCTCGGTTAATTAAATTCATGTTTAAATCAGGCGGATTGCATCATATTCTTGGGTACTATCAGATTAATTATCTTATCTGATTAAGTATTATCACATTAATTTTCTTATCTGCTTAATCATATTCTGTTAATCCACTGTAATAGAATTTCTTCTCCCTTGAATTTTGTGATTAGTTCTGGAATCAAACTTCTCGCCGCTGTCCATGTTGTAAACTTTGCACTGCGTGAGCGCTCCAGGCTAAAAATAACCTCGATATTTGTGGCATTTTATCCGAGATGCGGCTGCAGGAATAAAAGTTATATGCGGTATGCTGTGGCAGCATCCACCATTAATACCACATTAAACACTTGAGAGATGAGTGCAAGTACACATCCCAATGCTT
Source organism: Costus lasius (assembly GCA_027563935.2). Classification (NCBI taxonomy): domain Eukaryota; kingdom Viridiplantae; phylum Streptophyta; class Magnoliopsida; order Zingiberales; family Costaceae; genus Costus; species Costus lasius. The sequence goes on from CM050446.2 coordinate 123,308,158, forward strand.
GTATTGCGGTGGCACCGCATATGACTTTTTTCCCAGCTGCAAGGCCTCAAACCCGCGGAAAACTTATATACGGAGTCATTTTATTTTATCTTTAAAAATATTTTTTTATTATTTTTTATTTTTTAGAAATAAAATACTTCTCGTAAATTAACCAATGACATTAATATTAAGATATTTTAAATTACATATATATATAAAATATTCTAATCAATATGATATATAAAACAAAAATATTATTTATTCTATCATATTTTTTAAGATAAAACTAAGCGACCCTCCCAAACCCGCAACGTGCGTGCGCACGCGAAGTTTTGGGAAAATTGTTGGAAGAATAACATGAATAAATGTTCTATACCGTGGCACCATCCACCGTTCATTAACACTTATAAAAGTGTTAGGATTTTGTGGAAGCACAAATTCCAACACTCATGAGTGGTGGACCGTGGATGATGCCACCGCATATTAACTTTTTCCGAATAACATGTAGTAAACCTTTTTATGCAATCCAAAGTTTCAATATACTCGCATAAATACTGGATTTGATTAGTTGCATCATTTGCCTAATCTGTCTGCTTAGATTTTTCTACATTTATTCTTACTGTAGCGCATCCATCTATTTCGTACTTTCTCCAAATCGGATTTCGCTCTCACTTTCCAAATCTTAATTTGATTTCGCACTTTTCTCGAATTGCTATTTCACAGACCTAGATTTTAATTACTGTTAAATATTCATAATTATATTGGTAATATATAATCAGATTTGCATTTTGACCATTAATCTGAGTCGCAACTCTTATTACATTAATCTGAGACTGCACATTTTAATTAGATCTGGAAAATTTCTGTTAGATCCATATTGGCTTCTTAGCTTATCTGTTAATCTCATGTTAATTAAATTATCTGCATTTGGTTATCAAATCAAAGCTTAGACCTCCGTGACTCTTGGTATTGTTGGCGAAGATTCTGGCTGTTGTATGTTGCCCCGAAGATCCATATCTTCGGTTGAAAGCTGCTTCATTAGAAGCTTTCTACTTCCGGCCATTTAAAGTCTATTGGTATTGACAAAAGCGTCTTTGTATATTTTTTAATGAATTCTCTAATTCAACATCCCTCATTCAACATCGCATATGTTTTTTACTTGCACCTTCATATTGGACATTTGGAAACGTCTTGCTGAGCTCTTATCTATTACTATAATTCCCAACTCGAACAGGATTAATGGTAGTTGGCTTGCTGAAATCGAACCTTTTCTGACTATTATCATTTTGGTTTCTGGTCGCTTTGGAAAGCTCGGAATGATGCTATTTTCTCCGGTTTAAAATCGAACTTGAATGAGAATATTAGGAAGGCTCTTGTTGATTTCAATAACTCACAGCTTGCTTTTAATTCTGAGGGATATGATGACATTCATAAACCATCCAAAAAACTCTCTCAAAGGACTGCACCATCCTCGGGCTGGCTTAAAATCAATATGGATGGATCTTGGAAAAGCTGTACCAAACTTACAGGTATAGGGTATCTTATAGTGACCATTTCGCTAATTGCTCTTAGGCTATTTTCGTGCAAGTCCAGGTCATGGATTCCTTGAAAGTTGAATTGCTGGCTCTACAGAGTGCTGTTAATTTCGCCTACGTCCGGCAGAAACAATTGGGTAACAAAATTATTTTTGAGACAGACTGCTTGCTACTATCAAATATCAATGCCTCGAAGATGGATTCTTCAAACGTCCAAGCTCACATCTTGAACCTCATAATTGAAATCAATTACATGTTATCAAATTAAAACGTCCAAGCTGTAACTTTTTTTTAGACGGAAAGCTAATCAAGCTGTCGACTGGTTAGCTACTTTTGCTATTAGAGCTCTCCCCTGTAATGTCTGAACCCAAGATTAGCCTCCAGACTTAGAATGGTTTCTCGCCAGAGGCTCATATATATAAATCTTTGTTACTGTTAAAAAAAATTATCTGCATAATTCTATTTAGATTTGCTTAATTCAGTTTAAATACAATTCTCGCATGCCTGCAATCGCATAATCTATCAACTTCATTTCTATAATCATTTGCTAGATTTATATCTAAATTCCTGCAAAATCCAATTAATTGCTATTTTAATCGCATGCCCTGTATAAATTGCATCTTCTCTGATTGTTGCATCAATTCCTGCTCCTAATTAAATCCTGAATCTATTGTTAATTCTCGCTGCTTTCTCGGTCTCCCACTTGCGTTCCCACAATCGGCTTGCCAATTTGGATTTAATCCAACGAACGGATCGCATCTGCGCCCATATTCGTTTGGATTCAGATCCAAGTCGAAACTGGTTTTGGAATCGTGCAATCGTGCACGCCACGCTTGCTCGCTGCAAAATCTCCGGTGGGGATTTAACTCGGCGACATTTGCGCCGCAGAGTTACGCACGCAACCCTCGTGCACGTGAGGGCTCGCTCTGCTCAAGGCGAAGAATTCGCTCGAGAAACGCGGCAGCGGGCAAATCCCCGCGAAGTGCTCGCGCGCACGGGCTTTGCGCAAGTAAACTGACCGACGAGGACAGCTTTTGATCCTTAACTAATAATAGCATACATTTACTTGTATAAACAATTCTGACGCATTGTTTATTTCAACCTTTTGCACAAATACTTAATTAAACTCTTAATCTATTAGTTAATATTAATTACTTTTCAGATTTGCACCTTAATTACTATTGTTAATAGTTATCTGATTTAAATTGCGTAATCAAATTTTTGATCTGTTAATCATATTTTGATTATCTGGAGAAATCATAATTACTGTTAAGTCTCGTAATCTGTGTTTATTGCTTTATTCAAATCTTTTTTCTGTTTAATCTTAATTTAGTAATTAAATTTGCATTAATCGACATATACTGTTGCGTATACATTTAATCATCGTGCTCTCATTAATCTTGTTAATTAGATTATATTGTATCTCCGATTTGCACATACAATTTGATTACAGTAGATGATTTGCATCTAATCATCTAGATCAATATTAATTCTCACATCTGATCGTATTAATATTCTATTAGATCTGTTAAATCATAGTAATTACTTTTGTAATCGAAATCCTTGTTAAGCAAATTTAATCATTCAGATTCATCACTGTTGTTAATTGTTTGCATCACTAGTTTTGATGGGTTAAACTGCATTTTTGACTTTCTGTTTGCGGCGACGGCTTCGGGTCAAAATCTTAAACTTTGCGTCGGCTTACAGTGCTCCTACAGAATCGCTAATGCCACGCCATGTGTCACACCCTAACCTTAGGGTTCTCCGACGGATATCTGGACCGACATGAAATCCTAATTCTTTAGATATGAAATCATACCCCCAAATCAAAAAATTAGAAACCCTAAATTCAATTTACCTCCTGGTCAACCTGGTCAACCTGATCAACACCAATTTTGATCAGTCAACGTTGCCACCCGAATTCCGCCGCGTTGAATTTTGGTTCTGCTGACGTCGGGATTACGTCAGCCGCCAAATCCTTTGCCACGCGATGCAACTTTGGTTCTCGTCTTCTCCTTTCTGCTTCGCGACGCCACCTGCGTCACGTATTTCGCCGAGTGCTGCCGCGCTCGTGAGTTCACCGGAGAGGAAGCGTACAGGCAGGGAGAGTGCGCCGCCGTGCTTCTCCACCTTGAGACGTTGTCCGGAGGCCGCCTGCAGCTGGAAAGCCGCCGCGAATACTAGAAACAGGGGAAGGAAGGATTGAAGGAAACTTTCACTTGATTACCGAAATCGAAACTTCAAAACCTTCTCGCCATCAGCCCCCTCCCCTGGCTGCCGGACTTCCCCTCGTTCCCTCCCTCGCTGACGGTTACCAAGCTCTCAAACCTCTCGCTTACAAGCTTCGGTCGACGCCTCCCCAGACATCGAACCACTTCAGCTGCTTCCCCCAAACCTCACTGATGGTGATGGAAGCTTATAGCTCGCTCTGTTGCTCGATGCCCTGCTTCTCCTCTTTAAGCCATCCGCCGTTGCCAACTTCCACGTTCATCGCAAGCGGTGAAGGCTTGCAGCCGCCCGCGTCCGGACGCTTTGCACGCATTACTGCGGAAGACAACGCCCCTGCATCTACATTAGGGTCAATATTACATGTTGACCACATGGGGCGGGCTTCGTTCCTTGATCCAGTGTGCGGATTTGGGCTCAGCACTTCGTTCTTTCGGCATGGGTTTAGGCCTAGGCCAGGCCCACTTCCTTTGAGTGCAGCCCGATAATCCATGGGCCTGACAATTCTCCCCCACCCAACTTGGACATCACCCTCGATGTCTGTCACAGGTAAATCTTTTGCAACCATTGCCCCGATGTACCCGATCCAATACTACTGCGCCCCATAGCAGTGTTTGGCACTACCTGTAACGCACCGATCCTCGGCTCCTGAATGCTGACTGTAGCCTCCTCTGCTGGTTCTTGTAGTACCATTGCCATGAGCTTTTGCCTATTTGGGCAATCCTTCATCCAGTAGGACTGTTGCACAGGAAACACTCCCATGGATTTGGTTCTGCATGGACCCGTCTAGCAGTCTGCTGTGGCTCCTATCGTCCCGGTGAACCTCTGTCCTGCTGGAGAAAGGGTCTACCCCTCTCTGAAACTCTAGCTCTCGGCGGGGAGCCGCGCTTCGGTGGTGACCTCGACTTCCTTGGTAGTGTTGATCTGAATTTTTGATTATCCACCAAAGACTCGGCCACCGCCGCAGCCACCCTCCAGTCAAGTGGTGAGTGTCGTCAGACCTCCGTCTCCACGCATGGTTGAAGATTTCGGAGAAAGAAGTACCTCCTGTCTCCCTCCGCCATGTTTGGTAGCTCCAACATCTGTGCAGAGAATGCCCTGACATACTCCTAGATCGACCTAGTGTGTCTCAGCTAATCCACTTTGCCACTAGCCTGATCCATCGAGTTTCCGGAAAGAAACTGCCGCCACAGTACTTTAGGGAAGTCTCCCAAGGACAACTAGAAGCCTCTGACGTCGAGCAAACTTTGGTTCTCCACCAAAGCTTTGCGTCGGCTGTAAGATAGCGACACACACCTACACTCATTCTCCTGCTGGAACATGGTTTGCAGAGAACAATTGTTCCATATCCAAAATAAAATTCTCCACTTCTCTAGATGATCGGGCCCCCTCTGACTGTCGCTGGCTCAGGAACACGTACCTTCGGCTTGGGAGCCTACTGCTCCGCTATCGCTGTCGATCGTGATACTTGCGTTAGGGCCAAACGCAGTACAACGATCTCTGCCTGCATCTCCTCGCGCATGCGTGCCAACTACTCTGGCACATCAATTAGACTCTCCATAGTCTGCTGCAGAGCAGGGATCTGCAACTGTTGTTGCTCCACCGTCCTCTGAAGATGCTCCACCAGGAGAACCACCGCATTGTCCCCATCACCAGTCAGACTGAGCACCTTCTTGATCTGTGCAATATGATCACCTTGGTTCACTATGTCGTCAGGTAGTTTAGTCGTTGCTTTGGCTTTACCACCTTGGGGCCAAACGTCATTCGATGACCCTTTGGCTGTGTGCGTGATCTTCTAAAACTTCCGACTAATCTTCACCTTCGCGGGTGAAGCAGCCATGTGTTGTGTCCGCAAGTGCACGAACACTTGAAGTAATAAAAAGATATCGAATCACAGAGACCTACGTGTTAAGTACCGAATAGTTGTTTTCTCACTAGCTAAGCAAATCGAATATGATGTAAGCAAACGATCGGAAAGCGTACAGATAATCAGAGAGGAAAACTGGGACTAGGGTTTCATCCACCTTAATTTTAATGACTAGATATAATTAAGTGTTCGTCAGTTTATTCTTATTATGGTAAAGATGTAATTTACTTCGTAAAGAAATTATCTCGCTTTCGCACAGACAATTTACAAAGAACCAATCCTCACTTTCGCACAAGATCTATTCAATGATAAAGATAAGTAAATCATTGACAAGGAAATCAAAGATCACTTTCATGCATCCAATCTCTATGTCAATTATATCAAGTGAAAACTAAATACTTTCATACTTTAGTTTCACATGTTCTACTTAAGGTTTTCCAACGATCCGATACTTAATTTCTTACAATATATTCATATTTAACTCATTAATAACTCCTAGATCAGATGATCAACAAGTTAATAAACTTCTAAAATCTAGAAATAAGAACAAACCTAATTTCTTATGATGAGTTCCTAAATCTCAATTTCAGGGTTCTAAGTTTTGTAAGTCACTTTTTAGTTCATATCACAAAAACTCCAATACATGTTGACAATATAAAACTAGAAGAGATTAAAGACAATTTATCACTTAAGAAGAATTATCATAATAAAAATATCATGACGAAATAAGGATTATCTAGTCAATATAAAATTAAGGGGATTACACCCCTATGTCCCAAGGAAAGTTACACTACTATAGAGTTAAAAATACAATAAAAATTCATAAAAAATTAGAATTCAGATAACAAGAGAGAACAAGGGTTTACTATAATCACAGGGGTGTGAAAAAATTCAGAGCCCATGATTTTTTTCTCAGATGAACAGTAACTGCTACAGTGTTCGTGCTGTAGTAATCGTGATTTTCTCCTTCAGCTGAAATTTACTTCGTTGATTTCTCCCTCGTTTGAACTCCTTTTGATCTAAAATTTTTGGTGTATCCTCTCCTCCTATGGACGAAGCTTTTCTATAAATTGCACAGCCTGAGGTGGCCTCTACGCCTCTCGGCATGAGGCCGAGCCCTAGGGACGCCCTTTCTCGATTTCTCCCTCAATTGGTGATAAAATTCGATGATTCTTGTCCTCAAATCTTCTCGTCGATTTATAGAACACTCTCCTTTTTATAGTTTTTGAATTGGTACCCTGGATCTCACTATTTTTGCATAAGAAGAATCAGGCTTGAGAGGCGGCGGAAAACTGGCAACTTTATAATTATGGTAGTGCCGTAATTTAGTTTTGTGAATTTCTAGGCAGAAATTATGACCTGTAAAAAATATTACGGCACTACCATACTTTAGTCTGTCAATTATGGATAAAAAATTACGGCCGTAAAAATCATTATGGCAGTGGATTACGGCCGTAAAAATCATTATGGCAGTGGTGCAAATTGGGCAGAAAATTACACCCGTAAAAATCATTACGGCAGTGGTGCAAACTATCTCCGATTTGCATGAAAAATGACGGGTAGCTTCATCTCGACGTCTGGAATCCATTGGTGTACTCAAATCTTTCAAAATCTATCAAAATATGGCACTTTTTACCTAAAAATAATCTGTAGATTCCGTAATATTTGACAAATAAGGCTTAAAAACAAGCAAAAGAGCATAAATATGACTCAAAAATACTATACAATTGACATAAAATTTACTATGAATTTTTGTGTCATCACCGTGTTGTCTCTTCTAAGATCTGTGGGTTATGGGCCCATAGTCTGGCTCTGATACCACTTGTCACGCCTCGGCCTTAGGGTACTCCAAGTCTCCGACGGACCTCTACACCGGCGTGAAACCCTAATTCTCCGGGGTGTGAAATCACCCCCAAATCAGAAAATTAGAAACCCTAAATTCAATTTACCTCCTGGTCAACCTAGTCAATGCAAATTTTGATTAGTCAACATTGCCAGCCGAATTCTGACGCGTTGAATTTTGGTTCTACTGACATCGGGATTACGTCAACCGCTTGTGAGTTCGTCGGAGAGGAAGCGTACCGACAGGAAGAGTGCGCCGCCGCGCTTCTCCACCTTGCAACGTCATCCGGAGGCCACCTACCACTGGAAAGCCGCCACGAATGCCAGAAATAGGGAAGGAAGGATTGAAGGAAACTTTCACTTGATTACCGAAATCGAAGCTACAAAACCTTCTCGCCGTCGGCCCCCTTGCCGCCGGACTTCCCCTCGTTCCCTCCCTCGCCAGTCGTCTCCCCAGACACCAGTTACAAAGCTCTTAAACCTCTTGCTTACAAGCTTCGGTTGACGCCTCCCCAGATGTCGAACCACGTCAGCCGCTTCCCCCAAACCTCACTGATGGCGATGGAAGCTTATCGCTCGCTCTATTGCTCGATGCCCTGCTTCGCTCAATCGAATCTCCTTTTATAGGGCAGAGGCATTGCTCGCCTCTGCCGCTAGATTCGGACGCCGCGCCGTCCGACTCCCTCGCGTGCGCAGTCACTCGAAGAACTAGCTCGCCCAGACGCGCCTGATTCCTCCGCTGCCTGCGACCTCATCAGCTTCTCCTCTTTGAGCCGTCCGCCATTGCCAACCTCCACATTCATCGCACGCGGCGAAGGCTTGTAGCCGCCTGCGTCCGGATGCTCCGCACGTGTTACTGTGGAAGACAACGCCCCTGCGTCTACATTAGGGTCAACATTACGCGATGACCACATAGGGCGAGCTTCGTTCCTTGCTCCAATGTGCGGATTTGGGCTCCGCACTTCGTTCTTTCGGCATGGGTTTGGGCCTAGGCCAGGCTCACTTCCTTTGAGTGCAGCCCGATAATCCATGGGCCTGACACCATGTGTGCACGCTCTCATCGCACAAGCGCTGTGCCTTGGCAGCGTTTTTGTAGTGGAGTGCCCCTCCGCGAAATTTGCAGCAGAGTGGCTGCATCTGCAAAGCACGAATCCTAAAGTGGGTGGGGCACCAATCTCCAAATAAAAAACCTTATACGATATTTAGCTTTTGTTATACGATATCACCGTTATATTAAAATCGTTTCGTATCGTATAATACCTTATTATTTTCGTATAACATAGAAATATTTTCGTATAACATAGTAATATTTTCGTATAACACAGTAATATTTTCGTATAAAACCTTAATATTTTCGTATAAAACCTTAATATTTTCGTATATCATGTGATTATTATCGTATTACATATTTATACGATAATAGTCACATGATATACAAAAATATTAAGGTGTTATACGAAATTATTTAGGTTTTATACGAAAATATTAAGGTTTTATATAAAATATTACTGTGTTATACAAAAATAATCAGGTGTTATACAAAATATTTATGTGTTATACTATATGATTTCAAAATAACAGTAATATCGTATAACAAAAGTAATATAGCGTTTAAGGGTTCTGCTGACATCGGGATTACATCAGCCGCCAAATCCTTTCACCGGGAACTCATCTTCTCCTTTCTGTACGCTCTTGAGTTCGCCGGAGAGGAAGCGTACCGGTAGAAAGAGTGCGCCGCCGCGCTTCTCCACCTTGCGACGTCGTCCGGAGGCCGCCTGCTGCTGGAAAGCCGCCACGAATACCAGAAATAGGGGAAGAAATGATTGAAGAAATCTTTCACTTGATTACCGAAATCGAAGCTACAAAACCTTCTCGCCGTTCGTCTCCCCAGACGCCAGTTACAAAGCTCTCAAACCTCTTGCTTACAAGCTTCGGTCAATGCCTCCCTAGACGTTGAACCACCTCAGCCGCTTCCCCCAAACCTCATTGATGGCGATGGAAGCTTAGCGCTCGCTCTGTTGCTCGATGCCCTATTTTGCTTGATTGATCCTCCTTTTATAGGGCAGAGGTGTCGCTCGCCTCTGCCGCTAGATTCGGACGCCGCACCGTCCGACTCCCTAGCGTGTGTCGTCGCCCGAAGAACCAGCTCGCCCAGACGCGTCCGATTCCTCCACTGCCTACGACCTCGTCAGCTTCTCCTCTTCGATCCGTCCGCCGTTGCCAACTTCCGCATTCATCGCACGCGGTGAATGCTTGCAGCCGCCTGCGTTCGGAATCTCCGCATGCGTTACTGCGGAAGACAACACCCCTGCGTCTACATTAGGGTGAACATTATGCGTTGACCACATTGGGCGGGCTTCGTTCCTTGCCCAGTGTGTGGATTTGAGCTCCACACTTCGTTTTTTCGGCATGGGTTTGGGCTTGGGCAGGCCCACTTCCTTTGAGTGCAACCCAATAATCCATGGACCAGACACCACTTGTGCACGCACTCATCGCACAAGCGCCGTGCCCTGGCCGCGTTTTTGCAGTGGAGTGCCCCTCTTCGAAATTTGCAGCAGAGTGGCTGCATCAGCAAAGCACAAATCCTGAAGTTGGTGGGGCACTAATCTCCAAATAAAAAACCTTATACAATATTTAGCTTTTGTTATACGATATCACCGTTATATTAAAATCGTTTCATATCGTATAACACTTTATTATTTTCGTATAACATAGTAATATTTTTGTATAACACAGTAATATTTTCGTATAAAACCTTAATATTTTCGTATATCATGTGACTATTGTCATATAAATATGTAATACGACAATAATCACATGATATACAAAAATATTAAGGTGTTATAATACAATAGTCACATGATATACAAAAATATTAAGGTGTTTTACGAAAATATTACTGTGTTATACAAAAATATCACTGTGTTATACGAAAATATTACTGTGTTATATGAAAATAATCAGGTGTTATACGAAAATATTTATGTGTTATACCATACTATTTCAAAATAACAGTAATGTCGTATAACAAAGTAATATAGCGTATAAGGATTGGGTTGAGTTGCTTTTGTATAGAGATTGATGCCCCACCCACTTCAGGATTCGTGCCAAGCGGATCAGGGCACTCCACTGGAAAGTTTGCAGAGGGGTGCCCTCTGCAAAATTTTTTTCCCGTGCCTTAAAGCGCGCACATGAGACTAGCAAGCACTCAGTCACTTTCTTAATAAAGTATATCATACGTTTTACTTCTATTAATCGTTAGACTGCGCTATTTTAAATCAATAACGCCTGTTTTAATTTCTAGTCAATTTTATTTATTGCAAAAATATATATTGACTGCTTATTAAAAATTCAGTACTTGTATATTTAAACTATTTATTACTTGAAATTTTATTCCTTTTAGACATTGTCTAATACTCTTATGACTTCCTTATGAACTATGAAGCTTGAAAATGTCATATAAAATTCTTTCGAATATGGGGGTGTTCGGCTAAAGTCAATACACTAAAACTCAAAAAAAAAAAGAATTTGAACTTAAGTCTGTTGATCTAGATTAATCTCTATATTCTAATACATATCAGTCAATTTTATTAAAACTGATAATAATCTTGTTGATTGCGTCACAAAAGGTTTGATTCAAACCAAAGTGATGGTTACATCTAGGGGAATGAGGATTAGTCCATAATGGGCCCTCCACGAGTGGCAATCAAACCTCCGTGATAGGTAGACCCTAGAAAGAGGTTCAATGGGTAATAACAAGCTGATTGGTTGGCCTAGGAGAACAATATAAAAAATTATAAAAACACTACGGTGTTTGTTGGAGTTATATTTAAAGGCTCAAATACCATATTCCTAAGGTGCTTTAGTACTCCTGTGTAGAGTGAGGAAGAGTCAATGACTCTAAACGAGACCCAATGGTATGTCCTAGGAAGTGACTCTACACACTTCCTTGGAGGGGATCTCCTATATGTGAGTTTTCGTATACGTTCGCGGATTAAAAACTGGACAATTATAGCAAACTCACACGAACACAAGATACTCGCGCACGGCCAAAAATGCACAACCCCGAATCACAGTTAGCTGTATCATGTGTGCACCTTTCCAAGCTGGGTCAAAAGGGTTGTAGTTCAAGACCTAGTTCACTACATCACTTCTAGTAAAGTTTCGTGTACTAAGTGTGTTGAGCATTACTCTTCCCTGACCGCGTGATATAAACGTTGTATGACATTTTGTTTTCCTTTAAATTAATTTAATGGACTTTTGAGTTTTGTGGGAGATTGTTGGAATTTTATAAGAAAAAACCCAAAAGTCCCTAATTAGGTGCGAGCGAATAATTACTCGCATACTATTTTCTCGGAGCATCTATTTTAAGCTTCTTTATTTTTGCCCAAATAATAATTTCAAAATGCTATTAATAAATAATATTAAAATCAATTTACTTAGTTTTAATTAGCCGTTAGCCTCCCTATTTAGAGGTGGGCAACCGAGGTATTATTTATTAATAGACTGGATTTATTATTTTTAGACGGGGCGTCTCCTCTATATAAAGAGAGTGTCTCCTTTTCATCACTCACTGTATTCAACTCTTTTCTCTCTCTCTTTTTACTCATACGACATTGAAAGCGGCTATGATAGGCTTCTTACCAATGCACTGGCAGAGAAAGCAACACTTGTTGTTACTTGGGACAAGAGATCTGGACAAAAGCCCGTGCGAGGGTCAGAATCTTTATCTTAGGACAGACGACATTCTCATCGCCTCCGGTTAGCTTTTTTTATTGTTTTATTTATTTATTTATATATGTAGAATTGAAAGTCTTAGTGATAATTGCACCAACAGATTGTGGTGGCGGTAGTGTTGTGAAACGGTGCAATGAGCGAGGCGGAGTGGGAGATGGTCAGATTCAGTAATTCGGAGAAGAGGGCGATCTGGGGAACTTGGGAGGAGCTCCTCCGCCCTTTCTCTGTCACCCCACGGCTGCCGCCAGCCTTTCCAAGATCTGCACTTCGATGGCAACGACAGAAGGGACGACGGTAGGGAGACGGGACGTGGATTCTAAAGCGCCACTTTTGTCCCATGGCTCGAAGGGATTTGGATCAAAGGTATAAAAATCGCATAGGAATTAAAGTAGATTACAACTTACAAGATTTGGTTAGATTACAACTTTCAAGATTGGTTAGAGCAATTAATGTAAATGTCTGACACATAATTATTATATGTATGCTGAGACAATTGCAATTCGGGTGAAATTAATGCAGCATTAAACATTAGAGAGGAAATTAATGCAAGCTTAAACGTCTCTAAAATTTTTTTTAGATAAGTTCGGTTCAGTTTGTAAAAAATTTAATTTACTCAATTCGAAACTAAATCGATTTAAAATTTTTTATCAAATAACCAAACTGAACCGAACCGATTAGAGTTGAAACTAAATCGAACTAATTTTTTCTGTTCGGTTTAGTAAATTAGTTTGAACTGATTAGTGGACACCTTGGGTCAGGCGGCACTGAGTTCATACAAATACCTTATATATGTATATATATTTTTATAATATTATATTTCTACACTAAGATACTAAAATATATATATATATATATTAAAATTAAATAAAATTTTATAATAATTTAAATTTAAGTTTTTAAAAAATAATTAAGTTTATAAAATTATAAATATATAATAATTAATATATATATCAAATTGATTAGTGAATCTTAATTAATACATATTTAATTTACCTGTGAATATTAATTAAAATATATTTAATAAATATATAAATATTAAATAACTAAATTATAATATACAATATAATTTTCAAACTATATTAAAATTAAAATTATATATTTATAATTAAATAAAATTTATTTTTAAAATTTAAAACAATTATTTTTTTAGAATCATAATTTTTAAAAATCAAATAATTAACTTTCATATGAAATTCAATTGTTAATTTTTTAAAATTAATTAATTTAATTTTAATATATTATATTAATATATTAAATTTTAATACATATATAATATATAGTATTATATATTGTAAATCATGTTATGTAATAATATAATATATAATATTTTTTATAAAAAAGGAAGGGAGAGAGAGTGAAGCTTGAAAGGGAAAAAAAATAAAAGGTGAATGAGTGGAAACTTCATGCTGCAACCTAATTTGTTCACACACCAAACCAATGGTATGGTTTTTGTCATTTTGACCCATTCTTGCATAAAAGGATGAGGAGCAGGCGTATCCAATCCGTTCAACCCAAACCAAACTGAATTGATTGGATCTAAATCAATTTTTTTTTATAAATTTTTTAAATAAAAAATCGAACTGAGTATGGTTAAAACCGAATTAAATCGAACCGAAAATATCGGGTTCGATTAGGTTCAAACCGATTAAAACGGAACTTAAAGCAATTCAATGAACCAAGTAATCTCAATCCACATCGTCCAAAAAATTTGAAGATTTGAAAAAAAAAAAAAAACATGGCCCAAAGTAATCGTTCCCTTCAAAGAGCTGCAAATCGACGATCAATCTCATTCCAATTCAACCAAGAACAAAGGGCAAAACGTTTACAAAAATACAAAAACAAAATAACAAAACAAATAAACCTAAAACAGGGAGGGAGGGTAGTGAGGTGGAACCCTAGGATTGATTGCGATGGCGGCAGCATTGATGAAACGATGCAGTGAGAGAGGCGGAGGGAGATCTGCGGAACTTGGGAGGAGCTCCTCCTCGCTTTCGCCATCGCCACCAAGGCTGCCGCCAGCCTTTCCGAGATCTCCAGCTGCACTTTGATGGCAATAGCAGAGGGGATGATGGGAAAAAGGTCCTGCGCAGGGACCCTGCACATCAAGATCCGGAGAAGGATCCCAATTTAGGGGTCCATATGCTTTCGAAATAAAAAATAAAAAATACCACGATGATGTACTCGTTGAGAGCTATCCAACGGTACCCAAATTGTTGCGAACAACATCTTATACGAGGAGAAAAAAATTGAGACATATAGTAGAATCTGCGTTAAAGTAAATTCTACTATAACTTTAGATTTTTTTTCGCCTCATATAAGATGTTGTTCGCAACAAATTGGGTACCGTTGGATAGCTCTCAACGAGTACATCATCGTGGTATTTTTTTATTTTTTTTTCTGAAACCATATGGACCCCTAAATTGGGATCCTTCTCCGGATCTAAAATGAAGGGACCCTGCACAGGACGATTTCTCGGGCTGATGGCAGGGAGAGGCGATGTGGATCCTAAAGCGCCACTTCTGTCCCATGGCTCGAGGGGATTTACTTGATTTTAGAGTGGGTGAGCTTTCTAAATTCCAGTTTCTAATCTCTTGCTTCATGCGGCTACATGACTGTGACACCTAGACTTTGTTATATTTGGATCGATACTTTATGATGGATATTATGTGACATTGTATCTTATATGCCATCATATTCGTGGGTCTGGTCCACATCTTCAGGCCTCACTCTGTGACAGACTTGTATGACACTATTTTCTTGCTTATTTTCTTGCTCCGCTATGATGATCATGCTTTTCATATATGCTGTGTGAAATTTTTACATGAGTTTGTATATTATGCTTGAATTCATGAGTCTTGTGAGTCTTGTCCTATGAAAGCCATTTCCAAAAAAAACAAAAATTTAAAAGCTGAATGCATGATTGGTTAGGAATAATCAATAATTGTTGATAATACCTCCTTGTTAGAAATACTGTTTGATCATATCTGTATGTTCTATGATTTAGAAATTTTGTGATTTGGATTGATTTTGAGTAGTTCATTAGTGGGTCAAACATTTCTATGATTGTTTAATCTACTCGAGCTTGCAACTTACATGAGAATCATATTGAGTTACATATTCGCTTAGTTATTCCTTGATTTCCCTTCTATGGTTGGGGAGACACTACATGTGTTCAAAAAGGATGTGTTATCAACTGCTGGTATAAAAAAAAATTAATAATAATAAATAATAATATTTCTCAACCTTAGATTCCTCTACTTGGCACTGCGAAAAATTGGCAGTGGTACCGAAGGACATGAGTTGAAATCTAAGGGATATGAAGTTGAAAACAATAAAATGACTCCTTTACTTGGCATTGCGAAAAATTGGCAATGGTACCTAAGGTTATTAGTTGAAGTCTATTGCAATAATCAGTGTATCATACCCTGATGAAACATTTGAGTTAACCCCAACGATTTGACTAGGAAGGATTGGAATCGCATGAGTGTTTTATGTAAGCTTGATTGAATCCTATGTTTGCTGCTTACTAGGTTGTTTAGCATCTAGTTACTGTGGGATCAAACTGTTGAACACTTGAAACAACCATTTACTTGATTTCTCCTGATTAGATCTTGGATTGCTATCAAATGTTTTTCTAACTTGGATGTACGCCTTGACTCAAAAGATCGCTCTATACCTATCTTGTATTTCATCTTATTTTATTGCTTGAGGACAAGCAAAGATTTAAATCTGAGGTATTTTGATGCCTTGCATTTTAGTAGTAATTTTCATAGCTATTTCATGCTAATTCTAGGCTTATTTTAATACTTTCATACCCTTTTTAGGCTAAATTACTTGATATCTTCGGAATGTTCACTTTTTGGCACTTTTATGGAATTTCAGGTAAAAATGCCTTTTTCGACATATTTTGGAGATTCTAAGGCCATGGGATGATTTCTTGTATGAAGACAAGGTCACATGTCAAATTTGGGCTTAAACGGAGTTAGCCTCAAAAATACGGCCAGGTGAACCCCATGGGGTTCACCAGATTCTTCGCCAGGCTGCAGGACCCGGTCGCCAACCAGCAGAATTCGCAGAAAGCTTCACAGCCAGGTGAACCCCACCGGGTTCACCGGATTTCTTGAAAACTTCAACCAGAATCACTCTAGAGGAAAGCACGGCCGGGTGAACCCCACGAGGTGCACCACGCTTCTATTTGCCGAAATTTACAGGAAGAATCACAGGCAGGTGAACCCGGCGGGGTTCACCCGTGATTCTAACCCAGTCACGCGCGAGTCCGTCCTTGACTCGGTTTTCCCTTGATTTCTCACTCGTTTTGAGTCCAAATTTGGCAAGTGAGGTGTCTATGGAATGCTCTTTCAGAGGCGAACAGATGAAATATAAAAGCCCCAATTTTTATGCCCTAAAGGGAGAGTATTCATGCGAAGAATTAGCGTGGGAGGAAGAACACGACGACAGAGGCGACTTTTGGAGATATTCAGAGATTGAGATACACGATCATCATGATTTCTTCAGGATTCCTTCGGTTCATCGTCTCCTTCCCCTTAGCTTCATTTTCTTATACTTT
Source organism: Costus lasius (assembly GCA_027563935.2). Classification (NCBI taxonomy): domain Eukaryota; kingdom Viridiplantae; phylum Streptophyta; class Magnoliopsida; order Zingiberales; family Costaceae; genus Costus; species Costus lasius. The sequence continues at coordinate 123,324,911 of CM050446.2, forward strand.
TCATTTCATTAAAAGAGAGATTTTGAGCGTTTCAATGACGATTATAGCGTAAACCCTATTTCGGGGCTTGGTGGAAACCCTTTAATGATTTTAATTGCAAACTTTGTATCTATTTATGTTGTTTGGTATGAATTGTGAGCATATTTTACTTTGACGTATTTATTTCGTGGCTTTACCTTGGCCGAGTGATTTCGCGTGTTAGCCGTTACGATTTATATTGAGAGAAGGATCGTAAGGGTCGAACCTCTGAGTAAAACTTGCGAGACCTCGACACAAGATTGCTTGGTCTTCGCTCGAGGATTTCATAGTCTACCATAGAACTCATTGGGTTCGTCTTAGAACGATCCACCGCGAGAGTAGGAGGTCAGTCTAAAACGAATACCGGGGTGTATCACTCGAGAGAGGGCACCTTGTACCCTAGGGTTAGACTCCTTATGCAAAACCAATAAAACAAATAACTAATATCTTTCTTGTGCGATTAAGATTATTATCGTGGTGGAAGCCGTACCCCTGAATTCTCTCTTATATCTTTTCTCTACCGAAGTAGTTGCACTTGTTTGTTTTCGATTTCCATCTTCAAAAACCCACGTTTCGATTCGCCTAGCTATTAGGACTCAGACTTTCTAGTACTCAACCTTGTTCCCTGTGGGATTCGACATCTTTTATATTACTTCGACATATCCGTGCACTTGCGGACCATGTCAAGTTTTTGGCGCCGTTGCCAGAGAGCAACGGTTGATATTAGTATACTTCCGAGAATTGGTAGACTAGGCTTTAGGTTAGTTTTTCTTTACTGCACTGTAATTTTTTTTTATTTACTTGCCGTCTTAGAACTTTATAATTCTGACTGACCGTTTTATGCGAAGAAGTTCTAGGGCAGGTACATTCTTTGACATTGACCCAGAGATCGAGCGCACCTTCAGGATATGAAGGAAGCAAAATCAAATTTTGAAGAAAGAAATCATGAACCATCCAGGGGGGGACAATCAGATGGAACACATTCAACTTGATGTGAACAATGACCGAGTACAACAACCAATGGGCAACAACTATAACAACAATAGGACATTGAAGGATTATTCTACACCTTACACTTACGGTTTTCAATCAGGAATTGCTAGAGCCGTTGTTGAGGCCAACAACTTCGAAATAAAATCTGCTCTTCTTTCTATGGTGCAACAAAACCAATTTGGTGGTTCTCCTCTTGAGGACCCCAACATGCACCTCTATATTTTTCTAGAATATTGCGACATGTTGAAAATTAACGGTGTGTCTACTGATGCTATCAGGTTGCGACTATTTCCCTTTTCTGTGAGGGATAGGGCGAGAGCTTGGCTGCACACACTACTTGCTGCTTCGATAAGAACATGGGCAGAGCTTTCTCAAGCCTTTCTCTCCAAGTACTTCCCTCCATCAAAGACAATCCAATTGCGAAATCAGATAACGAGCTTCATGCAAAAGGATGGAGAGTCTCTATATGAAGCTTGGGAGAAGTTTAAGGAGCTTCAAAGGATGTGTCCACATCACGGTGTTGAGACTTGGGTTTTGATCTAAACGTTCTACAGCGGTTTGGATTACAACATGAGGCTTACAGTGGACGCTGCAGCAGGAGGCGCCTTGATGAATAGGAGAGTTGAAGATGCAATGAACCTTCCCGAGGATATGGCGATTAACCATCACCAATGGACTTCTGAGAGAGGTACTTCTACCAAGAAGTCAGGTAAGTATGACCTAGACTCTCTTACTGCACTCATGGCTATGGTTGATAATCTGACTAGAAAGCTTGATTCTTGGTCTGTTAATTCTATGGATGTTAATGCTATTTCTTGTGAGGTCTGTGGAGTTGTAGGTCATGCAGGGGCAGATTGTGAGGCGGGAGATGGACAGATGGCTGCGGCTCATCCTGAGCAGTTGAATGCAGTTGGAAATTTCAACAAGAACAATAATCCTTATTCCAACTACTACAATCCAAGATGGCGCAACCACCCAAAGTTCTCTTACCGGACAACTCAGCCAATTCATCTTGGACAAGTTCCACTACAGCAGACCAAGCCGCCACAAGGAAACTTTAGGCAACCCCAACAGAACAATTTCAGACCACCAGGATTCTAGGCCAGAAACTATAATGCACCGCCACCACCTCAACAACAGCCAAGGCTGAACAATGATTCAAATCTGGGCAAGCAACTTGGAGGACTCACAGACATGATGAAGATGATGATGACAAAGATGGACTCCCTGGAAACACACAATAAGATGCTAGAGAGTCAGATAGCCCAGCAAGCTAGCTCATCTTCGAGAGTACCAGGGAAGCTACCATCCCAACCAGAAGTAAACCCGAGGGAGCATTGCAATGCAATCTCCACTCGGAGCGGCAAGCAACTGGAAGATCCAAAGATGCCGACCTATGACAGAAGAGATGAAGTGATACCGGAACAAGTGGAACCGCATTCAGATGTAACACCGGTGGCACCTGAGCTAGTTGAAGAGGAGCTGCCCTATGTGGGACCGCCTGCATATAAGCCACCGATTCCCTTTCCACAGAGGCTTGTCAAGGCTAAATTGGACAAGCAGTTTAGTAAGTTTTTAGAGATTTTAAAGAAACTTTATATTAAGATCCCTTTCGTTGATGCTCTTTCGCAGATGCTGACTTATGCGAAATTCCTGAAAGACATCTTATCAAACAAGAGGAAGCTAGAAGATCAAGGGACCGTTGGACTTACTGAGGAGTGCAGCGCCATCATCCAGAACAAGCTCCCTTAGAAGCTGAAGGACCCAGGCAGTTTTTCCATACCATGCCAGATTGAGGAGATGTCGTTTTAGAGAGCTTTGTGCGATCTAGGAACAAGCGTTAGCATCATGCCACTATCACTCTGTAAAAGGCTAGATTTAGGAGATTTGCAACTAACTAATATTTCCATACAGCTTGCAGACAGATCTGTACGCCACCTAGTTGGTATTTTAGAGGACGAACCAGTTAAAGTAGGAGATTACTTTATTCCTGCTGATTTTATTGTCATGGAAATTGACGAGGATGACAGGCTCCCTATCATTTTGGGTAGACCTTTTCTTGCCACTGCAGGCACTGTCATGGATGTCAAGAATGAGAAACTGTCTTTGAACATTTGTGGCAACATTATCCAATTTGATTTAACTGATACCTTGAAAAAACCTTCTCTTGCAGGTACATGCTGCAGCATTGACGTTGTGGAGGAAGTTATACAGAATGATGAGCCGCCCGGGACAAAAGTGGAACCATTGGAACTTGCACCAACAAACCCTACCACGAATGCCAAGAGCTACAAAGCACGCACCAAATTTTGGCACGACAAACGCATAACAAAGAAAGAATTTCATGAGGGGGACAAAGTACTTCTGTTTAAATCAAGACTTCGATTGTTTCTAGGAAAGCTTCGAACGAGGTGGTTGATAGCCCCCACCGATGTTAGGTAGGCGTCACCCGCAAGTGCACGGGTCTATCGAAGTAATAAAATATCGATCCCACCGGGACTGATGGACAAATACCGACAGATCTCGAACTTGTTAGCTAGACGATGTGAAATTAACGAAGTCTAAATGTTAACTAATTAAATGCACGAAAATGTAATTGGAGAAATTTGCACGAGAGAGTCTTAATAGTTTGAATTATCAGGATGTGGGTTCACCGCCTTGACTTCTTACAGCTTAATAGTTTAGACTCTAATGCCTTTATCCTTTCTTGTCCAAGGGACTCGGCTTCCTTGTCACTTAGGTAGTTGCTCCCTCCTACAGCCGGTAGCTATAGGTCAAATCTATTAGGTTCTGGCGTTTGTTCGGAAACGCTTCTCCCCAATACGCCTAAGCTCCTAGTACTTCCAGTATGGGCGCAGGATGACAAAAGAGATCCTCCACGAGAATTCCTAGCTTACAAACCTCCCCCGCGTAACTTCTGGCTCAAGCGCGCCCTTTCAGGTAGCGCAGGCGTAGAGTTCCTAAAATCTAACGTACTGGCGCGCAAGAAGTTTGCCAGATGCGTTTAAGATCCAGGAGCTAACACAAAGAGAGTGCAGTTCGTCAAGTGGATTCTCCCCAAGAATTCCTGCCTTACAAATCCCACACGGGAAAATACAGGCTCAAACGCTCCCTTTCGAGAGGCGTAGGCAAAGAGGTCGAACAAATTTGATAAAACCCCCGATCGAATGCTTCGGACACACGGTCGGACTTTTGGTCTCCCGACACGTCTAAAACCCTAACTACCCCTTGGTTGAGTACAGACAATCAGCGAGTTTCCCTATGATTATCTGATTTACAAACCTCAATGCAAGGAGCAGAGGCTCAAGCACACCCAAGATGGGATGCGCAGGCAAGGCGCGCACATAGGATCGAGTTGGATTAAAACATTCAAATCTAGACTACCAAACTAGTAAGGCATCAAAAGGGCTAGTCCCACATCCTGATTAGGAGCTTAGCTTAGCATGTTCATGGTATCAACATAAACAATATTCTCAAACATGAACATTACACGTATCAACAAGCTTGCGTAAGAGTTGCAATAAAAGCGTAAGATCATGAAATATCTTGCAAGAGTTTATACAATAGGTCAGCAAATCAAGTGCAGATCTAAGTCTGTCTTACAGCTTGGCTCTGAGATGCTCACACAGGGAAAGATCTTCAGGAAATATGGTTGCGTGGCTCTCTTCTCCTTGGCAGCGACACTTCTCCTCTCGTTCTTCACCCGTGCGAATCCTCTCCTTTTCTTTGGAGCGTGAACTCCCTTTTGTATCTTCCTTCAAGTGGACTTTCTTCTCTTCCCCATGCCCTGCAAAAGTTGCTGCAGCCGCTGCAGAGTTCCAGCCGAAAGTCTTCTGCCAGCCTCTATTTCCTGCAAAGGTTCAGCCGCCCATTCCTCACGAAATGATAATTTCGTGAGGGAAATCTCCCCTAAAAGCTGCTCCACGCCTCCTTCGTCAATGGAGGAGAAAGGTCCTAGGTGCCCTTCAGCCTCTCCTCAGATCAGATCAAAGAAACGTGGGAGAAAATGACGATTTCGTAACAGGCGGGTCTGCGATCTCGGGCGAGAATTTGGTCATGACCCGGTCGTGATTTGTCGATTTCAGCTTCAGGCATAACGACGATCACGGGCATGATTCTGATCGGGACCCAGTCGTGATTTCCACAAAGGCTTCAATGAATCCGAAAACTCCTGGTTAGGACCATCTTGAGTTAGGATGAGCTCCTCTGCTACCAAAGTTCCAGAATCTACCTTCTATGTGGTCAATTTGACCTGAAAACGTGAAAATACCGAAACAAGTGTAGGTTCTATCAATGTATCCAAATATAGGCAATTGTAAGGCTTAAAGTCGCGAAATAAGCATGATTCCATGAGTAAACTGACACATGAAACTCTATATAAAACTGTGTCAACAGAATACCTACGACTTAAACCTTTGCTTGTCCCCAAGCAAATAGAAAGAAAAGGAGTTTCATGTGGATTGTTCAATCATAGTTTATATTCCCAAATGATCTGTTAATGCTAAAGAATCACAACTAGTCGCAAGAGACGCAAATCACTATAGACTTGAGAGATGTCGATATGAAAAGTAGAATATCTAGGTTAAATCTATGTGCAACAATTGTACAATATCATCAGATGAAAATAGATCCTTACCACATGAGTCACTAATGCATTAAAAGCACCAAAAGGATAGACTCCAAAGTGATAGTAAAGGGCTTTTTCATGGCTTCGGTACCATCGTACTTTTTTCTTCTCTGCAGTGCCAAGCCTAAGCTTCGGTACCACTGCCTTTCTTTTCTTTTTGAATTCCAGTGCCAAGCCACGACTTCGGTACCACCGCCCTTCTTTTCTTCATTTTCTTTTCTTTTGATGATAGTGCCAAGCCAAGGCTTCGGTACCACTGCACTTTTCTTTCTTCTTCTTTCTTTTTGTAGGGTAGTGCCAAGTCGCAACCTAGGTAGCACTGTTTCTTGTTTTCCATTCTTTTCTTTCTTTCTCTCTTTTGTACAGTGCCATGCCAGAGGAGCTTGTACCAAAACTAACACCAGGAGTTACCAAAGGTGGTAAGTGTGTATCCAATGGTTTGGTCTATAATCTCCCAAATAAATAGCACTCATGTTGATATAGATTCTTCCTAGACGCAAAGTTTATCAAAGTTCAATCCCTAAGTTTCCAGTGTATAGGGAATCGAGTGACTAGTTGTTCAATCAAGAACGTGATCTAAATGCAGTGTGGGGGATTAAATCGACCATAAATCAGGCCAATGAACAAGTATCAATCTCAAATGAGAAAATATTAGGCCATAAAGAAAATCTCGGCTAGGACCTACGACTTAAGTCCTCACGTATTTGGGAAATAATCATCACAGAGTTCAAAATGTATTCATAAAGTTATGTCGAAAGAGTAGCAAAAGGGTGTGGGCGTGATAAATGTGCTACAATATAGATGTCCTTGCAAAGTTAAAGTGTCTAAGGGATGACTTAGTGTGATAATAAGACTTCAAGAAAGCAAGTTATAAAAATGTTACTCATGTTCTACATATGTTCGGCAGTTGTGGTTTAGAATCATGGTAAAACAATCAAAGCTTCACATCAAGCAGTAATAGTCTAACGATATACATGATATCAAAAAGATGAAATATATTTCCTGTACAACCATCTCATCATCAAAGCATGTGCGGTCAGGGCATTATAAAAGTAAAGTTGGATTAAAATTTCGTAGTAGAGCATATCAAAGTTTACCAGTGGAGCAAGGCGCAGCACAACAGTAAAAGATAGTTCATCACAGCATGAAAGTCTATCATCACAGTCATACAAAGTAACCGCATACAACATCACATCATAAAAGTCAAGACGACCTTATCAAAATGTGTAAGGTACCCTCACCCTAAGCAAAAGATGCATCGTCCAGATGCATATAACATAGGTATATATCAAAAGGGGTGAGGGGGAACTTACTAGAGTGCAGCCCTACTCACTGCACTCAGCCGGGTCGTCATCATCATCGTCGTCGGCTGGCTCGGAGGAATCAGAGACATGTATGGTGTCGTCGACGTCCTCATCCTCGTCTCGTGGTGGTGGTGGAGCCATGTTGCTGTGGAGGAAAACTTCGATACAGTTCACTGTATCCATCAACGCCGCCAGCTGCTTCCCTTGGTGGATCTGATCTTGGCGAAGCAAGTGGAGCAAGTCTTCCGTAGAAGGGCGCGTGGCAGTTCTCGGTTGTCCGTAAATGGAGGCACTCGGGTCGACGTCAAGGGGGGCGGTCTGATCCTCTGGTACCGCTGGATCTGAACGCAAGCGCCAGTTGGCGCTGTCCCTAATATCTGTCCTCGCAGTGTTCGGCAGTGGCATGGTATCAGTGGTATCCGCGAAGGTTAGGTGGAAGATGTCTCCTCGCCGGACTATCATCTTCATAGAAAGTAGGTGCTCAAGGTCCAGTCGTCTGCTACCCACTGCCTCTGGCTGTCCATAAGGATTATGTCCCAACGAGAGAGCTATGTTTGTGATCATCCCGCCTATGCAAATAACTCCTTTCTGCGCGTGAGCCACGCGCACGAATTGCCGGGCGAGATGATAGCCGGCATTTATCTGGAAGTGATGCAAGAGGCCCCAAAGGCAAAGTAATTCAGGCTGGCGCACAATTCCGTCTCCTTCCTTCGTGAAAATCGAATGCGCAAGTAATGCGCATAGCGGATGCAGAGGTTGGAGAGCGTTGAAGCTCTGGCATTGTGGGGCGAGTAGGCGGACATGGTGGAGATACACCTCCAGAAAATATCCTCATTGAAGTTAGGTGGACCGACTCTGGAAGCATAAGCAGGAAAATCGAAAATGTCATTGAGGTCAGCTATAGTAAATCGGTACTCAGTATTCGCAAGCTTGAACGTTAGCAGCCCTGGATCCGGATCTAGCGCAGAGACTTTCAACTCAACAGAACTCAAAAATTCAAGCATGAAAGGGATGTACGTGGGGTGAGCGTACTGCAGAAATCGCCCCTAGCCAAATTGTCGAAACACCCAAAGTAAATCATCGAAGATTCCTAGTGCAGCAAGCGTGGGTGGATCGATATAACGAGTATTAACGATTCGGCGGTTGGAAAAGACTCGGTACCTTGCCGCCTGGTGATTATCCCACATCTGGATTTCTGGTGGCACTGGTTGTTGCTGTGGTGGCGCCGCCGGTCGAGGGCTTGAGGTGCCTGCCGGGCATTTTTCGGTGTTCTTCTTGTGGGGTGGCATGGCTTCTCGAGCAGCGAACAGAGGCGGACACTGAGAATCGGAAGCTGGTTGTTGAGGACCTTGCGGCGAAATAAAGTTCAGAATCCTGGAATGTCAGCTCGCCGGAGATGATCGGAGCAGTCGCCGGAGGGTTGGTGGTCGGCGATGAGGCGAACGGCGGTGGCAGCAGGTGGGGCACACAGTGGGGTCGCCGCGTGAGTTGTACGGAAAAGGGGAAAAATCGGGAACCCTAGTTGGAAATCCCGATCGAGCAGCTTAAGTGAAACCCTTAACGGGTTGCTTAACGGGTCAGGCTGGCCAGACGGATCTCCTAAGGTGTTAAGGTTCAGAGATCTCGCCCAAGATTTTCATCAGGACCCAGTCGTGATTTTACCGCTGTCTTTGAATTCGAATCTTCACAGCTGTGTCTGTATTCACGGGGCAGCCGTAATGTCCTCGTCAAATTTGTAAGCATTCTGTCTTCTGAAAGATCTTGCCCGTGATTTTCGTCGTGACCCACCCCTGATTGTCCTCTGTTCGTTTGTGCGCGACTTTCATGGCCGTGCCTCTGGTTTCTGGTTTGTCGTAATCTTCTCGGCGGATAAGTCTTTGTTTTGTCTCTAAGAAATCTCGGTCATGATTTTCAGCATACCCCAGTCATGATTTTCTCGCATAATTCTGCGCTACTAATTACGGCCGTGGTCTTAGTCACCTTCCTGCCGTAATTCCCTCGGCGAAATTCTGATGTTTGAGCTGAGTGAGAATCACGGTCGGGATTTTTGTCAGGACTCGCCCGTGATTTTGAAAAAATTGACAGAAAACGCTTCTCCTTACTGCATCAGTTTGCGATATCCCTGTGTCATTCAAGATCAAGTAAAATCATCAATATCCACAGCTAAACAAACAGAGATAAAACAAAATATGCAAGTAGTGAAAGGGCACATCAGGGCCCAAATATTGTTTTCAATTTTTATAAAAATCAATCGCCAGGGCTAAATATAAATAAGATCAGCTCATGACTGCGTATAGGCTTTCGATATCCAAAGATTAAAATTGATTGGCGCGAGTGTAGCTTGCATCCTTCTTGTGAATGCTTATCATTGAGGACCTTCACATACTACTTCAATATCAGTATCCCGTGTCGGTATTTGGAGTTTTGATGCGCATTTCCTGCAAGAATATCATCATTAAAACAAAATGGACATAACTAGGAAATGAAATTCAGACTTATAACAGAGGAAGCTAGGATCCCGTCAAAATGTGCAAACTAAATTGAACTAACACAAAACATTCAAACATGAAAGAAAAATGCTGAAAACGAATTTAGCTAAAGTAAGAAGCTTGGGTTGCCTCCCAAGAAGCGCTGGTTTAATGGTCCATCAGCTTGACCATCATCGGCGTTATTCTGGTGAAGGAGCATTCGTGAGGAGCAATACAGTGTCCTCCTTCGGTATCGGTTCATGGGAGATGTAGTGCTTAAGCCTTTGTCTGTTAACCTTGATCGGCGGCCTGATTACACCATTGGCAGTTTCCTTGGGCGTCATCCCATACGGCATTGGCAGTTTCCTATTGTATGACATTCAAAGGGAGCCCATTCTGTCTTCTACTACCGAACCCAGACCGCACATCAGTAAGAGTTCGTGGAAACTGGCGCATCCAGCCAGTTGAAGACGCACAGCCCGACCAAGTCGACACTGCACCACCAGCACCTAGAGCATTTTCCTTTGGTGGCACCTCCTCTCACGATTCTATGATGTCTGTGTTGCAGGAAATCAGAGAGGAGCAACTCCATCAACGAGAGATGATTGATAACCTGGACACCGCTGTTACCCACATCCAGCAGAACCAATCTTCGCATTGGGAGTCCATGGAAGCCCATATGCAGAGGCAGCATAAAATGATGAGTTCTGTTTGGGAGAAGATATCAATCATGGACGACCGGCTATCCGCCCTCTCTGAAGACAAAATGGCTCACATGAACATTTCTTTTGATGACGAGGTCGAGCCAGATTACACCGGACGCGGGAAGAGCAAGAGCTCAAGGGCTTCTGGCTCTCACTCGCGCAAGCGGAGGTAGCTTCCCAGACCATCAGCGTCATCTTCCACTCCTCTCACACCATGGAATTGCATAGAGGACTATGCAAACTTTTAGAGTGGGTGAGCTTTCTAAATTCTAGTTTCTAATCTCTTGCTTCATGCGGCTACATGACTGTGACACCTAGACTTTGTTATATTTGGATCGATACTTTATGATGGATATTATGTGGCATTGTATCTTATATGCCATCATATTCGTGGGCCTGGTCCACATCTTCAGGCCTCACTCTGTGACAGACTTGTATGACACTATTTTCTTGCTTATTTTCTTGCTCCGCTATGATGATCATGCTTTTCATATATGCTGTGTGAAATTTTTACATGAGTTTGTATATTATGCTTGAATTCATGAGTCTTGTGAGTCTTGTCCTATGAAAGCCATTTCCAAAAAAAAAACAAAAATTTAAAAGCTGAATGCATGATTGGTTAGGAATAATCAATAATTGTTGATAATACCTCCTTGTTAGAAATACTGTTTGATCATATTTGTATGTTCTATGATTTAGAAATTTTGTGATTTAGATTGATTTTGAGTAGTTCATTTGTGGGTCAAACATTTCTATGATTGTTTAATCAACTCGAGCTTGCAACTTACATGAGAATCATATTGAGTTACATATTCGCTTAGTTATTCCTTGATTTCCCTTCTATGGTTGGGGAGACACTACATGTGTTCAAAAAGGATGTGTTATCAACTGCTGGTATAAAATAATAATAATAATAATAATAAATAATAATATTTCTCAACCTTAGATTCCTCTACTTGGCACTACGAAAAATTGGCATTGGTACCGAAGGACATGAGTTGAAATCTAAGAGATGTGAAGTTTAAAACAATAAAATGACTCCTCTACTTGACATTGCGAAAAATTGGCAATGGTACCTAAGGTTATGAGTTGAAGTCTATTGCAATAATCAGTGTATCATACCCAGATGAAACATTTGAGTTAACCCCAACGATTTGACTAGGAAGGATTGGAATCGCATGAGTGTTTTATGTAAGCTTGATTGAATCCTATGTTTGCTGCTTACTAGGTTGTTTAGCATCTAGTTACTGTGGGATCAAACTGTTGAACACTTGAAACAACCATTTACTTGATTTCTCCGGATTAGTTTTTGGATTGCTATCAAATGTTTTTCTAACTTAGATGTACGCCTTGACTCAAAAGATTGCTCTATACCTATCTTGTATTTCATCTTATTTTATTGCTTGAGGACAAGCAAAGATTTAAATCTGGGGTATTTTGATGCCTTGCATTTTTGTAGTAATTTTCATAGCTATTTCATGCTAATTCTAGGCTTATTTTAATACTTTCATACCCTTTTTAGGCTAAATTACTTGATATCTTCGGAATGTTCACTTTTTGGCACTTTTATGGAATTTCAGGTAAAAATGCCTTTTTCAACATATTTTGGAGATTCTAAGGCCATGTGATGATTTCTTGCATGAAGACAAGGTCACACGTCAAATTTGGGCTTAAACGGAGTTAGCCTCAAAAATACGGCCAGGTGAACCCCATGGGGTTCACCAGATTCTTCGCTAGGCTGCAGAAAACTTACAGAGAGAATCACGGCCGGGTGAACCCCATGGGGTTCACCATCCCGGTTGCCAACCAGCAGAATTCGCAGAAAGCTTCATAGCCAGGTGAACCCCACCGGGTTCACCGGATTTCTTGAAAACTTCAACCAGAATCACTCCAGAGGAAAGCATGGCCGGGTGAACCCCACGGGGTGCACCACGCTTCTATTCGCCGAAATTTACAAGAAGAATCACGGGCAGGTGAACCCGGCGGGGTTCACCCGTGATTCTAACCCAGTCATGTGCGAGTCCGACCTTGACTCGGTTTTCCCTTGATTTCTCACTCGTTTGGAGTCTAAATTTGGCAAGTGAGGTGTCTATGAAAATCTCTTTCAGAGGCGAACAGATGGAATATAAAAGCCCCAATTTTTATGCCCTAAATGGAGAGCATTCAAGTGAAGAATCGGCGCGGGAGGAAGAACACGGCGACAGAGGCGACTTTTGAAGATATTCGGAGATTGAGACACACGATCATCACGATTTCTTCAGGATTCCTTTGGTTCATTGTCTCCTTCCCCTTAGCTTCATTTTCTTATACTTTTCATTTCATTAAAAGAGAGATTTTGAGCATTTCAATGATGATTGTAGCGTAAACCCTATTTCGGGGCTTGGTGGAAACCCTTTAATGATTTTAATTGCAAACTTTGTATCTATTTATGTTGTTTTGTATGAATTGTGAGCATACTTTACTTTGACGTATTTATTTCATGATTTTACATTGGCCGAGTGATTTCGCGTGTTAGCCGTTACGATTCATATCGAGAGAAGGATCGTAAGGGTCGAACCTCTAAGTAAAACTTGCGAGACCTCGACACGAGAGTGCTTGGTCTTCGCTCGAGGATTTCATAGTCTACCATAGAACTCATTGGGTTCGTCTTAGAACAATCCACCGCGAGAGTAGGAGGTCGGTCTAAAACGAATACCGGGGTGTATCACTCGAGAGAGGGCACCTTGTATCGTAGGGTTAGACTCCTTGTGCAAAACCAATAAACCAAATAACTAATGTCTTTCTTGTGCGATTAAGATTATCATCGTGGTGGAAGCCGTAGCCCTGAATTCTCTCTTATATCTTTTCTCTACCAAAGTAGTTGCACTTATTTGTTTTCGATTTCCGTCTTCAAAAACCCACGTTTCGATTTGTCTAGCTATTAGGACTCGGACTTTCTAGTACTCAACCTTGTTCCCTGTGAGATTCGACATCTTTTATATTACTTCGACATATCCGTGCACTTGTGGACCGTGTCATCTTTCCATCACGTTCATGACCTCACGTACTCTTGGATGGATGGGAAAATAGGTAGGATGAGAAAATAGGGAGGAAGGAAAAAAACGCAAGATGAAACCTGTGTCATGTGATTCTCATGATCCTTGCCATCTCTCGTCCACGAGCATCAATGAGGGCAGCGATCACCGACCTTGGGAGGTCGTGAGAACGACGAGGGCTGCGACTGGTGACGTAGTGAGGTCGGAGAGCAACATCCAGTAGGGCAACAAGCAGCGACGGACGAGGGCAGCGACTAGCGATCGGCGACGTCGTGAGGTCGGCGAGCGGACCAGGGAAACGAGCAGCATCCAGTGGGGCAGCAAGCGGCGACGGACAAGGGCAGCAACCAGCGACTAGCGACCGGCGACATCGTGTGGTCAGCGAGCGGACGAGGTTAGCGAGCAGACGTGAGGATGTCTGCAAGGTCAGCGAGCGGTGAGGCAGTGGCGACGGCAGCAGCTCCGACGACGAGGCGTGCACACGAGGCAGGCAGAGGATGGCGAGGTTGCTCGCGACGACAGCAGCGGTAGACCGGCAGGCGAGGTCACGCACAAGGCTGGCAGCGGCACTGAAGGCCTGCAAACACAGTCGGGGCACACGAAGCAGGCAGAGGACTTCCGCAAGGCCGCGAGCAATTTTGCCGTCCGCCCGATTTACAGGGATCGAAAATGAGGGATTTTGCCCTGATCCATTCCTCTAACTTTCCCCTCTTTTAGATCCGTCCACTTTGGTATATGATGGATTTTTCTAAAATTCGTCTGTCCTTCCTAAAATCCTTTCTAAATCCTCCTGCCTTAGGGTTAGATCCACTGTATAAATTAACAGCCGCTAACAGTCGCATGAGATCAAACAAATTCCTTTACAGTAGATGGTCGTGCTCCCGGATGTCAGGATTGAAGGGTCACTAGCGACAGCGGCGGCTATCGATGACTGTAGAAAATTATTAATTTATATATTAATTAATACATATTTAATTGACCAATGAATATTAATTAATATATATTTAATAGATATATAATTATTAATTAACTAAATTATAATATATAATATAATAAATAAAATATATTAAAATTAAAATTATATATTTTATAATTAAATAAAATTTATTTTTAAAATTTAAAACAATTATTTTTAAAATTTAAAATAATTGTTTTTAAAATTTAAAACAATTATTTTTTAGAATCATAATTTTTTAGAAACAAAATATATTAAAATTATTAGTTTTTATAATCATAATTTTTTATATATTATTTAATACATAATTTTTTATATAGTGTATCCTTTCAATATGTATCCTGGAGATTGATCAACGTATACCTCCTCCTCGAGATATCCATTCAGAAATGTTGACTTAACATCTATTTGAAATATGTTCCACTTATTTTGAGTAGCTAAAGAGATGATCAGTCTTATAGTTTCTAATCGAGCAACTGGAGCAAAAACTTCATCATAATCAATACCTTGATTTTGTTTGTAGCCTTTTGCTACAAGCCTGACTTTTTACCTCTCAATTTCTCTTTGTGAGTTATTTTTAGTTTTGAACACCCACTTGACTCCTATAGCTTTATGCCCTTCTAGCAGAGTTGTCAGCTCCCAGGTATTGTTCTTTTCTATTGCTGTAATTTCTTCGTCCATGGCTTTTCTCCATTTCTCTTTTTTGACAGCTTCTTCAAAGTTAATGGGTGCATCATATGGAAACAAACAAACAAATGAGACGTCATCAATTTTCTCGGTTTTTCGGTACAAGTCTTCCAGCCTCCATGTGCATATCTGCCTACTGCTTGAACTTCCTTCTGAGATAGATACATTCTGCACTGGTGATGACAGAGGTGTGATTGGTTGAAGTCTTTTCTCATCTTCATCTTGTTCTAAAGAGGGAAGGAGATCATAGTCATTTTGATCTTCCTGGACATTCCAGTCCTATGTAGCTTCCTCATTGAAGTCAACTATCTCTACTAACAAAAACTTTCTTGTTAATTAAATCATAAAGCTGATACCCTTTGGTATGCGAATCATTATTGGGCTATATACTGCTCAATTGTTTACTGATTTACTTACTGAGTATCTGGATTAGTACTAATGACCACACTAAATGAAAGATTATAGATTATTAATGCCCTTTTATATTTGAAATTATTTTTTTACGTATTTTGAACTATATCAAGTTGAAAAACATACAAACATTTAGTAGGCAGAGAACCCTTAGTTCTGTTTCTCTATTTCAGTTTGCTATTAGCATTCATGATATTATTCTGAAGCCATGTTTTTTCTCTAACTTCAATGCTTTTTTAATTGTAATGTAGCGACGTAGTAGGCTACAGATTGTTGTCAACTTGATGGAGATTTACGCATTGTTAATAGTTTGTTCTTGATTTAAATGTATTTCTTCTTTTATTTTGCCTGCTTCAGACAATTGAGTATTGCGAAATCATGTAAGTGTTTTTTCTAACTGATTGCAACATCTTAGGATACTGAAGGGCCTAGATGTGCCAACAACTGTCCTGAACTCTTCAACTTACTGCAACATTTTTTTTGTGTTGCGTTACAAGCTTACGATGAAATTTGCTGGCCGATCAGTTTCTAGTGGTATGTTTTCAAGCCTATTGACTTTATTCCATTCAGACAAAGTCTTACTTCCTGTATGTTATGTCATATTCTTTTACGCTTGCTTTTTGCTGATCCTAGTCCTAGCAATCATATACAAACAGTCAGTCACAAACTATTTCGGTCGAAGAAGTAAGAAAATTCTTCCTTTTTGCATTTTTTCCTTCAATGATGGAAGGTGGTTCATATGCACTTACCATCATTGTTGACAGGTGGTTCCATGCACTCTCAAGCCCTCAGCGACGAGACGGGTACTAGCACAAATTATGAGGCTTCACTATATAGTTCAGTATATGGAGAAGGACAACTAAATAACAGTAATAGGATTCTAGAAGTTCCAACACATAAGAAATTTAGTATCCTGAAGACATTCCCTCTGCAATCTTTCAGTCCATAAAAAAGGTTAGCATCTGTCTCTCTCTCTCTTTCAAAACTTCTCGCTAATTCTACAGATAATCAGATAAAATCTATACTATCGTATTACTCACACTTGTCACCTAAAGTAATTTTCAGGGTGAATCTTCAGTTGAAGTATCAAATTTGAGGGACGAGTTGCGAAACACTCTCGCAAAGTATAGTCAAGTTTGTGATAACCTGGTTCATGCGAAGACAAAGGTTTATAAATTGGGATATCCGCTTCTTATTTTTTTTTTATTACAAACAAGTATTCCATGAAACAAATGGTGCTTTGTAATAATATTTATGTTTATTTATTTTTCAAGATCAAAACATTTGCCTCTGCTTTCTTCGTGAGACTGGCATTATGAAAATTTTCTTTGCAGGTTCTTATCCTGTAGGCTTGTTTTTAGTTGGAATGCTCTAGTTACCATTTCTCTACTTTGGAACTCTATTCATTGGCCGGCTCCTTGTTACACTTGAATGGTTACAGCAGTTTGCTATCTTTATCTGGATCTAAAAATATTTGTTAATCAAATTTGTGAAAAACTTGTGTTGTTTATTTGTCCTATTCCTCTGCTTATGTCTTTATCTCATCTTATCCAGTCAATACATTTTCTTCTAGCCGATTCTCTCTTTTTTTTCCTGTTATGCATTTGCCTACTCTTTTTTCCTGATCGGCTTCCTTGCTTTCTTCAGGTCCTATTACTTCCTACTGAATGCTCTGAAGCTAAAAAGAAAGTGAAGGATGCATAGGAGGGGGAGGAAATGTTGAAAAAAATTGCTGCAGAAGAAAGGGCCAAACATTTGGAGGCAATTAAAGAAGTTAACGAAACAAAGCAATTGCTTGTGGAGGCCCAACGAAGATACAAAGCAGAACGCGTACCTGGCAAGGTTTCTTCGAGATATCAGAAACAATAGATGCCTATTTCTTAAATAGCAATATGGGATCATTTTTTGTTATATTTTAATGTAAATTAAAATATTAAAAAAGTTATGTGACCGTTTTAAATTTATCTTATAAATTATAAGGCTTTTTATTTTAGTAGGTTCTAGCTTCCAATGAACGCAAGCATTCATTGTTAATTACGCCTAATGAGCTTAGAGCACCTTTGATTAAAAGATCTATAACATATAACAAAGTGAAGATAAGATGGTTGAAAGAATAATATCATTCATAATTTCGTGTCACGACACGGTTTACAATTTGATACAAAAGTACATCCTCAAAACTGTTGTTCATGTGATATAGGTCATGGAGAAAAAATCTGAGTTGCGTTGTAACAACGTTGAGGAACTATGCCCCGATACGAAGTATCGACGTACGCACCTCCCAAACAACGTCATCGACAACACGCGTCAAGAATTTATCATCCACGACTATGTTTGAATGAGTTGAGTGCATAAGTTGGGTGAACAAGTAGTGGGACTAAACGTTCGAGATTTGGATGAACAAGCCGATGGGCAAACGTTCAAAATTTGGGTGGAGTTAGTGAACGGGTCGTGGGACCAAACGTTCAAAATTCGGATGAATGGGCCGATGGGCCAAACATTCAGGAGTTCGAATTTGGGCGAACGGGTCGTGGGACCAAACGTTCAGAATTGAGTGAATAGGTCGTGGGATCAAACGTTCAAAATTTGGATGAACGAGCTAATGAGCCAAGCGTTCAAAGTTTGGTGAATGGGCCAATGGGCCAAACATTCAGAATTTGGATGAATGGGTCGTGGGACCAATCGTTCAAAATTTGATTGAATGAGCCGATGGGCCAAACATTCAAAATTTGGATGAACGAGCCGATGGGCCAAACGTTCAAAATTTGAATGAACGAGTCGTGGAACCAAACGTTCAAATTTAATTGAATGAGCCGATGGGCTAAACATTCAAAATTTGGTTGAGTTGATGAACGAGCCATGAGGCTAAATGTTTGGAATTTGATTGAACAGGTCGCGAGACTAATTGTTCAAAATTAGGTAAATGATTTATAAATTTGCTTTCTGGATCTCTGATCAAAAATTGAAGTTCGAATCTAGAAAAATCTTATCCAAATTTATAAGGGTCAATATTCAGATCATTTCGGAAGTCATTCGATTGGCTGATATTTGTGCAAATCTATCATAGCCGTTGGAAGTTTGATTCGCATATCTATTTAGATCCATATTTCTGGTCAATAATCTCAGGGCGGATCTGGAAAAATCTGATTCATTCAAGTGAGGATCATTGTTTGAATCACATCGGAAGCCATCCGATTAGCTGAGATTCATATAAATTAATCTTAGCCATTGAAAACTTGATTTGCATATTTGCTTAGATCCAGAGCTCTGATCAAAAATCAAAGGTTGGATCTGGAAAGATCTGATCCAAATTTATAGGGATTAATATTTGGATTATTTTCGAGACATCCGATTGGCTGAGCCTTGTGTAAGTCAATCTTAACCATTGAAACTTCGATTAATAGATCTACTTTGATCCAGATCTCTGATCGAATATCTAAGTATGAATCTGGAAAGATCGGATCTATTCCAGTGAGGCTCAATATTTTGATCATTTTGAAAGTCATCCGATTGGCTGAGATTTATGAAAATTGATCTTAGCCGTTGATTGCATTTGGATCAATATATTTCTAGATTGATTCAATCAGGGCCTTTGATTTCTGGGTAATCAAATCTGATCCATTAGTTCTAAGTTTAATCCAGACCACTTGATAGGATGATTAAATCTGAGCCGTGCGTTTAGAATTTATCCGAACCGTCAGATTGGAAGCAGAAGATCAAATCGAAACCGTTGGTTTTAAATTCGATCTGGGCCATTGGATCATCTTTTTGGGCAAAACTGGATCGTTGGATCCAACGATATATATATATATATATATTTTTTGTGACGAAGGCGAACAGTGTTCGCCGTTCGTCTGCCTTCCGCTTTCATGCGTCCGCAGCCCGCCGTCATTCGGCTAGCGTTCGGTGGCTCCGGCCGAGGACCACCTGCATCTCGCCTGACCTATGGCCGCCGGCTGGCAGCAAGTTGACGCCCAACCGAACTTCGAACAAGTGATTTTCATCCGAACAGAGATGAAAACTGGGTCTCCGTGAAACTCTCGTTTCCGGCGATTCGGTTGTCTGATGGATGGATCCGTATGTAGCTGCCGATGGTTATACGTACGCGGCTGGAAGAGAA
Source organism: Costus lasius (assembly GCA_027563935.2). Lineage (NCBI taxonomy): Eukaryota > Viridiplantae > Streptophyta > Magnoliopsida > Zingiberales > Costaceae > Costus > Costus lasius. Next base: position 123,344,233 of record CM050446.2, read on the forward strand.
GAAGCAGGGATCGCTAGAAAATCTTTCGATTCCGGCGATTTGGCCGTCGGATGGCCGGATCGTCTTGCCTGCCGGTGCTCATACTCAAGGAGGGGATGTGGATGGAGTTTTGGCTCGATCCGACGGGTGAATGTTGGATTCGACAAGGAAAAACCCCAAGGTGTTCGTGACCGAAAAAACCGTTCGGTTCAGGTGATCCGGCCGCCGGATGGCCGGATCATTTTGTCCACTGATGCACACATTCGAGGAGAGGGCCTGACCGGAGTTTGGCCCCGATCAGTTGCCTGGATTTGATAGGAAGATCGTCGAAGAAGCGGCGTCGAGTGTAAGATTTGAGTGCGCGACGCCGAGCGTAGGACGAGTACTCTTGTTGATCAACTTATCAAATTTTGATCTGAAAATTTGATTACGACTGTAATCAAACTTGAATTTTAATTTTTTTTTTTTTGAATTTTAATTTCACAGTCCCCATTTTACATCCTTCTCAGCCGAAGCCCAGCCCTTCTCTCACACGATTTCCAACCAAAATCATATAAACCATAGCAGCTTTTTTTTTCTTTTCTGTTTTTTTTTTCTTTCTTCTCAAATATTTCCAACAGTAGTTTTTTTTTATGCGTCAAATACTTCTCTTCCCTCTTTTTTTTTTTTTTTTTTTTTGGGTCAAACAACATGCCTTTTAGTAGCCATTCCAGCCGAGGCTAGCAACACTCCTCTTTTTTTAAATGAAATTCCCAGCCAAGGCTACTTTGCATGTTCCCTAGCCGAGACTAACAACACACGAGTGATTATATGATTCCCCAAAATTATTGGATTTTTTTTACTACAGGACCATTCTCTGGGATTTAATTCGGAGTTAGGAGTGTCTTCTTTAATTTAATCTGAAGTTTATTTTCCATAAATATAATTTTGTAAGAGTGTTCTTTCCGATTTAGTCTAGATTTTTCTCAACATAAAGAAGATTTTATAGGAGTGTCTAGAAACAAGATAAAGGATAAAATAAAATTAAAATTCTACAATACCTGATGTCGTGTGCTTTCTCCTTACTTGTAAGTCTTCTACGTGAATAGCATAGCCCTTTTTCATTCCTTTCTCCTCTTTTTTATAATCGACTTCCTCCTTGCTATTTTTGTCCGTGGCGTACGACCACTTTCTCCATGGAATCGTGGCGCACTAATTTTATTATTATTATTTTTAATTTATTTACCTCACTATACGTGCCCATATTTCTCTAGAAATAGGATTTTGCTCTCTCCCTCGTTGTATGTCTCTCTTTTATTATTATAGTTGGCAATTTTAATATTCATTTTTATTTATTTATTTTTTTAGCTCTCATGATCACTCTCTTAGCATGGTGGGTGGTCAAAATTGGCTATTTTGACCTTAATTTTGTTTGCTAATTTTTCTTTTTTTTTATTGTTTTATTATTATTATTATTTCTATTAATATTGCACCATTGTGGTCAAAATCAAATAATTAATTAATCAATTACTTGACAATTAATAAATAATTAACTGATTTAATTAATTAATTACTTGATAGTTAATTCTTTAATAATTAATTGATTGATTTCTCTTTTTTTTATGCACACCACAATGTTTATTTTTATTTTATTATTTTTTTTTACCGTCAACAAGCAAATGGTGCCGAAGGTATTCAAAGAATGAAATAGAGTTAGCCACTGATAACTTCTCTGAAGCCAAGAAAATAGGAGAGGGAAGTAGTGGAAATGTTTTTAAATGTATCCTTGACCATACCACCGTAGCCATCAAAGTTCTTCAACAAGATTTCGGATACGTGAAAGAGCAATTTCTTCGAGAGGTAACTATTTACAATTCAAGGATAAGCTTGCTAATACATACATAATCCCGAACCACTCACTGCGTTCAGCCATACAAGAGTGGAAGTATGTCGCATTCTCAGCCTCAACTGAGTAACCTGTGATATGTTTATTTTTTTTTTCCCCTTAATTTTGTCTAAATGGTGTTCTTTTTGTTGATCTGCCTTGATGTTAAAATCTGTTCTACTTCCATGATGCAAAAGTATGGTATTGTTACATCAAGTATTAATTCTTTGTAATTGTATTGTGTGCATGTAAATATTAAATATCGATAGATTCATTGCGTTTTTCTTGCAGTTGCTTGGTTTGCTTGTCAATGGCAGTTTTTTTCACATTGATTTTGATGTAACTTAATGAACTGTAAAGAACTCAAATTTTTATCAATCTGAACTAACACTCAACTTCGACAGTACTGATTAGGTTACAAAAGTGTCAGTCCTCAAGGTAGCTTCCTCCAACATGCTCCTATGAGCATTCAAAGCTCTAACACACTTCGACACAAAACATAGCATAAAATTCCCAAACTTTAGAGACTTGGAGAACTTACTTGCCATCTTATCGATCACGAACACGAGCTTCTCCGCAGTATCAGGAGGCAAGCAAACATGATGATTCAATATGTGTTGAAACAGCACAAACATTGACTCTGTCCACACAACCTCATCAGACATCAACTCCTGATGGCAAGGCAAACATTCAGGTTTCCTGTCCATTACGTCCTTACTAAGCAACCTCTGGCAAACAGCGGAAACATGCACAGGGTGCAAGCATTCCTTGACCACTCTCGCAAGCACGTCGGACAATACCACATTGATCCCATCCTTCCGGAGCGCCAAAGGCAAGAACAGAGCGTCGACGGACGCCACCGGATGTAGCTTGGAGAACTGTAAAGTGGCAGATAGCAGCACCCGCGAAGCCGGCTTTTGGAGAGTAAGCAACTTCGGGAGGACGACCGAACCGAGAACGTGGAAAAAATTTCCTGTTTCCTGAGCACAGCCCCCTACGATTCGAGAAACGAATCTTAAAGCACGTCAGATCGTGCAAATCCCAAAGCATCCCCACTCCCGTTAACGCCCCGTTATCCGCTATAGCTAACCAGGGTTACTTTTACGAATACATTAACCCCCGCTCGCGCGTGCTCTCTCTCTCTCTCACGCCACTTTCGACCCTGAACCTGCGTCAAAATTTCCCAAAATTTCCCGCCGACGCCGATAACCCTAGCCGACCCTGAACCTGCGAAATCCTTGTTCTTGTCTGAATCCCTAACCCAAGCTAGAATCTGTCCTCGATCCTCTCCTTCTCCATCTGTAGGGTTTCGCTGTCATCTCCCGCAAATAATCGTAACCCTAAACTGCTCCGTCCGTCCCGTCGATTCAGGTGAGATGTAATATTTATTTCATCAGAATGTACATTTGGTATTTACTGCTTAATGGTTTTAGATATTAATGATTGATGCATTTTACGCTCTGACGAGGTCCTGCGCAAGTAAACAGTAGTGAGCTGAGAAGCACAAGGTCACTCAGGGTTTTGTAGCACATCTCTTGGGGACTTAGCTGCCTTGTAGCACATCTCTTGTATAAAACCCTCCTCCTACTTGTGTCAGCACGTGTGTCAGATCTCGTGCTACCACTACTATCACTTGAACTACCATTGGAACTCTCACTTTCAGAGCTCATATTGTTGAAAATATCTGGAAATTATGAAAGGCAAATTGTATTAGAAACAGGGCTAAATTACTTGTGTCAGCACAATGATGGACATGGTGTGCACGATGTGGGTACCAAGGCTAAACCCTAATATTCATTAGAAACAGGGTTAAATGACTGTTATCCACGATGATAGACAGGGTGTCCACGATGTGGGTACCAAGGATGAACCCTAATTTCATTAGATTAGGGTTAAATTCCTGGATTCCACGATGATGGACAGATAGGGTGTGCACGATGTGGGTACCAAGGCTAAACCCTAATATTCATTAGAATTAGTGTTAAATTCCAGTTATCCCCGATGATCGACACTGGGTCCACGATGTGGATACCAAGGATGAACCCTAAATTGATCAGAATTAGGGTTACATTGTTGGTGTCCACGATGATGGACGTTGTGTCCACGATGTGGATACCAAAGATGAACCTTAAATTCATCAGAAACAGGGTTACATTGTTGGTGTCCACGATGATGGATACTGGGTCCACGATGTGGATACCAAGGATAAACCCTGAATTCATCAGAATTAGGGTTACATTGCTGGTGTCCACGATGTGGATACCAAAGATGAACCCTGAATTCATCAGAATCAGGGTTATATTGCTGGTGTCCACGATGTGGACGCTAGGTCCACGATGTGGATACCAAGGATGAACCATATATTCATTAGAAACAGGGTTACATTGCTGGTGTCCACGATGATGGACACTGGGTCCACGATGTAGATACCAAGGATGAACCCTGAATTCATCAGAATCAGGGTTATATTGCTGGTGTCCACGATGTGGACGCTAGGTCCACGATGTGGATACCAAGGATGAACCATATATTCATTAGAAACAGGGTTACATTGCTGGTGTCCACGATGATGGACACTGGGTCCACGATGTAGATACCAAGGATGAACCCTAAATTCATCAGAATCAGGGTTACATTGCTGGTGTCCACGATCATGGACACTGGGTCCACGCTGTGGATACCAAGGATGAACCCTGAATTCATCAGAATCAGGGTTACATTGCTAGTGTCCATGATGTGGATACCAAGGATGAACCCTAGCTTCATTAGAATTAGGGTTACATTGTAAGTGTCCATGATGTGGATATCAATGATGAACCCTAAATTCATCAGAGTTAGGGTTACATTGCTGGTGTCCACAATGATGGACACTGTGTCCACGATGATGGAAAACCTGATCCACGATGTTGACACAGTAATACACGATGATGGACACTGTGTCCCCGATGATGGACACCGTGTCCACGATGGGAATACGAAGCTTAACAATGTGTATCCATGATAATTTGAATATGCATCCACGATAATTTGAATATGCCATCTAGGATAAAAGTAAATGACTTTACTTACCAAGAAATTTGCAGAGGATTCTATGAACTAAGCATGATGGACACTGAGTGACCTTGTGCTTCTTAGCTCACTACTGTTTACTTGCGCAGGACCTCGTCAGAGCGTAAAATGCATCAATCATTAATATCTAAAACCATTAAGCAGTAAATACCAAATGTACATTCTGATGAAATAAATATTACATCTCACCTGAATCGACGGGACGGACGGAGCAGTTTAGGGTTACGATTATCTGCGGGAGACGACAGCAAAACCCTACAGATGGAGAAGGAGAGGATCGAGGACAGATTCTAGCTTGAGTTAGGGATTCAGACGAGAACAAGGATTTCGCAGGTTCAGGGTCGGGCGAGAGGTCGGCTAGGGTTATCGGCGTCGGCGGGAAATTTTGGGAAATTTTGACGCAGGTTCAGAGTCGAAAGTGGCGTGGGAGAGAGAGAGAGAGAGCACGCGGGCGGGGGTTAATGCATTCGTAAAAGTAACCCTAGTTAGCTATATAGCGGCGAATAACGGGGTGTTAACGAGAGTGGAGATGCTTTGGGATTTGCGCGATCTGACGCGCTTTAAGATTCGTTTCTCGAATCGTAGGGGGCTTTGCTCAGGAAAGTTGAACAACCCCATTGTTCAGGAAATTTTTTCCAGAACGTGGGCATGCCACTTAGGAAATTTCAAATTATGCTCACCAGAAATGACTGTATAAAATTATTAATATATATATATATATATATATATATATATATTAATACATATTTAATAAATATATAATTATTAATTAACTAAATTATAATATATAATATAATTAACAAAATATATTAAAATTAAAATTATATATTTTATAATTAAATAAAATCTATTTTTAAAATTTAAAACAATTATTGTTTAGAATCATAATTTTTTATAAAATCAAATAATTAATTTTCATATGAAATTCAATAATTAATTTTTTAAAATTAATTAATTTAAATATTATATATTAATTAATATATTAAATTTTAATACATATATAATAATATATATTATATATTATAAATCATGTTTACGTATTTTATATATATATATATATATATATATATATATATATATATTAAAATTATAGTTTATATCTGTACGTTGGCGTGTTCTTTTGTCCTCTTTTATCGCGAGAGGAGGCACCCGATTTTGTTTCTTTCTGTGACGTTCATGACCCGCTGTTAGGGTTAGATCCACTTATAAATTAACAGCCGCATAAGATAAATCAAATTCCACTGAAGATGGCCGAGCTCCCTGATCTCAGGATTGAATTGTTACCAGAGACAGCGGCCACTTTCACTGGCGGCGACGCCCACCACATGATGCTGCAGGAGCGGCTCAAGGTTTTTGTTTGGCTCGTGGCCACAACTTTCACCCTCTATTTCGCGTGGAAAATGGCCGAAATTATACCGCCGGAGATGACCTCGCCTTGTGGACTGCGGCCGAGTTCGTCGTTCTCGTCGGATTCCACCGGCTGTTCATCCATGGCATTCCCAATACGTACGGTGACTGCGACAAAATGAAGGGTGCGCTATGGGCTCTGGCCACTACTCTCAATATCTTCATCACGTGGAGAATGATTAAGATCTTCCACTTACACTTGTCGTCTTTGTTTGTGCCAAGACAGCATTCGTTGCTATTTCGGGCTTTTTGTTGAAGTGGGTAAACACGCCACGTCATGTATTACCATATTAATGTAATATTAATTAGGGTATATTATACTAAAGTGATACTAATCATATAGTTTAATTAGTCTCAAATTAGATAGATAAGTTACCTAGATTAAGTTAATTTTTCTTTAAATATAGTTTGTAATTCTCTATTTTACAAATGCAATAATATTGGTGATTCTTCTATATTCTTATCCCTTGTGTTCATTTGAAAATCGAGAAAAGGATTCTATATATTGAATAGTGAAGTGATACCTTGGATTCCCACAAAAGAGAATCATTTCTTTCAATACTTACTCGTTATTAATTAAATAGGGGGTACGAAGACTGTATGGTAAATTGGTGGTTCAATTCGATGTTGTCTAACGGATAGTCTTGATGATATTGGACAGTAGAAGTGAACAATCTATTCTAAACGATATGGAGGTTCTTGATTGGAATCATACTAGTAATTATAATTTCAATAATGTTGATTATTTATTTGATATCCGGGATATTTGGAGGTGCTTGTGTCCTTTGTTTTTTTCTCCTCTGAGATGAAGTGATGCCGCCACACGTTACCAAGATTGTACGTGCGTTTGAATCTATTTCATAATCTCGACATGAAATTGCTCGACGATGAAAGATTTTTTTTTTTTCAGAGGCGGCGGTTTTGCTAAATTTTGATATGCCCATATTCATTTGTGTATTAATTTGAAAGGTATTGCATCATTCTGTTTTTCATCTTAACTTGCAATATGAGACTCACATTTTGTATATTTATGTGGATGGTATATTGTTACTACGTTACTGGGAATAAGGATCATGAGATTAAAAACCTATCTTCATCAACAATCGACGCTTTCAAACCAAAGACTTAGGAGGCTTTGAGATTTTTTTTGGTAATTAAGATTACTTGTTTTGTAGGGTATGTATTTTTTTTTAAAAGACAAAGATTAGATTGGCTTGCCAATCTTTTTTATGGTGGTAGTTTTAATACCTAAATTAAGGAGAAGAAAAACTATATAGTAGTGAGATCATGGAGTTATGGTGGAGACAAAAAAGACCTATAATGGAGAACATGATTATAAGTACAATAACTAATATTCTGAACTCAATGTGTTGAAGTTGATGTAGTTTTAATTTTGCATATAATAAATAGATGTGTAAGATTATTGCCACGAGAAGTTATTACCTACAAGAACAAAAAAAGATAACATGTTGGCCCTGACCTTCTGCAAATTGGAGAAGATGCGGTCTACACGTAAGAGTTGTGCTGCCTGTTTGTGCATGTAGAGTAGAGGCAAAACACTACATTTTGTCATAGCTGCAATCAAAGAAATGCTGGTGCAACATGCATGTGTGGGAGAGGAGAATGCTATCCTTTAAGGTGAGACATCATTAGTGTGCATGCAGACAAGAAAAGTATTATGGATTTGCACATACGGTAGTTGAAGACAAAGTGCTATATGCAGGTAGAAAGAGCTGTTGCTTGTCAAGTCAGAGATAGGGCTGTGCTTTATATTTTGCGTACTAAGATAACCACAGTAGAAGTGCTCATGAAGACATTGATGAAAAGGTTGAATGCAATGAGGCTAGCTGTCGGAACACAACTCAAAGAAAAAGAGGGAAGTGGTAGAAAAGCATTCCAAGTTGAGAAACAAATGGACTAGTGGTGCATTGGTGCCATGGTGAATATGTTGATAACAATTTTTTTGCAAGTGCTTGGCACACTTGAAGTTGCGGATATTGGATGTTACAACTGTTGACATTAATAGACCCAAATTTTACAAAGAGAGTTGTTATAATTTAGCAAAATATTACGGTAGGAAAATTAAACTATATTACCATTACTCGATTATACATTTTTTTTATTGTCGATGTGGTAATCAAGTTTCTTGAGTTTTCTTGTTAAGATAATTGTAAAGCAACTCTGTTCAGTTGTATCGTAGTTTTCGGTCTTTTTTATTGTGCTCAAGGAGTCAAGGAGATCTTTTGGTCACAACTCACATAATGCAAATTGGGATTGATGATCCACATTAAATTATAGTGTTCTTATAAGGAATCTAGGCATTTTTAAAAAGATAAAAAGTGTTGTACCAAATCATATATTATGGTTGGGTATTTATGCACACTGACTCTGTTGCATTGTTAGTACCGTATTAGATCCAATTTTGTATTATTCGAACCCTAATCTGAATCAAGAGGTTTCTCCCTTCTTTACTTTTTCATTTGTAACTTGGTATCATAGTATCACCTCATCTGCATGCGTCCTCCACCCGCTCGAGTCCTCATCACCTCCATTGTTCAGGGACTCTTCTTGATCACCATCAAGACATGCCCCATCAATGACCTCGGCTCACTTCAAACATAGCAAGACCAATTACTCCATCTTCATTCATCACTCTAAAACATGTATGTTTACATGGATAACATTCTTCATACCCGTGAATTATTCAAATAAAATGATATTTTCAATCTAGTTTTTCTCTTAAAGTAAGGTATTTTCTGGGTATTAAGATAGCATACAACTAGGGGAGCATCTTGTTGTCTCAAGAGAAATGTGTTGGATCTTTTAAAAGAAACAAACATGACATATTGCAAACCTGTGGATACTCCATTAATCCTCTATTAATCTCAAATCAAAAGTATAGATTGGATGTTGAATCACATGAGGTTGATGCAACCAGATATCTAGTGGGCAAATTGAATTATCTTATTGTCACACGACTAGATATTTCACATGCTATGAGGATAATGAGTCAGTGTATGCAAAGCCAAAGACAATGCCATTGGAATGCTACAATTCAAGTTCTTCAATATATCGGTGCTCTTAGAAAGGGTTTGATATACAAGAACAATGTGCATTATAGAATTGAAGCCTACATTGATACATACTATACTACTGACGTCAATGATACAAAATTTGTAATATGTTTTTGTGCGAACATAGGAGATAACTTAGTAACATGGAGGAGCTTGTGAGATCCAGAGGTGAGGCCGAATATAGAATAATAGCACACACCACTAGCGAATTAATGTGGCTAAGAAATTTAATGCAAGAGATTAGGCTTAGACACTTAGATATAATGAATATGTATTTTAATAATCAATAATTTTTATTGCTAACAATCCTGGTTCTATGAAAAAATAAGACATATTGAGTGAATTATCATTTCATCAAAAAAATTATTAAGAGCAAGACGATCAACATACCCTACCTGAAATCAAATGATTAGCCAGATTAGCTTGCTGATATTTTCACCAAGGCATTGCACCGACTAGATTTCATTTTTTGTGTAATAAGCTGGGATTAATTAATATATTCTCTCCGGCTTGAAGAGGAGTGTTACATTATTAGTACTGGGTCTATTATTGGATCCAATTTACCCAGTTCCCATCATTTATGGGAACCTGATCTAAATCAAAAGGTGATTTCCCCCTCTTCAATTTTTTCTTAACTAATGGCTGAGCTTGGTATCCATCTTATTAAATCAATGGAACTATAGTTATGATAATTTAGCTTATTGACTTTAATTGATTTTCCATGGAAGAAAAATAATACATAGAATAGATTGCCACCTCATCAAGATGAGCAATGTATGAGTATCATAACATCTTTTTCTTGTTCTGTTTATGAGTTAGTAGAGTTGTTAATTAAGTATGGATCTTTATATTAATAAATTAAACATTAGTCACAGTAATTGAGTTTTTCATCTTTATATATGGTCTATATACTTGTATATACATGTGGATTTGGACTTTCTTCTTGAGAACATTTTTTATTAAATATTTTTTATTATTCAAAGTTTTAGAAACTGATCTATACCACTTGGTACGAATGACTCATACTGGTCTAGAACCTTGTATTGGTACTGGCACAAGGTTGATATTCTAAATATGTTGGTACACTGGTATTGGTATGGACTAATCTATTGGTGGTTAAATGATATATCAACTTATATTTAAAACCTTATTATCAATCCAATTCATTTATAAGTTCTATTGCCATCAATATTTTGTATGGAATCCACTCATTTATGGGAACAATTAATTTAGTATATTTAAAACCTTGTTATCAATCCAATTCATTTGTAAGTTTTATTACCATTAATATTTTGCATGGAATCCACTCATTTCTGGGAACTATTAATTTAATATATGGTAATGCCAGAATTAATGAATACCACTCATGAAATTTGTCTCTATTGGCAGAAATTTGGGCACTAAAAGAAAATGCATTTGTCAGGGGAATAAATGTAACCGCCAAAAGGATGAAATATGTGAACTAAATCTTGTTGACTGTAAGATCATCTGACTCTATTGGAGTGCCACTTGGCAAGTTTACAAAGAATCCTTTTGGCATTTCCTTTAAAATTGCTTCTGGATATTTCATTTGGCAACTTGCGGTAGTGGATTTTTTGGCATTATTTCTTATTTACTATGAATGTCCAACAGTACTAGGTTCATCAGCTTCTAAAGATCCTAAATGTTACAGGTTATCTGCTATCTACAGTTATAAATCCACTATTACGTGTCATTCCTTAGGCTATATTTGATTGGGTGGAATCCACGAAAGGATAAAAAGTGCAATGAATCTTGGAAAGGATGGAAAATGCAATTTCCACCGTAGATTCCACCCAACCGAACATTTCATCCTTTCCACCGTGGATTACACCTAACCAAACATAGCCTAAGGTTATAAATCCACCGGGCCGAGAAGTAGCCCAAACCCAATCCAAAAGAACGAGCACGGAGCTCGTCCGCGAGGTAAAAATAGTTGGTCAACATGCAATGTTGACCGAAACCTATTATCCTCTTCGATCAATACGAGCAGCAAACGGGGTTCGGCTCCCGCTTCGAACCGAGACGACAGCATCATTAAAATCGGCGGCGCGATTTCTTCGGACGCAGCGACAAAAGCTTCCCCGAACAACGCGGACAGCAGGTGACGCAAGGGTGTGGTACGACGAGCTTTCCGGACAGTAGACAGGGTCTCTGGCGCGAGCGAAGTGGAGAGGTGAGGCGGCTCTCTCCTCTTTAAAAGCCGTCAGTGGGGGACGAGGAGAGACCACCAGCGGCGAGCTCAGGAGAGCTGAAGATTTCCGGTGTCTAGGGAGATGTCGGCGTTAAGGACTTGAGTGAAATAGAGGGTCGAGGTTCGTCGCTAGGGGGCGACAGTACTTGGAGCATTGTAACTAACGGCGAGAGGAGCTAGTGGGGCAGGGGCGGGCGATGGGGATCGTCAGCCGAGAGGGTTTTTGTAGCTTCTTTGAACATGAATAAACGAGCTTTCCCTCTCCATCATCGTTCCTCTGTTTCTATGTCTCGACGGCATGCTCTCGGTGCTTCAACGACAAGTTTCGGCAGCTGTGGTTCTGGTCGGCGACAACAGTGGCTGGGACGAGGCACAGGCGGCGTCCTTTCCTTTGCCAGGTCCGACGAACGCTCAGCGATGAACGAATGAAATCAACATGCGTTCGTTCGAAGGCAAGACGAAGACGAAGCGCGGCGTTTGCTTGAGGTGGTCAATGCACGAAATCAAAATTAGAATCGATTTCGATTTCGCGAGCCTACGTCAGCGTGATGTCATCAGGACGAAATTCGAATTCGGCGAGCGGTGAGCGGCTACAAATTTCGAAGTGTTGATTTTGACCAAGTCAAAATTTAAATTAGGAATTAGGGTTTTCCGACCGTTTTCCAAATTGGGGTGAAATCACATCCAAAATCCTAAGGTTTCACACCCGGTGTTAGGCCCCGGTTCAGCCCAAAGCCTAGTGGGCCTGACTTGAGCCCAAGCCCAAGTCGTGAGGGGCAAGAATTGGCGCAGACCCACGCGGAGAGAAGGGAATCGCACGGTCAACAGCCGATGTTGACCACGCACGGAGCGGCTGTTCCAGCCGCGTCTCCCCTACAAGCTTCGGTCGCAGCGAGGCACTCGGACGCGGGCGAGGCGAGCTGTGGCAGACGGCGGATGAACGGGGCAGAGGCAGTTGCGGACGATGCGAAGACGCGGTCGGCGACGATAAATCCGGATGGAGCGAGGGCTTCGAACGCAGCTCGAGCGGAAGACTCGAGCGGCACCAAAAATAGCAGAGGTGGAGGCGTCGCCTCTGCCCTTTAAAGCCACCAACGAGACGATGGAGCGGGGAGAGGGATCTGGACCGGCGAGCAAAGCTTGGAGACGGTGATCGAGACGGTGATCCAGCGAGCGATTGTCCACCACCATCGAGAGAGATTGAGGTATTGAGAGAGGCTTGAGAGCTTGTGACGGCGACGAGGTCGTCGACGAGAGGTTTTTGTAAGCTTCGGACGAGTTAATCTAAGCTTTTCCTCTTCGAAATAGCCTTCCCCTATTTTCAGTCTTGCAGCAATAGTCTTCACCGTCTCCGGCGGCGGAGACAGGTTCCAGGTCGGAGACTAGGCCGAAGGGGAGGCGCGAACCTCCACTGCCGGCGCAGCGAGCGAGCGCGGGTGGCACTCAGGCGACGAAGGACAAACGCGTCGGTGAACAGGACAAAGAAGACAACGAACGCTTCGGGCGTTCGAAACGAGGGCGACGAAGCGGAGTCAACTTCAAACGGGTCAACACTCGATTTAGCGAAATCGAGTGCGGCGGAAGCAAATTCAATCGGCTGACGCAAGACGACATCAGCGAAAACGAAATCCGATCGGCGATTTCGAATTGAGATTGCTGACGTCGGCGTGACGTCAGCGAACACGATTAATTCAAGCAGTGGCGAATTTTGGGTTGACTGTGGTCAAGATTAGGTAATCCTGAATTAGGGTTAGGGTTTTTCGGATTCCTGATTTTAGGGTTTCTTCGCGTGACTTGTAATTTGGGGATAAAAAGCATTCGGGGAAGTTAGGGTTTCGGATTTGGGAAGGGATTTTACCCGGAAACCCTAGCGAGTGCACGCTCGGGTGTTCCGTCGGATCGCTCTAAGACAGCGGATAAGCACCAGTTTAGAGTTGATCCGACCGAGGCGTGACACTCGGTATGGTGCTTCGTCGGACTACCTTAATGGAGGGCGTGACACGCAGCGTCTCCGTTATTACCTATTTTATTTCGCATTTCAAGATTAGGTAAAAAATCAAATTAAATTCAAATTCACCTACAATTAATTATATAGGCATAAAGGGTCGATTAATTACATGTTGTGTGAAGGATAAGGACATGTAGTCCGACCACTGGAGCTCCCCCGGCTCTCTTGTCTTCTTCAGAAGCATATTCTCTTCCTGTTAACAATTAACTTATCAGTGAAATGTGACATCCTTGTCAGGAGAGGCTACGCACGCGTGTGGAGGAAATATAAAGAATTTTTTTTTTCAGTTTTAATGCTCAACCTTTTAGGCGATGGATCATCTAAAATCTCAGATGCAACTTCAATCAAAATTTCTTCCCAACGCATTGGTATAGGCTGTTCATCAATAAATGGGTTCCTGTAAATATGTCGAGCATGTCAGAAATTATGGATCTAAGAATATATCTGGTGTACTACAAAAAGCCATACATATGCATTTTGCATGCCTCAAGGGCCATGATTGCCTTCCTCAAATTCTGCTTGCATTTACTTGCAATTCTTGCAGCAAAGCTTGCAGATAATTCAAAACTCTCCTTCATCGCTATCTGAATGAAAACATCGATTATCTGAAAAACGCGTTGGAAGAAGTTATTTCAGTCAGATCCTTCACTTATAATGGATTCCTTAAAAGTAGCATCTTAAACAATTACTTGAGCAAGCAAGACATGGACTAATATTTTAGAAGTTTATTCCTTTAATCCAGAAACAATTAATCTTTGAGATATTCAATCTAAAAAAACAGCTGAAGGAACTAAGGTACCTCTAAATCCTAGTTTTTTAAAAATGACAAAGTTTGCCTTTACCATTTACCTCAAAATGGCTCATCACAAACGTGATATTTACAATTTACATCCATAGAAAACAATATATGAACATTATTTGATGCAAAGAAGGAAAAGATCAAATTGATTACACTTGATTTTATGATAGACCAAATCAGCTCTTGCACAACTAGATAGAATAGTTGCTACACAGTAACAAAGTGGAGCAGAAACTTACCTCGTGAGTAGCTAGGGGAACAACTGGGATAATTTCACATGCATCCGCATCAGCTCGCATCCTCGTTCGCTGCTCCTTCTCTTCTTCTCCTCCTCTCATTCCTCTTCCATTGCTCCCACTCAGTTTTGCCTCTCTATCTCCGTAATTTAATTCTCATATATATATGTGTATATATATATATATACACGTGTGTATGTAAGACTCCAACATAGATTTTTGTATTGTTTCTAAATAATTAAATAAATATTTCAATCTTCTCTTTTCCAACGATACTGGATGAGCGATAGTTGCTATGCAATTTAAATAAAATGATTCAAAAGTCACCAAGTGAAGTGGGAAAGTCATGGAATATTCTCGTCTTCTCAAGACTCAAAAGTTAAGGTCGTTTAATTCTCACAACAATCAGAACAATCGCATTAAAAACATCAGTGTGCCTCTTCCATCTTTCTAACTAAATAAAACTAATTTGTTCAAGGACTAGAAAGGCAAGTTAAACTTAGCAGTTGTTTAAGATGCTGGGCTTCCTGTCTATGACAAATGAATCCATCCAGCGATCTTGGACGATGCTTATCAGCCCAAAATAGCTTCAATTCTTCCACTACAAATGCCTTCTCAATGAAAAAAGCCTCATCAATTGCCCTATGTTCTGGAGACTTCGACTTCCTGCAGGAAACTCCCTTCACACAAGAAAACCATGCATCTGTTTGGGTTTTCTGTCTGTTGATAGTAAACTTAGTAAAACTTTCAGAGAGCTTTCCGCTGTCATCACCAAACTTGGTACTGTCACTACTAATCCTGCCCCTGTTCCGGTTAGTAGAAGAAACAGAGTTGGTACTTGTTCTACCATTAGTGAGCTGGCTTATGGCAGAACTGGAGTTAGTGCTTGTTCGCGTGAAAACACTGCGAACTGAAATGCCTTGAGGAGTTTGACCAGAAAATGTAGACCCTTTAGAGTGCTGGTGGGTTGCACAATTGCTCTCTGAAATAGCCTGCATCCTTATTGAAAAATTCTTTGCGTTCTTTGCCATATCAGTGGCACAATTTCTCTGCTCCAAAGCCACTTTATCCTGGGAGAAGAAAATATCACCAGGTGAAACTGAGTCAACACTTAACTTCATAAGCATCATAAGAGGGAGACTTGGCTAACATTTTGCTTGCAACCAAAGGATCTTTTGTATACGTTGGTTCCTTCTTATCGTGAATCATGTTTTTGACTAGTGGTGAACGGGTTAGTCCTGTAGGAGCTGGAGGAAATGCGTCAGCTTGCAGTTCCTTTTCCATTCCTCTGGATTTTGGTGCAGATATTGACTTATTCGTACTATATGTTGATCTACCATTCAATCTGGAAACTTCTTGAAATTGTGAATGGACATTACCGTCATTAGACTTGTGTGATCTGGTTGGTGTTCTATGGCTGCTCTTTGCAACTGAGATGGTGGGCTCTTGATCTTGATTATTAGGTTCTTCATACTTGAACCTATATGGAGAAACTCGTCTGTGATGATCAGAGACCTTCAGGGGACTAGTATTCTTCTTTAAACTGGAAACTGCTGATTGAAAATTGTCATCATCAACACTTGTGGTTGCTTTATACGGAGATCTACTGTGTCTTCTGGAGCTTGGGGTGATTTTAGGACCATCATTTAAAAAATGTGTCTGATTAAGATCCAAGGGACTGATGGATCGAGCACGACCAATAGAAGCTATAGGTCTACTTGAGGTTTGTAGCCCATCATGCCATGGGCTTTCCTGCCATTCTGATTCTGTGTCAGATGGTTCATAACCACTACTCATCCGTCCAAATGAAGACTGATAATATGATATATTCTGTGTTGGGGCATTTTCCATCATGAACATTTGGGAAACAAGGGCTTCTCTGTAACTTGCAACTTCAATAAGCTCTGTTCTGAGCACATATATAAGCAATGGAACAACATGTTTTCTTAACAGTCACAGTCAAATTAAACTTTTATGAAAAGATGATCTATACTTTGCCTCCGAAATTCCAATCAGTTATTTATTCTCACATACTTTGGACGTTGGAGAATGTCACCGAGGGTGGTAGTTGGATTTACTACATAAGTACTGAACAATAATATACATAAACATGATAAAAGATGAATAGAAAAAACTTTCAAGCTACAGTTTAAAATTTAAATAGGAATAAAGGACGTATTCAAGGAATTTTCAAACTTCCACTTACATTCAATTAATGCAAAAATGTAATTGAACAAGTTAGCAGTATACATTAGCTCAAAGGAGAAGACTCGGATTTACTGAATTCGGAAATATCAATCCAAGTGAAATTACAGTGCACTGTGGTTACCTGAGTTCTACTGAACATTTGCATACTGTTGTGCATAATATATTTTGATCAGATTGCCATTTAAAAGGTACTGGAAGTGAAACATGCGCTAGAAGTTTCTATTTTTGAAAATACATGTAGAGTTTAGCTCATAAATATAACTACAGTTTTGAGACAAATACACATCAAGAAGGCAACAAGAAAAAAAGACAAAAAAAAAACTCCTTTTCTACTCAGAATTGTAAGAGGCAAAATGGATGAATTCAGAAAAGGTTCACTTGTAATCAATCAACTAAAGAATGTTATTGCACAAATTTTCATGAGCACCGATGAAAAAAAGGAACGCACCTCAAGAATAGACACTAGATAAACAGCAGGACTTTCGACTAAGTGATGCTTCTCCTGCAAGGCTTCGGCTACCGTACGTAAGCATGCTCAAGTTCTGTCGAACGAGGTGCGAAATACGAGGGGAAGGCAAGGGCATTGACACGAGTTCTCGAACAAGATCTTGCGACCCAACTCCCATAGACGGAGGGGATATAAGAAAGGTGGAGGAAGATCCGAGGACTGGACATCGATGTAGGGCAGTTTAGGGGTTACTTTGCTTTTTAGGAAAGTCTCCTTCTCATTTTTGCTGATTGAAAAAGTATCCAACTATTTAATTCAATTTGAAATGTATGAAGGTATAAATATAAAGGCATATATATAAACAAATTATTTAAATATATATATGGTATGCTACTTACTTAAATATAAACATAACTAAACATAGGTATAAACATCTAACAAAAATAAACTTAGCATACTTAAGTAGTAAACATCTATTTACTATTAGAAATAAACTGATGTTTACTACTTATATGTTTACTACTTAAGTATGTATAAGTAGTAAACATCTGTTTACTTAAGTAAACATATGTATAAACATCTAACAAATGCTTCAAACTTACTTGCGCTGCGTCTGAACAGAGGAGGAGTCGCCGAAGCTGAGATCGAGTCACTGGAGCTGAGATCGAGTCATCGGAACTGATAGCTGATGGCCGAAGCTCGTTTGCGGATGCAGAAATGGCCGGAGCTCGTTCGCGTTCGAGCTGGACGCAGATCTGTCGCTCGGAGTCACGGCGGACTCACCTTGTGGAGCTGCAGTGGATGGGGGGCTGACGAGTTGCTGCGGATGGCGGCGACGAGTTGCAATGGACCTTGAGCCAAGGATCAACGAACGGCGGTGACGAGATGGGAGTGGAGGATGGCGTGCAGTGGATGCGAGAGAGGAAACTCGAGGCGTAAGCGAAGAGACGGAAGCTACTGCTGCCTGCAGAAAGCAGCAATTGATCTACTTTCCAAAAAAAAAAATAGATTTTTACTGCTGCTAGCGGCGAAAGCAACCCCAAATACCTCTACTCAAGCTGCTTCTACTGCCCGTAAGACGAGAAAAACGTGGGAAATAGGCAAACGAAACAAGAAACAGATACATCGATTAACGCCCGTGCATCACACGCTCTATCAGCTAGGTCCAGCTCAAGATTTTATCGCTATTTGCCCTTCTGCAATCCCTAAGCTCTCTCATTCGATCAGAGAGGAGCCCTCCGTCCCCATCGTAGGTATGCTCCTCTTTGATTGAATGAGAGAGTGAGAGACCCTAGTAAATTACATAATTTTATAAAAAAAATTACATAGTTTTTATTTAGAATTTAAATTTGTAAAAATATAAAATAACAATATTTTCAAATTAGATTAATTAAAGCAATATATAGATTTTTCCATAGAGTGCCAAGCGAGTAAGCGACTAACAACAGGTCAACAGCTAACTGTAAAAAATAAAAATTTTCGGCTCCAAAGAATTGCTTGCAATTAAATTGTTTGCTGAACTTACCAAGTGTTAGGCCCCGGTCGGATCAACCCCGGACCGGCGTTTATCCGTTGCCTTAGGGTTGTCCGGCGGAACACCGGAGCGCAGACTTCCTAGGTTTCCGGCTAATTTTCCTCCCCAACTCCCGCTTAGTAAGCAAAATATTCATTAACTTGGTGAGCCGATTTGCAACGTAGCCCTAAGCTGAACCGAGTGAACCCGGGCCTAACAATTCTCCCCCACCTGATTTGAACATCGTCCTCGATGTTCGATGCGCGCTGAACATTGGCTCTCCAATATTGATGTCCTCTATCTCTTGTCTTCAGTCTGATGATGATTGTTTGCTACACCATGCTGCATGGAATTGGCGCCCCCTTGGCTTGACACAACTAAGCCGCATATTCACCCCCTGGTGCTCTGCCTAATCTCATGTGTCCCAGCTGTCTCGCCATAGTGCTCCCGCCGAACTGAATGCACCTGTGGGTCATGAGCCCACAGCAATCTTGTCGTTTGTTACAACCACTCAGCTCTTACAGAGCTCTCCCTCGATGTCCCCTGACATCGGCATCGACGCCCCTGGCGCCGGCATCAACGCCCCCTGGTGTTGGCATCATGGCCCTTGCCCTAGAATGAAGACACTCCTTGTCGCCGGTGGTGATGGTGTTGCCTCTCGGATCTTTCTGATTCACCATCATGACTGAATCTTTTACCTCTGATACCTTTGTCAGGCCCCGGTCGGATCAACCCCAGACCGGCGTTTATCCGTTGCCTTAGGGTTGTCCGGCGGAACATCGGAGCGCAAACTTCCTAGGGTTTCCGGCTAATTTTCCTCTCCAACTCCCGCTTAGTAAGCAAACTATTCATTAACTTGGTGAGCCGATTTGCAACATGGCCTAATATATTAAAATGCTTAAGCCCAAGTTAACAATAGTAAGCCCACTAAGCCTTATATGTCATATAATGGTCCCTCCCACATCTAATGTGGGACTAAACTTGAATCTGGACCACCATCCGGCCCACTGGGTTAGGTCTGCTGGGCTTTGAGCTGGACCGGGTGAACCCGGGCCTAACACCAAGAGACAATTCGGTAATGAGCCCATTTACTTTGGGCCTCATAACGTATCTGGCCCAATAGCGTTGTAGTTGGCGGCCTTGTTAATGCTTGGTTCTTGCTTGTTCCCTCTCTTAGCCTAACCTCTGTACGCTGGATCCAAAATGGAGGCTTCCGTGCGGCTGCTCGGCTCTACCGCTGTTCTCCACCGCCAGCTCCGGGCAATCACTGTCCCCTCGCTCCCTGTTCCCTTCAATGCTCATAACCCCCGCTTTATAATCGGATGCGGCGGCGGCTCTTCGATCGCTTCTACCATCTCCTGTTCTCGCACCCGCTTCACCTCCCGACTCGCCGGTGCTGGTCCCTTCTTCTCGAATACTCCCCCGTCTTCCCATCCTCTCACATCTATCTTCTCGCTCTCCTTATCCCACATCTTCGCCTCTGCCATTACCGATGATAGAGCCCTTGCCTCCGATTCGGATCCCAAGGGGAGCTCCTTCGATCGTAATTGGGAGATTTTGGAGAAAGGGGGTTCTGAGTTTTGCGCCCAAAAGGGGGCAATTTGGACGGTGGTTCTGCTCGGTTGGCTGGGAGCGGAGCCGAAGCACCTGAATAAGTATGCGGACCTTTATAGTTCCAACGGCATCGGGCCGGTGAAGTTCGTCATCCCGGTTAAAGAACTATTGGGCTTAGATCTCGGGAGAAAGGTGCAGGATAAGATTGCTTGCTTCACTCGGGAGCTGGTTTCATGGTGCTCAGAGACAGAGAAGGACGGCAGGGAACGGTGCCTGCTTTTTCACACCTTCAGCAATACGGGTTGGCTAACGTAAACTACTGACCTGTCACACACAGTCAAGGAAAATACGTAGAAACTTCAGGAACTCTCGTCTTATGAACTAAAGCGAAATACTTCAGGAACTCTCATCTTATGAACTCAAGCGAAATACTAGGTCCAATTGTCCAAGTTTACTTTATGCTGCATATTCTGTAGTTGATTACTCTATTCTTGCGCTAGCTCCTTTCATCAGTGTTACTTACTTCTGATTGGTGCAGGAATACACCCTGTAAACAGTCCATTCCCTTATAGATGGTTTCGCTTAGCTTTATTTAGATCAATTTGCACCAATGCTGTCTTTTAGCCATGCTTTACTTTTAACAAAGCAGGATATACTATGTTGTTTTTGCAGTTACGGCAACATACTTGAGAATTTGCAGACAAGACCAGATATACTTCAGAAGATCAAAGGATGTGTTATTGACTCTGGAGCTGCCCCCGAGATAAGTCCTCAGGTTTGTGCACCATTACTATCACCCTGATTTTCTTTCTTTGTTTTTTATGTAGATTGGTTTGCCATGAATATGAGCATATTGTTTTTGATGGTTTTTTGTTGTATGGAATATGATTGTAGTTCGCAAAGGGAGTGTGAGAGGAGATTAAGATAGAGCTGTAATGGAGAGCTAGGGTGTAATAGTGGGATGTCTATTGCTTCTTATACATCCAAGGGGATTCTTGGGTATTTATAGATGAGAGTTACCTCATCTAGTGCCCAAGAGTAGTCTCTAGAATTTTCCTTTTCTAGAACTCTCAAGATACATATTAAAAATATCAAAATACATGGTACAATACTCTAAAAATATCAAAATATATAGTACAATACTATGAAAATATTAGAATACTTTGGAATATTAAAAAAATGTGCACCACTTTCTAACACTCCTCCTTGAGTCGTAGTTTTGGCTACTCATATCACTTCTAATAGTATTTCAAACTTCCCTCTTGGTAGTGCTTTTGTGAATATGTTTGTTAATTGTTCTTCTGTACTGTAATACCTAAGCTTAATTTTTTTTTATTTGTCTTTACTTTTGATGTGAAATGATACTTAACGTTGAAGTGTTTTGCTCTACCATGGAATACTGTTTTTTTTTTTTTTTTACCATTGCAATATTTGACTTGCTATCATAGTAAATCTGTATGGCTTCATTTTGTGGCTCAACCATGTCTTCATGTGCTTTAGGTATGTTGCTTGGCTTGTAGTCCTAGTTGTTGCAACATGCTCAGCTTTGGTAAAAGATTATGCAACTATACCCAAGAGAATATTCCTAAGCCTATTATAAATGCATGTCTGAGATACTCTTCAATTTATATCATGTCCTATCACTATCAGTATATTCAAATAGCCATAAGTTAGGTGTCGAACTATACCTGATGCCATAGTCCTTTATTCCTTGTAGATATCTTAATACTCTCTTAGTTGCTCTATAGTGGACTTAGTTTAGAGTTTGTTTGAATCTTAATAGCATGCTTACTGTAAATATTATATATGGTCTTGCTGTTGTTAAATAAAATTGGCTTTTGATGAAACTTTGATAAACTTTGTTATCTGCCTTTGGTGAGCCATCGTCCTTCATAATAGAGTTTATCAAAATCTTATTGGAAGCCTACTTTTTCTCACAACTATAAGACCAAAAATAAATAAATAATATTTGCATGAAGTATATGCTATCATGATTTATGCAAACTCCAAGCTAAGTCCAGCATCGAGCAGAATGAAAGTATTAAGATATCTATAAAGAATAAAGAACTATGATATTGGGTATAACTTGATATTTGATGCAAGACTATTTAGATATATTAATACTGATTGGACATGATCTATAGATGACAAGAAGAGTATCTCAAGCTATACATTTATACTAGGCGTAAGAAAATTCTCTTGGGTTTTAAAGAAGCATGATGTGCAATCTTTTGTTGAGGTTGAGTATGTTGCAGGAGCTATGGCTGCAAGCGAAGCAATATAGCTAAAATATATACTTAAAGACATGAGTGTTCTACAAAATGAAGCGAACAGTGAGCTATTACGATAGCACAAGTTGGAAAAAATTGAGGATTCCATGGTAGAATAAAATACATCACATCAAGTATCACTTCAAGCAGAGACAAATAAAGAAATTAAACTCTTGTAGAATAAAAGAACAATTGACAAACATTTATGAAAGTATTACATGAGGGAAGTTTGAAATGCTACTAGAAATGATAGGAGTTGCCAAAAATATGCATCAAGGAGGAGAGTTAGAAATTGATAGACATTTCTAAAATATTACAAAGTATTCTAATAATTTTAGAGTATTATACTATGCATAGAGTTCTAGAAAAAGAAAAATCTAGACACTACTTTTTGGCACTAGATGAAGTAGCTCTTATCTATAAATACCGAAGGACCCCTATATATTTGATGTATAAGAAGCAATAGACATCCCACTTCCTACTACAGACTAGCTCTCCATTACAACTCTCTACCAACTTCTCTCGCATTCCCATTAGAACTCCCAACATATTCCATACAACAAAATACCATCAGTTCCAAACTTGTAGAACAAGAGAGGTCAATGTGAGACCATTAGTCAGCATTAATAATAATTTGAACTCCAAGAACGTTGCATCACTTGGATGAAAATTCATGCAAGCTTGTTTCTGTATAGTTAGAACTCTCAGCTCAATCTTTTTTCCTTATACCTTGGCATTCATCTGAAGCAATGCATTTGGTCACTTACATTGAAAATTGCTTTAGAAATTACCGGTGTTGGATCTTTGTCACGTTTCTTTTTTTTTTCCTTAAAATATTAGTGCCTTTTTTTTTTAATATACCCTCTGGAGAAAACTGGAGCTAGTTACTGTAAATTTGTAGATTTGGGCAGCAGGATTTTGTGCTGCATTGCTGAAAAAGCGCAGCTCTTTGATATCATCGTCTGTTGAAGATTTTGAAGGGGCTAGACTGGACGTAAACATGAATGGGTTGGGTCCGGAGGACAGTAGCTCCTCCTTCAGAGAAATTGTTGTCTTATCTCTTCTAGAAAAGTTCTTCGCCATAATTTTAAAGCTGCCTGATGTACGCCAGTAAGTCTTTCTTGTGCTGCTTGTTCGTTTTGGCTTGTTTCTCCTCTGCTATATATGTGTACATAAATGCTAATATATGTACATATACATACCCACATGCCCTTTTATTTCTGGGTACAATAAATTGTTACTGACAAAATTATGTGTAGTATATTCTGGGTGTAAATTTTATTTGGGTCCTTCAATCAAATTATTTACAATTTGGATCCCGAACTTTTAACATGTTCTAATTAAATTCTTTCATTAGAAATTCATGATGAAAATTTTTGTTGGCTAATGGGAGATGATGCGTCTTCATACGAAAAAAAGACCTAAGTGTAAAAGAGGTGAAATGGGAAGAAGAAAATAAATGGATTTGTTTTTTTTTCAAACAAGACTTCTGACATGAAATAACAGCCATTTTTTTTTTTTCAAATGACAAGGATTCACACATCGTCTCTCATTAACCAACTCAAATTTCTGCAAGGGACTTGATTAGATCATACCTATAGTTTGGGGACCCAAATCGTATAGAATTTAATTTGGGAATCTTAATCCTTGTCATTTGAGTTGATTCATGTAATTTACCTTTTACATTTTGGCCATTTCATATAAACTTCAACTAAAAAGACCTTTTGCATAGTGTCACCATAACAAGCCACTATATATCTGGATTGATATTGATAAAGGTTGGCATGTTTGGATGTCTTGGAACGTAATGGAAGTTGGAAATTCCTGGATCCGCATTATAACAGTATGATGCAATGACAGGAGGTTGGAAAAGATCATTTCCATATTGACAAACAAACAACCGCTCTGCCCTCAGCTCTATCTATACAGTTCAGCTGACAAGGTCATGCCGGCGAACTCGGTTGCAAACTTCATGGAGAAGCAGAAGAAGCTGGGAAGAATAGTGTACGGCCACAATTTTGGTTCGTCTCCACACGTAGACCATCTAAGGAGCTATCCTCAAATATATTCTACCAAAATTAATGAATTTATCAAGGAATGCTGCTATGCGGCAGTGAGTTAGTTACCAAGTTGTTGCACTTTCTTTGTTGTGTGTTCGGCCAACAAGCTGATGAATCACTGTATGTAGGCAGTTGGAGGAACGCAATATGCTTGAGCCTCATATAGGCTTTAAATTTATCTAAATTTAGCCTTCTCTGGTATCTTTTGGAAGGTAATATTATTTTATGAAGTCTAAAATATTAAGTTGAAAGTTTCATTTCTCTAAGTTCAGCATCAAATGATCAGTCTTGAAAAACTTGTTAAGAATAGCTGTGGTGTAATTTGTTGTAGAGCTGCATACCACTTATTGAACAGTTTGTGTACATTACTACTTTGTACACTACCTTTCTATGAAATCATTTGTATGAAACTCTGTTGTGAGACTTGTACGAGTGTTGTGTGCTATTTTGGTCTTCGAGTGAGCATGCGAAGTGTGCCCACATTACTTGTAAAGAAATTCCCCATTGATGCCATCGAGACTTGAGGACTTACTACATCCAAAATTCATATATTTTTAGGAATTCACTGATCAAGAAACCTGATTACCCGGCAGGATTTCTTCATGACTAGGAATAACCAAGGACTTGCAAACCACAAACAACATATATCATATGCATGTATTTAAGGCAACGTACATAAATACAAAACTATTGCACAGATACACTCATACGTGCAGCTTTATTTTTTAGAAAGCTCGCGTTCAAACTCAACCAGCCAAGCTTCCAACCATACTATTTTTATACATATTATAGTACTGGACATATATTCATTGGACTGTTCTTTCACTTGATTGAAGCGGCTGCGAGCCTTGTAACGTGGTACTGTGACGCATATTTGTAAGAAGGACCGTCCATGGCTGTCACTGGAGGTTCATTTAGGAATGCCGAGTTGCTGCTCGTCCACCTGGAGATCGCCCATGCAGAACAAATACTTAATGAGACAAGAAGGATCCTTTCACTTTCAACTCCAACTAAGGTATGCCATTAATTAATTTGGTTGTGAAAAAGAAAAGAATAGAACTGAAATGTTATGTACCAGCAATTAGTCTTGAGGATGCTCGCAGCATGATCAGGTTTGGCGCTGCAGTTCACAACGCCCTGCTTCACGCTGCCACTCGCAGGCAGGGAGCTCGATCTCTGCAGCGTTTGAACTGCCGACTCTTCTCGCCGTTTATCAGCCTGCACTTGTAGCAAACCAGTATTGGATGCACCAGCTTGCTGTTCTTCCTCTCTGTGGTGGACTGATCTCCAGTATTCTTCGATCTCTTCTCTGGTGAGTGATTTGTTTCTCTGAAACTGTACTGTTAGAGTGCATGTGCATGCAGTTGATGTATGGAATAATAAAACATTAGTGGATGGGGCGTATGTATATCGAACAGTGAAAAGAGAGGCGGAGATGTATGACCGTAATTAGGATCTCGGAATGGAGAACTCCATCCTGCCATTAGAGAGCCCATGGCTGTTGTCTCCAGATGAAAGCTAGCCGAGGCGCGTGCTTGCCGCGAAGTGGCTGCAGTGAAAGATTTGTTTTTTAGATTTTATGCTGATTTTGAAGTTTTGGACCTTTGTTCTTATCCTTGGTGCGAATGGATATATATAAAGATTAAAGAGCAGAAGGAAAATACAGAGATAAGGAAGAAAAAAGATTTAAATTTTCACATCGAGAGTTTCCCCACCACCGGAGGAGCTGACGACGCCTGCATGGTTAAGACTTGGAGGGGAAGGTGGCGCATGCATGGGTGACGAGCCGATCTTTTATTTGTCACTTGCTCTCGTTTTCGGCCGCGTTGGCTCTTGCATTGCGTGCACTGAGCATTTAAGTCCACTTTTCTACCATGAACCTATTGCTGCGTAATCAAAATTGACTCATGTAAAAATAAAATAAAATAATGACTCATGTATTTAAATAAGTACCTGATTAAAATAAATAAGTTTGTAATTTTATTTTGTACATATAAATAAGCCCACTTCCCTCACTGGTTAGCTTTATAATTAAGTATGAATTCTTAGTGGAGAATGTTGGGTTTTTTTTGTCTTCCTTCATTATTGTTTCACATTTTTACCCTCGCGGTCGTGAAAAAAAACTTAGGAAATCTCTCCTTGGGATTTTTATACGATTCGAAGGCCCTTTATTAGATTTCATCTGAATTGTGATTAAAAAAATTTCTAGACAGTGGTGTAATTTAGGAATTTTAGGCAGGGTCTCTCTGTAAATGTGGATGTCAAAGTAAGAGATTAGGAGCACCGGACACTGCCTAGGAATCGCCCCTCATCTCTCGCAAGGCGAGAATCATAACTACTCATTCCATGAACGAAACAAAGAAAACAAGAAAGAAGATTGACTGTGTGCCATGTTTTTCCCTATCACTTGGTCGTTCCCACTCAAAATAACTGCCGCAGGTTCATTCAAAAACCAAACGACACGTTCGCCGATCACTCCACTCGTCCATAAAATACCTGTAGGCAATAGTCCTAAAGCCACAAAACCACCACTTCTTGCGGTCGCGTCTCCCTTCGCTCACAAGATCCCGATCTCCCCAATCTCTTCGTTCTGATCGTAAGAGTCTCACCGGAAAATCCCATGGCTCCGCCCTCCTTTCTCCGCCGCTGCGTCATCTTGGCGGTAACAGCCGCCATTACGTCCCTCGCTGGCGCGGCCAGCCATTACAAGGTCGGCGACGCCCAGGGATGGCGGCTGCCGGATCTCCACGAAGCCGACATGTACGCCACTTGGGCTGACAACTACGTCTTCCGTGTCGACGATTCAATCGGTAACAGAACCTAGGAATATTTCCTGTACTTTTATTTTCCACATTCTTCATTGATTAAATTGGTTTCAATTATTGTAGTCTTCGATTACAAGAACGACTCGGTGGCGAGGGTGAGCAAAACCGGGTACTACCACTGCAACGAGACGGCCGACGGAGCGCCGCCCAAGGACGGCAGCAGGGTGTTCGTTCTTGACGAGCCCGGATTCTACTACTTCGTTAGTGGCGAAGTCGAGCACTGCAGGAGGGGGCAGAGGGTGATGATAGAGGCAATAGGCAGCGGTCCGACGCCGTCTCCTGCGATTGCCGCCGCCGGGCCGTCACCGTCCTCAATTCCCAATGCAGCCGCTGCGTGGAGGAGAATTGCGTCAGTAGAAGATTTGGCGGCGAGATTTGGTGCCCTGGTGATCACATTGGCTTATCGTTGGATGTAGGAACTGCTACAATTTTCAGTTAAGTTAGTTTTCTATGATATTAACGTTTGGCGCATGGCTTCGTTTTTTTAATCTGTAACTTTGAAATAGATCTTACGCTGTAACAAGTAAATTAGTAAATTTGATTTTTACATATATTAATGGAATCAACAGGAAGCATTTGCTTATTTAGCAACACTAAATAGTAAAATATCATTAATCAACAATGGATTTAACATAATGAAGTACATATCTCATAATCATACACTAGTAGTCCCAGTACGTACTACATCTTCCTAGGTAGTCATGCATGCATAATAAATTTGCATTGCATAGACTCGTACATCTTCCAATCATACACATTATAATATATCTATATATTCATATATTAGTAGTAGTTATAATTACTACTAACGCAGAGTTAATTGCTATCCCTGCACACAAACTAGCTACAATTATCATCTCCTCCTCTCAGAAAAAAAAATCTTCACTGAGAGAAAAAAAAAGGGAAAAAGTCAACCATCTTTGAAGGGTCATTATTAGCTAGGAGAAAGAATTCTCCACTTTCCCAAAACAATAAAAAAGTGTTTCACGAAAGGTAAGTAGTGATCAGCATCTCCTAACAAAAAAACCCGGGCCTAAATCAAGTTGGCTTAATTAGTGGATTAAAAGCTAATCACCCAAAGGTTTGGTCAACTTGATCTCCTTGGCAATGGCGGGAATGCAGCTCGAGCTCCTCATAATGCCGCCCTTCTTCGCGCCCTCCCTCTCCCTCGGGCTCGTCGACTGCGCCCGCTTCCTCAAGATCTCCCTCATCGCGTTGGCCTGGGAGAGCACCGGGTGCGTCCGGCCGAACCGGTTGAACCGCACGCACACGCTCACGTGCGCCTCGACCGCCTCCCGCTGCCGCCCGCCGTTCTTGGCCATCTCCTCCTCGACCGCCTCCTGGCACAGCCCGCAGATCCAGCGGCCGGCGAACCGGTCGCGCACGCGCCGGATGTACGCCGGCGTGCACTCCTCCTTCATGCCGCAGCACTCGCACGCCGCGTCCTCGACCTCGGAGATGGGCGGGAGCGGCGGCGCGGCGCCAGCAGTTGGATCCTCTTTGCTGAGCTGGAAGGAGAGGTCGGATATGGCGCGCTGCAGGCCCTCCATGGAGATCCGACGTGGCCTCTGGGGCGCCGCCGCGGCGTAGGGGGCGATGAGGGTGTCTCCGTTGGGCGCCATGGCGATGCGACTAAATTGGAAACGAATGTCGTTGGATTTGAGATCTGGTTGGGCTTGGACATGTATTTGTCGGGATGAGTGAGTGAGTGAACCCCGACTGTGTCCTGCTATTTATAGAAAAGTTGCCGGCGGAGAAAGGTCGTGAATGCCCTGGATTTTTCGAGAACTCTATGGTTAAGCACGCCGCAATTGTGACAAGAGCATTGATGCATGCGTGGTTCTTCTGTGATTCATAATTATGCCAATTAATTCACCATCATGAGGTACTTTTTATCATCACGTTCATGCAGATCTCAGGATTGGTGATATTGAGGCTAATCATAGCCAGAAGCATGATAATTACAAAGAAAGTAATTAACATCAAATTAAATGTTGGTGGAAAAGCTAGCTAGGGTTCACGTGTGGATCCATCAAGACCACGCAGGCAGAGGCTGCATGAGAGACATATATTGGTAGATTCGCATGGTCATGACATGGTGCCCTCCGAGCCATGAATCCATGCATGAATGATACAAGGCATTCACGAGAAGCATGGCGAAAGAGAAAGGGAGAGAAAGGCCAATAGAAGTCACAAAAAGTAGGAGGAGGAGCTCTCCTACGCTGAACTTGGACTCAGTGGTTGAGAAGGATCCATTAATGGCAGGCTAGCTATCTATCTCCGTTTGTAGTTTAACGAGGGCATCAATGATCAGTTCAGTGCTGTTTTAATATGTATGATTCTTTTGATGCATAGTTAGGTTGGTATAGAGGCATGCGGAAAGCATTGTTCTGTCTTTAATTCCAGGAAATGGATAAGCTCTTTATTCAAGTTCACATGATTCCATGCAAGCTTTGCTTATGTCCAGGAATATTGATTTTTTATTGGAAAAGTAAGGCCCCATAAAGATTTTAATAGTTGATAATAACATCCTTTGGATCAAATTTTTACCTCCATTATTTACTTTGTCTATCGTAAAAAAGAAGTGCAAAAGTATATTACCAACTTACCCGGCCAATAGGATAAGATTCGACATTCAAGAATATCCACAATTAGCTTCGGAACCCTATATTAGTTGATGAAAGAAACAAGATTTGAGTCACACATAGTTAGACAATTATGTGCGATTCAATCATGGATTGAAACCTTGTGACGCGGAGCCGAGGTTGCGGGACGAAAGCTGGAGATGCTGGAGAAAGAAGAGACGGGGAAGAAGAAAAAAGGAGAGAGGAGAAGAGGGAACCCTTAGCTTAGAAAGCTAAGGGGGAAGAGAAGAGACTATATTCCCTACCCAAACGTCACAAGGAGAAAGACATACCAACCCAAAGGATTTCCAAAAATAATTTCTTTCAATTTGACTGAACTAAACTGTCTATTACAATAGAAGAGAGACATATATAAAGCTACTTGGACGGATCAGATCGTGACACATGTCCAAGATCGGATCGTCCAATATTAACAAAATATTAAATACATCATAATGTCAAAAAAACTACAGAAAGACGGGGTACACCTCATCGTTACTTGTGTCATCAATGTTATCAGGATAAGTGTCATTAATGGCATAAGTCTCCTTATTTCTGGTGCCATCAATGCCATACGAATAAATGTCATTGAAACCTGTATCATTAACAGCATAAGTCTCCTCGTTTCTAGTGCCATCAATGTCATACGGATAAATGTCATTGAAACCTGTATCATTAACAACATAAGTCTCCTCGTTTCTGGTGCTACCAATGTCATACGGATAAATGTCATTGAAATCTATATCATTAATGGCGACTGTCATCATAATTCGTGCAATATTAAATTTGGCATAAATTCTGATTACGCTTCTGCATCAGACTTCCCCTCTTTGAAAATTTCACCACCTGGTGAAATACTTTTGAATCGCTTCGCGAGACTCGACCCCTTCACGCGTGACTCTTCATCTGCTTCACGCGTGAAGTCGGAGGCGTTGATTGGAAAACAGGCTCAGCGGTTGGCATGGTGGCGGGAGGCACTGTTCATCGGCGAAGAGGCTGGGCGATGACGGAGGAAAGATGCCTGATGCAGATGATTGCAAGCCCTTCATCGCTGGCCGTGGGTTCTGAAAAGAACCAGGCGACCAGCTCCGGTTAACGTCGCGGGAGAGTGGCGAACATGAAAGCCGGAGATGAAGGCCGGCGAGCTGCTGTATGGAAGAGGTTGTTTCTTTGCAACAGGAGATGAAAAATTTGTGAGGTCGGGCGCACCTTGTTTTCCTTCATTGCTGAGTCGTGGGTTCTGAAAAGAACCAGGCGACCACAGCTCGGGATATGAACGCCAGTGGTGCATTGGAGAAGGTGGATGCGGTGGTGTTGCTAATAGTTTGACGTGGATGCAGGTGGAAGACGATGCGTACGTTCCCTTCATCGTTAGCCGTGGGTTCTGAAGAGAACAAGACGGCCAACTCCGGTGACAATGGGAGGTGCAATCCGGGCGGCGGTGGGTTGAGTGCTGCTGGCAAGATGGATGGCGCGAGAGGGCTGGAAGTTGGACGTTGATGCATGTGGATGATGAAGTGCATGGCTCCAACTCCCTTCATTGTTGGCTGTGGGTTCTGAAAAGAACCAGGCGACCAGCTCCGATGAATGGCGGGGCAAACATGGCAACTATGAACGGTGGGCAATGGTGGATCGGTGTGAGAAGACAAGAGTTTCTCACGGTTTTCCTCTGATACCAATTGACGCGGAGGGGAGGTTGCAGGACGAAAGCTGGAGATGCTGGAGAAAGAAGAGATGGGGAAGAAGAAAAGAGGAGAGAGGAGAAGAGGGAACCCTTAGCTTAGAAAGCTAAGGGGAAAGAGAAGGGACTACATTCCCTACCCAAACGTCACAAGGAGGAAGACACACCAACCCAAAGGGTTTCCAAAAATAACTTTCTTTCAATTTGACTAAACTAAACTATCTATTACAATAGAAGAGAGGCCTATATAAAGCTACTTGGACGGATCAGATCGTGACACATGTCCAAGATCGGATCGTCCAATATTAACAAAATATTAAATACATCATAATGTGAAAAAAACTACGGAAAGACGGGGTAGACCTCATCGTTACTTGTGTCATCAATGTTATCAGGATAAGTGTCATTAATGGCATAAGTCTCCTCGTTTCTAGTGCCATCAATGCCATACGGATAAATGTCATTGAAACCTGTATCATTAACAGCATAAGTCTCCTCGTTTCTAGTGCCATCAATGTCATACGGATAAATGTCATTGAAACCTGTATCATTAACAACATAAGTCTCCTCGTTTTCGGTGCCATCAATGTCATACGGATAAATGTCATTGAAATCTATATCATTAATGGCGGCTGTCATCATAATTCGTGCAATATTAAATTTGGCATAAATGCTGATTACGCTCCTGCATCAGACTTCCCCTCTTTGAAAATTTTACCTCCTGGTGAAATACTTTTGAATCGCTTCGCGAGACTCGACCCCTTCACGCGTGACTCTTCGTCTGCTTCACGCGTGAAGTCGGAGGCGTTGATTGGAAAACAGGCTCAGCGGCTGGCATGGTGGCGGGCGGCACTGTTCATCGGCGAAGAGGCTGGGCGATGACGGAGGAAAGATGCCTGATGCAGATGATTGCAAGGCCTTAATCGCTGGCCGTGGGTTCTGAAAAGAACCAGGCGACCAGCCCCGGTTAACGTCCCGGGAGAGTGGCAGACATGAAAGCCAGAGATGAACGCCGGCGAGCTGCTGTATGGAAGAGGTTGTTTCTTTGCAACAGGAGATGAAAAATTTGTGAGGTCGAGCACACCTTGTTTTCCTTCATTGCTAAGTCGTGGGTTCTGAAAAGAACCAGGCGACCATAGCTCGAGATATGAACGCCAGTGGTGGATTGGAGAAAGTGGATGGCGGTGATGTCGCTAATAGTTTGACGTGGATGCAGGTGGAAGACGATGCGTACGTTCCTTTCATCGTTGGCTGTGGGTTCTGAAGAGAACCAGGCGGCCAACTCCGGTGACAATGGGAGGTGCAATCAGGGCGGCGGTGGGTTGAGTGCTGCTAGCGAGATGGATGGCGCGAGAGGGCTGGAAGTTGGACGTTGATGCATGTGGACGATGAAGTGCATGGCTCCAGCTCCCTTCATTGCTGGCCGTGGGTTCTGAAAAGAACCAGGCGACCAGCTCCGATGAACGGCTGGGCAAACATGGCAACTATGAACGGTGGGCAATGGTGGATCGGTGTGAGAAGACAAGAGTTTCTCACGGTTTTCCTCTGATACCAATTGACGCGGAGCAGAGGTTGCGGGACGAAAGCTGGAGATGCTGGAGAAAGAAGAGATGGGGAAGAAGAAAAAAGGAGAGAGGAGAAGAGGGAACCCTTAGCTTAGAAAGCAACGGGGGAAGAGAAGAGACTACATTCCCTACCCAAACGTCACAAGGAGGAAGACAAACCAACCCAAAGGGTTTCCAAAAATAACTTTCTTTCAATTTGACTGAACTAAACTGTCTATTACAATAGAAGGGAGACCTATATAAAGCTACTTGGACGGATCAGATCGTGACACATGTCCAAGATCGGATCGTCCAATATTAACAAAATATTAAATACATCATAATGTCAAAAAAACTACGGAAAGACGGGGTACACCTCATCGTTACTTGTGTCATCAATGTTATCAGGATAAGTGTCATTAATGGCATAAGTCTCCTCGTTTCTGGTGCCATCAATGCCATACGGATAAATGTCATTGAAACCTGTATCATTAACAGCATAAGTCTCCTCGTTTCTAGTGCCATCAATGTCATACGGATAAATGTCATTGAAACCTGTATCATTAACAACATAAGTCTCCTCGTTTCTGGTGCCACCAATGTCATACGGATAAATGTCATTGAAATCTATATCATTAATGGCGACTGTCATCATAATTCGTGCAATATTAAATTTGGCATAAATGCTGATTACGCTTCTGCATCAGACTTCCCCTCTTTGAAAATTTCACCTCCTGGTGAAATACTTTTGAATCGCTTCGCGAGACTCGACCCCTTCACGCGTGAAGTCGGAGGCGTTGATTGGAAAATAGGCTCAGCGGCTGGCATGGTGGCGGGAGGCACTGTTCATCGACGAAGAGGCTGGGCGATGACGGAGGAAAGATGCTTGATGCAGATGATTGCAAGCCCTTCATGGCTGGCCGTGGGTTCTGAAAAGAACCAGGCGACCAACTCCGGTTAACGTCGCGGGAGAGTGGCGAACATGAAAGCCAGAGATGAACGCCGGCGAGCTGCTGTAAGGAAGAGGTTGTTTCTTTACAACAGGAGATGAAAAATTTGTGAGGACGAGCGCACCTTGTTTTCTTTCATTGCTGAGTCGTGGGTTCTGAAAAGAACCAGACGACCACAGCTCGGGATATGAACGCCAGTGGTGCATTGGAGAAGGTGGATGCGGTGGTGTCGCTAATAGTTTGACGTGGATGCAGGTGGAAGACGATGCGTACGTTCCCTTCATCGTTAGCCGTGGGTTCTGAAGAGAACAAGACGGCCAACTCCGGTGACAATGGGAGGTGCAATCCGGGCGGCGGTGGGTTGAGTGCTGCTGGCGAGATGGATGGCGCGAGAGGGCTGGAAGTTGGACGTTGATGCATGTGGACGATGAAGTGCATGGCTCCAGCTCCCTTCATTGTTGGCTGTGGGTTCTGAAAAGAACCAGGCGACCAGCTCCGATGAATGGCGAGGCAAACATGGCAACTATGAACGGTGGGCAATGGTGGATCGGTGTGAGAAGACAAGAGTTTCTCACGGTTTTCCTCTGATACCAATTGACGCGGAGCGGAGGTTGCAGGACGAAAGCTGGAGATGCTGGTGAAAGAAGAGATGGGGAAGAAGAAAAGAGGAGAGAGGGGAAGAGGGAACCCTTAGCTTAGAAAGCTATGGGGGAAGAGAAGGGACTACATTCCCTACCCAAACGTCACAAGGAGGAAGACACACCAACCCAAAGGGTTTCCAAAAATAACTTTCTTTCAATTTGACTGAACTGAACTATCTATTACAATAGAAGAGAGGCCTATATAAAGCTACTTGGATGGATCAGATCGTGACACATGTCCAAGATCGGATCGTCCAATATTAACAAAATATTAAATACATCATAATGTCAAAAAAAGTACGGAAAGATGGGGTAGACCTCATCGTTACTTGTGTCATCAATGTTATCAAGATAAGTGTCATTAATGGCATAAGTCTCCTCATTTCTAGTGCCATCAATGCCATACGGATAAATGTCATTGAAACCTGTATCATTAACAGCATAAGTCTCCTCGTTTCTAGTGCCATCAATGTCATATGGATAAATGTCATTGAAACCTGTATCATTAACAACATAAGTCTCCTCGTTTCTGGTGCCATCAATGTCATACGGATAAATGTTATTGAAATCTATATCATTAATGGCGGCCGTCATCATAATTCGTGCAACATTAAATTTGGCATAAATGCTGATTATGCTTCTGCATCAGACTTCCCCTCTTTGAAAATTTCACCCCCTGGTGAAATACTTTTGAATCGCTTCGCGAGACTCGACCCCTTCACGCGTGAAGTCGGAGGCGTTGATTGGAAAACATGCTCAGTGGCTGGCATGGTGGCGGGCGGCACTGTTCATCGGCGAAGAGGCTGGGCGATGACGGAGGAAAGATGCCTGATGCAGATGATTGCAAGCCCTTCATCGCTGGCTGTGGGTTCTGAAAAGAACCAGGCGACCAGCCCCGGTTAACGTCCCGGGAGAGTGGCGGACATGAAAGCCAGAGATGAACGCCGGCGAGCTGCTGTATGGAAGAGGTTGTTTCTTTGCAACAGGTGATGAAAAATTTGTGAGGTCGAGCGCACCTTGTTTTCCTTCATTGCTGAGTCGTGGGTTCTGAAAAGAAGCAGGCGACCACAGCTCGAGATATGAACACCAGTGGTGGATTGGAGAAGGTGGATTGCGGTGGTGTCGCTAATAGTTTGACGTGGATGCAGGTGGAAGATGATGCGTACGTTCCCTTCATCGTTGGCTGTGGGTTCTGAAGAGAACCAGGCGGCCAACTCCGGTGACAATGGGAGGTACAATCAGGGCGGCGGTGGGTTGAGTGCTGCTGGCGAGATGGATGGCGCGAGAGGGCTGGAAGTTGGACGTTGATGCATGTGGACGATGAAGTGCATGGCTCCAGCTCCCTTCATTGCTGGCCGTGGGTTCTGAAAAGAACCAGGCGACCAGCTCCGATGAATGGCGGGGCAAACATGGCAACTATGAACGGTGGGCAATGGTGGATCGGTGTGAGAAGACAAGAGTTTATCACGGTTTTCCTCTGATACCAATTGACGCGGAGCGGAGGTTGCAGGACGAAAGCTGGAGATGCTGGAGAAAGAAGAGATGGGGAAGAAGAAAAGAGGAGATAGGAGAAGGGGGAACCCTTAGCTTAGAAAGCTAAGGGGGAAGAGAAGGGATTACATTCCCTACCCAAACGTCACAAGGAGGAAGACACACCAACCCAAAGGGTTTCCAAAAATAACTTTCTTTCAATTTGATTGAACTAAACTGTCTATTACAATAGAAGAGAGACTTATATAAAGCTACTTGGACGGATCAGATCGTGACACATGTCCAAGATCGGATCGTCCAATATTAACAAAATATTAAATATATCATAATGTCAAAAAAACTACGGAAAGACGGGGTACACCTCATCGTTACTTGTGTTATCAATGTTATCAGGATAAGTGTCATTAATGGCATAAGTCTCCTCGTTTCTAGTGCCATCAATGCCATACGGATAAATGTCATTGAAACCTGTATCATTAACAGCATAAGTCTCCTCGTTTCTAGTGCCATCAATGTCATACGGATAAATGTCATTGAAACCTGTATCATTAACAACATATGTCTCCTCGTTTTTGATGCCATCAATGTCATACGGATAAATGTCATTGAAATCTATATCATTAATGGCGGCCGTCATCATAATTCGTGCAATATTAAATTTGGTATAAATGCTGATTACGCTCCTGCATCACATTTCGCCTCTTTGAAAATTTTACCTCCTGGTGAAATACTTTGGAATCGCTTCGCGAGACTCGACCCCTTCACCCGTGACTCTTCGTCAGCTTCACGCGTGAAGTCGGAGGCGTTGATTGGAAAACAGGCTCAGCGGCTGGCTTGGTGGCGGGCGGCACTGTTCATCGGCGAAGAGGCTGGGCGATGACGTAGGAAAGATGCCTGATGCAGATGATTGCAAGGCCTTAATCGCTGGCCGTGGGTTCTGAAAAGAACCAGGCGACCAGCCCCAGTTAACGTCGCGGGAGAGTGGCAGACATGAAAGCCAGAGATGAACGCCGGCGAGCTGCTGTATGGAAGAGGTTGTTTCTTTGCAACAGGAGATGAAAAATTTGTGAGGTCGAGCGCACCTTGTTTTCCTTCATTGCTAAGTCGTGGGTTCTGAAAAGAACCAGGCGACCACAGCTCGAGATATGAACGCCAGTGGTGGATTGGAGAAGGTGGATGGCGGTGGTGTCGCTAATAGTTTGACGTGGATGCAGGTGGAAGACGATGCGTACGTTCCCTTCATCGTTGGCTGTGGGTTCTGAAGAGAACCAGGCGGCCAACTCCGGTGACAATGGGAGGTGCAATCAGGGCGGCGGTGGGTTGAGTGCTGCTAGCGGGATGGATGGCGCGAGAGGGCTGGAAGTTGGACGTTGATGCATGTGGACGATGAAGTGCATGGCTCCAGCTCCCTTCATTGCTTGCCGTGGGTTCTGAAAAGAACCAGGCGACCTGTAATACCCCGAGTATAGTCCCATATTGCAAGTGGGAAAAACTATTATGTGGTTTATAAGGCTTAGTGGGCTTGCTATTGTTAACTTAGGCTTAAGCATTTTAATAAATTGGGCCACGTTGCAAATTGGCTCACCAAGTTAACAAATAGTTTGCTTACTAAGCGGGTCGTAACAAATGGTATCAGAGCAAAACTTAGTCCTAAGCATGGTGAGAGGCCAATAGGAAAGGGCTACCGAGGATGGTGGAGCCACCTTTGGGCTGACCTCACATGCTGCCGACTAAGGGATGATTCTTGGGCATGTGTTAGGGATGTGGGCTTGACGAGGACGTCAAGTCTTAAGTGGGGGAGATTGTAATACCCCGAGTATAGTCCCATATTGCAAGTGGGAGAAACTATTATGTGGTTTATAAGGCTTAGTGGGCTTGCTATTGTTAACTTGGGCTTAAGCATTTTAATAAATTGGGCCACGTTGCAAATTGGCTCACCAAGTTAACAAATAGTTTGCTTACTAAGCGGGTCGTAACAAATAATTTTTATTTCCAAAATTTCCCAAAAAAAAACTCTAGAATCCTCATATACCCAATATCATGAAAATCAGGTTTGCCCCAATTTTTACCCATACGTTTAGGCGTAATTTCATGATGAAGGGGCGAAATTCTCATTCAAGCCCTAATCTTCATGCAATTGAAAAATCCAAAGTTACATACATGTTCAATCAAGGTCTAATTGATGATTAGAAGTCTCAAAAATGAAAAGCCCTAATTTTCATGCAACTAGGGTTTCAAAATTTTTTGGGGAAAGCAAGAAAACGTGTACAATTTTGCAAGCATGAGTTCATATCATATTTCTAGACATTAATCCTCTCTAAATCATGCAACACCTTCAATATGCGTGAACTAGCTAAAACTTAGTTTGGGGGAAAACATGTTTGTGTATTGCTAGACACCTGATAGGTTTATGTTTGTTTTCCTTACTATGGAATTTGTGTGTAGGAATTTAAGATGGTGCGATCCAGAGGAAATGCTAGCAGCGAGGGTGAGCAGACCTCAGATCTCACGAGAACCATTGAGGCTCTGACAGGCATGGTACGGCAACAGGGTACCATGATAGAGAGGCAAGCTCAGATGCTGCAGCAGCAACAGACTCAGCATCAAGAAGCGCAACAGCAGCTCTTGCAGCACTTGACTCAGGAGAGATCCCAGACTACCACTCGGGCGGTGGGGAATGACTATCGGGAAGACGCTCACAGGCGCTATGCCTCGCTTGTGAGTGAATTCCAGAAACTGGGTCCTAGCTCTTTTTATGGGGGCTCAGAATCAAGTACGGCAGAGAACTGGCAGTTGGTTTTGGACAAGATTTTTCAAGTCATGCGTTGCTCAGATGAGGACAAGCTGTGTCTGGCCACCTATATGATGCGTGGTGACGCAGATGAGTGGTGGAAGGGCGTGGTGAGGCTAGCTGTGGAAAGACAAGAAACAGTAATTTGGCCCTACTTCTTGTCTCAATTTAACGAGAAGTATTTCCCTGATAGTTTGGTAGAGGACCGAGAGGTGGAATTTATTCACCTGGAGCAGGGTGATCTGACTGTGGACCAGTATGAGTTACGGTTCACCAAGTTGGGAAAGTATGCCCCTCACCTGATAAACACTGAAAAGAGGAGGGCTACCAAGTTTCTCAGAGGTCTCAGATGGGACATTCGAGAACAGGTTGGTGCTCAGCACTTGGAGACATATAGTGAGACTGTTGGGCGAGCACGCACCATCGAGAGATACATATCTGAGAGGACCGTGACTGTGATTCCTGCAGCTGAGGCGGCAGCTCCTCAGCATGGTGATGGCGGCAAGGGTAAGAGGTACCCTAAGCATAAGGATTACAAGAAGAGCAGGTATAAGCCTTACTCTCACAAGGCACCGCAGCAGTCCAGGGATGCCAGGGATGTAAAGAACAGTATCACAGAGGATCGGAATTGTCAATATTGTGGGCTCAAGGGACATCTAATGAAAGACTGTTATAAGAAGAATGGTGTTTGCTTCAGGTGTAAGAAACCTGGGCACATGGTCAAGGACTGCAAAGAGCCTGAGATGCAGCATAGAGGCACAGATAAGCCTACAGTCCAGACCCGAGTTTATGCCGTGGCTGAAAAGGATACACGAGCTTCCCGATCCGTCGTGGAAGGTACCTTATTTGTATTTGATCAGTTAGCTCGCATCTTATTTGACCCTGGTGCAAATTTATCTTTTGTATCTGTTAGATTTGCTGCATGTTTACCTGTATTGCCTAAGGTGATGGATTATGTTGTGTCTGTGAGTACTCCCTTAGGAAAATCATTATCTACGGACACTGTTTGTGCTGATTGTGTAGTGCATGTAGAGGGTTATGAGTTTCTTGTAGATCTAATCCTCTTAGACATGCAAGACTATGATGTCATCTTAGGTATGGATTGGTTATCCTCACATCATGCCACTGTGGATT
This sequence comes from Costus lasius, assembly GCA_027563935.2. Lineage (NCBI taxonomy): Eukaryota > Viridiplantae > Streptophyta > Magnoliopsida > Zingiberales > Costaceae > Costus > Costus lasius. Next base: position 123,384,615 of record CM050446.2, read on the forward strand.
GCTTTGAGAAAGTAATCACCTTGAATCTGCTAGATGGGAATCGGCTTTTTGTGAGAGGTCTAGTGTCAGACCAAGGACCGCATGTGATATCTTTCCTGCAGGCCAGGAAGTTACTTGCTAGTGGGTGCAAGGGTTATCTTGCGCATGTTAAGGTGCAGGATGATTCTACTCCTGACTTGACTCAGATGGCGGTGGTGAAAGAGTTTCCTGATGTGTTCTCTGAGGAATTTTCAGGCTTGCCACCAATACGAGAGGTAGAGTTTGGCATTGAGTTGGTGCCAGGTACTGCACCTATCTCCAGAGCTCCTTACCGCATGGCTACATCAGAGTTGGCCGAACTTAAGAATCAACTGGAGGAATTGCTGGAAAAAGGTTACATCCGGCCTAGTGCTTCTCCCTGGGGAGCGCCAGTGCTGTTCGTAAAGAAGAAGGATGGAACCCTGAGGATGTGTATAGACTACAGGCAACTGAACCAAGTGACTATCAAGAATAAGTATCCTCTCCCCAGAATTGATGATCTATTTGATCAATTACAGGGAGCTACAGTGTTCTCTAAGATTGATCTGAGATCAGGGTATTACCAGCTTAGGGTTAAGGATGAGGATATATTTAAGACTGCTTTCAGGACCAGGTATGGGCATTTTGAATTTTTAGTTATGCCTTTTGGACTGACGAATGCACCTGCTGTCTTCATGGATTTGATGAACAGGGTATTTCATGAACTGCTCAATTCTTGTGTGGTAGTTTTCATAGATGATATCTTGGTGTACTCTCGGACTACTTCGGATCATGTCAGTGACTTGCGCAGAGTGCTGAAGATCCTGAGGAAAACCGATTATATGCCAAGGCTAGTAAGTGTGAGTTCTGGCTAGAAAAGATTAGTTTCCTTGGGCATGTGATTTCTGGTCAGGGGGTGTCTGTGGATCCGGTTAAAGTGCAAGCCATCCTCAATTGGGGAAGACCGACTAGTGCTACTGAGATCAGAAGTTTCCTGGGTCTAGCAGGTTACTACCGGAGGTTTGTTGAGGGATTCTCCAAGCTGGCGGGTCCTTTAACTAAATTGACCAGAAAGGGGGCCAAGTTTAATTGGGATGACAAGTGTGAAGAGAGCTTTCAGGAGCTGAAGAGGAGGTTGACTAGTACACCATTCCTCATTATTCCTAGTGATGGGGAAAGGTTTACTGTCTATACGGATGCTTCGGGCAAAGGGTTGGGTTGTGTCTTGATGCAGAAGGGTTCTGTGGTAGCCTATGCTTCGAGACAACTGAAGGAGTATGAGTTGAACTACCCTACTCATGACTTAGAGTTGGCGGCCGTAGTCTTTGCTCTGAAGATATGGCGTCACTATTTGTTGGGTCAAGAGTTTGATCTGTTCACTGACCACCAGAGTCTCAAGTACATCTTCACTCAGAAGGAGTTGAACATGAGACAGAGAAGATGGATGGAGTTGATCAAAGACTATGACTTCGCTATTCAGTATCAGGCTGGAAAGGCTAATGTAGTGGCTGATGCACTGAGCAGGCATCCAGTTACTTCAGTAGCAGCATTGCGGGTCAGTGAGTGGCAGTTATTGCAGGAGTTCAGCGATCTCAGGATCAGTGTTTCTCCTAGAGTTCAGTCGGGTTATGTGGCTTTCCTCAGAGTACAGTCTGCTTTGTTGCAGAAAATCAGAGATCAGCAGTCAGTGGATCCGAAATTAGTTCAGATCAGGGATAGTTTGGTTGCGGGTACAGTTCAGGATTTTAGCTTGTCTGATGATGGTGTTCTTCGGTTTCGTGGAAGGGTGTGTGTCCCTGAGGAACCAAGATTGAGGAAAGAAATATTGGAGGATAGCCATAATTCCAAATATTCGCTACATCCTGGCGTGACTAAGATGTATCAGGACCTCAAGAAAAGCTTTTGGTGGCCGGGTATGAAGAAAGAGGTAATTGATTTTGTCTCTAGGTGTTTAACCTGTCAGACGGTAAAGGCTGAACACCAGAAACCTGGTGGTTTGTTGCAGCCCCTTCCTATTCCTGAGTGGAAGTGGGAATGCATCAGTATGGACTTTGTGTGTGGTCTGCCCAGAACCAGATTGGGTCATGATGCCATTTGGGTGATTGTTGATAGACTCACTAAATCAGCCCATTTTCTTCCGATCAAGATGACTTATCCTTTAGAGAGACTGGCTAGATTGTACATTGATGAAATAGTCAGACTGCATGGAGTGCCTGTGGATATTGTGTCTGATAGGGACTCTCGGTTTCTGTCCAGGTTTTGGAAGAGCTTACAGGAGGGTTTGGGTACTAAGTTGAGTTTTAGTACAGCATACCATCCTCAGTCTGATGGCCAGACGGAGCGTACTATCCAGACTCTAGAAGACTTATTGAGAGCTTATGTAGTTGATTGGAGTTCTGAGTGGAATCGGGATCTATCTTTGATAGAGTTCACTTATAATAATAGCTTCCACTCCAGTATTCAGATGGCTCCATATGAGGCTTTGTATGGAAGAAGGTGTAGGACTCCCTTGTGTTGGGAGGAGACTGGTGATAGATTGATTTTGAGATCTGATGCAGTACAGGAAACTACTGATAAGGTCAGAGAGATTCAGGATAAACTGAAGATTGCTCGGGACAGGCAGAAGAGTTATGCTGATGACCGTCGTCGTTCCCTGGAGTTTATGGTAGGGGATCATGTTTTCTTAAAGGTGTCACCTACTAAGAGTGTTATGAGGTTTGGCAAAAAGGGCAAGCTGAGCCCTAGGTTTGTAGGCCCTTTTGACATTATTGAGAGAGTTGGTCCAGTGGCTTACAGGTTAGCTTTACCTCCTGCTATGGATCATGTGCATAATGTGTTCCATGTTTCTGCTTTGAGGAAATATCATCCTGATCCATCTCATGTATTGGAATTGGAACCTCTTCAGATTCAGAGTGATTTGACTTTTGAGGAAAGACCTCTCCGGATTGTGGATAGAAAGGATAAAGTTCCGAGGAACAAGTCTATACCTTTAGTAAAGGTTATCTGGGGAAATCAGTCGGTTGAGGAGGCGACCTGGGAGGCTGAAGCGGATATGAGGAAATTTTATGCTTATCTTTTTGATGATATGAATGTTGAGCTTTAGAGGACTAAAGCTTTATAAGGAGGGAGGGATGTAAGATCCAAGGATCTTAAGTCCTGGTAAGTACTATTTTTGATTTAAATAAAATCATTGGCTGTGATATTTTATTCTGATTTAAATAAAATTATTGGTTGTTAATTTTAAGTTAATTAATTAGAGCTTATTGGTTGTTAATTTTAAGTTAATTAATTAGAGCTTATTGGTTAATTAATTAGACCTTATTGGATATTAATTAAATCCTTATTGGATTTTCGTTTAAGTAAATGGTTAATTGTTAGTTAATGGTTAAATTAATTAGTTAACTATGGGTTTTGGGTTTAAAATTCGAATTAATTAGTTAGTGGGTTAAACCCTATTTGGATTAATTGGTTAGCGGGTTTAAAAGTTAAAAATCGAAAATCTAAGAGGTGGACGGCTAGGGCAAAGAAGTTGGCGATTTTCTTGAAGGCTTGGGCGAAATTTCCTTTCTTTCTTCTCCCTTGGCCGGCGTTCTTGGGTGATTGGTGGCGTTTCTTCTTCCATTGGTGGCGTCTTTCAAGGCCTTAGACGAGTTTGTAAGAGAGATTTTTCATCTTGGTGTTCACGGTTGAGGTGAGTGGGGTGTCTTATTCGAATTCTATCAATGTGGTTGTGCTAAGTAATAAATTTGATTGCTTGAAAAATTACCATGTTTAAAACCGAAATTTTGCAAGGTGTACTTATCATGAAAACCGAATTTAAGATATTTTTATAGGGAATTTAGGAAGCTTTAAATCAGTGATTTTGAGCATGACATTCTTGTTAAATAGGGTTTTAAATTTTAAGTAGACAATATGCTAGATACCGTGGGCTACATGTGATGTTTTGTGAAGTAGATTGTAAGAATATGAATTTTGATTTTTATGTTGATTTTATGGATGCTTGATAAATGCTAATAATGTTATAGAATCCATGATTGTTTCTCTATGTTGGTAGCATGTTCTATAATTATGGCTATGTATCTTTGGTTGAGAAACTTGGGTGATAACTTAGCAAGATTATACTGAACTGATCAGCATGAAACCTAAGGACTCCATAAAATATTATGTGGTTATATGTGTTTCGAATGTTATGTGTTATGGGATGGTTAGGACTAAGGCTAAGTGTAACTGTGTACTCAAGGGGATAGTCTATATGTGATATGTTAAGGGTTGGAGATTTCAGCCCTGTATTGTGATATGTGAGGGGGTTGTTGTTCAGCCTGCCTGATGTGATTATTGTGATAAAAATGACTATCCTAGAGTTTAGTTGACACTTAGGAGTCCACTTTTGTGAAATAAGATATAAGATGTGTCTGGTGTTGTCCAGTTAAGGAACCCTTTGGGAGAACGAGTGATATAAGACGCAAAGTGCCATGTCTTGGTCGGACAGGGGCCACCTCTTGATGTCATCACTCTTAGACGCTTAGATTTTTGTGATTATGGGGTGGTGTAGATCAAGGTATCACATCTTGACCAGGTGGTGATTACCTCTTGAGTCTACACACTGTCCATGTATATATGTTGCATGTGATTTGCAGGCTTCTCCCAGTGCTTAGGCCAAAGCCGGGTTGGACCATAATGGTCACTCTTGAATATGCTGGACAACTAGGTCAATTAAGTGGTTGGTGTGTTTAGTTGGTTTAGAGTATGACTCTAGAACCTTGGTTACTCTGTGGTGACAAGTGTATGATGTCTGTACATCTAATTATTTTTTTTGAGTTCTGTTCTTTGTTTTTGTTATATGTTAACATGATGTTCTGCTAAATGTTTTTAAAATAATCTGCATGTATCTTTGATTGTATGCTATGGATGGTCGATTGAGACTATCCACTCACTGGGCTGTGTAGCTCACCCCTCAATATTTTCAGGTGTAGAGCAGGGGCGCAGTACCAGTTAGCATTTTATATGGATGTTGTGATAAGACTTTTGTGCTTAATTATCTGGGGCCGGTTGTGGCCGAACTATGCGAACTATGTGAACTATGTGAACTTGTGTTGCCGGTTGTGGCAGTTTAAGATTTTGATTTTTGTGTCACCGCGGGCTTTGGCCTGGTTTCGGTGTTTGGTATCATTGATGTTAGTTATGAACTTATAAAATCGATATTGTGACTTTGGTTCTCATTTTGAGTCGATTGGTATTTTTGCAATCGGATTTGATATAAATGTGAACTTGCATATGTCTAGTGCAAGTATTGCCTGGTGGCAGGTACCTTTATGTGATTTATGGATTTTACAGATTTTATGTGGTTTTGATATAACTGTTGACTTGCATATGTCTAGTGCAAGTATTGCGTGGTGGCAGGTACATTTGTGAAATTATGATTCGTGGAGATTTTTGTATGGATTTCTCGAAAATTTTCAGATCGTGTTTTCTTGAACTTGGTTTTACCTAGCATGTGAATCGATCTTGTATGATAACATCCTGTTTCTCTATGACTTGTGTTGCTTGTTTGGGGTTAAGATAACGGGATGTGACACGACCAGCTCCGATGAATGGCGGGGCAAACATGGCAACTATGAACGGTGGGCAATGGTGGATCGGTGTGAGAAGACAAGAGTTTCTCACGGTTTTCCTCTAATACCAATTGACGCGGAGCGGAGGTTGCGGGACGAAAGCTGGAGATGCTGGAGAAAGAAGAGATGGGGAAGAAGAAAAGAGGAGAGAGGAGAAGAGGGAACTCTTAGCTTAGAAAGATACGGGGGAAGAGAAGAGACTACATTCCCTACCCAAACGTCACAAGGAGGAAGACAAACCAACCCAAAGGGTTTCCAAAAATAACTTTCTTTCAATTTGACTGAACTAAACTGTCTATTACAATAGAAGAGAGACCTATATAAAGCTACTTGGACGGATCAGATCGTGACACATGTCCAAGATCGGATCGTCCAATATTAACAAAATATTAAATACATCATAATGTCAAAAAAACTACGGAAAGACGGGGTACACCTCATCGTTACTTGTGTCATCAATGTTATCAGGATAAGTGTCATTAATGGCATTAGTCTCCTCGTTTCTGGTGCCATCAATGCCATACGGATATATGTCATTAAAACCTATATCATTAACAACATAAGTCTCCTCGTTTCTGGTGCCACCAATGTCATATGGATAAATGTCATTGAAATCTATATCATTAATGGCGACCATCATCATAATTCGTGCAATATTAAATTTGGCATAAATGCTGATTACGCTTCTGCATCAGACTTCCCCTCTTTGAAAATTTCACCTTCTGGTGAAATACTTTTGAATCGCTTCGCGAGACTCGACCCCTTCACGCGTGAAGTCGGAGGCGTTGATTGGAAAACAGGCTCAGCGGTTGGCATGGCGGCGGGAGGCACTGTTCATCGGCGAAGAGGCTGGGCGATGACGGAGGAACGATGCCTGATGTAGATGATTGCAAGCCCTTCATCGCTGGCCGTGGGTTCTGAAAAGAACCAGGCGACCAGCTCCGGTTAACGTCGCGGGAGAGTGGCGAACATGAAAGCCAGAGATGAACGCCGGCGAGCTGCTGTATGGAAGAGGTTGTTTCTTTGCAACAGGAGATGAAAAATTTGTGAGGTCGGGCGCACCTTGTTTTCCTTCATTGCTGAGTCGTGGGTTCTGAAACGAACCAGACGACCACAGCTCGGGATATGAACGCCAGTGGTGCATTGGAGAAGGTGGATGCGGTGGTGTCGCTAATAGTTTGACGTGGATGCAGGTGGAAAACGATGCGTACGTTCCCTTCATCGTTAGCAGTGGGTTCTGAAGAGAACAAGACGGCCAACTCCGGTGACAATGGGAGGTGCAATCCGGGCGGCGGTGGGTTGAGTGCTGCTGGCGAGATGGATGGCGCGAGAGGGTTGGAAGTTGGACGTTGATGCATGTGGACGATGAAGTGCATGGCTCCAGCTCCCTTCATTGTTGGCTGTGTCATTGTTGGCTGTGGGTTCTGAAAAGAACCAGGCGACCAGCTCCGATGAATGGCGAGGCAAACATGGCAACTATGAACGGTGGGCAATGGTGGATCGGTGTGAGAAGACAAGAGTTTCTCAAGGTTTTCCTCTGATACCAATTGACGCAGAGCGGAGGTTGCAGGACGAAAGCTGGAGATGCTGGAGAAAGAAGTGATGGGGAAGAAGAAAAGAGGAGAGAGGAGAAGAGGGAACCCTTAGCTTAGAAAGCTAAGGGGGAAGAGAAGGGACTACATTCCCTACCCAAACGTCACAAGGAGGAAGACACACCAACCCAAAGGGTTTCCAAAAATAACTTTCTTTCAATTTGACTGAACTAAACTATCTATTACAATAGAAGAGAGGCCTATATAAAGCTACTTGGATGGATCAGATCGTGACACATGTCCAAGATCGGATCGTCCAATATTAACAAAATATTAAATACATCATAATGTCAAAAAAACTACGGAAAGATGGGGTAGACCTCATCGTTACTTGTGTCATCAATGTTATTAAGATAAGTGTCATTAATGGCATAAGTCTCCTCATTTCTAGTGCCATCAATGCCATACGGATAAATGTCATTGAAACCTGTATCATTAACAGCATAAGTCTCCTCGTTTCTAGTGCCATCAATGTCATACGGATAAATGTCATTGAAACCTGTATCATTAACAACATAAGTCTCCTCGTTTCTGGTGCCATCAATGTCATACGGATAAATGTCATTGAAATCTATATCATTAATGGCGGCCGTCATCATAATTCGTGCAATATTAAATTTGGCAAAAATGCTGATTACGCTTCTGCATCAGACTTCCCCTCTTTGAAAATTTCACCTCCTGGTGAAATACTTTGGAATCGCTTCGCGAGACTCGACCCCTTCACGCGTGACTCTTCGTCTACTTCACGCGTGAAGTCGGAGGCGTTGATTGGAAAACATGCTCAGCGGCTGGCATGGTGGCGGGCGGCACTGTTCATCGGCGAAGAGGCTGGGCGATGACGGAGGAAAGATGCCTGATGCAGATGATTGCAAGCCCTTCATCGCTGGCTGTGGGTTCTGAAAAGAACCAGGCGACCAGCCCCAGTTAACGTCGCGGGAGAGTGGCGGACATGAAAGCCAGAGATGAACGCCGGCGAGCTGCTGTATGGAAGAGGTTGTTTCTTTGCAACAGGAGATGAAAAATTTGTGAGGTCGAGCGCACCTTGTTTTCCTTCATTGCTGAGTCGTGTGTTCTGAAAAGAACCAGGCGACCACAGCTTCAGATATGAACGCCAGTGGTGGATTGGAGAAGGTGGATGGCGGTGGTGTCGCTAATAGTTTGACGTGGATGCAGGTGGAAGACGATGCGTACGTTCCCTTCATCGTTGGCTGTGGGTTCTGAAGAGAACCAGGCGGCCAACTCCGGTGACAATGGGAGGTGCAATCAGGGCGGCGGTGGGTTGAGTGCTGCTAGCGAGATGGATGGCGCGAGAGGGCTGGAAGTTGGACATTGATGCATGTGGACGATGAAGTGCATGGCTCCAGCTCCCTTCATTGCTTGCCGTGGGTTCTGAAAAGAACCAGGCGACCAGCTCCGATGAATGGCGGGGCAAACATGGCAACTATGAACGGTGGGCAATGGTGGATCGGTGTGAGAAGACAAGAGTTTCTCACGGTTTTCCTCTGATACCAATTGACGCGGAGCGGAGGTTGCGGGACGAAAGCTGGAGATGCTGGAGAAAGAAGAGATGGGGAAGAAGAAAAGAGGAGAGAGGAGAAGGGGGAACCCTTAGCTTAGAAAGCTAAGGGGGAAGAGAAGGGACTACATTCCCTACACAAACGTCACAAGGAGGAAGACATACCAACCCAAAGGGTTTCCAAAAATAACTTTCTTTCAATTTGATTGAACTAAACTGTCTATTACAATAGAAGAGAGACTTATATAAAGCTACTTGGACGGATCAGATCGTGACACATGTCCAAGATCGGATCGTCCAATATTAACAAAATATTAAATACATCATAATGTCAAAAAAACTACGGAAAGATGGGGTAGACCTCATCGTTACTTGTGTCATCAATGTTATTAAGATAAGTGTCATTATTGGCATAAGTCTCCTCATTTCTAGTGCCATCAAAGCCATACGGATAAATGTCATTGAAACCTGTATCATTAACAGCATAAGTCTCCTCGTTTCTAGTGCCATCAATGTCATACGGATAAATGTCATTGAAACCTGTATCATTAACAACATAAGTCTCCTCGTTTCTGGTGCCACCAATGTCATACGGATAAATGTCATTGAAATCTATATCATTAATGACGGCCGTCATCATAATTCGTGCAATATTAAATTTGGTATAAATGCTGATTACGCTTCTGTATCAGATTTCCCCTCTTTGAAAATTTCACCTCCTGGTGAAATACTTTTGAATCGCTTCGCGAGATTCGACCCCTTCACGCGTGACTCTTCGTCTACTTCACGCGTGAAGTCGGAGGCGTTGATTGGAAAACATGCTCAGTGGCTGGCATGGTGGCGGGCGGCACTGTTCATCGGCAAAGAGGCTGGGCGATGACGAAGGAAAGATGCCTGATGCAGATGATTGCAAGCCCTTCATCGCTGGCCGTGGGTTCTGAAAAGAACCAGGTGACCAGCCCGGGTTAACGTCACGGGAGAGTGGCGGACATGAAAGCCAGAGATGAACGCCGGCGAGCTACTGTATGGAAGAGGTTGTTTCTTTGCAACAGGTGATGAAAAATTTGTGAGGTCGAGCGCACCTTGTTTTCCTTCATTGCTGAGTCGTGGGTTCTGAAAAGAACCAGGCGACCACAGCTCGAGATATGAACACCAGTGGTGGATTGGAGAAGGTGGATGGCGGTGGTGTCGCTAATAGTTTGACGTGGATGCAGGTGGAAGACAATGCGTACGTTCCCTTCATCGTTGGCTGTGGGTTCTGAAGAGAACCAGGCGGCCAACTCCGGTGACAATGGGAGGTGCAATCTGGGCGGCGGTGGGTTGAGTGCTGCTGGCGAGATGGATGGCGCGAGAGGGCTGGAAGTTGGACGTTGATGCATGTGGACGATGAAGTGCATGGCTCCAGCTCCCTTCATTGCTGGCCGTGGGTTCTGAAAAGAACCAGGCGACCAGCTCCGATGAATGGCGGGGCAAACATGGCAACTATGAACGGTGGGCAATGGTGGATCGGTGTGAGAAGACAAGAGTTTCTCACGGTTTTCCTCTGATACCAATTGACGCGGAGCGGAGGTTGCATGATGAAAGCTGGAGATGCTGGAGAAAGAAGAGATGGGGAAGAAGAAAAGAGGAGATAGGAGAAGGGGGAACCCTTAGCTTAGAAAGCTAAGGGGGAAGAGAAGGGACTACATTCCCTACCCAAAACGTCACAAGGAGGAAGACACACCAACCCAAAGGGTTTCCAAAAATAACTTTCTTTCAATTTGATTGAACTAAACTGTCTATTACAATAGAAGAGAGGCCTATATAAAGCTACTTGGACGGATGAGATCGTGACACATGTCCAAGATCGGATCGTCCAATATTAACAAAATATTAAATACATCATAATGTCAAAAAAACTACGGAAAGACGGGGTAGACCTCATCGTTACTTGTGTCATCAATGTTATCAGGATAAGTGTCATTAATGACATAAGTCTGCTCGTTTCTGGTGCCATCAATGCCATACAGATAAATGTCATTGAGACCTGTATCATTAACAGCATAAGTCTCCTCGTTTCTAGTGCCATCAATGTCATACGGATAAATGTCATTGAAACCTGTATCATTAACAACATAAGTCTCCTCGTTTCTGGTGCCACCAATGTCATACGGATAAATGTCATTGAAATCTATATCATTAATGGCGGCCGTCATCATAATTCGTGCAATATTAAATTTGGCAAAAATGCTGATTACGCTTCTGCATCAGACTTCCCCTCTTTGAAAATTTCACCTCCTGGTGAAATACTTTTGAATCGCTTCACGAGACGACCCCTTCACGCGTGACTCTTCGTTTGCTTCACGCGTGAAGTCGGAGGCGTTGATTGGAAAACAGGCTCAGCGGCTGGCATGGTGGCGAGAGGCACTGTTCATCGGCGAAGAGGCTGGGCGATGACGGAGGAAAGATGTCTGATGCAGATGATTGCAAGCCCTTCATCGCTGGCCACGCGTTCTGAAAAGAACCAGGCGACCAGCCCCGATTAACGTCGCGGGAGAGTGGCGGACATGAAAGCCAGAGATGAACGCCGACGAGCTGCTGTATGGAAGAGGTTGTTTTTTTGCAACAGGAGATGAAAAATTTGTGAGGTCGAGCGCACCTTGTTTTCCTTCATTGCTGAGTCGTGGGTTCTGAAAAGAACTAGGCGACCACAGCTCAAGATATGAACGCCAGTGGTGGATTGGAGAAGGTAGATGGCGGTGGTGTCGCTAATAGTTTAACGTGGATGCAGGTGGAAGACGATGCGTACGTTCCCTTCATCGTTGGCCGTGGGTTCTGAAGAGAACCAGGCGGCCAACTCCGGTGATAATGGGAGGTGCAATCAGGGCGGCGGTGGGTTGAGTGCTGCTGGCGAGATGGATGGCGCGAGAGGGCTGGAAGTTGGACGTTGATGCATGTGGACGATGAAGTGCATGGCTCCAGCTCCCTTCATTGCTGGCTGTGGGTTCTGAAAAGAACCAGGCGACCAGCTCCGATGAATGGCCGGGCAAACATGGCAACTATGAACGGTGGGCAATGGTGGATCGGTGTGAGAAGACAAGAGTTTCCCACGGTTTTCCTCTGATACCAATTGACGCGGAGAGGAGGTTGCGGGGCGAAAGTTGGAGATGCTGGAGAAAGAAGAGATGGGGAAGAAGAAAAGAGGAGAGAGGAGAAGAGGGAACCCTTAGCTTAGAAAGCTAAGGGGGAAGAGAAGGGACTACATTCCCTACCCAAACGTCACTAGGAGGAAGACACACCAACCCAATGGGTTTCCAAAAATAACTTTCTTTCAATTTGACTGAACTAAAGTGTCTATTACAATAGAAGAGAGACCTATATAAAGCTACTTGGACGGATCAGATCGTGACACATGTCCAAGATCGGATCGTCCAATATTAACAAAATATTAAATACATCATAATGTCAAAAAAACTACGGAAAGACGGGGTACACCTCATCGTTACTTGTGTCATCAATGTTATCAGGATAAGTGTCATTAATGGCATAAGTCTCCTCGTTTCTGGTGCCATCAATGTCATACGGATAAATGTCATTGAAACCTGTATCATTAACAGTATAAGTCTCCTCATTTCTAGTGTCATCAATGTCATACGGATAAATGTCATTGAAACATGTATCATTAACAGCATAAGTCTCCTCGTTTCTGGTGCCATCAAGTCATATGGATAAATGTCATTGAAATCTATATCATTAATGGCGGCCGTCATCATAATTCGTGCAATATTAAATTTGGCATAAATACTAATTACGCTCCTGCATCACCTTGGTTTTATGTCTCCAAATTTTCATTAAATAAATTATGACTTTTAATAGTCTACACATTAGAATTTTTAATTAAAGAAATATATTATTGTTATTTATGAAAGTTACTCATTTTTTGAAATTATTTCTACCAATGCTTGCAAAAGTACTATGAACCATGTAAGTGAAAAATGTTATTAATTCATTTTTGTCTTGGTTGAAATGAACAAAATGATCTTTTCATTGGAAATTTTCTCCTCCTCCTTCTATTATCAACTATATTAGTATGTGATAACTCGGGACAAAAACATGTTAGTGTGTGTGCGAGTTTTGTCAAAGTTCGATCCAATTGGGTTTTAAAAATTCTCTCCCACACTCAACCCCATAGGGAAACTCAGCAATGACACAAGTAATGGTGAATGGCGATGAAGACAAGTAGCGAGCACCTAGGTCAAGGGGCGAATGGCGTGAGCAATTTTGGCTAATGTTAGACTTTTATAAACTTCAAATAAAAAACTAAAATAAAGATAAAATAACAAAAAAAAATAAACTTAAGATTTATTCTAATATTTTATATTCATAAAGTATATGAATAATTTGAGAATAACATTTGGTATATGGATGTTAGTGTGCAATAATTGACAATAAAAAAAAAGTCAGGAGTAGAGGAGAGATTGGTGCATTGATTGAAATCAGTGGTCTAACAATAATGTTGCCAGCCAAGGCAAGCTAATCATTAGCTATGCCTTTCACTATCAACGCCACCAGTTTTGCTTTCCCCTGTGCTTATCTCCTCTTTGAAACTAAGCTTTGTTGGATGTCAATCCTCTCCACCCGAACTCAGAAGAGAAAAGTCCACACACATTGTGGTGGGGAATGAATAATCGACACGGGCCACCTGCATTGATTACTCACACTGTTTCTTATAATAATACGGTATGTGATGGATTTGACAAAGTCCAATTCAATGATCGAGCTATTACAAGTTTTGAAAAAAAAATATAAAAATTCAATTTGGTCCAATTTTAAAAACTTATTTACATACTCCCGGAGGTTCGACTTTTCTTAAGTTTAGCATAAAAAATGTATTTTTTAAAAAAATTTAATTTAGTCCTTGAAGATATTTTTTAAAAAATTAATATAATAATTATTTCTTCATTCAAAGCAATATAGTAATAACATCAACCCCTTGAATGACAAGACATCTCTAGGTCAAACTAGAACCTTTAGCAATGAGATGCCTAAGCGACTATTTATTAATTAGTTGATATCACTTTATAACTAAACTTGTTCATTTGTCTATCTAATCAAGTTTAATTAGCATTCTTATCAAAATTATTTATATATAGATCAAATATTCCTTAAATTTATTTATTTTTTGGCGAATATATAATGTTAATGGACTCCACACGAAAGTCCGTAGCTACTTGTACTTTCTAGTCGATGATTTATACAACATCGAGGGGGCCCGGTTGGACACAAGCACCAACCCACTTCACCTAATTTGTTAATCCAAGTCAAGACCATGATTCATGTCCTCTAGATGATTTTTGAAACATAATTAATTTAATAGTTAACAATCATTATAAAAAATTGTAGATGCACTCCATCCCCTTACCCCCTAATCAAATGTAAATGGACTCATTCATCTTTCAATTTTTGTCTAATGTTGAGATTAATCGATAGAGTAGGTAATCGGAGTTAGAGCACAATCTTATCGAATTATTACATTTCATTTGATGGTCAATCAAAAAAAATTGTTTTGAAAAAGAAAAATAGTTTTCATATTTAGATTATATTTTTAATTAATTTTTTTGTTGATTCGTCTCGTTTTTAAGAGTTAATTTCCAAATAAACACAATCACAATCCCGTATTATTCTAATTAATTATATAAATGGAGCATCTCCCATTAATTATCTCTAGTTTATTTTTCTTAAAAAAAAAGAATATTCATGATCCGATTAGATTGCCACAACTATTTTGCCTTTATTAAAATCCGACTAAATTCTACTTACGGAGACTAAATCTATCAATAATGCGTCCGGTGATAAGGTTGATGAAATCATTCTTTTTGTTCCGTTCTTGGACAAAGATCGTGTCCCGTACACGTCGAACATTAATGACGGGTCCAACACCTAGCCACGTAAGCACGTAGGTGTCCCACATTCGTTCCCGCCAACCTTTCAAACCCGCCAGCTGCCGCCTATGCTACTTGTACTCGTGCGCGCTCAAATAATTAATTAACCCGTCTAGCTCTCTAATCACTCTCAGATAATATATTCAATTAACCCCTCACAAACACAATCGATTGATTAGTTGATTAATTATTCCAGTGAGGACTTTCTAGTAATTATGCCCAATAATTGGATCAACAAAAAAAATCATTTCCTTGTTCTCTCTTACCATGGCTTCTCTTCCTCCTTCACTTCCCCTATAAATAGCCCCTCCCTTCTTCCATCTTCTTCTTCAGACCAAAATCCTCTCTCTCTCTAGAACCAGAAAAAGAACAGACGTAGAGACGGTGCAAATGGAAACTTCAAGCACGGCCAAGAGGCTATGGCACATTGTGAGGGTAGTGCTCTACATGCTGGGCAAGAACTTTCACATGATGGACCTCCACCTCCTCCTCAAGCGCGGGAAGATCGCCGGAAAAGCTCTCACCAATCTCCTTACCTTCCACCAACATAACCACCACTATCGTAACCACCACCGCCACTACGGAGTTGGTTCCATGTACTCGGCCCTGTCCTGCCGGTCCATGGACCCGAGCCGCTCCTTCTACAGCCCCAAGGAGGTGGAGTTCAGCTGCAGCAACACCCCCTCCTCCTTCCACCTCACTAGGCGCAAGCACCACCGCCGCCGCCGCGACTACGACTACGGTTACGACGCCGCCTCGGTGGCGAGGGTGTTCGAGATACTCAACTCCGAGGCCTCGGGAACGGAGTCCCCGCCGTCCGTGGCGTCCCCGTTGCCCCTGCGGCCGCTGAGGATCCCCGACTCACCGGTTCCGGAGGAGGCGGAGAGCCACTTCGACGAAGACGCGGAGGAGTTCATCAGGAGGTTCTACGAGCAGCTCCGCCAGCAGCAGAGGAACATTCCGGCGACGCCGGACCACCGCCGCGAGGCGTTGGTGGGGCGAGCATGAGATAGGCCCTCTGATTAACTAAAACTATTACCGTGCACTCTGCATTTGATTGAGTTGAATGTGAATTTCATGGGTTGAATGAGACAGCAATTAAGCTTCGCCTTCATAGTGGCAAGTTCGAGCTGTAGAACATACTTGAGAGTGCTGTTCAACATGAGTTGTTTCACTTTGATTTTTATAATATAGTTTATTTTTCAGTATCAACTTATTTGCCTTTCGCTTATACATCCCTTGCATTATTGAGGTATTCATATTAAATATTATAGTCTTTAATTGCATGCTACTAGAAAAAAAAAGTATGAAGAACATATTTATAGTTAATTTGTGATCAATTAATACCTTGAGTAATTTTAAATATTAATATTGATCTCGATTACTCATAACATCTAGTATGAAAACTCATATTTGGCTAAGTCTATTTTCATCAAGATAGTTTGAAATTTCATAGAACATTTTAACTTATAATAATAAGAACTTGGGATTAAATCTCGCCCTTATTTAAAATTCTAATTATTTTATTTCAGTATTAAATAGACTAAAAAGTGATGATTAACTCAAAATTATAAATAACATTCTAATTAGATTTTTTTAAAAAAAGTTAATTTATTCTAAAACATATAGTTGTGTTACTTTCAAAATTTACTTTAATACATGTGTTCAAGCGTCGTATCCAATGTGCCTTCTTCCACCATCAACACTAGTGTGAAGATTGAATATATTAATTAATCGATTGTGTGTAAAGTTAATGTTCTTCTTGGTCAAAATATGACACGTCCCAAGATCTAGGAAGCCCTCGTTTCTAATATTCAAAAAGTATACATGCACCTCACTAAAGTCAAACTTTTCTTCCCATAAGCTTGGAAGAGCATGTATTGTAGAGAGACCAGACTCTCTTTTAAAATTTTAGGAAAATTGACTTGCACCATTGAATCATTTGTACAATACATAATAGTATTTGAATCAAAATAGATTGTGCAATATACGATAGTATCATGTTAATATGTAGATAATTTTTTTTTCTCTGATCCAACTGCTTTAATACTCCTTTTAAAATTTTTTTAAGAAAGCTCTTCTTAAAAAATTTTGTCCATCTCATCGTGGCTCCTAATTTTTATGTGCATACTCAAATTCAAATGTATTTTTAAATTTGAATTATTGGGTATTTTTATGTACATATAAATTGTTTGATTAAAATGGAGTTAAAATAGAATAGATAATAAAAAATTTAAATTTTTTAAATTTTGATTGGATGACTCACCTAAGAGTACACCACCCATTGTATTGGACCTTGGTAAAGATTCCATGAAAGAATCTTTTCTATAAATTTTTACTCGTGGATTGTGATGCTATTTAATTGATTTATCAGAGTGCTAATCATAGAGATCAATAAGTTCGATCATGACTTTTCATTAAACAATTTAAGAGGCGCTGTTGATTGACGTGACTAGTGTTGTTTAAAATATAAGTGCACTTGTAGCTGTGAAATCAAAAATAATACTAGCACTAAGGAAGGAACGAAAAGGAATATAAAGGACAGTTAATTGAGATTAATGATGGAATTAAGCCGTAAAGGACGGTATATATGTTAAGAGGAGAGTGCAGTCCTTGTTTCCTACATTAATGCACTTTGTCCCACATCGAAAAGAACATGGTTTTCATCGGTAACATTGTCAATTAAAAATGTATCTTAAGCTTACATTTTTGCAATTTGATGCATCACGCATCCATGGATGTGACATATGCATGGTCACGTCCTATATATAATGTCACGTACTGAATTATAGTAATATTTTTTTAATTATTTACTCGTGAGTTAATACTGACTCGAGTCCAAATATGTCAATGCAGCTATCGTAATGGTCGAAACTGTTGGATTGTGCGCGACTGGCGGAGTCGATTTCCCAAACCGACTCTCAGCTCGACTGTGGACTTAATAAGGATCGTTGCCGTTCCAACACGACTTGATTAATGCTTGCGATTTACCAAGAACCGGTATCACTGAACCGGACCGAGTTCACCCGAACCCAAAAGGGACTCACTCGTATCCGACCGTGTCGGACGAGGTCCGTAACAGTATTACCCAGTTGTCCGTGGATCAAGCCAGCGTCCGGCGATCAAAGACGTTTATTTACACGACGTCGCACGCCGGAGACAGGAAGAATTCGGTCGGCTCCTCACTTGCATGCTGGCGACGAATCCGGACGACGCTCCGTAAGCAACGTCACTCGTAGGTGACGGAAGCTTACGGCCCCGTTCCTCTCGCACGTAGGCGAGAACGGCCGAAAGGGGAGGGTTCGCTCGTGGGCAACCGACCATGGCAACTCGTGGCGGTCGCACGTAGGCGACGCCCGTTGCCAGAAGGAACACGCTCGCACGGGGCGAGCTCGACTGAGTAAGGCGCAGGGAAAAAGGGTCGGGTGGCGCTGGCCACCCGCTGCATTTCCGTCGAAGAGGGGGCCACTCATATGGAGAAGACGCGACCACCACGGAGACGAACGAAGGCGGAAAGACTTCCCTCGGCGACGTCTACCTCTCGACACATGAGCGCGAGCAGCGGCAGGGACGGCCGAGGCTGGCCGAGGGCTTGCGAACAGAGAGAGGGAGGAAGGGAGAGACGCCTGTTCACTCGCCCCACGCTGCAACCGGACTCGGCGGAAGGCGGCGTCACTCCACAGCAACCGGACGACGACTGCCGAAGCTACTCCCAAGGTTGAACCCCACCTAGAGGCCGACCACCACTTGCTGAGAAGGACCCGAATCGGAGAGCGTCGCACGCAGGCGACCACCAACCCAGCTCTCACACGCAGGCGAGCTAGCTCTGGAAATTCCTGCACGCAGGCGGGCCGGTAGCCGGAGGAGGGGAAAGAGCTCGCCGACGGAGCACGGCCATGACAGGCACGAAAGCGAGAGGGAGAAGCCGAAACGAGGCGTCGCCGGGAGCGGCGCGCTCGACCGGGACGAAGGACGAGAAGGGAGAGGAATGTACCTCGGTAATCACTCAAGCCGCCGGGTCCTTCAAGTTGAAGAAGCAGTTGCCGTCGACGCCTTCCGAGGCGGTCTGGACGTTGCCGACGACGGAAATGAAGACCGCTGCGGCGGAGGGAAAAGGGGAGCTCCGCGCGTTCCGTCCACCCGCCCACACCACCGGAACACGAACGCGAGCCCGGGCCAAGTTGCCACCAGAGATCCAAATGCCGGCCGTCGAACGGACCGGAGGAGAGAGAGAGAGGGAGCCGTTGGTTCTCTTCCGAGTGAGGAAGACGATCACACCGTCCCCTCTTTTTCCCTTTTTCGCCCACGTCAACGCGACGCCCGAGGCACCCACAACCACGACGCAGCCTCTGTCCCATCCGCCTCAGCGTGCACGCGCATGCAAACGATTTCGCCCATTGGCGAAAAGGAGATTGGATCCGGATTCGGGCGGCGCCCAATCCGATCCGTCAACTAAGTAAAGGATTGGGCTGGCTGGTTGGATTGGGCTGAGATTTTGGCCCGCGCCCAAATTCCGGCCCAATGGCCTAACAATAGGCTATTACAAACATTTGCTTCTAATTATGTTTTTCTAATAAATGCTTACCAATAGTTAATATTTTCAAATCACATTTGTTTCTAAAAAGAGACTAGGGAGATTCCTATTATAATATCCAGAATTACAATGAGATTTAATTTTTTTTTATAAAAATATATATCATTAAACATTTAGATAGCAAAAGCATACTGCATCACTTTTATAGATATGTAGATGAGAAGTTTTCTTTCATAAAAGTTCTATGAAGGATAATGGAAAATTATTATTATAGGACAAAAATTGAATGTCTCTCTCATGCATTTAAGGTTGCAATTGATTCATCTCCCCATAACTAAAGAGATTTTGATAATTAAGCAAAAGTCTGCCATGAAGTTCCTGCCGTACCCCACCAGTGCGTATAATTTAGCTCAATCAAGAAGGAAACCCTTAGCTTTGAGTCAATGTAATTTATTGCATTTGGATGCATATTTGTGTACTGATCTGAGTTATTAATTAAAGTAGCACTCGTAGAGCAGCATCGTACGTGGCACGCCATGCAGGATTAGTTCATCAGTCATCACATGTCCTTAAAAAAATCGTAAGCAGTAGCGATTTTAGATGGACTCACATTCGACTTATCGGATTGTGCGAATCTTAAAGCAACATTAATGCTATTTCAGTTTAGGATTTGAAATCTGACAGCCTTAGTTTAACCTAGCTAAGATGATTGCCTAAAAATTTTTCTGTCTTAGAGGGCATACGTGGCACTAAAG
The DNA here is from genome assembly GCA_027563935.2 of Costus lasius. Lineage (NCBI taxonomy): Eukaryota > Viridiplantae > Streptophyta > Magnoliopsida > Zingiberales > Costaceae > Costus > Costus lasius. The sequence continues at coordinate 123,404,542 of CM050446.2, forward strand.
TCTGAAATCACACAAAGAAGATGCATATGTCAGCTATAAAAATCAAAGAGTTTGACATTTGACTTTTTGAGATTTTTTTATGTTACTTGGATTGTTGATTCTTACGTGGAGCTTCTATCTATTCAATCAATTTATGACTAATTAGACTCTTATATAATGGTCTCATCAAAATAACATAAAAAAGTATATACTCATGAGTAGAATGAGGTGTTGCACTACCATTAGGGCGTGTAATGTATGTATAATCAACCACTAATCTATGACCAAATAGAGTTTCATTTTAATATAATATAAGAGTTAAATTTCAAGTGACTTTCTATACGAGATTTTTTATTACTATAAATGGAGCTCGAAAAGGGAAGGCTTGGTCAACAAGATCGTAACATAGGAAGGAGCATCGATCATGGCCCAACCACTAAAAAAGGGTTCTGGGTTAGATAAGCTTATTCAACTATTTGGGCCTAACAATCTTAGAATTGAGCCCATGTATTACGAGATTAAACAACGTTTCTTATGGTTAGGGTTTTACCCGAGCAGTGCCATCCGTCCGGCTCTTCGTCTCCTTCGCCGCTTCCCGTCGAGAAGAGGAAACAAAAAATGGCAGATACGAAGGCAGTAACCATTCGAACCAGGAAATTCATGACCAATCGTCTCCTATCCAGGAAGCAATTCGTTGGTTCCTCTTACCCATGCACTTTCATTTCATTCGGATTATTGTACGAAATCCAATTTTTATGCCCTTATTTGCTTAATTTTGGTGGATCACAGGTCATTGACGTCCTTCATCCTGGAAGAGCCAACGTTTCCAAGGTATGCTGCTTCCTATGTGGCGCCTCGCGTTTGTTCTGTGGATCTGGTTTGGATTGGTTTATGGTGTATTAGTTGCTGTAGGCCGAGTTGAAGGAGAAGTTGACGAGTCTGTATGAAGTGAAGGACTCCAACACGATCTTCGTGTTCAAGTTCAGGACACATTTTGGGGGAGGGAAGTCGACTGGTTTCGGATTGATCTACGACACAGTAGACAACGCTAAGAAGTATGAGCCCAAATATCGGCTTATCAGGGTATGCCTCCATCTCTCTGCTTCGTGCCTGCATATATTGGTTTAGTGATTTGCTCTTGTGCTCATTGGATATTGGATTGGGTATTTATGGTTATTGTCCTTTTTGTTTCGTCGTTTCATTACATTGTTTGTTTTCGTCTCTGCGGAGTTATTTTAGTAGTTTGTTCTAGAAGAGCTCTATACTGCTAATGTATTAGTCGTTTGTCGTAGAATAGCTCTTTACTCCAAATGTATTAGGAAAATGTAATGTCCAAAGTCCAAACTCAATATGATATGTGCTGTCAGTAGATTGAGGACGTTTTCATGCTTTTCATTGTAAAGATTTTGTCTAAATTTTGCCACAAGGATGATCGTAGATCTTGGAAGATGCCCGCCTCATGCTGTTCTGTGTTGCCCCTTTGGAGTCTTTAGGGAGTAATCTATTCATTTACTTTGTTTTACACTGTTGTTTGTCATTTCCTCTTTTTCTGCTACTAGGTTTGTCCTTTTTGTATGTTTCTTAGGCTCTAGGCTTTTTCTAGGTGAGACGATTGATCCATAAAATAATAATAAAGATATACTTAAAACATATATGTTTCTTTAAATTAACAAAGTATCATATGAATAATTACCAAAACATCATACTAAATTAAACTAAGTACTTTGTCCTCATGATTCATGAGTACAGTGTACATGATCATTATAGAAGAAAAAAAAAACCAAATTTACAATATTACTTTAAACAAATACCTGTGCCACAACATTTTATTCTAAAATTTTAATCTTAATTCACAATTTAAAAGCTCAAACATAACATCAGATTAATTAGTAATTGCTAAATCAAAGACAATCTATACTTGAAATGGCATGAAGAATCTAGATCAGTACATGTCAAAAAAATATAACCACTACATCACTTATCAAGATATCAAATCCAACACATTAAAATATTAATCAACTTAGTTGTCTCAAATCTCAATCCGAAAGGCTCACGGACATACAATAGAAAATATGCAATAGATATGTTATAAGGAAGCTTTATTCATCATCAAAGGTACATCATGATACCAGCATCATTACAATCCACAATGCATCATTCAACTTCTATATATAATTAAGTCTTTATACATGTAACTATATTATTTACTCTAATACAGTGTTATCAATAGCGGATCGCGGAAAATAGCGGAAAGTTAAAAATCCGCAATATGATATATCGGATTGCGTTGCAAGCAAATAGTGGAAGTCATATGCCGTTTAAAATATATATTATATACATAAAAAATTAAGTATAACGTTTGAAATATATGTTATATACCTAATAAATTAAGCTGCATAAAAATAAAATAAATTATATAAAGAAAGATCCATTAGTATTAACTCAATCCAAGTCATAATTTTAATTTTTAAAACTTAAAAACATTATAATGTGGTCATATCTGCTATAGCGGTGCTATAGTGTTTCATAGAGAATTGCTCAAAAACCGCTATGGAAAAACGCAATAGCGCTGCTATTGCAGCTATTTAACAACACTACTCTAATAGCAATATCATGTCATAATCTTTTCTTAGTTTTTTCTTTGGGCAATCCCCTAAGAAATGGAGCTTGAGTGGTGACCAGACATCGGGAGTACTAAAGCTCCTTGCCCTAGACACTGTGAGATGTTGAGGCCTCACCTCACATGCCCGGAACAACACTGTTGTTCATGTATTTTTTCCATTGTCAAAAGTTGATTAATGTTTCTTGAGTTTCATTAAATAACCTGCATATACTGAAATTGATATCTCAACTTCTCTCTGCATATAATTACAGGTCACATGAAAGTTTTAAAACTGATGCATATAAAATCAGGAGAAGTATATAGCATATCTTCAACATCCATTATATGATTTGCCAATGGAGCTCTCTTCCAATTATTAAATGCGAGTTGCTAGGTTTTTAGCTTAGTTACATCATTGATTCATCAGAACTAGACAAGAAATATCTCTTAGTTAATTGTTAAGACGTCTAGTCACTTGCATTTTCTTTTCTGAAGACGAAATATATGAGATCACGTTGTATGATTTTTTACTTTTTGACTGTGTTCCGCGCGGATTATTATTTCACTGATTTCATGATGATATCGAATTGCATAATTTTTTTGGTCATCGGGCTAAGTTCATTGACCTTATGATGGTATAAGCTTTACATGATGGGTACCTGTGTTTTCTCTCTGGATTCTTTCATTATTCCTGACTGATTCAAATGCCGGGCTTTGAGTAAATTTTTCCCCGTTGTCCCACTGTTTGAATCTTTGGAGCGGCCTAAAAAAGGCTGCAACTTCTCCAAATTTTGATTATGGCCTACACGCATATACATGAAAGCAAACGGCAACACTAAATTTATGATTATTAGACTTGACCAAAGAAGAAAATGGATACATTCTTTGTTTGCAGAGATGCAAGTAAAGCATATTATTCTCAGGCATTGCACAACTGTCCTATCTTGACTTTCAATTTTCTTATTTTAGATAAACGTTACTTGATTAACTAAATATCATGTGTCTAACGTGGTCCAGAATGGGCTTGCAACAAAAGTAGAGAAATCAAGGAAGCAGATGAAGGAAAGGAAGAACAGAGCAAAGAAGGTCCGAGGTGTAAAGAAGGTGAACTTTCCCATCTTGTTGTTTGCTATTTAACTTAGCAAATCTTATTTCCTTAAGGACTTAGTTGCAAATTTGTAGTATGAAAATAAGGAGTCTAGTCTGCTTTGTAATAATGCTTATTTTCATTGCTCAGACCAAGGCCGGAGATGCTGCCAAGGCTGGAAAGAAGAAATGAGCCATCCGGCAAAGTCTTTCTACCACAAGCTATATTCTTCACTTCAATTTTGACTTGAGTTTGTGACGAAGATGAAATGTTATGTTAATCGTAGATGAGAATTTTACTCGATGTTTATTTGGTGAGATATCATTTAAAGAATATTTGGTGAGATGACATTTTGCCAGCATAGTTTGTCAAATGTCCTCTCAGATATCGATAGTAGTGGAGAAAGTTTATCCTGGGTTTGCTATGACGTAAATTTTGGCTGCTATCTGAAACCATAAAGTATTCTTGTTTTGCACTAACTGAAGAGCGATCCCCAAAGCAATAGTATGTAGGCATGAAGATCACATATTTGGTGAATGAATCAACCACCGCGGGTCTTAAATTGTCCACTTTAGAAAGCCATCTCATGTCTTTCACCTGTCCTTGCCATGTGTTACAGCCATTGATCGAAAAATACATTGGCTGCCTTTTTTATTTCTTTGGCTGTAACCGGCAGACGATCGCGCTCGCCTCGGCCCCCCTCAAAGGGGAAGAACTCAGGATTGCCAACGACGACCCCGTGGAAAGGTTTTAACGCATGAAGAACAGGGGAAGTAGCTATACATAAAAGAGATCTTTATTTATTGGTTTTTCTTCCTCTTACTCGTCGGCGATTCGCCAAACTTACAGTAGCACATCCTAACGTGACTCAGCCTCAAACCTGGGGTAGAACCAGGAACTCAATGCCGATGGTGGAGAAGGTGGGGGGAAGAGAAGGGTTGAGCTGGCCGGGATCCTGCCGAGCGCCATCCATTCGCGGACCTCTGGACTCCCACAAGTATAAGCGCTTGTTTATTTGAGAGGAAAGTTAAAAAGAGAGGAGAGAAAATGGAAAGGAAAGGAATATATACTTGTTTATTTTGGCGGATGAATAGTTTAGGAAGGAAAGTAAAAAAAAAACTTAGGCATTAATCACTCCATGTGCTTTCCACCCGAATAAGGCTGAAAGCTTATGTGCCTTAACTTTACTAATTTTATACCTCGCTTTTTACTGCACTTGCTCGTTCTTGCTCACTACAAGCTTTCCTCGACTGCTCATCCTCGCCATCACTGCTTGAGCTTGCGCCATTACTCATTCTTGTCGTTGCTATTTGTAGGGATGATAGCGGGTAAGGTAATCGCATTTTTCATGCTACCTATACCCTAACTCGAATAACTCTTCTATTACCCGTACACGAATAACTACCTGTTTAATTTTTAGAACCTCTACCCATACTCTATCCTATTAAAAATTTAACTACTTGATTAATACCCAAACACTATAAATATACGACTTAAATATCTACCCTATTAAATTATATATATATATATAGTTCGAGTAGTGGGTATCCGCCCTATGCTACCCGAGTCAGGATAGGGCAGGTATTAATCCGAACCTGACTCGGGTAGCATATGCACTACTCATACCCTACCCGAACTCGAATAATAATTACTCGTTTACCTTTAAACAGGTTTGGGTAGGGCAGGTACCCGCTAATTTAGTACCATTCCTAGCTGCTTGTCCTTTGCCATTGCTCGGGGTGAGCATTCGGTAAAAACCGAAACAGAATTTATCGAACTTTATTTACTGAAATTTTTTATACCGAATTTTTAAAAACCGAAACTGAACCGAATTTCCTAAAAACCAAAATTTTATTGAACCGAATTTACCGAAAAAATTCGATAAATTACTAAAAAGTTTAATTAATAAGGATTTAGTTAATTATATGATTAGTAATTAGATTATTAGGTATTAGATAATAGATTTTAGACTTTTGGTAACTAATTATACTATAATAAAATTAAAATATAATATAATATATTTTATTTTAAAATATATATTATATATTTTAATATATATACCGGTAAATTCGATTTTTTATCAAACCGAAAAAAAATCAAACTGAAAATCGAAAATCGAATTTTACAAAACTTATTACCAAAACCAAAACCGAAAATTTTTTTTATCGAACTGAATTTACCGAAATTTTCGGTAATCGATAAAAACCGAATTAACTGAACAGAATGCTCACCCCTGGCCCATTGCTCATATTTAATATTCAATAATTCTAAGAAATTAATAGTATGTATATAATATGTGTAAAAAAAATAAAAATTAAGGTGTATATATTAATTCTTCAATTTTTTTTTTCCAAATACCACAAGGAAGAAAAATCTATAATACATTTCATTCATCTATTTTTTTTAATTTTTTTCTTTGCACTCTCCATTCATCCATGTAAACAGTAATATGTGTCAGTTTTGATTCCCTCCTCTATCATTGCTTAAACAACTTCTTTCTCATGAAGTTATTACACTATGTCATATCCTTTTATCGCAGCTTCTTGAAGATTCACTATGGATCTAAAATTCACTATCTCGCACGCACATCGCCAGCTCACCAGCTGTTTCCTCCCTATGCGCATCACCCAGGTTCAATTTGGTTAATAAAAATTACCGAGTCCACTCAAGTGTGCCGCCAAAACCCGATTAATCCAAATTGAATGACTAATGAGTGAAATCTACAAATCCTCTTTTAGCTTTTTCTTGTGTGCGTAGATTTGGTGTCGCTATATACAATACTATATGTTTGCATTGTGTCGTTGCTTGTAGAATTTTCTTATGTGTGTAGGTTTGGTGTCACTATATGCAATATTATATGTTTGCATTGTGTCATCTGTGCGTGGGCGTGCCCACGTGCAGCACATGCACATACCAAACAAAATTATAATGTAGTGTGTTCTCGCTAGTAGGCAGGTATAATGGATGCATCACATAGTTCGATTCTTGCCCTCATGTGCTTGAGCACATTGAGTTACACAAAATCTCTAACTCATGCTATTGCTCTTACGTCCCCATAAATGAGCGAAACATCCTATATCACCCTCGATTATACGCTACATATGTCACTCTCAATTGTATATTATTCAACCAACATCACTTAAAGTACTGCACTAAATATCACACGTTGCCTTCCACTGTATGCTGCATACATTGCTCCCAATAATATGCTACTCAATTAGTACCGACTAAAAGTATCATATATCAAAAATCTAGTGCTAATTCTCAAGGTCCAAATCCATTGCCCTCATAATATCGTACATCAAACATTTGCTTTAGTTTGGCCAAACAATTTGGACGGTGAAGCCTGCGCACCGACAGCCTCCTTTTTGCCCTAGAAGCCTAGTCCACTGTAGGTTATCCAAGGTTTGGCAGCATCAAGGGTGAACAATTTCTGCTGATATTCATTTTGTTATTTTTCAAGCAGAACCGTCACACAATCTTACCAAACCTATTGTACAAGATGCCGCGCATTTATTTGCAAAACTTGACTCGTGTCAAAATGTCATTCAATCTCGACATGTCATACGACGAAGCCAACATTTCAATATAATTGAGTGCAGCCAATATACAGGTGTCTACCATCTATATTCATTGTGTTTGTGCTCAAAAGAGCGTGAACTGTTCAATGCACGTGCCTCCTTAATATAGGCACAGGAGCAAACACATCACGAATTAGGATGTGTGCATCAAATGATTCATGCTTCTTTACACACCATTAGACAACAATAGCAAACCACTACATATTAGCTTAGATGCCAAAGAAACCGTAGTATATTCCACATGGGTTGGAGTCCTAAAAGTCGAACCACATGGGTTGCATCAATTCAGCTCATCTGCTTGCATAACCACAAAGCGAGCAGCAGGGGTTGTGTGATTCATCCAGATATGCATTTAGTGTCATGCCCGGGTTTAAGGGGTTCGGCCCAAACCCAAGCATGCAGTCAAATGGCAACCCATGCAACAAAACAGCTCCATCAAATTGGGGCGTTGACCCCAAATCAAAGGACGCAGCATCGAACTCGGCTTCCCCGCAAGACTCGGACGATGGCGGGCTTCTCGGCGCTTGAGAAGCGGGATCTCGGCGGAGACGCGGTCAGCGCGGAGGCATCGAGGCGGCGGTGTGCTGCGAATAAAAGCCAAGGATGAGCTTCGGGGAAGGGGCATCTGCGATCTCCACCAAGCGGCGACAGGCGTTCAGCGTGAGTGTGTTGAGCGAAAGAATCCGGCGTCAGGGGACGATCAGAGTTGAGAGATTGTAGCCGGAACGTCCGGCGAGGGAGGGGAGAGGGACGCCGGTGGGCGACACTGAGAGGGTTGTAGTTTTATTTCTGAGAAATAAAATCTTCTTCTCCAACTCCCTGTTTTCCCGGTTCTGTTTCTTCTTCGCACCTCCGAGGCGACGGCGGCGGTGTGTTCTGTGTGCGGCGACGTTCTCGGCCAGGCTCGGCGGCAGGCGGCTACCGGGCGACGTCGGGGTGGCTAGGGCAAAGCGCAGGCGGCACGGCGTCCGTTCCCAGCAGATCCAGCGAGCTTCAGAGTGCAGGCAGCACTCTGCTTCGTTCACGCAGGAGGACGAAGGTGAACAGTGTTCACCGTCAAAATCGGAAGCCGCGGCGGAAATTGAATTCTCGATTTCAATTTCAGGTGTGACGTCGGCGTGACGTCAGCGTGACGTCATCAACGGAAGGTTTACTCGCGGCGAACGATTTTGGCGGCTGACGCAAGCATAGCGTCAGCGAACGAAATACGAGTGGCACGGCAATTTTTAGAGCGCTGACATCATGCTGACGTCAGCAAGAGGAAATTTCGACAGCGGTGGATTTCGGGTCAAAATGGGCATTGACTTGATTTAGTTGACCGAAAGATAATTAAATTTAGGGTTCGTTTGAATTTCCTAACTTAGGGTGAGGATTTCCGAAGTTTCTTCGTGCGAATTGTAATTTGGGGATTAAAATCGTTCGGAGAGTTAGGATTTTCAATTTTGAGTTGGAAGCTCTAGAGAGTGCTGCGTTCCGGTATTCCGCCGGTCGGTCCTAAGACAACGGATAAATGCTATTTTTAGGCCGATCCGACAGGAGCGTGACACTTAGGATGAGTGACTTTGGTTATTAACCCTCATATCCTACTAGAACTTCAATTGGTGACTACAGCATCATAAGACTTTATCAAATATCATTTCACTTGACTTAGCTACTCAACTCGGGTATTGTAACTCATCAAGGCACACAAAAGGTTACTTTTGTTCCTTTTTTCTTTTCGTGAGACAAAGCTCCCTCCATGACTGATGAAAGAAACCACCAGTGCATCTTTACAGCCCATTTGATTGAGTTGACTAGTAAACAATGGATGGTTTTTGATTCATCTGACCATGCTAAACCCGCTAAGTTTGATGGAGCATACTCCCTCTATGATAGAGAATAGGTAAAGATTGCTGACAAATGTGGATTTCTCACGTGCAATAAAGTGCTTCAATCTGCTGAAATTAGACGAGAGCAAGTGCACGAGCGTCAGTACCGTAAGCGATGCGGTCTCTCAGGTGCCCTCTATTTTGGCTGACGAGTTCAATGCTCTCTTATCAGTTCTGCAGGACTGCAAGTCTGCACTGAAAATGACAGACTACTTGGTTGTTTTCTTTTCTGTTTGATGCTTTCGATCCTCCTTTATTTACGTTGATTAGGCTGCTAGTGCTATTGCTTCGCAGGAAGCAGCAGTTCTTTATATCCTAGCTCTGCAACTTAGGTAGCAAGATTAACTTTGTATCAAGCTACATCCAGGCAAAAAGAACCCGCAGTATCATACAAACATATGAATGAGAGATCAAGCAAATAGGATAAGTGTTCAGGCAGAGTGAGGGTTCTTGTCTCTCTAATTTTACAAGCGTCTCTTTAGTAACACCCAACTGCCAATTATGAACTCCAATTCAATATGCATTCGAAAACGAATAATTGTAGATTCAAAGCCTTTAACAATCATGTCGACAGTTGCAACTCTCTCTCCTCAATAACATTAGCATCTTTAGCATTTTACACACAAAGTAGCAAGTGCTGCTTCCCACCTCATTATTGAGGAAGAATACAGAGACCATCACAAAATGGAACAACAAATAGGTCTTTAAGATAGTGTTGCTACAGAAAGCTAAGAGAGAACATTTCATATGAAGAATAAGTATTTGACACAAGCTTGCGAGAAAAATTCTAAAGTTGCAGGTGTAAAATAAGAAAACAAAACTAGCATAAATGTACAAATTAGATGGGTTAACATCTTATAACTGAAAATTGGTACTCAATTACTTAGTGAACCTGCAAAACTGCTATTCTGTTAGGTTCATTTATAATGGTTTTAATAATATTGAAAATCAAGATGATGGATCCAAAACAATAAGAATGCGAAGGAAGAAAATTTTGTATTACTTGATGGGGCTCAATCAACTACCATCAAGCGCAGACTCCATAACAACCACTGATTCTTGTTGAGTAGTAAGGAAACCAAACACCTGCTTTAGATTTCCTCTGGATGGCCGTGCATTTATAGCGAATTTGCAAATGAACACCAATCTTCTCCTTAAATCCCACTTGGTAATATTGCTAGACATGAATGACTCGCCACCATCAAAACATCCTGCTGCGAAGAGTGTAAATGATAGATTGCAAATGCAAATGCTAACTACTAATGCAATAAGAACTACAAAGCACTAATATTGTATGATCAGAATACAAGGAAAAACCTCATCTACCATAGGCAGAGAGGAACATAAAGTAAAATAATTAGATAACGGAACAAAGACATCAAGAGCAGAAAACATACCGAACAGAAACAGCAGAAGCATGTTGTAAATCATCAACAGATGTTTTACCATCATTGATAAAGGTGAAATGTGTACATGATAAACGCGCAGGGTTTGACCATCCTATATTAGGGTACAACATTACTTCTTGCCACTTTGATAACATAATCATGCTTGAACAACTTGGAAACTAACAGGCTTTTGAAGGTAGCAATTTTCCAACTTGCCCATCACATCACAAAGGTTGGGTATTCATATAGAATATGAGAAAAGGCATTATTGGACTTGCCATCACATCACGAAGGTTGGGTAATAAAATAGAATATGAAAGAAACATTATTTTACTTGTTTTATAACCCATGATTAACACCTAATTCTTGCAAGCAATGGTTTAATAGCAACTATCTAAAGCATGCTACGTGAACTTATATAAGAGACTGCAAATTGCAACAACTTAGAAAACCTTTGCCAACAAAATTACTTGATCATGATTTGCAAATATCACGAAGGAATTAAAAGAGTAACAAAGAAAACTTAAATCTATATGTTACATGGAAATCTCTGCCTTCAATCCAATTCCTTAAATTTTGAATATTAGTAACTTCACATAAATTAAAGCAGTAACAACAATGATTCACCTTTATCATCAAATAAGGATACCAAGATAGCAAGACACACACATACACTGATATCTTCTCCTGCACCCAATACAAACATATGAAATTGGTTATCCATTGATTGTTTAATCAGTTAAAAGCGAAACAAAGTGTTACACACCGCTATGGCAACAAACATGTAATTTCTTCCCTCTCATCAAGTTTAGCTTAGCAAAATCAACTGCAGAAGGAAGATGCCTAATCAAGGAAAACCGATCCAGCTTTGAAGTCTGTCAAGAAGTATTTGGACAAGATCAAACAATGACTAAAGATGGTTTAACATTGAACGCTTTCAATACAGAACCTCACGCACCCACCTGCATAGGTAGATGTAAGTGAGAACTGTCAGATGGAAAGCACAATGATTCCAAGTTGCTGTCACAGATCAATACACAGCCAACATCATCAGATGCATTAGAGACTGCATGCAAGAAAGGAAAATGCTGATTTAGTGCAAATAGAAAACAAAGCATGATTCATCATAGTTATAATGTGAAGAAAACACAAGCAGATTTAAGTAGTGCATCCATGAGAACTGAAATCAACAAAATTAAAGTCCATACTATTAACTACAATGTTTCGAGCAGTATCCACTTTGTACTGTATTGGTATCATTATATCATCGTTACCATATTTATAAGAATACAATATATATAATTAGTATCTGACTGGTACCACTAATGTCAGTACAAATTAGTAAGTACACTAGTATGAATTAGTATTTGAAACCATGATTAACTAGTGGCTGCACTTGGCTATTAGACCTAATGTCCATGATCATTCCATTCTCTTTGATAGACTAAAGAACAAAAAAAGGTTAGGAGGAACATGGGTTCAAATTTCTTATGGCCGTATAATTGCTACACTAAAAACCTCTAACTGGTACTAAACCTGATTTTTTTTTTAATTTTCACTAGGGCAAAAGAGAGTATGCCATTTATATTTTCTCTTTTGGAGACCATCAAAACACGTCATGGATGGTCAAAATGTCAAATACTATGTTATTAAAAGTATACTGACTGATCATGACATCTGGTAAAAATAAAATAACTAGTGATTGGTTTATGTTGCTTAGCAGCATCATACTAAATGGAAATATGGTGTTGGCCAATTGATAAGCCTCTCAGACTTCTAAATATTGTGAACCTACAAAAAACATTGATTTTCAAATAAATAGAGGCTACAAAGTAATGTAAAAAATAGTAAGTCAAATGAAGGTTTGCAAAACAAGGACAAACAACAATTTCAATGTTTTTCTTCAGAGAGGAAAAACTAGAGTGTCTAAGAGAATAACATAGTTAGATTAGTGATCAACAAGCCTCTTTGTAGTTCTTTTTTTATAGGCAACCACCTAAGACATATTGTGTGGTGAGAGATGTATTTCTATCTTCACGTGATGAGGGGTAATATTGACACCGGCCACTAGCACAAAACAGTCTTGAAAATCTTAATAAATGTGGCGATCAACATGCTATACCAGTCAACCAGGTGTGATGGAGATGCTGCTCGTCTAAAAATTCCAAAAGGATTCCTTCTTCTCGGTTCATCAATTCTTAACCCATGTAGCTCCTCCTAAGTTCTCATTAAGTGTCGGATGAAGCTTGCTCCCTCTTATGCGGCAGCCATAGCACATGCATTAGAAACTTGCTTTAGCGATAGCCTCAATGATTGACATTTGGAGGTCAGCTCAAGGAGTTGATGGAAATGACATGGCTTCTCTCCAGCTCGTCCAAAATTCTAGACTTTCTTCTAAGAGCTTTGCAACCGACAGGGCTTCAAAGTGTTGCAAACCACCCTCTGCTATTTATGCATGCGAGTTAGTCATAATCCAAAGTTCTGCTCGAGCTCTCCTTGACTAACTAGTCACATTCACTCACCCAACAAATAGAATTCTAATGTGGGTGCAAAATGTAAGGTTGTGCTAGGAAGTGCAAGGCTCAATTCTGCCGTGAAGAATTCTTAGGAAAGACTCGTACATTTCTAGCAATATACATTAAATATTCTACACTTCAAGACTAAGATGTTGGGTTCCAGTGCCCGTCTAGACTGGTTTTACCTCAAAGGATACTATTTTAGAAGATGTAGCTCTTGGGCATTCAAGTGGAGGAAGTGAATTTGCAGGAAATTGAACTTCTGCCCTTGGACAACTTGGAAAATTGTAATCGAGGAAACAATTGAGAAGGTCCTATCTAACTGGGGATGTTCCATTTTATCATTATGGGGGTTGTTTTAAGTTTATCTATGTTAAACCTCAAGGTCATATGTTGGAATTTTAGAGGTATTAGCCACATAAGTAAGAAAGGTTATGTCAAAAAATCTCATTCGTGATATTGGGTGCTCCATTTTCTGCCTCCAGGAAATTAAATTCAACTTCTCAAAATATCACCAGGCAATTTGCTTCAGATGCTACCAATTTGGCTTATGGATGTTTGGTAGCTTAGAACTGAATTGTGGGGCATAATTCAAATATCAGAATGACGCCTTCCACCAAAATGTTTATCTTATTCACCAATATAAAAATGTTTATAATTAAAATTATAAATAAGGATAGCCCACTGATGCATGAGGGTCCGAACATCTTCTGGAATGAATTAGTGCACTTCGTTCATCAAATGAACGATTGAACGATAGTGTTCTACTTGGGATGAGATTTGAACATCACCAGAAGATAACATTAGATATGATGTTTTGGGCCAGGTGGCTGATAACTGTACCTCCAATCAGCTTCTCAATATTTTCGAGTTTTCATGATCTCCCTATTGCTAGCAAGACATGTGGCCTAATATAGAGCTGCAAATGTTGCTGCTGAGCGGGTGATTACTATTAGCCTTGACGTTGAGGCATTTGCTCCATCACAGCGCTCGCTGCTAGAAGCTCTTCCCTATCAGATCAGATTACTTTAGTTCTCAGCTGTTGTACATCCTTTTTGTATTTGGAAACTACTGGATGAAGCTTCTAGTGTTATTTGTCCTTATTTTGCTTCATTGGAACAACTTGAAGTTCATTATATATAATGAAATGGATAAATCTATGCTCACTTTGGTTCATAAAGCTAAATATCTGAAGTCCACAGCTACTACGTGATGGAATAAAATTTTTAACATACTTAACTCTGTAAAAAGATGCTTTGGGCTGTTCTCCAACATAATGAGCAACATAACCTTAAGTACTTGCATACTTCCCGTATAACATTCTTGATGCTCAGGATAAGGTTTAGGTTACTTGGATCAAGCAGGGAGACAGGAATACAAGGGTCTTCTGTAAGATAGCAAATGAATATTTAACTTTAAATCATAAATTAACAGTTAAGATCTTTGACTTTTATAGGGCATTGGAGAAAGGAATTTTCAGTTTTAATAAATTCAAAGGTAAACATTTCGCCCATAAACTCTTTGGGCTAGGACTTCATGCACCCTCAGACAAATGGCACATTGATCTACATTATTTAATGCTCTACTACTCTGGAGTCTGGAGTAGGACTTTATGATCCTCTGTAGGCCAGATGCACATTGATATGGAGTATTTAGTCCCCCACTGACGGGGAGATTAGACATTGCCTCATTTGCTTGGGTGACTCTAAAACCGTAGGCCTTATGTTCTCATGATTAAATGCATCAAAGCTAACTGTAGCTTTTTAAGCATGACATTGCAAGAATAGTTACTTCATTTCATATAAGCCTACTTTCATCTCCCTCCTCTGTAAAAAGAAAGGGTCTCATTGAATTGAAGATTTACACCCAATCAGTCTCACCAATACCATCATCAAACTAATTTCCAAGGTCATGGTCAAAATGTCTCAAACAATGGATTGACCAGTTGGCTATTCATCGTAGATCTACTTTGCTTTCATGGTCATGCATGAAGCTGTTCACCTTGGTTGAACATTCAAGGAAGTTATCCTTCTCACCAAACTGTATCTAGCTAAAGCTTTTGGTATTGTTAGTTGGATCTTCTTGATGATATTCTTTGTTATTGTAGTTTCCTTGAATTCAATGGATCAATTGATTGCTCACAACTACCGAATCAGTTGTAGTCCTCAATAGTGCTCCGGGATGACGGTGGTTTAGGGATGACAAAGGGTTGAAGCAAGGTGGCTCCATTTCCCATACATTTTCATTCTTAACATTGACACTTGAACTCTTGTTATGAACAAGGGTAACAATATAACCTCATTTGAGGCGTTGGATATTCCAAAATAGTATCACTTGCATCAAATATGTTGATGAGCTTATCATTTTTGGTTGTGCCACTACTGCACATGATATTCACAATCTTAAACTTGGCTGCCTGGGTTTAAAAAAGTTAGTAACCTGAAGGTTAATTATGGCAAATCTGAACTTATCCACATCCTTGGAAATATGGAAATTGACACCTTATGTGCCAATCATTGGGCTGTAACCTCAATACTTCTCCAATCAAATATTTGGGCCGGCACATTAAGAGTTGATAGAAGAACAATTGGTTCCAGATTATTCATACGATTGACTCTAAGCTCAAATTTATGGAAACCCTGACTTCTAGCTAAAGCTTGCAGATTGATTCCCATAAATAGTGTCATTACATTTTTGCCTTCACACATCTTTTGATTTTAAAGGAACCTAAATGGGACATTAGAGGTATTAATTCCATATAACAATCCCTCTTATGGACGAAATGGGCATTCTCTCATGGTATAAACTATTTACAGCTACCCTGCCCAAGACAATGAAGGTTTTTGTATTATTGTTCTGGAGTTGCATTACATGGCGAGATTCCACAGGTGGCACCTGTTGCGAGGCATAGTGACTTACCATGGATTCCCATTGTAAGCAAGTTAAAATTTCAAAGTACACATTGATGTGCCATGAATAATATTGCAACCTGGTCTTCAATTTGGAAAGAAACTTATGGGATTAAGCCAATCTCCCTTATCAGCATCTCCAATAAAATTGGAAATGGGGCACTCCAACTTTTTATATGAACCCTGGTTTAAGCACACGCCCCTAAAGTATACTTCCCCGTCTCGGAACCGTCGTGGGGTTAGGAGTAAAGCATCCCGAGGTTGGCGCATCTCGTTGGGCGTGGAGAAGCATTCGGAACCCCAATATCTTTCTTCGGAGCAGTTTCTTTTCCCGTCCCCTCGCCCCGGCATAGCGCTTCGCTTCCGGTTCTTCGGAAGAAGAAAATTCTCCCTTCTTCATTGATCTGGGGGAAAGGGAACCGTCTGATCTTTCAACCAGCGAATAACCATAGCTCATATAAATACTACCATTCCTGGATGGACAACCCTAATCTTTCTCATCCAATTGATATGACGCTCATCTTGAAATTTGCTGAAGTGAAGGTGGTTCTCAAACAGAGACTTCATAGTGGCTTCAATTTATAGGACTTTGTGCAAAAGGGGGTTTATAATTCGTAAGTATTCATAAGATTTGGAAAGCTAAGCTCTCAATGAAGATCCTCCTGTTGGTTGGCTCATGTGGAAACAAATATTACCTAGCCGGGCTCGTTTGCTCTGACAAAATATACAGATTTCTAATATTTCATTTTTTTTGGTCAGAGTGCAAGAGAGCCTCAATAAATATTTATTTATGCATGGTGCTGATGAAAACCGCAGAATGCAGCACACAAACGAATGGGAAAACAAGCAGCAGTAGTAGACGATGGAAAAGCAAACAATGTTCACACAGTAAAGGAAACGACAATAAGGTAATCGGATCACCTCAGCTGGACATTCCGGCGAGAATACGCCTACGGCGCCCACAAACAGTAGTAAGAAAACAACCTAAACTCCCCCTTTCCTTCCCCTTGCCCTAATACAGCTCGCTCCCTTTTTCCCAACCCGGTTGACCGTCCTAACCCGGTCCGTTCTCCAGACCCGACCCGGGCTTGGCTCGGCGAGAATAGACCCTCCAGATAAGAGGTGGACCTAATGTCGTAACAATACCTCCCTCCATAAGAGCAGCCTTGTCCCCAAGGCGTGGAGTGCTTCTGGGAACTGGTCACGGATGATGCCCACGTCTTCCCACGTTGCTTCCTCATCGGTTTTAGAAGTCCAACGAATGAGCCATTGATCCACGGACTCCGCGCCCCTCCGAATGCTCCTGGTGGCAAGAACGGCTTCAGGTGTGCATTGGGTGGGTAGTTCGGCTTCCAACCCGAAAGGAAGATCGGCTTCGGCCACCGAGCCCCCTATGGCCCTCTTGAGTTGTGATGCATGGAAGACGGGGTGAATCCGAGAGTGGGGGGGGGGGGGGGGGGTAATTCCACCCGATAGGCCACTGCGCCAACATGTTGAAGGATGCGGAAGGGTCCATAGAAACGAGCTGCCAGCTTCTGATTGATGCGGCGTGCTACGGAGTGTTGGCGATGAGGCCGAAGCTTGATGAAAACTAGATCCCCTGCCTTGTAATTGACATCCTTCCGATGCACATTGGCATATTTAACCATGCGTTGTTGTGCCCGATATAGATTATATTTGAGCTGCCTAAGTATTTCATCGCGGTCTAACAAAGTGCGCTCAACAGCATCTACTGCAGATTCTCCCAGAACGTAGCGATGTATGGTAGGTTGTGATCAGCCGTACACAATCTCAAACGGCGTCTTGCTAGCGGCTGAATGGAAGCTAGTGTTATACCAGTATTCCGCCCAGGGTAGCCAAGCCGCCCACTCCCTCGGCTGCTCAGATGCAAAACAACGCAAATAGGTCTCAAGACAGCGGTTCAACACTTCAGACTGGCCATCAGTTTCTGGGTGGTAAGCAGAACTCATCCGTAATGATGTGCCCTGTAGTCAGAACAATTCAGACCAGAAACGGCCAATAAACACTGGGTCGCGATCACTCACAATCGAACCAGGAATCCCATGCAGCCGCACTATCTCGGCCACAAATAAATCTGCTACTGAACTTGCTGAGTAGGGATGTTTGAGGGCACAAAAATGTCCATACTTTGACATTAGATCAACCACAACAAGGATCGCATCGACCCCTTTTGAGCGCAGTAACCCAGTGATGAAATCCATCGCGATGTCTTCCCATATCCTGCTCGGAATCGGTAGGGGCTGTAGTAGTCCGGCAGGTGAAGTGGTCTGGTACTTGTGTCACTGACAAATGGCGGACGCGGCTACCGCTCGGTAAATGTCCATCTTCATGCTAATCCAATAAACATTGTCGGCTATCCTCCGGTATGTACGATATGCCCCCGAATGGCCGCCTGTGGGGGAGCTATGACAGTCTTGGAAGACGACGTGTATCCACTCAGAATTTGCCGGTATCACTAAACGCCCCTTATAAAGTAGTCGCCCTTTTTGTAATTCAAACGGAGTAGCCCGTGCAGGGTGTTGCTTCAGATCTTGTATAATTTTAGCTAAGGCAGGGTCCGCCTCCACTGCTTCCTGAATATGGTCCATGTCGGACCATTTGGGGATTGATAATGCCGCCAAGTTCGCTTGCTCGGGTAGCCTCGACAATGCATCCGCTGCTCGGTTATCATTAACCGGCTTATACAGAATCTCCATATCATACCCTAAGAGTTTGGTCAACCAATGTTGTTGGTTTGGGGTAGTGATTCGCTGCTCCAAAATGTGCCGCAGGGCCTTCTGATCTGTGTGAACCTTAAATTTTCGCCCCAAAAGATAGGGCCTCCAATGTTGAACAGCCAGAACTAAAGTCATGAGCTCCTTCTCATAATTGGACTTTGCTAGATTGCCGTCTGATAAAGCCTTACTGAAGTAGGCTATCGGTGTCCCTTGTTGCATCAGGACAGCCCCTATTCCTCTTCCCGAGGCGTCACAGTGAACTCATTAGTGAAATAAGGTAAAATTAGCATTGGAGCAGTCGCCATTACCTTCTTCAGTTGATCAAATGCCTCTTGTGCTGCGTGTCCCCAGCTGAAACCGTCTTTCTTCAGGAGAGAGGTAAGGGGCTTGGCTATCTTACCATAGTCTTTTACAAATCTTCTATAGTACCCAGTAAGACCAAGGAACCCACGCACTTGCTTGATGGATGTCGGGGTGGGCCATTGGCTTACGCTGCTTATCTTCTTGGGATCCATAGCAACACCACCTGGCTGAATAATGTGACCCAAGTATGCCACGCGAGTGTGCCCAAAACTGAATTTGGCTCTGTTGGCTACCAACTGATTAGTTCGAAGGACCTCTAGCGCTTGAGTTAGGTGCTCTAAATGTTGCTTCCACGACCGGCTATAGACTAGTATGTCATCAAAGAACACAAGAATGAACCTGCGCAAGTAGGGACGAAACGCCTCATTCATCACAGCTTGGAAAGTCGCAGGGGCGTTCTTGAGGCCGAACGGCATAACCTTAAATTCATAATGGCCGTTGTGGGTGCGAAATGCGGTCTTATGGACATCCTCTGGTCGAACCCTTATCTGATGATAACCCGAACGCAAATCTATCTTGGAAAAATACTCCGCCCCATAGAGTTCATCAATCAACTCTT
The DNA here is from genome assembly GCA_027563935.2 of Costus lasius. Classification (NCBI taxonomy): domain Eukaryota; kingdom Viridiplantae; phylum Streptophyta; class Magnoliopsida; order Zingiberales; family Costaceae; genus Costus; species Costus lasius. Next base: position 123,424,132 of record CM050446.2, read on the forward strand.
CAATCACAGGGATTGGATACTTGTCAGTGACTGTAATACTATTGAGTGCACGATAATCGACGCAAAAACGCCAACTGTCATCTTTCTTTCTTACAAGTATAACAGGGCTCGAATACGGGCTCGAACTAGGCTGGATTATCCCGGCCATGAGCATTTGTTGCACCAAGTGTTCCATTTCATCCTTTTGGTGATAGGCGTAGCGGTAGGGTCGCACCCTCACCGGCCCCTCGCTCGGCTGTGTGACGATGGCGTGATCATACTCTCTCGCTGGGGAAATCCCATTATCTCCGTAAATACGTCCCCAAAGGATGACAAAAGTGCTTGCAGCTGAGTTTGTTGAAGTTGTGTCAAAGATATTTGTTCCCCGGTCTTGTAGACACAGATAAAATCTTCATAGTCACCAAAAATTTGGTCCATCTTTCGTTAAAAAATTGAGAAGGCATTTTTTAATCCGAACGGCATCACCAGCCATTCAAAATGTCCCTGTGGACAAACAAAGGCTGTCCATTTTATGCTGTCTTCAGCCATAGCTACCTGATGAATAGTGAGTCTATAGATTGGAACTCACAACGAGCAAATTTTAAACTATCCGCAGAAATTGAAACTTGTGTACATCAGTGGATTTTTCACCCTAAGTTATTACCACATACAAACAAGTGTCTATTCTGTCTCATTAAGACAGTAAAATGGGCAAGGATGAAATGTGAAGTTTGTCAGATCATAGTTTGTTCTTTTTGTAGTAAATTAAAATTTGGAATAAATGTTCCTCTAGGAAATCTACCACCAAGACACACAAAGGTAGACTACAGAAAACTGACTGAAGAACAAGCCAAGCACATTGTGAACTTAGAAGAAGAAGTAAAAAGCCTAAAAAATTATGAGAAAAAGGGAAAAGCTGTAGTCATTGATGAAGAAGTTATTTTTAAAGCTGAGGATACAGCTTTACCCGAAAAATGTTACGAAGAGACGGGGGAGTACACTATTTATGGAGTTAATAGTGTACAAATAACAACAAAGAAATTGAAGCAAGGTTTTCTGATCTTGAATAAAGAAAAATATCTAATGCCTTTCACGTATGCTTTACCATTGTCAATAGGAGATAAGACTCAGCTGATAATCGGAATGAATTTTGTGCATAGCTTCCGAGGAGGACTTAGAATTGAGCAAGGAACTTTGACGTTTTACAAAAAGGTAGAAGTTATCCAAACAACGCCTATAAGTTCAAAAGTAGCTCTGAATATTCTGCATGAAGAAAAAGAATTAGATTATATCACTAGAGATGAAATTTGCGAACTGTGTTCTTATGACTTAGGAAAGTTATCTGATTATGAACAACATATTTTGCCAACACTGAAGGATCTGGAAAATTCACAGCATATTGGGATGGATCCCAAAGCTCACTGGAATAATGATACTGTGAAATGTTTGATTGAAATCATCAATGAAGACCTTATCATTCAAGATAAGCCAATTGTTCCTACTCTAGAAATGAATAACGAGTTTAAGAAACATATTCAAGAATTGCTTAAATCTATCTAATGTATATATACAAGCCATGATTTCAGCGTCAATGGTGGAAATGGCTGTTTTGTATTTTCCTGAACAGTATCTGGCCACTTGTTCTTTCTGTTGGGAATCTGATTTTACTGGTTTCCATTTTAATATTCCTTCCCAGCCTGTGAGGAACCCATCTGTTTCGACGATTAAATATGCACTTGCTGGTGGCAATTTAAGTGCTGGCAGGTCCTTTACAATATTCTTTATTTTCTTAATAGATTCCCAATCATGCTTATTAAACTTGCGTTCTCCCATTTTTGAACATTTATTGTACAACGGGCCAGTATATTTACTTAAGTTTGGTATATATCCCTTTGCATAATTTATAATACCAAGAAATCTTTGTAATCCTTTTAAACTTTCTAACTGTTCTTCAGGAAAATCCACTAGTTTGGTCACAATATGTGGCTGCAACTTGATTGTGCCTTCGCCAATTTCCAATCCTAAAAATTCTATAATGGAAACACCAAGTTTCATTTTTGTTCTACTCAAAATCAAACCTTTCTCCTTAACCTTGGCAAAAAACTTAGAGAGGTGTACAAGATGTTGTGATATGTTATCTGAGAAAATTAGGATGTCGTCAATGTAGACGCAGATAAAATCTTCATAGTCACCAAAAATTTGGTCCATTTTTCGTTGAAAAATTGAGGGGGCATTTTTTAATCCGAACGGCATCACCAGCCATTCAAAATGTCCCTGTGGACAAACAAAGGCTGTCCATTTTATACTGTCTTCAGCCATAGCTACCTGATGAAATCCAGATTTCAGGTCGAATTTACTAAAGACTTTCTTTTCTTTCACCTTGGTGACCAATAAATCAATATTTGGCAGAATATAAGGATCTTTGTACGTATTGTCATTAAGTCGCTTATAATTGCACACCATCCTTGTTTTCCCTCTGACCATTTCAGAATGCTTGTTGACAATAAAAGCAGCAGTACGATGTTTTGATCTAGATGGTCTAATTAATTTCATGTCAAGCAATTCTTGAATATGTTTCTTAAACTCGTTATTCATTTCTAGAGTAGGAACAATTGGCTTATCTTGAATGATAAGGGGCTACTTAAGCCCTTGAGAGTGATAGGGGAGCGAATCAAAGATGGATCCCCATGGATGACACGCTCCTGCCCTTCTTGCGTAATCTTCATGTACTTCCGTCCCCAATCCACTTTAGTTTCTCCCAATGTTTCCAGCCATGTCATGCCGAGCACCATATCGACTCCACCCAAACTGAACAAGTAAGCCTGAAGTCTGGTATCATACTCACCGAGCTTGACAGCTAACCGCTCGCATTTCCCTTGCGCGGTGACTCTTCCCCCATCACCTAGGCTGACCTTGTAGGTGTGTGTAGGGGTAATTTGCCACCCCCGTTCTTCGACCAGTCGAGCTGAAATGAAGTTATGGCTGGCCCCACTATCAATGAGAATGATGGAGGGAGCACCATTGATGGTTCCCTTTAGTTTCAGGGTGCAGGGCCCTGATATGCCACCGATGGAGTACAAGGAGAGCTCCATCACATTACAAGTATGTTCCTCTGGGTCCGCTTCCCCTCTAACCATATCTGCCTCATTCCTGTCATCAGTCCCTTCTAACCCATCATCGTCTTCTGCTAGTAGGGTCATTCGGAGGCTTTTGTTACTGCATTGGTGCATTGGGTGGTAGGGCTGGTCACACCAGAAACAGATACCCTTCTCCCTTTTGCTTACGTAGTCCTGATATGACATAGCTCTCCCTCCCTTCATGCGATCCCCCTGTGTCCCACCACTCGGTGTAGAGCGAACGTGGCTTCCTTCCTTGCTGTGAGGGCGTTGAAAGCCCTCCCCCTTAGTGCCACCCGGGGCCGGTGCCTGGCTACTCCCACTCCGATTTCCCCCCGAAGGGTATGAGGTGGCCGAGGGGGCTGAAGTCACCCACGATGATTTGCTGGAGGAAAACCCACTGTTCCCTGTATAACTCTTGCTCGCATAAGTGCCTGGGATAATGCGAGGCTTCTGCTCTCCTCCCCCCATGAGCTCCCTCTCGATGACACGGGCTAAAGTCATAGTTCGCAATATGGTGCTCGGGAAGAACGTTCGGACACGCTCACGAATGTCAGGCCTCAACCCCTTCAAGAAGAACCCTAGGTATTGTTGCTCCGTCAAGTCTGGGATTTGTGAAACAATCTCTTCATAGGCTGTAATGTACTCTGTCACCGTCCTGTTGCCTTGTTCTAGAGCCGCGAGGCGCTCACAGGTATTGGTGGCTGGACAATCACTGTAACGTTGCACCATTTCCCCTTTTAGTCCTTCCCAATTAATGTTGGGAATCCTTCTTCTCAGCCACCGAAACCAATGATTTGCCGGGCCCTCCATACTGATAAAGGCCAAGGGTATTTTATGGTCCTCCGTAATCCCTTGTATGTCAAAATACTGCTCCGCTCGAGCAATCCACCCCACCGGATCATTGCCGTCGAAGGTAGGGAGCTCTACGCGCCGGTGTTGTAACCGTCGATCCTCATTGCCCACTGAATCACGGTCCAATTCTCCCCCATTTCTCCCGCCACCCTGGCGTCTTGCTTCAGGGTACGGGCCTGAGATGGGTTGCCCCACTCCCGATTCTGGCACAATCCACCTTTCCTCACGCATCCTAGGTGGACGATATGGTTCATTCCGGACTTCAAGTGCTTCCCCCCCTTCGTCGTAGCCTCGTCCCCCTCGTGAACCTCCTGCACTAGAGTGGATTATAGTGTGCTCAGCCCTTCTCTCTTTCGTCCACTCAGCCAGCATACCACGCATTTCATCCAATGCTTTCAGGCGACGGTCTACTTCCACATGTCGACGATTAATTTCAGATAATTCCTCCTTATGCTGGCGGTGCTCTTCCACTGCTAGCCGTCGCTCCTCCGCCAGGGCCAAAACCTCCCGCCTGCGATCCTCCCCAGCAAAATGAAGATCTGCCTGTACCCCAACCATGGTGGCTTGAAGTTCCGCCAGCGCTTGCTCCACATGTTCCAGCCTCGCTTCGCTCCTAGTAGTTGCCATTTGTCAGCTTGCTTCACGCGTTCACGGGCCGAAGGTGCAAGCCCGCTTCCTCCCCACAGTGTCCGCCGCTTGCTCCGCGAGTCGCAGGCAGACGCGGATGGAGCGAAACTGACCCCGTCAACTCCCGCTGCCGCCTCCTGAGCTACTTCCTCTTCCTGCTTGAGCCGAATGCCCCTTCCGCAGCCTCCCAAGTGTCTCGGGAAAACGTGCCTCCGCTGGGTCTTCACGCCACTGTTCGAGCAAGAAAACCCAGGTCAGCCCCACTTCCACATATCTCCGGCACTGATGCTCCTTCCGAAGACCGGTGACGACTAGATTCAGTCGGAGTCCTTAGGGTTCGCCTGTCGTCGGATCCGGCAGGTCGGACCAAGGTGATAGAAACCGCAGAATGCAGCACACAAACGAATGGGAAAACAAGCAGCAGTAGTAGACGATGGAAAAGCAATCAATGTTCACACAGTAAAGGAAACAACAATAAGGTAACCGGATCACCTCAGCCGGACATTCCGGCGAGAATACGCCTACAGCGCCCACAAACAGTAGTAAGAAAACAGCCTAAACTCCCCCTTTCCCTAATACAGCTCGCTCCCTTTTTCCCAACCCGGTTGACCGTCCTAACCCGGCCCGTTCTCCAGACCCGTGGGCTTGGCTCGGCGAGAATAGACCCTCCAGATAGGAGGTGGACCTAATGTCGTAACAGGTGCCTACACAGTAAGTGTTCTAAAAGCTTGCAAATGGACAGAAGACAGAGGTAGGATCTTCTTATAGACCCAAAACTCTTCAAATTGAAGCTTGTCTAGAAGTGGAAAGTCTGGGATGAGAGGAATGAACGTGTCGTTAACAATAGTGTGCTCCTCTTGGTCTTGCTTGCTATTAATTATATTTCTTTCATTTTTAGGATTGGCATTGGGCAGTTTTGTGGGCGTGGTCTTTTACTTTTCATCTTTTATTTTGTGTTTACTATTGTTGGATTTTGTTTTTTGTACATTGTAAGCTCGTTCATTTCCTGTGATTATGTGGCCCACTTGGGCCGGCTGTCCAAAAAAAAACAAGCTATACATCACAGGTCTCAGAAGCAATTTGCCGAGGTAAGAAGTGATGTAAATGCTAGACTGAATATGACTTCTAGATTCTCTCTATAACCACAAGTACATAGGATTCTAGAAACAAGTAACATTTGTCATGGTAAAATAACCAAAAAAAAAAATTATGTGTACCTTGTGATGTTGCACTTACAGCAAGGTTGGTTGAACCAAGCCAAAATATGGATTGCTCATTGTAACAATATGCTGAACCCATGGAATTTATGGGATAATTAGATTTCATGAACTGATGATCAGTAGTAATAGATTCATCACCAGAAATAGAGCGGTTAATGCTGAAGAATTTCCTAGACTTGACTGTTACTTGAGGAGAATATTCACCCCTTTGCGCCATATATACTCTTTCCTTTGCAACAATATCAGCAACTTTACGATTGCAAGGATCAGGGCCAGCGTCTATGAGATCAAAAGCATGATTCCAAAACAGTTCAGGTGACAAACCCCGGGCCCAGCTTTCTTCATCATCGCCTGCGCCTGGAATATAATGCCAGCTAAATCCTGAAGTCGTCCTTGGCTGAGATAGCCCATCCGATGAAGATGCTGATACAAGAATTAGGGGTATGAAGTCCCAAGAATCATGATCGGGAACTTCATTCAACCAAATGAGAGTCCTTTGAGAAATCCACAGTGGGCGAAGCGGCTTTCTTAAGTTTAATGCAAGAGAACTAATATCAGCACCACAAGCTTCCAACAACGTCGTCCAATCTTGAAGGTGTGCCTCTATTATCGATTTCTCAGAATTTGGGACCCAACTTGGAAGGTGCAAGGAGCAATCCCAATCAGCAAATACTGGCTTTTTATTCTTATCAATCCCGTCGGAGGAAATATTTGATTCCTATGAAAATGTATAATGCATGTTGAAATGTGGTGGTACATCTTGTTGTTAACGCATAATTCAGCAGAAATTTTGATATAAATAATATCTCAAAACCTAGATGCTTATCCAGCATAATGAATGCAAATTTTGCACCAATGACATAAATATATAAGCAATCTACATGCACCAAGGGATCCTTTACATGCATGATGCTATGAAGCTTTGATAAAAGAGCCAAGTATTTCTATGCAGCGCTCGGAATGCTGGTACTGTATGGTCCTCATTCAGAAAATATGGCAGAAGTGTTTCTACTTTTCTAGTGGCATTCATTACCTACCATTTCTTCATTTTGATGAGTTTCACCTGGCATTCTCTGCCAATAATTCTTGATTGCACGATTTATCACACATGCCCACATCGGAATTGTCTTTGACATGCTATCTGGAAACCGTTTTCCCTTCCTTGTTGAATCGACTATAATGCAACCTTTTTTCTGTCCTAACAAATGTAGAGCAACAATTAAAAAGTCAGCTCCAACATTCTTACAAGACAACGAAAAAGGTTCTCAACATAATCCGGAGACTTCTCAGGCCTAATCATCCTTCATTATACCTGGTTTATGTGGGGGGCTATATCACAACCAGAACTACACAAGAAACACACATTTATAGAGATAACGGTGTAATGAGTTTCAATTGTGCAGATAAATCATTACTAAACTGCAGAACATCAAACTGAAACGAAACATTTTTCAATCCCACATATCGATATACACTAGAATCTATACGACTTTATCTTATCGTCCACGCTCGAACTAATCGAAACATTTTTTTATATTCACTGTATAATACGTAAGCGTCATCTTTGTTCTTTCCTAACTACTTATCTTCCAATCCACCCATAACAAAGAAAAACAAAAGGGAAAAACTCATCCTTTGCCTTTCCTCGCTCATCTTCTCTATAGGAAAACTCAAATTTCCAGCGGAAAACCATATAATGGATAGAATATCTCGAAGGTGCAGCAAGTTTTCAGCGATAGCACATTTTTTTCAACGAAAAGGGGCACCAAAGCATACCCGCAAGTTGCGCAAGGTGGAGATTGAGGCGGGATGTGCTGAAGGACCAATTGTTGGTGTGGCCGTCGGTGGACTTGAAGTAGCAAGTGGCCTCAAACCGAGGGGAGTACCAGAGGCCGCATCGGAGGTTGGCGACAAGGGGGAGGTCCGGCCACAGCCCTGCGATCTCGGCCACGAAAGTGGAGTCCTCGTAGATTGAGCGAAGCGCGTTGTAGAGCGAGTTCTCCAGCCTCTTGATGCTCCTCGACGCCCTGTACACGCTCATCCTCTCGTCCGCAGCCATCTCCGCCGCGCCGCCGGGGAGATCAGAGAGCGAAAATTAGAGGGTCTAGTTTGATAGTTTCTGACTTTGGAGGTCAACTCGATGTATAAATCAGGACCAATATGACAATAAAAGATATTAAGGGCTCATATGCAAAAAAACCAGATTCCAGAGAAAGTCTGATTTTTGTCCTTACAATTTTGTTTTTCTTATTTTGCTCCAAATGTTTGGCTCCTTAAAATGACTATTTTTATCATTTTCTTTATTTTTTTTGAATTTTCTCCAAATACTTCTCCAGAATAAAAACTCCTCCTAAATTATGTAACCAATATAATATTAGGATTTTAAAAACCACATGATATAATCGTTTTTTTAATAAATCAAAATCATGATAATTGAAACACGATAGAAATATGTCTAAATTAACTAATATTTGTCCATTGCATGCGTGGAAAAAGCCGTCGGATGCGCATAATGCGACCCATAAATGATTTATGCGGCCAACATTCATTTGGTCCGTATACATGAATACATGATATATCGGGCCTGCGGAATGCGGATGATTTCAATCTTTCTACACCTTACGCCGCAAATGCAATCAATCATGCCGAGAGAAACGCAGTCCGCCACAAATTCCAAACAATCCCCGCGTCGTCCCCTTCCTTGAATCGCCTCCTTCTCGTCGTTCCAAGTTACGCACATACTTCCAAATCTAACCGTCCCCGTCCATGAGATCCCGACGCCATCGCCACTCACTCTGCACACGGCTCCGAATCGTTCCCCAGCTGTTTTCTTGGTTCATATGAAAAGGAAACAACTTTCCTCCAGATAATGGTGGGCCGCTCCTTCGATGTCTCCCCCTTCCTTATAAATTCTCTCTTCTTACTTCCCTGGGCGAAGCAGCGTATTGTTGTCTCCACAGAACTTTGCTTCCTCTGCATCCTGCTGAGTTTTTGGCGAAAATGACCGTCACCATTGACCAGCCTCAGATTGGTACGTCTTATTCTTAGTTGGTAGATTGGTTAATTGCTAATGAGCAATTATTTGTTTGCAATTAGCGATTTTGAGATGAATATGGTGTTGCCCACTTTTGTAGGAGCGGCAGAGGATGTCAAGGGTACTCCCACTGATTCAAAGGAGTTGTTGCTTGACGGTGGATTTGTGATGCCTGATACCAATGCATTTGGCCATACTTTTAGGTACAGAATCATATCAGATGAGTGCCTTAATAGAATAGTTTTGAAACAATTGGATTCTCATTTCTCAAGTTTTCTTCAATCCAAGCGAAGGATTTCATTAGAACTATAGAATCCAATTGTTTTTATGAAGAAGCTGTAAGTGATTGGACTCTAAATGTTTGCTTGGTAGTTTAGAATGAGATTAAGCTTGTATCTGATTTTTGAAGAGTTAGCTGTATTCTGTTCAACCTTAAAATTTTCATTTTCTTTTGGATATTAGTGGAGCTCAGAATGCAGATTATTTCAGATGTTTATTAGTTTTCAGGTATTTTTAATCTCTGCAATGCTTAGTAGGGTTGTTCTTATAGTATATCCTTTGCAGGGATTATGAAGTGGAATCTGAGAGGCAGAAGACAGTGGAAGAATTCTATCGAATGAATCATATCCATCAAACCTTTGACTTTGTATGTCTAGAAATCGATTTTGTCCTTGCAGTTAGTTTTTCCTTTTTTTTTTGTTCATTGACCTGATCGAGTTGTGGATTAATGGATAGGTGAAGAAAATGAGAGAGGAATATGGCAAATTGGATAGGGTGGAGATGAGCGTCTGGGAGTGCATCGAATTGCTCAATGAATTTGTCGATGACAGCGATCCCGATCTTGATGAACCCCAGATTGAGCACCTGCTACAGACTGCTGAAGCAATCAGGAAGGACTACCCTGATGAGGATTGGCTTCACTTGACAGGCTTAATTCATGGTTAGCTAATCTCAATGAACAATTGGATAATAATCTTTATTGATGATATTTATGCTGCATTTTTCTTGTGCTTTTGGTTTAGGAAATTTTTGTACATTACTAAATTCACTTGAAAGCAACTATCATATTACTTGCAACATTGAAGAAACTGCTCTAATAAATGGAATTGATAAACATACCGTTGAATAATTATCTGTTGAAACTTATTCCTTTGAAATGGCAAGAATGTGAGCTCTTTCTCTCTCTATATATATATCTGAACCAGACCTAGGGAAGGTGCTTCTCCATACCAACTTTGGGAAACTTCCTCAATGGGCTGTGGTTGGTATGCGCAACAAACATCCTCTAGTTGTTTCTCCCTTGGAGGTAAGTTCTAGGAAAGCTAATTAATACAATGATACATCTTCCAGGTGACACATTCCTTGTTGGCTGTGAAATGAATGCAATGTTCATCACAGGGTACTGGCCTAAACTAAGAGTGAGATTGCATATTTTATTTATTAAATGACTTCTGCAGCACTTGTGTTCTGAAATTTATCTTGGTTTCATCAGCACTTCAAGGAAAACATTGACTCCCTCAATCCTAAATACAACACCAAGTTTGGAGTTTATTCACAGGGGTGCGGGCTTGACAATGTGTTTATGTCTTGGGGACATGATGATTACATGTACTTGGTATGCTTTTGAGAATTCCTAACCTTTCTTTGACAATAAGTATAAATAGATATTGGTAATAAGTGAATTAGCTTATCAATTTCAGGTGGCTAAGAAGAACAAAACTACTTTGTCTTCAGCTGGTCTGTTTATAATCAGATACCATTCATTTTATCGTAAGTCCATGAGTACTTGATTTTGTACCTCATATCCTGATTCTTGTGTTCAATCTGTTGTAACTGCTGTGTATTTTGCTATACCTCAGCTTTGCACAAGCATGGTGCATATGAGTATCTCATGAATGAGGAGGATAAAGAGAATCTTAAATGGCTTCATGTATTCAAGTAAGAGTCTCATTCTCAATCAATCATTTCTTGTTAACTCAGAGCAAATTTCCAAATACATTATAAGTTCTGATTTATAACGAATATATTCAGAACTTAAAATTGTTACTGCTATAGGAATGAAGTTTCAACTTTGCATAAATATAGTCCATTGCTGCTTCTTGTTAAGATCCCCATCATTAGTTGGTGATATAAAATGCTGGGGTCACTTACACATGTGATTTCCACCACTTGAGCCAAAAAAAATTATCATCTCAACCTTAACGACATGTCATATGTTCAGAAGAAAAAGGCTAAAAGGTGAGAAATTTTCTCTCTGTATGCTAAAGTGCTAAGTCCATGACCATGAAGCATGGCTAGTGCAATTAAGCACTATCATTATTTTGCCTCGCTGAAATTGCATTACTTTATTATGAAGTTAAAACTTTGCTTATAATACTTACAAATTTACCTTCAACATATGTGGAAATTAGCTCCGATTTGAGATATCTTGAACGTCATATATTGTATCTGAAGCCAATGGTGGATCCCCCACAGTCCATGGGGGTGAAATTTCTTCCTATAATACGCTGACCTTATTATATCCATTCTGTTGCAGCAAATATGATCTTTATAACAAGAGCAAAGTCAGAGTAGATGTGGAGAAGGTTAAGCCATACTACCTTTCACTGATAGAAAAGGTTTGTTTGCACCTTCATTTAGCTTCTTATAGACAGTTTTATTTTGCAAAAAAAAATTAGTTTTACCTTTAAACATTTGCTTTAAAGTTGATACACACTCAAAACCTCATGACCTCAGTTGAGATTTTCTAGTATCTAGGGGGATAAAAAAAATTGGGAAAAAGACAGTTTAGGGGTTTTCTCTTAACACTCACTTGTATAAAAAAAGGGAAAGAGAATGTTCACTGCCATGCTAAGCCTTTCAAATGTGTGTTGCAGTACTTCCCTGCTAAACTGAGATGGTGAAGCCATGGATGGCGATTGATTCCGTAGTCTTCTTTCGACAATGAACATGAGAATAGACTCTTTTAGTCACATGAACATGAGAAGTCGTCCTGTTCAAGAAATGCAGTATCCCACAAGTCACCAGCTTGAGTTGGGAAGCTCCACCAATGTGGTAAATGAGTGAACAAAGCCATGTTTTGATCTGTGCGGCAATGATCTGAAAGCATCCGTGGCAGGAGAGGCTGGTCTACTTTGTCTTCAACTGGGGCGATTTGTCAGGGATCGGAGGAAGTCGGAAAGTGCATCCGTGACAGACTGCCCCCATTGGATCAAGTAAAACAAGTAATTAAATGAAAAGGAGTACCCATACAGTTAAATTGCATTACTTTGCCTTGTGATATATTTTGTGGTTTTGACACGTGCAGTCTGTCATGACTCATGAACAATTCCATATTATTTGTTGCCCTCTTTTCTATACACATAAAGCAATCTCATCGCCGATTAGAGTAAAAATTCTGTGCATCTTACATGTAACTCACTATAGGATTTCTCACAATACATTCAAGTGATTGATAACTTAACTCATCTATTTCGGATCTAAAAGGCACAATTTTGAACTTAGGATTTTTTTTACATAGAATGGTTTGAGTTATTGAGTGTTTAATCAAATGGCTCACATTCTTACTACTTGACTCATTAATGTATTATAGTTATGCATTAATATTATGTAAAGATTGATACAGCTGTACGACAAATACCTTGTGGTACAAGAACAAGAACAATTAATATATTTTTTTGTTTCGATAATTTTATTAATTCCTTTTGCCACTTATGCTGCAAAGAGTACAGTAGTTAGCACTGAACAATCATAATAGAACTGGTGGCCTTTTCATATAGGTTCCTAGTAGAATGACATCAGGATCTCCTAAGTTAATCAAAAGGAAATTTCTGGAAGCAATTTGCAGGACTTGAAGGGGAGATTGTAGTGTCCACGTTTACAACCACACAAAGGAAGAAGAGCCTGAAGGGGACCGTGCCTGTTATAAAACCCTAATATAGGTAAAGATTCCACTTCATAGCTGACACTGAATAGAATAAAATAATTTTCATTTCCAATAAGTTGAAGGAGTGAGGTCAGTGGATGTTACACCTTCAAGAATAAATTGAGTTTCTTTTAGCATCCAGCACCAGCAGGTGTTCAATGAGGATTGACTGGATTTGGTTTTTGTGCAGGCTAATCAACCTAGAAAAACACACAATAAATGTTATTAAATAAGTCTTTTTTTTTCTATATATGCGTGGACCACTATATAATTAATATTTACTAATCAATAAAAATTTAACTCTGCATGAAACCAAGACCTACTTAAAAATTTAAAAAGAAAGTAAAAAATATATTCTTCATCCCTCACAAAATAGAAGCAAACTAAACAATGAAAATGATTTTTTTTAGTTTAATTTAACAAAAATCTAAGTGCTTAGGATTATAATTACTTTGTCTCTAGATTCATAGCATTTTTTATCCTTTTTATTGTGGAATCTCTTCAACTAAACATAGCCGTAAGGAATGATAACTAAACTTTTAAATATTTTTCTTAAAATTATAATTATTTCACCATCTAATTTTTGTTATCTAAATACCCATTCTTGATGTATTCTCTTACCACTAATTTGACTTTATACAAAAAAAAAGGATTAGTCTATTATATTGACACCTAACGCCTATATTATCCATACAAAAAGTCTTCAAAATTTAATTATACTGAAGAAAGACTCTTAATTATGTGTCGGATTATTTATATATTTTTTCAAATTTATCGGATTAAATTAACCTTTCTTATTACGTGGATGGTCTTCATCCAATCAAAAGATATAAATTTTAATTATTTATTGAGCTTCTTTATGACGTACGACTGATGGCCTAAATGTAAATCGGTAAAGGTAGCAAGTTATTATTTTACATAAAACATGATGTGTTTTGGCATACTGAACCAACGGTTACTGCCACGTCGTCTGTCGTGTTTCGATGTGGATGGAGCCTTACCTTACCACCATCCTTCGTTGTCTGAGTTTGGTCGGGACCCACTAACGGGTCACGTAACCTCTTCCTCTGCTGCCGAGGCAGGTACGGATGTCGGGTAATCTTCGGATGGGCGAGCAATAGCTAGATAAACGGTCGAGATTTGTGTTGCGTGCTCGGTCAAAAGGGTGATTTCGTAATTGTAGGTTGGCTGATGGACACTTCGCCTGCTGTTGTTAACCTCACCGCAGCCAATCCTGCGTCGGTGCGCCTATAATCACCTCCACTGCAAACCCAGCAGGCAGGCAGGCAGGCAGGCAGGCAGGCAGGCAGAGAGAGAGAGAGAGAGAGAGAGAGCGAGAGAGGGGCTGGCTTCCTTGGGACTCCAATGGGGGATTCGAGCGGCTCGATCTCGGTGGACATGGAGAGGATCTCTTATGGTTTCGGCGGACAGGTATAGTTCACTTCCCTAGCTTGAGGGGTGTTATTGATGGCGCATTTGATTGCCTTTTCCATCTGGATGATGTTGGAACGCGTGGATTTTGGTATTTGATGATGAAAGTTGTAAACGAAGGTGAATAGTTGTGTTACCTCTGATTTCGGATGTTTCTTGTGGTTTTGGCGAACGAATTGTTTTCTCTTGACAGCTTGTTTTTGAGGTTGCGGACATGAAGTAGGTCATTTCAGTTGTAGTTTATGATGTTTCTTTTCTGCATTGATTTTTCCGTTTTTCGTTCTGTACTGCTGAGAATGTTTGCTTGTTTCTTGAATTTATTGCGGTATTTTAACTGCACATATTGCTTCACGCCATCATCTTGAATTAAGTTTGTGGGGGTTAATTTCTATTTGTCATTTGAAGTTTTCTACAAGCTGCATTTTTCCTCCTGTAGAGTTGTAATTTGAAAATATCCAAAAACACCCTGATGGTCTGATACGTAGTTTCAATTCGCTCCAAAATCTAAAGTAATTAATGCCTTCAACAATAGTGAAAGAAGATGATTTGGGCCGAATTGAAATCACTTATCAAACAACGGGGTGGCACTTTGAAAATTTTATACTATTGAAGCCGGAGTAAAACTCAGAGCAAACTACAGAGACAATTTAGATCAACGCTAAATTATGTGAATAGCTTGTACATCTTATTGATTGTGGACAGGGATCAGAAAGCTATACGTAATTATGCTAAGAAAGGCAATTGTTCTTGCGGCAAAGTTATGCGTTGTGATAGTTTTGGAATACATACTGACGTACAAGTCTTCAGCGTCTTAACTGATGTCTACTTCTTAAAAGTGCAGTTTATAATCATCTATTTATCTTCCCGATCGAGCAACATTTTACTTTTCTATTTAAGTAGAAAACTGTTTGCAATTCGCTTTGTTTTTGTGGTTGAGGCTATCTTCTTTAAAGGGTTTTGGGGATTTATATAAGAGAGCCTTTAGGGCCAAAGCATATATAGTTTAGAAGGAAGTTTCAAGGAATCCAATCATTCATGCATGCAGTAGACAACTTGCTTCTGTGATTTGCTACACTATGAAGTTTTATGGTTGATCCAATCATTTCAAAGACAACTAGGGAGTAATTTTAAAGGCAATAATAGTACTTCATGGTAATGAAGTTATGATTTAGCGTATTTTTACTACGATTTGTTCCCCATGTGTGACCAGTCAGCAAGGTTTATTCGGTTCCTTTTTTTAAAATAAAAGTTGACAACAAAATAATATAATCTTACTCTTTAGAGTGTTTGACAATTCAATTAATTATAAGAATATTGTGAATACTAAGTGAACATTACTCATTTTTGTGGTCATTAAGTGGATTTTACCTTTATTACTATTTAATTTGTTTGGGTTTAGCTTTTTCTGTCTGCTTCTAGTTTATCTTGAAGAACTTTTCTAGATTGTTTGCATATACAAATGTTTTTGTTCATTTATGTTCAACGTGATATGTCATTTGGGTTATTCTACTCATTTCCATTGTTTTTGTACATGTGTGCCTGGATGGAACACACCAATGAGCTTTTTAAGTTCTGTACCCTATATTTGAAATGAAAGTAACTATGAGTTTACTCCTACTAATTCATACATGTATTTCTTTTTCTAATTATAAAATATGTCTCCACCCATTCCATGCAATTCACTGAGCTGGTAGTTGACATACTAATGTGTACAGTTCGTTTTTTTTTGTATCTATGTATTTTAGCTTTTGTTCTTTCATTTGAAGATAAGAAATTAACTTTTTTTTCTTGCTTAAATTGTTTTCTTTATTTAATTGATGCTCAATGCTGTGAATCTTTGCATTCTCAGGAACACCATGTACTAACCAATCATGGCCATGTGTCAGTTGCTGTTTATGGTGATCCAGACAAGCCGGCACTTGTTACTTACCCAGATGTTGCTCTGAATCGTAAGTTGGATGACATGCAATGAGCATTTTTTTATCGTCTGTCGCTCTGTAAGCATATTGTTGCATATCAGATGGATTTACACTGAAATGATATCTGTAACTTCAACATTTATATATTGCCCACTATTTTTGGGAATAACTCAACACAAGGTACAAATAATTTATTCATGTATGTCTGTCCCTCCAAAATCTTTGCTTTTGTATGTGTTGTATTTTGTTCCATCTCCATGGCATTGGTTTTGTAAAATTGCATGATTTTACTGAGTTTGTTGATGCATGCTTACTCCAAAGAGCAGGCTATCTTATTTCTTATCAGAGAGATATAAATAATTATTATATGCTAGGTAAAATTGAGAAAATGTGTTGTCCTTTTTTGGTGCTATCAAACTGTATGAAGATTTGTTGACTAACGCACAAATGTTTTTCTCTTGTTCAGATATATCCTGCTTTCAAGGATTATTATTTTGCCCTGAAGCTGCTTCTTTGTTTCTTGATAATTTCTGTATATATCACATCACTCCTCCAGGACATGAGGTCGGTAATCATATTTCAACTTAAATGCTCTCGCGTCAAAAGAAATTCTGAAGTGTTCTTGACACTTCAAAATTCTATGTAATCATGATGTTTTTTGTCATCTTCATTAAGAATCCTGCAGTTAGGTGCAGTTCCTATTTCTTCAGATGACCAAGTACTCTCTGTTGATCAGTTAGCAGATCAGGTGGCAGAGGTGCTTAATTTCTTTGGGTAATTTTGTCTTCTATCACTCCAATTCTCTATCTCTCCCCAACCCAAAAAAAACCGCTACGTTCTATAATTCTTTAATGTTTGTTTTTCTATTAATTTAATTTCTTATTGACTCGTGATTTCCAGGCTAGATTCTGTCATGTGCCTGGGAGTTACAGCAGGAGCTTATATACTTACTCTTTTTGCAGTAAGTACTTTCTATGTGCGAGTTTCTTGTAGTTTTATCACAACTAAGATCATATTCATTGTTCTTATTTTTCTTTCTATAAAATTATGATTTTTTGTGTTCAATAGGCAAAATACAAGGAGCTTGTTCAGGGTTTAATACTTGTCTCACCTTTATGTAAAGCTCCATCATGGAAAGAATGGTTGTATAATAAGGTTTCATTTCTAATTACTAATATTTTCTAGTTCCTGAATTAGTTTGTGCTCAGAGCTAATAGATATATCTGAATCTTTAGGTTATATCAAATGTTCTTTACTTCTATGGAATGTGTAGCTTCGTTAAGGAGTGTTTGATTCAACGGTACTTCAGTAAGGTATGCTAGGATTGTTTGACCTTAATATATTAACCATCGTTCATTCATATATTATTCTACTTTTGCAGGAAGTTCGTGGAAATTCTCAGTTTCCTGAATCGGCTATTGTACAAGCGTGTAGAAGTGTGAGTATTATTCACCCACTTTTAGAGCTGCATCTTTGAAGAGGCGTATCAAACCAAACCCAGTGTCATTTTTCATTTTTGCAGTTACTGGATCAAAGGCAGAGTGCTAACGTTTGGTGGTTTCTTCAGTCGATCAACGAGTATCTTCTTATTTATTCCCCTTGAATGTTTAATCCATGGAAGAGGAGCAAATAAAACATCTGATCTCCTTTTCTGCTAAAACAGGCGGCGCGATATTACAGATGCACTGAAGGAACTTGATTGTAGGGTCCTAATTATTGTGGGTGAGAGCTCTCCCTTCCATGCCGATGCCCTCCACATGGCTGCAGAATTGGACAAAACTGTCAGTGCGTTTGTTGAGGTACTAATTTATATGAATTATGAACTCTTCCTTTTCATATATGTTACCAACAACATTGTCTCTCCAGGTTCAGGCATGTGGATCTCTTGTCACGGAAGAGCAACCACATGCCATGCTGTTACCAATGGAGTACTTTCTCGGTGGTTTTGGTTGGCACGAGCCGAGACAGCTGAGTTGTAGCCCTAGGAGTCCACTCAGTCCATCATGCATTTTCCCAGAGCTGCTCTCCCCGGAGAGCATGGGAGTAAAACTGAAGCCCATCAAGACTCGTGTCTCAACTGAAGCATGAACCAAGGCTTGCGTAGGCTCATATAAGTTAGTGTGATCAATTTTGTGAAATATAACTTGAGATGCACATGTAAAATAAATGTCTTAGGCCTAGATCAGGTTACTGGGTGTTCATAAGTACAGGGTAGAGGAGATTTTTAGTATATCATATTCTATTGAATTCATTTACCGCCACCTGTACATCTTCATTATTTTATTTAGACATCAATAATAAAGTCGGGTGCCTTATTTTTCTACCGATTCATGAATCATGTGTGTTGTGTCTTGTTGCATGCAATCATCTATGCTTTCATCTCGTAGCAAAACATTATGTTACTTTTAGCAATGCGGCTGGTCATCTACCTAATGTGCACCAAGCAGCTCTGTCTTACGAAGTTGAACATATGGACTATGGACTCCACAGATGGATCTACATTCAAGGATCAGGGAATGACAGAATGGAAGTCCTTTACCGATTCATGAACCATGTAATCATCTAGTTAATGAGCTCAAGGTATTGTGATGTCTTGAAGGAAGTTATTTGGCGCGTTGAACTATGTTGTGCTATGCTCTTTTGTAATAATAACTTTTACTAATTTTTTATGATTATAACTACATTGAAAACTTAAAAGATCGACAGAGATGTGAGGCCAATGTTATTATGTAATTGGTATTAATTAGTAGGTAAGGAAGCTCGGTTGCTTGGAGATCTGACCACTGGGGCATTATTTAGTTAAGTTAGCAAGGAGGGTGATCAATAGAACAAATCAAGTCTATGTCACGAGAACCAATTGGCTCAACACACAAAAGGCCAAAATTGATATGGTTCATTGGTTGTATAGCAAATCTCAAGGGTTGTGGCCTATATGAGATCCAAGTTAAGCTAGAATCATTTGAATAAAAGAGCCAAACGTTCCATGATATGAGTTATGATTATATTAATTAAACATAATATGTAAGCTCAACATGATGCTAGACACTACATGATATGATTAAGATTGACATTTACCTAATATAGGATATAGAATAGATTAATCCATCTCTTTGTGAAAAGAAAGATACTCATGCAATTAATTAGTGTTGCCATGAGTTTGTTAACCCATACATTTGTCAAGAGAACAATACTCACAACGTGATGTAGGAGATTTAGTTACTAGACAAATAAGAATTCTAACGGTATCAAAGATTAAGTTACCATTTAATATTACATATACAATATTTATACTTATAATTATCAAAATATTAAAAATATGAATAAAAATATTTGCCAATTATACGTATGTGTGCATGAATATTATAACTTACATAACTTGTTATGTAGACATAGTTAAAAAAGATATCAAGGGATTAACATTAGTTTAGGGATTTTGACTTCTTGCTCAAAGTGGTCGTAAAACTAACTCGATCATATCTCCTGCATTTCCAACCTTGTAGGAAGAGTGCTGCATGACTTTCGTGTGAGGCTTACTTAATTTAGCACCCCACATAAATAGTTAAAGTCTGACTTCGCTCGGCCATTGCATGCAGCTACATTAGTTATGTGAGATTATCATGCGGAGACAAAACAAACCATTCCATCAAGGAATAACTAAGACGACTTTGTCAGCTCGTGCCACTGTCTCTGCTGCATCAGCAGGAGCCGTACTCGCAGAGACATCTGACTTCTCGTTTTTAAACACAAGGCAGCACGTTGACTTCTCTTTTCTTTTTTTAACTATTTGACCTCAAATATGTGGGAACAGAACCCGAATCGTTTGCAAAGGATACATGGCACCTGCCTCATCATGATTGGCGTTCACAGTGCTGATCCCCAACAAATTTTATCTGGTCGATATGCTACGACGTCAAATCGGATAACCTCTCCGGCAAAAAGTCAAAATAATGCAGAGATCACTGGGCTTGCATTGCACGGGTTCATGCATTCTCACCAAGATTTTGGCAGTTGACTTCTCAATAAACAATACTTTTGGGATTTTTTTTTAAAAAAAGGCTTAGCTAACTGCTTACTCTAGCTCTTAAGATCCATGGAGTAGTATGCGCTCAGGATGCTGACCTTCAAAAGAGGCATGCGTGAATCCATAACCTGGTCGACATCGCAGATTAAAGATCGTCCATACACACATGGCACTGACTAATTTGTTGATTGAGTTTGCTTGGAAAGTCAACTCAGATGGTTAGTTAAGCTGAGCTCTTCTGCGATTAGCTCTACAGAGAATTAAGAAGTCAACGCCTCGGAGATGCCGTAGGATTAGTTTTTGTCGATCTATTCCCTCTGCTGATTCACTTAGACAAGTAATGAACCATTTATCCGGATTAAGAACTAGTAGGAGACGACATGTAAGGTAAGTAGATCTTATAAATAATAATTTTTTTCAGTTTTCATAATGAATAAACTGAAATATTATAATCTTTATCAACTCATCCTAGGTTAAGAAATTTAAACAAGGAAATTAAAATTGAAGAGAGAGAAAAAGTCAACACATGCTTTCCATGTGAATATATATATATATATATTTGCATATTTTAATTTCGTTTTATTTTATAAATTAATTTAGTCAGATTTGTAACGGAAGAAATAAATAGGGGCTAGAACTTGTCACATCTTTTGATTTTAAAAATAGGATGGCTTATGTACAAGTGTGGATTATGGTAGAATGTTCGCATTATGTAATTAAGACACTACAATTTGTATTACATTGCCAACTTAAAACCGAATCTAAAATTTCATTTGGTTTAGATTTAAAAATTTTGTAAAAAAAAATGAGTTGACTCTGGTGAATCCAACCTAGTTTAGGTCAAATTTGGTTGATTGAATTGGACATCTTGATCGGGACTTGAAGGAAAAAAATGATAAGCGGGTGGCCTCATCTATCATTCACATTATTTAAAGTACTTTGAGATTTGTGCAAGCACGTATCCTAAGATAAATTTGGACGGTGGATGGAGCCCGCGGTGCCCCGAATAGAACTTTTTTTCCGGGCTTGAAAAGCAATACTATCCTGATGAGTGAAGTCTTTGTCTATGAAACGCTGAAGATCATGAATCTCCTATATTGTAGACATAAGCATTTAAGTATGCGAGTGATTTCTCATCACACGAGCACAAATTTCATGCATTTGATAACCACACGACTACGGCACATACATTAAAGAGTTATATGTGTGCCCTACGTAAAGAAAAGTATGTAATGCCTCCCTATAGGATTTTTTATCTTTGTAGAGGTATAATTCACTTTATGCGACTTTTGGCTCCTTACCTAATTGATTAATTAATTCATGCATGATTGCTTTAAGATTAGGGATTTGAACACTATAAGGAAATTGTTTGTTATATATATATGCACAATTTTATGAGAAATTTGTTTGTTTAATTTTTCCATGGATATATATATATATATATAAATTGCCTATGTAATTATCCTATACAAAATACATTTGTCATCAATCCATGATGAAGAAATGAAGAAAAAAAAGAAAAAATAAAAATAAAACCACATTAAATGCTAGCTACAAGCCCCTACCACTTGAGGGATGAAACGATTGCAACAAAAACATCTCACACTCTGAAATCAAATCAAGTGTCAATCCACAGTAAAGATTTAGGGTCTTCTTCTTTGACCTCGTTCTTCTTTTTCTTCGTCTTCATCATCCCCTCCGCAAAGCCCTTCATCCTCCTTATTGCGACCTCCAGTGTCCCCCAGCTCATATTAGCAAAGCACACCCTGAACCAGCCTGCCTCTGAGCAATGGCAGGCTGAGCCTGGGCAAACGTTGATCTTTGCCTCGTGCAGCAACGCTCCCCAGAGCCTCAGCTCCCCTTCCCTGCTGGGCACTCCTAGCAAAGGCCTCAGGTTCACCCAGCAAAAGAGCCCTGCATTCCCCTGCAAGCATTCCGCCCCTGCACGCCTTAACTCCTCCACCACAAACTCACACATCTTTTTAAGCCTCTCCCGGTTTGTCTTGAGGTAATACTCTGTGAATTCTTGATCAGACAGCATGGAGGCCAGCATCCTCTGTGTTTGGGATGACACAAGAGTGAAGCTGGACATCCTCCTTGCAGTTGTGACCACCTTGTTGTTGTAGGAGTAAATTGTGCCCACTCTGAATCCAGGTAGCCCCAGATCCTTGGAGAGGCTGTACACAATGTGGACTCTGTCGCGGTTTCTGGGCTCAATTAATTCAGCCATGCTGACGAACTCATCTGGGGAGAACACTGAGCCGGAGTAGATCTCATCTGAGATCAGATGCATGCCCTTTCTTGTCACGAAATCCAGAATTTGCTCAAGAACAGGCCTTGTGATTGCCCTTCCCAAAGGGTTTGACGGGTTTGTGATGAGAAGCCCTTTGACTGCAATGTTCTTGGCTTTTGCTTGGGCACATGCATCTTCCAATGCGCTCAGAGTGACTTGGAATCCATTGGAGCTGTTGCAGTGGACTGGAATGATGTGAACTCCAGTTCTCCATCGTAAATCTCTGTCAAACCTAGACAAAATCAAGTAGTTTCAAACGATAAGTCCATTAATTTGGTCAACAAAGTGCCATTTCTGATTTCAATGCAGTCTCATGCACCATCCATTGCAAAACTCTTAAAGGTAGACAGAAACAAAGTCAACTTTGATGCAGCTAAAACATTAATTACCCTGGATAATAAGGGGTTGGGACTAGTAAACCATCTCCAGGATCTGCTATAATGAAGGTTAATAATTCATTGGCAGCAGTTGCTCCTGCAGTAAGAACGATCCTTTCAGGATCAAACTTAGTCCTTCCTCCTCTTATTTGCTCCATGAAGCTTGCCATTGCCTGCAGGAAAAGAAAATTAATTATTATAATTTGTCAAAATCTGCCGCTAAAGTGATTTTGGAACACTCAGTTTTTTTTTTTTCATTTTTTTTGTTTTTAAGCAAGTAACAAAGACGGGATTCTATCCCAAGACGTTGATGATCCTTATCAACTAAACTAACTTAACACCTTCAAGGTGAGATTCTGGATCACTCATAATTAAGAAAAGAACTAACTACAACAATGAATTAGTATTACCTTTCTGAAGTTTTGGAGGCCATGGTAGTCTTGAAACAAAGCATTCTCTCTAAAGCTACAGGTTCCACGTCCCCAGCATGAGACTTCAGGGTGCAGCTGTAGGTAGCTCTCCAGCATATCAAACGAGACCTGAACACAACTAAAAGGCAATTTGCTAGGGGATCTAACATATTAATTGTAGCAGTTAATTACTATTTTATGAGGAGATAAATTACTTGGTTTTCTGCTAAACCCATCTGAATAACTCCTGAGGGGTTGCTTGATGGATCATAGGGGTCTTCATCATAAGCTCTCCACCCCGTGAAGTAAGGGGAGTCCTCTCCGTGTGTGCTGGAGCTTGCCATCTCTGACAGTGGCACACAAGGCAAATCCTCCTCCATGGTCATGTTTACTGAATATGTTTTTCTTCTTCTTCTTCCAGGCAACAGAGAGTTGACACTGAGAATGAAGCAACTCAGCTAGCTGAAGACGCCAGTTAATATAAAGTCAGCCAGAAGCTAGCAGTCATATTTATAAATGTCAAAAGGAGGAGGGCTTGCTCTTAACAAGTGATATAAAATCCAAATCAAGAAGCAAAACAATGATTGTCTATCTGTCTGAACAAGGTGAAATTTGCCCATTTCAAGAGGAGGGTTTACCTGTTGGGACAGCTGTTCATAGAAGCTTCCTCTACCTTCATTTCCATGACAGTTTTCTTGTGTAAGAATGATGGAGACAGGAAAGGGTGTACCCATTCATGTAACTTGCAGTCATATCACAAAGTTCAAACCTAAGAAATCCTGCGGAAATATGAAAAGATTGCAGGATGTTCAGAAAGCTGCACAGGTTCTCATTCAACCTTCCATAAAAGGAAACAAACCCTAGCTAGCTGAATGCTGAACACACTGAATTAGCAAGAAATTAGATCAAGCTATCTCATGAAATAGGACAAACTAAGAATTCTTTTCTGTAATGGTCCTCTTGGAGAAAGAAGCATCCAATTGGATTAGCACACATATAGTTCATTGTGAAGCACGAGATATTACTTTTTTGTTGGATACATCTAACTTTTCTGTTGGAAACTCAAATTCTTTAGTTTACTATATTACATTAATTAAAATCTTTAGCTTGTCTGAATCTGAAAGTTGAAATGTTCATCTAAGCATAATATCTAAGTATAAAATTAGGATCAAGATTTGAACGCTGTGTGTGTGTGTATTATTGCATGCAAGGAGAGTAGGTGTTCATATAATGAGGATTTGAAGCTGCATCTGTGTGATCCTTGAGATATATATATATGAGATCACAAATAAGCAAATGAGATATTTACAAGGAGAGGACCTACCTGACAGAGATCCGTCATATATTTTAGGGTTAGAATAGGTTCTCTCTAGCTCTGGGAAGGAGATCATATCCATGAGAACACCAGCTATGCGGCTATATATCAATTCATTGCTTGGGTATTGGATGATATATAAGCAGGGGCTTTAGATATAATAATGACTGCATGATCCTCAATCTTACTATTTTATGTGATCGAATCAGTTGGACCTAACTCCCTTTTCTAGGTTTCTATATATTAGAATATGTTGCATGCAGCAAATCAACTGCAATTAGCCAGCATTAATCTACCTAAACCTGAATGTGGTTGGCTCCACGTAATTGCTCCTCGAGCTAATTACTTTAATTGCTCCTTAAAGTGAGTCTCACTGCTTGTTTGGTGGCTTATCTGGATCCAAGATGAACATTATTAATCTGAGTAACAAAAAGGTGACAACAACTCCTGGCCGAGCACAGGCGACCTCTTCATTCATGCAAACCAATGACATAATCCCTAGTACGCTTCATAAAAATCTGATATTTAGAGAGCCCATAAGTTCGTTAAATGATTGAACTTTGTGAAATAAAAGCCCTAAATCAAATCTGATATTTTTATTGTTCGATATATGTAACATACATTGAATTTTGTTCGATATAAACATGCGTATCATACAGCTAATGCCCTATCCTAATCAAAATTGTAGTTTTTCCGCTTGAGCCTCTCATCCTGGCAGCAGCTCGTTGTCTTCAGGGCCATGTCTGCATGGTGAATCTGATTCTTTCTTTGAAAAGGTAAAACCATGGAAATCCCATGCGACTCTTTTAGTTTTTGTGTGAATTCCAAGAAGACAAGATGGACAACAAATAAGGCTCCCTCAAGCATGGCTGAATTTCTCCGTGGTCAACTTCTTCCTCTCTTGGTAAATAGAACACTAATCGAGGCAAGTATACAAGTATACGATGTATAATATTATATATTTTTATAGTGGTGTAGAGTTTGTACAAGGGAAGTTGCTTGCAGCAGCTTGCAGGAATTAAGACTTACACATCATTGAAAAGTGTGCCCTTTGTGCACCAACGTAAGGCAGTGCGGCCAATCGCTCACAATTCCTAGTTTACTTCAGTTTCTGATATTTGCAAAAACTAGTGAAGAACTAAAAAAGTGTTTTGAGTGCTCCATGGATGATCAATCAGATCAGTTCCGTTAAAAAAGCAAGACAAATTGGATCGTTAGACTCTTATTCTAATACAAATATACCTCTATATAGTCGGATAGAAGTTTCATGTCTGTCTTGGAACTGAGATGTGGTTTAGAAGCCAAGGCTTGACATGTTCATAGCTTCTGACTTAGCGAGGTCAAAGTCAAAACAAAAATTAATTAGGGAGCATCCCCCCTACGTTTCCAAATTACGAGTGCTTAAATTATTAACCAGCCCCAACATTGATATCATAGTAACTATCAATTCAAAACTAGACTAAAAATAATATTTGATGAAAAGTTGCAACTCTGCTTTAAAGTGCTAATAGTTTAGGGTGTTTTTTACAACAAATTGAGAGCGGCATTTTCAGGGCAAAAAAAGGGACCTTCAGAAAAACTCATGTCAGTATGTCACCCATTATAATTTTCTTTATCCGTCCATAGTGCTCCTTAATAAAGAAATTGTAAAATTATAATAAAATAGGTTAAAAAATTAAAAACAAATTAATATTATAATTAAAATAACAGAAATCTAAGTAAAAATAATTATTTTATTTAGTATCCAGTCATGTAAGTACAATATGTTACTTGACATTAAGATATAATCAACATTATCATCTGTATGGATGATATGTCACTTTAACTAGAAACGACAAATATAATAATATTCTAAAATAATTAAATGCATGAGTAGAGTGTTTTATTGGATCTCTCTTTAGTTCGACATATATGAGTTGTGAATAGATAATTTTTTTATAACAAGTTAAATCCACACTTTGAAAATATATATTTTTAAAAATGGAAAAAATTAGTAATGGCACTTATTAAATAAGTATGAAATTCATGGATGACAAATCAATGCATTCTATCTAATTATATGATTAATCTTTTAACCAATCAGAATGATGATAGAACATAATTCAAATTTAAAAAAAAGGAAAATTAGCCTCTTGTTCGCTGCAGCGACAAGAAGTCAGAGCTCTGCTCAGCGACTGCTGCTGCAACCTGCAAGCGTTAGAAGAAGCGAGAATTGTCTTGTCATGAAGATTTTAGAGGAGGAATCACACAGCGTCTCTGTCTCATTTGTCGCCGTTAGCTGTTGCTGTTACCATTGCAGTTGCCATTTCAGTATAGAGAGAGAGAGAGAGAGAGAGAGAGAGAGAGAGAGAGAGAGAGAGAGAGAGAGAGACCGGGAAGCAGGCTTCTGCACGTCTACGGCGCACTGCCGGCCGCCTGGCCTGCGCCGCGCCCGGCCTGATGTACTGTATATTTTGACCGCTGCCAACCCCCGAAGCGGACCGGTTTTATCTGTTGACTTACGCACCCTCGGTGTTATGTCCTTAGACTCCGAACTTCTCCTTTTTACTCTAAATAGCTTCCACATATGATATAGCATAGCCTTCACTTATAAGGTGCTCTAGATTTCAATTATCATCCTCTAGATGATTACATGGATATTGAAAAATTACTTTACCTTGAGGATAAGGAGTAGAGCAAAATCTTGACCTTTAATATTCTATTGTCATAGTCAACTCTTAGCTTGGTTGAGGCATGAGCAAGCGACCGATTGCAATAATTCTATTAGGTATCCACCCTTCAAACCTTATTTGATTGGAGGCCTTGGGTTGGTCAACCTTGTTAGGCTTAGTCTTTTCATGTCATGAGCTTTTTTTTTTGCTTTTGGAATCATTGTTGTAAAGATGTACTTACCTAACTTTCTCGAATATGTAAAATCATCTAACTAGCATCCTCTATAAAATAATCTAAAAAAGATTACTATGCTTAAGCTTGTCAATAAAGCAACGAATAATATAAAAAGACTCATAAGCATCCTTCACCTATGCTCTCTGTCGTGTCCACGTGGTCTAGCCAAGGAGCTTGTTGTAAATGTTAGAAAATGATGAACTAAATTGCAAAATAGAAAGTTAAATTAATCATAATCTCTCTTCTCGCTGCTTTCGCCCAATTTCACCGCTTCTCTCGATTTTTTTTAACCCAATTCGCTGATTTCACTGCCGCCAAGCTCGCCGCCGTTGTAGCTCCGACGACTCCCATTGGCAGATGTGGATCAACCTTTCCAGCTTTGTTTGTGCTCACGTGTGTTCGAGTGTTATGACGCCTTCTCCTTACCAGAGTTAACTACTTTATCATGAACTGCCATTCATTGTCGGGCCTCCATTTATTATTGGTTAGCATGCAACAACAAATAATAATGTGTTTGCATATGTTTAGGTATCGACGATACTTTTTTGTTTTACCAGAAATTATTGTGTACTCGTTTGCCGTCATTTGTAGCCGTTAATCTTTTTTTTTTATTGCTGATTCGAGTGAAAAACACATTCTTGCTAACTCTAGTATTTGTTTGACTAATTTTTTAATTTAATTTTTGTTCGTTTAATTTTAGTTTTCTATATCATTAGCAGTTATACAATTGATATTTTAATAGTATCAATTGATTTTTTTATAATAGGACTTGTAACATGTGGTGAATTTTTAATCAATTTAGATGTTTGAGTTGAGAAATTTTCTTAGGGAATGCTCAACAGAAGTAAATTGAATAGTAGATAATGCTTTAAAAGTTATGCACCCCTACACAATATAGGATGAATGAGTGCTATGTGAATTTTAAAGTATTATCTATTCGTTTTGAGGCGTGATACTCTCTTAATTAAATCATGACACATGTGCTAGGAACTCTTGAGCATAACATTATTTGCATTTAAAGGGTTCTCTCTCTAAAATTTTAAGTCAATTATAATAACCGAGTTGACATGCACTACTAGGTTTCATTCCATCATCTATTATGGTGCATATTGAATTATTATTATTGGTAAATGACACTTTCAATGTACAATAAGATTCTTAGCCAACTTCATCTCCACTTAGTCTGAAAGAATCAGAAATAGGGATGGTAAAAAATCACATCCCCAACCCGATTCGACCCGAAGTTAACAGGGAAAACCCGAGTTGACTGGGGGTCGAGTTGGATTCGGGGAAAACCCGACGAGGGTATAGTCGAATCGAGGTCGGATATGAAAATTTTAGTACCCGCCCCAAACCCGATCCCGAACCCGTCCCGACTATTAAAATAATAAATTTACCCCTTATAAGTTATAATCTAGTTATTAAATTTTAATAATTTATATAAAAATGATGATATAGTTTATGTAAAATATTTTTTATTTATATATTATGAATAAAGAATGCAAATTAATTTTAAAATATTATTTATAATATATATTTATTTTTTAGGTCGGGCAGGGTCGGATTTTCCCGCGGGATCAAGTGTGAGGCAAGGTTTTCTAAATCCGTCGGGTTCGAGATCGAGTTCGAAGAGAGTTTAGGAAAGTTCGAAGAGATTGAGCTCAGCGCGTCAAGAGTTGTCCCCTCCGCTCCCAGGCCCCATCATCAGCGTCCATCCGCCGTGCGTTTCACCAGTTCGCATTTCGTCGAACAACTTGCAGACATTATTCGCGCCGGTGAATCACAATCCGGCCTGAGCTGAATCCGATTCAATGCGAACATTTAGCATCCCCCCTAATCCGAATAATAATCACACACGAGCAAGCAGCGAGCACATATGCTAGCGATCCATGTCGCTGGAATTTGTTGCCACGGAAGTTTCTTGGAAACCCGCGGCAGGATTTGTGGACTTAAGCCCGTTCTCAGCAACCCTGTCCGTGTGAACACGTGCATTGTGTGGAGGAATGTTGTGTGAATTATTATTATTTTGAAAGCCCTGCTGTCTCCTCAATGCTTCATGACGAGGATGTAGTTCAAGTGTTTTAGGTTGCTGAGTCTGTAGTTGGTTCAACGTTTCCATGGATGGTTGGGGAAGAACAACGCTGAAGCTAAATGAAATTGTTTACATATCAAGCAGAATGTTGCACATCTCCATCGAAGGGATTTTATACAGAATGTTATTATACTACAGAGTTTGAGAATTAAGCTTTGTATCACTTGTCAGTGGAGTGGACTTATGGTCAGCAATCCCTGTCTCTCTCTCTCGCGTGACTTCTGTTCGTCCAGCAGCGTTATATATTCCATTGGTTCATACCCAAACGTAGACTAGAGAGAGAGAGAGAAAGGAGAGAGAAGTTGTGAGGTTCTTCGTTGGTCTGTATCTGGTTTTAGTACATTTATTCTCGTCTGGCTCTTCTGATATCAAGTCTTTTTCTGTTTAGAGATCGAGGGGTGTTCAGGACTTGTTTGCCATCTATAACTTCGTCGAGGAAGAAGGGACAAGGAATCATGGACTGAAGAGGCTTGTGGTCTTCTTTCTTTTCTTGTTTCTATTTGAAGTAAAAGTTGACATTTTTCTGGTGAGTTCTGTGTCATTTGATGAGATTTTTGATTTGTGACTCGAAATTATGTTGCTCGAGCTGTGAATCGACGAGATTTCTTCTGTTTTATGTTTGATCGTCTCTCAAAATCTCAGCCTTTTGCATCCGCCTTTACTGAGGAACAACACCGGCTGCATCTTTTGCCGCTTTGTCCATCAGAGAATGCAGGATTCGGCGGCGGCCGCGAAGCCTCAGTTCCCGGAGCAAGAGCAGAACCTTCGGTGCCCGCGCTGCGACTCCACGAACACCAAGTTCTGCTACTACAACAACTACAACCTCTCGCAGCCGCGCCACTTCTGCAAGAGTTGCCGCCGGTACTGGACCAAAGGCGGCGCGCTGCGCAACATCCCGGTCGGCGGCGGCACCCGCAAGAGCTCCAAGCGGCCCAACTCCTCCTGCGCTTCCGCGTCCAACTCCAAGCGCCCCAACCCGCCCAAGCCACCCAAATCCGAGTCCGTCTCGGTCCTCTTTCCGCCGCTCGACCCCGATCGCCACTTGCTCGACATGCCGGGAAGCTTCAGCTCGCTGTTGGCCTCCGAAGCCCACTTCGACAACTTCTTGGCCGGCGGCGCCGTGCTTCTGCCGAATTCAAGCGTCCGAGCTCAGGGGATCGAGCTGCTGAGCTCCGCAAGCAACGGCGTCGGCGCCAGCTTTCCGACGGCGCCGGTGGTGCAGAGCTTCGAGAGACTGGAGGCAGATTCGGGGTGCTGGGACGCGGCGTGGACGGATCTCGCCATTTACAATCCAGGTTCGGGGATGCAGTGAAAGATGATGAGAATTTAGAGAGAGAAATCGAGGAAAATGATAAAATTTTCTTCTTTTTACAGTCTTCTTTTGATGTATCGAGATAGTGAGATGCTCACATCGTCATAGGCACAGACTGATACATAGTTTGGGTAATGAAGAGACGATCGATCTTGATAAACTTTCGGTCAAAACGTGATTTTGATTAAGCTTTAATCTTCATCTGTCTGATCTTTTGGTTGGTCAGTAATCAATAGCTTCTTCAACATTTGCCAATGCAAGGAGCAGAAGACTGATGCACTGAGCTTCAAGTCACATCCAACAGTCTCTTAAGAGTCTGCGCCAGAAATTGGAGGTGCAATGACTGCGATGTAATGCAAGGAAACAGTCAGAAGGGAGGTCCGCCGGTGGTTCAAATTTCTTCAGAGCAACAGCTGCTTGAGCCTGAGTGCGTGCTGCCAATTGTAGATAAAATCAAACACATGATCTGCATGAGATTCCTGAAGCTGTTTTTCCATTAATGAGCTTCTTGGAGTCCTCGCCAGTGAATGGTTCAATGCATGATGGTGATAAGTCTTATCACACACTCATCAACTTGCATCTCCTTGGATGATGATCCATTCGGAACAGTTTCTTGGCTGGTTCTAGTGTTCCACAGCGTTGAAGTTTGAATGAGTAGACAGTATGATATCATGTGATAACTGACCATGTGGAGCTGGTGGGTGGCTAGCTTACAAGGAAGGAAGGTTATGATTTTGCAGGTCTCAGCGCAGTAGTGGAAATATATTTGGTCCCCTTGTTTGGGGGCCATATCGTGAGCAGAAGGGCTTCCGCTTCTCCCGTGCTTGCCTTGTCCCCCTCTGCCCTTTTGGGGTTGGCCATGAAAAGTTTGCTTCACTTTCAAGAATACTCGTCCGAATTGATGGGTAATTGGCTTCATCATTGCATGGAGCATGCGGCTCTTGGAACGTTGACTGTTTCTTTTCAATATTGGAAGTTTTTTTTTTTTGTTTGATGCAACTGTGGTTGACATGCTTATAACAAGAAGCTGAAATTCAGGAACAAGGATTGGTTCGACGTCTCTTTGATCAGACCAATGTCTATTTGATAGTCTGATTTGACTATCCCGGAGCTAAGTCCTCATCTGATGATGAGTATATGTGTGATGAAGGGCTGTCTTGACTCCCCAGTGAGACGGTTAATAGAAGAGAGTCCAAAAGGATCTAGCCAATTGGTGGAGGCAAAGCCCTACTTGTGAATGCCTTTCCTATTATTTGTCCAAGTGAAGTGAAGGGGCTATCTGAATAGTCAAATTCCACAAGGCCACTAGAGTAGATAAAATTCGTAAAGTTTTATGATGGATATATGTTAAGATGGAAGAGAGTGCTGTCCTTTTGTCTTGGGGTTTCAAAATGCAATTGAAGTCCGCATAGATGAGACAGGGGAAAAGTCAATATTGGCAAGTTCAGTCCACATCATGTTAAGGACATGGTAATTTGTGCCAGCTTAAAAAGTAGATAAAAGCAAGGCTTATGATTATCTATGGTGACAATGTATGAATTCTTGAAGGTGAGAGACAATTACCTTGATGTCAACTGAGTTAGTAAGCCAAGCTAGAAAGACAAAAAGTTATATAAAATAAACAAGAGTTTGTGTTATCCAAAGGACTCATTTTTATGAACAAAAACAACACAAGTGACACTGATCCAACTTCAAGGGCCGGCAAACAATTGAACAAATATCAAGTCAATTCTATCCCTAATGAAGAGTTATCGGCATGCAGTAGCCTCAAAAAGAAACTAGATCTTCAAAATAGTCTTCATCATCTCGTAAAAGAAGTAACTCAAAGCTGCTGATGGCAGCACCTGCGAGTTCAAACAGTGCACAATTAGTAGAAGCAGCTTCCGTAGCAGTGACCAACTCCCATTCTTTATCCCGAGAATTTAATTTAGTTGACATTAAAAGTTTGCGAGTTAAGATTTGAAAAGAGAGGGGAGATTGTCTTGCCTGAAGTGTGCTGGGAACAAATCCTGCAAAGAGGGATTCAACTCCGTCTCTTCTCACTAAATCAACGAAGGCAGAAGCCAAGCCCAGTTTGGTGGATTGCTGGAGCTGGAGCTGCCTCCTGATGACCTCCAGGGGATATGTCACCGTCTCTGCACAAGCCCCTGCAACTGCACCATACAACAAGGTCCACATTGGCCCAAGTTCACTCCTCTTGTCCACGCTGTTGTTGTTGGTGGTGGTGTCCTCCTCCCTCTTCTTCTTCTTGTTGGAGAGATGGGAAGTCTTGAGGATGTCGTAGACTGCATAGAAGACTGCACTTGCAGGACCCATGCTGATGAGGGCTGCATTGAGGCCCTTGTAGAGCGAAAGCAATCCTTCGTTCTGGACCATGTGGCAGACGCAACCGGTTATTCCTCCGAGAGCTTCACCGCCGGGCGCCACCAGCCGCGTTCTTATCTATCAAGGCCTAATTATCTCAAAATTAATGCAGAAGAAGTGGAGAAACTTAGGTTGGACAACAAGCTAAGCGACCTTGGCTTGGTCATCATACTATGAGTTGGGTCATTGACTACTCAATGGACTCAAACCCACTGGTAGGATGGGATAGATATATAGCTAGAGCCATCTTTTTCTCTCTACTGAATGAACTCTAGTAATTTTATCTTTCTGCAGAATATGACATCAAATGGAGAGGAAAAGAAGTTTACTAAAAATGCTGCAAGAATGAAAATTTACTGTATCAAGAGGTATGCAGACAACAGTGGCTAGGCTGCCAGAGATGCCACCACCAATGAGTCTGTCATGATTGGTTATTTCCTTCTTATCTACGGAGCTGAGAAGCCAATCCAAGTACATGTCATAGCAGATGAAGTTGATAGATTTAAAGGGCACCATGCGGAGGAGGTTTAGCGCATTGCCCTTCCAGAATCCCCTCAACCCCTCTGAAACCCAGATGCATTGAACTATCTTTATCCATGAATGCTTGGATCCCTGGACAATGCACTCCAGTTTTATCCTCTCCAAGGGCGCAATGCATGTCCTATGCATTTTTCATCAATAAAAATTAATTAGATTTTTTAGCATCTCAAAATTTGCTTCTTCATTGAATAGACATTTGTATCTTCTATTTACGCTCATTTGAGTATAGAACTATAAATAATAAGACTAAAGAACATGACTCATAAATTTATGAGATGAAAGATATATTATAAATGATTAATTTCAATGAATGAACCTTTGATGTTTTACAGTAGCCTAAGTACAAAATCAACCCAACTCAAAAGCAACTAATAGACATCCCAAAAAAAAATTACCACCTCGATAATTGGGCCATTGACTGCATCAGCCAAATGGTACGTCTCTGACTAACTAGAGACTCGTCACTAAATTTAGCTTAACTCATTCAACTTACAATATGCCTGTACTGCAACTGATAATTGGAGGGAAAAACTCAACAACTAATTACTACCCTTGGCGCTCCTAACAGGTTTAATGAGGAATATATGTAAGACATCACTGGAAAACCTATTCACTAATTCTTTTGTCAAATTATCCTATTCTATAGTTCAAATGCTCGACTGTAGCTCATTTTAGTACTAGTATTACTAATAGTACTAGTAGCAATAGAAATAGTAGTAACAATAGTTCATACAGGAGCATATTACGACCAGCATTGATGTCAAATAGTGTGCTAGAGTGGAAATCGACCTGGAGATGATTGTGGACACTGCACCTGCCACTAGGAACTTGGGCATGTCATTCCAAGAACCCTTCCCTTTAGCTTTACCTTCCTCTGAAGCCAATCCACTGTTACATTTCTTGTCACTCCCATCCTCTTGCTTCTCTTCGTATTCTTCTTTGGCGGTGGCCGAGATGCTTCCTGACTTCAGTATCTGAGAAAAACTCATGGTTGTAGCCATTCTAGCTCTGGTAGTCACCTTCTTGACACTGATGAAGCAATTCAGTTCTGAAATTGGAGAAGAATTTCTAGAAATATTGAGCTGGAGGATTTCGGAGACCCATTGGGAGATAGAAAAAGGTGTGCAGAGGAGAGCCTGTGAGGATTCTATTAGAAGTTGGGCATCTTTTGCCAAGTTGATCTCAGGGAAGTACTTGTTGAGAATGCTAGAGGAATGATAATAATGCATGTTGAGAATTTGGGTGCAGCAGGTGGCCGGAAGTTGAAAGAAAACTGGAAGATGGGAAAGTACTTCACGCAAGTACCCATGTCAAATGGGTCAGTTTTAGTAGGAGAGATACAAGCACATGAGACAAATTGGGTGCGGTACTAGTCACCATTAGCTCTTGGGTGGTGACACGAGGGCGGGGAGTGATCGGAGCAAGAAAAAGTTGAACAGCTTGTGGTGGCGATGGCACCTTGAAGAGGATCTTCAGCTTCGCCGAATGTTTTAAGCGTTCTATGGTGGAGGATCATCGGGTGTTCCAATTGGCCTCATTCTATGGCGGAGAAGCGGTGTGATTTGAAAGGGTGCTGGTGGCCGCAAATTCCTGCACAGGATAAGGATGTGATGGCAGATTAGGAAGAGCCCGAGTTTACCAGGAGTTCTTGCTTCCGATCGAATTTATATTTGGGAAGTTGAATTGATTCACCACTGGCATCGAGTCAAATATGGGTAAATACCATGTGCGGAATCACCAATGATTCGCTTGGCAAAACTATAAAGAAAACTACAGCAAGTTGCATCCTGTCCACAAATATATACCACCAACAAAAATATTCACTTCAAGTGGCAATTGAAAGATATATTACAATGCTCTCATTCGAATCTCTTCGTACATTCTGATTGCTGGGTATTCATGTATTATCACCTTACAGAAGTTAACAATGATCGTGGTATCTCTGTTTACAGAAAACTCAAACATTCATCTTCCTGTCAAAAAGGATCATCAAAAAGTAGTCCTAAATCCGGTCGATGTATTCTCCCTTCCAACAGCCTTAATAAATGTTGTGTTAAAACTATTGAGTACATCAAAATTTAGAGAGAGAATGCTGGGTACAGGTACCATTAGAAATAAAAAGAAACAAAATGCAAACCTAAGTCCTACATGCAAAGAGAGCATTCTAGTCATCAAGCATGCTTCCTCTGAAACTGCCAAAGCGGCCTTCAACAACCCACTGCTTAACTTCCTCTGTTTTACATTCCTCCGATCAGTCTATTTTTACAGATGAATATATCTTTCGAACGAACCACAGGCAGGCATAAAATCCAATTGTCCCAGTCAACACGAAGAATGCATATGAAGCAATCAACATGTAACCAAAATAAAGGATTCCAGAAACCAATTTGGTTATTTCTAGCTTTGTGAAGAAGTAGAATACTGCATATGCAAATAGGTAGAGTGCGGAGGAACCAGCAGTCAAGTATGCCCTCCACCACCAGTTGTAGTCCTCACTGCAAAGCTGGAAGTAGCAAAGCACAATTGCTATTTCAGCACAAGTTACAATAAGGATGACGAACACTATGAAGAGGAATCCGAAGATATAGTAGAACTGATTCAGCCAAATTGATGTCAAAATGAAGAAGAGCTCAATGAAGACGGCGCCAAAGGGAAGTATGCCACCAATTAGTATAGAAAAAGCCGGCTGCATATACCAAGACTGCTCTGGAATTTGCCTTGGAATTTTTGTTGTTTTTACAGGGTCCTCAGATGCTGGCTTCTTGAAGCCTATATAGCTACCAACAAAGACCAGTGGAACAGATATGCCAAACCATAGGAAAACCAACGCAAACATAGTACCAAATGGAACGGCCCCAGATGATTTCTCTCCCCAAATTATAGCATTCAGCACAAAGAAGATAGCAAAGACGATAGCTGGAAACAGGATTGCAGTTTTCAAGGTGATCTTCTTCCACTGCGTGCCTTCGAACATTTTGTATAGCCGAGCTGATGAATATCCTGCAAATATTCCCATGAAAACCCACAAAAGAACCATGGCAGTCATTAAACCTCCTCTATTGGAAGGGGAAAGGAAGCCTAGCAACGCAAATATCATAGTAACCAACGTCATCGCAAAGAACTGAACTCCAGTTCCCACATACACACAGAGTAGACCAGATTTAGTAGGTGGTCTAAAAACATCGCCATGGACTAATTTCCATCCTGTTTCCTCCTGAGCCTCATCCTGGGTCTCCAACTGATTGTAATTTGCAATATCTCGATAAAGAGTTCGCATCATAATCATTGCCACCATGCCAGACAAGAAGAGAACTATCATCAAAGAATTCACAATAGAAAACCAGTGGATCTGGTCATCATTCATGAGAAGATAAGTATCCCAACGAGATGCCCATTTAATTTCACTTGGCTGTCAGAAACAAACAAATATGAGAAATATAATGGAAAAACAACAGTCTTAGAGGTTGTGTATACACACCAGGAATATAACATCATATGAGAAGACAATATTTTTGTCAGCGGCTACTTCTTGGGGAGTATTGCTGGTTGCAGTTATTTTGATGTTTGGGCTGCAGGTTTGCACTTTAGGGTTCCTGTCGTCCCACTCACTGTATTCGTGCTTCACACTGTAAAATCAAAAAAGAAGGAAAAAAACGTAAAACAGCTGGTGTAGCTCATTACCTATCTTAGGCCAATGGACTTTCTGTTTCTTGAAAATTTGTAATGCTGCTTACAAACAAGCAATCTTGTCATGGCGACAAAGCATGCCTTCTGAATCTTAAAACATCTTAACAAACTGGCACAAATCAAGACTCAAAATAGCCCACCAGCAGAATCCAGAAAATAATAGGCCAAATAAGCTAGAATAAAATTCCTTTTTTAGTGATTTCTGTCATAGAAGCAAATAATTCCAGATGAAAATAAAAATCACTCACAAATAATCTTGGCATCAATTTACATGGTTCACTTGGCATATACAATAAATTTAACCGTAATTCAAAATTATAACCATGTGAAATGAGCCGGTATGATTTGCCAACAAAAATTGAATTTCAAAACTTCAACGCATGAGAATTCAATTCTGTCCTTGACTCCAAAAAGTGAATCAGGAGTTCACCAAATGAATGCGCAGTATCAGCTTATGATTAAATATCTAAAATTCTATCAATCCAGCTATCAATCTAATATCGAACTACATTTTATTTGTGCACTAATAGGGCCAACAGTTCAGATACTATGTAGTATGTATTAAAAAAGCTTTTGATACCACAAAAGAAAGTAGATATTGTCATAATAGTTTTTTTTTTCTACTTGTAGTTCTATAAAGAAAAACCTAAAACATGTAGTTACTTAAATGTAAAAACTACTTTGGATGCCAAGGAGGCCAAGTCCAAGTCACTAAAAGTGTAAGCAGCTTGAACACACAAGCCGGAGTCAGGATTATCTTTAACAAAGCAAACAGCCACGGAGCTATGAAAGGAAAAGACTTAATTGAAATAAAATAGACAAAGCATCAATACCTGGTAGGAATAACCTCAAAACCAACAATTCGAGAATCCTCAGATTCTAGATCTTTATGATACATGACTTTGAAACTGAGATGATTATTTATGTAATAACGATCATCATTCATCTGAGAAATAAACTAAATATCAGTTCTCACACAAAAGGTTAAAGCAGGGTTTGAGGTACCGGTCCGAAACCGGCCGGTACCTCCGGTATGTACCGGTCCGATGAAGGACCGGCATCGGACTAAGTGTCAGAGCTCAGTACGGCGACGGCGGCGGCGAGGCAACAGCAGGCGGAGTGGGAGCGACAGCAGGTGGAGCGGGAGTAGGCGGAAGCTTCGAACAAAGCCTCCACCGGCGGCGGAAGTTCGAAGCTTCCGAACGCCGCCGCTCCTCTTCCTAAACCCTAAACTCGCCGGAACACGCGCTCGGTTCGCCGGTATGGTACCGGTCCGGTGGCTCGCCGGACCGAGTTTTCAAACACTGGGTTAAAGAATAACAAAATTTGCAGATAAAAAGCAAGTTGGCTAACCTTATAACCAACACGAAATCCATGTTCATAGCTTGCTATTTGACTTCCATCATGTCTTTGTCTAGGAACAGCTACAGGAAGATTGTCCAATATCCTACAAGCATCAAAGTGAAGCTAAGGAATCAGAATTTGGAGAAAATTAACTGTTACAGAACAAAGCCAAAAAAATGGAAAAACAGGGTGCTAAGCAAATACAAATTGAATTAAAAAATATAATAAAAAGTGATTCTCCAATCGATTTTAGGGAGCAATACATGCTTAGTAACTTACATGTTAACTCGATATTCATCGTCTATCTTCTCCTTAAAATTCTTTGCAGCTGCAATACTAAGTTTTTGACGACAAACAACTTTGCAACCTTCATTCCTTCCCATTTTAAACTGATTCAAATGATGCTTGTCATATGACATGAAAACATTAAGCAAGCAAGTACAAGATTGTTTCTTGTGTTATCAGAAAACAAAGTGACATTTGAGCTGCCGATAAAATATTAAGCATTAATTGTTAATCAAAAGGAAATTAGTAATAACTCACTGTATATACAGAATTCTCAATACGGTCACCGCGAAGAACCTCTCCCAAATTCTCAGCACTATTCATGATTATTGATGGTTTGCAAAAATCTAAGAAATAGTAATCATAGGGAAGTTGTGTCTTTGTCGATGAAAGCTTGTTCACTTTTACTTGAAGCTCATCATCCTGTGAAATGAAAGGAGAATTGCCAATAGAATTGTCATTAAATCAGTAAACTATAGAGAAAAGCAAGCATTCATATACCAACATCAACCAATCCAAGAGTATGAAAATGATGCTTTAATAGAAGCAAATTGTTAGATCACGTAGTGTTACGTCTGGGAGCACAGGGGACGGGGGCTGCATTAAATTGGGGGGAGCTCAACGTACGCATTCAATTGGTATGAATGCGTACGTTTCTCTATTCATGGTGGAGGGAGCCCAAGGGCCCTCCCTCTTCCTTTTTATTTCCTTCCCTAGCCGCTCGAACGCTGCCTTCCTTCTTCAAGCAACGCTCGCTCCTCCTCCCTCACGCGCATCCACTTCCATCTGGCGACAGTTCCGGCGAGACCAGGACCGGCGGCGAAGCTTCTCCCTCTCTTCCACGCGTGTGGTGACGAGCGCGACCGGAAATCATAGATCCAGCGTGATCTTCGTCGTTGACGGCTCAGGCGGGCTCCCCTATCTCCAGCGAGCCTCCCTCATCACAGGCAGACGTTTCTGCTTCCTCCCAGCCTTGTTCCGGCACCTCCTTCTCCGGCTCCGGTGTGTTACGCGAACGCCACCGCCGACCGGTTTTTCTCAGGTCTCCGGCGATCCAGACCTCGTCCCACGAAACCGATCGTACGGCCGGAATCCTCTCAACGCCAGCTACACTTTGGCTACCGGATCGTCCCAATCTGCCACCGGAAGTTAATGTTCCGGCGGTACTGTAGCGGCGGCGCTACTGTTCCGGCGAAGTTCCAGCGATCTCCGAAAATCGTGCTGACGACTTGGTTTACGCGCGTGGTTGGTTCTCGCGTATCCTGGTGTTTCCGTGGTGTTATACGTTCGCACAAGGCTGCGAACTAGGTTAGTACTCGAACCCGACTCCGTATACGTATATACGAACGTATGCGGTTAAACCGAACACATCTATTAGATGATTAATTGTAAAACAACTTTGGATCTGATCGGATGGTATAACGAACCCGGATTGGCATGATTATTGATAAATATGATTAAAATGGATTAAATGGAACACTGTAGCTTATACGATGCTTTAACCTGTTAGGTCCTGTTGACTGGTACCTGTGACTGTGCTGGTTGGATCTGTTCTGTTGTCTACTGTTTGAGGTAGGGATTCTACCTCTCTCCTTTGTTACGGTGCCAACCACATGTGTAGATTAGTGGTACTTCCTTATTGTTGATATTACTGTTGATTACTATCTGATTCCGTTCTGCTCTGAGTTATATTCCTGTTGACATAACCTGTTGCATGAAACACCGTATGAGTATTTTGTTACTGCATGTTTATTGGTAGTTGGTAGGTGATATGATGTCATGTTATATATACACATGAGGGCTGGATATCTAGCGATAGATAGTCTAGTATACCTCGGATACTGCCTGTGATATTTCTGTCCGAGACGCTGTGTGATCGTCTCCTTGTGTTTGACCGAGAGAGTCCGATGTTATGGGCTTGAGGTTTTGGATGGTTATCAGCCCAGTGAGGGGTTGATTGGACTGTAGGACGCTACACTAGCGGACTGTCGACGGATAGTCGTCTCTACCGTTCGGGGAGCCATCGGTAGGGACCACTCTACCTTATAGAGTTGCGGGTCGTAGACCACTCTATGTTTATAGAGTTGATGGTCGTGGACCAATGTTGTATCAGCTCCCAGTTTTTCTACCTGTGTATGTTGACACGTATAGTGATACGTATTTGAGATTTGATTATACTCTATATGGATCATGTAGAATCTTGGTTGTAGTTCTGGTAAAACTTTATATCTGATCATGCACCATACAACCTGTGATATCCCTACATAGCCTCCGGCTAACCCCCTTTGATTTGCCTCCAGGTTTTGGCGCGGCTCCTTCTGGAGCGGATTAGATAGATAGTCTGTGACCACCAGTCTGGGTGGGTTTGAGTTGCATATAAGTCAAGTTTTGTATGTTATTATGTTCTGTCGTATCAGTCTTGTGACCACTGCGCCGGTCTTGTTATCTATTGGCCTGTCGACCGCTGCGTCGGTCGTATTACCTGTTGGACTTATTGACCGCTGCGCCGGTCTCGTTATCTGTCTAGTCTGTCGACCGTTGCGCCGGTCGCGTTGTTGGTTCTGTTGACCGCTACGCCGGTCTTATATCTGTCTGTGGTTTGACTTATGGATATTCGTGGACGGGTTGGCCTTTATTATAATATATTATTCTGTCCTGTACCTCTTGGGTTCTGTGTTATCTTGTCAGGTACAGTTGTTGTTGCGTCCCGAGGGCTGGGATTCCCGGCGTGGATCCCGGGTGGCGCTCGGGGGCGTAACAATTAGTGGTATCAGAGGAGTTTGGTTTAGGATCTTGTGTCTGACTTAAGGACTTAAGATCAAACACTAAGATTTAACATCGCGTTAGTATTACTCGCATCTGATTTCGATAAACCGTGATCTTACTTAATGTAGTCCTTTAATTGTTGTTGATGCGTCACAGGAAATGGCACCAAAAAGGACTTCTCGTCTCGGGCGTATGGCGGGATTGGCCCGCGAAGCATTAAGTGCCCCACTTAGTTGGATGCGGAGGGCGTCCAGTTCTGACAGTGAGAGAAGGGTGGAACCTTGTGTGGCCGCTCCGCGGACTCTGTACGATGACAATGTTAGTGAGGTTAGAAGCAGGCGACGTGCTCAAGAACCCCCGGTCCAAGAACCACCTCGGCGTAGAGCGCGTGAAACTCCCTCGACTGCAGCGTTGGAGTTAGCGTCTCGCTTTACCACGATGGGGGAGCGAAGATTTGGGGTGTTCTCTGGGCAACCGGACCCGAAGGAAGCGAACCGATGGCTGCAAAGTGTAACAGACACTTTGAATATATTACAGTGCCCTAATGATCAACGGGTTATGTTGGCTGTCTATTTCTTCTCTGACGACGCCAAGGATTGGTTCGAGGGACTCAAACACACGATTGGCGTGGCT
This sequence comes from Costus lasius, assembly GCA_027563935.2. Taxonomy (NCBI): domain Eukaryota; kingdom Viridiplantae; phylum Streptophyta; class Magnoliopsida; order Zingiberales; family Costaceae; genus Costus; species Costus lasius. The sequence continues at coordinate 123,466,563 of CM050446.2, forward strand.
CGTTATGATTGGGAGGTCTTCTGCGAGGCCTTCCACACTGAGTATTTCCCAGAGGCGGTACGGGAGACTCTACGACACGACTTTATGACCTTGGAACAGAACAGTCGTTCGGTTGACGAGTACTTAGCGGAATTTCAGCGACTGGCGAAGATGTTTCCGGATATGGTGCCTACTGTCGTGGCTCGGTCGAGTCACTTTATTCGTGGGCTGGATCCCCTTATTGCTCGGGGAACTAATTCAGCGCCACCTGAAGATTTCCGGGCCGTTGTTGCTATGGCCCGCCGCACTGAGAAGAATGAGAAGGCCATTGAACTGAAGGGCCGCAAGGGCAAGGCGCTCGCATCTAGCCACACTAGGGATTCTGGTTTTTCTACAAGCCGGAATCCACATATGCAGCGATCTGGTGCTCGTTCGATCCAGCCGGGCCGGAAATCATGGGCCCCTGGGTCCGTGTCTAGGCGATCCATCCAGTCACCTCCGCCAAGTATTGGATCTTCTCCTGACCTAAGGGCCTGCTATCAGTGTGGGGAGGTGGGCCATATCTCCCGGAACTGCCCACTCCAGTATATTCAGTGTCATTACTGTCATGAGATGGGCCACTACAAGAGCCACTGCCCAAATAGGGGTAAGAAGCCTCAGGTTGCCCATAGTACGCAGAGATCTGCTCCACCTACTAGACAAGGACAACCTCGACCTCCTCGCCACAGTCACACTGCACCGACTCCCCGGGGCAGACCGCAACAGACCCCCGCGACTGGCCAGGCCTATGCGCTGACTGAGCAGGATGCCCAGCGCGAGACAGGCAGCGTTATGCGAGGTATAATTTCAGTATTTGATACACCTGCATGCTTACTGATAGATACTAGTAGCTCGCACTCCTTTATTTCGTATGTTTTTGTGAAAAAATTGGGATTAGAGCCGGTTTTCTCTCAGCATGATATGACTATATTTGTACCATCTTGTGGTACATTACGTTCTTACTTAGAGGTACAGCGGTGCCCTCTGAGCTTCAACGGACTGATTATTTACTCGGATCTGATGCTACTAGAGTTCTCATATTTCGAGATCATTCTTGGGATGAATTGGCTTTCTTATAACTGTGTAGTGGTTGATTGCGATGACTGCACGGTGGTATTCAAAAGTCATGATTATAGGACATTCACATTTACTGGAGTATCTGGTCAGATTACTCCTATTATCTCTGCTATGCAAGCTAGGAGGTTACTTAGTCATGGATGTCATGGTTTTCTAATGTCTATTATGGATACAGGTGGTCAGACCTCTATTCCTATAGAACGTGTGTTAGTTGTCAGGGAATTTCCTGATGTATTTCCTGAGGATTTGCCTGGATTGCCCCCAAGCAGGGCTGTTGATTTTACTATTGACCTCCAGCCTGGCACGGCGCCTATCTCCAAGGCACCCTATCGGATGGCGCCACGTGAACTTGAGGAGTTGAAGGTACAATTACAGGAGCTTCTTGATAAAGGATTTATCAGACCCAGTGCATCTCCCTGGGGTGCTCCTGTCTTGTTTGTGAAGAAGAAGGATGGTTCATTCCGACTGTGTATTGACTACAGACAGTTGAATGCAGTTACCGTGAAGAATAAGTACCCTTTGCCGCGGATTGAAGATTTATTTGATCAGCTCAAAGGTACTTGTGTATATTCAAAGATTGATTTGAGGTCTGGGTATCACCAATTGAGAATTCGTGGTGAGGACGTGCCAAAAATTACTTTTTGAACACGTTACGGGCATTATGAATTTCTTGTCATGCCCTTTGGTCTAACTAATGCTCCGGCAGCTTTTATGGATATGATGAACCGGGTCTTCATTAACTATTTGGACCGGTTCGTGGTGGTTTTTATTGATGATATATTGATCTATTCTTGGAGTAGAGCAGAACATAAGGGACATCTTAGACTTGTGCTTGAAACACTTAGAAGAGAACAATTATATGCAAAGTATAGCAAGTGTGCGTTTTGGCTAAGTAAAGTTACCTTCTTAGGCCATGTGATTTCTGGCGAAGGCGTGACAGTTGATCCTGAGAAAATTAAGGCCATTGTGGAATGGGAAAGTCCGAAGACTGTATCTGATGTTCGGAGTTTCTGGGATTAGCTGGATATTATCGGAAATTCGTCGAGGGTTTTTCTAAAATTGCTGGTCCACTCACGAATTTGACGAAGAAAGAAGTGAAATTCTTCTGGGATGAAAACTGTGAAAATAGTTTCATGGAATTGAAAAGAAGACTTGTCAGTGCACCTATACTGGTTCTTCCAACGGGTGACGAGGGGTATACGGTGTATACAGATGCATCTTTTCAAGGTTTAGGTGCTGTATTAATGCAGTATGATAAAGTTATTGCGTATGTCTCACGTCAATTGAAAGAGCGAAGAATTATCCAGTACATGACTTGGAGTTAGCTGTCGTGGTATTCGCCCTCAGGATTTGGCGACATTATTTATACGGTGTTACTTTTGAGGTATTTACGGATCATCAAAGTTTGAAATATTTATTCTCACAAAAGGAATTGAATATGAGACAATGTAGATGGGTGGAATTCCTTAAAGATTATGATTGTACGATTAATTACCACTCGGGAAAAGCCAATGTGGTAGCTGATGCCTTAAGTAGAAAGACTGCTGGGGTATTAACTCATTTACGGGTGACTCCGACGGAGTTGGCCAGACAAGTGGCAGACTTAGGAGTTGAAATTATATGTCCTACTGAGCACGGATGCTTGGCAGTTATGAGGGCGCAATCTTTAATTGTGCAGAAAATAATTGAGGCTCAACCCAATGATTGATATTTGTAGTTTATTATTACGAAAGATAAGAGAGCGGAATTTACCCAGGATGATCAGGGTGTGATCAGATGTCAGAACCGCCTCTGTGTACCTGAAGTGATTAAATACGAATTAATGGAAGAGGCACACAAATCGAGGTTTGCAGTACATCCTGGTGCTACGAAGATGTATAAGGATCTTCGGAAATCATATTGGTGGGAAGGCATGAAAAGAGATGTAGCAGAGTATGTCGGGCGATGTCTGGTATGCCAACAAGTGAAAATTGAGCATAAGAACCATTATGGGCTTTTACAGAGTATTCCTATTCCGGAATGGAAATGGGAACATATTACTATGGACTTCGTGACAGATCTTCCAAGGTCACGCTCTAGCCACGACTCGATTTGGGTGATCGTTGACCGCTTGACAAAGTCAGCCCACTTTTTACCTATAAGAAAGAATTACTCTATGGACAAGCTGGCAAGGCTGTATTGTCAGGAGATTGTACGGTTACATGGGGTTCCTGCCAGCATTATTTCTGACAAAGACCCACGGTTCACGTCTAGGTTTTGTTGCAGTTTACAGAAAGCTCTGGGAACTGAGCTACAACTTAGTACTGCGTATCACCCGCAGACGGACGGCCAATCGGAGCGAACTATTCAGACACTATAGGATATGCTCCGAGCTATTACCTTAGACTTTACGGACGGTTGGGAGTTACACCTGCACTTAGTGGAATTCGCTTATAACAATAGTTATCATTCGGCGATCCAGATGGCACCTTTCGAGGCTTTGTACAGTAGGAAGTGTAGATCTCCGGTGCTATGGGACGAAGCTGGTGAGAGTCGTGTGTTGGGACCAGCTATGATGGAATTGGATGCTGAAAGGGTCCAAATCATTCGGCAGAGATTGCTAACTGCCCGAAGCCGACAGAAGAGTTACGCGGATAAAAGACGACGTCCTCTCGAGTTTGACATCGGCGATAACGTGTTTCTTCAGACTTCTCCAAAGAAGGGTACAACTAGATTCGGGTATTCTGGTAAATTGGCTCCACGATATGTTGGCTCTTTCGAGATATTGGAGCATGTCAGCGCTGTCACGTACCGATTAGCGCTTCCCCCGTCATACTCACATATTCACCCAGTGTTCCACGTGTCAATGTTACGAAAGTATATAGCGGACCCTTCACATGTTTTGGCTCATGGTGCTATTCATGTCAGACAGGATGCCACGTATTCGGAGATGCCTGTTGAGATTTTAGACCGTAAAGAGCACCGATTGAGGAATAAGGTTATCAGTCTAATCAAAGTTAAGTGGAAGAATCATCCTAAGAGTGAGGCCACTTGGGAATGTGAGGAAGAGTTTATGGAAAAACACCCGGATCTATTTCCAGAAAACGTGTACGTGGATGAGTGATCCTTGTACGAGTGTCATGTAATCCTATTTTGTTCACCGTTAATAAATGTGTTTGAATTTGGTGGACCAAATTCTTTTAAGGTGGGGAGAATGTTACGTCTGGGAGCTCAGGGGACGAGGGCTGCATTAAATTGGGGGGAGCTCAACGTATGCATTCAATTGGTATGAATGCGTACGTTTCTCTATTCATGGTGGAGGGAGCCCAAGGGCCCTCCCTCTCCCTTTTTATTTCCTTCCCCAGCCGCTCGAACGCTGCCTTCCTTCTTCAAGCAAGGCTCGCTCCTCCTCCCTCACGCGCGTCCACTTCCATCTGGCGACAGTTCCGGCGAGACCAGGACCGGCGGAGAAGCTTCTCCCTCTCTTCCACGCGTGTGGTGACGAGCGAGACCGGAAATCATAGATCCGGCGTGATCTTCGTCGTTGACGGCTCAGGCGGGCTCCCCTATCTCCGGCGAGCCTCCCTCATCACAGGCGGACGTTTCCGCTTCCTCCCAGCCTTATTCCGGCACCTCCTTCTCCGGCTCCGGTGTGTTACGCGAACGCCACCGCCGACCGGTTTTTCTCAGGTCTCCGGCGATCCAGACTTCGTCCCACGAAACCGATCGTACGGCCGGAATCCTCTCAACGCCAGCTACACTTTGGCTACCGGATCGTCCCAATCTGCCACCGGAAGTTAATGTTCCGGCGGTACTGTAGCGGCGGCGCTACTGTTCCGGCAAAGTTCCAGCGATCTCCGAAAATCGTGCTGACGACTTGGTTTACGCGCGTGGTTGGTTCTCGCGTATCCTGGTGTTTCCGTGGTGTTATACGTTCGCACAAGGCTGCGAACTAGGTTAGTACTCGAACCCGACTCCGTATACGTATATACGAACGTATGCGGTTAAACCGAACACATCTATTAGATGATTAATTGTAAAACAACTTTGGATCTGATCGGATGGTATAACGAACCCGGATTGACATGATTATTGATAAATATGATTAAAATGGATTAAATGGAACACTGTAGCTTATACGATGCTTTAACCTGTTAGGTCCTGTTGACTGGTACCCGTGACTGTGCTAGTTGGATCTATTCTGTTGTCTACTGTTTGAGGTAGGGATTCTACCTCTCTCCTTTGTTACGGTGCCAACCACATGTGTAGATTAGTGGTACTTCCTTATTGTTGATATTACTGTTGATTACTATCTGATTCCGTTCTGCTCTGAGTTATATTCCTGTTGACATAACCTGTTGCATGAAACACCGTATGATATTTTGTTACTGCATGTTTATTGGTAGTTGGTAGGTGATATGATGTCATGTTATATATACACATGAGGGCTGGATATCTAGCGATAGATAGTCTAGTATACCTCGAATACTGCCTGTGATATTTCTGTCCGAAACGCTGTGTGATCGTCTCCTTGTGTTTAACCGAGAGAGTCCGATGTTATGGGCTTGAGGTTTTGGATGGTTATCAGCCCAGTGAGGGGTTGATTGGAGTGTAGGACGCTACACTAGCGGACTGTCGACGGACAGTCGTCTCTACCGTTCGGGGAGCCATCGGTAGGGACCACTCTACCTTATAGAGTTGCGGGTCGTAGACCACTCTATGTTTATAGAGTTGAGGGTCGTGGACCAATGCTGTATCAGCTCCCAGTTTTTCTACCTGTGTATGTTGACACGTATAGCGATACATATTTGAGATTTGATTATACTCTATATGGATCATGTAGAGTCTTGGTTGTAGTTCTGGTAAAACTTTATATCTGATCATGCACCATACAACTTGTGATATCCCTACTTAGCCTCCGGCTAACCCCCTTTGATTTGCCTCCAGGTTTTGGCGCGGCTCCTTCTGGAGCGGATTAGATAGATAGTCTGTGACCACCAGTCTGGGTGGGTTTGAGTTGCATATAAGTCAAGTTTTGTATGTTATTATGTTCTGTCATATCGGTCTTATGACCACTGCGCCGGTCTTGTTATCTATTGGCCTGTCGACCGCTGCGTCGGTCGTATTACCTGTTGGACTTATTGACCGCTGTGCCGGTCTCGTTATCTGTCTAGTCTGTCAACCGCTGCGCCGGTCGCGTTGTTGGTTCTGTTGACCGCTATGCCGGTCTTGTATCTGTCTGTGGTTTGACTTATGGATATTCGTGGCCGGGTTGGCCTTTATTATAATATATTATTCTATCTTGTACCTCTTGGGTTCTGTGCTATCTTGTCAGGTACAGTTGTTATTGCGTCCCGAGGGCTGGGATTCCCGGCGTGGATCCCGGGTGGCGCTCGGGGGCGTAACACGTAGTGAGCTCAAGCAGCAAGTATTTCACAAAGATTTCATAGATACACAGATATAAATAATGAATGAAAGACTGAGACTAAACTAACCCTAAAAACCTACATAAAGAATAAAAAGAATTTGATGATTATCTGAGCATACAAGCCCTAGAAAGCTCTAAATGTCAAGAAACTGCAAAGAATAGAACCGGGAATTTGCAATAATAGTTACTGTTTTGATAGGAAGGCTACTCAATATACTTCCATTTATGTATAAGTTAATTTCCAAATGATGGCTCATATAAAATTTCTTAATTAAGTATGGCCCCTACACAATTTAAAGTACATCCGAGCTAATATACAAGTCATCGGTTGGATTAACACATACTAATATATCATAGCATACCAACATAAGGTATATTATATCAATGTTTTAAAAATTGGTCCACACTGCTCGGTACAAGTAGGTTCAAGATCAATTCAGTATTAGTACATCCAGTACCAGTATTATCTAGTATTAGTATATCTCCTACACAATTTAAGGTACATTCGAGCTAATATACAAGTTGTCGCTTGGATCAACACATACTAGTATATCAGAGCATACCAACATAAGGTACACTATATCAATGTTTTAAAAATTGGTCCACATTGTCTAGTACAAGCATTATGTATTGGTCCAAGATCAATTCAGTATTGGTACGTGTAGTGTTAGTACATCTAATGCCAGTACTATCTAGTGCTTGTATGTCTAGTCGTACCAAGGATTGGTACGAAATGAGATTTTAAAAACTTGCACTATATTATATTATAATAACCGCAACATAAGCTTGTATATAAGTAATCCTTGTACTAAGTTATACTTGAACTAATACGTACTCAGCTTATTGCCTGGAACAAACTAGTACATTTAAATCCTACATCCTAGCAAGGTTTAATTTTCACAATTTAGGTCACATAGGATAATGGAGATAATATTTATGATTATAGGTGCAAAGTAGCAAAGTTAAAGAAACAATCTTGTCTACTACAAGGTAAAGGATGGATAAATTGGTTGGCCTTTTTTACTAGAGTCATCCATAAATTCTGCATACGAAGACTAGGAAACAAATATGAGGTGGACTCAATAAGAAGAAATCATTTGGTAAAACCTGATAGGGAAGTATTCTCCTTTCACATACATACCAATTGATGAAGAGATAATATGATGGTTATGTAGTGGCTTTCAATGAGGGCAAAGCCAATGACCCTATGCTCCAACGGAGCAATTGGTTACCGTTCAACTTTAGCTTTCTTCATCTATTTGGTTTGTCCTTGGTAATGAAATTCTCAGCATATTACCTATAAGGAAAACCTCACCCCGTCGCTAGAAGACACCCTCTACTTTTGGCTATTATTATTTTCTCTACTTTCTATTGCTCCTATCCAAGTGCAAGAGTTTCACCCACCTTATTCATTTCAGTGCCTTATTAGGCAATTCTATGTGCACATCAGCAAAATCTCAAGAGCATTCCTAATCTACAATTTGTAATAAGTGTAATCCAACACAAATACACTCATTTTTGGATCCAAGCGTAGTAGAATAATTATATTTTCATTTTAACTTGAAATAATATGAAAATCGTACCAGCTAGCTGCAAATCATATGTGGTGGGAACTTCCACTACAAATAAGAAAACATTTATACAAGAACCATAAATCAAGTAAGTATTCAAGATATAAAGCTTTGCATAATATAACATGATAAAGTTTGAAGCTAATTTTCCCTTAACTACAAAGCTCTTGAAAGTTTGCAGCTAGAATCGTACCTACTAGTGGATCTATATTGTTCATATGTTGCAAGTTGGAGGCCTGAGTGTTTCCTACTAATATACTTACAAAGTGAAAGAGAGCATAGCTGATAGCACCATAGGAATAGTGTTACTCTTTTAGAATTCCATGCAATATAAGACTCTGCTTTCATCAAAGAGTATTCAGATTGTCTTATGCATGGTCTAATGTATAGTGTTGTGATTAAAATACTCAAAAACAATGTGAAATATCAAACAAATACACCACAATGCAATGCTCAATTAAGAGTGAAAGTACTACACTAGATAATGCAAAAAAACAATGGATGGATGTTGTAAGGGCTCAAAGGTAGAAAGTTTTCCTTTCGTTTTAAATTTAGACAAGTCCCAAAACCTTATTCAATATGGCACCTTCGCCCCCCAGGTAAAAGCCAAATGGATAAAAATATATACAGCAAGTTTAAGGTGAATATAAATTTGGTAGGATGATTTTATGCAATGCCAGCTCGTGGCCTATATAGACCACAATTTCTCCTTCCTAGCTGAGAGCATTGATCGATTAGACTAGTTAGGCAACAAATAACTATCTAAATAAAGAAAAAAAACAAATAACTTACACTAAGTACACACATATTAGGAGTTTGTACATGAGTTATATCGTGTGCCCCTTGGTCCCTAGCAATAGGGCATCTATAGGTATTCTAACAGAGAAATGGACTCAGAAATAGCTATGCTTCATTAGTTGTTGACATTATCAAACAGTCTTAGGCTTAAGCCCGGGAATAAATTATAATTAGGACGAACAATTTTTGTTCAATAGTCAAATGGGTTGTGATACTTGACCCATATCATGAACACAACCAATTTATATAAATAGGTAAATATTAATAAATGATAAACACGAAAATGACTCATTTAATATAAGTGTCGTATGACATGACACGTCTAACTTATTTATGATCTAAACATGTACAGATTTTGGTTAACTTTGTGTTAATTTTACCCACATATGACATGTTAACACTAGTTAGTTAACAATAATTATATAATTGTGTCATATGGGTCATAAATGGTTTGATAAAATGGGCTGTTTCTGTTTATGACCCGACATGAACATGATCCATTTATTCGCGGGTCATAACCCATTTATGACCTAAATCCACGTTACTTTGTATTGTGTCATATTGTATTGGCAGCTCGGTATCATTGTTTTTGCCAGCCATAACTATAATGATTAGCTTCCCTCCTCTGTGGTTAGTAGGTTTGTTTGCACAAAAGCAATCTAAAAAGTATCTCCTTTTTGTTTGAAAAAGATGTAGCTTCATGCTTGTAATAATTCGAAAGCAATTAGAACAAAAAATCAGCAAGCATCAACCAAGCCCGAATTAGCTACTTCGTATGCTTTTTGAGATATAAGAAAGAACAATCCAATTAGAAAAAAAAAAAAAAAAGGCAATCGACACTAGATCAACGATTTCCAACTCAGTTCCAAACTCAATCAGAAGAACAGGGGTCCGAAAATCTAGATCTCGAAACCAGCAATCGAGGGCCTCGGGGTCCAAACAGATCGGTTGCGAATAGGGAAAGATGGTGGAATTACCTTTGCGAAATCGCGAGGAGCTACGCCGGGGAGATAGAACGCGTCGGCCGGCGTCAAAAGGGTAAGCGACGAGAGGAGGAGAAGCGCTACGATCCCTCTGTGGATTGCCATGATGAAACAGGCGAACGAGCGCGCGAGCGAGCCCCCTGAAACCTCGTATTCGGAAATGGGAAATACGCCGGTAGCCGTTTATATATACGCTCACGTGCCACAAGATGAAATCCAAAACGCAAACTATAATAAAAGAAACATTGTATTAAAAATTATTAAAATAAAGAAAAACTAATTAAGAGACACGGGAGTTCTTTCGACGACCAACAAATTTTTATTGTATTAAACAAGTATACATCGGTTTTAACGTTTTTATTTTAATTTTAATTTTTATAAAATAAAACTATTATTTTTAACATTATTTGATTAAGAAAATAAGATAAATTATATTTTTATTATATGTTAGGTACATATAATCCTAAACTTAGATAACCTGAATTATAAAAATTACACGTATCTTATATTTTTGTATAAATGTTAAGAATAACAGTTTCTATAGAAAATATGTGAAAGAAGCTCGTATATTCTTTAAGTTTAAACATCTATCTATGTGATCTTCGGATTATATTGCTTTTTCTCAGTCTTACACAGATAAAACCTAGGGTATTTGAAAAAAAAGGTTAAATTAGTAGTTAATCGATATAATTAAATTGCAAATGAAATTAATTTAACCGACCGATTCTTCAGTAATTTTTTTTATTAGATTGATCAAATTTTAATTCACGACCGATTCAGGGATTAGCCGAATCAACGGATAAATGATTGAATCAATTATATGTTAAAAGTTTTAAAATTTAATTTTAAAGTAGGTTATTTCCTTTTACCAATCGCCTATTGCCCACTACTAGATGCCCACTAGCCATCGGTTAGTTACTATCTACCATTGCCTTCTTGTTGTCATGCGCTCACCATTTCTTGCCCCATCACTAGCCACCTATTGTAACGCCCATGTTTACGTTAATACTTTTTTTTGTGGGTTTTCACGTGAGTCAACACTGACTCGAGTCCAAATTCGTCAACGCAAGGGTTCCAACGATCGAAACCGCAGGATTGGGCGCGACTAGCGGAGCCGATTCCTCGAACCGACTCCCAGTCCGACTGAGGACTCATGCGGAAGCTCACTGCCATTCCAACACGACTCGATCAATATTGACGATTCACCGGGAACTGGTGTCGTCAAGTCAAACTGGGTTTACCCGAACCCGAATGGACTCACTCGTAACCAACCGCGTCGGACGAGGTCCTCAACAGTAATACCCAGTTGTCCACGAATCAAGCCGGCGCCCCGTGATCCCGGACGGTCCTCTACACGGCGTCGCACGCCGGAGATGGAAAGAAACCAGGCCGGCTCCTCACTCGCACGCCGGCGGTGAGGCCAGACGACGCTTCGTGGGCAACGTCCCCGTAGGGGACGAAGACCGACCGACTCGTCCTTCTCGCTCGTAGGCGAGAACGGCCGGAGATGAGGTTCGCCCAAAGGCCCCCTCCCCAAGTAGACCGGCAATGGCCGGCATCAAAACAGTAACGCTCGACGGGAAAGACAGGGGAGCTGGATGTTGGCAAAGAGGGGACGTTGGAGACAGCTCTCTACCGAGTAGTTGGCGACGGTGTCACCCAGCTGCACTTCCCACGCTGCAATCGAGCTTGAGGGAGGCCGGCAGATGGCGGACGGCGGCTGGAACCAAGGTCCATGTGCTTGACAGCTCCAACGCAGACGCCAGACTCGGAGCAGGCGACGCTACTCCATTCACCACACTCAGACGGAGGAAGGGAAGACGCCCGGAGGCTGAGGGACGACCACCATGAAGCTTCGCAGGGAGCTGAGCAACTACGGCTGCACGCAGGCGGCGGCATAGAGAGGACGAACGTCGTTCGCAGACGACCAACACCCAACGAAACAGCTCGTTCGCAGACGAAGCTCGACTCTGGAACTTCCCGCGCGCAGGCGGACCAGCAGCCGGGAAGAGGACAGGGCTCGCCGGAGGAGCACGGGGAGGCGGCCAACCAGGCATGCAGCGAAGGAAGGCGACCGGCAAAAATGGCGTCGCCGAGGAAGAACGCGCCCCGGGACGAAGATCTAGAAGGGAGAGGGAGTACCTCGGCGCTAGGCGCCGGCTCCATCTTTCCGGTGAAGTATCGGCCCACTGCGCCTTCCAAGGCGGTCAGACAGTGTGGTTTCCGGCGACAGCGACGGCGACGGACGTAAGGAAGACGACGTCGGAAGTAGTGAAGTCGACGACGACTCAGGGGAAACGGGGTTCTCCAGGGCCTCCTACCACCCGCCCACACCACCGGAGCCCGGAGAACAGACGCCGACGAGCGTCTGACGAGGTCGATCCTTCGAGATCGAAGAAAGGGAGGACGGTTTTCCTCTTTTTACCGCCGCGCGAGAGGACGAAGACGACGTCGCATCGTCTTTTTTTTTTTCTTTCTTTCCCATTTTTCCTCCCGCCCACGTCAACGCGACGCCCCAGGCACATGCAACCCACGCCCTCACGTCGCATCGCGTCGATCGCATGCGACGTTCGCCCGTTAGGCGAACGGATCCGGATCCGAGCCGCCGATCCACACCCGATCCGCATAAAGGAAATAGTGGGCTGGGCTTTTAATTGGGCTGAAATTGAGTCGCGCCCAAATTTCAGCCCACGGGTCTAACACCTATCATCGGCATCTCATTGTTGGTTATATGCCATCTACCTCTAATTGTTGATCACCCGTTGTTAGCCACCAACCACCCATTGCCCATAGCTAACCCTTCGTCCATTGCCACCAGTAATTAGCCACCTATTACTCTTGCTAGTTAGGGTCTGATTTATTCGAGAGGCAGAAAACAAGGGAGTAAGAAATGTAGGGGAGGGAAGAAAAAATTCACGTATTATATGGAAAACGAGATGCAGCTGATCAGGGAAGAATAAACGCGGATTAGGGTAGCCGGTGGCAATGGAGCAAAGGCGGGAGGCAAGCTCGCGGCGGCAGGAGGGCTAGGCGAGCTCAGCGGTGCAATCTTCAGCGAGTCCAATCAATCACCTGCAGGGCGTCGCCGACGTTGATGAAGAATGAGTCCTCGTCCTGGAGCACCGGAACCCAGCTCCCGTCCGCGAGCGATATCTCCAGCCCTGCGATGTTGTTGGATCGCAGGACGGAAATGACCTGCGGATTCGTGTGCTCTCCGAACCTGGTCAGGCAGGGAGCTGAATCCACAGAGCAGCGGGCAGGGAGGGTAGTGGTTGAGCCTGAATATTCCTTTGCTGTCCTAGCCCATGACCAGCTCACTGATGGCGTCTCTCGGCTCGATGTCTAGCCCTTCCGCCATGAGCTCCAGCACTTGAGAAGCCAGCCTTTTGATCGCTGATAGGTATTCTCTCATGGCGGAGCTGCGAAAGGGAGAAGAAGGCGACGGCTTCCACCTCAAGCCTTCGCGTGATGCCGGAATGGATGTCGTGGCTAGTCGCCTTGAAGAAGTCAAACTCTTGGCACGCCTTGGTGTGACGAGCAGCAGCGTCGGGGGCAGAGAGGTCTACTATGGGAAGGCCGTTGGCGCCGATGGCTTTGCTGCCGTAGCCGAACGGATTGGAAAGGCCGACCGCCCTGTGCTTGTCGGTGGGCGAGTGGGAGAAGAAGGCGACGGCTTCCGCCTCGAGCCTTCGCGTGAGGCCGGAAGGGATGCCGTGGCTGGTCGCCTTGAAGAAGCCGAACTCTTGGCACGCCTTGGCGAGATGAGCAGCAGCGTTGGGGGCGAAGAGGTCTACTATGGGGACAGTGGCAGGAAACTAGTGCATGTGAATGAGAGCGTAGCTCACCGCCGGAGCGGGGGCTGCCTGCTTGGAAGGGCGAACGGTGAAGTTGCAAGGCTACGAGCCGAGTAGGCCGCGAGGAGGGGAGAAAATACTTTTCTCCCTCTTTTGGAGAGAATGTAAAAGGGAAGAAAAGTGATTTTTTTTCTTTCCAAATCTGTTTCTCTAATAAATCAAGAAAAAAAATAATATTTTTTTTTTCTCTCTTTTTTTCTCCATAATAAAACAGCTCTTAGTGAACCAAAAATCGATGATTAATTATACCTAAAAATTATAACTGATTTATTTAATTTTCTCTCTTCTATTTTAAACTATGATTAGACATAAATATAAAATGGGCACAAAATATACATAAGCAGCAAATGGGTGAAAAAAATTGCTTAATGTATGATTATAAGTAGAGGTGATAATTTGAGTGGGTTGTAAATAGTTTAACTCATATTGGCTCAATTTAAATTTAACCACGGATGATAATTCACAAACTTGGGTCTTGTTTGGCTCCGCACATACATGGTAGCCGAGGCAAAAGTTATGAGAAGCTCCAAATTAGTGCTTTATTTCTATTTTTTTTTTCTCACAAAAATTATCTTGGATTGTATGCATAAATAGAACCAAACGAGGCCTGTCTAACCCACTTTACTATGAGAAACATTATCACTCTTTTGGTATATCATTTAATTTCTATAAAAAAAACACATAAATACTATGATAAATAGACATTAAAATTTAATTAAGAAATTATAAGATAATTTTACTTTCCGACAATAGAAAACTAATTAACAAGTCAATAATCAATCTCTAACATAAACGTAAACATATTTTAATGTATAAACTAATTAATTAGCCCTTGAATTTCATTTTAGGATAATGAAAATAGTTTTAGAAATAATTTATATGTTGAAATATATTTATAAGATACAGGAGCAATTTTTAAAATTGTGTGAGGTTTGTGTATTTTAAACTGTCACTCGTCCATATAGATCACATTCTGCTTATTTTTAGACAGATCGGACAAAGCCGCGATGAAACCCCCAAAAGGTCATTGAGACATTAGAGTGAGGAAGAGAGATCGGAAGAAAGGAGAGGGATTGGAGGCATCTGTCTCAAGCGACTTACACTCGTTTGGTTCGTTTGGGTGCAGGGAAATCGAGGAAAAAGATCAGGATAGAGCTACCTCTTCCCGCCGCTGCGCCCGCCCCCGGTCGTTCTCCTCCACCTACGCCGCCCCCGCCTCCGCCACCGCCTCCTAATGTCTTCCCTAACTACCCCTCACCTTATTCGACCTCTTCCACCCCTCTCCCTCCGCCGTCCATGCCCAAGAAGCGCTTCCTTCGCCGTATGTTGCCGTTCGTCCTCGTGGGTTCTGCAGGTCAGCCTTGCACGCCTCTTTCTATTGGCTACTTCTATATTGCTAATGGATCTGTGATTGGACTAGTGTAATTTTCTCGAATAGGGTATTCTTTTATTTTTCTGTTTTTTCATCAAATGTCTCTCTTGATGTCTTGCTTTCCCAGAAAGATGAGATTTTGTAGGGTTTATGTTTACGATTCACTTCAGATTTAGTTGTTCTTCTTCAAAATGATTCAGGATTCACATGACCTAATCATTTCAATCTTATATATTTGAGTTACTACAAATACGTTTTATTCCACTTCAGAACTGTTACCGATGCATCATGGGTGTTTTCGGATAATTCTGATTATTGAGTGACATGCATGTTGGATATCCAGTGACACAATGACAATCACCAGAACTATGATTCCTTATCGATTAATTTCGTGCATTATGATGCAGAATTAGCTATAAAACGATGGAAATGGCTGCAAGTGGCGTTTCTAGAATGCAAACGTTTAATTTTAAAGAAAACACATACTAATTCACGAAAGCATTTGTCATCAATAACTGATAACTAATGGAATAGTATTCAAAATTCAAAGATGTAATAAAAACAAACGGGCTCAGTTTATGACATTTCAAGGAAAAAATACCCCTACTTATGTAGATTCTCCTTTTCCCAAGATACTCTGCTTGCATCTTATTCCTTTGATATAAATCTTAAGTAATGGAATGAGCATTCTGTAGGACAATGAGCATCTTAGGCATCTATTGATTTAGTGACATTAGACCAAGCATATATTCAATAGAGATTCTATACATTGTGTATGATAATTTTACTTGGTAAACTTGTCACTTGGAAAATTAAAACACAAAATAAAACAAACTGACTCGTTTTTGAAATAGCAAGTAGTAGTTATAACTGGGCTTTCTATTATTTGTTTAAAAGGAGATTTATAAGCATCTTGATTATATTTGCTAGTTACAACCTACAACCACCTGTATTTCCTGATAGTGATAGGAACGATGCTGGCCCCTTGGTAAGATAACATAGATAATCTTTGTGTCATAACGTAGGAGAAAATATTTTTTAAACAATAGCTAATGTTCTGCTCCGTCGGCATGATCTATATCATAGCTACACTGGTTAAGCATTTTCAAATACTTCTAAAAATAGTATAAAACATCTTTTTTCACATAAAAAAACTTTTGTAATATTTGACTGAAAATAAATTTTTAATAATCAGCATGTAATATTTCATAATAAACAACAACAGTAACATCACTACTTTTCTTTTTAGTCGACAGTTACTTAAATAATTCTTACATAACAGATGGAAAAAATATGTTATAAACACCAAGGCAAACTCTTGATACCTCAATATTCCAATATCCATAGAAAACAAAGATGATAACAATTGTTCTCATTCTTCTTAAGTTTATAATGTACATATTTTTCTCTATGTTATTATAACTCATAAATAAACTCCTCTTATATGCGCTGTACACAAAATAGTTCTAAATATTCTGAACATGGGTTTTTATGGTTTCCAAGCCTTCTAATAATCATGCTACAGAATTGTCATATATAACCCTTTGAAGTTCCCCAAATACTCTCCAATATTAATAAATCTATGGGTTAAATAGGTAGCAGAATTTTTCCTCGCTTTTTTATGAGAGACATGGAAATAACTCAATGTTTCCTTTGAAACTTGGGATACTACTTTACCAGGTTTTATGCTTTATATGTGCACAAAATTAATTATTTCATGAAGTATGGAAGTTAATTCAACCTTCATATGGTGTGAAAAGTAGCAGAAGAGAGCTGTGGATGAGCATACCTACATTATCCATATCTTAAATAGTCAGGTATTACGCATGATTTGCTTGAATGCTACGTGGAAACAGTAAACATAGTAGGTGTAATTTATATTGGTGCAGGCAGTTATGCAAAAACCCCATGTCATTCTTCATGTTAAACCTATAACATAAATAGAATAATATAAAATTTACCATTTCTTTTGCATCACATAATAACAAACTGTAATTGTGTCGACTTGTGTAAAGCATGTACCCTTAGGTAATAAGCAGGAAAAACAACAGTAGCCTGAAGTGGAAAATCAATATCCCATTACTTAGATTAACTAACAACGGGTGCATCTCGGGGTACCTAATATGACAATATAATATTAGACCTGTTTATTGGTAATTCCTAATCCTGCCATGATTTAAAGTTATAAATCATTTCAAATATACTATTTCCCCATGGGGCATGATTGGACAACAATGTATGTCGCATATCAAATTTTCTATTTCATAATCCTACTCTTAATTAATTTATTATCAAGTTACTTAAGCATTTTCAATTTGGGTTAATTTTCTTATTAGGTGGGTCATAACAATGATATTAGAACAAACTTAATCTTAATAATTATGAAGGGTCTATTACAAAAGGGTTGTCATGGATAGTAGAACAACTATAACTTGACCATAAATGTTGCTACTAGACTTGATGAGGGTGTCAAGTTTCAAGTAGGAATATTTTGATTGGCACATAAGAAACGAGAGGAGAATTATTATGAAATATAAAATCTGTTAAGTTTACGATCATTAACTTAGAATTAAGCATTTTCAATTGGTGTATATTGTTTTGATGGTTGAGATAAAAGAGCTATCATTGGAGTAATCTCATATGCTATCAATTGAAATGACTTGATAAGGATATCAAATCTAAAGTAAGGTTTTAAAAATTATTCCGTACTGTCAAGTTGGTATATACTAGTTTGAGATGGCTCCGATACAGATACATGTAGTGTCAGTACCGGTACCTTTAGTGTCAGTTTGGTACTGGTACTAGTGTTGGTACGTCTAGTACGTACTGGTTTGAGATTGAACTGGTATTAAAACAAAGACTTTAAACCTAATAAGTTCTGCATGTGCAGTGAAAGAAGAATTCATACCTAATAAGTTTAATACATTAATTAGGAATAAGTGTTCTCAATAGAACTATGTTAGTTCAAGCTCATCAAGTTAATGAGCTAATTTTCTAATTAGATTGGTATTATGAATGATATTAAAGCATATCTGGTCATAGGTAGGATGAAGAGTCTGATAGGAAAATATACCTTGATGGTGTTGCCATTGAATTTGACCTCACATATTGCTAATTAGAAATGATTTTGTGTTATGAACTAAGCTTTGACCTTGATAAAGACACTAAATTTTAATTGAGAGAGATTATGATATCTGAGTTTATTCTCAAGGTTTAGTCTTACATGAGAAGTAACCATGATGTGTAAGATCAAATAAATTGGTTACTGGTACTTGGGCATTAAGTATTTTCAATTGGATCGTGCGACGTCAAACTCATCAAATTAATAAGTTAGTTTTCTTATTAGGTGGGTGATAACAATATCATTTTTTAAGTAGACTTCTATCTTAGTAAGATAGGTTTAGGGGTGCAAAATTTCATGTTTTTTGGATGGTTATATGATATCCTCCATGGTTGCTTCTAATAAATCTCTGGTCTATATCTTACCATCTGCTAGTTTTTTTTTAAAAAAACTATGCATTTCTTAGGAAATAGGAATACATTGGGCATTCTATACAGAAAATTCTTTTATCCATTGGTATATCTTGGCATTGATTAGATCGGAATGTACCATATTAAGAAGATAATGATGCACTACATCAACCTATGCCAAAGTGCAGAAATATGGAAAGTTAATTTGCATATTAGAAATATGGTTAAGATAATCAGCCTATGGCATTAGTGCTGATATATGACTATACTAAAATTTGACCTAGCCACAAAGTGCTAATTCATATTTTTGTGCTATATTGAATCTATGTTGTGGATTTGTGAATTCATTGCTATTTACATTAGTTCCTTGAACTCCACTAAATCTATTTACGTATGTCTTCTAGTTAATTAGTATACGTTGTGTAGAGAGATACTCTCACAGATGGAAAGCTTTCATTTTTAGGACACCTAATGATGCACTAGATTCTAGGTACATTGTGAAACAAGAAACACAAAAGTAACTAAGGATGATCTAGAGTAGGTATCAGTGAACAAGGCAATTAATCTTTTGGTTTTCTGCTTCCAATTTCTGTTGTAGTTCACTATTTCCATTACAGCACAATACCTGCATTATAATCTGTGTATAGTGATCTATGCCGTTATCTTGTGGAATTCTGCTATTAGGATGGCCCTGCTTTACACGACTACTACAATATCCAATATATATAAATCTCTCACTCTTCATGGTTTTATCTCGATGTTGACTAAGACAAGTGGAGATAAGTTCAAAGAAGAGTGAATCTTTTGTTTGTATGTAGGCAGAAGTGGATGGAAATGATGCAGCTCCCTTCAGGAACTCTCTTCCCTCTATGAAATTGAGTGACTAGGAGAGTGGAAAAAACAAGTGATCCACTTACGGTTGTTTCATTATTTAACTAATTTTTCTCTCCTTTCCATTAATAAACCAAAACGAAAGATGTATATATAAGGGGAAATTTATTTCCTTCCTTTTTCTTCGACTCTTTCTAAAGAGTAGAGAGTAGGATTATGACCCTAGTTGGGGTTGCTCCATGTTTCCAACCAGTACCTAGAGCTAGTTGGAGCTAGGCAGCAGTAGATCTAAAGGTGGGACTGCTTGGGAGATTTCTGCGCCACCTCACATCGTCACTGCCTCCACTGAGCTTTGCATGCCTCCGACATCGACTTGAGTTGCCAGGGTCATGGTGGTTTTGGGGAGGGGAGCATGGTGTGACTAGATGGAGGAGGGGGTAGGGAAGAATCTGCATTGACCCCGGCTGAGGTGGGGCTTTTTGTTTTTTGTTCTATCCAAAAGTTATTAGCCAATTAGGGGCTTTCAAGTCTTCGCCATTCAAATTTCGTTGTATTATTTGGCACAATTATTTTCCCTTCGATAACTTTTTTGTTCCTACTACTACCCTCATACTCTATTAATATACTACCCTGATACTCTATTAATGTTCGAGTATGCAAAGAAATTAGGATCATTCTTACTTGCTTATTCTAAACTACTTATCTATGAACTGTACTGGATTGAAATGCTTTGTTTGGATATTTTTAGTAAATATATCAAGTATCAACCTTGATGGGAATTTTAAGTGTATTATTTGATTTATTGTTTGAAAAAATAGGCCGGCATCAAATTTGTGGAGCCAATAGTTGAAACCAGTTTTAAGAATATTTATAATGTGGAAGCATAAAATCAGGTTGAACTTTAATAGGGAGTTTGATAAAGTAATATATGACTGATGCGCGCAAAAAGGCGTAAACAAAAAGAGAGTAGAAAAAGTGTAAGAAGGAAACAACTCATAGATTTATACTGGTATAAAAGATTAATATCCCATGGTATAGCAGTCATATGATTTCAAGAGACTATGATTGATTTTGTAGAGCTTAGTAAATAGATGACAAGAAGTAAGGCATTGTATCAGCCAAAATCACTTTCGAAAGCCAACAAATGGCTCATGCAATCAATGATTTGACCAACAGCTATAGAATCATTGGGTCATGCATCAAGCATTACAAGTCGATTTGTCTGGTACAAGCTAATATGTCCACTGAAAACTGTCGGGTTTTTTTTTACAAGTGTCTAGTCAAGCCAATCCTATCATTTGGTACCATAATGGGTATCATATTGGGGCCTTGGAGGTATGGACCAAGATTGCAAATATTTTTTTAGGATTATTTGGTGTGTTGTAGGTTATTCTTGGTAGCTTTTTTATGAGGTAGGGTCTACATTTGTTAAGCTCAAATTTAGATGGGTTTGGACTGAATTAGGTTTTGTCTAGGTTGGTTTTGGTTTTCTCCTACCCGTTTGATTACTTTTCCACATAATTGTAATGTGCCAATTGAAGGAGTTAGGTTGAACTCTAAGCCATTAATGTTTTTTTGATCGAATCAAACTCAGATGTCAAACAAAAACCTATCTTATGTTACTGACATTTGAAGGGAAGAAACCGGAACCAATAATTATTGTTCAAAAATATAAGGATGCTAGAATCAGCATATTTCAATTGTGATTTGCATCTCATAAACAAAGATCTCGTGAACTTTTACTATGTAGAAAGAAGGCAATTACCTATGAGGTTAGTTCCCAATGTACAGGATCTCCTTAAATTGAAATCCAGTGTGTTCCAAAAACTTTTGCGGTTAGTTTATCCTATATCTGACAAATATAGAAATTTAACAAATGAAAAATAACTAGTCAAGGTTATCTGGTGATCAAATTACTAAGTGATTTTGTCATTTTCTAAAATGCATGGAATTTTATAAGAGTATTCCATGAAATCAAGCTATTTATACAGCCGTACTGCCGCAGGGGGAAGTCTTTTTATGGAATTTCTCATTTTGTGTGACCTGAGTTGTATGCTAACTATTCTGAACTTATAATTAGCTAGTCAATATCATACATTAATAGAGTCGTTTGCTATTCTCCGTGATGTGTTTTGTTAATCTGCAAATCTGTAAATTGCAGCTTACATGTATATGAGGACACCAAAGAAGCATGATACTGAGAAAGGCGAAAAGTTTGACCTAAATGTTTCTTCTATCCCTTCTCAGAGTACTGAAACTGTCAGTTCCTGAGCATCTCCAGAGAAGATCTTCCTTACATCTTTTTATATAAGATGCAATGTTCATGTGGAGAACATTAAAAAGGTTAGAAGTGTTGATTGATGAGAAAAGGCTCAGTCGGTACAAATTTCCAGGTTTACTAATACAAGCTTTAATTTCAGATATTCCCTTGGTCGGAACCGCAGTCATGAATTCAAAGCCATTTTTGTTTACTGGATCCATAGTTCCACAAGTGCAATTACCGAATTGTTAGATCCAAAGCATCTGAATTTTTAGTTAAAAGTCTATTTTTAATTTGAGTTGCACCACGTTGATTTGCTTTATAGGCAGGAGGGTTTACTAATCAGAAACATGAGATACATCAATAAGCGCAAACCGTCCACTGCAATATGCCTGATGGAGCATATTGCTGATCGGTTACGGAGATCTTATGTGCTCATTCTGTTTCTTTGATCAATTTGTGGTCCTTTAATCTCAACTATACTGGTTCGTTTGAAGTTTTGATATTTGTTTCTTCATTTTAATATATACATGGTTTGCTTAGATGTTGGCACAGTTTAAAAAATGTCAAAGACATCCCTCCTAAAAGAGAAATTCATGTATTTTTCTTTTTTTTTTTAAGGGAACGGCAAAGCCTCCCGCATCCCCACTTGTGTTCGGCATAGGACTTCAGTCTTCTATCTCTTCAAGCAGACAACATTTCCTTACTTGAAGTTTACTGAATTCTTATGATGGTGCCTCATGTTGTTGACTTGTCTTCTTAGGGAAAATCTTTTAATGGTTTCCTGTCTCATGACTATGATGCTACTTGTGGCAATCTTTGTTGGCTACGGCTTCGTTTGACATAAAATTTTTATTTTTTGCTGATTGAAAATATAGCTAGTTAGAAAAGTTAGGATTTAGCTAAATTATTATGTTAATTATTTTTTAAAAAAAAATATTTAAAAATAGTTTTAGATTTAATATTTTTTATTAAAATAATAATTTTATTATTGAATATAAATGTGAACATGAGAGGTAAAAAGAAAATTAATTAGAAAGCAATTAAATGTAGCTTTTGCTCAGTTTTTTTAAACTCATGTTGTTGCTTTTCAAACGTAGCTTGTCAAATATTTTAGTTTTTGAAAATTAGTTATTTTGATCAGTAAAACAGCAAATTAGTTATGCCAAGCAGAGCTTTAAATTTCTCTAAGTGCCTTAGTAACAAGGATCTGGGGCTTCAACGTCTTTGTATTGTTTTTCCTATTGCAAGGTGAGTAGCTTACACCTGATGAGCAAGAGAGAGATGCGAGCGAGAGTATAAAAGATAGAGACCGATGCTATGCGTGAATTAATTTGGCCTGGGTTGGATACGTGGAGGTGAATCAAATTGTTAACTCTGCCCATTCATTAGGTCAAACATTGGGATAGAAGTTGACTTTTTGCAATTTAGTAAAACTCGACAACGCGAGCTTGGTTAAGAGAAAAAAGAGGTAACGACAAAATATTCTTTCACCGAAAATTACCATAAAGGATTTCAAGAGTTTTGAATGTTTTTTCAGATCACAAATAAGCTTGGATTAAAGAAAACACGCATCGAACATTGTGTCCGTTGAGAGAAAGACTTTAAGGTGTATAAAAATAATTTCTTCAAAATATATTAACTCCATTTTGTTAACTAAATCAGAGTCATCACAATACAATCAGGTCAATTAAATGCTAAAAATAGGACAATCAGGTCAATTAAATGCTAAAAATTCCTATTTTTAACACTGAAAGAATGAATCAAATGCATCTTTATATACAAAAAATATACAAACAAAATGTATAATCAAGACAGACGAGGAACATTTATCTTTGTCATCAAAGGTGTAACATGGGGCTTAGGGAGGGCAAAAACAATAATCACATATAATAAATTAGATTAGAATAATTTATTGATTTGCATTCCAAGTGTAAAATATCGTTGTTGATGTTTATATAACGATATATTATTTGAGCTAATAACTTATTTTAATAGGACACGTTTAAACTTCATCTTTTTATTATTCTACTTGGTATTGAAGTCGCAATTATGCATGTGCAACACAAGACTGTCAGTAAACCGTGTTGCTGAAAAATAAATGCGGGCCGGAGATGCCCGACTATGAAGCTGAACAAGATACAGAAACCATCGTACTGCATTTATGGCCGATACCATTCAATTAATGCATCATCTGTAGAGCAAATAGTTCCCCGCCTCCGCCGAAGCCAGAGAACAGTTATTGCCTGTTGCATGCAGCATCACCATCCTTCCCTACGCAGGAAAAAAAATTCGTAAGGCTCTGTCTCTCTCTCTCTCTCTCCAAGTTTGAGTTGCATTTAAGGCGAATAATCAAACATTATTGGCTGGCCCACCATTGCCAGCTGGAAACTCCAGTTAGGCAATGGACAACGCTGATTAGAATTTCTAATTTTAAGGAAACAAAATATGAATCGTTGGATCATATTTTTTGGGAAGATCTTATTTAAGAATTTTGGACAATGATCTTCTTAGAATCTTTTCAGGATGTAGCATAGAAGAATAAAAAATATATTATTGTCTCATAAAACAACAATCATAGACAGAGGTATGTGGTTAGTAGAAATCCTAGAAAGATTTTTGTCTCATAAAAAAATTTAAGCTAAAACTGGGCTGTTATTGGGCTCCATCTCACAGCTTGTAAGGCCCACCAGTTTCTTTCCCCATCGCTCTTCTTTCTGCATTTAATCGATGTAACCATATTCATACATGCACGTGAAAAGGCGTGTGCCCTCCACTATTTTGCTTGTGTATCTTACTTATATTATGCATAGATTCATTAATCATTATCTCTGAGATACTAACTAAACACTCCTCCAACTCCACAATTTGGAGCGATCCCAGGCGAACGCAAGATCGGTGGATCACAAACGCACACTCAGTGCGATCGATCGAGGACAACAACATCCTGATCCCGAAGCTACCAAAAGCGCAGGAGCGATCCGTCCCCGGCTCCGGCACGCAGTAAACGAAGCACATACTGCGCCGCCCACGCACGTCGTCTTCCGGAGTCATAACCCCGCAGCCAAACCAAACGATCACGGGACGGGGAAAGATCACGGAGATCTAGCACGGTGGCCACGGCGACGCCTGGGTCCCCGCCGTGGCGTGGCACACGGTGTCACGTTCGCGCTCCCAGCCACGGCCGCTGGATTTGCTGCACCCGCCTGAAAGCTACGCTTCCTTGGACGCACTCATGGCCACCCTAATAATTATTCAGCCCCCGGGCCTAATTAATTGTATACCTCAGGCCACAATTTGCTGCTCTGCGCTGTTCTGTTCTGTTCTGTGTTGTCGTCGATCGGTTGCAAATATGAAGCGCCAAGGACGGCGCCGGCTATCTATACGTTTCTGCTCCCGCCACCATACAAATTCGTTAACTAACACTGCTGCTTTCCCGAGTCCAGCAAACGCTATCCAGTGGCCGACATGGCCTCGTTAGATCATGCAACTAATGTGATCACCTCCAAGGTAGCAAATCTACGCTGCGCATCGCAGTTTGATCGATATTTTTTGTTTCATGAAAAGAGATGTTTATTTAGATATCACATCGAATGCATTGCACACCCCGCTACTATTAGACTTTATCACTTTAACAATACACGAGAGAGAGAGAGAGTACATGGCGATCAGTGTGTGACATAACTTTTGTGTGCTTGCATGGATGGGGAGGTGAATCCAAGAATAATGAGCCAAGTTGAGTCAGGGGGAGGGCGATGGGCGGGCCCAAAATGCTGCCCCTCGCATTAAATGGCCCTTGGCAAGCAGTGGGAGATGCCCTGCCTACACCCATTACAATCTCCTGCAAAGTTTGCAGGTAAAGCCTATCTTGTGGGATATAGCAGGCAGGCAGGCATGCACTGTTCCCTGCCCTCTTGGAATGTTATACACTGTTGCCTTTGTTTTCTCCTTTCTCGTTTTAACCTTGCAGACTCTTTGTGCTCAGTGTCAAAAGCTACCTCTCATGTGAATATATCTAGAAAATGCTGTTTACTTGAATAAGAAGATGAAAGGAAAGAGGACAAGATATTTCTTTCTCTCTTTAGTTAACTACCATAAAAAAAAAGTGAGAAAAAGAACCAAAATATCATTTCTCTACCTTAAAGTGGGCAGAAATTGATAGAGAGTACATTGGTGGTGAATATTTCTTTTGCCTGCTTTGATCTCCTAAATGATTCCATATATTTTTTGTTCTTGTTTGATTTTTTTTCAAATAAAATTTACATTGGTTTGAATTTTGTTTTATATGTAAAACTTTGAGTTTCGTTTGATTCCATTAATCAGATCGAAATGAAATGAAAGATTAATGTTTGTGTAGTTATGCTGTTTTTTTTCTTTAAATAACATCAATAAATATGTACAGTAATTAATATTTTTCATTTGTTCAGTTATTTCATTAAATTAATATCATAAATTAATGAACTACGTTAATAGAAATTAGGTTAAATTAATTAAAAAGATTGTGGAAGATAAACGTCTTCCATATTCCTTTGTATATATATATATACATGCAACTCTCAGTAAGAAAAGTTAGAAAAATTTCTTCCTAGCATCAATTTCATTCTCCACATCAAACAAGATTGTGGAAAAAGAAATTTAATCTTGCTTCCTTTTCTCTTTCCTTCTTTTATTTTCTTTCTTTTAATATCCTTAGTTTCCTTTGTAAACATATCAATCTCCGGTAATTAGTATCAGTGTATCACTATAGAGCAATAGTACCACAAAATTGGTTGTGCTTTCAAAGGTTGATCAGGTTCTTAGATCTTTTCCTCTTGAAGAGATTATACAGCAAACTAGCTTCTAGTAAACAAGGAGAAATCTAACTGAAAGACTCTCAATTCTGACTCTACAACAATATATGAAAACAAGTTATACATGAATCAAAACCAAAAGAAAGGTTACAAATTTATCAATTCAACCATTTAAAAGATCTCCTGCTGTTAGTATAGACAATAAGAATGATTCTGGCAAGACACTTTATCTGATATTATTAAAGATTAAATCACAAAAAGAAAAAAATTGGAGACAAGAATAATCCATTGTTTCTGAACCTTATGAGTCTATAAAGCTGCTGCAGGTCTGCAAGCTCCTTCAGAGGCATTGTAAAGCAACAGATGCTGCGAACATTTTGACTCTTCCACGACCACCATGGACGCTGAAACCGGCCTGTGAACTTGCTTGATGCAGCTGTTAAGAAAAGGAAAATTTTGGTAATAATTTAGTTATAACTTGAAATCACTGAAATTGAAGGGTCTAATTATATGTATTTAATAATTACCTCATATCGTAAAACGATGCTAGTTTTTAAATCAAATATGATTAGATATAGAATAACTTTGGTGGAAAATATCACTAACATGGAACAAAACCAACTGAGGATTTTAGATTTTCATGGGTTAGGTTAAAGTTTTAGGTTACGTTGAAATCCCCAAAACTCTAATTCTATCAGAAATTCTAAACATTCACAATAAACCCTCAAATTTTAACATTTTTTTAAAAAAAAAACTCGATAATCACTTGAATTGAAATAAAATTGGAAACCTGAATATAAAAAACTTTAAAGCTTGAAAAAACTGAATCAATTCATATATATCTAAGTTAGATGTGGGTATTATGGGATTAATTAAGGTTTCTTTTCCTTTAAGAAACAATCTTAAAATGAACTTGGAAACCCAACATGAACCCCACATTTGCCTACCCCTACAACAAAATGAGTTTTTTTACCTTTTATGCAGCAAATTTGAATCATGATCTGTTGTGACACGAATATGCGGGTATGATTAATTTTATTAAAATTTCGTCGTTTGTAATAAGAAAAAATAGTTTGACTATTAAAATTAATTGAATCTCAATTTGGTACCTAAATTGAAAGCTCCTCAATTTAGAACTTGAAGATTTGGGTATAGTACTTTCAGTCTAGCTGCAAATCAAGTAACTATGATAATCGCACGTTCACCACAGTTTGGCATGAATATACATATATATGTATATAAATAACAATACTAGTTCATTAAAGTTTTCTTAAAAAAATTTACTATATACGCGCAAAGCCTAAAACAATTAAGAGGTTTTAATTAATGAATCAAACTCATAAAAGATATTTGCTTTTTCAGCGTTCCATCAGTGGCTCTGAAGGCTAAAGTGTCAATCCGGAAAACAACTCAATTTTAGGTGCTAACTTGAAAATATTATAAACTTAAGGGGTCAAAGCCAAAAGTTTCCATACATGAAATATCCCTTGCTATTGATAGCTCACTCTTGGTCCCTAGACCGTTTGCTACTGTAGTAGAAACCTCACCGCCTTCCCTCACTTCCAGTACATTCTCTCGCTTTCTCTCTTTCCAAGGAATCATTAGGCCTACTTCCTACCCTAAACCTATCCTCTTCGCCCCTCTTTTCTTGATCTCCATGTCTGCATTCGATCTTAACCTAGCTTCTGGTAGTCCTACAGAAGAGGAAGACGCAGCAAATCATGCTTACCCTCCCTTATCGTCTTCCAACCTCTTCACTAATCTCTGCCATCAAATACCAAATCCCCTCCATCAATTCCAGCAGCAAGAGGTACATAAATTTATGTGACATCGTGTGATCCACTAGCTAGTAATTACAGTGCAATAAGATCTCTAATTTCCATTTTTGCTGTTCGTAGGCGCCAAAGGAGTTCTTATTCATTGCAGGATCAAGCGATCATCCACATGTTTCAGAAGAGAAAGAGGAAGATGAGGAGGACAGGCGGATGCCGTCCAAGATGCGTTTCATGAGGAATATGATAAATTCCACTCATATAATGGTGAGCAAGCCACGAGCACCTGCGAGCGCGCCCACACCAGAAGGCCAGTTGCAATTCCAAGCAACAAACCAAGGATTCAATCCAACCGACAACTCGCCTCCGGGTGGAGTCATCCGTGTCTGCAGCGACTGCAACACAACAAAGACTCCACTCTGGAGGAGCGGACCTCGCGGCCCCAAGGTAATTACCGCCGGCCACCGGAACTGGTGTAGATTAAAGGAAAAGCACGTGATGACCTGATAATTATGCATATGCCTTGTGCTTGCAGTCTCTCTGCAATGCGTGTGGAATACGGCAGAGGAAAGCGAGGCGGGCGATGATGGCGCTGAACGGCGGCGTAATCCCAGCTCACGCTTCGGGTAGGGTGAGGAAGGAGAAGAAGTTGGACATCGATCGAACGCTACCCTTCAAGAAAAGGTGCAAGATGAATTATGCCAACAACGCTGCTCCTGCGAAGAAGCTTTGCTTTGATGATACTGCAATGAGCTCGAAGAAGAACGTTCCAAAGGGGTTCCCGCAGGAGGAGAGGGATGCGGCGATACTGTTGATGGCCTTGTCCTATGGCCTTATTAGTTCTCAGTTGAGTGCTTGTTAATCTTAATTAATTTCTCTTCTCCTGTTCGAGATTCTCTTGTTTTCTTAGTTACAAAATAAGCGAATGTATGTGTGCTAGTGTGATCGAGAATCCATTATCTATATGCATCTTAATTTGCTGAGTAGAGAATAAACAAGTGAACCGATCGATCGAGCTAATTAATAAATTTGTACAAGGAATATAACCTTTTGAAAATGTGTCTAGACTGCTGTTCTAGCTAAGAGAAGGCTAATGGAATTTTGCTCTTACTAATTTCTTCAATCAATTTGTGATTATATCAACATATATATCTTTGCTCAATTTTAATGATGTATTCCTTTCCCTAGAGATCACAAATATAAGCCACCATGATTGATTTTGGAGTTCTAGGGCTTATGAAATCCCTACCAATTTGGGAATTCCTCTAGAGTCTACTCTCCCTCTAATACCAAAAGGAGTTGTTGCATACTCACAATAAACCAGGTGAAGTTTTTACTGAAACTAAGTTTGTAGAGTGATGAATATCTCTACTCTACTCTTCTCTCTCTCTCTCATTTGTAATTTTGTGGTGCTAAATTCTGAATAAGTAAAAATACATGGTCAAAAGTAACATAAATAAAGTAATTAAGAACAATATAAGACTAGTCGAGACAACTAATCTGCCTTATTTTTCCTTTGATCCTTTTGTCATTTGGGGAGTGATTTTTACATGTAATTAATTACTATATATGAGACATCATCACAGTATACCGTTGCTGTAATATCTTTAGCTGTGTTTGTCTGAAGGTACAATTCTGTTAGTATTTGTGGATACCTCATTTGAGTTGTTTTGAAAATAAGATGGATCGGAGGACAAAACCTGAAAGTTAATGTTAGAATTGCAGCAAGGTCAGCATTTCAAGAAGAGAACAAAAGCTACGGCCAAAGTTTGTCCCGGTAACCTTTAGATCCTTTGTTGTATATTGAGACAAAATTCCGATCATTTGAGGCTACTTTTTGCATGTGGAACAGCTACTTTATATACTTATTTTAATTATTCCTGTTGCCCATTCATCTCCATAATTAAGCAGAAATGAGATAACGAAGGTAGTTAGTTCAATTAGAGTTTTTTTTTTTTATAACAAAGTCTTAAGATCGAGTCTTACTATTTAGTTTTGGTGTATTTCTTAATGTTGAGAGCTGAAGTAGAGTGTCATCAAGGACATGGAGAGCTTGTTTAAGGTGAATTTGGGGTGGCATAAAGGGTGTTAGGGTGGCTATTGTGGTGAATTTGATAGAAATGCAACGATGAATGATATAGGGATAGAAGATAATAGAGGGATGAGTTAAGCTCACACTTACGCAATATGACATTTGGTCATCTTCGATGGTGTCACTTGTGATGAGTAGAGGAACTATAAAAATTATATAAGTGGGATCAATTTTTTTACCAACTAGTAGAATAAAATAAAAATGTAACTAGTTCCATTCAATCATTAACCACATACAACTTTAAATTAGCCATAAAATACAACGTTACATTGATTAGGTTATGTCACATGTCATACATCTATTAATACTTTCTTAATGGTTGTTATAGAGTTATTAGAGATTATGAAAAGTTAAATAAATATTAAACTCAATGTAATTACACTCTTATGATTTTATAAATAAAAAAAATCCCCTATTTCTCCATTATAACTTGCTCATAAATTATTTTTTTCCAATAATCAAATAGTATTTATCTTGTGTTTAATCCTTGAGATCCACTATGACCTCAACCACAACTATGATCGTAGGACAATGGCCTCATCTTTAGCCTCTTTCTCTAA
This sequence comes from Costus lasius, assembly GCA_027563935.2. Lineage (NCBI taxonomy): Eukaryota > Viridiplantae > Streptophyta > Magnoliopsida > Zingiberales > Costaceae > Costus > Costus lasius. The sequence continues at coordinate 123,497,419 of CM050446.2, forward strand.
TAACTTATATTTTGTTTTTGTCTTTAAAAAAAAATGATTTAGAGACATTTAATTGTCTCTTCCTCTTATTTTCGCTCTTAGAGGTATATCTTTCTCTCTTTTTCATATTCTCTATTTCTTTGGTAAACCATTAAGGATATTTTAAGCTTTACTCAAATGGGGCGCCAATGATTTGTTTTTGTTTTTTTTTTTTTTTGAAAGTCTCATTATCGAATCTTCAGATGATTAAGAAAGAGAACTTCTTATTCTTGTTCTTTTTAAAATCCTTATTTTTTTTCTTAGGCTGTCCATAAAGCTAGCTTAATTTAGGGTTTATTAAACACCTTTGTATTATTCTTCATATATTTTGTGATCTAGACAATGATTTTTAATTTAGATGCTCTAAATTCTGTATGTTTTAAGTGAGTCATATGATAGAAAATATCACAAGCACTGAAAACTAGCTATAGTGACATTTTGTTTAAAAACACGGAAGAGGTATAAAGAAAGAAGGAAGAGCTAGGAAGAAACACTATTATATTGTATAATATTAACAATACTATAAGATCACCTACATCTTATCATTCCACGGGGCTTTTATAATCTTTACACTTCTGATAAATGTCAGGTTTAAAATATATAATTTTATATAACCGATCCTCATAATCGATATATACCGTCAGTACAAAACAAAATTGGATACCTCAGATAAATATCAAGTACAGTAAATTCTATCAATTTCATCACCTGAACATGCTAGAATTTTTTTCCCAGAAGTTGCTCAATCTTCCAACTCACTTTTTTGGAGTTGAAATTTAGCCTTGCATGCGTAGTAGCTTCTGATTTCTCGAAGCCTACCATCACTTGTTCAGTGCGTTTTGGGCTTACGTTAAAATTTTCTGAGCAAACGGCTGCTCAGGATTTCTGAGCACAGCCCTTAATCCTAGCAGCCCCTAGGATTCGAAAACGTATTTAACTTTTGCAAATATTAAGAAAATAGACAGTAATAAATAGCTCCGTCAACAGATGTTAACAGCTCTATTAACATTTACTATTTTTTTTATATCCATGTTCAAGTAGGTTGCATCCACGATCATCGTGGATACAACATTCATGATCATGAATATTAAAAAAATTATGGATATTTATATAGGCTACATCCACGATAATGCAGGCTGCATCAACGATGCATTATCGTGGATGGATGACCTGCTTGATCGTGGATATAAAAAAAATAACGGACGTTAATGGAGCTATTAATGTCTATTAACAAAGCTATTTATTGAACTGTTTATTACTATTTATTTTCTTGAGATTCACAACGTTAGACATATTCATGAATCCTATGGGGTTCGGCTCAGAATCTTGAGTAGCCCTCCTGCTCAAAAGATTTTTTTTCTACGTTTAAATGCCTAGAGCGTCACTTTTCTAGCAGGCTTTGGGCTTTGCTTTTTGGCACTAATTTATTATTTGAGCCTACCACCAAATAGTAGCCAATTTTCTTAGAGAAAAAAATTGATGATGTAAGAGTACAGACCCTTCCACAGTCCACACGACTCTATGAAGCCACGCCGAGAAGCCCAACATCAATGTACAGTGAGTTTCGGCCCTTTCTTCAAGAAGCCCAACATCATTTTTTTTTTCTTTTTTTTTTTCTTTTTTCTTTTTTTTTTGCCCAACATCATTTTACAGTGGATTTTGCACCGTTGTTTTGAAAGCCCAACATCACTGGTGTAGTAGCTTTTGGACCTTTCCTATAAAAGTAGGGGTTTTTCTTTGAGTACTAATTTCTTTCTCCCTACTTTTCTTAACACCCTGCTTACTAGGACGGAAAAGCAGAGGGATGAATTTAGCAGAGAGAAAGAAAATACAAACGAATGGAAATTTTGTCACGTGATTTTCATGTGACTAGAGGAGGACGCTGGTGACGAGACACTGACAACGTCGGCGCTGAGGCGAGACGTTGGCGAGGTCGGCGCTAAGGCGAGGTTGGCATTGGGGCGAGGTCGGTGTTGAGGTGAGACGAGGTTGGCACTGGCAAGGCAAGGCGCTGAGGCGAGGTCAGCGCTGGGGCGAGGTCGGCGCTGAGGCAAGATGAAGTTGGTGCTGGCAAGCCAAGGCGCCGAGGGGAGGTGAGGTCGGACGCGAGGTGAGTTTCGCGAGCATTGGCATGTTTCCGCTTGATTTGGGTAGATGAGAAAACGGTAAAAAATCACCCGATTTTCCTTCGTTTGATCCATCTGTCCATTTCCGTCTGTTCTAGTATATAACAGAAAATTACTTTTACTATTCTTTCCCTCCTAACAGCCGTCCTGGTAAACAGGGCCTAAGAGCCCAGCATTACTTATACACAGGCTTTAGGCCTTTCTTATAAAGCCCAACATCACTTGTGCACTTTTTTTGGGCCTTCCTTGTAAAGCTCTACATCGCTTATGCTGTGGTTTTGGGTCTTTTTTTTAAAAGCCCTATGTTAGTTGTGCAGTGGATGTGGGCCTTTCTTTGAGTAGTTTTTTCGCCTACCATCCATCTATTTCCTTCCCACGCTCTCTTTGCGTCTTTCTTTCGGGCCCTGTTTCCTACGAAGGAAAGAAAACCCAATGGAAGAGACTAGTGCAAGGAAAAGAAATTGATAAGGAAGGAAAAGCAGCCACGTGACTTTTCACACGCTGCCTTGAAATTTATTTGTTTGACCAAATTTTGATCTAAACTGTTTCGATTTCGCGTTGGATTTCACGTCCTAGCGGCAGAAGCAATTGCTGGGGGAGACGGGGGAGGCTGAAAATGGCGCCGGCTAGGGCTGGAGGCGGCACCGGCGAGGGCTAGAGGCAATGTCGGCAAGGGCTGGAGCGGCGGCAACGGGAAAGCATCGCTCCGCTCATGTTTGCGGAAGCGACGGCTGGGGAGACGGGGGAGGCTGGAAGCGGCGGCGGCTAGGGCTGGAGGCGGCACCGACGAGAGCCGGAGGTGATGTCGGCGAGGGCTGGAGCGGCGGCAACGGGAGAGCATTGTTCTGCTCGTGTTTGTGGAAGTGATGGCTGGGGAGACAGGGGAGGCTGGAAGCGGCAGCGGCTAGGGCTGGAGGCAGCGCCAATGAGGGTTGGAGGCGATGCCGGCGAGGGCTGGAGCAGCGGCAACGGGAGAGCATCGCTCTGCTCGTGTTTGCGGAAGCGACGGCTGGGGAGACAGGGGAGGTTGGAAGTGGCGATGGCTAGGGCTGGAGGCGGCGCCGACGAGGGCTAGAGGCGACGCCGGCGAGGGTTGGAGCAACGGCAACGGGAGAGCATCGCTCCGCTCATGTTTGCGGAAGCGACGGTTGGGGAGACGGGGGAGGCTGGAGGCGACGCCGGCAAGGGCTGGAGTCGCGGCAACAGTAGAGCGAGAGAGGAGCAGCGTTGGCGTTTTGTCGAAAATGTGTTTCCGCCCGAATCGAGTGGAACAAATAACTAATGAAAAGTGACAACTTTTTCTTCTATTTTTCTATCCCTTTGTCTCCATCCTTTCAAGAAAATAAGGGAAAATAGGTATTTTCTTTCTTTTCTTTCTTGTTTCCCTCCAAGGAAAGCCTCAGACTTTTAGAGGACCAACATTCCTTGTGCAGTGGCTTGTGAGCCTTGCTTATGAAAGCCCAATATCACTAGCTTTCTTTTAAAAGCCCAATATCATTTGTGTAGTGGCTTATGGGCCTAACATCACGTTGCAGTCCTTTGGGCTTTTATTTTAAATGCCTAAGGTCACTTCTGCAATGGCTTTTGGGATTTTCGTGAGAAGCGCAATCACTTTTCAGTAGATGGTGGACATTTCTTTAAAAAGCCAAGTTCTCTTGAGCGGTAGATTTAGGGCTTGTATGCCCCGCTTTAAAACTAATTTTAAGTAGTTTTTAAATAGAAAATAGTTAGAAAATTATTTGGTAATAAAAAATAGTAGAAAAAAGTAATAAAAAAAGTAGAGGTTAGGAAAGTTATAATTTGATATTTTTATAGCTTCCACTTTAACAAAAAAAGTAATTTATATAATTTTATTTAAAATTATAGGTATTATTATTTTGAATAATATAAAATTTTAACACTAAAGGAAAATAAAATATATTATTATTTTAAATAATTTAAAATAATATATTTATTTATTATTTTAAATTTTGACATTAGTTAAAAAGTTATTAACCAAATATTTTATAAATTTTAATAATGCAGCACAGTACAGTTTAGCACAGTTATAAAGTTACTAACAGCGAGGCCAAACAGGCCCTTCGGTAGACTTGGCAAATTTGATTCGACTCGCTGACCCAACCTGACTCGACACGAAGTTAGGTGGGTTCGGATCAGCCATAATCGTGTTCGAGTCATAAATTGATTGACCCATTTATGATCCGAAAATAATCGAATTGTGTCTGGTTGTAAATGGGTTGACCTGCTTAACCCGATTACATTATATATTTATATATAAAAAATTTAAATATATGCTCACCTAACTCCCATTACTAGCCCATAAGCCCAAATATCTTCTAATTATCTTTTAACCTAGATTTCAGCCCATACATAATCCCAAAATTTTATTGATTTTAATAGAATTTTTATCAATTTGTTATTTATGTTTAAAATATAAATGATAAACGAGTTATTCGGGTCATATTGGGTTGACCCGATTATATTCGGGTCGTATTCGTATTATACAGTTTGACCTAATTAATTAAATGGGTCTATGTTCAGATTGACTTAATTGGGTCACGGGTCACAACTGATACGACTTATTTATGATCCTTTGACTCGAATTGCAACGTCTAGATTTACTAACTACTTAATTTTTGGTGCCGCATTTATTTCCTACCCTATTCCCACTCCATTAGTCCCAACTTCACATGTGCAGTAGACTTTGGGTTTTGCTTTCAGAAGCCCAATGATACTTGTACAATGGATTTTGAGTCTATTTTGAAAACTTGGGCTTTTCTTTATATACTGGTCCTACAATCAATCTGTTTCCCTCTCTGCTGTAGTCCTATATCTGTGTGCCTTTCATGTACAACATTAAAGCCCAAAACATCAATGGTACAGCAGTGTTTTGGGCCCTGCTTTTTGAAAACGAACGTCTTTTGTACAGTGCATTTTTGGGCCTGTCTTTAAAGTTTTTGTTTATTTCTGGGCCTCCCATCCTCTATTTCAGTATTTCCTTCCCCAGTCTAAACTCTCTCTCTCTCTGAGTTACTACTCTGCATTGACAAGTTGCAGACTCTGAGAACCACGGGAGACATGAAGAAGGACACCTGAAATTGGTCCCAGTGAAGGCAATTAGTCTGGTCAAATCACAGGGCAAACGAAAGCCCACAACCTGGTCAACATCACCCAGCTCCGTGATTCACCCAGCCATCCGACCTCTCTGGCCATTCAACAGTAGAAGGCCGCAGCTTTTCTGATCACTCAAAACCTGGCCTCTAGGACTTCTGGTTGCTTTCGTATGTGGCACAAATTTGTAATGAACTACTTGTCCACTTACCCCTGCGCCCGATTCCTGCCATCACTGTGAAGAAACAGTCCCATTGATTTCTGCGTTGCCGCGCTCAGATCATCGACGTCACAAGCTATCTATTCCCACACTTAACACTATTAGCTGCTAATGGCGGCGTAATCATGCTTCCTCCTAGGTTTTGTTACAAAGATCTGATGATGGAGGCAATCTAATCGGGAATCTCCGCGCTCGGTGCGACCAATCAGCTCGCTGGATTTCCAACCCCCATGGAGAAAAACAAAAATCTAAAGCCAAGATAGATAGATAAGCGAAGGGTTACAGCCGATATGGTCACATCATCTTCTTCATCTCCCAACAGCTCTGCACAGCCACTTCCACTGTTGCTGCCTTCTGCCTACTGCATTGACAGCGATGGGTTACACGAGTGGATTGGATGGGTGGCAGTGTCACTCACTGCACACTTTGCAGAGGCAACCGTGACAAGGAATATGCACATAATTATATATTTAGTCAATATGTATCTGTATTTATATTTAGAAAGAATAAACGATGTATTTGTTGTCCTGCTGTGATTAGCTGGCAGTACACTGGTTCAATTTTATTATTTTCTTTTTTTTACTATTATATATTTTTTTTTTAAAAAAATATTTTACTTATTTTCTTCTGATTTTTTACTTGAAAGAAAAAACAATATCGTGCATGCTTGCACGCATAGGCAATTGATTTACGGATAAGGATAGGACATAGATTTTGTGTAAGCCGTGTCTCTATCAAGCATAGTAAAGGCAATAAAAACCTTGGAGATATGATCAAGGAAAATTAGGAGCATGGATGAAACGAGAGGTTAGGTCAACAATTAATATTTGATGGCGTTTCCATTTAGAAAATACTGTATACTATTACTGCGTGCAATTAATTCTCTGCATTAATTTTTCACAATTATTGGCTTTTTTTTTTCTCTCAGCGTGTCTACTTCAACATAAGAATCGAAGCGGTCATCTTAATCCACAGCAGTGATCGTCATGATATTTTTCAAATTATAAAACGTTGTAAGAATTAGAAACAATGACACTTGTATGGGATAATGACTATGAAGATCATAAGTATGTTTTTGGGAGAGACTTTCTAAAAAAAATTAGAGAGAAAAAAAATACCTATTTTGATTCAAAGACGGCATTAAATTATACAAATGACCCTAGATTAGTTTAGTTTCCTTAAAAAAAATTTTAGGAGGGGCCTTCTTAAAAATATACTCTTTAGTTTATTGAATAAAGTGGAGAGAAAGGTAAAGAATTAGTTGCAATATGTGATGTAATTATGAGTAAAGAGCAAAACTGCCCCTGCAACCAAGATACTACAATCATAGACGTGGGACTATGCAATCCATTAATTGATAAATAAATAAATAAATAAATAAAAATCTCACCACTCCACCCCAGCCCATTCATTCATATGGGCCTTGTACTTTACCTTCTCGAACGCCCAACTCTCTTCCGAGTTCCTTCTCCTCCGCCCTCCTCCATCCTCTCCATGCGACAACCACCAGCAACAACACAGTAGCCGAAGATGGACAAATTGTTCGTACCATGCGTGACGTCACTTACTCTCTTCTTCCTCCTCGTCATCACGCGACTACTTCCTTCAAAGCGTCGGATCACGAGCACCCGCCACCTCCCCGCCGGCTCCCGCGGTTGGCCTCTCGTCGGCGAGACCCCCCACTTTATCTCCTCCGCCTACTCCCCCCGCCCCGAGCGCTTCATGGACAAGCGCACCCTCATGTGCGCCGCCGCCTGTACAATTATTTATTAACAGTCACGCCGATCAACCGCAAATTGCCTCGATCGCTCATCTCCGCTAACCCAGTAAACTCAACTACATGCGTCGCAGGTACGGGAAGGTGTTCCGGTCCCACCTCTTCGGCAGCCCGACCATTGTCTCCACCGACGCCGAGGTCAGCCGCTGCGTGCTCCACAGCGACGCCAAGTCCTTCGTGCCGTGGTACCCCAAGTCGCTCACCGAGCTCATGGGCAAGTCCTCCATCCTCCTCATCAACGGCGGCCTGCAGCGGCGGATCCACGGCCTCATCGGCGGCTTCTTCAAGTCGCCCGAGCTCAAGTCCCAGATCACCAAAGACATGCAGGCCTACGTGCAGGGTTCCATGGTCAACTGGGAGAACCATCAACTCATCCGCATCCAAGACGAGGCCAAAAACGTGAGTGCCTACTGCCTCATTCATTCACTTGTTGCACGTGTGCCACCCAATTAATACACACTCGTGTCAACTTGTGCATTTACATCTAACGCTGGATCCCTCCGTCAGGTTGTGTTCCAAATTTTGGTGAAGGCGTTGATCGGATTGGGGCCGGGCGAGGAGTTGCAGTTCTTGAAGCGTGAATTCAAGGAGTTTATTGCTGGATTAATGTCGCTGCCCGTGAAGCTACCCGGAAGTAGGCTCTACAAATCTCTACAGGCGAGAACACGAGTCTATTTCTATTTAGCTCTGGCTATTCATTTAAGTCCACGGAGGAGGGAGGAGAGAGGAGAGAGAGTGAGAGCGAGCTAATAAATGACCTTTTGGTGGTTGTTGCAGGCGAAGAGGAAGATGGTGATGCTAATCAAGAGCATTATTGAGGAGAAGAGAAGGAGGCGGGGGAGTGGCGAGATTGGTGGATCGGTGGCGGCTCCGCGAGATGTGGTGGATGTGCTGATCGACGACGACAGCGAGGAGTTGACCGATGACTTGATCTCCGACAACATGATAGATTTAATGATTCCGGCGGAGGATTCTGTGCCGGTGCTCGTGACGCTGGCGGTTAAGTACCTCAGCGAATCTCTGGCTGCTCTCCACCATGCTCAGGTACCAAAATTAACCTAATTAACTATTACTTTCCCCGCCTTGAATCAACCTAAACAATATTATAATAATTTGCTGCTTTATCTCTGACCGAGTGACTGGGCATGTAAAATATGCAACACAAGGCTGCGTACTATAGGAGGTTTGACTTTGAACAGTCTGGTCCACGCATGGCATGTGCGTTTGCTGAGGAGTGTAGTGCAGCGTTGCCGTGTGTTAGATTCTAGACGCACGCGTGCGTAGCCTCTCGTTGATGATGTCACATTTCACTGATAAGTTAATTGTTAACAGGAAGAGAATATGCTTCTGAAGAAGACAAGAGAGCCGGGGGAGCTCCAGTGGTCGGACTACATGTCCTTATCCTTCACACAACATGTAATTAATCGACCCTTTATGCCTATATAATTAATTGTACGTGAATTTGAATTTAATTTGATTTTTTTTACCTAATCTTGAAATGCGAAATAAAATAAAATAAAATAGGTAATAACGGAGACGCTGCGTATGGGGAACATAATTAGCGGGATCATGCGGAAGGCGGTTCGGGATGTGGATATAAAGGGGCACTTGATACCCAAAGGCTGGTGTGTGCTCACCTACTTTAGGTCGGTCCACCTAGACGAGGCCCACTACGAGGAGGCCCACAAGTTCAATCCGTGGAGGTGGGAGGTAAAATGATCACTCCCCCATACATAATTTTTTTTTTCAGTTTACTCCCAACATTTTTTTGTTTTTACAATGTAGTCCCATAATCAGCCATGTTTGCGCTTTTTTTTTAATTTCAGTTCAGCCTTTGGAGAGTTTTAATTTGTGCATATAGCTAGTAAGACGATTAATAAACTCTTTATTTCGTTTTAGAGATTTTTTTTAAAAAAAACTTTTTTAAATAAAATATGGGCTGAAAATCGTATAGTGACTTTAGTGGCATATGTTAAACTTGGGGGTCTTATGAGACAAACAGAGGAACAAAATGGAATTTATTCATTGTACCTTTAGATGATTCCTTGTAAATTGACTTAACTTTTAAATTTTTAAATAAATGTGATAACGAGGAAAATAATATATCCATGATCACGCCGACTGCCTCTCTTTTTCACAACACATGCTATGCCTCATTACCAAAAGAGAGAAGAGAGTAGGTGGGGACTTCATTTTGGATTTGCATATATATAGATGATATCGAGTGAGCATTTGATGATAAAAGTTGCTTTATCGAGCCTTATTTAAGGATTTTATTTGTGTGTGTGAGAGAGAGAGAGTGTGTGTGCTGACTTTATTATTTACTTAAAAAACTTTTAAAAATGACAAATTTATGATTAATAACTCTAAGATATCTCTTTATCGATAACTAAAGATGATTAAACAAAAGTGTTTCTGATGCCAATTGCTACTTTTTTGGGGGTCTTTTTGGTTTATTTTCCATGCATGCATGTTTGCTTTTGCTCATCTTACATGACGTGAATAAATACAAAGACAAATGGGCGATGTTTTAACCCCACAGGAGAAGGACGTGAGTTCTTGCAGCTTTACACCTTTTGGAGGTGGGCAGAGGCTGTGCCCCGGCCTCGATCTGGCCAGGCTGGAGGCTTCCATCTTTCTTCACCACCTGCTCACCAACTTCACGTAAGAATAACCTAATCCTGCATTTCACAAGCAGCGCCATCTTACTTAAAAAACCAATTCTTAATGGAGAGTGCAGTCGGCACACGTGACAGTGGATCCACCACCAGACACGTGTGCCGGCGGCCGTAAAGTCTCTTCTCCTCCTCTTCTTCTTTTCGTCGCGCATGCATGCTGCTTTATTCGATCTTATTGGTGAATGATTAGGGCTAGCGTTTGTGACCACAGGTGGGTGGCGGAGCAGGACCAGATTGTGAACTTCCCGACCGTGAGAATGAAGAGGAGAATGCCGATTAGGGTTACGAGGAGGGCTTAGCTTAAGAGCGGAGCAGATGGAAATGCGCACCAATGGCCGGCAATCAATGCAAGGGTGCAGCGCCCCAGGGTGGGGGAGTGGGGGGCCCTCGCAGTGAAGAGGAGGAGTAGGATCCTTCCGATAGGCCGCTACATATAGATACAATATATATTATATATATTTGCTGTGTGCATAGACCAATAATAAATGAGGTGTGAGGTGTATAAAGTGAGAATTAATAGTAGTAGAAAGTACTCGAGGAAGAGAAGCAGATCCAGTGGTGGTGGGAGGAGGAGGAGGAGGCGGTGGCGGGTGTTGGGTGGTACTGTGGTAGTGGAGGAGTATCAGCCATGCATGCATGATGCATGCACCGTACCCAACACAGTGAGAGATTAATGAAGGCAGGCTTTGACCATGGAAAGCCGGAATTGGGAAGCGGGGGAGGAGCCGAGGAAGGGGTCAAGGAGTACGCAGGCCCTAGAGAAGGGGCTACTGCAAAAGGCTAGAAAAGCCTCTTTGGGAATTCCCATTCTTGGCTGCTGCTTGCAGCTGCAATTGCTGCTCTCTGACAAAGGGGGGAGTGGGGAAGAAGGACATTGATTGATGGGAGGGTGGGGTTGCTTTCGTGCAGTGGAGATTGTGGCAGTGGCAAAGTAGGTATGTTATATGGACAGATTTTTCTTTTTTATATTTGATTTTATTTATAAAAAATATTTTTAATGTGAACTCTCATTTATAATTTTAAGTGTACTCTTAATTCACTGTATAAGTTCACTTTTAAAAATATTATTAAAATCAGAGGCTATGAGCTTAGGTAGCGTGAAAGATAATTTTAAAATTGATCAGGGAATGGAAGTTTACGTGTTTCAGCTGCTTTAACTGAGCTCTAGGATATTTAAGCCGTCCATTAAAATAAAAAAAAAAAAATCGAATCGGATGGCTCAAACTTGAGCTCTACTTGGGACTTCTACAAGGTGCATCAATGAATACTTTTTTCTATGAAGGCAGTTTTTTCTTGTTCAATTGGGTGTGATTTAATATGGACTACCCAAGTGAAATATCAGAGAATAAATTTTACTTAATCAACATAAAGAACATAAAATTAGAAACAATTTGGAGTGCAGATAAAATTTAATCTAGGATCTTATTATGAACAACTAAGATCTAATAATTATCAACAGAATATCTAATAAAATGTATCGAAAGTTTTAATTATATAAACGGTCTGTAAAATATTTTTGATTTTAAGAGGCATATGCAAGTACATGTTTTTAGTTAATTGCGACATAGTTCATTTACGAAATTCTTGATTAGATAGCTACGAGAACATATAAACTAAAAAGACATTAATTTTTCTTTATTTTTTTATTGTCTAATCCTCCAAGCAAATGAAGTAAAATTATATGTTTTTTCCTTTCAGTTCCCTCTCTAAAAAATACATTGATAAATATGTATCCTAAAAAGAAAGAAATGAAAAAAAAAATAAAAATAAAATAGAAGCATGGAATATAAAAATAAATATAAAATATGCAACGAAAAAGGGGGAGAGAGAGTCGGATAAACATGAGACAAGTATAAACTCAATCAAAGTCATTACAAACATGAATAGAGACAAGCAAAGGCAAATCTATATGAAGGCATGGGCATCTACTCCCACTAGTCTTCAAGATAATATATATATTTCATTCTTTCCTCTATATCAATTAGAGAAATGATAATTTTGTTTTATTTCCAAAATGAAGATGAGGCTTTGTACGTCATCAGTCGTTTTGGATTCTGGTCTTGTTTTGTAAAAATGGAACTTGGTGTTTAATTATGCATTTGGCCCTGTTTCAGTCCGCAGATTCTAGTAAATCTTCAGTCCTCTACTTTGAGTTCCATCCCCAACAACAAAACATCTCCTCACTAGACATCTTTCAAGAAGAAAAGTGTTGATTTGAAATAGTGGCCTGTGACATTATTGATCCATTCTTAATCAAAATTCGCACAGACCTAACACCAACATTTATTGAACGAAGCCTTATTCATGTTCACTAGATCTAAAATTCTCAAGATATCCACTTTTTTCTGGCGATTAGAGTCGTAATCGACTCCTGACTGGTATTTATCATTCTAATCCTGTAAAGACGAAAACAATCTCTTGCAATACTCAACCATTTTGATTGAGGTTAGAGAGCTACTAATGATTGAGTTTGCTACCGAGCTCAATAGAAGGATTTTCATCCCCACAATTGTTTTAACAAGAAGGTCCCAAGCATTTGATAGGGACATAAAAGAGACAAATTTTGCTGTTGAGGTTGAATTGATGCAAATAATTGTTTTACAGTCCGTCGAGAACGCTAATTTCCTGCCATAGCTTTTGGTTCCAAAATCTAAGATGGATTCTCCTCCAAGACATTCACCAAAAAGCAGAAAAGATGCCCTCCACACGTATCTGCATAAATGCACCTGCAAAAAGCCGTTCCCTTTAAAAGACTTTGAAGAGAATGGGCCCACAAAGGGTCCCAGGCTTGCAAGTTGAAAGAGAAGTCATTGTGGCAAAGATTCACCGGGCTTTAGCATAATCCACTCTGACTTGTGCCTTTCAAGGCCTTCACCCCACCAAATTGGCCTTTTAAAAGGGCAAAGATTAAAACATTCTCTCACGGAGCCAAACTTGACGCAGAGAAGGATCATGTCAAAGGCATACTATCACGTCAAGCAAGTTTCAGATCGACAGCCGTACAATCAAACTACATATCTCTCACCTGTGACATGATGGAAGTTGGAACAGATCCTCTAAGAGTATAAGTAGATTATTTACAAGGAAGAAGATTAAGAATGACAGAGATGATACACTTGTCCGGTGATACAAGGTTAAAATTATAATTTGATCTCATCCGGATGCCAAAAGACAGTTCAAAAACGCAAAACAAAACATCTGAAAATTTCGAGCTAATACATCTCCAAGCTTCATGTCACATTCAATAAGAGGCATGTAGTACCCGCATTTACTAGGGTTGGAAGAACTCACGTTCAATTTACTTGAGGGAGAGAAAGTAAAAAAAAAAAAAAGTATATACTTGTTTACTTGAGCGGATAAATAGTTTAGGGAGAAAAATAAGAGGAAAAATTAAATATTAATTCCTTTATTTTCTTTTCACCCGAATCGGGCGGAAAACTAAAACTGTCTTAACTCTACTTACTTCACACCTCGTTTTTCACTGCACCGTTGCTCGTCCTCGCTCACTACAAGCTTTCATCGATTACTCGTCCTTGCCATTGTTGCTCGAGCTCACCACCACTGCTCGGTCTTGTCGCTGCTGTTTGTCCTCATCGTCGTTGCTCATATTTAATTTTAATATTTAATAATTCTATAATATTAATAATATATATATATATATATATATATAATGAGTGAAAAAAAAATTTGAGGTGTATATATCAATCTTTCAAACTTTCTTTCCATTCAAATAAACACAAGGAAAGAAAACCTATAACACATTCCATCAATCTATTTTTCCTTGCTTTCCTTTTTTTCTTTCCATTGCACTTTCCATCCGTCTAAGTATATATAGTGTTAAGGATTTCCTTCAATTCCATGTTTCAGATTTTCCAAATAAAAATTTCAAGCCAAAACAGTTCCAATCACTTCTTCGTTGTGTTTAGTAGGACAGATAGAGAGAAAAAAGGAAAGAAGAAAGAAAAGAAAAAAAAAAAAAGAGGATAAAAAAATCACATACGTATCAAGTACAATTGGCGAGCAGTGAACTTGACCTTGTGTACAGCTTGAGCTCGGTAAGGCGGTGAGCGGCTAAGCACGCGTGGGTGGCGAGCAGCAAGGCCGAGCTCACGTGGACGGCGAGCAATGAGTTTGCATGGACGACAAGCGGTGAGGGCAAGCTCACGTGGACGGCAAGAGTGACGAGCGACGCGCTCGCGTGGACGGCGAGAGCGACGAGCAGCGAGCTCGCATGGACGATGAGAGCGGCGAGCTCGCGTGGACAGCGAGAGCGATGAGCGGCAAGCTTGCGTGGACTACGAGCGGCAAGCAGCAAGCATAGACAACGAGTGGCAAGGGCAAGCTCACGTGGACGGCGAGCGGGGAGCAATGAGCTCGGATTGATGACAAGCAGCAAGCTCGCATGGACAATGAGCGGTGAGTGCCAAGCTTGCGTGGAGGGTGGCGAGGGTGAGCTCGAGCTTGCGTGGACATCGATGAGGGTGAGCCCGAACTTGCATGGACGGCGGTGAGAGAAAAGGCGAGCATGGACACGTCATCTCAAGCATCTACAATGGATTTACGATTTCCATTTCGACAGAAAATGCTATCATTTATTCATTTGCCGTTCATCCTTCCATCCATCCTTTGTACTAAATAAAAAAAAAATCTTATCTTTCCTTTCCTTTCCACCCTTTCTTTCCTATTTTTCCTCCTACTAAAAACAGCCTAATAGATTTCATGGATTACGGAAAGTCTAAAAATTTCAACAGGGGATGCAATGCATCACGATCAGCAAGTGGTGGAAATGCTGGTGTCTAATGAAACGATGTAACATGCTTTCAAGGAATTCCTTTCGATCACCTTTATCTTTTTAAGCCGCCATGGATAGGAATGACCAACCGACAGTGCTGTAAAGTTTAATGAGATATCAACTTAAATTATTCTTGTTCCTTGAAAGTAAAGCACAGCCAGAACAGTGATGCAACGTGTAGAGATCTAAACAGAGACAACAAATGGGAATAGGTCCAAGAAACTTTACAATCCTATCCTGTGGCCAAGTTCTCGTTAAGGGATATATTAGGCACATATTGGCAAGTCACAACACAATAACCAATTCCGTTCTCAACCATGATGAACGAATGGATTCAAATAAGTAGGTCATTTGTCACTCTCAGAAGATCCAAGCTTAATGACAATTATCTTTTTCAGGCCGCAATTTGTTACTAGATTCCAATCATTTCTTAATATCATATAACATGAAATGCCTAGCCAACACCCCAAAAAGCTTCGGTTTGATGCAGCAAATTAAATATTAAAGTATGTGCTTCAGGAAAATCATTTTTACTGGATGACTAACCAACATACAGTTAAAGCAAAGAAAGAAATTCTGGGAAAGTTTGACATACTACAACTAAAATAAGTTTCTTTGTGAGGACCGGAGATATTGAAGAACATTTAATGTCGTAGCTTTCTACTTCATTACAGAATGTAGAAAAACATTTAATGGAAACTCTCTTAAACCAAATTTCTAGTAATCAGCAAGCATAAAAGACAATGCTGTATGTTCAGAAGACATTCATGAGCAGTTGGCTGGGATCTCTAAAGCAAGCATTAATGGAGAAACTAGTTCTCTACTGGCCCAGAAAGCACACAGGAATAGGAGAGCCCAAGGGGCCCAATGAAATACAAACCTTCAGCTGACTCTGTGACAAGGTGACCAATCATCCACTGGGATCTCGACCTACTTTATAAGAAACCTGCCACCTTATATGTAAGTGCCATCCTACATTAGTGGTGGCCAGTACAATTAGTTAGGATCCTTGGCAATAAATACAAGATCACAAATAATTTATTACTACTAATCTCTCATCTGCCATCCTTTCTCAAGGTTGGGCCAACTCAAGCATCAACGCAAGTCATCCATTTCAAGCACCAAATTATGCTAGGCTTCACATGCAAATCGAGCTCTTGCGAAAAGACCTCAGCCATTCTGCTAGAAGTGAAACATTCTTTTTTTTCTGAACTACCGACACCAAAGCTCCATATAGTTGGAGGTGCACTCTACTACAGCAAATGGGTCAAATTCTATTCTCCCTCTCAAAAGGAGGTTTGATCATTTACAGCCTGTTTCAGAGGAAAAAAATCTGGAGAGAAAGGAAAGAAAACTATCCTTTCTTTTGTTTCAGTAAAAAAAAAAAAAAAGAAAGGAAAGAAAATAAGACGGAAATTTGAGACGTTTTTCCTCTCAAACTAATCCCTCCAAATTAGACGGAAACGCATTTTCTCTCCCTCTCACGCCTCGACTTTCGCGCTCCCTCACGTCTCACGCCTTACGTTCTCGTTTTGCCTCACGCTTTCACGCCTCACGCTCTCGATACCTGGTTTCCTCACAGCTCTCGCCGCCGAAACGCTGCCATCGTCGACGCTATCAACCTCACAGCTCTCGCCCTCGTTGCTGCCGAAACCCGACGCCTTCCCTTGTCGCCACCGTAACCCTAGCCGGCGCCTTCCCTTGTCGTCGCCGAAGCCCTAGCCGACGCTCGCGGCCGAAGCTGTAGCTAGCGTGAACGTCTTCCATGGGTCGGCGGAGGACTCAGCCGACGCTGCCGATGCAGCCTCCTCCGGGGAGATGGAATCGGATGCGGCGGCGGATAGAGCCCAGCTCGTGGCGGCGGCGGATAGAGCCCGGCTCGTGACGCGCATTCGGTTCCCTCCGCGGGCATCGACGAGTCTGCTGCCGAACGACGCAACGGGGTGGATTGGCGGCGTCTCCTTGGCCTGGAGAGGATCACCAACGGCGGCGCGCATGGGAACGGCAAGGGCATCCGATTGCGAGCCCTAATCGCGATGGTGTCGACAGGCGAGGGGGATGACGGTGCTTCAACGCACGTCATCCCTCCTGTTTTCTTCCCTATCCGTGAAACAAAAGAAAAGAAAACAAAACCGTTTTCCTTTCCTTTTCAATTTCTTTTCTATTGATTTTTCTTTTTCCTCTTATTTTCTATCCCTCTTCTGAAACAGGCTGTAAGACTCATCATCGTCACTAATGTTCTACGGACCATCCATTCTACAGAAAACTTGAACTATCCAAACTTACCTTAATCTTGCAAGGAGAATGTAGTGGGATTTGTCAACCGACTTAAAGTACAAATATCACTCTTGGAAGATGAAAAGCATGCAAAGAATGCATCTCTGAAGTACTTTTAGGAATAAAAGCAATATAGAGTTTAGAAAAAAAATGAAAAAAATATTTTTTAAAGTGCTATTAACCAAAAAAAGACCCTTTCCGAAGCCACTTCTACAAAGCACTTTCTATCTACTTGTTATAAGCCAGGATTAAAAACCATTTCATACTAGGTGGTACGGATGGTTTGTATTGGTTTGAGCAAGGACCGGTTTGCAAAGCTTGGACCGGAGCAGAGCAATGGAGAAGGAGAGGAAGAAGAGGAAGGAGGAGAAGGAGAGGAAGGGGAGCAAGGGCAGGAGTGGTACCAGTGGACATGAACATGACGCAGAGCAGCGGAAGAGGAAAGAGAAAAAGGAGAAAGAAGAAAAAGAAGAGGAAGAGAAACGGGAGCGATCCATGGCGGCCGGGAGCTGAGGCTGATTGTGATCGTGTGCTCTGCCCTCCTCTTCCATGCGAGTGATCGCATCCTCCGCCCTCCTCCTCCTCCTCCTCCGCATCAGCCATCAGCATGCTTTGCCCGATTTTTGCCCTATCTTCTCCGGTACGGATTGGTACGTACTAGTCCGAGCATGAACCGGTACACCGTTCAGACTAGCATTCAAAATCTTAGTTATAAGTTCTTTAGAAATGCACTATGAAAAGGTCCAAAGTATTCTCAAAGGCACCTTGACGAAGCACACATGACACTGAATAAAGTAAATTAAATGATTAAAAGAAACCTTAGCTTTTTTGAGGACCAATACAACATCTAAGAAGAATCATGAAGTAAATCCGATGTAGAAAGTGCTTTACTAACATCGACAGCCTGAATTTATTAGCATATTGTTACCGAACCGGCTCACCCTCCCATGTGGAGGGTTTATTCCTGCCAAACCGGACTCAAGTCTGGTTCAGCGAACCAACCGGTTCAGGGTGAGGGGAGTGGATGAGAAATGTATTAGATGAGGAAGGGGGGTTTTTCATCCTTGAACTCTGTTGTTAACACTGTGACGTGGTTCTCACCAGAAGTCCTCCGGTTGAGATTAGCTGTGTGTTTTCTTCGTTTGGACTTCCTTTTCAACTTGGATTTCTGCTGTGATTTATGTTGTTCCTTGCTATCTTGGATTCCTTGTTGTTTTCGTATCACATATGAATATGCTAAGCTCCTTGAGCACCCTGGGTAGAGATAAATGTATATAATCACACATACTTAAGTTCACTAAATAGGTGTCAAAGCCTTACAATTGTACATGTGCAGATTTATATCTAAGAGGACCAAGACAACTGCCTAATTGATCACCGTAACTGAATTTTCAAGCTAGATTTCCAAATCCCAAAATATCTTTTGGGGACATTTGAGAAATGAATCACCACTAAGAACATCAAGCAGAATTCATTGTCAACTAATGATAACTAGTTGTTAGGTAGACTTCATTAATCCGTGATATATTAGTCAGTAATTTGGCCAATATTCAACCTTCGAGGCACAAGTAACTCACCCACAATCACAAAACCCTAGTAACCTATATGGAAAAATATTCTTGGTTGGGAGAAGATTATACCCATGTGACTTTTATTCTAGTATTGCATTTTTTTTTTGCAAGAAGGCATGTACCGGTGGTGAAAAAGGAATTTGCCAAGAACTTTGTTATTAATAACTAAAATATTTACCGGTTAAACTAAAAGCACCTTCCTAGCATTTCAACTCGAGACTATTATAACAACACTAAGCAACAAATAGTCAATCGAAACTCAAAAGAAACAACACCATCTCACTGTGATTATCAAGAACTTTGTTATTAATAACTAAAATATTTACCGGTTAAACTAAAAGCACCTTCCTAGCATTTCAACTCGAGACTATTGTAACAACGCTAAGCAACAACTAGTCAATCGAAACTCAAAAGAAACAACATCATCTCACTGTGATTAGCAAGAACTGAAAGATAATATTGATCATTGGTAGGATGTCTTCTAGATGTCATATTGATCATGTTCACAAACTTAATAAACAAACTCATAAATTTAAAACCATAATATTACACATAAAATAATCATGCATTAGCTAGCTAGTAGAGAAAAGCATGTGTGAGAGAAAAAAGCCCAATGTGGTATGATGTATTAACAAAAAAAGCATTGAATTAACCAGCAGGTACTCACCTAAGTTAAATAAGACAATACGTAGTATATTATGTTTCTGCAGATGTCCCTATAGCCTGTCCTGACAGATCAACCAATGTGTCGTAATCAACTAACCATAATTGATCCTGTAACCATGCACTGTGACTGGCATAAGAAAAAACAAATTCAATCATATTAAGAAACTTCAATTTTTAATCTAGATAATCTCATCAACATAAACTTAACTGCAATTTAAACTTGTCATATGGTCTGCTTGCATCATCTTGTCAGCATCCATGACAGCCTCTAGCAACATGAGCATATGAGAATGCAAGTCATTAGGAGATTTTCACATCACACAAGCCATAACATATATTTAAGACACCCCACATTCTCTTTTATTTTTCCTTAAGGAATGGTGCATAATAGTGGATTTATAACTGTAGATAGCAGATAACCAGTAACATTTAGGATCTTTAGAAGCTGATGAACCTAGTACTGTTGGACATTCATTGTAAATAAGAAATAATGCCAAAAAATCCACTACCGCAAGTTGCCAAATGAAATACCCAGAAGCAATTTTAAAGGAAATGCCAAAAGGATTCTTTGTAAACTTGCCAAGTGGCACTCCAATTGACTCAGATGATCTTACAGTCAACAAGATTTAGTTCACATATTTCATCCTTTGGAGGTTACATTTATTCCCCTGACAAATGCATTTTCTTTAGTGCCCAAATTTCTGCCAATAGAGACAAATTTCATGAGTGTTATTCATTAATTCTGGCATTACCATATATTAAATTAATCGTTCCCAGAAATGAGTGGATTCCATGCAAAATATTGATGGCAATAAAACTTACAAATGAATTGGATTGATAACAAGGTTTTAAATATACTAAATTAATTGTTCCCATAAAGGAGTGGATTCCATGCAAAATATTGATGGCAATAAAACTTACAAATGAATTGGGTTGATAACAAGGTTTTAAATATAAGTTCATATATCATTTAACCACCAATAGAGTAGTACGTACCAATACCAGTGTACCAACCAATTAGTACTATATATATTTAGAATATGAACCTTGTGCTGGTACCAATACAAGGTTCTGGACCGGCACAAGTCATTCGTACCGAGTGGTACAGATCAGTTTCTAAAACTTTGATTAATAAAAAATATTTAATCAAAAATGTTCTCAAGAAGAAAGTCCAAATCTACATGTATATACGAGTATACAGACTACATATATAAAGATGAAAAACTCAACTTACTGTGACTAATGTTTAATTTGTTAATATAAAGATCCAGACTTAATTAACAACTCTACTAACTCATAAATAGAACAAGCAAAAGATGTTATGATACTCATACATTGCTCATCTTAATGAGGTGGCAATCTATTCTATGTATTATTTTTCTTCCATGGAAAATCAATTAAAGTCAATAAGCTAAATTATCATAACTATAGTTCCATTGATTTAATAAGATGAATACCAAGCTCAGCCATTAGTTGATAAAAACATTGAAGAGGGGGGGGGGGGGGATTTTCATATTAGGATTCCCATAAATGATGGGAACCGGGTAAATTGGATCCAGTAATAGACCCAGATCTTGCATAGTACTAAAGCCGAAGAAAATATATTAATTAATCCCAGCTTATTACACAAAAAATAAAATCTAGTTGGTCTAATGCCTTGGTGAAAATTTCAGCAAGCTAATCAGGCTAATCCTCTGGTTTTAGGTAGGGTATGTTGATCGTCTTGCTCTCAATCGTTTCTTTGATGAAATGATAATTCACTCAATATGCATTATTTTTTCATGGAACCCAGGATTGTTAGCAATAAATATTGCTGATTATTACAATACATATTCATTATTTTTATGTGTCTAAGCCTAATCTCTTGTATTAAATTTCTTAGCCACATTAATTTGCTAGTGGTGTGTGCTATTATTCTATATTCGGACTCACCTTTGGATCTCACAAACTCCTCCATGTTATTATTCTATGTTCGCCGCCTTCACCTTCCGCTGCCTCCTGCTTCTATTGTTGTCTTCACTTTCTTTCCGTCTTTCCGCTCGCCTCTAACCTACCACTCTAGTACTCAGCGCCTCCTTCTGCATTCGCTCTTCTCGACAGGAGCAACTGAAACCTCTATAGGCGCTCGACCTTCTCCAGCCTTGGACGATCTTCCATCTTGGACGCCTTCTCATTCTGGTCGAGCCTCCTTCCAAGTCTTCTACGCATGGTTTAGGTCACTCTTCGCTCGACAATTCCTCACGCCGTCGCCTTGCCTCCAATCTTCTTGACGGAGCTTGCTCTCGCCTCAGTCTCAAGCAGCGCTCAATTTCTAGCCGCCGCCTCTTGATGCGACCTCTTCTAGGCGTCTTCCCACCGAGTGTCAAGCGGCGCTCGATTTCTAGCCGCCACTTCTTCTTCTGAAGGTATTCCGTTGCCGCCATCACCGTTCTTTCGAATCTCTGGCGCCCAATCTCCCTTTGAATCCTTGCCATTCCTTCGGCGCTTCAGGCGAAGGTGCCCGCTGACATCTCTCCTCCAACTCGACTGAGTTTTAGGGAGGAATATTGTTGTTGGCGGAAACCTTGTCGCCTTTCTTTTTCGCCGACATCTGCGTTGACCAGTTCTTCCGCCTAGATGCTTCTTTTACTTGGACGGGTTCTCGTCCTCGTCTAGCACTCTCCAGGCCTCCATGCGAGCAGCTCCTCTCTGCTCGACAGCTCTTGGCATCAAGTCCTTGCTAGTTATTCTCCCAGCCCTTCGCACATGGTAGACATGGTGGACAAGCAGCACTCTCTCTTGTTGGCGCCCTTCTCTGTTGCCGCGTCTAGCGTGGATCTCTTGCTAGCGACAAGCAGCTCTCGTGCATATTTCTGCAAGCTGGCCGCCCTCTACTGCTTGCGACGCCTTACGTCGCCTTCTACTTCTGTTTGCGTTGCCTTACGCCGTCTTCTACTTCTGCTTGCGACCTTTGATGTCGTGTTCTACTTCTTTAAATTATGTTGTTGTCTTTTTTACTATATGCAAGCTAGAACATAATTGCCATATATGTTCCAGCTTGAGGGAGAATGTTAGAATTGGTAATAGTTAGGGTTATTATTAGTAATATTAGAAATAGCATTTTATGTACTCTAACCTCTATATATAGAGGTTGTGTCCATTTTGTAATGTAATCTGATTAATACAATGTAATCTTTAGGGTTTTCTCTCCTTTTCCCTCTCTTCCTAACAGTGATCAGGCAGAGTCCCTAAACAATGGAGGTGATGAGGACTCGAGCAGGTGGAGGACGCATACAGATGAGGCGGTACTATGATACCAAGTTACGAATGGAAAAAAGTAAAGAAGGGGGAAACCTCTTGATTCAAATTGGGGTTCCCATAAATTATGGGAACTAAATAATATAAAATTGGATCTAATATGGTACTAACAATGTAACAGAGTCAGTATGCATAAATACCCAACCATAATATATGATTTGGTACAACACTTTTTATCTTTTTAAAAATGCCTAGATTCTTTATAAGAACACTATAATTTAATGTGGATCATCAATCCCAATTTGCATTATGTGAGTTGTGACCAAAAGATC
Source organism: Costus lasius (assembly GCA_027563935.2). Lineage (NCBI taxonomy): Eukaryota > Viridiplantae > Streptophyta > Magnoliopsida > Zingiberales > Costaceae > Costus > Costus lasius. The sequence continues at coordinate 123,520,224 of CM050446.2, forward strand.
TCCTTGAGCACAATAAAAAAGACCTTTGCTTGGAAACTACGATACCTGCAACTGAACAAAGTTGCTTTACAATCATCTTAACAGGAAAACTCAAGAAACTTGATTACCACATCTACAATAAAAAAATGTATAATCGAGTAATGGTAATATAGTTTAATTTTCCTACCGATATGTAATATTTTGCTAAATTATAACAACTCTCTTTGTAAAATTTGGATCTATTAATGTCAACAGTATCCAATATCAGCAACTTCAAGTGTGCCAAGCACTTGCAAAAAAAATTGTTATCAACATATTCACCATGGCACCAATGCACCACTAGTCCATTTGTTTCTCAACTTGGAATGCTTTTCTACCACTTCTCTCTTTTTCTTTGAGTTGTGTTCCGACAGCTAGCCTCATTGCATTCAACCTTTTCATCAATGTCTTCATGAGCGCTTCTACTGTAGTTAGCTTAATACGCAGACTATAAAACACAGCCCTATCTCCGACTTGACAAGCAACGGACGGCTCTTTCTACCTGCATATAGCACTTTGTCTTCAACTACCGTATGTGCAAATCCATAAATACTTTTCTTGTCTGCATGCACACTAATGATGTCACCTTAAATGATAGCATTCTCCTCTCCCACACATGCTTGTTGCAACCAGCATTTCTTTGATTGCAGCTATGACAAAATGTAGTATTTTGCCTCAACTCTACATGCACAAACAGGCAGCACAACTCTTACGTGTAGACCGCATCTTCTCCAATTTGCAGAAGGTCAGTGCCAACATGTTATCTTTTTTTTGTTCTTGTAGGTAATAACTTCTCGTGGCAATAATCTTACACATCTATTTATTATATGCTAAATTAAAGACTACATCAACTTCAACACATTGAGTTCACATAGAATACTAGTTATTGTAGTTATAATCATGTTATCCATTACAGGTCTTTTATGTCCCCACCATAACTCCATGATCTCACTACTATATAGTTTTTCTTCTCCTTAATTTAGGTATTAAAACTACCACCATAAAAAAGATTGGCAAGCCAATCTAACTAAGATTTTTTGTCTTTTAAAAAATATACATACCCTACAAAACAAGTAATCTTAATTACAAAAAAAAATCTCAAAGCCTCCTAAGTCTTTGATTTGAAAGCGTCGATTGTTGATGAACATAGGTTTTTAATCTCATGATCCTTATTCCCAGTAACGTAGTAACAATATACCATCCACATAAATATATAAAATGTGATTCTCATATTACAAGTTAAGATGAAAAACAGAATGATGCAATACCTTTCAAATTAATACAAAAATGAATATGAGCATATCAAAATTTAGCAAACATACTCTAGAAGGCTATTTTGGTCCATATAAGAATTTATTCAATTTGCATGCAAGACTGTCAAGCTCCCTTTGATCAACGAAACATGGAAGTGGCTCAATGTATTCATCCTCATTAAGATCATCATGAAAGCATTTTGCCAACAGAACATCCTGGAAGGCAATACAATAAAATAATCCTCCTCTCTTCTATTGTGGGCAACAATGTTGATGAATGACAACTTGAAAATCTATCAATTTCTCTCGCCCTTGTCAAGCTCTATCATAGTAAGCAAGGATTGTTGTCTTTTCATTTACACGTGGACCGAACCATAAGCTTATCATTGGTGACCTCCAAGCCCTTGGCACAACCTACTCTCTCTAGAATTTTTGAAGCGCCATAACACTTCATTCTCTTCCTTGCCCCTTTAGTATTTATGCACATTATTTCTTCCATCTTCACTAGCATATTTGCACACTGTTAGTGCTTTATTATGTTAAGAGGTTAATGGGTTTAGGGTTTTAATTTTTCTTACCCGTTAACCCTATAACTTATGTGTAAAAGGGTGTAACCCTAATTGAATCGATGAGTTCTTTGGTTCCTTGCTTCAACTTGGTATCAGAGCAATCGATCCCTCCATCGCCGACGCCGCCGCTGCCCACCGCCACCGCCGCCGCCGCTGCCGCTTTGCCGTCGCCACAGCTTCTCCGCTCCGCCGCCCTCTTCTCCCTCTTCTCTATACTCTGTAACTAAGAGAAGAGGAGCTATCGTCGTCGCTCGGGCAGGGAGCTTCGTGCGCTTGGCGCGAGCTCTCACCGGCCGTGGCATGGCTGTGTGATGCGCCAAGCTTCTACTTGCCACTTCCATCTTCTTCTTCCATTGCTCATCAACGAGAGCCCTACCGATGCTCTGGCGGATGGCGTCAATCTGTGAGGTCTTCCCGCTGCCGCGCATGCAGATGCGGATGTCGACGCCCATGAAGGATGCTTAAGATCCTTGAAGACGAAGCATCATTTCTAGGGCACCGGCGGCTGGATTTCTAAACGCCTCCGGTGCTCGATCTTTTTCAACTTATCAAATTTTCTTCCTCTAGCACGTGGGACTCCTCGCAGCATCTTAGAAGTCATCTACGGAATTTTACGTCCGCGGCAAGGTGCTCACTACTTGCTTCACCACTCAGTTTAGTATTTGGTGATTTCTTACTGTTGTTTCACTATGGATTCTTCGTCCTTCAACATGGATTTCAAACCTGGCACCACCTTTGGAACAAACATTATTAAGTTTGACAGTACAAACTTTCAGTTATGGTCTCAATCAGTTCGTCTTTTTCTGGGATCCCATGGAAAGGAGCATCACCTCACTCAGTCTGCTCCTCTTCCTACTGATCCCACCTATGATTCGTGGCGTCGATCAAATATGGCAGTGCTAAATTTACTACTTCATAGCATGGACACAAAGGTTGCATCTACTATTATGTATCAGAAAAACACAAAGTCTGCTTGGGAATTTCTCACTGGCACTTATGCTTCTAGACAGAATCTAAGTCATGTTCTCCGTCTCTATGAAGAGATTATCAATCTGCAACAGGAAGATCGATCCTTCCAGGAAACGTATGCCTTGTTACAAGGAAAGTGGGATGAACTTTGTCAGTATCATCCCGCCTCATCTGACATTAAAGTTACTCTCCAACAGCGGCAAAAATTTCTGGTGGCCAAATTTTTATCGTGTCTCAATCCCAAATATTCAGCCTTGGGTTCTCAGTTGTTATTGGATTCTACGGTTACTACTCTTCAGGGAGCCTTCTCTCGTCTTTTACGCGTGACGACCACTTCACCGCCACAGGACACACCTAGCGCTCTTGCATCTTCTCCCGTTCCTCCTTCTTTTGGCCGAGGGCGTACTCATGGATGGGGACGGGGCCGTGGACGTGGTCGAAACCTTCCACCATGCACGCATTGTGGTCCCACAAATCATACACCAGACAGGTGCTGGCAGAAATTTGGGCTTCCCTCTGCTCGGGCTGCTTCTGTGTCTGACGCGCCCTCCTCAAATACTGTTTCTGTTCCTGCCACATCCGCCACTGACACTGTTACCATTTCGGCAGCCGAGTATGCTCGCTTCCTCCAGTCTACATCCGAGTCTACCGCAGGGCCATCCACCTTCATAGCTTCTTCCAGTCACGCTTCCGGTATAGCCACTCTTGCTTCTTCTGATTCTACTTGGATAGTTGATTCTGGTGCGTCCTCTCACATGACAGGTAATCGTAGTCTTTTTACTTCCCTTTCCACAGGGGGAGCTTATTCCCCGGTAGCTATTGCCGACGGTTCTTTAGTACCTGTCATGGGAATTGGGACTGTTTCTTTTTCCTCCACTATACTTCTTTCCCACGTGTTCTACGTTCCTTCTTTTCCAGTGAATCTTTTTTCAGTTCGTGCCTTTACTGCACAATGCAATTGTAGTGTCACTTTTTTACCCTCTCACTGTTTATTTCAGGACCTCCGAACGAAGCAGACGATTGGTGGGGGGCCTAGGCGGGGTGGTGTCTACACTCTCATCCCTTCTACGGTACCTCAGGCTCTTTCTTCCACTGTGGTTTCTCCTCTGCTCTGGCACTACCCGCCTTGGACATCCTTCTGCTGCGCGTCTACAACATGTTCTCTCCTTACCATCAAGGCCATCTTTTCATTGTGATGCATGTGAACTGGGTAAACATCATCGGACCTCCTTGCCGTCTGCTTCCACGTCTCGCAGTTCCCATCCGTTTCATCTTGTTCACTCCGACATCTGGGGTCCGAGTCCTGTCCCTGGTCGTGCTGGCCACAAATACTTTGTTACTTTTATAGACGATTTCTCTCGAGTTTGTTGGTGCTACATTTTATCTAAGCGGTCCGAACTTTTTGATGTATTTTGCAACTTTTGTGCTGAAATTAAAACACAGTTTGGTGTCCCTGTTCAAATTTTGCGTTCTGATAATGCATTGGAACATACTAGCACCTTTTTTCAGTCTTTTTGTCGTTCTAATGACATTATACATCAAACTACTTGTAGTTACACTTCTTCCCAAAATGGTGTCGCTGAGCGCAAGAACCGCCATCTTCTCGAGGTGGCCCGTACCTTATTGTTTCACATGAAGGTGCCGCGGTCTTATTGGGCTGATGCGGTTCTAACTGCCTCATTTCTAATTAATCGCGTTTCTACTCCAATTTTAAATGGGCATTCCCCCTTCTCTCTTTTATTTCCAGCACAGACTCCCTTTCCTCTCCCTCCTCGGGTGTTTGGGTGTTTGTGTTATGTCCACGCTCTTGGCCCGGGCGTTGACAAGTTAAGCCCGCGCGCCACTCGTTGTGTCTTTCTTGGATATTCTCGGACTCAGAAGGGCTATCGTTGTTTTGATCCCTCTAGTGGTCTCCTCTTTACTAGCGTTGATGTTACCTTTGATGAGTCTCGCTCCTTTTTCTCCTCCTGGTTATGTTGCTCAGGGGGAGATGGTGTGCAAATTGCATAAATCAATCTATGGCCTCAAGCAAAGTCCACGAGTATGGTTTTATAAACTTTCACATATTATGACCTCATTTGGTTTTCGTCATAGTCAAGCTGATCACTCTATCTTTATTCGTCGTTCAAAGAGTGGAGTCACTATTTTGGCTGTTTATGTCGACGACATGCTCCTTACGGGTGATGACCGACAAGGAATTGAGGAAACTAAGAATCATTTACAGTCCCATTTCTCGATCAAGAATTTAGGGACACCAAAATACTTCTTGGGAATTGAAGTTGCATACCAGCGTGATTGTGTGTTTCTATCACAAAGGAAATATGTTTTGGATCTTCTGGATGAAATTGGCATGAGTGACTGCAAGCCAGTTGATTCCCCCTTAATTCCAAACCAGAAGTATAGTGATAATGAGGAATCTGAATACATTGATGCAACTCGATATCGTCGTCTGGTAGGCAAACTTAACTATCTCACTGTTACAAGACCCGACATTTCTCATGCTGTGGGCATCATTAGCCAATTTATGCAAAAACCCAAACAGTGTCACTGGGACGCAGCTACTCGTGTAGTTCAGTATATCAAAAGTGCTCCTGGTCAAGGATTGAAGTATTGCAAAAATGGACACACTAGAATTGAGGCTTATTCTGACGCTGACTATGCTGGCAATGTTGATGATAGAAAATCTGCTTCTGGTTACTGCACCTATTTGGGTGGTAACTTGGTCACGTGGCGAAGCAAGAAACAAAGTGTTGTGGCAAGATCAAGTTGCGAAGCAGAATATAGAGCAATGGCTCACACTGTTTGCGAAATGCTTTGGCTAAAAAATTTCTTACAAGAATGCGGGATAAACTGTCCTAGCCTAATGAACATGTTCTGCGATAATCAGGCTGCTATTTTCATCGCCAACAATCCAGTTTTTCATGAACGAACTAAGCACATAGAGGTGGATTGCCATTTCATCAAGGAGGCTATCAATAATAAACTCATTACTACTCCATATCTGAAATCTGAAGACCAGATTGCCGACATTTTCACCAAGGCTTTGGGACCATCGAGACTTAAGAATTTGTGTAACAAGCTGGGTCTAATCAATATCTTCTCTCCAGCTTGAGGGGGAGTGTTAATGCTTTATTATGTTAAGAGATTAATGGGTTTAGGGTTTTAATTTTTCTTACCCATTAACCCTATAACTTATGTGTAAAAGGGTGTAACCCTAATTGAATCAATGAGTTCTTTGGTTCCTTGCATCAACTCACACCATTTCCATCTTTGTGATCATACTCTCACAATAATTGTGGAAACTTGGTGAACCCTAAACCCCCAACTTCCACAATTTTCGTTCTTCCACCTCCATTTTCAACAATTTATTCAACACTCTCACAAATACTTTGTGTATCAAACATTACTCATATAAATACATTACTCATGTCTATTTATATGTCTCTTTCTTTCACAATTAAGTGGCATTTCTATTATGGCATGCAGACTAACACAAATTAATGTACATCCATGGACATACAACTCTTAGATACTTCATGGTCTCCTCTTTTCTTTGTAGCATGAATAAAAAGATTCATACTATTGCATAACATACTTTTAACATCATGCATGAATAGGCAGCCCCCAACTAGTAACGTACTATCTCGTCTCTCTTTTGCAAGCATCGACACGTGAGACTACTCTTTGCATGATAGATACCTTCTTTCATCTACCACATATGTGTTAAAACTTATGGTAGAATCAATCTCACCACCTAAAAAATTTACGAAGAGTGTTTGAAATATAAAATATAGCAAATACATTAGAACTGAGTATACAACAAACGCTTATATGTTAATGCTATCAAATCTTCTATTATTTACCACCATAAATATTGTTGTTGTTGTTGTTGTTCTTGTTATTATTATTATATCATGCATATCTACAACCACATATGTCATACCATATTAGATATTTCCAAATTATGTTACCATCTCATAAGACACTACAATATAATTATCCACCAGTCCCATATTTTTAACTTTTTAACTTCTGTTGCATAAGGTGGATCATTCAGGGGATTGGTTAAACCTCTTCCCTTTTCGGTCTTGCTCTTTTCCTTCCCCCTCTTCTTTTTTTTATTTTATTTTTTCTCCTCCCTTCTCTACTTGCTTCGATTGTAATTCACTAATCTTCGTAATTGAATTACCAAGAACCTTTCACTTGCATTTTACTCAAAACAAAAAAGAAATTAGGAATTTAGTTCAGCACCAGTCTTCTTATTTCTCTTGACTAAACGAAGCTATCATTTTTCTCTTGGAGCATTATTGGTGGTCAAATCACGAAATAGAATATTACATAAAAGCGACAATATTTTGGTCTGCTTAAAAATGTTCCTGCAACATAATCAATTAAGGAGCTTAAAACCAAACCTGGAAAATAAATAGTTCAGGATCGACATGAGCTAGGAGCCTTACCACGCCGGACATATCCTATAGAGGAGCCTCGGTCGTGATTGTCATTGAAGCGGACGTCCAGCACTACTCTTATTCTGCGAAATGCAAAAACTGTCGGAAATTTCTTGTGTCTTTCGGCCTCAACAAAAACCGCATCGACTTCCCTCTCGCAGGATAAATTCATACCGCTGCACCAACTCGAATTGCTTTCTCGATTACCGGAAATTTTTACAGCTCGGATTCATCGAATTAGGTTTCTGGTGGTGGGTTACGTTCGCCAGCGGCGGTAAGAGACGGGAATGCAGCGGCGCCACAAAAAAGCCTCGTGCTGGGGTTAGGTTCCAATCCTCGCAAAACCCTCGATCAAACTTCAAATGAAGAAGAAAGAAGCGAGAAGAAGATTGAAGCCTCCGGTGGCTCGAACTTTGCTGTCGAGAGGTTGGGAAACCAGGGAAGAAGAGAGAATCGGCAAGAATCGGATAGGACCAAGTTTACAGCTATTTATTGGGCATTAGAATTTCCGCCCGAATCCGCACCAACAGCCACTGGTCAGTGTCACGACTCAAGACTCCTTAATGCGCAACTGTCGAATGCTCACGAGGACGCACTGCGATAATCTAATTAGAGCCTACGTGGCTAACTAAAACTTGGCATGAATTAAAATTTTAAAAATCTATATCGACACATGTCATAACGTGTCGAATTAAAAATTTAAAAATCTATATCAACACATGTCATAACGTATCGTGTCATACTTGACACGTGACACGATTGTGCTTGACACAAACATGACCCATTTATGTATATGTGTCAATATACGAAACACAGACACGACCTGCTTATTTCACAGGTGACACGACACGACACGATTAACACGTTTAATAAATAGGTCGTGTCACATAACACGACACGATTGACACGATTTAAAATATAAAGTTATTAGATGACACAACACGACATAATTGACATGACACGGCAAGAATAACCTGTGTAATTCACTATATTAAAATTATCTATAAATTATTAATTTTATATAATATATATTATATATAGGTTAGACGGGGCAACCCGTGACACGACACGACACGAATTTTAGCATGTCATAAACGGGTCGACACGATAATAACATGAAACACGATTATGTTAAACTCAAACCCGCGAAAACTCGTATCATATCGTATCATGTTGATGGGTCGTATAATTTTTTGTCAGGCCTAATATCGAGCACTTTATAGTTTTTCATCAACTCGATTCATTCTTTCATCAATTTGCATCATATGTGAGGGCACATGTATTATCGAAAAAGAATAATTATTTATAAAAATTTTCTCTATGGCATGTCGTTTATTAGAGATTTAGCAAAAACATCTTTGAAGCAAATCTGATGAAAAAAAACAGGGTAAAATTTCAATAGTAGGGGCTTAAAGTGAAAAGTACCAAGTTATAAAACCAATTAGGAAAGCGGGGGACGCCAGTGATGGAGGGCATCACTGGCGACACCTTGGAACAGTGGCTTCCCCTCTTCCAAATCTTCCTGGACTCCGCCACTCCGGAGAACGACGCCGCCCTCTGGCTCCAGAACCACCGCCCCCGCCGCCAGCACCCCACCACCGCCTTCCTCTCCCTCCTCCTCTCCGACGCTCCCTCCCCCCATTCCCCTCCGACCATCTTCCTCCAAACCCACCCCCCAATCCTCCAATCCCGCATCATCTCGTTCCTCACCGTGCACCACCACCTCTTCCCGCGTGCCCTCCTCCGATCACTCTCCGCGAGAGTCCTAGACTCCTCCGCCCCTGCCGCTGGCCCTGCTTTCTGGGCCCGTAGGGCCGCCCACCACCTGCTCGACGTAGTGTCCTCGGCTCCCCCTCCTCTTCCGCACGCTCGTGGCCATTTTCACCATAAAGACAACGAGAACGAAGAAGATTTCTTCTCCTTGCCGGAATGGATTAAAGATCCCGCTTTTGCCGCTGCTCCTCTTCTCCCTTGGCTCCCCCTCTCCCCAGGTTCATTACCCAAGAGTGCTGATCGGTCTTTTGCAATCGAACCCCAATCCACGGAAATTGTCGCCGATCAAAGGGATGCTAGGCAAAATACTCAACATTTAGAGCAATGCTCTTCTCCTCCCACGCCTTCTGTTCTTGTCCCTCTGGTAATCAAGAGAGCACTGGTCTTAAAAGCTGAGCTTTTGGCGACAGAGGCAACTCCAGAAGCCATCCGGTTGGCCAACGAAATTCGGCAGCTCTGCTTGGACTCTGGAGATGGAAACCAGTTTATGATACTTGGGTTGATCGAACCATGGAAGACAGATGATGAGATGACATCGGTTCTCCTTTCCAATTTGTCCGGTGAGCATAGTTTGAAATTTCCTAAATGGCATGCCCATGTTCTCAGTTCGGTCGTCCTCCCGAAGTTGCTTACTCTCCAAAAGCCGGCTTCGCGGGTGCTGCTATCTGCCACTTTACAGTTCTCCAAGCTACATCCGGTGGCGTCCGTCGACGCTCTGTTCTTGCCTTTGGCGCTCCGGAAGGATGGGATCAATGTGGCATTGTCCGACGTGCTTGCGAGAGTGGTCAAGGAATGCTTGCACCCTGTGCATGTTTCCGCTGTTTGCCAGAGGTTGCTTAGTAAGGATGTAATGGACAGGAAACCTGAATGTTTGCCTTGCCATAAGGAGTTGATATCTGATGAGGTTGTGTGGACAGAGTCAATGTTTGTGCTGTTTCAACACATATTGAATCATCATGTTTGCTTGACTCCTGATACTATGGAGAAGCTCGTGCTCGTGATCGATGAGATGACAAGTAAGTTCTCCAAGTCTCTAAAGTTCGGGAATTTTATGCTATGTTTTGTGTCAAAGTGTGCTAGAGCTTTGAATGCTCATAGGAGCATGTTGGAGGAAGCTACCTTGAGGACTGACACTTTTGTAACCAAATCAGTACTGTCGAAGTTGCTTGAGTGTTAGTTCAGATTGATAAGATTTGAATTCTTTACAGTTCATTAAGTTATATCAAAATCAATGTGAAAAAAACTGCAATCGGGGTCCTCGTAGCGTAGTAATGACAATCTATTTAATGGCCATTGACAAGCAAACCAAGCAGCTGCAAGAAAAACGCAATGAAATCTATCGATATTTAATATTTACATGCACACACTACAATTACAAAGAACTAATACTTGATGTCATAATACCACACTTTTGCATCATGGAAGTAGAACAGACTTTTAACATCAAAGCACATCAACAAAAAGAACACCATTTAGACAAAATTAAGGGAAAAAAAAAGGAAACATATCACAGGTTACTTAGTTGAGGCTGAGAATGCTACATGCAACTTCCATTCTTGTATGGCTGAACGCAGTGAGAGGTTCGGGATTATGGATGTATTAGCAAGCTTATCCTTGGTCATAGGAGATGTATCATGTTTCTCAAGCCATGCTTTTATAGCTCTGTACTCGTACGTATAACCATCGGCAGCGACATACGGATCGTCCATTATTTCCTTCATTCAAACAGAAAATTTTCAACTAGGATAAGGTGGATCAAAAAATACAGAAGATTGAAATGCGTATTAGAGTTTAGTTTTACCTGCAGCAAGGGACAAAAGTAATGTTTTGGCGCAGCAATGCTGTGTTGTCTTAGTTTAAAGTAAGTGCTCACCTTGTTCAGTATATCCTCAAGTTCTGGCAAAACATCTGAATCAAGATCTGGCCGATCCCTGCATCTTAGCCCTGAGCACTGCAAAGCAAGTTTAGCTAGTCTCTCTGCCTCATCATGCGGCCAATCTGTTATTGATCTGTCAAGTACATCACTAAATGTTCCTCTCTTAATTGCATTTTCCACACTTACAATGAGCCCATTTGGGCGCTTCCCTGTCAGTAACTGCAATGCAACCACTCCCCAGGCATATAAGTCGGACTTGGGTCGAATCGTGCCGGTTCGTTGGTATTCAGGATCCATATAATAGAATGTCCCAGCAAGAACAGTTTCTCTGTATTCTGTGAGAGCATCAGGCGTAACATCAGGGAGGAGCTTCGCTAGTCCAACATCTCCAATCTTGCTCACATAGTTCCTATCTAGCAAAATGTTTCCAGGTTTAAGATCACGGTGAACAATAGGCTCAGGCTTGTGGTCATGCAGAAAGGCAAGTCCACAAGCTACCTCGTAAAGAATCTGAAATCGGATAATCCATGGAAGTGGTTTCTTGCCACCACTGTTAAATAGTTGATCATCCAGGCTTCCGTTCTCCATGTATTCATAGACAAGACTACCGTTCTCTAGGCAGACCCCAAGCAATAGAACCATGTGGGGATGATGAAGTTGGCTAAGAATTTCTACCTGCATAAGATAGGAGTTGCTTGTAACATTTCTTGGGCGGGGCAAGAAATAGTCAAAATGATTCAAATTGAATTGTAAATAGTTACCTCTCGAAGAAATTGCTCTTTCACGTATCCGACATCTTGTTGAAGAACTTTGATGGCTACGGTGGTATGGTCAAGGATACATTTAAAGACATTTCCACTACTTCCCTCTCCTATTTTCTTGGCTTCAGAGAAGTTATCAGTGGCTAACTCTATTTCATTCTTTGAATACCTTCGGCACCATTTGCTATTTAAGAAATAGGCATCTATTGTTTCTGATTTCTCGAACGAAACCTTGCCAGGTACGCGTTCTGCTTTATATCTTCGTTGGGCCTCCTCCACAAGCAATTGCTTTGTTTCGTTAACTTCTTTAATTGCCTCCAAATGTTTGGCCCTTTCTTCTGCAGCAATTTTTTTCAACATTTCCTCCCTCTCCAATGCATCCTTCACTTTCTTTTTAGCTTCAGAGCATTCAGTAGAAAGTAATAGGACCTGAAGAAAGCAAGGGAGCAGATCAGGAAAAAAGAGTAGGCAAATGCATAACAGGAAAAAAAAAAAAAAAGAGAATCGGCTAGAAGAAAATGTATTGACTGGATAAGATGAGATAAAGACATAAGCAGAGGAATAGGATAAATAAACAACACAAGTTTTTCACAAATTTGATTAACAAATATGTTTAGATCCAGATAAAGATAGCAAACTGCTGTAACCATTCAAGTGTAACAAGGAGCCGGCCAACAAATAAAGTTCCAAAGTAGAGAAATGGTAACTAGACCATTCCAACTAAAAACAAGCCTACAGGATAAGAACCTGCAACGAAAATTTTCATAATGCCAGTTTCACGAAGAAAGCAGAGGTAAATATTTTGATCTTGAAAAATAAATAAACATAAATATTATTACAAAGCACCATTTGTTTCATGGAATACTTGTTTGTAATAAAAAAATAAGATGCGGATATCCCAATTTATAAACCTTTGTCTTCGCATGAACCAGGTCATCACAAACTTGATTATACTTTGCGAGAGTGTTTCGCAACTCGTCCCTCAAATTTGATACTTCAACTGAAGATTCACCCTGAAAATTACTTTAGGTGACAAGTGTGAGTAATACGATAGTATAACTTTTATCTGATTATGTGTAGAATTAGTGAGGGTTTTTGAGAGAGAGAGAGATGCTAACCTTTTTTATGAACTGAAAGATTGCAGAGGGAATGTCTTTAATAGAGGCCAGGGAACTAAATTTCTTATGTGTTGGAACTTCTAGAATCCTATTACTGTTATTTACTTTTCCTTCTCCATATACTGAACTATATAGAGAAGCCTCATAATTTGTGCTAGTACCCGTCTCGTCGCTGAGGGCTTGAGAGTGCATGGAACCACCTGTCAACAATGATGGTAAGTGCATATGAACCACCTTCTATCATTGAAAGAAAAATGCAAAAAGGAAGAGTATTCTTACTTCTTCGACCGAATAGTTTGTGACTGACTGTTTGTATATGGTTGCTAGGACTAGGATCTGCAAAAGGCAAGTGTACAAGAATATGACATAACATACTGGAAGTAAGACTTTGTCTGAATGGAATAAAGTCAATAGGCTTGAAAACATACCAGTAGAAACTGATCGGCTAGCAAATTTCATGATAAGCTTGTAACGTGACACAACAAAAATGTTGCAACAACTTGAAGAAGAGTTCAGGACAGTTGTTGGCACATCTGGGCCCTTCAGTATCCTAAGATGTTGCAATCAGTAAGAAAAAACTTGCAATACTTAATTGTTTGAGGCAGACAAAACAAAAGAAGAAATGCATCTAATCAAGAACGAACTATTCAATATTGTGTACAGCTCCACTATGTAGATAACAATCGGTAGCCTATGCAGTCGATAGATTAAAATTAAAAAAGCATTGAAGTTAGAGAAAAAACATGGGTTCGAAATAATATCATGGATGCTGATAGCAAGCTGGAGTACGAATAACAGATAAACTATTTAAAAGAAAAGTGATGAAAAGAAAAATTTATGAGTATTCAGGGAAATATAAGGATGAAGAAAAGGACAAAATTTTATGAGAAAGAATCACCGTGATTCAATGATTTAAATTTTAAGACTGAACAATCAAGGAAAGTAAAATCCATAAATCGAAACAGAACTAAGGGTTCCCTACCCAGTGAACATTTGTATCATTTGTATGTTTTTCAGCTTGATAAAATTCAAAAGATGTAAAAAATAAGTTCAAATATAAAAGGGCGTTAATAAGCTATAATCTTTCATCTAGTGTGGTCATTAATACTAATCCAGATACTAGGTAAGTAAATCAGTAAACAATTGAGCAGTATATGGCCCTACAATGAAATCAGCATAACGAACGAGGTGAATGAAATGGAGAAAAAGAGGATAGTCATCCATAGTATAGTTTACATGGCACAAAAAACTGCTTGTTACTCATACTGAGAAATTATGTAGCATCAGAATGTAAGAGTTTTGAGGTGAACTTTAAGGAGAAAATGCTGTTGTGATTAGGTGAACTTTAAGGAGAAAATGCTGTTGTGATTGTACGAGCTACAAGACAGAGTTGGTGATATTGACCAAGACAGGTAGAATACATTAACCTTTAAGGGGAAATAGGAACATGATACCTAACATTAATCCCTATGAAGAAATGTGGCACTACATGAGAAAATAAAAATCGTTTGCTGCCTGTCAATTTCAGACATTTGTTGTCGTTTATATGCTCTTATTTTTACGCAAACTTCCAATTAATATCCATGAAAGGATATCATATAGTTCGCCCACAAATTTCTTACTACATAATATTCCATCATAAACATTGATGCTTCTCAATGCCAAATGGCCCAAATCCTACGGTTGCTTCCAGTCTTTGCCATATGTTCTTGGAAATCTTGTCTCTCTCTGCTTTTTGTAGTAAGAAAAACAATACCAAGATTTTGTCATGCATAGATTTCTTGGAAGAAAATATGATTATATTCCTAACGCAAGATCCTGGATAGAGTAACTCAAAAGGAAAACTAAACAATGAGTGTAAGAAGAAGCACATGAGCACATGAGCAACAGGGAAATTTATTCAAGAGATTGAAAAAGTAACAGGACAGGCAGAATTTACGGAAAGACGATCTGATCCAACAATAAGAAGTCAATCAATAGAATCTGTGGGCCTATGCCTATACTTGTTGGTGTTCTGCATCAGACAATTGATCAAAATGAATTATAGTTGTTGATTAATTTGCAAAGAAATTGGCGGGAACCACGAGCCATATCACCTATAAACAAAGAAACTCAAATATTGACAAAAGAATTTGAGCATGGTGTAATGAAAACAAAGTAAAGAATTAAACCTTCTGAACCAATTTGATGAAGACCCCAGAACCAAGTTCTTAGTTCCTGACTCCGAAACATATTTCAACAGAGCAGCAGCAGTATACTCACCTTCTAGCACAACAGTGTCAACCTGCAGACAAGTTTGACTAATTGGTCCACTTCCATAATAGAGAACATTCAAAGGCAAAACAGTAGGGAGGAGGCGAGTAAAAGGGCTTACATTTCTAGTGCCACAAAGTTCTCTGAACGGAAAGAACACTTGCTTGGCCTTCAATTTCTGGTCCTGGACGTACATCTCAACTAGGTCCCTCCCCACTCGATCCACCGGAACCAGTTCCCCCGCTGCAGACAAAGCAGAAAAAAAAAATCTCGCTTTTCTTTACCGCAATCTTAGGGTTTTAAGAAAAGAACCCAAGCTTTGGGGGCTAACATGGAGAGGGGATGGAGGAGATGGCAGGGATGACATGGACGAGGACGATGCGGTGGGCGTGGGGCACGAGGTGTTCCGCGGCCCAGCGGACCGCGCGGCGGCTACGGCGACCCCCGCCGACTCCATTGCATACCGCCACCACTACCGCCGCCTCTGAGACCCCGTTACCGGCGTATTTTGCCGTCATCACACTGCAAGCCACACAGCGTAGGATAGGAGCAGAGGAGAGGGAAAGAGAGGGAGGGAGGGCGAAGGGGTGCGAAGGACTATAACATGCGGTTAAGCGAACGGAAAGCGGGTTGACTATTGTAAACTGAAAGTCAATGCAGCGAGAGGGGAGGAAGCTTCTTTTGGGTTGGTCATGCGTGATTACTGATTAGGCTGATGCCATACAATTCAATATAGGTAGGTGGCGTGAATGACATGTAGTTAATTCAAGTAAGCAAGGGCTTTTACAAGCCGTCAAGAAGCTAAACCACGCCATTAGATTGTTCCCGGTTCATGTAACTCAACTGGTTCAACGCATCCGGTTTAAAATTATATTAGCGTCAATTAATTTTTTTTTTCTTTAGTTGTATATTTAACCTAAATTATTATAGATTTTTCTATGAAATAGTCCATGTGGATGAGGCCTACCCTTGATAAATATATGAATTTGACTTGGTTCGTATCCATTAAGATGAATTGAGTTTTTGAGAATTGTTTATTTTTCTTCTCTTAAAACGTCCATTAATAATATAAAATGTCTTATAAGTGTTTATTACATTCTTTCTTTGGTACCTAAAATTTTTCATGAAAGTATAAAGGAGCTTAGGAGACATAAAATATATATGTACACCTCATAAGGCCTAAATGGAGTAGCTTTTCACCATGTTGATTAGGTAAGATTAACCTCAGATAATCACACCTGATTAACTTGAAGATTAAGTTGTACTTAAATATCTTGACATATGATCCTACTCACCTATCAGATATAACAATATTGTCAGTTAAATCGTGACATCCTCTGATCACACACTTTGGTTTTACAAAGTTTCGCACATAATATGCGCACGCGGTCGACAACATGTTCATCTTTCTAGTAATTTTGATAAAATTGTTTCATAATTCGGCTAACTCAAATTAAATCTTTGAACGGTCAATTGAGTTTGGCCGACTTGGACGCAAATTATTGAAAGGGTAGTGAAGAAAACGTACCACAAATTGAGTCGACCAGCTTAGGAGTAGGATTTGATCACGGTGGCTATTAAAGCTACAACCAATTTCACATAATTTCCACGTTGGAGTTTTCTGACCCGATCAACAAATAATTACTGTTCCCAGCCCAAATGATCGGAAACGTACCGAAAATTTAAAATTTCATGATGAGATATGTTATGAATTTGGTATTGAAGACGAATAGACGATGCTATAAATTTCAGGCAGTAAGCTTAGCGTGGAAGAATTGGCGCCGACGGGGCTACTCTGGAGAGAAAGACGGCATAAAATCCCCAAATGGCAACGAACACTGTCTTAGCATAAACAAAGACGGCAAGTGTAGGTGAAAATATCTTCATCATTCTCCACGTGAAGATGATATTGAGAGCAGTGGCAAGAGCGCATAGCACGGCCTTCATTATGTCGCCGGCGCCGTTTGTATTGGGAACGCCGTAGATGAACAACCTGTAGAATCCGACGAGGGCGATGAACTCGGCCGTAGTCCAGAAGGCGAGGACGAGCTCCGACGGCATGAATTCGGCCATTTTCCACGCGAACACGAGGCTGAAAGTTATAGCCCCGAGCCAAAGCACAACCTTGAGCCGCTCCTGAAGTTGCAGGTAGTGGGCGCGGCTGCTAATGATAACCGCAGCCGTTGCCGGTGATCCTTCACTCCAGAGAACGGGGAGCGCGGCCATCTCCTGCAATTTGTTTGACCTCTTGTTGTAGCAGATTGATTTATACGACTACTGCAAGAATGGGACAAAAATGTTCAGGGTGAGATTGGGACCCACCAAAAGGGCCCACCACCATAATTATGGAGCAAATGTTCTATGTCCGTGCTAAAATTCCTACGCACGCTGCTAATCTATCGTCAAAATAATTTTGAGATGCGTTTGGGACCCACCAAATGGACGCCACCATCGTTACGAGTCCCGTTTGGCCCGCTAAAAATTTGCTTTTAATCAACTTTTAATCAACTTTTGATAAACTTTTAGAGTATACTTGGTCTCATTGTTAATAATTTTATAATTATACTAAACTGCGTTGTACTGTACTCTGCCACACTCTTAAAATTTATAAGATGTTTGATTAATAATTTTTTAACTACTGTCAAAATTTAAATTAATTAATAAATATATTTTTTAATTATTTAAAATAATAATATATTTTATTTTTCTTTAGTGTTAAAATTTTAAATTATTTAAAATAATAATACTTAAAATTTTAAACAAAATTATGTAAATTACTTTTTTGGAGAATCAGAAGCTGTAAAAGTATCAAATTGTAGCTTTCCTAACTTTTACTTTTTTGCTGCTTTTTCTGTTTTTATTTTTAATTACCAAATAATTTTTTAACTACTTTCTATTTAAAAGCTGATTTCAAAACGGGCCAAACAGATCCTTAATTAACTTTTAATCAACTTCTGATTCTAATATTGCCTCGACTCCTGTGCCAGCCTTGCCTCCAACGCCAGCATATTTTTTCTCTATTTCTCTTTTCTCTTTTCTCTTTTAGCCGACGAAGCCTTCAACTTTTTTTTTAATTATTGTGTATTTAATTATTATCTTATTAGTTATTTAATTTTTCTTTAATTATTGATATATTTAATTATTGTATTATTATTTTTTGTATACAAAGTTTTGTTCCTCTTATTTACATGAGAAGTTTTCTACGTTATTAATATATCTTCTTAATTACCTTTGATAAAAAAATATTATTTATTATTTTAAATAAGCGACTTTAGAAGTAATTTTTTAAAATATAATAACAAATTATATATATATAATAAATTAGATTATTTTCACATTTAATAATACAACACAAACAGTAAATTTATTAAATAATTTAAATTATAACAGTAGAAATAATAATGTAAAAGTTATTTACCAAACAGTTTAAATTTATGACAACAAAGTCCAGTATAATCCAAATTCAGATTACAGCCGACAGGCCCTTAATCTTAGTAGCAAGACTTAGAATCCCTTCTTTTTCACACTCAAAGCCTTGAATCTTGATGCATATTTTACTCAATTGGACAAATTAATCGTTATGATATGTTTTATAACTTTTTGGCCATTTTCTTTGTGGCCTCCTTATTAATTTTAGATTTATTGAAAACATAGTATCATTATGTTTTGGTTACTAGATAATCAAGTAGATCTGTATAAACGCAAGTATCATATATTGGTGTTTCACTTTGAGCCACCATAGTCAATCCTACAAAATTCATATTTACTTAATACTTGATGTCCAGACAACAAGACTGAGCTGCCATGTGCCACGCTAAACCGAGGGACGAGATGGAGGCTATGGTGCATCGCTGATAAACGCGCGCATTGTTATGAATATAATGGCGAGGAAATTTTGTCTAATAGTTTTATAAAAAAATTAATTAATGGCATGTTGTAGATCTACTCCAAAAATATGATTCTGAATTTCTTCCTCCAGATTTAATTCAATTCCTAATTTTACATTTATTAATTTCCTTACATTATTTTTTTTATTTAATGAATTTTTCAGATTTGAAAATGTATCATATTATTATTTTGTATAATAACTGCATACGAGATTGTGTGACATGGATGATCTCTAGTTATTCATTTAAACAAGTCGGCATATTAATTACTCTACGATCAATTGCATTAGCGAGAGACTACTCTTTCTGCGGAGTCGCAAGCGCGTACCCCCTCCCGCCGCGTCAACTCGCACTTGCGTATTGTTGGATTATGGCGGCGTCAGCTTGCACTGTCATACAGTGTTGGATTATGGAGTCAACTTTCACTTTCCTGCAGTGTTTATCCATTGCTGCATGCACTTTCCCAGCCCAGCCAAGCTTTCCAGCCTCTACCAACCTGCAAAACTCCGACACTGAAGTCTAATTATTTAGATTTGTTGTACGTGTCAAAATTTGCTGTAATCTTAATTATAATATCATTGTAATTCTATTCAAGCAGCCCAACCTTACATAAGTTATTATGATCATTTAACTTCCACGATGATTCTTTTTATTGATCGAGGATTAAACACAATATGACAGTTTAACATTATGTTTTACATGTAGTTATAATATAAAATGTTAAAGTTATTTCGAGATAAATAGGATGAAATAATAAATAATACAGGTTAAAAGAAATATTTTATTAAAAATCTCTTATGTAATATTTATTTTAAACATTAGTTGATTAAAGATTTTGGTCAATTATAATTTATTTTAATTATTTAATATTAATGGTTTTAAAACTTGGCACACGAATCTATCTCATAAAACTCATCGCCCAAAACCAATTGGGTATATTGGGTCAAATTATGTACCCATTAATTCGAATTTACTTGTGATATCTAATGTTAGCATTGCTAAATTGCACCTCTCTTACGCAAAGAAAATAAAAATTGGAGAAATGTTTCAATGGATAATTTTAAACTTCTGGTGGCTAAAGTAAAGAGTCATTGATGTACGGTGAAAATGTGAGAGGGGTTATAAATTTCTACCCTAAGGTAATAGTTGAACTTAGTTACAAAATAATTACAGTAAAATTATAAAATAAATAACTAAATAAATAAGCTCTCAAGTTTAAGTGCTATGCTCTTAATTTATAAGTGAAAACTCAAGCATGCATTGAGAAGTATAGAGAAATACGAATACGACTATCAATAATAAGTGAAAATGCCTCGATTACGATGCCAAAATTTAGAGAATTATATTTTTTTTTTGTTTTTCAACGAGTCGATTTGCTTGTTATTTCTTCCTGTACGTTACGCGTACGTGGATGGCGAGGCTGACGTTCAACCAGAGGAAGATGTTGGCATTGAAGGAAGAAAGCGGGCGTTGAACCTGATTAAGGCGTCAGCGTTGGAGTAGAAGATTGGCACTGTCACGTCTGATCTGGTTTGGAGGTGCCATGTTGATGTTCGAGGCCGGTGGCACCGACGATCAAGCGACAACGGAGGAAGAAACAAGGCTGGTGGGGCTGGAATTGCTGGTGTGTAGCGCTGACAGAGTGAGGCGTCGTTTGGGGTTTGGACGAGGATGAAGGAAGGGGATTGGCTGGATTTTGGCAGGGAGGAGCGGATGTTGGAAGCAACGGACTCTCGTCCGAAGAAGGTTGGCGGCGATGGACTTGCGGAAGAAGGGCAGCGTCTGATTCCTTAAGGGTCGCTGTGATGTGGCGCGGCGACAGGTTCGGGGCAGCCGGAAGGTCCTCGTCGACTCGAAGAAGGAAGTGGCGGGATTGACGACGGAGGAGGATGGCAACGATTTTCTGGCAGACTGAAATAGGCGGCACGCGTTGATGGTGGAAGGCGAGCGTCGTGCGTTGTGGACTGAGCGGCGCTGATTTCTCCGGATGAAGGCGACCGGCGAGAGGGACGGACAGAGGAGATGGTGAACAGAGATTGGTGGCAAGGTTATAGAAGAGGTGGCGTGCAAGTGGGGAGCGGCGGACGAATAGGAAGAGGGATTTAGGGTTTGTGTTGTTCGTGGAAGATGGTGGCGGCTGGTGTTTGTGGAAGAGGAGCAGCGAGGTTTTGCGGTGAAGATGTCCGGGAGATCTGGACGAAGAAGAAGCGACGGACGGTGGAGTTGGCTGGAATTTCGGAAGAAGGTGGAGGCTGGTTTTCGGCAAAGGGGCGATGAATCACAGAGAAGATGGAAAAATTGATGGGACGGAAATCTTAGCCCTCACGGCCAGTACCGAAGTGACAGAGAAATAATGTAATTAGAAATTTTATTAAAAAAAAAAATTGAATTCCTCTTAAGATTTATATAGTTTAAATAGATGTTACTCTAACTATATTTAGGTAACCAAATCCTACTAGGAATTACTATAAATTTAAATTAAATAAAATTTAAAATAACGTCTTAATATAAATATCTAAAAAGAAAAATAAAAACTAATATTAATTGTTTGTGGGCCGTTATTTCATGGACCCTTTTGAATCTTCTGGACTAGCTTCTATGTCCTCATCAGTCATCGTACGTGCTTATAGAGCGAAATCAATAAACAACTTGACAAACGACGAATCGAGGACAGTTATCTGTATGCAACTATCAAAATCTGCCTGCGCGCAAGCTGGAATCCCGCTGCAAGAACTCCTTTTCTCTAACTGCTCATCGAATTTTTACCTTTACTTCTTCGTAACCAGTTAGTGTAGGCCACGCTCTTCTTCTCTCTAACTGCTCATCGAATTTTTACCTTTACTTCTTCGTAACCAGTTAGTGTAGGCCACGACCATTTTTGATCCAACGACTCACGATACTTGATATTTGTTAATATGTTTTTACATCTAGTAGTGGGGCTCAAGTTATTAACCGGGTATAATTTCTTTCATTGATTAATGAAGTTTTTAATCCAACTTTGTTCCCATTATTTTTCTCGTTCATACTAAAACGATTTTTATATAAATTTTATGTTCTCGTATTCATATTATTCCTGTGATTTTATTCACTTCTATTATTTATATTTGCTCTACTAATTGATCTAACACGTATGTGAAAGCAAACGTATATTTTTTAAATACTTTATTATATTAGTTGAAATAATAATATATTTTTTAAATTAAATTTTCATAGCATATATTAACAACTCTTTATAAGATAATTATTTACTTTTTAAATTTTAACCGAGGAGTTGCTTCTACTATATGATACATAGATCTACCCTTTTGCCTTGCTAAGATTATCTAAGAATTAAAAAATTGGATACCTACGAGCATATCTAATGCCATCTATTTTATTCTACCCATACTCGGCCTAAAAACTTGATCAAATCAAAACTTTTCTATCAAAAAATTTCTTTATTGATGCTGTTACAAATCAAAAATATATAAATCAAAACATAAATCAAAAATTGATCAAATCAAAACTTTTCTATCAAATTTAAGTAGAGCCGACTCGAGGTCATAAACAAACTATTGTTTTCGGTTTATAATTTTTTTTTTAAATGTAGAAAAATATATAAAAAGACTATTGTTTCTGTTTTTCATAGAAAATTTATTATATTAAATAAATCATTTTCTATTCTGCTTTACAAATAAAAAACATATTACTGCTCAACAGGTAAAATAATACTGATCATAAAAGAATTACTGTTTACAAAATACAGATTAATATTTTTTTAAAAAAAAATATAGATTTTATATTTATGTTTTTAAAACAAATATACTTCTATAAAAAAAAACTTGGAAAGATATTGCTTAAATAAAATATTTCGAAAATAAATGTTTAAGTAACAGTTTCTAACTTTATTGATTAATTTATTGCTTTATTTATCAATTTGTTAATTTTCATTTCGGTTTATAGTTGTTTGATGGAAAAAAGGAATTTATTACGTTTTAAACTCTTTCATTTACAGTAAGGTTGCCTTTTTTTAACCTTTTAATAATCAATTAAATAAAAAAAAACTTTACATTACTAGTGCGAATAGCTATAGATAGTGTTTTATATAAAAACCTATTTATAACAGTGTTGCTGTTACATATTTTTTACTGTTTTAAATCATACCGTAACAGTGTTTGGAATAAATATAAACTGACGGGTAAACAGTGTTACCTTTTCCGTTTTGAAACTATGATGTATTGTTTGTTGCAGTGTTATTGTTTAATGTCATGTGACATATTTTTAGTTCGCACAATACTTTACTATTACTGTTAATTAGCAATGGGCTGCATGTGAACCCAAAATTCCTAAACTATTCTACCAATATCTAGTTGCTTATTCTTACATGTTTTAGGAGCACATCATCAATTATCAATCATCTGTTTATAAAAATAAACAAAAAATAAAAATTATAATACTGTTTCAAAATAAAATATTGTAACATATGAGTTTTGAAACAATCTTTAAATACTAAATTAACAGCCTTTCATCTTCCTTTGATTTGTTAGTTTACTAGTTAAATAGACTTCAATGTGTAGGATTGTATATTGTTGTTTACTATTTTTCATCTTCATAGTGAAAATTGAAATGAACATAGTGAAGAAGAGTTTAGGACCGTTGTTGGCACATCTGAGCCATTCAGCATCCTAAGATGTTGCAATCAGTAAGATGAAACTTACACGATTTCGCAATGCTCAATTGTCTGAAGCTGGCAAAACAAAAGAAGAAATAAGTTTAAATAAAAAACAAACTATTAAGTATTAACAATGTGTAAATCTTCTATAGCCTACCTAATCAGTCGCCAGATTATAGTTAAAAAAGCATTGGAGTTCAAGAAAACAGAACTAAACGGGGTTCTTTGCCCACTAAACGTTTGTACATTTGTCAACTTGATATAGCTCAAAAGATGTAAAAAAAAATTTATAATCTTCTGTCTAATGTGGTCATTAGTACTAATCCAGATACTCGGTAAGTAAATCAGTACGGATAGAATACATTGGGTCTATTTACTTGCAAGAAAAGATGAATTTGTATTTTCTCCTACCGTTTAGGAAAATAAAAAAAGAAAAGACGATGGAAATTTTCCACCGTTTTCCGATCCGTGGAAAAACAAATCGTGTGCGTGTCTCCCCGCTTAGCGTGGAAGAATTGGCACCGACGGGGCAACTCTAGAGAGAAAGAGGGCGTAGAAACCCCAAATGAAAACGAACGCCGTCTTGGCATAAACACAAACGGTAAGTATAAGTGGAAGTGTCTTCACCGTTCTCCATACGAAGATGATGTTGAGAGTCGTGGCAAGAGCCCATAGCGCAATCTTCATTATGTCGACAGTGACGTACGTATTGGGAACACGGTATATGAACAGCAGGTAGAATCCGAAGAGGGCGACGAATTCGGCCCAAGTCCAGAAGAGGAGAACGTCCTCCGGTGGCCTGAATTCGACCATGCTCCACGATAACGCGAGGCTGAAAGTTGTGACTCCGACCCAAAGCACAACTTTGAGCCGCTCGTAGTGGACGACCGCGCCACTGCTAATGATAGCTTCCGCCGTCGCCAGTGATTCTTCACTCCAGATATTCGGGATCGAGGCCATCACCTCCAATGGAATTTGTTTTACCCCTTAGAATTTATAACAGAACCAATTCAACCGCTGGATCCCGGATAGAGGTGGCGAAAAACATAGACGACGAGAAAAATACGGCGGCGGCAGAAGATGAAGGCGAGAAAAACCCTAACCTTGGGATCGGCAGTGGCAGTGACAAGAAAGATCGGCACAGCATTTGTGAGAGATGAGGGTTTTGTGAGATAGAAATATGCCTAAAGATTCTCTTTTTCTTTAGTTCTTGGAGGCAGTAAGGAGATATAAATGGCGGAAAGAAGATTTCTTGAGAGCCCGAACCTGGAGGTTTTGCTGCGGGAAGAAGGTTTCTTGAGAGCCCGAACCTGATGGTTTTGCTGAAGAACGAGGGAGTGCAAAGAAGCTTTTTTCTTGGGAATGTTTTAATCTTGTTCATTTAAAGTTACACTGTAATTCTATTTAAATTTACTTGAAGCATGTTATGCTAAGTGTGAGGAGCATTTCCTAGTGGACCGGGCTATGGGAGGAAATTGACTGGGCAGGTGGCCCAAGCCCACGCGAGAAAAACCCTAACCTTATGATCGGCAGTGGTGGCGATAAGAAAGATCGGCGCAGCGTTTGTGAGGGATGAAGGTTTCGTGAGATAGAAATGTGCGTAAAGATTCTCCTTTTCTTTAGTTCTTGGAGGCAGCAAGGAGATATAAATGGCAGAAAGAAGGTTTCTTTAGAGCCTGAACCTGGAGGTTTTGCTGAAAAACGAGGGAGTGCAAAGAAGCTTTTTTCTTGGGAATGTCTTAATCTTGTTCATTTAAAGTTACACTGCAATTCCATTTAAATTTACTTGAAGCATGTTATGCTAAGTGTGAGGAGCATTTCCTGGTGGACCGGGCTATGGGAGGAAATCGACTGGGCAGGTGGCCCAAGTCCACGCGAGAAAAACCCTAACCGTGTGATCGGTAGTGACGGTAACAAGAAAGATCGGCACAACATTTGTGAGGGATGAGGGTTTCGTGAGATAGAAATGTGCCTAAAGATTCTCCTTTTCTTTAGTTCTTAGAGGCAGCAAGGAGATATAAATTGCGGAAAGAAGGTTTCTTGAGAGCCCGAACCTGGAGGTTTTGTTATAGGAAGAAGGTTTCTTGAGAGCCCGAACCTGGAGGTTTTGCTGAAGAACGAGGGAGTGCAAAGAAGCTTTTTTCTTAGGAATGTTTTAATCTTGTTCATTTAAAGTTACACTACAATTCCATTTAAATTTACTTGGAGCATGTTATGCTAAGTGTGAGGAGCATTTCCTCGTAGACCGGGCTATGAGAGGAAATGGACTGGGCAGGTGGCCCAAGCCCACGCGAGAAAAACCCTAACCTTGTGATCGGTAGTGGTGGCAACAAGAAAGATCGGCGTAGCATTTGTGAGGGATGAGGGTTTCGTGAGATAGAAATGCGCCTAAAGATTCTCCTTTTCTTTAGTTCTTGGAGGCAGCAAGGAGATATAAATGGCAGAAAGAAAGTTTCTTGAGAGCCTGAATCTGAAGGTTTTGCTGCGAGAAGAAGGTTTCTTGAGAGCCCGAACCTGGAGGTTTTGCTGAAGAACGAGGGAGTGCAAAGAAGCTTTTTTCTTGGGAATGTTTTAATCTTGTTCATTTAAAGTTACACTGCAATTCCATTTAAATTTACTTGAAGCATGTTATGCTAAGTGTGAGGAGCATTCCTGGTGGACCGGGCTATGGGAGGAAATAGACTAGGCAGGTGGCCCAAGCCCACGCGAGAAAAACCCTAACCTTGTGATCAGCAGTGGCGGCGACAAGAAAGATCGGCGCGACGTTTGCGAGGGATGAGGGTTTCGTGAGATAGAAATGTGCATAAAGATTCTCCTTTTCTTTAGTTCTTGGAGGCAGCAAGGAGATATAAATGGCGGAAATAAGGTTTCTTGAGAGCCCGAACCTGGAGGTTTTGCTGAAGAACGAAGGAGTGCAAAGAAACTTTTTTTTGGGGAATGTTTTAATCTTGTTCATTTAAAGTTACACTACAATTCCATTTAAATTTACTTGAAGCATGTTATGCTAAGTGTGAGGAGCATTTCCTGGTGGACCGGGCTATGGGAGGAAATGGATTGGGCAGGTGGCCCAAGCCCACGCGAGAAAAACCCTAACCTTGTGATCGGCAGTGGCGGCAACAAGAAAGATCGGCGCAGCGTTTGTGAGAGATGAGGGTTTCGTGAGATAGAAATGTCCCTAAAGATTCTCCTTTTGTTTAGTTCTTGGAGGCAACAAGGAGATATAAATGGTGGAAAGAAGGTTTCTTGAGAGCCCGAACCTGGAGGTTTTGCTGCGGGAAGAAGGTTTCTTGAGAGCCCGAACCTGGAGGTTTTGCTAAAGAATGAGGGAGTGCAAAGAAGCTTTTTTCTTCGGAATGTTTTAATCTTGTTCATTTAAAGTTACATTGCAATTTCATTAAAATTTACTTGAAGCATGTTATGCTAAGTGTGAAGAGCATTTCCTGGTGGACCGGGCTATGGGAGGAAATGAACTGGGCAGGTGGCCCAAGCCCATGCGAGAAAAACCCTAACCTTGTGATCAACAGTGGTGGCAACAAGAAAGATCGGCATAGCGTTTGTGAGGGATGAGGGTTTCGTGAGACAGAAATGTGCCTAAAGATTCTCCTTTTCTTTAGTTCTTGGAGGTAGCAAGGAGATATAAATGGTGGAAAGAAAGTTTCTTGAGAGCCCGAACATGGAGGTTTTGCTGAAGAACGAGGGAGTGCAAAGAAGCTTTTTTCTTGGGAATGTTTTAATCTTGTTCATTTAAAGTTACACTGCAATTCCATTTAAATTTACTTGAAGCATGTTATGCTAAGTGTGAGGAGCATCTCCTGGTGGACAATAATCTGTAGCCTACCTACTCAGTCGCTAGATTACAGTTAAAAAAGCATTCAAGTTAGAGAAAAAAAATGGGTTCAAAATAATATCAAGAATGCTGATAGCAAGCTGGAGTATAGAAACAGAACTAAATGGGGTTCTCTGCCCACTAAACGTTTGTACATTTGTCAACTTGATATAGCTCAAAAGATGTAAAAAAAATCTATAATCTTCTGTCTAATGTGGTCATTAGTACTAATCTAGATACTCGGTAAGTAAATCAGTACGGGTAGAATACATTGGGTCTATTTACTTGCAAGAAAAGATGAATCTGTATTTTCTCCTACCGTTTAGGAAAACAACAAAAAAAAGACAGTGGAAATTTTCCACCGTTTGCCGATCCGCGGAAAAACAAATGTGTGCGTGTTTCCCCACTTAGCGTGGAGGAATTGCCGCCGATGGGGAAACTCTGGAGAGGACGACGGCGTAGCAACCCCAAATGGCAACTAACGTTGCCTTGGCTTAAACAAAGATGGCAAGTGCAGATGGAAGTATCTTCACCGTTCTCCACATGATGATGATGTTGAGAGCTGTGGCAAGAACCCATAGCGCAGCCTTCATCATGTCGCCGATGCCGTCCGTATTGGGAATGCCGTGGATGAAAGGCTTGTAGAATCCGATGACGGCGACGAATTCAGCCGCAGTCCAGAAGGGGAGGACGAGCTCTGGCGGCATGAATTCTGCCATTTTCCACGATAACGCAAGGCTGAAAATTGTGACTCTGACCCAAAGCACAACTTTGAGCCGGTCCCGCAGTTGCAGGTAGTGGGCGCCCGCGCCGCTACCTTCCGCCATCGCCAGTGATTCTTCACTCCAGCTATCCGGGATCGAGGCCATCTCCTCCAATGGAATTTGTTTTTACCCCTTGAAAACAAAACATCAAGGAGAGGCCGTTTCAGATCATCGAAGAGTGGCAGCGGAAGAAAATTTGAGGAGCAAGCAAATAGAGGCGGCGAAAGACATAGGCGACGAGAAAAATACGGCGGCGGCAGAAGATGAAGACGAGAAAAACCCTAACCTTGTGATCGGCAGTGGCGGCGATAAGAAAGATCGGCGCAGCGTTTGTGAGGGATGAGGGTTTCGTGAGATAGAAATGTGCTTAAAGATTCTCCTTTTCTTTAGTTCTTGGAGGTAGCAAGGAGATATAAATGGCAGAAAGAAAGTTTCTTGAGAGCCTGAACCTGGAGGTTTTGCTATGGGAAGAAGGTTTCTTGAGAGCCCGAACGTGGAGGTTTTGCTGAAGAACGAGGGAGTGCAAAGAAGCTTTTTTCTTGAGAATGTTTTAATGTTGTTCATTTAAAGTTACACTGCAATTCCATTTAAATTTACTTGAAGCATGTTATGCTAAGTGTGAGTCGCAGCATTTCTTGTACCGGGCCAGAGGGCAAACAGGCCCAGGAGGTGGCCCAAAACTCTCATCTGGCCCAGATCCGGTCAGCCCAACGAACAGGTGGATGAAGCGAGCAGCGACTTCTTCGGCGTTGTGTTCAGTGTTGACGTCGGCGGCTTCAACGGCGACGTCCTCGGTGTCTTCAAGGCCGACGACTCCGGTAGATTCGACGACGAGGACTCTGGCGAGATCGACCGGTGAACACGCTCCAAGGAAGGAAAGCTCGGCTGGCGACAACGGCTGGCGGATGCACTCGCAGACGGCTCGATTTGGGAAGGCAGCTGGCGAACGCTCGTCTTTCCATCATCGGCGTCGTCTCCTCGCCTTTAAGAAGGTAGGCGAGTTGACGAGGCAAGGCAGAGAGGGCGAGCTCGGAGTAAGCATTGTTGGAACTTTTAGGGAAAACCCCAAAAAGCCCAAACCCATCTTTTATTAAATTAATTTTATTTGGGCATTAAATTTTCTCATTATTAAATTTGCTCATTCATTTATTTATTTAATTTTTATTCTTAGTAGCATTAATTAAGACCTTGTCGTCTTAATTAAAGTCGTGCGACTGCAGCGCACGTTTGGCACTACTAAGAATAGTAATTGTGACTTTTCTATATACACATATAGAGCTGTGCACAACGATTACAATATTCTGATACGCTCTCCTCTTTCTCGTGCATCTTTCTCTTTTGCTGTTATCGCCGAAAGCTCCTTGTGTTAAACCTCTGCACCGACGCACTGGCAGCGGAGGATTACCTGGTTGAATTTTCAAGGCTCCATACCGGTATCAAACTCGCGCGAGGGACCGAAAATCTGCCTAAGGACAGATCCGTAACGGGTCGCCTCTAGGTTCTAAATTTCTAACGCTAATATTATTTGTTTGTTTTGTTGTTAATTTCAGGATTAGAACAATCAAAAGATATTATTCTCTAATCCTGTTAATTACGCGTTACTTCTATCTCTCACATATCTCATCAATCTAGATCTGATTTTTTGCATCTTCATTAATCTCTCGCATTGCTCAACTGCTTCATTAATCTTGATTAATTCAGATCTGTAGCGCATGCATCTCAAATTTCATAATTATTTGTTTTCCGAATTAATTTATAATCGCTAATCCTGCTTTCATCTACACTCATTCTTTAATTACCGTTACTTACTTAATCTGATTTAATTGCATAACTAGATTTTCTGTTAATCTGTGATAATTACTCTATTTGCTAATTATTAATTTCGCATCTTAATTATTTGTCGGCGCGCTGATTAAACCCTACATCGTCACACGCGCAACTCGCTGACATGTGCACGCGTTCCGCTAAGACTCCAAAAATAGAATTATACCCAGTCACGTGGATTCGAACCCGTGATCTCTCTAACGCCACGCTTTTCTCGCGAGCGCGTGACCGACGTGGCATGCTCACATTTCTTAACGTATATAATTGCATATTTTATTTGTATTAGAATTCCAGCTTGCTGCTTTAATCATAATTGCTTATTTTAATCCTGTTTTAGTCTATTATTTTATTACGAAAAATATATCAATGGCTTGTTATCTTGCATGTTTCATTATTATATTTTACATGCTTAGAACTGCTTATGTAAATTCTTTTACATATTTTAATTGCAGCATAATACACCTAATTGTTTCCTTGATAATAATAGCCAATGAAGAATACCTATCCTTAAAACCTGAAAAATTCAGCGGTACTGGTTTTAATAGATGGAAAATCCAAATGGAGGTTTGGTTAGTTACCTTAAAGCTGTTCAGTGCCATTGGGGTTGATCATCCTTTTGAGAAAAATGTGAACCACAAATCACCATCATCTTCTGACTATTTAACTGACAAAACTGATCCTTCCACATCCACTAGATCTCCTGAGGAGATAGAGTTCATGTGTAATATCAGAATTCTAAGCTGTCTCTCAGATGCGCTATTTGAAACTTATAGCAAATTAAAGACAGCTAAAGAAATCTGGACAACCCTCCTAGATACCTATTTTAGGGTTGATGAAGGTGTGAAGAGATTCACAGCTTCTGATTTCAACAACTTCAAAATGATTGATAGCATTCCCATCTTTGAACAAATCAACAAGTTCCAAAATCTGGTAACTCAACTCCAAATAGTTGGATCTACCTTTGATGAATCTTTCATTCTCTCTTCTCTCCTAGATAAGCTTCCTCCTTCTTGGGCTAAATTTGCTCAAGATCTTAGGAAGAATGTGAATATAAGTTCTGTTAGAGAAGTTATCTAGTCCATCAAAATTGAAAACCAATTTAGGAATAGAGATCCCTAGTCTGATCATTCCAGGAATCGAATTCATCTGACTGAATCATCGAATCAGCTTTCTAGCTCTAGAGCCCAGAACTTCAAATCCAGAAAATTCCAAAACAAAAGCAAAAATCCTAAAACCTTCCACAACTCCTATAAGAAACAAAATCAAGGAAATAAGAAGGTTCCTAGAGGCAAATTCTGCTTTGTTTGTGGAAGAGGCAACCATCTGGCTCCAGATTGCTTCTACAAGAAGAAGTAAATGTTGCCTCCTAAAAAAGCACAACATCCCAAGCCTCAAGTTAACCTTCTAGAAGATTCTCCTGCCGATTCCTCTCTTCGGTTAGTTTCTTGCTTCCCCACTGTTAATCTAGCTTATCATGAATCTGATTGGTGGCTAGATACAGGTGCGAACATACATGTATGTTCTAACAGCTCTTGGTTCACTTCTTACTAGGACACAGGTGGAGGAAGTGTAACAATGGGGAATGGATCCACTGCCGCTGTTCTTGGACATGGAGAAGTCACCCTGAAGTTCACTTCTGGGAAATCCCTTATCTTAAATAATGTTCTTCATGTTTCAGAGATCCTTAGGAATCTTGTTAGTGAATCCTGTTTAGTTCAGTCTAGTGTTAAAATTGTATTAGATACCAATAAAGTTGTAATCTCCAAGGGAGATCTTTTCATTGGAAAGGGATTTACTTCCCTTGGCTTGTTTAAACTTAATATTGTTCCTTTAAATATCAATGAATCATTTTCTTCTTTATCCCTGAATGTTGAAGTTTCTGTTGATTAGCATGGTAGACTAGGACATTTAAACTCCAAATATTTGTCTAGAATGGTTCATCGGGACCTTATCCCTAAATCTTCATCTAAGGATGAAAATTGTCAGATCTGCTCTCTAGCCAAACAACCTAGAAAAGCTTTCAAGTCAATTCCTCATAAGGACTCTGATCTTCTAGAGCTCATCCACTCTGATGTATGTGATTCTTGTAGAGAACCTACTAGGGGAGGTAGTAGATACTTTGTAACCTTTATAGATAACTCCTCTAGATTCTGTTATACCTATCTTCTGAAATCCAAAGATGAAGTCCTATCTAAGTTCAAGATCTTCAAAGCTGAAGTGGAAAATCAGCTGAATAGGAAAATCAAAATCATTAGGTCTGATAGAGGTGGAGAATATACCTCAAATGAATTTACTCAATTCTGTTAAGAACATGAGATAGTTCATCAGGTCACTGCCCCCTACTCTCCTCAGTCTAATGGGGTAGCTGAAAGGAAAAACAGAACCTTGCTGGACTTGGTAAATGCCATGTTACTAAGTTCTGAAGCTCCTCCGAACTTATGGGGGGAGACTATTCTTACAGCTTGTTTCATAAAAAATAGAGTTCCTCATAAGAACATCCCTGTGACTCCCTATGAAGCATGGAAAGGTCATAAGCCCAATCTAAAATTCTTTCGTCTGTGAGGGTGTTTGGCTAAGGTCAAAATACTGGAACCCAAAAGAAAGAAAATCGGGCCTAAGACTGTAGATGCTGTCTTCATAGGCTATTCCTTAGACTCAAATACCTATAGATGTTTAGTCATAAATTCTGAAATCCCTAAAATCTCTAATAATACTCTGATTGAGTATAGAGATATTTCTTTCTTTGAGAATATCTGTCCCTCTAAATCTTCAACTCCTCAACCTGATCCTATTCCCAACTTGAGTCAAACCTCTGATATTCATCTTGATCAATCTGATTATATATCTCAATCTGATCATATTGCTGAACCTAGGAGAAGCAAGAGAACTAGAGCAGTTAGAGATTTTCGTGATGACTTCGTCACTTACATGATTAAAGACACACCAAAAACTTATCAAGATGCCCTTAGTTCTCCTGATGCTCCTTTCTGGAAAGAAGCAATAAACCTTGAATTTCAATCCATTGTCAGTAACAACACTTGGATCTTAGTTGACCTTCCTCCTGGGAACAAGCCCTTAGGTTGCAGATGGATCTTCAAAAAGAAACTTAGAACTGATGGTAGTGTTGAGAAGTACAAGGCGTGTCTAGTAGTTCAAGGTTTTCGTCAGAAAGCCGACATATACTATTTTGACACCTATGCGCTAGTTGCTAGGATCACTACCATTAGGTTCCTTCTTTCTCTTGCATCCATTCATAAAATGATCATTCATCAAATGGATGTAAAAACAGCTTTTCTCCAATGGAGGCCTTGAGGAGGAAATCTACATGACCCAGCCTGAAGGATTTGCAAACTGGTCTGTTCTCTTTACGGACTCAAGCAAGCCCCTAAACAGTGGCACGAGAAATTCGATAAGGCAATTTTGTCATATGATTTCCAAATCAATGACTCTGACAACTGTCTTTACTATAAGGTATCAAATTCCAACTTTGTGTTACTATGTCTATATGTAGATGACATTCTGATCCTATCCAATAATATAGACATGGTAACTGACACTAAATTTTTCCTTTCAAAACAATTTGATATGAAAGACTTGGGAGAAGCTGATGTCATACTTGGCATAAAAATTTTAAGAGATCAAAACTCTATTTCTCTATCTCAGTCTCACTATATTTATAACATTAATTAAATAATATAAACTTAATAAAATATTATTAAATAAAATATAATTAATTAAATATTATTAAATAAAATATAATTAATTAAATATTACTAAAATACTATAACATTAATTAAATAGTATTAATTACTATAAAATTAATCAAATATTATTAATTATTTAACTTTAATTAAATATTATTAAATAAGATAATATTAATTAAATAGAATTAATTACGTTAAATTTAATTAAAATGTTATAAATTAAAGATTTCTTCTCCTTGCCGCAATGGATTAAAGTAGGGGTGAGCATAATTCGGTTTTTACCGAATTTACCGATCGGTAAATCGGTAATTCGGTAAATCTGTTCGGTTTTTCGGTAATCGATTTTCGGTTCGGTATTAGTTTTAATGTAATTCGGTTATTCGGTTTTCGGTAAGGTAAAATAAATTCGGTTCGGTAATTAACCGATTTACCGATATATATTAATATATATAAAAAAAATATTTATTTATTAATCTCTCTTATCTTATATTAACTCTAACTTAACTATAATGAGTATTAAGTAATGATGGTAACCAATTAACCAAATAGTATTCATCAAATTCATCAAATTCATCAAATGTAGATTAATTAGCTAATTAGGTAATATTTTAATTTTTTTAATCGGTAAATCGGTAATTTACCGATCTACCGATCGGTAATTCGGTAATTTACCGATCGGTAAATACCATATTCGGTATCGGTTCGGTATTAGAATTTTCGGTTTCGGTAAATCGGTTTTCGGTAATTCGGTATTCGATTTTTCGGTTTTTACCGAATGCTCAGCCCTAGATTAAAGATCCCGTTGTTGCCGCTGCTCTTCTCCCTTGGCTCCCCCTCTCCCCAGATTCATTACCCAAGAGTGCTGATCGGTCTTTTGCAATCGAACCCCATTCCACGGAAATTGTCACCGATCAAAGAGATGCTAGGAAAAATTCTCAACATTTAGAACAATGCTCTTCTCCTCCCACGCCTTCTGTTCTTGGCCCTCTGGTAATCAAGAGAGCACTGGTCTTAAAAGCTGGGCTTTTGGCGACAGAGGCAACTCCAGAAGCCACCCGGTTGGCCAATGAAATTCGGCAGCTCTGCTTGGACTCTGGAGATGGAAACCAGTTTATGATACTTGGGTTGATCGAACCATGGAAGACAGATGATGAGATGACATCGGTTCTCCTTTCCAATTTGTCCGGTGAGCATAGTTTGAAATTTCCTAAATGGCATGCCCATGTTCTCAGTTCGGTCGTCCTCCCGAAGTTGCTTACTCTCCAAAAGCCGGCTTCGCGGGTGCTGCTATCTGCCACTTTACAGTCCTCCAAGCTACATCCGGTGGCGTCCATCGACGCTCTGTTCTTGCCTTTGACGCTCCGGAAGGATGGGATCAATGTGGCATTGTCCGACGTGCTTGCAAGAGTCGTCAAAGAATGCTTGCACCCTGTGCATGTTTCCGCTGTTTGCCAGAGGTTGCTTAGTAAGGATGTAATGGACAGGAAACCTGAATGTTTGTCTTGCCATCAGGAGTTGATATCTGATGAGGTTGTGTGGACAGAATCAATGTTTGTGCTGTTTCAACACATATTGAATCATCATGTTTGCTTGACTCCTGATACTGTGGAGAAGCTCGTGTTCGTGATCGATGAGATGGCAAGTAAGTTCTCCAAGTCTCTAAAGTTGGGGAATTTTATGCTCTGTTTTGTGTCGAAGTGTGCTAGAGCTTTGAATGCTCATAGGAGCATGTTGGAGGAATGCTCTATTTCATTCTTTGAATACCTTCGGCACCATTTGCTATTTAAGAAATAGGCATCTATTGTTTCTGATTTCTCGAAGGAAACCTTGCCAGGTACGCGTTCTGCTTTATATCTTCGTTGGGCCTCCTCCACAAGCAATTGCTTTGTTTCGTTAACTTCTTTAATTGCCTCCAAATGTTTGGCCCTTTCTTCTGCAGCAATTTTTTTCAACCTTTCCTCCCTCTCCAATGCATCCTTCACTTTCTTTTTAGCTTGAGAGCATTCAGTAGAAAGTAATAGGACCTGAAGAAAGCAAGGAAGCCGATCAGGAAAAAAGAGTAGGCAAATGCATAACAGGAAAAAAAAATAAAAAAAGAGAGAATCGGCTAGAAGAAAATGTATTGACGGGATAAGATGAGATAAAGACATAAGCAGAGGAATAGGACAAATAAACAACACAAGTTTTTCACAAATTTGATTAACAAATATTTTTAGATCCAGATAAAGATAGCAAACTGCTGTAACCATTCAAGTGTAACAAGGAGCCGGCCAATGAATAAAGTTCCAAAGTAGAGAAATGGTAACTAGAGCATTCCGACTAAAAACAAGCCTACAGGATAAGAACCTGCAACGAAAATTTTCATAATGCCAGTCTCACGAAGAAAGCAGAAGCAAATGTTTTTATCTTGAAAAATAAATAAACATAAATATTCTTACAAAGCACCATTTGTTTCATGGAATACTTGTTTGTAATAAAAAAAATAAGAAGCGGATATCCCAATTTATAAACCTTTGTCTTCGCATGAACCAGGTGATCACAAACTTGATTATACTTTGCGAGAGTGTTTCGCAACTCGTCCCTCAAATTTGATACTTCAACTGAAGATTCACCCTGAAAATTACTTTAGGTGACAAGTGTGAGTAATACGATAGTATAGCTTTTATCTGATTATCTGTAGAATTAGCGAGAAGTTTTGAAAGAGAGAGAGAGACAGATGCTAACCTTTTTTATGGACTGAAAGATTGCAGAGGGAATGTCTTTAATAGAGGCCAGGATACTAAATTTCTTATGTGTTGGAACTTCTAGAATCCTATTACTGTTATTTAGTTGTCCTTCTCCATATACTGAACTATATAGTGAAGCCTCATAATTGTGCTAGTACCCGTCTCGTCGCTGAGGGCTTGAGAGTGCATGGAACCACCTGTCAACAATGACGGTAAGTGCATATGAACCACCTTCCATCATTGAAGGAAAAAATGCAAAAAAGAAGAATTTTCTTACTTCTTCGACCGAATAATTTGTGACTGACTGTTTGTATATGATTGCTAGGATTAGGATCTGCAAAAAGCAAGCGTAAAAGAATATGACATAACATACTGGAAGTAAGACTTTGTCTGAATGGAATAAAGTCAATAGGCTTGAAAACATACCAATAGAAACTGATCGGCCGGCAAATTTCATCGTAAGCTTGTAACGCGACACAACAAAAATGTTGCAGTAAGTTGAAGAGTTCAGGACAGTTGTTGGCACATCTAGGCCCTTCAGTATCCTAAGATGTTGCAATCAGTTAGAAAAAACACTTACATAATTTCGCAATACTCAATTGTCTGAAGTAGGCAAAACAAAAGAAGAAATACATTTAAATCAAGAACAAACTATTACCAATGCGTAAATCTCCATTAAGTAGACAACAATCTGTCGCCTACTAAGTCGCTACATTACAATTAAAAAAGCATTAAAGTTAGAGAAAAAACATGGGTTCAGAATAATATCATGAATGCTAATAGCAAGCTGGAGTATAGAAACAGAACTAAGGGTTCTCTGCCTACTACACGTTCGTATGTTTTTCAACTTGATATAGTTCAAAAGATGTAAAAAAATAATTTCAAATATAAAAGGGTGTTAATAATCTACAATCTTTCATCTAGTGTGGTCATTAGTACTAATCCAGATACTCGGTAAGTAAATCAGTAAACAATTGAGCAGTATATGCCCCAATAATGAAATCAGCATAATAATTGAGGTGAATGAAATGGAGAAGAAGAGGATAGTCATCCACAATATAGTTTATATGGCACAAAAAACTGCTTGTTACTCTACTGAGAAATTATGTAGTATCAGAATATAAGAGTTTTGAGGTGAACTTTAAACAGAAAATGTTGTTGTGATTGTATGAGCTACAAGACAAAGTTGGTGATATTGACCAGGATGGGTAGAATACATTAACCTTTAAGGGGAAATGTGAATGTGATACCTTACACTAATCCCTATGAAGAAGTGTGGCACTACATGAGAAAATAGAAACCGTTTGCTGCCAGTCAATTTCAGACATTTGTTGTGGTTTGTATGCTCTTATTTTTATGAAAACTTCCAATCAGTATTCATGAAAGGATATCATATAGTTTGCCCACAAATTTCTTACTATATAATATTCCATCATTTTGTCAGATATAGGTTTTCAAGCGGAGAGAAATTTCATGAGTATAAGCTCCAACTATTAGGCAATTTAATGAGGTTTAGGTTTAATCATGTAGAAACATTGATGCCTCTCGATGCCAAATGGCCGAAATCCTACGGTAGCTTCCAGTCTTTGGCATATGTTCTTGGAGATCTTGTCTCTGTTTTTTTTTTGTAGTAAGAAAAAGCACTAGCAAGATTTTGTCATGTATAGATGCTGGATGGAGTAACTCAGAAGAAAAACTAAACAATGAGCATAAAAAGCACATAAACAACAGCGAAATGTATTAAATTGATGATTCTCGTAATGATTATTAAATTTCTAGTGAATCTCACAAAGCACATGAGCAACAGCGAAAAGTATTAAATTGATGATTCTCGTAAGGATTATCAAATTTCTAGTGAATCTCACTAAGCACATGGGCAACAGGGGAATATTCAAGAGATTGAAAGAGTAACAGGACAGGCAGAATTTACGGAAAGACAATCTGATCCAACAATAATAAGTCAATCAATAAAAACATATGGCCTATAATTGCTGGCGTTTCGCAGCAGACAATTGTTCAAAATGAATTATAGTTGTTGATTAATTTGCAAAAATATTTGCGGGAACCACGAGCTATTTCACCTATAAACAAAGAATCTCAAATCTGGACAAAAGAATTTGAGCATGGTATAATGAAAAAAAAAAAAGTAAAGAATTAAACCTTCTGAACCAATTTGATGAAGATCCCAGAACCAAGTTCTTAGTTCTTGACTCCGAAACATATTTCAACAGAGCAGCAGCAGGATACTCCCCTTCTAGTACAACAGTGTCAACCTGCGGACAAGTTTGCCTAATTAGTCCACTCCAATAGTAGAGAACATTCAAAGGTAACACAGAAGCGAAGAGGCGAGTAAAAGGCCTAACATTTCTAGTGCCACAAAGTTGTCTGAACGGAAAGAACACTTGCTTGGCCTTCAATTCCTGGTCTTGGACGTACATCTCAACTAGGTCCCTTCCCACTCGATCCACCGGAACCAGTTCCCCCGCTGCAGACAAAGCAGAACAAAAAAAAATCTCGCTTTTCTTTACCGCAATCTTAGGGTTTTAAGAAAAGAACCCAAGCTTAGGGGGCTAACATGGAGAGGGGATGGAGGAGATGGCAGGGATGACATGGACGAGGACGATGCGGTGGGCATGGGGCACCAGGTGTTCCGCGGCCCAGCGGACCGCGCGGCGGCTACGGCGTCCCCCGCCGACTCCATTGCACGCCGCCACCGCTACCGCCGCCTCTGAAAGTCCGTTGCCGGCGTAGGATGCCGTCATCACGGTGGAAGCCACACAGCGGACGATAGATGCAGAGGAGAGGGAAAGAGAGGGAAGGAGGGTGAAGGGGTGCGAAGGACTATAACATGCGGTTAAGCGAACGGAAAGCGGGTTGACTATTGTAAACTGAAAGTCAATGCAACGAGCGGGGAGGAAGCTTCTTTTGGGTGGGTCATATGCGTGATTACTGATTTGGTTGAGGTCATACAATTCAATATAGGTTATAGATTTGGTTGTATATTTAACCTAAATGACCTATAAAAAAAAGAATTAATTACTGATTTGGTTGAGGTCATACAATTCAAGCAACGAAAGACTTTTTACAAGCCGTCAAGAAGCTAAACCACGCCAGTAGATTGTTCCCGGTTCATCTAGCTCAACTTGTTCAACTAATCCAGTTTAAAATTATATTATTGTAAATTAATTCTTTTTTTTACTTTAGTTGTATATTTAACCTAAATGGTTATAGATTTTTCTATGAAATAGTCCATGTGGATGAGGATTTCCCTTGATAAATATATGAATTTGACTTAGTTCGTATCCATCAAGATGAATTGAGTTTTTGAGAATTGTTTGTTTTTCTTCTCTTAAAACGTCTATTAATAATATAAAATATCTTATAAGTGTTTATTATATTCTTTGTTTGGTACCTAACATGTTGCATGAAAATTTAAAGTAAGGAGCTTAGCAGACATAAAATATATATGTACACCGCATATGACCTAAATGGAGTAGCTTTTCACCATGTTGATTAGGTAAGATTAACCTCAAATAATCACACTTGATTAACTTGCAGACTAAGTTGTACTTAAATATCTTAACATATGATCCTACCTACAGTTGCAGGTAGTGGTCGCCGTTGCTAATGATAGCAAAAGCGTAATGAAGCTGTTGATTTATATTACAATTGCGAGAATGGGAGAAAAATAAACGGATTGACTTCAATCTCGCCGGTCTTTACAAGTCAGTGTAGCCCTTACACAACCGCGAGAAAAAAGCGTCGGACGATATGCGTCACACCACCACTACCGACGGATCGTGCTTGGAGGACAGTATTATAAAATTTATATTTTTGAGGTATGAACAAATTATAGTTTATATATATATAATATAATAAATAAAAAAATATTTAATTACTTTCAAAAAATAAGTGAAGGATTTTGCCCACATCAGTATCGATTATCGTGATAGAAATTTTTAATATTCAACGAAGAAAACATGACAGGTAGAACCGTAGAAAGACTTTATGAAAAGACAACAACTGTGTGCTTCTCATCTTTTGTAGAGACGAGTTCGTATTTATTTAATTGGTCCTGAAAATTATAGGCTCTAACGCTAAGCTTACAAAATTGAACTAACAATACTTAATTTGGCAATTATTAAGAAACATAACTGGGTGGATGGGTGGTGCAATCTATTCAAGTGCTCTGATCGGACCTGATCCAGGTGCACTGCTAGACTGGCGGCAATAATGGGATGGTAAAATTGGACTGGGCCGGCGGCTATACAATCTATAACTGGGCTGTGAAGTAGATTGAGCCGGAGGTTGTACCCTGCAAGAATAGGGCTTGTTTATTGGGCCGAGTCAACTGAATTGGCCTGGAGCTTTGAACCGGGCCGATTGTTGAAACGAACCGGATTAAACAGGTTCACATTCGGTTTCATGGTTCGTCGCCGAAGCAGTGCCAAAGCTTCGGGTGACGAACCCCTTTCATAGAGCCGGCTGTGTTGATGAAACCTTGATGCCGGCAACAGTGAAGAGTAAGTGTCGACGATGACTTCAGCAGCAACTGACAGCAAGGTGTAAGCGACGACGACAGGAGCGGGTGATCAGGAAGAAAGGTCACAGCATGCCGGAGCAGGGAACAGTGGAAAGGGAGCATTGCCGGAGTGGCTTTGAGAAAGATCTGGAGGTGGCGAGAATAGCACCTTCGGGGCGTGATTCGGACAGAGGTGGTGAGCGGATTGGACGGGGGAAGCACGATTCCGGTGAAACCGGTGGCAGGACAGCAGTGGGACATGACTCGAAATTGCTCCGTGGAAACAAGGAATTGAGGGGGAAGCAAGGGCCTTGACTGCCTGCGCCTTGTGAAAATAATAAAGCCGAGAACAGTATGTAAAAATATTAAATTAATACCAATAATCCCAGTTTTACAATAATGTAAAGAAAGGTCATTAAATTTTGAAGCACATCCGCTACGTTACGTAGGCATTATACAGATTCTGAGAGCAGTTGCTTTTTCAGATTATCAAAAATGGAACGTTGCCAAAGAAAATGAATATTATCTGAACAAAAGCAAGAACAAAAAAAGATAGCAAACAAATCACAGCCTTCACATCAGAATTTTTTTTTTTTTTACATAAGTTAATGGTTATGCATTTCACGTCAGAATTGGCGGCCATGCTCCAAATCAAGACCTTGTATCGTTCATTGAATTCTCGTTGAAGAACGTCGTGGCTATTGGCCGTATCCATCGCCAGAGAAGCTTGGGTCCAACCATCCGGGGACGCCTCCATAACTCGCTGATGAAAGAGAGTTTTTTGTCTTCTATAGGGAGGAGTGTGGATCATTGTCTTATGAAGCTGTTACTTCGTTTGATTTAATTCTATTTCCAACTATTTTATATTACTAATTTCATAAAAGCTTATCTTCTTAAGACATATGTGGTAAAATTATATTTGTGATATTGCGTTTGCCTGTTTGACTTGTATTTTGATGACTTTTGTAGTAAGATGTGTTCATGAATAATTTATTATAATTTTTTTTGGTTTTAGTTTGGCACTGGTTTTTTTAAATTTTTTATTTCTTAGAAGATATGGTATAATGGTTAAAATCTTGTCAAATTATATGTCTTTTGGTTTTAGATATAACAAATTAAATTCAATTAAAATGATCAAATAATGTATAAATTAATGAGGGACAAAGAAAAAGCTCTCTTTCACCGAGGAAACACACAGTTTTGAAAGATTAGAGCAAGACAATTCAATAGATTTGTCCGGTACTTTTTCGTTTTAATCCTCTTTTCTTAATATTTTAAGATTTATTATCACAAAATTAAAAATATTACGAATCATTCTCCACGCGAAAACAACGTTGAGAGCAGCAGCGAGAACCCCGAGCATGGCCTTCATTATGTCGCCGGTGCTATTCATGTTAGGAACGTCAACAGTCGGTAGAACCCGGCAAGGGCGACGTATAAACGGAGATAATACTTTGATATCAGTCACACAAATCTCTCATATTTA
Source organism: Costus lasius (assembly GCA_027563935.2). NCBI lineage: Eukaryota > Viridiplantae > Streptophyta > Magnoliopsida > Zingiberales > Costaceae > Costus > Costus lasius. The sequence continues at coordinate 123,562,652 of CM050446.2, forward strand.
ATTAGACATATATCATGTATAAAGATTAACATCCCAAATTGTGTGGGATTCATATTAATATTGGATTATACCTTTCTGTACATAAAAAGAATTGAGGAAGAAAGTAACTATCTTTACTTAATCTTAGTCGCTTGGCAAGAGTTAGATACATAAATGGATTACAAGCTCTTGTTGAATCAATCTTTACTTAATCTTAGTCGCTAGACAAGAGTTAGAGCCTTTTTTTTTCACACTCTAACCTTGATGTAGGTTTGACTTAATTGGACAAATTAATTTTTATTGTGTTATGATATGTTTTTGTAACTTTTTGGCCATTTTCTTTGTGGCCTCCTTATTAATCTCAGATTTACTAAAAAAAAATTGATTCATTATGTTTTGGTTACTAGATAATCAAGTAGATTTGTATAAGCGCAAGTCTCATATATTGGATATTGATATTTCACTTTAAGCCACAAATGTCAACCCTTCAAAATTCATATACTATTGACTGATTCTCTTCGTGATTAACACTAAACAAGCTCCTCCAAAGATTCAAGCAATAAGTCGATGCTCTTTGCCGCAGATTTTTCTTCTTTTTGAATGAAGGCTGAAATACTTATCAGGAGTAGCAATCCCAGCGTTCGCCATCTTTCATGCAAACAGCACGCATGTAGAACTTGTGGGGAACATTTGTTGATACGCATCCATGAACCTGGGAAGTTTCCTAATAGACAAATTAAAAAGTAAATACTCAAAGCAGCTTGCTCCTTTAGATTCTCAAAAATGGAAGGTTGCCAAAGCAGATCAATATTATCAGAACAAAAACAAGAGCAAATAATGACGGTTCTCCATATTGGGAATATGCCAAATAAATCATAGCGTTGACTTATAAAATATCTGTTTGGCTCAACGCGTTTCACAATTTCTGATCGATGAAGTTAATGGTTAGGCATAACAAAGAAATCATAGTCTTGATATAAAAAAAAAAAAAATCTAAAATTCTAGAAAATCATAATTTTATTTCTCCAACTATGAATTCCAAACTACAAACAATAATTGCCTTGCTTTTACTAACACAAAGAAAAGTTCAAATATGTGAAATCTAGAAGAATTTCCAATCCAAGCAAGCCAAAAGTTACTAATATCATTTACTTCTTTTCCATACTAAATTTCCTTTCCTTTTCCATACTAATATCCAATACAAGCAAGCCAATAATTGCTTTGCTTTTACTAATATCATTTCGGCCTGTTTCAGAGGAGAGAAACAAGGAGGGAAAGGAAAGAAACAAAATCTTTTCCTTCCATTTCCCTAATTTCAAAGGAGAGAAATAAAGGAAAGAAGGGAAACACTTCCTTTCCTTTCCTTTCAAAACCATCCTCTCCAAAAGAGACGGAAATCAGATTTCCATTCGTCCTTCGCCCAAAATAAAAAAAAAATCAAGTTTAAGCCCGAGCCTCTCGCTCAAGCGTCCGTCCTCCCCTCTTGCCGAAAGCTTGCCGCCTTCCTCCCCTCTCGCCGGCCGGAAGCTCGCCGCTTTCCTCTCCTCTCGCCGGCCGGAAGCTCACCGCCTTCCTCCTCTCTCATCGCTTGCCGCTTCCACCTCCCTCTCTCTCGTCGCTCCAGCGCCCTCTTGAGGGTACCGTTCATGAGGAAGAGAGCGTGAATCAGCCAAGGAGATGATCGATCTTGGGTTCCGGTAGGGGAGGGTCGCGTCTATGCTGAAGAAGTGGCTTGGATGCTACAAGCACCTCGCAGAGGAGGAGCTCCGGCTTCCATCTTGGGGGCGGAGGAAATTGGTGAAGGGGATGGCAGACCATGGGGAGAGGAGAGGAGATTCGTGCGGAAAGAGGACTTGCGCTGGAGAGGATGAGCTCGGCGTCTCGGCGATGGAGACGAGATCGAAGGTGTGTATTCAGCCACAGATCCCGACGATGGAGACGAGAGAGAAGGAACCGGAAGCGGAGGGTGCAACGAGGATGAGGAAGGCGGCGATGAAGAAGAAGAGAAATCGGAAGAAGGGCGCAGCGGGATCTGAGAGCAGAACTCGGCGAGAACAAGGGCGTGCGCGCAGCAAGGAGAAGCGGAAAAAAAGGGAAAGACTCGATTTTGACTTGGTCAACTGGCCAAAATAGCTCCTTTCTTTCCATTGAAACAGGAGGCCTAAAAGAAAAAGGAATTATTTCTTTTCTTCCTTATTTCCTTTCCCTTGTTGCCTTCTTTCTTTTTTGATTTCAAACAGGCCGTTATGGACTGAAATATTGCAGAGCGAGTGTCTTTAATAGAGGCCAGGATACTAAATTTCTCCTTGTACTGAACTATATAGAGAAGCCTCACAATTTGTGCTAGTACCCGTCTCGTTGTTAAGTGCTTGAGTGCATGGAACCACCTGTCAACAACGATGGAAACTGCATACGAACCACCTTCCATCATTGAAGGAAAAAATGCAAAAAGGAAGAGTTTTCTTACTTCTTCGACCGAATAGTTTGTGACTGACTGTTTGTATATGATTGCTAGGACTAGGATATGCAAAAAGCAAGCGTAAAGGAATATGATATAACATACTGGAAGTAAGACTTTGTCTGAATGAAATAAAGTCAATAGGCTTGAAAACATACCAATACAAACTAATTGACTAGCAAATTTCATGATAAGCTTGTAACGCGACACAACAAAAATGTTGTAATAAGTTGAAGAAGAGTTTAGGATAGTTGTTGGCACATCTGGGTCCTTCAGCATCCTAAGATAACTTACATGATTTCGCAATGCCCATTTGTCTAAAGCTGTCAAAACAAAAGAAGAAATACGTTTAAATAACAAACAAACTATTAAATATTAATAATGTGTAAATCTCCGCTAAGTAGACAACAATCTGTAGCCTACTCAGCCGCTAGATTACAATTAAAAAAGCATTGAAGTTAGAGAAAAAAAATGGGTTCAAAATAATATCATGAATGCTGATAGCTAGCTGGAGTATAGAAGCATAACTAGGCCTGCTTTTTGGGGAGAAATGCAGGGAGAAAAAAAAGAAACACCTTTTTTTCCTTGTTTATTATTGGAGGAGCTGATTTGAGGGGAAGAAAAATAGGACATTTTTTTCCTTTTCTTTCTCTCCAAATCGGAGAGAAAACAAAAATACTCCCACGAGCCATCGCCCCTGCCTTCGCGCTGCTCCGCTGCTGCCTGCCACGAGCCTGCTAGCCTTCTCCGTTGGCTCGCTGCTACCTGCCGCCGGCTGCCGTGAGCCCTCCATGAGTCACGCCAGCCTTTTTCCCTGCCAGCGGCCTCCTCGTCACCACCTCCCAGCCACCCTTCGGTCATCGTTGCCTCCCAGCCAGCCTCCGGTCGTCGTCACCTCCTAGCTTCCATGTTGTCATCCTCGCTTCCCAGCCAACTGCGCATTCGCTTCACAGCCAACCGCGCATCGAAGCTGCAGACACCTCACTCGGAAAGAGGCTAAGGCGATGAGACATTCTGATCAGGCGACGATGCAGTTCCCGTCGATCGAAGCTACAGACACCTCGCTCGGAAAGAGGCTAAGGCAATGAGGTGTTCCGATCAGGCAATGAGGCAGTCCCCGTCAGTCGAAGTTGCATATGCCTCGCTCGGAAAGAGGGTAAGGTGATGAGGCGTTCCGATTAGGCAACGAGGCAGTCGAAGCTGTAGCTATAGGCCCCATCCCCATCCGGTTTCCATCTTCATCACCAGCACCAGTGGGTGGCGGAGTCAGGACCAAGGGTATATGGGGCAATTAAAATGTGGGGGCAGTATTATAAAGATTAAACTTTATTTAGTTGGGCAAATCAATATATTTATATACATAATATTATAAACATGTTTAAGCATTTAATGAATTTGAAAACTTGAGTGGGCATTTGCCCACACTCCATCCCATGTGGCTCTGCCACTGGCAATGGCCCTCGGCTTCGGATCAGGTGACGAGGCTGAGGTGAGGACGTGTGGAGGGGTGAGCATTCGGTATCGGTACTGAAGTACCGTACCAAAAGTTTTGGTATTTGGTATTTCAATATTGGTACATCGGTATTTTGGTACTTCTGTACCGATACCGAAATCCCGATTTAAAAATCGGTACTTGTACCAATACCTAAAAAAAACTTCGGGATATATTTTCAGTCCCGAAGTACCAAAATATAATATTAATAATTAATTAATATATTTATTTATATATTATTTACTAATTTATGTGACATATTTATGAGGTATATTTATAACTTATAAGCTATATTCATTAATTAATTAATTATTTTTATATTATTTATTAATTTAGACACTTAAATATTTTTTAAAAAAAATTAAAATCTAAAATTTTAGAAATTTTCCGAAATAATTTTTGGGAGTTCGGTGCTGGTACCGAACTCCCGATTAGAATTCGGTACCGGTACCTATGATTTGAAATTCGGGAGTTCGGGATTGGTACTAGTCCCGAATTCCCATTTACTCACCCCTACGTGTGGTCCAAGCAAGCCATAAGCCCCGAGGCCCTTCATCTTCTCCGATAGCTTCCAGCGGTGTTCGCTTTTGGCGTGAACAAGTTCGAAGTGTGCAACACGAGGAGTGGCATTCGAAACGAGGCACGTCAATGAGCATAGTCAAAATCAGAGAAAATTTGAATTTGACACACTCAAAATAAGTTGGTGTTCAAAATAAGGTAAGTCAACAAGCATAGTCAAAATCAGAGAAAAATTTGAATTTGACACACTCAAAATAAGTTCACCTGATTTACTTTTTCTCCCCCTCTATTTTTCTATCTTTCCTTTAGTTTCTTCCCTTCTATTTTTCTTCCCCTATAACAAAACACAGCCTAAGGATTATTTGCCTACTAAACATTTGTACATTTTTCAACTTGATATAGCTCAAAAGATGTAAAAAAAGTCTATAATCTTCCGTCTAGTGTGGTCATTAGTACTAATCTAGATACTCTGTAAGTAAATCAATAAACAATTGAGCAGTATATGACCCAATAATGAAATCAGCATAATGATCGAGGTGAATGAAATGGAGAAAAGGAGGATAGTCATCCATAGTATAGTTTATATGGCAAAAAAACTGCTTGTTATTCTACTGAGAAATTATGTAGTATTAGAATGTAAGAGTTTTGAGGTGAACTTTAAGCAGAAAATATTGTTGTGATTGTACGAGCTACAAGACAGAGTTGGTGATATTGTCTAAGATGGGCAGAATACATTGGGTCTGTTTACTTGCAAGAAAAGATGAATCTATATTTTTTCTACCGTTTATTTGAACGAATGGAAACTAACAAAAGAAAAACAGTGGAAAATCCATTTGCCGATCCGCGGAAAAACAAATCATGTGCATGTTGCCTGTGCGTATTTCCCCGCTTAGTATGGAAGAATTGGTGCCGACGGGGCAACTCTGGAGAGGACGATGGCGTAGAAACCCCAAATGGCAATGAACGATGTCTTGGCATAAACAAAGATGGCAAGTGTAGGTGGAAGTATCTTCATCGTTCTCTACATGAAGATAATGTTGAGAGTCATGGAAAGAGCCCATAGCGCGGCCTTCATTATGTCGCCACTATCGTTCGTATTGGGAAGGCGGTAGATGAACAACCGGTAGTATCCGACGAGGGCGACGAATTCGGCCGCAGTCTAGAAGGTGAGGACGAGCTCCGGCAGCATGAATTCGGCCATTTTCCATGAGAACGCGAGGCTAAAAGTCGTGGCTCCAACCCAAAGCACAACCTTGAGCCGCTCCTGCAGTTGCAGGTAGTGGGCGCCCGCGCTGCTGCAAATGATAGCTTCCATCATCGCTAGTAATCCTTCACTCCAGAGATCCAGGAGCGAGGCCATCTCCTGCAATGGAAATTTTTTTTACCTCTTTATTTGGCAGAAGTGGGATGAAGCTTGATTTATAGTATAGCTGAAACGGCTGCTCGCCGTTCTTAGACAACCTTTCAACAGGGAAAATTTTTTGCAGCGGGCATGTTACGTCCGTGACGAATACGGACGAAAGTGAGAAGATTTTAAAACAAAATGTAGTTAAATATTGGGCTGATGGGATAGGTCACTGTGCGGTGGTCAGACCCATCCTTCGCCCACGAATACTTGTCGCTCGTGCCCGTTTCTTGTCGTCTGTGAAGCTCTTCGCCCTTTTATTTCTCACCGTCGCCCTCGCCTCTCTCCATCACGAACAACGAACGCCGTCCTCCTTCTGCTTCGATCGACGCTCGCCCTCACCTCCACCTCCTCCGGCGAGCTCCCTCGCCGACAACGACGAAGCCCCAAACCCCACGATTGATCCCGGTGTTGATTTTTCCCTTCGCTCGTGATTTTCGGTTCAGCGGCGGACGCGTGCGCACGATCTCCTCCCTGCGCCGGCGGTTGCCCTCTCCCTTACCTTCGGCGAGCCTCCCTCACCTCCTGCGAACATTTCCGCCACCGCCCGAAGCTTTCTGAGCGTCTTCGTCTCCGGCGCCGGCGAGTTACACGAGCGGCGCCGCCAACTTCGAACGTAGATCTCCTGCGACCCTGACCCCCTTTCGTGAAGTGAGCTGTACGGCCGAACTCCTCTTGGCGTCGGCTTTCTTTCCCCTCTATTTCTGGCGAGATTCATGTTCCGGCGACACTGTTCCGACGGTGAACAATAACTCCGGCGAACTTTTCGGTGAACTACGAAAGCTCTGCCGACGACTCGTGTTACGCGTTCTGGTTGGTTCTGACGTATTCTCGATGACTCAGTGGTATTTGAATTCGCACAAGGCTGCGAACTAGGTTAGTACTTGTACCCGCCTTTATACGTATACAAACGCATGCGTTAACATAAACTTGGACCTGTATATCTGACAAACCTGATTAAATGATTATACCTGGACATGACTACCTAATACTGACTCTTATAAATAGATTAGCATAATATGAGAACTTACACTTGATTTACCTGTTAGGACCTGTTGACTGATCGCGTGATACCTAGTTGGTTCTGTTTTACTGTACGTCTGCATCTGAGGTAGGGATTCTACCTCCGTTCTTTGTTACGGTGCCAACCGCATGTGTAGTTAGCGGCACCTCCCTTATTGCTGATTATCACTGTTGATTACTGTTCTAACTCTTGTTCTGCTCTGAGTACATTCCTGTTGACATAACCTATTGCATGAAATACGGTATGAATATTTTGTTATTGCATGTTTATTTGTAGTGGTAGGTGGTATGAGTTCTGTATATGTACATTGAGGATTGAATGTCTAGCAATAGACATTTCAGTATACCTCAGATACTGCCTGTGAGATTTCTGTTGAGACGCTGTATGATCGTCTCTGACCGAGAGAGTCCGATGTTATGGGCTTGAGGTCTGTTATCAGCCCAAATGAGGGGTTGTACTGAGTGTAGGACGCTACACTAGCGGGCTGTCGACGGACAGTCGTCTCTATTGTTCGGGGAGCCATCAGTAGGGACCACTCTATTTTATAGAGTTGCAGGTCGTAGACCACTGCTGTACCAGCTCCCAGTTTTTATTTGTCTAAGGACACATATATTTATACGTATTTGAGTTTGACTATACGATATACGGGACATGTAGAGTTACTGTGACAATCTGGTAAACCCTTACATTCTGATCATGCACCATGTGATTTGTTGTATCCCTACTTAGCCTCCGGCTAACCCCCTTTGTTTTGCCTCCAGGTTCAGGCGCGGCTCCTTCGGGGGCAGATTAGATAGATAGCTTGGTGACCATCAGTCCGGTTTAGTTTTTGCATCTGTCGGTCTGTTGTTTATTATATTTTTGTTATGTTAGTTCTGTTGACCGCTGCGTCGATCATGTTATCTGTTGATTTGTCGATCGCTGCGCGACCCTTTTTTGCCTTTTCATGAGCCAACCATTACACGGTTGTTTGAGAATTGTGAGCAGCCATTTCAGTTGTACTATAAATTAAGATTCAGGAAAAATAGATCGGGCACGCCACCGAAAAAAATTATGGAAGAATAACCGACTATAAATTTTTTCAGCGGGTACCCATTTAGGAATAAAAATCTTAAGCCTTAATTCACATTAGGATCCATGCATGCACAGATCCCAATGTCATTGGATGGTGAGATCGGGTACCTTGCTGAGCGGGATATTCACCTAAGATTTTTTTTCCCACTTAGTATAAAATATATTGTTATATAACATTATGCAAAAAAATTTTTGTTATAATGCTAGTTTTTTTGTATAATATAATTATATTTTATATAAAGATATATAAAAAAATACATTAATATTATATAATATATATTTTTTATATAACATGAAAAAATTTTGTATAATATGAAACAAATTTATATAACATTATACGATAATATACTCTTATTATACGAAATTGGTATTTTGCTGGGAAATTTTTTTGCGGGTGTCCCACTACGAAAAATTGATTCCCGCAACAAATTTTCCGTACGGATGCTATAGCTTTCAGGCCTTGTCATTCCAAAAAAAGAAAAAAAAAAGGAAAGCTTTGTCATGCGCATAAATTGGACGCATCTCAAAACTATTTTAATGATAAATAATAAACAAAGAAAACATTTTTGTTAAAGGGGGAAAAGACTTTATGCGAAGACATAAGAAGAGTATCACTATCACTAATAATTAAAACATAATTTTCTTATAGATTGCTTCTTAAAAAAGACAGTCTAAAGTTTAATTTTAATATATTTTACTAATTATTATATATTATAATTTAGTTAATTAATATTTATTTATTAAATATATATTAATTAATATTCAATTGTCAATTAAATGTGTATTAATTAATATTCAATAATCAATTAGATATATATTAATTAGTATATTTGTTAATATATAAACTAATAATTTTATAAACTTAATAATTTTTAAAAAATTAAATTTTATTTAATTATAATACTACCATGTATCACTATTATTTAATTATAATACTATTATCAACCGTAATAAATAATTATTCTATGAAACATCATTAACAACAAATACTATAGTGATAATATAGGTACCACAGCGCAGTTACTATAGTAGGTTGAGTTCGTATTTATCTAATTGGTCCTGAAAATTATAGGCTCTACGCTAAGACTTGAACTAACAATACTTAATTTGGCAATTATTAAGAAACACTGCAAATCAATAACTATAAAGTGCAATAAAAAAAATAATCTAATATATGTATGATGTAAATATTTTGGTGGATGAATCTATTAAGTAGACCTGTCCAATCGGTTCAACTCGAACAGGTAGACCTGTCCAATCGGTTCAACTCGAACCAAACTGAACTGATTGGACCAAACCAAACACCGAATAAGGAAATTTCAATAAACCCGAACACTAAATCGATCTATGAGGAAACCGAAGTGACAAAATTGGGTTCAGTTCAGTTCAAACCGATTTAACCCAAATTACAACTCTTACCTTTTCAAAATTTTTTCTCTTAATCTTTTGATGAGTCTTCTTATCTTCTATTAATCTACTTGGTTTTTAGTTGTGTAGATTGTACTAATCTACTTGGTTTTTCATTGTGACGTTGATATAATATATTTTTTAATTTTTATTATATGTGTTATTCGGTTTAGTTCGAATTACCTAGTTTTTTCTGAAACCAAATTAAATAGTAAAAAATTTGAACCGAATTAGTTAATTCGATTTGGTTCAGTTCAGTTTATCAGATTAAACCGAATAGTAGACACTTCTACAGTTAAGAGCTCAGATAAATATAGACCAAATACGATACTTAATTTATAAATGAAATACTTGACCCAGTCAAAATCGGAACACTGCTATCGTCTTCGTCTCTGCAACGCCGTCGCCCGCGTCGCTACTTCCGCCGAGCGCCGCTGCGCTCGTGAACTCGTCGGCGTTGATAAGTAAGGCCGCCTGCCTCACCACAATCGCGTCGCAGCCGCCTGGCAGTTACTCGACGAAGATCGTCGCCCGCGACTGTCGTCGCCGAACAACGTTGCCGAGAAGATCGAAGAACAGGGAGATGTAAATCTTGAGAGGAAAGCTTTATTACCTCGATTAAAGCTACAAAACCTCTCTGACTCTTGCCGTTGGCCCCCTGACCGCCAGTGCCCACTCTCCTCCCTCGCCGGTGATCCACCGATCACCGGTTACAATCTCTCTTGAAAACCCGGAAAGCACCCCTGCTCCCGTCGGTTCCAATCCCTTTGCTCAATCGCTCCGAACTCGATGATGGCTGCTCCCTCGTAGTCGGATGGTTTTATAGAGAGGAACCGCCGCCTCTGTGCTCCCTCTCCAGCCGCGTCTCGCGCGATTAGGGCGTCGAGAGCCCACCGACCTTGCATCTCTCGCGTTGCCCGCTCCTTGCGTCGGCGTTCGAGTCCTGCGGAGGAGCTGCCTTCGACGCCGCGTCCGAGAGCTTCGGCGAAGACGCGTCTCTGCCGAATTCCTTGCGCTGCTCGCCGTCCAAACCTCGTGATGAAGACGCCGTCGTTGCCTTCGAACGGTACGTGAATGCGCTCGATTTGAGGGTCAAAATTCTCTTTTGACCAATAATTTTGGGCTAGGACTAGATCGGTTGAACCGGGGCTGACATACGCTTTCCAACCCATTTGGGCCCGTATAGCTACCCTTTCTGTTCGACGGCAGCCCAGTAGCCACTACACCATCCAATCCCTTTGGGCGCTTATAGCAACTCTTCACTCTCAAATCTGGCCCAGTAGTTATTACACCATGAATCCATTCGGGCCCGAATAGTATCCTTCCAGCTTCAATCCGGCCTAGTCACTATTCAATCCATTTGGCCCTCGTATAGCTACCCCTCTCGCTCAAATCCGGCCCATCGGTGGCCTTTAAAAGTTGAAAATGTTCTTAGGGATAATGGTCATATTTGGCTTAGCTTCTAGGCTTGCTTATGGCCTTGCAGCCAGCAGAAATTAAGAAGCTGAGGTGTTTGGCCCTTCAGCTTCTCTATTCCAACCCATAAATTAGCTGTTTCTTTAAGAAGCAGAGATGAAGCTGCTTCTCTGGCCCCCAGTTGCTTATGCTTAATAATCTTTATATGTAATAATAATTTTTTTAATAATATAACTCATAATATTTTTAATAAATATTTTAATTATAATTAACTTCAAATTTAATCATATAATTTTTATCTTAGTAATTTTTTTAATAAACAAATTTTTAACTAGCACAATATAAGCGATTCACAAGCTGTGCATCCCAAACACCTTCTTTGTTTCTCCAACCAGCAGTTTTTCAACCAACAAAAACTAGAAGCAAAAGCTAGGCCAAACGGAGCCAATATTCTTATCCAAGGTGCAAGGAGTTTGCCTACATTTTGTATTTTGGCACCCTCACAAGAATGGATTACATAGAGGGATTTGATGCTCATGGAATCTACTTTGACTATTGCTGCTAGAGTCATCATCAATCGAGTCAAGTACTCGATTAGAACTGAGCATTAGGCGGTAATAATTGAATTTTATTAATTTTATGGATGATTTTCGATAATTGATATGGTAAAAAAAATTTATAATATTTGGTAACTCGTAATTAGTAAAATAAAAATATTTAGATTCGGTAAATTTTCTAATTTACCGATTATATATATTAAAAATATTTATTTATATTATTTTGAGCTGAGATATGAGGAATCCATCGATTTCTCGGCTCGTGACTCCAATCGTCTAATTTTTTTTGAAATTAGAATTGGGAATTCCCTAGTCCCGAGATTCGCAAGCCCAGTGACCCACTGACCCTGTCGCCCCTAGGCCCTAGTCGTGGCATTGCCTTCTCTCCCGAGTCGAGACTCCGAGTCGAATACTCAACCAGCTCAGCAGTCAGCCCTAACAGTCGCACTCTCCAAGTCACCCCTAGGCGCCCTTTCCAAGTTGAATGCGGGCCCTTTCCAAGTTGAATGCTCAGTGCTGATAGAGCTGAGTGCTAACAGAGTAGAGCTGAGTGCTGACAGAGCTGTGGCTTGTGGAGCCGTGGAGGGTGAATCCAGCTGAAATTTCATATGATTTAGCTATCTGGACGCTGGAGCTTATCAACTTATGGCCTTGTTTTGATATTTTGGATGTGATTGATAAGAGTCTATTGATGAGATTTGAGCTATTTTGGATGTATTGATAAAATTTGAACTTTGAAGTATTTATTGTTGTGATTTGTGATATTTAGAATGTGATTCTGTTGAACTATTTTGGATGTATTGATGTATTAAAATATTTAGTTTAATGCTGAAATTGCTTCGATGTATTGATGTTTTGGATATATGATTTTATCCTCTTGTTGTTGATAACTTAGATAATTGCTTTGAGCTTTGATGCTTAATTGCTGGATTTATTTTGCAACTATATTTCCTACAGGATAATTATTAACTAATACTAAAATTTGCTGGATTTATGATGCTAGACTGCTAGTTGAATTTGGCAAATACAAGCATACAGGATAACTATTAACTAATGCTTATGATGCTAGAGAGCGACATATTCGGACAGCAGAAGCTTCTAAAAGGATTGCCCAGTTAGAAGCATACAAATGAGATTATAAATTGATGCTCTATCGGCAGAAAGGACAGAAATGCGATTACACATGAGTCAGAAGCATACAAAAGCATAGCAGAAAGGAGATTACAAATGAGAAGAAAGCAGCTTTTGCCTTTTGATGCTCTATGCCTCTATCGGCTATCGCATACAAATCTCAAGTATAGATTGGAGAAGGTGGCTATGGTGCTGGGCCCTGATGGCTGATGTTATTTAGAATCCTACATCACAAATGTTATCTATAAATCGGTAATAACAATTGCAAAATCGGTATATTAAAAGAATAAAAGATATATAACACAATATGATAATAACAATGATAAAGTCAGTAATTTATCAATTTTCACAATAGTAAAGTAGATAATCAGTATTTGTAATCGATAAACAGTAAATACTGAATGCTCATCCTATAGTACTTTTATCATCTCTAGTGTCACGCCCACGTTTACCATAATATATATATTTTTTTAACTATTTTACCCGTGAGTCAACGCTTGACTCGAGTCCAAATGCGTCAACGCAACTATCGCAACGGTCGAAACTGCTGGATTGGGCGTGACTGGTGGGGAAGGTTCCTCGAACCGACCCCCAGCCCGACGAAGGACTCAATTAGAATCGCTGCCGTTCCAACTCGGCTCAAGTCAACATAGACGATTCACCGGAGATCGGTGTCGTCGGGTTAAACCAGATTCACCTGAATCTGAATGCAAACGGAACTCACGCCCGCGTCTGTCGGATCAAGCCGGCGCCCGGCGATCGTAGACAATCGTCCACACGGCGTCTCACACCGGTAATAGAAGAACCCGACCGGCTCCTCACTCGTACGCCGGCGAGGAGGCCAGACGACGCTCCGAAGGTAACGTTGCACGAGGACGACGGGAACCCAGCAGCCTCGTCCCTCTCGCTCGTAGGCGAGAACGGCCTGGGAAGGGAGGTTCGCCCGGAGGCAACCACCAACATCGACGAAAGCCGGCACCGTGAAAGCACACTCGCACGAAGGCGAGCTCGACAGGAAGACGCCACTGAAGAGGAGGTGACCAAGGGCTGCGCCAACCTTCGGCTGCTCTCCCTGGTCGACGTCGGAGAGTGCTGACCACCCAGCCATGGCTCCGCGCACAGACGACCGGCGACGGACGGCGACGGTAGAAGGAAACTGGTTCGACTACGGCGATGTCGAGGACGCCTAACTCCGCTGCTCTCCCTCATCGGCAGAGGAGATCCGCTCGCCAAGGCTCAGGTGGACGCCGGCACTGCCCTCGCTCGCGGGCGAGTTCCAGAGCGTAAAGAAACCGCACGCAGGCGAGCAGAGAGAGGGAGAAGAGAGCCTCGCTCGCAGGCGAGGGTTGGCTCCGGCAGTTCCCGCGTGCAGGCGGTCCAGCCGCCAACAGCAGGGGGGGAGGAAGGGCTCGCCGGGGAGGAGCTCGAGGTCCGGCCAATGCATGCATACACTCGTAGAGAACTAGAAATAAAGAGGCGTCGCCGGAGCCGAGCGAGTGGCCGGGACGAAGACCAAGAGGGCGCCGGACCTTCGAGGACGTACCTCGGCGAACACACAGGCCACCGGTTCCTTCTAGTTGGTGAAGCGGTTGCAGACGTGCCTTCCGAGGCGGTCTGGAGTTATTGCCGGTGCTGGAGACGTCGATGCAAGCGGCGGAAGGGACGAAGACGACGAAGAGGAGACGGGGTTCTCCGGGCACACCATCCACCCACCCGCACCACCGGGTGCCTGGAGAAAGACCGCCGACGAGCGGCATCCGACGTGGAAACCAAGCCGGAAGGAGGGAGACGGAAAAGGACGATCGACCGCGCTCTCCCAAAAAGCACTCTTTTTCATTTTCATCCGTGCGTGCGGAAGACGACGTCCAAGTCATCTTTTCTCTTTTTCCCCGAGTCAACGCGACTCCCAAGGGAGTCCGCCCACGCCGCACATCCTGTCCCTGTCAGCCCGCCCACGCACGCAACCGCGCGTGAAATCGCCCGTTGGAGATTCTGGATCCAGGCATTGCACCCGATCCGATTCCTTCACCCGCCAATCCGATTGGCTAAGGAATCATGGGCTGGTTGGGCTTTTATTTGGGCCGTGCCCAAATTCGGCCCGCAGGCCTAACATCTAGATATGAGCCTATATGCACACGCTTTTTATCATTCTATCCTAATTATGTAACACCTTATAACTTTAGCTAACATTTTTTTTAAAAAAAAAAACTTCAGAATTTTAAATGTTTTCGCAATACAAAAATTAGATACTACAAAAGCTGATTAATTAAGAACCGATAACTACAAGGGCTATTTTTCTACTGAACATAAAACCACAGGGTCAGTTATAGGCATTATGACAGTTTTGTATTTAAAAAATAATAAAAACTAATTAACAAATCTAAGTAAACAAGATATGTTGGTGCCAAGCCAACCATTTGAAACATCGTAGCCCCTGTGAAATAGAGAGTAGAATTAATAAGGCAGCACAAGCCAGGGATGAACGATGCATCCAAGTTGAAGATTTCGTTGAATATTCCATATTTACTAAAAAAGAACATGTACCAAAACAGGCATTAGGCAATGCTCAAATGCACAAACCACCACGTGGGCAAGTGCATTTAAATAATGCACGTTGTATCCTCTGCAATCATTCTGAAGCTGAAGAAAATATTAACTTAGCTTTATAAATTATCTACGACACTTAGCTTTGGCCAGCTTCTTTCTTCTCTTCTTATCAGCCTTTGACAACTTATTCTTCCTTGCTTCTCTTTTTTCTTCTTTTACTATCTTCTTGTGCTCCTTCCGAGCAGCTCTTTTCTCCTCTAGATTCATCTTGTCCTCTCTCTCAGAGGATGAAGAATCTCCATCCTCGTCGGTACTACATTCATCCGAAGAGTCGGTTTCAACAGTGCCTGATAACGATGATCAGCCGTTCCTCTACCACGTTTGGGCCGTCATCTGCTGTTGAGGTAAGTAGTCGCTGTTGGTTACACTCATTCCGAGTACTTACAAATCCTAGCAAAGGTTGGTCATATATCTCGTCCGCTTTTAGCTGATGGGCCAGTGCTGGCCTTTGAAGCATAGCCATCTGAACCAGATCCGTCTCGCATTTCTTGACGTAGTCTAGTGTCTAAAAAAAAAGTATACGTGCATAAAACGAGCAATCTTTAAATATCGAATATCGTAATAAAAAAAAAGTATCCGTCTCTGCTTTTTCTGTATTCCTTGTTCTGCCAATTGCCATGTCTCAGAACACTATCCCTGATTGCGGTTGTCACCAAGTTTGACATGCCCACATTCAATCTACCTTCCCATTCCTATACAAGCATCTTGCATTTTAAATTTGAAAATACCAAGGAAAGCAAATAAGACAAAAGAGACATGAACTAAGAAAATGTTACATATCATAGAGGTCATGTGCACTTATGAATTTATAGATAATTGGATACAAAGGCGCAGCCATAACAAGGTGAAAAGATCTTTTTAAATGATTCAAATCCCTCTAGCCGGCTTAAACAAAGGGGTAATATAGTTTAATTCAATTCCTCTATTTGATGTGCAAAGTATGTGGAACGAGAACTCGATTATCAGACAAATTGTGGAATTTATAATCATATCAAATGTGATTAGAATTGGTTAAGGCATCTTAGGAAATCCGGAATTAGAAGTTTACTTTTTTTAAATGGCATACAACCTTACCCAAATAGCCAACATGATAAGTCAATGGCCTTCCTGGATTTGAAACAGAAGGAAACAGTAGCTTAAATGTAATAGTGCTTTAATTTTTTAATAGTTAAACAAAGTTGAACTAATTTTTTTCAAATTGCAGTATCATATAATGTATTATTTTGTATTTTGAAACTGAATTGTGTAAAACTAAATGTAAAATATTATGATCAGTAAGATAGCATATACAAGCTTTAATCATGAAACAATGACAACCACTAAGCATCATAACAGTCCACTATCTTATAATTTGGAAACACCAGTTACAAAACAAATACTTGGTCGTATCCACCACTAATTCAACAAATTACCCACTAACACATGTCGACCACTACTTAAATACTAATTCCAAGTACATATTTTGTATATTAGGGGCTGAGTTAGTAAAATATCCAGTATCAATAATGTTTAACATTTATTACAAACATGACAATCAAATTCTGATTTTTTTTTCATTTTAATTTACTCACAACTATTAGAATTTATATCTCTGATATAACTTTCTAAAGTGAAATTAGTGTTCCTTTATCTTAGGAATTCCCTGATAATAACTTTCTAAAGTGGAATTAGCAATCCTTTCTCATAGAAATTAATTGCAAACAAGCTGTCGTCAACAAAAATCAAATTAATATATCTCTGAAGATAGGAGTATTGGAAAACACCTCTAATGGGTTAGCACGAATGTGGGAGGTGCACTTCTGGCTGCGATTGGAGAGAGATTGGAGAGGCCGGGATAGGAGCCCACCGTGCGCGTTAGGGCGACATGAGGACCCGAGCGAGAAGGATGCAGACCAGCTGTTGTCATTCAGACCTTCCCTCAGATCCAGCAGTCCAAAGCCTCCCCCACCTCCAAATCCGAGTTCCATGAGTCCTCTGATGAATCTTCTACTGTACATTGTCCTTCCTTCTTGCGATCATCCAAGGTATCGAGGCTCTCCATCGCCATCCCTTGCATTAAGGCCCTGCTTTCCTTCCCTGAAGGAAAGAAAAATTATTAGGGAAAGAAAATCATATGGATAAAAAGGCAAGAAGTTTTCCCTTGTATTTTTTAGAGGGGAGGAAAGCTTCAACGACAGATTTTAATTGATACTTACACTCAAACTCTATATTTTTACACCTATTATAGTTCCAAGGTAGCGAAATCCATCCTTGCAGCAACATCAGCATACAATATTTTAATCCAAATTGCTCGTTGAAATGATGGAGTTGGAAAGATTTTGGTTTTTCATATGATTCAGTCCTAAGTGTGCAAAAAAAATGCTGCATCAATTTTTACCTTGATTTGGAAGAGAAGGGGGAAGATAGGGTTAGGGCGAGCAGGTGCGGCGACGGCGAGCGGTTCCTACGCTTCCATTCCAAGCCAGCTGACCTCATCGCTGCGGCGGCAAAGAGCGGAGACCGGCCCACACCAGGGAGACGGGAGCAACAGCGGCGGCGGAAGCAACTAAAACGTGGTGTCGAGCGGCGGCAGCACGAGGGAGCAGGGGACGGCAGAAGAGTGTAGAAAATACAAGGGGTGAGTGAGACTAGGTTTGTAACGTGGAGCAGGCAGTTTTCCTATATACCTTTGGGAGGTCACATCCGTGCTGTCCATCATCTAAGATTTGTGAATCTTAAAATAACTCTCGTCCGTCCAACATATAAAATATAAACGTATAACATAATAAAAGCAAAAATTTTATATTAATATATTTTAATATGCAAATTGTCACGTCCCGGCCTAAGATACTCCGGTGGAACACTAGACCGGGCATGAAAACCCTAGGATTTTCGAGCGTAACTTCACCCCAAATAGGAAACCCTAGTTGCCATCCAAATTCTATCCCCAAATCGGAAAACATGAGAGGAAACCCTAACCCTAAGTCAAGATTTACCTCTGGTCAACCCTTTGGTCAACGAATTCATGTCGAGTCAAAATCTACCCTTGCTGACATTGCCCTATGTTAGCCGCCGCTCGCCGAAATTCTAAACCGAATTTCGTCCATGCTGACATGGGACGACATCAACCGCCCGAGTCGATTTTCGTCCGTTGACCCGAACGATGGCTCAGCCTCGTAATGTGTGCGAAGCTTCGCCACTTGCTCACTGTCGGGACAAGATGGTTGAGAAAGATATGTCGCCTTCCTCCGCCCTTCGTCGTCGCCGACCGGAAATTGCCTTGCCGCCGAAAGACAGGAAACCACACGGAAACAGGGGAAGATGGATTGAAAAGGAAAACTTTTATTCACCTAAATTGCTACAACCTCTCCTTGCTCCGATGACCCCTGTCGCCAGTGCCATCTTCCCCTCCCTCACCGGTCGTCTCCCCAGACGCCGGTTACAATCGCTCGTCACTCAAAGCTTACTCACCGGCTGTCTCCGTAGATGCCGGAATACCGCTCGATCACTCCACTCAAAGCTTCCCCAAGCTTCTCTACCGGTGGTGGTCGCTCTCCCTGATGGATCCTCTATTCGCAGCTTTTAAAGAAGATAGCTGCCGCCTCTTCTTCTCCCGATTTAGGGCGCCTGCAGCCCGATTCTTCTGTTCGCCTTTCACTCCATGCTCTCCTCCCATGTCCGCGTCTCTGCTCCGATATCATCACTGCCATCGTCGCGTACGGATTTGCTGAAGACGTTGTCGTCAGCATCCGAACGTCGCGGTGAAGATGCCGCGTTCGATTCCCTCAGTGACGACGCGGACGAATAGTGATGAGTAGTTCTGAGATTGTTTGACTGTTAGGATAGAATTTATATTTTTGTTAGTCTATTATGTCTTTTATAATTCTGTAAAACAACAGCTATTGTGTGTTCATAATTGAATTGTTTCCTCTTGCCCGTAGGACATAAGTATTTCCATTGTTTTGTTTAATATATATTCATCTATTTTTTTCTCTTTCATGTGAAAGGTATCCTGCTATTGCAACTTAGCGTATCAAGTGATTTGTTTGCTTAGACAATTCTTAACAGTGTGTGACATGCTGTGCACAATGTGTCATGTACATTGATGAAGATAATCATACTTCCTAATTTTGCTGTATACTAACAAGGTATTGTTGCAACTCAGTATTTGTCCTACACATTGGCTTCTTTCATGGCTCTAATTATGTCTAAACAAGATGACTGCTATATTCACCCAAGCGTAAAATGTGAAGTTGAAAAATACAACTGCATTCTTATAATAAAAAGATGAAACAAGTACAACTACAGATGATAGTGTCAAGATAAGCTGTCTCCCTCAAAGAAGAACTGAAAATAAATTTTAAGAACATAATAGCTAGCACATCCACCAAATAGTGAAGGCCAAATGTATAAGAACTCATAATCCCTTCATCTATCTATACAGTTAATTAAACTATATTATGTTTGCTTCTCAAAATTCCAGAATCAAGAATCACATCCCTGTGAGGTGTAACTCAAGTAAATAAAAATAAAAATCTTGTGTGTGTGCAGGATAGACAATGCTGTTACATATGGAAACTGATACTAGTTTACGTAATCAAATAAGGGGTTTAGGGCAAAAAAAATTCCAGGTTCTAGTTTGCATATTCATATAAGGGGTTTAGGGTAAAAAAGTAGGATTAGTGGTAAAAAAAAAAAAAAAAAATCAATCTTACCGTCAGATCTGCTAGCAGTGACTTTGGGCCAAAAAAGATCTGGGCCAGCAGCGGATTTGGGACCAGCCCTAGATCTAGGGCGAGCAGTGGATCTGAACCACGAGTTGTAGCAGAACTGGGCAGCGAGTGGGCGAGATGCGGCTGATCTATGTCGGTGAGTGGCTGCGAGCCACGGATCTGCAGTGGCGAGCGAGAGGCGGTGGATTTGTAGTGGTGAATGCGAGTGAGAGCCTCTTGCAGCGGATCTAGGCGGCGAGGAGGCGGTGAACTTGCTAGTGGAGAAGAGAAACGAGATAAGAGGGAAAGGCTGCTGGAGAAGACACGAGAATGAAGCTCGGGCGAAAAAATGGCTTTTTGGAGAAGACAGAGGCGAGGTCGGGCAAATCCGGCCCATCGGTGGCCGTTAAAAGTTGAAACTGTCCACAGCCTTCGCCTTCGTCTACCACCTAAAACAATGTGAGGGATGGCGACGGAGAGCCTCATCGTCGGCGAACATACCTTGGATGATCGTGAGGAGGAAGGACAATGTAATGTAGAGAAGATGATTCATCGGAGGACTCATCGACCTAGGATTTGGAAGTAGGGGAGGCTTTAGACTGGCTGGATCTGAGGGAAGGTCCCAATGGCGATGGCAGGTCTGCCTCTTTTTCGCTTGGGTTCTCATACGGACCTAACGGGCACGGCGGGCTCCTATCCCAACCTCTCCAATCGGCAATCGCAGGCAGAAGTGCAGCTCCCACATCCATGCTAACCCTTCGGAGGTGTTTTCCAGTATCCCTATCTTGAGATATATATTAATTTGAAAAAAATTTCTTCTATCAGAAGGTATTGCTAATTTCAGAGCTTGTTTGTTAATGCATTTTGCTTTTTAGCGTCATCACCAATTGGGAATAGCAAGACTAGGTTTTCTAAATGTGCCCTAAATTTATCTGTAAATGTACTTATTTATCAGTCTAAGGTCGAATGAGTATTTGGTAAATACCAACAATATAGTATTTACCATACATGTTCTGTATCAATACTATATTGTTTAGTATAGACTCATTACTTTAAACCTCGTTCGTTATTAGCTAATCACATATGAGAATGAGAATGAGACAAGTCATCACAGTGGCTAACCTACACAACATCTCACCATTTTTTTTATTAAGATTTTGCCATTTTGCTTACCTCACCTGCGCTTGTGCAAAAGAGAGAACATTTTCCACACAATAAGAAAAGATATATTTTTATTAGAAGAAATTAAAGCCTTTAAGTGAGGGCAGGGGATTTAAATTTAGACATTTGTATGGAGAAAAATAGAGTGGCAAAGTAGGTTGAACACAAATATGTATAGCAATTCGCCTACTGAACTAAACAAGCTGATTTGATGGGATGTAACTAGCTGAGCATCTATCTAGTTATCCTTGTTAAAAAAAAAAGGTATGAGAGATCGTGAAGGAAATTAAAGACTAAAACCTGTTTTTTGATACTATGCCAACTGAGATACATTTCATCTGAAAGAGACAAACCAAAATATTGATAGTACCACGAAGACTAGAGCCACCATATTCAAAATGTCTATGATGAACTAGATGGATCTATAATCTAAATAGACCACTTTAGCAAATACATTAGTAAGAATTTGAAGCCTTTGATTAAGTCCTCCGAGCTATTCTCTTCACAAGCTCTTATTCTAAAAAACATGATCACTAGATGATCTATCTCAACAAGAAAAATTATATTGTGGGGGATAATATTCTTATGCAAGGTGCACGGAGTTTGACTACCATCGTGTATTTTGGCACCCTTACAAAGAATGGGTTACATAGAGGGATTTGATGCTAATGGAATCTACTTTGACTATTGCCGCTAGAGTCATCCTCAATCGAGTCTTACGTACTTTTTTTCATCCCTAGATATGAGCATATATACACACGCTTTTTATCTTTTTATCCTAATTATGTAACACCTTATAACTTTAGCTAATATATAAAAAAAGGCAAACTTCGGAATTTTAAATGTTTTATCCCACAAAAACTGATTAACTAAGAGAACCGATAACTAAAAGGGCTATTTTTCTAATGAACATAAAACCAGAGGGTCAGTTTATAGGCATTATGACATTTTTGTATTTAAAAAATAATAAAAACTAAATAACAAATCTAGGTAAACTAGATATGTTAGTAGATGCCAACCATTTGAAACATCGTAGCCTCTGTGAAATACAGAGTAGAATTAATAAAGCAACACAAGCCAGGGATGAACGATGCACCCAAGTTGAAGATTTTGTTGAATATTTCATATATACTAAAAAAGAACATGTACCATAACAGGCATTAGGCAATGCTGAAATGCATTAAAACCTGAGTATTAAACTATTAATTCAGTTGTTTTATAGGAGATCTGATGACTCTCTAACCATAGGGCATGGCAAAAATATTATCTAGTTTGGAAAAGTATATTTAGGTATTCTGTGATCTGGGAAGAATCCACCGAAAACAACTCAATGCTGATATGTTTTATAATAAACATGTTCATCATAATTATACACCTAATTGCTAAATTAGAAACAAACAAAATTTCCAAAAGACTACTCTACTTTTGCATGGGTTATTCAAAATCCTCTTTGTCCTCGTCAAAAAAACAAAAAAAGAAAAACATTTACCGCTTGTCAACACATAGACTAGTTTGTGGTAGAGAAGCAATTTCAATAGTTTTTTATTTATTTTGACCTTTTCAATAATAAAAATTGTGTGGCTAAGAACAAAAATGGATGTTTCCTATTTCAATTTCAAAACTTTGTTCTGCAAACACTTTTCCATTTGAACTAAAAAAAGCTGTCGTCACATCGAACTGGATCACATGAGCAGGTGAGGGGAGTAGTTCAGTTGGATAAATGAAAATTCTTAAAATAGCCACAGTGGCAATTTTAGATCTAGCATGGCAGAGTAGGGAGTTTACAGAAAATTCTAAAACGTAGGGAGGGATGTGCCTAGAATATATAAGAAAACAAATATTCACTGAGAAACAATGTAGTGCTCGCATAGCTGCAGCTTCGCTATCATCTTATTTGTACGAATGTTGATTTCTAGACGTTGGAGTCTCAACTCTCATCTAATACTTCTGCTTAAACTGATATGATATCCAATTCTGATAAATTTCCAAATATCTGTTTTTCTCTTTCATTATTGAGCAGCTTTTCTATCCTCTTATTTGTACGAATGCTGATTTCTAGACGTTGGAGTCTCAACTCTCATCTAATACTTCTGATTAAACTGATATGTTATCCAATTCTGATAAATTTCCAAATATTTGTTTTTCTCTTTCATTATTGAGTTGCTTATAATTTAATGAAAAGTCCCGACTCAAATGTTTCCCAGAGTGATATACTTGATACACCTTCAACCCGAAATATTATTCCACTATCTTCTGTGTTTACATGGTTAAAATGCAATTGTTTATCCATTACTTAATATGTTGTCGTAACTCTATCAGTTTGATTATTGTTGAAACATTTAAGATTAAGTTTTATTACCTTTTTCTTCATTTATTTTTTCTACATTTTTGGAAAGCTCTTCATTTATCCTACTATTATGTCTAAGCAGTTTGTGCACTTGCCCTAACATTTGTCATGGGGAAAAGATACCTTGAGACTTCCAAGATAATGCCAGCTGGATTAGTTGCTATTCTCAGGTAAGTACGAGTTGTTTTTCTCTTTTAAGTCTATTGTATAGATGAATGTGTTTAGCAAAGTTTCATCTTAAAAGCTTGAATTCCGGTTCTCTATTTGTTTCCATATAACAGGATTTCTCTATTCTTTTTTCTGTGCTTGTAACCGTGCATCACTGTGTTCATGCTTGCAATTTGTGCGCTTTGTATGCTTCACTACCACTTCTTTAATGAACATTTCCCTCTTGTATAAAAAGTTGATAAAGTGAACTGGTTTCATGGAGAAAAGAACAAGACAAAAGGCAGAATGATATGTGATTTAGAAACTTATATAATTGCTTCTCAATTTTTGATGCTATGCTATCTTGATAATCAGTGTCATGCAATAGTAAGACGATGAGAGGAAGCAAGAACTATTTTGATATTTTTCTTAATGGACTAAGTGAAAACACAAAGTAGGTGTTGTCTCCTAGTCTTTTTACGGGTTCCTCTCTCGAGTCTCCCAGTTTAGCTGAGCCTGAAAGTAACAGGAATAGTATCGGCATCCAAAGGGCTCAGATTATCTTGTGGTTATCCACAAAGTTTTGTAAGATTAGGACCGTGTCACAAGTACTTCGTGTTATCTGGGAACTTCACAGCTAGACATCTTACATATATACTTACAGTATACATATATGATTAATATTTCACTGAAATATGATATGCAAGCATTTATTATGCTTTCTTCATTTCTTTTTTTAACCATATTTCTATAAAATTCTAGTGCTTTTGATTGATGCCTTTCCAATTGGTTCTAGGACAACTGAATGATTTCTGATCTGACCCATTTGCAGTGCCTTAATGTCGCTATTCTATTTGTACAAGATTGCAACTGGAGGTAATCATATTCCAGCCAAGGCAGAATGAGAATTACGCAGCCATTTCGGGTTAAGTAAGATCAACGGATAATTTAGGGAATAGAGACACATCATCGCAGGTGTTATTCTGGTTAAATATCTTGACATTTACGGCCAAATTGTAATCTTAAAAAGTCTGTTTAATGTTTCTGGGAGAAAACTAGACAAATTGTTATTCAATGAATTTCACATTATTCGTCGTTGGAGTATAATTTCTCAGCATATTTCTTCAGTTTGTCCTTTGCTTCTGGGATGGAAGTGAAACTGCGCAAACTGAAACGTTTTTTCCTTTATTATAATAGTAAACTAAAGTGGCCAAGTCCGAACAGCCTCATCATGCCCGACATGAGAGGAGACATAACTCGTCAACTCGGCACAGAATATCCCATCGGGGCAGTTCACCAGCACACATTTTCTTGGGGCAGGAACGCACTGTTACTTTGTAAACTCGAAATTAATTTTTTTGGGGAATAGCCGCCAGTTTATAGTCTCGGGAGGAATTGGTGAATTGCCTCGAACATGTGAAATCACCCAGAGACTGAAATTTTGAATTAAATTAGGAGAGCTCGATCGGCTGTAGTCTTCCATAAAATTTTTTAAATGCTTCTGTATTTCAAACCTTTCGATTCGACGAGTCAACAAGTTTAGTTTTGAGCTTCAATCTCCTCTCTCGTTCTCGATCCTGTCGCGGCGTGTGTGCTTCCTGATCCAACACACACGCCGGCACATGGTTCACCGAAAACCGTAGGGATGGAGTGGAGAGAGTTCGTTCACCAACGACGAGGTAGGGTTTTCACCGGCACAGAAGCTGAGCTCTGCAAAACAAGATCTCGCCGCCACAAGAAACTTTGTCGGCATGAGAGGAGCCAGAACTTGTCACGACTCACCAATGAGGAGGGAGCTGCCGGAGATGCGCAGCTTCGTACACGAAGGAAGGTCTCTGGCACAGGAACCCGTCAGAGCATGATGCGCCCAACGGAGCGAAGTTCTTTGGCTGGCAGCGAGAGGAAGGGGAATGGGGTCGGACGTAGCCGAATCATATCCGACGGAGTATTCTCTAACCGAAATTTTTAAACCACAGTCGAACCAAATAACCGGTTAACCACAAGTTTCTAATTAACTGATAATTTTATATATTATATAATTTATAAAAAAATATTAATTTATAAAATTATTATTATTATATATATTAATAGGTATTTAATAGGTTTAATCTGAATCAAATTGATCTATACTGAATTTTTAAATAATTGAACAATAACCGGATCGAAAAATATTTTATAGTTTAGTGGTAAAAATTGAAGGAAGAGAAAGAGTAAGGGTAGGTTTTGAATTTTCATCATTTATTTTGTATAATTTAGTAATAACTCCTGGGCATTTGCCGAGGGTAACCTCTATTTTGGATCCGCCACTGCATCAACGGGGGGAGTGCCTCCAAAAAATTTAGGCGGCCGTCGATCCTTACTGTTCATATGTAAATGTGTTGTGCCGGTGTTATGGAGAAAGTTAGGATACAAATTTTGAGACTTTGAGATTTATAATTATCACCGATCAACGATGTGCAGACATGCCTAAAATTTGTAGCCGCCTAGAAAACGGACTCATGGCCAACTAAAAATTTCCCCCAAAGAAATTTTTGCGGAGGGCACCCCTATGCAAATTTTGTATATGGTGCCCCATTTTTTATTTTAAAATAATTTTTTTAAATTTTTTTTAGAAATGTTATTTATCTTCTAAGCTATCCAATGATATAAAATTTTCTATGCAAAATTTTTTTTTTATATAATAAATATTTTTTTATCTTATATGTGATCTTATATAGGGTATTTTATATAAAACTTATGTGATATTGGTTAGAGTATTTTTCACCTATGATCTAAAATATCTCAATATTAATACCATTGTATAGCTTATAAAGAGTATATTATTTTTAAAAAAAATTAAAAAAATATTTTTAAATATGAAACTTAAACTTAGGCGCTTAATTATAAGTTTTATTCCCCGGAGTAGGTTGCCGACAAGTCTACGGGAACAAAACTCAGAGGGAGAGAGAAACAGAGAGGGTGATGTCTGATGGGACGGGGGCAGCTCGCCATTAAGTATATTAATTAATTTTTTTTTCAACCGGTGAATGTAGAGAGACGGATGTTTTGGAATATGGAATACATGTTTGCATTTCAGCCCTTCAACTATTATAAATTTAAGTACTTCCTCCGACAGTAAAATAACATTATATGTTTATATGTTTTTTTTTTCAGAAAAACGTGTAAGAGATCTTCTAGAAAACAATGGCGAACGCATGGAAGAGGGAGAAGCCCTCGCCCCTCCGTTCCTCGAGAGCTCTGATATCCGTCCTCCTCTCCATCTCCCTCCTCCTCTTCCTCTTCCTCTTCTTCCCCTTCTCCAAATCTACCCTCGACCGCTCCATCGAGACCCTCAGCCTGACCTCGTCCACGATGCGGCCCTTTGACTGCCAAGCCTACCCGCAGGCGTCGCCGGTGTTCGCCAGTCTCGTCGAGGACGTCAAGTATCCGTTCCTCTACTCCCTTGCCGACTTCGGCGCCCTACCGGATAAACCCCATAAGAACATTGCCCGCATGCTCAAGGGGAAGCCATTTCGCTGCCCCGACATCTAGGCCACGGTGCAAGAATTCCTCGAGGGGAAGGAGAAGGGAAGCGGGGTGGTGGAGGACGTGGGGGCGAATGTGGGGATGGCGACGTTCGCGGCGGCTACCATGGGGTTCAGGGTCGTCGCGTTCGAGCCAGTATTTGAGAATCTGCAGAGGATCTGCGATGGCGTGTTCTTCTATCGAGCAGGCGGTTGGGTAACAGTGTACGCTGCGGCGGCGTCCGATCGGATCGGGAACATCACATTTCACAAGGTTTGGATCTCTTCTTAGACATTTAGGTTTTTAGGTGAATTCTCTGTTTTTGAGTAAAGTGGCTTTCGGCAAAAGTTGTCCAACTACAATTACTTTCCGAATTCAACATTTCATAGTCCCCTACTCGTCTCATTATTAGTGTTGCCAAATCCAAAAACATTAAATCTTACGCAAATTACTAACATTTCTTTAGTGCAGGTTTGAGTTCATATATTAAGCTCCTTAAAATGGTTGCTAAATCTAGTAGAAGATTCAAGCAAAACATTTATTTCACTTGACGGAGAATATGATTATTTGTTGGTTCTTGTATCATATAATACTTTTAGAATAGCAAACATCTTGATGAATTATAGAAAATCTAAAAACTCTTTGTTAAAAGGAAAGAAAAATAAATATGTACAGACCTTGATTGAATTCACGCTAGGGTGGTCTGGCCAGCAAAACATAAATGCGTGGATTTATAAGAAAGATGAACAGTTTAAGTTTAAATTGAGGAACGGAGGAGGGGGAGTGGTAGAGGGAGACATAACAAGGGTTTATGTAAATTCCATGCACATTTGGTAATTTACTATGATGAATGGTAAGTAAGGATTCATGTTCATGACCCCAAAATAGTTAGGACCCATGTAAAGTATGCATTCTACAATTTGCATCTGTAACATCATCTGAAAATTCGTATTAAATAAAGCTGGAGAAATATGTCTTTTTTAGGAAGGAGAAGAGATGTAATATGCTAGCGATGCTTAGTTAGGGAATTCTTCTGTTTCTTACTTCTGTAAGTTATTCTCACTAATGACAAAAAAACTTATTTGTAACAATCTATTGTTGGTAGAGGGAGACATAAGAGGGGTTTATTTTAATTATAGACACAATTGGTTTTTTACTGTGCTAAATGGTAAGCATGTTCATGACTGACACACCCATATAAAGTATGCATTCTAGAATTTGCATCTGTAACATCGTCAGATGAGGTTTCATCTGAAGATTCGTACTAACATTTCTTCACAAAGCCTTCTTTCCAAATTATGAATTTTATTACCAATGTCATCTCTTTCTTCTTGCATCTTCTGCAATACAGCTTTTAACCTCTATATTTCCTCTGCATCCTCCGATTCACGTGTACTGTTTGAATCTTCTAGTAATTCTTTGTTTATTTATTAGAAATAAAATCATCTATTAGTTTACGGATAAAATGTACTTAATTTATCATAAAATAGTTTAAGGTTAATACTCACATCTTTAGAAAACGTCACTAGGACAGAGATAACAATCTCGCTTCCTTCCTAAATGGGAGTCTGTATTATCTGATCTTCTATATTAACAAAAGCAAGATCATCTTCCATATCTACAAGATCTTTTTCACTATGTACAACAGCAGTATCTTCTACAATATGTACAATAGCATCTTCTTCACTATCTACATGATCTTCTTCACTATGTACAACAGCAGCATCTTCTACAATATGTACAGTAGCATCTTTTACTATTTCGTATTCTACTGGTGGCACATCTTGTACAACATCTTCTTGTACAACAGCAACAGTTTGTACATCTTCTTGTACAGCAGCATCATCTTGTGCAACAGCATCTTCGATTTCAAAAATAATCTTGAATAGATAATATAACATATGGTCAGACACAAGTATTAATATTATTTCATAAGAATGACAAATTAGCTAAATACATGAGAATTATCCAGCTTTTCTATATTGCTTTCAAATGTCACTCTTCTTCCAGCCTTCATTTTCGCCCAATGAAATAGGTGAGGGTGAACACCCTCCACCTTGATGTCATTCCATAAGGGGCAATGTTCATATAACTAAACCTGTAAAATAAAGAAAGTGGGTATGCCAATTATCAGCAATATATGTCCTAATAATAATGTCATTTCACTTACACAAAGAAGGATGCCACACCACGCAAATGATGTAGCATTTTCCCTAAAGCTTCAAGTAAGATGATGTGTCAAGTATCTATGTGTAGCCTCAGCCCAATTGTATCTACTCAACTCAAATCATCCACATATTCCAAAAAAGCTGGATCCAAGGTGTAGTAAACACCACAAAATAAGAACGTACAAAATAAGTACAAGATACTGAGCTTTTTCAATTTTTCCTCATCCAATATCACGCTATTTGGGCCTACAACATATACCATTTTATCCTCAATCATATCACTTCTTATGATTTTCACCTTAAAGTCATCTTTATATAAGCTTGAATCCAGGGTTCTCAAGTGAAATTGGAGTAATTCTCCCATATCTGGTATTCCTAAAATGATTGATACTTCTGACGACCGTAAATTCTACAAAGACTCCATTCATGCTGAAGCCGCAACTATTCTCATCTCATGTATGTCTCAGGTACTCCAAAGCAACTTATCCAAGGGTACTATTGGTCCTGTAAAAAAATGGCCAAAAATGGTAGCCTACAGCAGCTCAATCAAATTGTTACACTATCCTATTTGTCTAATAACAGTGTGTAATCATGACATTGAACATCTATTAAAGTTTGGTCGAGGCTGTGCAGGTGCTCTTCCCTTTTTTCTGTGATTGAGTATCAACAAAAAAATTGGATGTCAAAAAATAATTTCTATGTGCATTAACGCACAGTAAACTCAGTGCATCAACCATAATGTTTATATGTATCAACTCAAAATGTTTGTGTCTCAATGATAATTTAATATTTATCAAGTCAAATTTAATTATATCTAGGTAATTTCTATATGTATCAATGAATATGAACAAGAAAAATATGTTTTAATAAATAATTTCTATACGCATCAACACAGAGTAAACTCAGTGCATCAACCCTAATGTGTATGTGTATCAACTCAAAATGTTTGTGTCTCAATAATAATTTAATGTCTATCAAGTCAAATTTAATTGTATCTAGGTAATTTCTATGCGTATCAATGAGTATGAACAAAGAAAATATGTTTCAATGAATAATTTTTATGCGCACCAATGCAGAGTAAACTCAGTGCATCAACTCTAATGTGTATGTATATCAACTCAAAATATTTGTGTTTCAATGATAATTTAATGTCTATCAAGTCAAATTTAATTGTATTTAGATAATTTCTATGTGTATCAATGAGTGTGAACAAGAAAAATATGTTTTAATGAATAATTTCTATGCACATCAATGCAGAGTAAACTCAGTGCATCAACCCTAATGTGTATGTGTACCAATCCAAAATATGTGTCTCAATGATAATTTAATGTCTATCAAGTCAAATTTAATTATATCTAGGTAATATCTATGTATCAATGAGTATGAACAAGGAAAATATGTTTTAATGAATAATTTCTATGCGTATCAACGCAGAGTAAACTCAGTGCATCAACCCTAATGTGTATGTGTATCAACCCAAAATGTTTATGTCTCAATGATAATTTAATATATGTCTAAGTCAAATTTAATTGTATCTAAGTAATTTATGTGTGTATCAATGAGTATGAACAAGGAAAATATGTTTGAATGAATAATTTTTATGCACATCAACGCAGAGTAAACTCAGTACATCAACCCTAATGTGTATGTGTATCAACCCAAAATGTTTGTGTCTCAATGATATTTTAATGTCTATCAAGTCAAATTTAATTGTATCTAGGTAATTTCTATGTGTATCAATGAGTATGAACAAGGAAAATATGTTTTAATGAATAATTTCTATGCGCATCAATGTAGAGTAAACTCAGTGCATCAACCATAATGTGTATGTGTATCAACCCAAAATGTTTGTGTCTTAATAATAATTTAATGTCTATCAAGTCAAATTTAATTGTATTTAGGTAATTTCTATGTGTATCAATGAGTATAAACAAGGAAAATATATTTCAATGAATAATTTATATACGCACCAATGCAAAGTAAACTCAGTGCATCAACCCTAATATATATGTGTATTAACCTAAAATGTTTGTGTCTCAATAATGATTTAATATCTATCAAGTCAAATTTAATTGTATCTAGGTAATTTCTATGTGTATTAATGAGTATGAACAAGGAAAATATTTTTCAATGAATAATTTCTATGCACATCAATGCAGAGTAAACTCAGTGCATTAACCCCAATGTGTATGTATATCAACCCAAAATGTTTGTGTTTCAATCATAATTTAATGTCTATCAAGTCAAATTTAATTGTATCTAGGTAATTTCTATGTGTATCAATGAGTATGAACAAGAAAAATATATTTCAATGAATAATTTTTATGCGCATAAACGTAGAGTAAGCTCAGTGCATCAACCCTAATGTGTATGTGTATGTGTATCAACCCATCCCCATTAAGTATATTAATTAATTTTGTTTTTTTTTCAACCGGTGAATGTAGAGAGACGGATGTTTTGGAATATGGAATACATGTTTGCATTTCAGCCCTTCAACTATTATAAATTTAAGTACTTCCTCCGACAGTAAAATAATATTATATGTTTATATGTTTTTTTTTTCAGAAAAACGTGTAAGAGATCTTCTAGAAAACAATGGCGAACGCATGGAAGAGGGAGAAGCCCTCGCCCCTCCATTCCTCGAGAGCTCTGATATCCGTCCTCCTCTCCATCTCCCTCCTCCTCTTCCTCTTCCTCTTCTTCCCCTTCTCCAAATCTACCCTCGACCGCTCCAATGAGACCCTCAGCCTGACCTCGTCCACGATGCGGCCCTTTGACTGCCAAGCCTACCCGCAGGCGTCGCCGGTGTTCGCCAGTCTCGTCGAGGGCATCAAGTATCCGTTCCTCTACTCCCTTGCCGACTTCGGCGCCCTACCGGATAAACCCCATAAGAACATTGCTCGCATGCTCAAGGGTAAGCCATTTCGCCGCCCCGACATCTCGGCCGCGGTGCAAGAATTCCTCGAGGGGAAGGAGAAGGGAAGCGGGGTGGTGGTCGACGTGGGGGCGAATGTGGGGATGGCGACGTTCGCGGGGCTGCCATGGGGTTCAGGGTCGTCGCGTTCGAGCCAGTATTTGAGAACCTGCAGAGGATCTGCGACGGCGTGTTCTTCAATCGAGCAGGCGGTCGGGTAACAGTGTATGCTGCAGCGGCGTCCGATTGGATCGGGAACATCACATTTCACAAGGTTTGGATCTCTTCTTAGACATTTAGGTTTTTAGGTGAATTCTCTATTTTTGAGTAAAGTGGCTTTCGGCAAAAGTTATCCAACTACAATTACTTTCCGAATTCAACATTTCATAGTCCCCTACTCGTCTCATTATTAGTGTTGCCAAATCCAAAAACATTAAATCTTACGCAAATTACTAACATTTCTTTAGTGCAGGTTTGAGTTCATATATTAAGCTCCTTAAAATGGTTGCTAAATCTAGTAGAAGATTCAAGCAAAACATTTATTTTACTTGACGGAGAATATGATTATTTGTTGGTTCTTGTATCATATAATACTTTTAGAATAGCAAACATCTTGATGAATTATAGAAAATCTGAAAACTCTTTGTTAAAAGGAAAGAAAAATAAATATGTACAGACCTTGATTGAATTCACGCTAGGGTGGTCTGGCCAGCAAAACATAAATGCATGGATTTATAAGAAAGATGAACAGTTTAAGTTTAAATTGAGGAACGGAGGAGGGGTAGTGGTAGAGGGAGACATAACAAGGGTTTATGTAAATTCCATGCACATTTGGTAATTTACTATGATGAATGGTAAGTAAGGATTCATGTTCATGACCCTAAAATAGTTAGGACCCATGTAAAGTATGCATTCTACAATTTGCATCTGTAACATCATCTGAAAATTCGTATTAAATAAAGCTGGAGAAATATGTCTTTTTTAGGAAGGACAAGAGATGTAATATGCTAGCGATGCTTAGTTAGGGAATTCTTCTGTTTCTTACTTCTGTAAGTTATTCTCACTAATGACAAAAAAACTTATTTGTAACAATCTATTGTTGGTAGAGGGAGACATAAGAGGGGTTTATTTTAATTCGAGACACAATTGGTTTTTTACTGTGCTGAATGGTAAGCATGTTCATGACTGACACACCCATATAAAGTATGCATTCTAGAATTTGCATCTGTAACATCGTCAGATGAGGTTTCATCTGAAGATTCGTACTAACATTTCTTCACAAAGCCTTCTTTCCAAATTATGAATTTTATTACCAATGTCATCTCTTTCTTCTTGCATCTTCTGCAATACAGCTTTTAACCTCTATATTTCCTTTGCATCCTCTGATTCATGTGTACTGTCTGAATCTTCTAGTAATTCTTTGTTTATTTATTAGAAATAAAATCATCTATTAGTTTAGGGATAAAATGTAGTTAATTTATCATAAAATAGTTTAAGATTAATACTCACATCTTTAGAAAATGTCACTAGGACAGAGATAACAATCTCGCTTCCTTCCTAAATGGGAAACTGTATTATCTGATCTTCTATATTAACAAAAGAAAGATCATCTTCCATATCTACAAGATCTTTTTCACTATGTACAACAGCAGCATCTTCTACAATATGTACAACAACATCTTCTTCACTATCTACATGATCTTCTTCACTATGTACAACAGCAGCATCTTCTACAATATGTACAGTAGCATCTTGTACTATTTCGTATTCTACTGGTGGCACATCTTGTACAACATCTTCTTGTACAACAGCAATAGTTTGTACATCTTCTTGTACAGCAGCATCATCTTGTGCAACAGCATCTTCGATTTCAAAAATAATCTTGAATAGATAATATAACATATGGTCAGACACAAGTATTAATATTATTTCATAAGAATGACAAATTAGCTAAATACATGAGAATTATCCAGCTTTTCTATATTGCTTTCAAATGTCACTCTTCTTCCAGCCTTCATTTTCGCCCAAAGAAATAGGTGAGGGTGAACACCCTCCACCTTGATGTCATTCCATAAGGGGCAATGTTCATATAACTAAACCTGTAAAATAAATAAAGTGGGTATGCCAATTATCAGCAATATATGTCCTAATAATAATGTCATTCCATCCTTCACTTACACAAAGAAGGATGCCACACCACGCAAATGATGTAGCATTTTCCCTAAAGCTTCAAGTAAGATGATGTGTCAAGTATCTATGTGTAGCCTCAGCCCAATTGTATCTACTCAGCTCAAATCATCCACATATTCCAGCAAAGCTGGATCCAAGGTGTAGTACACACCACAAAATAAGAACGTACAAAATAAGTACAAGATACTGAGCTTTTTCAATTTTTCCTCATCCAATATCACGCTATTTGGGCCTACAACATATACCATTTTATCCTCAATCATATATCTTCTTAAGATTTTCACCTTAAAATCATCTTTATATAAGCTTGAATCCAGGGTTCTCAAGTGAAATTGGAGTAATACTCCCATATCTGGTATTCCTAAAATGATTGATACTTCCGACGACCGTAAATTCTACAAAGACTCCATTCATGCTGAAGCCGCATCTATTCTCGTCTCATGTATGTCTCAGGTACTCCAAAGCAACTTATCCAAGGGTACTGTTGGTCCTGTAAAAAAATGGCCAAAAAGGGTAGCCTACAGCAGCTCAATCAAATTGTTGCACTATCCTATTTGTCTAATAACAATGTGTAATCATGACATTGAACATCTATTAAAGTTTGGTCGAGGCTGTGCAGGTGCTCTTCCCTTTTTTCTATGAATGAGTATCAAAAAAAAAATTGGATGTCAAAAAATAATTTCTATGTGCATTAATGCACAGTAAACTCAGTGCATCAACCCTAATGTTTATATGTATCAACTCAAAATATTTGTGTCTCAATGATAATTTAATATTTATCAAGTCAAATTTAATTATATCTAGGTAATTTCTATATGTATCAATGAATATGAACAAGGAAAATATGTTTTAATAAATAATTTCTATACGCATCAACACAGAGTAAACTCAGTGCATCAACCCTAATGTGTATGTGTATCAACCCAAAATGTTTGTGTCTCAATAATAATTTAATGTCTATCAAGTCAAATTTAATTGTATCTAGGTAATTTCTATGCGTATCAATGAGTATGAACAAAGAAAATATGTTTCAATGAATAATTTTTATGCGCACCAATGTAGAGTAAACTCAGTGCATCAACTCTAATGTGTATGTATATCAACTCAAAATATTTGTGTTTCAATGATAATTTAATGTCTATCAAGTCAAATTTAATTGTATTTAGATAATTTCTATGTGTATCAATGAGTGTGAACAAGAAAAATATGTTTTAATGAATAATTTCTATGCACATCAATGCAGAGTAAACTCAGTGCATCAACCCTAATGTCTATGTGTACCAATCCAAAATGTGTGTCTCAATGATAATTTAATGTCTATCAAGTCAAATTTAATTATATCTAGGTAATCTCTATGTGTATCAATGAGTATGAACAAGGAAAATATATTTTAATGAATAATTTCTATGCATATCAACGCAGAGTAAACTCAGTGCATCAACCCTAATGTGTATGTGTATCAACCCAAAATGTTTATGTCTCAATGATAATTTAATATATGTCTAAGTCAAATTTAATTGTATATACGTAATTTATGTGTGTATCAATGAGTATGAACAAGGAAAATATGTTTGAATGAATAATTTTTATGCACATCAACGCAGAGTAAACTCAGCACATCAACCCTAATGTGTATGTGTATCAACCCAAAATGCTTGTGTCTCAATGATATTTTAATGTCTATCAAGTCAAATTTAATTGTATCTAGGTAATTTCTATGTGTATCAATGAGTATGAACAAGAAAAATATGTTTTAATGAATAATTTCTATGCGCATCAATGTAGAGTAAACTCAGTGCATCAACCATAATGTGTATGTGTATCAACCCAAAATGTTTGTGTCATAATAATAATTTAATGTCTATCAAGTCAAATTTAATTGTATTTAGGTAATTTCTATGTGTATGAATGAGTATGAACAAGGAAAATATATTTCAATGAATAATTTATATACGCACCAATGCAAAGCAAACTCAGTGCATCAACCCTAATGTATATGTGTATTAACCTAAAATGTTTGTCTCTCAATAATGATTTAATGTCTATCAAGTCAAATTTAATTGTATCTAGGTAATTTCTATGTGTATCAATGAGTATGAACAAGGAAAATATTTTTCAATGAATAATTTCTATGCACATCAATGCAGAGTAAACTCAGTGCATCAACCCCAATGTGTATGTATATCAACCCAAAATGTTTGTGTTTCAATCATAATTTAATGTCTATCAAGTCAAATTTAATTGTATCTAGGTAATTTCTATGTGTATCAATGAGTATGAACAAGAAAAATATGTTTCAATGAATAATTTTTATGCGCATAAACGCAGAGTAAGCTCAGTGCATCAACCCTAATGTGTATGTGTATGTGTATCAACCTATCCCCATTAAGTATATTAATTAATTTTGTTTTTTTTTTTCAACCGGTGAATGTAGAGAGACGGATGTTTTGGAATATGGAATACATGTTTGCATTTCAGCCCTTCAACTATTATAAATTTAAGTACTTCCTCCGACAGTAAAATAACATTATATGTTTATATGTTTTTTTTTCAGAAAAACGTGTAAGAAATCTTCTAGAAAACAATGGCAAACGCATGGAAGAGGGAGAAGCCCTCGCCCCTCCGTTCCTCGAGAGCTCTGATATCCGTCCTCCTCTCCATCTCCCTCCTCCTCTTCCTCTTCCTCTTCCTCTTCCTCTTCTTCCCCTTCTCCAAATCTACCCTTGACCGCTCCATCGAGACCCTCAGCCTGACCTCGTCCACGATGCGGCCCTTCGACTGCCAAGCCTACCCGCAGGCGTCGCCCGTGTTCGCCAGTCTCGTCGAGGGCATCAAGTATCTATTCCTCTATTCCCTTGCTGACTTCGGCGCCCTACCGGATAAACCCCATAAGAACATTGCCCGCATGCTCAAGGGGAAGCCATTTCGCCGCCCCGACATCTCGGCCACGGTGCAAGAATTCCTCGAGGGGAAGGAGAAGGGAAGCGGGGTGGTGGTGGACGTGGGGGCGAATGTGGGGATGGCGAGGTTCGCGGCGGCTGCCATGGGGTTCAGGGTCGTCGCGTTCGAGACAGTATTTGAGAACCTGCAAAGGATCTGCGACGGCGTGTTCTTCAATCGAGCAGGCGGTTGGGTAACAGTGTATGCTGCGGCGGCGTCCGATCGGATCGGGAACATCACATTTCACAAGGTTTGGATCTCTTCTTAGACATTTAGGTTTTTAGGTGAATTCTCTGTTTTTGAGTAAAGTGGCTTTCGGCAAAAGCTGTCCAACTACAATTACTTTCCGAATTCAACATTTCATAGTCCCCTACTCGTCTCATTATTAGTGTTGCCAAATCCAAAAACATTAAATCTTACGCAAATTACTAACATTTCTTTAGTGCAGGTTTGAGTTCATATATTAAGCTCCTTAAAATGGTTGCTAAATCTAGTAGAAGATTCAAGCAAAACATTTATTTTACTTGACGGAGAATATGATTATTTGTTGGTTCTTGTATCATATAATACTTTTAGAATAGCAAACATCTTGATGAATTATAGAAAATCTGAAAACTCTTTGTTAAAAGGAAAGAAAAATAAATATGTACAGACCTTGATTGAATTCACGCTAGGGTGGTCTGGCCAGCAAAACATAAATGCATGGATTTATAAGAAAGATGAACAGTTTAAGTTTAAATTGAGGAACGGAGGAGGGGTAGTGGTAGAGGGAGACATAACAAGGGTTTATGTAAATTCCATGCACATTTGGTAATTTACTATGATGAATGGTAAGTAAGGATTCATGTTCATGACCCCAAAATAGTTAGGACCCATGTAAAGTATGCATTCTACAATTTGTATCTGTAACATCATCTGAAAATTCGTATTAAATAAAGCTGGAGAAATATGTCTTTTTTAGGAAGGACAAGAGATGTAATATGCTAGCGATGCTTAGTTAGGGAATTCTTCTGTTTCTTACTTCTGTAAGTTATTCTCACTAATGACAAAAAAAACTTATTTGTAACAATCTATTGTTGGTAGAGGGAGACATAAGTGGGGTTTATTTTAATTCAAGACACAATTGGTTTTTTACTGTGCTGAATGGTAAGCATGTTCATGACTGACACACCCATATAAAGTATGCATTCTAGAATTTGCATCTGTAACATCGTCAGATGAGGTTTCATCTGAAGATTCGTACTAACATTTCTTCACAAAGCCTTCTTTCCAAATTATGAATTTTATTACCAATGTCATCTCTTTCTTCTTGCATCTTCTACAATACAGCTTTTAACCTCTATATTTCCTCTACATCCTCCGATTCATGTGTACTGTCTGAATCTTCTAGTAATTCTTTGTTTATTTATTAGAAATAAAATCATCAATTAGTTTAGGGATAAAATGTACTTAATTTATCATAAAATAGTTTAAGGTTAATACTCACATCTTTAGAAAATGTCACTAGGACAGAGATAACAATCTCGCTTCCTTCCTAAATGGGAGTCTGTATTATCTGATCTTCTATATTAACAAAAGCAAGATCATCTTCCATATCTACAAGATCTTTTCCACTATGTACAACAGCAGCATCTTCTACAATATGTACAACAGCATCTTCTTCACTATCTACATGATCTTCTTCACTATGTACAACAGCAGGCCAACCCAGCCACAGAATATCCATAATACAAATCGACAGACATAAGACGGGCGTAGCGGTCAACAGAGTCAACAATGAACCGACCGATGAAGCAGTCAATAGAACCTAATAGAAACATGACCTGCACAGCGATCAACAAGTCTAAGATAACATATATAAAATACAACACGAGAACAACTATGCAGCACAAACCACCCAGACTGGAGTCAACATCTAACTATTTAATTTGTTCCAGATGGAGCCACGCCTGAACCTAGAGGTAAGTCAAAGGGGGTTAACCGAAGCTAAATAGAGATATAGCAAGTTATATGGTGTATGAGTAGAACAGAGGGAATTTATTATAATACCACCGTAACACTATATGTCTCATATAATGTATAATCAAACTAAAATACACATCAACATAGTGTCATCACACATAGATAAAACTAGAAGCTGAATACAGCATGGTCCGAGACCCACAATTCTATAATAGAGTGGTCCCTACTGATGGCTTCCTGAACAATAGAGATGATTGTTCGTCGATAGCCCGCTAATGTAACGTTCTAACAGACAATCATTAGGTTGACAACAGATCTGAGACCTCAAGCCCATATCATCGAGCTCTCTCGGTCTAGCACTGGCACAGAGAGACGATTGCACGTCACGAAATATAATAAACAATAACTGAAGTACACTACTATGTCTATCGCTAGACATCCAATCCTCAATGTATATATACATAAACTCATACCGACTACCAACTAACATGTAATACTAAGGACTCATACTGTGTTTCATACAAGCTGGTTATGTCAATAGGAATATGACTCGAGCAGAACGGAATCAGAATAGTAATCAACTGTAATAAAAACAATAAGAAGGTGCCGCTAACTAAACATACAGTTGACAACGTAATAATGGAGGCAGATAGAATCCCTATCTCAAACTGCAGACAAACAGTAAACCGATCTAAACAATAATCATGCGTAATAATCAACAGATTATAATAGGTAAATCATGTGTAAGTCAATGTATTATGTTAATTCACTTATCATTATTATTAACATGCAAATCCAGGTTAATTAGGTGATCCTGTCTAGATCTAGATTATTTAATCAAATTCGTCTAACACATATGTCCTGTTATGTTCGCATGCATTCGTATAAATACGTACAGAGTCGGGTCAGGTACTAACCTAGTTAGTAGCCACATCCGAACGTAAATCACCACACGATGATGGAATATACAAGAACCAACCCAAATAATTGAATCGAGATCCCGGCACAAAATTCGAAGTTCCTCAAAACAGTGTCACCGAAATAGTGACTTCGTCGGAACAGTAACATCAGAGTTCATAACTCGCCAGAAACTAAAGAGAAGGCTTGCCCGATCGCCGGAGTCCAATGTTGAGCCCAAAAACTTGCTGGAAATAGAGTAGCGTCGCCGGAATCACGTGTTCGGCACGGTTCTCGTCCAACCCTAGTTCGCTGGACGAGATGGAGAGGGAGGCAGTGGAACGGAGTCGGAGCAGAAGATTGATGCCGGGAGGGGAGGAGAAGGGTCGCCGAAGCCAGAAGAGACGCGCATGCACGATGCGTCCGTCGCCGAATAGAAGTCGCGAGCGGAGGAGAGAAACAACGCCGGAATCGATCGCTGGGGTTAGGGCTTCGTCGTCGTTGGCACCAGATCTCGCCGGAGCACAGGTGGAGGCGCGTGAGGAAGGAGAGAGCATAGATCGAAGAGGCAGAGCAGCGTTCGATCGTTCGGTGAAGAGAGATGAGAGCGATGGGGGGAGAAATAAAGGGGATTTGGGATTCACGGGCGACAACGATAGATGAGATTCCATCACGCGTATGCCGTGATAAATCCCATCAGTTCAATCCGCCTATTAACTTAATATTATATTATTTTAAACTCTATCTTCTTTTGTCCGTTTGGTTCACGGACGTAACAATAATACTTTTAGAATAGCAAACATCTTGATGAATTATAGAAAATCTGAAAACTCTTTGTTAAAAGGAAAAATAAATAAATATGTACAAACCTTGATTGAATTCACACTAAGATGGTCTGGCCAGCAAAACATAAATGCGTGGTTTATAAGAAAGATGAACAATTAAGTTTAAATCGAGGAATGAAGGAGGGGTAGTGGTAGAGGGAGACAAAACAAGGGTTTACGTAAATTCCATGCACATTTGGTAATTTACTATGATGAATGGTAAGCAAGGATTCATGTTCATGACCCCAAAATAGTTAGGACCCATGTAAAGTATGCATTCTACAATTTGCATATAAAAATTCGTATTAAATAAAGCTGGAGAAATCTTCTGTTTCTTACTTCTATAAGTTATTCTCACTAATGACAAAAAAGAAACTTGTAACAATCTATTGTTGGTAGAGGGAAACATAAGAGGGGTTTATTTTAATTCAATACACAATTGGTTTTTTACTGTGCTGAATGGTAAGCATGTTCATGACTGACACACCCATATAAAGTATGGGTTCTAGAATTTGCATCTGTAGCATCATCGATGACGTTTCATCCGAAGATTCGTATTAAATAAAGCTGGGAAAATGTGTATTTTAGGGAGGAGAAGAGATGAAATATGCTGGCGATTCCTAGTTGGAGAATTCTTGTCTCTTACTTCTATATGTTGGTCTTACTAATGAATAAACTTATTTGTAGCGATCTATTATTGTAAATAAAAAAGTGACAAAACTGTAGAACTGTTTATTCCTGCGCTCCAGTTTTCTTATATATGTGGAATAGGAACTTTTGAGACCATAATTCTTTAGGTTTTCGCTAAGCATTATGCCACCTGAATTCGCTTCTATACGAGCTTGAGACTGTATCCTTGTTGATATTATTTGACTCAACCTGATCAAAGAATGCACAAATTCTGCTGTTTAGTAAAGATCATAGTTGTGATACCCTGAAGCATGGAAACCTTATATTTAATTCAAAAACCTCATCACCATGAATATCTCCATCACTACCAATTTCTTGCTAACATAAAAGTTTCTTGCGCTTGTTATGACGATTCAATTGGTCGGTCGCCTTGACAATAGTGCAATCTCTGCAACTGGAGCGAAACTTGCATTCAAATCTAATGAAGAGGTTGCCGTGGAGGTGGCAACAGTTACGCTGGACGAGGTCATTCCTGATGCGAGCGTGTTCTGCTAATCAAGATTGATGTCCAAGGCTGGGAATACCATGTACTTCGAGGTGCAGCAAAGCTATTATCAAGAAGAAAAGGAGAAGCTCCGTTCCTAATCTATGAGGAGGACGAACGGTTGCTGCAGGCAAGCAACACCACCACTGATGAGATCAGGAAGTTCCTTACTAGCGTAGGTTATCACCACTGTACTCGGCATGGAACAGACGCACACTGCGTGAAGGAATAACTAAGGCATGCATTGTTACCAATAGGATGATAAGTCTGTTGCTCCAACTATGTATGGAGTACAAGCACCGAAAAGATCTGCTTAGTGACTTTGTATAATTGTGCACGCGAGTTCAAGAGATGGAACTTATTACCCCATGGTCTTGGTTGCTTACCTTTGCTCTTTATCATCTAATCTAAGATGCAATTGCAATTTTGCTTGCATACGGGTAGTGAATCCTTGTAATTAGCCTATTTGGAATTTTGTATGATATTTTGTATTGAGATGATGGATAGTGTCCTATAAATAATGTTTGTCAATATTGTAAGAATAAACATTTGTATATGCTTACAGGTGTTTTTAATTGCTTTTACCAATATTGGTGAAAACGTCATACAACGCACAAACAGGTCCTCCCTTTGTTCCGTTGGCTGCAGAAATTACCATGCTGTGAGAACCTTACACATAGCCGACCAGAAATGGACATCAACATCTACAGGTAATAGACTATTGCTTTGATTCTGTAAAGTCGAAATGAAATATTACACTCACACAGTGAATTAAGTAGCAGATCAAAAGCTCAGCATCTAACAAAGTTTTCAGCGTCCAACTCTACTCCGCCGACGGCCTCTTCCCGTCACTCTTCATGTTCATGTACCCAATTCCCCTAACCCTCTCCATTCCCTTTGTATCGCTGATCTCTACAGCAGCGCAGATACTGGGAAGGAATCCGCCACCGGCTGCTAATTTCTTCTTCTTCTTCCTCGGGACGGCTCTACTAGAACCTGGCCTTTGGTCCGGGCTTTCTTTTCGCTGCTTCAGCTGGTTGCGGACTTCATGGCCGCGGCCTAAATCTAACCTCCGAAAATGCTCGATCTCCTGGGACACCAGTGAGCCAATTGTTCCTCGAGCGCCGATTTTTACCGGAGACGGCACAGATGCCATAGATGGTGGTGCTTTGCTGTGCTTGGAGTTGCTTTCTCGTGCTTTGTGGCTGGAGATGGAGTCGGTGCTCGCGTGTCACATAAATGCTGGTTTAACTAGAACAGATGTGGTTGACGTCATCTCCTGGTATTGTCATTAGCATTTAACGTGGTTACTAACTGGCTATTCGGCTCTGTGCTTGCTAGATGCTCAATCAGTTTTAATTTGTTTCACAGCCGTTATTTTTAAAATAATTTTTATTAAAATTGGCACATATCATTAGCATTTTAAAATCTTAAGCACCTTATAGATCCTTTTACTCATCATATGTTTTCACTTTGCGTAATAATATGGATAATCGCTTGATATCGTTAGGCATATTACTTGTAATATTTGTGTTGTACATAAGATTACAATCGGAATAGAGTA
Organism: Costus lasius; assembly: GCA_027563935.2. Classification (NCBI taxonomy): domain Eukaryota; kingdom Viridiplantae; phylum Streptophyta; class Magnoliopsida; order Zingiberales; family Costaceae; genus Costus; species Costus lasius. The sequence goes on from CM050446.2 coordinate 123,606,204, forward strand.
TAATAATATTAACATATAAAGTTTTAAATAAAGAAAACAAATAAAAAGTACAACCAACACATCACAATGTCACAACACTCTTGGGTAAATAGGCAATTCAAGACCACCCGTTGAATTTACCGAATATAAATGACGAATGGCAAAAAGCCGAAAGGGATGAGCATTTAATGGGCCCAGTCTCAATAGCTCAATACTTTTGCTCGAATGGCCGGAGTTATTTAAATAGAAGTCACCTTTGTAGTTTGGAAGATTCTTCTAATAAGTTCCTTCCAGATGAGATAGATGAGCTCGTATCTGCAGTCAAGTGATTAAGCAATATAATTGAAACTGAATTATTTGAGCTATTATCTTCCAAATGAAGGAATTTACTAAGACTCACATGCTATAAGACTGACGAGCATAAACTCATGGGAATTTGACTTGGTATGTCAACCTCATGCTAAAGATTTGAAATTAAAGCCTGTCAATTGAACTTGACTTCAGGCTTATGAGAAAAGGGGCTCAACTCAATGGGGGTAAGTCTCCAGTTAAAATACTCAATATTAAAGTTTATGACCATAAACTTAATTCAATAGATTACGAGAAAAAACAATATTTAAAACTTATAAGAATGACCTTAACTTAAAAGGGGAAAGGGTTCAACGTGGAAGCGAGAAACCCTAAAATTCACTTTTCCTTTTTCGCGTCCCAGTACCACCCATCCGGTCGAAAATTGACCTCCTCATCATCGTCCTCCTCCGGATCAGGAGCAGAGAAGGGCCATTTCTCCAGGAGACGGCATTCCGATGCCGTCACGCACTTGAGATTCGGGAAGGAAGAGGGAGAAGCCGTCACGGCATTCTCACCCACTTGAGATTCGAAAATTGACCTCCGTCACGGCATTCCGATGCCGTCACGCACAATGGCGAACGCATGGAAGAAGGAGAAGCCCTCGCCCCTCCGTTCCTCGAGAGCTCTGATATCCGTCCTCCTCTCCATCTCCCTCCTCCTCTTCCTCTTCCTCTTCTTCCCCTTCTCCAAATCTACCCTCGACCGCTCCATCGAGACCCTCAGCCTGACCTCGTCCACGATGCGGCCCTTCGACTGCCAAGCCTACCCGCAGGCGTCGCCGGTGTTCGCCAGTCTCGTCGAGGGCGTCAAGTATCCGTTCCTCTACTCCCTTGCCGACTTCGGCGCCCTACCGGATAAACCCCATAAGAACATTGCCCGCATGCTCAAGGGGAAGCCATTTCGCCGCCCCGACATCTCGGCCACGGTGCAAGAATTCCTTGAGGGGAAGGAGAAGGGAAGCGGGGTGGTGGTGGACGTGGGGGCGAATGTGGGGATGGCGACGTTCGCGGCGGCTACCATGGGGTTCAGGGTCGTCGCGTTTGAGCCAGTATTTGAGAACCTGCAAAGGATCTGCGACGGCGTGTTCTTCAATCGAGCAGGCGGTCGGGTAACAGTGTATGCTGCGGCGGCGTCCGATCGGATCGGGAACATCACATTTCACAAGGTTTGGATCTCTTCTTAGACATTTAGGATTTTAGGTGAATTCTTTGTTTTTGAGTAAAGTGGCTTTCGGCAAAAGTTGTCCAACTACAATTACTTTCCGAATTCAACATTTTATAGTCCCCTACTCGTCTCATTATTAGTGTTGCCAAATCCAAAAACATTAAATCTTACGCAAATTACTAACATTTCTTTAGTGCAGGTTTGAGTTCATATATTAAGCTCCTTAAAATGGTTGCTAAATCTAGTAGAAGATTCAAGCAAAACATTTATTTTACTTGACGGAGAATATGATTATTTGTTGGTTCTTGTATCATATAATACTTTTAGAATAGCAAACATCTTGATGAATTATAGAAAATCTGAAAACTCTTTGTTAAAAGGAAAGAAAAATAAATATGTACAGACCATTGATTGAATTCACGCTAGGGTGGTCTGGCCAGCAAAACTTAAATGCGTGGATTTATAAGAAAGATGAACAGTTTAAGTTTAAATTGAGGAATGGAGGAGGGGTAGTGGTAGAGGGAGACATAACAAGGGTTTATGTAAATTCCATGCACATTTGGTAATTTACTATGATGAATGGTAAGTAAGGATTCATGTTCATGACCCCAAAATAGTTAGGACCCATGTAAAGTATGCATTCTACAATTTGCATATGTAACATCATCTGAAAATTCATATTAAATAAAGCTAGAGAAATATGTCTTTTTTAGGAAGGAGAAGAGATGTAATATGCTAGCGATGCTTAGTTAGGGAATTCTTCTGTTTCTTACTTATGTAAGTTATTCTCACTAATGACAAAAAAACTTATTTGTAACAATCTATTGTTGGTAGAGGGAGACATAAGAGGGGTTTATTTTAATTCGAGACACAATTGGTTTTTTACTGTGCTGAATGGTAAGCATGTTCATGACTGACACACCCATATAAAGTATGCATTCTAGAATTTGCATCTGTAACATCGTTTACATGAGGTTTCATCTGAAGATTCGTATTAAATAAAGCTGGGAAAATGTGTATTTTAGGGAGGAGAAGAGATGAAATATGCTGGCGATTCCTAGTTGGAGAATTCTTGTCTCTTACTTCTATATGTTGGTCTCATTGATGAATAAACTTATTTGTAGCGATCTATTATTGTAAATAAAAAGGTGACAAACTGTAGAACTAATTATTCCTGCGCTCCAGTTTTCTTATATATGTGGAATAGGAACTTTTGAGACCATAATTCTTTAGGTTTTTGCTAAGCATTATGCCTCCTGAATTCGCTTCTATACGAGCTTGAGACTGTATCCTTGTTGATATTATTTGACTCAACCTGATCAAAGAATGCACAAATTCTGCTGTTTAGTACAGATCATAGTTGTGATACCCTGAAGCATGAAAACCTTATATTTAATTCAAAAACCTCATCGCCATGAATATCTCCATCACTACCAATTTCTTGCTAACGGAAAAGTTTCTTGCGCTTGTTATGACGATTCAGTTGGTCGGTCGCCTTGACAATAGTGCAATCTCTGCAACTGGAGCGAAACTTGCATTCAAATCTAATGAAGAGGTTGCCGTGGAGGTGGCAACAGTTCCGCTGGACGAGGTCATTCCTGATGGCGAGCGTGTTCTGCTAATCAAGATTGATGTCCAAGGCTGGGAATACCATGTACTTCGAGGTGCCGCAAAGCTATTATCAAGAAGAAAAGGAGAAGCCCCGTTCCTAATCTATGAGGAGGACGAACGGTTGCTGCAGGCAAGCAACACCACCACTGATGAGATCAGGAAGTTCCTTACTAGCGTAGGTTATCACCACTGTACTCGGCATGGAACAGACGCACACTGCGTGAAGGAATAACTAAGGCATGCATTGTTACCAATAGGATGATAAGTCTGTTGCTCCAACTATGTATGGAGTACAAGCACCGAAAAGATCTGCTTAGTGACTTTGTATAATTGTGCACGCGAGTTCAAGAGATGGAACTTATTACCCCATGGTCTTGGTTGCTTACCTTTGCTCTTTATCATCTAATCTAAGATGCAATTGCAATTTTGCTTGCATACGGGTAGTGAATCCTTGTAATTAGCCTATTTGGAATTTTGTATGATATTTTGTATTGAGATGATGGATAGTGTCCTATAAATAATGTTTGTCAATATTGTAAGAATAAACATTTGTATATGCTTACAGGTGTTTTTAATTGCTTTTACCAATATTGGTGAAAACGTCATACAACGCACAAACAGGTCCTCCCTTTGTTCCGTTGGCTGCAGAAATTACCATGCTGTGAGAACCTTACACATAGCCGACCAGAAATGGACATCAACATCTACAGGTAATAGACTATTGCTTTGATTCTGTAAAGTCGAAATGAAATATTACACTCACACAGTGAATTAAGTAGCAGATCAAAAGCTCAGCATCTAACAAAGTTTTCAGCGTCCAACTCTACTCCGCCGACGGCCTCTTCCCGTCACTCTTCATGTTCATGTACCCAATTCCCCTAACCCTCTCCATTCCCTTTGTATCGCTGATCTCTACAGCAGCGCAGATACTGGGAAGGAATCCGCCACCGGCTGCTAATTTCTTCTTCTTCTTCCTCGGGACGGCTCTACTAGAACCTGGCCTTTGGTCCGGGCTTTCTTTTCGCTGCTTCAGCTGGTTGCGGACTTCATGGCCGCGGCCTAAATCTAACCTCCGAAAATGCTCGATCTCCTGGGACACCAGTGAGCCAATTGTTCCTCGAGCGCCGATTTTTACCGGAGACGGCACAGATGCCATAGATGGTGGTGCTTTGCTGTGCTTGGAGTTGCTTTCTCGTGCTTTGTGGCTGGAGATGGAGTCGGTGCTCGCGTGTCACATAAATGCTGGTTTAACTAGAACAGATGTGGTTGACGTCATCTCCTGGTATTGTCATTAGCATTTAACGTGGTTACTAACTGGCTATTCGGCTCTGTGCTTGCTAGATGCTCAATCAGTTTTAATTTGTTTCACAGCCGTTATTTTTAAAATAATTTTTATTAAAATTGGCACATATCATTAGCATTTTAAAATCTTAAGCACCTTATAGATCCTTTTACTCATCATATGTTTTCACTTTGCGTAATAATATGGATAATCGCTTGATATCGTTAGGCATATTACTTGTAATATTTGTGTTGTACATAAGATTACAATCGGAATAGAGTATAATAATATTAACATATAAAGTTTTAAATAAAGAAAACAAATAAAAAGTACAACCAACACATCACAATGTCACAACACTCTTGGGTAAATAGGCAATTCAAGACCACCCGTTGAATTTACCGAATATAAATGACGAATGGCAAAAAGCCGAAAGGGATGAGCATTTAATGGGCCCAGTCTCAATAGCTCAATACTTTTGCTCGAATGGCCGGAGTTATTTAAATAGAAGTCACCTTTGTAGTTTGGAAGATTCTTCTAATAAGCTCCTTCCAGATGAGATAGATGAGCTCGTATCTGCAGTCAAGTGATTAAGCAATATAATTGAAACTGAATTATTTGAGCTATTATCTTCCAAATGAAGGAATTTACTAAGACTCACATGCTATAAGACTGACGAGCATAAACTCATGGGAATTTGACTTGGTATGTCAACCTCATGCTAAAGATTTGAAATTAAAGCCTGTCAATTGAACTTGACTTCAGGCTTATGAGAAAAGGGGCTCAACTCAATGGGGGTAAGTCTCCAGTTAAAATACTCAATATTAAAGTTTATGACCATAAACTTAATTCAATAGATTACGAGAAAAAACAATATTTAAAACTTATAAGAATGACCTTAACTTAAAAGGGGAAAGGGTTCAACGTGGAGGCGAGAAATGTTTTTTCACGTCCAATTACCGGTCATCCGGTCGAAAATTGACCTCCTCATCATCATCCTCCTCGTCACCAGGACAGACAGGGCATTCCTTCTCCAGGAGACGGCATTTCGATGCCGTCACGCACTTGAGATTCGGGAAGTAAGACGTCAGATTCAGCCAGTCCAGCGAGAAATGTTTCAGAAACCTCAGGCGTAGGACCTCCACCCTCCACCCCTTTTCGTCGCCAAGCGTCCGCAGCATGCCTCCCCTGATATACAACTTCTCCACATTCGGTAATTTCCCAGGGCTGATCCACTCCGGCAGATTCCCCTTGGGGAAGCACCAGAGATCGAGTTTCTTTAACTTTGGAAGAGGCGCAAGCATCAGACCCGCCGTCGGCGGAGTTAATTTGGACGCCGGCGGAGGTACTTTGGACGTTGGCTGCTTCACCAACTTCTCGTTCGACTTCTCCGGCACCGGCATGCCTTTGGCTTCTTCATCGCCTGATTTGCTTTTATCCGGCTCACCCGCCACCACCACCACTCCCCATGTGATAGCGAGCGAGGTGAGTTCCTTGAGCTCTCCCAGCGTCGCCACCTCCGCGTCTTTGAACTCGCGGCCCAGGTTGATGCTTAGCTTCCGCAGCTTGGGGAGCTTGACGAGGTCGGCGATCTGGCAGATGTTCTCGTTCTGGAAATCGCCGACGACGAAGCCCTTGAGGACTTGAAGTTCGGTGAGTTTAGCATGCGACTTGGGCATTTGATCGAGCAGGTAGCACTCGGAAATATCGAGGAACTGCAGCTTCTTGGCGCTTGCCACCTCCTCCGGCAGCGTCTCCAGGTTGTGGCATGCCCGGAGATCTAGCACCACCAGATTGTTAAGGTCTCCTACGGATTTGTCAAGCTTCTCTACCCTAGAAATCAAGTTAAATCACGGCACGGTTAGCGATGGTTGACGAACAAGTAAATTCCACACAAAATTTATTCTCATTAATTCAGTAATGGATACCTGGAGACGCCTCTGAGGCTGACGTACTTCAACCTATGGCAATTCCCGATCCCCTTCAAGAACTCGTCGCTCTTCACCTCCACGTGGATGGCTTTGTCGTCCCACCTTGCCTCCTTCCACCTCCCCAGCTGCATCGCCACCAGGCCGCTCTTGTTCACCAGCCAGTCCGCGCTCAATTCGATGTTTCGGCTGCTCACGTTGTAGATTACCTTCAGCCTCCGGTCCGCCTCCACCTCCTCCTCGCGCCCCCCCGCCCCCCCCCCCCCCCCCCCCCCCCCCCCCCGCGACGGAAGCACGCGCGGGGGCTCCGAGTGTACTCGTTGCTAGGGAACCCGCCAACGTCGTCTTACTCGAGGAAGGCGTTGCTCGCCGCGACGGCGATAAAGAGCCGGCGCAACCACACCTGGATTTTGCAGTAGTGCCATTTGGTGCAATGCCGCTTCTGTGACGGAATCACGAAGCCCTTGTCGATGAGCTGCTTGAAGCACTTGTCCCCCTCCGTGGGGTCTTTGACGAATTCCTCGGCCATCCACCAGTGGAAGAGCAGCCGCTTCTTTATGACGGGGGGGGGGGGGGGGGGGGGGGGGGGGTGTGGTTAAGACGGTGAGGGAGAACAGGCAGAGCTTGAGCTGCTTCTCCATGCTGTCCACCACGAGCTTGAGGTGGGCCCACGCGGGGCCCTCTTGGAGCTTCCGCTCCAACGGGAACTCCTCGTCGAACTCCTCCTCCTCTTTAGACTGCGCTGCCGCCGCCTCCTGGGTCTCCTGCGGCCACTTGTGGGCTTCAATCGCTTCGTTGATCGCTTGTTTTATTTCTTCGAACTTTGACATAAAGGATCCCCGGTCGAACTCCTTGGCGTCGTACTTGGGCGCGAGCATCTCGTCGAGTCCCCGGGTGACGATGTTTAATTTCGTTACGATGACGTCCTCCGCACACTTGGCCTTGGACAGGCTGAGTTTTAGCTTGTTCATTGCGGTATCGATATTGGTGAATTCGGGTTTCAAGTCAGCGAATTCCTTCTTTCTGGCGACGTAATCTTCAGCCTGTTTCAAGCTCGCTTCAGTTTCAGCCTGTTCCATGCGCGCTTCAGCCTGTTTCAAGCGCGCCTGGAGGCGACCGATGAGGTCGACGGTGCTGCCGGCGCAGGGGAACATGGCTGTGGATTAGGGAATGGTGTGACTTAATCGGCGATTTCAATGGAGCGTGTGGAAGTCGCGTATTTATTGGCCGTCCTTGGAAGAACAGATTCATTGTGTGCTCTCCAAGCGAACAAAAGAGTTCACAGTGTATTTTGTGATGCACAAGGAAGATTAAAGCAATAAAGAAAACGGTACAAAGAAAAAAAAAACATCGAATCCACGCACATTGAAAGAAAAAAAAAGGAAAAAAAAAAGAAAAAACAATGAGAATAATCAAATTGAAAGATAAAAAGAGAAAAAGGAGAATCAACGTGCATATATTTCAATTCACCGACGCGATGTAAGGTCATAGTTTTTGTATGAAATGTTGTATATTTTGTTAAAATATACACCTCGTTTCTTTGGTATGAGAGGTCTTCCTTCAAAACTTCACCGGATTAAAAATTTTTAAAAAAACGTAAAAAAATAAGAATCTAAGTATTAGAGACCATTTGAAACCTTGAGGTAAATTATTTTTATAACACAGTAAGCATGTTGGAGATTTATGATCGGTACGATTCAATCTAAATTAAAAGGAAATTACACTAATTATAATTAGAAGAAAGGAAGCCAGAAGCATGGGAGGTAGTTATCACTATCAATAAGTGAAAATTTATTTTTTTTTATTTAAGTTTTGCACATAATAAACATCAACAGATACAATTGAGAATTTCATTTATATAAGCAAGATCGTAGATGAATTGATCATACTCTTTTACGCAACTAACTAGTAAAACACAAACAAGAACAAAAGTGGACTCGAGTCATCCCTTCTCTGCATCGCTTCAAAGTTCAAACTAACCTGAGTCCGTCTCAACTTCATAAGAGTTTAGATAGCTGAGCAAGCATGTAAGTGACCGGCTAGGGCTTTGTTGGGCTGTGGCTAGTAGAAGCAGCAGATTTTTTAATGTTTGGGATTAATTTTAGTGGGCTTGCAAAAATCAGCTTGCTTGCTTCCATAGGAATCAGGGACTCTCGCATCGCCATTTCCACACTCCACTTCCTATGCCTTGTCAGCTTCACCACGACAACGGATCATCGTCGACCTCCAGCGTCACCAGTCGTTTCTAATCTTCTTTCCGTCTCTCTGCCATCCAGATCCAACACCTGCGCCCGCCTTCCCACAGAATCCGATGCTCCTTTTGTCAATTCTCCACTGACTTCCAGCTCTATCTCCTGTCAATGACCTTCTTGCTTGAGGGCGTAGCTCGACGGTGGGGCTAAGGGCATTCGATTGCTGAAAGCAACTCGGAGGATGCACTGGAACCTTTTGTTGTCTCCTCTCTATTAATATTAGTATTTATTAAATATAGACTAGGATGATTTTCTATATATATGTACCATATAAATATTGTAATGATCAAATTAATAAAGATACAATTCTTTATGTTTAACATGGTATCAGGAGGGTTTTCACTAAGACATCTCTGATTGTCGCTCCACGTATTTAGGGTTTTATCCACTACCTACGACTTAAGCCGCCGACGCCTGCGTTCGTCCATCCACCTCGCGTCTTAAAGGCAAAACACAGTCGACACTGTCTGATTCATCCTTAAGACATCGCCAGCGCCAACGATTCAGTCATCTCATCTGCACATTGCATCGATGAGGTCAGAGTCAACGCCCAAGTAGTGCCAAACCACGTTTGCACTCGTATCGTGTCGATTTCGTTGAGGCGGCATCCGACAGCAATAGAGCATTAGAGGCGAGTCATCTGCTGCTCGCCTCCTGATTCGCCGCCGACTGTCGCTCTCGAACACTTGCCGCCGCTCCCGAATCCTGCCGCCGCTGCCGTCAAATGCCTTCAAACGCTTGCCTCCACCACCATCGCTGAAATCCGGCGACGAAATCCCTTTTGTCATCTCCTTCAGATTTGTCGAAGAAACTCAGATCCGTCGAAGACGACATCAGCAGGTCCTCTAGGGAACGAAGAAGATGAAAATCCGGTGACAGCAATAGCCCACCTGACTCCAATCGCCCGTCGCCATTAGAAGTCGGGAGTTGCTCGCCTAATCAGTTCTTGTTGCGACCTCGTCCTGTCCCGCCGATCGTTGCACAGGCAACGCTACGTCTTCAATAGCATGTGCAAGCGTGTGAAGCCACGGGTGCCTTTGCTTTCCCTGACCCCGACTCCACTCGAGAACATCAGCAGCTCCTTCAACTCCGCCACCGCAATTTAGCCGACGTCTTCAATAGCATGTGGACTGTAGTCAAGGTATTATAAGTAAATTTAAATCATAACGACAATTTTGATAAAATATTTACCGTTACCATTATTGATAATCAAAAAATAAAAAATTTATTACTGCCACCATTACTATTACCGGATTTACCAAATTGATATTACTGAAAATGTCAATAAATATAGGCAAATTGATTAATACAACAATTTTCTATCCTCAAGTCGCTTGTAAGCAAGTTGAGAAAGACAAGATGTTCATAAATAAAAGGAAACAATAACACAGAAAGGTATTTGCATGTAACTACCTCATCATCATCCTGGGTCCCTCACTCATGTTATTGCATCCTCCACTAACTCAAAGAATTCAATGATGTCATCCTCTTCCCATAGTTGCCAATAAGCACTTCATGCAGTAATCCCCCATTCTCGAAACTCATGCATTGCTTCTACTTGTGTATCGCTCGTCATTGACATCACAGACAACACACATACCTCTCATCATTGAATAGAAGCCAAAGCCATTAGACAAAAATTATTCAATGTTGTGGAGTTACATGATTCACATTGTTAGGCCCATGCCTAATCAATTGAATTTGTGGTCAAAAATCTAGAAGAATAGGATTTTGTGTGTCTTGCAATACTTAACACTATGAGTTGTTAGAGGGATAACTTAATAAGAGAAAATAATAATGTGTTGTTTTAGTGGAAGCAGCCTGAGGCATCGAGATGTTCTTGGAAGAAATGTCGAATACTTGAAACATTGGAGACACTTAGGAAGAGTGATTTAATTATACACTACCCTATAATGACAAGATCATGCCCAAAGGATATAGGGATGCCTTGGTAAAGATCTAAAAGAACATAGTAGGAGGGAAAGAAAATGGAAGAATGAATCAAGAAAAAATAAAATTAATAATTTTAGTTAGATTCTTTATAAGAGTCAGTAAAAAGAATCCTCTTTCAAACTTAAAAATAAAATAAAGGACCATAGGTAATATGGTAATTGGAAATTGTCGTGAGTGGATTTGTCCTATATGATTGGGGTGATCAAAAATAGAGGAAGACAAAATGTCTTTTTCCATTGTTAGAAGAAAAAGGAAGAGAAATATAGATGGAAATTATAATGATATTACCTTAAGAATAGATTCTAAGTAATTACATAATAGATGTAGTCTCTATCTATAGAGGTCTTGAATAAAAATAATAATAATTATTTACTATATACATGACTATATCTAATTTGACTTATTCTAATATGACTATTTCTAATATTGTTATTTGTAATACTCCCCTCAAGCTGGAGTGATAATTATGTCTAACTTGGCATAAGAATAATGTTGTAAAAGAGATGACGCCAAACATTGGAAACAGAACGTGTTAGGCATCATGAGCAAATGTGAAAGACGATGTTAGGCTTCACGAGCAAGAGTAGAAGGATGTCAAGCATCGCAAATAGAAAGGGAAGGTGACATTAGGCATCACAAGCAATAACTAAATGTGACATTAGGCATCATGAGAGGAAACACTGGCAGTGTGTGAATAGTAGTAGTGATGGAGAAAGAGAGAAGGAGAGGAAGAAGATTATTGTTTCTTGCTCTAATACTATGTTAAAAGAAAAAGAGAGGAGAATTATAGATGAGAACTATAATAACATTATATTGAGAATAGATTTGATCTAATTACATAGTAGATACAACCTCTAATTATACAATAGATGATGATTATCATGCACTATGTATGTGGCTACATCTAACTTGACTCATTTTAATATCACTATTATTAGAGTAGAGATAACATTAGAGAGACAGAGGAGAGGAAGAGAGATGGGATAAAATTAAGTACTAGATTGTAGTATCTTCATTGAAGACAAAATAGATGCAACCTCTATTGAGTAGGGGGAAATTATATTTTAATTATAACCTATTAAATAAATATATATAATGCTATTTCAAATATTATTAATTCTATTAATTACCACTTCTAACACTCCCTCTCAAGCTCAAGCATATATGATAACTATGTCCGACTTGTATAAAAATAAAGCTGTAATAAAAGGGACAATAGTGATTGTAATGGACAGTGGATCCAGTGACACGGAAACTTGCAACAGCGTGAAGCAATAATGACATCTAAATGTGTCGAGCAAGAATCAGAGACTTAGTAGGGCAACGCAATTAGAGATGCTGGAATCCAAAAGTTGGCACCTCTAGTCCAGCAGATAATGGTGGACGAGCAAAATATGATAGCAGTACTTAACATGGAAGTGCAAAGGAGTTGTGGAGGTGTCAATTTCTCAGTGGTTGACTTGGGTCGTGCAATGGCAGTGGCGAAGGAATGACAGTAAAGTGGTGATACTAGTTACGATTAGAAAGAGTTGGGTGAAAAGATGACTAGGGTTTAGGAGAGACAAGATAGAATTAAGGACTACATTATAGTATCTTCATTGATTACACTGTAGATATAATCTCTATATATATAGAGGTATTAAGTATAGAAAAATAATATGTTAATTATAGCTTACTATATATATACTATTGTTATTAATATTATTAATTTTAATAATTACCAATTCTAACAAATATCCATTACAGCAAACAAGAACCAATTGGAAAAAGAAAACAAAGAGAACTCGTGTAGAAAAAATGTGAGAGAAAAAATAAAAAAGGGATAAATAAGCACTTTCAAGAAGCAGCATTACTAACAAATTTCTTTTAGTAGAATCAAAGCAACAACTTTTCATAGGTTAGTTTAATCATCAAAGTCGAACTCAGTTCTAGGAAAGGAGAATGATATAATGGTTTAATTTAGCAATTGTTAATTGTGGTTTCATTGTATTTAAGCATATATTTACTAATTAAATGTTATTGTTAATAGAACACATGTTAGCGCTAACAATAAGTGGGAAAGTGGGGCAGGCAGGTGCGGATTATGTACAAGTTTAGATTGTCATGCATATGATAAATCATTTAGGGTGCATGTATGACTGCACCAGATGCCTAAAATATTTGAGGATTCTCCACAACACGTGCGCCCTTCGCTATTGCACTAGACCAATCCAGTATTGGACACACCAATATTCTTCTAGAACAAGACACTAACACAAGGCACTAAATGTGTCCATCAATTCTGCATAGTGGTCATCCAGTTCAGTAATGACTTATTATCATCTATGATTGAAGACATGGCTGATTTGACACTTGGAAATGGGAACCAAAGTGATTTCTATAATTAATTTCTTCTATTTCTCTAATTTTTCTTTCTAGAAATCATCCTATTTAGTGGTCTTGCTATTCATTTTTAGCTAATTCTGGATACAAGGAAAATTCTTTGTTTTTAAGGATATTGTATTTCCTTAAACATGATCATATTTAACTAGAATATAACCTTTTTATCATTAAAACAACGAAACTATGAGTCCTTCGAATTCCTCCAAGCCCCTATTCCTAAATCAACTTTCATTTGCCAAAGGTAGTTTGTGTTACCATAGAGTTAAATAATGCTAAAATAACTAATACCAATACAGCGGACATACCAAATTATAACCACAAAACCAAGGTTTGCAATACTGGTATGACTTCATCGTATAACCAAGGTTTGCAATATCAGTATGGCTTCATCGGACCGGTACATACCACTGGTACTGACATATGATATCAGTGGTATGGGTCAGCACCAAAAGTTATATATATATATATATTCCATAGTCAGACCGATATGTACCGCCTAGTTCCGGTACTTTAAACCTTGCACAGAGCAGGTGCAACCTTACAAGTTAATCTACTTGCATTAGAATAAAAGGATTAGAAAAAAAAAAATGCTTCCATCACAAAAAAAAGGATGCCCAATTATCCAAAAAACATCACTCAGTAATAGTGTTGGCAGCATCATGCTAACATATATCGAAATTAGATCTGATTGCATAATATAAGTTTAAGGAATCTTAGATCACAAAAATAAAACCAAAACAAAAAAAGGCAAATTTGTCGCAATGACAACTAGTAATAATGCCTAGTTTCATATGGAAAAAAGTAAAAAACAACTAACTTACCTGAATCCACTCAAGCAGCAGGCCCAAAAGAGTAATTGAAGTGTAATCTGAATTGACCTAGTATTAGAAGAAGGAGAAGTGATGAGAATAATCTTGCCAACTAAGAAATAGATGTACATGGAACAGAATCATAGTTAAAAGATCAAATTAACCTTAAACATTGAAGTCAGTAATTCAAAAAATTTACAACAACAAAAAAGATCAACAGAATTTCAAGTGAATATGTATGTACCGTATGAGATTTCTTCAATTTAACTATCTCACCAACCAATGAAGTTCTCTCAATTAACAAAGGAATCTGGAGAGATCAAATAAAATTTCAATCCACTTCAATATGAAACCTATAGAATGATTGCCATGGAGACAAATATATACAAAATAAAGAAATTCAATCGTGCTTAGCAGAACAAAGAGTTTAAGAAGGTTGGAAACAAGTAAAAACAGATGAAGTAGCAACAAAGAGTAAAATGTCAACGAGTATAGTATACCTGCAAGTTCACAAAAATATTCCAAAGTATGGAAAGTGTAAACTCCTTATCCCCATTTGCAATGTCTTCAGCGAGAATTTGGGTTCCATCAACATCACATAAAGATAAACCTGCCTTCTTGAGGTACTTCATCACATTATCACAATTACGCAACTTCTTTTTACCAGTAATAGGAGGAGCCATCAAGTTCTTCAAAGGTAAAAGCAAAATGAAATTTAGTGCAAGTAAGAAAAGCATTTGTTATGAACATGGATGCTCAAGGAGATACTTACTGATAATATAGATGCATCATGTTGCAAGAGTTGAATAGCTCTAGATAGCAGTACGCCATCCTGAATATCTTCAAATATATTTTTCACACTGAAATCATATTCTGAAAGTGCAATCTGTGAATATAATAAATATTTCTTAAATACACATGTAATAACAGTTAAGATGAAACAAATAGAATGAATTAGCAAAAGACAGATGGTAGCATGAGTAACCTGAAAATTATTTTTGAAATGACTAAATAAGTACGAACAAATAAAGTTTTTCAAATACCTGCTGGTGATTCACTCTAAATCCCAAACTTTGAAGATGTGCAAGAAGGTTACCTTCCCCATGCATTACTTCCGATAAGAACTATATAACGTTAGGAAGAAAAAGGGGAAATCAGAAGTACCAAACAAAGAGAAAAAAAAGAACATGTTGAATAAAACATAAGGATTAAAACGATATAAGATATTCATTAACATAGAGAGACATACCGTTGATGATTTGTTGGCTTGACTTTATATGAGAATGGGAATTAAACAACAGAGGAGAACCACCATCGATACTATCAATTCCATATTTACTAGGAAGAGCGCACTCACACTTGGCTTTGTCAAGTGAGACAACAAGCAACAAAAACCTCTTCAGTATGATACTGCCCAAAGCTTCATAATAACCTGGCTTGTAGAGGCCCTCCACTAATTTGTTGTAAGCATAAGACTTTGCAATATCCACATGCGAATAGAACTGTGTTTCTATTATTACCCTGAGAAACAAAAGTTCCCGATCTAATTTCTCTTCTTCATTAAGAAGCAAGGAGTCACCTCCAAATACTATATGCAAATCAACACGGAGCCATATTGGGTTGTAACACATGAGAGTTTTAGTCGCTTTCTCCTTCAATCCAAGTTCAGTTACAAGTGGACAGTTTGCTTTTATCTTCAGTCTTCCTTCGTCTATATTCTGAAAGAGTAAATACGAAATAAGGGATCTGTTTTAACCAGTAAACATTACTTGAACAAGATAAACATCTACGCCTCTACGGGAACAAGACAATAAGCGCAACTGCCAAATTTGGCCCTAAACAAGATAAAAGTGCACGCTGAACAGGAATCACTTCTGGAGTTTATTGATAATTAGTTCGTTACAAATTAAAAAAATTGATACACATAATAGTCAGTGCAAGAATGAGGGAAGTCTAATTTAACTTATTAATGTTCTTGCTACTATGAAAAATTTTTGGCAAAGACTTAAGACAAAGCTATGAGGAAGACTTCCTTGTAAACTTGATTTAAACAACCAACCTTGCAAACTTGACTCATCATAAGGAGGACCTCCTTGCAGCTTTTCCTACTCATGTAAAGCTCCAATCTTTCCTTCAAGTCCTCAAAGCTGCATACGTCCTTCAACGATGCCTCCAGTGATGAGAACTTCTGCAATTCCTTAGGCTTTGCATCATCATCAGCAGTCACCAGCGATGAGCAATTCCTTTGTCGCTTCGGACTCCTCCATTGCCGGCCCACCCCTATCTCCCCACCTTCAAAACTCTCGCGCTTCCCAATAGAAGCCGCACAATCCTGCCTGCCCCCGGACCACGCAGGCGTGTGGCAACCGCAAGAACTAGGATTTCTCAGCAGAAAATTGAGCCAAGCGGATATGGATTGAGCAAAAGACTTGAGATTCCTCTCGCGGCGGGTCTGGTTCTTGCGGGAAGATCGAGACTGCTCAAGCTCAAGGGTCTTGAGGCGTCGTCGGGTAGCCTCGCATAACGATCCGGTCGCTGGATGCGAGGTTACGAGGGTTCTACGTCTGGCGGAGGAAGCGACGGAGGAGGGGGTTTTCTTGGAGGCGGTGAAGAGAATAGGGAGAGGGGAGGCAGGCGGACGAATGCTAGGGTTTAGGTGGTGGGACTTCGGGGTCCTGAAGTTGGAGACATCTCGAAGGAAAGGAGAGGGAGTCGCGAACGGCGGGCGAGGAGGGGAGGCAGCGTCGCTCTCGAGCAGTCGCCGGCGATCCATTTGGATTGCGACCGTTGGGGCTGGGATCGGAAAGGGCATATGGAAGGAAGCGGGAGAGCGGCAAAGCTTCCGTTTGAAATGAAGCTAGCTCGGATTCGGGTTCTCGGAGATCCGATAATACCTTGCGAATATCTTATTGACCAAGCCACATCAAGGTAAAACTGCTGACGTCATTTTCTGCGTATTCCTTGCGTATTTTCTGGCGTATTCAGAAAATATCAAATCAGACAAATAAATTAAATTTAAATTTAAAATGAGAATTTTTGTATTATTAATTGCATAAAAACAAAATTAGAATAATAAATTTTCAATATGATATATTAAAATAATAATTTAATATATATCAGGAACACAATATGTTAAAAATATATAACCTATTTACTTAAGATGAACGGCATAGATCTAATAATTTAGTAAGTTATGGTCACTAATTTAATTTTCTATTTTATAAAAAATAAAATTACATAGTCAAATTCCTAATAAATAAAAAAAAATCGAGATCAATTTTTTTTAAAAAAAATATTTTGTCTTAAAGACCCATCAAATTAACTATTTTATAAAAATCAAACTTATCTTTGTCTATTTTAGCTTAGATTTTCATTTAAACTTATTTATTGATTATTTAACTAAATATAAATAAATATTATTTTTTCTCATTTATTTAAAAATATATAAATGAAGTAGCCATCTTCACCCACACATGATCTAGGTCTGTCATACACACATAGTTCTCACATGACCCTTAAATCAACTCATAATAATTCATTTTTTATGATTTATTTTTCTTTCCCTCCTTGTACATTCCTCCTTAGGAAATAAGGCATAATTAGTTATTTATCAATTTATTAACTAAATATAAATAAATACCAAAGAGGTTAGTAGGTAAATTAGTAAATAACATATCGATAAATTTCTTATTTTGTATTTATAGTATTATTTGAAAATTTTGGTTTAATAATTTGATAAATCAGTAAATCATTTTTATGTGATGCTTACTTCCTTACCCTTAAAAAATACAATAAAAAAATATTTACCTTTAAACCTGATATTTCTGTAGGCAAAACACAAGGTAAACATATTGGCCAGAGGCTGGTGTGGTAGCCACACTCCTTTTTTAATTACTTTGTACGGTCAAAGGCACCAACCTCGACGCTTCTCGCACGACGCTGTTCCACTTCCATTCCAGGAGAGATTAGAAAAGCAAACCGAAAAATAAGCAAGCACATCCCAAAGGCAGATCCAACTCTCAAGCCCATCTCTCGCCTTCTTGGTCCCTCCCTCCCTCGATCGATCTCGAGCCGTCAAAGAGCCATGCACGAATTCTGCTTCACGATCCCCTACGGGCTCTTGGTCCTCGTCGGCGGCATCGTCGGTTACGCGCGGCGGGGCAGCACGGCGTCGCTCGCCGGCGGCGCGGGCTCAGGCGCTGTCCTCCTCCTCGCTGGCTTTATCAGCCTCAAGGCCTTCGAGAAGCGCCTCAATTCCTTCCTCGCCCTGGCCCTAGAGACCCGTAAGACGTTTTGTTCCTCCTTGTCTCCTTTGTTCTTTTGCTTGATTGCCTGTTCAATAAGATCGGATTCCGTTTCCAGACTTGTGATGATGCGTCGGTTAAAGTTAATTTGAAGCTCATAAACTTATGATTATTTATCTTATCAATTGTTTCTCAAATAATGATCGGATCCTTTTGCTATTTTTCCTGTATGTTACCCCTTTGTTTGTTTTGTATGCTACTAAGCTGAAAGAATACTGTATCGGTTAGATCTGGTTATTAACTCGTCATGGTGGAAATTTGGTTTGACATTGTCAAGTAGATAGTTTAGATGGTTGGAGCAAACTATGTTTGCAGAGGAAAAAAACTATAGTAAGACTCTCCTGTTAGGTCAATGGATTGGGGATGATATTTGGTGGTTTCTAGTTGGAGGTGCTGAGGCTGCGGACATGCTTAAAATGTAAATGGAGGGGTTATCGCACTCGTTTTAATTTAATAAGCATGTAGATGATAGAGATGAGCTTTTTCCAAAATCTGTTACTGTAGTTCACTGTTTTTATATAGTTTTATAAAAAGAGGCATGAGTTTCAACTGCAATGTCTAGTCAGTTTTCCTGATGCACAGCCTAACCATTGATTTACTAAGTAACTACCAATTTTTCATTCCCTCTCTTCTTTTGGAAAGAACCCTGATACAATACAATTGAAGCACTAAAAAGAATGGATGATGGGAGTAACCACTGCAGTTATTGACTCCTATATGGCAGTTCAATGAGTATATGGTTCATAACTTTGTCCTTCCTTCTTGGGTTCAACTTAAATCTCCCAACTTTCTTTTATAATTTCTTGACGCCTGTTCCTCCCCTGTCTAGAATCATTGTCAGCAGTTAAAACTTAGCAGCTTGTTTGGAATCTTTGTTTTTTAGAATTTGAATTCCTTTTTGATATTTTATCTAATTCCTTTGCTTGGAAATGAAATTTGGAGTTTAGATTCCTAATTATTTTTCATACGGAATTGGTTCCAAACAAGCTATAAATATTGATGTGGCTTTGTATAGCTTATGGTGCCTTTATTAAAACCTGAGTATTAAACTATTAATTCAGTTGTTTTATAGGAGATCTGATGACTCTCTAACCATAGGGCATGGCAAAAATATTATCTAGTTTGGAAAAGTATATTTAGGTATTCTGTGATCTGGGAAGAATCCACCGAAAACAACTCAATGCTGATATGTTTTATAATAAACATGTTCATCATAATTATACACCTAATTGCTAAATTAGAAACAAACAAAATTTCCAAAAGACTACTCTACTTTTGCATGGGTTATTCAAAATCCTCTTTGTCCTCGTCAAAAAAACAAAAAAAGAAAAACATTTACCGCTTGTCAACACATAGACTAGTTTGTGGTAGAGAAGCAATTTCTATAGTTTTTTATTTATTTTGACCTTTTCAATAATAAAAATTGTGTGGCTAAGAACAAAAATGGATGTTTCCTATTTCAATTTCAAAACTTTGTTCCGCAAACACTTTTCCATTTGAACTAAAAAAAGCTGTCGTCACATCGAACTGGATCACATGAGCAGGTGAGGGGAGTAGTTCAGTTGGATAAATGAAAATTCTTAAAATAGCCACAGTGGCAATTTTAGATCTAGCATGGCAGAGTAGGGAGTTTACAGAAAATTCTAAAACGTAGGGAGGGATGTGCCTAGAATATATAAGAAAACAAATATTCACTGAGAAACAATGTAGTGCTCGCATAGCTGCAGCTTCGCCATCATCTTATTTGTACGAATGTTGATTTCTAGACGTTGGAGTCTCAACTCTCATCTAATACTTCTGCTTAAACTGATATGATATCCAATTCTGATAAATTTCCAAATATCTGTTTTTCTCTTTCATTATCGAGCAGCTTTTCTATTCTCTTATTTGTACGAATGCTGATTTCTAGACGTTGGAGTCTCAACTCTCATCTAATACTTCTGATTAAACTGATATGTTATCCAATTCTGATAAATTTCCAAATATTTGTTTTTCTCTTTCATTATTGAGTTGCTTATAATTTAATGAAAAGTCCCGACTCAAATGTTTCCCAGAGTGATATACTTGATACACCTTCAACCCGAAATATTATTCCACTATCTTCTGTGTTTACATGGTTAAAATGCAATTGTTTATCCATTACTTAATATGTTGTCGTAACTCTATCAGTTTGATTAGTGTTGAAACATTTAAGATTAAGTTTTATTACCTTTTTCTTCATTTATTTTTTCTACATTTTTGGAAAGCTCTTCATTTATCCTACTATTATGTCTAAGCAGTTTGTGCACTTGCCCTAACATTTGTCATGGGGAAAAGATATCTTGAGACTTCCAAGATAATGCCAGCTGGATTAGTTGCTATTCTCAGGTAAGTACGAGTTGTTTTTCTCTTTTAAGTCTATTGTATAGATGAATGTGTTTAGCAAAGTTTCATCTTAAAAGCTTGAATTCCGGTTCTCTATTTGTTTCCATATAACAGGATTTCTCTATTCTTTTTTCTGTGCTTGTAACCATGCATCACTGTGTTCATGCTTGCAATTTGTGCGCTTTGTATGCTTCACTACCACTTCTTTAATGAACATTTCCCTCTTGTATAAAAAGTTGATAAAGTGAACTGGTTTCATGGAGAAAAGAACAAGACAAAAGGCAGAATGATATGTGATTTACAAACTTATATAATTGCTTCTCAATTTTTGATGCTATGCTATCTTGATAATCAGTGTCATGCAATAGTAAGACGATGAGAGGAAGCAAGAACTATTTTGATATTTTTCTTAATGGACTAAGTGAAAACACAAAGTATGTGTATCAACCCATCCCCATTAAGTATATTAATTAATTTTGTTTTTTTTTTCAACCGGTGAATGTAGAGAGACGGATGTTTTGGAATATGGAATACATGTTTGCATTTCAGCCCTTCAACTATTATAAATTTAAGTACTTCCTCCGACAGTAAAATAACATTATATGTTTATATGTTTTTTTTTTCAGAAAAACATGCAAGAGATCTTCTAGAAAACAATGGCGAATGCATGGAAGAAGGAGAAGCCCTCGCCCCTCCGTTCCTCGAGAGCTCTGATATCCGTCCTCCTCTCCATCTCCCTCCTCCTCTTCCTCTTCCTCTTCTTCCCCTTCTCCAAATCTACCCTCGACCGCTCCATCGAGACCCTCAGCCTGACCTCGTCCACGATGCGGCCCTTCGACTGCCAAGCCTACCCGCAGGCGTCGCCGGTGTTCGCCAGTCTCGTCGAGGGCATCAAGTATCCGTTCCTCTATTCCCTTGCTGACTTCGGCGCCCTACCGGATAAACCCCATAAGAACATTGCCCGCATGCTCAAGGGGAAGCCATTTCGCCGCCCCAACATCTCGGCCACGGTGCAAGAATTCCTCGAGGGGAAGGAGAAGGGAAGCGGGGTGGTGGTGGACGTGGGGGCGAATGTGGGGATGGCGACGTTCGCGGCGGCTGCCATGGGGTTCAAGGTCGTCGCGTTCGAGCCAGTATTTGAGAACCTGCAGAGGATCTACGACGGCGTGTTCTTCAATCGAGCAGGCGGTTGGGTAACAGTGTATGCTGCGGCGGCGTCTGATCGGATCGGGAACATCACATTTCACAAGGTTTGGATCTCTTCTTAGACATTTAGGTTTTTAGGTGAATTCTCTGTTTTTGAGTAAAGTGGCTTTCGGCAAAAGCTGTCCAACTACAATTACTTTCCGAATTCAACATTTCATAGTCCCCTACTCGTCTCATTATTAGTGTTGCCAAATCCAAAAACATTAAATCTTACGCAAATTACTAACATTTCTTTAGTGCAGGTTTGAGTTCATATATTAAGCTCCTTAAAATGGTTGCTAAATCTAGTAGAAGATTCAAGCAAAACATTTATTTTACTTGACGGAGAATATGATAATTTGTTGGTTCTTGTATCATATAATACTTTTAGAATAGCAAACATCTTGATGAATTATAGAAAATCTGAAAACTCTTTGTTAAAAGGAAAGAAAAATAAATATGTACAGACCTTGATTGAATTCACGCTAGGGTGGTCTGGCCAGCAAAACATAAATGCGTGGATTTATAAGAAAGATGAACAGTTTAAGTTTAAATTGAGGAACGAAGGAGGGGTAGTGGTAGAGGGAGACATAACAAGGGTTTATGTAAATTCCATGCACATTTGGTAATTTACTATGATGAATGGTAAGTAAGGATTCATGTTCATGACCCCAAAATAGTTAGGACCCATGTAAAGTATGCATTCTACAATTTGCATCTGTAACATCATATGAAAATTCGTATTAAATAAAGCTGGAGAAATATGACTTTTTTAGGAAGGAGAAGAGATATAATATGCTAGCGATGCTTAGTTAGGGAATTCTTTTGTTTCTTAATTCTGTAAGTTATTCTCACTAATGACAAAAAAACTTATTTGTAACAATCTATTGTTGGTGGAGGGAGATATAAGAGGGGTTTATTTTAATTCGAGACACAATTGGTTTTTTACTGTGCTGAATGGTAAGCATGTTCATGACTGACACACCCATATAAAGTATGCATTCTAGAATTTGCATCTGTAACATCGTCAGATGAGGTTTCATCTGAAGATTCGTACTAACATTTCTTCACAAAGCCTTCTTTCCAAATTATGAATTTTATTACCAATGTCATCTCTTTTTTCTTGCCTCTTCTGCAATACAGCTTTTAACATCTATATTTCCTCTGCATCCTCTGATTCATGTGTACTGTCTGAATCTTCTAGTAATTCTTTGTTTATTTATTAGAAATAAAATCATCTATTAGTTTAGGGATAAAATGTACTTAATTTATCATAAAATAGTTAAGGTTAATACTCACATCTTTAGAAAACGTCACTAGGAGAGAGATAACAATCTCGCTTCCTTCCTAAATGGGAGTCTGTATTATCTGATCTTCTATATTAACAAAAGCAAGATCATCTTCCATATCTATAAGATCTTTTTCACTATGTACAACAACAGCAGCATCTTCTACAATATGTACAACAACATCTTCTTCACTATCTACATGATCTTCTTCACTATGTACAACAACAGCATCTTCTACAATATGTACAGTAGCATCTTGTACTATTTCGTATTCTACTGGTGGCACATCTTGTACAACATCTTCTTGTACAACAGCAACAGTTTGTACATCTTCTTGTACAGAAGCATCATCTTGTGCAACAGCATCTTCGATTTCAAAAATAATCTTGAATAGATAATATAACATATGGTCAGACACAAGTATTAATATTATTTCATAAGAATGACAAATTAGCTAAATACATGAGAATTATCCAGCTTTTCTATATTGCTTTCAAATGTCACTCTTCTTCCAGCCTTCATTTTCTCCCAACGAAATTGGTGAGGGTGAACACCCTCCACCTTGATGTCATTCCATAAGGGGCAATGTTCATATAACTAAACCTGTAAAATAAAGAAAGTGGGTATGCCAATTATCAGCAATATATGTCCTAATAATAATGTCATTCCATCCTTCACTTACACAAAGAAGGATGCCACACCACGCAAATGATGTAGCATTTTCCCTAAAGCTTCGAGTAAGATGATGTGTCAAGTATCTATGTGTAGCCTCAGCCCAATTGTATCTACTCAGCTCAAATCATCCACATATTCCAAAAAAGCTAGATCCAAGGTGTAGTAAACACCACAAAATAAGAACGTACAAAATAAGTACAAGATACTGAGCTTTTTCAATTTTTCCTCATCCAATATCACGCTATTTGGGCCTACAACATATACCATTTTATCCTCAATCATATCTCTTCTTATGATTTTCACCTTAAAGTCATCTTTATATAAGCTTGAATCCAGGGTTCTCAAGTGAAATTGGAGTAATTCTCCCATATCTGGTATTCCTAAAATGATTGATACTTCCGACGACCGTAAATTCTACAAAGACTCCATTCATGCTGAAGCCGCATCTATTCTCGTCTCATGTATGTCTCAGGTACTCCAAAGCAACTTATCCAAGGGTACTGTTGGTCCTGTAAAAAAATGGCCAAACAGGGTAGCCTACAGCAGCTCAATCAAATTGTTGCACTATTCTATTTGTCTAATAACAGTGTGTAATCATGACATTGAACATCTATTAAAGTTTGGTCAAGGCTGTGCAGGTGCTCTTCCCTTTTTTCTGTGAATAAGTATCAACAAAAAATTAGATGTCAAAAAATAATTTCTATGTGCATTAACGCACAGTAAACTCAGTGCATCAACCCTAATGTTTATATGTATCAACTCAAAATGTTTGTGTCTCAATGATAATTTAATATTTATCAAGTCAAATTTAATTATATCTAGGTAATTTCTATATGTATCAATGAATATGAACAAGGAAAATATGTTTTAATAAATAATTTCTATACGCATCAACACAGAGTAAACTCAGTGCATCAACCCTAATGTGTATGTGTATCAACCCAAAATGTTTGTGTCTCAATAATAATTTAATATCTATCAAGTCAAATTTAATTGTATCTAGGTAATTTCTATGCGTATCAATGAGTATGAACAAAGAAAATATGTTTCAATAAATAATTTTTATGCGCACCAATGCAGAGTAAACTCAGTGCATCAACTCTAATGTGTATGTATATTAACTTAATATATTTGTGTTTCAATGATAATTTAATGTCTATCAAGTCAAATTTAATTGTATTTAGATAATTTCTATGTGTATCAATGAGTGTGAATAAGAAAAATATGTTTTAATAAATAATTTCTATGCACATCAATGCAGAGTAAACTCAGTGCATCAACCCTAATATGTATGTGTACCAATCCAAAATGTGTCTCAATGATAATTTAATGTCTATCAAGTCAAATTTAATTATATCTAGGTAATTTCTATGTGTATCAATGAGTATGAACAAGGAAAATATGTTTTAATGAATAATTTCTATGCGTATCAACGCAGAGTAAACTCAGTGCATCAACCCTAATGTGTATGTGCATCAACCCAAAATGTTTATGTCTCAATGATAATTTAATATATGTCTAAGTCAAATTTAATTGTATCTAAGTAATTTATGTGTGTATCAATGAGTATGAACAAGGAAAATATGTTTGAATGAATAATTTTTATGCACATCAACGCAGAGTAAACTCAGTAGATCAACCCTAATGTGTATGTGTATCAACCCAAAATGTTTGTCTCAATGATATTTTAATGTCTATCAAGTCAAATTTAATTGTATCTAGGTAATTTCTATGTGTATCAATGAGTATGAGCAAGGAAAATTTGTTTTAATGAATAATTTCTATGCGCATCAATGTAGAGTAAACTCAGTGCATCAACCATAATGTGTATGTGTATCAACCCAAAATGTTTGTGTCATAATAATAATTTAATGTCTATCAAGTCAAATTTAATTGTATTTAGGTAATTTCTATGTGTATGAATGAGTATGAACAAAGAAAATATATTTCAATGAATAATTTATATACGCACCAATGCAAAGCAAACTCAGTGCATCAACCCTAATGTATATGTGTATTAACCTAAAATGTTTGTGTCTCAATAATGATTTAATGTCTATCAAGTCAAATTTAATTGTATCTAGGTAATTTCTATGTGTATCAATGAGTATGAACAAGGAAAATATTTTTCAATGAATAATTTCTATGCACATCAATGCAGAGTAAACTCAGTGCATCAACCCCAATGTGTATGTATATCAACCGAAAATGTTTGTGTTTCAATCATAATTTAATGTCTATCAAGTCAAATTTAATTGTATCTAGGTAATTTCTATGTGTATCAATGAGTATGAACAAGAAAAATATGTTTCAATGAATAATTTTTATGCGCATAAACGCAGAGTAAGCTCAGTGCATCAACCCTAATGTGTATGCGTATGTGTATCAACCCATCCCCATTAAGTATATTAATTAATTTTGTTTTTTTTTTCAACCGGTGAATGTAGAGAGAAGGATGTTTTGGAATATGGAATACATGTTTGCATTTCAGCCCTTCAACTATTATAAATTTAAGTACTTCCTCCTACAGTAAAATAACATTATATGTTTATATGTTTTTTTTTCAGAAAAACATGTAAGAGATCTAGAAAACAATGGCAAACGCATGGAAGAGGGAGAAGCCCTCGCCCCTCCGTTCCTCGAGAGCTCTAATATCCGTCCTCCTCTCCATCTCCCTCCTCCTCTTCCTCTTCCTCTTCCTCTTCTTCCCCTTCTCCAAATCTACCCTCGACCGCTCCATCGAGACCCTCAGCCTGACCTCGTCCACGATGCGGCCCTTCGACTGCCAAGCCTACCCGCAAGCGTCGCCGGTGTTCGCCAGTCTCGTCGAGGGCGTCAAGTATCCGTTCCTCTACTCCCTTGCCGACTTCGGCGCCCTACCGGATAAACCCCATAAGAACATTGCCCGCATGCTCAAGGGGAAGCCATTTCGCCGCCCCGACATCTCGGCCACGGTGCAAGAATTCCTCGAGGGGAAGGAGAAGGGAAGCGGGGTGGTGGTGGACGTGGGGGCGAATGTGGGGATGGCGACGTTCGCGGCGGCTGCCATGGGGTTCAGGGTTGTCGCGTTCGAGCCAGTATTTGAGAACCTGCAGAGGATCTGCGACGGCGTGTTCTTCA
The DNA here is from genome assembly GCA_027563935.2 of Costus lasius. Lineage (NCBI taxonomy): Eukaryota > Viridiplantae > Streptophyta > Magnoliopsida > Zingiberales > Costaceae > Costus > Costus lasius. The sequence continues at coordinate 123,632,852 of CM050446.2, forward strand.
ATCGAGCAGGCGGTCGGGTAACAGTGTATGCTGCGGCGGCGTCCGATCGGATCGGGAACATCACATTTCACAAGGTTTGGATCTCTTCTTAGACATTTAGGTTTTTAGGTGAATTCTCTGTTTTTGAGTAAAGTGGCTTTCAGCAAAAGTTGTCCAACTACAATTACGTGCTGAATTCAACATTTCATAGTCCCCTACTCGTCTCATTATTAGTGTTGCCAAATCCAAAAACATTAAATCTTACGCAAATTACTAACATTTCTTTAGTGCAGGTTTGAGTTCATATATTAAGCTCCTTAAAATGGTTGCTAAATCTAGTAGAAGATTCAAGCAAAACATTTATTTTACTTGACGGAGAATATGATTATTTGTTGGTTCTTGTATCATATAATACTTTTAGAATAGCAAACATCTTGATGAATTATAGAAAATCTGAAAACTCTTTGTTAAAAGGAAAGAAAAATAAATATGTACAGACCTTGATTGAATTCACGCTAGGGTGGTCTGGCCAGCAAAACTTAAATGCGTGGATTTATAAGAAAGGTGAACAGTTTAAGTTTAAATTGAGGAACAGAGGAGGGGTAGTGGTAGAGGGAGACATAACAAGGGTTTATGTAAATTCCATGCACATTTGGTAATTTACTATGATGAATGGTAAGTAAGGATTCATGTTCATGACCCCAAAATAGTTAGGACCTATGTCATTCTACAATTTGCATCTGGAACATCATCTGAAAATTCGTATTAAATAAAGCTGGAGAAATATGTCTTTTTTAGGAAGGAGAAGAGATGTAATATGCTAGCGATGCTTAGTTAGGGAATTCTTTTGTTTCTTACTTCTGTAAGTTATTCTCACTATTGACAAAAAAACTTATTTGTAACAATCTGTTGTTGGTAGAGGGAGACATAAGAGGGGTTTATTTTAATTCGAGACACAATTGGTTTTTTACTGTGCTGAATGGTAAGCATGTTCATGACTGACACACCCATATAAAGTATGCATTCTAGAATTTGCATCTGGAACATCGTCGATGAGGTTTCATATGAAGATTTGTATTAAATAAAGCTAGGAAAATGTGTATTTTAGGGAGGAGAAAAGATGAAATATGCTGGCGATTCCTAGTTGGAGAATTCTTGTCTCTTACTTCTATATGTTGGTCTCACTGATGAATAAACTTATTTGTAGCGATCTATTATTGTAAATAAAAAGGTGACAAACTGTAGAACTGTTTATTCCTGCGCTCCAGTTTTCTTATATATGTGGAATAGGAACTTTTGAGACCATAATTCAACATTTCATAGTCCCCTACTCGTCTCATTATTAGTGTTGCCAAATCCAAAAACATTCAATCTTATCCAAATTACTAACATTTCTTTAGTGCAGGTTTAAGTTCATATATTAAGCTCCTTAAAAAGGTTGGTAAATCTAGTAGAAGATTCAAGCAAAACAATTATTTTACTTGATGGAGAATGTGATTATTTATTGATTTTTGTATCATATAATTGTTACACCCCCAAGCACCACCTGAGACCCATGCCGGGAATCTCAGTCTCGGAATGCAACAACATTGTACCTGACAAAATAGCACAAAATCCAAGAGATACAGGATAGAATAAAATAATATAAACAGAAGGCCAACCCGGCCACAGAATATCCATAATACAAATTGACAGACATAAGACGGGCGTAGCGGTCAACAGAGTCAACAATGAATCGACCGATGAAGCAGTCAATAGAACCTAATAGAAACATGACCTGCACAGCGATCAACAAGTCTAAGATAACATATATAAAATACAACACCAGAACAACTATGCAGCACAAACCACCCAGACTGGAGTCAACATCTAACTATTTAATTTGTTCCGGATAGAGCCACGCCTGAACCTAGAGGTAAGTCAAAGGGGGTTAACCGAAGCTAAATAGAGATATAGCAAGTTATATGGTGTATGAGTAGAACAGAGGGAATTTATTATAATACCACCGTAACACTATATGTCTCATATAATGTATAATCAAACTAAAATACACATCAACATAGTGTCATCACACAGATAAAACTAGAAGCTGAATACAGCATGGTCCGAGACCCACAATTCTATAATAGAGTGGTCCCTACTGATGGCTTCCTGAACAGTAGAGATGATTGTCCGTCGATAGCCCGCTAATGTAATGTTCTAACAGACAATCATTAGGTTGACAACAGATCTGAGACCTCAAGCCCATATCATCGAGCTCTCTCGGTCTAGCACTGGCACAGAGAGACGATTGCACGTCACGAAATATAATAAACAATAACTGAAGTACACTACTATGTCTATCGCTAGACATCCAATTCTCAATGTATGTATACATAAACTCATACCGACTACCAACTAACATGTAATACTAAGGACTCATACCGTGTTTCATACAAGCTGGTTATGTCAATAGGAATATGACTCGAGCAGAACGGAATCAGAATAGTAATCAACTGTAATAAAAACAATAAGAAGGTGCCGCTAACTAAACATACAGTTGACAACGTAATAATGGAGGCAGATAGAATCCCTATCTCAAACTGCAGACAAATAGTAAACCGATCTAAACAATAATCATGCGAAATAATCAACAGATCATAGTAGGTAAATCATGTGTAAGTCAATGTATTATGTTAATTCACTTATCATTATTATTAACATGCAAATCCAGGTTAATTAGGTGATCCTGTCTAGATCTACATTATTTAATCAAATTCGTCTAACACATATGTCCTGTTATGTTCGCATGCATTCGTATAAATACGTACAGAGTCGGGTCAGGTACTAACCTAGTTAGTAGCCACATCCGAACGTAAATCACCACACGATGATGGAATATACAAGAACCAACCCAAATAATTGAATCGAGATCCCGGCACACAATTCGAAGTTCCTCAAAACAGTGTCACCGAAATAGTGACTTCGTCGGAACAGTAACATCAGAGTTCATAACTCGCCAGAAACTAAAGAGAAGGCTTGCCCGATCGCCGGAGTCCAATGTTGAGCCCAAAAACTTGCTGGAAATAGAGTAGCGTCGCCGGAATCACGTGTTCGGCACGGTTCTCGTCCAACCCTAGTTCGCTGGACGAGATGGAGAGGGAGGCAGTGGAACGGAGTCGGAGCAGAAGATTGATGCCGGGAGGGGAGGAGAAGGGTCGCCGAAGCCAGAAGAGACGCGCATGCACGATGCGTCCGTCGCCGAATAGAAGTCGCGAGCGGAGGAGAGAAACAACGCCGGAATCGATCGCTGGGGTTAGGGCTTCGTCGTCGTTGGCACCAGATCTCGCCGGAGCACAGGTGGAGGCGCGTGAGGAAGGAGAGAGCATAGATCGAAGAGGCAGAGCAGCGTTCGATCGTTCGGTGAAGAGAGATGAGAGCGATGGGGGGAGAAATAAAGGGGATTTGGGATTCACGGGCGACAACGATAGATGAGATTCCATCACGCGTATGCCGTGATAAATCCCATCAGTTCAATCCGCCTATTAACTTAATATTATATTATTTTAAACTCTATCTTCTTTTGTCCGTTTGGTTCACGGACGTAACAATAATACTTTTAGAATAGCAAACATCTTGATGAATTATAGAAAATCTGAAAACTCTTTGTTAAAAGGAAAAATAAATAAATATGTACAAACCTTGATTGAATTCACACTAAGATGGTCTGGCCAGCAAAACATAAATGCGTGGTTTATAAGAAAGATGAACAATTAAGTTTAAATCGAGGAATGAAGGAGGGGTAGTGGTAGAGGGAGACAAAACAAGGGTTTACGTAAATTCCATGCACATTTGGTAATTTACTATGATGAATGGTAAGCAAGGATTCATGTTCATGACCCCAAAATAGTTAGGACCCATGTAAAGTATGCATTCTACAATTTGCATATAAAAATTCGTATTAAATAAAGCTGGAGAAATCTTCTGTTTCTTACTTCTATAAGTTATTCTCACTAATGACAAAAAAGAAACTTGTAACAATCTATTGTTGGTAGAGGGAAACATAAGAGGGGTTTATTTTAATTCAATACACAATTGGTTTTTTACTGTGCTGAATGGTAAGCATGTTCATGACTGACACACCCATATAAAGTATGGGTTCTAGAATTTGCATCTGTAGCATCATCGATGACGTTTCATCCGAAGATTCGTATTAAATAAAGCTGGGAAAATGTGTATTTTAGGGAGGAGAAGAGATGAAATATGCTGGCGATTCCTAGTTGGAGAATTCTTGTCTCTTACTTCTATATGTTGGTCTTACTAATGAATAAACTTATTTGTAGCGATCTATTATTGTAAATAAAAAAGTGACAAAACTGTAGAACTGTTTATTCCTGCGCTCCAGTTTTCTTATATATGTGGAATAGGAACTTTTGAGACCATAATTCTTTAGGTTTTCGCTAAGCATTATGCCACCTGAATTCGCTTCTATACGAGCTTGAGACTGTATCCTTGTTGATATTATTTGACTCAACCTGATCAAAGAATGCACAAATTCTGCTGTTTAGTAAAGATCATAGTTGTGATACCCTGAAGCATGGAAACCTTATATTTAATTCAAAAACCTCATCACCATGAATATCTCCATCACTACCAATTTCTTGCTAACATAAAAGTTTCTTGCGCTTGTTATGACGATTCAATTGGTCGGTCGCCTTGACAATAGTGCAATCTCTGCAACTGGAGCGAAACTTGCATTCAAATCTAATGAAGAGGTTGCCGTGGAGGTGGCAACAGTTACGCTGGACGAGGTCATTCCTGATGCGAGCGTGTTCTGCTAATCAAGATTGATGTCCAAGGCTGGGAATACCATGTACTTCGAGGTGCAGCAAAGCTATTATCAAGAAGAAAAGGAGAAGCTCCGTTCCTAATCTATGAGGAGGACGAACGGTTGCTGCAGGCAAGCAACACCACCACTGATGAGATCAGGAAGTTCCTTACTAGCGTAGGTTATCACCACTGTACTCGGCATGGAACAGACGCACACTGCGTGAAGGAATAACTAAGGCATGCATTGTTACCAATAGGATGATAAGTCTGTTGCTCCAACTATGTATGGAGTACAAGCACCGAAAAGATCTGCTTAGTGACTTTGTATAATTGTGCACGCGAGTTCAAGAGATGGAACTTATTACCCCATGGTCTTGGTTGCTTACCTTTGCTCTTTATCATCTAATCTAAGATGCAATTGCAATTTTGCTTGCATACGGGTAGTGAATCCTTGTAATTAGCCTATTTGGAATTTTGTATGATATTTTGTATTGAGATGATGGATAGTGTCCTATAAATAATGTTTGTCAATATTGTAAGAATAAACATTTGTATATGCTTACAGGTGTTTTTAATTGCTTTTACCAATATTGGTGAAAACGTCATACAACGCACAAACAGGTCCTCCCTTTGTTCCGTTGGCTGCAGAAATTACCATGCTGTGAGAACCTTACACATAGCCGACCAGAAATGGACATCAACATCTACAGGTAATAGACTATTGCTTTGATTCTGTAAAGTCGAAATGAAATATTACACTCACACAGTGAATTAAGTAGCAGATCAAAAGCTCAGCATCTAACAAAGTTTTCAGCGTCCAACTCTACTCCGCCGACGGCCTCTTCCCGTCACTCTTCATGTTCATGTACCCAATTCCCCTAACCCTCTCCATTCCCTTTGTATCGCTGATCTCTACAGCAGCGCAGATACTGGGAAGGAATCCGCCACCGGCTGCTAATTTCTTCTTCTTCTTCCTCGGGACGGCTCTACTAGAACCTGGCCTTTGGTCCGGGCTTTCTTTTCGCTGCTTCAGCTGGTTGCGGACTTCATGGCCGCGGCCTAAATCTAACCTCCGAAAATGCTCGATCTCCTGGGACACCAGTGAGCCAATTGTTCCTCGAGCGCCGATTTTTACCGGAGACGGCACAGATGCCATAGATGGTGGTGCTTTGCTGTGCTTGGAGTTGCTTTCTCGTGCTTTGTGGCTGGAGATGGAGTCGGTGCTCGCGTGTCACATAAATGCTGGTTTAACTAGAACAGATGTGGTTGATGTCATCTCCTGGTATTGTCATTAGCATTTAACGTGGTTACTAACTGGCTATTCGGCTCTGTGCTTGCTAGATGCTCAATCAGTTTTAATTTGTTTCACAGCCGTTATTTTTAAAATAATTTTTATTAAAATTGGCACATATCATTAGCATTTTAAAATCTTAAGCACCTTATAGATCCTTTTACTCATCATATGTTTTCACTTGCGTAATAATATGGATATTCGCTTGATATCGTTAGGCAATGTCACAATGTCACAATACTCTTAGGTAAATAGGCAATTCAAGACCACCCGTTGAATTTACCAAATATAAATGACGAATGGCAAAAAGCCAAAAGGGATGAGCATTTAATGGGCCCAGTCTCAATAGCTCAATACTTTAGCTCGAATGGCCGGAGTTATTTAAGTAGAAGTCACCTTTGTAGTTTGGAAGATTCTTCTAATAAGCTCCTTCCAGATGAGATAGATGAGCTCGTATCTGCAGTCAAGTGATTAAGCAATATAATTGAAACTGAATTATTTGAGCTATTATCTTCCAAATGAAGGAATTTACTAAGACTCACAGGCTATAAGACTGACGAGCATAAACTCATGGGAATTTGACTTGGTATGTCAACCTCATGCTAAAGATTTGAAATTAAAGCCTATCAATTGAACTTGACTTCAGGCTTATGAGAAAAGGGGCTCAACTCAATGGGGGTAAGTCTCCAGTTAGAATACTCAATATTAAAGTTTATGACCATAAACTTAATTCAATGGATTACGAGAAAAAACAATATTTAAAACTTATAAGAATGACCTTAACTTAAAAGGGGAAAGGGTTCAACGTGGCAGCGAGAAACCCTAAAAAGTTTTGTTTATTAAATGGCGAAATGACTTTACCTGTGCAATAAAAGATTACCTAAATTAATCTAGAGGAAGCGAAAAATAGGACAGGTGCTCTCATAATTTTTTTTACCGTTACTTTTCCTTTTCCGCGTCCCAGTACCGGTCATCCGGTCGAAAATTGACCTCCTCATCATCGTCCTCCTCCGGATCAGGAGCAGAGAAGGGCCATTTCTTCAGGAGACCGCATTCCGATGCCGTCACGCACTTGAGATTCGGGAAGGAAGACCTCAGATTCTGCCAGTCCTGCCCGAAATGCACAAACCACCAAGTGGGCAAGTGCATTTAAATAATGCACGTTGTATCCTCTACAATCATTCTGAAGCTGAAGAAAATATCAACTTAGCTTTAGAAATTATCTGCGACACTTGGCTTTGGCCAGCTTCTTTCTTCTCTTCTTATCAGCCTTTGACAACTTCTTATTCTTCCTTGCTTCTCTTTTTTCTTCTTTTACTATCTTCTTGTGCTCCTTCCGAGCAGCTCTTTTCTCCTCTAGATTCATCTTGTCCTCTCTCTCAGAGGATGAAGAATCTCCATCCTCGTCGGTACTACATTCATCCGAGGAGTCGGTTTCAACAGTGCCTGATAACGATTGATTGATCAGCCGTTCCTCTACCACGTTTGGGCCGTCATCTGCTGTTGAGGTAAGTAGTCGCTGTTGGTTACACTCATTCCGAGTACTTACAAATCCTAGCAAAGGTTGGTCATATATCTCGTCCGCTTTTAGCTGATGGGCCAGTGCTGGCCTTTGAAGCATAGCCATCTGAACCAGATCCGTCTCGCATTTCTTGACGTAGTCTAGTGTCTAAAAAAAAGTATACGTGCATAAAACGAGCAATCTTTAAATATCGAATATCGTAATAAAAATCATAATGGAAGAATTTAAAATATAAACAATCAAAGGAACTTGGCTTAGCTGGCTAGCTGTTATTATTATTCTCAAGACACGAAATAACATGCATTATCCTAATTCCTGGTTGGCAGCTGAGAGCAACATGAATCATACTATACAGGTGCAAATATTCGGAACCATGGAAGCTCTTCAATGAGGTTAATCACAAGGAGAGCTGATTGCATTATCTGGGTCTCCCCACAGACAAGGCTCTCACATCCCCCTCCCCCCCCCCCCCCCCCCCCAACACACACAGAAGTGATGGTGAAAAGGTTACCTAAGTTTGAAATTGTCCAATATATTTCAAGACCATGATTTATACACGTTCTTCGATACAAAAAAGCAAAGAACACTTTTTCCATAATGATTCAGTTTATTCTACATCTCATCATGTGAGAAGCTGGATGAAGAAAAAAATATTTTTGATATTATTTTAGGACTATCACCGTGGACTTATCTAATATTGGCATTAAGAAGAAAACTTTATTACTTCTGCTACTCTATTATCTCCTTTGATCTTATTTTAGGACTATCACCGTGAGCTTACCTGATATTGGCAGTATGAAGATAACTTATTACTTCTGCTACTCTCTCCCAACTGTCACTTAAACCATGGAAGCCATAATTCATTATTCTTATGTAAACTGAAATGGAACAGCTATTACCCGCAAGAACAGTATCCCTCAAGCTGAAACTCATCGACCATCAAGAACTTGATCTCTAAGTTGGAATTGGTTCGACATGATATAGAGAATCCAGTTTGAGACTAAACGAAAATCAAGTCATTAAAGATATAATTGAGCAAAACCACATTTCACCAGCGGAATCCATACTCATCTTGACGTGGAACTCATTTTTAATTATCTTTTTTTTGTGTTGAAGATCATCTTTAGCTTACTATATAATAGAAATTTTTCTAATAATAATGGCAAGTGCTTAGGCTAGCACCAAGAAGAAGTGCTTCAAGCAACAAGGTAAGGAAACTTAAAGTACTAAGTGCTTTCATAACCTTGATCGATTGATAAAGAGAAGAGGACAAAGTACCTGCACAAACACGGTAGGTGCAATTTCATCCTCTTGGTCAACCTTCACGCCTCTTTCTAGGACTTTTTGCTGAATCTGGAAATTTTTCATAGAGATTAACAGTAGTTATTTTTCAGCAAAAAATGGAACCATAGATATGTGAAGAAAAAGTGAAGTGTTGGTTGAGACACAATGTTGAAGTGTTGCAAGATTACGTAAATGTACGCCAAACTCCATAGTTACCTTTTCTAAATAATCATCCACATCTTCATCAGCAATGGATGCGTCAATCACAAAGTCAAATAATTCCTTAACACTCATCACAGCAACTCCATGCTTTCTGAAAAAGTCCTGGAAAAAGATGAAAGAGAGAGCATCTAATATCTCTAACAAGCAGACGCTCTCAGCAACTAAGTTAAGCGGCATTCTACTTACTGACACATGAACACAATCTTCCTTCAGAAATTCCAAAGCACTGGGGTGATCAAGATCTACTGATTGGGAAACATCAATTATGTACAAGTGACCCTGCCCAATGGGAATGAAACAGAAAGGACATCAGTATGTTTGGTTAATCAAAGATTGTGATGATTAATTGATTAACAGGGAAGGTTTACCTCAAAATAAAGTATGTTGTATTCACTTAAATCTCCATGTACCAATTTACACTTCTGGTACAATGTCCGCATCGTCATAATTATCTGTAAAAGAATAGTGATATTTTATTGAAACTGGTATTCTGTAGCTTCGAGTAGATTAGAAATATTAAATCTAGTCATTAAGGAACTTCTAAATTCACATAATCAATGGCGTCCATGGTAGATAGCTATAAGAAACAAGAGCGTCGGAACTCCCACTATTCAGGTTGGTCAGCAGGATTAGCTATACATGTAATGCCTAACAAAGATATAGGAGACTAAACCACAACATAGTTAGATTGTTTGAAAAGGCCTTGATGGCATATATGACAAACTTGCTAAAGTTTGTTACTAGCCCCATTGAAAATTATTAACAGAATGATGTCAGAATTTGAAATTTACCTCCACATAGCATTCATGCAGTTTGTCGTCAGACAATGCAGCATTCTTAAGGCGAGGTGCAGCCCAGCCAGCTTTTCCTGCATTATGCATGAGGTTTATTTCCAGTAATTCATGATGCCTCGGAATATTCAATCCGAGAAAACAAAATGTCGAATCAAACATAATACGGAAAATTGGTGAAAAAGTAATTCCTAGGATAAGAAAGCAGAAAACAGAAGGCAAGTGTGAGAGATTCAATAACTTTATAAATTAAATTATAACTGAAACTTATAAAATAAGAAGATAATCACCTATGAATTCCATGACTAATACATGAAGCCTCAAGAGAAATGGTGTCGGACAACGGATTCCAGCAGCTTTAACCCTGAGAGTCCAAAGGAACATTCATCATTGGAAAATGCTGAATAGCTCTCGACTTACCTATCCAAATAGAAGTACATCACCTCTAAATCCAAATTTAATTTGTAATAAGTTTCCCCTAAAACTCATATATTACGTGATTATGGTGGTCAATATGGTGTTTATTGGGCACACGTTGCTGAGGATTTCTTATGCATCAATTGCGGGCTATTAATTGGCTAAACTGACAAAACCCACTAAACACCCTTTAATGCCAAACATAATAAAACTCTTCCATTCAAACATGTAAAAATTCTTAAGAAAATAGTTGTCACTTCCAAATGAGGTCAAACAAATGATTGTGGAGCATGGAGCAGACGAAAGTAAAAGGTTTCCAATATAGCCAGAGTGCAATTGTTGCTGGCCCAAGAACCCTATTATATGAAAATAAAACGAAAACTTTTCTTTAGCCAACCTCATAGCTTTTTGCTCATGTACAATTTACTCATGCAATTACATTTCCTTTCTACACAGGCAGACAGGCTGCTATTTGCATGAGAACCAATTAGATTTTCTTCCTCTTATTTGAGTTATGCATCATGTTATCTTTTTTTTATTTGCAATGCACTATAAATTCACCATGGGTTCTCTCTAGTCTTAAACAGTAAAATATATTATTATAAAATCTAAACACTTGAAAGTGGCATTACAACATAACCAAAACAACTCCAATAAAAAAATTTTACCGTAAGAGATTTCTCATTTCTTTTTTGGCCCATGTCTTGACCATTTTTCTTGGATTGTGCTTGCAGTAACCATGTCTGAAACGATAGTCTCCTTGAACATATCGATCTCTATCTCTGCAGCAGAACAACAATATTCAGTGTTGCATAGAAATGAAATGTGATTGGAACCATTTGAATGAATAGTGTTTCAGAAGGAGACTGATCGAGAAGCTTCAGAACATGATCGAGAAGCTTCAGAAGAACAAGTGAAATCCACAAGAAAACAAATAGTGCTAAATGGTAAAAAGAAATTTCTCGCGTCTTGTCTGCATCATTTTGAATAACATGACCTTAAAAGATATAATAATCTTACATTCACCACATCATAAAAAAAATTCAAAACCTCGAAAACCTTGCAAACTCACATATGTCATCTCTATAGTTCTAATGACTAAACTTCTTCCATCTTAAATAGGACAGCCACCCCTTCATGCAATATTCTAAAATCATAATTTTAGGCGTCGCTCAGGAAATTTCCTTTAAACAGCACACATATGGTACCAAATTCTCTGGTAGAATAATATTCTTCTTTGAAACCACTTTGTTTCTAGTTTCTACACTAGTAGACCAGCAACGTGTAAGGTGAAATGGTTGGAATCAGAAAAGTAAATCAGGTCAACCTTCTCAATAGCAAGACAACAACAACCACAGCAATGATAGGTTAAGCAGGAAATGATACTACTCTCCACCAGGCGAAGTTAGTTGCAATGTCAATCTTCTCAGTCACAACATTCTCAACAAACATTTGAATAACTTGCCAAATGAAAAGCTCAACCATGACAACCGCCACCAAAACAAGGAAAATGAAAGAAGACCCTAAGTGATGACGATGCAACTTCATTAAGATAGGACATATTTTAAGGGGTAAGCTCCAACAAATCCCTTATATGCAATTGATGATCATAAACATTGAGATTCAAATGAAACCTACTCTCCCTTAGATACACATCCGAGGAATAAAACATTCAAGCAATGACGTAGATAGCGATGTAAGCGTAAAAAATAGAACTGGATGAGATATAGGTGGCGGTGGACAGAGTAATGTTCTATCGATACAATAACATGAGCCTTGGACTTCAAAGCCAACAATACACAAGCAACACGTGATAAAGATCATGTAAACTCAAGGAGAGGTGATATACTAATACCAAAAGAGAGACAAAGGCTCACTTGGAGGACTACAAAATGAGATCCACTCGAACCACTAAGCCAATGAGTGAATTATCATGGTCACCACCAAGCTACAAAGGATCTTGTTATATATGTCCTTATCCAATGACAATGCCATGCTCATCCCAATTGCAATACTAATCCATGAAGAGGTAGTAAACCATATCAGTTTGCTATGCATGTGTGTATCAACATAGTAGTACCACATCTCCTGTTGTGGGCATTGTAGAACTACATGATCAACTTAGAGTCAGGTGTCATCATCCTGCTATATTGACAGTCGCCACTCATCTCAAGTGTTTTATTAAAAATAAAATCTTTATTGATTTCCAAGACATATGGAATTGATGGAATTGAATCAGTTGGACGGAATTGGTTAAAATCCAAGCCAAGATGGGGTTCTGACCTCCTACCAAACAATTTCAATAGAGACTCATATTAGCAAGGTAAAATATCACAACTAAACTTAGTTACGAAATTCCCTAGATAAAAGTCTATGTTTAGTCAAATTTAAATCTTAAGCAACCTTAAAACTGATAATTTTACTTTTTGCACGTTTACAGGACATGACCGAAGGGGTGGAGACAATTCAAATTATGTAAGATGCCCTTGGAGTAGTCTGTCCATACTGCATGCCATATCAGTACATATTGATTCGATCTAATGGATATGGATTAATATTTAAAACTTTAGTTTAAATTCTGGTTTCTAGTTTAGGTGTGTGAACGGTGGTAAGAGTAGAACATAATACATACTAGTTTGAGCTTAAATAACACATGATCCAACATATGACAAAAAACAAGGGCGTAATTACTCTTAAGATAAATGACTTCCAAGAGTTTTTATGTGAATAAAAGATAATAGAAAAAGGAACAAGCAACCAAGAATTCATACCCACGTATAACTAGTTGCAAAATCAGTGAACTTTGTATCTTAAGCAGTAACTCTACCTTGGGATTTACTTAGAATTAAACACAATGGCCATGGCCATCTAACATCGAAGCGTACAGGTTTCCCTATTTTGACTTTAATGAGCACAAAATAGTCTGATTGCGAACCTTGCAATGTCTTAAACTAATAGAAAATAATTATTTTAGACATTTATTATCATATTAAAGTGCATGTTTGGAAACGATAACTTACTACCAGATGCAAAACTAAGATACCATTTCAGAGAAAAAGAAAAAAAAACTCAAAAAAATGTAATTACATACAACAAGATCTGAGTTAAGAATGCATTTTCTTACTTAAAAACAAGAACAGATGTTTTGTAGACTTTGACTGCAAATTCCTGACCATCAGCTTTTGTAGCATGATAAACATTTGCCTGTACCAACAAATAAAGTCATTTTAACACTCGAGCTTTAAAAAATAGAATCATCAGCTAAACATATTTACAAGATTTTATTTAGTTGTAATTTCTGTATCTTTTAATTTTGTATAAGCAATTTAATAGTGCATGCCCTTTTTTCCTTCTTAACTTACAAAAAGATAAGAATCATAAGGCAATGCTAAAGCTACGACATCAAACACATACCTCTTTCCCAGTGGATATGCAACCATTGATATCCTGGAATACCCCACGATTTAGCATCTTGAATAAAACCATGCGAGTTCTAGGATCAATGGCCTGCAAATAAGAGGTGTTGTCTCATTGGAAGATGACACCTAAATTTATGTAACGAAAAATGAAAGAAATACTAGAAGTAGATAGTTTAGCTGTTGCTTGGGCATCGCACATAAATGCTGAAGACAAGAAGATGGAGACTCTTAAAAAGTTATTATATATCCAGCAAATTCAACAGAATATGGAGGAAACTGCTGTTTCAGTCGTGACTATGTATATAAGAGGAAATGCTTGAAGAAATGAACTGAAAATTTTGAAGAATAATGACCAAATAAGCGTAACAGATACTCAGACGAAAACCAGACCACAACAAGCTGTAGTAGTTTAATAATCCATTAGCAAACACTAGTAATCACCATTCTCCTTTCCATACCTGGCTGGAAAGTACCAAATTGAATAACATTCAAGAGAAATATGTTCCTGAATAACTTATTTAAGGTTACACAGAGCTTCAGTAATTCAGTTAATTCAAAACTTCGGAATATGCAAGCAACAGCAGGACAAGTAACTGGAATGGTTAAATGCACTAAATAATATGCTTTTTCCAAAATTGTGCAAGCATATTACATGATTTTTTTTCAATGAAACATTATGACACCATTGCATTCCTTGCCCATGATACTTCGAAACAAAATTTCATGGACAAAACCCAACACTAAAAGAACTTCAACAAATCATGATCTTTTGCTGGGATATAAATAGCTACAGATGCTTCCTGTTGCTAGGAGAAAATGATTTTCTATGTTTATATTTTGCATTAGATGGACAAACAATTTCTTCCCAATAAGGAAATTCAAATACTTGCTAACCTGTTCGACAGTTGCCCGATCTGCTTTTTCTGTATTCCTTGTTCTGCCAATTGCCATGTCTCGAACACAATCCCTGATTGCAGTCGTCACCAAGTTTGACATGCCCACATTCAATCTACCTTCCCATTCCTATACAAGCATCTTGCATTTTAAATTTGAAAATACTAAGGAAAGCAAATAAGACAAAAGAGACAAGAACTAAGAAAATGTTACATATCATAGAGGTCATGTGCACTTATGAATTTATAGATAATTGGATACAAAGGAGCAGCCATAACAAGGTGAAAAGATCTTTTTAAATGATTCAAATCCCTCTCTAGCCGGCTTAAACAAAGGGGTAATATAGTTTAATTCAATTCCTCTATTTGATGTGCAAAGTATGTGGAACGAGAACTCAATTATCAGACAAACTGTGGAATTTAGAATCATATCAAATGTGATTAGAATTGGCTAAGGCATATTAGGAAATCCGGAATTAGAAGTTTACTTTTTCTAAATAGCATACAACCTTACCCAAATAGCCAACATGATAAGTCAATGGCCTTCCTGGATTTGAAACAGAAGGAAACAGTAGCTTAAATGTAATAGTGCATTAATTTTTTAATAGTTAAACAAAGTTGAACTTAAATTATTTCAAATTGCAGTATCATATAATGTATTATTTTGTATTTTGAAACTGAATTGTGTAAAACTAAATGTAAAATATTATGATCAGTAAGATAGCATGTACAAGCTTTAATCATGAAACAATGACAACCACTAAGCATCATAACAGTCCACTATCTTATAATTTGGAAACACCAGTTACAAAACAAATACTTGGTCGTATCCACCACTAATTCAAGAAATTACCCACTAACACATGTCGACCACTACTTAAATACTAATTCCAAGTACATATTTTGTATATTAGGGGCTGAGTTAGTAAAATATCCAGTATCAATAATGTTTAACATTCATTACAAACATGACAATCAAATTCTGTTTTTTTTTCATTTTAATTTACACACAACTATTAGAATTTATATCTCTGATATAACTTTCTAAAGTGAAATTAGTGTTCCTTTGTCTTAGGAATTCCCTGATAATAACTTTCTAAAGTCGAATTAGCAATCCTTTCTCTTAGAAATTAGTTGCAAACAAGCTGTGGTCGACAAAAATCAAATTAATATATCTCTGAAGATAGGAGTATTGGAAAACACCTCTAAAGGGTTAGCACGAATGTGGGAGGTGCACTTCTGGCTGTGATTGGAGAGAGATTGGAGAGGCCGAGATAGGAGCCCACCGTGCACTTCTGGCTGCGTTAGGGTGACGTGAGGATCCGAGCGAGAAGGATGTAGACCCGCCGTTGCCGTTGGGACCTTCCCTCAGATCCAACCAGTCCAAAGCCTCCCCCACCTCCAAATCCGAGTTCCATGAGTCCTCTGATGAATCCTCTTCTGTACATTGTCCTTCCTCCTCGCGATCATCCAAGGTATCGAGGCTCTCCATCGCCATCCCTTGCATTAAGGCCCTGCTTTCCTTCCCTGAAGGAAAGAAAAATTATTAGGGAAACAAAATCAGATGGATAAAAAGGCAAGAAGTTTTCCCTTGTATTTTTTAGAGGGAAGGAAAGCTTCAACGACGGATTTTAATTGATACTTACACTCAAACTCTATATTTTTACACCTATTATAGTTTCAAGGTAGCGAAATCCATCCTTGCAGCAACATCAGCATACAATATTTTAATCCAAATTGCTCTTTGAAAAGATGGAGTTGGAAAGATTTGGGTTTTTCAGATGATACAGTCCTAAGTGTGCAAAAAAAAATGTTGTGTCAATTTTTACCTTGATTTGGAAGAGAAGAGGGAAGATAGGGTTAGGGCGAGGTGCGGCGACGGCGAGCGGCTCAGCTGTTCCTACGCTTCCACTCCAAGACAGCTGATCTCACCGCTGCGGTGGCAGAGAGCCGAGACCGGCCCACACCAGGGAGACGAGTGCAACAACGGCGGCGGAAGCGACTAAGGCCCCGTTTGGCCCAGCTGGAACCTTTAGTTTTTTCCTGGTTCAGAAAGTTATGGTTCAAAAAGTTCTGCTGGAAAAAGTGAGAGACTGTTTGGATACTCAGCTTTTGATTAAAAGTCCTGTTTGTGCTGTGCTGTGATGCTAAGCAGAAATATTTTTAAAAAAACTTGCAAAGATTTCTTTTATGTTTTCTACACAAGAATCCTATATATAATATTATAAAAAAGTATAACAAAGTTAGCATTATAATTGTCCCATATAGTTCATATAAATAAACATTATAATAAAAATCACACACAAAATAGTTGCATATTGTCAGTATGGTTGTCTTCCTTTGATGCCACATTTGCCTATTTGCTTTGGTTATTAAAACTGATGCAGCATAAAAATACAACCTACGATGATGTACAATTTCTGGAATACCTCGGACCTCTTCCATCACATCCTCAATACTACAACTTGTAGGATCTACAAATTTAGACTCAATATTAACTTTTTCCTCAATAGATGTTGTCAATCTATCTATATTGTCTCTTATAGTAGATGCCATTCTAGTCTTTCTTTTACCGCGTGAGTTACTCACGCTTGGTTGGGAGGATGGATGGGAGGAAGGATGGGAGGCTCAATATAATAGACCTCAGTACAATTTGTTGTATTCATAATAGAGTTGTGCATATAGCAGAAACTTTCTATTGCAACTATGAAGCTCATCTGAAATACTTCCTGATATGATTGATCATGTCTTCTAAATGAAGTTGGAACAAAAAAGGAAGACACTGCTGCTTTACAATCAAAGATGGCAATATTGCTCCAAGTAATCATGAAATGGTGATTGACCATTTCAAGAACATTAAACTTTTGCATCAGTTGTTTTCATAGACTAATAGTAGTGCTATAGAGGAAGCTAAATTACAAGTAACACTTAATGCCAAGTGATCCTCAAGTTTAGCGCTGTTCATATAATATAAATGGTGTCTCCGCATGTTTCACTATGTTAAGGATTCTCAGGAAAAC